>OX465595.1:200395769-202895769 GCA_950022295.1 Bromus sterilis
GTTACGGTTAAAAAGATACAAGCAAAACAAGTTACGAGCACAATCTGCCAACATCAGGAAGCACACTTTAGAGCAATGTATAAACAGGATAATGGATGCAAACATGCTCACAAATGATATGCAACTAAAGTAGACATGGCAGGGAAGGCATGGCAAAAGGAATCATGCAAATAGGCATCATGAACAACTAATTATAGCTCATGCAAAATGCAATAAAACATTACTGGTCTAGGACTTAGTGAAAAATCAGGAAAATAGGGCAGAAACTGTTATTTTTATGCTGTACAAACAGGGGTAAAAATATATGCTAAAGTGCAGCAACATGACATAGCAGTACATGGGCATGAAGTAGTCATGATGATGATCAGGTACAAACAAGAATCAAGGTTATAGGCATCATAGATCAAAAGATATTAAGCATGCAACATTGCATCGGAACGTTACAGACTTAGAGAAAACAGAGGTGGCTGTCAAAAACAGTGGCATAACAACTTTGGAGCTCAATAACTAGATGACCAGCAACCATATCATGACAATGCAATACATGTAATGGAAGTAGACATGATGCTTAACAGTATGCACAAAGAATCAATGCAATAGGCCTCATGGATGTGTCACAATCATCATCCAAAGTAGCAATAAAATAACAACAACAACACATAACAACAATTAGTAGAAGTTAACAGGCTGATGCCCACTTCAACACAGATTTGCACCATCAAGATGGCCTCAAATCAAAATGCTCACAAAAGATGAACTAAAGTACAGATAATTCTAAACAAATTTCCTTTTGGGCGCACGTTCATCCGAGCTACGGTTTGATCGCAAACGACAATGCAAAATTGAATCAGCAACACATTTTCTCAGACTTAGCAACAAAATAAAAAAGGCAGAGAGAAAAAATAAATAAAGGGGCCTCACCCCTAGTGGTCCTCGGCCCACTGGCCGGCTGCTGGAGGTGGTTGGGCTGGGCTTGGATGTGCTGGGCCGAAAGGGGGCGTGTGGGCCGCGCGGTCAGTGGTGGGCACGCCGGTCCATCTGGCCTTTGCGACGGCTGGGGCGGTCGGGCTCCTCCCGACCTATCCTGGCGGCGGCGCGGACGACGCCGGCGACGAGTAGCGGCTCGCTGGCGGCCGGAGGGGGGGTCGAGGAGGCCTGGCGCGGTCAAATCCACGCAGATCCGGTTCAGGAGGGACAGCAGTGGCGGCCGGGGTCGAGCTTGGGCTCGCCGGCCTTGGCGGATTCGGTGGCTTCGCCCTGCAGAGAGGAGGCAGAGGAAAGTGAGGGGAAGGGAGAGGGAAAGGGGGAGAGGAAGGAGGCCGCGAGGGAGGAGAGGGACCGGCGGCGGGCGGCGGCCCGGCTGGCCGGAGGGAGCGTAGGCGGCGGACGGCCTCCACGGGTTGAGCACGGCGGCCAGGGGAGAGAGAGGAGAGGTTGGGGCGACGTGGCACGTCCTGGAGCCGTCCATCTCGCAGATCGACGACCGAGAGCGACCAAGAGCTAGGGTTAACGAAAAATGGGGTATTTTTGGGGCAATGTGGAGAGGGTGGCTGCAATTTTGGCTTAGGGAAACCCTAGAAAGGGGTGGGAGAGTGGTGGTCTTTATATAGCCCAGGTGGTTGGCAGTTTGCAAAAACATCCCAGGTTTTCTCGCACGCGCGGTGTTTACGTTTCTGACCGCCGGGGGTCCGCGGGACCTCCGATTCGGGTAAAACTTCAAACTGCGTGATCAGCGCGTCGAGCCGGCGGCGTTCACCTCGCGCTGGAACTATTCTGAGAACACTTTCCGGCGCGCTATAAAAATAACCCGTTTAATTATTAAACGGGCTTTTTCGTTCCGTTGGCTGCGGCTGGTCTCGTGCGGGTTTCGCGACGGTGCTCGGGTGAATCCCGGTGTCGCAAGGTCGAGTGTCAGGGTGGAAAGGGTCGGTCTCTGTCCGATACGAGATAAGTGGGGGAAAAATAATCGCCGATCGATAAATCAGGGATGAAAACACCGCAAACAAATTAGACAATCAAACAATTCACACCGAAAACAAAATTTTTAATTTTTGTGAAATCTGGGCTGTTACACCCGAGCGCTTAGGACTGTAGACCGGAGGGGACCTCTCTGATGAGCCTAGGTAGGACTACGTCGTGTCGGATAGCCTCGGTGGGGTGTTCCCTGACAAGGTGTACGCCACCCTGGAGATTCGAGTGTGTAGGGTAACAGTAGTGCAGCCCCTGCAGGGAAGATAATCTATTCGAATAGCCGTGTCCACGGTAACAGGACGCTTTATGCTGAAGCCAGACTGTACTACTACAAACTATTACTATTAAACTGATTGGTTCCGGGTTTTCTTCCTCGCAAGGAAGTCGAGGAAGGATTCTCGGAGGCATTGATAATTGTTAACTACTACAACTTACTATTATACAATGTTGCAGCAACTTCTGTTGCATTGTTACTTTATGCTTTATATTAACTTTTGGTTGTTCTCTTCTCATGCTGCAAGAATCGTCGGAAGATGCTAGTCTTTGATAGGCCTAGCTTCTCTTTCTTATTCTGACTTTCTACCTTTCAGTACACTATATATAGCCTCCCCTTTCCATTTGATACAAATGCATCAATGCTTAGTAGAGGACGTAAGACTCGCGGGTATGCTAGATACTCACCCTTGCTTTATCCCCCCTTTGTTTTATATACCCAACGGGTTGCTTCCATCAGACGTTGGATCCCATGAACAGGAGATTCCAGGAGGAGTCTACTACGACGTCGAGTTCCTCGTCGACCAGGAGTAGTTCGGTGGATCCCAGGCAGGAGGCCCCGCCTTTTCGATCCGTATCTCTGATGTTATTTGTGCTAGCCTTCTTAAGGCAAAACTTGACTAACTATGTCTATACTCAGATATTATGATTGTATAACGTATGTATTCGGATCCTCGTGATCCTTGGTTGGTAATACCAGATTTATCTTATTTGTGTCTAGTGTTGTGCTGTGATATTCTCGCCGTGGCACCTTGATTTCGGTCGTGTACCCTGAGTGTATGATTATTATACACGGCTTGATTTTTGGGGTGTCACAAGTTGGTATAAGAGAAGACTTCCTGTAGGAAGCCACCCACCTACTACTTGGTTGAAGTTGAGTCTAGTATTTGAAAAGCTAATTTGCTAACTTAATGTGTGCCTTACGGGCCCACATCGATATCACTCCGTTGTGATATCTATGGTATTAGGATCCTTTTTCTCCGTACCTATGCTCTGGGACTCTTCTCTCTTATCCATGATGGTAAGGTTTACTAACTCTGACATTAGGATCACGTTCTCATTGATTCCACCCGGCGTTCTTCTTGTTAACCCTCTATTGAGTCGTGTCGCAACAGTTCTGACCCAGGTCCCGGACCGCGGATACCCTTTCTCATTCGGGGCAGGCCGCGCGTTCTCTGGCACAATTCCTATGGCCAACAATTTTCTTGTGGCGTGATTGACATAGCCTTAGCTATGTCGCTTGTGTATTCCTTACCGCGGTCTGCGCGCCGCCTAGTGTGTCCTTTTTCCTTAATTTCTACGACGTTATGCTGCCCGATTTTTTATTGACTCCGTGTGTGGATGTGTATATCTTATATGACTACTCATATATATCCGCGCCTCCTCTTCGTTGTCGCATTACCTCATGCTTGTATCCAGTATCTTGCTAAATTGTCAGAGCTGAAATGCCCCTGTTAAAATTTAAGCAGGATGGCTGATGATCCCCCACCTCCGCCTTATTTGGCCGCAATGATCCAACAGTTTGATCTGAACTGTGAGCTTCTGACCAAGTTGATGGCCCAACTACCAGGCCAGAATGCTTAGCAAGAATCTGCCCCAATAACGCTGCAAGAATTTGTGCGACTCAACCCGTCTATTTTCCGCAACTCCACCAATCCTATGGATGCTGATGATTGGCTCCGTGCCATCTTTTTTGAGATGGAGTCAGCTAATGTTGCCCCGACCAGTTATGTTATGTTTGCGAAATTTCATCTGAAGGGTTCAACCACTCAATGGTGGGAAAGTCACAGGCGTGTGCTGCCTGCTAGAACTGTAACCACTTGGCAAGAATTCCAGCTAGCTTTCCGTACATGGCACCTTCCTCGAGGTCTGATGGACCAGAAGAAGGAGGAGTTTCTCAAAGTCAAACAGTGCAAGACAACTATTGTTGATTATCATAGGAAATTCCTCGAGTTATCCCGCTATGTTGAGGATGGCGTCGACACTGACGGACGCAAGCAGGAAAAATTTCGTGAAGGACTGCATCCCGATATAAAGGTCGCACTTGTTCTTCATGATTGTGCAGACTTTGCGACACTCGCCAGCAAAGCTTTCCAAGTCGAAACTGCTCTGGCTGATCACCACTAATCGTTCAAGCGTACTCCAGATGTTGGTGCATCCTTGGGTTGGCCTACTCAGAAACTTTGAGTCTATATTCCACACAGTGTCCACCACCGACCTGCTCCAACACCAAGGCCGTCTTATGTTGCACCTTGTCTGCCTCCGCCTCCGAGACAGCTAACGATTCCGACTGAACAACCCAATATTATGGCTCCTCCCCAGAATGATGGCTTATGCAACAAGTGTGGACAAGCAGGACACCTTACTCTCGACTGTCGCCCAGTTCAGTATCAGAATGCACCATGTCCTCCTGTTAGCCGTAAAAAGAGTCGTCGAAGCCGTCACTCCAAAAACCGTAACACCAGGCCGACTGCAATGGGTCGTGCACAAGTCACTCATGTTAAGATGGATGAAGCTCGTGAGGCCCCAATAATCTTGGTGGGTACCCTCCAGGTTAACTCAACGACAACCACTGTTCTCTTTGTCAGGAGCATCGCATGCCTTCGTGTCCCAACAATTTGCTCAACTGCACGATTTAGCTGTGGAAAGATTGCCTACTCCCTTAGAAGTTCAATCTCCCGGGTCCAAGTGCAAAAACTACGATTGTAAGACCTCGCAATCAAATTGAGATTGGAGGTCTTCTTTTTTCCAGTTTCTCTCATTGTGCTCGGACCTTCCAACATAGACGTCATTCTTGGTATGAATTGGCTAGAAGCTCATGATTCTCACATCCACTGTGCCACTAAGACAGTTAATCTCCCTTCTCGCAAGAAAATTCTATACTCATCCCGAACAGTTCAGCATGCCGAAATTCAGATATATGCTCTGAATGCTTTGAATGCTTCACCTCTTGAAGGGATTGAGAACGTTCCAGTCGTTCGCGATTTTCCAGACGTCTTTCCAGAAGAACTTCCAGGAATACCCCCGATCAGAAATGTCGAATTCGTCATCGACTTGAAGCCAGGAACTACTCCTATTTCCAAGCGTCCTTACAACATGCCGCCACATGAACTCCTTGAACTTAAGGAGGAAATCGACAAGGCACTTCAGAAAGGATTCATTTGGCCCAATTCCTCTGCTTGGGGAGCACCTTCGCTCTTTGTCAAGAAGAGTGATGGAACGAACCGTTTGGTCCGAGATTACCGACCGATCAACCAGGCAACAATACAGAACAAGTATCCACTTCCTCGGATCAACGATCTATATGATCAACTTGCTAGGTCTACAGTGTTCTCGAAGCTTGACTTAAGGTTGGGTTACCATAAGATCCGGGGTCCGTGAAGAGGATATTCCGAAGACCGCCTCCATTACTCGCTATGGTTCATACGAGTACACTGTCATGTACTTTGGTCTAAACAATGCCCCAACCACCTTTTCCCGATTGATGAACTATATATTCATGGAATATCTTGACAAGTTCGTCGTGGTTTATCTGGATGATATCTTGGTATACTCCAAGAATGACATGTGTATAACATGTGGGACTGATGTCTACGCACGCTTCTATTCTTGTAGACTATGTTGGGCCTCCAAGCGCAGAGGTTTTGTAAGGCCCGATATGCGGTACTGTTCCAGATCTAGATGTTTCCATCCAGATCCGGGGACGAAGCACATATCGGTCCCACCGCGACATATGACATAGCCATATGCCCCGGATTTCCAACATGAAATCACAACATTACAGATACAAGGATACAACATCTCATACAATCGGCATACAACTGCCTTAATACAATACAACAGCGGAAGATACATGTCTGAGTATAGACTACAAGCAAATTCCTAGTGGCAAAGAGAAAAACATAGATCCCCATAACCACACGGGTCCAGGCCCTCCGCCGGGATCCGCCTAACTAGTCGTCGTCGAGTCTCCATGTGAAACGTCGATCACCATACCTGTTGTCGATCAAGAACCCTGAAAAGAGTTGGGGGGGGGGCGTAGTATCATGAGTACAGAAGTACTCAGCACCCAACTGTAGTGGTCAACTGACCCAGCAAGGACTTCATCACTCGTCATTCTAGGACAACTAGTAGTTTACGGTAAGGATGGGGTAAGTGGTGAGGTTGCTGCAGCACTAGCATTTATGAAGTGGCTAACGATCTAAAGGGTAAGATAAGAAGCCAAGCATTCGATGAGGAATCGCCTCCAACAAGTCTGCTATCCACCTACTTACGCAAGCATAACACCTATCCTATCCTTGTCCTCCTCTTCGAATCCCAACGAAGAAGAAGCAGTCAAGGCACACACACGTTGATCAAGTTATATTAAGATTATCTCAGTTGTTGTTGTCTATGAACAGGACATAGGTCTCAAGTCTTCCATAACCGCGGACACGACTTCTCGAAAAGATTTAACCCTGCAGGGGTGTACCAACTGCCCATTACAAGGCTCCGCACGCACGTCCATCTCTCCCAGTTGCTACCCATCACAGGCAACCATTTTATGATTTAGTTCCAAGAGTTCCGAAACGACGGGTCCCTCTAACTAACAACGAACAAATCCGGGTGGCCCCCGGGGAGTCGACACCCAATCCAAAAGCTGGCCACGCTCTCGGATCGGACTCTTCCGTATGGCCAAGGTCGGGTTTAGTCTCACCTATATAACAAGGGACTTCCCTAGCTCACCAGTGTGGACCAACAAAGAAACCATGTCTCCGCTGGCCCGGGTTGTTTAAAAACTGCGAGGGGATCCACCAAGCACACACACGGGGTTTCAAATGGTAAATCAGCTCGGGCCACCACTAGAAATGTTTGAAGCTAGGTAGGTAAGAAAAGGGGACCCCATAAAATCCCACACGCGGTTAGGCACGCTTAGTCTTAAAACCAATACCCGGAACTCGGATCCTAGGTTACTCGAATGGAACAAAGCGTCGGGGCGGGATAGCCTAGACCTTCCATCCTTCGCCGAATATAGTCAACATTATAATAATCATATCATCAACAACAATATAATAATGTGATATCCCGAACCAAGGAGTAACAGGGGGTAACATCGTAGCATCCTAAGCATGCATACTAAGCAGGGGCTGAGCAACGAGCACTAGTAACATAGCAGTACATGGTTTGCTGGGAGGGGACATGGATGTATCGGTTTGAAAGAGGCTGTAAGCATGTGGTAGGATCAAACATCGAACCTAACCTAGACTAGCATGCAAACCGCTGGTTGAAATAGAATGGATCATAAGTAATGTATAGTCCTTGCCTGTTGATAAGTCGGGTTCCGAAGGTGTAGTTGATCGCAAACTCGCGTCGTCTCTGAGAGGTACCCGCGAAGCACACAAGACTGTAAACAATGGAAAGCAATCAACGAGAAAGTATCTATTACCACGAGGCAAACACGAGCAAGCATCAACAAGAAGCAACACGAGATATCGCACCTACCGTCGAGAGCGGTTACTAACAATTTAAGTGGAGTACTCGTCACACACGATGATACCGCACATTTAGAATCGGTTCGAGTTGTTTAGTTACACAAGGTGAGCAAAATGTTGTTAACATGGCATATCACTCAAGCATGGCATGTCACATAAGCATAGCAAAAGGTGAAACATAAATAAACTATCTAATCTAGTCACTTTAAGTGGGGGGGGGGGTAAAACCTATACCTGTCAACTATTACAGACCCCACGATAAATATTGCATTTGGTACTATTTTTCCCTAAACAATATTTTATTATTTTTATTAGCAAGCAAGAGCAGCATAAACACAAAGTACACGAAAAACTAATCAAGTTACATATAAAGAACATTTTAAACAGAGCAACCGTTAAAAAGATATGGTAATTACAATTTACAGTGGCAAGCAGTTGTAATTAGTAGGTAAATAAGATGTAAACAAAGTCAAACATAACAAAGAAGCACATTTTATTAATCTACACAAAATTCTAAGCAAGTTTCATGTTTTACGCATCGCGATCCGAGCTACCGTTAAAAAGATACGGGCAACGCAAAATAATAACACAATCTGCCAAAACAATAATAAAACCTAGCAAAAAAAAACTAAACTGGCCGAAACAGTACTGAACTGGGCTTAATAGACCAGGGCGCAAAATAATATATATCGCACACTAGCGCTACACTGTTTACGGGCCGGCCCAGCTCACAACAGAAAAAAAAGGAAAAAAAGAAAAGCGGGACGCTCACCATAGCGGGCCTTGTCCCAGGTCGGCGTGGGCGCGAGATAACCAGTGGCTCCGCCCACGAGCGAAAGTTAGCCACGGGCTGAGGCGGGGTGGTGGGCCGCAGGGGCGCGCGACTGTGGGCCGTGGGGTGCGAGGCCGTGGCCCACGTCGGCTGTAGGGCAGGGGGCTCGACGGCTCCTCGTCCCGCTCGGGTCTCCAACGGCGGCGACCATTCCGGCGGCCCTCCGGTGTGGCGGCGCGACATTTGGAGGGAGGAGGCGGCTGTCCGGCGGGATGGAGGCGGCGCGGCTGTAGATCCCGTCGTGGGAGCTCGCCGGCGGGGTCTTGGTTGCGGCGACACGGGCTGAGCTCGGGGCAAGCCATGGTGGCTCCGGTGGCTCCCGTGACGGCGCTGCCCTGCGGGAAGAGAGGAGGGGTGAGGCGAGGAGAGGGAAAGGCGCGGGAGGAGGGGCGCAAGGCGACCTGGCTGGAGACGCGCGGCGGCGGCGGAGATGCGGGCCTGCGTGGCCCGGGTGTGGTTGGTGGCTGGCTGGAGGTGGGGGAAGGGCTACGTGGCGCCCCCAAAGCCACTCATCTCCAGATCCAACGGCTGTGAGCGCTGGGAGGCTAGGTTTTCGGTGGGGAGAGGGATTTGGGCGAAAATTGGAGCAAAAACTGGGGGTGTGGCTGCAATTTTGGACTAGGGAAACCCTAGAAAGGGGTGGGAGAGTGGTGGTCTTTATATAGCCCAGGTGGCTGGTAGTTTGCAAAAACATCCCCGGTTTTTCTCTCTCGCGCGCGGTGTTTACGTTTCTGACCGTCGGGGATCCGCACGACCTCCGATTTGGGCAAAACTTCAAACTGCGCGATCAGCGCGTCGAGCCGGCGACGTTTACCTAGCGCTGGAACCGTTCCGAGAACACTTTCCGGCGCGCTATAAAAATATCCCGTTCAATTATTGAACGGGGTTTTTCGTTCCGTTGGCTGCGGCAGGTCTCGTGCGGTTTTCGCGACGGTGATCGGGTGAAACCCGGTGTCGCAAAGGTCAAGTGTCAGGGTGGCAAAGGTCGGTCTCCGTCCGGTACGAGATAAGAGGGGGAAAATAATCGCCGATCTATAAATCGGGGATGCAAACACCGCAAACAAATCAGGCAATCAATCAATTCATACCGAAAACAAATTTTTTAATTTTTGTGAAATCTGGGCTGTTACAAGTTTGTAGGACAGCAACAATTTCCCTCAAGTGGATGACCTAAGGTTTATCGAACTCAGGGAAGTAGAGGTTGAAGATGGTCTCTCTCAAGCAACCCTGCAATTAAGATACAAGAAGTCTATTGTGTCCCCAACACACCTAATACAACTAGGAGTTGTATTGGTGCACTAGTTCGACGAAGAGATGGTAAAATACGAGTGATATGTGTAGCAAAGAAAGGTAATATAAATCTGTAATAAAAAGTGCAGCAAGCAAACATGTGACTAAAGTGAGCACAAACGGTGTAACAATGGTGGAAACAAGGCCTAGGCTTCATACTTTTACTAGCGGCAACTCCCAACAACATTAACATAGTCTAATCACATGATATTTCCCATAAAACATGCAATGGAGACGCACTCGGAGGTCATTCCTTTGTGGTCAAGAGAGGACGAGAATTATGTAGGGCTACGAAAGAACACCTCAAAGTTCGTAGTTCTCAATCTATGGATTTCCCAATGTCACCGCGGCCATCCAAAGAGAGTACCACAATCACCACAACATATCTCAAGGATAGTCAAAGACAAGCACCAAGAGATTCTCAATCTTCAATCAACACACAAAAGAGGAAATCACTCATGAAAATATTCTTCTAACCCATGTCCAATAGACCGCTGTCACCATGGTCTCGGGGATTACACTAGATAAGATCAAGTGAGTACATCAATCCAATACATAGAGGAAGGGGAAATATCATGGGATCACCCTAGATTGACATAGCCTATGATCACACGGAAGATCACATCATGGGAGAGAGAATTGAACACATAGCTCCTGTAGAAACCTCAGCCCCGTGGAGGGACTACTCCCGCATCATGGAGGGAGGAAGCAACGTCGATGGAGATGAATCCGAGGGCACTTCCCCATCCCGGCAGGGTGCCGACACAGGAATTCTGGTCCCCCGAAGCTTGTCGGCGATGGCGGCGGAGATCGGAATTGCTTGTGGAGAAAAGGGGTGTGGTATCAGGGTTTTTGCGACGGGTGTATAAATAAGAGCCAAGGGGGGCACCAGGGGAGGTCCCAGTCGCCCACGAGGCCACCCGGCGCGGCCAAACCCTAGGCCGCGCGGGGTGGCCGCCTAGGCACCAGGTGGGGCCCCTCTAGCCCTTCTTCGGTGAATCCGGAAGCTTCCGGAATGTTGATTTTTTATCTAATTTTTCCCGAATTTTTGGAGCACTTTTAATATGGGGGAAACCTGAAATAGAAAAACAGCAGAAAACAGGAACTGGCACTGGGGTGCAATGAGTTAATAAGTTAGTCCAAATATGATCAAAAGTGTATGAAAGTGTATCTAGATCGTAGCAATATCACACAAAACATGCATGGAGCAAGCAAAAATTATAGATACGTTTGAGACGTATAAGGAACCCACTGGTCAGTAGGTCCCACTTGTCAGGTTTGACCAATCAAAGCCACTATTCTGGATAAGGTTGATTTATTGAATAAAAGAAATTCCAAAAATTCTATAAAATGATTAAAACTTAGAAAATTAATATCTTTTAATCCGTAAGTCCAATGAAAATATTTTATACATGAAAGTTGCTCAGAAAAAATATAACGATTAAGAATACGCCACCCGTATACCCATCACTCCCCTCTAACAAACCGAAAACGAGACATTCCCCCTCCGGTTGCACTGTCTGGTAATCGCCCGGAGCCGGTAAAATTGCCGGTTAAATTTCCGTTTCGTCTGCAACGTGTAGCACTGCATTAGTTCACCTCTAACATGACATTTGCCATGTTTTGTATTTGTATTGCTTTTATTGCCGTGTATTTATTGGTTCTTCCACCTTATTGTCCGGTAGACCCCGCGACTACCGCCGCCGACATTGTTGTGTTCGACTACGTCATCGACGATCGTACCCCTATCCTCGTACTCCACTCGTTGCTGACTCTGTATAGCCGCCCTAGGGTCCTGAAAAATAGTTGTACTTCCCCAGATATTGCCTATCTTTTCCATACAACAGTTGTCATTCCCTAGCTATCGAGGAGTAATCCTCGTACTCCACTCGTTGCTGACTCTGTATAGCCGCCCTAGGGTCCTGAACAACAGTTCTCCTTCCCCAGATATTTCCTATCTTTTCCGTACATTTCTTGCACTAGGCATTTCTGCTGCTACGTTGCTTACCTATTCAATTGCATAGCCTGTCATTGTCGCCCCTTGATGTACCTTCCTCTATCCTATGCTGCTTATTATATATATTATATTCATCAGTTAGCCCTGCACATTGTTAGTAAACTAGGATTAGATATATTCATCAGTTAGCCCTGCACATTGTTAGTCAACTAGGATTAGATAGCGGACTGTGATCACTCTGGGGAGTGAACGCGGGTACAAATTATTATAACTGCACAGATATGGTACAATCAAGACATCGACTAAGGCCCCTACCTCGGCTCTGCCGAGCCACATCAAGTGTGAGCTATCGAGGAGTAATCCTCGTACTCCACTTGTTGCTGACTCTGTATATCCGCCCTAGGGTCCTGAACAACAGTTGTCCTTCAAGGTAAGAAGTCAGGTGACCCAACGGTCCCCGCGAGTGGTATTGCGACGGGACGATAGGGAGGGTACGACTGATGTACATGTGTGCTTGGACCCTGATCGTTGGTCGTGAGAGTTACCAAACCACGAAAGTCAAGCTCCTCCAGGAGCACACGCGAGATAAGGTAAGGAGACGGTTCACCTTGTCGGTAACCGCAGAGCTTGGACGTGACGACACGGCAGGCACCGATGTACTAGTGGTCCTGGCTGCTGTTCATTGTTCGTGGTGTTAACTAGTCAGGCAACGATAACGGTTGTCTGCGAGATAATAATAAAATGCTTAACTGGGTCAGGTGGATGACTTGAGTGGGTCGATGTGCCCTATACACGCTACCTCCACGCGGGATAACGGGTGTGGGCCCCTCGGCGGCGTACATTCTATCGACAACTCTGAAAGATGTCCAGTTCAACATTGTGGCACACACGGATCGTGCCATCTAGGTGAGAGATAGCGCTTGAATTCACCCTGCTCACAACGACCCGGAGTGCGAGGGGCGACGGACAAAGACCCCCGAGCGCTTAGGACTGTAGACCAGCGAGGACCTCTCTGATGATCCTAGGTAGGACTACGTTGTGTAGGATAGCCTCGGTGGGGTGTTCCTTGACAAGGTGTATGCCACCCTGGAGATCCGAGCGTGTAGGGTAACAATAGTGCAGCCCCTGCAGGGAAGATAATCTATTCGAATAGCCGTGTCCACGGTAACAGGACGCTTTATGCTGAAGCCAGACTCTACTACTACAAACTATTACTATTAAACTAATTAGTTCCGGGTTTTCTTCCTCGCAGGGAAGTCGAGGAAGGATTCTAGGAGGCGTTGATAATTGTTAACTACTACAACTTACTATTATAAAATGTTGCAGCAACTTCTGCTGCATTGTTACTTTATGCTTTATATGAACTGTTGGTTGTTCTCTTCTCATGCTGCAAGAACCGTCGGAAGATGCTAGTCTTCGATAGGCCTAGCTTCTCTTCCTTATTATGACTTTCTACCTTTCAGTCCAATATATATAGCCTCCCCTTTCCATTTGTTACAAATGCATAAATGCTTAGTAGCGGACGTAAGACTCACGGGTATGCTAGATACTCACCCTTGCTTTTTTCCCCCTTTGTTTTATATACCCGACCGGTTGCTTCCATCAGATGTTGGAGCCCAGGAGCAGGAGATTCCTAGAGGATCCTACTACGACGTCGAGTTCCCCGTCGACCAGGAGTAGTTCGGTGGATCCCAGGCAGGAGGCCCCGCCTTTTCGATCCGTATCTCTGATGTTATTTGTGCTAGCCTTCTTAAGGCAAAAGTTGACTAACTATGTCTGTACTCAGATATTATGATTGTTTAACTTATGTATTCGGATCCTCGTGATCCCTTGTTTGTAATATCAGATTTATCTTATTTGTGTCTAGTGTTGTGCTGTGACATTATCGCTGTGGCACACTGATTTCGGTCGTGTACCCTACGTGTATGATTACTGTACACGGCTTGATTTTTGGGGCGTCACACTAGAACGCAACGGTCTCGTGCGTCGACACGTTTTAAAGCCCATGCAACTTCCCTAGCCCAGCTGAACCAGTATTAGATAAGGGAAAATCACAAATCAAACTAATTGCCACTGACTAGGTTAACATTTTGTTTTCTGCCTTGCGTATTTAATGCAGAAATGCAAATGATGTGGAAATGTAAAAACAAGAATACGAGATCTCAAGATGGCAATGTTCTGTGCTTTTTTTCTTCTACTGGCATGAATAATTATTACTATGAAGAAGTTGTGAGAGGTCGTCATTCATCGCCAAATTGGCAATTTTGTAATACTAAAAACATATTTAATCCTACATAATTTGCACTAAATATTTAAATATAAAAAACATTTTAATAAGGCGGGCGCATCAACGCGCGCCATCAAGGATGTAGTTTTCTGTCATAATTTACCTTTTTTCACTGATATATTCCATGTTATGATGTATCTCTTATGATGTTTTGTCTTGTTTTGCACAGTTTATAGTTTTCCGGAGTTCGCCTGTTTGAGTCAGGAAACAGCTGGAAAACCATACATCAAGGGGGCATACTTCCTTGCGGCGACCCTGCATACCACTCCATAGTGTAGTATGCCAGTCTTTGTTATAACGCACATAAGACACCGTCTTATGAACCTTATAACCCTCAGAGTTGCACAGTAGAGCATTGCAGGTCCATTCCATTAGATACAACCAGTATTTATATTACAAACTTCTATTCAAACCAAGATTCAAAATATCCAGACGTTCAAACTACTAGCACCTAAAAAGCATGGTGCTACCGACTTGCTATAGACGTTTATTTAGTTCATCACGACTCCCGTGACTGGTCGCGCTAACACGACTAACTACTCTAGTCTTGCTGGTCAGGATCCTCTGCTCCGGTTTCCTCGCCACAGGCGATGTAGTAGTCGACTCCTTCGACTCCTTCAGACAGGTGTGGCTCTTCGTAGTAGTATTCACCTGCTGCGTTGGGGTCTCCTGGCATCTCCTCCACTAACTCAGAGTCTAAGGAAATAATACAAAGGGATGAGTACAGGAGGTACTCAAAAAGTTCATATTTATTGTGAGGTAGAAATGCACTACACTACAACTGGGATCGAGTAGACCACAATAATGGATTTTTCAAATATCCTAGAAGTCAAGTTTTACTTAAAACATGTGATCATCAGACTTCACGGGTTGCTAGAATCTCTGATAGACTCCTTTCCCGCCGCATTCACAGATCTTACCTAGATTAGGGAGTGACAAGACACAATTCAATACACTCTGCAGAGGTGCGCTACTTTACCCACGGGCGATTAACTTAGCCCTTTTGGCCGGGTCATAAATGCCTTTGACGACCTCTATGTCGGGTCATAAACTCAGCACATCCGTGATGTGCGTCCAGGGTCTAAGATCCGAGTCTTTAACCTTCCGCGTCTGTCGGTGCCTCTACCCTTTGGCTCAAGAGGTATTCCCTCCGTTACCCATCTCAGCTATAGGTAGGGATTTACGGCCCCGTGACCGATGAGCTAAATCCCGCTCTGGGATCAGTATTGACGGCCATGTTCCGGTAGGATATTAATGACACCCATAGCCAATAGGATATACAGCTCCCTAGGCTGATACGGATTTACGCCCCATGGCGATAACCTGTGCGAAAGCACACTGACATTAAGAAGGAATTATTCATTCCAAGTTCCGTGGTCAACGCTATCGTTACGACGCTGGAATGTCTGCTGATTTTGGTTATTAAGCCCGATGTAATGGAACTCTCCACCGTGTAACCAACCCGAGTTCCATCACCCACCATAGATGATAATACTGAAAGTACTTTTATTTAATGCAATGAGTAGATATGATATGTAAAAGAAATTTTGAAAGAATGATTTTACAACAGCATAAACAATGGACATGCGCAAGGTATGAACTTGCCTGATAACTGAAAGGTAGTGCAACTCGAGGCTTCTGGACACGGTGGTGCCTCGGGTTTTATAAGAAGCATATAGTCCGATAGGGACTAACATCAAAAATGGAAAGAACGACAATTATGCCTTTAATGCATATGATACTTATGGTTTTCTCTCCCCCTTAATGATTTCTGTTTTGCTTCCTAAAATAGTTGTTTTGGACTTAACACTACTGTGTTATAGGTTTTTGATCAATAAACCTTACTTCATTGTTTCAAGATTTTTTAATAATTCTTATTGGTTTTAAATCATTTTAATGATTTTTAAATTTTTAAATGTTTTTTAATTATTTTAAAAAGGTGTTATCTCATTATTAAAAATGAGAACAATAATTTTATTTTATTTTTATAATACATAAGTATTTATTCTAAAATAAGTATAAATTTTCCTTTTATTTATTAAATATTTTCTTTATTTTTATATTTTTTATGATTTTATTTTATTTTATAAATATACTTGCTTTACTCCTTGGATTATTTTAATCTTTTATAAAGTCCAAAAATTCTATTTCAAATCTTTTATGAAGATTTAAATCCACTGAATATTTATTTCATTTTCCTTTTAATTTTTAGAAAATATTTATCCCTTTTTTATAACAAGGTTTTAATATTTGTAAAATAATTTTAATTCATTTTATTATTATAAAAATATGAGTATAATATTTATAAAAAATCCAATATTATTGTAAATTAAATTGGATTTCTATTAAAGTGTTATAACATTTTTATTTGTTTAGTTATATTTATTTTATTTTCCGAAAGATTTTTCTTTAAAAAAAGATTTGGAGAGAAGTGGCTCTTGGCCCATTGGTCAGATGGCCCACCTGCCATTGGACTTAGGTCTCTGCGAGTGACCCCCTCACCGTCGCATCTCTCTCTCGCACGACTCTATGGTTGCCACGACCGTTGGCTGATTTCGGCCGCGGTCGGCGGTCCTGGCCGGCGTGATGGCGCCCACGGCTTCGGCCCGCGACGATGCATCGCCTAGCCACACTCGACCCGTTCCTCTCTGCATCCCGTGGTCGCCCCCTTCGGTTCCCTCCCTAGGGTTTCGGTGGCGCACGGGGTTGAGTTTGCCGGCGTACACCGGTGGCCTCCCCCGGACATCTCCGCCTCTGGATGGTCTTCCTCGACGCTGTTCGTGGCCCCGCGCTCGCCCCCAAGCGGCGACTGCTCTGGCCGCCCGTGGTGCCCACTCTGCCGGTGGGACGACCCTCCTGTGGAGCAACGTCGGCGGGGTGTGGTGATACGTCCCAAATGTATCGATAATTTCTGCTCGCTCCATGCATGTTTTGTGTGATATTGCTATGATCTAGATATACTTTCATACACTTTTGATCATATTTGGACTAACCTATTAACTCAGTGCACCCCAGTGCCAGTTTCTGTTTTCTGTTGTTTTTCTATTTCAGTTTCCCCCATATAAAAAGTGCTCCAAAAATCCGGGAAAAATCAGATAAAAAATCAGCGTACCGGAAGCTTCCAGAGCCCCGAAGGAGGGCCGGGGTGCCACCACCAGGTGCCCAGGCGGCCACCTGGCGCGGCCAGGGGCCTGGCCGCGCCAGGGGGGCGCCTGGACTCCTGGTGGCCCCCCTGGCTGCCCCTCTTGGCCTATTTAATCTCCGTCACGGGAAACCTCCGAAGAGAGAACCCTTTTTAGCGATCTCGCCTCTGTTCCGCCGCCGCCGCGCTTCCAAGATCGGGAGGACCGTCTGGAGGGAGGATCGACCTCTAGGAGCTTCTCCTCCACATTGGAAGCTTCTCGTATGTGCCGTGAGTAGTTTACTTTGGACCATGGGTCCGTGATCAGTAGCTATGTGATGTTCTCCTCCCCTCTTTGTTCTTCATGGTTTAGACCTCGTGAGCTGCCCTACATGATCGAGGCACATATGTAATCTTTCTGCTTTTGCTATGCTGAGTTTGATGGGATCTGATGGATTATGAGATTATTTTCAAATTGTGTGATAGAGTAATATAATTGGTTCTTATCTTTTGTATTTTTGTTCTGAAGTAATTCTTGCATGTTCTCCGTTGCTGTTTATTGCTTTGTCCAAGTGGTAGGTAGTAACTCCAAGAGGGAACGTTATGCTCGATTGTGGGTACATGCCCCCTGATGACACACTTGAGTGACAGATACATGAGTCTAGGGGATGTGCTGTGGCCACAAGGGGGAAAACAACGGTGCTTGTAGCCGCGGTTGCAAGGATTGTTTACTTTATGCAAAGTTCTTTCTAAAGCAGTCGTCTGTTCCTTTGGGTTTACACTTTGGGTGGGGCTCGCAACTTAATACCAGCAAGATGTTCTGGATAGATATCTCAACGTGGATGATTAGTAGTAGATGCAGATGTATTTCGGTCTACTTATTTTGGCGTACTGCCATGCTTTTGATCCTCTTCCTTTCTTTGTAGCATAGTTAGCATGGCGGTGCGTTTATAATCCTGTCAATTGCCCATCTATAATTTTTTACCTCGCATTGCAGTTTTATCGTCTTTTGGGAGAGAGACATCACTAGTGAACATCACGGGACCCCGGTCCATATTCTCATCATTGTTTACAAGCTTATTTCCTTTTCAGTATTCACTTTCAGTTGCGATTATCATTATCGTTATCCCTTGTGTTTGATCCTTTGTAAACAACAAGACCAGAGAGATTGACAACCTCTCTGAACTTCGTTGGGAGCAAAGTTAATTGTGTTGTGTGCAGGTCCGCGTCAGGTGCGCCGCTGACACCTACTTATCATTTCCGGAGTCCTACGGGAGACGAACCCTATCCTCTACATAGGGGAAATTTGCTGCTATCCTACATCTCACCTTCCACTTGGGGTAACCAACGAAGGGCGAGAAGCCATTATAACTTCCACGCCATCATGTGGCACTGTGGCTGCGGCGGTCGTCTTCTCCTCGCCGTACCGGGACGGCGGTGATGCCCTGCCGCAACGCGGAAGGCTGTGCTCGGCCTCGGCTACGACTTCCTCTGTGAGCTCCTTCCTCTCCTTGCTTTTTCAGTGCCATGGTTAGGTTTTTCTTCGGTTCCTTGTGATCTCCTAGTGCAATCCCTTTGAATTTGTGGCCTAGGGTGCTTTGCTATGACCTTGTATATGCTTGTGGCCTCTCCTGTGCTGGATTCGCTCAAATTGCTCTCTGATTTTGTACTGGCTCCTATATATGGCCCCTGTATATAGTTATATGTGTGCTCTCATGTGTGCCTGGGCATTTTAATTATACTGACCACTGTATCTTGGTAGTTTGTGTGTTGTGGTTTACTCCATGGCCAATTCTGCATAGGTTTCGTGGTTTGGTTAAGGTGATCTGGTAAGAACATATGCTAAGCTGCTGTCCCTCCTTACTTAATAAGATCATTTTCTCTGCTTGGCTGGTTCCACCTATTAAGAACAGATACTACTCTACTCTATTCTGGTTTATATAAAGAACAATTTGTACACTTGATTGGCCTTTCTTTTAGGAAAATTGTTAGGAACAAATATTAGATTTGATTCTTCTGCCATGGCCTGTGATGCTGGTTTGAGGCCCTCTCTTCTAAGATTTGGATGGATGCTTGCATTTGTGGCTTTTAAATCTCTATGATGCAAATGCCCCTAGCACTTCTAGGGCCTAGCTGAGGGAATCCCTCTCCAAAACCTACCTCAGGGTGCTGGGTAGCTTGTCTTGTGGCTTTTGGTGAACCTGCTTCTTGGGGGTTTGCCTCCACCTCCTAGCTACTCCATAGTGCTCACTGGTGATTTTTGGTCCAACTCCTGTTTGATGCAGTCTCATCAAGTGGAAAACAACCTCCTCTTTCGTCTTTGGCTGTGTACTTATGGACTTTGGTGTCCTTGGCCGGCTGGTGCATGTGTACATGCAGCAGCAGTGAGCTTTCTTGCTGCTGTCAAACTGAGAGGCTCTGCTGCATATGGTTGTGACAACAACTACTATGTGCTGTCCCTGATGGATAGGCTTGTGCAGATCTTTTACTGGCTCGGCTGGGATGATGCATATGTGGTAACTTGACTTATTTTTCATCCTTGGTTGCATTTTGTCACCTGATAATTGCCCTAAGGGTTTGGGTTAGCTGGATTTAACCTAAAGGCTAATCCTCTGATTAAAGGAGGCTAAATATGGGGTTAGTACTGATTTGGAGTTGATTCTGCTTTGCTATTGCTTCTCTTTGCTACTTGCTGTTCACCGTTCCACTGTCTGGTATTGTTCTGTGATCACCTTCATTTGATTTCTTGGACTTGGACTAAAATTGTCCAATTTCCTAAGTGCTAGCCCATTCATCAAATGTATTCCCCTATGGGGGATGCAACATTTTAACCCCCCACACAAAACATTTCTCTTGTCTTTTTTTTGTGCAGGTTGAAGATCAAGGTGATGAAGATGAATAAATAGTTAGGTTTAGTTTAGGTTTAATCAATTGTAATTTCCTTTCTTCTTGTATTAAGATTTGTAATACAATTCTTTTGTAATACTAACTTCATTTATTTCATTTATCCATTCATTTGTAAATGATTATCTCAATCGTTAATAAAGTAATTGTTATTCATTTAATATTATGAATCCTTTATTGTTTATGCTTATTCATTTGTATTATTTGTTTATTCCATTTTGAATTGTGTTCAAAATATTGCAAAAAGAGCAAAGGTCATGTCAAATTTTATATATGAATTTCCTTTGAACTATTGCAATTCAAAAAGGTTTAAATTTAACCGTGTTTAGCTTATAGGAATGCAATGATCAAGTGCAGAAAAATTTACCCGTCTCTCGCTAAACTACGGGTCATTACAGGCTCTCCCCCTTAAAGGAATTCCGTCCTCGGAATTGATCAGGGCGTACCTGAACAGGTTCGGGTATGACTCCCGAAGCTGTTCTTCCTTATCCCACATTGCAATACTTGATGGCTCGGTTCCTCAGCCTCTTCCAATTCTCAGCGAGAATCTTTGTTGGTTTTTCTACATAGGTCAAATCTAGTTGCAGGTCAATATCCTGATGTGGTAATGGTTCCCCCGGTGGTCGCAAACACTTTCGGAGTTGTGACACGTGAAACACATTGTCGACTTGTGATAACCCTTCTGGCAATTCCAACTCATAGGCTACTTCTCCCTTGCAGCTCAGAATGTGGAATGATCCGATGTATCTTGGACTCAATTTGCCTCTGATTCCGAACCTTTTGACTCCATTGGTGGGACTAACCCTATGATAGACAAGTCTTCCATTTGTGGTTCCCACTTTCTCCGACTCAAATCAACATAGCTCTTCTGTCGGCTCTGGGCTATTTTCATTCGATCTCGGATGATATTGACAATGTCTTGCTTCTCCTTGATATAATAAGGCTCAAACCCCTTCTGTTCTCCGGTCTCAAACCAACATATCGATGACCGACACTTCCTTCTATACAGTGCTTAAACGGTGCGATCTTGATACTACTCTGATAGCTGTTGTTGTACAAGAATTCTGCTAATGGCAGATGTTCATCCCACGATCCTCCGAAATCTAGAGCACATGCTCTCAACATATCTTCGAGAATTTGATTGGTTCTCTCGGTTTGTCCTTCGGTTTGAGGTTGATAAGCTATACTATACTCCAGCTCCGATCCCAAAGCTATTTGTAACTGCTTCCAGAAGATGAGGTAAAGATCGATCCTAGATCCGACCAGATCTTCCTTGGTACTACGTGCTTGCTCACAACTTCATCAACATATCGTTGGCTAGACGTCCTCCGGTATCCGTTTTCTTGATTGCTAAGAAATGTGCACTTTCATTCAATCGATCCAAAATCACCCAAATTGCATCCTTGTGCTTCTTTGTGGTTGGTAATCCTGTAACAAAATCCATTTCGATCTCGTCCCACTTGCACTCTGGTATAGGTAACGGTTGCAACAATCCTGCTGGATGCTGATGTTCTTCTTTGACTTGCCGACATGTATGATATTCAGCCACATAGGTTGCGATCCCGCGCTTCATATTGTTCCACCAGAATGTACTCTTCAGATCCATATACATCTTTGTGCTACCCAGATGTATGGTATATGGAGTATGATGGGATTCTTTCAGTACCAACTTCTTGTTTTTTGGTATATCTAGCACGCATATCCGGCCGTCAAACCATAAGGATCCTTCCTCTTTCAATTGAAATGCTGACGGTTTTCCTTCCTTGATACGCTGAACCTCCTCGGCGATGAAGACATCTTCTGACTGTCTCACTTTTATCGTGTCTTGTAGACTAGGTTGTATCTCCATTCTATTGAGCATAGATATTTCTCCCTCCTTCCGTATGACGAGTCCATTTCCAAGTCTGTTAAGATCACCTTGTATGTAACACCCCCAGTGTCATGCTACAGTAATCACTTTTGATTACTACCAAGTCTCTGTGATTAACCATGCAATGATCACCTTGATTCAAATCACAATTCAAAATCCCCTTTGGATGGAATTAACAACAAAGTGGAAAATAAACCTTAACCAAAATTTTTGCAATCAATTTTATTAAATTGCAAATAATCATTGGGTCATATTAAGATAGAAGTGGTAAATTATTTAATGATTAAATATTTCAAACAAACCAAAACAGAACCAAAATAGCCCTATTTTATTGATTAATAATTGCATGAAGTTCTAAATGAATTTTGTTGGTGCCCAAACTTTTTGTGGCATTGCCATAATGGACAACACAAATTATGGAACAAGATTCATATTTTACAAAAATCGTTTGTTGGCAAAATAAAATAAAACATGAAACGATAAAGAAAAAGAAAAAAAAGAAAAAGAAAAACGCTTGGGGCAAACCCCCTCCCCTCTCCCCTGTGGCCCAGCCCACCCTTGCCCCCCTGTCGGCCTAGACAGACAAAGGGAGGCCCAAACCGACTGAGCCCCCACCCATCTCTCTCGCTCAGCCTCCCTCCCCACCCGATCCCCTCGATCCCGATCCCCTCTTCCTCCTGGACCGCGGCGGCGGCTGCGCCGGCCGATTCCGGCGAGCCCCGACCACCGTCCAGCACCGCCCGTGCTCCCCTCGGGACGGCGCACCTCCTCAGCCCCGACGGGTCGCCGCTCGTCTCCTCCTGACGCTGCGCCGGCTAACCCTAGCCGCCATGGCACCGATGCACGCCGCCGCCATGGTTGCCGCTGTGGCTCCGGAGCCTCCCGGTGGTCGCCACCGGCCACCTCCACGCCACCCCCTCGCGCCGCCGCAACGCCTCACCCGACCCCCCGTGTGAGCTCCTCCCCTGCGCCCCTCCGCCGTTGTCACCATCGCGATTCCGTTGGCCGCCGTCGTACGCCATGACCGAGGCCTGCTCGGTGTGCGCTCGCCGCACCCCTGGATATGATCGCCCGCGCTCACCCCCTACCACCCGTTCCCACTCGCCACCACCCCACTGGCCGGCCGTGCCCGTGCCCGAGCCGTGGCCCCATGTCTTGCTAGCTGCCGCCGCTGACCGTGGCCGTCCGCTACCCCCCTGCACTCGTCGCCGTGGTCATGCCCTGTGCTTCCCGGTGGCTGCTGCCCCTCTGAATGTGCTGGTGTTGCTACTACTGTGTTGCTGAACATTTTGCTAAGTGCTGGAAAAAACCCCCTAAGTGCCCCTCTTAACAACCAAAAACACAGCCACAAAACCAAACCTAAAATAGATAAAATGATATGGACCTATAGTGCAAGTAACCAGCTGTATTTGGTACCACTGGACCAACTCCATTTGAGGCATGGTATAAATCCTATGAAAATGGCAAAATGCACTTTTCTGTTAGCTGAAAACCACTATGTATATAAATTGCTGTTGGACACCGATTTCGGCAGAAGCAAACAACTCGCAAATGGCTTTAATCATGGAAAAAGGTTATACAAATAGAAAGTAGGCATACCTCGCTTTCATTTGTTCCATTGCATTAGTTTCAGAAAATGCATAGGTTAAATGCTATAAAAATCACATAGTGTGCATTTTAACAGATTATGGAATTTACCTTATGTAGCACTTTTTCGGCAACGCTTTAATTATGTAAATGAGCGCTAATGTATTTTCCACCCGTACCGGATTCGAGATAACAGACGACTGATGAAAGTTGATATAGGACACAAATTCGTCGGGCAACCAGAACCCTAAACTGTAGGCCCCCGAAGGCGGCCAATGGATATTTTTCATCGGTAATCCCAGACTTAGTGAAATTCAAAGGACTCCAAAAATCGGGCAATGACCAGTGGGCCCCACCTTGACACTGTTACTGAACCCCACCGGCCCCACATGTCATTGGTTGTGGTTGGGTCAGTATGTATATCAAAAATATTTGTTGTAATCATTATGAATTAAAATATTTCAGAAAGTCATTTAAAACTTCAGAAAATCATATAAAGTAAACCGTAGGTGAGATGAAAATAATTTATAGATCAAACTTGATCAGAAAAATATCATGAATCCGAATACGCTACCCGTATGCCCACCGCACCCCTCTAACCTACAGAACGTGGAACATTCCCCCTCCGGTTGCACTGTCCGGTAATTCCTGAAGCTGGTAAAACTGTCCGGATGAAAATGTTCTGTATACGAAAGTTGTTCAGGATAGTTCAACTAACTCGGATACCCCACTCATACGTTTGTCAGATGTCCACGACACCTCCGGCATGATCCCTTCCCCCTCCGGACACCCTGTCCGGTAATCACCCGGAGCTGGCTGTTCATCCCCGGATGAATTCCCGCTCCGAGCATATTGCTTCGTACTACGTTAGAGCCCGTTACTTTATATGTGCTATGTCATACAATTGTATTGCTATTATTACTGTGTATTTATTGTTTCTTCCCCCCTTTATTCCCCGATAGACCTCGTTGCTGCCGCCGACTACACCGTTGCTGAGTTTGACTACTTCGTCGACGATCGTACCTCCACCGTCGAGCTTCCAGGCAAGCAGAGCCATTCTCTTCCCCAGATATCTCCTACCTTTCCGTACTTTCTTGCACTAGGCATTGTTACTGCTGCTGCTACGTTGCAATCCTATTCAATTGCATAGCATGTTTTTGTCGCCCCTTGATGTACCTTCCTTTATCCTATGCTGCCTTATAAATATATAAATATATATATAATATTCAGCAGTAAACCCTGCGCATTGTTAGCTAGGTTTAGAATAGCGGGCCGTGATCACTCTGGTGAGTGATATCGGATTATAAATATTACAACTGCAACAAGTACGGATCAATGAAAACGCCCTAGGGAACCTACAACGGCGAGACTGTGCCGAGTCGCTTCGAGTTTGATTTACGAGTGGACGGACTCGTATTTCACTCTCGTCGGCTCAGTAGCGTAACATCACTGGGATGATACGAGGGTATTCCTCTTTAGTTCATTCCGCTGGTGTCTCTGTCTAACCTGTTCAAGTGTACCATCGAGGGTGATTCCTCCTGGTTTCACTTGATGGTAGGCACTCGAATCAACTGGTTTCCTTACAGGTAAGGAGTCGGGTGACCCAACGGTGCCCGCGCAGGTTATCTTAGCGGAACGACAGGTCAGGTGTAATCCACCGGTGTGTGGCGGGCCTGGTACTGTTCGTGGCCGAAAGATTTCCTGTTGTACGAAAGTCGAGCTCTTCGGAGCAAACACGAGACAAGGTAAGGAGACGGTTCACCTTGTTGGTAAACGCACGAGTTGGTGGGACGACAGGGCAGGCACCGATGTTACTGGTGGTCTTGACTGCTGTCGTTGTCCGCGACTCATTCAATAAGGGGCAACGATAACGGTTGTCTCGACAGAAAATTAATAAAACTCTTAACGGGTTCGGCGGATGACTTGAGTATCCTTTTGGCTTGTACGCACTACCTATACGTGGGATTACGCGTTTGGGCGCCTCCGCAATGTAGCCTCGTTCGAAAGCTCTGAAAGACGTCCAGTTCAGCATTGCGGAAGGGACGGATCGCGCTTCGGCGTTGGAATTCACCCTCCTCGCAACGACCCGGAGAGCGATGGGTGATAGGCCCATGACCCCCTTGCACTTAGGGCTGTAGACCGGTGGGGACCTCTCTGATGAGTCGTAGGATGGATTGCGTTGTGTCGGATAGACTCGGTGGGGTGCTCCCTAACCAGGTGTACGCCACCCTGGAGATCCGAGCGTGTAGTGTCACACTAGTGCACCCCTGCAGGGAAGATTGATCTATTCGAATAGCCGTGTCCACGGTAACATGACGCTTTATGCTGAAGCCAGATCCTACCACTACAAACTATTACTATTAAACTGTTGGTTCCGGTTTCTTTTCCTCGTAGGGAAGTCGAGGAGGGGATCTCGGAGGCATTGATATTATTAATAATTACAACTTAGTATTATACAATGCTGCAGAAACTTCTGCTGCATTGTTACTTTCATTACTGTTGTATTAAACTGTTGGCTGATTCTTACCTCATGCTTCAAGACTCGTCAGAAGATGCTAGTATTCGATAGGCCTAGCTTCTTATCCTTATTCTGATTTCTACCTTGCAGTCCACTATATACAACCTCTCCTTTCCATTTGATACAATGCATAAATGCTTAGTAGCGGACGTAAGACTCGCGGGTATGCTAGATACTCATCTGCTTTATTTCCCCCTTTTTGTTTTGCCTGATCGTCTGCTCCAGTCGATGTTGGAGCCTTGGAGCCCAGGAGCAGGAGATCCCCGATGCCGACGACCGCAACGTGAAGATCCCCGATGCCTTCTACGACGTCGAGTTCCCCTTTGACGAGGAGTAGTTTGGAGGTTCCCAGGCAGGAGGCCTCGCCTTTTCGATCGTTGTTGGTTTTTCTGCTAGCCTTCTTAAGGAAACCTTGTATCCTTGTGTCTGTACTCAGATACTTTTTCTTCCGCTAACTTTGTGCTTTCGGGCTGTTGTATTCGAGCCCTCGTGGCCCCTGGCTTGTATTAAACAGCTTGTATTATTTTATTTATAGAGTTGTGTTGTGATATCTCACCGTGAGTCCCTGATCTCGATCGTGTACCTTGCGTGTATGATTACTGTACACGGTATGATTTTGGGGGCGTCACAAGTTGGTATCAGAGCCGACTGCCTGTAGGACACCCCTTCCAACTCCTTGGTCGAAGTCGAGTCTAGTCTTTGCGAAACTACTTTACTAACAGTGTCGTGTGGCTTATCGGCCCACGTCGCAAACATGGTGGTATTAGGATCTTTTACTCCGTACCTTTACTCTGGGATTCTGATCTCTATCCTCTTTCGGGTTAAAGATTTTTGCTAACTCCGACATTAGGTTCTCGTGGTCGCATCTACCCGGAGAGCCCTTCACCCAAGATGATCGCTTGCTTCACCTGAAGATTCCGAAGATTACTCCCCGATAAATTACCGACAACCTACGTGTTCATCGCCTTTGCAATCCCCTGCCACCGATAAGTCCGTATAGATAATTACTTCCACCTCCTGATCTGGAAACCATAATTCTTTGAACTTAAATATCGAATTATTGCGATGCTTCTATCACCCGATGCCTTTGCATTCTTTATCCTTTTGATTGAGTGCCGATACTCACATCAGATTCTTTGCGAACCACCCGGCCTTGGTGGATTATTATTCGACTAATCTTTCATGGCTTCTCCCATGTGTCAATTGGATTCATCGTGTGGAATACCATCCCTGCCCCTCGATGATTTGTGTTATGAGCGACAACCTCCCTTGACTCCCTGCCAATACAACTTGGTCGTGCATATTGTGTTCTGCTTTCCTTGGGAAAGATATACACCTAACAGTTGTGTATCATCACAATTTCCTTTCCATTGGTCTGTTTAACCTTTCTTGTAATGTATCTTATCTGAGTAGTGATAATCCCCTTCTTATGTAAACACTTCGATGTACTACTCTGTTGGTACAACATGTTACTATCGTGGATAACCTTTCGGTTACCACCGATGGGCGAAAGTTTTGCCGATTGGTCTGCCTCGTCTTAACGAGCAGAGATATGGTTCTCTTCGTCCCTTGCCCTTGGTACTGATGTTGTTTCCAACCTCACTGACAATTTGTTCCCTGACAAGCCGTGCGTCGTGATCGCGTTGAATGTCACCACCCTTCTTATTCAATGTGGGCCCATAACCCACAGCTCCACAGGATCGAAACCTGACTCTTGTCACATACCTTGCGATATTCAGCCCGATACCAGACACAGTGCTTATGCCCGATGCTCTGGAACCCCCTTTTCATTATCCGTTATCGGCATCGAATGCATGCCTATCTGCTTGAAACTTCTAATATCCTCGTTTGTTTCTCTCGTTGTATTCCCCTAATCTTAAACTCGAGAGATACTTTGTACCCCATTCCCTCGGCCTTCCTTGGTTGATTAACCGGGTATTGATCCGACCCCTTGAGTTTACCCCCAACCTATTCGTAAGTACGACAAAGACCCCGAAGAAGGATGACAACTCGTCGAAATGCACTGATGCAGAGAAATGAGGACATCAACGAGAAGGATTAACTTCTTCGAGAAGGACAACAAGACCCAGAAGATCCGATAGAATACGAAACCAAAGCTTTACCCCTTCCACTACCTTTTAAATTCTTGGGACGAGAATTCTTTGTAGTGGGGGAGATTTGTAACACCGCCAGTGTCATGCTACAGTAATCACTTTTGATTACTACCAAGTCCCTGTGATTAACCATGCAATGATCACCTTGATTCAAATCACAATTCAAAATCCCCTTTGGATGGAATTAACAACAAAGTAGAAAATAAACCTTAACCAAAAATTGTGCAATAAATTTTAATAAATTGCAAATAATCATTGGGTCATATTAAGATAGAAGTGGTAAATTATTGAATGATTAAATATTTCAAACAAACGAAAACAGAACCAAAATAGCCCTATTTGATTGATTAATAATTGCATGAAGTTCTAAATGAATTTTGTTGGTGCCCAAACTTTTTGTGGCATTGCCATAATGGACAACACAAATTATGGAACAAGATTCATATTTTACAAAAATCGTTTGTAGGCAAAATAAAATAAAACATGAAAGGATAAAGAAAAAAAAGAAAAACGCTTGGGGCAAACCCCCTCCCCTCTCCCCTGTGGCCCAGCCCACCCTTGCCCCCCTGTTGGCTTAGACAGACAAAGGGAGGCCCGAACCGACTGAGCCCCCCACCCATCTCTCTCGCTCGGCCTCCCTCCTCACCCCGATCCCCTCGATCCCGATCCCCTCTTCCTCCTGGCCCGCGTCGGCGGCTGGGCCGATTCCGGAGAGCCCCGGCCGCCCCGACCACCGTCCAGCACCGCCCGTGCTCCCCTCGGGACGGCGCACCTCCTCAGCCCCGACGGGTCGCCGCTCGTCTCCTCCTGACGCTGCGCCGGCTAATCCTAGCCGCCATGGCACCGATGCACGACGCCGCCATGGCTGCCGTCGTGGCTCCGAAGCCTCCCGGTGGTCGCCATCGGCCACCTCCACGCCACGCCCTCGCGCCGCCGCAACGCCTCACCCGACCCCCCGTGTGAGCTCCTCCCCTGCGCCCCTCCGCCGGTGTCACCATCGCGATTCCGTTGGCCGCCGTCGTACGCCATGGCCGAGGCCTGCTCGGTGTGCGCTCGCCACACTCCTGGACACGCTCGCCCGCGCTCACCCCCTACCACCCGTGCCCACTCGCCACCACCCCGCGTGCACGCCATGGCCTCCGGCGCCCCACTGGCCGGCCGGGCCCGTGCCCGAGCTATGGCCCCATGTCTTGCTAGCTGCCGCCGCTGACCGTGGCCGTCCGCTACCCCCCTGCACTCATCGCCGTGGTCATGCCTTGTGCTGCCCGGTGGCTGCTGCCCCTCTGAATGTGCTGGTGTTGCTACTACTGTGTTGCTGAACATTTTGCTAAGTGCTGGAAAAAAACCCCTAAGTGCCCCTCTTAACAGCCAAAAACACAGCCACAAAACCAAACCTAAAATAGATAAAATGATATTGACCTATAGTGCAAGTAACCAGCTGTATTTGGTACCACTGGACCAACTCCATTTGAGGCATGGTATAAATCCTATGGAAATGGCAAAATGCACTTTTCTGTTAGGTGAAAACCACTATGTATATAAATTGCTACGGGACACCATTTTTGGAAGAAGAAAACAACTCGCAAATGGCTTTAATCATGGAAAAAGGTTATACGAATAGAAAGTAGGCATACCTCGCTTTCATTTGTTCCGTTGCATTAGTTTCAGAAAATGCATAGGTTAAATGCTATAAAAATCACACAGTGTGCATTTTAACAGATTATGGAATTTACCTTATGTAGCACTTTTTCGGCAACGCTTTAATTATGTAAATGAGCGCTAATGAATTTTCCACCCGTACCGGATTCGAGATCACATACGACTGATGAAAGTTGATATAGCACACAAATTCGTCGGGCAACCAGAACCCTAAACTGTAGGGCCCCGAAGGCGGCCAATGGATATTTTTCATCGGTAATCCCAGACTTAGTGAAATTCAATGGACTCCAAAAATCGGGCAATGACCAATGGGCCCCACCTCGACACTGTTACTGAACCCCACCGCCCCACATGTCATTGGTTGTGGTTGGGTCAGTATGTATATCAAAAGTATTTGTTGTAATCATTATGAATTAAAATATTTCGGAAAGTCATTTAAAACTTCAGAAAATCATATAAAGTAAACCGTAGGTCAGATGAAAATAATCTATAGATCAAACTTGATCAGAAAAATATCATGAATCCGAATACGCTACCCGTATGCCCACCGCACCCCTCTAACCTACCGAACGTGGACCATTCCCCCTCCGGTTGCACTGTCCGGTAATTCCTGAAGCCGGTAAAATTGTCCGGATGAAAATGTTCTGTATACGAAAGTTGTTCAGGATAGTTCAACTAACTCGGATACCCCACTCATACGTTTGTCAGATGTCCATGACACCTCCGGCATGATACCTTCCCCCTCCGGACACCCGGTCCGGTAATCACCCGGAGCTGGTTGTTCATCCCCGGATGAATTCCCACTCCGAGCATATTGTTTCGTACTACATTAGAGCCCGTTGCTTTATATCTTCTATGTCATACAATTGTATTGCTATTATTGCTGTGTATTTATTATTTCTTCCCCCCTTTATTCTCCGATAGACCTCGTTGCTGCCGCCGACTACACCGTTGCTGAGTTCGACTACTTCGTCGATGATCGTACCTCTACCGTCGAGCTTCCAAGAAAGCAGAGCCATTCTCTTCCCCAGATATCGCCTACCTTTCCGTATTTTCTGGCACTAGGCATTGTTCATGCTGCTTCTACGTTGCAATCCTATTCAATTGCATAGCATGTTTTTGTCCCCCCTTGATGTACCTTCCTTTATCCTATGCTGCCTTATAAATATATATATATATATATATATAATATTCAGCAGTAAACCATGCGCATTGTTAGCTAGGTTTATAATAGCGGGCCATGATCACTCTGGTGAGTGATAGAGGATTATAAATATTACAACTGCAACAGGTACAGATCAATGCAGACGCCCTAGGGAACCTACAACGGCGAGACTCTTCCGAGTCGCTTTGAGTTTGACTTACGAGTGGACGGACTCGTATTTCACTCTCGTCGGCTCAGTAGCGTAGCATCACTGGGATGATACGAGGGTATTTCTCTTTAGTTCATTCCGCTGGTGTCTCGGCAACACCGTGGTGATACGAGAATATTCCTCTTTAGTTCATTCCACTGATGTCTCTTTCGAACCTCTTCAAGTGTACCATCGAGGGTGATTCCTCCTGGTTTCACTTGATGGTAGGCACTCGAATCAACTGGTGTCCTTACAGGTAAGGAGTCGGGTGACCCAACGGTGCCCGCGCAGGTTATCTTAGCGGAACGACAGGTCAGGTGTAATCCACCGGTGTGTGGCGGGCCTCGTACTGTTCGTGGCCGAAAGATTTCCTGTTGTACGAAAGTCGAGCTCTTCGGAGCAAACGCGAGACAAGGTAAGGAGACGGTTCACCTTGTTGGTAACCGCACGAGTTGGTGGGATGACAGGGCAGGCATCGATGTTACTGGTGGTCCTGACTGCTGTTGCTGTCCGCGACTCATTCAATAAGGGGCAACGATAACGGTTGTCTCGACAGAAAATTAATAAAATGCTTAACGGGTTCGGCGGATGACTTGAGTAGCCTTTTGGCTTGTACGCACTACCTATACGTGGGATTACGCGTTTGGGCGCCTCCGCAATGTAGCCTCGTTCGAAAGCTCCGAAAGATGTCCAGTTCAGCATTGCGGCAGGGATGGATCGCGCTGCAGTGTTGGAATTCACCCTCCTCGCAACGACCAGGAGAGCGAGGGATGATAGGCCCATGACCCCTTGCACTTAGGGCTGTAGACCGGCGGGGACCTCTCTGATGAGTCGTAGGATGGACTGTGTTGTGTCGGATAACCTCGGTGGGGTGCTCCCTAACCAGGTGTACGCCACCCTGGAGATCCGAGCGTGTAGTGTCACACTAGTGCACCCCTGCAGGGAAGATTGATCTAATCGAATAACCGTGTCCACGGTAACAGGACGCTTTATGCTGAAGCCAGATCCTACCACTACAAACTATTACTATTAAACTGTTGGTTCCGGTTTCTTTTCCTCGTAGGGAAGTCGAGGAGGGGATGTCGGAGGCATTGATATTATTAATAATTACAACTTATTATTATACAATGTTGCAGCAACTTCTGCTGCATTGTTACTTTCATTATTGTTGTATTAAACTGTTGGCTGATTCTTACCTCATGCTTCAACACTCGTCGGAAGATGCTAGTCTTCGATAGGCCTAGCTTCTTATCCTTATTCTGATTTCTACCTTGCAGTCCACTATATACAGCCTCTCCTTTCCATTTGATACAACGCATAAATGCTTAGTAGCGGACGTAAGACTCGTGAGTATGCTAGATACTCACCTGCTTTATTTCCCCCTTTTTGTTTTGCCTGATCGGCCGCTCCAGTCGACGTTGGAGCCTTGGAGCTCAGGAGCAGGAGATCCCCGATGCCGACCACCGCAACGTGAAGATCCCCGATGCCTTCTACGACTTCGAGTTCCCCTTTGACGAGGAGTAGTTTGGAGGTTCCCAGGCAGGAGGCCTCTCCTTTTCGATCGTTGTTGGTTTTTGTGCTAGCCTTCTTAAGGCAACCTTGTATCCTTGTGTCTATACTCAGATACTTTTTCTTCCGCTAACTTTGTGCTTTCGAGCTGTTGTATTCGAGCCCTCGTGGCCCATGGCTTGTATTAAACAACTTGTATTATTTTATTTGTAGAGTTGTGTTGTGATATCTCACCGTGAGTCCCTGATCTCGATCGTGTACCTTGCGTGTATGATTACTGTACACGGTCTTATTTTGGGGGCGTCACATTGTATCTCCTTTGGAATGACCATATTGTACTCTGCCTGACTTGTAGACTTCCGACTCAGTGCATCAGCTACCACATTTTCCTGTGGTGTGTTCAATCGTCAGATCATAATCCTTGATCAATTCACCCATCGTCGTTGTCTCATGTTGAGTTCCTTCTGCGTGAAGAAGTACTTCAGACTCTTATGATCGGTATAAAGCATGTACTTAGCTCCATACAGATAATGCCTCCACGACTTGAGTGCAAAAACGACTGCTGATAACTCCAGATCGTGTGTCGGGTAGTTGATTTCATGAGGTTTCGACTGCCTTGACCCATAAGCTATCACTTTCCGGTCTTGCATCAGCACACATCCAAGTCCTTGCTCCGATGCATCACAATAAATGGTGTAATCTTGGGTACTGTCGGGCACAGTTAAGATTGGTGCCGACGTAAGTCTGTGCTTCAACTCCTGGAAACTCTTCTCACACTCCTCCGTCCAGGTGAACTTCACATCTTTTCTAGTCAATTTGGTCATTGGGCCTACAATTCTGGAGAAATTCTCCACGAACTTGAGATAATAACCTGCCATTCCTTGAAAACTTCTGACGTCTGTGACATTCTTTGGTGATTCCCATGTGGTTACTGCTTCAATTTTTCTTGGGTCCATTGCAATTCCATCCTTCGAGATGACGTGACAAAGATAATTTACTTGATCCAGCCAAAACTCACACTTGTTGTACTTCGCATATAGCTGATGCTCTCTCAAAATCTGCAAAACAATCCGCAAATGCTTTGCATGTTCTTCTTTATTCTTGGAATAGATCAGAATATCATCAATGAACACTATCACACATGTCCAAGTAAGGCATGCATATATTGTTCATCAAATTCATGAATACAGCGGTTGCATTAGTCTACCCGAATGGTACCACGAGATATTCGTGATGTCCGTATCAAGAGAAAATCCTCAGGCTTCGTCTTGATCTGATGATATCTAGACCTTAAGTATAGTTTGGAAAATACTCCAGCTTCTTTGACCTGATCAAACAAATCTTGTATTCTTGGCAATGGATAGTTGTTTTTTATCGTCATTCGATTCAGATTCCTGAAATCTACACACATCCTTCTTCCTCTACCTCTTTTGTCGAAGAAGATTATTGGGGCTCCCCAAGGTGAAACGCTGTCCTGTATGAATCCCTTGGCTTTCAGATCATCTAATTGCTCTTTCAGCTTCTTCATTTCCTGTGGTCCCATTTTATAGGGTCTCTGAGCGATAGGTGCAGTTCCTGGTTTCAACTCAGTTGTGAACTCCACTTCTCTATATGGTGGCATACCCGGTAAATCCTCAGGAAAAACATCGGGAAACTCCCTTACTATCGGTATATCCTCTATCTTGACCTCCTTCTATGTATTCAACTGGTATCCTCTTCCTGTCTCCAAGTATTGGTCCCCAAAATATTTTATTCGTCCCCCTTCTGGGCTTCTAATGGACACACTCTTTTCCCCACAGTCAATCTGGGCTCCAGTACATTCCTAAAATTACGTCTATCCCACTTAGGGGTAGCACGAAGAGATCTGCAAAATACTCGCATCCACAGATCGTGATCATCTGTTCCATCTTGATGCGGGTAACTGCTATTGATCCTCCAGTGTACGTAATACTAATAGGGTGGGTCATAACGCAACATCGGTTTCCCAACTTCAACATGAAATCCGCTGATATAAATGAAGTAGTTGCGCCAGAATCAAACAGTACTTTGCCAGGTAAAGGGAATATGTTGAGCGTAACAATTACGATGTTGCCTGCTGTGACGACTTGATCAACGTTGGTGCAGTTCAGATGTCCATATGGCTTCCCTTGATTCTTTCCTCGGTTATTGTTATTGGGTCCACTGCTCCTCGTTCTTGGTGAGTTTGGCACTGGTGGCCTATTTCCTCCGGTGTTGGCTCCTTTTGTTGCATTGGGACACATGGGCCTGAGGTGTCCTGGTTCTCAACAACCGAAACATATGATATTGGGCTTGGTACAATCTTTGGTAGCATGATTGAACATGCCACAATTGGCGCACTTATTTGGGGCATTATTGGGGGCTCTGTACTGCGGTGGTCCTGGGGCTAGCCTAAACTTGGATTTGAACACCAAATTCTGGGGCAGACGTGGTATCATGACTTTGCGGGGTTCAAACCTCGCCTTCTTCCTCTTATCCTCTACGAGTTCACCTCGTAGACCCTCCAAAGTAATGGCTCTATCAACCAAGTCTTGGAACTCCCTAATGTCTAGTAGGGTCAGTTGTATCTTCACAGAAGTTTGTAGTCCCTTCAAGAACCTCTTCCTCCTTTTCTCCTCGGTATTCACTTCATCTGGGGCATACCTCGCCAGACGATTGAATTCACCTAAATAATTCAAAACTGAATAGTTACCCTGAATCAAAGCCTCAAATTCCTTTCTCTTCATCTCCACTACACTTGCGGGAACATGTTCTTCGCGAAACTTCCTTTTAAATTCCTCCCAAGTGATCTCACGACCTACTTTTCTTTGAAGCTTTAATGACAGTAGGGGCACCCCCTACTGACCTTTATTAAACAACAATGGTTATTTACAGGAGATGAATGAATTTACATGGGGGGGGGTGAGGAGGGCAAGCTAGGTACTAGGGTGTAGTCAAAAAGCTTCAAAAAACTTAAGAAAAAAGCAAGAAGTCAGAGATGAAGGGTCCTAGCCCTTCCTTATTCCTGTGTCTGAGCAGGTCAAAGTCCACCTTGAATCTTTGAGACCAAGGGTCCAGTGAAGGAACTATCCCCCGAAAGTGCATGTTGTTCATTTCCTTCCACAAGCTCCAGGCACCCAACATTGGTTTATTCCACACACGTTTCCCCTCATGGACCATCTCTAATCTGTCACCCTGGAGAAGCCAGACAACACCTAGTTTATCCCAGCAGGCACGGCTAAAAGGGAAGTTGAAGACGAGATGCTCAACAGTTTCTTCAAGAGGGTTGGCGCAGAAGAGGCAGCCATAGTTGTTGTCCTGTAGGGTCATCCCTCTCCTTATGAGCATGTTGCGGGTATTCAGTCTATCTGCCAACAGCAGCCATGAGAACACCTTCCATTTATTGGTGCAACTAGACTTCTAGACCCATTTAAAAGCTTCATCTGCCTCCTCATCCCTGAAGCAGTGCATGTAATATTTGCTGGAAGTAAACCCACCTCCCTGCCAGATGGTGTTGCACTCATCTTTGCTACCAGCCAACATCACTACACTCTCCGCGGCCTTTTGCAGATCCCAGAGTTCCTCTCTAGGTTGGATCGACAGAGGCAGATAGCAAACTAGCCCCAATCGAAGGAGCGGTCAGCAGGTCTTGGACCAAAATATCCTCTTGCCTGGCGTATGAGAACAGACGTGGTAATTCATCCGCCAGGGTATTTGTCATCCATAGGTCTTTCCAGAAGAGCACTGAGTTTCCATCACCAATCTTCACAGATGTGATAGCTCTGTATACAAGAGAAAGTTTCATGACGTCCTTCCACCAAAAGGACCCGCAGGGTGTAGCAGTATGCGGGACTCCCCTAGCGTAGTGCGAGGACCAAACTAGTTCCACCCAGGGCACATTGATCCTATTGTAGAACTTGTGAAGTTGCTTGAGCAACAAACCTTGGTTTTGGCTCTTGAGGTCAATGACCCCAAGCCACCCTTTGGATTTTGGGCGGCACACCAGATTCCATGCAGCGGGCGAACAAGCCCTGGCGGATGGATCACCATTTTTCGCCCAAAGACACAACTGCCGCAGCTTGTCCAAGTGTTCGATCAGTTTAGGGGGGAGACGGATTGAGCACATTGCATAGATCGAGAGAGACGTGATCACAGAGTTAACCAGTGTCAGTTTAGATCCATAGTCAAGCAGGGTGCAGCAGTTGAGAATCTACGCTCCACCGATGCAATCATGGGCATGAAATCATCGACCGTGGGTCTAGTGGTACCCATCGACAAACCGAGATACGTGAAAGGCATGTTGCCAACAGAGCAACCAAGAACACCGGCCAAAGCAGTGGTAAGATCAGCCGGCACATTGATGGGCACTAGTGTGGATTTAGAGAAGTTGATCCTCAGACCCACAGTGGTCTCTTATTCCTGTAGCGTTTTTTGATTTTGAGGACTTGCTCTTGGTCAACCGGCATCACCAAGATAGTGTCATCGGCGTATTGGATGACGGGGTAATCTCCCGGGGCGACAATGGGAGGGGAAATTTCTCCACTCCGCATCTGATCGTTGATCGTCGCCTGCAAAAGATCAGCAAGAAGGACAAACAGTAACAGGGAGAGCGGATCGCCTTGGCGCACCCCTCTCTTGAATTTAAACGGACGACCCGACGCGCCATTGAGCAAGATGGACGACTTACTAGTCGAGAAAATAGTCTCCATCCAGCCCAGCCACCGAGAGTCAAAGCCCATGCATTTCATGATCTCAAGCATCGGTTGGTGTTCGATCGTGTCAAATGCTTTGGCAAAGTCTAGCTTCAACACAAAGATTGCTCTCCCAGAGGTCTTGCACTGATGTAAAAACTCGAATGCCCAGGCTAAACAGTCCTGGATAGATCTCCCCCTCTAAAAACCATATTGGTTGGAGTGGACCAAGCTCAGGATGACTGCTTCAAGCCTGTCCGCTAAGAGCTTAGTTATGATTTTCAGGCAGAAATTGAGGAGTGTGATCGGGCGGTAGTCATTTGCTGTTTCCGGGGCCTGCACTTTCGGAATCAGCGTGATAAACCCAGAATTCAGGATTTCGAGATCCAGAACACCAGCATGAAAATCCTCGCAGAGCTTGTAGAAATCGTGCTTGATGATGTGCTAGTAGGATTTCAAGAAACCACCACTGAAACCATCCGGCCCAGGTGCTCTGTCCGATGGCATACGTCTGACCACGTCGTCAATTTCTGCATGAGTGAAAGGCACTGACAGAGCCTCCAATCCATCCACTCGCTTGATCAGACGCTGTAAATCTAGAACTATATCAACAGTGTTGGAAGTACCCAGCCTTTCTTTGTATGTTTGATAGAGTACAGACTCCTTGCCCACATGGTCAGAGACAACCGAGCCATCAGGTAGGCTGAGGGTGGCGATTGAGTTGCCACTGTATCTCTCAGTAGCCACCCTGTGAAAAAAATTAGTGTTGCCGTCACCAAATTTGAAGTATCTTACTGAGCATCTTTTCTTCCAGTAGGTTTTCCTCCTATCTAGCAAGACAAGAAGATGTTTCTTCAGGATAACACAGAAGTTGATCTCGGGGACAGAGAGGGGACGATGATCTTCAAGAATATCAATATCGGCAAGCATCCGATTGGAATTTTCAATCAACGTGGCCAGGTGAGAGATGCCTTTACTCCATGTTTTCAGCTCATACCTGAGACACTTCATTTTTTTGCAGAGCAGCGCAGCAGAGTTTGGAGCATAGTGGCGTCGCAACCAAACACGCTCAGTTTCAAAGAACCAAGGGGCCGTGGTCCAAAAGTCCTCAAAGCAAAATTGTTTGGCTTTTGGTATACGTGTTTGGATGCTCACATAACAGGGTGAATGATCAGAGACAGGTTTCCCTAGCGGCATAACCATAGTGTTAGGATATTTAACTGCCCAGTCGATCAAAGTAAAATGCCAATCTAGTTGGACTAGCAGAGGATCTAGCTGCATATTACTCCAAGTAAACGAGCGCCCCTTTATGGGGAGTTCTGCCAGCGATTGAGAGCGAATAAAATCGTTAAACAGTAACATATAATTCGTGTTCCCTCCACTACGGTTTCTGTTATCAGGTTCTCTATATAAGTTAAAGTCTCCTACCAGGAGCCTATCTTCGTCGGCCGGTATATCTAGCTCGAACAGCTAGTCGGTGAACACCGTTCAGTCGGTTCCAGCGCATGGACCATAAACATTCAGAAGAGACCATTTATCACCCGATTGCGTGGATGTGAAGTTAATAGCAAGGGAAAAAGATTCGACAAACTGCACTGAACCAGAGAAAACCGAACTCATCCAAATCACACAAAGGCCCCTAGAATTACCAACCGAAGGAACAAAGCTAAACTGATCAAACTTTTTCGGGCAGCACAATTTAACGAAGTTCAAATCAAAAGAATCCCGCTTAGTTTCTTGCAAACAGACGATCAAACAGCCTAACAGTTCAATGGCATTACTAACAGCTAAATTTTTTTCAACCGAGTTTATCCCGCGAATGTTCCGGCAGAGAACATTCCAGGTTTTATTGAGCGACATGGGGGTTTATGCTTGCGGGGGAGTTTTGTCGCGCTTCTGCATGAGCTTCTCCGCGCTGAGATCGTCTAGGGGGATCCCACAGACCTTGGAGCCAATGCGCTGGATTGTGCAAATAGGGGTGTGCGGTGGAGGGGGATCATCATCGCTGCCCACGACCACTTGCAAACCTGCAGATGGATTAGTGGCTCTAGATTGTGAGGTGATCGAAGGAGCCTGTCTAGTTTTAACTTTGGAGATCAACTTACCAACATCAGTGGTCATAGGGACTTTGAATCCGTCGTATTTGGTGGTCCTAGTACTTATCCTAAGCTTGGTAGTATAAACAGGGCCACTTCATTGGTCAACATAGTAGCCAGTCTTGAGCCAACAGAGATCACCAGCATCAGTCACGACCTACTTGTTGAACTAGCTTCAGATTCTCCCACCAGGCCGCGGCGGGTCCGTTCAGAAGATGGGTTGCATAGCGTAACTTATCTGTATCGATACACCCCACCGTGTTCAGCTTGTGCTCAGTGTCAAGTATCCAATCCTCGGCCTCCATTGGTTCTACTGCGGTGGCAAAAGTCATGGGTCTGGTTTGCTGAAAGTATAATAGACTCACTCCCTGCATTCCTCCTTCTCGGCCTATGTCCTGATTCCTCCCTAGGAACTCCTGGAAAAACTTTGCTTGATTCTCCATCTGAATCCGGTTCCTTTCTTCCACCATTTCCATGTATCTCATGAACCCTTCTTCCATCATCACTCTCGGGGCTGGTGGTGCTCCGTCTCTGGCTGCGACCTCGGCAGCTTCTCTGTCTTGTCTGGCCTTCTCGACAGCTTCTGCCTGTCTCCGTTGCGTCTCTTCCTCACTTAGTTCCATACCCTCCTAGATTTGTAACATGTCAGAAAGAACCTCATGATACAACATGCATTTGTACATCAAGCCCAACTTCAATGTACAGACCTAGTCACACAACAAAAATCTAGAAGAACATATTCAACACCAAGGTTCCGACGTGGCACATAATTATACACTACTATGTTTGTTACAATTCGTCCAACTTTCTCACAGAATCCTAGGTTATGTGTTGGTTGGGAATTTATTGGAAACAACAAGGTTATTCTATGTTACATATGTTACAATAGCTTTTCTACTTCTCGGACGACTTCTTCTTCTTAGTTCTCCTCCCGGTACTGTCCTGTGGTCCAGCCATGATTGCGACATGTACGATGTGCAGGCGCTGAGGTAGCGGTGGAACGAAGGGCAGATGATCCTGGTGCATAGTCACTGTCGTCCTCTTTGCTCCTCGGTAGGTTACTAAAGTTGAAGCAATCTCCTGGTTCTCCCACTACCCCGGTGTTCTCACCGACCTCCTCTACATCCTCCTCAATCATAAGGGGTTCATCAAACCAACTATAATATGGTATAGTGTGCCCCTCTGGCTGCTCCTCAGTATCCGCAAACTGGATGGGACCACTCCTAGTTCCAGCGTAAGGCTCTATCTCCTCTTCAGATGCAACTCCTTCCTGTGCATTCGAGCATGCTCCATACTCGAAGTGGATAGGATACCTCTGACTCCCGAATCCAAAATAACTGGGCTCGCCTAAGGTATGTGCACTATAAATTGGTGAGTCTACAGGACTGTCATATTAGGGTTATGGTGGTGTTGCGGCTACAAAAGGATAAACTGGGGTAATCGGTGTATTTGGCTGGGGTTCCGGGACTTGAGTCTATCACATCTCATGCAGCTGTCTTAGTGTGTTATGATCCGTGCAACTGTTGACTGGACTCCATATTTCTCCTTCCATACTCCTAAAAGTTCTCATAAATGCGTAGAGCAACTCTACACACTTATCGAGATACTTTGCCGCCTCTATAGAATCCGCTTGTATAAAGCTGAGGTGGCTAACTTCCATGTCCTCTATGGAGTCATCCACTTGTAGTGCTGTGAACGATGTGCCTAATAGAGGTATTTGCTTCTCATTGTGAATTCTTATCATCACATTCACCATCACCATCCGGTACGCTATGTGTTGATGGCGAGCCTGGCTCTCAACATGAGGAACACGCAGTCCTAAACTTCTGGGAATCCTAAGTTCTACTCCATACTTCATCAGTATGTTACCGTTGTAATGACCAGTAACTCTCACTCTAGGGCTCTCTCTAACACTAAGGGTTTTCAGTAGATCAGACAGCCGTTTATGCCACGGGCCTGAGATGGTGTGGAAAGGCACCTCATCCGTCTCGGTGGTGCGGGGTGGTATACGGAATTCCATCTCCTGAAACAGAATATCATACGTAAGCATTATGCTGGAGGAAATATATGATGATTATGCATTCTATATGAAGTGCAACCATGTCCTACAGAAATATTCTCTCTGGTTATACCTAATAATACTCACTAGCCTCCTAAATAGGGTTTCAATCCTAAGGTCTAGCCATTGCTCTGATAACACATGCGGTGACCCTGCATACCACTTCATGGTGTAGTATGCCAGTCTTTGTTATAACGCCCATAAGACACCATCGTATGAACCTTATAACCCTCAGAGTTGCACAGTAGAGCATAGAAGGTCCATTCCATTAGATACAACCGGTATTTATATTACAAACTTTTATTAAAACCAAGATTCAAAAGATCCAGACGTTCAAACTACAAGCACCTAAAGAGCATGGTGCTACTGACTTGCTATAGACGTTTATTTAGTTCGTCACGACTCCCGTGACTGGTCGCGCTAACACGACTAACTACTCTAGTCTTGCTGTTCAGGATCCTCTGCTCTTGTTTCCTCGCTATAGGCGATGTAGTAGTCGACTCCTTCGACTCCTTTAGACAGGTGTGGCTCTTCGTAGTAGTATTCACCAGCTGCGTTGGGGTCTTCTGGCATCTCCTCCACTAACTCAGAGTCTAAGGAAATAATACAAAGGGATGAGTACAGGAGGTACTCAACAAGTTCATATTTATTGTGAGGTGGAAATGCACTACACTACTACTTGGATCAGGTAGACCACAGTTATTGACGAGGGGGTGACCCCACGACTCCTCTACATGAGAGTTCCTGGTGCGTGTCATGGCTGGCGGCCCACCACAGGCCAACTCGTGGACTACGACATGATGGAATAAGACGTGAAGCCCAAGACTTGAGGCGCAAGACAAGGACTCCTACTTGTAGTCGAATAGGACTCATATAAACCCCTACCTGGCTATCTATATAAAGCGAGGCAGCGGCACCTCTCTAGACAGATTCCTCCACGCATAGAACTAGACAGATCTCTCTCCATCAAAGCCCTCGCAGCACCCCTGTACACCATCATCAATACAAGATCAGACGAGCAACATGTAGGGTTTTCCCTCTGGGGGCCTGAAGCTGGGTAAATCGTGCCCCATGTGTTGCTTGTCACCGTCCGAATCCTACCAACGTGCAGGCCACGTCGCTCTCCTTCCTCCTACACGAAACCTAGGGTATCTAACCCTAGGATTTGCCGAGGCCGATCCTCGTCAATTGGCGCCGACCGTGGGGAAGACATGCACGTTGGAATCACGGATTCGGCGGCTCCAAACTACATCGACAATCGACGATCCATCGACTTCGGAAGGACCCGATCCGACTTGGGTTCATCGAAATCTCGGGTTCTTCAACAACTACATCAAGATCACGGAGAAAACAAGAAAATTTTCGAGCGCGTCACTTGAAGATCGACCTCAACAAAAACGCTCACGCGCAGCCTACAGGACAGGAAGAACGTCTGTGTTGCGAACACTCGCAACGAAGACTCAGAACTCATCCCGAAGATCCCTTCAGTGGAAAGATACGAAATTCAATTTTCGAAAATCTGTGAAAATTTCAGCAAATTCCAACGGCTGGAACTCCCTCGGCGACCCGAGTACTGAATCACTCTTGGAATCTGACGGAACTCCGCGCTACTCCAGCAAATCAATTCCTGACATTGGCTCGGACATCAACTCGAATATCCCTTCAGTGAAAGCATGTGGGATTCAATCGCTCATAGGAACAAAAAAATTCAGAAATTTCTAACAGTTAGATCTCCGTCGGCGGCTCTCGCACTACAAAACGTTTTGGGATCTATGCGAGATCGCGAATTCGGGTTCAATCTTGACCCACAAGGCTTCTACTCCAACTTGACATGCCATGGATGACTCGCGAAGGTTTCTACATTGACTCACGCCGCTACAATGACATCACACAATGAGCAATCAAAGGATCCCGCCTGGCGCGTCGAGTCCTTCTCGGTCACTCGCCGCACCGTCGACTCCAAGCACACAAATCATCCTGTGCCGAGCTCCTTTGTATGGACCCTATCGTACCGACCTCCATTGCGCAGTAATCACCGCATCGAGTCCTCTCACCACTCGCCGGATAACTTGATCATGTCATCTACGCCATGCGACCTCTCTGCCTCAACACTCGTGGGCTCGCGAACTCGGGGGCTGAACGTAGCAGTGGCCATCACATCGACCCCGTCCTCTACACCAACTACGGGCGAGGCGCCGACTCCATCCTCTACATCGACTATGGCTGAGGCGTTGACTCCGTCCTCTACATCAACCACGGGAGATGGATCGACTCCGTCCGCTACATCGACCACGACCGCGGCATCGACTCAGTCCTCTACATCGACTTCGGGCGTGACATCGACCACGGCCTCAGCATCGACTTCGTCCTCTACATCAACCACGGGCGAGGCCTCGACTCGGTACGCTACATCGACCAAGACCGAGGCATCGACTCAGTCCTCTACATCGACTCTGGGCGCGACATTGACCACGACCGCGGCATCGACTTCGTCCTCTACATCAGCCACGAGCGAGGCGTCGACTCCGTCCTCTACACTGAGCACGACAGTGGCATCGACCCCGTCCTCTACAACAACTACAAGCGCGACATCGACCACGGCCGCGGCATCGACTACGTCCTCTACATCAACCACGGATCCCGCATGGAGTAGACGAATCACGAAACGCACTCGATGCTCAGGGGGTGGCGCTTTTTCTACATAAAAAACGAAATCAACTTCATCGGATCCAATGAGGATACATGCCGCGAAACTTCGTCACGTCGACTCCGCCCGACGTGTCGAGCCCTTCTCGGTCACTCGGTGCATCGTCGACGACAATCACACAGATTATCCTGCGCCGAGCTCCTTTGTATTTCCCCCGTACCAAGCTCCATCGCGTAGGTACCGTCGTGTCGAGTCCCTTCGTCACCTCGTCGTGTACCTCCATCACGCTGCGTGACCCCACCACCTTCAACACTCGGGGGCTCACACTTCAACGACAACAAATTCAACACTGCATCTGACAAGCAGACACACCTGCGTAGAGTTCCTTCGTGCGGGTTTCCCCCATGCCGAGCTCCATCGCATAGGCGTCACTACACCGCTCGCTCTCCTACTGATCAACTCGCACCGACTCCTCCCAATGCGTTGATTCCTCTCGTCACTCGCCGACCAAATTCATCACGACAAATCCTCCGCGCGACCCCGCCAGTTTAGCACTCGAGGCATAGTGGACTCGGGGGCTGAACAATGCATCCGCCATCACATCGACTCCATCCGCTACATCGACCACAGCCGCGGCGTCGACTCCGCCCTCTACGTAAACTCCGGGCGCGGCATCGACCACGGTCACGGCGTCTACTCCGTCCACTACATCGACTATGGTCGCGGCATCGACTCCGTCTGCTGCACCGACTACACTCGCACCACACGTAGGAAGGATTACAAATCGCTAAGCCTCTCTACTACGAGTCGAAATTTTCTGTTTCTCATATTTGTAAATTGCTCCGGTCGCACTCGCCACCCGTGAGATATCTCACATCTGCCTCCAGCAAAGCGTTTCGCCCCCCCCCCCCCCCGAGACAGCTAAAAGACTCGGGGGATGCACACACATCGATCTTGCAGGAAACTGAAGACAAGTCAAACAAATCTTCATCAACTACTTCTCGGCCACATGCCTCAACTTCGTCAAGACGATTCCGCCCAGCGCGTCGAGTCCTCTCCGACTGCATGCCATGCACCCAACACTCGGGGGCTACACCGTATAAGACAAACCGTCGACATCGGGGTTAGCTTCAGAACAATTCGAGCCTATGCCCGACTCTACAAGTCGCACATAGCCTCGGGGGCTACTCCCATCCGAAGTGCTTCCGCGCACCTGAAGAATTTCATCACGCCGATCAAACAAGAGGACGGAGTTATATTCCGAACAACTTGAGCCTACGCCCGACTCTACAAGTCGCACATAGCCTCGAGGGCTACTCCCATCAGGAGCACTGGCGCGCACCCGACGAACTTCATCACGCCGACCAAACAATAAGACAGGGTTAGCTTAAAAACAACTCAAGCCTATGCCCGACTCTATGAGTTGAACATAGCCTCGGGGGCTACTCCCATCGGGAACGTTGGCGCACACCCGACGAAGCACTGCTTGCTCATCCTACGAAAGAAGAACTCGACGCATTTCCGAAGGGACAATACCTAGGTGTTTTCCATCACCAACAACCCGGTGACTACTTCATCAGCACTCGACACATCGGTGACTCGAGTAGAGGCAGATCAAGAAACCTGAAGCACTCTGAAAAATTTGAGTGCTCAATCTCGGAGTCTCAAGAAAAAGCACTCTCAGAGTCACAAGCAAAAGCACTCTCGGAGTCTCAAGCAAAAGCAATCTCGGAGTCTCAAGCAAAATCAATCTCGGAGTCACAAGAAAAAGTACTCTTGGTGTCTCAAGCAAAAGCACTCTCGAATTCTCAAGCAGAAGCACCCTTAGAGTCTCAAGCAACAACACTCTCAGAAGATTCGAGTGCTCACTCACAAGCAAAAGCACTCCCGGAGTCTCAATCAAAAGCACTCTCGGAGTCTCAAGCAGCAGCACTCTCAGAAGATTCGAGTGATCACTCTCAAGATTCGAGTGATCAATCTCAAACAAAAGCACTCTCAGAAGATTCGAGTGATCACTCTCAAACAAAAGCACTCTCAGAAGATTCGAGTGATCACTCTCAAGATTCGAGTGATCACTCTCAAGATTCGAGTGATCACTCTCAAATAAAAGCACTCTCGAAAGATTCGAGTGATCACTGTCAAACAAAAGCACTCTCAGAAGATTCGAGTGATCACTCTCAAACAACACGAAGCACTCTCTGAAAAATGGAGTGCTAACTCTCGGAGTATCAAGCAACCTGAAGCACTCTCGGAAGGTTCGAGTGCTTACTAGCCCGTACTGAAAAGTGCTCGAGTGATTACTCGCACAATGATACAAGGCACAAAGAACGAGCAAACGGACCCCCGCCTGAGCACACAGATGCTCCGCGGGTGCTCACACTATTAGTCCACTCGACGGTTTTTCGACTGGATGCATCCCATATCAAACTCTCCTCCAAACAAGAACAAATATATCTACAGAGTTTGGGTGCTCCCTCACCCAAATGACGAAGTTCTCGAGTGGTTACTCGCACCAACAAGAGCGAATGCATCTCTAGAGTTCGGGTGCTCCCTCACCCAGAAGGCAATGATGTGCTCGAGTGATCACTCGCACAAACAAAAAGCAATACATCTACAGAGTTCGGGTGCTCCCTCACCCAGAAGATAACGAAGCATTCGAGTGGCTACTCGCAAGACTCGACTAATACCCAGGAGGACAATCTGCCCACGCACTCTATGACTATCTGAGTGGGTGCATCTCTTATCGACTCCTCGCTTGAGCTTGCAAAAGCTTCGCGGGTGACTACTAATAGTCCACTTGATTTGTTTATTCCAAGTGGGTGCATCTCTAATTAGGCTCTGCGCCTCTATAAAAATGATGCCTGGGCGGCGACACACTGCACCCCGGATGCCGCGCAAGCTTAGCGCGTAGGTAAGACCCTGCTGCGCAGTCAGCCGGGGCGGGAATTTCCACAACGCGACTTCACTCCCGATGTTTTCCATGCACTTGCATGAAGAAAGATGAGCCGATAACGGACGCGTTAAGGCTGTTTGCTGAGACCGGCGACATTGATCCTGTAAGGCATGCAGCGGCATGGACTTTGCTAGACACCGGTCGTTACCAAGTTCGTGTCGGGGGACACGGGCTTGATTGGGCTACTGAGGTATTTTCCACTAGCGCAATTCACCAAGGCCCTACCAGTCGACTACCTTGGGCCCTTTCAGCTTATCATCCCTTGAATAAACATTTTTATGGCTAACAGCCAACGACTCGCAGCAAAGCGACACACACAACTACAACTAATTACGGACTTGAGTCCCTGCGCGACTCTGCGAGTCCCCCAGGCACTCATACTCCCACCGGGAGCATACTCATGGAAAATTTGACTGCTCATCAGCAAATGATGGATCCTCAAACAGAAGATCCTGAAAGGTTCGAGTGCTCACTCGACAAAGCGACACGCACTACGACGGCTACTGCAGATTCGAGTACCTGCGCGACTCTTCGAGTCCCCCAAGCACTCGGGGGCTACTGACGAGGGGGTGACCCCACGACTCCTCTACGTGAGGGTACCTGGTGCGTGTCATGGATGGCGGCCCACCAGAGGCCCACTCGTGGACACCGACGTGATGGAATAATACGTGAAGCCAAAGACTTGAGGCGCAAGACAAGGACTCCTACTTGTAGTCGACTAGGACTCATGTAAACCCCTACCTGGCTATCTATATAAAGGGAGGTAGGGGCACCTCTCTAGACAAATTCCTCCACGCATAGAACTAGACAGATTTCTCTCCACCAAAGCCCTCGCGGCACCCCTGTACACCATCATCAATACAAGATCAGACAAGCAACATGTAGGGTTTTCCCTCTGGGGGCCTGAAGCTGGGTAAACCGTGCCCCATGTGTCGCTTGTCACCGTCCGAATCCTACCAACGCGCAGGCCACGTCGCTCTCCTTTCTCATACACGAAACCTAGGGTATCTAACCCTAGGATTTGCCGAGGACGATCCTCGTCAGTAATGCATTTTGCAAATATCTTGTAGAAGTCAAGTTTTACTTAAAACATGTGATCATCAGACTTCACGTGTTGCTAGAATCTCTGATAGAATCCTTTCCCTTCGCGTTCGCAGATCTTACCCAGATCAAGGAGTGACAAGCCACAATCCAATACACTCTTCAGAGGTGCGCTACTTTACCCAAGGGCGATTAACTTAGCCCTTTTGGCCGGGTCATAAATGCCTTTGACGACCTCTATGTCGGGTAAGAAACTCAACACATCCATGATGTGCGTCCAGGGTCTAAGATCCGAGTCTTTACCCTTTCGCGTCTGTTAGTGCCTCTACCATTTGGCTCAAGAGGTATTCCCTCCATTGCCCATCTCAGCTACAGGTAGGGATTTACGGCCCCGTGACCGATGAGCTAAATCCCGATCTGGGATAAGGATTGATGGCCCTCTGCCAGTAGGATATTAATGGCACCCATAGCCGATAGGATATACAGCTCCCTGGGGTGATACGGATTTATGCCCCATGGAGATAACCTGTGCGAAAGCACATCGACATTAACAAGGAATTATTCATTACAGCGTTGGAATGTCTGCTGATTTTGGTTATTAAGCCCGGTGTAATGGAACTCTCCACCGTGTAACCAACCTGAGTTCCATCACCCACCACAGTTGATAATATTGAAAGTACTTTTACGACGAGGGGGTGACCCCATGAATCCTGATTGTGAGGATACCTGCTGCATATGAAGATAGAAGGCCCACTGAAAGCCTCGATAGGCCCACGACTGGCCCACTCAAGGCACCAATGTAGGAGTCTGCGATGAACATGGAAGTCAAGACTTGGCGTCCAAGGCAAAGCAAGATTAGGAAATCGTCCCTATAACCTGAGACGAATTCCCCAAGACCCAGCCTAGTATATAAAGGCTGGGAGGGGTAACGGCTCATGGCATCCAATCTTCAATCAACACCTCCGGTCTTGAGCAAACTCGCCTCGACCGCCACTGTAATCACCTCCCGCATAATACAATCACTGCTCATCCTCTTTACGATATAACCTAGGGTCCCTGACCATGGGATTTGCCGAGGTCAATCCTCATCAATTGGCGCCGACCGTGGGGACTACGCAGGTTGGAGTCACGATCTCGGCGGTCCCATCATCAGCAAGTCACTACTCAAGGACTCGATCAAGATCCAATCAACTCGAAGAACTCAAGTTCATCGCAGACCTCTCCATCGCACCACCAAGATCACTCCGCCCGCAACCAGGCCAATTCGATCTTTTGGCGACTACCAAAGTCGTGATCGGCGAAAAAGAACTCGACGATCCCGAAGGCAACCGCAAACCGCGACCATGAAGCCAGCCAGGATGCTGGAGACAGTACAAGAAGTCCGCATAGAAATCTCACTTGACGAACCGCAACGTGTCACAACAGCTTTGCCCACCACTCGAACACCCACCGCCACCCGGGAACCCGCCGCGGGACATGACGGCGACTCCGAAACTCAGTCCGGTGAGTACCTCGACCCAGATCAAAGACTAGATGAGTTCGCCAAGATGATTCGGAACCACTCGATCAACGACGGAATGGAGCTCGACCCAAGGTTCCAACCTCGTTCAGAAGACCACTCGCAGTCGTTCCTCATCACAAGAAGAAGAAGGCACGCCGGATCCAGCAAGCTCACAGCCAAAGAACAGCTGGACGGACCCTGCAAAACCACTGTTTCGAAGACGACTGGGGGCGCCTTACAGCAGGCCAAACCCTGAGTGGTTGTCGTTTGTTCACCGAACTCTCCAACATCCTCAAGGAAGAGAAGCAACGCGAAGCCAAACGGGCGCGACGAACCGCGCAGCCGCCAGCACCCAATGCAGAAGAGCAATACCCTCCGTCTCATGGACGGGTCTGCATGATCCAAGAAGGACGACCCTCAAAAGAAAAACAGGACGCCCACACGATGCAAACTCGAGCAGCCGAGGACCTAAAAACAGCAGAAACCTACCATCTGTATGGCGCAGAGACCAACATTACTTTCTCACAAAGCGATCACCCACCCGCAATTTCAAGGCCAGGGCACGCACCATTGGTCCTTGTAAGGCCCGATATGCGGTACTGTTCCAGATCTAGGTGTTTCCACCCAGATCCAGGGACGAAGCACATATCAGTCCCACCGCGACATATGACAAAGTCATATGCCCCAGATTTCCAACATGATATCACAACATTACAGATACGAGAATACAACATCTCATACAATCGGCATACAACTGCCTTAAATACAATACAACAGCGGAAGGTACATGTCTGGGTACAGACTACAAACAAAAGCCTACTGGCAAAGAGAAAAACATCGATCCCATAACCACACGGGTCCAGGCCCTCCGCAGGGATTCGCCTAACTATTCGTCGTCGAGTCTCCACGTGAAACGTCGATCACCATACCTGTTGTCGATCAAGAACCCTGAAAAGAGTTAGGGGGTAGTATCATGAGTACAGAAGTACCCAGCATCCAACTGTAGTGGTCATCTGACCCAGCAAGGACTTCATCACTCGTCATTCTAGGACAACTAGTAGTTTACGGTAAGGAAGGGGTAAGTGGTGAGGTTGCTGCCGCACTAGCATTTGATGAAGTGGCTAACGATCTAGAGAGTAAGATAAGAAGCCAAGCATTCGATGAGGAATCGCCTCCAACAAGTCTGCTATCCACCTACTCGCAAACATAACACCTATCCTATCCTTGTCCTCCTCTTCGCATCCCGACGAAGAAGAAGCAGTCAAGGCACACACACGTTGATCAAGTTATATTAAGATTATCTCAGTTGTTGTTGTCTATGAACAAGGAGTAGGTCTCAAGTCGTCCATAACCGTGGACACGGCTTCTCGAAAAGATTTAACCCTGCAGGGGTGTACCAACTGCCCATTACAAGGCTCCGCACGCACGTCCATCACTCTCAGTTGCTACCCATCACAGGCAACCATTTTATGATTTAGTTCCAAGAGATCCGAAACGACAGGTCCCTCTAACTAACAACGAACAAATCCGGATGGCCCCCGGGGAGTCGACACCCAATCCAAAAGCTGGCCACGCTCTCGGATCGGACTCTTCCGTATGACGCAGGTCGGATTGCCGGTAATCACACATGGGAAACCGGGTCCTAGCTGATCGGGTGGACCAACAGAGGAACTATGTCTCCACTGGCCCGAGTTGTTTGAAAATTACTGGCAGCTGACCAGCACACACATGTTTCAAATGGTAAATCAGCTTGGGCCACCTCTAGAAATGCTTGAAGCTAGATAGGTAAGAAAAGGGGACCCCATAAAATACCACACGCGGTTAGGCACGCTCAGTCTTAAAACCAATACCCGGAACTCGGATCCTAGGTGACTCGAATGGAACAAAGCGTCGGTGCGGGATAGCCTAGACCTTCCATCCTTCATCGAATATAGTCAACATTATAATAATCATATCATCAACAACAATATAATAATGTGATATCCCAAACCAAGGTGTAACAGGGTAACATCATAGCATCCTAAGAATGCATACTAAGCAGGGGCTGAGCAACGAGCAATAGTAACATAGCAGTACAAGGTTTGCTGGGAGGGGACATGGCTGTATCGGTTTGAAAGAGGCTGTAAACATGTGGTAGGATCAAACATCGAACCTAACCTAGACTAGCATGCAAACCGCTGGTTGAAATAGAATGGATCATAAGTAATGTATAGTCCTTGCCTATTGATAAGTCGGGTTCCGAAGGTGTAGTTGATCGCAAGCTCGCAACGTCTCCGAAAGTACCCGCGGAAGCACACAAGACGATAAACACTGGAAATAAATCAACGAGCTAGCATCTATTACTACGGGGAAACACACGATCAAGAAGACAACACACGACACGGCAACGCGATTACGGATCTATCGTCGAGAACGATTACTAACAGTTTAAGTGGGGTATCGGTCACACACGACGAATACCGCACGTTTACGGTGGTTCAAGTTGTTTAGCTACAGGTGATCAACCAACGGTTATTAACATGGCAACTCAAGCAAGCATGGCATAGCACACAAACCTGTAAAGAGGGGAAGCACAAAGTAAACTATCTATGCTAGTCAATTTAAGTGAGGCACAACCTAAACATGGCATAACACTAAGTGTCGCACGATGATTAAAACATTTGGTACTGTTCTGTCCTAAACCATATTTTAGGTTGGTTAACAGCAGAAAACAATAACATAAACACAAAGTACACGAAAAACTAATCAAATTACATATAAGGCACAACCCAAACGGAGTTACGGTTAAAAGATATAAGGAAAACAAGCTACGGGCACAAACTGCCAACATCACGAAGCACAAATTAGAGCAATGCACAAACAGGGTAATGAATGCAGACATGCTCACAAATGACTTGCAATTAAAGTAGACATGAAATGGAAGGCATGGCAAAAAGAATCATGCAAAAAGGCTTCATAGATCAAAAGATATTAAGCAAACGACATGGCATCGCAAAGTAACAGACTTAGAGAAAAACAGAGGTGGCTGTCAAAAACAGCAGCATAGCAACTTTGGAGCTAAACAACTATATGATCAGCAAGCATATCATGGAAATACAATACATGGGATGAAATTAGACATGATGCTTAATTATATGAAATTGGAATCACTCAATTCCGATAAACGGTCGCGACACACTCGTCGACCGAAGTTGCAACAAAATAACAGTTTCAGCAACAACAACACATTAACATCATGATACCACTTTGCAGCAAGATTTAATATAGCTACAACACCCAAACATGGAAAGTTAAAGCATGGAATTGAAGTACACATGATTCTTAACACATAGGATAAAGAATCAATGCAATAGGTGTCGGGACCCGGGGTTAGCGTATGAGAGTCCAGCTAAGACATAGTCATATGGAGAGCCGAGAACCGTACCCACTTGTCTAAGCAGACAAGGCCAAGCACAGAACATTCTCGGAAAGCATCGTACGTGAGGGGCATCCCATCCAGGCCGGATGATCAACTGATATGGGTCCTCATCGTCCGCACACAAGTCTAATGATATGGGTGGTGAACTCCCATATTCAAAGACAAGTCGCCTCAACCATACTATCGACTATCTCAAAACTCTTACATAGACTTACTCCAGCCCGATCACTTAGTCGGGGTCTAGGGCGGGCTCGATCATACCACAAAGTGTGCACGAGACGGAGTCTCGAACAATCGCATCGCGATGCCCCAAGCTGCGCACATCTAAGGGCCACTTGGTGTATGAAAGACCGCCAGCCAGAACACAACTAAGGTCTCGAAAACCCATACAAAGACATGCATGTTATAAACATACACGCAACACACATGCCTTGTATGAACAGCAGGTATCATTGCAATTCTCTACAAAGTATACATTTTTATTGATAACTCTTATAGAGTGCAAACAGAGATCACAAACATGTGATCCAACATTACAACTCAAAAGGAAGCAAATTATGTCTGAGTACAGACAAGTTTAACAAATGGCTTAAGAAGCCTTATTTAAACACAAGCCCTCAACGAGGGAACCAGTCGTCTGACTGGGACTAGACTAGCTTGATCTTCAGTCGTTCAGCTCGATGAAGAAGCCACCTTCGGGGTCAATGGTCTCATCTAAAACATAGATTAAGCAAACGTGAGTACAAAGTCGTACTCAGCAAGACTTACATAGGAGCTATACTACTCATGCACATGTATCAAGGTAAAGGGAGGTGGGGTTCACTTGCAGAAGTGCCAGCTTTGACTTGGCTAATCCTGAACCACGAATACCAGACTTTGAGGTAAGAAGCGTACACGAGTCCACTACTTTCTCCAACCAATTACACCACTATAGTGCCTTCCTAGACTTCCCCAAGAGAAAGCACGCCATAGCACTCACACTTATCTTGGTGTGTTTTAGAAGTATCCAGTTCAAGTTATCTAATAATCAAGCTAAGCTTTCCAAGTAGTCCAGAACCGCAGACGCGGCTATTCGAATAGTTTTGTTAACCCTGGAGGGGTGTACCGCTACACACACATGATCATCATTTACCTCCTTTGATCTCGACACCATTCAAGGGGTGCCAGCGAGGATGCTCACCACAACTTTTACCTCATAGCCGATCTAGTCCGAGAAAGTCGCCTACTTGCGTTGGTTACCACTATCGTGAACCCGTCCGGTTTACCGAAGTGGACCCAAGTGATGTGTGCGTGGTGCATAAGCCGGTCTCGGGTGAGCCTTTCTCTCACTTAGCAGCCAGGCCACAGACCTACCAGAACTCTGAACTATTGCGACATCTGGACATCGAAAGGGATGAGTTAGTAAGTTGAGAGGGGTCAGTGAGCCCAATGTGTTGTTGTACTCTTCATCTTGGATCACCACACAAGAACTCAGACTTAGGGCGGTGTTCAACGAGACAACCCACCGTGTACTCCTACACAGCCTCTCATCGTTCACCTTGTATTAGGGTAGATTCACCAACACTTTTCTACCAACATCAACATGATCACTACCATCCCGACTCACATCACAGTAACATCATGGTATCATACTAAGCATGCAATAAGCGATAAACATTTGCAGGGGCCACATGATATCAAACAACTCCTACATTTGCTAGGATTGTGGTTTGCTTACTAATGTGACAAAATGATAGGTCATGCAAAGGAATGGGTTCATCTATGCGGTAGAAACGAATCATGGTGATCATCCTAAACAATGCATAAGCGAGACATGAGAGGGAAGTGGGATTTTATCGACATGATCAAAGGGGGTTTGCTTGCCTTGCTGACGAGGTTCGGGTTCTGGGTCTTCAACGAAGGGGGCAGCCTCCTGCTCCGGTTCCACCTCTACTCGACAAACAACAAGCAAAGTAGCAAAGTAAATACAATGCACAATCATATGATGAAAGGTTGGAACTTGATGTATATGCTTTCATGTGTGAAGCAATTCCATTTAAATGGAGTATATTGAAAATTGAATTGCAAATTCAAACTCCACATTTGAATTCAAATTTAACCAAGTTGCATGTGACATTGTTTGATCATTTTGAACCTTCTTCAAATGTGTATGATATGCCTCTGATGTGTGGTTGAATTGTAGCATAATTCCATGGTCCAAGTTGCAAAAGCATTTGATTTGAATTTGAATTAATTTCAAATAAACCAAATGACATATGCTACTGGTCCCATTTTAAAATCAACTCAAACATAGTTGAAAGTTGAATATTTGGAAAGATAATTTTCTCCTGATCATTTTTCATATATTATTTGTCCAATTTGGATTAATATGAATTTTCTATGAATTTCCAAAGTTTCGGGTATTTTCTGGAATTTCTGGAATTCTTTAAATCAATTAATCTCTGGAAATTCATTAAATCGATTTAATGCGTCAGGCTGACGTCAAGCTGGCGTCAGGGGGGGGGGCTGACAAGGGGGTCCCACCTGTCAGTGGCTGGATGATTTAATCCGCTGGGTTAATTCAATCCAGTGCCTTAATTAAGCCACTGGGCCCACTGGTCAGTGACCTAGGGGGTCATTAGTTGGGTGATTAATGGGGGGGGGGGGTTGGGCTAACCCGCCGGTGGCTAAACGCCGGCGGCCTGGTCACGGCGGCGACTCGCCGGAATGGGCTAGGGGCCACGGGAGGCTACGGGGAGGACATCAACGGGCGCAGCAACTTCGTCCGCGTCGTCTGGAAGCATCAAGGGTTCACGGGGAGCTCTGAATCGACGGCGGAGACGACTCCGGCGGCAACAGAACAGCGGCGAGTTCGCAGTTGTCGCTGTAGTGCACGGGTTGAGTTGATCTTGCGTGCGTTCGAAAGCTAGAGCCACTGGGAGTCAAACGCGCGCGCTGGACGAGATGATGGGGCACAGGGGCGACCTCATCGTCGTCCATGGCGGCGACATGCTTCGGCAACCATGGCGAAAACGGCTAGAGGGGTTGCGGGGTGCTGGAAGCTTAGGGGAAACGCTCAGTAGCTCACCGCAGTTCAAACGGAAGCAACGACAATCTCGGGGGGGCTTCAATGGCGGCGAATCAACGGCGGCGAGCTCGCGGGTCCAGCGAGAGGTTGAAGACGATGGCGTCGGCTCGGGGAGGAATTAGGGCTCCAGCTTCTGCGTGAAGACGAAGTCGATGACGAGGAACACGGTGGACTTGCTGGCTTGAGCTCTAGGGCACGGTGGCCACGTCGTCCACGGCGGTGCGCTCCGGTGAAGCTTCGGGCGGCGACGAAATCGAGCATGGGAGGAGGAGGAGGAAGCTCTGGAGGGGGGGAATGGACGTGGCGTGCTCCAGGGCGTCTCCAGGTGCGAGAAGAGGGCACGGGGAGGCCTGGAAGGTGCTCGACGGCGACGTGGCGTCCACGGCTGGCTCGGTGGCATTCCACCGAGCAGCTTGGAGGCGCGGGGCGGGGAAGAAGACCCCTGTGCCCCTTTGGGCCGCTGGGCTGGGTGGGCCGGCTTCGCCTGGGCGTCTGGTAAGGTTTTTCTGCTTTCTTTTTCTGTTTTTCTTTTCTGACATTTGTTTTGCTGAGCTAAAATAAATAGCTAGGCATTTTATTAAATGCTGAAATTTTTTATGTGGCCCCATAATAATATAGACTAGCCACTTATAAAGTTTCAACATTTTAAAATTCAACTAATTTGAACCTTAACTCAAATAAGGTTATTTGATTAATTCCAAGGCACTGTTTGAATATTTGAAAAATCCCTGAGTATGGGATGGGTCCCACATCACTTGATATGTGATCACACCCATTTATAAGACTTTTCAAAAATCTAACATGAATTTTTGGAGAAGATTTTTATCTGGCCTTTTGAATTAATTCATCTGGGGGGTGTTCCTTCTCCCATTTTGATTTTGATTTTGAATTTCCTTTGATTTCTTTCATGAATGCAAAGTGAAATTGATCCTAGCACATTACCTAACAGAGGGTTCTGAAAATAGGCCTCATGGATTAGTCACAATCATCAAGCAAAGTTGCAACAAAATAATAACAGCAGCACTTAACAGGAAAAAGTAGCTGTTTAACGGCCTGATGCCCACTTCAACACACAATTACACAATCAAGATGATCTCAAATGCAAAAACTTTCTACATACGAATGCTAGAGCACGCAAAACTGAGAACCTTTTGTTTTGGGGGCATGTTCATCAGAGCTACGATTTAACGGGAAAACGCAGTACAAAACAGCATCAGCATCACAGTTTACTCCAGACTTAGTGAAATTGAGGTGCTGGAATAATAATAAAAAAAAAAAAGAACAGAAAAAAGGGGGCCGGGCTGTCACCCCTGATGGGCTCAGCCCAAGTTGGCCTGGGGGGGCGGCCTGGTCCTGGAGGCGAGCGGGCCACGTGGCTGGCCGGCCCAGCTGGGGCAGCGAGCGGGCGGCTCGGGGCCGTCGTGCTCCTCCCGCATCGGCACAGGGAGGTCGGCCATGGCGGCTCAGCAGGGAGCCGGCGGCGGCTTCTGGCGACGCGGGACGGGCTCGACCGTCGGGAGGCGCTGGAGGCGGGGAGGCGCCGGGATCGGGCAGCGCCGGCCGGATCCGGTGGCCGGGCAACGGTGGACGAGCTCGGGCCGGCGGCCTCGGGCTGCCATGGCGGGCGGGGCTCCTACTGCTGCACATAGAGAGAGAGAGAGGTGAGAGGGAGAGGAGAGAAAGGAGAGGGGAGAGAGGGAAGGAGGAGAGGAGAGGTGGCGGCCGGGGGCGCTGCTGCCGGCGGCTCGCCGGCCGGAGTGGAGGCGTAGGCGGCGGCTGATGCGGCATGGGAGGCGGCTCGGGACAGGGAGGAGAGAGCTCGGGCTGGGGAGTCCAAGGCGCTGACGTGGCGGCTTCGGAGCCCTCCGATCGCCCGATCGGACGGCCGAAAACAGTTGGGACTAGGGTTGGACGAAAATGGGTTATTTTTGGTCAGATCTGGACAAAGTGGAGGGGGTGGCTGCAAAATTTAGGCTAGGGAAACCCTAGAAAGGGGTGGGAGTGTGGTGGTCTTTATATAGCCCCGGTGGCTGCAGTTTGCAAAAACATCTCCGTTTATTCTCTCGCGCGTGCGGTGCTCACGTTTCTGACCGCCGGGGGTCCGCAGTACCTTCGATTCGGGTAAAACTTCGAACTGCGCGATCAATGCATCGAGACGGAGGCGTTCACCTAGCCCTGGAACCGTTCCGCGAACACTTTCCGGCGCGCTATAAAAATTACCCATTTAATTATTAAACGGGGTTTTCGTTCCGTTGGCTGCAGCTGGCCTTGTGCGGTTTTCGCGACGGTGATCGGGTGAAACCCGGTGTCGCAAAGGTCGAGTGTAAGGGTGGCAAGGGTCGGTCTCCGTCCGGTACGAGATAAGAGGGGGGAAATAATCGCCGATCGATAAATCGGGGATGCAAACACCGCAAACAGATCAGACAATCAAACAATTCACACCGAAAACAAATTTTTTATTTTTGTGAAGACTGGGCTGTTACAGTCCTCAAAGCTCAAATTGGCGGTTATGACATGGATAGAGTTTTCATGGACGGGGGTAGCAGTTTAAACATAGTCTTCACCATCACTTTGCGTAAGATGCTGATTCCACGATCAGTCTGGAAGAAGTCAAGCGTTACACTCTATGGCGTAGTTCCAGGTGAAGCAGCCTCCTCCCTCGGAACAGTCGAGCTCGATGTCGTCTTCGGCGGCAAGGGCAACTTTGCAAGAAAAGTCCTCGAGTTCGATGTACTCGACTGTCAGTCCTAATACCACGCCATACTCGGGCGGCCCTCATTCGCTCAATTTATGGCGGTCCCGCACTACGCGTACCTAAAGCTCACGATGCCAGGACCCTTAGGGGTCATCACGGTCAATGGGAGTTTATCAAATCAGACCAATGTGACCGAGACTTTCATGAAGTTTCCGACATGTTCGGAGCTCAGCAGCAGCTCGAAGAGATAGCCATGGTGACAGACAAGAGCATTTTCCCACTGGCAAGAAGAAGCGAATCAAAGAAATCTACTCGCGACTTCAACATCGACAGCGACACAGTCACCCATCAGGTGCACCCAACGGACTCGGACAAGACGGTCCGAATCTACGCTAATCTCCCAGAAGATCAAGCAATTGCCCTTATGGTCTTCCTCCGCGAGGAGTGGAAAGTTTTCGCCTGGTGCCTGGCCGACATGCCCGGAATACCACGAGCGCAGAGCACGCACTACATATACATCCAAACACCAAACCAGTGAAGCAGGCGTTGCGCAGATTTTCCGAACCCAAGCGCAGAGCCATTGGAGAAGAAGTCAATCGACTACTCACCGCGCAATTCATCCGGGAGACGAAGAAGGCCACCTGGGTCGCAAACCCAGTCTTGGTGTCTAAAAAGGACACCGACGTACTACGCATGTGCGTTGACTACGGGCCCGTCAACAAACACTGCCCAAAGGATCACTTCCCTCTGCCAAGGATAGACCAGATAATCGACTCTACCGCAGGGTGCGACCTCCTGTCTTTCCTCGATGCCTACTCAGGATACAACCAAATCAGGATGAAGGAAGAAGACGAAGAGCACACCTCATTCATCACACCTTACGGCGTATTCTGCTACAGGACAATGCCTTTCGTACTGAAAAACGCCGGAGCCACGTACCAGTGGATGATGCAAGCATGCTTAAGAGACCAAATCGGCAGAAACGTCCAACTCTACGTCGACGACATCGTCATAAAAACTTATAGTGCGAACACGCAACTCGACGACCTCCACGAAACCTTTGCAGCACTCAACAGATATAGAATCAAGCTCAACCCAAAAAAGTGCGGGTTCGGCGTCCCGGCCGGAAAACTGCTCGGATACATGGTCTCTGCCCGAGGATTCGAAGCCAACCCGGAAAAAGTCCAAGCACTCGCCAGGATGCAAGAGCCGGTGAGCATCAATGGCGTACAACAACTCACAGCAACGGGTCGAGTCGCTGAGTGGAACATCGAGCTCACCCCCCGCGACCTGCAGTTCAAGCATCCAACGGCAATCAAAGCCCAAGTACTCCCAGAATTTTTGGTCGAGTGGATGGAGGTGCAAACACCTGACCCTCCAGACCTCTCCAACTCATGGACGACGTTCTTTGATGGATCAAAAATACATCAAGGAGCCGGAGCAGGCGTCGTGTTAATCTCGCCCAAAGGAGATAAACTCAGATACGTGCTCCAAATCAACTTCAGCAAGGCATCAAACAACGAAGCAGAATATGAGGCACTACTCCATGGCATGCGCATGGAAAAAGCTTGCGGCGCCACCCGTCTCGTAATTTATGGCGACTCCAACCTCATCGTCCAGCAAACAATGAGGGACTGTGAAGCAGTCGAAGAAAACATGTTAGCATACCAGAAGCTCTACAACACTCTGGAAGGAGAATTCGATGTCTGCGAGCTAAACTACGTCACTAGAGCAAATAACACAGAAGACGACGAGCTCGCAAACATTGGATCAACTCGAGGACTAGTTCCCCCAGGCATTTTCCTCAAGAGTATCAGCCAAAGATCAATCAAAACCAAAGCAATCTCTCCAGAAGTAGCCGCAGAGGATGACAACACAAGTGAACCAGCGCAAGTGGCAGCAGCGAACCCAACCGCTGATGAAGAAGGCAACAACGCGGTCGAGGAGACAGAGCCAGCTGCACCGGAAGACCCATCTTGGACAAAACCGTTCCTCAGATTCCTAATGCAAGGCACTTTGCCGCAAGACACTACGGAAGCTCGATGCATCAGTCGACGATCTAAAGCGTTCACAGTAATCAACGGACAGCTCTACAAGCGCATCATTTCTCAGGTACTCCAAAAGTGCATCGAGGAAGAAGTCGGTGATACGTCCAAAACGTATCTATACTTTCTTCTTGCTCCATCCATGTTTTGTGTGATATTGCTATGATCTAGATACACTTTCATACACTTTTGATCATATTTGGACTAACCTATTAACTCAGTGCACCACAGTGCCAATTCCTGTTTTCTGCTGTTTTTCTATTTCAATTTTCCCCCATATAAAAAGTGCCAGAAAAATTCCGGGAAAAATATAGGAAAAATCAGCGTACAGGAAGCTTCGCGAAGAGCCCGAGTGGGGCCAGAGGGGAGCCAGGGGTGGCCCAGGCGGCCACCCGGCGCGGCCACCCCCTGGGCCGCGCCAGGGGGGCGCCTGGGGCCCCTGGTCCACCTCTGGCTGCCCCCCTTCGCCTATATATTCCCCGTGACGTGAAACCCTCGAGGACAGAACCCTTTTTCGTGATCTCGCCTCTGTTCCCCCGCCGTCGCGCTTCCGAGATCGGGTGCACCAGAAGACCTCTTCCCGGCACCCTGCCTGAGGGAGGGTAGACCTCCGAGAGTCTCCTCTCCACCATGGATGCTTCCCGGATGTCTTGTGAGTAGTTTTCCTTGGACCATGGGTCCGTGATCAGTAGCTATGTGATGTTCTCCTCCCCTCTTTGTTCTTCATGGTTTAGACCTCGTGAGCTTCCCTACATGATCGAGGCACTTTTGTAATCTTTCTGCTGTTGCTATGCTGAGTTTGATGGGATCTGATGGATTATGAGATTATGTTCAGATTGTGATTGAGTAATATATTTGGTTCTTATCTCTTATATTTTTGTTCCTAAGTAATTCTTGCATGTTCTCCGTTGATATTTATTGCTTTGGCCAAGTAGTAGGTAGTAACCCCAAGAGGGAACGTTTTCCTCGATTGTGGGTTCATGCCCCCCGATGACACGCTTGAGTGACAGAAACATGAGTCTAGGGGATGTGCTGTTGCCACAAGGGGGAAAACAACGGTGCTTGTAACCACGGTTGCAAGGATTGTTTACTTTACGCAAAGTGCTTTTTAATGCAGTTGTCTGTTGCTTTGGGTTTACACTTTGGGTGGGGCTCGTAACTTAATACCAGCGAGATGTTCTGGATGGATATCTCAAGGTGGATGATTAGTAGTAGATGTAGTTGGATTTCGGTCTACTTATTTTGGCGTACTGCCCATGCTTTTGAGCCTCTTCCTTTGTTTTGTAGCATAGTTAGCATTGCGGTGCGTTCATAATCCTGTCAATTGCCCTTCTGTAATTTGTTCACCTCGCATAGCAGTTTTATCATCTTTTGGGAGAGAGACATCACTAGTGAACATCACGTATCCCGGTCCATATCCTCATCACTGTTTACACGCTCATTTACTTTTCTGCTTTTACTTTTAGTTGCTATCATTATCCCTTGCGTTTTATCCTTTGTGAACAACAAGACCGGAGAGATTGACAACCTCTCTGAACTTCGTTGGGAACAAAGTTATTTGTGTCTGTGTGCAGGTCCGCGTCAGTTGCGCCGTTGACACCTACTTATCATCTCTGGAGTCCTACTGGAGACAAACCTTGGTATCTTTACTGAGGGAAATTTGCTGCTGTGCTACATCACGCCTTCCACTTGGGGTTACCAACGAAGGGCGAGAAATAACTATCATTACCTCGCACATCAAGCCAAATTTCTGGCGCCATTGCCAGGGGACTCCGAGTGCTAAGATAGGGGAGTTGCACACTACCCTTTACCTTTGTTTTTTTAGTCTTGTTAGTTTACCTATCAGTTTTTACTTTTGTGTCCCTTATCAAAAATACCAAAAATATCTACAAATGCAATCTTCACCATGGGTGTGGAACCACCCAAATATGTTAGGATGGACATGTTTCAATTGGCTCGTCTTCGATCAATTTGTGCTCGCGCTAAAAACCCAACCGACTTGGTTGAGGGAAAATCATTGGATGAGCATGCTCATTATACGCGGCACCGCCTATCTCAGAAAGGGAAACACTTATGGGACCAAATACAAACTTCTTATTGCTATGCCGAGTGTTTATGCCAGATTTATGATTTTACTTGCTGCTCTAATATAGAGCGTAAACACCTTCCTTTCCAATGTGAGTTTAATGAATATGAGATCCTATCTTCTTATGCCAAAGGTGTTTATGATTACTTTGATGTTGAAAAGATTGAAGAGTTTGTTGCTTTTAAAGGTGCTTATGAGATTGCTTCTTTGATTGAAAAGTATTACGATACTATTCACAAGTCTGAAAACTTTTCTGTTTTTGCTTATTGCTTTGAGAATTATACTTCCAATGCTTATATTGAGGATTTTAAAAATATAATGCTTGCTGCCGAAGAAGAGGCTAATGATTGCTATGAAGAGGAATCTTATGATTCTGAGGACTCACTTGATACTTCCCTTTCTGATGATTTTGATACTTTCTTTGTTGATGGCCATGATGCCACTATGGATGATGCCTACGAAGATGAACTTGCTATAGTTCTTTATGTTAAGCATGAAATTATTGTTGTTGCACCCACACTTGATTGCCCTATTATCCTTTTGAAATCTCCAACTATTCCAGAGAATTTTGCTCTTATCAAGGCTCAATGTGATGGGTTGCATCTATCTTATCATCCTAAAAACCGTGTTGAAAACAATACACGTGTGCTTTTACGTCATGAACAGCATGATTTATGTGATAGTTATATTCTTGATGTTGTTCATGATACTACTGAAAATTATTTTGAGAGAGGGAAGTTTGGTTGTAGAAACTTCCATATTACTAAAATACCTCTCTTCTTGTTGAAAGTTTTGAAGTTGTTCTTTTTCCACCTTCCTATGCATGTCACTTTGTGCTTCTTTGATTTATTTTCTTACAAGATGCCTATGCATAGGAAGTGGGTTAGGCTTAAATGTGTTTCATATTTGCTTCTTGATGCTCTCTTTTTCTTCAAATTCTTATTCTTATGAGAGCATCTTCTATAATTTTAATGCCTAGCTTAAAGGCATAAAAGAAAGCGCTTTCGGGAGGCAGCCCGCAACGAATTTAGGTTTTTATTTTTGCTTTTGTTGTGTCTTGATGTTTGTTACTACATTAGCAACATCAATGTATCTTTATTTTTCAGCTTTGTGCCAAGTTATAGCCTCTTATGATAAGGGAAGCAAAAGTTGTGACATGCTGTCCAGAAAACAGATTCTGTCCCTTGACAGAAAAATTCGAATCAAATCACAAGATCATCTTTTTGATCTGAATTTTTTTGACAGCGTGCTCTATACAATTTTGAAACTTTCGTATGTTCTGAGTTTTTTGATTTGAGTTGCAGAAGTGCCCCTAAAAAATCTTTACTACCTGCTGTTCTTTTTTTCACAGATTCTGCCACGTTTTGTCTCTCCTAACTTTTGCAAACCTTAAGCTTGCTTTTTCTTTGCAAAATTTTTTTGGAACTCTTGAGAAACAGTAGCTCTTCAAGAATATCTTTATATCCAGTGGGGAAAAATTATTTTATTAAGGGTACTAACCTCTCTAATCAGCTTATGATGAGTTATGTATGAAGGGAGTTTTCAAGTGTGCGATGGAAGATGATGAAAGATGATCCAGGAGTGTCAAGCGCTCAAGCTTGGGGATGCCTCCATGAATCCCCAATAAATATTCAAGGAGACTCAAGAGTCTAAGCTTGGGGATTCCCCCGTGCATCCCCTTCTCCATCAACAATCATCAGTTCGTCCTTCGTCTCACTATATTTTTATCACTTCATGCGTTATGTGCTATGCTTGGAGCGTCTCGCTCTTAGGTTTTATTTTTAGTTTTCTTTACTTTTGCTTGCTGTTCATAACAAGTTAGACCCCGTCTTACTTTGTGTGGGATAGAAACACGCTCCACTTTCAAAATCTAGAACACATCATAGGATTTTTCCTGCTTATCTTTTTGCTGTTGTGTGCTCTTTATCTTTTCATAGCTGCTGCCTTGTTTAGTTTTAGTCTTAGTTTGTCTTTAGAAAGAGCCTTGGCTTTTGTTTAGTCTCTTGCTGGAACTCTTTTTATTTTTCATGTTTATCTTGTTAAAGAGAGTTGGTTGTTGCACTGAGTTGTGTTTTGTCTTGGAAGTAGGTAATTGAGGTTGCTATTTAATTCTAGTAGTAACTTGCAATAGTTTTGAAGTTTTGATGTGAGTAATGTTTGAACTTTTGGTGTCAAGAGCTCTAGCCTATTAGTGATAGGTGTCGTATTTTGGGCAATCCGTGTGTATTTTCAAAACCTACAAAACTAGTTGAGAACTCTAGCTACTAGATGGATCACTAATCTTTGGAGGGATTGAATATTAGAGTACACTCACGTACCATGAGTCGAGGATGCGCAAGGATAACCAAACCCCCATACACTCCTCCTCGGGGTACTTGTCTCTTTGTGAACCTCCTTATTAGATTGAGAGTTACCGATAATAAGTGCATGAGTTCTTCGGACTAATGTAAGTATTGAAAGTTGACACTTCCACCTTCCCATATTTTGCTAGCCTCTCCCGTGCCGTGCATTGCCTTCTTCTCACTCCGAGAGTTGGTGTCCACCTTCGCCGGTACATCCAAACCCTTGGCATGATACGCTCTGTCATCATAAACCTCCTTATATCTTTCCTCAAAACAACCACCATACCTACCTATCAAGGCATTTCCATAGCCTTTCCGAGATATATTGCCATGCAACATCCACCTCTTCATGACTTGATCTTCATGTCATACATGTTCCTGCTACACTGGCAGCGACATACATTGCATACATCATGATAGTTACATCTTCTTTATGATTTTGAGTACCTTGTAAAGTGTGAAAGATCTCCTTTACCTTCTTGTAAAATAGAGTGTTGCCCTTAAGTGAGGAAAAGATCCCAAAGTGGACACAATAAAAGATCCCAAAGAGGACAAATGAGAGTTAAATAGAAAGAGCCATTGAGGCCACAAAAAAAATACAAAAAAATAGAAAAAAGAGAAAAAGAAATAAAAAGAGAGAAAGGGGCAACACTACTATCCTTTTGAGAGATCCACACTAGTACTCCCTTTATATCCTCGTACTCCATAGAGATGATCATTATGCATATATCTATGTGGGGACCTTCACACTATAGAACTTGGCTTGCATATTCCAAGGATGAGCCTCCTCAAACGAGCTCTAGGTCTTCATGAGCGAGCAAGTTAGATGCACCCCCACTAGTTCCATTGGAGAGCTTCCTAGCTCGTATGTGCATCCGTTGCGTGGCAATCCCTACTCCTCACATCAAATCTATCATTTGGCATCTCTTGCCTATGATTGTCCTCATTGATGTGAGCCTTTCTCACCCTTTTTGTCTTCCTCCTCCACACTATTTCTCTCTTTGCCATCCAAAGTGTCAACTCTCGTGCTTACGCTCATCCATTGCATGAGTGCTCAAAATATTGAAAAAGGAGTGGATCAAATTGACTTGTACCTGGCTAGTGGTCTGGGGACGAGTCAAGATAAGATTCCAGAAAAAGACCAAGTGTGAAACTTTAGTAGATTGAGTTCTCAACAAATAAATGTTTTTTCTCGTATTCCCTATCCGCCTTCTTGCACAAAAACACCATTTGGAGACATTCGAGTCACGGACAGCGAGAGCTCTTGCATCTAATGTTCCTTTGTTACTTGTTTCAATGCTAATATAGACTCTTGCATGTTATGACTTGAATTGAATCTCTAACCTTGATTGCTTTACTTTTCAAAGTTCTTATATGGTTGCTAGCATGTCACCACAGAAATTATGCTGTTATCATTTACGTACTCGAGGACGAGCAGGAATTAAGCTTGGGCATGTTGATACGTCCAAAACATATCTATAATTTTTGCTTGCTCCATGCATGTTTTGTGTGATATTGCTATGATCTAGATACACTTTCATACACTTTTGATCATATTTGGACCAACCTATTAACTCAGTGCACCACAGTGCCAGTTCCTGTTTTCTGCTGTTTTTCTATTTCAGTTTTCCCCCATATAAAAAGTGCCAGAAAAATTCGGGGAAAAATATAGGAAAAATCAGCGTACAGGAAGCTTCGCGAAGAGCCCGAGTGGGGCCAGAGAGGAGCCAGGGGTGGCCCAAGCGGTCACCCGGCGCGGCCACCCCCTGGGCCGCGCCAGGGGGGCGCCTGGGGGCCCTGGTCCACCTCTGGCTGCCTCCCTTCGCCTATATATTCCCCGTGACGTGAAACCCTCGAGGACAGAACCCTTTTTCGCGATCTCACCTCTGTTCCGCCGCCACCGCGCTTCCGAGATCGGGAGCACCAGAAGACCTCTTCCCGGCACCCTGCCGGAGGGAGGGTTGACCTTCGGGAGTCTCCTCTCCACCATGGATGCTTCCCGGATGTCTTGTGAGTAGTTTTCCTTGGACCATGGGTCTGTGATCAGTAGCTATGTGATGTTCTCCTCCCCTCTTTGTTCTTCATGGTTTAGACCTCGTGAGCTGCCCTACATGATCGAGGCACTTTTGTAATCTTTCTGCTGTTGCTATGCTGAGTTTGATGGGATCTGATGGATTATGAGATTATGTTCAGATTGTGATTGAGTAATATATTTGGTTCTTATCTCTTATATTTTTGTTACTAAGTAATTCTTGCATGTTCTCCGTTGCTATTTATTTCTTTGGCGAAGTAGTAGGTAGTAACCCCAAGAGGGAACATTTTTCTCGATTGTGGGTTCATGCCCCCCGATGACACGCTTGAGTGACAGAAACATGAGTCTAGGGGATGTGATGTTGCCACAAGGGGAAAAACAACGGTGCTTGTAACCGCGATTGCAAGGATTGTTTACTTTACGCAAAGTTCTTTTTAATGCAGTTGTCTGTTGCTTTGGGTTTACACTTTGGGTGGGGCTCGCAACTTAATACCAGCGAGATGTTCTGGATGGATATCTCAAGGTGGATGATTAGTAGTAGATGTAGTTGGATTTCGGTCTACTTATTTTGGCGTACTGCCCATGCTTTTGAGCCTCTTCCTTTCTTTTGTAGCATGGTTAGCATTGCGGTGCGTTCATAATCCTGTCAATTGCCCTTCTGTAATTTGTTCACCTCGCATAGCAGTTTTATCGTCTTTTGGGAGAGAGACATCACTAGTGAACATCACGTATCCCGGTCCATATCCTCATCACTGTTTACACGCTCATTTACTTTTCTGCTTTTACTTTCAGTTGCTATCATTATCCCTTGCGTTTGATCCTTTGTGAACAACAAGACCTGAGAGATTGACAACCTCTCTGAACTTCGTTGGGAACAAAGTTATTTGTGTCTGTGTGCAAGTCCGCGCCAGTTGCGCCGCTGACACCTACTTATCATCTCTGGAGTCCTACTGGAGACAAACCTTGGTATATTTACTGAGGGAAATTTGCTGCCGTGCTACATCACGCCTTCCACTTGGGGCTTACCAATGAAGGGCGAGAAATCACTATCATTACCTCGCACATCAGTCGGCAAGGCGCTGTTGCTCGAGATCCACGAAGGCACTTGCGGGCACCACGCGAGAAGTTGCACACTCGTGGTCAAAACTTTTCGAGCAGGGTTCTACTGGCCAACCGCAATGCGAAACGCGGAAGACATCGTGCGACGCTGCATCGCCTATCAAAAATTCGCCAGCAGGCCACACGCTCTAGCATCAGAACTCAAAACCATACGACTATCCTGGCCTTTCGCCACATGGGGACTCGACATGGTGGGTCCACTAAAGAAATCCTCAAAAGGAGGTCGAACACATCTCCTAGTAGAAGTGGACAAGTTCACCAAGTGGATTGAGGCAGTACCAATCACCAGCTCAACAGCCCTCACGGCAGTTAATTTCATTAAGTCCATCATCTTCCGATTTGGCGTACCACATAACATCATCATAGATAACGGTACAAACTCACAATAGCATAATTTCAGAACTTCTTCCAAGAATTGGGCATCAAGATCAACTACGCATAGGTCGCCCAACCACAGTCCAACGGACCGGTGGAAAAAGCAAACGGCTTAGTGTGCGGAGGAATAAAAAACGGCTCCTCGCACCACTCGAACAGGCAGCAGGCAACTGGGTAGAAGAACACCCCGCAGTCCTATGGAGCTTGCTCACCACCCCCAACGCTTCAACCCATTACACGCCTTTTTTCATGGTATACGGGGCGGAAGCTGTGCTGCCACATGACCTAAAGTTCGGAGCTCCCCGAATCTCGGGATAGAAAGAGGAAGAGGCAGAAGAAGCACTCCAGGATGATAAAGACATCGCAGACGAAGCAAGGGTCACAGCTATAGCAAGGTTAGAAGGATACCAAGACAAACTACGCACGTACCAAAGCAACCGCCTGTGGACAAGAACTTTCCGCAAAGGAGATCTTGTCCTGCGACTAATACAAGAAAAAGTCCACAAGCTTGCCCCGTAGTGGGAAGGACCCTTCCTAGTCTCAGAGGTCATAGGAGGAGGAGCATACAAGCTAAAGAACCCGAAGACCGACGAAGACATGGGAAATCCATGGAACATGGCAAACCTGCGCCTGTTCTACCCATAGACTACCCATAGGCACTCTCGACCAACAAAGCAGTATCGGTAGCAGCACCGATCGGCAACTCATGTAAAAACTCGAAGCAATAAATGAGGTGTTGCCCAAATAATACTACTTAAAGCACTAGGGGGCTCGAGCGCAGACTCCCCTCGAGAGACACTATTTTGCTTACGCAATGATACTTTAAAGCACTCGGGGGCTCGAGCGCAGACTCCCCCCGAGAGACGCTATTTCTCTTACGCGACGATACTTAAAGCACTCGGGGGCTCGAGAGCAGAATCCCCCGAGAGACGCTATTTCACTTATGCGACGATACTTTAAAGCACTCAGGGGATCGAGCGCAGACTCCCCTCGAGAGACGCTATTTCTCTTACGCGACGATACTTAAAGCACTCGGGGTCTCGAGCGTAGACTCCCCCCGAGAGACGCTATTTCGCTTACGCGATGGTACATAAAGCACTCGGGATCTCGAGCGCAGACTTCCCCCGAGAGACGCTATTTCGCTCATGCGACGATACTTAAAGCACTCGGGGGCTCGAGCGCAGAACCCCCCCCCCCCCCCGAGAGACGCTATTTCTCTTACGCGACGACACTTAAAGCACTCGGGGGCTCGAGCGCAGACTCCCCTCGAGAGACGCTATTTCGTTTACACGACGACATAGACATCACCCGGGGGCTCGAGCAAAGACTTCCCCCGAGAGACATTACATCGCCCGCATCGTTTTAAATAGAAGCCCAAATCAAAGTTTTCGCATCAGCAAAATCCATTTCCCAAAGATAAGGATGTAGCAGAGATCAAACAGAACAATTTCATTTAAGTCTTCACCCGATCACAAGTGATCACCTAAAGACTCGGGGGCTACTCCCATCGGGAGCGCTGCCGCGCACCTGATGAAAATTTGGAACAACAGTACAACCGCAAGAAGGGCCAGCAAGGAAAAATAAAGCTCAAAGTCTACGTCCGACTCTACAAGTCGAACGTCGCCTCGGGGGCTACTCCCATCGGGAGCGCTGCCGCGCACCCGATAGTACTGCAAGGCACTCGAAGACAGTTTTCATTAAACAAGGACCTGAAGAAAGTTTCTATTACAAAGAACTTGTCGGGACCCGGGGTTAGCGTATGCAAGTACAGCTAAGACATAGTCATATGGAGAGCCGAGAACCGTACCCACTGGTCTAAGCAGACAAGGCCAAGCACAGAACATTCTCGGAGAGCATCGTACGTGAGGGGCATCCCATCCTGGCCGGATGATCAACTGAGATGGGTCCTCATCGTCCGCACACAAGTCTAATGATATGGGTGATGAGCTCCCATATTCAAAGACAAGTCGCCTCAACCATACTATCGACTATCTCATAACTCTTACATAGACTTACTCCAGACCGATCACATAGTCGGGGTCTAGGGCGGGCTCGATCATACCACAAAGTGTGCACGAGACGGATTCTCGAACAATCGCATTGCGATGCCCCAAGCTGCGCACATCTAAGGGCCACTTGGTGTATGAAAGACCGCCAGCCAGATCACAACTAAGGTCTCGAAAACCCATACAAAGACATGCATGTTATAAACATACATGCAGCACACATTCCTTGTATGAACAGTAGGTATCATTGCAATTCTCTACAAAGTATACAATTTTATTGATAACTCTTATAGAGTGCACATAGAGATCACAAACATGTGATCCAACATTACAACACAAGCGGAAGCAAAGTATGTCTGAGTACAGACAAGTTTAACAAATGGCTTAAGAAGCCTTATTTAAACACAAGCCCTCCACGAGGGAACCAGTCGTATGGCTGGGACTAGACTAGTTGATCTTCAGTCGTCCAGCTCGATGAAGAATCCACCTTCGGGGTCAGTGGCATCATCTAAAACATAGATTAAGCAAACGTGAGTACAAAGTCGTACTCAGCAAGACTTACATAGGAGCTATAGTACTCATGTACATGTATCAAGGTAAAGGGAGGTGGGGTTTCACTTGCAGAAATGCCAGCTTTGACTTGGCTAGTCCTGAACTACGAGTACCAGACTTGAGGTAAGAAGCGTACACGAGTCCACTACTTTCTCCAACCAATTACACCACTATGGTGCCTTCCTCGACTTCCCCACGAGAAAGCACGCCATAGCACTCACACTTATCTTGGTGTGTTTTAGAAATATCCAGTTCAAGTTATCTAATAATCAAGCTAAGCTTTCCAAGCAGTCCATAACCACGGACGCGGCTATTCGAATAGTTTTGTTAACCCTGCAGGGGTGTACCGCTACACACACATGATCATCATTTACCGCCTTTGATCTCGACACCATTCAAGGGGTGCCAGCGAGGATGCTCACCACAACTGTTACCTCATAGCCGATCTAGTCCGAGAAAGCTGCCTACTTGGGTTGGCTACCACTATCGTGAACTCGGCCGGTTTACCGAAGTGGACCCAAGTGATGTGTGCGTGGTGCATAAGCCGGTCTCGGGTGAGCCGTTCTCTCACTTAGCATCCAGGCCACAGACCTACCAGAACTCCGAACTATTGCGACATCTGGACATCGAAAGGGATGAGTTAATAAGTTGAGAGGGGTCAGTGAGACCAATGTGTGGTTGTACTCTTCATCTTGGATCACCACACAAGAACTCGGACTTAGGGCGGTGTTCAACGAGACAACCCACCGTGTACTCCTACACAGCCTCTCATCGTTCACCTTGTATTAGGGTCGATTCACCAACACTTTTCTACCATCATCATCATGATCACTACCATCCCGACTCACATAACAGTATCATCATGGTATCACTCTAAGCATGAAATAAGCAGTAACAATTGCAGGGGCCACATGATATCAATCAACTCCTACATTTGCTAGGATTGTGGTTTTGCCTACTACTGTGACAAATGATAGGTCATGCAAAGGAATGGGTTCATCTATGCGATAGAATCGTTATCATGGTGATCATCCTATACAATGCATAAGCGAGACATGAGAGGGAAGTGGGATTTTATCGACATGATCAATGGGGGTTTGCTTGCCTTGCTGACGAGGTTCGGGTTCGGGGTCTTCAACGAAGGGGGCAGCCTCCTGCTCCGGTTCCACCTCTACTCGACAAACAACAAACAAGGTAGCAAAGTAAATACAATGCACAATCACATGAAGGAAGGTTGAAACTTGATGTATATGCTTTGATGTGTGAAGCAATTCCATTTAAATGGAGTATATTGCAAATTGAATTGCAAATTCAAACTCCAATTTGAATTCAAACTTGACCAAGTTACATGTGACGTTGTTTGATCATTTTGAACCTTTTTGAAATGTGTATGATATGCCTCTGAAGTGTGGTTGAAATATAGCTTAATTCCATGGTTCAAGTTGCAAAATCATTTGAATTGAATTTGAATTAATTCCAAATAAATCAAATGACATATGCTACTGGTCCCATTTGAAAATCAACTCAAACATAATTGAAAGTTGGATTTTTGGATAGCTTATTTTCTCCTGATCATTTTTCATATCTTATTTGTCCAATTTGGAGTTGATATGAGTTTTCTATGAATTTCCAAAGTTTGGGTTATTTTCTAGAATTTCTGGAATTTCTTTAATTCAATTTAATTTCTGGAATTGAATTACTACGTCATGCTGACTTCATGCTGGCGTCAGGGGGGGCTGACATGTGGGTCCAGGGTGTCAGCCTCAGGGGTTAATTAACCGGCTGGGTTAACTTAACCAGTGGCTTAATTAAGCCACTGGGCCCACTTGGCAGTGACCTAGGGTCACTTAACCCAGGTGGGGTTAAGTCCCTAAGCACGGCCACGTCGGCGGGGCTGCCGGTGGCTAAACGCCGGTGACCTGTACGCGGCGGCGCTGCTCGGATCCGCAGCTCCCGTGCATCATTCGATGCGCTGAGACCACGAGAACGTAGCCTGTGCTCTCGCGCGTCGTCTGGTGCACCCGGGCGACCTCGGGGGTGACCAGGGCGATGGCGTCTTCAAAGGTGGCGGCGGCCGGAGCCACGGCTCGGGGTGGAACTCACTGCGGCGCTCCAGCAGAAGCAGACGTGGTTGCAGACGAAGCCTTGGAGCACGACGAAGGCGTCAGACAAGGAGGCGGGTTCGATTGCGCAAAAGGTGGTCGTCGCCATGGTTCCCGGCGGCGAGGAGCTTCGGCCTTCATGGTGGATTGTGCTAGAGAGGAGGAGGAAGACGTTGGGATGGCTCGGTTGAACCGTGAGCTCACTGTGAGTCCAACGGAAGCGGTGGCGAAGTCGTAGGAGCTCGGGGCTGGCCGGAATTGAAGAAGTCGTGCGGCGGCTCCGGCGAGACAATGGCGAAGATTGCGACGGCCTCGGGCTCGATTAGGACACCAGCTTCTCCAGATCGACGAAGACGACGACGACGCGCACGATGGACAGGGTCTCCAGGCTTCTCTCCGGCGTTGGCTGCGGATTTCGTCGACGGCGAACGGCGGCTGCTCTCGGGGAAAAAGGGGAAAACGCGTAGAGAGCTTGAGAGGAGGCGACGATGGGGAAAAGTGAGAGGGGATGATGCGGACGTCTCTTGGGCGCTCTTTGGAGTCCTGGGGCGGCCTGGAAGCCCCTGGGCGTCGAGGTGGCGTCCACGGCGTGCTCGGCCGCTCCAGCGAGCTTCTTTGGCGAGCGGGGAGGAAGACGACAGGCGAGTTCACGGGCTGGGCCAGGCTGGTGGGCCGTTGGGCGATGAGTTGGGCCACTTCGGCCAGGTAAGTCCTTTTTTCTTTTCTTTTCTGTTTTCTTTTCTGACATTTGTTTTGTCTTAGCTAAATAAATAGCTAGGTATTTTATTAAATGTTGAAATTTTTTATATGGCTTCATAATAATATAGACTATCCACTTATAAAGTTTCAACATTTTTAAAATTCAAATAATTTGAATCTTAACTCAAATAGGGGTTTTTAATTAATTCCAAGGCACTGTTTGAATATTTGAAAAATCTATGAGCATGGGATGGGTCCCACATCACTTGATATGTGATCACACTCATTTATAAGACTTTTCAAAAATCTAACATGAATTTTTGGAGAAGATTTTTATCTGGCCTTTTGAATTAATTCATCTGGGGGGTTCCTTCTCCCATTTTTCTTTTGAATTTGATTTCAAAGATTTCTTTTGAAAATTTAACATGATGCAAGAGTACTGGCTAACCCTAGCACATTACCTAACAGAGGGTTCTGACAACTCGGCCCCACTCAAAAGAATCTCATCCCGAGATTCAGAAGTCTGCGGGAGGAAGGTGGGGTACTCGGCATTGAGACGGTCTTCTCTTTCCCACGTAGCTTCTCTTTCAGAGTGGTGTGACCATTGCACTTTCAGAAACCTAATCTTTTGACGACGAGTGACACGCTCTGCGGAATCAAGAATACGAACGGGGTATTCTTGATAAGAAAGGTCATCTTGGAGATCAAGCGTTTCATGGTCGACTTCGCGGATGGGGTCCTTGAAGCAACGCCTGAGTTGGGACACATGGAATACATCATGTACTCGGGAAAGGTGCGGGGGTAGTTCAAGTTGGTAGGCAACTTCTCCATGTTTAGCAATAATGCGGAAAGGTCCGATGTAACGTGGGGCCAACTTGCCTTTGATACCGAAACATTGTGTTCCCTTCAGAGGAGTAACCCGAAGGTAAGCCTTCTCATCCAGATTGTAGCTCTCTTTCCTATGATGACGATCATAGTAGCTTTTCTGACGAGACTGGGCTGCTTTCAATTGATCACGAACAATGCGAACTTGCTCTTCTGCTTCCTTGATCATATCCGGTCCAAATAATTGTCTTTCACCGGTTTCTGACCAGTTTAGTGGTGTTCGACATCATCGTCCATATAGGAGTTCAAAAGGAGCCATGTTCAGACTAGATTGAAAACTATTGTTATAAGAAAATTTGGCGAATGGAAGAGACTTCTCCCAATTCTTTCCGAATGAGATAACACAAGCTCTGAGCATGTCTTCAAGAATTTGGTTAACCCTTTCGACTTGACCGCTAGACTGAAGATGGAAAGCTGTACTAAAGGAGAGATGAGTTCCCATAGCATTCTGAAAGCTTCCCCAAAATCTAGAGGTAAAAAGGCTACCACGATCAGAATTGATTTCCAAAGGAACACCGTGAAGGGATACAATTATAGAGATGTACAAGTCCGCTAACTGGCTAGCAGTTATAGACTCGCGAACCGGAAGGAAGTGAGCAACTTTGGAAAGCCTATCTATGACAACGAAGATGGCATTGTTTCCTTTCTGGGTTCTTGGAAAGCCGGTGATGAAGTCCATACCGACTTTGTCCCATTTCCACTCGGGAATAGACAAAGGTTGAAGTGTACCAGCAGGTCTTTGATGTTCTGCCTTAATGTGACAACAAACATCACATTCGGCAACAAATTGAGCAATGTCTCTCTTCATCCTAGTCCACCAAAATCTCTGGCGTAGATCTCGGTACATTTTTGTGCTACCGGGATGAATCGAGAGGGGTGTGTCATGGGCTTCTTTGAGGATGAGTTGCCTTAATTCCCTATTCTTAGGTATTACCAAACGATTTTCAAAGAATACCGTTCCCTTGCTATCTGTGGAGAAACATTTAGCAACTCCGCTAACAATGTTCTCCTTGATTCGGCGAACACCTCGTGCACGCCTTTGGGCAACTATGATTTGATCCTCAAGAGTTGGTTTCGCCACCAAGGTAGAAAGATAGCCATGAGGAACAATCTCAAGATTGAGCTTGCGAAAGTCCTCATGAAGAAGTGGTTGATACTGTGGTAACATGAGGTTGTTACAATACGACTTACGACTTAGGGCATCAGCCATGACATTGGCTTTTCCTGGGGTGTAAGAAATTACTACGTCGTAATCTTTTATCAACTCAATCCAGCGTCTTTGCCTGAGATTAAGATCTGGCTGGGTGAAAATGTATTTGAGGCTTTGGTGGTCGGAATAAATCTCACAACGATTACCAAGGAGGTAATGTCGCCAAGTTGTTAGGGCATGAACTACGGCAGCGAGTTCAAGGTCATGGGTAGGATAGTTCTCTTCATGTGGTCGCAACTGGCGTGAAGCATAAGCTACCACATGTCGATCTTGCAGAAGTATGCATCCTAACCCTTGCCGTGATGCGTCACAATAGATCTCGAAATCCTTTTTGGTGTCTGGAGGTGCAAGTACGGGTGCAGAAGTCAATCTTCTTTTTAGCTCTTGAAAGCTTTCCTCGCACTTGGGAGTCCATAGGAATTTCTTATCTTTCTTGAGGAGTTCAGTTAGAGGCTTTGCAACTTTAGAAAAGTTCTCGACGAAGCGACGGCAATAGCTGGCTAGGCCAAGAAAAGTCCTAACTTGCTTAACCGATTCAGATGGAGTCCAGTCAAGGACGGCCTGAATTCTCTCGGGATTCACAACAATGCCTTTTGCAGAAATCACGTGGCCTAAGTAGGTCACTTCTGGTAGCCAGAATTCACACTTGGAGAATTTAGCATACAGGCGATGCTCTCTAAGTTTCATCAATACCAGCCTTAAGTGTTTGGCATGTTCTTCTTCGTTCTTCGAGTAGATGAGAATATCATCGAGATAAACCACAACAAATTTATCTAAGTACTCCATGAAGATCGAATTCATCATGCGTGAGAAAGTGGCGGGGGCATTGGTGAAACCAAAGGACATGACGGTGTACTCGTAAAGACCTTAACGAGTAGTAAAAGCCGTTTTGGGAATGTCCTCGTTTCGGATTTTGATTTGATGATAACCTAATCTCAAATCCATCTTGGAGAAGACAGAGGATCCTGCAAGTTGATCATAAAGATCATTGATCCTGGGCAATGGGTACTTGTTCTTTATCGTCGCTAAATTTAGCGGGCGATAGTCCACGCACATCCTTTCTGTTCCATCTTTCTTCTTTACGAACAGAACGGGGCAACCCCATGGCGATGAGCTAGGGCGGATGAAGCCTTTTGCCAACGAAGCATCAAGTTGGATTTTAAGCTCAGCTAACTCACGTGGGGCCATTTTATATGGGCGTCTAGAAATTGGTGCGGTTCCTGGTACAAGATCCACTATAAACTCTACACATCTGTCGAGTGGCATGCCCGGCAGCTCTTCAGGAAAGACATCCGGGAAGTCATGAACCACCGGAATATCTTCAAGTTCGGGAAGGGGAAGTACATTCAAAGAATGCACTTGGGTTCTTGTTCTGGGTGAGGTATAGTTGACGGTCTTGCCTGAAGGGTGGGTGAGTTTCATGGATTTGCCTTTGCAATCCAGGTAGGCATTCTGTCTTGATAGCCAATCCATGCCAAGGATGACATCAATATCTGAAGACTTGAGGTCTATGAGTGAAGCAAGGAATACTAAACCCTCAATTGCAATTTGATTACCATGGCTTACTCTATTAGTTTGCCATCTTGACCCTGGAGTTTGAATAATCATTGGGGTGGACAATTCAACAAAAGATAACTCATGACGAAGTGCATAACTTTCCGACATGAATGAATGAGATGCTCCTGGGTCGAAAAGAACGGAAGTAGGAACATAATTGACTGGGAGCGTACCAAGAATGACGTCAGTAGTGTCGTCAGTCTCTTCGGCGACGATCTGGTTCACACGTCCACGAGTGGCGGGAGGAGCGGGTTTGGCGGTGTAGACCTTCTGGGGTGGCTTGCCACGACCATTTTTGTTGCCTCCGGCACGGGGTGGAGCATTCTGATGCTAGATCTGGTTCTGGGGGCACTCACGAGAATAGTGGCCTGCCTGACCACACTTGTAACAGGCTCCGAAAACAGTGCGTGGAGCTAGGTTGTTTGGTGGAGCTGGGTGGAACTGGGTTGGTGGACGAGGCGCCACATAGGATGGCCTCGGTGGGTTGTTCTGGCGGAACTTACTGTTGGGGATCCAGATCTTGCGCTTCTGGGAGCCAGAACTGGATGAACTGTCGTCTCTAGGGTGTTTGCGGAAATCGTTGGGGGTGTTCATGTCCTCGGCCTTGATGGCCTTGTTGACAAGGACCTGGAAGGTGGCAAAGTCATGCAGGTTAAGCTCACGACGAAGTCCAGAGTTGAGGCCACGACGGAACCTCTCTTGTTTCTTGGAGTCGGTGGAGACTTCTTCGGTAGCATAACGAGCCAGTCGGTTGAACTCACGACTAAACTCGTCAACGGTCCTTCTGCCTTGGGTGAGGTTACAGAACTCCTCACGCTTGCGGTCCATAAGACCCTTGGGAATGTGGTGCTCACGGAAGGAAGTGCAGAATTCATCCCAAGATGCAGGCGGTCCAACGGGACGCATATTCAGAAAGTTCTCCCACCAAGAGCTAGCTGCACCTTCAAGGTGATAGGTGGCATAGTTGACCTTGTCGCCATCTGCAACATGGCTTGCTTGGAGCTTCCTCTCGATGCTACGAAGCCAGTCATCGGCGTCAAGGGGCTCGGTGGAGTAACTGAAAACCGGGGGATGAAGTCGGATGAAGTCGTTCAGGGACACCAACTCGTTGCGTTGCTGAGTGGTGTTGCGTGCAATGACTTCCAACAGGTGGTGAGAGTCTCGGCGGTTCCTCTCAACCTCCATTAGAACCTGAGCCATCGTGGGTGGGGGTGGAAGGTTGCCTTCCTCCTGATCATTCCCACGACCCTGGTTACGACCAACCTGGCCACGGGTTCCTTGAGACATCCTGAAGGTAAAAAACCAAAGTCAAACAGAGTTGATTTGAAGAGTCTGAACAAGGTATTGAAGTACTGGAAGGATTACAGAGAAAAGGAAGTAATCATCTTGACAACATGGTGATAAAAGCATACAAGCCATATATTCACAAGCTGTCATACAAACCATACATCATTTTAGTACAAGCACCAAGCTAATACAAACGTGATGAAGATGATACATCCTTCAGAGGCACTCTGACTTCCTATACATTATTTATCTAAGCCTCTGGAACTTAGACCCTTGCGTACAATACACTAAGATACTACTACATCCTCACTAAGTAAGACCACAGGCGGTCTCACTCATCTCCATCTCCATAGTAGTCCTCGTAAAAGTTACCCGCGTATCCCGGTAGCTGAAGGTGACCATCGGAAAACACGGAGGCCTGTGGACCCTGATATCCATTTGGGCAAGGATGGGGCCTAGGTCTGGCGTAGGGTGGAAGCAAAGGACCACGGGGTGGAAAAATGCCTCCAATCTCGGGCCAAGCAACTCGAGAAGGCATCTGAGTTCTCACTGGATAGATAGCATCATGCTCAACTAATCCAACGCTCACAAAGGGTGCCAAGAGTGTCAGTGCTCGATACAGACGAACACGGGTGGCGTGGAGCTCGAAACGGAGAGCGCGTGCATCACGATCTCGATCACTAGCAAACCTAGCAGTCACCTAAAGTGCTGGATCCTCTGCAGATTGATCTGAGTAGAGTCCGGTGTAATATCCCTCTTCTTCTGGAAGTGCAGCAGGGATATAGCGGAAAGAGGTCTCTCTCAGCAAAGTGTGCTCCTCACTCAGTAGTGTCATACATGAGTATGCAGCATCCTGCACAGCCATGTTCTCGGTAATGCCAATGCCATGTCCAAAATGGATAGGCTGGGTGACTCCAACGTGGTGCGGGTAGATCCTGACGATGCAGTGGAACTGGGTCTGGTTGAAGTCGTGGAACTGCTCCTCGACGGTGTACTCAGGGTACCACCGATATCCCACATAGGACATCATCTCGATCAATGTGGCGGGATGGCCACGCACACCGAGGCACCTGGTCAAACGAACAATCTGCCGAGGGGGAAGATCTGTCATCTGAAACAGAAGAAGGAGTTTGCAAATGCATCAGATTATGAGATAAACCTAGAATGACTCGGACAGCATAACGGCTGTAATTGCAAGAAAAAGACAATTTCTTACAACATGGAAACAACACTTACATACGATGTAATAAATCAGGGAGCATAACCACTCTAACAAACCGATCACAACTTTCCTACGGCTACAAGGAAGCAAACAACGAGATGTTCTAATCAGACAGAGGAGAGCCTAGTCCTATCTTCCCGTAGAATAAGATGAGGGTGACTCAGAACTCAGAACGAAGGGGGTAAGGAGAAAAAATAAGCCTTACGTTGTTCCCTTATATACCCAGAGTAACTATATAACTATAGCAAGCTAGACTCGACTTCGGCCAAGGCTACTAGTCCTACAGTCAGTCCTGCTCTGATACCAAGTCTGTCGGGACCCGGGGTTAGCGTATGCAAGTACAGCTAAGACATAGTCATATGGAGAGACAAGAACCGTACCCACTTGTCTATGCAGACAAGGCCAAGCACAGAACATTCTCGGAGAGCATCGTATGTGAGGGGCATCCCATCCAGGCCGGATGATCAACTGAGATGGGTCCTCATCGTCCGCACACAAGTCTAATGATATGGGTGATGAGCTCCCATATTCAAAGACAAGTCGCCTCAACCATACTATCGACTATCTCATAACTCTTACATAGACTTACTCCATCCCGATCACTTAGTCGGGGTCTAGGGCTGGCTCGATCATACCACAAAGTGTGCACGAGACGGAGTCTCGAACAATCGCATCGCGATGCCCCAAGCTGCACACATCTAAGGGCCACTTGGTGTATGAAAGACTGCCAGCCAGATCACAACTAAGGTCTCGAAAACCCATACAAAGACATGCATGTTATAAACATACACGCAGCACACATGCCTTGTATGAACAGTAGGTATCATTGCAATTCTCTACAAAGTATACATTTTATTGATAACTCTTATAGAGTGCACACAGAGATCACAAACATGTGATCCAACATTACAACACAAGCGGAAGCAAATTATGTCTGAGTACAGAAATGTTTAACAAATGGCTTAAGAAGCCTTATTTAGACACAAGCCCTCCACGAGGGAACCAGTCGTCTGACTGGGACTAGACTAGCTTGATCTCAAGTCGTCCAGCTCGATGAATAAGCCACCTTCGGGGTTAATGGTTTCATCTAAAACATAGATTAAGCAAACGTGAGTACAAAGTCGTACTCAGCAAGACTTACATAGGAGCTATACTACTCATGCATATGTGTCAAGGTAAAGGTAGGTGGGGTTTCACTTGCAGAAGTGCCAGCTTTGCGTTGGCTAATCCTGAACTACGAGTACCAGACTTTGAGGTAAGAAGCGTACATGAGTCCACTACTTTCTCCAACCAATTACACCACTATGGTGCCTTCCTCGACTTCCCCACGAGAAGGCACGCCATAGCACTCACACTTATCTTGGTGTGTTTTAGAAGTATCCGATTCAAGTTGTCTAATAATCAAGCTAAGCTTTCCAAGTAGTCCATAACCGCGGACGCGGCTATTCGAATAGTTTTGTTAACCCTGCAGGGGTGTACCTCTACACACACATGATCATCATTTACCGCCTTTGATCTCGACACCATTCAAGGGGTGCCAGCGAGGATGCTCACCACAACTGTTACCTCATAGCCGATCTAGTCCGAGAAAGCCGCCTACTTGGGTTGGCTACCACTATCGTGAACCCGGCCGGTTTACCAAAGTGGACCCAAGTGATGTGTGCGTGGTGCATAAGCCGGTCTCGGGTGAGCCGTTCTCTCACTTAGCATCCAGGCCAGAGACCTACCAGAACTCCGAACTATTGCGACATCTGGACATCGAAAGGGATGAGTTAATAAGTTGAGAGGGGTCAGTGAGCCCAATGTGTGGTTGTACTCTTCATCTTGGATCACCACACAAGAACTCGGACTTAGGGCGGTGTTCAACGAGACAACCCACCGTGTACTCCTACACAGCCTCTCATCGCTCACCTTGTATTAGGGTCGATTCACCAACACTTTTCTACCATCATCATCATGATCACTACCATCCCGACTCACATAACAGTATCATCATGGTATCACTCTAAGCATGAAATAAGCAGTAACAATTGCAGGGGCCACATGATATCAATCAACTCCTACATTTGCTAGGATTGTGGTTTTGCCTACTACTGTGACAAATGATAGGTCATGCAAAGGAATGGGTTCATCTATGCGATAGAATCGTTATCATGGTGATCATCCTATACAATGCATAAGCGAGACATGAGAGGGAAGCGGGATTTTATCGACATGATCAATGGGGGTTTGCTTGCCTTGCTGACGAGGTTCGGGTTCGGGGTCTTCAACGAAGGGGGCAGCCTCCTGCTCCGGTTCCACCTCTACTCGACAAACAACAAACAAGGTAGCAAAGCAAATACAATGCACAATCACATGATGGAAGGTTGACACTTGATGTATATGCTTTGATGTGTGAAGCAATTCCATTGAAATGGAGTATATTGCAAATTGAATTGCAAATTCAAACTCCAATTTGAATTCAAACTTGACCAAGTTACATGTGACATTGTTTGATCATTTTGAACCTTTTGGAAATGTGTATGATATGCCTCTGAAGTGTGGTTGAAATATAGCTTAATTCCATGGTTCAAGTTGAAAAATCATTTGAATTGAATTTGAATTAATTCCAAATAAATCAAATGACATATACTACTGGTCCCATTTTAAAATCAACTCAAACATAGTTGAACGTTGGATTTTTGGATAGCTTATTTTATCCTGATCATTTTTCATATATTATTTGTCCAATTTGGAGTTGATATGAATTTTCTATGAATTTCCAAATTTGGGTTATTTTCTGGAATTTCTGGAATTTCTTTAATTCAATTTAATTTCTGGAATTGAATTACTGCGTCATGCTGACTTCATGCTGGCGTCAGGGGGGGGCTGACATGTGGGTCCAGGGTGTCAGCCTCAGGGGTTAATTAACCGGCTGGGTTAACTTAACCAGTTGCTTAATTAAGCCACTGGGCCCACTTGGCAGTGACCTAGGGTCACTTAACCCAGGTGGGGTTAAGTCCCTAAGCACGGCCACGTCGGCGGGGCTGCCAGCGGCTAAACGCCGGCGACCTGTACGCGGCGGCGCTGCTCGGATCCGCAGCTCCCGTGCATCATTCGATGCGCTGAGACCACGGGAACGTAGCCCGTGCTCTCGCGCGTCGTCTGGTGCACGCGGGCGACCTCGGGGGTGACCAGGGCGACGACGTCTTCAAAGGTGGCGGCGGCCGGAGCCACGGCTCGGGGTGGAACTCGCTGCGGCGCTCCAGCAGAAGCACACGTGGTTGCAAACGAATCCTTGGAGCACGGCGAAGGCGTCAGACAAGGAGGCGGGTTCGATTGCGCAACAGGTGGTCGTCGCCATGGTTCCCGACGGCGAGGAGCTTCGACCTTGATGGTGGATTGTGCTAGAGAGGAGCAGGAAGACGTTGGGATGGCTCGGTTGAACCGTGAGCTCACCGTGAGTCCAACGGAAGCGGCGGCGAAGTCGTAGGAGCTCGGGGCTGGCCGGAATTGAAGAAGTCGTGCGGCGGCTCCGGCGAGAAGATGGCAAAGATTGCGACGGCCTCGGGCTCGATTAGGACGCCAGCTTCTCCATATCGACGAAGACGATGACGGCGCGCACGATGGACATGGTCTCCAGGCTTCTCTCCGGCGTTGGCTGCGGATTTCGTCGACGGCTGCTCTCGGGGGAAAAGGGGAAAACGCGTAGAGAGCTTGAGAGGAGGCGGCGATGGGGAAAAGTGAGAGGGGACGATGCGGACGTCTCCTGGGCGCTCTTTGGAGTCCTGGGGCGGCCTGGAAGCCCCTGGGCGTCGAGGTGGCGTACACGGCGTGCTCGGCCGCTCCAGCGAGCTGCTTTGGCGAGCGGGGAGGAAGACGACAGGCGAGTTCGCGGGCTGGGCCAGGCTGGTGGGCCGCTAGGCGATGAGTTGGGCCACTTCGGCCAGGTAAGTCCTTTTTTTCTTTTCTTTTCTGTTTTCTTTTCTGACATTTGTTTTGTCTTAGCTAAATAAATAGCTAGGTATTTTATTAAATGCTGAAATTTTTTATATGGCTTCATAATAATATAGACTAGCCACTTATAAAGTTTCAACATTTTTAAAATTCAAATAATTTGAATCTTAACTCAAATAGGGGGTTTTAATTAATTCCAAGGCACTGTTTGAATATTTGAAAAATCTATGAGCATGGGATGGGTCCCACATCACTTGATATGTGATCACACTCATTTATAAGACTTTTCAAAAATCTAACATGAATTTTTGGAGAAGATTTTTATCTGGCCTTTTGAATTAATTCATCTGGGGGGGTTCCTTCTCCCAATTTTCTTTTGAATTTGATTTCAAAGATTTCTTTTGAAAATTTAACATGATGCAACAGTACTGGCTAACCCTAGCACATTACCTAACAGAGGGTTCTGATAGGACTCGAAGACAATTTCCATTACAAAGGACCCGAAGGCAGAAAAAACTACATGTGAGAGTGATTCAAGGCTCAGTACCAAAAGACAAAAGCCGTACTACACATCAGAGGACCACAAGACCAAACACCACCAAGAATTATGACTTCTAGATGTGCGCACATGCTGAGATAATTGGCACTTTGGTCCACGTCTTGACGAGCATCATCACAGACAAAGTAAGAACTAAGCCTGCGAAGAGCAACTCGACACCTTCCTGAGCTTGGTGACCTTGCTTACCAGCGCACCCGCTTGGCTGGTGGCTTGACATCCGATTTCTCCCTAGAACTAGAAGAGCAAGCACCACCAGTCGAGGAGTCGGTAGAAGAAGAAGTTGAATCCGAAGCACCATTTGACTCTCTAGAACCAGTACTTCTAGAGTCCTCCCAGTACTGGTCCAGACGATTGCCGCCGACATCAAACGCACGGACCATGAGAGTAACTTCGCCATCAAAACGACAGCAAAGGCTATCTCCATCACGCAAATTCAGCCGTCAAGACAATGACCTCCAGCCAGATCCAAAGAAAATCAGGAATGAATTATCAACCTCCAGCTCCACCCATGAGGGAGATCGAGCACACCCTTGAAGCTAGAGCCCCAGACCACTCAAAGTGAGCTCAGAAAAAATGGAGGCAAATGAAGACGGAAGGGGGATCTGAGTAGCGGACGGACTAAGAACACGCAGAAGAAAGTCGTAGCGCCAAACACCCTCCTCCGCATAAGAAGAGGGAGGCGCTGTCGTAGCTCCATGACGTCCACCAAACGAAGAACGAGGCGTGCGGCCACCACGCCCGCGTCAGCCATGACCTCGGCCAACAGAAGAGCTAACAACAATTACGCCGCCACCACGCTTGGGCGCCATATCATGAAGAAGGCAAAGGAAAAGATGGGAGAAGAACAGATGCCGAGCTTAGGCAAATAACAATAGGTATGTATAGCACAGGCCATGGGCAAGAAAGGAAAACACACAGAAACCTAGACGACACTATCATTAATTCAAGACCAACGCGCTTGGCACTACGCATTCCTAGACAAGATGCCTCTTCACATCCAGCACTATTCAATAAAGGACGCATCAAATCTCGCATGTTTCCCATACACGCCTCGAAAACCCAACGGGCAGTGCAGCGTCTAAGTTTTCATTATGGCTGATCAGGAGATGTGACGGTTCGGAAACCAAGCGGTCACAAAAAGAATTATTACGATGCTTATCTTCGCGACAATCCAAGAAGGCTGATTCTAGATAAAAACAACTGGTAAATCCCGGTAAAGAATCCCTGTCTCTTTGTGCCAAATTTTTTGACTTTGTTCCAAAAAATTTATTCCCATCGGGAGCGCCTTGCCTTTGCTAAAAACAGAGCAAGGTCCAAACTTCGAGGATGTGGGTGGCTATTCCCCCCTATCAAGAACAAATACATCTATAGAATTTGGGTGCTCCCTCACCCAGAAGGCAAAGAAGTGCTCGAGTGACCACTCGCACAAACAATAATCGTTGCACCTATAGAGTTCAGGTGCTCCCTCACCCAGAAGATAACGAAGCATTCGAGTGGCTACTTGCAAGACTCGACTAATACGCAGGAGGACAATCTTCCCACGCACTCGACGACTATCCGAGTGGGTGCATCTCTTATCGACTCCTCGTCTGAGCTCGCAAAAGCTCTGCGGGTGACTACTAATAGTCCACTTGATCTGTTTATTACAAGTGGGTGCATCTCTAATTAGGCTCCGAGCCTCTATACAAATGATGCCTGGGCGGCGACACACTGCACCCCTGATGCCGCGCAAGCTTAGCGCGTAGGTAAGACCCCGCTGCGCAGTCGGCCGGGCCGGGACTTGCCACAGCGCGACTTCACTCCTGATGTTTTCCATGCGCTTGCATGAAGAAAGATGAGTCGTTAACAGACGCGTTAAGGCTGTTTGCTGAGATCGGTGGCATTGATCCTGTAAGGTCTGCAGCGGCATGGACTTTGCTAGACACCGGTCGTTTCCAAGTTCGTGTTGAGGGACACGGGCTTGATTAGGATATTGCGGTATTTGCCACTAGCGCAATTCACCAAGGCTTGACCAGTTGACTACCTTGGGCCCTTTTCAGCTTATCATCCCTTGAAAAAACATTTTTATGGCTAACAGCCAACGACTCGTAGCCGCACTGCACATGTGATGACAAGCGATGATGCATTCGAGTCCCTGCGCGACTCTTCGAGTCCCCCAGGCACTTGGGGTCTACCGACGAGGGGGTGACCCCACGACTCCTGCGTGTGAACCTGGTGCATATGAACACAGAAGGCCCACTAAAAGCCTCAATAGGCCCACGACTGGCCCACTGAAGGCACCAACGTAGTAGTCCGCGACCAACATGGAAGTAAAGACTTGCAATCCAAGGCAAAGAAAGATTACGCAATCGTCCCTGTAACCTGAGACAGATTCCCCGAGACCCATCCTAGTATATAAAGGCTGGGAGGGGTAACGGCTCAGGGCATCCAATCTTCAATCAACACCTCCAGTCTTGAGCGAACTCGCCTCGACCGCCACTGTAATCACCTCTCGCATAATACAATCGAGCAGGAAGTACTGTCTCCTGTTAGCCGACGAGTATCGCCAACCTGCTCATCCTCTCTACGATCTAACCCAGGGTCCCTAACCATGGGATTTGCCGAGGTCAATCCTCGTCATTTTATTTAATGCAATGAGTAGATACGATATGTAAAAGAAATTTGGAAAGAATGCTTTTAAGAAAGCATAAACAATGGACATGCACAAGGTATGAACTTGCCTGATAACTGAAAGGTGGTTCAACTCGAGGCTTCTGGACACATTGGTGCCTCGTGTTCTGTAAGAAGGATATAGTCCGATAAGGATTAACATCCAAATGGAAAGAATGACAATTATGCCTTTAATGCATATGATGCTTATGGTTCTCTCTCCCCCTTAATGATTTCTGTTTTGCTTCCTAAAATAGTTTTTTTGGACTTAACACTACTTTGTTATAGGTTTTAGATCAATAAACCTTACTTCATTGTTTTAAGGATTTTTAATAATTCTTATTAGTTTTAAATCATTTTTAATGATTGTAAACATTTAATGTTTTTTAATTATTTTAAAAATGTGTTATCTCATTATTAAAAATGAGAACCATAATTTTATTTTATTTTTATAATACTTAAGTATTTATTATAAAATAAGTAGAAAAAATCCTTTTATTTATTAAATATTTTCTTTATTTTTTTATTTTTCCTAATTTTATTTTCTTTTAGAAAATAGACTCGTTTTACTCCTTGGATTACTTATATCTTTTATAAACTCCAATAATTCTATTTCAATTTTTTTATGAAGATTTAAATCCAGTAAATATTTTATTTCATTTTCCTTCTAATTTTTAGAAAATATTTATCCCTTTTTTATAACAAGCTATTAATATTTGTAAAATAATTTTAATTCATTTTATTATTATAAAAATATGATTATATTTTTTTATAAAAAATCCAATATTATTGTAAATTAAATTGGATTTCTGTTAAAGTGTTTTAGCATTTTTATTTGTTTAGTTATTTTTTTTTTATTTTCTAAAAGATTTTTCTTTAAAAAAAGATTTGGAGAGAAGTGACTCTAGGCCCACTGGTCAGGATGCCCACCTGGCAGTGGACTTAGGTCCTGGCCGTCGTGATGGCGCCCACGGCTCCGGCACGCTACGCTGCATCGCCTGGCCGCGTTCGATCCGTTCCTCTCTGCCTCTCGTGGTCGCCGCCTTCAGTTCCCTCCGCTAGGGTTTCGGTGGCTCACGGGATTGAGCGTCGGCGTACTCCGGTGGCTTCCCCCGGCCATCTCCGTCTCTGGATGGCCTTCCTCGATGTCGTTCGTGGCCCCGCGCTTGCCCCCAAGCGGCTACAGCTCTGGGAGCCCGTGGGGCCCACTCTGCCGACGGGACGACACTCCCGTGGAGCAACCCCGTCAGGGTGTGGCGCCGTGGCAGCGGTGGTCGTCTTCTCCTCGCCGTACCGGGACGGCGGCGATGCCCTGCCGCAACCGCGGCAGGCTGTGCTCGGCCTCGGCTACAACTTCCTCTGTGAGCTCCTTCCTCTCCTTGCTTTTTCAGTGCCATGGTTAGGTTTTGCGTCGGTTGCTTGTGATCTCCTGGTGCAATCCCTTTGAATTTGTGGCCTAGGGTGCTTTGATATGCCCTTGTATGTGCTTGTGTCCTCTCCTGTGCTGGATTCGCTCAAATTGCTCTCTATATATGGCCCTGTATAGTTATATGTGTGCTCTCATGTGTTCCTGGTCATTTTAATTATACTGGCCACTGTATCTTGGTAGTTTGTGTGTTGTGGTTTACTCCAAGGCCAATTCTTCCTAGGTTCCCTGGTTTGGTTAAGGTGATCTGATAAGAACAGATGCTAAGATGCTGTCCCTCCTTACTTAATAAGATCATTTGCTCTGCTTGGCTGGTTCCACCTATTAAGAACATATACTACTCTACTCTATTTTGGTTTATATAAAGAACAATTGCTACACTTGATTGGCCTTTCTTTTAGCAAAATTGTAGGAACAAATACTAGATTTGATTCTTCTGCCATGGCTTGTGATGCTGGTCTGATGCCCTATTTTCTAAGATTTAGATGGATGCTTGCATTTGTGGCTTTTAAATCTCTATGATGCAAATTGCCCTAGCACTTCTAGGGCCTAGCTCAGGGAATCCCTCTCCAAAACCTACCTCAGGGTGCTGGGTAGATTTTCTTGTGGATTCTGGTGAACCTGCTTCTTGTGGGTTTGCCTCCACCTCCTAGCTGCTTCACAGTGCTCACTGGTGATTTTTGGTCCAACTCCTGTTAGATCCAGTCGCATCAAGTGGAAAACAACCTCCTCTTTCGGCTGTGGCTGTGTACTTATGGAGTTGGGTGTCCTTGGCCGGCTGGTGCATGTGTACATGCAGCAGCAATGAGCTTGCTTGCTGCTGTCAAACTGAGAGGCTCTGCTGCATGTGGTTGTGACAACTTTTACTATGTGCTGTCCCTGATGGATAGGCTTGTGCAGATATTTTACTGGCTCAGCTGGGATGATGCATATCTGGTAACTTGACTTATTTTTCATCCTTGGTTTCATATTGTCACCTGACAATTGCCCTAAGGGTTTGGGTTAGCTGCATTTAACCTGAAGGCTAATCCTCTGACTAAAGGAGGCTAAATATGGGGTTAGTACTGATGGAGTTGATTTTGCTTTGTTATTGCTTCTATTTGCTGCTTGCTATTCACTATTCCACTGTATCGTATTGTTTTGTGAGCACCTTCATTTGATTTCTTGGACTTGGACTAAAATTGTCAAATTTCCTAAGTGCTAGCCCCTTCATCAAATGCATTCCCCTATGGGGGATGCAACATTTTAACCCCCCACACAAAACATTTCTCTTGTCTATGTTTTGTGCAGGTTGAAGATAAAGGTGATGAAGATGAAAACAATAGTTAGGTTTAGTTTAGGTTTAATCAATTGTAATTTCCTTTCTTCTTGTATTAAGATTTGTAATACAATTCTTTTGTAATACTAATTTCATTTATATCATTTCTCCATTCATTAGTAAATGATTATCTCAATAATTAATAAATTGTTTCCTTTATTCATAATTGTTATTCATGTAATATTATTAATCCTCTATTGTTTATGCTTATTCATTTATATTATTTTTTTATTCCATTTTGAATTGTGTTCAAAATATTGCAAAAAGAGCAAAGGTCATATCAAATTTTATATTTAAATTTCCTTTGAACTCTTGCAATTCAAAAAGGTTTTAATTTACCCGTGTTTTAGCTTATAGGAATGCAATGATCAAGCACGAATTTTTTTACCCGTCTCTCGTGAAACTACGGGTCATTACATTCCACAACTTCAAACAATCTGAAATTCTGGATGACATGTTTTCTGAAGAGTAGAGGCCAAGAACCAGAAGGACCACCCGAGGGGGTCCACCAGGCAGCCAGGTAACCTGGTGGCGCGCCCCCCTGGCTGCTTGGGTGGTGATTCCCACCCCTAGAGTCCCTCTTTCATGTATATACTCCTCCTGACCTAAAAAAGAGAGCGGGGGAGATCATATCAGACTTCCGCCGCCGTTGCGAGGGGGAAACAAACACAGAGAAGAAGACCTCTCCAACAACCAGATTCTGCCAGTGAAACCCTCTCCCGGAGCGGAGATCTGTCGGGGGGATAATTCATGGTCCCGACAAGATCAGCAAGAAGGCCTCCATAAAATGAAGAGAGTCGGCCTGTGGGCTGGCCCAGTAAAGTGAAGGCCCGGAAGAAGGTTCGGCCTATGAGCCGGCCGAATACCAACGCCAGAAGGAAGGAGTTCAAGCTGCCTTGAAGGACAAGATAGTCATCGAAGAGATAGAATATGATTCCACCTCATGTCATGGTTAGACTCATTGTAAAACCCTAAAACTTGGCGTGTTTATAAGCCGAGGCCTCGAGACATCCTAAGGGCGAATCAATCTAGATAGGTTCTTGAGACACCGGCGACTTCTAGCGCCCTTGTAATCGAGATCTCCCATATATAATACAAGAAAGGTAGGAAGTAGGTCTTTACCTCATCGAGGGGCCCAACCTGGGTAAATCCCAGTGTCTCTCTTGCCTCGACTCATCGTACCGACTCCTCGCCGATCGACTCTCCCTCCTCGTACACACTCGTAGCAAAGTTTCCGCAATCAAGTTCTCTAATAGGACATCTGACGTGGTTTTCCCACGACAGTTGGCGCCCACCATGGGGCCTACACGCAAGGGTGTTGAGATCCAGGAGGGAACTCGACATGACATGGAGATCTCCACCGATCGGACAATCGGAAGTCGACGCAACCAGCTCTACACCAACATCGCTGCCAAATACTCTGGAAGGGATCACGCCTACGAGGTCCCAGTTGGGTCGGTCCTCTTGTCCATCAGTCCGAACGACGGATCGGTGTCAACGTCGGCTCAGGTTTACACGATCGACTACATGAACCGATCTTTGAATGACACCACCCATGCTTTGATCGGCTTCTTCCAAGGAAACCCCGGATCAGAGGATCTGGCTGAGGCCCCGCGCAAAACCGATCTACAAAAATCCTTCATTGCCTACTCAAGCCGCCATGAGGGGACCTCATCTGACCACAACTATCAAGATCACCCCAAAGAACTCCCTCCCGCCGCCTCTTACCACGTTTTCACCACCAGAAGTTGTCGAAGAGACAGGAAGAATGTGCAACGTGCCACAACACTCTCGGTCTCCCCACACTCCATCAGTTCCCAGGTGGCTTAAGTGGTCCGAGCAAATAATATCCTGGAGTAAAAGAGACCACCCTCCACGGGTCGACTATCCAGGAACCCTAGCCCTCGTGGTGGCACCCTAGGTTTGCGGCTACACCTTGGAGAAGGTCCTCATGGACGGAGGGTGTGGCATAAACATACTTTACTTCAAAACCTTCCAGGAGATTAGCCTAACCCGAAAAAAACTATAACCGTCCTCCAAGGTCTTTAACGGAATTGTACCCGGAAAGTCGGCTTATCCCTGATACGTCCCAAACATATCGATAATTTCTACTTACTCCATGCATGTTTTGTGTGATATTTCTATGATCTAGATACACTTTCATACACTTTTGATCATATTTGGACTAACCTATTAACTCAGTGCACCCCAGTGCTAGTTTCTGTTTTCTGCTGTTTTTCTATTCCAGTTTTCCCCCATATTAAAAGTGCTCCAAAAATTCAGGAAAATCAGATAAATAATCAGCGTGAAGGAACCTTCCGGAGTCCCGAAGGGGGACCAGGTGGGACCCACCAGGGCCCCATGCGTCCACCTGGCGCGGCCTACGGCTTGGCCGCGCCAGGGGGCGCTTGGACCACTAGTGGCCCCCCTGGCTGCCCCCTTCACCTATATATCTCCCGTGACGTGAAACTTCCGAGGACAAAACCCTTTTTTGCGATCTCGCCTCTGCTCCGCCGCCGTCGCGCTTCCAAGATCGGGAGCACTGGCAGACCTCTTCCTGGCACCCTGCCGGAGGGAGGATCGACCTCCGGGAGCTTCCCCTCCACCATGGACGCTTCCCGGATGTGCCGTGAGTAGTTTCCTTTGGACCATGGGTCCGTGATCAGTAGCTATATGATGTTATCCTCCCCTCTTTGTTCTTCATGGTTTAGACCTCGTGAGCTGCCCTACATGATCGAGGCACATATGTAATTTTCTGTTGGGATCTGATGGATTATGAGACTATGTTCAGATTGTGATTGAGTAATATATTTGGTTCTTATCTTTTATTTTATTTTCAGATTATCTTTTATAATCTATCACAATCAGAACATAGTCTCACAATATGAACAACAGCAGAAAATTACATATGTGCCTCGATCATGTAGGGAAGCTCACGAGGTCTAAACCATGAAGAACAAAGAGGGGAGGAGAACATCACATAGCTACTGATCACGGACCTATGGTCCGAGGGAGACTACTCACGGATCATCCGGGAAGCGTCCATGGTGGAGAGGAGGCTCCCGGAGGTCAATCCTCCCTCCGGCAGGGTGCTGGGACGAGGTCTGCTGGCGCTCCCGATCTTGGAAGCGCAGCGGCGGCGGAACAGAGGCGAGATGGCGAAAAGGGGTTCTCTCCTCGGAGGTTTCACGTCACGGAGAATATATAGGCGAAGGGGGGCATCCAGGGGGGCCACCAGTTGTCCAGGGGCCCCCCTAGCGCGGCCAAGCCCTAGGCTGCGCCAGGTGGCCACCTGGGTCCCTGGTCGTGGCCCTCTTGGCCCACTTTGGTGATTCCGGAAGCTTTCATTGCACTGATTTTTTATCTGATTTTCCCGAATTTTTGGAGCATTTTTAATATGGGGGAAACTTGAAATAGAAAATCAGCATAAAACAGGAACTTGCACTGTGGTGCACTGAGTTAATAAGTTAGTCCAAATATGATCAAAAGTGTATCTAGATCATAGCAATATCACACAAAACATGCATGGAGCAAGCAGAAATTATAGAAATGTTTGGGACGTATCAACATCCCCAAGCTTAATTCCTGCTCGTCCTCGAGTAAGTAAATGATAACAAGCATAATTTCTGTGGTGTCATGCTAGCAACAATATAAGAACTTTGAAAGTAAAGCAATCAAGGTATGTGATTCAATTCAAGTCATAACAGGCAAGAGTCTATATTAGCATTGAAACAAGCAAAAGAACATTAGGTGTAAGAGCTCTCGCTGTCTGTGACTCGAATGTCTCCAAATGGTGTTTGGGTGCAAGAAAGGGGATATGGGAATACGAGAGAAAAATATATTTGTTGAGAACTCAATCTACTAAAGTTTCACACTTGGTCTTCTTTGGAATCTTATCTTGACTCGTCCCCAGACCATTAGCCAGGTACAAGTCAATTTGATCCACTCCTTTTTGATATTTTGAGCACTCATGCAATGGATGAGCGTAAGAACGAGATTTGATACTTAGGATGGCAAAGAGAGAAATATGGTAGAGGAGGAAGAAAAAAAGGTGTGAAAGGCTCACATCAATGAGGACAATCATAGGCGAGAGAGCCAAATGATAGATATGATGTGAGGAGTAGGGATTGCCATGCAACGGATGCACATATGAGTTAAGAAAAGCTCTCCAATGGAACTGGTGGGGGTGCATACAACTTGCTCTCTCATGAAGACCTAGAGCTCGTTTGAGGAGGCTCATCCTTGGAATATGCACGCCAAGTTCTATAGTATGATGGTCCCCACATAGTTATATGCATAAATGATCATCTCTATGGAGTACAAGGATAAGAGGGAGTACTAGTGTGGATCTTTCAAAAGGAATAGTAGTGTTGCCCTTTTCTCTCTTTTTATTTTATTTTTCTCTTTTTTCCATTTTTTCTATTTTTTGTGGCCTCAATGGATCTTTCTATTGAACTCTCATTTGTCCTCTTTGGGATCTTTTAATTTGTCCACTTTGGGATATTTTCCTCACTTAAGGGCAACACTCTATTTTACAAGAGGGTATAGAAGATCTTAACACATTACAAGGTACTCAAACATAAAGAAGATGTAGCTATCTTGATGTATGCAAATGTATGCCTCTGCTAGTGTAGCAGGAACATGTATGACATAAAGATCAAGTCATGAGAAGATGGATTTTGCATGGCAATATATCTCGGAAAGGCTATGTAAATGCCTTGATAGGTAGGTATGGTGGCTGTTTTGAGGAAAGATATAGGGAGGTTCATCATGACAGAGCGTATCATGCCAAGGGTTTGGATGCACTGGAGAAGGTGTACGCCAACTCTTAGAGTGAGAAGAGGGCAATGCGCGGTACCGAAGAGGCTAGCAAATATGAGGAGGTGGAAGTGTCAACTTTCAAAACTTACATTAGTCCGAAGATCTCATGCACTTATTATCGGTAACTCTCAATCTAATAAGGAGGTTCACAAAGAGACAAGTACCCCGAGGAGGAGTGTATGTGGGTTTGGTTATCCTTTCGCATCCTCGACTCATGGTACGTGAGTGCAATCTAATATCTGAACCCTCCAAATATTAGTGATCCATCTAGTAGCTAGAGTTCTCAACTAGATTTTGTAGGTTTTGAAAATAAACACAGATTTTCCAAATACGACACCTATCACTAATAGGCTAGAGCTCTTGACACCAGAAGTTCAAACATTACTCACAACAATACCTCAAAACTATTGTAAGTTACTACTACAATTGAATAGCAACCTCAATTACCTACTTCAAGACAAGACACAACTCAGTGCAACAACCAACTCTCTTAACAAGATAAACATGAAAACTAAAGAGAGTTCCAGCAACAAACTAAAGAAAATCCAAGGCTCTTGCTAAAGACAAAAACTAAATCTAAACCTAAACATGGCAGCAGCTATGAAAAGATAAAGAACACACAACAGAGAAAAGATAAGCATGAAAATCCTATGATTTGTTCTAGATTGGAGTGGAGCGTGTTTCTCTCCCACACAAAGTAAGCTGGGGTCTAACTTGTTATGAACAGCAAGCAAAACTAAAGAAAACTAAAAAGGAAACATAAGAGTGAGACACTCCAAGCATAGCACATAACACATGAAGTGATAAAAATATAGTGAGACGAAGGACGAACTGATGATTGTCGATGGAGAAGGGGATGCACAGGGCATCCCCAAGCTTAGACGCTTGAGTCTCCTTGAATATTTATTGGCGATGCATGGGGGCATCCCCAAGCTTGAGCGTTTGACACTCCCGGATCTTCTTTCATCATCTTCCCTCGTACACTTGAAAACTCCCTTCATTCATAACTCATCATAAGCAGATTAGAGAGGTTAGTACCCTTAATAAAATAATTTCCCCACTGGATATAAAGATATTCTTGAAGATCCATAGTTTCTCAAGATTTCCAAAGGGGTTTTGCAAAGAAAAAGAAAGCTTAAGGTTTTCAAAAGTAAGGAAAGGCAAAACATGGCAGAATCTGTGAAAAATAGAACATCATGTAGTAGAGAATTTTTTCGGGGCACTTCTGCAACTCAAATAAAAAAACTCATAACATAAGAAAGTTTCAAAATTGTATAAATCATGATGAGTAAAATTTTCAGATCAAAAAGATGAACTTGTGATTTGTTTTGATTTTTTTCCGTCAAGCAGACAAAATCTGTTTTCTGGAAAGTATGTCACAACTTTTACTTCCCTTATCATAAGAGGCTATAACTTGGCACAAAGCTTGAAAATAAAGATACAATGATGTTGCTACAGTAGTAGAAATCCTCAAGACCACTAAAAACAGAAGTAAAAACATCTTGGGTTGCCTCCCAACAAGCGCTTTCTTTTACGCCTTTAAGCTAGGCATAAAGCAAAAGAATAATCAAGTTTTATCAAGAGAGAGAGAGAATAGCTAGCCCATGTAACAAACTCAAAAGGTAACTTGATTTTCTTTCTAGGGAAGTGTTCCATCCCCTTTTTGAGAGGGAATTGAAATTTTATATTCCCCTCTTTCATGTCAATAACAACACCAACGGTGCGAAGAAAAGGACGTCCCAAAATAATTGGACATAAAGGTTCACACTCTATATCCATAATAGTAAAATCAACGGGAACATAATTGTCAATGAAAATGATAAGAACATCGTCGATCTTCTCCAAAGGTTTCTTTACGGAAGAATCAATGAGACGAACACCAAAAGAGCAAGGCTCAAAGGGCTTCAATTCAAACATATCATACATTCTTTTGGGCATAACGGAGGTACTAGCTCCAACATCACATAAAGCATAGCAAGAGAAGTTATTCAATTTAATTTTAATCATAGGGTCCCAACCATCATCTAGCTTCCTAGGTATGGAGGCTTCTATTCTAAGCTTCTCCTCCCTAGCTTTGATGAGAGCATTATTAATATTCTCTGTGAAGGCAAGATTTAGTGAGCTAGTGTTGGGGTCTCTAGACATTTTGTGTAGCAAGCTAATAACTTCTGAGAGGGTACAACTATCAAAATCAATATCACTACTATCAAAGGTGGTAGTGGTGTCATCTAGGCTCACTTATTTGAAACCCTCTATGTTCATAGGAGTTTCTTATTCTACGGTTGATGTATTAGCATCACCATTAATAGGTCCAATGGGAATAGGAGTGCGTTGGGTGCTAATAGTTTTGGTGTCCTCAACAATTTGGATAGTAGCAACTGTGTGGTGTGTAGGAAGGCTCTTAATTCTATCCTCTTCCTCTTTTTTCTCTAGCCCATCTTTCTTTAAGTTTAGCCATCATCCTAATATTTTCATTGATTTGTAATTGGATAGCATTAATAGGAGGGGCCTTCCTCTCCGCAAGGGGAGAGGTTCTAATTTTAAGCATCTCAACATCAAGGGCTAAGCTATCTACCTTCAAAGAGAGATTATATAATTTAGCTAATTTCTCTTCTACATTCTTGTTGAAGGCTTTTTGGGTAGTGATAAAGTCTCCAAGAATGCTTTCTAGTTTAGAAGTGGGGTTCTTGTTACTAGGATAAGTGTTGTTGTTCCCATAGTTGGATGGAATCGGTCTAAGATTGCTAGCAAAATTGCCCCTATAAGCATCATTGTTGAAGTTGTTTCTAGCAATAAAGTTCACATCTACTTGTTCCTGAGCAACCAAAGAATTTAAAGGAACATCATGAGGATCAATAGAGGGTTGCTTGGTAAGTAGAGACATAATCAAGTCAACTTTTTCATTTAGGGAGGTAATCTCCTCGACAGAGTTTACCTTCCTACCTGTTGGAGCGCGTTCGGTGTGCCATTGAGAATAGTTGGTCATCATCTCATTGAGAAGTTTTGTGGTAGCACCAAGCGTAGTTGACATAAAAGTTCCTCCCGCGGCCGAATCTAACAGGTTCTGCGAGGTAAAGTTCAAGCCTGCATAAAAAGTCTGGATAACCATCCAAGTAGTAAAACCATGTCTAGGGAATTTCTTAACAAGAGATTTCATTCGTTACCAAGCTTGGGAAACTTGTTCATTATCCAATTGTTTAAAATTCATAATGTTACTCCTCAATTGGATAATTTTAGCAGGTGGGTAATACTTCCCAATAAAAGCATCTTTGCACTTATCCCAAGAATCTATGATATTCCTAGGCAAAGATTGAAACCAGATTTTAGCTCCTTCCCTCAAGGAGAAAGGAAAAAGCTTAAGCTTAAAAACATCACCTTCTACTTCTTTATAATTTTGCATATCATATAACTCAACAAAATTGTTCAAGTGTAAAGCAGCATCATCTCCAGCACCAGAGAATTGATCTCTCATAACAAGGTTTAGCAAAGCAGGTTTAATTTCATAAGAGGTAGCTGAAGTGGCAGGTGTGGCAATAGGAGTGCAGATAAAGTCTTTGTTTGTTGTGACTAGTGAAGTCACACAACTTGGTTTTTCAGTGGAACCCATAGTAGCAGCAAGTGTGGCAGATTTTTTGTGATTTTTGATATAGGACACAAAGATAAAAACTGAAAGGTAAACTAACAAGACTAAAAAGCAAAGGTAAAAGATAGTGTGCAACTGCCCTATCTTAGCAATCGGAGTCCCCGGCAACGGCGCCAGAAATTTGATTGAAGGTCGAGATGAGAATAATGGTTTCTCGCCCTTCGTTGGTTACCCCAAGTGGAAGGTGAGATGTAGGATAGCAGAAAATTTCCCCTATGTAGAGGATAGGCTTTGTCTCCCGTAGGATTCCGGTAATGATAAGTAGGTGGTTCAGCAAGTGATGCACCGTCCGAAAAGAATCACTTGTTTCTCCTGGACCTGCACACAGAAACAAATAACTTTGCTCCCAATGAAGTACAGAGAGGATGTCAATCTCTCCGGTCTTGTTGTTTACAAAGGATCAAACGCAAGGGATAATGATAATGGTAATGGCAGCTAGAAAGTAAAAGCAGGAAAATAAATGAGCGTGTAAACAGTGATGAAAATATGGACCGGGGTCCCATGATGTTCACTAGTGATGTCTCTCTCCCAGAAGACGATAAAACTGCTATGCGAGGGTAAAAAAATCACAGCTGGGCAATTGACAGGATTAAAAACGCACCGCAATGCTACCTATGCTACAAAGAAAGGACGAGGCTCAAAAGCATGGGCGGTACGCCAAAATAAGTAGACCGAAATCCAACTACATCTACTACTAATCATCCACCTTGAGATATCTATCCAGAACATCTCGCTGGTATTAAGTTGCGAGCCGCATCCAAAGTGTAAACCCAAAGCAACAGACAACTGCATTAAAAAGAACTTTGCGTAAAGTAAACAATCCTTTCAACCGCGGTTACAAGCACTGTTGTTTTCCCCCTTGTGGCAACAACACATCCCCTAGACTCATGTTTCTGTCACTCAAGCGTGTCATCTGGGTGCATGAACCCACAATCGAGCATAACGTTCCCTCTTGGAGTCACTACCTTCTACTTGGCCAAAGCAATAAACAACAATGGAGAACATGCAAGAATTACTTAGGAAAAAAAATATAAAAGATAAGAACCAAATATATTAATCAATCACAATCTGAACATAGTCTCATAATCCATCAGACCCCAGCAAACTCAGCATAGCAACAACAAAAAATTACGTATGTGCCTCGATCATCTAGGGCAGATCATGAGGTCTAAAACATGAAAACCAAAGAGGGGAGGAGAACATCACATATCTACTGATCACGGACCCATGGTCCAAGGGAGTCTACTCACGGATCATCCGGGAAGCGTCCATGGTGGAGGGGAGGCTCCCGGAGGTCAATCCTCCGTCCGGCAGGGTGCCGGGAAGAGGTCTGCTGGCGCTCCAGATCTTGGAAGCGCCGCGGCGGCGGAATAGAGGCGAGATCGCGAAAAGGGGTTCTCTCCTCGGAGGTTTCGCGTCCCGGATAGTATATAGGCGAAGGGGGCAACCAGGGGGCCCACCAGGGGTCCAGGCGCCTCCTGGCGCACCTAAGCCCTAGGCCACGCCAGGTAACCGTCTGGGTACCTGGTGGTGGCCCTCTGGCTCCACTTTGGTGATTCCAGAAGCTTCCGTTGCGCTGATTTTTTATCTGATTTTCCCGAATTTTTGGAGCGTTTTTAATATGGGGGAAACCTGAAATAGAAAATCAGCAGAAAACAGGAAGTGGCACTGTGGTGCACTGAATTAATAAGTTAGTCCAAATATGATCAAAAGTGTATGAAAGTGTATCCAGATCATAGCAATATCACACAAAACATGCATGGGGCAAGCAGAAATTATAGATACGTTTGGGACGTATCAGATGCCGGGTTCATTATGGAAGTATTCCATCCGAACTGGCTGGCCAACCCGGTCCTAATTCTCAAGTAAAACAGAACCTGGCGTATATGCGTCGATTACACCGACCTCACCAAAGCATGCCCCAAGGATCCTTTCTCCCTACCGCGGATAGACCAAATTATCGAATCTACGGCAGGATGAAAACTCTTATGCTTCATGAACACATACTTCCGCTATCACCAGATAAAGATGGTCATTGGGGACCAAGAAAAGACATCCTTCACCATGCCCTTTGGGGCTTTATGTTACACGTCGATGCCATTCGAAAACGCAGGAGCCACGTACCAACGTACTGTCGAGTACTGCCTAAAGGAACAGATCGGGCGCAACGTACAAGCATACGTCGATGACATAGTGATTAAGACCGAGAAGGACGACTCATTGATCAAAGATTTAGAGGAAACCTTTGCGGACCTCCGCACTTACCAGATGAAGCTGAACCCGAAAAAATGCACCTTTGGAGTACCAGCTGGGAAACTTCTGGGATATATCATATTAGAAAAAAGGCATCGAGGCAAACCCAGAAAAAATAAACACCATCATGTCTTATCAAACCCAACCTCCATTCAGGGCGTCGAAAAAATAACCGGATGCATCGCTGCCCTCAGCAGGTTTATAAGTCGACTCGGTAAAAAAGCTATCCCCCTTTACCGGTACTTAAAGAAATCAGACACATTCGTGTGGAATAAGGAGGCCGCCAATGCCATAGAGGCCCTGAAGCTCCAGTTATCCCAAGCACCAGTCCTGGCGGTTCCAAGACGAAAGGAGCCCATGTTGCTCTACATCGCTGCAAATAGAAAAACTGTCAGTGCTACTGTAGTAGTCGAACGAAAGGAACAAGGGAAAGAACAATTGATTGAACGACCCGCCTACTATGTCAGTGAAGTGTTGTCCATCTCCAAACAACATTATCCTCACTGGCAGAAACTAGTCTTGGGAGTCTTCATGTCAAGTCGGAAGCTGAAGCATTACTTCTAAGAGCATTCGATTACGGCTGTAATTTCAGCGCCCCTCGAGACATCATACAGAACAGAGAAGCGACAAGATGGATAGCAAAGTGGGCCATAGAATTGTGGTCATACAATATAAAGTAAAAACCCCGCACGTCCATCAAATCTCAAGTTCTTGTCGACTTCATCAGTGACTGGACAGAACTACAAATACCACCCGAATAACCAATCACCAAATCTTAGACTCTGAATTTCGACGTAAGTTGACAGTTACAAGGATCTGGAGCCGGGGTGGTCATCACCTCTCCCTAGGGAGAAAAATTCTGCTACATCCTCCAACTATGTTTCCCCTGCACCAACAATGCGGTGGAGTACGAAGCGCTATTACACGACCTACGAATCGCCCGAGAGATGAACATAACAAGGATACATTGCCTAGGGGACTCGGACCTAGTCGCCCAGCAGGTTTCAGGAACATGGGATTCCAGGGATCCGATGATGGCAGCTTATTGACGAGAACTATCGCAACAAGATGGTTTCTTCATAGGATATTAGGTCGACCACATAGATAGGAACCTCAATGAGGCAGCCGACACCTTATCACATCTGGGGTCGCAACAGAAGCCGGTACCTCCCAATGTCTTCTTGGACATCCTGGATCATCCCTCGGTCCGACTCCCAACTTAAGAAGATATAGCAGTACCTGACCTGGAATCGGCCCTTGTAGCAGCGCTCCACGCAACCCCCGAATGGGTCACACCATACTTGGACTAAAAAACACGAGGGATATTGAAAGATGACGAATTTCTGGCTCGAAAAATCGTCAGACGCAACAAATCTTTCGTAATCCACAAAGACGAGCTGATTCGACTCGGCCCCACCGGTGTCTTTCAGCAGTGCGTCTCCCCAACCGAAGGATGCGAAATACTTAACGAGATACACTTGGGCGACATCAGTCATCACACTGGCTCTTGTTCCTTGGGAGCTAAAGCCTACAGACACGGTTTCTATTGGCCAACGGCTCGCGTAGACGCAGATGTGACAGATGTCAATGCTACGCTCGACAGGACCATGTTCCTACTCAAGAACTCCAAATGATACCGATAACTTGTCCCTTTGCAGTATGGGGGATGGACATGGTAGGCCCCTTCAAGCCTTCCAAAAACAAAAAACCCACCTCCTAGTAGAAGTGGACAAATTCAACAAATGGGTAGAAGTAGAGCCGGTTAGCAAATGCAATGCAAAGACGACATTGAAGTTCCTAAAGAAAATCATCTTCCGATTTGAATATCCAGTTAGCATAATCACTGACAATAGAAGCAACTTGTCAGAAGGAGTCATGGAACGATTCTGCCAACAAGAACACATTCGACTGGACCTGGCCTCTATGGCGCACCCACAGTCAAATGGACAAGCCGAACGCGCAAACCAGGAACTCCTCTGAGGAATCAAACCCTGACTCCTCGTTCCGTTAGAAAAGACTCCGGGTTGCTGGGAAGGCGAACTTCCCTCTGGGTTATGGAGTATCTGAACATCTCCAAATCGCTCGACTGGGTACGCACCTTTCTTCCTCGTCTACGGAGCCGATGTGATCCTCCCAAGCGACATAAGGCATGACTCACCCCGAGTCATGGCATACGTTGAAGCCGACAATGAGAAAGCAAGACAAGACTCTCTTCTTCTCCTCGATGGAGAATGTGACATCGCCGCAGCCAAGTCCGCAATTTATTAGCAAGACTTGCGGCGATACCATAGCCGGAGAATCAAAAGCCGTACCTTCCAAGAAGGAGATTTAGTGCTATGCCTCATCACTAGTGCAGATGGTAGCGATCACGATACTCTTTTCCCAGTCCCTTGTCCAAAACTATTTGTGATACTATCAACGCAAACGGTATAAATAAAAACCGTGTGCCCAAAACTGAACTGTCTGGGAAACGTACGCGAACGACCACAACTCTAAAAATTATTGTGTGGGTGATGTAGGGCTGATGGGTCTTTGAAAATCCATCTGGGATACATAGAGTGAAAGCCCAAGGTTGCAAACAATAGAGTGTTAGCCATTTATCACAATTTTTAATATTTCCTCGAATGTTTGGGACACCTAATCTATCGGGCACGTTTCTGAAAATCCTTTTGTTGGGGCGAACAAAGATGACGATTTGACCAAGCAACCGTCCGCATAAATAATCAGAACACCCAAGGTCGCAAACATTGAACCTATAGCCCTTGTTACCAATCGGTTGTGGTTACTGAAATGTGTGGGATATGTACTTTATCATAAACTCTTCTAAAAATCTTAGTGTTGGTGTTGGACGCCACACATATCGTATAATCAACTATGCGTGATAACAACTAATAACACCGACAATTGCTTTAAATGAACCACTAGCTTCTTCTATGTATTTTCTATTTATTTAAAAAAATTCTAGTTTCTCTTGGCAGACGTTCTGAAATAAAAAAATTGTGTGCGATGATATGGTCTAACATAAACAGGTAAGTTTTCAAAAATGTCTTCTTTGTAGGCACACATTTCGCGACTGCAATCCATTTGAGATATCCTTGACAACACAAACGTTTCTGTGAAGAGAAGGAATGTCTGCTCTGCCAACCAAACGATTATAATTATAGATTACTTACAAACACCACGTGTGTGATACCTTGCGCACTTTAAAAAAATTTGAAGGAAAGAGTAATGAGAACCTTGCGATATAGAAGCATCACACATGATTGGTTTAACATCTGCCATGCGTCACCGCTTGTCTTCCTGGGCGTCGTTTCTGCTTGTACCCGCCAGCGACTTCTAGTCAAACAGATCGAACACCGCTTGATCGTTTGCGATGGCCGTGCGTACGCTCGTGATCCAGCTGAGCAGGCGCAAGGTCACGCGTGCAACCACGCAACCTCCTGCGCACAACCGTGCAACCTTCCCGCTCGTAGCCAAAAAAACCCCAATGCGGGCCATAAATAGTGTCATGTCGGGGAAACATGAGCCGCATTCACATCCCCTTCTTGTTTCCTCTCTTCCCACAGATCAACAATGGGTCCAGTGCATCGTACCCCAGTATATCGTGAGGTAGTGACTCTGCCGGCAGCTTCACCAGCAGCGCCGGACAACTCCTTTCTTGATCCAGTACCTGTACTGGTACCGCTTGTCGTGGGAAAGTCAAGGCAGATGTCCTCATTGGAGGACTTAGCGTGGGACCTTTGCTGCAGGTGAATACAAGGAGAGAGTCGGTGAGATCACAAGACACGATATTTTACCCAGGTTTCGGCCCCTCATAAGGTAAAGACCTACTCCTGCTTTTCTATTATTGGGTGTCGACTTCTCGAATACAAAGATACGGAATCTCTACCTATGCCTGTAGAAGATCTAAGTTGAGTTGTCTCTTTGGTTCCCCAGGGCACTGACTTATATAGATGTCGGGTCCCTAGGGTTACATGGGTCCGAATTCTACACGAGACGGAGTCCTACTCTAGTTACAAGTAGTTTCCTTGTTAAACAAGGTAAGTCCTATTCCTTCTACGGTCTTCAGGATTCATACTGGGCGCGACCCGGTCTAGAAACCGGGTTCTCCTTCTGGACCTTCCATGGACCGAGTCGGCTTTGGGTCTCCTATATGCCGGGTTATGGTCTTGATCCATCCCCCCGACATTAGCCCCCAAGATTGGCGTGTAGCTAGCTTCATGGCAATCTTCCTGGATTCTTCTGCAAGTGCTGACTCCAACTCTTCACAGCTTCAACTCCATCAATCAAAACTTAGGTTCTTTTAACAAGCCGGCATTTTGTTGATCTCGTTCAAAGAGTTGTTACCACATTAACTGTCATAGTTTCTTAAACTTCTTCAAAAACCGAGGCGTTACCATTGAATGTCTCATTTATGTAATTCATGTCGAAGAGCCTTTTTCTTTAATGCCCCCTGACATTGGTAGTCCGCATGGTCATAATGATGTTGAGTGATGTTTCCCCTTCGGATTATCAGTTATGTATACAACCAAATGTGTGATGAAAAAATACACACTCTCCTCTTCTTCTTCTCCTTCTGCAAGCTCGGTCACTCATCTCCCCCAAGATCCGCAACCGCGATCCAGTAGCCAGCAATGAGTTGGACTCCATTGATCAGGGTAATACAACTTCCCGTGGTCGTGGTCGCGGCTGAGGTCGAGATCGTGGTGCGCAAGGACGTGGATCCCGCGGGTGGTTATCTTCCTCTTCCTCCCGTGGTGCTGTTCATGAGGGGGCGTTTAGCCATGAGTTCCTCATAGTGCTCCGCTCAAAGACTCGTTGATGGGTTCTTCTTTGCAACTCTTTTTCTCAAGTCATGGAAGACTCCAAGCCCCCAGGGTTGTGGCTTCGGTCGGATGGTTGCCCTCACGGGCCTATCTAGGTGACCACAAGCTTTTCTAGCAACAGCTCCATGTTCTTGGAGAAGGGTTGGAAAACCTTTATCCGCTCCCGCAGCCTTAAAAAGCGGGATATCATTGTCTTTAAGTCTGATGGAGACAAAACCTTGTGGGAAAGGTGTTTTGATTCTGATGGGGATCACATGGAATGCTGGGTGGAGAGCCCTAGTAGCAGCGATAGTGAATTCTACAATGGAGAAGGTGCATCGACTGACAATAATGGTTTTTCTAGAACTGATGATGAAGTTGAAGAAATTCAGCCATGATGCTTTATAATAGTTTTTCTTTTGAATGATGGTCATGCATGTAATGTTCTGTCTTATGAAGACATATTAATAAAAAAGGGATCTATGACTTCAGTAAAGTATCCCAAATAGTTTTTATAATGCTTTAATTAGCCGGTTTTTGCATAACTGACTTGTACTAACTTTGGAACAATTATTTGAGGGGTCAGTATCTTGACTATGTGTAACCCCCATGAATCGGGATGATTAACTGCGTGTGATGTCGAATCATAATAAAATCAACATGTAGCCCCCACGAGTCGGCAATGACTATTGTATGTCATGCCGAGTCATAGTAAAATCAACATGTTTTTTATTTTTATTTTGAAATCGAGGGTTAGCCCCCATGAGTCGGTATGATCAATTTATTTTCATTTCGAGTCATAGTAGAGTCAACCTATAGCCCCCAAGTTCCGACTTTTAGTTCATTTAGTAATGTTCATGAAAGTCAATATTATGACGGAGGAAATAATTGATATGTTTGTGTATGTTTGAAAAAAAGTAAACATGCAAAAAAGAATGAAAAGAATGCTTATGTATGCAAAAAATGTAAGAGCTCATATAGAAGTCGGCCATATGCGTGACTGTCACAACATTCCTTAACGATACAAGATCCTAACTGATCGACTCCTTAAAGAGGTTTTTTCTCTGTCTTGTACCAAACTAGTGATGGTCACGTAATTGCGCTTATGTAGAAACTTCTATGTAAGCAAGCATCACATGACTTATTCTAGTATTCTCTGTAATAGAATCAAACTTAGCAAGCATCTGATAGAGTTGGCTGGTGTTTGAACTAAAATGGCTCACGTAGGTCATAGAAGTGCGAGTCTTCATCAGCTATACAGGCAAAGATAAAGCCATTGTAGGCTAATTTCATGTATATGCCGAGTCCCCAGTTGAAGAACTGGAGTGGAAAGACTTCAAGTCCCCAGGGTACCTAAATAAAGCAATATACATGCCTGGTATCAGGGCGGGGTGATAAAGCCCTCCAGGTTTCCAAGGAATTGAATGCAAGAATGTAATGTAGTGCAAGATAAAAAGGAAAAATAAACAGAAAAAGGAAATCAACATAAAAACAGGAATCAACTTTTCTAAAAGAAAGGAAGTCGACTTCTGATATTACTCTTACCTGTAAACTGGTGTACAAGAATGTACCTGTCTACTCCAGTATAATAGGGACGGAGCTGAGCTATATTCCAGGGCCTAGGAGTCTCTTCTTCGGATGTGCGCGTGGCAGTCGGTTCACGTATATCAACCAGGTAGTAGGATCCATTGTATAAATTCTTGCTCACCACGAGCGGTCCTTCCCAAGGTGGGGATAACTTGTGCATTCCTTTCCTTTTTTGTATTAGGCGGAGCACTAAGTCCCCCTCTTGAAAAGTCCGACTCTTGATGCGTCGACTGTGATATCGCTGCAGGTCTTTCTGATAGATAGTTGACTTAGCAGCCACTAAGTCTCGTTCTTCATCAAGGATGTCTAAAGAGTTTTGTCTTGCTTCTTATTATCAGCTTCGACATAAGCAGTGACTTGGGGTGAGTCATGACGGATGTCGCTTGGGAGGATGGCTTCAGCTCCATAAAAGAGGAAGAAAGGTGTAAGACTAGTCGACCTGTTTGCGTAGTCTTGATAGTCCAAAGCAAGCAGGGTAATTCTTCAACCCAACAACCCGGCGTTCTTATTAGAGGAACACGCAGTCGGGGTTTAATACCACACAATAATTCGTGATTAGCCCTCTCGTCCTATCCATTGGATTGTGGGTGAGCCACGGACGCAAGATCAAGCCGGATATGCTCCTTCTCACAGAAATGATGCATTTCTTCTTCTGACAAATTACTTCCATTGTTAGTGATGATGCTGTGGGGGTAACCGAATCTGAAGAATATTTTCTTCAAAAAGTTGAGCGCCATTGTCGCCTCGCACTTGCTGACCAACTCCTCTTCGACCCACTTTGTAAATTTGTCTACTGCAACCAAGAGGTGAGTATTTCCGCACTTGGATCTCCTGAAAGGTCCTACCATATCAAGCCCCCAGACTGCAAAAAGTCCAGGTATTTGGAATCATCCTCAGTTCTTGATCCAGCACGTGGTCTTGCCTTGCATACCGCTGGCAACCATCGCACTTCTTTACGATATCATCCGCATCTGCATGAGCTGTGGGCCAGCAAAATCGGCGATAAGCTTTGGCCACTAGTGAGCGGGAACCAGAATGATGACCACAGTTTCCAGAGTGTATTTCTTTTAGTATGGCTCGTCCTTCTTTTGTCGAAACACATCTCTGGAAAACTTGGGTGGGACTAAGTTGGTGTAGCTCTCCATTGATAATCACAAAAGATTTGCTTCGTTGGATGATTTGTCTAGCCAATATCTCATCAGTTGGGAGGATGCCCTGGGTCTTGTAATCCAAATATGGTATGACCCACGAGGGAGTGGCATGTATTGAGGATACTAAGGCCATATCCGGGTCCGGTACTGCTATATCATGTTCTGTGGGGAGCTTCACAGACGGATGCAACAAGACATCAAGGAAAACGTTTGGGGGAACCGGATTTCGTTGAGAGTCGAGCCGGGAAAAAGCGTCAGCTGCCTCATTTAACCTGCGATTCTTACAAAGGAACTCGATGAGCTTGCTTTCCTATTTGTCGGAGAGCCCCGTCCCAAACTGTTGTGAAGGACCACCAGGGACAAAGTCGACTTTCTTGGTATCTTGAGTCGGTTGAAACTTTTGGTTGGTATCAAGACTCGGCTTTTTCAAGATCGTGGGATCCTTCGGATCTACCTTCTCCTTATAAGCTGTCAAGTCTTCCTTGGCGCAGGCCGACTCGGCGTATTTAACATGCTATTCCTCGCATTGAGTAGCCCATGACTGACTTCCTTCAACTGTGATTGGTCCATTCGGACCTGGCATTTTGAGCTTCAGATATACGTAGCAGAGACGAGCCATGAAGCGGGCGTAAGCCGGCCTTCCCAAAATGGCATGATATGGACTCTCGAGTTTGACAACTTAGAAGGGTATGATTTTAGAGAGAAAGTTTTCAGAAGTCCCAAAATCCGTCTCGAGGTATATCTTGCCTATGGGTTGTGCCGATTTACTTGGGACGATTCCATGAAAAATTGTATGGGGGGTTGTAGCTGTTTGTGGGTTAACCCCATTCTGCGGAAAGTATCATAGTAGAGGATGTTGATGCTACTTCCTCCATCCATGAGTACCTTATGCAAGGTGTATCCTCCAACGTGTGGTGCTACTACCAAGGCTAGAGTCCCCGGGTTATCTACCACTCGGGTGGGGGTGATCATCCCTCGTCCAGGTTATTGGATGTTCAGACCAATTAAGCCATTTAGGTATGGCTGGCTCCTTCGCCGCAGACAAAGCAGCACACTGTTGAATTTTCTATCTCTCCGACAGCTACTGGTGGTGAAAACGTGATATGCTTCATGTTCATTGGGTTGCTTCGGGTTTTCTTGAAATCCGGCAAGTCCTGATTGCAACGGCCTCCCTCCTCTGGATCCTTGGTACTGGGATCCTGAGCCAGTTCCTGTGTGGCCTGGCTACTGATTGCTGTTGTTGTAGCCGGCTCCCTGGTGACCGGTTTTTTGGTTGCCATTATTGTAACCGGATCCTGAACCTAACCCAGGGGGTCCTTGATGTCCTCCACCATTGCCTCCTCGTCTCTTGAACTCCTTCATGATGTTGCAGTTTTCCCAGGAGTGATTAGCCAGGCGACTGGGTCTACTATGTCTTGGGCACGACCTTTTGATAGCGGACTCATAGCTATTTGGGCGAAAGCTCTCCTCCGTCTTCCGGTAGTTGCCCCCATGCCTCTATATTTGGGAGCCGACATTGGTGTTTTCTACCAAGTCAGATGCATTCTGATCAAGAGGGAGCTTGTTCTGCTGACTCCGATTCCCACCGTTCCGCTTCCCTTTGCCACCACCTTTTTTCCTTGGCCAGTTTTGTCCTCATCAGAGTCGCCGTCTTTGGTTTTGTCAGACTCGGCATACTTGTGACTGCACCCATGAGTTCCCCCATATCTTTGACCGTTCTCTTAATACAACCGAATAAAGGCTAAAATTTGCAGTTCTTCTCCAGGACTAAAATGGTTGTCTGGGCAGTGATGTTGTCCCAGGAGTGAATTATTTCTGTGACTCTTCGTGCCCAGCGGTGGGCTGACTCTCCTTCCTTCTGAACACAGTGCTCCAGAACGATGATTGTGGTGGCACGCCGACATCTGCCTTGGAATTTTTTGATGAACTTCTCCTTTAACTCTGACCAAGAGCTGATGGAGTTCTCGTGGAGATTCTTGAGCCAGTTGCGAGCCAGCCCGTCTAGCATCATTGTGAGGTATCGGGCACAGAATCCATCGCTAGCCTGTAGCATATCCATTGCTAGATCGTAACTTCCGATCCACACTGCCGGGTCCATGTCTGTTGTGTAGTTTTGGATTTTGCGAGGTCCTTTAAAATATGATCGTATGCGGGCATTCCGCAAAGCCGGAACCAAGCACCGATTTCCCACCGAACAACTGACAAAACCTGCCTCTTCCTCCTGAAGTGGGGGTTGTACTGCTATTTCAGGGACCATGGTAGCCGGCTGTGCGGTAAATCGGGTTGCCTGCTGTGGTTCGAGATTCAGCTGTCCTCTCTACTGGTGATGGATGCTGGAGGCGGCGGGAGCTGGGGATTCTGCTTGCCGGCTCACACTTGGTCGAGGAGTCGCATGTAATAATGAGAAACCATGCGAGTATTGTGCCTGCTGAGCCACCATAGTTTTGAGCATCTCCACTGCGTCTCGTGTGGCCAAGTCTGCGGGGGTGTTTGCATGGATGGGAACATTGGCCAGATACTGTGTCGCAGCCAAGACGTTCGCCATGGGATTGTTATAGTGGCTAGGTGGTGTATGGAATCGAGCCAATTCTCGCGGAGGCGTGAACCCTGGCGGGGTGGCACCCTGCTGCGGACTTTGGAAAACTTCTTGTCCTACCATACCTGGCGGGATCCGACTCGCGTGCCTGGCTTGATGGGTGGCTGAGAAGTTCGCCATCTGAGAATTTAGCTGTGCGGATTGCTCCTGCACGCGCTTGGCTTCTCTCACAAGCCGTCTTGCTTCTTCCGCCATCTTTTCCTTCTCCAGCTGGATTTTCCCGCGAATTATGGACACCTACTTCTCGAGGTCGCCGATCTTTACCTTACGTGACTCATGATTTTCCGCAGTGATAGGAGTGGCATAGCTGTCTACAAAGCATTTACGATAGCAGTTAGGGCCTCCGTTCCGGTCAGGGACGGTTCTGCAGTATGGACAGCCTATCTTCCAGCCGGATTTATAATCGTGTTCCGCTGATCCTGAGGGCCCGCCATGTAGACGGTGGCATAGTATGGTGGCTAAAAATAGGGGAAATCTGGATCATACTCCTCTAATCCCGATCCGAGCCTATTGCTTCCAGCAAAGCGGAGTAACCCGAAATCTGAGTCCTTTCCTCCGCTAGGATATGAGTCGGCATCCAAGAGTTCTGCCGAGTCATCCTGTTCCAAGGTCTGGACAGAGTGTGTCGGCTCTGGAGATCCGCTGGCGAATCCGACGAAGACATGCCTATAGTCGGTTTTAAACCGGCCCACGGCTTCAGCAGGGACGTCATGATCTGGCTCTGGCTCAGATCCGTTTGTCCTGCCAATGAAGAGGTGGATGGAACCAACTGGGATCCGATGGCCTGACTCGACAGACTCGGCCTCGGGACCCCAGGCAGTGTCATCGATGTAGAGCTGCCCACTCCAGCTTCTGGTGATCCGGCCGGCGACGAAACCTTGCATACCTCGCAGAGCTCCCTCCAGTATGACTCATCTTTGGGTCTCCTATATGCCGGGTTATGGTCTTGATCCATCCCCCTACACCGCGGGCGAGCCGCACTCTCTGAAGGCATGCACACATCAACCCTTTCTCCCGCAACACCAGTCGCACAGCGCGCGCCGAGGCGCGTCACGCGCATTCGCCGCGCTGCTATACTAGCGCCGGCGGGAAGCATCAAGGGAGAGGCGCAGACCCTCTGGGCGCAGTTGCGCGCAATGCAGGCGGAGGAGCGTACCATCCGGGCGATGGCGCGTGGCATGCAGGAGGAGGGGAGCACCATCCGGGCGCAGGGGGGCGGCATGCAGGAGCCGACGAGCACCATCCAAGCGCCGGCGAGCACATTTAGGCGCCGGGGAGCACATTCAAGCGCCGCTGAGCACATGATGGTACGAGAGAGTATAATGGATTCTCTCCCCTCGTTGGTTACCCCAAGTGGAAGGTTGAGATGTAGATAGCAGCTAATTTCCCTCGGTGAAGATACCAAGGTAGTCAATCCAGTAGGACTCCAAGGACGACAAGTATGTGTTCAAACGAGCAAGGCGCCATTTGAAGATAAGTACTCACTTGACTTGGACCTGCACACAGAAACAAATAACTTTGATCCCAACAAGTAAAGAGAGATTGTCAATCCCTCAGGTCTTGTTGTTTACAGAGGGTAAAACGCAAGGGTGGAAAATAGTGGTGATGATTGCAACTAAAAAGGAAATAAAGAGGTAAATAGTGGAGGTGTAAACAGTGGTGGAAATATGAATCGGGGTCCCATGATGTTCACTAGTGATGTCTCTCTCCCAAAAGACGATAAAATAGCTAAGCTAGGTAAACAAATTACAGTTGCGCAATTGACAGAATTATAAACGCACTGTAATGCTAATTATGCTGCATAGAAAGTTAGAGGCTCAAAAGTATGGGCAGTACGCCAAGACAAGTAGACTGAAATCCAACTGCATCTACTCACTAATCATCCACCTTGAGATATCTATCCAGAACATCTCGCTGGTATTAAGTTACGAGCCCCACCCAAAGTGTAAACTCAAAGCAACAGACAACTGCATTAACAAACTTTGCGTAAGGTAAACAATCCTTGCAACCGCGGTTACAAGCACCGTTGTTTTCTCCCTGGTGGCAACAACACACCCCCTAGTCTCATGTTTCTGTCACTCAAGCTAGACTTCGGGGGGCATGAACCCACAATCAAGCATAAACACTCCCTCCTGGAGTTATTATCTACTACTTGGCCAAAGAAAGAAAAAACAACGGAGAACATGCAAGAATTACTCAAGAGCAAAATATAAAAGGTGAACCAAATATATAACTCATCACAATCTGAACATAATCTCATAATCCTTCGGATCCCAGAAAACTCAGCATAGCAACAGCAGAAAGAATTACATAGAATCCTTGATCATGTAGGGAATCTCAACAGGACTAAGACTTGAAGCGGAAGATTGGAGAGAAGACATCACATAGCTACTGGTCATGGACCCATGGTCCAAGGGGGACTACTCACGACACATCTAGGAAGCGCTCATGGTGGTGGAGAAGCTCCCGGAGGTCAATCCTCCCTCCAGCAAGGTGCCGGGAAGAGGTCTTCTGGTGCTCCCAATCTTGGAAGAGCGAAGGCAGTGGAACAGAGGTGAAAATCGCGATACTGGGCTCTCTCCGAGGGTTTTCGGAGCGAGGGGTAAAATAGGCCGAAGGGGGGCACCAGGGTGTGGCCCCTCCTCGCAGGCACCCTCCTAGCACGGCCAGGAGTGGGGCCGCGCCCCCTAGCCATCTGGGAGGGGTGGCTCCCCTCTGGCCCTCCTTCGGTCCATCCTGCTGATTTTTTATCTGATTTTTGTGGAATTTTTGGAGCTCTATAAATATGGGTAAAAACATGCAACTTACAGACTGAAACTGGCGCTGGGTGCACTGAGTTAGTAGGTTAGTCCAAATATGTGTAAAAAGGTATGAAAGTGTAGAAAAACACATAGCATTGTCACCTAAAAGAGCATGGCACAAGAAAAAATTATAGATACATTTGGGACGTATCAGAACCATCCAGGCGCCGGCGAGAACCATCCAGGCGCCGGAGCGCGCCACCTAGGGTCCTCCAGGCTTCGGCGACGACAACGACAACACAGTCGAGCGCTTCAATGCCTTCATCACGGAGGAGGGGGAAAGGGAAATGGCTATGGCAGTGGAAGCTTCTCTCCATGAGGAGGAAGATCATCAGCGTGATCTGGCGAGGTACAAGGAAAACTCCCGCTTCGGGAGCGGCTGGATGAGGGTGCCCATAGACGGAGGGTTTTCTCCTCCGGTGGCTCCAACTGATCTGCGTGCGCGGCAGGGAGCTTTTAGCTAGTAGTAAATATTTTGAGTTCATCAGTATATTGTCGATGGACTGCTAGCGTAGTTGAAATGAGCTAGACACGAGGGTAAAAGTTTTTTCCGTACGTACTTGACGCTAGTTTAGGGTTTATTTTTGTTAGTTCTTGTAGTTGAACTAATTGGAGAAAAGGAACCATGCTCCTTTATGCAATGGAGATCTATGTTATGCAATGAAAATCGGTTGTCAGTGAATCCTATGTGTGTATTGCTCTTGTTTGATTGATTGCCTGATGCAAAGTCTTGTTCAGATACATATGAAGAAAGGCATACGGGTCATTAAAACAGATTGTTGGCAATGCGCCAGTATTTCCATTGCAGATTTCACTGCCCATTTGCGAAGAGGAATAGTAGTTTCCTTAGGGTAGAAGCTTCGGACTAGCGGTTAGATAGAACTAGTCCCGGTGAGGAGCGGTGATGCGTGCTCCTGGAACGCGGCCGTCTAGTCAACCCTGTTGGCACGCCATGCCTCTCCTCTCTAATCATCGCACAACTAGTTGTGCCTATGGGCAGTCACGAGCCTCGATCTCTTGGAAAATAAAGGCACACATAATCAGTTGTACAAAATACAACATATTCCACCTCAATTTCCTCCAAACCATCCAAATCCTCTATACATGAGAGGAACAAGGGATTTCATTGTTCAACAGACTAGCTAAACAACGGATACTTAACTATGATAATAAGATAACTAACGCCAGCTACAACATATTGACTTGACCAAGAAAAATTTCCATGCATTTGTTCATCATCTTGATTCGCATGGAAGGCTCGAGATCTTCATTGTTGGCCACCATTTCCTTGAACAATTGGTATGCATCAGATCTCCGATTGCCGGCTTCGAGCTTGGAAATGGCAGAGGCAGTGGTCAAATCCACGTGATCGTCGTCGCTTCGGGCCACCCCCGCCTGCTTAAGCTTGAGAGATTTAGTGAGTTTTGCCGCGGAATCATACATTTCCAAGGCCTCAACTCTGCGCTTCCTCGCAGCCCGGGCTGACATATAGGACCTTGACGTGTTCTCTGCGGTCTTAGAGGCGAGCTCCGCCGTTTTGTTCGTGGATTCATTCAAGCGAGTTGCTTATGCTGCCGCATTCATGGCGGTCTAAGCCCAGACATCCGCCTTTGTCGTGGAAATCTGCGACTGTAAGGTCAAGATGGCCTCCATGACCAAGAACACATTGGTGTTCTCCCCCGCCTGTGAGATGGTGGTTGGATATTCAAGTATTATTGGTGGTGAGGGGGGAGCACTTGGCAACCTTGATGGAGAGTCTATGGTTGTGATGGGAAGAAGGAAGAACATGTAGTATTATATGGTAGCGTTGTTGAGGGGAGGAGGGGTTTAACCTTACGGACTGAGCTTCAGTGACATAAGTCACATGAATTTGGGTGGATGAAAGATGGGTCCAACAACTGCTGGGTCCACCTGTCATGCACCCAAAGTCATGTGACTTGAGTCACTGAAGTTAGATCCCTCTCTCATGATGAGCTAGCACTATTCCTGGTGAGGAGCAGTGGTGCGTGCTCCTGGCACACTGTCGTCTAGTCAAACCTATTCGCACGCCATGCCTCTCCGGTCTAATCATCGCACACCTAGTTGTGCATGTGGACAGTCACGAGCCTAGCTTGGAATATAATTTCACTTGTTCATCATCTTGACTCGCATAGAAGGCTCGAGATCTTCATCGTTGGCCACCATTTCCTTGAACAATTGGTACGCATCAACTCTCTCATTGCTTTCTTCGAGCTTGGAAATGGCAGAAGCAGTGGTCAAATCCACGTCCTCGTCATCGCTTCTGGCCACCCCCGCCTCCTTAATTAAGCTTTAGAGATTTAGTGAGTTTTGTCGCGGAATCATCCATTTCTTAGCCATGTTTGCGATATTAAAGAAGGAAGAACAGGTTGTAATATTTAGGAGCAGTGAGGGGAGGAGGGGTTTAACATCAAAGGCCTTGTCTCACGGTGAGCTAGCACTAGTCCCGGTGAGGAGCGCTGGTGCGCGCGTGCTCTTGGCACCCTGCCCTATAGTCAAATCTGTTCGCACGCGATGCCTCTCCCGTCTAATCACCGCATTGTGCCTGTGGATAGTCCCGAGGCTAGCTGCAAGTAGCTAGACGCAGAGTAGTATTATTTTGCGGTGAAAGTTGCTATGGTTGAGAACAAATCATGCGAACAACACAAAATATTTATTACAGGTTCCCTGCTACATAGTTCATCGCCTGCGATACACTGGAGTTCTTCGTCGACTAAAACCATAAAAACTTAAACTTAAAACTTAAACTACATAGTTTTTGCTCTTGGAGGCGATGATCAACGATGGCTCACGAAGACGGCCGGCGGTTAAAGAAAACTCAAGGCTTGCATGCTGCGGGGAAGGACAAGCATGCCGCCTTGTACAGGGTGTAGGAGAGCCTGTATGCGTTTGGCTCCTTGTCGAAGCGATCGGCGATGGCACCCTCCAAAACGGCCAATAGCTCTTCCTTCGCGGCATCCAGCTTGATCTTAGCATTGTAGAGCATCTTGGATGATGGATAGATGTGTTCTTTGACAAAGCTGTTCACCTAGCCCTCGTCGTTAGCTTCAGTACAGCGCGTCCTCTACACACGGTGCGGCGGCTCCACGGTAGTTAGAGGGATCAAGTTGTCGTCGCCTCCGCCGCATCCTCCAACTCCCAGAAGGCTCGACAGCTCGTCGATAGGCGGAGGTATTTGGCTGCCATCTTCCGCTATGTCTCCGCCCAATCCTTCACCTCCCACAAGGCTCGACGGCTCGTCGACGGGCGGAGGGATGATTTGTCTGCAGTCATCCACTATGCCCCCGCCGCATCCTCCACCTCCCGCGAGGCTCGATGGATCATCAACGGACGGTGGGATCGAGCTAACTTTGTGCGCTTTGCCCCCGCCGCATCCTTCTCCGACCGCACGGAGCGATGGCTCGACAACGGGCGGAGGGGTCGAAAAGGCATCGTCAGCTTTGGGTCGTTCCTCCACCGCATCCTCCACCTCCCCCTTCTCCAAACATGGATGTAGGCTTTAGAGGACTAGGAAATACGGCAGGAATCTATGGCCGGAGGACAAATGGGAGGTGTGGTGAAGGTGCAGGGGTCGGTAGTGGGGCGTACGGGGTGGAGGATAATTTCCTGGACATGAACCCTAAAAGGCCACACCCAATGATCATATAGGGCGGGCGGGCTGCAGGATAGTGTTTACTAAGCACACGTATCATAATTTCTCACCGTTTGCTTTTCAGCACAAATGTAAAAGCATACACGTAGAGGAATATAATCGTTTGGGTTGTAAGAGCTGGTGGGTATAAACCCTAAAGGACTTTAAAATTGAAAACCAATTCAAATGATGACTAATCAGTATGAGACTTTGCATGCTGTAATCGTTTCACCAGACCGAAATGTTGAGTAAATTTGAGATTATCATGCTATAAAATAGGGGTACTTCGTGTACAAATTGGGTCATGCCTATCGAAATATCACGGTTTCTATGTGAGACAACCACATTACAAAGACAACATGTTATTCTAAAATCCTTTAAACCACCAATTTTTGTGTGTTAAACAATAGACACTCACACTGGTATCCCAAAATTTCAAACATTTTTTACTTCATTTGACAAATATAATGTACCAGGTGAATCATTTTCGAGAAAAACAACCCTGGAAATGAAAATCAATTCAAATGAACTCTAAATTGGATGAAACATGGCATGTTGTCATCATTTCACCAACAATGTATGTGGTTAAATTTAAAGGTGGTTACGATAAACAAGTGGTACTTCGTGTACGAAGTTATACTATTCACTTTGAAGCATCGGTGTTTCTACCAAAAACATCGACATTACAAATACAACATATTATTTTTTAAGTGATTTGAACCCCAAACTTTTTATGTGTTCACCATTAAGCATTCACACTAACATCCTAAAATTTCAAACATTTGCAACTTCCTTCGTTAAATATTATGCAAATAGTGATATATTTCACCAACAATGGCATGTTGTCATCATTTCACCAACAATGTATGTGGTGAAATTTATAGATGGTTATGATAAAAATCGGTCATACTTCATGTACAAAACTTGGCCATTCCCTTTGAATCATCAGGATTTCTAACAGAAACCACATCACAAATACAACATATTATTTTTAAATGATTTGAACCCCAAACTTTTGATGTGTTCACAACTAATCATTCACACTAACATCATAAAATTTCAAACAATCTGGACCTCGTTTGATAAATATTATGAATTTACTGATATTTTTTAGCAAAAGGACCATGAAATTAAAAGTACATTAAAATGACCTCTAAACGGGATGAGATTTGGCATGCCATCATCATTTCACGAACATGGTACGTGCAAAAAATTTGAGAGCATTATGACAAAATCTGGTGGCGCGTAGTGTACAAACTGCATTATTTGAATGTTGGTCAAACACTGGAAAACCCCGTTGACCGTCTCAAAAACCAGCCGGAAAAATCTCGTAACCATAGCGCACAACCGTGGCCATTAGATGTAACCTTAGCGCCGAATAGTAGTCGTTGGATCTCAGCGATCCGCGTGGAGCTGGTTCTGCAGTCATCCAGCTTATAATGAAGAAGCGCACAACTAATCATTGGCTGGCTTTTATTAAAGTACAGGCACACAGTTTATAATGAAGAAGCGTTTGGGATACGAAAACGTTACCACACATTGGGCTCACTGACCCCTCTCAGCTTACTAACTCATCCCTTTCGATGTCCAGATGTCGCAATAGTTCGGAGTTCTGGTAGGTCTGTGGTCTGGATGCTAAGTGAGAGAACGGCTCATCCGAGACCGGCTTATGCACCACGCACACATCACTTGGGTCCACTTTGGTAAACCGGCCGGGTTCACGATAGTGGTAGCCAACCCAAGTAGGCGGCTTTCTCGGACTAGATCGGCTATGAGGTAACAGTTGTGGTGAGCATCCTCGCTGGCACCCCTTGAATGGTGTCGAGATCAAAGGCGGTAAATGATGATCATGTGTGTGTAGCGGTACACCCCTTCAGGGTTAACAAAACTATTCGAATAGCCGCGTCCGCGGTTATGGACTACTTGGAAAGCTTAGCTTGATTATTAGACAACTTGAATCGGATACTTATAAAACACACCAAGATAAGTGTGAGTGCTATGGCGTGCCTTCTCGTGGGGAAGTCGAGAAAGGCACCATAGTGGTGTAATTGGTTGGAGAAAGTAGTGGCCTCATGTACGCTTCTTACCTCAAGTCTGGTACTCGTAGTTCAGGATTAGCCAAGTCAAAGCTGGCACTTCTGCAAGTGAAACCCCACCTACCTTTACCTTGACACATATGCATGAGTAGTATAGCTCCTATGTAAGTCTTGCTGAGTAAGACTTTGTACTCACGTTTGCTTAATCTATGTTTTAGATGAAACCACTGACCCCGAAGGTGGCTTCTTCATCGAGCTGGACGACTGAAGATCAAGCTAGTCTAGTCCCAGTCAGACGACTGGTTCCCTCGTGGAGGGCTTGTGTTTAAATAAGGCTTCTTAAGCCATTTGTTAAACTTGTCTGTACTCAGACATAATTTGCTTCCGCTTGTGTTGTAATGTTGGATCACATGTTTGTGATCTCTGTGTGCACTCTATAAGAGTTATCAATAAAATGTATACTTTGTAGAGAATTGCAATGATACCTAATGTTCATACAAGGCATGTGTGCTGCGTGTATGTTTATAACATGCATGTCTTTGTATGGGTTTTCGAGACCTTAGTTGTGATCTGGCTGGCGGTCTTTCATACACCAAGTGGCCCTTAGATGTGCGCAGCTTGGGGCATCGCGATGCGATTGTTCGAGACTTCGTCTTGTGCACACTTTCTGGTATGATCGAGCCCGCCCTAGACCCCGACTAAGTGATCGGGCTGGAGTAAGTCTATGTAAGAGTTATGAGATAGTCGATAGTATGGTTGAGGCGACTTGTCTTGAATATGGGAGCTCATCACCCATATCATTAGACTTGTGTGCGGACGATGAGGACCCATCTCAGTTGATCATCCGGCCTGGATGGGATGCCCCTCACATACGATGCTCTCCGAGAACGTTTTGTGCTTGGCCTTGTCTACTTAGACAAGTGGGTACGGTTCTCGGCTCTCCATATGACTATGTCTTAACTGGACTTGCATACGCTAACCCCGGGTCCCGACACCCTAATACATTGTGAACGATGAGAGGCTGTGTAGGAGTACACGGTGGGTTGTCTCGTTGAACACCGCCCTAAGTCCGAGTTCTTGTGTGGTGATCCAAGATTAAGAGTACAACCACACATTGGGCTCACTGACCCCTCTCAACCTATTAACTCATCCCTTTCGATGTCCAGATGTCGCAATAGTTCGGAGTTCTGGTAGGTTTGTGGCCTGGCTGCTAAGTAAGAGAACGTCTCACACGAGACCGGCTTATGCACCACGCACACATCACTTGGGTCCACTTCGATAAACCGGCCGGGTTCAGATAGTGGTAGCCAACCCAGGTAGGCGGATTTCTCGGACTAGATAGGCTATGAGGTAACAGTTGTGGTGAGAATCCTCGCTGGCACCCCTTGAATGGTGTCGAGATCAAAGGCGGTAACTGATGATCATGTGTGTGTAGCGGTACACCCCTGCAGGGTTAACAAAACTATTCGAATAGCCGCGTCCGCGGTTAAGGACTGCTTGGAAAGCTTAGCTTGATTATTAGACAACTTGAACTGGATACTTCTAAAACACACCAAGATAAGTGTGAGTGCTATGGCGTGGTTTCTCGTGGGGAAGTCGAGGAAGGCACCATAGTGGTGTAATTGGTTGGAGAAAGTAGTGGACTCATGTACGCTTCTTACCTCAAGTCTGGTACTCGTAGTTCAGGACTAGCCAAGTCAAAGCTGGCACTTCTGCAAGTGAAACCCCACCTTCCTTTACCTTGATACATGTGCATGAGTAGTATAGCTCCTACGTAAGTCTTGATGAGTACGACTTTGTACTCACGTTTGCTTATTCTATGTTTTAGATGAACCCGCCGACCCCGATGGTGGCTTCTATCTGAAGCTCGAAGAATGAAGACTCAGACCAAGACCAAGCTAGTGTAGTCCCAGTCAGACGACTGGTTTCCTCGTGGAGGGCTTGTTTTTAGATAAGGCTTCTCTAAGCCATTTGTTAAACTTGTCTGTACTCAGACCTACTATGCTTCCGCATGTTGTTGTAATGTTGGATCACATACTTGTGATCTCTGTGTGCACTCTGTAAGAGTTATCAATAAAATGTATACTTTGTAGAGAATTGCAATGATACCTGCTGTTCATACTAGACATGTGTGCTGCGTGTATGTTCATAACATGCATGTCTTAGTATGGGTTTTCGAGACCTTAGTTGTGATCTGGATGGCGGTCTTTTATACACCAAGTGGCCCTTAGATGTGCGCAGCTTGGGGCATCGCGATGCGATTGTTCGTGACTCCGTCACGTGCACACTTTGATGTATGATCGAGCCCGCCCTAGACCCCGACTAAGTGATCGGGCTGGACTAAGTCTATGTAAAGGTTATAATACAATCGATAGTATGGTTGAGGCGACTTGTCTATGAGTATGGGAGTTCACCACCCATATCATTTAGACTTGTGTGCGGATGATGAGGACCCATTTCAGTTGATCATCCGGCCTGGATGGGATGCCCCTCACGTACGATGCTTTCTGAGAACGTTATGTGCTTGGCCTTGTCTTCTTAGACAAATGGGTATGGTTCTCGGCTCTCCATATGATTGTGTTGTAGAGGGTTAGCATATGCAAGCCTCGCTACAACAAAATCATATGGAGAGCCGAGAACCGTACCCACTTGTCTAAGCAGACAAGGCCAAGCACAGAACGTTCTCAGAAAGCATCGTACGTGAGGGGCATCCCATCCAGGCCGGATGATCAAATGAGATGGGTCCTCATCGTCCGCACAAAAGTCTAAATGATATGGGTGATGAACTCCCTTATTCACAGACAAGTCGCCTCAACCATACTATCGACTATCTCATAACTCTTACATAGACTTACTCCAGCCCGATCACTTAGTCGAGGTCTAGGGCGGGCTCGATCATACATCAAAGTGTGCACGAGACAGAGTCTCGAACAATCGCATCGCGATGCCCCAAGCTGCGCACATCTAAGGGCCACTTGGCGTATAAAAGACCGCCAGCCAGATCACAACTAAGGTCTCGAAAACCCATACTAAGACATGCATGTTATAAACATACACGCAGCACACATGTCTAGTATGAACAGCAGGTATCATTGCGATTCTCTACAATGTATACATCTTTATTAATAACTCTTACAGAGTGCACACAGAGATCACAAGTCTGTGATCCAACATTACATCAAACATGCGGAAGCAAATTAGGTCTGAGTACAAACTAGTTTATCAAATGGCTTAGAGAAGCCTTATCTAAAAACAAGCCCTCCACGAGGGAACCAGTCGTCTGACTGGGACTACACTAGCTTGGTCTTGGTCTGAGCCTTCAATCTTCGAGCTTCGGGTAGAAGCCACCATCTGGTAGGTGAGTTCACCTAAAACATAGAATAAGCAAACGTGAGTACAAAGTCGTACTCAGCAAGACTTACGTAGGAACTATACTACTCATGCACATGTATCAAGGTAAAGGGAGGTGGGGTTTCACTTGCAGAAGTGCCAGCTTTGACTTGGCTAGTCCTGAACTACGAGTACCAGACTTGAGGTAAGAAGCGTACACGAGTCCACTACATCTCCAACCAATACACCACTATGGTTACTTCCTCGACTTCCCCACGAGGAGCAGACCATAGCACTCACACTTATCTTGGTGTGTTTTAGAAGTATCCAGTTCAAGTTGTCTAATAATTGAGCACAGCTCTCCAAGTAGTCCCTTACCGCGTACGCGGCTATTTGAATAGTTTATTAACCCTGCAGGGGTGTAATGTTACACACATGGAACTATCAGTTACCGCCTTTGTACTCGACACCGTTCAAGAGGTGCCGGCGAGTATAATTCCCACAACTTTTACCTCACAGCTAACTCCAATTCAATGGAGACGCCTATCTGGGCTGGAATCCACATTGTGAACCCGGCTGGTTTACCGATGTGGTCCCAGAAGATGTGTGCAGGGTCCCAAGCCAGTATGAATAGCCGTTCTTCCACTTCGCAGACCGTGCCACAGACCTACCAGAACTCCGAACTAATGCTACTCACTGAACTGAGAAGGGGTGAGTTAGTAGGTTGAGCGGGGGTCCATGTGCCCAACATGTGGTAGTACTCTTCGTCTTGGATCACCACACAAGAACTCGAGCTTAGGGCGGTGTTCAACGAGACAACCCACTGTGTACTCCTACACAGCCTCTCATCGTTCACCTTGTATTAGGGTAGATTCACCAACACAGTTTCACTTTCATCAACACCATGTTCACTATCATCCCGACTCACATCAAAAACATCCTCATTGTAAACTCTAAGCATGCAATAAGCAGTAACAGTTGTAGGGGCCACATGATATCAGTCAACTCCTATGTCAGCTAGGATTGTGGTTTGCTTACTACTGTGACAAGATGATAGGTCATGCATCGGATATGGGTTCAACTATGTGGTAGAATCGATACAAGGTGATCTCCTAAACATGCATAAGCTAGACTGAGAGGGAATTGGGATTTTATAGACATGATCAATGGGGGGTTTCTTGCCTTGCTGACGAGGATCAGTCACGGGGTCTTCAACGAAGGGGGTGATCTCGGGTTTCGGCTACACTTCTATCAGCAACATGACAATCATAGAATCAACATAATGAACAATGCACAATCACATGAAGAAGATTGTAATGGTGATGTTCATGGTACTGACGTGTTGAGCATTTCATTTAAAAGGAGTATATTGCATTTGAGTTGCAAATTCAAACTCCATTTGATTTATCGATGAATTTCCAATGCATTTGAATGCATGAAAGTTCATTTGAAAAGGTTGATCATGAAGTGATGTTGTATAGTTGGAACAAAGTCTCTGATGTGTGGATGAATCCATCTAAAATAAGTGTGTTGCAAAGTCATTTGCAAATTCACTCCAAATTTGAATTTGAAAAGGATCCATATGCATGTTTGCTACTGTTCACACATTTTAAAATGGTCAAACATAGAAACAAGTTGCATATTCATAATCCTTGTATTTTTCTGATGATTTTGGACATATTATTTGTCCAATTTGGAGTTAATATGAATTTTTTATGATTTATTGAAGTTTAAGTTATTTTCTGGAATTTCTCTTATTAAATTAAATCGATTAAATAGAGTTATTGCGTCAGCCTGACGTCAGGGTGACATGGGGGGGGGGGGGCTGACGTGTGGGTCCGGGCTGTCACCCTCTGGGTTAATTAACCCGGTTAGTTTAAACTAACCAGGGGTTAGTTAGCCTAGGGGGGGGGCACAGGTCAGTGGGGTTAGGTGGGGATTAGGAGGGGGTTTAGGGCGCTAATGGCGCCGCCGGCACGGGCACGCCGGAGCTTCGCTGGAAAAACGCTAGAGGGCTCGGGGAGGGGGTCTGGGGGCACAGGCGAGTAGCTGGGGCTCATCCTCATCGGCTAGGGCTAGCTGGGGCTCGCCGGGAGGCCTCTGGTCACGGCAACTTCAACATCGGCGGCGGCCGGAGCACGGTGCTCGTCGGGAATGGGCTCCGGGGCACGAGAACAAGAGCGGGGAGCACTGGGAGGTGCCTCTTCGCCTTGCGCATCGTCTGGCATAGGAGGGGTTCAAGGGCACGGCCTGTGGCGACGACAGCGTCAACCGCGGCGGCGGTACGACCACTGTCCTCGCCGGAACTACGCGAGAGGGCACGAGAGGAGGTGGGGAAGGGGACAAACTGACGAGCGTCTCACCCTGGATTGAATGGAGAGGACGGCGGGGTCAGGGGTCTCTCGACGGCGACGAATTTGGAGCTCCTCTTCTCGGCGGCCAGCGGCGGATCCTTAGGGCTGGCGTCGTCTCCGGTGGTCCTCTCCTCGAATCGAAGCTGCAGATCGACGTAAGCATCACCGGGGAGGACGAAGGACAAGGCGGCGAGGCTTGTCGGCGTCGTTGGCCGCGTCAGGGCGTCGTCGCGCTCCGGCTAGGGCTACGGGAGTGGCGGGTGTGCAGCGAGAACGAGAGAGAGAGACCGAGAAGACGACAGAGGAGAGGGGGAAAAGAACGGGGCCTTCTCCAAGCGTCTCTGCGTCGAGGTGGAGGCAGGGACGCGGCTGCCAGGCTGCCACCGCGGCAGCTGCGGCATGCCGGGCACGCAGCAGTGTGCTCGTGCCCGGGGAAGACGACTGGGGAGCCCCAGGTGGGCTGGGCCGGCCAGGTGGGCTGCGGGGGAGCTAGTCGGGCTTCTTCACAGGTAAGCCCCTTTTCTTATTTCTTTTCTATTTTATTTTCTTTAATATGTTGGCCATGCTAAAAATAAATAGCTAGGCATTTTTTTAAATGCTGAAACTTTTTATATGGCCTCATATTATATTAGACTAGCCACTTATAAAGTTTGGCACTTTTTAAAATTCAAATTATTTGAACTTTAATTCAAATAGGGGTTTTTGAATTAATCCATGCTCCTGTGTGAATATTTGAAAAATCCGTGAGCATGGGGTGGGTCCCACATCACTTGATATGTGATCACACTCATTTATAGGACTTTTCAAAAATGCAAAAGGAATTTTTGGAGCAACTTTTTATCTGGCCTTTTGAAATAATTTCTCTAGGGCTTTTCTTTTCCCCATTTTTGAATTTCTTTTGAAAATTTCTAACATGAATGCAAAGGATCACTTGATCCTAGCACATACCTAACTTGGGGTTGTGACAACTCGCCCCCACTCAAAAGAATCTCGTCCCGAGATTCAGAAGTCTGCGGGAGGAAGGAGGGGTACTCGGCACTGAGACGGTCTTCTCTTTCCCACATGGCTTCTTTCTCAGAGTGGTGTGACCACTGGACTTTCAGAAACTTGATCTTCTTTCGGCGAGTGACACGCTCTGCTAAATCAAGAACACGAACAGGGTATTCTCGATAAGAAAGGTCATCTTGGAGATCAAGTGTTTCATGGTCGACTTCGCGGATGGGGTCCTTGAAGCAACGCCTGAGTTGTGACACATGGAATACATCATGTACTCGGGAAAGGTGCGGGGGTAGTTCAAGTTGGTAGGCAACTTCTCCACGTTTAGCAAGAATGCGGAAAGGTCCGATGTAACATGGGGCCAACTTGCCTTTGATACCGAAACGTTGGGTTCCCTTCAGAGGAGTAACCCGAAGGTAAGCCTTCTCGTCCAGATTGTAGCTTTCTTTCCTATGATGACGATCATAGTAGCTTTTCTGACGAGACTGGGCGGCTTTCAATTGATCACGAACAATGCGAACTTCCTCTTCTGCTTCCATGATCATATCCGGTCCAAAGAATTGTCTTTCACCGGTTTCTGACCAGTTAAGGGGTGTTCGACATCGTCGTCCATATAGGAGTTCAAAAGGAGCCATGTTCAGACTAGATTGAAAACTATTGTTATAAGCAAATTCATCGAATGGAAGAGACTTCTCCCAATTCTTTCTGAATGAGATAACACAAGCTCTGAGCATGTCCTCGAGAATTTGGTTAACCCTTTTGACTTGACCGCTAGACTGAGGATGGAAAGCTGTACTAAAGGAGATATGAGTTCCCATAGCATGTTGGAAGCTTCCCCAAAATCTAGAGGTGAAAAGGCTACCACGATCAGAATTGATTTCCAAAGGAACTGATAGAGGCGAAGGTGTCCCGATGTTTCGATGAGATGGTGTAGATCGATTATGGTGGAGATGACTTTCACGATCCGACTACGAACGTGCGAAGACGTTGCGCCTTAGCGATCGCTAAACCAACACCGAGAGGTTATTGATCCCGCGGATGCACGATCAACCTGACCACGAAGGTCTAATTCCTGCAAGCAATCGAAGAACAAGCAAGAACTAAGAATTGCAATCTGGATATTGCGAATATAAGATGAATGATTACGAAAGTTGGGGTTCCAATGAGGTCTTGGCCTGGTCGGATGACACAAACGAAGAGCTCGAAGTTGCGGCTATGGCTAACTTTAATCTAATTAAAACCCATGTCTAAACGACGCCCTAAGGGCTGTATATATGGGGGAACAGAGGGGATTTTCGTGACCCCTTGGAGGTGGGGTCCGAAAACAACCCTAACTCGGTTTCCCCACACATACGAACTCTAAAAACAGCCTATAATGTGGTATTTCGAAATTACATGGGCCCAGCCCAATATTAAGGTGACGCAGCACCTATAATTGCTCTTGGACGAAAATAATGAAGTGGCATCTCGTGTACTCCGTCCAAGCCTTCATGCATGCCTTATGGTGGCTTCAACGTGCGAAAATCCCCACTGGAAACTCCACTGTACTTTCCCCCGCGCGCACCTTCTTCTCCATTCTTGATCCCGCTCCAATGACCATCCTTCTTGTCCATGCTAGGTCCTTCATTCATAAGCAAAACAAAAGTATCTAATTTAGGCAGCATCATATGTTCATGAACAATAGAAGGATTCGCAAGAAACGAAAGTACCTGATAATTTAGTTGACGTGCACGTGCTCTAGTAACTGGTCCAGTATGTGTAGTTGGTGAGGGTATGGGTGTAACATTAGTAGAGATGTCCTCATCATCCTCCCCTTCTTGAATTGAAGTCGTCCTCGACGGAAGCTCATCATCTTCTCCCAAATAAGGTTTCAAATCTGCAATGTTAAATGTGGGACTAACCCCAAAATCTGCAGGTAGCTCAAGTTTATATGCATTATCATTAATTTTCTGTAAAACCTTAAAGGGACCATCAGCTCGTGGCATTAACTTAGACTTGCGCAAATCAGGAAACCTATCTTTACGTAGATGTAACCAAACAAGATCTCCTGGTTCAAACACAACATGCTTTCGACCCCTATCACCAGCAAGCTTGTATCTAGCATTCATGCGCTCAATGTTTTCTTTAGTTAACTCATGCATTTTTAATATCAATTCAGCACGTTGCTTAGCATCAAAATTAACCTTCTCCGAAGATGGAAGAGGCAGCAAATCAATAGGTGCACGAGGTAGAAAACCATAAACAATCTCAAAAGGGCACATTTTAGTGGTAGAATGCACTGAACGATTATAAGCAAATTCAATATGAGGTAAACATTCTTCCCACAGTTTCAAGTTACTTTTTAAAACAGCCCTAAGCATAGTAGACAATGTCCTATTGACCACTTCAGTTTGTCCATCAGTTTGGGGATGACATGTAGTACTAAAAAGTAGTTTAGTCCCCAACTTAGCCCATAAGCATCTCCAAAAATGGCTAAGAAACTTAGTATCACGATCCGAGACAATAGTATTGGGCACACCATGTAAACGAATAATCTCTCCAAAGAATAAATCAACAACATTAGCAGCATCATCGCTTTTATGACATGGTATAAAATGTGCCATCTTAGAAAATCTATCCACGACAACAAATATGCTATCCCTCCCCTTCTTTGTTCGAGGCAAGCCTAAAACAAAGTCCATGGATATGTCCTCCCACGGAACACTAGGTACAGGTAAAGGCATGTATAAACCATGAGGATTGAGTCGTGACTTAGCTTTTTGACATGTAGTGCAGCGAGCAACAAAACGCTCAACATCCCGTCTCATCTTTGGCCAAAAGAAATGTGTAGCAAGTACGTCCTCCGTCTTTTTCACGCCAAAATGTCCCATTAATACTCCTCCATGCGCCTCCTGCAACAACAAAAGACGAATAGAGCTAGCTGGAATGCATAGCTTGTTAGAACGGAACACAAATCCATCATTAAGCACAAACTTGTTCCATGTTCTACCCTCTCTACAATTCTGCAATACATCTTTAAATTCCGCATCATTTACATATTGTTCTTTGATTGTCTCTAAACCGAATATCTTGAAGTCAAGTTGTGAAAGCATAGTATAACGACGAGACAAAGCATCAGCAATAATATTATCTTTCCCCTTCTTGTGTTTAATGACATAAGGGAAAGTCTCAATAAATTCAACCCACTTAGCATGTCTACGATTAAGTTTTGCTTGACTTCTTATGTGTTTCAAAGATTCATGATCAGAATGTATAACAAATTCTTTGGGCCATAAATAATGTTGCCAAGTTTCTAATGTCCGAACAAGAGCATATAATTCCTTATCATAAGTAGAATAGTTCAGACTAGGCCCACTCAATTTTTCAGAAAAGTATGCAACAGGTTTAGCATCTTGTAATAACACACCTCCCAAACCAATCCCACTAGCATCGCATTCAAGCTCAAAAGTCTTATTAAAATTAGGAAGTTGGAGCAAAGGAGCATGTGTTAACTTATCTTTCAATTCCGTGAAAGCTTCTTCCTGTGCGGTACCCCAAGTAAAAGGCACATCCTTGCGTGTAAGCTCATTGAGAGGTGCAGCAATGGTGCTGAAATCTCTCACAAAACGCCTATAGAATCCAGCGAGGCCAAGAAAACTCCTCACTTGTGTGACCGTTTTGGGCTGCGGCCAACTCTCAATTGCCTCGATCTTGGCATGATCAACTTCAATTCCCTGCGGAGTAACAACATAGCCAAGAAACGACACTCGGTCGGTGCAAAAGGTGCACTTCCCAAGGTTACCAAATAAACGTGCATTACGTAGAGCAATAAAAACAGCACGTAAATGATCCAAATGTTCCTCCAAAGATTTGCTATAAATCAGTATATCATCAAAATAGACTACCACAAATCGTCCAATGAAAACACGTAAAACCTCGTTCATTAATCTCATAAAAGTGCTAGGTGCATTAGTTAACCCAAAAGGCATGACTAACCACTCATATAATCCAAACTTAGTTTTAAATGCCGTTTTCCATTCATCCCCTAATTTCATGCGAATTTGATGGTATCCACTACGCAAATCAACTTTGGAAAACATGGTAGAGCCACTTAATTCATCAAGCATATCATCTAACCTAGGAATAGGATGACGATAACGAATAGTAATATTATTAATGGCTCTACAATCAACACACATACGCCAAGTTCCATCCTTTTTAGGCACTAATATAACAGGAACAGCACAAGGACTAAGTGATTCACGTATGTAACCTTTGTCGAGTAGCTCTTGTACTTGACGCTGAATCTCCTTCGTCTCCTCCGGATTGGTACGGTATGGCGCACGGTTGGGCAGCGAAGCACCGTGAATTAAGTCAATCTGATGCTCAATCCCTCGAATAGGTGGTAATCCCGGTGGTACGTCTTGTGGAAAGACGTCAATAAATTCCTGCAAAAGGTCAGTGACAACAGGAGGCAAAGAAGGAGGCAATTCCTCAAATGAAAACAAAGCTTCTTTGCACACAAAAGCATAGCACACATATTGACTAACATCCAAATCTGAAATATCAACCTTAGTAGCAAGCAAAGTTGGACTAGTCAATTTAATTTCATTAGAAACAGCAGAAGAAGATTTGCTATTTGTCTTATGTTGTTGCTCAAATTCTTTAGCTGCCATCTCATTTTCACTCTTATTTTTCTCCTGTTTAGCTTTACTAGCTCTAGCAAGATCATCTTTCACAATTTGTTCAGGAGACATAGGAAGTAAAGCAATATGTTTATCCTGATGAACCAGAGTAAACTGATTTGTCCTACCATGGTGTACAACATTCCTATCAAATTGCCATGGTCTACCAAGTAAAAGAGAGCATGCTTGCATGGGTACCACATCACAATCAACATAATCAGCATATGCAGCAATGCTAAAGTGCACACGAACAGAACGCGTTACCTTAATCTTACCACTATTGTTAAACCACTGAATATAGTACGGATGGGGGTGTGGTCTTGTGGTGAGAGATAGCTTCTCCACCAACTCCATGCTCGCCAAGTTGTTGCAACTCCCTCCGTCAATGATGATGCGAACCGAACGTTCTTTCACCACTCCCTTTGTGTGGAACAAATTATGCCTCTGGTTTTGCTCGGCCTTCGATACCTGCACACTTAACACACGTTGAGCAACCAAACTAGCATATTTATCTGCATCGTCAGGAGTCATATACTCTATATCATGAGCATCATCATGGGCACCCTGTTCCTCATGAGCAATGAGAACTAGAGTCTCCTCATCATAGTCACTCGCTGACTCATACCCACCATCCGCCGTAATAGTCATCACACGCTTGGAGGGACAGTCTTTTGCGAAGTGACCTCCACCTTGGCACCTGCGACATTTAATATCACGATCTCGTGTTTGCCCTGTGGACGCCATGGATGAAGAAGAACTCGCCGCTGGACCACTCTGTGCACCCTTGAATGGTGGCGCTGGCTGTTTTGGTGGCTCCCTGTAAGAATGAGCGGCTGAAGTAGATGGTGGCGCAGCAGGACGTGTGGATGTAGAAGCTCCACGCGATGTCCATGATGTATTTCGTCCTGCAGAAAAGTTAAGTCTCGTAGCGGCCTGTCGATCCTGCACTTCACGTTCAGCTTTACAAGCAAGATGAAACAAACGAGTGATAGTAGCAAAGTCCTTGTATTCTAGAATAGTTTGTATCTCCCTGTTTAAGCCACCCATAAAACGTGCAAGCATAGCTTCATTATCCCCTACTAGGCCACATCTAATCAATCCAGTTTGTAATTCTTGATAATATTCCTCTACAGAATTTTTTCCTTGTCTCAAACGCTGAAATTTTTGTAACAATTCACGTTGATAATAAGGAGGAACCCAGCGAGTACGCATAGCATCTTTTAAAGCAGCCCAAGTAGTTGGAATATTATTAGCATGCAATCTACAATGTTCAGACCACCAAATAGATGCAAAGCCCGTGAATTCACAAACAGCAGCAGTAACACGTCTATTCTCAGGATATTGTAAACATGTAAAACGTTGTTCAGTTTCTAACTCCCAAGTAAGATAAGCATCAGGAATATATCTACCCTCAAACGGCTTAAGATTCAATTTAAGTTTAGGCACATGTTCATCATCGCGTACCTGAGGGGGTGGTTGGTGTCGACCGTGGCGAATGTTGGGACGTGGACGTCCAGCTGGCTGCTCATAGGCCGCTTCCTGTTCCACCTCCTCCTCGTAATCACCCTCGTAGTTGTCGTCCTGGCCGACGTCAGAAGCAGCAGCAGCAGCAACTGCAGCAGCAGGAGGAGCACCAATACCAGCAGCTTGTCCTCGCGGAAACAGAATACGTCGTGCACGTGGTAGTGGCGGTGGCTGTGGCTGTGCTGAAGGTAGGCGTGCGATCAACTCAGTAAACTTGGCGTCGAGCTTGGTGTCGATCATCTTCTCCACGCCATCAATCGCCTCTGTAAATCTGGTCTCGATGTCCTGCACCTGTTGAGACATCATACGTGCAAATTTATCATGTAGCTCCTTGTTTGTCATGTTCTCCCAATCGGGTGCATCCCGCGCCACTTCATCATGTGATCCTGGCATGGTTAGCAGAAATAGAAAACACACAGGAATATGATCCTACTTCTACTAATGGGATGGATGTGGGGTGGTGGAAAGCACAAATCCGCCAAGCTTTTCTTACGTTCTTACCGATTCTTACCTAGCAGTAGGTGGTGATGTACAACCAACGGGTCAAAACTCTCAGAGATATGGTAGAGCGATGGCCAGGAGGTGTCAAAAACGCACGATGTAGGATATATGTGGAGCTGTAGGTAGGCTTGACAAATATGGTAGCAAAAAGATCAACAGTAATCAAAACAGAGATGCAAAGCTGAATAAACACTCAATGTCGGTACTGTGCTGATCCTAGGCTAGACCGTACTAGAGACGCGAGCCTAAAACACCAACGAAAGCACGGCGCGGCACGTAACAACTGTGAAGCACACTCTGAATTTTTGATTTTCACTCTTTTTTTTTTTGCTCTTTTTTTTTTGCGATGCGGGACTGCGGTGGCTGAAAAAGTGCGAAAAAATCACTATGGTGGCGAACGTCTCAAAACGAGTTTCTGGACCTAAGGAACGTATGGGCACGAAATTTTTTTACCCCTGAAAATTTTGGCCTAAAAACAGCTCTGAAAAGCGTGCCAGACTCTTTTTTTTTTTTTTTTGGAAATCACCCTCTTCTACGTACGACAAAAGATTGGTGAAATCCGACTCTAATCAACTCAAAACTATTCTGGCTACGGAGATATCAGGAACCGTACTGATGGTGGAACTCAACTCGGACTCGTGAGACGTGGTGGTGTATATGGACTCTGCTTGGCGGAACGTGGTGGTATATCTGGACTCGGATTGGCGGAACGTGGTAGGATGACTACTGGTGCGGCGGCGACGTGGCAAACTGTGATCAGAACTCGAAACTCTAAGGGAACTAGACGCTAAGATCAGCAACTTGACACAACGATGCAACCGTAAATTCAACAAAGCAAGTACTGAAAAGAAAACTGGACAACGGCTAGGACTGTCTTGGGACGTGATGATCTAACCCTAATTTTTTTTGTTGGCTTTTTCGTGGACTGTAGGTATGAAGAACAGAACCAATCTAGACTATGAAAACTGGTAAATCTCACCGAGCAACCTGGAAATCTGATACCACTTGATAGAGGCGAAGGTGTCCCGATGTTTCGATGAGATGGTGTAGATCGATTATGGTGGAGATGACTTTCACGATCCGACTACGAACGTGCGAAGACGTTGCGCCTTAGCGATCGCTAAACCAACTCCGAGAGGCTATTGATCCCGTGGATGCACGATCAACCTGACCACGAAGGTCTAATTCCTGCAAGCAATCGAAGAACAAGCAAGAACTAAGAATTGCAATCTGGATATTGCGAATATAAGATGAATGATTACGAAAGTTGGGGTTCCAATGAGGTCTTGGCCTGGTCGGATGACACAAACGAAGAGCTCGAAGTTGCGGCTATGGCTAACTTTAATCTAATTAAAACCCAAGTCTAAACGACGCCCTAAGGGCTGTATATATGGGGGAACAGAGGGGATTTTCGTGACCCCTTGGAGGTGGGGTCCGAAAACAACCCTAACTCGGTTTCCCCACACATACGGACTCTAAAAACAGCCTATAATGTGGTATTTCGAAATTACATGGGCCCAGCCCAATATTAAGGTGACGCAGCACCTATAATTGCTCTTGGACGAAAATAATGAAGTGGCATCTCGTGTATTCCGTCCAAGCCTTCATGCATGCCTTATGGTGGCTTCAACGTGCGAAAATCCCCACTGGAAACTCCACTGTACTTTCCCCCGCGCGCACCTTCTTCTCCATTCTTGATCCCGCTCCAATGACCATCCTTCTTGTCCATGCTAGGTCCTTCATTCATAAGCAAAACAAAAGTATCTAATTTAGGCAGCATCATATGTTCATGAACAATAGAAGGATTCGCAAGAAACGAAAGTACCTGATAATTTAGTTGACGTGCACGTGCTCTAGTAACTGGTCCAGTATGTGTAGTTGGTGAGGGTATGGGTGTAACATTAGTAGGGATGTCCTCATCAGGAACACCATGAAGAGACACAATTCTAGAGACGTACAAGTCCGCTAACTGGCTAGCAGTTATAGACTCGGGAACTGGAAGGAAGTGTGCAACTTTGGAAAGGCGGTCAATGACCACGAAGATGGCATCATTTCCTTTCTGTGTTTTTGGAAAGCCGGTGATGAAATCCATACTGACTTTATCCCATTTCCACTCAGGGATAGGAAATGGTTGAAGAGTGCCAGCAGGTCTTTGGTGTTCGGCCTTAATGCGACGACAAACATCACATTCAGCAATGAACTTAGCAATTTCTCTCTTCATCCTAGTCCACCAAAATATCTGGCGTAGGTCTCGGTACATCTTTGTGCTACCAGAATGAATTGAGAGGGGAGTGTCATGAGCTTCTTTGAGGATTAGCCTCCCAAGGGTTGGTTTCGCCACCAAGGTAGAAAGATAGCCATGAGGAACAATCTCGAGATTGAGTTTTCGAAATTCCTCATGAATAAGTGGTTGATGCTGTTGTAACATGAGGTTGTTACAATACGACTTACGACTTAGTGCATCAGCCATGACATTGGCTTTGCCTGGGGTGTAAGAAATTCCTAAGTCATAATCTTTTATCAACTCAATCCAGCGTCTTTGCCTGAGATTAAGATCTGGCTGGGTGAAAATATATTTGAGGCTTTGGTGGTCGGAATAGATCTCACAACGATTACCAAGGAGGTAATGTCGCCAAGTTGTTAGGGCATGAACTACTGCAGCGAGTTCAAGATCATGGGTAGGATAGTTCTCTTCATGTGGCCGCAACTGGCGTGAAGCATAAGCTACCACATGTCTATCTTGCATAAGTATGCATCCTAACCCTTGCCGTGAGGCGTCACAAAAGATCTCGAAATGCTTTTTGGTGTCTGGAGGTGCAAGTACGGGTGCAGAAGTCAATCTTCTTTTTAGCTCTTGAAAGCTTTCCTCGCACTTGGGAGTCCATAGGAATTTCTTATCTTTCTTGAGGAGTTCAGTTAGAGGCTTTGCAACTTTGGAGAAGTTCTCAACGAAGCGACGGCAATAGCTGGCTAGGCCAAGAAAACTCCTAACTTGCCTAACCGATTCAGGTGGAGTCCAGTCAAGGACGGCCTGAACTCTCTCGAGATTCACAGCAATGCCTTTTGCAGAAATCACGTGGCCTAAGTAGGTCACTTCTGGTAGCCAAAATTCACACTTGGAGAATTTAGCATACAGGCGATGCTCTCTAAGTTTCATCAATACCAGCCTTAGGTGTTCGGCATGTTCTGCTTCATTCTTCGAGTAGATGAGAATGTCATCAAGATAAACCACAACAAATTTATCTAGGTACTCCATAAAGATTGGATTCATCATGCGTGAGAAAGTGGCGGGGGCATTGGTCAAACCAAAGTACATGACGGTGTACTCGTAAAGACCATAACGAGTAGTAAAAGCCATTTTGGGAATGTCCTCGTTTCGGATTTTGATTTGATAATAACCTAATCTCAAATCCATCTTGGAGAAGACAGAGGATCCTGCAAGTTGATCATAAAGATCATTGATCCTGGGCAATGGGTACTTGTTCTTTATCGTCGCTAAATTTAGCGGGCGATAGTCTACGCACATCCTTTCTGTTCCATCTTTCTTCGTTACGAACAGAACGGGGCAACCCCATGGCGATGAGCTAGGGCGGATGAAGCCTTTTTCCAACAAAGCTTCCAGTTGGGTTTTAAGCTCAGCTAACTCACGTGGGGCCATTTTGTATGGGCGTCGGGAAATTGGTGCGGTTCCTGGGGCAAGATCCACTATGAACTCTACACATCTATCGGGTGGCATGCCCGGCAGCTCTTCAGGAAAGACATCCGGGAAGTCACGAACCACCGGAACATCTTCAAGGTCGGGAAGGGGAAGCACATTCAAAGAATGCACCTGGGTTCTTGTTCTGGGTGAGGTGTAATCTACTGTCTGGCCTGAAGGATGTGTAAGTCTAACTGACTTGGCTTTACAATCAATAAAAGCATGTTGTCTTGATAACCAATCCATACCAAGGATGACATCAATGTCTGAAGACTTGAGGGCTATGAGTGAAGCAAGGAATACTAAACCCTCAATTGCAATTTGATTACCATGGCTTACTCTATTAGTTTGCCACTTGGAACCAGGAGTTTGAATGATCATAGGGGTGAACATTTCATCAAAGGATATCTCATGCCGAAGTGCATAACTCTCTGACATGAATGAGTGAGATGCTCCTGGGTCGAAAAGGACAGAAGTGGGAACAAAATTGACTGGGAGCGTACCAAGAATGACGTCAGAAGTACTATCAGTTTCCTCAGTTGAGATTTGGTTCACACATCCAAAACTTGCGGAAGTGGAAAGCTTAGCGGTGGGAACCTTCGGAGGTGGTTTGGCACGAATAGTGGGGTTTCCTTTGGCATGGGGTGGAGCATTCTGATTGACGGAGCACTCACGAGAGTAGTGACCAGGCTGGCCACATCTGAAGCAGGCTCCAAAGATAGTGCGGGGAGTTGGGTTGTTTGGTGGAGCTGGTGGACGAGGCGGCACAAGGGATGGCCTCGGTGGGTTGTTCTGGGGAAACAAACTGTTAGGAATCCAGATCATGCGCTTCTGAGGGCGTGAACTGGAAGAAGGGGCAAGCTCAAGAGCATGCTTGCGAGACTTCTCAAAAACTTCATTGCCATGCTCAGCTCTGAAGGATCTGTTGACTAAATCCTCAAAGGTGGCAAACTCAAGGAGGTTGAGATCATGACAAAGGATGGGGCTAAGTCCCTTGCGGAACCTTGCCTGCTTTCTGACATCGGTGGTGATCTCATCTTGGGCATAACGAGCAAGACGGTTGAACTCCCTCACATACTCATGAATGGACATCTCCCCTTGATTCAGATTGCAGAACTCTTCCTTCTTGCACTCCATCAACTCATCCAGAATGTGGTACCCTCGAAAGGCAACACAGAACTCCTGCCAAGTCACTACTTGACCGTCTGGCTGCATTGCAACATAGTTCTCCCACCACTGAAGAGCAGCACCTTCCAAGAAGTATACCGCGAAAACAACTCGGTCATCGGGAGCAACATGTGCTGTATCAAGCTTACGCTCGATGGAACGGAGCCAATCATCAGCTTCAAGGGGCTCAGAAGAACATCGGAATACCGCTGGATTGAGGAAGATGAAGTCCTGAATGCTGACCACCACATTACGATGGTGGGTGGTATTCTGCTCGATGAGCTCCAAAAGGCGTGTTTGATCACGTCTATTCCGCTCAGCTTCCATCATGATTTCCGCCGCAGAAGGCGGTGGTGGAGGTTCATCATCATTTCGATTCCGATCACGGTCTCGATTCCGAAGAACAGCACTACGAGTTCCACCTGACATCCTGTGTGATAAAAATCAACAATCAGAACAGGTTGTACGATGGAGGCAAGGATAAAAGGATATGATTTAGGTGGAAAAGATAATAATGCGAAGGCAATGCTTCAAAGAAACACGGAACAAATCCGGTAGCATAACGGCTACACCGGGATGGAAAATGAAACAACCTCGAAGAAATTGGACAGAACTTCTTCAAGGAACTCAAAACACGAAGACTCTGGACATCCACAACAATCCTACGGCTATAAGGTGGCAATCAAAGAGATGTTCTAGTAAGACATAGATGAGCCTAGTCCTATCTTCCCGTAGAAAAGGTAAGGGTGACTCAGAACTCAGATCGATGAGGGTAAGGAGAAAAAAAGAAGCCTTACGTTGTTCCCTTATATACCCAGAGTAACTATATAACTATAGAGTGCTAGACTCGACTTCGGCCAAGGCTGATAATCCTACAGTCAGTCCTTCTCTGATACCAAGTCTGTCGGGACCCGGGGTTAGCGTATGCAAGTCCCGCTACGACATAGTCATATGGAGAGCCGAGAACCGTACCCACTTGTCTAAGCAGACAAGGCCAAGCACAGAACGTTCTCAGAAAGCATCGTACGTGAGGGTCATCCCATCCAGGCCGGATGATCAACTGAGATGGGTCCTCATCGTCCGCACACAAGTCTAAATGCTATGGGTGATGAACTCCCATATTCACAGACAAGTCGCCTCAACCATACTATCGACTATCTCATAACTCTTACATAGACTTACTCCAGCCCGATCACTTACTCGAGGTCTAGGGCGGGATCGATCATACATCAAAGTGTGCACGAGACAGAGTCTCGAACAATCCCATCGCGATGAACCAAGATGCGCACATCTAAGGGCCACTTGGTGTATAAAAGACCGTCAGCCAGATCACAACTAAGGTCTCGAAAACCCATACTAAAACATGCATGTTATAAACATACACGTAGCACACATGTCTAGTATGAACAGAAGGTATCATTGCGATTCTCTACAATGTATACATCTTTATTAATAACTCTTACAGAGTGCACACAGAGATCACAAGTCTGTGATCCAACATTACAACAAACATGCGGAAGCAAAGTAGGTCTGAGTACAGACAAGTTTAACAAATGGCTTAGAGAAACCTTATCTAAAAACAAGACCTCCACGAGGGAACCAGTCGTCTGACTGGGACTACACTAGCTTGGTCTTGGTCTGAGCCTTCAATCTTCGAGCTTCGGGTAGAAGCCACCATCTGGTAGGTGGGTTCATCTAAAACATAGAATAAGCTAACGTGAGTACAAAGTCGTACTCAGCAAGACTTACGTAGGAACTATACTACTCATGCACATGTATCAAGGTAAAGGGAGGTGGGGTTTCACTTGCAGAAATGCCAGCTTTGACTTGGCTAGTCCTGAACTACGAGTACCAGACTTGAGGTAAGAAGCGTACACGAGTCCACTACATCTCCAACCAATACACCACTATGGTTACTTCCTCGACTTCCCCACGAGGAGCACACCATAGCACTCACACTTATCTTGGTGTGTTTTAGAAGTATCCAGTTCAAGTTGTCTAATAATCGAGCACAGCTCTCCAAGTAGTCCCTTACCGCGGACGCGGCTATTCGAATAGTTTATTAACCCTGCAGGGGTGTACTGCTACACACATGGAACTATCAGTTACCGCATTTGTACTCGACACCGTTCAAGAGGTGTCGGCGAGGATAATTCCCACAAATTTTAACTCACAGCCAACTCAAATTCAATGGAGACGCCTATCTGGGCTGGAATCCACATCGTGAACCCGGCCGGTTTACCGATGTGGTCCCCGTAGATGTGTGCAGGGTCCCAAGCCGGTCTGAATAGCCGTTCTTCCACTTCGCAGACTGTGCCACAGACCTACCAGAACTCCGAACTAATGCGACTCATTGAACTGAGAAGGGGTGAGTTAGTAGGTTGAGCGGGGGTCCATGTGCCCAACATGTGGTAGTACTCTTCGTCTTGGATCACCACACAAGAACTCGGGCTTAGGGCGATGTTCAATGAGACAACCCACTGTGTACTCCTACACAGCCTCTCATCGTTCACCTTGTATTAGGGTAGATTCACCAACACAGTTTCACTTTCATCAACACCATGTTCACTATCATCCTGACTCACATCAAAAACATCATCATTGTAAACTCTAAGCATGCAATAAGCAGTAATAGTTGCAGGGGCCACATGATATCAGTCAACTCCTATGTCAGCTAGGATTGTGGTTTGCTTACTACTGTGACAAGATGATAGGTCATGCATCGGATATGGGTTTAACTATGCGGTAGAATCGATACAAGGTGATCTCCTAAACATGCATAAGCGAGACTGAGAGGGAATTGGGATTTTATAGACATGATCAATGGGGGGTTGCTTGCCTTGCTGAAGAGGATCAGTCACGGGGTCTTCAACAAAGGGGGTGATCTCGGGTTCCGGCTCCACTTCTATCAGCAACATGACAATCATAGAATCAACATAATGTACAATGCACAATCACTTGAATAAGATTGTAATGGTGATGTTCATGGTACTGATGTGTTGAGCATTTCATTTAAAAGGAGTATATTGCATTTGAGTTGCAAATTCAAACTCCATTTGATTTATCGATGAATTTCAAATGCATTTGAATGCATGAAAGTTCATTTGAAAAGGTTGATCATGAAGTGATGTTGTATAGTTGGAAGAAAGTCTCTGATGTGTGGATGAATCCATCTAAAATAAGTGCGTTGCAAAGTCATTTTCAAATTCACTCCAAATTTAAATTTGAAAAGGATCCATATGCATGTTTTCTACTGTTCACCCATTTTAAAATGGTCAAACATAGAAACAAGTTGCATATTCATAATCCTTGTATTTTTCTGATGATTTTAGACATATTATTTGTCCAATTTGGAGTTAATATGAATTTTCTATGATTTATTGAAGTTTAAGTTATTTTCTGGAATTTCTCTGATTAAATTAAATCGATTAAACAGAGTTATTGCGTCAGCCTGACGTCAGGGTGACGTGGAGGGGGCTGACGTGTGGGTCTGGGCTGTCAACCTCTGGGTTAATTAACCCGGTTAGTTTAAACTAACCAGGGGTTAGTTAGCCTAGGGGGGCCACTGGTCAGTGGGGTTAGGTGGGGATTAGGAGGGGGTTTAGGGCGCTAATGGCGCCGCAGGCACGGGCACGCCGAAGCTTCGCCAAAAAAACGCTAGAGGGCTCGGGGAGGGGTCTGGGGGCACAGGCGAGTAGCTGGGGCTCGTCCTCATCGGCTAGGGCTAGCTAGGGCTCGCCGGGAGGCCCTTGGTCACGGCAACTTCAACATCGGCGGCGGCCGGAGCACGGTGCTCGTCGGGAATGGGCTCCAGGGCACGGGAATAAGAGCGGGGAGCACTGGGAGGTGCCTCTTCGCCTTGCGCATCGTCTGGCATAGGAGGGGTTCAAGGGCACGGCCTGTGGCGACAACAGCGTCAACCGCGGCGGCGGTACGGCCACTGTCCTCGCCGGAACTACGCGAGAGGGCATGAGAGGAGGTGGGGAAGGGGGCAAACTGACGAGCGGCTCACCCTGGATCGAATGGAGAGGACGGCGGGGTCAGGGGTCTCTCGACGGCGACGAATTTGGAGCTCCTCTTCTCGGCGGCCAGCGGCGGATCCTTGGGGCTGGCGTCGTCTCCGGTGGTCCTCTCCTCGAATTGAAGCTGGAGATCGACGTAAGCGTCACCGGGGAGGACGAAGGACAAGGCGGCGAGGCTTGTCGGCGTAGTTGGCCGCGTCGGGGCATCATCGCGCTCCGGGTAGGGATACGGGTGCGGCGGGTGTGCGGCGAGAACGAGAGAGAGAGACCGAGAAGACGGCAGAGGAGAGGGGGAAAAGAACCGGGCCTTCTCCAAGCGGCTCTGCGTCGAGGTGGAGGCAGAGACGCGGCTGCGAGGCTGCCACCGCGGCAGCTGCGGCATGCCGGGCACGCATCAGTGTGCTCGTGCCCGGGGAAGACGATAGGGGAGCCCCAGGTGGGCTGGGCCGGCCAGGTGGGCTGCGGGGGAGCTAGTCGGGCTTCTTCGCAGGTAAGACCCTTTTCTTATTTCTTTTCTATTTTCTTTTCTGTAATATGTTGGCCATGCTAAAAATAAATAGCTAGGCATTTTTAAAAATGCTGAAACTTTTTATATGGCCTCATATTATATTAGACTAGCCACTTATAAAGTTTGGCACTTTTTAAAATTCAAATTATTTGAACTTTAATTCAAATAGAGGTTTTTGAATTAATCCATGCTCCTGTGTGAATATTTGAAAAATCCATGAGCATGGGGTGGGTCCCACATCACTTGATATGTGATCACACTCATTTATAGGACTTTTCAAAAATGCAAAAGGTATTTTTGGAGCAACTTTTTATCTGGCCTTTTGAAATAATTTCTCTAGGGCTTTTCTTTTCCCCATTTTTGAATTTCTTTTGAAAAAATTTAACATGAATGCAAAGGAGCACTGGATCCTAGCACATACCTAACTTGGGGTTGTGACACTTTTATACACCAAGTGGCCCTTAGATGTGCGCAGCTTGGGGCAACGCGATGCGATTGCTCGTGACTCTGTCACGTGCACACTTTGTTGTATGATCGAGCCCGCCGTAGACCCCGACTAAGTGATCGGGCTGGAGTAAGTCAATGTAAGAGTTAGGATTCAATCGATAACATGGTTGAGGCGACTTGTCTATGAGTATGGGATTCACCACCCATAAGCATTTAGACTTGTGAGCGGACGATGAGGACCCATCTTAGTTGATCATCCGGCCTGGATGGGTGCCCCTCACGTTCGATGCTTTCCGAGAGTGTTCTGTGCTTGGCCTTGTCTGCTTAGACAAGTGGGTACGGCTCTCGGCTCTCCATGTGATTGAGTTGTGACTGGAATTACATACGCATATTCCGGGTCCCAACAGACTTGGTATCAGAGCAGGACTGTCTGTAGGATTATCAAGCCTTGGCCGATGTCGAGTCTAGCATTCTATAGTTATATAGTTACTTGGGTATTAAGGGAACAACGTAAGGCTTCTTTTTTCTCCTTACCCTCATCGATCTGCGTTCTGAGTCACCCTTATCTTTTCTACGGGATGATAGGACTAGGCTCATCTATGTCTTACTAGAACATCTCTTTGATTGCCACCTTATAGCCGTAGGATTGTTGTGGATGTCCAGAGTCTTCGTGTTTGCTTCTATGTAGCCGTAGGAAAGTTGTGTTCGGTTGTCTAGAGTTGTGGTACTTCCTGTTTTGAACTTCTTATGTAAGTGATGTTGAAATGTTGTGAGGATTTCCATTTCTCTTGCAATTATAGTTGTTATGCTGTCCAAGTCATTCCAGGTTTCTTCATAATCTGATGCATTTGCAAAATCCTTCTCCCCATTTCGGTTGTCCTTTTAGAAGAACTTCTAGGTGGCATACCCGACAGTTCTCTAGAGTTTGTTGTAGGTTTTATTCTAGAAACCTATATTGATGCATTTGAAGTTCTTCCTCCCAGTTTAGATGTATTCTAGCCAGAACAACCACACTAATCATCATGTTGGGGTATGATGGCTTCTCGCCCCTTCGTTGGTTACCCCAAGTGGAAGGTTGAGATGTAGTGCAGCAGCAGTTTTCCCTCAGTGAAGATACCAAGGTTTTTCTCCAGTAGTACTCCAGAGATGATAAGTAGGTGTCAGCGGCGCAACGGACGCGGACCTGCACACAGACACAGATAACTTTGTTCCCAACGAAGTTCAGAGACGTTGTCAATCTCTCCGGTCTTGTTGTTCACAAGGATAAAATGCAAGGGATAATGATAGCAAGTAAAAGCAGTAAAGTAAATATAGCGTGGAAACAATAATGAGGATATGGACCGGGATACGTGATGTTAGCTAGTGATGTCTCTCTCCCAAAAGACGATAAAATTGCTATGCGAGGTAAACAAATTACAGAAAGGCAATTGACAGGATTATGAACGCACCGCAATGCTAACTATGCTACAAAAGAAAGGACGAGGTTCAAAAGCACAGGCAGTACGCCAAGATAAGTAGACCGAAATCCACCTGCATCTACTACTAATCATCCACCTTGAGATATCTATCCAGAACATCTCGCTGGTATTAAGTTGTGAGCCCCACCCAAAGTGTAAACCCAAAGCAACAGACAACTGCATTAAAAAGAACTCTGCGTAAAGTAAACAATCCTTGTGACCGCGGTCACAAGCATCGTTGTTTTCCCCCTTGTGGCAACAGCACATCCCCTAGACTCATGTTTCTGTCACTCAAGCGTGTCATCGGGGGGCATGAACCCACAATCGAGCACAACGTTCCCTCTTGAAGTCACTACCTAGTACTTGGCCAAAGCAATAAACAGCAACGGAGAACATGCAAGAATTACTTAGGAACAAAAATATAAGAGATAAAAACCAAATATATTACTCTATCACAATCTGAACATAATCTCATAATCCATCAGATCCTATCAAACTCAACATAGCAATAGCAGAAATATTACAAAGGTGCCTCGATCATGTAGGGCAGCTCACGAGGTCTAAACAATGAAGATCAAAGAGGGGAGGAGAACATCACATAGCTACTGATCACGGACCCATGGTCCAAGGAAAACTACTCACGAGACATCCGGGGAGCATCCATGGTGGAGACGAGACTCCCGGAGGTCAATCCTCCCTCCGGCAGGGTGCCGGGAAGAGGTCTTCTGGTGCTCCCGATTTTCGGAAGCGCGGCGACGGCGGAACAGAGGCGAGTTCGCGGAATAGGGTTCCTCTTCTGGAGTTTTCCTGTGACGAAGAATAAATAGGCGAAGGGGGGAAGCCAGAGGTGGACCAGGGGCCCCAGGGGTGGAGCCACGCCGGGTGGGGCCACGCCGGGTGGCCGCCTGGGGCCCCCTGGCTCCCCTCTGGCCCCTCCCGGGCTCTTCGCGAAGCTTCCTCCACGCTGATTTTTTATCTGAATTTTCCCGAATTTTTCTGACACTTTTTATATGGGGGAAAACTGAAATAGAAAAACAGCAGAAAACTAGAACTGGCACTGGGGTGCACTGAGTTAATAGGTTAGTTCAAATATGATCAAAAATTTATGAAGGTGTATCTAGATCATACCATTATCACACAAAACATGCATGGAGCAAGAAGAAATTATAGATACGTTTTGGACGTATCAGAGTACTTTGCTACTCTGGCATATCTGTTGTAGCCCCTAGTAAACCTTGGTCATCCTCTAGGAAGCTATCCATAGATCCAACCCCTTAAACCTAGCCACCCGACAGATGTGTAGAATTCATAGTGGATCTTATACCAGACACAACCCCGATTTCGAGACGTCCATGTAGAATGGCCCCACATGAGTTAGCTGAGCTAAAAACCCAACTCGAAGCTTTGTTGGAAAAAGGCTTCATCGGCCCTAGCTCATCGCCATGGGGTTGCCCCGTTCTGTTCGTAACGAAGAAAGATGGAACAGAAAGGATGTGTGTAGACTGTCGCCCGCTAAATCTAGCGACGGTAAAGAACAAGTACCCACTGCCCAGGATCAATGATCTTTATGATCAACTTGATGGATCCTCTGTCTTCTCCAAGATGGATTTGAGATTAGGCTATCATCAAATCAAAATCAGAAACGAGGACATTCCAAAAACGGCGTTCACTACTCGTTATGGTCTTTACGAGTTCACCGTCATGTCCTCCGGTTTAACCAATTCCCCCGCCACATTCTCGCGCTTGATGAATTCGATCTTCATGGAGTACCTAGATAAATTTGTTGTAGTGTATCTTGATGACATTCTCATCTACTCGAAGAACGAAGAAGAGCACGCAGAACATCTTAGGCTGGTATTGATGAAACTTCGAGAGCATCGCCTTTATGCCAAGTTCTCTAAGTGCGAATTTTGGCTACCAGAAGTGGCCTACTTAGGCCACGCGATTTCTGCGAAAGGCATTGCTGTCAATCCCGAGAGAGTTCAGGCCGTCCTTGACTGGACTCCACCTGAATCGGTTAAGCAAGTTAGGAGTTTTCTTGGCTAAGAAAGCTATTGTCGCCGCTTCGTTGTGAACTTTTCTAAAGTTGCAAAGCCTCTAACTGAACTCCTCAAGAAAGATAAGAAATTCCAATGGACCCCCAAGTGCGAGAAAGCTTTCAAGAGCTAAAAAGAAGATTGACTTCTGCACCCGTACTTGCGCCTCCAGACACCAAAATCGATTTCGAGATCTATTGTGACGATTCACGGCAAGGGTTAGGATGCATACCTATGCAAGATCGTCATGTGGTAGCTTACGCTTCACGCTAGTTGCGTCCACATGAAGAGAACTATCCTACCCATGATCTTGAACTCGCTGCCGTAGTTCATGCCCTGACAACTTGGCGGCATTACCTCCTTGATAATCGTTGTGAGATCTATTCCGACCACCAAAGCCTCAAATATATTTTCACCCAGCCAGATATTAATCTCAGGCAAAGACGCTGGATAGAGTTGATAAAATATTATGACTTAGGAATTTCTTACACCCCAGGCAAAGCCAATGTCATGGCTGATGCACTAAGTCGTAAGTCGTATTGTGACAACCTCATGATACAACAGTATCAACCACTTCTTCATGAGGAATTTCGCAAGCTCAATCTTGAGATTCCTCATGGATTTCTTTCTACCTTGGTGGCGAAACCAACTCTTGAGGATCAAATCATAGTTGCCCAAAGGCGTGCACGAGGTGTTCGCCGGATCAAGGAGAACATTGCTAGCGGAGTTGCTAAATGTTTCTCCACAAATAGTAAAGGAACGGTATTCTTTGAAAATTGTTTGGTAGTACCTAATAATAGGGATATAAGGCAACTAATCCTCAAAGAAGCCCATGACACTCCCCTCTCGATTCATCCCGGTAGCACAAAAATGTACCGAGATCTACGCCAGAGATTTTGGTGGACTAGGATGAAGAGAGACATTGCTCGATATGTTGCCGAATGTGATGTTTGTCATCGCGTTAAGGCAGAACACCAAAGACCTGCTGGTACTCTTAAACCATTTCCTATTCCCGAGTGGAAATGGGACAAAGTCGGTATGGACTTCATCACCGGCTTTCCAAAAACCCAGAAAGGAAATGATGCCATCTTCGTTGTCATTGATCAACTTTCCAAAGTTGCTCACTTCCTTCCTGTTCGCGAGTCTATTACTGCTAGCCAGTTAGCGGACTTGTATGTCTGTAGAATTGTGTCTCTTCATGGTGTTCCTTTGGAAATCAATTCTGATCGTGGTAGCCTTTTCACCTCTAGATTCTGGGAAAGTTTTCAAAATGCTATGGGAACTCATCTCTCCTTTAGTACAGCTTTCCACCCTCAATCTAGCGGTCAAGTTGAAAGGGTTAACCAAATTCTAGAAGACATGCTCAGAGCTTGTGTTATATCTTTCGGAAAGAATTGGGAGAAGTCTCTTCCATTTGCCAAATTTTCTGATAACAATAGTTTTCAATCTAGTCTGAACATGGCTCCTTTTGAACTCCTCTATGGACGAAGATGTCGAACACCCCTAAACTGGTCAGAAACCGGTGAAAGACAATTCTTTGGACCGGATATGATCAAGGAAGCAGAAGAGCAAGTTCGCATTGTTCGTGATCGATTGAAAGCCGCCCAGTCTTGTCAGAAAAGCTACTATGATCGTCATCATAGGCAAGAAAGCTACAATCTGGACGCGAAGGCTTACCTTCGGGTTACTCCTCTGAAGGGAACCCAAAGATTCGGTATCAAAGGCAAGTTGGCCCCACGTTACATCGGAACTTTCCGCATTCTTGCTAAACGTGGAGAAGTTGCCTACCAACTTGAACTACCTCCGCACCTTTCCCGAGTACACAATGTATTCCATGTATCACAACTCGGGCGTTGCTTCAAGGACCCCATCTGTGAAGTCGACCATGAAACGCTTGATCTCCGAGATGACCTTTCTTATCAGGAGTACCATGTTCGTATTCTTGATTCCGCAGAGCGTGTCACTCGTCGTCAGAAGATCAAGTTCCTCAAAGTGCAATAGTGACATCACTCCGAGAAAGAAGCAACCTGGGAAAGAGAAGACCGCCTCCGTGCCGAGTACCCCTCCTTCCTCCCGACGGCTTCTGAATCTCGGGACGAGATTCTGTTGAGTGGGGGCGAGTTGTCAGAACCCCAACTAGGGTAAGTGCTAGGGCTTGCTTGTCCCTTTGCTTCATGTGAAATTCAAATGGAAATTCAAAAATGGGGAAAAGAAAAGCCCTGAGAAATTAATTCAAATGGCTAGATAAAAATTTCCTCTAAAACTCCATTTGAATATTTGTAAAACTTCTGAAAATGTGCATGACTAAGTTCCATGTGTTGTGGGACCCACTTCATGCATATGGGATTTTAGAAAAATCCAAATAGGGATAGGAAAATAAATTAAACTCCAATTTGAATTTAAATTCAAATTGTTTGAATTTCAAAAGTCACCAAAACTTGTGAGTGGCTAATGGCATGACCCCTAAGCCCACATAAAAGTTTTGGGGATTTTTAAAAATGCTCTGGTATTTTTATTTATTGGAGCAAACAAAAGGCAGAAAAATAAAAAGAAAGAAATAGAAAGGGGAAGCACCCCCCCTGGCTTTGGCCCAACTCATGTCCCCCCAGCCCACCAGGCGGCCCAGCCCACTCCCCCTTTTGTCTTCTTCCCCAAGCTCCTCGGTGGCGAGCCGAGGGAGCACTGCGACTGCCACCGCAACGAGGAGAAGCACCTAGGCTTCCCCTTCCTCCTCCCTTGCGCCACGCAACGCCCAGAGGCCCCCCGCGTACTCCCCTCCCTTCTTTGTTTCCTCCAGTGCCGCCGTCGTCAAGATTTCGGCCGCCACAGAGAGAACGCCGGAGCGCCCCCGAGCTAACCACGCGGCCACCGGACTCCTTCTTCCTCGCCATGGCGTCCAAGTGAACCGTCGTCGCCGACTTCATCGTCCCGAGCCGCCAATTCGAGCTCTAGCCCCCAGCAGCCGATGCCACCGTCATCGAGACGCCGCCGGACGCCATGGATCCCGGCGAGGGATTGGACGCCGTAGAGCTCTCCCCGGTCCCCTCGTCTGCACTGTTGTTTTCCTCGCGTTGGGGTGAGCTTTTCCCCTCTTCTCACGTGCCTTCTCCCTTCCTCCTCCTCCGTGTGCCATGGAAGCCGACGATGGCCGCCGCGCCTTTTGACCCTGTCGTCACCCTAGGCCACGCAGGTGGCAACCGCCTTGTCAGGTAGATGCGCACGGGTGTGCTGCGCATCCTGGTGGTCGCAGCACTCCAAACCGAGCCCTGTGTCGCCATCCAGGGGAACTCTGCCGTGCACTGAGCTCGCCGCCGACAAACGATGACGTGGACCGGCCATTAGGGCTTAAGCACCTTGTTAACCACCCCCACATGGGCTGACGGGTGGGGCCTAGACCCCCCTAATCTCCTCTCTGTTTTATTTTAAACAGAGAGATAACTCTCTCTCACTGACAGGGCTGGCCCACTGGCCAGAGGACCCCTAACGTCAGCCATCGGTCATGCTGACGCAGTAAATAGAAAACAATTAAAAGAATTACAGAAAAGGATGAAAATTGAATAAACATCTAAAATTCATAGAAAATTCATATGAACTCCAAATTTAACATATAATATATGAAAAATGATCAGCAGAAAATGCTCTATCCAAATATCCAAATTTCAACAATGTTTGAGTTGATCTTAAATTGGTATCAAAAGATTTTTCTATTTGGTTTAATTGGAATTAACTCAAATTGAATTCAAATGCTATTCCAACTTCAACCAATGCAATGCAAACATGATCACTTGTACATCAGAGGCATATCACACACATGATCACATGGTTTACAATGATGAAACAATAGCAAATGCAGTTTGGCTAATTTGAAAATCATATATGGAGTTTGAATTTTCATTTCAAATGCAATACACTTCATTTAAATTGAATTTGCCATAAAATAGAAGCAATCACATCATGGACAACTATATCATGTGTATGTGCATTCTATTTCAATGTTTCCCCCCTTTGTTGATGTTTGTGCCGGTAATAGTGCTTCCGAGACGGTGATCACCCCCGAAGGAGAAGAAGTTCGGTAAACCCCGTGTATCGTCAGCAAGGCAAGCAAACCCCATTGATCATGTCTATAAAATCCTACTTCCCTCTCAATCTCGCTTATGCATGTTTAGGAGATCACCGAGACACGTTCTTTCGCATAGTTCAACACATTCCGATGCATGACCTATCCTTTTGTCACCGTATTAAGCAAACCACAATCCTAGCAGATATAGGATTTGAATGATGAGAATGTGGCCCCTGCAACTATTACTGCTTATTGCTGCTTAGTCATACAATGAGGTTACATTGTTTGTGAGTCGGGATGGATATTCATAATGGTGTTGATGATAACGTGTTGGTGAATCTACCCTAATACAAGGTGAACGATGAGAGGTTGTGTAGGAGTACACAGTGGGTTGTCTTATTGAACACCGCCTTAAGCACGGAGTTCTTGTATGGTAATCCAAGACAAAGAGTACAACCACACATTGGGCTCACTGACCCCTCTCGGCCTAGTACCTTGATCCGTGTTGGCGTCCAGGAGTCACATTAGTTCAGGCTTTCCATTTGGCATATGCATAGAAAAAGAATGATGAAGAATGCATCATATTAGATATGTGGGTGGATCTGTGAGGCAGTGATATGTGGGTGGATCAGAGGTGGCGTCTCGGTTGCCTGCATTGTCAGGGTCCGTATCGTTGATCCGGCCGGACTCTCGAGCGGTGACAAACTCCGATAGTCGACTCCTGGAATAGACCGTTTGTGAGCGAAGTGTCGTGGTGAACATCCTCGCCGGCACCCCTTGAATGGTGACGAGACCTGGAGGGAACTGATTGTCATGTGTGTGTAGTTTACACCCCTGCAGGGTTAACAAAACTATTCGAATAGCCGCGTCCGCGGTCATGGACTACTTGGAACCTGTACCTGATTATTAGACAACTTGAATGGATACTCTAAAACTCTCAAGATAAGCGTGAGTGTTGTGGCATGCTTTCTCGTGGGGAAGTTGAGGAAGTATCCATAGTGGTGTATTGGTTGGACACTTGGTAGTGGACTCGTGTACGCTTCTTACCTCAAGTCTGGTACTCGTAGTACAGGACTAGCCAAGTCAAAGCTGGCACTTCTTCATGTTGAAACCCCACCTCCCTTTACCTTGAAACTTCAGCATGAGTAGTATAGTTCTGATGTAAGTCTTGCTGAGTACGACTTTGTACTCACGTTTGCTTATTTTATGTCTTAGATGGAAACCCAGACCCCGAAGGAGACACCTTCCTGAAGCTCGACATTGACTAAGCTAGTATAGTCCCAGACAACAGTCTGGTCCCTCGTGGAAGGGCATGTATGTTGAACAAGGCTTCTCTAAGCCATTTGTTAAACTTGTTTGTGCTCGGACCTAATTTGCTTCCGTTCTTTGATGTAATGTTGGATCACAGACTCGTGATCTCCTTGTGTACTCTATGTAAGTTAATAAAGATATACTTTGTAGAGTAATGTGATGATACCTGTTGTTCACACTAGACATGTATGCTGCGTGTATGTTTATAACATGCATGCCTTAGTATGGGTTTTCGAGACCTTAGTTGTGATCTGGCTGGCGGTCTTTTATACACCAAGTGGCCCTTAGATGTGCGCAGCTTGGGGCATCGCGATGCGATTGCTCGTGACTCTGTCAGGTGCACACTTTGTTGTATGATCGAGCCCACCCTAGACCCCGATTAAGTGATCGGGCTGGAGTATGTCTATGTAAGAGTTAGGATTCAATCGATAACATGGTTGAGGCGACTTGTCTATGAGTATGGGATTCACCACCCATAAGCATTTAGACATGTGAGCGGACGATGAGGACCCATCTCAGTTGATCATCCGGCCTGGATGGGATGCCCCTCACGTTCGATGCTTTCCGAGAGTTTTCTGTGCTTGGCCTTGTCTGCTTAGACAAGTGGGTACGGCTCTCGGCTCTCCATGTGATTGAGTTGTGACTGGAATTACATACGCATATTCCGGGTCCCGACAGTTATGGACGAATTGAGACCTACTCCTTGTTCATAGACAACAACAACTGAGATAATCTTAATAACTTGATCAATGTGTGTGTGGCTTGACTGCTTCTTCTTCGTCGGGGTGATGTAGGGGAGGACAAGGATAGGATAGGTGTTATGATTGCATAAGTAGGTGATAGCAGACTTGTTGGAGGCGATTCCTCATCGAATGCTTGGCTTCTCATCTTACTCTAAATAGATCGTTAGCCACCTCTTATATTGCTAGTGCGGCTCCAACCTCAACAACTACCCCCATCTTACCGTGAGAAGTTAGTTACAAGACTTGTTGATATAGCTCACCCCTTATTTTCTCTTTTACGCACGTTATGCAAACGATCTTGGACTTCAGAGGAGCTCGACGATCCTTCTTCTGGACGCCTTCGCGGAGACTCGACGACGACTAGTTAGGCGGATCCCGGCGGAGGGCCTAGACCCGTGTGGTTATGGGGATCGATGTTTTTCTCTTTGCCACTAGGCATTTGCTTGTAGTCTGTACCCAGACATGTATCTTCCATTGATGTAAAGTATTAAGGCAGTTGTATGCCGATTGTACGAGATGTTGTATCCTTGTAGATGTAATGTTGTGATACATGTTGGAAATCCGGGGCATATGGCATCGTCATATGTCGCGGTGGGACCGATATGTGCTTCGTCCCCGTATCTGGATGGAAACATCTAGATCTGGAACAGTACCGCATATCGGGCCTTACAACTTGGTATCAGAGCCTTACCGACCGTAGGATCCCTTCTCTGGCCGAAGTCGAGTCTAGACAAAAACTATTTTGTAGTTACTAAGATAGTTATCGGAGAGTAGGAATCTTTTTACTCCTTATCCTTGCTCTGGTCAGGACAAGTGTCATAAGTGTATTAACTCTCGCCTTATCCCCTTTCAAACTTTAGGATCTCGAGTAAGTTGAGTATCAAAATCGTTACAATGCCTTGCTTGTAGCGTATTGTCTCGATTCCGATCTCAGATTTGGGAATTCATGTAGTACCTTTAGTTTTCTGACTCTGGATAAAACATCTTGGTCGTCTGTTGAATTCAGTACTCTTGCCCAGTATCCTCACGATTTCAGCGAGAATACTTACCTTGATCGTCGCTTTGAACTATCATTCTTCCTCTTGATCTCCCGATGGTTTCGTTCTTCGACATCGCCATCTCTTTGCGGAAAGTTTTCTCGATGGAAGGTTATTGTACGACATGGAACAGAGTCCCTTGTTGGTGGTGTTGAATATTTTCGACTCTATTTTCTCTCCCCCTTCTCCCCCGGATCGTCCAGGATCTCCGGACGAGATCCCTTGTTGGTGGTGTTGTATTGTAACAGCCCGGGATTTTCACCCAAATTAAAAAAAAATTGTGTTGCTTTGTTGATTGCATGTGTTGTTTGCAGTGTTTGCTTCGCTGATTTATTAATCGGTGAATATTTCCCCCCTCTTTATCGTATCGGATGCGTGACCGAGCCCTTCCACCATGGCACACGACCTTGCGACACCGGCTTTCACCCGAGCACCGTCGCAACCGGCACAAGACCAGCCATCGCCACCGGAACAAAAACCCCGTTTATTTAATAAACGGATTATTTTATTGGGCGCCGGAAAATCTTCTGAGAACGTTATCTAAGTGAGGTAGAATTGATGGGCTTGCCGCGCTGAGTGCGTGGTTCGAGATTTCGTCTTAATCGGAAGTCGTATGGACTCTCGACGGTCAGAAACGTGGAGTATCGGACGCGCGCGAGAGAACCCAGGGGCGTTTGCGTAAACCTGCCATCCAACCTAGCCTATATAAGGACCCCTCATCTTCCCCCATGGAATTAGGGTTTCCCTCCCTAGAAAATTGCAGCCACCCCCCTAATCTCCCTCAGATCTGCTCCAAAACCCCTCTCCCCATCGAAACCCTAGCAAGAGTCTATATCTAGTATTGAAACTAGCAAAGTAAGAACATAAAGGTGCAAGATCTCTCGCTGTCCGTGACTCGAATGTCTCCAAATGGTGTTTGCGTGCAAGAAGTGGGAGATGGGTTTAGAGCATAAAAATACTATATAGTTTTAATTGAGAACTCAATCTACTAAATCTTCACACTTGGTCTCCTTCGGAATCTTATTTTGGCTCGTCCCCAGACCACTAGTCACGTACAAGCCAAACCGATCCTCTCCCTTTCGACTTTGAGCACTCATGCAATGGATGAGCGCAAGCAAGATATGTTGGCACTTAGGATGGCAAAGGGAAAATGATGGGGAAGGAAGACAAAAAGGTGTGAAAGGCTCATATCAGTGAGGACAATCATAGGCGAGAGAAAGCCAAATAATAGATATGATGTGAGGAGTAGGGATTTCCATGCAATGGATGCACATATGAGCTAAGGTAACCTCTCCAATGGCACTAGTGGGGGTGCATACAACTTGCTTTATCATGGATACCAAGAGCTCTTTTGAGGAGACTCATCCTTGGAATATGCAAGCCAAGTTCTATAGTGTAAGGATCCCCACATAGTTATGCATGAATGATATGAAAATCTCTATGGAGTACAAATATGACTATGGAGTACGAGTGTGGATCTCTCAAAAGGAATAGTAGTGTTGCCCCTTCTCTCTTTTTTATTTTCTTTTCTTTCTTTTTTATATTTATTTGTATTTTTGTGGCATCATTGGCTCTTTCTATTTATTTCTCATTTGTCCTCTTTGGGATCTTTTAATTTATCCTCTTTTGGGATCTTTTATTTTGTCCTCTTTGGGATCTTTTCCTCACTTTAAGGGGCACACTCTATATTTTACAGGAATATAGAAGATCTTCACAGTTTACAAGAAGTACTCAACACAAAGAAAAATGAAAACTATCATGATGAATGCAAATGTATGGCTCTACCAGTGTAGCAGGATATGCAATGATACTAGCGCGTCATGTAGCAACGATTAGGGCAAGGCCCAACTAGCATGTGGCTCCTCGATCAAGCAAATGCATGTATGACATGAAGATCAAGTCATGATATGATGGCTGTTCCATGGCAATGTATCTCAGAAAGGCTATGAAAATGCCTTGATAGGTAGGTATGGTGGCTGTTTTGAGGAAGATATAAGGAGGTTTATGATGACAGAGCGTATCATGCAAAGGGTTTGGATGCATCGGCAAAGTTTGGACCAACTCTCAGATGAGAAAGGGCAATGCATGGTACGGAAGAGGCTAGGAAAATATGGAAGGTGGAAGTTCCACAATCGAATACTCACATTAGTCTGAAGAACTCATGCACTTATTATCGGTAAGTCTCTATCTAACCAGGAGGTTCACAAAGAGACAAGTACCCTGAGGACGAGTGTATGGGGGTTTGGTTATCCTTGCGCATCCTCGACCCATCGTACGTGAGGGTACTCTATATATCCCTACCCCTCCAGAGGTTAGCCATCCATCTAGTAGCTAGAGTTCTCAACTAATTTTATTGTAGTTTTCGAAAGTAAGCACGGATTGCCCAAAATATGAAACCTATCACTAATAGGCTCAAGCTCTTGGCACCAAAAGTCCCAACATTACTCAAATCAATACCTCAAAAATATTGCAAGTTAATACTACACTTATAATAGCAACCTCAATTATCTACTCATGTAAGACACACAACTCAGTGCAACAGACCAACTCTCTAAACAAGGTAAGCATGATAACTCAAGAAAGTTCCAAAAGCAACAACCTAAATAAAAGCTCGTAAAAATATAAGCAAGCAAACTAAGAGCTAAGAATGACAACAGCTATAAAAGATAAAGAACACACAATCAAAGATAAGCATAAAACCTATGTTGTGTTCTAGGGTGGAGTGGAGCGTGCTTCTCTCCAAAACAATGAAGGCTAGGGTCCAACTTGTATGAACAGAAAGTAAAACAAAAACAAACTAAAAAGTAAAGAGCGAGGCGCTCCAAGCATGGCACATAACACATGAAGAGATAAAAATATAGCACGGAGAAGGACTAACTGATTATTGTTGATGGAGAAGGGGATGCACGGGAGCATCCCCAAGCTTAGACGCTTGAGTCTCCTTGGATATTTCTTGGGGGTGCATGGGGGCATTCCCAAGCTTGAGCTTTTGACACTCCCGGATCTTCTTTCATCATCTTCCTTCGCATACTTGAAAACTCCCTTCATACGAAACGCATCATATGATTATTAGAGTGGTTAGTACCAATAAATAAATATATTTTCTCCATTGAAAATAAAAAGTTTCATGAAGAGCTACTATTCTCAAGATTGCCAAAAAAAAAATTGCAAAGAAAAAGTAAGCTTAAAATTTTCAAAATGGAGGAATCGCAAAACGTGGCAGAATCTGTGAAAAACAGACCAGCGGGTAGTAAACAATTTTTTAGTGGCACTTCTGCAACTCAAATCAAAAAACTCCGAACAGACCTCTGAAAGTCAATTGTATAGAGCATAATGTGAAAACTATTCAGATCAAAAATATGATCTGTTGATTTTAGGTGAATTTTTCCGTCAAGCAGACATAATCTGTATTCTTGACAGCATGTCACAACTTTTTATTTTTCTTGCAATCGGGGCTAAACTTGGCACAAAGCTTGAAAATAAAGATACAATGATGTTTCTACAATAGCAACAAACATCAAGACCACTAAAAATTGAAACTAAACACTCAAATTAAAGATAACATGGGGTGCCTCCCAAGAGCTCTTTATTTATAGCCATAAAGATAGGCTTAAAATTTTAGTTAAGCTCTCGTAACAATAACAGTTGAAGCACAAAAGAGAGCATCAACAAGAAAATACCAACCACATTTAAGTATACCCCACTTGCTATGCAAAGGGATCTTGTAGAGTAATAACTCATTAAAACATAAAGATATTAGCATAGGAAGGCAAAACAGGTGCAACTTCGAAACTTTCAACATAGAGAGAGAAACCTTGATAAACTTGAGATATCTATAAGTACGAGTTCCCCTCTCATAATAATTTGCAGTGGCATCATGAATAAAATCAACAATATAACTAGCACATAAAGCATTCTCATTATGATCCACATGCAAAAAGGTATCTTTACTAGCAAAAGTATTATCAATTATCACATCACTAGTGGGTAAAGAATTTGCAATACTATCATCCCCAAGCTTAGAGCTTTCCATATCATCCTTTTCAGAGTTGGTACCAAAAAGATTTTAAAAATCATAAGTAGCATTATCATCATTTTCCCAATCACAAAAAGTAACATACATATCATAATCAAACTCATCTTCAATAGTGCCTACGGACTTAACATCAGGATAATAATGAAGGAAATAAAGTTCACCATATTCTTTAAACTTACAACCGTTAGGATAAAATTTGATGCGAGGAATATGCTCAGGCCAGGATGATACCCATTCTTCCTCCTTCTCGCTCCTCTTCCTCCTCTTTTTTTCTTCTTCTTCACCTTAGGAGGGGGTGGTTGGAGAGGAAGCTTCTCCACATATTCTAGTTTATCATTAGAAACAATAGGGGAAACTTGGGAGAAAATCTCTTTTTTATTAGTGGAAACATAAGAGACTTTTTATACTTTTGTAAAGTTCCCTCCTTTCTAATCTTACTTATGTAATCATTTTCATGGCAATTAACAACACAATAGAGATAGCATTTTTTGCAAAGTGTTGTTTATACCTAAGGCATTATCATATAGCCAAGAAGTTTTTTCTCATAACTCTTCACACATCAAAAATAACATAAGTTCATCATAAAGATCAGAAGTGATCATGTTATCACACAACTGGTTAACAGTTATGTTTTGAAAGTACATGCATTGAAAATTAAAGTGACCCTTTATACCACAAAGTTCAAAATTCTCTAGCAATTTCATTTAAATCTCTAATCCAAGTGATTGTTCTTTCATGCTTATGTTGCTTACAATACTTCTCTTCTTCAATCATAGGCCTTTCACAAGGTCTATCCACTCCACAAAAGTGAACATGCTTATATAAAACTTCATTTTCAGGAATTGGATCATCCATGTTGCAATTATCATTAACAATTTCATTTTCTTAGCAAATCTCTTTAAAGGGTTCGTGATGCTTGATCCAATTATCCCTAGGCATATTAAGATGTGAAGAAAAAGATTTGAGGAAATCAACAAGGATTTGAGAATCAAGCCCAAACTTAGCACTAAACTTATTAAAAGTTGCAGTTTCAACAAAGGACTTAATGCAATCATACTCATAATTTATACATGACTCTTCACCTTTGTCGATCTCCCAATCTTCGGTATTGCGTTGAATTCTTTCAAGGAGTTACCATTTAGCATTAATCTTTTCGTTTGTGAAAGAACCCATAGAGGAAGCATCGAGCAAGTCTTTATCCTGTAGAGAGAGCCTCACATAGAAATTAGTAATAATAATATCTTTGGGGATCCCATGGTTATGACATTTTAGCATTAAAAAATTTAGTCTCCCCAAATCTTGAGTTATGCTCTCTCCGTCATGAGAATAAAAATTATAAGCATAATTCCTATTCTCATGGACTTCATGAAGAGGATAAAACTTGGAGTAAAAGATAGACTGGATCTCTTCCCAACCCCACTGGTGAGAATCATCAAGTAGCCTATAGCATTCCAATGCTTTTCCTTTCAGTGACAAGACAAATAATTTCGTCATGACTCAATCTCTTATAAAACCTGAAATCTTAACCAACTCACATAGTTTTGTAAGTTTCAACAAATGAATACTAGGATTGACTGTTCCATTCCCTGCATAACAATCATTCATAATTATTTCAATTATCCAAGGTGGTTTTTCTAATGGGATACATTCAGTAGGTGGAGGAGACTTCTCTAACACGGGTGTGGTAAAGCGGCTTTCCCCAAGCAGTGAACTAAGAGTGCAGTTTTCCATAAGCCTAACTAGTGAAAATAAAAACAAGAAACGAAAATATTTAATTACAAGATCTAAAGATATACCTTCAAACGCTTACCTCCCCGGCAACGACGCCAGAAATAGCTTGATGTCTACACTCGCGTCTATTCTCCAAGCGCAGAGGTTTGTAGGACAGCATCAATTTCCCACAAGTGGATGACCTAAGGTTTATCGAACTAAGGGAAGTAGAGGTTGAATATGGTCTCTCTCAAGCAAACCTGCAATTAAGAAACAAGAAGTCTCTTGTGTCCCCAACAGACCTAATACAAATAAGAGTTGTATAGGTGCACTAGTTCGGCGAAGAGATGGTAAAATATGGGTGATAGGTGTGACAAAACGAAGTAATATAAATATGTAATAAAAATTACATCAAGGTAGCAAGTGAAAAAAGTGAGCACAAACGGTATTGCAATGGTGAGAAACGAGGCCTAAGCTTCATACTTTCACTAGTGGCAACTCCCAACAACATTAACATAGTCTAATCACATGATATTTCCACTAAAACATGCAAGGAGATGTAACTCGGAGGTCATTCCATTGTGATCAAGCGAGGAAGAGAATTATATAGGGCTACAAAAGCACACCTCAGAGTTCGTAGTTCTCATCTATGGATTTCCCAATGTCACCGCGGCCATCCAAAGAGAGTACCACAATCACCACAATATATCTCAAGGATAGTCATAGACAAGCACCAAGAGACTCTCAATCTTCAATCAATTCACAAAAGAGGAAATTACTCATGAAAATATTCTTCTAATCCATCTCCAATAGACCGCTGTCACCTTGGTCTCGGAGATTATACTAGAGAAGATCAAGTGAGTACATCAATCCAATACATAGAAGAAGGGGAAACATCATGGGATCACCCTAGATTAACATAGCCTATGATCACAATCAAGATCAAATCATGGGAGAGATAATTAACTACATATCTACTGTAGAAGACCTCAGCCCCGAGGAGGAACTACTCCTTCTTCATGGAGGGAGGAAGCAACATTGATGGATATGAATCCGGGGGCACTTCCTCGTCCCGGCAGGGTGCCGGCAGAGGAATTATGGTCCCCCAAAGCTTGTTGGCGAAGGCGGCAGAGATCGGAATCGCTTCTGGAAAAAGGAGTTCTGGAATCAGGGTTTTCGCGTCGTGAGTAAGAAAAAGGGACAAAGGGGGCCACCAGGGGGGCCCACCTCGCCCAGTGTTGGATATATGCTCTAGAGGCAAATAATATATGATTATTCCGATATATCTAAGAAAGTTCATAACCAGTTTCATACCGTTCTAGAACTGTATCAGTGAAACAATGATACAGGTGTGGTATAGAAAACCCCAGAGTTCCTAGTTAGCCTCTATATCAATAACTAGTTCATTGTCAACATGATGGTCGTGGTTTCGCGATCATGGACAATTAAGTCTCTTGACTATGAGGTCACCTCACTGGATGAGTGACGTGATGAACATTACCCAAAGCAAGCATTACAGCATGATCAATCTTATGAAGGTTCAGTGTTGTGATTACAGAACGTAGTAGACCGTTCCTTTGACCGTGAGTACGTGCATAATTGTTATCTACTCGGATGCTTTGACTTACATCCCAGCACCTGACTAAAATATGCGGGTCATAACGGTTGTATCTTGGGTATTACATGGAGATATGTTGAGGAGTATTATTACAAGAGCGGGATTTGTCAATCCATGTAATGGATAGATACTCGGGGCCCACTCGGTGAGATTCCATCCATAAAGCTGCAGCGTGTGACTAGGTCACGGGGATGAATATCACGGGAACGAGTGAATAAGGATTTGTTCAGAACGAGGTTGAACCAGACATAGGATGTCATTGATTGAATCTCGGAACAATCCCGTATCGCTGACAAAGGGAATGCTATATGACGTAAGGTCCAATCGGTGTTGATATCCGGATTGCACAGGGGTCATTATGGGCATCCAGGTCCCGCTAATGATCATTGACCGTAGCCTCATCTCGTTCATGACTGGAGTGCTCTCGGACCGTAGGGTAACACACTTCAGGGCTCGATGAAATCGGAGACCTTTTTTAGAACTATCGGAGTAACCAGAGAATAAAGGAAACAACATCGGAGAAGTTCTGTGTTGAACCGAAGAAGTTTCGGAGTGAGCCGGAAGGTGTTCCGGAGCACCGGGAGATGTAATAATATGTTTTAGTTATTAATTAATTGAATTAATAATCACAAACATTGTATTTCTAATTAATATGTGCAATGGGCCTTAGTGGAGAGAAAGGCCCATTAGGGGAAAATAAAAGGGAAAAAGAAGAAAAAAAGGAAAGGAGGGGGAGGCGCTATGGGCCCTAGGGCCCATGAGGGTGGCGCCCCCTCCCCCCATGGCCGGCGCCCTCCCCCCCTTGGCATGTGGAATAGTCCCACATTGCTAAGGGAGGGGGGTTGACTCCCTCCCCTCACCCTATATAAAGTGGGCTATGGTGCACATATTAGATACACAATAATTCATGATAAATTCATATTTACTCTGAATTGGGATCGGTTTTCTCAGGTCTTCTCCCCTTCCTCGTGTCTTCCACGGTGGGCTCCCTAGTGTGAGCTTGTAGTGGAATTGAGGCATCTCTGCTAGAATCAGAGGTCGTCATGCTGCCGAAGCTCCGTCCGGAGGTCTGCTTCCGCCACCTTCGCTGGATCGGAGAACGGAGGTCGTCACCGAGTCTCGTACGTGTGCGGGTACTACGAGGTTCTACACGTGTAGCACTACACCCATCCGGGTGCTCAACACATCCAGGGGGCTGTGAACTTCGTTCGGCTACATCAACCACGTTTGCAGGAACGTTTCCCGCGCAACGGACTACACCCCGAGGTATGTTATTCCGCACTCCTTTCTGTTACGGTAATAAGGCTAGCTAGATCTTGGGTTATGGGAAAGGCTAGTTAAGAAAATTTTGTGTTTTCCACTGCGCACCCCAACAGTGGTATCAGATCTAGTTCTATGCTTAGTCTTACTGTATGGATAGAACACATCGGGGATGTGGGCATTGATTGTATGATTGTTACCCTCCCACGTGTACTTGTTCACATCTGCGGCATCGTTTGATGAAGCGGCCCCCGACCAACCTTACGCGTACTCTTACGTGAGACTGGTTCCACGCTTGACATACGGCTTGTACCGTATAAAGTGCCTCTGGGGGGTGTCTGTCTCTCTACTTTAGCGGATGTGGCATTTGTAACGGAGGGCCCCGTGCGGGGTGTAATAGAGACAATCGTATGGTTGACGTTGTGGTTGACTCGTAGGTTAAAACCTGTTTAACTATGAAAGCCCTAGCAGCCACGTAAAACTTGCAATATACAACTAGATCGTCTAAACTTTGTATTGCTAAGTGGGGGATATCATTTGTTTGCCTGTGATGTAGTGATAGCTTTGCTATATGTTACTAGTAAGTAGTAAACGGCATCATGACAAAACAAACTCAAATGGAGACACTGTAGACTTAGTGTTTCCATAGCTTAGACATCTTAAAACCTGCTAGTATAGGATACACGACGGTAGCATGTGATAAGATGATCCCTCAACAAAGCGAAACACAAGTATTCTACCAAAGTGTGCACCACCTGGAAGGATCTCCCATATGGCCGACATTCCGTACATATCGGGTGTCACACATATTCAAAGGCGTTCGCATGAGGTTCGGTTCGGCAATCCTATCATATGCAGATATGAACTTGCTGAGCAGCATATAACATGGAGGTTAATTTGGCGAGCCTAGAATATGCAGATATGGCCTTGGAATACTAGAGATCGAAAGATCGAGCATGAGTCACAATATACAGATAATGTGATCACACAAGTTATTGTCTACCTTTGAAACTGACCCGTCGGCCGTGTGATATTCGAGGGCGGGCAGTGAATCTGGATCATGTAATCACTAAAACTTCTTAGAGATGATTATTTTAGTGCGAGCTCATTTATAATATGATTATATGAACTCATTGTTGTGAACTAGTCTTAATTCTTTTCCTTGCAATTATGTTTGTAGAAAATGAATGCACTAGAGCAACATGAATTATCTTTCTTCATGGAGGGTGAAAGACTTAGAGTAGATGGGTCGAACTTTGCTGACTAGTACTCACGCCGGCGTTTAGCCGCCGGTGGGTTAGCCCAACCCCCCCCCCCCCCCCCCCCCCGCGTTAATCACCCGCCTAATGACCCCCTGGGTCACTGACCAGTGGGCCCAGTGGCTTAATTAAGCCACTGGATTAGATTAACCAACCGGTTAATTGAACTCAGTCACTGACACCCTGGACCCCCTTGTCAGCCCCCCCCTGACGCCAGCTTGACGTCAGCCTGACGCGATAAATCGATTAAATGAATTTCCAGAAAATCAAATTGAATTAAAGAAATTCCAGAAAATACCCCAAACTTTGGAAATTCATAGAAAATTCATATTAACTCCAAATTGGACAAATAATATATGAAAAATGATCAGGAGAAAATTATATTTCCAAATATGTAACTTTCAACTATGTTGGAGTTGATTTTAAAATGGGACCAGTAGCATATGTCATTTGAATTATTTGGAATTAATTCAAATTCAATTCAAATGATTTTGCAACTTGAACCATGGAATTATGCTACAATTCAACCACACTTCAGAGGCATATCATACACATTTCCAAAAGGTTCAAAATGATCAAACAATGTCACATGCAACTTGGTTAAGTTGAATTCAAATGTGGAGTTTGAATTTGCAATTCAATTTGCAATATACTCCATTTAAATGGAGTTGCTTCACACATCAAAGCATATACATCAAGTTTCAACCTTCCATCATGTGATTGTGCATTGTATTTACTTTGCTACTTTGCTTGTTGTTTGTCGAGTAGAGGTGGAACCGGAACAGGAGGCTGCCCCCTTCGTTGAAGACCCAGAACCCGAACCTAGTCAGCAAGGCAAGCAAACCCCCATTGATCATGTCGATAAAATCCCACTTCCCTCCCATGTCTCTCTTATGCATTGTTTAGGATGATCACCATGATTCGTTTCTACCGCATAGATGAACCCATTCCTTTGCATGACCTATCATTTTGTCACAGTAGTAAGCAAACCACAATCCTAGCAAATGTAGGAGTTGTTTGATATCATGTGGCCCCTGCAAATGTTTATCGCTTATTGCATGCTTAGTATGATACCATGTTGTTACTGTGATGTGAGTCGGGATGGTAGTGATCATGTTGATGATGGTAGAAAAGTGTTGGTGAATCGACCCTAATACAAGGTGAACGATGAGAGGCTGTGTAGGAGTACACGGTGGGTTGTCTCGTTGAACACCGCCCTAAGTCCGAGTTCTTGTGTGGTGATCCAAGATGAAGAGTACAACCACACATTGGGCTCACTGACCCCTCTCAACTTACTAACTCATCCCTTTCGATGTCCAGATGTCGCAATAGTTCGGAGTTCTGGTAGGCTTGTGGCCTGGATGCTAAGTGAGAGAACGGCTCATCCGAGACCGGCTTATGCACCACGCACACATCACTTGGGTCCACTTCGGTAAACCGGCCGGGTTCACGATAGTGGTAGCCTACCCAAGTAGGCGGCTTTCTCGGACTAGATCAGCTATGAGGTAACAGTTGTGGTGAGCATCCTCGCTGGCACCCCTTGAATGGTGTCGAGATCAAAGGCGGTAAATGATGATCATGTGTGTGTAGCGGTACACCCCTGCAGGGTTAACAAAACTATTCGAATAGCCGCGTCCGCGGTTATGGACTGCTTGGAAAGCTTAGCTTGACTATTAGACAACTTGAACCGGATACTTCTAAAACACACCAAGATAAATGTGAGTGCTATGGCGTGTTGCCTCGTGGGGAAGTCGAGGAAGGCACCATGGTGGTGTATTGGTTGGAGAAAGTAGTGGACTCGTGTACGCTTCTTACCCAAAGTCTTGTACTCGTAGTTCAGGATTAGCCAAGTCAAAGCTGGCACTTCTGCAAGTGAAACCCCACCTACCTTTACCTTGATACATATGCATGAGTAGTATAGCTCCTATGTAAGTCTTGCTGAGTACGACTTTGTACTCACGTTTGCTTAATCTATGTTTTAGATGAACCCACTGACCCCGAAGGTGGCTTCTTCATCGAGCTGGACGACTGAAGATCAAGCTAGTCTAGTCCCAGTCAGACGACTGGTTCCCTCATGGAGGGCTTGTGTTTAAATAAGGCTTCTTAAGCCATTTGTTAAACTTGTCTGTACTCAGACATAATTTTCTTCCGTTTGTGTTGTAATGTTGGATCACATGTTTGTGATCTCTGTTTGCACTCTATAAGAGTTATCAATAAAATTGTACACATTGTAGAGAATTTCAATGGTACCTGCTGTTCATACAAGGCATGTGTGCTGCGTGTATGTTTATAACATGCATGTCTTTGTATGGGTTTTCGAGACCTTAGTTGTGTTCTGGCTGGCGGTCTTTCATACACCAAGTGGCCCTTAGATGTGCGCAGCTTGGGGCATCGCGATGCGATTGCTCGAGACTCCGTCTCGTGCACACTTTGTGGTATGATCGGGCCCGCCCTAGACCCCGACTAAGTGATCGGGCTGGAGTAAGTCTATGTAAGAGTTTTGAGATAGTCGATAGTATGGTTGAGGCGACTTGTCTTTGAATATGGAAGTTCACCACCCATATCATTAGACTTGTGTGCGGACGATGAGGACCCATCTCAGTTGATCATCCGGCCTGGATGGGATGCCCCTCATGTACGATGCTTTCCGAGAACGTTCTGTGCTTGGCCTTGTCTGCTTAGACAAGTGGGTACGGTTCTCGGCTCTCCATATGACTATGTCTTAGCTGTACTTGCATACGCTAACCCCGGGTCCCGACAGACTTGGTATCAGAGAAGGACTGACTGTAGGACTAGTAGCCTTGGCCGAAGTTGAGTCTAGCTTGCTATAGTTATATAGTTACTCTGGATATATAAGGGAACAACGTAAGGCTTCTTTTTTCTCCTTACCCCTTCGTTCTGAGTTCTGAGTCACCCTCATCTTATTCTACGGGAAGATAGGACTAGGCTCTCCTCTGTCTGATTAGAACATCTTGTTGTTTGCTTCCTTGTAGCCGTAGGAAAGTTGTGATCGGTTTGTTAGAGTGGTTATGCTCCCCGACTTATTACATCGTATGTAAGTGTTGTTTCCATGTTGTAAGAAATTGTCTTTTTCTTGCAATTACAACCGTTATGCTGTCCGAGTCATTCCAGGTTTATCTCATAATCTGATGCATTTGCAAACTCCTTTCTGTTTCAAATGGCAGATCTTCCCCCTTGACAGATTGTTCGTTTGACCAGGTGCCTCGGTGTGTGTGGCCATCCCGCCACGTTGATCGAGATGATGTCCTATGTGGGATATCGATGGTACCCTGAGTACACCGTCGAGGAGCAGTTTCACGACTTCAACCAGACGCAGTTCCACTGCATTGTCCGGATCTATCCGCACCACGTTGGAGTCACTCAGCCTATCCACTTTGGACATGGCATTGGCGTTACCGAGAACATGGCTGTGCAGGATGATGCATACTCATGTATGACACTGCCGAGAGAGGAGCACACTTTGCTGAGAGAGACCTCTTTCCGCTATATCCCTGCTACACTTCCAGGAGAAGAGGGATATTACACCGGACTCTACTCAGATCACTCTGCAGAGGATCCAGCACTCCAGGTGACTGCTAGGTTTGCTAGTGATCGAGATCGTGATGCACGCGCTCTCCGTTTCGAGCTCCATGCCACCCGTGTTCGTCTGTATCGAGCACTGACACTTTTGGCACCCTTTGTGAGTGTTGGATCAGTTGAGCATGATGCTATCTACCCAGTGAGGACTCAGATGCCTTCTCTAGTTGCTTGGCCCGAGATTGGAGGCATTTTTCCACCCCGTGGTCCTTTGCTTCCACCCTACGCTGGACCTAGGCCCAATCCTTGCCCAAATGGATATCAGGGTCCACAAGCCTCCGTGTTTTCCGATGGTCACCTCCAGCTACCGGGATACGCGGGTAACTTTTATGAGGACTACTATGGAGATGGAGATGAGTGAGACCGGCTGTGGTCTTACTTAGTGATGAGGTAGTAGTATCTTAGTATATTGTATGCAAGGTATCTAAGTTCCAGAGGCTAAGATAAATAATGTATAGGAAGTCAGAGTGCCTCTGAAGGATGTATCATCTTCATCACGTTTGTATTAGCTTGGTGCTTGTACTAAAACGATGTATGGTTTGTATGACAGCCTGTGAATATATGGCTTGTATGCTTTATCACCATGTTGTCAAGATGATTACTTCCTTTGCTCTGTAATCCTTCCAGTACTTCAATACCTTGTTTAGACTCTCCCAATCAACTCTGTTTGACTTTGGTTTTCACCTTCAGGATGTCTCAAGGAACCCGTGGCCAGGTTGGTCGTAACCAAGGTCATGGGAATGACCAGGAGGAAGGCAACCTTCCACCCCCACCCACGATGGCTCAGGTTCTGATGGAGGTCGAGAGGAACCGCCGAGACTCTCACCACCTGTTGGAAGTCATTGCTCGCAACACCACTCAGCAGCGCAATGAGTTGGTGTCCCTGATCGACTTCATCCGACTTCATCCCCCGGTTTTCAGTTACTCCACCGAGCCCCTTGACGCCGATGACTGGCTTCGCAGCATCGAAAGGAAGCTCCAAGCAGGACGTGTTGCAATTGGTGACAAGGTCAGCTATGCCACCTATCACCTCGAAGGTGCAGCTAGCTCTTGGTGGGAGAACTTTCTGAATATGCGTCCCGTTGGACCACCTGCATCTTGGGAGGAATTCTGCACGTCCTTCCGTGAGCACCACATTCCCAAGGGTCTTATGGACCGCAAGCGTGAGGAGTTCTGCAACCTCACCCAAGGCAGAAGGACCGTTGACGAGTTTAGTCGTGAGTTCAACCGACTTGCTCGTTATGCTACCGAAGAAGTCTCCACCGACTCCAAGAAGCAAGAGAGGTTCCGTCATGGCCTCAACACTGGACTCCGTCGTGAGCTCAACCTACATGACTTTGCCTCGTTCCAGGTCCTTGTCAACAAGGCCATCAAGGCAGAGGACATGAACACCCCCAACGACTTCCGCAAACACCCTAGAGATGACAGTTCATCCAGTTCTGGCTCCCAGAAGCGCAAGATCTGGATCCCAAACAGCATGTTCCGCCAGAACAACCCACCGAGGCCATCCTATGTGGCGCCTCGTCCACCAACCCAGTTCCACCCAGCTCCACCAAACAACCCAGCTCCACGCACTGTTTTCGGAGCCTGTTACAAATGTGGTCAGGCAGGCCACTATTCTCGTGAGTGTCCCCAGAACCATCTCTAGCATCAGAATGTTCCACCACGTGCCGGAGGCAACAACAACAATGGTCGTGGCAAGCCACCCCAGAAGGTCTACACCGCCAAACCTGCTCCTCCCGCCACTCGTGGACGTGTGAACCAGATCGCCGCCGAAGAGACTGACGACACCACTGACGTCATTCTTGGTACGCTCCCAGTCAATTATGTTCCTACTTCCGTTCTTTTCGACCCAGGAGCATCTCATTCATTCATGTCGGAAAGTTATGCACTTCGTCATGAGTTATCTTTTGTTGAATTGTCCACCCCAATGATTATTCAAACTCCAGGGTCAAGATGGCAAACTAATAGAGTAAGCCATGGTAATCAAATTGCAATTGAGGGTTTAGTATTAATTGCTTCACTCATAGCCCTCAAGTCTTCAGACATTGATGTCATCCTTGGCATGGATTGGCTATCAAGACAGAATGCCTACCTGGATTGCAAAGGCAAATCCGTGAAACTCACCCACCCTTCAGGAAAAACCGTCAACTATACCTCACCCAGAACAAGAACCCAAGTGCATTCCTTGAATGTACTTCCCCTTCCCGAACTTGAAGATATTCCGGTGGTTCGTGACTTCCCGGATGTCTTTCCTGAAGAGCTGCCGGGCATGCCACCCGACAGATGTGTAGAGTTTATAGTGGATCTTGCCCCAGGAACCGCACCAATTTCTAGACGCCCATACAAAATGGCCCCACGTGAGTTAGCTGAGCTTAAAACCCAACTTGAAGCTTTGTTGGAGAAAGGCTTCATCCGCCCTAGCTCATCGCCATGGGGTTGCCCCGTTCTGTTCGTAACGAAGAAAGATGGAACAGAAAGGATGTGCGTAGACTATCGCCCGCTAAATTTAGCGACGATAAAGAACAAGTACCCACTGCCCAGGATCAATGATCTTTATGATCAACTTGCAGGATCCTCTGTCTTCTCCAAGATGGATTTGAGATTAGGTTATCATCAAATCAAGATCCGAAACGAGGACATTCCCAAAACGGCTTTTACTACTCGTTATGGTCTTTACGAGTACACCGTCATGTCCTTTGGTTTAACCAATGCCCCCGCCACTTTCTCACGCATGATGAACTCGATCTTCATGGAGTATTTGGACCAATTCGTCGTGGTTTACCTCGATGACATCCTTATATACTCGAAGAACGAAGAAGAACATGCCGAACACCTAAGGCTGGTATTGATGAAACTTAGAGAGCATCGCCTGTATGCTAAATTCTCCAAGTGTGAATTCTGGCTACCAGAAGTGACCTACTTAGGCCACGTGATTTCTGCAAAAGGCATTGCTGTGAATCCCGAGAGAGTTCAGGCCGTCCTTGACTGGACCCCACCTGAATCGGTTAAGCAAGTTAGGAGTTTTATTGGCCTAGCCAGCTATTGCCGACGCTTCGTCGAGAACTTTTCTAAAGTTGCAAAGCCTCTAACTGAACTCCTCAAGAAAGATAAGAAATTCCTATGGACTCCCAAGTGCGAGGAAAGCTTTCAAGAGCTAAAAAGAAGATTGACTTCTGCACCCGTACTTGCACCTCCAGACACTAAAAAGGATTTCGAGATCTATTGTGATGCATCACGGCAAGGGTTAGGATGCATACTTCTGCAAGATCGACATGTGGTAGCTTATGTTTCACGCCAGTTGCGGCCACATGAAGAGAACTATCCTACCCATGACCTTGAACTCGCTGCCGTAGTTCATGCCCTAACAACTTGGCGACATTACCTCCTTGGTAACCGTTGCGAGATTTATTCCGATCACCAAAGCCTCAAGTATATTTTCACCCAGCCAGATCTTAACCTCAGGCAAAGACGCTGGATTGAGTTGATAAAAGATTACGACGTAGGAATTTCTTACACCCCAGGCAAAGCCAATGTCATGGCTGATGCACTAAGTCGTAAGTCGTATTGTAACAACCTCATGTTACAACAGTATCAACCACTTCTTCATGAGGAATTTCGCAAGCTCAATCTTGAGATTGTTCCTCATGGCTATCTTTCTACCTTGGTGGCGAAACCAACTCTTGAGGATCAAATCATAGTTGCCCAAAGGCGTGCACGAAGTGTTCGCCGGATCAAGGAGAACATTGCTAGCAGAGTTGCTAAATGTTTCTCCACAGATAGCAAGGGAACGGTATTCTTTGAAAATCGTTTGGTAGTACCTAAGAATAAGGAAATAAGGCAACTCATCCTCAAGGAAGCCCATGACACACCCCGCTCAATTCATCCCGGTAGCACAAAAATGTACTGAGATCTACGCCAGAGATTTTGGTGGACTAGGATGAAGAGAGACATTGCTCAATTTGTTGCCGAATGTGATGTTTGTCGTCGCATTAAGGCAGAACATCAAAGACCTGCTGGTACACTTCAACCTTTGTCTATTCCCGAGTGGAAATGGGACAAAGTCGGTATGGACTTCATCACCGGCTTTCCAAAAACCTAGAAAGGAAACAATGCCATCTTCGTTGTCATAGATAGGCTTTCCAAAGTTGCTCACTTCCTTCCGGTTCGCGAGTCTATAACTGCTAGCCAGTTAGCGGACTTGTACATCTCTAGAATTGTATCACTTCATGGTGTTCCTTTGGAAATCAATTCTGATCGTGGTAGCCTTTTTACCTCTAGATTTTGGGGAAGCTTTCAGAATGCTATGGGAACTCATCTCTCCTTTAGTACAGCTTTCCATCCTCAGTCTAGCGGTCAAGTCGAAAGGGTTAACCAAATTCTTGAAGACATGCTCAGAGCTTGTGTTATCTCATTCGGAAAGAATTGGGAGAAATCTCTTCCATTTGCCGAATTTGCTTATAACAATAGTTTTCAATCTAGTCTGAACATGGCTCCTTTTGAACTCCTTTATGGACGACGATGTCGAACACCTTTAAACTGGTCAGAAACCGGTGAAAGAAAATTCTTTGGACCGGATATGATCAAGGAAGCAGAAGAGCATGTTCGCATTGTTCGTGATCAATTGAAAGCAGCCCAGTCTCGTCAGAAAAGCTACTATGATCTTCATCATAGGCAAGAGAGCTACAATCTGGATGAGAAGGCTTACCTTCGGGTTACTCCTCTGAAGGGAACCCAAAGATTCGGTATCAAAGGAAAGTTGGCCCCACATTACATCGGACCTTTCCGCATTATTGCTAAACGTGGAGAAGTTGCCTACCAACTTGAACTACCTCCGCACCTCTCCCGAGTACATGATGTATTCCATGTGTCCCAACTCAGGCGTTGCTTCAAGGACCCCATCCGCGAAGTTGACCATGAAACGCTTGATCTCCAAGATGACCTTTCTTATCGAGAATACCCCGTTCGTATTCTTGATTCCGCAGAGCGTGTCACTCGTCGTCAGAAGATTAGGTTTCTGAAAGTGCAATGGTCACACCACTCTGAAAGAGAAGCTACGTGGGAAAGAGAAGACCGTCTCAGTGCCGAGTACCCCACTTTCCTCCCGCAGACTTCTGAATCTCGGGACGAGATTCTTTTGAGTGGGGGCGAGTTGTCAGAACCCTCTGTTAGGTAATGTGCTAGGATCAATTTTCACTTTGCATTCATGAAAGAAATCTTGGAAATCAAAATCAAAAGCAAAATGGGAGAAGGAACCCCCCCCCAGATGAATTAATTCAAAAGGCCAGATAAAAATCTTCTCCAAATATTCATGTTAGATTTTTGAAAAGTCTTATAAATGAGTGTGATCACATTTCAAGTGATGTGGGACCCACCCCATGCTCATAGATTTTTCAAATATTCAAACAGTGCCTTGGAATTAATCAAATACCCCTATTTGATTTAAAATTCAAATCAGTTGAATTTTAAAAATGTTGAAACTTTATAAGTGGCTAGTCTATATTGTTATGGGGCCACATAAAAAATTTCAGCATTTAATAAAATGTTTAGCTATTTTATTTAGCTAAACAGAACAAATGTCAGAAAAGAAAAACAGAAAAGGGATCAGAAAGACTTACCAGACGCCCAGGCGAAGCCGGCCCATCCAGCCCACCCTGCCCAAAGGGGCAGCGGGGTCTTCTTCCCCACCCCTCGCCTCCAAGCTGCTCGGTGGAATGCCACCGAGCCAGCCGTGGACGCCACCTCGACGCCTTCGAGCTTCTAGGCCTCCCCGTGGCCTCTTCTCGCACCTGGAGACGCCCTGGAGCACGCCACGTCCATTCCCCCCTCCACGAGCTCCCTCCCCTCCTCTCTCGCCTGATTCATCGTCGCCCGAGAAGAACGCCGGAGCGCCGTCGAGCCCCCGCGTAGCCATCGACGCCGAGAAGCCCCCGGAGCTTGTCCATCGTCTTCCTCGTCGTCGTCTTCATCGACCTGCAGAAGAAGGCGAGCCCGGAGCCCTCCTAGCCACCTGAATCGAACTCGAGCCGCCGTCGGACCCGCAAGAACTCTCCGACGAATTCGTCATCATCACGACGCCGTTCACCTCACCGTCTGCGCTACTGAGTTCCTGGTGAGCTCACGACCGAAACCCCTCCTTTTCCCCCTTCGATTGCTTCCTCTAGACGGATCCGCCATGGGAACCCGAGCACCTCGCCGCCATGGTCGTCGCTCTCCTCGCTCCAGTGCCCGTCGTGAAGCCCCAGTGCACGCGTTTGACTCCTGCGTGTGCTAGCGTTCAAACGCGCCCCGAATCGACTCAATCCGTGCACTGCAGCGACAACTACGAACTCACCGCCGTTCTGTTGCCGCCAGAGTCGTCGCCGCCGTCGATTCAGAGCTCCCCGTGAACCCCTGATGCTTCCAGACGACGCGGACGAAGTTGTTGTGCCCGTTGATGTCCTCCCCGTAGCCTCCCGTGGCCCCTAGCCCATTCCGGCGAGTCGCCGCCGTTTAGCCGCCGGCGGGTTAGCCCAACCCCCCCCCCCCCCCCCCCCCCCCGTTAATCACCCGCCTAATGACCCCCTGGGTCACTGACCAGTGGGCCCAGTGGCTTAATTAAGCCACTGGATTAGATTAACCAACCGGTTAATTGAACTCAGTCACTGACACCCTGGACCCCCTTGTCAGCCCCCCCCTGACGCCAGCTTGACGTCAGCCTGACGCGATAAATCGATTAAATGAATTTCCAGAAAATCAAATTGAATTAAAGAAATTCCAGAAAATACCCCAAACTTTGGAAATTCATAGAAAATTCATATTAACTCCAAATTGGACAAATAATATATGAAAAATGATCAGGAGAAAATTATCTTTCCAAATATGCAACTTTCAACTATGTTGGAGTTGATTTTAAAATGGGACCAGTAGCATATGTCATTTGAATTATTTGGAATTAATTCAAATTCAATTCAAATGATTTTGCAACTTGAACCATGGAATTATGCTACAATTCAACCACACTTCAGAGGCATATCATACACATTTACAAAAGGTTCAAAATGATCAAACAATGTCACATGCAACTTGGTTAAGTTGAATTCAAATGTGGAGTTTGAATTTGCAATTCAATTTGCAATATACTCCATTTAAATGGAGTTGCTTCACACATCAAAGCATATACATCAAGTTTCAACCTTCCATCATGTGATTGTGCATTTTATTTACTTTGCTACTTTTCTTGTTGTTTGTCGAGTAGAGGTGGAACCGGAACAGGAGGCTGCCCCCTTCGTTGAAGACCCAGAACCCGAACCTAGTCAGCAAGGCAAGCAAACCCCCATTGATCATGTCGATAAAATCCCACTTCCCTCCCATGTCTCTCTTATGCATTGTTTAGGATGATCACCATGATTCGTTTCTACCGCATAGATGAACCCATTCCTTTGCATGACCTATCATTTTGTCACAGTAGTAAGCAAACCACAATCCTAGCAAATGTAGGAGTTGTTTGATATCATGTGGCCCCTGCAAATTTTTATCGCTTATTGCATGCTTAGTATGATACCATGTTGTTACTGTGATGTGAGTCGGGATGGTAGTGATCATGTTGATGATGGTAGAAAAGTGTTGGTGAATCGACCCTAATACAAGGTGAACGATGAGAGGCTGTGTAGGAGTACACGGTGGGTTGTCTCGTTGAACACCGCCCTAAGTCCGAGTTCTTGTGTGGTGATCCAAGATGAAGAGTACAACCACACATTGGGCTCACTGACCCCTCTCAACTTACTAACTCATCCCTTTCGATGTCCAGATGTCGCAATAGTTCGGAGTTCTGGTAGGCTTGTGGCCTGGATGCTAAGTGAGAGAACGGCTCATCCGAGACCGGCTTATGCACCACGCACACATCACTTGGGTCCACTTCGGTAAACCGGCCGGGTTCACGATAGTGGTAGCCTACCCAAGTAGGCGGCTTTCTCGGACTAGATCAGCTATGAGGTAACAGTTGTGGTGAGCATCCTCGCTGGCACCCCTTGAATGGTGTCGAGATCAAAGGCGGTAAATGATGATCATGTGTGTGTAGCGGTACACCCCTGCAGGGTTAACAAAACTATTCGAATAGCCGCGTCCGCGGTTATGGACTGCTTGGAAAGCTTAGCTTGATTATTAGACAACTTGAACCGGATACTTCTAAAACACACCAAGATAAATGTGAGTGCTATGGCGTGCTTCCTCGTGGGGAAGTCGAGGAAGGCACCATGGTGGTGTATTGGTTGGAGAAAGTAGTGGACTCGTGTACGCTTCTTACCCAAAGTCTTGTACTCGTAGTTCAGGATTAGCCAAGTCAAAGCTGGCACTTCTGCAAGTGAAACCCCACCTACCTTTACCTTGATACATATGCATGAGTAGTATAGCTCCTATGTAAGTCTTGCTGAGTACGACTTTGTACTCACGTTTGCTTAATCTATGTTTTAGATGAACCCACTGACCACGAAGGTGGCTTCTTCATCGAGCTGGACGACTGAAGATCAAGCTAGTCTAGTCCCAGTCAGACGACTGGTTCCCTCGTGGAGGGCTTGTGTTTAAATAAGGCTTCTTAAGCCATTTGTTAAACTTGTCTGTACTCAGACATAATTTGCTTCCGTTTGTGTTGTAATGTTGGATCACATGTTTGTGATCTCTGTTTGCACTCTATAAGAGTTATCAATAAAATTGTACACATTGTAGAGAATTGCAATGGTACCTGCTGTTCATACAAGGCATGTGTGCTGCGTGTATGTTTATAACATGCATGTCTTTGTATGGGTTTTCGAGACCTTAGTTGTGTTCTGGCTGGCGGTCTTTCATACACCAAGTGGCCCTTAGATGTGCGCAGCTTGGGGCATCGCGATGCGATTGCTCGAGACTCCGTCTCGTGCACACTTTGTGGTATGATCGAGCCCGCCCTAGACCCCGACTAAGTGATCGGGCTGGAGTAAGTCTATGTAAGAGTTTTGAGATAGTCGATAGTATGCTTGAGGCGACTTGTCTTTGAATATGGAAGTTCACCACCCATATCATTAGACTTGTGTGCGGACGATGAGGACCCATCTCAGTTGATCATCCGGCCTGGATGGGATGCCCCTCACGTACGATGCTTTCCGAGAACGTTTTGTGCTTGGCCTTGTCTGCTTGGACAAGTGGGTACGGTTCTCGGCTCTCCATATGACTATGTCTTAGCTGTACTTGCATACGCTAACCCCGGGTCCCGACAACAGGATGCATGAGATATACCTGACCCTGGTGGAGGACTATGAATATGGACAATGAACGAAACCACCACAGAAGAGTTTGCAATAAACACGTTATTTCACTCGCTTCCTCCGAGTTATGGTGATTATGTTCATAGCTATGTCGGAAGTGGAGCTAAAATGAGTCTCCAGAACTTCATGACTAATCTCTTGGTTGCAGACATTGCTCCTATCGAGGATGCAGAAGTCGTGGATAGAGAAGGTATATACTTGATATACTTTATAAATGTTTGTTCCCTTATACAAAACTTGCGGTTAATGATTATTTGATACTTATTTTGTTTTATGAAAACAGGACCTGCCGTTGCATGGACGGGAAGAGGTGAAATCAAGGATTGATGGATATCAAGTCAGTTGATGGCCAGCATGGATTCCGCCGAGACATCTATCATAGGAGATACTTAGATTATTAGATAAATCTTATGTAATCATTATAGTATGAACACTTAGTTGTGTGTCTTGCATCTCGCGAGACAAAGTAATTCATGTAATGAGACAAGTCAGTTGTTCATCTTTATGAATAAAAGTGTTCTTATACTTTGATTACGTCTTGATTTATGTTATGATAGAAAGCATTTATAATACTGCTATTATTGTCAAGTAATATTCAATGTTTAATGATAAAGTTGTCTTGATTATAACAAGTCAAAGATTTGATTTCATAAGGTGATTTCATAACTGATGAATTCATTAAATGTATGATCTATTAACTTGTGAGTTCATTATCAAATAAAAGTCATAACTTGATTGCATGAGATGGATTAGATACACGATTTATGAACCTCTGCAATAAATATGACCATGACAAGGTTCTAGCAAGCAGAACGTGTGACAATCATTATACATAAATGGTGTACTAAATGGGCACATGAGTTATCATTAAAAACTTCATATGATTAATTGAAAGTTGTATTCAATTGAGATCATAAAACTGAGATTCAGGAATCACAGTGTGAAGTAGAATATAAGGATACAAATCACTACGCTATCCGAGTGATAAGTATTAAAGATGACATAATGGGAGACTTGTGGAAGTTGTACCGCAAATTACGATGGAATTTTAAAGTGCTAGACTACTTAAACCATTCGTAGTCATACTAAATTGTAGTATGGTCTAAACGTTCTTTCCCCTTGCACTAAAATTATTGACGAACAAGGTTGTTTAATTCATTAAGTTAAAATACCCACTTCATGAATAGGAAACCATCCTGAATCTAATGAGACAAGATAGCTCCATAATTGATGGTTTTATAAGGTTTCTTAAAGCAAGAATTTCTTTGTGATAAAGCTACAAGCAATTGAAATTACATATTCTCCCCGAATAGCAAAATTTGTGTTGCTTGATTGGTAGTGCAAGAAGAAGTTTCTCGACACGGATCCAACGGGATATAATGGAAACTTTGACCAAGGTATTGGACCTGGAGTTCAGAATATCAGAGTATTGCAACGGAAGCGTGTTCCGCTGTAATGACGCTATATAAGGAAGGATATGCCAAAGACGATTGGTCTTGGTATATGAATTGAAGCCTTAGTTGAATTTATAAGGTTGTCATGAATACGTTCTGTACAGAACAATAATCATGAGTCTTCTTAATAAAATAAAAGGAATAACATTGCTTGAAACGCAAAGGAATGATGGTAGCCTAGAACACGAGGAGAAATGAAATAATATTGAGTTACATATAGGATGGCTCACATTCTGTGAAATAAATCGGTTATTTCATATTCTCGACAAACTAGAAAGTTATTGAGAATAATGTAACGGGTATAAAGCATAATTTTGGTTCATAAAACGGTTATGACCAAAGTTCAATGCTGATTGACTGCGGAAATGTAGGAACGCCTTAATCAATAAAATATTTCATTTACACTACAATGGACCATAGCCTGAAATTGCGTCTCAGTCAAATTGGGATTTGAAAGAGAATTGCAATGGGCATGACGAAGGTTTATTTCATTGGAAGGATGGACTGTAGTACCTCAAGACAGGAACCCTCAACCTTGATTTGATCAAGTGATTTTTTGTGAATGACCAAAATATTGAGTGGGCCTGCAGTTTCATGAAACTGAGTGGGAGCTTTGAAGACTTCCGGAAACTTAGAATGCAGAGGGCATTTTCTGAGTGGGAGCTTTGGGAGCATTGTCATTATGTAAGACATAGTAACAATACAATGACTTGATGAAAGCTGAACCACAAATATATGAGTATATGATGGACATATTTGAGTGGGAGCATGATCATTATCTCAGACATGCATGTTATGACATATGTGGAGAATGATCACGTGTATGTATATATGGACATGCGAATGGTATATGTATATGGAGAATCATCTCATATGCACGTATATGCATTATGATATATATATATATAACATAAGGTAGATATAACGCAAGATTACAAGAATCTTCCTTTATATGAAGTACTAAACACATCACACGTTGAAATCTATAGTGATAGATACGTATGATGAAACAAAGAAAATTTGGAATAATCTTCTAAACAAGAAATAGGTTCTTGTAGCTAGAAATTATATAACGGATGAAATCCAAATATCACAAACAATGTCTTGATGGAAGAATAGAGATGCACCATGTACTAGGACAAGTGATCTCATATGTACTTTGACATATGATTCTACCATATAACATGCATTGTGAATCCAACAACAGAATGACTCAAAAGTTCTTGGAAGAAGAACAGATTCCGACGTGCTTTAGGAGTAAAACACAGAATCTGAATAAAGTCCATGAATTCAGTATATGAGGAATACTGAGGGCTGTGCTCTAAAGTATAGAAAGATAATAGACTTGAATGTAATGCAAGATTACAATTGCAAGCCATATTATGGGCCTATATGGAATTAGAGACATCACCAAAGACATGAAATAAATGTGAGAATACAAACATAATACTACTTAAGAAAGTAGATGTATGGATAAAAGTTTGGCGTAAGAAGTTTGGACTTCTGGCTGAGTGTATTTCCCAATATATGTGACGCTGGATAAGTCTTCTGAAGACTGAACCAAAGGATCACTGAAGGATACTGTGAAATAATAATCTCACTCTCCCGCGAAACTTATATCCAACCATTATATGATAATGAGTGGCATGTCAAACTAGTTGACCTATGGCCGTTGCAAAAGAAACATACGAAACTGAATTGGTGCAGTTCGTTGACGAACCCTCTTCCATGAGCAAGCATGATCAATGAACACTTATGTGATAAGATGGTTATGATCGGGAAAATGCGGCTAGATTATTAGCACTCTAGTGCAAGTGGGAGACTGTCGGATATATGCCCTAGAGGCAAATAATATATGATTATTCCAATATATCTTAGCAAGTTCATAACCAGTTTCATACCATGCTAGAACTATATCAGTGAAACAATGATACAGGTGTGGTATAGAAAACCCCAGAGTTCCTAGTTAGCCTCTATATCAATAACTAGTTCATGGTCAACATGATGGTCGTGGTTTCGCGATCATGGACAATTAAGTCTCTTGACTATGAGGTCACCTCACTGGATGAGTGACGTGATGAACATTACCCAAAGCAAGCATTACACCATGATCAATCTTATGAAGGTTCAATGTTGTAATTACAGAACGTAGTAGACTGTTCCTTTGACCGTGAGTACGTGCATAATTTCTATCTACTTGGATGCTTTGACTTACATCCCACCACCTGACTAAAATATGCGGGTCATAACGGTTGTATCTTGGGTATTACATGGAGATATGTTGAGGAGTATTGTTACAAGAGCGGGATTTGTCAATTCATGTAATGGATAGATACTCGGGGCCCACTCGGTGAGATTCTATCCATAAAGTTGCAGCGTGTGACTAGGTCACGGAGATGAATATCACGGGACCGAGTGAATAAGGATTTTTTCAGAACGAGGTTGAACCGGACATAGGATGTCATTTATCGAATCTCGTAACAATCCAGTATCGCTGACAAAGGGAATGTTATACGACGTAAGGTCCAATCAGTGTTGATATCCGGAATGCACATGGGTCATTATGGGCATCCAGGTCCCGCTGATGATCATTGACCGTATCCTCATCTCGGTCATGACTGGAGTGTTCTTGGACAATAGGGTAACACACTTAAGGGCTCGATGAAATCGGAGACCTTTTTCGGAACTATCGAAGTAACCACAGAATAAAGGAAACAACCTCGGAGAAGTTCTGTGTTGAACCGAAGAAGTTTCGGAGTGAGCCGGAAGGTGTTCCAGAGCACCGGGAGATGGAATAATATGTTTTAGTTATTAATTAATTGAATTAATAATTAAAAACATTTTATTTCTAATCAATATGTGCAATGGGCCTTAGTGGAGAAAAAGGCCCATTAGGGGAAAATAAAAGGGAAAAAGAAAAAAAAGGAAAGGAGGGGGGAGGCGCCATGGCCCATGAGGGTGGCGCCCCCTCCCCCGATGGCGAGCGCCCTCCCCCCCCCCCCCCCTTGGCATGTGGAATAGTCCCACATTGCTAAGGGAGGGGGTGACTCCCTCCCCTCCCCCCTATATAAAGTGGGTTATGGTGCACATATTAGATACACAATAATTCGTGATAAATTCATATTTACTCTGAATTGAGATCGGTTTTCTCCGGTCTTCTCCCCTTCCTTGTCTCTTCCACGGTGGGCTCCCTAGTGTGAGCTTGTAGTGGAATTGAGGCACCTATGCTAGAATCGGAGGCCGTCGTGTTCCCGAAGCTCCGTCCGAAGGACTGCTTCCGTTCACGTACACATGGACATGTCCCGAATCACATCCGGTTCGATAGTCAGTAGCGGTTCCTAGCAGAACGTGTCGACTCTCATATATGTGTAATTTCATAAGACGAACCATTACAAAGTGTCATATGCAACATTCCTTTTGCTTCACGATATATTTTGTCAAGCTCAAGGCGAGTACTGGTCACCCTTGTGATAGCTTGACCTCTCTTCTCGAAACCGTGATACAGATTCCTGAACCGGGTTAACACTTAAGCCATGTCGTATGGCCATGCTTTCTGAATCTTATCACTCGAGAGGGCCCAGAGAATATCTCTCCAAAGTGGAGGGGCAAATCCCATCTTGATCAACCATGTCTCGTGGCATGTATCATGACTCACCCGTAATCTACCTTTATAACTACCCAGTTACGATATAGCGTTTGATAGTCCCTAAGTGATTCATTCCTCATCCCGAGAACATGCGAGGACTTCAGGTCTAGGACATGGCATATACGTTGTATTGAGACTAACAGATGACAATATCTCGCTGCGTCTCAAAGTGGGTCTTTGTCCAACTCAGTGATCCCGTCACTAACTCCATACTATCGGTAGCATCTCCATGCTCATGACTTGTGAAACATAGTCATCAACCGAATCATATACTAGTCAAGGATATGTGTTCGCATAACCTTATCAACTAGGGACCATTAGAACAATCATCATAGAATATATAGTCTCACAAACAAGTCACATACTTATTGATACATATCAGTAATGATGTTCAAGGACAATACAAATAACTCATGAATACATAAGGAGATAACATCATAACATGATTGCCTCTAGGGAATATCTCCAACAAGATCTTGGGTTATGGGAAACGCTAGTTAGGAAAAATTTGTGTTTTCCGTTGCGCACCCCAACACCCAGGTGGCGCGGGTCCCCCCCTAGCCGCGCCAGGAGACCGCCTGTGCCTGTTGGCCACCCGTTGACCTCATCCTCCGGCTGGAAGACTCTTCTGGAATGCTGATTTTAATATATTTTTCGTGGAATTTTCCGAGCACTGTAAATATGGGTAAAAACCTGCAATTCACATGCATCAACAGACATAAACTGACATTGGGTGCGCTGAGTTAGTAGGTTAGTACAAATATGTGTAAAAAGGTATGAAAGTGTAGCAAAACGCATAGCAATGTCACCCAAATGAGCATGGAACAACCAGAAATTATAGATACGTTTGGGACGTATCAGTCCATTGGTGGCCACTGATGGTAAGAGAGATGATAACGGCTTCTCGCCCTTCGTTGGTTACCCCAAGTGGAAGTTTGAGATGTAGATAGCGACAAATTTCCCTTGTGAAGATACCAAGGTTTATGTCTCCTGTGGGACTCCGAAGACGACAAGTAGGTGGTCAAACGAGCAAGGTGCCGTTTGAAGATAACTACTCGCTTAACCTGGACCTGCACACACAACAAGTAACTTTGCTCGCAACGAGTACAGAGGGGTTGTCAATCCCTCCGGCCTTGTCGTTTACAAAGGATCAAATGCAAGAGGATAATGATAGTAGTGGTGATAATTGCAATAGAAAGTAAAAGCAAAAAATAAAGTGGAGGTGTAAACAGTGGTGGAAATATGGACCAGGGTCGCATGATGTTCACTAGTGATGTCTCTCTCCCAAAAGACGATAAACTAGCTAAGGTGGGTACACAAATTACAGATGGGCAATTGACAGAATTATAAATGCACCACAATGCTAATTATGCTACTAGAAAGTTAGAGGCTCAAAAGTATGGGCAGTACGCCAAGACAAGTAGACCGAAATCCATCTGCATCTACTACTAATCATCCACCTTGAGATATCTATCCAGAACATCTCGCTGGTATTAAGTTGCGAGCTCCACCCAAAGTGTAAACTCAAAGCAACAGACAACTACATTAACAAACTTTGCTTAAGGTAAACAATCCTTGCAACCGCGGTTACAAGCACCATTGTTTTCTCCCTGGTGGCAACAACACATCCCCTAGTCTCATGTTTATGTCACTCAAGCTATACATCGGGGGCATGAACCCACAATCAAACATAAACGCTCCCTCTTGGAGTTACTATCTACTACTTGGCCAAAGCAATAAAAAGCAACGGAGAACATGCAAGAATTACTCAAGAACAAAATATAAAAGGTGAACCAAATATATAACTCATCACAATCTGAACATAATCTCATAATCCATCGGATCCCAGCAAACTCAGCATAGCAATAGCAGAAAGAATTACATAGATGCCTTGATCATCTAGGGAAGCTCACAAGGTCTAAGAATTGAAGCACAAGATTGGAGAGAAGACATCACATAGCTGTTGTTCATGGACCCATGGTCCAAGGGGGACTACTCACAGCACATCCGGGAAGCCCTCATGGTGGTGTAGAAGCTCCCAGAGGTCAAACCTCCCTCCGGCAGGGTGCCAGGAAGAGGTCTTCTGGTTCTCCCGATCTTGGAAGCGCGGGGGCGGCGGAACAGAGAGGAAAATCGCAATGAGGGGGTCTTTCCGAGGGTTTTCGGAGCGAGGGGTAAAAATAGGCCGAAGGGGGCACCAGGGGGTGTCTTCACCTCCCAGGCGCCCTGGTGGCGCGGCCAGGGGTGGGGCGCGTGTAAGGCCTGATATGCGGTACTGTTCCAGATCTAGATGTTTCCATCCAGATCCGAGGACGAAGCACATATCGGTCTCACCGCGACATATGACACTGCCATATGCCCCGGATTTCCAACATGATATCACAACATTACAACTACATGGATACAACATCTCATACAATCGGCATACAATTGTCTTAATACAATAAATCAGCGGAAGATACATCTCTGAGTACAGACTACAATCAAATGCCTAGTGTAAAAGGTAAAACACACCATTCCCGTAACCACACGGGTCCAGGCTCTCCGCCAGGATCCACCTAACTAGTCGTCGTCGAGTCTTCGCGAAGTTGTCCAGAAGAAGGGTAGTCGAGCTCCTCTGTAGTCCAATATCGTTTGCATAACGTGTGTAAAAGATAAAAGAAGGGGTGAGCTATATAAACAAGTCTTGTAACTAACTTCTCCCGGTAAGATGGAGGGTAGTGGTTGAGGTTGCAGTCGCACTAGCAATATATGAAGTGGATAACGATCTATTTAGAGTAAGATGAGAACCAATCATTCGATGAGGAATCGCCTCCAACAAGTCTACTATCAGCTACTTACGCAATCATAACACATATCCTATCCTTGTCTCCCCTTCGCACCCCGACGAAGAAGAAGCAGTCAAGGCACACACACATTGATCAAGTTATAGTTATGATTTAGTTGATGTTATCTATGAAGAAGACGTAGGTTCCAAGTCGTCCATAACCGTGGACACGGCTTCTCGAAAAGATTTAACCCTGCAGGGGTGTACCAACTGCCCATTACAAGGCTCCGCACGCACGCCCATCTCTCTCAGTTTCTACCCATCACAGGCAGCCATTTTATGATTTAGTCTCGAGAGATCCGGAACGACGGGTCCCTCTAACTAACAACGCACAAATCCGGGTGGCCGCCCGGGTGTCGACACCCAATCCAAGAGCCGGCTGCGCCCTCGGATCAGACTCTTTCGTATGGCTAAGTTCGGGGTTAGCCTCACCTGAACAGAAGGGGACTTCCCTAGCTCACCAGTGTGGACCAACAGAGAAATCATGCCTCTGCTGACCCGGGTTGTTTAAAAACTGCGAGGGGATCCAACCAAGCACACATACGGTTTTCAAATGGTAAATCACTTGGGCCACCACTATAAATGTTTGAAGCTAGGTAGGTAAGAAACGGGGACCCCATAAAATCCCACACGCGGTTAGGCACGCTCAGTCTTAGAACCAATACCCGGAACTCGGTTCATAGGTGACTTGAATGGAACAAAGCGTCGGGGCAGGATAGCCTAGACCTTCCATCCTTCGTCGAATATAGTCAACATTATAGTAATCATATCATCCACAACAATATAATAATGTTGAGAGGGCATGTGCCTTCATGTTTGGTATTGGTAATTAATGACAAACTCTATGGACTAATGGTTTCCTTGAGTTATACTTTAAGGTTTGTCCATAGGCAACGCTTGAAGATCATATGTTGGCTTCAAGGCTGTAAGATGAAGATTACGTGTTGACCAAGGTGTTCTTCATGGAGCTATCCAAAGATTGGTCAAGTTGATGTGTGCGAGGTCAAGAGGAGCATCACGAAGATATCATATGCTTGGAGCTTGCAGACCATTTGGTGATAATGGTCTTGTGAAGATATGCCTAAAAGAGGCCCACCCATAATGGAGTATGGGGGAGCAATTTACTAGTCTTCATCGAGCCGGGGCAACCAAGAAAGGTGTTACAACTTGAGGCGGACATGATCGTCATCATCAAGCTCAAGTGGATTATGCGCAAGACAAAGGTTTGACCTTTATAGGTTTCTAGTTTACCGGTCTCATGGTGGTAGTTAGGAGACCGGGTTATAGGCTAGGCCGCATCGTTCGTGGAGAGCTCAAACCTTTGCATCCTTGCATCATCTTTATTGGTTCTTGTTTGGTTTTTATCTTTGTGAGTGTTGGAGCTTGAGTTCGTATTAATTACAAGCTCTTCTTCATCGAAAACGGATTTCATATACATCTACTTTTGTGTTTTGGATGTTGGTGTTTTGTCGGCTCTTATCTTGTGAAGGTTTCACCTTCTACCTTGTTGGCACGTTAACCTTTCCTTGTTTTGCAGTTTTTATTTTTGTTGATCTTGGGTGGTTCTCTATGTGAGGACCTAGAGATTTTCTATAGCTTTCAAACAAGTCCAAGATCATCAAAATCTAAGTTCGTATGGAAAAGTTATGCTTGTTTTGGCTGTGTTGTTTTTGCCTGTGCGGTAGTACCGCCCGGAAGAGCGGTAGTACCGCCCGAGCAGTAGTACCGTGGCTACTACCGCAAACCTTCTATTTCGAGCGATAGTAGAGCATTTTTAGTGTCAGGTAGTACCGCTTGAGCAGTAGTACCGCTCCGGGAGCGGTAGTACCGCTCGAGACGTAGAAAACTGCACATAATGGTTGGATTCGTGGGGACCTATAAAAGGGGGTCTTCTTCCCCATTGTCCCCAACATTCTTGAGCTCATTTTTCACCTCCATTATTGACCTCTTTGATCTTGCTTACTCCCTTTCCCTCCTATGATGCTTGCTCCTTTTTGAGGGAAAAGAGAGAGGACATCTAGATCTACATTCTCCACCGATTCATCTCTCCTCTCGATGTGTTTGGTTTAGGGGATAGATTTTAGTGGATATGGGTATCCCCAACCATCTGGATAGGGATAGCCATTTTTATGTTTGGCTATGTGGGATAATAAATGGTTGAGCATAGCCATTGATGTGTTTGGTTTGGGGGAACGAAATCGAAATTGATATGAATCAGCGGAAAGCTTCATGCAGTACGGGGGGTAGCTACACCACGCCATCAGTCTGATCCTTGTACAACTCCTGGAGGGCAACGCTACCACTGTGGCCTCATGGACAAGAAGGCGCCATGCTGTAACCGGTCGTATGCAAGGGCGAGCGGGAGAGTCTGAGCACACCGCGGGACAAGGAGCCTCGCCGCCGCACCTTCTCCGGCGGCCCCATCGGCCTCGCCGCCGTAGTCTGTCGTGCGGCCGCACCGCCGTGGTCCGTCGTTGCTTGGGGCAGAGACACACAGGTCGAGGATGAGATGCGGCAGAGAAAATGATTCACCACCAAGGTGGTTGCCCATATCCGCGAGAAGCTGGCGGACATGCGGAGCCGTATTTTTTCGGAATATTCCAGGAATCTGGCTGCTCGTATCCCATCTCGTCTATGAACCAAACACCTGGTATCCCTTTAAAACTGAGCTATCCCTATCCATGGAAGGCTATCCTCTTAACCAAACGCACCCTAAGTGAGGGGAGCCTTATGGATCTAGATCTTGGAGTTCTTGGTGTTCTCCTTGTTCTTCCTCTCATATTCCTCCATAGCTTTTGTTGCTTTGGTGGGATTTGAGAGTGGGGGACTTGAGCACTTCGTGTGCTCTTGCCAGTGCATTTGGTACATCGGTTTGAGTTCTCTCCGAGGATTCGTTGTAGAAGTGAAGTTGAGAAGATTGTGCTGAATTTTACACCTATTTGCTGAGTGGGCCTTTGGCCCAAAGCACTTTTGTAAATTCTGAAATTCTCTTGGCCCATTCATGCATAGCAAGTGGTGGGAAGTTTAGTACCACCTAGCTTCTGGAGGGAGAGCCACACCTATTTATAAGGTGAGCTCCACTAGCACTTGTAAGAGCTTGAGAAGAGAAGTGCTACACGCGCACTCCTCCTCCTCGCTCGCCTCGCCTCGTCACGACGCGTGCGAGCGCGTCGGGTTTCGGGAATGAGCCGAGTCGAGGACAAAGCTATGCGTACGCTTATATTTTTGCAGCTCGGGAAACATTAATGAGACATTAATTGTAATTAATGGACGCGTTAATTATGCTTAATTGGTGCGCCGTTTTCGTGGGCTCTACTCCCACGTAGGCCCGTCCCGCTGCGTCTATATAAACAGTGCAAACCCTACCCTAGCTGCGCCTCCACATGGTTCCTCCTCCTCGGTCCAGATCATTGTGTTGCCGCTCAAGACTTATCCATCACTTCTTCCGGCGTGCACCGCCAGGAGGGACAGCGGGCCTCCGAAACCCAACCTCTCGAGATCCTGTACGGGAGAAGGGCGATCAGGTTTTTGGGGAGCACACTCGCATGACTGCTGACAGCGACGACGGCTACTTCTCCGACGAAGACTTCTTCCCAGACGTCGGCAGCCTCTCCATCAACGACATGGGCGACACCAACGCCAGCGGCTCCACACCCTCTGCACCGTACGTGATCCGTTCTTATGTGTTTGAGATCATGTTGCATGTCCTGTTCCTAGTAATTGCTTTAGATGTTATCTCTTTGTCTACTGTTTTGATGGATCGCATGGCTAGTTTGATTTGTTTCATTATTTCCATGGATTGTTTGTCTATTTCATGGATTAAATCATACGCTAAATTGCTAATATTTTCAACAATCCAAAAACCTGATTATAGGCAATTTACTGCATCTGGCATACTTGCGTCTATGAAGTCGCCGCCTTTCAAAGGGGTGCACTATAAGAGGTGGCGCACAAGAGCAGTGTACTGGCTTCAGTCCATGCAATGCTATGACGCCACCAAGGGCAAGCCCGAGGGCGATCTTATTCCTGCACAACAGGAGGCCTATGAGAAGATCGATACTCTCTTTAAAGGGTGCCCTCCTCGGTATTCTTGATTGTTCCATTGTGGATTCATATATGTCGTTTGATAACGGCAAGGACGTGTGGGATGCGCTCGATGCCAAATTTGGGGCCTCGGACGCTGGCAGCGAGTTGTATGTCATGGAACAATATTATGACTACAAGATGACTGATGAGCGCTCTGTTGTTCAACAAGCGCATGAGATACAGTCGCTCGCCAAAGAACTTGAGCACTTCAAGTGTGTGTTGCCAGACAAGTTTGTGGCCGGAGGCATTATTGCCAAACTTCCACATTCGTGGAACAACTTTGCTACTTCTTTAAAACACAAGAGGCAAGAGTTTTGCGTTGCGAATCTCATTGGGACTCTTGATGTTGAAGAGAAGGCGAGAGAAAAGGATACACGCGCTCGAGTTCCTGAGGGTGGTTCAAGTGCCCATATGGTACAAAAAAAGAACTACCAGCCCAACAAGTTCAACTTCAAGAATAAATCTGGTGGAAAAGGCAAGTTTGATAGAAAGAACAAGCCGTCACAGCCTACCAACTTCAAGAAGAATCCTAATAAGAAGAAGGGAGTGTGCCATGTTTGCGGAAGTGCAAAGCATTGGTCCTTCAGCTGCCCTGATCGCTATGAGGAGCGCGGACCTGAGAATGGCGGCAAGACCGCCAATGTTGTCATTGACACGGAGATGAAAGATTCTGGTTACGTCCCTACAATCCTTTCATTATGTCAGTCTCCTTATTCGTTGATTGATACTAGTGCCAATGTTCATGTCTGTGTTGATGCCTCTATGTTTTCTTCTTATCAGGTCACAGGGACTTCCCCTGTGCTGATGGGGAACGGGTCATATGCTACTGTTTGTGGGGTCGGTACGGTGGATCTAAAGTTTACTTCGGGGAAGATCGTGCGACTGAAGAACGTTCATCATGTGCCCTCCATCAATAAAAATCTCGTTAGCAGTTCGCGCTTGTGTCGAGATGGTTTTAAGTTGGTTTTCGAGTCCAATAAAGTTGTAATTTCCAAGTATGGAAAATTCATTGGGAAAGGCTATGAGTGCGGAGGCTTGTTCCGCCTATCTTTGTCAGATATTTGCACCAAAGTTGTTAATCATATTTGTTATGATAATGAGTCTAATGTTTGGCATTCTCGACTCTGTCACATTAACTTTGGTAGCATGACGCGGTTAGCTAATATGAGGGTTCCAAGTGCCAAGTATGCGTTCAAGCTAAGCAACCTCGCAAGTCCCATAAGACTGCAGAGGCAAGAGACTTGGCACAACTGGAACTTATACATTCAGACCTCTGCGAGATGAATGGTGTGATGACAAAGGTGGAAAGAAATATTTCATGACGTTGATTGATAACTCTACTAGATATTGTTATGTGTATCTTTTGAAATCTAAAGATAAGGCTTTAACTTACTTCAAAAACTATAAAGCCGAAGTAGAGAACCAACTTGATCGAAAGATTAAACGGCTTAGGTCTGATCATGGTAGAGAATACTTTTCCAATGAATTTGATTTGTTTTGTGCGGAACATGGTATAATACATGAGAGGACGCCTCCCTATTCACCTCAGTCAAATGGGGTGGCCGAAAGAAAGAACCGAACTCTAACTGATTTGGTTAACGCCATTTTAGATACTTCGGGTCTCTCCAAGGCATGGTGGGGGGAGGTGCTAATGACTGCATGTCATGTCCTAAACCGAGTTCCCACAAAGAAAAAAACTGTGACACCATTTGAGGAATGGGAAAGGAAAAGTCTGAAACTCTCTTAATTACGTACTTGGGGTTGTTTGGCAAAGGTCAATATACCTACCCCAAGAAGCGCAAGCTTGGACCAAAAACCGTAGATTCTGTTATGTTGGGTTATGCTTTTCATAGCATTGGCTATTAATTTTTGATAGTAAAATCTGAGGTATCCGACATGCGTGTTGGTACTATTATGGAGTCGAATGATGCGACTTTATTTGAGGATATATTTCCTATGAAGGATATGCCTACCTCATCAAACCAGGAGATTCCTACTTTATCTGGTCAGGATTTAACTAAAATTCCTGAGACCACCATTTCGATAGAACACATTGAGAATCCTGAGGAGGATGACAATGAAACTCCTGTAAGGAGCAAGAGACAGAGGACTGCAAAGTCCTTTGGTGATGATTTCATTGTGTACCTCGTGGATGACACACCCAGTACTATTTCAGAAGCCTATGCATCTCTTGATGCTGACTACTGGAAGGAAACTGTTCGTTGCGAGATGGATTCCATCTTGGATAACGGAACCTGGGAAATTACTGAACGTACTTATGGGTGCAAACCTGTAGGATGTAAGTGGGTGTTCAAGAAAAAGCTTAGGCCTGATGGTACTATTGATAAGTACAAAGCAAGGCTTGTGGCCAAGTGTCAGAACCCCAACTTGGGTAATGCTAGGGTTTGAGTGCCCCTTTGCATCATGTGAAAATTTCAAAAGAAATTCAAAAATGGGGCAAAGAAAAGCCCTAGAGAATTTAATTCAAATGGCCAGATAAAAATTTCCTCTAAAAATCTATTTGATTATTTGTATAATCTCTGAAAATGTGCATGACTAAGATCCATGTGTTGTGGGACCCACTTCATGCATATGAAATTTTACAAAAATCCAAATAGAGCTTGCAAATTAAATTAAACTCCAATTTGAATTTAAATTCAAATTGTTTGAATTTCATAAGTCACCAAAATTGTGAGTGCAAGTGCCTTGACACCTAAGGCCACATAAAAGATTTGTGGATTTTTAAAAATGCTCTGGTATTTTATTTATTAGAGCAGACAAAATAGCAGAGAAATAAAAGAAAAAGAAATTAGAAAAGGCAAAGCAGGCCACCCCCCTAAGGCCTCGAGCCCAACTAGCCAAATCCCAGCCCAAGCCCACCTGGGGCTTGTCTTCTTCCTCCCCTCGCTTCCAAGCACCTCGGTGGCGAGCCGAGCGCCGTGGACGCCACCGAGGGCCTTCTAGGCCTCCCCTGCCTCCCTCCTCTCGCCACGCAAGCCAACGGAGAGCCCCGCATCCTTTCACCCATCTTGCGCAAGCTCTGCCCCCCACCCCTTCTGCTTCGTCAATCTTGCGCCAACAGAGAAGCCCCGGAGCACGCCGCGGTGCCCGACGCGGCCAACGGCGACGAGGAGCCGCCCCGACCTGTCCAGGAGGTCGGCCACCATCGACTTAGCCTAGCCGCGCGTCGAATCGAAGCTCGGAAGCTCTGCAACCGACGCCAGCGTCACCGGAAACCGCCACGGCCGCCGTTGCCTCTCCGGCGAATTTGCTACCCCCGGTTCCTCCCCGACTCCGGCGACCACGCCAACGCATTCCCGGTGAGGCCCCGGTAATTTCCCCTCTTTTCCCGTGCCCTCCCGTGTCCTGTACCGCTAGTTCATCGGAGCCAGCAGCCGGCCTCTGCACCTCGTCATCACCGGCGTCGAAGCAACCCTCCCCGTGACCCCCTGCTGGATCCTTTCGATGCGGGAGAGCAAGGGCTCCCTCCTGGAACTTTTCGCGCGTCAAATGGAGGCCGGGAGCCTCCTCCCCGTGCAGCGCCGCCGCACTGGTGGTCACCGGCGACCTCCCCGCCGACGTGCCCACGTGGCCCTGTTAATCCTAACCTAAGAACCCATTAATCCCCTCCCAGAGCCCATGACAGTTGGGGCCCCCCGCCCCCTAACCCCCCTTTCAGTTTAATTAACCAGGGATTTAAACCCCTGAGACTGACATGGGTGGACCACCAGTCAACCCCCCCCCCCCCCACGTCATGCTGACATCTGGATGACGTAGTAAATGGAATTTTTTAATTAAAAGAAAATCCAGAAATTACAAAAAAATAGATTAAACTTTAATAATTCATAGAATATTCATATTAACTCCAAATTAAACATATAATATATGAAATTTATCAGAAAAATGCAAGAATTAAGAATATGCAATCTGTTTATATGTTTGACCATTTTAAAATGGGGCAACAGTAGCAAATGTGCATATGGCTTAATTTGAAATTGAATTTGGAGTTTGAATTTGCAAATCCTTTGCAATACACTTCAATTAAATTGAATTTTAAACAAACCAGTACCATATACATCATGGACAACCTTAGCATGTGTTTGAGCATTGTACTTTATTTGTGGCCCCCTTTGTTGATGTTTGTGCCGGTAACAGTGCCTCTGACACGGTGATCACCCCCGAAGAAGAAGACCACCGTTAAGACCCGTGTATCGTCAGCAAGGCAAGCAAACCCCATTGATCATGTCTATAAAATCCTACTTCCCTCTCAGTCTCGCTTATGCATGTTTAGGAGATCACCGAGACACGTTCTTTCGCATAGTTCAACCCATTCCGATGCATGACCTATCATTTTGACACCTTATTAAGCAAACCACAATCCTAGCAGATATAGGAGTTAATGATGAGCATGTGGCCCCTGCAATTGTTACAGCTTATTGCATGCTTAGAGTTACAGTGATGTTACTTTGATCTGTGAGTCGGGATGGTTGTGATCATGTTACTGATGCAAGTGAAACTGTGTCGGTGAATCCACCCTAATACAAGGTGAACGATGAGAGGATGTGTAGGACTACACAGTGGGTTGTCTCATTGAACACCGCCTTAAGCACCGAGTTCTTGTATGGTAATCTAAGACAAAGAGTACAACCACACATTGGGCGCACTGACCCCTCTCGGCCTAGTACCTTGATCCGTGTTGACGTCCAGGAGTCACATTAGTTCGGGCTTTCCATTTGGCATGTGCATAGAAAAGAATGAAGGAATGGTTGCATCATATAGATATGTGGGTGCACCTGTGAGGCAGGAAAACCATCTGCCAAAGGTGGTGTCTCGGTCACTTGCATTATTTGAGTCCGTTTCGTTGATCCGGCCGGGCTCTCGAGCGGAGGAAACTCAGATAGTCGACTCCCGGAATAGACCGGTTGTGAGCGAAGTGTCGTGGTGGACACCCTCGCTGTCACCTCTTCAACGGTGGCGAGAAAAAGGCGGTAACTGATGCTCATGTGTGTGTAGTTTACACCCCTGCAGGGTTTAACAAAACTATTCGAATAGCCGCGTCCGCGGTCATGGACTACTTGGAACCTGTACCTGATTATTAGACAACTTGAATGGATACTCTAAAACTCGCAAGATAAGTGTGAGTGCTATGGCATGCTTTCTCGTGGGGAAGTCGAGGAAGTATCCATAGTGGTGTATTGGTTGGAGACTTGGATAGTGGACTCGTGTACGCTTCTTACCTCAAGTCTGGTACTCGTAGTACAGGACTAGCCAAGTCAAAGCTGGAACTTCTGCATGTTGAAACCCCACCTCCCTTTACCTTGAAGCTTGAGCATGAGTAGTATAGTTATGATGTAAGTCTTGCTGAGTACGACTTTGTACTCACGTTTGCATTTTCTATTTTTTAGATGAAAACCCAGACCCCGATGGAGACACCTTCCTGAAGCTCGACGTTGACTAAGCTAGTATAGTTCCAGACAGCAGTGTGGTCCCTTGTGGAAGGGCATGTTTGTTGAACAAGGCTTCTCTAAGCCATTTGTTAATCTTGTCTGTACTCAGACCTAATTTTCTTCCGTTGTATGATGTAATGTTGATCACAGACATGTGATGTTTGTATGCTCTATGTGTAAGTCAATAAAGATATACTTTGTAGATTTATGTGATGATACATGATGTTCATACTAGACATGTGTGTTGCGTGTATGATTATAACATGCATGTCTTAGTATGGATTTTCGAGATCTTAGTTGTGATCTGGCTGGCGGTCTTTTATACACCAAGTTTCCCTTAGATGTGCGCAGCTTGGGGCATCGCGATGCGATTGCTCGTGACTCTGTCACGTGCACACTTTGTTGTATAATCGAGCCCGCCCTAGACCCCGACTAAGTGATCGGGATGGAATCTGTTTATGTATGTGTTATAATTCAATCGACAATATGGTTGAGGCGACTTGTCTATGAGTATGGGAATTCACCACCCATAATCATTTGGACTTGTGTGAGCGCGATGAGGACCCATCTAAGTTGATCATCCGGCCTGGATGGGATGCCCCTCACGCACGATGCTTTCCAGGAGTGTTCTGTGCTTGTCCTTGTCTGCTTAGACAAGTGGGTACGACTCTGGGCTCTCCATATGATTGAGTTGTGACTGGAATTACATACGCATATTCCGGGTCCCGACAGACTTGGTATCAGAGCAGTATTGTCTGTAGGATTATTGTCAGAACCCTAAATTAGGTTTGTGCTTTTCTAAACTTGCATTTTTGCATCATGAAAAAAATTGTAAAAGAAAAGGAATTGGGGAAAAGAAAAGCCCCAAAGAATTTTAAATAAAAAGGCCAGAAATAAATATTTTTCCAAAATTCTTTTGGATGTGTTGAAAAATCCTAAAAATGAGTGTGATCATTTTAAAAGTGATTTGGGATTAATCCCATGCTCATAGATTTTTCAAAAATCCAAATAGTGGCTTGGAAATTAAATCATTTGTCTATTTGAATTGAAATTCAAATAATTTGAATTTCAAAAATTCCCAAAACTTGGGGTTGACTTCTATAGAGTCACCTAGGTTTTATAAAAATGATTGGGGATTTTTATAAATTGCCTAGCTATTTAATTTTAGGCAAAACAAAATAACAGAATAGAAAACATACAAGAAATAAAATGGGGAGAAGGCTTACCTCACGCCCATGGGCGGAGCCCACTCCTCCTCTGGCCTCGACCCAGCCCAACCGAGGCGTGTCGTCTACCTCCCCTCCCCCCGAAGCAGCTCGGTGGAGGGCAAGGAGGCAACGGCGACGCCACCTCGACGAGCAGGCCTTCTAGGCCTTCCCCTGCCTCCCTCCGCACGCCACGCAGCAGCCAGACTGCCCCCACGGCCTTTCCCCTTTCCCTGCTTCCTCTAGCCCTCTCTCCCGTGCGTTCCCGCAAGAAACCGAGAGCCACCGGAGTTCGCCGTCGTGGAAACTCACGGCCATCGCGAGAGTTAGCCCCGACCAACTTGTCCACCGTGCTCAGCGTCCTCGGCTTCGTCACCCCGATACTGGAATCGGGCCAGAAAGCCCCGTATACGACGCAGTCATCACCAACTCGCCGCCGGCCGCCGCAGCTCCGACGCCAATTTAAGCTCCGCCCGCTCCATCTCCGGCTCCGACGAGGCCTCCATCGCGCTCAGGGTGAGCAGATACGCAGTTTTCCCCTTCTTGTTGTCCTCCCCGCGCTCTGAGTCGTCGTTCCGGCGAAGCCCGAGCTCCGTCAGCCGCCTCCGTTGAACAAGTTGTCGCCATAGTGCGCGTTTTTGAACCCCGCCCGCTGCCCGAGACGCGCGAGCTCTCTAGCTACGCCCTAGTACCCTTTTCCCCCTCTCCCGCGCACGTTTTCTCCATCCCCGTCGCAGCAGTGCCACAGTCGCCGCGCCATGTTGACGCCGGCGAGGCTACGGCCACCCCCGAGCCTCCCCGTGGGCACTGGGTGACGCAGTCAACCTCGGGCGTCCCTCTGGTGGCCTCGGCGAGCTCTCCAGTGGCCGGAATCGCCACTCCGGAGAGGCGCCGCCGCGTCCTGTGGCTGCCGCCGGTTAGCCGCCGACCGGTTAGTTTAATTAGGGGCTAACCCCCCTCCTAATCCCTCTCTCTCTCACTGACTGGTGGGACCCAGCGCCCTAATAATCCCCTATTAAGTTAACTAAAAGGGATTTAACCCCAGAGACAATGACAGATGGGCCCCGCCTGTCAGTTGACTGGTCAAACCCATGGCGTCAGCATGACCTAGTGATGACGCAGTAAGTCCTAAATCAATTAATTTATTCAGTAAATTCCAGAAATTAGCCTAAACTTTGAAATTGAATAACTTTTAAACTATAACTCCAAATTCAAAGTGTAATATATGAAAAATGATCAGGAGAAAATCCTCTATCCAAATTTCCAACTTTCAGCTATGTTGGAGTTGATCTTAAAAAGGGATCAGTAGCTTTTGCTATTTGATTTAATTGGATTTAATTCAAAATCAATTCAATTGCTATTCCAACTTCAAACTTTGAAATGCACCACACATCACTTGTACTTCAGAAGCATTTCACACACATGACCATTTGGTTTCCAATGAACAAACATTAGCAAATGCAAGTTGAACTAAATTGAATAACATTTGGAGTTTGAATTTGAATTTACTTTTCAAATCAACTTCAATTAACATGTGGCAATTCAAACATAGGTCACTTCAGCACCTTGCCATGCTTTGTTTTGCATATTGATTGTGCATTGTATTATCTTGATTGTGCTTTACTTCCAGTGCTTCGGTGATTGCTTCTTCTCGGTAGAGTTGATCTCGGAGACGAGTTCAACCTCACGTCAGAAGAGTGTTACATCATGATCGTCAGCAAGGCAAGCAGCCCCCTCTTTGATCATGTCTATAAAATCCCAGTTCCCTCTCATTCTCGCAAATGCATGTTTAGGATGTCACCATGATACGTTCTACCGCTAGTTGAACCCATTCCTTTGCATGACCTATCATTTTGTCACAGTAGTAAGCAAACCACAATCCTAGCAGATGTAGGAGTTGGTTGATATCATGTGGCCCCTGCAACTGTTACATCTTATTGCATGCTTAGAGTTGTTACCTGAGGCTACTTTGATGTGAGTCGGGATGGTAGTGATCATGTGAATGATGGTGGTAACGTGTTGGTGAATCTACCCTAAACAAAGGTGAACGATGAGAGGCTGTGTAGGAGTACACAGTGGGTTGTCTCGTTGAACACTGCCTTAGGCCCGAGTTCTTGTGTTGTTATCCAAGACAAAGAGTACAACCACACATTGGGCTCACTGACCCCTCTCGGCCTAGTACCTCACCCCGGACCAGTCCAGGAGTCGCAAGTAGTTCGCCCTTTAACGATCTCAAGCAGGTGGAACCAAGGTAAGTGGTTGGCGTAGGTTGTGGGCACGTTGAATCAAGTGATCATGATCGAGTTAAGCTTGATGGCGGTCACACAACGTTTGAGGCCGCATCGGAACAATCGGTCGGATTCCGATTGTGGTCCCAACTCAAATAGGCGACTCCCTAGGACTAGAGATGGTGCCGTGAGTGAAGTGTCGTGGCAGCATCCTCGCCGGTACTCACTTGAAGGGTCCATCCCCAGGCGGTAACTGATGAAGCGTGTGTGTAGCAGTACACCCCTGCAGGGTTAATGAACTATTCGAATAGCCGTGTCCGCGGTTATGGACTACTTGGAGACCTTTACTTGATCATAGATAACTTGAATCGGATACTTCTAAAACACACCAAGATAAGTGTGAGTGCTATGGCGTGCTTCCTCGTGGGAAAGTCAAGGAAGGCACCATAGTGGAGTATTGGTTGGAGACTGTTACTTGGACTCGTGTACGTTCTTACCTCTCTCTGGTACTCGTAGTTCAGGATTAGCCAAGTCAAAGCTGGCACTTCTGCAAGTGAAACCCCACCTCCCTTTGCCTTGATACATGTGCATGAGTAGTATAGTTCCTATGTAAGTCTTGCTGAGTACGACTTTGTACTCACGTTTGCTTATTCTATGTTTTAGAGACGAGACCACTGAACCTGATGGTGGCCTCTACCTCGAGCTCGACGTGGACCAATGTCGTATAGTTCCAGGCAGCAGCCTGTGCCCTCTGGAGGGTCGTTGTACTTTTCTTTCAGGATTCTTAAGCCCTTTGTTAAACTTGTCTTTACTAAGACATAATTTGCTTCCGTTGATGTTTGATGTAATGTTGGATCACATTCATGTGATCTATGCTTGTAATACAACTACTATGTCTGCTCTGTTTAGCAGAAGTTATAAAGACTGAGTTTGTAGAGTTCATGTTGTGATTACCTGCTGTTTACACTGGACAAGTATGTTGCGTGTATGATTATAACATGCATGTCTTAGTGTGGGGTTCGATAGCTTAGTTGTGTTCTTGCCGGCGGTCTTTTATACACCAAGTGGCCCTTAGATGTGCGCAGCTTGGGGCATCGCGATGCGATTGCTCGTGACTCGGTCACGTGGCACACTTTGTTGTATGATTGAGCCCGCCCGAGATCCCAACTAAGTGATCGGGCTGGATTAAGTCTATGTAAGGGTTATGATTCAATCGATAACATGGTTTAGGCGACTTGTCTATGAGTATGGGATTCACCACCCATAAGCATTTAGACTTGTGAGCGGACGATGAGGACCCATCTCAGTTGATCATCCGGCCTGGATGCGATGCCCCTCACGTTCGATGCTTACCGAGAGTGATCTGTGCTTGGCCTTGTCTGCTTAGACAAGTGGGTACGGCTCTCGGCTCTCCATGTGATTGCATTATGACCGGAATTACATACGCTAACCCCGGGTCCCGACAGACTTGGTATCAGAGCAGGACTGCCTGTAGGATTATAAAACCATTGGCCGATGTCGAGTCTAGCATTCTATAGTTATATAGTTACTTTGGGTATAAGGGAACAACGTAAGACTTCTTTTTTTCTCCTTATCCTCATCGATCTGAGTTCTGAGTCAACCTCATCTTATTCTACGGGAAGATAGGACTAGGCTCATCTATGTCTTTACTAGGACATCTCGTTGATTGCTTCTTTGTAGCTGTAGGAGTGTTGTGGTCTTTTCTGAGCCATCATTCCATAGTGTTTCTGTGGAAGTGATGTCCATTATCCTGTAGGTTGTCTCAATTTCCATCCCGGTACAGCCGTTATGCTGTCCGTTTGTGACTTTGATGCTATTGCATTTTAGTCTTCTATCTTAGTATAGAATTGTGTCCTAAATCCTATTCTGATTGTTGATTCTTATCACACAGAATGTCAGGTGCAAATCAAGGTGTTGATCCCAGTTCTGGTTACATAGACGGTGAAGAACCTCCACCACCACCCTCAACGGCAGAAATCATGATGGAGGCTGAACAGAATCGTCGTGATCAGACACGTCTTCTCGAGCGTATTGAGCAGAACACTTCTCGTCGGCATCATAGTGTTGTCACCATCCAGGACTTCATTCTCCTCAACCCGCCAGTATTCCGATGTCCTTCCGAGCCCCTTGATGCCGATGATTGGCTTCGTTCCCTCGAGCGTAAGCTTGAAACAGCCCATGTTGCTCCCGGTGATCGTGTGCTATTTGCGGCATATTTTCTGGAAGGTGCTGCTCTTCAATGGTGGGAGAATTTTGTAGCAATGCAACCAGTTGGTCACGTGGTGACTTTGCAAGAGTTCTGTGATGACTTCCAAGGATACCATATTCCGGATCAGCTGATGGAGCGCAAGAAAGAAGAATTTTGCAATCTGACCCAAGGAAAGATGACTGTTCATGAGTATAGGACTGAGTTCACTCGTCTAGCACGTTATGCCCAAGAAGAAGTATCCACCGACGCCAAGAAACAAGAAAGGTTACGCAAGGGACTTAGCCCCGTTCTTCGTCATGACCTGAATCTTCACGAGTTCATCAACTTTAGGGACTTGGTCGACAAATCCTTCAAGGCCGAGTATGCAAATGAGTTGTATGAAGAGTCTCGCAAGCGTGATCGTGAGTTTGCCCAATCTTCTGGCCCAGTTTCTCGAAAACGCTGTGTATGGATTCCCTTCAATGACGTCAGTCGTGCTGTAAGTGCTTCTAGACCACCCCCACCATATATCGTCCACCTCAACCCAATCTTCCTCCTTGGAATTTTGTTGGACAATCAAGTTCTCAAGTTCCTTTCATTCCACGTGGTGTTTGTTTCCAATGTGGACAATCAGGCCACAATGTTCGAGAGTGTCCCCAAAATCATGTAGCCACCACACCTAATCCAAAGCAAGCCTTTCGTCGTGGCAAGCCACCACCCAATACTTCCTATGTCAAGCCTCCTGTTTAAGAACATGGTTATGTGAATCATGTATCCATTCTAGATTCCCACAAGTCAACCGATGTTGTACTTGGAACCCTTCCTGTCAATTCCGCCCCAGCTTCGGTTCTGTTTGACCCAGTAGCATCTCACTCATTCATATCCCAGGATTTTGCACTGTCACATGACATCTCTTTTTCGATGTTATCCACCCCCTTAGTTGTGCAAGCCCCTGGATCTAGATTGCACACCACCATGGTCAGTCATGAGAATGAAATTGGAATTAAGGGTTTAGTATTCCTTGCCTCACTTATAGCCCTCAAGTATTCAGACATTGATGTGATCTTAGGTATGGATTGGTTATCAAGACAGAGTGTTGTCCTTGATTGTAAAGCCAAGTCAGTGAAACTAACCCATCCATCAGGCCAGACCATCAAGTACACCTCACCAAGCTCTAAAACCCAGGTGCATTCTTTGAATGTGCTTCCTCTTCCAGACCTTGAAGATATTCCGGTGGTTCGTGACTTCCCGGATGTCTTTCCAGAAGAGCTGCCAGGAATACCACCTGACAGATCTGTAGAGTTTGTGGTAGATCTTATCCCAGGAACCGCACCAATATCCAGACGCCCATATAGAATGGCCCCACGTGAGTTAGCTGAGCTCAAAATCCAACTTGAAGCTTCGTTGGCAAAAGGCTTCATCCGCCCTAGCTCATCGCCATGGGGTTGCCCCGTTCTGTTCGTAACGAAGAAAGATGGAACAGAAAGGATGTGCGTAGACTATCGCCCGCTAAATCTAGCGACGATAAAGAACAAGTACCCACTGCCCAGGATCAATGATCTTTATGATCAACTTGCAGGATCCTCTGTCTTCTCCAAGATGGATTTGAGATTAGGCAATCATCAAATCAAAATCAGAAACGAGGACATTCCCAAAACGGCTTTTACTACTCGCTATGGTCTTTATGAGTACACCGTTATGTCCTTCGGTTTAACCAATGCCCCCGCCACATTCTCGCGCTTGATGAATTCGATCTTCATGGAGTACCTAGATAAATTTGTTGTAGTTTATCTTGATGACATTCTCATCTACTCGAAGAACGAAGAAGAGCACGCAGAACATCTTAGGCTGGTATTGATGAAACTTAGAGAGCATCGCCTTTATGCTAAATTCTCCAAGTGTGAATTCTGGCTACCAGAAGTGACCTACTTAGGCCACGTGATTTCTGCAAAAGGCATTGCTGTCAATCCCGAGAGAGTTCAGGCCGTCCTTGACTGGACTCCACCTGAATCAGTTAAGCAAGTTAGGAGTTTTCTTGGCCTAGCCAGCTATTGCCGCCGCTTCGTCGAGAACTTTTCTAAAGTTGCAAAGCCTCTTACTGAACTCCTCAAGAAAGATAAGAAATTCGAATGGACTCCCAAGTGTGAGGAAAGCTTTCAAGAGCTAAAAAGAAGATTGACTTCTGCACCCGTACTTGCCCTCCAGACACCAAAAAGGATTTCGGGATCTTTTGTGATGCCTCACGGCAAGGGTTAGGCTGCATACTTATGCAAGATCGACATGTGGTAGCTTATGCTTCACGCCAGTTGCGGCCACATGAAGAGAACTATCCTACCCATGATCTTGAACTCGCTGCCGTAGTTCATGCCCTAACAACTTGGCGACATTACCTCCTTGGTAATCGTTGTGAGATCTATTCAGACCACCAAAGCCTCAAATACATTTTCACCCAGCCAGATCTTAATCTCAGGCAAAGACGCTGGATTGAGTTGATAAAATATTATGACTTAGGAATTTCTTACACCCCAGGCAAAGCCAATGTCATGGCTGATGCACTAAGTCGTAAGTCGTATTGTAACAACCTCATGTTACAACAGTATCAACCACTTCTTCATGAGGAATTTCGAAAGCTTAATCTTGAGATTGTTCCTCGTGGATCTCTTTTCAACTTGGTGGCGAAACCAACCCTTGAGGATCAAATCATAGTTGCCCAAAGGCGTGCACAAGGTGTTCGCCGGATCAAGGAGAACATTGCTAGCGGAGTTGCGAAATGTTTCTCCACAGATAGTAAAGGAACGGTATTCTTTGAAAATCGTTTGGTAGTACCTAAGAATAGGGATCTAAGGCAACTCATCCTCAAAGAAGCCCATGATACACCCCTCTCAATTCATCCCGGTAGCACAAAAATGTACCGAGATCTACGCCAGAGATTTTGGTGGACTAGGATGAAGAGAGACATTGCTCGATTTGTTGCTGAATGTGATGTTTGTCGTCGCATTAAGGCCGAACACCAAAGACCTGCTGGTACACTTCAACCTTTGCCTATTCCCGAGTGGAAATGGGAAAAAGTCGGTATGGACTTCATCACCGGCTTTCCAAAAACCCAGAAAGGAAATGATGCCATCTTCGTTGTCATAGATAGGCTTTCCAAAGTTGCTCACTTCCTTCCCGTTCGTGAGTCTATAACTGCTAGCCAGTTAGCGGACTTGTATGTCTCCCGAATCGTGTCACTTCACGGTGTTCCTTTGGAAATCAATTCAGACCGTGGTAGTCTTTTCACTTCTCGATTTTGGGAAAGTTTCCAGAATGCTATGGGAACCCACCTCTCCTTTAGCACCACTTATCACCCACAGTCCAGTGGTCAAGTAGAAAGAGTAAATCAAATTCTCGAAGACATGCTCAGAGCTTGTGTTATATCTTTCGGAAAGAAATGGGAGAATTCTCTTCCTTTTGCCGAATTTGCGTATAACAATAGCTTCCAGTCTAGTTTGGGCATGGCTCCTTTTGAATTTCTCTATGGACGGAAATGTCGAACACCCCTAAACTGGTCAGAAACCGGTGAAAGAAAATTCTTTGGACCGGATTTGAGTCAGGATGCAGAAGAGCAAGTTCGCATTGTTCGTGAGAAGTTGAAAACAGCCCAGTCTCGTTAGAAAAGCTATTATGATCGTCATCATAGGGAAGAAAGCTATAATCTGGATGAGAAGGCTTACCTTCGGGTTACTCCTCTGAAGGGTACCCATCACTTCGGTATCAAAGGCAAGTTGGCCCCACGTTATATCGGTCCCTTTCGCATTCTCGCTAAACGTGGAGAAGTTGCCTAACAATTGGAACTACCCCCTCACCTCTCCCAGGTTCATGATGTCTTCCACGTCTCTCAACTCAGGCGTTGCTTCAAGGACCCCATCCGCGAAGTAGACCACGAAACGCTTGATCTCCAAGATAACCTTTCATATCAAGAGTACCATGTTCGTATTCTTGATGAAGCTGAGCGTAGCACCAGACGTCAGAAGATAAGATTCTTCAAAGTGCAGTGGTCGCATCACTCAGAGAAAGAAGCCACCTGGGAACGAGAGGATCGTCTACGAGCTGAGTACCCCACCTTCCTCCCGACAACTTCTGAATCTCGGGACGAGATTCTTTTGAGTGGCGGCGAGTTGTCAGAACCCTAAATTAGGTTTGTGCTTTTCTAAACTTGCATTTTTGCATCATGAAAAAAATTGCAAAAGAAAAGGAATTGGGGAAAAGAAAAGCCCCAAAGCATTTTAAATAAAAAGGCCAGAAATAAATCTTTTTCCAAAATTCTTTTGGATGTGTTGAAAAATCCTAAAAATGAGTGTGATCATTTTAAAAGTGATTTGGGATTAATCCCATGCTCATAGATTTTTCAAAAATCCAAATAGTGGCTTGGAAATTAAATCATTTGTCTATTTGAATTGAAATTCAAATAATTTGAATTTCAAAAATTCCCAAAACATGGGGTTGACTTCTACAGAGTCACCTAGGTTTTATAAAAATGATTGGGGATTTTTATAAATTGCCTAGCTATTTAATTTTAGGCAAAACAAAATAACAGAATAGAAAACATACAAGAAATAAAAAGGGGAGAAGGCTTACCTCACGCCCATGGGCGGAGCCCACTCCTCCTCTGGCCTCGGCCCAGCCCAACCGAGGCGTGTCGTCTACCTCCCCTCCCCCCGAAGCAGCTCGGTGGAGGGCAGGGAGGCAACGGCGACGCCACCTCGACGAGCAGGCCTTCTAGGCCTTCCCCTGCCTCCCTCCGCACGCCACGCAGCAGCCAGAGCGCCCCCACGGCCTTTCCCCTCTCCCTGCTCCCTCTAGCCCTCTCTCCCGTGTGTTCCCGCAAGAAACCGAGACCCACCGGAGTTCGCCGTCATGGAAACTCGCGACCATCGCGAGAGTTAGCCCCGACCAACTTTTCCACCGTGCTCAGCGTCCTCCGCTTCGTCACCCCGATACTGGAATCGGGCCAGAAAGCCCCGTATACGACGCAGTCATCACCAACTCGCCGCCGGCCTCCGCAGCTCCGACGCCAAATTAAGCTCCGCCCGCTCCATCTCCGGCTCCGACGAGGCCTCCATCGCGCTCAGGGTGAGCAGATACGCCGTTTCCCCCTTCTTGTTGTCCTCCCCGCGCTCTGAGTCGTCGTTTCGGCGAAGCCCGAGCTCCGGCAGCCGCCTCCGTTGAACAAGCCGTCCCCACAGTGCGCGTTTTTGAACCCCGCCCGCTGCCCGAGACGCGCGAGCTCTCTAGCTACGCCCTGATACCCTTTTCCCCCTCTCCCGCGCACGTTTTCTCCATCCCCGTCGCAGAAGTGCCACGGTCGCCGCGCCATGTTGATGCCGGTGAGGCTACGGCCACCCCCGAGCCTCCCCGTGGGCACTGGGTGACGCAGTCGACCTCGGGCGTCCCTCTAGTGGCCTCGGCGAGCTCTCCAGTGGCCGGAATGGCCACTCCGGCGAGGCGCCTCCGCGTCCTGTGGCTGCCGCCGGTTATCCGCCGGCCGGTTAGTTTAATTAGGGGCTAACCCCCCTCCTAATCCCTCTCTCTCTCTCACTGACTGGTGGGACCCAGCGCCCTAATAATCCCCTATTAAGTTAACTAAAAGGGATTTAACCCCAGAGACAATGACAGATGGGCCCCGCCTGTCAGTTGACTGGTCAAACCCCTGGCGTCAGCATGACCTAGTGATGACGCAGTAAATCCTAAATCAATTAATTTATTCAGTAAATTCCAAAAATTAGCCTAAACTTTGAAATTGAATAACTTTTAAACTATAACTCCAAATTCAAAGTGTAATATATGAAAATTGATCAGGAGAAAATCCTCTATCCAAATTTCCAACTTTCAGCTATGTTGGAGTTGATCTTAAAAAGGGATCAGTAGCTTTTGCTATTTGATTTAATTGGATTTAATTCAAAATCAATTCAATTGCTATTCCAACTTCAAACTTTGAAATGCACCACACATCACTTGTACTTCAGAAGCATTTCACACACATGACCATTTGGTTTCCAATGAACAAACATTAGCAAATGCAAGTTGAACTAAATTGAATAACATTTGGAGTTTGAATTTGAATTTACTTTTCAAATCAACTTCAATTAACATGTGGCAATTCAAACATAGGTCACTTCAGCACCTTGACATGCTTTGTTTTGCATATTGATTGTGCATTGTATTATCTTGATTGTGCTTTACTTCCAGTGCTTCGGTGATTGCTTCTTCTCGGTAGAGTTGATCTCGGAGACGAGTTCAACCTCACGTCAGAAGAGTGTTACATCGTGATCGTCAGCAAGGCAAGCAGCCCCCTCTTTGATCATGTCTATAAAATCCCAGTTCCCTCTCATTCTCGCAAATGCATGTTTAGGATGTCACCATGATACTTTCTACCGCTAGTTGAACCCATTCCTTTGCATGACCTATCATTTTGTCACAGTAGTAGGCAAACCACAATCCTAGCAGATGTAGGAGTTGGTTGATATCATGTGGCCCCTGCAACTGTTACAGCATATTGCATGCTTAGAGTTGTTACCTGAGGCTACTTTGATGTGAGTCGGGATGGTAGTGATCATGTGAATGATGGTGGTAACGTGTTGGTGAATCTACCCTAAACAAAGGTGAACGATGAGAGGCTGTGTAAGAGTACACAGTGGGTTGTCTCGTTGAACACTGCCTTAGGCCCGAGTTCTTGTGTTGTTATCCAAGACAAAGAGTACAACCACACATTGGGCTCAATGACCCCTCTCGGCCTAGTACCTCACTCTGGACCAGTCCAGGAGTCGCAAGTTGTTCGCCCTTTAACAATCTCAAGAAGGTGGAACCAAGGTAAGTGGTTGGCGTAGGTTGTGGGCACGTTGAATCAAGTGATCATGATCGAGTTGAGCTCGATGGCGGTCACACAACGTTTGAGTCCGCATCGGAACAATCGGTCGGATTCCGATTGTGGTCCCAACTCAAATAGGCGACTCCCTAGGACTAGAGATGGTGCCGTGAGTGAAGTGTCGTGGCAGCATCCTCGCCGGTACTCACTTGAAGGGTCCATCCCCAGGCGGTAACTGATGAAGCGTGTGTGTAGCAGTACACCCCTGCAGGGTTAATGAACTATTCGAATAGCCGTGTCCGCGGTTATGGACTACTTGGAGACCTTTACTTGATCATAGATAACTTGAACCGGATACTTTTAAAACACACCAACATAAGTGTGAGTGCTATGGCGTGCTTCCTCGTGGGAAAGTCGAGGAAGGCACCATAGTGGAGTATTGGTTGGAGACTGTTACTTGGACTCGTGTACGTTCTTACCTCTCTCTGGTACTCGTAGTTCAGGATTAGCCAAGTCAAAGCTGGCACTTCTGCAAGTGAAACCCCACCTCCCTTTGCCTTGATACATGTGCATTAGTAGTATAGTTCCTATGTAAGTCTTGCTGAGTACGACGTTGTACTCATGTTTGCTTATTCTATGTTTTAGAGACGAGACCACTGAAACTGATGGTGGCCTCTACCTCGAGCTCGACGTGGACCAATGTCGTATAGTTCCAGGCAGCAGCCTGTGCCCTCTGGAGGGTCGTTGTACTTTTCTTTCAGGCTTCTTAAGCCATTTGTTAAACTTGTCTTTACTAAGACATAATTTGCTTCCGTTGATGTTTGATGTAATGTTGGATCACATTCATGTGATCTATGCTTGTAATACAACTACTATGTCTGCTCTGTTTAGCAGAAGTTATAAAGACTGAGTTTGTAGAGTTCATGTTGTGATTACCTGCTGTTTACACTGGACATGTATGCTGCGTGTATGATTATAACATGCATGTCTTAGTGTGGGGTTCGATAGCTTAGTTGTGTTCTTGCCGGCGGTCTTTTATACACCAAGTGGCCCTTAGATGTGTGCAGCTTGGGGCATCGCGATGCGATTGCTCGTGACTCGGTCACGTGGCACACTTTGTTGTATGATTGAGCCTGCCCGAGATCCCGACTAAGTGATCGGGCTGGAGTAAGTCTATGTAAGGGTTATGATTCAATCGATAACATGGTTGAGGCGACTTTTCTATGAGTATGGGATTCACCACCCATAAGCATTTAGACTTGTGAGCGGAGGATGAGGACCCATCTCAGTTGATCATCCGGCCTGGATGGGATGTTCCTCACGTTCGATGCTTACCGAGAGTGATCTGTGCTTGGCTTTGTCTGCTTAGACAAGTGGGTACGGCTCTCGGCTCTCCATGTGATTGCATTATGACCGGAATTACATACGCTAACCCCGGGTCCCGACAATTATTCAACCCTTGGTCGAAGTCGAGTCTAGCATTCTATAGTTATATAGTTACTTGGGTATAAAGGGAACAACGTAAGGCTTCTTTTTCTCCTTACCCTCATCGGTCTGAGTTCTGAGTCACCCTCATCTTTTCTACGGGAAGATAGGACTAGGCTCATCTTTGTCTTACTAGAACATCTCGTTGATTGCTTCTTATAGCCGTAGGATTGTTTTGGTTGTCCATAGTCTTCGTGTTGTTGAGTTCCTTGAAGAAGTTCTATCATATCTCTCCAAGGTTGTCTCATTTTTCATCCTGGTGTAGCCGTTATGCTGCCCGAGTTGTTCCATGGTCCTTGGGAATCTTTGCCTTTGCATTACAATCTTTTCCTCCTAATCATGTCCGCTTATCTTTGATTCCATCGTACAACCTGTTTGATTGTTGATTTTTATCACACAGGATGTCAGGTGGAACTCATAGTGTTGTTCGTCGCAATCGAGACCGTGATCGGAATCAAAGTAATGATGAACCTCCACCACCGCCTTCTGCGGCGGAAATCATGATGGAAGCCGAGCGGAATAGACGTGATCAAACACGCCTTCTGGAGCTCATCGAGCAGAATACCGCCCATCATCGCAATGTGGTTGTGAGCATTCAGGACTTCATCCTCCTCAAGCCACCGGTATTCCGATGTTCTTCTGAGTCCCTTGAAGCTGATGATTGGCTCCGTTCCATCGAGCGTAAGATTGATACTGCACATGTTGCTCCCGATGACCGAGTTATTTTCGCGGTATACTTCCTGGAAGGTGCTGCTCTTCAATGGTGGGAGAACTATGTTGCTATGCAGCCAGATGGTCACGTAGTGACTTGGCAGGAGTTCTGTGTTGCCTTTCAAGGGTACCACCTTCTAGATGAGTTAATGGAGCGCAAGAACGAAGAGTTATGTAGTCTGACTCAAGGAGAGATGTCCATCCATGAGTATGTGAGAGAGTTCAACCGTCTTGCTCGTTATGCCCAAGATGAGATCACCACCGATGCCATAAAGCAGGCAAGGTTCCGTAAGGGACTTAGCCCCATCCTTCGCCATGATCTCAACCTCCTTGCATTTGCCACCTTTGAGGATTTAGTCAACAGATCCTTCAGAGCTGAGCATGGCAATGAAGTGTTCGAAGAGTCTCGCAAGCATGCTCTTGAGCTTGCTCCTTCTGTAAGTTTAGCCCCTCAGAAACGCCGAATATTGATTCCAACTAGTGCCATACCTCAAAACCTTCTTCAGAGGCCACCATCCAATATATGTCATCCACCTCAACACATTGTTCCTCCCAGGAATGATGGTGTGCAATCAAGTAATCCTGCTCCCAACAATTCAGGCAGGGTGTGTTTCAAGTGTGGTCTGTCAGGCCATTACTTTCGTCAGTGCCCTCAGGTCTTGATGACACCACATCATTCTCGACACAAGCCTCCAAAGAAATCAACCACCAAAAACTTTCCAGCAAAGCTTTTAGTCACAGGTAGTGGATATGTGAATCAAATCTTAGTTGAGGACACCACTGCTACTTCTGACGTCATTCTTGGCACACTCTGAGTCAATCATGTCCCCGCCTCCGTTCTTTTCGATCCAGGAGCTTCCCATTCATTCATGTCGGAGAGTTATGCACTTCGGCATGAGTTCCTTGATTGTAAAGCCAAGTCACTTAAATCACCCATCCTTCAGGCCAAACAATTGACTACACCTCACCCAACTCTAGAATCCAGACGCATACTTTGAATGTGCTTCCCCTTCCTGACCTTGAAGATATTCCGGTGGTTCGTGACTTCCCGGATGACTTTCCCGAAGAACTTCCAGGGATGCCCCCGGACAGATGTGTAGAATTCATTGTAGATCTTATACCAGGCACAACCCCAATTTCCAGACGCCCATATAGAATGGCCCCACATGAGTTAGCTGAGCTAAAAACCCAACTTGATGCTTCGTTGGCAAAAGGCTTCATCCGCCCTAGCTCATCGCCAAGGGGTTGCCCTGTTCTGTTCGTAACGAAGAAAGATGGAACAAAAAGGATGTGTGTAGACTATCGCCCGCTAAATCCAACGACGATAAAGAACAAGTACCCACTGCCCAGGATCAATGATCTTTATGATCAACTTGCTGGATCCTCTGTCTTCTCCAAGATGGATTTGAGATTAGGCTATCATCAAATCAAAACCCAAAACGAGGACATTCCAAAAACGGCTTTCACTACTCGTTACGGTCTTTACGAGTACACCGTCATGTCCTTCGGTTTAACCAATGCCCCCGCCACATTCTCGCGCTTGATGAATTCGATCTTCATGGAGTACCTAGATAAATTTGTTGTAGTTTATCTTGATGACATTCTCATCTACACAAAGAACGAAGAAGAGCACGCAGAACATCCTAGGTTGGTATTGATGAACCTTAGAGAGCATCGCCTATATGCCAAGTTCTCTAAGTGCGAATTTTGGCTACCAGAAGTGACCTACTTAGGCCACGTGATTTCTGCGAAAGGCATTACTGTCAATCCCGAGAGAGTTCAGGCTGTCCTTGACTGGACTCCACCTGAATCGGTTAAGCAAGTTAGGAGTTTTCTTGGCTTAGCAAGCTATTGTCGCCGCTTTGTTGAGAACTTCTCCAAAGTTGCAAAGCCTCTAACTGAACTCCTCAAGAAAGATAAGAAATTCCAATGGACCCCCAAGTGCTAGGAAAGCTTTCAAGAGCTGAAAAGAAGATTGACTTCTGCACCCGTACTTGCGCCTCCAAACACCAAAAGAAGTTTCGAGATCTATTGTGACGCTTCACGGCAAGGGTTAGGATGCATACTTATGCAAGATCGACATGTGGTAGCATACGCTTCACGCCAGTTGCGTCCACATGAAGAGAACTATCCTACCCATGATCTTAAACTCGCTGTCGTAGTTCATGCCCTGAAGACTTGGCGACATTACCTCCTTGGTAATCGTTGTGAGATCTATTCCGACCACCAAAGCCTCAAATACATATTCACCCAGACAAATCTTAATCTCAGGAAAAGACGCTGGATAGACTTGATAAAAGATTATGACTTACGAATTTCTTACACCCCAGACAAAGCCAATGTCATGGCTGATGCACTAAGTCGTAAGTCGTATTGTAACAACCTCATATTACAACAGTATCAACCACTTCTTCATGAGGAATTTCGCAAGCTCAATCTTGAGATAGTTCCCCATGGATTTCTTTCTACCTTGGTGGCGAAACCCACTCTTGAGTATCAAATCATAGTTTCCCAAAGGCGTGCACGAGGTGTTCGCCGGATCAAGGAGAACATTGCTAGCGGAGTTGCTAAATGTTTCTCCACAGATAGTAAAGGAATGGTATTCTTTGAAAATCTTTTGGTAGTACCTAAGAATAGGGATCTAAGGCAACTAATCCTTAAAGAAGCCCATGACACTCACCTCTCAATTCATCCCGGTAGCACAAAAATGTACCGAGATCTATGCCAGAGATATTGGTGAACTAGGATGAAGAGAGACATTGCTCAATTTGTTGCCGAATGTGATGTTTGTCGTCGCATTAAGGCCGAACACCAAAGACCTGCTGGTACACTTCAACCTTTGCCTATTCCTGAGTGGAAATGGCACAAAGTTGGTATGGACTTCATCACTGGCTTTCCAAAAACCCAGAACGGAAATGATGCCATCTTCGTTGTCATTGACCGACTTTCCAAAGTTTCTCACTTCCTTCTAGTTCGCGAGTCTATAACTGCTAGTCAGTTAGCGGACTTGTACGTCTCTAGAATTGTGTCTCTTCATGGTGTTCCTTTGGAAATCAATTCCGATCGTGGTAGCCTTTTCACCTCTAGATTTTGGGGAAGCTTTCAGAATGCTATGGGAACTCATCTCTCCTTTAGCACAACTTTCAATCCTCAGTCTAGCGGTCAAGTTGAACGGGTTAATCAAATCTTGGAAGACATGCTCAGAGCTTGTGTTATCTCATTCGGAAAGAATTGGGAGAAATCTCTTCCATTCACCGAGTTTTCTTATAACAATAGCTATCAATCTAGTATGGACATGGCTCCCTTTGAATTCCTCGATGGCCGACGATGTTGAACACCCCTAAATTGGTCAGAAACCGGTGAAAGACAACTCTTTGGACCGGATATGATCAAGGAAGCAGAAGAGCAAGTTTGCATTGTTCGTGATCGATTGAAAGCCGCTCAATCTCATCAGAAAAGCTACTATGATCGTCATCATAGAGAAGAGAGCTACAATCTTGATGAGAAGGCTTACCTTCTGGTTACTCCTCTGAAGGGAACCCAACGATTCGGTATCAAAGGCAAGTTGGCCCCACGTTACATCGGACCTTTCCGCATTCTTGCCAAACGTCGAGAAGTTTCCTACCAACTTGAACTACCCCTGCACCTTTCCCGAGTACATGATGTATTCCATGTGTCACAACTCAGGCGTTGCTTCAAGGACCCCATCCGCGAAGTCGACCATGAAACTCTTGATCTCCAAGATGACCTTTCTTATCGAGAGTACCCTGTTCGTATTCTTGATTCCGTAGAGCGTGTCACTCGTCGTCAGAAGATCAAGTTCCTCAAAGTGCAGTGGTCACATCACTCCGAGAAAGAAGCAACCTGGGAAAGAGAAGACCGCCTCCGTGCCGAGTACCCCACCTTCCTCCCGACGACTTCTAAATCTCGGGACGAGATTCTTTTGAGTGGGGGCGAGTTTTCAGAACCCCAACTTGGGTAAGTGCTAGGGTTTGAGTGCCCCTTTGCATCATGTGAAAATTTCAAAAGAAATTCAAAAATGGGGAAAAGAAAATCCCTAGAGAATTTAATTCAAATGGCCAGATAAAAATTTCCTCTAAAAATCTATTTGATTGTTTGTAGAATCTCTGACAATGTGCACGAATAAGATCCATGTGTTGTGGGACCCAATTCATGCATATGAAATTTAAAAAAATCCAAATAGAGCCTGGAAATTAAATTAACCTCCAATGTGAATTTAAATTCAAATTGTTTGAATTTCAAAAGTCACCAAAACTTGTGAGTGGCTAGGGCTGGACAGCTAAGCTCACATAAAAGATTTGTGGATTTTTAAAAATGCTCTGGTATTTTATTTATTAGAGCAAACAAAATAGCAGAGAAATAAAAGAAAAAGAAATTAGAAAAGGCAAAGCAGCCCACCCCCCTAAGGCCTCTGGCCCAACTAGCCAAATCCCAGCCCAAGCCCACCTAGGGCTTGTCTTCTTCCTCCCCTCGCTTCCAAGCACCTCGGTGGCGAGCCGAGCGCCGTGGACGCCACCGAGGGCCTTCTAGGCCTCCCCTGCCTCCCTCCTCTCGCCACGCAAGCCGACGGAGATCCCCGCATCCTTTCACCCATCTTGCGCAAGCTCTGCCCCCCCCCCTTCTGCTTCGTCAATCTTGCGCCAACAGAGAAGCCCCGGAGCACGCCGCGGTGCCCGACGCGGCCAACGGCGACGGGGAGCCGCCCCGACCTGTCCAGGAGGTCGGCCACCATCGACTTAGCCTAGCCGCGCGTCGAATCGAAGCTCGGAAGCTCTGCAACCGACGCCAACGTCACCGGACATCGCCACGGCCACTGTTGCCTCTCCGGCGAATTCGCTACCCTCTCAGTCTCGCTTATGCATGTTTAGGAGATCATGTCTATAAAATCCTACTTCCCTCTCAGTCTCGCTTATGCATGTTTAGGAGATCACCGAGCCACGTTCTTTCGCATAGTTCAACCCATTCCGATGCATGACCTATCATTTTGTCACTGTATTAAGCAAACCACAATCCTAGCAGATATAGGAGTTGAATGATGAGCATGTGGCCCCTGTAATTGTTACATCTTATTGCATGCTTAGAGTTACAGTGAGGTTACTTTGATCTATGAGTCGGGATGGTTTTCATCATGTTACTGATGAAGGTGAAACTGTGTTGGTGAATCCACCCTAATACAAGGTAAACGATGAGAGGCTGTGTAGGAGTACACAGTGGGTTGTATCGTTGACCACCGCCTTAAGCACCGAGTTCCTAGTACAGTGGGTTGTATCCAAGACAAAGAGTACAACCACACATTGGGCTCACTGACCACTCTCGGCCTAGTACCTTGATTTGTGTTGACGTCCAGGAGTCACATTAGTTTGGGCTTTCCATTTGGCATGTGCATAGAAAAAGAATGAAGGAATGGTTGCATCATATAGATATGTGGGTGCACCTGTGAGGCAGGAAAACCATCTGCCAAAGGTGGCGTCTCGGTCACTTGCATTGTTTGAGTCCGTTTCGTTGATCCGGCCGGGCTCTCGAGCGGAGACAACTCAGATAGTCGACTCCTGGAATAGACCGGTTGTGAGCGAAGTGTCGTGGTGAACATCCTCGCTGTCACCTCTTGAACGGTGGCGAGCAAAAGGCGGTAACTGATGGTCATGTGTGTGTAGTTTACACCCTTGCAGGGTTTAACAAAACTATTCGAATAGCCGCGTCCGCGGTCATGTACTACTTGGAACCTGTACCTGATTATTAGAAAACTTGAATGGATACTCTAAAACTCGCAAGATAAGTGTGAGTGCTATGGCATGCTTTCTCGTGGGTAAGTCGAGGAAGTACCCATAGTGGTGTATTGGTTGGAGACTTGGATAGTGGACTCGTGTACGCTTCTTACCTCAAGTCTGGTACTCGTAGTACAGGACTAGCCAAGTCAAAGATGGCACTTCTGCATGTTGAAACCCCACCTCCCTTTACCTTGAAACTTGAGCATGAGTAGTATAGTTATGATGTAAGTCTTGCTGATTACGACTTTGTACTCACGTTTGCTTATTCTATGTTTTAGATGAAAACCCAGACCCCGATGGAGACACCTTCCTAAAGCTCGACGTTGACTAAGCTAGTATAGTTCCAGACAGCAGTCTGGTCCCTTGTGGAAGGGCATGTTTGTTGAACAAGGCTTCTCTAAGCCATTTGTTAATCTTGTCTGTACTCAGACCTAATTTGATTCCGTTGTATGATGCAATGTTGATCACAGACATGTGATCTTTGTATGCTCTATGTGTAAGTCAATAAAGATATACTTTGTAGAGTTATGTGATGATACCTGTTGTTCATACTAGACATGTGTGTTGGGTGTATGATTATAACACGCATGTCTTACTATGGGTTTTCGAGACCTTAGTTGTGATCTGGCTGGCGGTCTTTTATACACCAAGTGGCCCTTAGATGTGCGCAGCTTGGGGCATTGCGATGCGATTTATCGTGACTCTGTCACGTGCACACTTTGTTGTATGATCGAGCCCGCCCTAGACCCCGACTAAGTGATCGGGCTGGAGTCTGTTTATGTAAGTGTTATAATTCAATCGACAATATGGTTGAGGCGACTTATCTATGAGTATGGGATTTCACCACCCATAATCATTTATACTTGTGAGCGGGCGATGAGGACCCATCTCAGTTAATCATCTGCCCTGGATGGGATGCCCCTCACGCACGATGCTTTCCGGGAGTGTTCTGTGCTTGGCCTTGTCTGCTGAGACAAGTGGGTACGGCTCTCGGCTCTCCATATGATTGAGTTGTGACTAGAATTACATACGCATATTCCGGGTCCCGACACCAAGGGCTATACTAAAAAAGAAGGTGAATACTTCTTCAATACTTACTCACAATTGGCCAGATTGACCACTATACGGGTGCTACTTTCATTGGCTGCCTCGCACGGTCTTCTCGTTCATCAAATGGACGTTAAGACGGTTTTCCTCAATGGAGAGTTGGACGAGGAAATTTATATGGAGCAACCAGATGGTTTTGTAGTACCTGGTCAAGAGGGCAAGGTGTGTAAGTTATTGAAGTCATTGTATGGACTTAATCAAGATCCTAAGCAGTGGCACAAAAAGTTTGAAAGGACTATAACTGATGAAGGCTTTGTTGTAAATGAGGCCGACAAGTGTGTGTACTATCGCCATGGTGGGGGCGAGGGAGTCATTCTTTGTCTATATGTCGACGACATGTTGATTTTTGGGACCAACCTTGATTTAATCAAGGAGGTCAAAGATTTCTTATCTCGTTGTTTTGAGATGAAGGATCTAGGGGTAGCTGATGTTATCTTGAACATCAAGCTACTGAGAGATGATGATGGTCGGATTACTCTGCTTCAGTCTCACTATGTGGAAAAGGTCTTAAGTCGTTTTGGGTATAGCGACTACAAGCCTTCTCCAACTTCATATGATCCTAGCGTGCTACTTCTTAAGAATAAACAGATTGCTAGAGATCAGCTGAGATACTCTCAGATTATTGGCTCGCTTATGTACTTGGCGAGTGCCACGAGGCCTGACATCTCGTTTGCTGTTAGCAAACTGAGCCGATTTGTGTCAAATCCGGAGATGATCATTGGCATGCGCTTGAGATTTTTTTTTTGAACCGGGCATCGCCCCTTTCCATTTCAAGAAAGGGAAATATAAGCGTCACAGTCTTGAGAGAGAGGGGAATGGGGGGAGGCGAGTTCCAGCAGCACCAGGAAACCCACTGCTCATGCCCGACATCGAAACACGAGGCTATGGGACGAAAACCTGATGCCACTTCGACATCGCAAGAAAACTATCCTATTACAAGAATATGTAGTAGTGGGTAGTTCATCTAGACCAGTCTCTGGTCCCGAACATAGGCAGTCTGCAACACCCAACATGCTGGGGGAAATAAAAGGAAGTAGTTCCAAAGTTTCCACGGGACTCAAAAGGCTCCAGCACTCTAGGCATTCATCTTTCAGAGGTGCTCATCACCATCATCCACGCTACTCGCCGTTACTGGAGCTGCATAGATCCTCATCAGAGTCAGAGTTCCTCGACGAATGGCTTCCGCGCCACTTTTCAGCTTTTTTCCGTCTTCCTCCGTTTGAAGACCTGCCCAGTATAGTATCAGAGAAATCATTGAGAAAACAATCTCAAAAGGAGTTTTGATGTTTTTGTTTTCGAATGTAGCTTTGTTGCGAGCTAACTAGATAGCCCACACAACAGCGGCTAAGCCAATAGTATAAAATCTTTCCATACCAGGAAGAAATTTATAACACCACACATAGAATTGCCATATGTTTACAGGACAAGACTCTGTCCCAAGAGTTACACCAATAGCTCTCCAGATGCACTTAGCCACTGAGCACCCAAAGAACAGGTGCAGTGCACTTTCAATCTCATTACAGAATGAGCATCTGGGATCACCCAGCCACTTTCTTTTTTTCATGTTCTCTCTAGTTAGCACATCATTTTGAAACAATTGCCACAAAAAGATCTTAATTTTCAGGGGTATTTTAGCACACCAAATCCACCTGAAATTGCATCCATGTAAGGGTTTTTCGAGATGTTTGTACATGGACTTGGTGGTGAATTTACCATTCTTGTGCAGTCCCCACCAGACTTGGTCATGTCTAGTGGAGAGGTTTAAGGATCTCAACCACACCTCAATCTCTCTCCATTGAGCAGCTAAAGTAGGATTAAGCCTTCTTCTAAAGAAAGAGCTAGTCTCAAAGTTAGAAACCTGGGCAACAGTATAACTCTGAAAGTTGCAAATATTGTATAAATCAGGGTAAACGTATTGTAGAGGAGGTCGATTATCAACAGAGTCATGCCATAACAGAGCCACGTCACCAGAATGCACTTTAATTCTTCTACCCATCAAGTAAAAGTCACGAATTTTGAGCAACGACTTCCAGCAGGGAGAGTCATTAAATTTAGCTCTGACAGTAACTATATTTGAGTTGGTAAGGTATCTAGCCTTTACCAAGTCTTGCCAGACACCCGTCTGATTCTCTAATTTCCACCACCATTTAACCATCAGGCTGATGTTTTGGTTACGAATATTCTTAACGCCCAGCCCACCTTTGTCCTTGGATCTACAAATCCTAGACCATTTGACCATATGATATCTTTTCTTACCACCAGCACCTTGCCAAAAGAACCTCCTACGATGCTTATCAATTTTCTCAATGAAAGTTTTGTTCATAAGCCACATTGACATATGATAGGAAGAAATTTGCGTTAAAACAGCATTGAGTAACGTATGCCTGCCCCCAGAAGAGGCAGCATTCCCCACCCATGCATCAAGTCGTTTGATATATTTGCCTTCCACATAGTCCCAATCCGAGGTCTTAAGATTAGTGTAGCTCACCGGCATTCCCAGGTATTGTATCGGGAAGCTACCTATCTCACAAGAGAAAAGATCATCATAGAACTGCGTTACATTCTCATCCCCACCAACCGTAAGAATCTCACTTTTGTTAAAGTTTACTTTCAGCCCCGACATCATCTCAAAGATGTATAAAAGCAACTTGAGATTTACAGCCCGTTCGATGTCATGCTCGATACAGATTATCGTATCATCAGCATATTGCAAAACCGCAACCCCTTTTGGTATAAGATCAGCAGCTAAACCCACAAGTAGATCATTGTTTTGTGCATTAGATATCATTTTTGTAAGACAATCAGCTACCAAATTAAAAAAAAAGGCGACATAGGGTCACCTTGACGAACCCCTTTCGCACTTTGAAAATAAGGCCCCACAACTCCATTGAGTTTGATGCTAACCATGCCATTATATAAGATTTGTTCCACCCATTTGCACCACTTTCCATCAAAACCCTGCATCTTATGACAATCCAATAGGAATTGCCAATTGAATTTGTCATAGGCCTTTTCAAAGTCCAGTTTAAGAACCACCCCAACTTTTTTCTTGACATGAGTATAATTTAACAACTCATGCAACGACAGTATGCCATCCATGATATTGCGGCCTTGAGCAAACTCATTTTGATTTGGACTAATCAGTTTAGGGACCATCACAGCTACCCTACGATCCATTACTTTTGTAAGAAGTTTATATGGGCATCTGAGTAGACAAATAGGCCAAAAAATTTGGATTCTATCAGCCCCAGAAACTTTTGGAAGGAGAGTAATAACTCCATAATTCAGTCTCCGAACGTCGAGTCTCCTCTATGAAAGGTCTCAAACAACCACATTATATCAAATTTAACAAACTCCCAGCAAGCTTGATAGAACTCAGCAGGGATATTATCCGGTCCCGACGCCCGGTTGATATCCATCGCAAATAAGGCTAATTTCACCTCCTCAACAGAAAAAGGTCGAGTGAGGAATTCATTATCTTCATCAGAAAGTTTTTCCGTAGAACCCCAAGTGTTAGGATCTAAGTGAAACATGTTGCCCACAGCAGGACCAAATAACTCCTTATAATACTCTGTCGCATGATTTAGTAAATTTTGAGTCCCTTCAATCTCCGTATCACCGCAGTTAAGCGAGTGAATAGTATTTTTACGTTTACGTCCATTGGCAATCTTGTGATAGTAATCAGTATTACTATCACCTTTCAGCAACCATCTCTCATGAGATTGATGAAACCAATATAACTCCTCCTGGACTAAGAGGTCAAGCAGTTCCACATTTAATTCAACCCTCCTGTCAAACATCATAGGAGTCAGAGGTTCAATTTCTTCTAGTTCCTCAAGTTTACCCAACTCCTCTTTGATGTACTCCTTTCTTTTCTTGTCATGACCAAATTTATTAGAAACCCAACCTTTAAAATAGGTTTTGATCCTTTTTAATTTGATGTTAAGCACATCAATAGGGTCCGTAGATTTGACATGTCGACACCAGATGTTCTCTGCGATTCGCAGGAAATCCTCATTTTTTATCCAGGATAGGTGGAACCTGAACTCTTTAATTGAAGGGGATTTCTTTTTATCAACACCCGTTGCTAAAAGCAAAGGATTGTGGTCGGAAAGTTCTCTGACAAGTTTCCTACCCGTAACCAAAGGAAACAGTTTTTCCAGTGTAGGGTGAGATAGTTATGCGCTATTTGAAAGGCACTGCGAGCTATGGGATTCACTATACTGGATATCCTAGGGTACTAGAGGGTTATAGTGATTCCAACTGGATATCTAATGCTGATGAGATTAAGGCTACAAGTGGTTATTTGTTTACACTTGGTGGTGGCGCTGATTCCTGGAAGTCTTGCAAGCAGACCATCTTAACGAGGTCAACTATGGAACCAAAACTCACAGCATTAGACACAGCCACTGTTGAATCAGAGTGGCTTCGTGAGCTCTTGATGGACTTACCTGTGGTTGAAAAACCAATACCCGCTATCCTGATGAACTGTGATAATCAAACTGTGATCGTCAAGATAAACAGTTCTAAGGATAATATGAAGTCATCAAGGCATGTAAAGAGGAGACTCAAGTCTGTCAGTAAATTGAAGAACTCCGGAGTTATTACATTGGATTATATCCAAACGTCTAAAAATCTGGAAGTTCCCTTCACAAGGGGTCTATCACGTAATGTTATAGATAATGCATCGAGGGCGATGGGTTTGAGACCCACCATTTGAGTTGTCCATAGTGGTAACCTACTCTATGTGATCTGAGATCCCATGAAGTAGAAGTAGGAGACAAGATGTTGGTCGGTTGAGAGGAGAGTATCCTTATATTGGTTACCCCACTCCGTTATGATGCAATACTCTCCTAATCTGCATGGCAGGTTGATATTTATCTTAATGTATTTCAAGTGGCTTATGTAAAGATGTCGTCCTGCAGAGCATCTTTTGAGGAATACACCTATATGATCTTGGTTGTTAAACGTCGCAGTCCGTGAGAGTTGGGTGCTCTCTAATAAACTCATGAAAGTCCTTGGAGTATGATGTATAAGCTCCACCCGCGGGGAAGCCTTGCGGCAGCCCAGTATCGATCAAGGATTTATGTGAAACTAGATTTACAGAAAGCTTGTAGTTCAAGGCATAGTCCACTATTCAAGTTGTGAACTAGTGTATCATGAATTCTACGTGGAAGTTCAACTTAACAGTATCCGCGAAACATCGGTATATAAACAATGATTCAGAACAAAATGATGAGATGAGCCAATGAGACTTTGTGGGGGATTGCTGAATTTTACACCTATTTCCTGAGTGGGCCTTTGGCCCAAAGCACTTTGTAAATTCTGAAATTATCTTGGCCCATTCATGCATAGAAAGTGGTGGGAAGTTTAGTACCACCTCGCTTGTGGAGGCAGAGCCACACTTTTTTATACGGTGAGCTCCACTACCACTTGTAAGAGCTTGAGAAGAGAAGTGCTACACGCGCGCTCCTCCTCCTCGCTCGCCTCGCCACGCCACGCCTCGCCTCGTCACGACGCACGCGCGCGTCGGGTTTTGGGAATGACCCGAGCCGAGGACAACTCTATGCGTACGCTTATATTTTTGCAGCTCGGGAAAAAATAATGAGACATTAATTGTAATTAGCGGGCGCGTTTGGTGCGCCGTTTTCATGGGCTCTACTCCCATGTCGGCTTGCCCGCGACGTCTATATAAACAGTGCAAACCCTACCCTGGTCGCACCGCCACATGGTTCCTCCTCCTCGCTCTAGATCATTGCGTTGCCGCTCAAGCCTTCTCCATCCCGTCTTCCGGCGTGCACCGCCAGGAGGGACAACAGGCCTCCGAAACCCCGCCTCTCGAGATCCTGTACGGGAGAGGGGCGATCAGGTTTTTGGGGAGCGCACTCGCACGACCGCTGACAATGACGACGACTACTTCTCCGAGGAAGACTTCTTCCCAGACGTCCGCAGACTCTCCATCAACGACATGGGCGACACCAACGCCAGCGGCTCCACACTCGTTGCACCGTACGTGATCCGTTCTTATGTATTTGAGATCATGTTCCATGTCATGTTCCTAGTAATTTCTTTAGATGTGATCTCTTTGTCTATTGTTTTGATAGATCGCATGTCTAGTTTGATTTGTTTCATTGTTGCCATGGATTGTTTGTCTATTTCGTGGATTAAATCATATGCTAAATTGCTAATATTTTCAACAGATTGTTACTCTTGAGTGCATTGGCACTCTAGAGCTTGTACTCTTGAGTGCATTGGCACTCTAGAGTTTGTTCCTCTTGGGTGTGTTGGCCCCTAGAGACTTGTTGTCGAGGAGCTCAATCATTGTGGTGGAAAGCTTCGGGACGCTACGGGAGCCTCCAATTCGGTTGTGGAGATAGCCCCGAGCATTTGTACGGGTTCGGTGACCGCCCCCAAGGGTCGCCATTTGTACGGGTTCGATGACCGCCCTCATGTGTCCTAATAGTGTAATCACGGCATCTTGCATTGGTAAGAGCGTGAGGAGAAATAGGGTGGCCCTAGTTGGCTTCGTGTGAGCATTGTGTTCCACACCCTCTCCAAACGGAGACGTACTTCTCGCAAGAGAAGGAACTTCGATAACAAATCATTGTCTCCACCGGCTCCACTTGCGGTTATCTCTACCCTTACTTTGAGCAAGCTTATTACATTGTTTATCTTGTGCTTGCTCGTATTATTGTGCATTGCTTGTCCCATAGGTTGTTCATCTAGTCAACCTATTTACTTGTGCACCTACTTTGTGATAGCCTTAGTGCTCTTGTTATATATCTTGCTATCACATAGTTGTTTATCTTGCTTAGTATAAGTTGTTGGTGCACATAATTGAGCCTAGCTTATTTAGGTTTCTTGCTTGGCAAATTAAACGTTAAGTTTTATTCCGCATTTGTTCAAGCCTAAACCGCAATTATTTTAAGCTCATATTCACCCCCACTCTAGGCGACATCCACGTCCTTTCAAATGTGATAGCCCAATCCAAGGAGTAACAGGAGAACAATTCATAGAATCCTAGCATGCATACTAAGGAGTGGCTGAGCAGCGAGCAATGGTAACATAGCCGAACAAGCTTTGCTGGGATGTGGAGGACATGGTTGTTTGGGTTTATTTGAGAGGCATGAATATGAAGTGGTAGGATCAAGCAATCGTTCTATCCTATACCTAGGCGCAAGTGAGCTGAAAGTTATAAGCATGATATATGCTCCCCCTTACCTGAAGAGAAGACGAAGCCGAAGGTGTAGTCGATCGCAAGCTCGCATCGTCTCCGAGAGTAACCGCGGAAGCACACAAGAAGGAAACACTGGAAAAGGCAATCGACGAGCAAGCATCTATTACTACGAAGCAATCACCATTAAACATCATCAAGAAGGCAACACGAGACAATACACATAATCGCATCTATCGTCGAGAGCGGTTACTAACAGGTTAAGTGGAGTATTCGTCACACACGACGATACCGCACATTTAGAATGGTTCAAGTTGTTTAGCTACACAAGATGAGAAAAAGTTGTTAACATGGCATCTCACCCAAGCATGGCATAACACACAAACATGACGAGAGGTGAAGCATAAAGTAAACTGTCTATTCTAGTCAATTTAAGTGGGGCACAACCTAAACATGGCATTCCACTAAGGGCCCCATGATGATTAAAGAATTTGGTACTGTTCTGCCCTAAACCATATTTTAGGTTGGTTAACAACAGCAATCAATGGCATAAACACAAAGTACATGAAATTCTAGTCAAGTTACATATAAAGAACACCCCAAACAGAGTTACGGTTAAAAAGATACAAGCATCACAATTTACAGGTACATGTTGTTAACATCAGGGATCACACTTGGGAGCACTGAAACAATTAGCTACTTTTCAGAACCCTCTGTTAGGTAATGTGCTAGGATCAAGTAACCTTGCATCATGTCGAATTTTCAAAGGAATTCAACTTCAAAATCAAAATGGAAGAAGGAAAACCCCCCAGATGAATTAATTCAAAAGGCCAGATAAAAATCTTCTCCAAAAATTCATGTTAGATTTTTGAAAAGTCTTATAAATGAGTGTGATCACATATCAAGTGATGTGGGACCCATCCCATGCTCATAGATTTTTCAAATAATCAAACAGTGCCTTGGAATTAAAGAAATACCCCTATTTGATTTAAGATTCAAATTATTTGAATTTTAAAAATGTTGAAACTTTGTGAGTGGCTAGTCTATGTTATTATGAGGCCACATAAAAAATTTCAGCATTTAAAAAAATGTTTAGCTATTTTAAATGGCTAACCAGAACAAATAGCAGAAAAGAAAGACAGAAAAGAAATCAGAAATCCTTACCTGGCGCCCAGGCGAAGTCAGCCCACCCCAGCCCAGCCGGCCCACAGGGGCAGGGGCGTCTTCTTCCCTCTCTCGCGCCTCCAAGCTGCTCGGTGGAATGCCACCGAGCTAGCCGGGGACGACACGTCGCCGTCGAGGAGCTTCCAGGCCTCCCCGTGGCCTCTTCTCGCACCTGGAGACTCCCCGCAGCCTCCGCAGTCCCTTTCCCCCCCTCCCGAGTGCCTATCCTCCTCTCTCTCGCTGAGCCCCGAGAAGAACAGGACGCCCCCGTCGCCATAGCTTGAAGCCCGCGTGGCCAACGACGTCCCCGAGCTGCGCCGTGCTGTCCATCCTCCTCGCCATCCTCGACTTCGACTCCGTGCAGAAGGAATCGAGCTCGGACGCTCTGTAGCCGCCGGAATCTTCTCCACGTTGCCGCCGGACCCGCAAGCCAACTCCGGCGAATTCGTCGTCGTTGAAGCCTCTCCGTCTCCACCGCCTGCGCCGTTGTGTTCACCACCTCCTGGTGAGCAGAACCCCTAATCTTGTGGCCCCTCAATCCCCCCTAGACGATTCCGCCATGGACGCAGGAGCTCGTCGCCGCCATGGTCGTCGTCCTCCTCGCTCCCGTGCTCATCGTGAACCCCCAGTGCGTGCGTTTGGCTCCTGAACATGCCAGCGTTCGAACGCGCCCAGAATCGCCTCAAGTCTTGCACTACAATGTCGACTACGACCTCGCCGTGGTTCTGTTGCCGCCGGAGTCGTCGCCGTCGTCGCTTCCGACCACCCCGTGACCCCCTGTTGCCTCCAGAAGACGCGGATGACCTCCAGGAGCAAGCCGGTGCCCTCCGTTTCCCCTCCCGTGGCCGGATTCGCCTTCCCGTGCAGCGCCGCCGTGACTCCAGTCGCCGGCGTTTAGCCGCCGGCGAGTTAGCCAGACCCCCCCCCCCCCCGTTAATTACTCGGCTAATGACCCCCTGGGTCACTGACCAGTGGGCCCAGTGGCTTAATTAAGCCACTGGATTAATTTAACCCACGGGTTAAGTTAACCCAGTCACTGACACCCTGGACCCACATGTTAGTTGACGCAATAAATCATTTTATGAATTTCCAGAAAATCAAAATGAATTAAAAGAATTCCAGAAAATCCAGAAAATACCCCAAACTTTGGAAATTCATAGAAATTCATATTAACTCCAAATTGGACAAATAATATATTAAAAATGATCAGGAGAAAATTATCTTTCCAAATATGCAACTTTCAACTCTGTTTGAGTTGAATTTAAAATGTGATCAGTAGCATTTGCTATTTGATCTAAATGGAATTAAATCAAATTCAAATCAAATATTTTTGCAACTTGAACCATGGCAACATGCTACATTTCAATCACACATCAGAGGCATATCATACACATTTGAAGATGATTCGAAATGATCAAACCATATCACATACAACTTGGTTAATGTTGAATTCAAATGTGGAGTTTGAATTTGCATTTCAAATTCAATATACTCCACTTAAATGGAATTGCCTCACACATCAAAACTTATACTTCAAGTTTCAACATTCATTCATGTGCTTGAGCATTGCATTCATTTTGATTGCTACTTCGTGCTTTGTTTGTCGAGTAGAGGTGGAACCGGAGCAAGAGGTTGCAACCATCATTGAAGACCCCGAACCCGAACCTCGTCAGCAAGGCAAGCAAACCCCCATTGATCATGTCGATAAAATCCCACTTCCCTCTCATGTCTCGCTTATGCATTGTTTAGGATGATTACCATGCTTCGTTTCTACCGCATAGATGAACCCATTCCTTTGCATGACCTATCATTTTGTCACAGTAGTAAGCAAACCACAATCCTAGCAAATGTAGGAGTTGTTTGATATCATGTGGCCCCTGCAATGTTACTGCCTATTGCATGCTTAGTATGATACCATGTTGTTACTGTGATGTGAGTCGGGATGGGAATGATCATGTTGATGATGGTAGAAAAGTGTTGGTGAATCGACCCTAATACAAGGTGAACGATGAGAGGCTGTGTAGGAGTACACGGTGGGTTGTCTCGTTGAACACCGCCCTAGTACGAGTTCTTGTGTGGTGATCCAAGATGAAGAGTACAACCACACATTGGGCTCACTGACCCCTCTCAACTTACTAACTCATCCCTTTCGATGTCCAGATGTCGCAATAGTTCGGAGTTCTGGTAGGTCTGTGGCCTGGATGCTAAGTGAGAGAACGGCTCATCCGAGACCGGCTTATGCACCACGCACACATCACTTGGGTCCACTTCGGTAAACGGCCGGGTTCACGATTGTGGTAACCAACCCAAGTAGGCGGCTTTCTCGGACTAGATCGGCTATGAGGTAACAGTTGTGGTGAGCATCCTCACTGGCACCCCTTGAATGGTGTCGAGATCAAAGGCGGTAAATGATGGTCATGTGTGTGTAGCGGTACACCCTTGCAAGGTTAACAAAACTATTCGAATATCCGCGTCCGCGGTTATGGACTGCTTGGAAAGCTTAGCTTGATTATTAGATAACTTGAACCGGATACTTCTAAAACACACCAAGATAAGTGTGAGTGCTATGGCGTGCTTCCTCGTGGGGAAGTCGAGGAAGGTACCATAGTGGTGTATTGGTTGGAGAAAGTAGTGGACTCGTGTACGCTTCTTACCTCAAAGTCTGGTATTCGTAGTTCAGGATTAGCCAAGTCAAAGCTGGCACTTCTGCAAATGAACCCCACCTCCCTTTACCTTGATACATATGCATGAGTAGTATAGCTCCTATGTAAGTCTTGCTGAGTACGACTTTGTACTCACGTTTGCTTAATCTATGTTTTAGATGATGCCACTGACCCCGAAGGTGGCTTCTTCATCGAGCTGGACGACTGAAGACAACTAGTCTAGTCCCAGTCAGACGACTGGTTCCCTCGTGGAGGGCTTTGTGTTTAAATAAGGCTTCTTAAGCCATTTGTTAAACTTGTTTGTACTCAGACATAATTTGCTTCTGCCTGTGTTGTAATGTTGGGTCACATGTATGTGATCTCTGTGTGCACTCTATAAGAGTTATAAATAAAATGTACACTTTGTAGAGAATTGCGATGGTACCTACTGTTCATACAAGGCATGTGTGCTGCGTTTATGTTTATCACATGCATGTCTTTGTATGGGTTTTCGAGACCTTAGTTGTGTTCTGGCTGGCGGTCTTTCATACACCAAGTGGCCCTTAGATGTGCGTAGCTTGGGGCATCGCGATGCGATTGCTCGAGACTCCGTCTCGTGCACACTTTGTGGTATGATCGAGCCCTCCCTAGACCCCGACTAAGTGATCGGGCTGGAGTAAGTCTATGTAAGAGTTTTGAGATAGTCGGTAGTATGGTTGAGGCGACTTGTCTTTGAATATGGGAGTTCACCACCCATATCATTTGACTTGTGTGCGGACGATGAGGACCCATCTCAGTTGATCATCCGGCCTGGATGGGATGCCCCTCACGTACGATGCTTTCCGAGAATGTTCAGTGCTTGGCCTTGTCTGCTTAGACAAGTGGGTGCGGTTCTCGGCTCGCCATATGACTATGTCTTAACTGTACTTGCATACGCTACCCCGGGTCCCGACAGACTTGGTATCAGAGCAGGACTGACTGTAGGACTAGTAGCCTTGGCCGAAGTTGAGTCTAGATTGCTATAGTTATATAGTTACTCTGGGTATATAAGGGAACAACGTAAGGCTTCTTTTTTCTCCTTACCCCATTCGTTCTGAGTTCTGAGTCACCCTCATCTTATTCTACGGGAAGATAGGACTAGGCTCTCCTCTGTCTGATTAGAACATCTCGTTGTTTGCTTCCTCATAGCCGTAGGAAAGTTGTGATCGGTTTGTTAGAGTGGTTATGCTCCCTGTTTTATTACATCGTATGTAAGTGATGTTTTCATGTTGGAAGAAATTGTCATTTCTTACAATTACAGTCGTTATGCTTTCCGAGTCATTCCAGGTTTATCTCATAATCTGATGCATTTGCAAACTCCTTTCTGTTTCAGATGGCAGATCTTCCCCCTCGACAGATTGTTCGTTTGACCAGGTGCCTCGGTGTGCGTGGCCATCCCGCCACGTTGATCGAGATGATGTCCTATGTGGGATATCGATGGTACCCTGAGTATACCGTCGAGGAGCAGTTTCACGACTTCAACCAGACGCAGTTCCACTGCATCATCAGGATCTACCCGCACCACGTTGGAGTCACTCAGCCTATCCACTTTGTACATGGCATTGGCGTTACCGAGAACATGGCTGTGCAGGATGCTGCATACTCATGTATGACACTGCTGAGAGAGGAGCACACTTTGCTGAGAGAGACTTCTTTCCGCTATATCCCTGCTGCACTTCCAGGAGAAGAGGGATATTACACCGGACTCTACTCAGATCACTCTGCAGAGGATCCCACACTTCAGATGACTGCTAGGTTTGCTAGTGACAGAGATCGTGATGCACGCGCTCTCCGTTTCGAGCTCCACGCAACCCGTGTTCGTCTGTATCGAGCACTGACCCTCTTGGCACCCTTCGTGAGCATGGGATCAGTTGAGCATGATGCGATCTACCCAGTGAGGACTCAGATGCCTTCTCGAGTTGCTTGGCCCGAGATTGGAGGCATTTTTCCACCCCGTGGTCCTTTGCTTCCACCCTACGCTGGACCTAGGCCCCATCCTTGCCCAAATGGATATCAGGGTCCACAAGCCTCCGTGTTTTCCGATGGTCACCTCCAGCTACCGGGATACGCGGGTAACTTTTATGAGGACTACTATGGAGATGGAGATGAGTGAGACCGCCTGTGGTCTTACGTAGTGATGATGTAGTAGTATCGTAGTATATTGTATGCAAGGTGTCTAAGTTCCAGAGGCTTAGATAAATAATGTATAGGAAGTCAGAGTGCCTCTGAAGGATGTATCATCTTCATCACGTTTGTATTAGCTTAGTGCTTGTACTAAAACGATGTATGGTTTGTATGACAGCTTGTGAATATATGGCTTGTATGCTTTATCACCATGTTGTCAATATGATTACTTCCTTTGCTCTGTAATCCTTCCAGTACTTCAATACCTTGTTTAGACTATCCCAATCAACTCTGTTTGACTTTGGTTTTTCACCTTCAGGATGTCTCAAGGAACCCGTGGCCAAGTTGGTCGTAACCAAGGTCGTGGGAATGACCAGGAGGAAGGCAACCTTCCACCCCCACCCACGATGGCACAAGTTCTGATGGAAGTGGAGAGGAACCGCTGAGACTCTCACCACCTGTTGGAAGTCATTGCACGCAACACCACTCAGCAGCGCAATGAGTTGGTGTCCCTGAACGACTTCATCCGACTTCATCCCCCAGTTTTCAGTTACTCCACCGAACCCCTTGACGCCGATGACTGGCTTCGCAGCATCGAGAGGAAGCTCCAAGCAGGCCGTGTTGCAAATGGCGACAAGGTCAGCTATGCCACCTATCACCTCGAACGTGCAGCTAGCTCTTGGTGGGAGAACTTTCTGAATATGCGTCCCGTTGGACCACCTGCATCTTGGGAGGAGTTCTGCACGTCTTTCCGCGAGCACCACATTCCCAAGGGTCTCATGGACCGCAAGCGTGAGGAATTCTGCAACCTCACTCAAGGCAGAAGGACAGTTGACGAGTTCAGTCGTGAGTTCAACCGACTTGCTCGTTATGCTACCGAAGAAGTCTCCACCGACTCCAAGAAGCAAGAGAGGTTCCATCGTGGCCTCAACAGTGGACTCCGTCGCGAGCTCAACCTTCATGACTTTGCCACATTCCAGGTCCTTGTCAACAAGGCCATCAAGGCAGAGGACATGAACACCCCCAACGATTTCCGCAAACACCCCAGAGATGACAGTTCATCCAGTTCTGGCTCCCAGAAGCGCAAGATCTGGATTCCAAATAGCATGTTCCGCCAGAACAACCCCCCGAGGCCATCCTATGTGGCGCCTCGTCCACCCACCCAGTTCCACCCAGCTCCACCAAACAACCCAGCTCCACGAACTGTTTTCAGAGCCTGTTACAAGTGTGGTCAGGCAAGCCACTATTCTCGTGAGTGTCCCCAGAACCAGCTCCAGCATCAGAATGCTCCACCCCGTGCCGGAGGCAACAACAGCAACAATGGTCGTGGCAAGCCACCCCAGAAGGTCTACACCGCCAAACCCGCTCCTCCCGCCACTCGTGGACGTGTGAACCAGATTGCCGCCGAAGAGACTGACGACACCACTGACGTCATTCTTGGTACGCTCCCAGTCAATTTTGTTCCTACTTCCGTTCTTTTCGACCCAGGAGCATCTCATTCATTCATGTCAGAAAGTTATGCACTTCGTCATGAGTTACCCTTTGTTGAATTGTCCACCCCAATGATTATTCAAACTCCAGGGTCAAGATGGCAAACTAATAGAGTAAGCCATGGTAATCAGATTGCAATTGAGGGTTTAGTATTCCTTGCTTCACTCATAGTCCTAAAGTCTTCAGACATCGATTTCATCCTTGGCATGGATTGGCTATCAAGACAGAATGCCTACCTGGATTGCAAAGGCAAATCCGTGAAACTCACCCACCCTTCAGGCCAAACAGTCATCTATACCTCACCCAGAACAAGAACCCAAGTGCATTCCTTGAATGTAATTCCCCTTCCCGAACTTGAAGATATTCCGGTGGTTCGTGACTTCCCGGATGTCTTTCCTGAAGAGCTGCCGGGAATGCCACCCGACAGATGTGTAGACTTTATAGTGGATCTTGCCCCAGGAACCGCACCAATTTCTAAACGCCCATACAAAATTGCCCCACGTGAGTTAGCTGAGCTTAAAACCCAACTGGAAGCTTTGTTGGAGAAAGGCTTCATCTGCCCTAGCTCATCGCCATGGGGTTGCCCTGTTCTGTTCGTAACGAAGAAAGATGGAACAGAAAGGATGTGCGTAGACTATCGCCCGCTAAATTTAGCGACGATAAAGAACAAGTACCCATTGCCCAGGATCAATGATCTTTATGATCAACTTGCAGGATCCTCCGTCTTCTCCAAGATGGATTTGAGATTAGGTTATCATCAAATCAAGATCCGAAACGAGGACATTCCCAAAACGGCTTTTACTACTCGTTATGGTCTTTACGAGTATACCGTCATGTCCTTTGGTTTAACCAATGCCCCCGCCACTTTCTCACGCATGATGAACTCGATCTTCATGGAGTATTTGGACCAGTTCGTCGTGGTTTACCTCGATGACATTCTCATCTACTCGAAGAACGAAGAAGAACATGCCGAACACCTAAGGCTGGTATTGATGAAACTTAGAGAGCATCGCCTGTATGCTAAATTCTCCAAGTGTGAATTTTGGCTACCAGAAGTGACCTATTTAGGCCACGTGATTTCTGCAAAAGGCATTGCTGTCAATCCCGAGAGAGTTCAGGCCGTCCTTGACTGGACTCCACCTGAATCGGTTAAGCAAGTTAGGAGTTTTCTTGGCCTAGCCAGCTATTGCCGTCGCTTCGTCGAGAACTTTTCTAAAGTTGCAAAGCCTCTTACTGAACTCCTCAAGAAAGATAAGAAATTCCTATGGACTCCCAAGTGCGAGGAAAGCTTTCAAGAGCTAAAAAAAAGATTGACTTCTGCACCCGTACTTGCACCTCCAGACACCAAAAAGGATTTCGAGATCTATTGTGATGCATCACGGCAAGGGTTAGGATGCATACTTCTGCAAGATCGACATGTGGTAGCTTATGCTTCACGCCAGTTGCGGCCACATGAAGAGAACTATCCTACCCATGACCTTGAACTCGCTGCCGTAGTTCATGCCCTAACAACTTGGCGACATTACCTCCTTGGTAACCGTTGCGAGATTTATTCCGACCACCAAAGCCTCAAATATATTTTCACCCAGCCAGATCTTAATCTCAGCCAAAGACGCTGGATTGAGTTGATAAAAGATTACGACGTAGTAATTTCTTACACCCCAGGCAAGGCCAATGTCATGGCTGATGCACTAAGTCGTAAGTCGTATTGTAACAACCTCATGTTACAACAGTATCAACCACTTCTTCATGAGGACTTTCGCAAGCTCAATCTTGAGATTGTTCCTCATGGCTATCTTTCTACCCTGGTGGCGAAACCAACTCTTGAGGATCAAATCATAGTTGCCCAAAGGCGTGCACGAGGTGTTCGCCGGATCAAGGAGAACATTGCTAGCGGAGTTGCTAAATGTTTCTCCACAGATAGCAAAGGAACGGTATTCTTTGAAAATCGTTTGGTAGTACCTAAGAATAAGGAACTAAGGCAACTCATCCTCAAGGAAGCCCATGACACACCCCTCTCAATTCATCCCGGTAGCACAAAAATGTACCGAGATCTACTCCAGAGATTTTGGTGGACTAGGATGAAGAGAGACATTGCTCAATTTGTTGCCGAATGTGATGTTTGTCGTCGCATTAAGGCAGAACATCAAAGACCTGCTGGTACACTTCAACCTTTGTCTATTCCCGAGTGGAAATGGGACAAAGTCGGTATGGACTTCATCACCGGCTTTCCAAAAACCCAGAAAGGAAACAATGCCATCTTCGTTGTCATAGATAGGCTTTCCAAAGTTGCTCACTTCCTTCCGGTTCGCGAGTCTATAACTGCTAGCCAGTTAGCGGACTTGTACATCTCTAGAATTGTATCACTTCATGGTGTTCCTTTGGAAATCAATTCTGATCGTGGTAGCCTTTTTACCTCTAGATTTTGGGGAAGCTTTCAGAATGCTATGGGAACTCATCTCTCCTTTAGTACAGCTTTCCATCCTCAGTCTAGCGGTCAAGTCGAAAGGGTTAACCAAATTCTTGAAGACATGCTCAGAGCTTGTGTTATCTCATTCGGAAAGAATTGGGAGAAATCTCTTCCATTTGCCGAATTTGCTTATAACAATAGTTTTCAATCTAGTCTGAACATGGCTCCTTTTGAACTCCTTTATGGACGACGATGTCGAACACCTTTAAACTGGTCAGAAACCGGTGAAAGAAAATTCTTTGGACCGGATATGATCAAGGAAGCAGAAGAGCAAGTTCGCATTGTTCGTGATCAATTGAAAGCAGCCCAGTCTCGTCAGAAAAGCTACTATGATCTTCATCATAGGCAAGAGAGCTACAATCTGGATGAGAAGGCTTACCTTCGGGTTACTCCTCTGAAGGGAACCCAAAGATTCGGTATCAAAGGCAAGTTGGCCCCACGTTACATCGGACCTTTCCGCATTATTGCTAAACGTGGAGAAGTTGCCTACCAACTTGAACTACCTCCGCACCTCTCCCGAGTACATGATGTATTCCATGTGTCCCAACTCAGGCGTTGCTTCAAGGACCCCATCCGCGAAGTTGACCATGAAACGCTTGATCTCCAAGATGACCTTTCTTATCGAGAATACCCCGTTCGTATTCTTGATTCCGCAGAGCGTTTCACTCGTCGTCAGAAGATTAGGTTTCTGAAAGTGCAATGGTCACACCACTCTGAAAGAGAAGCTACATGGGAAAGAGAAGACCGTCTCAGTGCTGAGTAACCCACCTTCCTCCCACAGACTTCTGGATCTCGGGACGAGATTCTGTTGAGTGGGGGCGAGTTGTCAAAACCCTCTGTTAGGTAATGTGCTAGGATCAAGTAACCTTGCATCATGTCAAATTTTCAAAGGAATTCAACTTCAAAATCAAAATGGGAGAAGGAAAACCCCCAGATGAATTAATTCAAAAGGCCAGATAAAAATCTTCTCCAAAAATTCATGTTAGATTTTTGAAAAGTCTTATAAATGAGTGTGATCACATATCAAGTGATGTGGGACCCATCCCATGCTCATAGATTTTTCAAATAATCAAACAGTGCCTTGGAATTAAAGAAATACCCCTATTTGATTTAAGATTCAAATTATTTGAATTTTAAAAATGTTGAAACTTTGTGAGTGGCTAGTCTATGTTATTATGAGTTCACATAAAAAATTTCAGCATTTAAAAAAATGTTTAGCTATTTTAAATGGCTAAACAGAACAAATAGCAGAAAAGAAAAACAGAAAAGAAATCAGAAATCCTTACCTGGCGCCCAGGCGAAGTCAGCCCACCCCAGCCCAGCCGGCCCACAGGGGCAGGGGCGTCTTCTTCCCTCTCCCGCGCCTCCAAGCTGCTCGGTGGAATGCCACCGAGCTAGCCGGGGATGACACGTCGCCGTCGAGGAGCTTCCAGGCCTCCCCGTGGCCTCTTCTCGCACCTGGAGACTCCCCGCAGCCTCCGCAGTCCATTTCCCCCCCTCCCCAGTGCCTATCCTCCTCTCTCTCGCTGAGCCCCGAGAAGAACAGGACGCCGCCGTCGCCATAGCTTGAAGCCCGCGTGGCCAACGACGTCCCCGAGCTGCGCCGTGCTGTCCATCCTCCTCGCCATCCTCGACTTCGACTCCGTGCAGAAGGAATCGAGCTCGGACGCTCTGTAGCCGCCGGAATCTTCTCCACGTTGCCGCCCGACCCGCAAGCCAACTCCGGCGAATTCGTCGTCGTTGAAGCCTCTCCGTCTCCACCGCCTGCGCCGTTGCGTTCACCACCTCCTGGTGAGCAGAACCCCTAATCTTGCGGCCCCTCAATCCCCCCCTAGACGATTCCGCCATGGACGCAGAAGCTCGTCGCCGCCATGGTCGTCGTCCTCCTCGCTCCCGTGCTCATCGGGAACCCCCAGTGCGTGTGTTTGGCTCCTGAACATGCCAGCGTTCGAACGCGCCCAGAATCGCCTCAAGTCTTGCACTACAACGTCGACTACGACCTCGCCGTGGTTCTGTTGCCGCCGGAGTCGTCGCCGTCGTCGCTTCCGACCACCCCGTGACCCCCTGTTGCCTCCAGAAGACGCGGACGACCTCCAGGAGCAAGCCGGTGCCCTCCGTTTCCCCTCCCGTGGCCGGATTCGCCTTCCCGTGCAGCGCCGCCGTGACTCCAGTCGCCGGCGTTTAGCCTCCCGCGAGTTAGCCAGACCCCCCCCCCCCCCCGTTAATTACTCGGCTAATGACCCCCTAGGTCACTGACCAGTGGGCCTAGTGGCTTAATTAAGCCACTGGATTAATTTAACCCACGGGTTAAGTTAACCCAGTCACTGACACCCTGGACCCACATGTCAGTTGATGCAATAAATCATTTTATGAATTTCCATAAAATCAAAATGAATTAAAAGAATTCCAGAAAATCCAGAAAATACCCCAAACTTTGGAAATTCATAAAAAAATCATATTAACTCCAAATTGGACAAATAATATATGAAAAATGACCAGGAGAAAATTATCTTTCCAAATATGCAATTTTCAACTCTGTTTGAGTTGAATTTAAAATGTGATCAGTAGCATTTGCTATTTGATCTAAATGGAATTAAATCAAATTCAAATCAAATATTTTTGCAACTTGAACCATGGCAACATGCTACATTTCAATCACACATCAGAGGTATATCATACACATTTGAAGATGATTCAAAATGATCAAACCATATCACATACAACTTGGTTAATGTTGAATTCAAATGTGGAGTTTGAATTTGCATTTCAAATTCAATATACTCCACTTAAATGGAATTGCCTCACACATCAAAACTTATACTTCAAGTTTCAACATTCATTCATGTGCTTGAGCATTGCATTCATTTTGATTGCTACTTCGTGCTTTGTTTGTCGAGTAGAGGTGGAACCGGAGCAAGAGGTTGCAACCTTCATTGAAGACCCCGAACCCGAACCTCGTCAGCAAGGCAAGCAAACCCCCATTGATCATGTCGATAAAATCCCACTTCCCTCTCATGTCTCGCTTATGCATTGTTTAGGATGATTACCATGCTTCGTTTCTACCGCATAGATGAACCCATTCCTTTGCATGACCTATCATTTTGTCACAGTAGTAAGCAAACCACAATCCTAGCAAATGTAGGAGTTGTTTGATATCATGTGGCCCCTGCAATGTTACTTCCTATTGCATGCTTAGTATGATACCATGTTGTTACTGTGATGTGAGTCGGGATGGGAATGATCATGTTGATGATGGTAGAAAAGTGTTGGTGAATCGACCCTAATACAAGGTGAACGATGAGAGGCTGTGTAGGAGTACACGGTGGGTTGTCTCGTTGAACACCGCCCTAGTACGAGTTCTTGTGTGGTGATCCAAGATGAAGAGTACAACCACACATTGGGCTCACTGACCCCACTCAACTTACTAACTCATCCCTTTCGATGTCCAGATGTCGCAATAGTTCGGAGTTCTGGTAGGTCTGTGGCCTGGATGCTAAGTGAGAGAACGGCTCATCCGAGACCGGCTTATGCACCACGCACACATCACTTGGGTCCACTTCGGTAAACCGTCCGGGTTCACGATTGTGGTAACCAACCCAAGTAGGCGGCTTTCTCGGACTAGATCGGCTATGAGGTAACAGTTGTGGTGAGCATCCTCGCTGGCACCCCTTTAATGGTGTCGAGATCAAAGGCGGTAAATGATGGTCATGTGTGTGTAGCGGTACACCCTTGCAAGGTTAACAAAACTATTCGAATATCCGCGTCCGCGGTTATGGACTGCTTGGAAAGCTTAGCTTGATTATTAGATAACTTGAACCGGATACTTCTAAAACACACCAAGATAAGTGTGAGTGCTATGGCATGCTTCCTCGTGGGGAAGTCGAGGAAGGTACCATAGTGGTGTATTGGTTGGAGAAAGTAGTGGACTCGTGTACGCTTCTTACCTCAAAGTCTGGTATTCGTAGTTCAGGATTAGCCAAGTCAAAGCTGGCACTTCTGCAAATGAACCCCACCTCCCTTTACCTTGATACATATGCATGAGTAGTATAGCTCCTATGTAAGTCTTGCTGAGTATGACTTTGTACTCACGTTTGCTTAATCTATGTTTTAGATGATGCCACTGACCCCGAAGGTGGCTTCTTCATCGAGCTGGACGACTGAAGACAACTAGTCTAGTCCCAGTCAGACGACTGGTTCCCTCGTGGAGGGCTTTGTGTTTAAATAAGGCTTCTTAAGCCATTTGTTAAACTTGTCTGTACTCAGACATAATTTGCTTCCGCCTGTGTTGTAATGTTGGATCACATGTATGTGATCTCTGTGTGCACTCTATAAGAGTTATAAATAAAATGTACACTTTGTAGAGAATTGCGATGGTACCTACTGTTCATACAAGGCATGTGTGCTGCGTGTATGTTTATCACATGCATGTCTTTGTATGGGTTTTCGAGACCTTAGTTGTGTTCTGGCTGGCGGTCTTTCATACACCAAGTGGCCCTTAGATGTGCGCAGCTTGGGGCATCCCGATGCGATTGCTCGAGACTCCGTCTCGTGCACACTTTGTGGTATGATCGAGCCCGCCCTAGACCCCGACTAAGTGATCGGGATGGAGTAAGTCTATGTAAGAGTTTTGAGATAGTCGGTAGTATGGTTGAGGCGACTTGTCTTTGAATATGGGAGTTCACCACCCATATCATTTGACTTGTGTGCGGACGATGAGGACCCATCTCAGTTGATCATCTGGCCTGGATGGGATGCCCCTCACGTACGATGCTTTCCGAGAATGTTCAGTGCTTGGCCTTGTCTGCTTAGACAAGTGGGTGCGGTTCTCGGCTCTCCATATGACTATGTCTTAACTGTACTTGCATACGCTAACCCCGGGTCCCGACACTACTGAATGCAAACATTTACCAAAATGATGTGGATCAACAGTAGACATGACAAGGAAGGCATGGCAACAAAGTTTCATGTATATGAGCATCAGGAACAAGTAATTGTAACCCATGCAAAATGCAAGAAAATACTGCTGGTCTAGGGACTTAGTGAAAATCAGGGCATGTGACAGCAAACAGCAGGGTTGCACTTTGGGAGCTTGATAACTATATGAACAACAACCATATGATGGCAACTCAAAGCATGCCATCAAAGTACACATAACAAGGAGCAAATAATTACATTGGAGCTAAAGCATATGAGGCATGTATCACTAACTATAAGGCATCAAAGTAGCAACTTTATCTAAACAACAACACATGTTATCAGGGTCACCACTTTGGAGCAAGAAATAAAATAGCTACAGCATGTAAACATGGCAAAGGAATGCATCTAAATGAAGTACACATGATGCTTAACACATACAAGAAATAATCAATAGCATAGGCCTCATGGATGTGACACAATCATCAACCAAAGTTGCAATAAAATAACAACAACAGCACTAAACATTCTGGTGCACACTTCAACAGTGATTAACAACATCTAGATGGCCTCAAATGGATTAACTCACTATGAAAAAAGTTAGAGCACATCACAGAGCACAATTTTCATTTTGGGGGAAACGTCATTCGAGCTACGGTTTAATCGCAAATTACAACGCAAAACTGAATCAGCAGCAGATATACAAGGACTTAGAAAAAATCAAAGGGGCTCGGCTGGCTCACCATGGGCCTTGGCCCAACTCGCGGTGGAGGGCGAGGGATAGCGGATATCGCCCTGGGTGTTGGATAGGCATGGGCCATGGTGGCGGAGACAGGCCGTGTAGCGCGCGGGTTGGGCCGTGGCCGCTGGCTGGAAGGGGCGCGCCGGCCCAGGAGGCGGCCCAGCCGGCAGCTGCACTGCTCACCCCGATCCCGTCGGGAGGCGTTGACGGCGGCAGTTGCCGGCTCCGGCGAGGCAGAGAGGGCCCTGGAGGTCGCGGCGGCCGGGACCTGGCGGAGGAGGGTCGAGGGGCGACGGATCCGGTTGTCGGCGGTGTCCACGGGCGACGGGGCGCGGCGGCTCGGGCCAACCATGGTGTGGCAGCGCCGGCGACCTGCGAGGACAGGGGAGGGAGGTGGTGAAGGAGAGGAGAGGGAGAGGCACGGTGCAGCGCGATGGAGGCTCACCGGCGTGGTGACGGCGGCGGGCGGACGACCGGCGGCTCCCCGGTGCGCGGGCGGCGCGGAAGACCTCCACGGCTGGTGGCGGCGCGGGTGCCAGATGGGTCGCGGCGGGCCCGCGGCGGCGGCGCACAATTCGGCGGGGCCCGGACCCCCTGTGCTGGCTATTGGGGCGACGTGGCTCAGATCTGGGCCCTTGATGCTCAGATCTGACGACTAGGAGGGATTTGGAGGCTAGGGTTTCGGATTTGGGGCAAATTTGGGCAATTCCAGGGGGTGGCTACAATTTTTGTTATGGGAAACCCTAGAAATGGTAGGGGAGAGTGGTGGTCTTTATATAGCTGGCCTGGATGGCAGATTTACGCAAACACCCTCAGGTTTTCTCTCTCACGTCCGGTACTCCATGTTTCTGACCGCCGGGAGTCCATACGACCTCCGATTTCAGACGAAATCTCGAACCACGCGCTCAGCGCGGCGAGCTCGTCAATCGTACCTCACTTCAATATTGTTCCGAGAACATTTTTCGGCGCCCAATAAAATAATCCATTTAATTATTAAATAGGGTTTTCGTTCCGATGGCGATGGCTGGTCTTGTGACGGAAGTTGCGACGGTGCTCGGGTGAAACCCCAGTGTCGCAAAGGTCGTGTGCCGTTGGGAAAAGGTTTGGTCCCGCATCCAATACGAGAAAGAGGGGGAAAATATTCACCGATTAATAAATCGGCGAAGCAATTACTGCAAACAATACGGGCAATAAATAAAATAACGCAACAAACAAATTTTTTTAATTAGGATGGAATTTCCGGGCTGTTACACCGCGCCACTTGGTCGCCTGGGAGGGGGGTGGGCCCCCTCTGGCTCTCCTTCGATGATTCTAAAAGCTTCTTATGCGATGATTTTTTTATCAGATTTTTCTGGAATTTTTGGATCTCTGCAAATATGGGTAAAAACCTGCAACTTACAGACATCTGCAGACAGAAACTGGCACTGTGTGCACTGAGTTAGTAAGTTAGTTCAAATATGTGTAAAAAGATATAAAAGTGCAGCAAAACACATATCAATGTCACCTAAAAGAGCATGGAACAAGCAGAAATTATAGATACATTTGGGACGTATCAACATCCCCAAGCTTAATTCCTGCTCGTCCTCGAGTAGGTAAATGAAAACACAAATAATTTCTTTGGTGACATGCTAACACACATATAAGAACTTCAAAGTAAAGCAAGTAAGATATGCCATTCAAGTCAAGATAATAACAAGCAAGAGTCTATATCTAGTATTGAATCTAGCAAAGTATGAACATAAAGGTGCAAGAGCTCTCGTTGTCCGTGACTCGAATGTCTCCAAATGGTTTTTGCGTGCAAGAAGTGGGAGATGGTCGACGACAACATTGACCCAGGACATATCCCCATTGCAAGGGGGCCGAGCAAGTGACCGGTGCTACGATCGGCCGACAACCATGTCACGACCATCCGAAGGCAAAACAGCAAGGCGAGGAGACACCCAGTGCTGGCGAGATCCGACTAGGTGTTGCAGCCGACGAAGGAGAGAGCTGGCAGCCAGCGTAAGTGAAAGCTACCAGCCGCCAGATTTTTTGCTGGACCGATGTGCGTTTTTGCTGGAATCGCCGATTGTTTTTGCTGGCGATGCAGAATGGTGGCACATTTGTTGCTGCGACCATGATTTTTTTTGCTGGGACCGCATGCAATTTTTGCTGTCATAGTCAAGAGTTTTTTTCTAGAGAATGCGCAATGGTGATCCATCAACGATTTTTGCTACGATCGGTGACATTTTCTGTAGGATCCATCATCCATTTTCGTTGCAACTGTAGGCGCTTGATGCTGCAACCGGCATGACGGCGAGCTGGGACCGTCGCCGACCAGCACGACGCCAAACTGCAACCGGAGGCGCCTGGTGTTGCAACCGGCATGGCGGTGAGCTTGAACCGACGGAGAGGGATGCTGGGATGACACACGACCGGAGTTGCGATCGTCCCTGGAAAAAGATGTGACTGCAGTCACCGCATGCTGGAACCGACATCGGCGAAAGCTACGACCACGATCATCCAGTGCTGGAGTCGGCGTCGACAAATGCTACAACCGTCTAACTTTTTTGCTACATGGACATTGGTTGAACCTATGATCCGGTAGAAAATGGGGAGGACGATGGACGATACATCCATTTGGCGGCAGGGGTGTTGGATGCTTGGCCACCAGGTGTTTCTAACCACATCGGTTGGAGAGCACGGCGCAATCCGACAAGAAGGATGAGCTTCTGCGAGGTGGAGGCGATCTACGGGATGCGCGACAAAGACAAAGCACATGACGTATGGCATGACGCAGGAGATAAATCCAATCGTCAATAGCCTCTTAATCGCACCGTATGAACTGAACCGACGGAATACTCGACCGGTGAGCCGGTGCAGAATAACGCTCATTAGTTATTATGTGTCAATTTGAAGCAATCTTACACCAATTTACTCCCTTCGTTTCACAATTTTTATTATGATTTTAGTTTATAAATGATGACAAAAATTATGGAACGAAGTAAGTACTTGGCAAAAAGGAAAATTTCACGACAAGTAACATGTAGTACATACTAATTATCAAAACTGTTTTTACGTTTGTGCTTTCAATGGAAGGAAACGTTTCTGTCGAAAACAAGGTGGTGATTTCATTAATCTTAAAATATTGTGCCGGCTCAGTATTGTAAAGATGCTTATAAGAACTTAAAATATTGTGCCGGCTCAGTATTGAAAAGATGCTTATAAGGATAGAATGTGCGTATATATATATTCATAGGGTGTATGTGAGTGTCTCGTTGTATTGTGTTAAAAAAGAAGTTCCCACGTCTGTCTAATGCAAAAGGATTCGTCCCCGCTTCCCCGTCTCCCCCTAGGGTGTCTCCCCCCTCTCGCAGCGACAGTAGCAGACAGCAGTGGGTGGGTGGGTGGTTGGTTGCCCTCTTCTCCTCCTCTTCTCTGCCCGCTCTCCACTGTTACCTCCTCACGGGCGATGGCCTGCCCGCTCCTGCGCTGATCTCGCATCTTCCACGGCAAACCACCGGGACTGCTAGTGCTGGCCGGATCCTGCCCGGATCTGATAAGCGGGGATGGAGGGCAACCTCCAGGGAGGCGCGGCCGCCAATGGACTTCGAGGGGAGGACTACATCCTCGTCAAGGCCGGCAAGGAGGACGTCGCCGTGGCGGCGGATGGTGGTGATCACCGGGATCTCGCTGACGGGGACGCGCTGGTCGGATCTCTGGCCGCGGTGGCGACTCCCGATGAGCCGGCCAAGGCGCCTACCAAGGTGCGGGGATCGCCGAATTCTGGTTCTCGGTTTGCTCCGTGCCATGTTTTGGTGCGTGCTCATACATTGCTGCTGGCTGGCTAACGGTGTATGTTGGTGTCCGCAAGAAGGTTGGATCCACGGACGCGAGCGTCAGGCAGAAGGGGAGGGTGCTCAACGGCAAGGTGCTGCCAGCCTCGGCGGCACCCCGGGGGAAGAAACCCGGTCTGTCGCAAAGTGCCTCCTTCCCGGCGAGAGAGACCACCGGCGCCAATAAGGCCGGCACTATGACCTCGCTGGCAAAGCAAGCCAAGCCACTGGGGAAGGGTGCCATGCCAAATGGATCTGCAGCGGTGTCTGGTTAGTTTTTGTTAATACAATAATCTGAGACGCTTAGTCGATGGAACTAGCAATCGCAATACCGATATTTGTTAACCAGATTCACTGATCATTGGGTGGGGCATTTGACTACGGGCGCTGCTCCCTGTTACACCATCACAATACCACACATGGGCCATCCGGACGCCGCGACATGCCACTGGCTTTCCCTTGCGTGCTTGTGCTATTGCGTTGGCATAGATTACATTGTGTGTCTATCCTCACATTATATAGGAGGCCTAGGATACGAGTGTCTAAATAGGGCACTACTCCATACCTTGTGTACGCACAATACGACCTAAAGTCCAATTGTAACCTACTTTGTACACAATATTCGACACAACTCCAATAAACATCACCTTGGCGAATATTCTCCACCACCTTGAATTCGTCAATGCTTAAAACTTCTACGTACATTGGACTTGAGATACACTATGAATATCACTGCTATTTCTAGACTTCATGTGACTCCACCTGCCACTGTAGCCCCTTCTTTTCTTGATTACAGTCAACATCCGAGCAAAATTAAGTTCTTCTTTACTCTATTTTGCACTCCCAACTTCCAGAGTATCTGTTCAATGCCATCACACACCGATCACTGATCGAACAACTCACGTATCAGGTGTCTCACATAAGAGTTATCCGTACTCAACATCTGCGCTCTTTCTTGACAGCATGTCTGAAACTTGAAGCAAATTCACTGTTGCCTGTAGTCATCCTAAGTCAAATTCATAGTTGTCTCACCACATGTTTGATCACCAGAACCTTGGCCCGTCTCCATGTCCCGTGCTTACCACACGCCTCGCTACTATTACCGCATCGAGCCTCTGCTGTCCCAATCGAGTCACCGGGGTTGTGAACCCACACAACTCAACCCTCACTGCAGAGTACCACTGATCACCACCTACTGATGACGAGTATCATGTTTTCATCAATCCATTGGGCTCCAGTATGAACCACGTCTCTCGCTTTTTGTGCTGAAATAGGCTTCAACTCTGTCGACTCACTCCATAGCCCCTCAATCAGCATCGAGTGAAGTCTTCCGTTAGACTCCAGCTCCACCTTCAACATGACTCCAAGTTAGATGATCATTCCACCCTCACGCCCCGTCGACTTGAAGCTCTCATGTGCGCACCGCCTTGAATCAACCCCGCGCCATAGTCTTGTCGAAGCCACAAAAGCCCTCGGGCATGTGCCACGTGTTTCCACGCCCAGAATTCGATCGCCATCAGCATCACGCATTCACACTCCTATATCGTTCCACCACCGTCTTTTGTTTCAACGGCCCCGCATCGATCTGTCAGGTGTTTGTTCGACCTAGCCAAACTTATCCGGCTGCATAATACGTTCAGAATCCATCGAGCCTTATATGTGTGTCATCGTCTTTGCTGCACACCCCCCAAAGCACTCACAACAAACTTGACCCAATAAGAAAAACTTATGTCAAAACACAGCGCAATTTTTCCTTATTCTTGTCCCTGTTTGCTTGTAGCTTCTTCATGTATGCGCGCAAGACTCCTTTTTTTCTCTTGTAACAAATCTGACATCCAGTATGAGCTTCACGCTATAGCCTCTCATGCGCATATGCAGCCATCTCCTCGTACTGTGCACACTAGCGAGCCATTGGCCTTCCTACGGACACATAGTGTGCCTGGCTTCTGCACATGGACCTTGGCCTTGCAAGTGCCAGCGTACCGTGTTCCATTTGGATTGGATTCACCTGCTGCCGCTGCCTTTTGCTGCGCACCGATTCAAACTCACCAAAACGCCAAATCGATCGGGTATGATTAGATTTGCCATCGAGAAGACATTCACATACGTCCTTAACGCTCTCCCGATTGACCCATGCTGCACATCTGGCCTGCTAATTTCATGCGCACACGCGACTTCCTTTGATTTGCTTTTTCGAGAAGATCACAACCACCGAACAAATCTGCTTCTTAGATTGCTCATGGCAACTCATCAACGACGTCTCTCCGATTTTCTTCCGCTCCGACTGCAATCGAGATACCTTCTACTTTCCATGGCCTCTTTGAGCCTTGCTCATGATACCACTTGTTAGAATAATCCGAGACGCGGAGTTGATCCACCGAGGAACAAGCAATCACACAAGGCACGACACCGAGATATGTTAACAAGGTTCAATGATCATTGGCTAACCCTTGGGGCATAACTACGGGCGTTCCTCCCCATGGCACCGTCACAATACCGCACATCGGCCACCTGGATGCCGGCACATGCCTCCGGCTTACCCTTTGCGTGCCTGTGCTATTATTTTGGCATAGGTTACATCGTGTCTACCCCCACATTATATAGGAGGCCTAGGATACAAGTGTCCTAATAGGACACGACTCGAAACCTTGTCTACACACAATACGACTAAGAGTCCAACTGTAACTTACCTTGTACACAATAATATTTGACACAACTCCCAACAGTTTTGGGCATGTTATTAAGTTGTCTTGTGATGGTTGCTGTTTGGTTTACATACATAATTCGGTGGATTCGCAGGACGGGGCACGAAGAAGAACACAAATTTGGCTCAGATGCCTGCTGCCGCTCATCAATCGATGGTAGGTGCTGATCTCAACTAGTCAGTTACTTGGATGTCGAAAGTCTGTAGGTTTGTAGTTGCATCGTAGTGATTTGTTTTCAATTTTCTTTGATGTAGCCTGTGAGGCCTGAATCGGTGGACTCTACTCCAAATGATACTTCTGAAGCTCAAGAGTAAGTACTATTACCAACCCACACTCTTAATCATCTTTTTCTTGCATTTGACTGTTCGGTTATTGCTTAATCTGTACCGTACAATCAAAGGTAGTCCACTGTAGTGTTATATAATTGATCAATGAGATAAAACCATTTTTTTATCAGAACTTATTGTTTTCTTACGCTCAAATGATTGACATTATTTCACAGATCAAATGAGAACACTGCCAAACCTTACAGGCAGTCTCTTCCAGCGAGAATGGAGGATGATGTGCACTCCACTACATCGTAAAGCTTTTTGTGTTCATAATTTTTGCGCATTTATTTTGTACAGTGGTGTTCATACAGAATGCTGCCATTTGGTGTTGTGTTACAGGAGTACCAATACTCAATGCAAGAATGCTGCTGCCTCTGGTTTTAGTTTCCGATTGGAGGAGCGTGCTGAGAAGCGCAAAGAGGTAACTAATTTCCAGAGGCATTGTGTTAACTAGTCGTTGCATGTCTGTTTCTGTTTTATACTAAGCATGCACCCGTGCCTTTCTTTCAGTTCTTAAAAAAGCTTGAGGAGAAAATTCATGCCAAGGAGCTTGAACAAACGAATTTGCAGGAAAAATCTAAGGTGAGAGCCACTTTCATCTAAAGCCTGTTGATCATCTGTATGATTTGATTGTACGAATTAGTTCATGACTCTGGTGAGAGCTGCTTTGGCGTTATTCATGTAAAACCTTTTGATCATCTGTATGATTTGATTCTAAGAATTAGTTCATCACTCAGGAGAGCCAAGAGGCCGAGATTAAAAGGTTTAGGAAGAGCCTGACATTTAAAGCAGCACCCATGCCAAGCTTCTATAAGGAGCAGCCTCCTAAAGTTGAGTTGAAAAAGGTATTTATGTTGATATACTTAATTTTCCGAGCTTGATTATTTGTTCGTTGTTAATAGTTCCATATAATTCAAGTGCATCTGTTCCTCTGTTTTCTCTCTTTGAAGCCATGAATCACATATGCTTTGTAATCTTTGTATGGTTCTAATTCCTTTTGTTAGAATAACGTAGAAATGTTACTAACTCTTTGTCTCTGGCTTGCAGTTTCATTTTTCTTTGTTAGAATATGTTCGTTCCAAAATGCATAGGGTTGTTAGAGAAGACGATATTTGAATACTTGTCAAGAGATCTTGCATAACTAGTCGTAAGTCACAAGGATGATATGATACCAGAAATTACAACTGGTTTGTACTTTGTCTCTCTGTTCACAACGGGCCACACTTGTTAGAAGATGAGTATGTGAATATCCAGTAAACTAGATGTAGTCTATTCAAAAATGCACTGATTCATTTCAGAGAAGACCAGCATGTGAATACATGTTAAGAGACCCAGTAAACTAGATGAAACATATTCCAAAATGAACTGATGCATTTGAGAATATGTTATGTTTTGATGCCATATCTGTTCCGAAAAGACGGTGTTTTAGCAAGTAAATCCAAACACAACCATCACTCCCTAGCAAATTTGAGTGGTGCTTTAGTTCAACTAAGTTCTGTGTTCTAGAGAACATTTTATTTAGCGAGTGTTCTTGTTAAGATGCATAATTTGTTAAGAGGCTTACTCAAACTGCATAATTTTAAGATGCATTGCCACATAGGCCTGCTTTTAGTAAAAATGTGTAATTCTGGGTATAGCATTCAAAATGGTTATGCTTGTCCTTACTCCCTGGTATGTTCCCCCTCCATCCCATAAATATAGTGCACATTGGTTTTCATGAAAGTCAATCTTCAGAAACTGTCACCAAGTTTATTGAGAAGATTATTTATGTCTACAATACCATGAAAATATATTTCATGATGAATTTAATGGTATTGATTTGGTATCCTATATGCTGACAAGTTTTTTTACAGACTTGGTCAAAGTTTACAAGTTTTGACTTTGAAAAAAATCTATACGCACTATATTTGGGGATGGAGGAAGTATGATATAACTTAATTGGCTTACCAGCCTTGGAGGACTTACTGGTCTACTAGTTATTTCAGTATCCTTTTGCTTTCCATTTCATACTCACTAAATTTCAATTTTATTGCACATTACCTTTGCGCCCATGCCAAGAGTACCACTGAATGTTTACTAGCTCACGGATAGGGCCCAACACACGCATTAAAGGTTAACACAGAATCCTTACTGCATCTGCATTAGTATACAGGGTGCAGCATTGGAATAACTATAATGCTTCTGTGGTACTGACATGATAGGTCCTGTTGTTTTGTCTGACAACTATTTATAATAATGGATCAATAGTTTTCTTGCTAATCTAGGCGACTAGGTTTATGATCGAAGTCAATAAACATTTGATAGTTGAGAATCCAGTGACCTCCATTGTATGTCATCGGTTCCCAAGTTAGATTAAGTTCCTTATTGATTGATGATGTTCAAGTGCTTTTCCTTGTTTTTATACAGTGTATATCTGGGGAAACTCCAAACGGAGCACACGGGCATATACACCCACTAATTCAAAAAACCAAAACAAAATGCAAAGCAATTCAAAAAAACCCGAAATTTTGTGGAACGCAACATACTCATGCAAGTGACATCCGTGCAAAATTACAAGGTATTTCGACATTCGATTTGTGAAAACCAAGGCAACACGAAATTCTTGATGAATAGTGCTGTTTTCCAAAAACCCTCAGTCCCAAAATTTGTCATTTTTGAATTGGATTACTCGAATGTTCAAACCTCACGAAACTTGCCATGGACTTCGCACACATGGCCATCTTGCATCATACAAAAAATCCAATTTTTTTGGTTTTGTTTACTTTTTGAAAAACTGTTTTCAATACTAATAGTTTGTATAGGATGTAAAAAGTGCTCACTGCATGTTCTATTCCTGTAAATGTTTACAATGCTACATTATTAAACATGGCATCCTGAAATAAACTTGTGTGGCCTTTTGCAGATTGCACCAACGCGTGCTAGGTCACCAAAGCTTGGCCGAAACAAGCCAACCAGTTCTGCCACTGCTGCTTCTGCAGATGGCTCTGTCTCATTTGAGAGCCCACAGCGCACAACTAATCCAGCCAAGGTAAAAAAAGGTGCGGAAAATAACAAACCTCGGGTTACTGCTAGCAAACCTGTCCAGAGATTGGTCACAAAAGCTCCCTCCCAAGTATCTACCACTGCAAAGCCTGAAGCGAGACCTGTTCCTACAAACACAAAACCAAAAGTTTCAAGAGCAAAGGTAGAGCAGCTTCAAGAGAACCCAGTAGAAATCCCCCACCCTGCAGAACCTTCTGCCCTGGAAGGGCTTGCTGCTGAACCAAGTGTTGAAGACGAGACAGGACTCGATTCGACTGCCCCTCCGGTCACTTCAAACGAAGTACTGGTCCATGGCTGATCTGTTGCAGATTTGTTATTTTCGCCCTTGTTGCAGTCCTGTGAATAGTGAGGTGTGTGCTTCATTGAAAGTTGAATCGCTTTATTGTCGAATTACTGTTTCTGGAGTAGCTATCTTTTTTCTTCAACTTGTCGTTGAGCATGCCTTGTATATTATTTGATAATTTCTTCATGTTTTAGTTTTTTGAGTTGTGTATATTGGATTTGTACGTCCATGGCCATCCAGTTTTTGCAGAACATGAATGCAGCTTGTGGGATCCATCTGTGTTTAGAAATTCATATCACTTGTCTTTTTTGTTTTGACGGTACATATCACTTGTCTTCTTTACCTTCTCAACTGTGGGCTTTCAGTTTCATACTTCAATTATTCTATACTAGCAAATGTGCCTGCAATGGAAGTTTTTTTTTGTGATACATTTCTAGTGATCCATCCATGTTACTTCTCCGGTTCATCCTCATTCTAGATGGTGGTCACATTGGCCATGTACAATTCCAAGACGGTGAGCTTGATCATCACACTCTAGTATACTGCTCTTGTGACCTTACTACATCCATTTGAAAATGCTCGCATCTTGTACTGATGATGAATGGAACTCTTTTCTTTTCTTATTTTTAAGAAAACTACATACTAAAAAGTATTAAAAATGAAATTAAAGAAAAACTGTTGGAACGGAAAACCACTACAGAACCAACGGAGAGATATTCAGAAGGTAACATGGGTTCAGATAGTCTTAACACCGACAGAGACCTAGGCACCACCCCCTTCGCCCAAAGCCGTTGGCCACGGTGGCCACCATAATCCGCCGCTGATCACGACGGCCACCACAACATCCCGCACCTTCTGCATCATCACCGATCTGGTGATCGCTGCATCACTGCGATGACTGTCTGACCTCAACTTTGAGCGGGGTCTGGAGTTCGAAAAGAGCATCTGGAAGGATCATGGAGTTCATATCAACAACACCGATGATAGTCCCAATCGAGATTTCATCATGGTTGTGGCATTCCGTAGATCCCGCATTTGTCTCAATGATGATTCAGTGGGACTCATCCTCCAGTCATGTCTAGGGGGTACTGCTATCTGGTTCAAAGTTTCTCGACTCAAGAATTTATCTTTCAAGGTTAGTGTTTCATGTCGTGCGGTTGGCGGCCACCACAACATCCCGCACCTTCTGCATCATCACCGATCTGGTGATCGCTGCATCACTGCAATGACTGTCTGACCTCAACTTTGAGCGGGGTCTGGAGTTCGAAAAGAGCATCTGGAAGGATCATGGAGTTCATATCAACAACACTGATGATAGTCCCAATCGAGATTTCATCATGGTTGTGGCATTCCGTAGATCCCGCATTTGTCTCAATGATGATTCAGTGGGACTCATCCTCCAGTCATGTCTAGGGGCTACTGCTATCTGGTTCAAAGTTTCTCGACTCAAGAATTTATCTTTCAAGTTCAGTGTTTCATGTCGTGCGGTTGGTTTTGCTATCATTCGAGGCGGCAACATTGCCAATCATCTTTTCAATATTGAGTTCTTCTTCTGGGGTAAAGGTGGACCTGATTTTGTTCGAGAATACCGCAAATATCTCCAAGAACTTGATAGTGAATGGACTGCTGTTCACCACAAGAAAAATCTTATATCATATGATGCGGCAGTGCAAGCACCTCGGATCATGGCACATGATCAGATCCAGGCATTTGGTAATCCAGGGCAGGATCCGGTCAGATCCCCAGTTCATCTCCGCATTAATGGCACTGATGGCAATTTTAATTCTCATAATGTTGTCTTAACATCGCCCAATAATGTGTCGCTGGGAGGCAGGAATCACTCGTGTTTTAAAAATGCCAAATCCATGGAACGACAATTGGTCCGTTTTTGCTACCGATGTCTCTCTACTTAGCACACCAGGCCTAACTGCGACAGCAAGATCTGCTGCTGCCATGCATGCAAACGACTTGGCCACATTCAAGTCGTTTGCCTCTTCCGTGGAGACAAGGCCCACAATGCTTCCATTTATGGCTCTGGGATTTCTCCACCTGTCGGCCCCAATATGGCATATGCCGCAGACAATCGCGCTCCTGTGGTCGCGACCCCACCTGCCAGTGACCTGACTCCTCAGCTTCTGGTCACATATAATCCGGCAACACCTCCCCAGACGGCACCTGTTCTTCACTTTCCACCAGCAAACCTGCGGGTTTTCACTGCCCCTGCTTCCTCTGAATCCACAACAATGGAAAACTTCTCCTTCGACCCTACTCCATTCCTCCCCACGGGCTACAATGTGATTGAAGTTCAAGGCAGGCCTGCGCGGGTCAGGGTGATTCCTGGTAACATGGACAGAATCAACGAAGACCTTGCAATCGCCACCATCCTCCCCATGCCCCAAGGTGAAGTTGATTTTCACAATGTTAGAGGTGTTCTGAATGAGTTTCTGATCAGCCGTCGAGTAGTCTTCACCTCTATTTCTCGTTGCCTGTTTGGCCAAGCATTTGCCAGATTCACCAGTGCTGCTGATAGAGATAGGCTGATTAGTAGGGGGCCCATACCTTTTGATGATGTTCACATTGTGTTTCGAAGGCACAATGAAGGGATGAACTAGAGAAGTTTTAACTTGAACAGAGAGGTGTGGCTGTTAGTGGTTGGCTTTCCTGCATATCTTAGGAATATTTATGAAATCAGTAATGCTGTTGCTAGTTTTGGGAAATTGCTGGTCTGGGACAAAGTTAAGACTACCAAAGCTTCCATTGTGATCAAAGTTAGAATTGATCTGCTTAAGGATGTCCCTTTAAGTGTGCTTGTGTCTGATGCCAATCAGTTGATGAGCCATTCTTGGACATGTCCTGTTATCATCATATAAGACCAACCAATGGGTGGACCACTTGCTGAAGAAGATCCCATACCCATTGATTGAAATCCTCACCCTAGTCCACCTGAAGAATTCCACCATCCAAACCAGGACAAATTTTTTGTGGGACCAGCTGCATTTCACCTTCATCGGAATTTGCAGAACAACCAAAATGATCATGACCAACCTGCCCCTGCTATTGGTGCACCTGCAGAAACATAATGGGAGCCATGGAACAATGAAGTGCCTGACATCAATCAGATGATAAATGATGCTGTTGACCATGAAATCCAGGATGAAGAAATTGCAGCGATGGTTGATTTTATTGGACCACTCAATGAGGAAGGAAATCACATTGCTGCTGATAGTGAAGCCATTCTGTCACTTGGAATTCCAGGGCCATCCAACAGTTCTGTTGCATTTGTGGAAGGGTTTCACCCCAGTTTGATAGATCTAGACCTTGCACTACCAGTATTCCCACCCAGCATGCCCATTGCTCCTGCTCCTCTGATTGACCTGAATATGCCTGCACAAACTGATAGTGCACAGGAGAACACATTGGATCTCACTCTGAATGTGCAGAACGATATCACAAGGAGCACTGATCTTGCTGTTGCAGAACACAACAATGAAAGCAATGGAAACAATGTCCATCCCATCCCTGAGGCAGAGCATCATGTGACTGCTGCTGCCACCAATACCGCTGCAGAGGACACCACCAACATGTTGCAATCCGATTAAAAAATGCTGCAAGTGGATGATGAGATGTTGCAAGCTTCTATGAGTCTAAAAGGTAATGGGATGTCATTTCATCTTTTTTCCAGATTGACATGATATTCCCTAAAACATCATCTCATTGTGTTTTTTCCAGCTATTATGGAGATAGCTGGTACCAATGAGGATCTGGATCACACTGCTATCCCCCCTGCTGCTAAAAGGAACACTGATCTCACTGTAGATGGTATGTCTAATAATGCACCACCTGGTTTTCCCACCCCATTATTTAAAGGTGCAAATGCAAATGATATATCTTTGGAATCAGAAACTGTACCCACACAACATATTGAGGAGGAAGCACTGAAATTGCAAGGACTGGAACTTTGGAAGGCACATTTCAGTCCTCAACAGGATGCACCTGTTATTAAGGTACCTGAAGAATGGTGTAACTTTATCATTCTTGCACTCCTCTCTCTCGAGAATTTTGACTGGTGCAGAGCTTTACTAAAATCTCAAATATGGAACATCATGTGGCACCCCGGCTCAGAATACCGGAACGCCCCGTGCTCCAGCCCAGAGATCAAGTCTTTAGGAACACATCACTTCTTGATATAGAACTGAACCACTTTCTATTACCAATGAGATGGGTACAAGGGGTCTATTACAACGCTAGAGGAACGAGGCAAATAACAAACTTGCTCCTAATGCTAGCAATGGAACTACACCAAGCAACAAACTAACTCTATATCAACGGAATAAATCTTAACAGCGGAACAACGGCGACGGTGGAGAACTCCACTCCGCAGGGACACTGGCTGGGACACCTCCTAGCTCGCAAACACGGGGAGCGTCGTCCTACGCAATCACGACATTGCCTGCAAATCTGGCATGACACGCCAGGTCAGTACATTGAATGTACTTGCAAGCTCACAACATCCAAAGCATCAAGGCAAAACAATAACATAGCAATAGCAGTTCATTTCTGGAATATCCAGTGGGGGCTGACGTCGAAGGCGTAAAGTGAGAATACGCCTTCAGTTAAAAACGGTTCGGGCTGCGACTCTATGGCTGACTAGTGGAGCCAGGGTGTCAGATTCATAAGAGAGAGAGAGAGAGAGAGAGGGGAACAGAGCACGGCGGCTCTCCAGCGGCTCAACGGCGGCGAGGAGGACAGGGCGGAGGAAGTGGGGGGGGGGGGTGCAGGGGGCTCAGGCGCTCCTCGGCGGGCACGCCTGTCTCTGTAGCTCGTCGGGGGATGGCCTAGCGGTGACGTTAGCTTCGTCTTCGGCGACGGCTGAGCCACGACTCCAGCGAGGTTGATGATTCCTGCCACAATCCGCACCGGCAAGCAAAGGGGAAGCACCACGGGGGAAAATGGATTCAAACGGTGGCCTCAGCTTGGCTAGGGGAGCACCGGAGCGAGGCGGAGGCTTCTGCAACTGCGCGGTGGCGTGCTCGCCGGAGAGAAGGAAGAAGACCTCCTTGGCTCCGATTTCTTGAGCAAGGAATCGATTGGAGGGAAGGCGGGTGTGCTGGTGAAGTGCGGCGAGGCTGGGCACGCCTTAAATAGGCTGGAGGCGATGCCCAAGCTCGGGTGCGGTCGGGCAGAAGTAGCCATGGCGATGGGGTGAGCTGGCGGGGGTCTGGATGGCTCGAGGGGGTTCTGTAGTTCACAGGGGAGGTCACGAGCGAGCAGGGCATCACAAGGGGAGTTTTCTGCAACAAACTAGGGGAGGAAGTAGAGCTCAAATGGTGAAGAGGGGGTGGGGGAGAGGTTGTCACATTGGCTTGTGGTTGGAAGGACTACCCTCATGTGAAGTTTGAGCTCAATTTGCCAAAGGAATAATGTACTTCCTTTGTAAAGCACCACATGGTTCATAATTGCTTTGGTGAAGCTAGCATCATATATGCTTGATATATTTAGCTCAAATTTTGTGTAGAGAGGTCATTTGTGTGTGTGCACAAGTGTGCAAAGTTTCAAGGCTAGCCTAGCTATCACTTGCTTCACAAGGTAACCTTCTGGCCAGAAACTTGATCATGATGGTGCCTTCACATGGGTGGTTGGATTTGGCCAAAACTTGGTTAGTGGAGTCATTTGGGTGTGGGCACATGTGCAAAAAGTTTCAGATCAAATGGGTGCTCCTATCATGCACTTGCTTCACAAGCCCCCCTTGCTGCAAACACACTTTGGGAATTTTGTGATGGAGTTTGGCTAGTACCCTAGAGCTGAAATTTGGCATGGGCTAATGATATGATCACAAGAGCTTGCGCAAAAAGTTTCACCAGCAACGGATAAGGATAAAGGACACTTCCTTCACAAAATGCCATTGTGCATCCACAGACAAATGAATTTATCTTGGTGAAAAATCCACTTGGGCCATCAATGTTTTTGGAGATTTTGTCAAGATATGGTGTCAAGTACATGTCGGAATTATTTTGGGATTTAAGGAGCAATATAAATATGGGTTGCTTCACAATCCTTAAATAAAGGGAATATTCCTTTTATTGGAAAAAGGAATATAAGGCATGAATAAAAATGTTGGCTTGGATGGGATAGATCAATGGGGAGATTCTTGGAAAGGTTTTAGGGAATCATGGGCTACTTGAGCAAGGAAAGAAAATATGCTCAAGTTTCAAGTCCAAAGAGTTGTTTTAAATCAAACCAAATAGCAAATCTTGAATTAAATCAGATTTTTTTTTTGAAATTATAAAGTTGAAAAATCCAGGGTGTCACAAACCTACCCCCTTAGGAAAATCTCGTCTTCGAGATTTGGTTGCTCAGGGAACCATTGGAAACATACCGTCTTAAGGAAACTTGTTACCTTTCGGGTTTCCTTTTTACTGCATAGTGTTCCCTTGTAGAGTCCAAGAATTTTTGGCTCAGAGGGTTTACTTCACCCAATCCATATGTCTGACACGATTCTTTTCCTTGATATATCAGATCCTTTCCTACTGGCTTACATCCTCATATTAATTGACTTGTATGATAGCGAGGTACCTTGCCACAGGTTGAATGCTGACGATATCTGTACTATCCTCTTGGTTATCTCGGGCCTTATCTGCAGCATATAATTGAATCCTTTACATCGGCCTCTTCAAGAATAGACTTACCTTCCATGGGTGGTTGCTGACTCTAGATGCTCATCATCCTGATGTCCCATCGTGCAGAACTTTGACTGTCTGCACATGGGTTTGCATCATTTTCTTTTGGCTGTACATCTTGAGCATTCATCCTGATTGGGGGAGAGGGCACAAGCTTTGAACCTTTACTCCCGCTGAGATTTACTTGTCATGTTGCCATATCCGGGTGTGGCGGTAGGCCGTGCTATACTTCAACATGGTCCCTGCAGTCAAAATGCTGGGACCTTTAACAAAACGGACTTAAGTGTCCCATCAAGTATTGACAATTCCAAATGTGTGTAACTGCATGATCCGATGGGCTGGATACTCGATCCTTTCCCATATGAAATGAGGTTCCTTAGATTTGGGGTGTCCATGGTGTTTCATATGGAAACATGGTTTCGACTGATCGGGGAAAATTTGATCATGACGTCCATGCATTTCATCCTCTTGCCTTACCTGTCGGGCTCGCAAGAATTTCATAATTCTCGCAGCTTATGGGTGTAGCTCTAACTCTTGTCGCATATATCGCAGCAAGGTCCAGCATACGTCACGCCTATCTGCCTTGGTCCTTGCTACTGCGACAATCACCTTTTATACTTCTCGTATACTGACTTTCCTGTTGTCAGAATCCTTTCTCTGAGCTAGCTGAGCTGCCTTCATCCCTTTGTTAGCTGAGCTGCCTTCATGAGGATTCTTGGTTGGAATAAATTGGGCTTCAAGATCATCCTTCTCCGGGACCTTGTCGGACGTGAGAAGCCGAACCTCAAGGTTGCAGTCGAGACCAAACACTTCATTGCTTATTTTCCATGGGGTGTGCCTTCATGACTTGTCGATCTTTACACCAGGCTGAGAGGTGTATCTGATTTTGTTCCTTGCAGATTTGCGGTTCTTACTGCTTTACCTGTGTATAACTCGCTTGATTATGAGAAGGGTTGTATCCATATAGGAGTAGCTCGCATAACTTGGGAAGTATGCCCCTAACGTGTGCAGGTCCGTATGTGCTGACTATGCTGAAATCTCCATGGATTCTGAACAGTTGGGATTCTGACCACACCGTTGCAGGCACGATGGCGTGTCGGAGAAGACTGGGTAGCTTATCCTCGAAGCTTTGTTGGAGTAGTGTGCTGAAGAAGACTGGGTACCGTGTCTCGTAAGCTTTCTCCGGTGGCATAATGAGGAAGGCTTGGTGTCGTACGCGGGGATCTTCTCTGATAGCTTACTGACGAAGACTGGATGTCTTGCGTCAGAAGTTCTCCCTTGTACTGTGGATGTAAGGTTCCTTGTGCTAGAAGTTTCTGCGGCAGCTCACTATAGACAGTTGGGTAGCTTGTGCTGGGATCCATGCATGTGGCGTACTAAGCACGATTGGGTGCCTTGCACCGTAAGCTTTTTTCGGTGGCTTGTGGTAGAAGGATGGATGTCTTGGCCGAGAAGATATTCAGATAGCGTACCGAGGAAGGCTAAGGTACTGTACATGTCGGTTGTGTACGATATCTTCCCAATGAAGGCTGGGGTTCCTTATGCCCGAAGTTTTCCTATGATAGTGTGTGGACAAAACTGAACACTGTGCATGGGAGTTTACTGATTTACTGGCTGCTGGCTCGGCAGGGGAGATCATTGTGTCCAATCATTTCTTTGCTTGTTACTGACTTCCTGACAAATTCTGTCTTTCTTCCGGAGTACACTATAATCCAACAACTTGTGTATATCAAGTTTGTATCTTGTATATGCCATACCTTTGATGCAGATGTTCAGGGTTCATGAACACAACTTATCCTTTTCCTTCGATTGAATCTTCACGAATGGAACGGTTGTTGGAATGATGCAAACTTGATCCGAATGATTGATCCCGGTAGAATTCATACTTGAGCCAAATATTGCCAATATAATCAGGCATGAACCCTTCTTGAGTTGCTGATTTTCCAATTCCTTGCGATATTCCGCTGATTCTTTGCGGTATGCGGTGGGTTGATGAAAAACTTTGCATAAGGGGGGAAAAGTAAGGCGACATCAATTGAAAACCGAATGAAAACCCAATGAAGAAATCCAACGGAGCGAAGATCAATAGAAATCGATAGAAAGTTCACCACTTCAAAAGTTTTAACGGTAGTCGATGACCATCTGAATCCCTTGCATAAAACCGGCAAATAAACCAGTAGCCACCAGAACGGTCTCTACAACTCAGATCTGGACGTGTACTGGAATAAGTCAAGCAGTGCTCAAGACGGCCGAAAAACAGCTCAGAGCATGAGACAGTGTTGATAAAAACAATGCAGAGGTCCCCTAAGACAGACGAGAAACAGCTCAGAGCATAGGGTCTCCACTGTGAAAAGAAACTCAACAACTGCCCGAGACGGCCGGAAAGAAGCTCAAAACATGGGCCGACTGTTGAAAAGAGAAATATAAAGTTGGAATCCACACCGGACGGACGGACGCAGCTCAGAACACAGGCGTGGTGCCGATATCACACGACCATTCAACGGGTTAGGTGTCATTATGTTACCACCCAACCAATCCGGTCATCGCATGACCAACAACTTATATGGGTCATCGCACGACCATTCAACGGGTTAGGTGTCATGACGTTACCACCCAACCAATCCGGTCATCGCATGACCAACAACTTATACGGGTCGTCGCAAGACCATCCACTTTCACGGGTCATCAAACCGGGTTCATGTTGATCCATAGTGTGACCTAGTACGAACTTTGTCCAATACCGTGGACTCGTCTATTCAAATAGACTTTAACACTCTACAGAGGTTGTGCACTTTACCCACGCTATGGAGTTCTTCCTCCATCCAATACCTTGGAACTTGTCGCACAGGAATCTTGGAACTCGTACCATAGGAGTGGACTAGGACTTCTCCAACGAGACTGTTCTACCACGTGCCTCCCTTACTGTATCACCGACATACTCCACGAGTCATGCCTCGGGTAGCCCCATGTCCTCCAGACACCGGTCACCGTCGTGGCAAACAAACTTGTCCCAAATGGTGACGGGCCCATATAAACAAACCAGCTCTCAAGACTATCGCCGCTTACCGGGCCCGGGTAACCGCGTGCGCATAGCCTCCCCTCCTTGGTGATATGCCTAAGAGAGCACACCGATAGACTGAGCCAAGGCCTTCCCATACAAGCGAGTGTGGCCGCACTGATAAGTTCGGTTCGGTGGCACCTGACCAACTTGGCATAAAGCATGTATCCAAATGCATAATCATCAAGTATCAGGTGCAGCAATAAAATCTAAGTACAAGTCATAGAAATGCATGTAGAATAATCCAAGGTACGGTTATATCATAATCCACATCATGTTTATGTGATTAACTTAGCATTGTCAAAATGAGCAAGAGAGTAACATGCAGCATAGCAAGAACATGAACATGACTAGGGGTTATGCTGCATTCAAGCATTTTCATGGCAATGACATTATTATTTAAATAACCTAGGCATAACAAGAATGATCACCATATTATCTGAAAGTTAAAGCAAGATGCAAACCACGTCAAAGCTTTACGAGGACGCAAAACAAGTTGTGGCTTCCCTTTCACCAACAAGGTGTGAAGAAGCTCCTGGTCTTCAACACAATTAAACTCCTGAAAAATATATTTTAAAATGGAAAAAGAAGTTGTCACATAAAGAATTTATTTTAAACAACAATTATTAACATAACAACATGGCACAAAAGTTATGCCAAATTAAAGAGGAGTTCAAGAGCAAAATAATGCAAAAAGTTTCATCTCATTTGGACTTTTGGAATAAAAGACATAGATGGTCAAAGTTCTGGTCAAAATATGATTTAAAAATCATTTCTGGAATATCCAGGGGGGCTGACGTCGAAGGCGTAAAGTGAGAATACGCCTTCACTTAAAAACGGTTTGGTCTGGGGCTCTGTGGTTGACTAGTGGGGCCAGGGTGTCAGATTCATAAGAGAGAGAGGGGAACATATCACGGCGGCTCAACGGCGGCGAGGAGGACACGACGGAGGAAGTGGGGGGGGGGGGTGCAGGGGGCTCGGGCGCTCCTCGGCGAGCACGCCCATACCCGTAGCTCATTAGGGGATGGCCTAGCAGCGACACTAGCTTCGTCTCCGCCGACGGCTGAGCCACGGCTCCGGCGAGGTTGACGATTCTGGACATAATCCGCACCGGCGAGCAAATGGGAAGCACCACGGGTGCAAGTGGATTCGAACGGTGGCCTCAGCTTGGCTAGGGGAGCACCGGAGCGAGGAGGAGGCTCCTGCAACCGCGCGACGGCGTGCTCGCCGGAGAGAAGGGAGAAGACCTCCTTGGCTCTGATTTCTTGAGTAGGGACTCGATTGGAGGGGAGGCGGGTGTGCTTGTGAAGTGCGGCGAGGCTGGGCACGCCTTAAATAGGCTGGCGACGATGCCCAAGATCGGGTGCAGCCGGGCAGAAGCAGCCATGGCGATGGGGTGAGCTGGCGGGGGTCTGGGTGGCTCGAGGGGGTTCTAGAGTTCAGTTGGGAGTTCACGAGCGAGCAGGGCACCACATGGCGCCGAGGGGGAAATCATGGCGATAGGGACGAGTCGGCGTCACTATGCTCGTCGGATTCCTCGTGGCGGCGACGGTAGAGCATGAATCCAGCGATGGAAAGAGGGGCAAATGGGTCGCGTGTACACTGCAAAGTTGTGCGGCGCGGTAGGACGCGAGGAAGATGACGGGGATTGGCTGCAGCGCGTGGTTGGCATGTCCAGTGGCTTTGGGTCACGCGCAGAGAGCGCCAGTGGCACACCATGGGCGTGGCCACCACGGCACTGGTGCAATGGGTGAGGTTTCACGTGGCCAAGCGTGTCTAGAGTGTTCTCCTTTCCACACTGAGCACATGGATGCCTTTGACTGGTCTCGGGAAGCTTTTTGGTGACCTTGGCTTCAAGGAAAAGTTTTCTGTCGCAAACTTGGGGAGGAATTAGAGCTCAAATGGTGAAGAGGGGGTGGGGGAGAGGTTGTCACATTGACTTGTGGTTGGAAGGACTAGCCTCATGTGAAGTTTGAGCTCAATTTGCCAAAGGAATAATGTACTTCCTTTGTAAAGCACCACATGGTCCAGAATTTCTTTGGTGAATCTAGTATCATATAGTCTTGATGGATTTAGCTCAAATTTAGTGTAGAGAGGTCATTTGTGTGTGTGCACAAGTGTGCAAAGTTTCCAGGCTAGGGGAAGTACCTAGCTATCACTTGCTTCACAAGGTACCCTGCTGGCCAGAAACTTGATCATGATGGTGCCTTCACATGGGTTGTTGTATTTGTCCAAAACTTGGTTTAGTGGAGTCATTTGGGTGTGGGCACATGTGAATTTTTTTTCATATGAAATATGTGCTCCTATCATACACTTGCTTCACAAGGCCCCCTTGCTGCATACACACTTTGGGAATTTTGTGATGGAGTTTGGCTAGTCCCCTAGAGCTGAAATTTGACATACGCTAATGATATGATCACAAGAGATTGCAAAAAAAGTTTCACCATCAATGGATAAGGATAAAGGACACTTCCTTCACAAAATGCCATTCTGCCCCCACAGACAAATTAATTTCTCTTGGTGAAAAATCCACTTGGGCCATGCAATGTTTTTGGAGATTTTGGCAAGATATGGTGTCAAGGACATGTGGGAATTATTTGGGGATTTATGGAGCAATATAAATAAGGATTGCTTCACAATCCTCAAATAAAGGGAATATTCCTTTTATTGGAAAAGGAATATAAGGCATGAATAAAAATGGTGGCTTGGATGGGATGGATCAATGGGGAGATTCTTGGAAAGGTTTTAGGGAATCATGGGATACTTGAGCAAGGAAAGAAAATATGCTCAAGTTTCAAGTCCAAGGAGTTGTTTTAAATCAAACCAAATAGCAAATCTTGAATTAAATCGGAAAAGTTTTTGAAATTAAAAAGTTGCAAAATCGAGGGTGTCACACATCATTACTGATCATGATTGTAACCAAGAACTCACCCCTTTTTCCATTCATGATATCTGTCCATCACAGGCACCAGAGTGCATGCATTAGGTGGAACATGATACTGCTGACAATGGAGTACAGACACAAGCACCCACTGCAATGACCACTCACACCTAGATGGCTGCATCTGCCACATTGCAATACAGGAGGAAAATAAGGGACAAAGCACCTATAGTGGATACTGAGGTAAGGAGGATCTATAGGATCAAGGACATGAACAAAGGATATAAGGTTAAACATTGTGAGAATAAACACTGCTTACCTTGTAACAAAATCCCACACTAGGTTTCATCCAATATTGTAAATTTTTTTGTCTGTTTCCTTCTACAAGGTTCCTGATAAGGATTGTCAGGAGGAGATGCCGAAACAAGCTAAGAGGAAAAAACCTATGGGAGGTGGTACCAAGGGAGCAAAGAAGCAGTAATTACCTTCCTACTGTAAGAAAGTAGAATCTGTTGATGCATTGATATCACCAAAACTATCTATATATAGTACTATGTGGACTGCTAGATGCACTAGCTATTTATATATGATAGTTAGTGAGAAGAGGGAAGTAATATTCAGTACTGAAATATTTTATTATCTCAGACTCTATCAGTGTTACTATCCAGTGTTAGCTATCCTATATGTGGGGCTACAACATCATCTTCATCTCATATTTCCCCATGAATAGAAACTGGAACATCCTGAATTCGAATATTAGAGGGATTAATGACTATGACAAATGGTTGGCAATTAACTCCAATATCAAAGAAACTGGGAGTGATATTATTTGCATTCAGGAAATCAAGAGAGACAATTTCAATAGTAGATATGTCAAACAATTTTGTCCCAGGCAAATGAACAAACATGATTACATCCCACCCATTGGGGCATCTGGAGGTATATTGACTGCATGGAATGGCACATTATTCATGGGTGAAACATTGTTTAAGAATGAATTTTCTCTCTGTATCAGATTTACATCTAAACTTACTGGAGAGACGTGGATTCTCACTAATATTTATGGTCCTTGCCAAGATGACAAAATACTTGAGTTTCTTAATTGGTTCCAAGGTATTGACATGCCAGATGAGACTAGATGGATGATTATGGGAGATTTTAACTATATATCAAATATACACCTAACAGAAACAGAGATGGTGGTAATTTTCAAGACACGATGATATTCAATGAGGCTATCAGTACACTCGGGTTGGTGGAAATACCACTCAAGGGTAAGGAATTTACATGGAGTAATATGCAAAGTGCCCCACTTTTGCAGAAACGAGATTGGGTTTTCATGTCTGAATCATGGACTAACTTTTATCCAAATACGATGATACTACCATTTCCTAGGCCTATATATGATTATGCACCATTCATGATTCATATCAGCACTAAGATACCAAAAGCAACAATATTCAGATTTGAGAACTACTGGTTGTAGATTGAGGGATTCACATAATTTGCTAAAAACAATTGGAATCTCCCCATTCAAATTACAGACAGTGCCAAGAAAATCTCTGCTAAATTCAAGAGGTTGACGCAAGCATTGAAGATTTGGTCAAAGCATATCTGTAAACTCAGTGATTCTATGAAAGAACCAAACGAGTTAATTCAGTTCTGGGACAAGATTGAAGAATTCAGACCACTCACCACACCTGAAATAAATGGTAGAGACATCATCAAAAAACATACCATTAGGATCCTCAAATTGCAAATGTTATACTGGAAACAGAGAGCCACCATTAGATGGGTTAAATTTGGAGAATAAAATTCCAAATACTTTCAAGCCAAAGCTACCATGAAACACAAAGTTAACTTCGTAGATGCATTGCAAGATCAGATAGGTCAACTTCACAAAGAACATATGGCAAAAGAAGATATCCTTTGGAAAGCATTTAAAGATAGGCTCAACACATCCATCCCCACTTTTGATATGCTTTAGTTGAATGATCTTATACCCAGTCATGCACATTTGCACCAGTTGGATGCTCCATTCACAAAACAAGAGATTGACAATGTCATTAAAAACCTACCTATGGATAAATCACCTGGACCTGAGGGTTTCACAAATAATTTTGTCAAGGCATGTTGGGAATTTCTGGCTGATGATTTCTATACAATGATTGAGTATTTCTACCATGGTAAAATTACACTGCAGAGTATCAATGCCTCATTCATTGCACTTATTTCCAAAAAATATGCACCACTTTTGCCCAATGATTCCAGACCTATTTCATTACTCAACTTCTCCTTCAAGATTATCACAAAGTTAATGGCCAATAGACTACAGAGAATCATGCTGGAATTAGTACATGCCAGTCAATATGATTTTATCAATAATAGATCAATATAGGACTGTCTTGGATGGGCATATGAATTCATTCACCAATGCCATGCATTAAAGAAGGAATTTATTTTAGTCAAACTAGATTTTGAGAAAGCCTTTGACATCATTGAACACAAAGCAATCATTGACATTCTCAAGGAAAAAGGGTTTGGACACAAATGGATAATGTGGATTCAGATGATACTTGATACTGGATATTCATCTGTGTTATTGAATGGGGTACCTGGTAAGAAATTTCTTTTCAAAAGAGGTGTTAGAAAGGGGGACCCATTGTCCCCATTACTTTTTGTTCTTGCTGCTGACCTGTTCCAAACCATCCTAAATGAGACCATGTCTGCTGATTTTATTCAACATCCACTGCCAAACCACCCCTGCAAGGACTTTCCTGTGATTCAATATGCCGATGATACTATCTTGATCATGCCTGCATCTGTTCCACAAATGGATCAACTCAAAGATCTTCTCATACATTTTAATCTGTTCACTGGACTCAGAATCGATTATGCTAAGTCTTTGATGATACCTATCAATGTACCAACCAAACATATGGCACATATTGCCCAGTAGTTTGGGTGCGCCATCGGTAAACTCCCCATTACATATTTGGGACTTCCACTTCATGTGACTAAACCAAAGATGGCAGATTTTGCACCTATCCTCCAAAGAATTGATAAAAGATTGGAAGGATGTTCTACTTTGCTTTCACAAGGGAAAAAATTGGTTCTGATCAAATCAGTGTTCACCAGCTTGCCTGAGCACTCTCACCATCCCAAAGGGTATCATAGAACAAATCAATAAATCTATTAAACACTTCTTCTGGAGAAAATATGGCATGGAAGATCGAGGTACTACATTAATAAAATGGGATAAAGTTTGTAAACCCAAAAGATATGGTGGACTTGGAGTACTAAATTTGGAGATTCATAACCAATGTCTGCAGATGAAATTCCTGCATAAATTCTTGAACCATGAAAAACTCCCTTGGGTTAATATGATCTTGCAAACTCATAATGCAGAAGGGATGATAAATGATAGACCAGCTAGATCATTTCGGTGGAAAAGAGTTATCAAGAATCTGCCCAAATTGAAACAATTGGCTACAGATAAAATTGGTAGAGGTGAAAGCATATATTTGTGGAATGATCAATGGGGAAATGGCAAGTTACATGAATTCTATCTTCAGTTGTTTTCATTCTCAAAGAACAAAAGCATCATCTTGCAATAGTTCATTCATACACAAGACATGTGAGATCATTTTCATTTACCACTTACACAAGAAGCCTATGATCAAGTATTGGAGCTGCAAACTACTCTAGACAACATACAAATCACATAAGAAGATGATCAACGGACCTACCCATTGTAACATTCCAAATATTTCCAAAATTTGGAATGTTAATAAATTAGATAAATAATGATTGTTTTCTTGATATGTTTAATTTTCACTAGGATCTGAAACTTTTAGAGTTTATATGAATATTAAAATGGGTGGGGATAAAAGGACTTTCCCTAATATTCATTTTTTTTATCTTATTTGAATTTTATAATTTAAACAAAATCCAACTCAAGAATAAAAATTAAAATGAGAGAAGGTAATATGACTCCTTCAACATATTAAGAGAGTTGGGAAATGTTTTAAATAATTACTTGGATTTTCTAAATGTTCAAAGCAATTTTCAACTCAAGGCAATTTATTGGAGAGGATATAAAATGACTTATCCCCTGTTAAATAAAATTGAAAATGTTAAAATATTATTTGAGTATTCTTGAAATTTATTTTGAGAATTATAATTAACTCTAAATTATTTTAGAGATTTTTATAATGCTCATAAAGTTTTATTGCAATTAAATGATTTATCAAATATTGCATAATTGATGGAAAAGTATTTACAGTAAAATATTTTATTTTAATAATATATTTTATTACTGTGACAGTTTAAAATTAATATTTCATTATATAAAATTGTTTTATCAAGGCAGTTGACCAAATAAAAATTTAAAAACGAATGAGTTTCGCAACTGGGCCACCAGCCGGCCCAATATGCTGTTTCTCGCCGCGGGTGCAATTTGACTCCAAGTCGGATCTGGAATTTGTTTTTCTCTCTACCTATAAATAGAAATTCAGAAAGTTCTTTTTTCCTTTTTTTAATCAAACCCTAGTCGCGGGACCGCATCATCGCCGCTGGAATCCGCCGCCGTCGGCGGGCCACTGCCGGCATCGCCCGACGCCACCGTTTGCCGCGCCGCCTGACGCGCCACCGCGCTATTGCTGGAGCGCCTCCCCGAGCACCGCTGGATTGCCTCCCGCCGTCGCCAGACCACAGCGCCGCCGTCGCCGGAGCCAGCCACCGTCACTTCGTCCGTCGGATTATGATCCGACGATCTAGATCGAACCGATCTAGATCTTAGATCTGTTTTTGGTTTTTTTAGGGTTTCCAGTTAACCGCCGAGAACCGGTTTATTTGTTCAGCGAATGTTCGCGGGAAGTTCACCGGAGCGAACACCGTTCGTCCCGTAGCGGCGAGAGCCTGTTTGCGATGAAATTTATTTTTATTCGCGAATTAGCCCTTTTTCACAGATTTCACCCTAGAACCGTTTTAGCTATATCTTTTAAACCGTGTACCCGTTTTAGGTGATTCTTTTTATGTTGTGACCGTTGTGAAAATTAGAACACAGTAGACTACACTTGGCACACTTTTGCACAATTTGAATTTGAAATTTTTTCAGATTCAAATTCAAACTTTCGAAGACGTATCTTGCAAACGGTGCAACCGTTTTCGTTGATTCCAGTTGCGTTGGGATCCTAGTGACTGTAGATACCATTTAGCTAATGTTTAGTGTTTTTTTCTTGCTGTTCATTTGGATCTTTTACTGATGCATTGCTTATGTGTGAAGTGTGATATTGATGGTTATATTGTTGATCTGTAGATTGTCTTGAGTGCATAGAAGATCGCAAAAAAGTGTTGAGTACTGCAACACCATTCAAAGCAAGTTGAACTTTAGATTATGCACATCTTATGTTTCTATGCATGTGAAATATTATTGGAGCCGACTACACATCGCGCCACACCTGCGTCCTGTGGTGCGGCGGCTGCCCAAGCCAGCTGGCAGTTCCCTGTTAAGCGCTGCGCCCTGGCCCATACATACTAGCCCATGTGGTAGAACAAAAAATCCACTGCCCCATGCCCCCCAATTAAAACGACCCCCACCCGCCCCCTGCCACACCAGGAACCTCCTCTATTTCTTTTCTTCTTCTATCTTCACCCCGATTGCCATCGAGCACCAAAAACGATGCATGGGAGGAAGAACACATAGGGGAAGAACGCCCCTTCCCAGATCTACATAAAATACAAAATAAAAAAACCAACAACCTACTAGTTCTTTCTTACATAAACTCTATCTGCTACTAAAAACCCTGCAAAGTACTTGATCTTGTTGATTCCTTTGTACAAATCTGCTGCTTTGTGTTGATTGGTGGATGTGAACTTGCTGACTGTTGCCATCACCTCTCCCCCTCCCTTTCTTTTGTGCTTTTTCATCTGTTCAATCAGAGTAAAAAATATAAATAACATTCATCATCGTTTTGAGTGGTTGCCGCAAAAAATAACATCATGCTTGCCAGAAATCTCCTGGACTTAATGTGAGTAGTTGCTGCAAATGTATTAACTTGGTTTCCATAATCCTTCTAGATAAAATGTGAGAAGTTGCCACAAATTTAATAACTTGGTTTCCAGAAAAACCTACTATCTAAAATGTGAGTAGTTGCCACAAATATGTTACCTTGGTTTCCAGAAAACCTATTAGCTAAAATGTGAGTAGTTGCCACAAATATATTACCTTGGTTTCCAGAAAACCTATTAGCTAAAATGTGAGTAGTTGCCACAAATGTATTACCTTGGTTTCTAGAAAACCTACTAGCTAAAATGTGGGTAGTTGCCACAAATGTATTACCTTGGTTTATAGAAAACCTACTAGCTAAAATGTTGGTAGTTGACACAATATTTATTACCTTGGTTTTCCACGAAACCTACTAGCTAAAATGTGAGTGGTTGCCACAAATGTAATACCTTGGTATCCAAAAAACTAGTGGCTAAAAATGTGAGTAGTTGCCATAAATATTAACCCCCTTGCTAAGAATAAACTAAATTTGAGTAGTTGCCAAAAAATATACACAAAATAAGATTTATTATACCAGGTTGTCAAATCAGTTTACCGAGCTTGCCAAGCTCGGGTTTGCTTTACTTGTCACTATCGAAATTGCCAGATTAGTTTGTGTCTTATTGTCCTGCTTGCCATGCTTGCGTTATCCTAGTTTCCAGAAATTCCCACGCTAAAACAAATACATGGTTGCTTGACCAGCAACTCGCCGAAGACCTAACCCATATTGCCCTCCCCTCCTCCTCATCAATCTCATCGATGATTTCAACATCAAAACAAAAACCGAGCTCGAATACATGATGTGTGAGAGACAGAAAATAGGTGCCCCCGACTTGCGAGTCCACATCGACTCGCCGGACCCCCATGCCCCTCCTCCGCCCCTCCTTCTCATCATCCTCACCGGAGATTTCAAGTAAAATCATCCCAACAAAAAACGCAAAAGCAAGAAATCGTGAGATGAGAAAAAAAGCTTGTGGATAGGGTTTGCACTCACGAGGGAGTTGGGGCGCTGCTGCACTTGGCTCGACGCTTTTCACCGGCGGCGTGAAGGATCTTTCGTTGAAGAAATGGGAAGAGAAGGGAAAGAGCGAGAGGATAATAGAGAGAGAGAGAAGAGAGAGCGTGATGGGATAAGAGGAAGTAGCGAGAAGATAAGAGAGAGAGCAAGAGAAGGGGATGGATGAGAGGTAGCCTTTGGGACCACACATCTCCCTCGCCACCCGCCAAACGAAAAAGTGTGGGTGCGGCGGTGTCATATAGGTTTTCCTAAGATTATTATGTTATGTTGAAACCTCGTATAGGATAGCCACATGTTTGATTTGATCCTTATAACCAGCGTTGTCATGTTCCGATATCCTTTGTGTTATGTGATTGTGTGCTTAGTGCTGTTACAATAGATGTGGGGTGAATATTGTGTTATTCAACTAATTTGTGAACACATTAATAGTTAAGTAGTAGCTTGAAATTGAGGTACTTTAGAGTGGTATTTCATCCTGAGGGCTTTGTTATATTAACGTATGATTGTTTTGTGTGGCATTGCATCCTAAGGGCTCTGCGATGTTCACAGTGTGTCTAGGTAGTGGCACTGTATCCTGAGGGCTCTACAATGTTCATGTTAGGGTGATATTGCATCCCGAGGGCTCTGCAATATTCATGAATTGTTTGCATAGGGTGATATTGCATCCCAAGGGCTCTGCAATATTCACGAATTGTTTGTATAGGGTGATGTTGCATCCCGAGGGCACTGCAGTATTCACGAATGTGTATGTGGTGTCCTCGTATCCTGAGGGCTCTACGATGTTCACGAGTATGTGGTACGGGTGATATTATATCCTGAGGGCTCTACAATACTCATGGAACATGATCCCGAGGACTCTCATGGCTACCACTAATAATCCTATGATCCTCAGGGCTCTCATAGACAGTTTAGTTGGTTGAGATCCATTTTGGGTCGATATGAACTTAAGATGAGAAAGGTTTTGACAAGTAAGTGGAAATAGGTGAATACCAGCTATATGTAAAACAATCCAAGCTTGTTTCATGTTCTTGATTTGAAATTAGATGTAGGGTTTGCTAAATCACTTGTGTTACTTGTCGTACATTCAAATGTACTAACCCGTTGTCGGGCTGTAACCTTCGTGTTGCAAGTTTCTCAGAAGATTAGTGTGGTATGATAGGGTTGCGAGTCTGCACTTAGCATGTCGCTTGTGAATGTTGATGGGGCTCATTACTATTTTCTACTACTTCCTCTATATTTATATTGTATAACCTAGCCTTGAGCTATACAAGTTGTCTATTTGTATTGAATTCTGGATCATACGATGTAATAATGATGCACTTATACTTTGATATACATCTATTAATGTGCGCGCTAGTGATTTCGATCGAGGGACTAGCACTTGAGCACAGAGACTCCAATTCTAAGTGAATTGGGTCATTATAGATGGTATTAGAGCAGTGTGTTGACTATAGGTCGTGACCCTAGAAAATGGATAGGAAAATCCATAGGAACAAAATTATATTCCTCTTTAGTTAATTACTCTTCCAACTAGTATCTCTCCTCTATTATTCATCTTCTAAACTCTTCTTTTTTATGTAAATGACCATCCTAGTTGCTTATGCCCCTGAAGACATTACTTTTGAGAAGTACATCATCAACCTTGTGGATCAATTGAAGTTACCACTACTATAACTAGAAGGAGTATCTTATGGAGTTCAATAAGTTTTGATACTATGAGAGGATCTTTAAGATCAGCTTAGCTGAGAAGGTTGAAGATTAGATTCAGACCACCACTGTTATGCTAAGTTATATAAACGGTTTGCGCATAGTATGATGAGATCATATACCTTATGATATGACCTTACTTTAGGTTTTGCTTGGGTGGTGTGTCTTCTGAGTGGTCTATTGATGGTTGTTGTGTGTTGTGTTTTGTGTTTCATTCGCGAGTATAATAAGTATACGTTGCCTCAGACGCCATCTATTTAGGGGCAGTTCTTTTGGCAGCTTCTCCCAGAAGCTTCCCTTTCCCCAGCTTCTCTGAGAAGCCGCCCCAAAAAGTTAGGGAGGCTTCCGGAATGGCCTAACACGGGGCATTCCGGAAGCCTCCCTTACTTTTTGGGGCGGCTTCTCAGAGAAGCTGGGGAAAGGGCAGCTTCTGGGAAAAGCCTCCAAAAGAACTGGCCCTTAGTATGCTTCGATACTGAAGGAGACACAACAACAAGAAGAATAAGTTGATAAGTGACCGATGATACGGAGATTGCTTCGACAAGGCAGAAGACCTGGAATATTCAAGTTTTCTACCGTTAGATCGTTTCTGTGAGCTGTCGCTTATTGTGTTTTACTGACAGCTACACATCCAATACTTATTTTCAAAACTTGTGTGATTTCTGTATGGGTATTTATATATATCTCTCTCTCTACATTGTATTCCCCCTCATCCTAATCCCTATGCTGAAGGAGTTACTAAAATGGCTGCTAAGGTCAAGACTGGAATGAAGATGGATCCAACTTAATGCCGAGTCTAGAGTTAACCCATGTGTCAGGATCTTACAACAAGCAAGCACAATCTTGCTGAAGGAAGAACCCTGGATGAAGTTGTACTTCACTAGTACACATTTTATAGTAGTTGCGCAAACCTGAGCTTTTTAAGAAACAATAGATGTTTTGTTTTGGCTTGCAGAACCATTGATTTATTTGAACCTAGTTCATGAACAAGAAGAACTTCTGCAATGCTTGTGAGGATGTCCGAGTGTTAGATTGCGAGATTCGCTAAACCATATACAAAATAATGATTTGATTGCGGAATGGAATGGCCCCCATGACGACTACTCTTATTATTTGCTCTTGCTATGTGGCATGGTAAATCTTGAGTGAATTACCTATGATAGACGACTATGTTAAGCCTAAACCATAGGATGATACGATGGTTGACCCCTATAGAAAATTATCGTTAATAATAGTAGATTATACGGTGAGTATAGACCAAAACCATTTCCTACAGGTATCCCATAAAAGTATTATTGATGACCACCAACAGAGCATCGATAACTTTTTAGTATTGAAGCTTGACTCGTCGTCCATAAAGGTGTAGTATTTTGAAGACCACACTTTTGATAGAGGATTCAATGCCACAATGGAATATGATAAATCTGTGTGAAGATTTCACTAAAGGAGCAAGATTTTGAAGACCACGTCACATTCATTTTAAGGGTGGTAGCACCCTAATTCCCCGGAGGATCAAAGGATTTCCGTGAGACCCAAACCCTAACTTTTTCTTTCTAAGCTCTTCGAATCTCTAGGACGAGATTCAATTTTAAGGGTGGTAGTTTGTAACATCCCAAAATTTTCCAAATTTTGGAATGTTAATAAATTAGATAAGCAATCATTGTTTTGCTTGATATGTTTAATTTTCACTAGGATCTGAAACTTTTAGAGTTTAAATGAATATTAAAATGAGTGGGGATAAAAGGACTTTCCCTAATATTCATTTTTATCTTATTTGAATTTTATAATTTAAAACAAAATCCAACTCAAGAATAAAAATTTAAATGAGAGAAGGTAATATGACTCTTCAACATATTAAAAGAGTTGGTAAATGTTTTAATTAATTATTTGGATTTTCTAAATATTCAAAGCAATTTTCAACTCAAGGCAATTTATGGAGAGGACATAAAATGACTTATCCCTGTAAAATAAAGTTGAAAATGTTAAAATATTATTTGAGTATTCTAAAAAATTATTTTGAGAATTATAATTTACTCTAAATTATTTGAGAGATTTTTATAATGCTCATAAATATTTATTGCATTAAAATGATTTATCAAATATTGCATAATAGCTGGAAAAGTATTTACAATAAAATATTTTATTTTATTAATATATTTTATTACTATGACACTTCTAAAATTAATATGTTACTATATAAAAATGTTTTATCCAGGCAGTTGACCAAATGAAAAGTTAAAAACAAATGAGCTTCGCAACTGGGCCACCAGCCGACCCAGTATGTTGTTTCTCGCCACAGGCGCAATTTGACTCCAAGTCGGATGTCGAATTTGTTTTTCTCTCTGCCTATAAATAAAAATTCAGAAAATTCTTTTCCCTTTTGTTTTTTAATCAAACCCTAGCCGCGGGACCCGCATCGGCGCCGTCGGAGTTTGCCGCCACCCCACCCGACTGCTGCCGGTCGGCCATCGCCCGCCCCGCCCGATGCCACCGTTCGCCGTGCCGTTCGCCTCCCCGATCACCGCCGGATCGCCTCCCGCCGTCGCCGAACCACCGCGCCGCCGTCGCGGGAGCCAGCCGCCGCCGCCAACCGCCGGTGAGAGCCGCCGCCACCTCATCCGTCGGATTACGATCCGACGATCTAGATCAAATCGATCTAGATCTCATATATGTTTCCTGTTTTTCTTTTAGGGTTTCCGGCTAACCGCCGGGAACCGGTTTATTTATCCAGAGAATATTCGTGGGGATTTCATCGGAGCGAACGCCGCTCGTTTTGTAGCGGTGAGAGCCTGGTCGTTTATTCGCGGATGAGCCCTTTTCACGGATTTCACCCTAGAATCGTTTTAGCTATATCTTTTAAACCGCGTACCCACTTTAGGTGATTCTATTTGCGTTGCGACCGTTATGAAAATTAGAACACAGTAGACTACACTTTGCACATTTTTGTACAATTTAAATTTGAGTTTTGTTCAGATTCAAATTCAAACTTGCGGAGACCGTATCGTGCAAACGGTGCAACCGTTTTCGTTGATTCCAGTTGCGTTGGGATCCTAGTGACTTGTAGATACCGTTTAGCTATGGTTTAGTATTTTTTTTCTTGCTGTTCATTTGGATCTTTTACTAATTCATTGCTTATGTGTGAAGTGTGATAGTGATGGTTATATTGTTGATCGTGTAGATTGTTTGGAGTGCATAGAAGATCGAAAATAATTGTTAGAGTACCACAACACCATTCAAGGAAAGTTGCACTTTTGATTACGCACATCTTATGTTTCTATGCATGTGAAAGATTATTATGTTATGCTGAAACCTGGTATAGGATAGCCACATATTTAATTTGATCCTTATATCCAATGTTGTCATATTCCGGATCCTTTGTGTTATGTGATTGTGTGCTTAGTGTTGTTACGATAGATGTGGGGTGAATATTGTGTTATTCAAGTGGTTTGTGACAACATTAATAGTTAAATATTAGCTTGAAATTGAGGTACTTTAGAGTGGTATTGCATCCTGAGGGCTCTGTAATATTCACGTATGATCGTTTTGTGTGGCATTACATCCCGAGGGCTCTTCAATGTTAACAATGTGTCTAGGTAGTGGCACTGTATCCTGAAGGCTCTACAGTGTTCACGTTACGGTGATATTGCATCCCGAGAGCTCTGCAATATTCACGAATTGTTTGCATACGGTGATATTGCATCCCGAGGGCTCTGCAATATTCACGAATTGTATCCTTAGGACTCTACAATACTCATGGACCATGATCCCGAGGGCTCTCATGGCTACCACTAGTAATCCTATGATCCTGAGGGCTCTCAAAGGCGGTTTAGTTGGTTGTGATCCATTTTGGGTCGATATGAACTTAAGATGAGAAAGGTTTTGACAAGTAAGTGGAAATAGGTGAATACCAGCTATATGTAAAACAATCCAAGCTTGTTTCATGTTCTTGATTTGAAATTAGATGTAGGGCTTGCTAGATCACTTGTGTTACTTGCCGTACATTCAAATGTACTGACCCGTTGTCGGGCTGTAACTTTCATGTTGCAGGTTTATCAGAAGATTAGTGTGGTATGATAGGGTTGCGATTCTGCACTCAACATGTCTCTTGTGGATGTTGATGGGGCTCATTACTGTTTGCTACTACTTTCGCTGTATTTATATTGAATAACCTAGCCTTGAGCTATGCAGGTTGTCTATTTGTATTGAATTCTGGATCATACGATGTAATAATGATGCACTTATACTTTGATATACATCTATTACTGTGTGTGCTAGCGAGTTCGATGTAATAATGATGCACTTATACTTTGATATACATCTAGTATATGACAGGATTAACACCAGGAATCTGCTTCACAGGAAATCTTTTTTCATGGCATCCTATAATCTTGTTCTTTGGAACATTCAGACGGAGGAAACTGCATTACATCTTTTCTGGGACTGTCCATTCTCATTCACTTGTTGGGCGACACTTGCACCAAGGAAAAAGTGGGGGTATATATGCATGGATGAAATTCTATTACTGAAGACATGTTTACCGAAAGGGATTGCCATAGACATCATTATCATGGGATGCTGGAATATTTGGATGCAAAGGAATAATCAAATTTTCCGGAGTGTATACCCATCAATGCAGTCATGGAGAAGAACACTTAAGCAATATTTACTCCTTCTCCTTCACAGGATCAAAGACAGATTCAAGGATGACTTGAGTCAATGGATCGACACCACTTTTGAATAAAGTTTGAAACCAAGAAGAAGCATATTTTCATTATGTTAAAAAAAACTAGCATAGACTGATTCACTTGATGTATTTGTATATATATTTATATTAATATAATGTCGTAGAACGATTGTTCTACGGTCTTTGTTTCAAAAATAAAACATGGTTAAGATATACTCTCAATAGAATAGATAAGTTTTTTTAGGCGTACATACATATGGATATGTAGTCCCGACAAAATGTATATTTGCTTCCCTATCAATAGAATAGATAAGTTTTTTTAGTGTTCAACACAAATGATGTTGACACTTCAAGTGTGTATTTGACTAATTACTTCCTTTGTAAACTAATATTAGTGATTTAAAACGTCTTATATTAATTTACATAGGGGGTAACTAATATCCATTCTACTGTGACCTTGTTATTGAAGTCCCTATAGAAGAGATACTTCTATTGGGGGCGGATCTTGGCGGCGGCGGCTGTCCTCTAGTTCGGCGTGGCTGCGCAGATCTGGGCTGTTGGAGGCTGCAGGTGGTGGTGCCTCGGCGGCGGTCTGGGTTGATGTTGGTGGGCCACGAGTCGGGAGGTCTTCGAGGCGGCAACGTGCGATTGGGCGTGCTCGGTGCGGCAACCATAAAATCTGGCAGCAGTGGTCCTGCCGGTCTGCCTGTGGGGTGGTGTGGGGCGAAAGAGACTCTAGAAGGCAGCTGGCTCTACCTCCGGTAGGGCTGGTCGACGATGATGGTGGCCCTAACCCATGTCTTCCTATATCTGGGATGAGTCGGGTCGTGTTGGTGGTGGCGGCGGTGTGCCTCTGCTGCGGCGACTGGATTCGGCCGGCAATGGGCCACAGTGGCTTGGTTCAGAGGCTACTGCCCGGCCTCCGGTGGCAGTAGTCAACAGTGTGATACGTCCCAAACATCTCTATAATTTTTGCTTATTTTGGTGCTTATTTGCGTGACTTTGCTATATGTTTTGAGCCACTTTCATATCATTTCATAAAATATTTGGGACTAACCTATTAACCTAGTGTCAATTGCAAGTTTTTGTCTGTTATTGTGTGTGCATCACAGAAAAAGTTGAAAAATCATTATCCTACAAAATTTCCAGTAAAATTCCAGAAATTCTAACTTACCGGAAGACTCCAGAAGCCCGAAGATCAACCGGAAGGGGGCCACCCCCTATCCAGACGTCCTAGTGGCGCCGCGCTTCTTGGCCGCCTGGCCAGTGCCCCTATTTTTCCTATATATTCCCAGAGACACCAAAGCCATCATCGTTCCACTGCTAGCGCGATTCCGAGGTCGGGAGCTCTAGAAGTTCTGTCCCAACACCCTGCCGGAGGTGGGATTTATCTCCGGAGGCCGCTTCACCAACCATGCTTGCCTCCCAGATGAGCCATGAGTAGTTCCACCTTGTACCTAGGGTTCATGGCAGTAGATAGATGATCTATCTCTCTCCAATCTTGATCTTCAGTGTCTAGTCTTTAAGAGCTTCCTATCATGATCGAGGCACATATGTTATAATTAACATGTTGTTATGCTGTGTTTGCTAGGGTCCAATGGATTATGAAATTATGTTCAGATTGTGTAAGTTATATATTTGAGTCTCTTTTATATTATGTTCTTGATTGTTCTTGCCATGTTCTCCATTATAGTTTATTGCTGTGGCCAAGTAGTGAGTTGTAACCCCAAGAGAGAGTGTTATGCTAGATAGTAGGTTCATGCCTTCTAGTGTCTAGTTTGAGTGACAGAAACATGTGACTAGGAAATGTGTTGTTGCTACTAAGGATAAAATAGTGGCACTTATGACTGCGTGTTACAAGTGTTGCTTACATTACACATTGAGTGTTAAAGCATTTGTTTGTTGCTTTGAGTTTTCATCTTACACTAGTGCGCACGATAGCTATCCAAACGGTTTTTGACCCCTATCGCCTACGGGAATCGAAACCGTCGCCTTGCCTTCGATTGCTATAGGGGTGGTATATTCCACACGATAGCCAGAACCGTTGCCTATGAATAGTCCACGCAGACGCACAAGATAACTCAAACGTTTGAGATGACCTTTTTATCACAAACACTTATCCATGAATTTCTGTCTAAGATTATGATCCTATGACATACGTTTAATACAGAAACGACGTTTGTGTTGAGTTATACTATCCCAAACGCTTGTGTGTCAGGAACTGCGCGGGATACCCAAAGCTATTGCATACAATTTGTATATAGTACACGTTTGTGTTTTTGACACCTACACAAACATTTGTGCACAAATGATCGTGTGGTTTCAGAAATAATTCCCAAACGTTCTTTTCGTCCAAACTGTGTGTGTTGTATGCTGAACATTACAAACGGTTGTGCACAAAATATGGTGTGGAATTATAAATAAATCCCCAATGATCATTTCTTATCTAATGTGTGCGATATACATAGCTATTAGTGACGAACTTATATGCATAACTGTGTGCAATGATCCAATCGCTCGTAGTTTAATTAGCATTGTATTTATCTTAAATATTTTAAAATATTTTTTAATTGCTGATATAAGCACATTGATATGTCTTAAACATATCGACTTTTCCAAACACTTTTGCTATTTTCTTGGCCTCATTCTTGCATGATTTGAATGAAACTAACTCGGATTGACGCTGTTTTCAGCAGAGCTACCTGTATGGTTTTCTTGTGTGCAGGAAAATGGATTTTTAGGTGTCCCAGAAAATTCCAATAAAAATAGAGAAAATCCACGCACCGGGAGGGATCACTAGGCAGAAGAGGGGCCAGAGGGGGCCACCCCTGGCCTAGGCGGCCAGGTGGCGCGGCCAGACCCCTGGCCGTGCCAGGAGGGCCTTTGGGTGGGCCCACCTCCTCTGGTGCCCTACCTTGGCTACTATTTTTACTCGAGACGGAGAGACCCCAGAACAGAAGTCGTTTTGCCAATTCTCGTCGCGGAGCCGCCACCACCCTTTATTGTTCTTGGGGAGAGCTAATCTGGAGGCTGCTTTGGCCTCCGGTGAGGGGAAATCGTCGTCACCATCGCCACTCCATCACCCTTCCATGACTTCTCCTTTCATGTGTGAGTAATTCCCTGCTGTAGGCAAAGGGGATGGTAGGGATTGGATGAGTTAGATCATGTAATAGTTCATCAGATTGTTTGGGGCATGTTGCCTATCATCTACTATGGTGTTTATCATATTTTTTAATACTTGTTATTCTTGATGCTTGTCACTTTGGGCCCGAGTGCCATGATTTCCGATCTGAACCCTATGTGTTTTCATGAATATATTTGTGTTCTTGATCCTATATATGAGTTGTATGCACCTATTATAGTTTGGAACCGGCGATCCCAATGGTGACAGCTTGGGACCCCAAAGGGGATGGACTATAATTCAAGGTATCCATGTATGTATCCATTGATTGTTAATGCTTTGTTCCGGTGATCTTTGACAGGAGCACCTTAATCTCCATAAGTTACTTTTGGCCTCGTTTGTAGTGGGATGGTAGGACAAAAGATGTTGTGCAAAGTTCTTATTGCAAGCACGCACAAGTACCTTGGGATACATGCCTAATGTTTAATATTTGCCTAGATGATCATTGCTTTTCTATGTGCCTTGCCCCAATTTGATTACATGTTATCTCTCATCCATGCAGCGCCCAACCACCCATTCCCTAGCCTACAGTGTTTTAATTCTGCTCGTTACAAGTTACTTTACTTTCGCTATTTTACTTTCGTTGCTTTGCCACCATCACTTCCATATCACCGTTACTACTAATATCTCATTGCCAAGAAAGTATCTTTCAGGTGCGGTTGAATTGACAACTCAGCTGCTAAAGCTTATAAATATTCTTTGGCTCCCCTTGTGTCGAATCAATAAATTTGGTTATCTTACCCGCGAAGACTGTTGCGACCCCCTACACTTGTGGGTCATCAAGACTATTTTCTGGCGCCGTTGCCGGGGAGCATAGCTTTATTTACATGTCTAATTGGAGTTATTTTTCTTGCTGTGATTTATCCGCTATGGGTAAGAAAGGAAACCCCAAGGTTCTGATTTTACCATCCACTACAAACAAAGGTACCATTCTTAGCACTAGTGCTACGCTTGATTCACCTTCCATTATGAGTAAGCTTGTTTCACCACCACCACATGCTGCTTCTACTGAGTCCGTAACTATGTCTAATACTTTTGATGATGCTTCTACTACTTTTGATGAGATTGGTTTACTTAGTCGCATTGTTGAGTCTCAGATTGCTAAGGCTGCACGACAGTATGGGATTGAAATTCTTTTTACACTTTATCCTATTGGTAGATACTCTGGTTACCCAGACTTGAGTGGTCTAAAGGAAAGAATTCTTGGTGATGATTATATTGAGCTTGATGATGACTTATGCAGGGAGCTTACAAAGTGTGCTGAATCTGACCCTCATGATGTTAAGAAGTTGCTTGAAAACACTCTATGAAGAACAAGTTTACTCCTGATCCTAAATTTGCTTCATCTCCTATTTGCATTGAAGATGATGATTTTGATTTCTCTGTTGATCTTTCACTTATATCTATAGTTGAAGCTGACCCCTTTTATGTCAGAGAAAATGACAACCCATTGCACACCTTACTAAACTCACCGAGTTGGGTGGCTTATTTACTAATGAGGAGAAGAAGAGAACTTATTATGTTACTAAGCTGCTTCCTTTTTCTTTGAAGGAAGGTGCTAAATCATGGTATGATGCACTACCATGTGGTTCTATTAAAAGTCCTCAAGAGTTAGCTCAATCTTTTGTTGTTAAATATTTTCCTGCTCATATGCAACATGCTACTTTACAAAGTCAAGCAAAGTCACTTTAATGAGAGGATTCAAAGTCAGTTGCATGATAACTCCCTTGCTATAAAAAGCATGCTTCATTTTTTAGATAGAATTGTTAATGATGTTAATGGTCTTGTTAAGCATTTTCATATGGTTCAAACTCAGCTTGAATTTTTTTCTAATGTGCAATAACATTTGATTGCTAACAAGCCAAACAAGATGACATGCATGCTTATGGGATTAAAACCCGAGGTGGGACACACACCCAAGACCCTCTCTATCCAGAGGGTCACCCAAAGAGAATCGAGAAAGATTCTCAATTCCAGGAAGAAGACGTTGTGAGCTCCCTTAAGAAGAAGAAGAAACATAAGGAAACTGACAACTCAAATGATCCTATAATTGATGAAGAACCTATTTGTAATATCCCGGAAATTCCACCCTAATTAAAAATTTTGTTTGTCGCTTTATTTTGTTGATTGTTAAAATTGTTTGCAGTGGTTGCTTCACCAATTTATTAATTGGTGAATATTCTCCCCCTCTTCTCATATCGGATGCGAGACCGAACACTTTTCCCAACGACACACGACCTCGTTGCGGCACCGGGAAAGTCACCCGATCACTGTCGCAGCTTTTGGCACAAGACCAGCCATCACCAACGGTGCGGAAAAACACCATTTATATTTAGATGGGTTATTTTATCGGGAGTTAATCGTCATCTCGGTTGGGCGTGAAACGTTGTAGACGTTGTCGGTACAGTGTGGCGATGCTGTGTTTTGAATTTCGTGCGTTTCTGACTTCGTCGGGCGGGTAAACGATCGGAGGTGCCAGCCATAGTAGCTGGTATAACTCCAGGGGCGTATTTCAAAAATATTGCGTGCGCTGATAGCTGGACCCCCGGATTCCCCTCTTATCTTCGGTTTCTAGTCCACCCAAAAAACCGGACCCGAAACGGGCCATTTCGTGGCCCGAAACTCTTCCCAAACACCCACCTCCTATATATAGAAGGCTACCCTAGCCATATTAGGAAAACCCTAGCCCCTAGCCTCCCTTAATTTCCGCACAGCCCTCTGCCCTGCCGCCACTTGGAGCAGCCAAACCCCCACCAACCTCTCCCCATGTCCAGATCCGGTGGTCTGATCCGGACCGTCGGATCCAGATCAGGCGGTCCACGCGGCGCCACATCACCAGACCCCCCTGCCCGAGCTCCTCCCGTGGAGGCTCTCCTCGCAGCCCGAGCGCGCGAGCCACTCCGGCCGCCGCGCCGCCGGAAGGCTCGCCTCCCCCGCAGGCCAGCTCGTGTCGCCCTCCTCTCTCTCCTTTCCCCCTATGCTCTCTCCCTCTCATCCCTCTGGTATCCCTCTACTGTAGGTCGCCACGCCGCCATGGACGAGGGCCTCGCGTGCTCGAAGCTCGACATGGCCATGGACCCGCGCCTGTCGTGACCCGAGCTCGTCGGCCCCGCCAACCGCCGCTACCGCCACTAAGAGGGACCTCCGGACCGGATCTGGCTTCCCTCAGCTCCCAGCGCCCATTCCCAGTCTTCTCCAGCCGTCGTCGGCGGCACCAGCCACGGCCGACGTCACCCCCGATTGGATCGGGACGAGGGGGCCGCTGCCAACCGCTGCCGCTATGGGCCAGCGCAACCCAACACGCCCGCGACCCAGCTCCCTTCAAGGCCCAGCAGGACCTTCCCATATAGGGGCCCAAGTCTTCCCCTCCCGCGCGTTATTCCTCGCCCCAGGCGAGTCGTGCCTATCCCTCGCCACCTTCGCCGGCTGGGCCGAGGCCCACTACGGTGAGCACCCATGCATTTCCTTTTTTTGTTTGTTTCCTTGCCGTTGGGCTCAGCCCATTGCTAAATCTCGCCCTGTGCGCTATATAGATAACCAGTGCTCACCCGTATAGACCTGTCAGCCCCTGTTTCGGCCTATTAGGGGTTTTAAGTTTTTTTTTCTGTATTTACATTTTAGCAGATTTAGTTATAATTTTGCGACGCAAATATCTTTTAAACCGTAGCTCGGATCGCAACGCGTCCTACATGAAAGTTGGTCCGTTTTCCGTATAGGTGAATAAAATGTTGCTCTATCCCATGTTTGCATTTGTTTACATGTTGTTTCACTGCTATTTACACTGCTTGCCACCATAAATGTAATAGGCCGTATCTTTTTAACCGTTGCTCCAAATAAAATGTTTCTTACATGAAACTTGACTAGAATTTCGTGTAGATCATGTTTATGCTGTTATTTCTTGCTAAATAAAATAATAAAATAATGTTTAGGGAAGAAAAGTACCAAATGCAATAATTATCGTGGGGTTCGTGACTAGATTAGATAGTTTATTTATGATTCACCTCTTGCCATGATTGTTTACTATGCCATGCTTTTGTGATATGCCATGTTAACAACATTGCTCATCTTGTGTAGCTAAACAACTTGAATCATTATAAACGTGCGGTATTGTCGTGTGTGACCGATACCCCACTTAGGTCGCGCTTGGATTAGCGTTTTGTGACTGTATTTATTTTACACTTGTAACGGATCCCGGTTGTATTACACAGTGCATGCGCTAAATCCGGGCAGAAACAAAACGAAGGGGCGAGGTCTGTTTATTTTCTACGGGTGGAAATAACGAAACAGCCTCTTTTTTCGGGATCTAAACAACCATCCAAGGGATCGCACTCCCGCCGTACCTGCTAATTTTACGGGTGTATATTTTAAGCATGCAAAACGGCAATCCAAGCAGGGCCTTAACCTGTTAGTAACCGCTCTCGACCGTAGGTGTGATACCGAGTGCGTTGTCTCGTATTGCCTTCTTTTTTGTGCTTGCCCGTGATTGCTCCGTAGTGATAGTGGTATTCCGTTGATTGCTTTCCAGTGTTTACTTCTTGTGTGCTCCCGCGGGTACCCTCGAAGACGTTGCGAGTTTGCGATCGACTACACCTTCGACTTTGTCTTCTCATCAGGTAAGGGGGAGCATATATCATGCTTATAACTTCCAGCTAAGTTGTGCCTAGGTATAGGCTAGAACAATTGCTTGATCCTAACACCTCATATTTATGCCTCTCAAATAAACCCAAAGAGCCATGTCCTCCCCATCCCAGCAAACCTTTGTTTGGCCATGTACCTTTCTTGCTTAACCACTGCTTAGTATGCATTCTTAGGATGCTACTTATGTTATCCTGTTATTCCTTGGATTGGGCTATCACATTATTATATTGCTGTGGATGATGTGATTATTATAATGATCACTATACTCGACGAAGGATGGAAGGTCTAGGCTATCCCGCCCCGATGCTTTGTTCCATTCGAGTCACCTAGGTCCCGAGTTCGTGGTATTGTGTCTTTTGATGAGCGTGCCTAACCGCGTGTGGGATACTATGGGGTCCCCTTGTCTTACCTAGCTAGCTGCAAACATTTCTAGTGGTGGCCCAAGATGATTTTACCATTTGAGAAACCGTGTGTGTAACTGGTCTGCAGCCAGTGGATTTAAAACAAATCGGGCCAGTGGGATGATATATCCTATTGGTCCACTTCAGGGAGCTAGGGGTGCCTGCCCGGGTGAGGTTAGCCATGCCGAACTCATCCATACGGTAGGGACTGATTTGAGAGCACGACCGGCTTTTGAGATGGATGTCGACTCACTGGGGCCCACCCAGATTTGTGCGTTGTTAGTTAGAGGGACTGTGACGTCCGGATCTCTCGGAAGTACTCTTCAATGAGTGTCTTTAACGGGCCCGACTGTGAGAGATGGGCATGCGTGCAGAGCCTTGTAATGGGCAGTTGGTACACCCCTGCAGGGTTAAATATTTTTGAGAAGCCGTGTCCACGGTTATGGACGACTTGAGACCTACTCCTTGTTCATAGAAATGAACAGCTGAGATAGTCTTAATAACTTGATAAACGCGTGGGTGCCTTGACTGCTTCTTCTTCGACGGGATGCGAAGGGGAGGACAAGTATAGGATAGGTGTTATGTTTGCGTAGGTAGTTGATAACAAGACTTGTTGGAGGCGATTCCTCATCGAATACTTGGCTTCTCATCTCACTCTAAATAGGTCTTTAGCCACTTCATATATTGCTAGTGCGGCTGCAACCTCAACGACTACCCCATCTTACCGTGAGAAGTTAGTTACAAGACTTGTTGATATAGCTCACCCCTTCTTTTCTCTTTTACGCACGCTATGCAAACGATCTTGGACTTCAGAGGAGCGCGACGACCCTTCTTCTGGACGGCTTCGTCGAGACTCGACGACGACTAGTTAGGTGGATCCCGGCGGAGAGCCTGAACCCGTGTGGTTATGGGAATGGTGTGTTTTACCTTTTCCATTAGGCATTTGATTGTAGTCTGTACTCAGACATGTAACTTACCCTGATGTATTGTATTTAGGCAATTGTATGACGATTGTATGATATGTTGTATCCTTGTAGCTGTAATGTTGTCATATCATGTTGGAAATTCGGGGCATATGGCATTGTCATATGTCGCGGTGGGACCGATATGTGCTTCGTCCCCGGATCTGGATGGAAACATGTAGATCTAGAAAAGTACCGCATATCGGGCCTTACAACTTGGTATCAGAGCCTTACCGACCGTAGGATCCCTTTTTTGGCCGAAGTCGAGTCTAGACAAAAACTATTTTGTAGTTACTAAGTTATTTATCGAAGAGTAGGAATCTTTTTACTCCTCACCCTTGCTCTGTACAGGAAAAGTGACGTAAGTGTTTTAATCTCGACTTATTCCCTTTCAAACTTTAGGATCTCGAGAGTGTGGAGTTTTGGAATCGTTACAATGCTTTGCTTGCATCGTATTGTCTCGATTTCGATCTCAGGTTTGGTAATTCATGTAGTACCTTTAGTTCCTCTGACTTTGGTGCACATCTTGGTCGTCCTTTGACTTTATTCCTCTTGCCTAGTATCCTCACGATTTGAGTGAGAATGCTTCCCTTGATCGTCATTTCTCGCTGTCGTTCTTCCTCTTGACACCTGATGGTTTTGTTTTTCAACGTCACCATCTCCCTGCGCAAGTTTCTTGACGGAAGATCTTCGTTCGACATGGAGCAGAGTGTAAGGCCCAATATGTGGTACTGTTCCATATCTAGATGTTTCCATCTAGATCTGGGGACGAAGCACATATCGGTCCCACTACGACATATGGCACTGCCATATGCCCCTGATTTCAACCATGATATCACAACATTACAGCTACAAGATACAACATCGCATACAATCTGCATACAACTTCCCAACTTCCTTAATACAATACATCATCGGAAGATACATGTTTGAGTACAGACTACAAACAAATGCCTAATGGCAAAGTTAAAACACACCATTCCCGTAACCACACGGGTCCAAGCTCTCCGCCGAGATCCGCCTAACTAGTCGTCGTCGAGTCTCCGCGAAGGCGTCCAGAAGAAGGGTCGTCGAGCCCCTCTGAAGTCCATGATCGTTTGCATAACGTGCGTAAAAGAGAAAAGAAGGGGTGAACTATATCAACAAGTCTTGTAACTAACTTCTCACGGTAAGATGGGGGTAGTGGTGAGGTTCTAGCCACACTAGCATTATATAAGTGGCTACCGATCTATTTAGAGTAAGATGAGAACCAAGCAGTCGATGAGGAATCGCCTCCAACGGGTCTTGCTATGAGCTACTTACGCAAACATAACACCTATCCTATCCTTGTCCTCCCCTTCGCATCCCGATGAAGAAGAAGCAGTCAAGGCACACACACATTGATTAGGTTATTAAGATTACCTCAATTGTTGTTGTCTATGAACAAGGAGTAGGTCTCAAGTCATCCATAACCGTGGACACGGCTTATCGAAAAGATTTAACCCGGCAGGGGTGTACCAACTGCCCATTACAAGGCTCCTCACGTACGCTAAGCTCTCTCAACAGGGTTTGGGTTACCAGGACACCTCACGTGAGGTCCCGCGCCCTCGCCGGCCAAGGGTGGACCAACAGGGAAGCCATGTCCCCACTGGTCCGGGTTGTTTTAAAGAAAGTCTGCTAGGAGCGACCCGACAGACACACACACGTTTTCAAATGGTAAATCAGCTTGGGCCACCTATAGAAATGTTTGAAGCTAGGTAGGTAAGAAAAGGGGACCCCATAGCATGCCACACACGGTTAGGCACGCTCGTCAAGAGACACAATACCCGGAACTCGGGTCCTAGGTGACTCGAATGGAACAAAGCGTCGGGGCGGGATAGCCGTGACCTTCCATCCTCCGTCGAGTATAATCAACATTATAATAATCACATCATCCACAATATATAATAGTGTGATAGCCCAATCCAAGGAGCAACAGGAGAACAGTTGATAGCATCCTAAGCATGCATACTAAGAAGTGGTTAAGCAAGCAAGGTACATGGCCAAACAATGGTTTACTAGGATGTGGGGGACATGGCAGTTTGGGTTTAATTGAGAGGCATAAATATGAAGTGGTAGGATCAAGCAATCGTTCTATCCTATACCTAGGCGCAAGTGATCTGAAAGTTATAAGCATGATATATGCTCCCCCTTACCTGATGAGAAGACGAAGTATAAGGTGTAGCCGAGCGCAAGCTCGCAAAGTCTCGGAGAATATTTTTCCGGCGCCCAAGAAAATAACCCATTTAAATATAAATGGGGGGTTTTTCGTTCCGATGGCGATGGCTGGTCCTGTGCCGGAAGTTGCGACGGTGCTCGGGTGAAACCCGATGTCACAAAGGTCGTGTGCCGTTGGGAAAAGGTTTGTTCCCGCATCCGATATGAGAAAGAGGGAGAAAATATTCACCGATTAATAAATCAACGAAGCAAACACTGCAAAAATTCTAACAAGCAATAAAATAAAGCAACAAACAATTTTTTTAATTTGGGTGAAAATCCCGGGCTGTCACACAGAGTCCCTTGTTAGTCGTGTTGAGGAACGTCGTCTCTATTTTCTCTCCCACTCTCCCATGGATTGTCTAGGATCTCGGGACGAGATCCCTTGTTGGTGGTGTTGTATTGTAACAATCCGGAAATTCCACCCTAATTAAAATTTTTGTTTGTTGCTTTATTTTGTAGATTGTTAAAATTGTTTTGCAGTGGCTGCTTGACCAATTTATTAATTGGTGAATATTCACCCCTCTTTCTCGTATCAGATGCGAGACCGATCCCTTTTCCCAACGATACACAACCTCGTTGCGGCACCGGGAAAGTCACCCGATCACCGTCGCAACTTTTGGCACAAGACCAACAATCACCAACGGTGCGAAAAAACCCCATTTATATTTAGATGGGTTATTTTATCGGGAGTTAATCGTCATCTCGGTTAGGCGTGAAACGTTGTAGAAGTTGTCGGTACAGTGTGGTGATGCTGTGTTTTGAATTTCGTGCGTTTTTCGACTTCGTCGGGCGGGTAAACGATCGGAGGTGCCAGCCATAGTAGCTGATATAACTCAAGTGGCGTATTTAAAAAATATTGCATACGCTGATAGTTGGACCCCCGGATTCCCCTCTTATCTTCGGATTCTAGCCCACCCGAAAAACCGGACCCGAAACGGGCCATTTCGTGGCCCGAAACCCTTCCCAAACACCCACCTGCTATATATAGTAGGCTACCCTAGCCATATTAGGAAAACCCTAGCCCTTAGCCTCCCTCAATTTCCGCACAGCCCTCTGCCCCGCCGCCACTTGGAGCAGCCAAACCCCCACCAACCTCTCCCCACGTCCAGATCTAGTGTTTCAATCCGGACCATCGGATCCAGATCAGGCGGTCCACACGGCGCCACGTCACCAGACCCCCTGCCCGAGCTCCTCCCGTGGAGGCTCTCCTCACAGCCAGAGCATCCGAGCCACTCCGGCCGCCGCGCCGCCGGCGGGCTCGCCTCCCCCGCAGGCCAGCTCGTGCCGCCCTCCTCTCTCTCGGTTCCCACCGTGCTCTATCCTTCTCATCCCTTGTGTCTCCCTCTACTGTAGGTCGCTGCGCCTCCATGGAAGAGGGCCTCGCGTTCCCGAAACTCGACATGGCCATGGAGTCGCGCCTGTCGTGACCCGATCTCGCCGGCCCCGCCAACCACCCCGCCGCCGCTAGGAGGGCCCTCCGTCCCGGACCTGGCTGCCCTCGGCTCCCCGCACCCGTTCCCGGTCCTCCCAAGCCGCCTCCGGCGCCTCCAGCCACGGTCGGCGTCACACTTTCGCGGGCTGGGCCGAGGCCAACTACGGTGAGCACCCATCCATTTCCTTTTTTTATTTGCTTGCTGTTGGGCTCAAACCATTGTTATATCTTGCCTTGTGTGGTATATAGATAACCATTGCTCGCTTGTATAGACCTGTCATCCCCTGATTCGGCCCAGTAAGGGTTTTAGTTTTTTTTTCTGTATTTATATTTTGGCAGATTTAGTTATAATTTCGCGACGCGAATATCTTTTAAACCGTAGCTCGGATCGCGACGCGTCCTACATGAAAGTTTCTCCGTTTTTCACGTAGTTTAATAAAATGTTGCCCTTTGCCCTGTTTGCATTTGTTTACGTGTTGTTTCACTACTATTTACACTGCTTGCCACCGTAAATGTAATAGGCCTTATCTTTTTAACCGTTGCTCCAAATAAAATGTTTCTTAAATGAAACTTGACTAGAATTTTGTGTAGATCATGTTTATGTTGTTATTTCTTGCTAAATTATGTTTAGGGAAGAACAGTACCAAATGCAATAATTATCATGGGATCCGTAATAGTTTCCATGTATAGGTTTTACCCCCCCCCCCACTTAAAGTGACTAGATTAGATAGTTTATTTATGCTTCAACTCTTACCATGATTGTGTGCTATGCCATGCTTTTGTGATATGCCATGTTAACAACATTGCTCATCTTGTGTAGCTAAAAAACTTGAATCATTATAAACGTGCAGTATCGTCATGTGTGACCAATACCCCACTTAACCTGTTAGTAACCGCTCTCGACGGTAGGTGCGATACCGAGTGCGTTGTCTCGTATTGCCTTCTTGTTGATGCTTGCACGTGATTGCTCCGTAGTGATAGTGGTATTCCGTTGATTGCTTTCCAATATTTACTTATTGTGTGCTCCCGTGGGTACCCTCGGAGACGTTGCGAGTTTGCGATCGACTACACCTTCGGCTTCGTCTTCTCATCAGGTAAGGGGGAGCACATATCATGCTTATACCTTTCAGCTCACTTGTGCCTAGGTATAGGCTAGAACGATTGCTTGATCCTACCACCTCATATTCATGCCTCTCAAATAAACCCAAACTGCCATGTCCTCCACATACCAACAAACCTTTGTTTGGCCATGTACCTTGCTTTCTTAACCACTGCTTAGTATGCATGCTTAGGATGCTACTTATATTATCCTGTTATTCCTTGGATTGGGCTATCACATTATGATATTTTTGTGGATGATATGATTATTATAATGATGACTATACTCGACGAAGGATGGAAGGTCTAGGCTATCCCGCCCTGATGATTGTTTCCATTCGAGTGACCTATGTCCCGAGTTCCAGGTATTGTGTCTTTTGATGAATGTTCCTAACCGCGTATGGGATACTATGGAGTCCCCTTGTCTTACCTACCTAGCTGAAAACATTTATAGTGGTGGCCCAAGCTGATTTTACCATTTGATAAACCGTGTGCGTAACTGGTCTACAACCAGTGGATTTAAAACAAATCTGGCCAGTGGGATGGTATATCCTGTTGGTCCACTTCAGGGAGCTAGGGGTGCCTGGCCGGGCGAGGGTTAGCCATCCCGACCTCATCCATATGGTATAGACTGATTCGAGAGCGCGACCGGATTTTGAGTTGGATGTCGACTCACTGGGGGCCATCCGGATTTGTGCGATGTTAGTTAGAGGGACTGTGACGTCCGGATCTCTCGGAACAACTCTTCAATGAGTGTATTTAACTGGCCCGACTGAGAGAGATGGGCGTGCGTGCGGAGCCTTGTAATGGGCAGTTGGTACACCCCTGCAGGGTTAAATCTTTTCGAGAAGCCGTGTCCACGGTTATGGACGACTTGAGACCTACTCCTATTTCATAGACAAGAACAACTGAGATAATCTTAATAACTTGATCAACGTGTGTGTTCCTTGACTGCTTCTTCTTCATCGGAATGTGAAGGGGAGGACAAGGATATGATAGGTGCTATGTTTGCGTAAGTAATTGATAAGAAGACTTGTTGGAGGCGATGCCTCATCGAATGTGTAAGGCCCGATATGCGGTACTGTTCCAGATCTAGATGTTTCCATACAGATCTGGGGACGAAGCATATACGCCCCCCCGTGACATATGAAAATGTCATATGCCCCGGATTTCCAACAAGATATCACAACATTACAGCTACAAGGATACAACATCTAATACAATCGGCATACAACTGCCTTAATACAATACATCAGTGGAAGATACATGTCTGAGTACAGACTAGATTCAAATGCCTAGTGGCAAAGGTAAAACACACCATTCCCGTGACCACACGGGTCCAGGCTCTCCGCCGCGATCCGCCTAACTAGTCGTCGTCGAGTCTCAGTGAAGCGTCCAGAAGAGGGGTCGCCGAGCTCCTTTGAAGTCCAAGGTTGTTTGCATAACGTGCGTAAAAGAGAAAAGAAAGGTGAGCTATATATATGAGTCTTGTAACTAACTTCTCACGGTAAGATGTGGGTAGTGGTTGAGGTTGCAGTCGCACTAGCAATATATGAGTGGATAACGATCTATTTTTGGAGTAAGATGAGAACCAAGCAGTCGATGAGGAATCGTCTTCAACAAGTCTTACTATCAGCTACTTACGCAAACATAACACCTATCCTATCCTTGTCCTCCCCTTCATCACCCGATGAAGAAGAAGCAGTCAACGCACACACACGTTGATCAAATTATTAAGATTACCTCAGTTGTTGCTGTCTATGAACAAGGAGTAGGTCTCAAGTCGTCCATAACCATGGACACGACTTCTCGAAAAGATTTAACCTTGCAGGGGTGTACCAACTGCCCATTACAAGGATCCACACGCAAGCCCTTCTCTCTCAGTTGCTACCCATCACAGGCAACCATTTTATGATTTAGTTCCAAGAGATCTGAAACGACAGGTCCCTCTAGCTAACAACGAACAAATCTGGGTGGCCCCCGATGAGTCGACATCCATTTCAGGAGCCAACCACGCTCTCGATCTGGTCTCTACCGTATGCCTCGGGTTTGTATTGCCAGTAAATTCTCACATGAGGCCGGGTCCTCAGCCGGACAGGTTGGACAAACACGGAAACCATGTCCCCGCTGGCCCTTGTTGGTTTAAAGGATGTCTGCTAGGAGCGACCCGACAGAACTATATGCATGGTTTGCAAATGGTAAATCATCTTGGGCCACCACTAGAAATTTTTGAAGCTAGGTAGGTAAGAAAAGGGGACCCCATAAAACCCCACACACGGTTAGGCACGCTCAGTCTTAGAACCAATACCTGGAACTCGGGTCCTAGGTGACTCGAATGGAACAAAGCATCGGGGCGGGATAGCCTAGACCTTCCATCCTTCGTCGAATATAGTCAACATTATAATAATCATATCATTCACAACAATATAATAATGTGATAGCCCAATCCAAGGAGTAACAGGATAATAGTTGATAGCATCCTAGCATGCATACTAAGCAGTGGCTGAGTAGCGAGCAATAGTAACATAGCCGAACAAGGTTTGCTAGGATGTGGAGGACATGGTTGTTTGGGTTTATTTGAGAGGCATGAATATGAAGTGGTAGGATCAAGCAATCGTTCTATCCTACACCTAGGTGCGAGTGATCTAAAAGTTATAAGCATGATATATGCTCCCCCTTACCTGTTGAGAAGACGAAACCGAAGGTGTAGTCGATCGCCAACTCGCAACGTCTCCGAGAGGTACCCACGGAAGCAAACAAGATGGAAACACTGGAAAAGGCAATCGACGAGCAATCATCTATTACTACGAAGCAATCACCAGCAAACAACATCAATAAGGGAACACGAGACAACACACTACGATATCACATCTACCGTCGAGAGCGGTTACTAATAGGTTAAGTGAGGTACTCGTCACAGACGACGATACCGCACGTTTACGATGGTTCAAGTTGTTTAGCTACACAACATGAGCAAAGGTTTTTAACATGGCATCTCAAACAAGAATGGCATGTCACACAAGCATAGCATGCCAAACAATCATGGCAAGAAGTGTAGCATAAGTAACCTACCTATACTAGTCAAGTTAAGCGGGGTAAACTCCTCAGTGTGGCACAACATTAATTACCCCGTGATAATTAAGCCTTTAGTACTGTTCTGCCCTAAACAACATTTTATATTTGTTAACATCAGCAAAAAATATCATAAACATGATCTACACGAAATTCTAGTCAAGGTACATATAAAGAACACTTTTATCGGAGCAACTGTTAAAAGTTGTGGCAGATTACAATTTACAGTGGCAAGGTTGTAATTAGCAGTAAAACAGCATGTAAACAAAGTCAAACATGGCAAAGGAGCACATTTTATTACTCTACGCAAAAAACGGAGCAACTTTTATGTTTAAAGCGTCGCAATCCGAGCTACGGTCTAAAAGATACGGGCATCGAAAAAAATACTATATAATCTGCCATTTATTAAACCAGAAAAATAATACTAACTGCAGTCGGGCCAAATTACTCTAAACGGTCCCAAACTGGGCGAGCGGTCTGTACTAAAATATACGCGCACAATATATCTACAGGCCATGATCGGGCCGGCCCAACAAAAAAAAGAGGGGGCGTGGCTCACCTAGCAGGCCTTGGCCCATCTCGGTGGGGATGGGCGCAGATTAGAGCAGCAGCGCTCGATGCGGAGCGGAGGCAGTGGGCCGTAGGGGCATGTGATGTATACGCACGCTTCTGTTCTTGTAGACTATGTTGGGCCTCCAAGCGCAGAGGTTTGTAGGACAACAACAATTTCCCTCAAGCGGATGACCTAATGTTTATAGAACTCAGGGAAGTAGAGGTTGAAGATGGTCTCTCTCAAGCAACCCTACAATTAAGATACAAGAAGTCTCTTGTGTCTCAACACACCTAATACAACTAGGAGTTGTATAGGTGCACTAGTTGAGCGAAGAGATGGTAAAATATGGGTGATAGGTGTGGCAAAACAAAGTAATATAAATCTGTGATAAAAAGTGCAGCAAGCAAACATGTGACAAAAGTGAGCATAAAGGGTGTAACAATGGTGCAAACAAGGCCTAGGCTTCATACTTTCACTAGTGGGAACTCCCAAAAACATTAACATAGTCTAATCACATGATATTTCCCATTAAACATGCAATTGAGACATACTCGGAGGTCATTCCTTTATGGTCAAGAGATAACGAGAATTATGTAGGGCTACAAAAGCACACCTCAAAGTTCATAGTTCTCAATCTATGGATTTACCAATGTCACCGCGGCCATCTAAAGAGAGTACCACAATCAGCACAACATATCTCAAGGATAGTCAAAGACAAGCACCAAGAGACTCTCAATCTTCAATCAACACAAAAAAGAGGAAATCACTCATGAAAATATTCTTCTAATCCATGTTCAATAGACCGCTGTCACCTTGGTCTCGGGGATTATACTAGATAAATACAAGTGAGTACATCAAATCCAATACATATAAGAAGGGGAAACATCATGGGATCATCCTAGAATAACATAGCTTATGATCACAATGAAGATCACATCATGGGAGAGAGAATTGACCACATAGCTACTGGTAGAAACCTCAGCCCCGAGGAGAACTACTCACGCATAGACATGGTGAGAAAGAGAGATATGTTGATGGAGAGGTCCGGCCCGGAGGAGGTGCAGGAGACGGCGGCGGCGGCGGCCACGGCCCTTCGGGGCAGCAGACCTTGGACCCCATCTTCTTCCTTGGGGATGGTGCTGGTTTTTAGATGGACCTCCCCCTCAAGACGGCTGCCAAGGTGGAGGAATTTTCGTGGTGCCCTTTGACCTAGGTTTCCTCTCTTTATATACTCTCGGATTACCGTCATCCAGATTACGTCTTCGGTATTTCGGGGGCAGAGGGAGCATCCAAACTCCGATTGAGATGAATATTTTCTCTAGATTCACCGAAAAAATTGTCTACAACTTTGTAGTTTTAAGTTTTTCCGATTGACGTCGTCGTCTGGCGTTTCCGACGCAATCTTTAAAACATGTCTGGTGGGAACATATTTCGGGAGAGTTAGAGTCCAACTCCTACAAGGCTCCTTTTCATGATTTTTCCTTTATCCAAGTAATTCCTACACATAAAGTACAAAAACAAGAACTTGTGCACTGTTGCAACCATTAATAGGTTAGTTCCAAAATATGTTATAAAAAGATATGAAAGTGTAGCAAACATATAACAATAACACCCAAAACATGCATGGAGCAAGAAGAAATTATAGATATGTTTTGGACGTATCAACACCCCCAAGCTTAATTCCTGCTCGTCCTCGAGTAGGTAAATGATAACAAGCATAATTTCTGTGGTGACATGCTATCAACCATATAAGAACTTTGAAAGTAAAGCAATCAAGGTATGTGATTCAATTCAAGTCATAACAGGCAAGAGTCTATATTAGCATTGAAACAAACAACGAAAGAACATTAGGTGCAAGAGCTCTTAGCTGTCCGTGACTCGAATGTCTCCAAATGGTGTTTGCGTGCAAGAAGGGGGATATGGGAATACGTGAGAAAAACTATATTTTTTGAGAACTCAACCTACTAAAGTTTTGCACTTGGTCTTCTTTGGAATCTTAACTTGACTCGTCCCCAGACCACTAGCCAGGTACAAGTCAATTTGATCCACTCCTTTTCGATATTTTGAGCACTCATGCAATGGATGAGCGTAAGCACGAGAGTTGACACTTAGGATGGCAAAGAAATAAATATGGTGGAGGAGGAAGAAAAAAAGGGTGAGAAAGGCTCACATCAATGAGGACAATCATAGGCGAGAGAGCCAAATGATAGATATGATGTGAGGAATAGGTATTGCCATGCAACGGATGCACATATGAGCTAAGAAAAGCTCTCCAACAGAACTAGTGTGGGTGCATCCAACTTTCTCGCTCAAGAAGACCTAGAGCTCGTTTGGGGAGGCTCATCCTTGGAATATGCAAGCCAAGTTCTATAGTGTGAAGGTCCCCACATAGCTATATGCATAAATGATCATCTCTATGGAGTACAAGGATAAGAGGAAGTATGAGTGTGGATCTTTCAAAAGGAATAGTAGTGTTTCCCCTTTCTCTCTTTTTATTTCTTTTTCTCTTTTTTCTATTTTTCTGTATTTTTTGGTGGCCTCAATGGCTCTTTCTATTTAGCTCTCATTTGTTCTCTTTGGGATCTTTTAATTTGTCCACTTTGGGATCTATTCCTCACATAAGGAAACACTCTATTTTACGAGAAGGTATAGAAGATCTTCACACTTTACAAGGTACTCAAACATAAAGAAGATGTAGCTATCATGATGTATGAAAATGTATGCCTCTGCCAGTGTAGCAGGAACATGTATGACATGAAGATCAAGTCATGAAGAGGTGGATGTTGCATGGCAATATATCTCGGAAAGGCTATGAAAATTCCTTGATAGGTAGGTATGGTGGTTGTTTTGAGGAAAGATATAATGAGGTTTATGATGACAGAGCGTATCATGCCAAGGGTTTGGATGTACCGGCGAAGGTGGTCGCCAACTCTCGGAGTGAGAAGAAGGCAATGCACGACACGGGAGAGGCTAGCAAATATGAGGAGGTGGAAGTGTCAACTTTCAATACTTACATTAGTCCGAAGAACTCATGCACTTATTATCGGTAACTCTCAATCTAATAAGGAGGTTCACAAAGAGACAAGTAACTTGAGGAGGAGTGTATGGGGGTTTGGTTATCCTTGCGCATCCTCAACTCATGGTACGTGAGTGTACTCTAATATTTGATCCCTTCAAAGATTAGCGATCCATCTAGTAGCTAGCGTTCTCAACTAGTTTTGTAGGTTTTGAAAATAAACACGGATTTCCCAAAATACGACACCTATCACTAATAGGCTAGAGATATTGACACCAAAATTTCAAACATTACTCACATCAATACCTCAAAACTATTGCAAGTTACTACTAAAATTAAATAGCAACCTCAATTACCTACTCACAAGACAAGACACAACTCAGTGCAACAACCAACTCTCTTAACAAGATAAACATGAAAACTAAAGAGAGTTCCAGCAACAAACTAAACAAAATCCAAAGATCTTGCTAAAGACAAACTAAAACTAAAACTAAACATGGCAGTAGCTACGAAAAGATAAAGAACACACAACAACAAAAAGATAGTCATGAAAAATCCTATGATGTGTTCTATATTTTGAAAGTGGAGCGTATTTCTCTCCCACACAAAGTAAGACGGGGTCTAACTTTTTACGAACAGCCAGCAAATCTAAAGAAAAGTAAAAATAAAACCTAAGAGCGAGACGCTCCAAGCATAGCACATAACGCATGAAGTGATAAAAATATAGTGAGACGAAGGATGAACTGATGATTGTCGATGGAGAAGGGGATGCACGGGGGCATCCCCAAGCTTAGATGCTTGAGTCTCCTTGAATATTTATTGGGGATGCATGGGGGCATCCCCAAGCTTGAGCGCTTGACACTCCTGGATCTTCTTTCATCATCTTCCATCTCACACTTGAAAACTCCCTTCATACATAACTCATCATAAGCTGATTAGAGGGGTTAGTACCGTTAATAAAATAATTTTTCCCCACTGGATATAAAGATATTCTTGAAGAGATACTATTTATCAAGATTTCCAAAAGGTTTTTGCAAAGAAAAAGCAAGCTTACGGTTTGCAAAAGTAAGGAGACAAAACGTGGAAGAATCTGTGAAAAACAGAACAACAAGTAGTAGAGAATTTTTTCGGGGTACTTATGCAACTCAAATAAAAAAACTCAGAACATACAAAAGTTCCATGATTGTATAGAGCATGCTGTGTAAAAGAATTCAGCAAAAAAGATGAACTGGTGATTTGATCCTATTTTTCCCGTCATGAAGAAAAAATCTGTTTTCTGGACAGCATGTCACGACTTTCGTTCCCTTGTCATATGAGGCTATAACTTGGCACAAAGCTTGAAAATAAAGATACAATGATGTTGCTACAGTTGTAACAATCATCAAGACCACTAAAAACAGAAGGTAAAAACTCAAAGTAAAGATAACAAGGGTTGTCTCCCTAGAGCTCTTTCTTTATAGCCATAAAGATAGGCTTAAGATTTTAATGATGCTCTTGTTGGAATAAGAATTAAGAACAAAAGAGAACATCAAGAAACAAATACCAAAGACATTTAAGTCTATCATGCTTCCTATGCAAAGGGATCTTGTAGAGAAATAACTCATTGAAGCATAAAGATATTAGCATAGGAAGGCAAAATAAGTGCAACTTCAAAACCTTCAACATAAAGAGAGGGAACTTGATATTATTGAAATATCTATAAGCATATATTACCCTCTCATAATAATTTTGAGTGGGATCATTAATATACTCAACAATATAAGTATCACATAAAAAATTCTTATCATGATCCACAAGCATAGAAAATTTATTACTCCGCACATAAGAAAAATCCTTCTCATTAGTAATAGTGGGAGCAAACTCAAGAAAATAGCTATCACATGAATCATTATTATCATGATATACTTGCAAACATTTATTCTTTATAGCATAAGTGTCATCACAAATCATCATAGATAGGAGGCAAAGTATCATCAAAATAAATTTCATCATCAAAACTTGGGGGGCTAAAAAGATAATCTTCATAAAACGTAGCATCCCCAAGCTTATAGATTTGCATATCATTAGGATCAAAGGTATTCAAAGAAGACATACTAATAACATTGCTACTATCATGAGTGTTGTGAAAATAATAAAACTCCATAGGGTTTTTGATTTTCTCTTCAAACACTTCATGTCCCAACTCAAGGTAGAGCTCATAAAGCTCTCTCATAATTTTTGTTGTTGTTTTCCATAAGCCTAACTGGTGAAAATAAAAAACAAGAAACGAAAAGATTTAATTGCAAGAACTAAATATATACCTTCAACGCTTCCTCCCCGGCAACGACTCCAGAAATAGCTTGATGTCTACGCACGCTTCTGTTCTTGTAGACTATGTTGGGCCTCCAAGCTCAGAGGTTTGTAGGACAGCAACAATTTCCCTCAAGTGGATGACCTAAGGTTTATTGAACTCAGGGAAGTAGAGGTTGAAGATGGTCTCTCTCAAACAACCCTGCAATTAAGATACAAGAAGTCTCTTGTGTCCCCAACACACCTAATACAACTAGGAGTTGTATAGGTGCACTAGTTCGGCGAAGAGATAGTAAAATATGGGTGATATGTGTGGCAAAACAAAGTACTCCCTCCGATCCATAATAAGCGTCGCTCATTTTGTACAAGGCTATTACAAACTTTGTACTAGATGAGCGACACTTTTTATGGATCGGAGGGAGTAATATAAATCTGTAATAAAAAGTGCAGCAAGCAAACATGTGACAAAAGTGAGAAAAAACGTTGTAACAATGGTGCAAACAGGGTCTAGGCTTCATACTTTCACTAGTGGCAACTCCCAAAAACATTAACATAGTCTAATCACATGATATTTCCCATAAAACATGCAATGGAAACATACTCGGAGGTCATTCCTTTGTGGTCAAGAGAGGACGAGAATTATGTAGGGCTACAAAAGCACACCTCAAAGTTCGTAGTTCTCAATCTATGGATTTCCCAATGTCACCGCGGCCATCTAAAGAGAGTACCACAATCACCACAACATATCTCAAGGATAGTCAAAGACAAGCACCAAGAGACTCTCAATCTTCAATGAACACACAAAAGAGGAAATCACTCATGAAAATATTCTTCTAATCCATGTCCAATAGACCGCTGTCACCTTGGTCTCGGGGATTATACTAGATAAATACAAGTGAGTACATCAAATCCAATACATAGAAGAAGGGAAACATCATGGGATCATCCTAGATTAACATAGCTTATGATCACAATGAAGATCACATCATGGGAGAGAGAATTGACCACATAGCTACTGGTAGAAACCTCAGCCCCGAGGAGAACTAATCACGCATAGACCTGGTGAGAAAGAGAGAGATGTTGATGGAGAGGTGCGGTCCGGAGGAGGTGAAGGAGACGGCGGCAGCGGCGGCCACGTCCACGACCCTTGGGGGTAGCAGCCCTTGGCCCCCTTCTTTTCCTTGGGGATGGTGCTGGTTTGTACATGGATCTCCCCTCAAGACGGCTGCCAAGGGAGAGGAATGTTCGTGGTGCCCTTTTACCTAGGTTTCCTCTGTTTATATAGACTCTCGCATTCCCGTCATCTAGATTACGTCTTCGGTATTTCGGGGCCAGAGGGACCATCCGTACTTCGATTGAGATGAATTGTTTTTCCCGATCCACCAGAAAAAATTGTCTACAACTTTGTAGTTTTAAGTTTTTCCGGTTGAGGTCGTCTTTAAAACCTGTCTGGTGGGGACAGATTTCAGGAGAGTTAGAGTCCAACTCCTACAAGGCTCCTTTTTATGATTTTCCTTTATCCAAGTAATTCCTACACATAAAGTACAAAAACAAGAACTTGTGCACTGTTGCAACCATTAATAGGTTAGTTCCAAAATATGTTATAAAAATATATGAAAGTGTAGCAAACACATACCAATAACACCCAAAAAATGCATGGAGCAAGCATACGTTTGGGACGTATCAGCATGCTGGGCTGCCGCACGCTGGAGATCGGGAACCGACGGCGGTCAACGGGGCGAGGAGCTGGATCGGGATCCTCTCGATCCCGAGCACATCAACGGCGACGTCCGTGAGGAGGCTCTCCGGCGAGGTACCGACGGGCTGGGAACGGCGGGGACGGGCGTGCACGGGTGGAGGGTGGCGGCGGTCACCGGATCCGGTCGCTGGTGCAGCCGTAGGCTCGGTCCCGTGGCGGCGCGGTGAGCTTCTCAGGGTGGCATCCATGGAGGTCGCGGCTGTATAGAGAGAGGAAGAGGGAAGGCGGTGAGAGAGGAGGGAAGGAGAGGGGGCACACGGGGAGAGGAGGGAGTGCACCGGCGTGGGGCGGCGGTCGGCTGCCGGCGGCTTGACGGAGTTGGAGGAGGGCGGCGGCCGTGGGCGTCCAGGGCGTTCGGGAGAAGGAACCTTCACAGGTGGCTCGGGGCGGCGGCGCGAATCCGGGCCGAGACGGGCCCGACGGTGGCGGTGACGAGCTGCTAGGGCCCTGCGGGGCCCTAACTGGCGGTGGATCCAGTTGGGGGCGACGTGGAGGCACTAGGACCCCAGATCTTGCAGATTAACGGCTGAAAACAGTGGATGGCTAGGGTTTCGGGAAGGAGGAGGGTTGTGATGCACATCTGAGAGAGATTAGGGGGTGGCTGCAATTTTCTAGGGAGGGAAACCCTAATGCTATGGGGGAAGATGAGGGGTCTATATATAGGGCTAGGTGGACCGGCAGAACACGAAAATACCCTGAGTTGAACCCCTCTTCCTACGCTACACGTTTATGACCGCATAGGCTCCGTCCGACCTCTGATTCAGACGAAACATCGAACGACGCGCTCCACGCAGCGAGCCGACCACTTCTGCCTCACAACGATACCTTTCTGAGAACATTTTCCGGCGCCCAATAAAATAATCTGTTTATTAAATAAACGGGGTTTTCATTCCGATGGCGATGGCTGGTCTTGTGCCGGCTGCGACAGTGGATCAACCCCGGCAAATACCATGGTCAGGGACCCTGGGTTAGTCATGAGAGGCGCAGGTTGGACGATAGCTCGTCGGCAAACAGGGAGGCTCGCTCCTGCTCGATATTATTGATTGGGAAGATGTGATTACAGTGGAGGCCAAGGCTGGAGCGCTCAAGGCTAGGGTTACAAGTAAGATTCGATGTCTTTGGTGTCGCCCCTCCCAGCCCTTATATATCGGGCTAGGTCTCGGGGAGTTCATCTACGTGTACAAGTAAACTTTCCTAACCCTAGCTTGCTCCGTACGGCAGGTCTTCGCACCTTCCTTGTGAGTCGAGGACCTCTACGTCGGTGCCATCTAGTGGGCCGAGGCCGTATCTTCATGGGCCTTCTGCCTTCACGGACACCAGGTAGGCTCATCCGTAGGATTCGTGGGGTGACCCCCTTGTCAGTACCCCCCGAGTGCCTGGGAGACTCGAAGAGTCGCGCAGGGACTCGAGTACATTCATTTGTCGTTTATTGATATGCACGGTTCATCCGTGGGTCGCTGGCAGTCTGGTGGCCATGACAAAACCTGTTTCGAGGGATGCTAAGCTGAAAGGGCCCAAGGAGTCGACGGATCGAGCCTTGGTGAATTGCACTAGGGCAAATACCACAGTATCCCAATCAAACCCATGTCCCTCGATGTGAGCTTGGAACACTGGTGTCGAGCAAAAGTCCGGCCGCTTCAGGTCTTACGGTGTTCATTTGTCGCCAGTAATGTGTGTAGCCTAAGGCGCGTCCGCCCGGCTTATCTATCATGCTCTGCGCATGGGAAAGGTTGGGAGTGAAATCGCTCTTCGGCAAGTCCCAGCCCGGCCGTACTTCGCAGCGGGGTCTTACCTACACACTAATCTTGCGTGGCATCTGGACACAGTGTATCGTGTTCCATGAATTGTGTGTTTTTGAGGCGCGGAGCCTTATAGCATTGCACCCGCTTGGAACAAAACATCAAGCGAGCTGTTCACTCGTTCACCCGAGGAGCTTTGTTTCGAGTGCTCATTCGGGGGGTTTTTTGTGAGTAATCACTCGAATGCCGCTTCGGCTTTTCAGATGAGGGAGCACCTGAGACTCTTAGCGCCGTATGGTCTTGGCGAGTGCTTGTTTATATTACGTCGGGTTGAGGGAACACCCGAGACTCTCATAAGTGCGAGTGTTCACTCTAGCACGTGGCTGACGTTTAGGTGAGGGAGCACCCGAAACTCTTATGATGTATGCTCCCGATGGGAGTAAGATGTTTTTCTTCCTTCGGGGAAAAGATCTGATAGATGGAATCTTTTGGGCCTTGATGGCGTACTGAGTACGCCTTGCTGTGATATGAAGTTGGCGTGGTCTTCTGCAATTTGTTTGACCGCTGCGGTCTATCGTGTGAGGTGACTTGGCGCTGTCTCACCGAAATTTTCGCATCGCGCGATCATGGTCCTCTTTTTGCGCGCGTAGTGGGCAGTGTTGTTACTGCGCCGGTTGGATTTTCCATGCTTTTGGCCTCTGTAGGGGATCGTGGCACGTTTTACTGGGCAAAAAGGTTGGCCGGTGGCCCTTCTTGCCAGGTTCTTGCGTTAAATACCATGCGGCCGGTGACTTGTAGATTTTACCCAGCCGTTGCCTTCTTCCTCTTTCTCTGCTTTCCTTTGTGTTCCTAAGTCTTCATCTTTTTCTCCTCTGTGTGCTGCCGCGAGATCTATGTCCAAGCGCTCCCGTGCTTCCATCGAATCGGCCAAGATGTCGGGCAAGTGGGAGCGGTCCACGTTCGGGGTTGAAGATCTGGATGCGCTGGTTGCTGATGGCGTGGTGGTGGCGCGCGATGCTCGTCTTCCTGGCGATGAGTCGATTCCAGCATCGGCGGCGGACGAGCGGGTATGCTTCCAGGCTTTCTTCCACCGTGGTTTTGCTCTTCCGCTGCATCCTTTCGTTCGGGGCTTGCTTTATTCCTATCGGCTCCAGTTGCATGACCTTACTCCCAATGGGATTTTGCACATTGCGTGTTTTATCACCCTTTGTGAGGCTTTCCTGGGGATTTATCCCCATTGGGGGCTTTGGAGACGCATTTTTAATGTGAAAAGGACGAACTGTGAATACGCTGTGGGTCGAGTGGGTATCTCCATTGGGGATAAACATTCATACTTTGACTTGGAGAAGATCGATTCCGTTAGTGGCTGGCGGAAAGGCTGGTTTTATCCGAAGGATCGCTGCATTGTCGGTCAGCGATTTGGTCTTGCTTCTTTCAATCCAGGCGCACGAGCGGTCAGACAACCTTCGTGGTCTCATTCTCTGACCGAGGTGGAGTCGTCTGAACTGATTCCATTTTTGGAGAGGATTTCTGTGCTGAAGGATATTTTGACTGGTGGTCAACTTATCTCTGTTTTTGTGGGGCGGCGAGTTCAACCGTTGCAGCATCGAGACCGCCCTATGTGGCAGTACGATGGACTCGATGACTCAACGAGATGCTCGCCTGAAGAGCTAGAACCTGATGCCTTGCTGGCTCGTATCCAGCATGTGTCCAAGTGCTCTAGTGTTTCCGAGATGCGCCTTGTCCTTCCATATGCTTCTGATCATCTTCCGCCGCCGGTTGGTGCCCATGTTCCTTCGTTTGTATGGACGAGTACCTAGTTTTTGTTTTGTTGTTGACATTGCTTGTTTTGCAGGGCCGTGCTCCAGTTCCGTGTAATCCTCCGTAGTCGGAAGACGCCGATATTTGTGAAGAGCCTGATGCTTCCGCAGCTGAGAATGCTGCGCCGGCTACTAATGCTGAGGTTGTGCTGGTGGAGACTGGAGATAGTGAGGATTCGAGTCCCATCGGTGTGAAGCGGTCACGCCCCTTGGATGCTGAAGATCATGCCGCATTAGGTGATGTTGCCCCTTCTGCTGCTCCTTTTGCTGGGCCTTCCCCTTCGGCTGTTGCTCCGGCCCTTCCTCCCAAGAGGGCCAGGCTTGGTAGGTTGGGGCGCCCTCGTGGCGCGCGTGTCGGGTAATATTCTGCTGAATTAGTGCCCGGTTCTTTTTCCTTGCTCTTGCGACTAATAATTCTTTATTTGTAGTGGTACGCCTGCTCCGGCTACTTCATGCACCAGCGCGGATGCTACTGATCTGAAATCGACGAGCACTGGGGCAGCGGCCAAGCATCCTGAAGACCACTCCACTGCCTCTGGTCAATCTGGGCTAACGACGACTCCTGCCGTTTCGACTGCGGGTGTCGTTACTGGCGTGTCTCCTTCTGGTGTGCCTAGTGCTACTGCTCCTGAGCCTAGGTCGACTGGGCTTTTTCCTCCATTCTTTGACCGTGTTGGTCTGGCGATTGAAGACAAAGCTCGTGCTTTCGATCATGTCTCCAAACTGGTAAGATGATTCCTGTCTTGTGTTGCTTCATCATCGGGGGCACGGCAGTGCTCCCGATGGGAGTAGCCCCCGAGGCTAGAAGTAACTGTTTGCAGTTGCTTGTAGCCTTGTCTTTAATTAACACCTGATTGCCTGGTTCTTACAGCCTGTTTTCCAACACTGTGAGCGTTTGGTTCTTGAAGCTGAGCGTTGGCAACGGGCCCATGAGTCTGCCCAAGATGCCTTATCTGTTATGGATGGTGAGCTTTATTCTTTTTGCTCCTGTGCTTTTGGGTACTTCGTCTTTTGTTCTGAGTGCTGTCTTTGCCTCGCAGGTCGTCGCCAGGCTGCCGAGAAACATGCCGAAAAGGCGGAGAGGACTGTTTCCGTTCTCGAGGCTGCCTTGGCTTCCAAGGAGGCGGAGTTGCATGGTCAGCATGAGGAGCTGGTTCGCCTTCGCCAGGCTGAGGATGCGCGTGCGCAGGTGGAGGCACTTGAGGGAAAACGTCTTCGTGCCTTGGCGGGCTCTCTAGTGTGTAAGTTTGGTGTTCTACTATTACTGTTTCCTCTGTTTGCCCTTGATGACGTTTCTTTGCTTGGTGCAGCTGCTGTGGGTGCGAAGCCGATGGAGGCTGCTGCGTCGGGGTATGGAGTTCTCCAAGGTGCTGTTGATGCTGTAGCGGGTGCTGTTGCAGTGGTTGAGGACGTCTGCGCCCGGGCTTCCAATGTTGTGGGTCTTGCGCACGAGCACCTTATGCCGGAAGGTACGAAGGTGCCTGATGGCCTGGGTGCTCGGGTCGCTGCTTTCGGCCCTGATGGAAAAGATATGGTGGAGCTGGTGGCGGAGAGCGTGGTGAGTGGTTCTTCCACGGCCCTGGTCGTCCTTATGGGGCATGGGGTTTCCTTTGACGATTCCTTGGTTGAGGCCATTCCGTGCTATTTTGGTGAGCAGGACGACCGAGCCGATAGGCTGGCTCGTCGCCTGCAACAAGTTGTAGATGCTCAGGGTCCCCTGCCGTAGGTGAGGGGGAGGCATAGTAGTGATTTCGCCGTTTGGAAATTTTGTTTGTAATTCCTGACTCTGTTGTGACGGTTGATCTTTTGCAACTTCTATCTGAATGCCTGCTTGGCTGTTCCTCTTGCTGTTTTTGATTTGTTTTGTACGTCCTGCGGTAGGCCGCTCCTGGCTTCCTTCGTCCGTGGAGTTCGCTGAAGGATGGTGCTCGCGAGGGTGCGTACGAGTCCGTTCGCTTGCGGCGGAAGGACGCTGAGCGGGATATTGTCCGACTGAAGGGGTCCATGGCCATTCAGCGTACTCGGCGTGAGCGTGCCGAGTCCGTGGTTGAGGGCATTGCTTCGTGGGTGGTGAAGTTGTCTGACCTCCTGCGGGGTGAGTCTTGGCTCTGCTTGGTTGCTTAATTCCGTTTGGTGGGTTTCTCCATCTCTGTCTTGATCGTAGTTCTTGACTTTCGAAGTGCTGGCAGGGCGAACTCAGGATGAGGAGAGGGCCGTTCAGTCAGAGATGTTGTGGCTTGATGATCCTAGTGTGCAGGCGAGCAATCCCTTTTGGGAAGATGGGGCTCGTGCTCGAGCATTTGCGTTGCTTCGTCGCCGAGTTGAGCGGGTACCGGAAGCTCTCGGCTACTTCGAACGGGTGTTGGGTGGTATCCATGCTGAGTTCTATCCGTTGGAGGTAGTTCCTTCGTCCCTTGAGAGGCTTTGTCGCATGTTTTCTCAGCCTGCCGAGTTGCCCCGAGTGATGGACCACCAAATTCGTGCTGGAGCCCGAGCTGCTTTGGGCTTGGTCCATAGTCATTCGCCAGGGGTGGATTTTGCTCAGGTGGTGGCGGGTCCTCCAGGTGGTAAGGATCACCCAATGAATGAGCACTACGTGGCTGTAGATAGGCATGCGCTCCAAGTTGTGAGGCGAGTTTGCGAAGAAAACGACCGCCATCTTGGTGCGCTTATTAAGGCGAAGTTGGAGCCTAAAGATTACGTGCTTCCCTTTGTTGTATATGCTTCTTCTTGATTGTATATGTCATCTGTATTTGCAGTTGTGTGTGGTGTCTCGGGGGGTGGCTGCTTCGGCGAGCCCCCGAGTGCTGAATTTATTTTTGCCGCGATTGCAGAGAACTCCTCGGGGGGTGGCTGCTTTGGCGAGTCCTCGAGTGCCGAGTTAGTTTGCCGCGATTGCGGAGGACGCGTCGGGGGGGGGGGGGGGGGTGGCTACTTTTGGCGAGCCCCCGAGTGTCAAGTTAGTTTGCCGCGATTGCGGAGGACGCCTCGGGGGGTGGCTGCTTTTGGCGATCCCCTGAGTGCCAGATTAGTTTTCCGCGATTGCGGAGGACGCCTCGGGGGGTGGCTGCTTTTGGCGAGCCCCCGGGTGCCATATTAGTTTGCCACGATTGCGGAGGACGTCTCGGGGGGTGGCTGCTTTGGCGAGCCCCCGAGTGCCAGGTTAGTTTGCCGTGATTGCGGAGGACGCCTCGGGGGGGTGGCTGCTTTGGCGAGCCCCCGAGTGCCAGGTTAATTTGCCGTGATTGCGGAGGACGCCTCAGGGGGTGGCTGCTTTGGCGAGCCCTCGAGTGCCAGGTTAATTTGCCGCGATTGCGGAGGACGCCTCGGGGGGTGGCTGCTTTGGCGAGCCCCCGAGTGCCAGGTTAATTTGCCGCGATTGCGGAGGACGCCTCGGGGGGTGTCTGCTTTGGCGAGCCCCCGAGTGCCAGGTTAATTTGCCGCGATTGCGGAGGACGCCTCGGGGGGTGGATGCTTTGGCGAGCCCCCGAGTGCCAAGTAATTTTGTGGAAAAATATTTATGTAATATCTTTCCTGCTGTTCCTTACAAAGAGTGGGCGGGCTATGTTGAGCGGTGATGTAGTGGCTTTAAGGGCCTGGTAGCTTTGTCTCCCAGTGCTGGGTTTATTCGGGCGATGCTCCTTTCCTTCTACGGCAGCGCTTCTTCTGCAAGTCCCGTGGTCTTGCTATCTTGGTGGGCTATGAATGCTTCTGCTATCTTGTGGAATTCTTTGTCGCAGTGGTCGGATCTGACGAAACCGCCGCTGATTGTGATGACTCCGTTTGGGCATGGCATCTTCAGCTTGAGGTAGGCGTAGTGGGGTACGGCCATGAAGCGGGCGAAAGCTGGCCGCCCGAGAATTTCATGGTATTGCGACTTCCAATCGACCACTTCAAAGTCAAGTGTTTCCTTGCGAAAGTTCTTCGCGTCCCCGAAGACTACCTCCAGGCTTATCCTTCCGAGAGGATAGACTGCTTTTCCTGGTACGATCCCGTGGAAGGTTGTGCCTGAGGATTTGATTGCGTTGTTTTGGATGAGCATGTCGTCGAGTGTTCGGGTGAAGATGATGTTGATCCCGCTGCATCCATCCATGAATACTCGCGACATGTCGTAATTTCCTATTCTGGCCTCGAGTACCAGCGCGGCGTGCCCTGGTTGGGGGACGACTGGCGGGTGGTCGTCCCGGGAGAAGGAGATTTCTGTCTCCGACCCACGAAGATACTCTGGGACGGCCGGGTGTGCGGAGGTTGCTAGGAAGACTTGTCTGGTGACTTATTTCTGCTTCCTGTTGGAAGGTCTGCCTTCTTGTATCATGTAGATCCTCTCGTGGGCTTCTGGGTATTGGTTTTCTTCTTCCGGCGTCCTTTGCCGTTCCTGGATGGCGGCCACTTGTCTTGTTGGCAGAGGGGGGGCTGGTGGTGCGCCGTGGGCGACTGGTCCAACTGCTATGCTTGCGAGTGGTCATGCTACTGCGACCGAGGAGCGGCTTTTCTCTTCGGCCAACTCGTTGAAGCTTCGACAGTTCCTGAGGGTGTGGGATGATTTGAGCTCTCCTCGCTCGTTTATGAATCCGTGTAAAGAGCACGGTCCATCGAGTTGTTCTTTGGCGGAGCGGAATGTGCGAGTGCCGTCGCGTGGATGTCTTGTCCTCCATTATCTTCTTTGAGCTTGGGGCTCGTCTTCTGGGTTGTCTCGGCGCTGTGGTCTGTTGTCATCACGGTGCCTACCGTTCCGGTCGTCTGAGAAACCGGCGGCGACCATGTTAGGTCCTCTGTCGTTGTAGAAGTTCCGTCTGGGTCGCTTCCTTCTTCTGTCGTCTCGCCTATCTCCGTTGTAGTCGTAGTCGTACTCTGATCGTGCAGTGTGGGTTTCTGTTTCGTTACGAACGTAATCTTCTCCGTCCGCCCAGCTATTGGCTAGTTCTAGCAGCCGTGCGAGTGTTCGGACTTTCATCTGTCCGAGCTGCTCTTTGAATTCAACGCGCTGAAGACCTCGCCTGAATGCGTCGATCGCACTCTCGTCCGAGATGTCTTCCGCTGAATTCTTGAGTATCGTACATCGCTGGATGTATGCTCGCAGGGCCTCCCTTGTTCCTTGTTTGCATTCCCGCAGCTCCTCGAGTGAGGCTGGTCGCTTGTATGTTGATTTGAAGTTTTCTATGAAGGCTCCTCGGAACTGGCTCCAGGAGCTGATGGATCCGCGCCGAAGATTTTTCAGCCAGTGTCGAGCGGAGCTCTCGAGCATGAGCTGTACGTACTGCATCGCCGTGACATTGGTCCATCTTTGAAACATGCTTGTTGTTAGGTAGTCATCGAGCCATTCCTCCGGCTCCTCGAGTCCGTTGTAATTTAGAGTCGTGGAGTTCAGTTTGAACCCGTTGGGCATGCGCGTCTCACTTATGGCACGTGTGAAGCAGAGTGCTCCGCATGGCTCGATTTCCTTGTCGGAAGTCTCTTCCTCCGAGTACTCCTCGCGTGCTGCGCGTCTTCGCCTGCTGAGGTTGACTCTGTTCTGCGTGATGTCGTCTCGGGCGTCTTGCCGAGTGCTACGGCGTCTGTCGTTGTCGTCGCTGTCGCGTTTCTTGTGCTTGTCGGAGCGCCTGCGTCTGTCCTCGTTACTGTCGTTGTCGTCGTCGTCGTCTGGCGAACTGGGGTCCCTTTCCGGTGTCCGCTCGCGAGTCTGCCGCTTTGCGCTGGATTTTTTAGGTACCGAGGCGTCGATAGAGTCCTTCATTATCTGCAGAGCTATGGAAGTGTAGCGATCCGTTTTGCCCTTTCTGCTTTTCTGGGCACGGGACAGGTAGTCTTGGGCGCTTATGAGTGCTTCCGCCGGAGTGAGAGGCTCCTCTTCGTCGTCGTCTTCCTCTGACCTGAAGTCGTTTTCCAGTTTCCGCACTACTCTCGTCCTTTCTGTTTTCCGAAGGTTGTTGAGTTTCGATCTATTGCGGATGGGGGAGTCGTGACCTGGCGAGTCACTTCTGGGAGATTGTCTGCGGTTGATTTTCCTTCCGGGTTCCGCTTTGGCTTTCTTCTCCATAGTTAGGCGCCACTGTCTCGTCTGCTTTGTTAGCTCTCCCGCTAGCTTGTTGTATGCCCTTAGCTCGTCTCTTGTGGCGTCTGATGGTAGTAACCCGCCGAGGGCGACTGCTTCTTTTACCATTGCCATTGATTCCTTGGACAAGTATATTTTTTCTTTGGATGATTCGCCCTCCGCTGCAACCGGGGTTTGCTGCCTGCTGCGCGATGGCTGGCTGCCCTGGCCAGGTGCTTGCTGTTTGTTGCTTGGCAGCTGACTGCTTTTTTGATTGCTTGGTCCTTGCTCCACCGGAACTTTCTTTGGTATGGTCCCCGGTTCTCCTAGTTGTACGACCATCTGACTGGTGTGGCCAGGGCCAGCCGCCCTGTTGGTGGTTGGGGTGTCTTGTCGAGTGCCCGGGTCGTCGGCTCGCCCGTTGTTACCTGACGTTGATGTGCCGACTTCTGCCATGAACACCTGCGATGGTGCCCTTGCTGTTTCCTTGCCGATGCGTGCGATCGTGCTTCTCCATGCTGGGGCTTCACTCAAGCGGTCGCGAGTGGCGTGGAGACGTGAGTTGGGTGCGTAGCTACAACCGCCAGATGGATCGTCCATGCGGGCGGTGTCCGCTATGGTCGTTGCTGTAGATGTTGCGGTGGGCGCACAGGTGTCGTCGATGAGGCGGAGGGTACCCCAGTGGTTGATTTAGATCTGGTACTCTCCGAAGATCAGATTGATGCCGGAGCGTAGGTCGGTGAAGACTGGTTTGAGGGCTGGGAGGTGGGCCGTGAATCCGAGGGACTCGAATAGGTTGGATCTTGCCGGAGCCGCCGAGTCGATGAGTGCTGGTGGTGATGAGGCCGCCGAGATCGCGTTCCCAACCTGCGCGGTTCCCACAGACGGCGCCAATTGACGGGGATCAACCCCGGCAAATCCCATGGTCAGGGACCCTGGGTTAGTCATGAGAGTCGCAGGTTGGACGATAGCTCGTCGGCAAACAGGGAGGCTCGCTCTCGCTCGATATTATTGATTGGGAAGATGCGATTACAGTGGAGGCCAAGGCTGGAGCGCTCAAGGCTAGGGTTACAAGTAAGATTCGATGTCTTTGGTGTCGCCCCTCCCAGCCCTTATATATCGGGCTAGGTCTCGAGGAGTTCTTCTACGTGAAAGGTAAACTTTCCTAACCCTAGCTTGCTCCGTACGGCAGGTATTCGCACCTTCCTTGTGAGTCGAGGACCTCTACGTCGGTGCCATCTAGTGGGCCGAGGCCGTATCTTCATGGGCCTTCTGCCTTCACGGACACCAGATAGGCTCATCCGTAGGAGTCGTGGGGTCACCCCCTCGTCAGTGTCGCAAAGGTCGTGTGCCGTGGTGAAAAAGGGTCGGTCTCACATCGGATACCAAAAGGAGGGGGGAAATATTCTTCAAGTAATAAATCGGCGAAGCAAATACTACAAACAATTCTAACAGGCAACAAAATAAAGCAACAAACAATATTTTTAATTTGGGTGAAAATCCCGGGCTGTTACAATACACCACCACCAACAAGGGATCTCGTCCCGAGATCCTGGACGATCCGGGGGACAGGAGGGGAGAGAAAATAGAGACGCAATCTTCAACACCACCAACAAGGGAATCTGCTCCATGTCGAACGAAGAATCTTCGTCAAGGAACTTTCCACAGAGAGACGACAACGTCGAAAGACGGAGAATGCTTGGCTTCTCACCTCACTCTAAATAGGTCGTTAGCCAATTCATATATTGCTAGTGCGGCTACAATCTCAACCACTACCCCCATCTTACCGTCAGAAGTTAGTTACAAGACTTGTTGATATAGCTCACCCCTTCTTTTGTCTTTTACGCACGCTATGAAAACGATCTTGGACTTCAGAGGATCTCGACGATCCTTCTTCTGGATTCCTTCGTGGAGACTCGACGACGACTAGTTATAGGTGGATCCCGATGGAGAGCCTGGACCCTTGTGGTTACGAGAATGGTGTGTTTTACCTTTTCCATTAGGCATTTTATTGTAGTCTGTACTCATACATGTAACTTCCGCTGATGTATTGTATTAAGGAAGTCGTATGCCGATTGTATGAGATGTTGTATCCTTGTAGCGGTAATGTTGTGATATCATGTCAGAAATCTGGGGCATATGGCATTGTCATATGTCGCGGTGGGATCGATATGTTCTTCGTCCCCGGATCTGGATGGAAACATCTAGATCTGGAATAGTACCGCATATCGGGCCTTACACAATTGTTGATCCTAATAGTATATCTACTTCCGATGCATAGACTTAAGATTGTGCTGAACCTAATAAACATAATGAGAAGAATGATCCTACTGAAGTACGAGAAGAAGAAGCACCCGATAAACACAAGATATATACTAGAGAAGACTTCATATCAAGAAAGCATGGTAAGGAACGAGAACCATGGGTAGAAAAACCGATGCCCTTTCTAGGTAAGTCTCTCAAAACTAAATAAGAAGAGCATTATAATAAATTTTGTGAATGGATGAAACCCCTTTTTCTTCAAATCCCTTTGACTAATGTTATTAAGTTGCCTCTGTACTCAAGGTATATGAAAGATATTGTTACTAATAAAAGAAAAGTTCCTAATGAGGCAATATCTACTATGCTTGCTAACTACTCTTTCAGTGGCAAGATTCCTGAGAAGCTTGGTGATCCAGGTATACCCATCATTCCTTGCTCCATAAAGAATAATTATGTTAGAACCGCTTTATGTGATCTTGGTGCAGAAGTGAGTGTTATGCCTTTATCTCTTTAAAAAAACCTTTGTTTGGATAAACTAATACCCACAAATATCTCTCTCCAAATGGCTGACAAGTCAACAACCGAGCCCATTGGTATTTGTGAGGATGTTCCTGTTGAAGTTGCTAATTGCTTGATTCTTACTAATTATTTTGTGCTTGACATTCCCGAGGATGGTAGCATGTCCATTATTCTTGGTAGACCTTTTCTTAACACCGCAGGTGATATTATTAATTGAAATAAATCAAAGGTCACTTTCAATCTTAATGATAAAGAACACATGATATATTTTCCGAAGAAGATCGATAAAAGGCATGGCCTTAACTCTATTGAGCATATTGAGACCGTGAAGATTGGTGATTGGGATTGTCCTCTACATGTGCACCACAAATACAAAACAATTATGGTGGGGACAGTGTACATTAAAATAATGGTAACATGAATGCTCTATAAGAAGTGAGACTTTTTGCTCGATATACCACTTGTTTGGTAGTAAGACTTGATCAACCTTGCTAACAAATATGTTTTCTATGAGTAAAAAGGGGAGCTTGTTATGATTTCATTTCCTTTAGCTTTTTTCCTCCTTGCTGTACCGAACTTTATGTTTTTGAAACTTCATATGTTTAACCACTGTTTCGAGCCTTTCAGAAGTTTTTGCAGCTTTCACTACCTCGGAATTTTTTCAAAAATGAAGTTGTCAGGAAAATTCCAGAAAAGTTATATTAAAAATTTCCATAAAAAAGAGACACATGGGCACCTGGGGCTGACCAGGGGGGCACCCCTGGTCCAGGCGGCCAGGTGGAGCGGCCTGGCCCCTGGCCGCGCCACTAGGGCGACTGGGCCCACCTGGGCCCCTTTCCAGGTATTTCTTCTTCCTCTCTATCTCTCTTGCCCCCAAAATAACGAGTTTACTGCTGGAACCCGAGTTCTTGGTGCTCTTGGCTGCGAATTTCGATCTGTCTCTACAACCCATCATTTACATTGAGATTTTGAGATTTTCTCCATGGTATGTGACTCCTCCACCCCTCCAATTAGAATTTTGATTGGTAGTCTTATTAGTAAGTATTTAGGAGTTCTTGGTGATGTTCATATGAGCTTGCATGCATGTTCAGAAATTTATTTTTGAAGTTTTGATGCAAGTTTATGCCTTGGGGAAGTGAGTAGAGTAGTTTGCCTCAACTCATTTTTCTTAAATATTCGTTTTTGTAACTTGTCAAATTTTTTAGAAACGAGTTTGTTTGGAAAATCCAAAGAATGGCTTGGGAAGAAGCCTGAGCCCACCGATAGAGTAACTAGAGCTGCAACTTCATCCTCTACTGCGAGGATGAGTTACAGGGATGATATCGTGCCACCGGAGTTGCTCCACGAGACGAACACGGTGCATGCCATGACATACCCGTGTTCAGAATTCCTTACGCGGCAGGTATTAAGGATGAGTTTGATAACCTTTGCGCAGCTGCATGTTTGACCTGTCTTGTGACACATCATGTGCCACAGTATCCAAAACTCACTTATTATTTTGTCAACTGGTTTATATATAATGATAAAACTTACATGATTGAATTTAGAATATATGAGGATGTTTTCACCATGTCTTTGGAAGAATTTTTTGATGTTATAGGTGTGCGGAATGTTGGGAAGAAGACCAGGATAAATGCTTATCCCTACGAGCTAAGAGTCCTCTTCACCTCTCTTTGCAGCAATGACCCGAAGGACATTCACCGGGGGAAGATTTCCAACATCTTGTTTCCCCACATCAGGTATTTCGCATACTATATTTCTAGAGGGGTGTTAGCTCGTGACAACACGAGCAACATTTCAGGTCCAACTATTGCTATCTTGGCAGCCGCCCTCTCAGGAGATAACACATATAATATTGGTGCTTTGATTGCTCGTCGGCTCGTCGCTAATAGCGGCAAGGGGCCTCACTTTGGTGTCATTTATACCACGCTTATCCTTGAGCTACTCGAGCGCACTGTACGTGCTAATGATGCGCCTTTTCCATTATTAAGCTTTGATCTTACTGCTATGAAGAGGCGTGAGTTTGTTACTAGGACTTCTGAGTTTGGTAACCTTGTTTATGTTATGAGGTTTCGTGAGATTACTACTCGCGAGATCCATCTACCTGCACCACTTTTGTTTGAGTATACTAGCAAGAACGGATGTCCTTCACCGCGATTGAGCTGGACGAGTTCGTGATCCAGCAGCAATTCCATAACCCCATGGAGTGGGTTGCTCTTGAGGAAGAGGAGACGGAGGAGATTCCACCTCCCCAGGAGGAGCCTATTGGCCAGTGGAGTGAGGGGCCTTCTTCTTGAGGCGGGGAGCCTTCTTCTTGGGAGGACAGTAGGACGTTCGTCTACGCACCCGAGGCCCCGTACGACCCATGGTCGTACCAGTACCAGCTGGGAGCCGGAGGGAGCTCCTGGGGTCCACAATAGCCGAGCCCAACTTAGGCCAAACGCCTAAGGTTGGGGGAGTATGTACCCTTCTCCCCTTTCATTGTATCATCCATGTTATTCGCTTTAATCTTTTCGAAGTTTTTTCCCTCTCTTCTTTGACCTTTCTTAATTTTCAATGACAACAAAAAGATTTCCCTTTTATTTTGAAAAACCTAAAAAGACTTCCTTTCTCTCTTTAGTTTTCTTTGTTTGCGGAGTTCATCTCACGACCTTATTTTCAGTTGCACTTGATCATATCTTTTTACGTTTGATTGTGCAAGTGACAAGGCAATAATGAAGAAGATCGACGGAAGGGATGCAACAAGGAAAGCCGATATGAACTCTTTTTGTTTCTACTTTTGTACATATGCCTCTACTTATGATCTGGAGACCAACTTGTAGCGACATAGTGCTATGTTTACAATGCTTTCCCAGTAGTTCATGCTTTATTTGTGACTAGTCTCAAATACCTGGAGTGCATAATGTGTTATTGAAATGATTGGCATGCATTAGATTGTTCATGATTTGGCATATTGAAGTGGTATTTTCCCTTCGGAGAAATTTTGGATTGACTTGGCACATGCTTACACATGTTTATGACTGAAAGTCTATCAAGCCATGATGATCTTTTTATTTCAGAATAGTTATATCGCTTTCATGCTTGATTCAATGTTGCTTTGTCGCTCTGCATGATTATGTCCGTTATTGCTCTCTAGTTGGTCGCTTCCCCGTCTTTTGCTAGCCTTCGCCTGTACTAAGAGGAATTCTGCTTGTGCTTCCAAAATCCTTGAAACCAGTTACGCCATTTGAGTCCACCATACCTTCCTATATATGGTATTTACCGGCCATTCTAACGAAGACTTTCTTGTACCATCTCAAAACTATTCAAATGCACTTCTCTTTTTGTATCCGTACAAGATCATGGAGCGTAAGGGGAAATCATTATGTTCCATGCTAAAAATGTTGTACTCCTTGAAAAAGTTTAATCTAGTCAAATTTATGAGGCAGAGGTTGGTCTAGAGAATGCCCAGTTCTCACTTGTTTAAAAATTTATAAAACTTACACTCTCCCCCATACTTGAGACAAAATGAAAGGCACACCGCAACTCATTGCTAGCCAAAGATTGTCCATGATTGGTGGAAGGGAAACATGAGTGTAGGTGTCACAACCTCAAATTAGGTATGTGCTAGGATCAAGTGCTCCTTTGCATTCATGATAAAAATTTCAAAAGAAATCAAAATGGGAGAGAGAACACCCCCCAGATGAATTAATTCAAATGGCCAGATAAAAAGTTGCTCCAAAAATTCCTTTTGCATATTTGAAAAGTCCCATAAATGAGTGGGATCACATATAAAGTGATGTGGTAGCAATCCCATGATCATGGATTTTTCAAATATTCAAAACAGGAGCTTGGAATTAATTTAAAACCCTATTTGAATTAAAGTTCAAATTATTTGAATTTTAAAAGTGCTCAAATTTTATAAGTGGCTAGCTCTATATATTTTGAGGCCATATAAAAATTTGGGGGATTTAAAAAAATGTCTAGCTATTTTTTTTGCTAAGACAAAACAATTACAGAAAAGAAAAGGAAACAAAAAATAGAAAAGGGGCCTACCTGGGATTCAACCCAACTTGTTCCCCAGCCGGCCCAGGCCCACCTACCTCCCCTGTCGTCTTCTTCAAGAAGCTCGCTGTCGAGCTGAGGGCGTGGTCGACGCCACCTCGACGTCCAGGGGCTTACAGGCCGCCCCGTGCCCTCTCTTTGTGTCCTAGAGGATCGCCTCGCAGCCGTGACCCCTTTCCCCCTCTCCAGCGCCATCTTTTCTCCCTCCCTCTCTCGATCTCGCCATGGACAGAGAGATCGCCGGAGCACACCGCCATGGCAGACGTGGCCACCGTGCCCTAGAGCCCGAACCAGCATGTCCCCCGTGCTCCTCATCGACGACTTCGTCACCCTGCAGAAGCTGGCGAGCCAATTCGGCCCCGAGACGACGCAAGCCTCCTCGACTCGCCGCCGGCAACCGAAGATCGTTGACGTCGATTCGCCGCCGTTGAGGTCTCCCCGAGCCCACTGGCTGCATCATCGTGTTCGTGGTGAGCCCCTGAGCATTTCCCCTCCGCTCCCGTGTTTCTCCCCTTCCTCTAGCTGCGGCCGCCATGGGAGCCGAGCTCCGTCGCCGCCGTGGTTGACCATGCGCTCGCTCCCGTGCACATAAGCCCCTGCCCTGTTGTCCTTTGTGTTGGTGCACGCTCCAGGAGTCCAACACACCCATAACCGTATCCTCCCGTGCACTGCAGCGAGGACCTCGCCGTTGCCGTGCCTCTGCTGCTGCTTTTCTCGACGACGGCGAAGCTCCGATGAACCCCTTGGTCCCTCGACTCCACCCAGCGACGCGCGCGGACTCCAGCTACCCATAGATGGTCTCAGCGGGCAAAACGGTGGCCGGAATCGCCGTCCCGTGCGAGCGCCGCCGCACTGGACGCCACCAGCGGCTAACCGCCGGCGGCCCGATTAGATTAGGGGGCTAATCCCCCTGTTAGTTGACCCTTGGGTCACTGACTGGTGGGACCTGGACCCCTAATGACCTTTCTAGTTTAATTTAAACGGGGTTACCCCCCTAGCCACTGACAGCCTGACCCCACCAGTCAGACCCCCCCACGTCAGCATGACCTCATGCTGACGCAGTAAACCAGTTAAATCGTTTAAAAGAAATCAGAAAATTACAGAAAATGCTTTAAACTTTGAAATTCAATAACTAATTCATATTTACTCCAAATTGGACAAATAATATATGAAAAATGATCAGCATAAAATTCTCTATCCAAATATGCAACTTTCAACCATGTTTGGGTTGATTTTAAAATGGGACCAGTAGCTTTTGATATTTGGCTTAATTGGAATTATTTCAAATTTAATTCAAATGCTAATTTAATTTGAACCTTTGCAATACACCACATCTCACTCGAACATCAGAGGCATATAAAACACTTGAACACATGCTTTACAATGATCCAACAATAGCAAATGCAATTTGGCTAAATTGAAATTCATATGTGGAGTTGGAATTTGCATTTCAAATGCAATACACTTCATTTAAATCAAATGTACCACAAACCAGCACCATTCACATCATGGACAACTATATCATGTGCTTGTGCATTCTATTACAATGTTGCCCCCATTTGTTGATGATTGTTTCCGGTACCAGCTTTTCCGAGACGGTGATCACCCCCGAAGGATAAGACCACCGATAAGACCCGTGTATCATCAGCAAGGCAAGCAAACCCCATTGATCATATCTATAAAATCCCAATTCCCTCTCAGTCTCGCTTATGCATGTTTAGGAGATCATCGAGACACGTTCTTTCGCATAGTTGAACCCATTCCGATGCATGACCTATCATTTTGTCACCGTATTAAGCAAACCACAATCCTAGCAGATTTAGGAGTTGAATGATGAGCATGTGGCCCCTACAACTGTTACTGCTTATTGCTGCTTAGTGATACAATGAGGATATCATGATTGTGAGTCGGGATGGAATGAACATAGTGATGCTGGTGTTAACGTGTTGGTGAATCCACCCTAAGCAAAGGTGAACGATGAGAGGCTGTGTAGGAGTACACAGTGGGTTGTCTCGTTGAACACTGCCCTAGGCCCCGAGTTCCTGTTTTGATATCCAAGACAAAGAGTATGACCACATGTAGGGTTTTATGGGAGCCCTGTTTGGCCTCTTTACGTACCCGATCCGGTCCAGGAGTCACAATAGATTCGGGCTTTCCATTTGGCATGTGTATAGAAAAAGAATGAAGAAAAGGTTGCATCATATAGATATGTGGGTGGAGTTGTGAGGCAGTGAAACCATCTGGCAGAGGTGGCTTCTCGGTCCCTTACATTATCTGAGTCCGTTTCGTGGAACCGGCCGGACTCTCGAGCGGTGCCAAACTCAGGTAGTCGACTACTGGATTAGAGAAGGTGATGTGAGGTTAGTGCCTTGGTTTCATCCACGTCCGACACCCGCTTGAAGGGTGACGAGAACGAGGCGATAAGTGATGACACGCGTGTGAAGATATACACCCCTGCAGGGTTAATGAACTATTCGAATAGCCGTGTCTGCGGTTATGGACTACTTGGAGACTGCTACTTGATCAATAGACAACTTGAATGGATACTTATAAAACTCGCAAGATAAGCGTGAGTGCTATGGTGGGCTTACTCGTGGCGAAGTCGAGGAAGTAACCATAGTGGTGTATTGTTTGGAGACTTGGTAGTGGACTCGTGTACGCTTCTTACCTCAAGTCTGGTACTCGTAGTACAGGACTAGCCAAGTCAAAGCTGGCACTTCTGCATGATGAAACCCCACCTCCTTTACCTTGATACTTGAGCATGAGTAGTGTAGTTCTGATGTAAGTCTTGCTGAGTACGACTTTTATTCACGTTTGCTTATTCTATGTTTTAGATGAGAACCCGGATCCCGATGGAGTCACCGACCTGAAGCTCGACGTTGACCTTGGTAGTATAGTTCCAGACAGCAGTCTGGTCCCTCGTGGATGGGCATGTATGTTTACAAGGCTTCTCTAAGCCATTTGTTAAACTTGTCTGTACTCAGACCTAATTTTCTTCCGTTGTATGATGTAATGTTTGATCACAGACATGTGATTTTTGTATGCTCTATGTGTATATCAATAAAGAGTACTTGTAGAGTTATGTGACGATACTTGCTGTTCATACTAGACATGTGTGATGCGTGTATGATTATAACATGCATGTCTTAGTATGGGTTTTCGAGACCTTAGTTGTGATCTGGCTGGCGTTCTTTTATACACCAAGTGGCCCTTAGATGTGCGCAGCTTGGGGCATCGCGATGCGATTGCTCGTGGCTCTGCCACATGCACACTTTGTTGTATGATCGAGCCCGCCCTAGACCCCGACTAAGTGATCGGGCTAGAGTTTGTTTATGTAAGGGTTATGATTCAATCGATAACATGGTTGAGGCGACTTGTCTATGAGTATGGGATTCACCACCCATAAGCATTTAGACTTGTGAGCGGACGATGAGGACCCATCTCAGTTGATCATCCGGCCTGGATGGGATGCCCCTCACGTTCGATGCTTTCCGAGAGTGTTCTGTGCTTGGCCTTGTCTGCTTAGACAAGTGGGTACGGCTCTCGGCTCTCCATGTGATTGCATCGTGACTGGAATTACATACGCATATCCCGGGTCCCGAGAGACTTGGTATCAGAGCAGGACAGTCTATAGGATTATCAAACCCTTGGTCGAAGTCGAGTCTAGCATTCTATAGTTATATAGTTACTCTGGGTATAAGGGAACAACGTAAGGCTTCTTTTTCTCCTTATCCTCATCGATCTGAGTTCTGAGTCACCCTTATCTTTTCTACGGGATGATAGGACTAGGCTCATCTATGTCTTACTAGAACATCTCGTTGATTGCTTCCTTGTAGCCGTAGGAAAGTTGTGTTCGGTTGTCTAGAGTCGTTGTGCTTCCTATTTTGAGACTTCCTATGTAAGTGTTGTTGTTATGTTGTGAGAATTTTCATTTCTCTTGAAATTACAGCCGTTATGCTGTCCGAGTCATTCCAGGTTTCTTCATAATCTGATGCCTTTGCAAAATCCTTCTCCCTATTTCGGTTGTATTTCCAGAAGATTTGTTAGGTGGCATTCCCGACAGTTCTCTAAGTTTGTTGGAGGTTTTGTTCTAGAAACCTTTAGTGATTCAATTGCAGTTCTTCCTCCCACTTTAGATGTCTTCTAGCACGAAGAACCACACTAACCATCGTGTTGGAGTACTTTGCTACTCTGACATATCTGTTGTAGCCCCTAGTAAACCTTGGTCATCCTCTAGAAAGCCATCCAGAGATCCAACCCCTTAAACCTAGCCACCCGACAGATGTGTAGAGTTCATTGTAGATCTTGCCCCAGGAACCGCCCCAATATCCAGACGCCCATACAAAATGGACCCACGTGAGTTAGCTGAGCTTAAAAACCAACTGGAAGCTTTGTTGGAAAAAGGCTTCATCCGCCCTAGCTCATCGCCATGGGGTTGCCCCGTTCTGTTTGTAACGAAGAAAGATGGAACAGAAAGGATGTGCGTAGACTATCGCCCGCTAAATTTAGCGACGATAAAGAACAAGTACCCACTTCCCAAGATCAATGATCTTTATGATCAACTTGCAGGATCCTCTGTCTTCTCCAAGATGGATTTGAGATTAGGTTATCATCAAATCAAAATCCGAAACGAGGACATTCCCAAAACGGCTTTTACTACTCGTTATGGTCTTTACGAGTACACCGTCATGTCTTTTGGTTTAACCAATGCCCCCGCCACTTTCTCACGCATGATGAATTCGATCTTCATGGAGTACTTAGATAAATTTGTTGTGGTTTATCTCGATGACATTCTCATCTACTCGAAGAATGAAGAAGAACATGCCGAACACCTAAGGCTGGTATTGATGAAACTTAGAGAGCATCCCCTGTATGCTAAATTCTCCAAGTGTGAATTTTGGCTACTAGAAGTGACCTACTTAGGCCACCTGATTTCTGCAAAAGGCATTGCTGTCAATCCCGAGAGAGTTCAGGCCGTTCTTGACTGGACTCCACCTGAATCGGCTAAACAAGTTAGGAGTTTTCTTGTCCTAGCCAGCTATTGCCGCCGCTTCGTCGAGAACTTCTCTAAAGTTGCAAAGCCTCTTACTGAACTCCTCAAGAAAGATAAGAAATTCCTATGGACTCCCAAGTGCGAGGAAAGCTTTTAAGAGCTAAAAATAAGATTGATTTCTGCACCCGTACTTGCACCTCCAGACACCAAAAAGGATTTCGAGATCTTTTGTGACGCCTCACGGCAAGGGTTAGGATGCATACTTCTGCAAGATCGACATGTGGTAGCTTATGCTTCACGCCAGTTGCGGCCACATGAAGAGAACTATCCTACCCATGACCTTGAACTCGCTGCCGTAGTTCATGCCCTGACAACTTGGCGACATTACCTCCTTGGTAATCGTTGTGAGATCTATTCCGACCACCAAAGCCTCAAATACATTTTCACCCAGGCAGATCTTAATCTCAGGCAAAGACGCTGGATTGAGTTGATAAAAGATTACGACGTAGGAATTTCTTACACACCAGGCAAAGCCAATGTCATGGCTGATGCACTAAGTCGTAAGTCGTATTGTAACAACCTCATGTTACAACAGTAAAAACCACTTCTTCATGAGGAATTTCGAAAGCTTAATCTTGAGATTGTTCCTCATGGCTATCTTTCTACCTTGGTGGCGAAACCAACTCTTGAGGATCAAATCATAATTTCCCAAAGGCGTGCACGAGGTGTTCGCCGGATCAAGGAGAAAATTGCTAGCGGAGTTGCTAAATGTTTCTCCACAGATAGTAAAGTAACAGTATTCTTTGGAAATCGTTTGGTAGTACCTAAGAATAGGGAACTAAGGAAACTCATCCTCAAAGAAGCCCATGACACACCCCTCTCGATTCATCCCGGTAGCACAAAAATGTACCGAGATCTACGCCAGAGATTTTGGTGGACTAGGATGAAGAGAGACATTGCTCGATTTGTTGCCGAATTTCCAGAGTGGAAATGGGACAAAGTCGGTATGGACTTCACACCGGCTTTCCAAAAACCCAGAAAGGAAACGATGCCATCTTCGTTGTCATAGATAGGCTTTCCAAAGTTGCTCACTTCCTTCCAGTTCGTGAGTCTATAACTGCTAGCCAGTTAGCGGACTTGTACGTCTCTAGGATTGTATCCCTTCACGGTGTTCCTTTGGAGATCAATTCTGATCGTGGTAGCCTTTTCATCTCTAGATTCTGGGGAAGCTTTCAGAATGCTATGGGAACTCATCTCTCCTTTAGTACAGCTTTCCATCCTCAGTCTAGCGGTCAAATCGAAAGGGTTAACGAAATTCTTGAAGACATGATCAGAGCTTGTATTATCTCATTCGGAAAGAATTGGGAGAATCTCTGCCATTCACCGAATTTTCTTATAACAATAGTTTTCAATCTAGTCTAAACATGGCTCCTTTTGAACTCCTATATGGACGACGATGTTGAACACCCCTTAACTGGTCAGAAACCGGTGAAAGACAATTCTTTGGACCGGATATGATCAAGGAAGCAGAAGAGCAAGTTCGCATTGTTAGTGATCAATTGAAAGCAGCCCAGTCTCGTCAGAAAAGCTACTATGATCGTCATCATAGGAAAGAGAGCTACAATCTGGATGAGAAGGCTTACCTTCGGGTTACTCCTCTGAAGGGAACCCAAAGATTCGGTATCAAAGGCAAGTTGGCCCCACGTTACATCGGACCTTTCCGTATTCTTGCTAAACGTGGCGATGTTGCCTACCAACTTGAACTACCCCGCACCTTTCCCGAGTACATGATGTATTCCATGTGTCACAACTCAGGCGTTGCTTCAAGGACCCCATCCGCGAAGTCGACCATGAAACGCTTGATCTCCAAGATGACCTTTCTTATCGAGAGTACCCTGTTTGTATTCTTGATTCAGCAGAGCGTGTCCCTCGTCGTCATAAGATTAGGTTTCTGAAAGTGCAATGGTCACATCACTCTGAGAGAGAAGCCACGTGGGAAAGAGAAGACCGTCTCCGTGTTGAGTACCCCTGCTTCCTCCCGCATACTTCTGAATCTTGGGACGAGATTCTTTTGAGTGGGGGGCGAGTTGTCACAACCCCAAATTAGGTATGTGCTAGGATCAAGTGCTCCTTTGCATTCATGATAAAAATTTCAAAAGAAATCAAAATGGGAGAGAGAACACCCCTAGATGAATTAATTCAAATGGCCAGATAAAAAGTTGCTCCAAAAATTCCTTTTGCATTTTTGAAAAGTCCCATAAATGAGTGGGATCACATATAAAGTGATGTGGTAGCAATCCCATGCTCATGGATTTTTCAAATATTCAAAACAGGAGCTTGGAATTAATTTAAAACCCTATTTGAATTAAAGTTCAATTTATTTGAATTTTAAAAGGGCTCAAATTTTATAAGTGGCTAGCTCTATATATATTGAGGCCATATAAAAATTTGGGGCATTTAAAAAAATGTCTAGCTATTTTTTTTGCTAAGACAAGACAGTTACAGAAAAGAAAAGGAAACAGAAAATAGAAAAGGGGCCTACCTGGGATTCAACCCAACTTGTTCCCCAGCCGGCCCAGGCCCACCTACCTCCCCTGTCGTCTTCTTCAAGCAGCTCGCTGTCGAGCCGAGGGCGTGGTCGACGCCAACTCGAAGTCCAGGGGCTTCCAGGCCGCCCCGTGCCCTCTCTTTGTGTCCTGGAGGATCGCCTCGCAGCCGTGACCCCTTTCCCCCTCTCCAGCGCCATCTTTTCTCCCTCCCTCGCTCGATTTCGCCATGGACAGAGAGATCGCCGGAGCACACCGCCATGGCAGACGTGGCCACCGTGCCCTAGAGCCTGAACCAGCGTGTCCCCCGTGCTCCTCATCGACGACTTCATCACCCTGCAGAAGCTGGCGAGCCAATTCGGCCCCGAGACGACGCAAGCCTCCTCGACTCGCCGCCGGCAACCGAAGATTGTTGACGTCTATTCGCCGCCGTTGAGGTCTCCCCGAGCCCACTGGCTGCATCATCGTGTTCGTGGTGAGCCCCTGAGCATTTCCCCTCCGCTCCCGTGTTTCTCCCCTTCCTCTAGCTGCGGCCGCCATGGGAGCTGAGCTCCGTCGCCGCCGTGGTTGACCATGCGCTCGCTCCCGTGCACCTAAGCCCCCTCCCTGTTGTCCTTTGTGTTGCTGCACGCTCCAGGAGTCCAACACACCCATAACCGTATCCTCCCGTGCACTGCAGCGAGGACCTCGCCGTTGCCGTGCCTCTGCTGCCGGTTTTCTCGACGACGGCGAAGCTCCGATGACCCCCTTGGTCCCTCGACTCCACCCAGCGACGCGCGCGGACTCCAGCTACCCGTAGATGGTCTCAGCGGGCTAAACGGTGGCCGGAATCGCCGTCCCGTGCGAGCGCCGCCGCACTGGACGCCACCGGCGGCTAACCGCCGGCGGCCCAATTAGATTAGGGGGCTAATCCCTCTGTTAGTTGACCCTTGGGTCACTGACTGGTGGGACCTGGCCCCCCCTAATGACCTTTCTAGTTTAATTTTAACGGGGTTACCCCCTAGCCACTGACAGCCTGACCCCACCAGTCAGACCCCCCCACGTCAGCATGACCTCATGCTGACGCAGTAAACCAGTTAAATCATTTAAAAGAAATCAGAAAATTACAGAAAATGCTTTAAACTTTGAAATTCAATAACTAATTCATATTAACTCCAAATTGGACAAATAATATATGAAAAATGATCAGCATAAAATTCTCTATCCAAATATGCAACTTTCAACCATGTTTGGGTTGATTTTAAAATGGGACCAGTAGCTTTTGCTATTTGGCTTAATTGGAATTATTTCAAATTTAATTCAAATGCTAATTTAATTTGAACCTTTGCAATACACCACATCTCACTTGAACATCAGAGGCATATCAAACACTTGAACACATGCTTTACAATGATACAACAATAGCAAATGAAATTTGGCTAAATTGAAATTCATATGTGGAGTTTGAATTTGCATTTCAAATGCAATACACTTCATTTAAATCAAATGTACCACAAACCAGCACCATTCACATCCTGGACTACTATATCATGTTCTTGTGCATTCTATTACAATGTTGCCCCCCCTTTGTTGATGATTTTTTCCGGTACCAGCTTTTCCGAGACGGTGATCACCCCCGAAGGAGAAGACCACTGATAAGACCCATGTATCGTCAGCAAGGCAAGCAAACCCCATTGATCATATCTATAAAATCCCAATTCCCTCTCAGTCGCGCTTATGCATGTTTAGGAGATCATCGAGACACGTTCTTTCGCATAGTTGAACCCATTCCGATGCATGACCTATCATTTTGTCACCGTATTAAGCAAACCACAATCCTAGCAGATTTAGGAGTTGAATGATGAGCATGTGGCCCCTGCAACTGTTACTGCTTATTGCTGCTTAGTGATACAATGAGGATATCATGATTGTGAGTCGGGATGGAATGAACACAGTGATGCTGGTGTTAACGTGTTGGTGAATCCACCCTAAGCAAAGGTGAACGATGAGAGGCTGTGTAGGAGTACACAATGGGTTGTCTCGTTGAACACTGCCCTAGGCCCCGTGTTCCTGTTTTGTGATCCAAGACAAAGAGTATGACCACATGTAGGGTTTTATGGGAGCCCCGTTTGGCCTCTTTACGTACCCGATCCGGTCCAGGAGTCACAATAGATTCGGGCTTTCCATTTGGCATGTGTATAGAAAAAGAATGATGAAAAGGTTGCATCATATAGATATGTGGGTGGACTTGTGAGGCAGTGAAACCATCTGGCAGAGGTGGCGTCTCGGTCCCTTACATTATCTGAGTCCGTTTGGTGGAACCGGCCGGACTCTCGAGCGGTGCCAAACTCAGGTAGTCGACTCCTGGATTAGAGAAGGTGATGTGAGGTTAGTGCCTTGGTTTCATCCACGTCCGACACCCGCTTAAAGGGTGACGAGAACGAGGCGATAAGTGATGACACGCGTGTGAAGATATACACCCCTGCAGGGTTAATGAACTATTCGAATAGCCGTGTCCGCGGTTATGGACTACTTGGAGACCTCTACTTGATCAATAGACAACTTGAATGGATACTTATACAACTCGCAAGATAAGCGTGAGTGCTATGGTGGGCTTCCTCGTGGGGAAGTCGAGGAAGTAACCATAGTGGTGTATTGTTTGGAGACTTGGTAGTGGACTCGTGTACGCTTCTTACCTCAAGTCTGGTACTCGTAGTACAGGACTAGCCAAGTCAAATATGGCACTTCTCCATGATGAAACCCCACCTCCTTTACCTTGATACTTGAGCATGAGTAGTGTAGTTCTGACGTAAGTCTTGCTGAGTACGACTTTGTACTCACGTTTGCTTATTCTATGTTTTAGATGTGAACCGGGACCCCGATGGAGTCAACGACCTGAAGCTCGACGTTGACCTTGGTAGTATAGTTCCAGACAGCTGTCTGGTCCCTCGTGGATGGGCATGTATGTTTACAAGGCTTCTCTAAGCCATTTGTTAAACTTGTCTGTACTCAGACCTAATTTTCTTCTGTTGTATGATGTAATGTTTGATCACAGACATGTGTATATCAATAAAGAGTACTTGTAGAGTTATGTGATGATACCTGCTGTTCATACTAGACATGTGTGATGCGTGTATGATTATAACATGCATGTCTTAGTATGGGTTTTCGAGACCTTAGTTGTGATCTGGTTGGCGGTCTTTTATACACCAAGTGGCCCTTAGATGTGCGCAGCTTGGGGCATCGCGATGCGATTGCTCGTGGCTCTGCCACGTGCACACTTTGTTGTATGATCGAGCCCGCCCTAGACCCCGACTAAGTGATCGGGCTAGAGTTTGTTTATGTAAGGCTTATGATTCAATCGATAACATGGTTGAGGCGACTTGTCTATGAGTATGGGATTCACCACCCATAAGCATTTAGACTTGTGAGCGGACGATGAGGACCCATCTCAGTTGATCATCCGGCCTGGATGGGATGCCCCTCACGTTCGATGCTTTCCGAGAGTGTTCTGTGCTTGGCCTTGTCTGCTTAGACAAGTGGGTACGGCTCTCGGCTCTCCATGTGATTGCATCGTGACTGGAATTACATACGCATATCCCGGGTCCCGACAGTAGGCACCATAAAAAGAATGGGAACCGCCATTAATATGGTTGGTATGAAAGATATTGAGAACCTTTACCGTTACCGTTGACTAGAAAGTTACACTCTCAAAAACATTTTATATCTGTTTTCAAACAACGAGCTCTGGTACTTGTTTAGCCTTTGCTTCCAGCCACAGGTTTTCAACCTTGCCATCAAATTCCACGGTTTGAAAGTCTCCATCTTCTTTCTTCGAAGCAACAACTATTGTGAGCATAATTGTCATTCTGGGTGTAATGTGCATTGTCCCAAAGTACCACATTGTCTTCTGCATGATTGTGATATTACTCATTCTGAAATATTTATTTCTACTCTCCTCTAAAATACGAAGGATCTTCTGCATTTATATTATTCTTCACTCATGGAGGATAGCGAGATACCACTCTAGTATGTTAAATTCATGTGCATTGTGATCCTCTCTTAATTTTCAGTAGCATATTATTCATTCTTCGTTGTTTGAAACTTTTCACTTGATTGAAGGATTGCTTCGTGCATTGTCTTTGTAGCATTATTCCAACACTTGATGGACTTGCTCGTAGTACATTCTTATATACATCTAATGAACCAAACGAGTTTTTCAAAGTTTTCTTTGTCGCGTTCAATTCGTTGAACTAAATTGCTTGAGGACAAGCAATATGCTAAGCTTGGGAGAGTTGATACGTCTCAAACGCATCGACTTTTCCAAACACTTTTGTTATTGTTTCGGCCTCATTCTTGCATGATTTGAATGAAACTAACCCAGACTGACGTTGTTTTCAGCAGAGCTGCCTGTATGGTTTTCTTGTGTACATGAAAATGGATTTTTAGGTGTCCCTGAAAATTCCAATAAAAATAGAGAAAATCCACGCACCGGGAGGGATCACTGGGCAGCTGAGGGGCAAGAGGGGGGCCACCCCTGGCCCAGGCGGCCAGGTGGGGCGGCCAGGCCCCTGACCGCACCAGGAGGGCGCCTGGGTTGGGCCCACCTCCTATGGTGCCCTACCTTGGCTCCTATTTTTACCCGAGACGGAGAAACCCCAGAACAAAAGTCGTTTTGCCAATTCACGTTGCGGAGCCGCCGCCACCCTCTGTTCTTCTCCGGGAGAGCTAATCTGGAGGCTGATTTGGCCTCCGGTGAGGGGAAATCGTCTTCATCATCATCACCATCGCCACTCCATCACCCTTCCATGACTTCTCCTTTCATGTGTGAGAAATTCCCTGCTGTTGGCAAATGGGATGGTAGGGATTGGATGAGTTAGATCATGTAATAGTTCATCAGATTGTTGGGGGCATGTTGCCTATAATCTACTATGGTGTTTATCATCTTTGCTACTACTTGTTGATCTTCATGCTTGTCACTTTGGGACCGAGTGCCATGATTTCATATCTGAACCCTATGTGTTTTCATGAATATATTTTTGTTCTTAATCCTATCTATGAGTTGTATGCACCTATTATAGTCCGGAACCGGTGATCCCAATGGTGACAGCTTGGGACACCAAAGGGGATGGACTATAATTTTAGGATTCCATGTATCCATTGATTGTTAATGCTTTGTTCCGGTGCTCTTTTACAGGAGCACCTTAATCTCCATAAGTTCCTTTTGGCCCCGTTTGTAGCGGGATGGTAGGACAAAAGATGTTGTGAAAAGTTCTTATTGCAAGCACGCACAACTACCTTGGGATACATGCCTAATGTTTGATATTTTCCTAGATGATCATTGCTTTTCTGTTTTCCTTGCCCCAAGTTGATTAAATGTTATCTCTCATCCATGCAGCGCCCAATCATCCATTACCCTAGCCTACAGTGTTTTAATTCTGCTGGTTACAAGTTACTTTACTTTCGCTGTTTTAATTTCGTTGCTTTTCCACCACTATTTCCGTTGCCACCATCATTTCCATATCACCGTTACCACTAATATCTCATTGCCAAGCAAGTATCTTTCAGGTGCGGTTGAATTGACAACTCAACTGTTAAAGCATATAAATATTCTTTGGCTCCCCTTGTGTCGAATCAATAAATTGGGTGCCAATCAAGCAACACGCCGTCTGAAAAGATAGTACTCGCTTGACCTGGACTTTCACATAAGACACAAATAACTTCGCTCCCAACGAGTACAGGGAGGTTGCCAATCTCTCCTACCTTGCAGTTTACAAAGTTTAAAACACAAGAGATTGTAAAATTGCAACTGATAGGAAAAGTAAAGAAGTAAATACTAGCGGTGTAAACTTACAATGAGAATATGGACCGGAGCGTCATGGCTCTCATTAGTGATGTATCTCTCACAAAAGACGGTAAAAGCTATGTTGGGTGAACAAATTACAACTGGGCAATTGACTGAATTATAAACGTGCCGCAATGTTAATTATGCTAGCAGAGAGTGCAAGGTTCAATTGTATGAACATTACACCAAGTCAAGTAGACCGTCTATTCATCAACATCTACTTACTAATAATCCACCTTGAGATATCTATCCAAAACATCTCGCTGGTATTAAGTTGTGAGCCACGACTATATGTTACAAACTCAAAGCAACGGACAACTGCATTAACACTCTATGTGTAATGTAAGCAATCCTTGTGACACGCAGTCGCAAGCACTGTTGTTTTACCCTAATGGCAACAATACATTCCCTAGTCCCATGTTTTTGTCACTCAAGACGGACATCAGGAGGCATGAACCCATTATCTAGCATAATGCTCCCTCTTGGAGTGACACCTTACTATTGGCCAAAGCAACAAACTGTAAAGGAGAACATGCATGACTACTCAAGTACACAATATAAAAGAGATCAAAATATATTACTTCCACAACTAGAACATAATCTCATAATCCATCGGATCCCACCAAACACATAATAACGTAGAAACTATAACATATATGCATTGATCATGATAGGCATCTCACAAGGTCTACACAATGAAGCACAAGATTGGAGAGAATACATTAACTAGGTTGCTTCCTGATGGCTTCCCGCCCCTCGTTGGTTACTGATACGTACCAAACATATCTATAATTTCTGCTTGTTCCATGCTCTTTGCTGACATTGCTATGTGTTTTGTTACACTTTCATATCTTTTTACACATATTTGGACTAACCTACTAACTCAGTCCACCTAGTGCCAGTTTCTTTCTGCTAATGTCTGTAAGTTGCAGGTTTTTACCCATATTTACAGAGATCCAAAAATTCCAAAAAATCAAATAAAAAATCAGCAGGACGGAAGCTTCCGGATCACCGAAAGAGGGCCACCCCTCTCCCAGGAGGCGAGGGGGCGAGGCCTCACTCCTGGCCGCGCCAGGAGGGCTCCTGGGAGGAGGGGCCACCCCCTGGTGCCCCCCTTCGACCTATTTTTAGCCCTCGTTCAGAAGACCCTCGTAGAGAGCCCCACATCGCGATTTTCATGTCTGTTCCGCCGTCGCCGCGCTTCCAAGAATGGGAGCACCAGAATACCTCTTCCCGGCACCTTGCTGGAGGGAGGATTGACCTCCGGGAGCTTCTCCACCACCATGAGCGCTTCCCTGATGTGTCATGAGTAGTCCCGCTTGGACCATGGGTCCATGACTAGTAGCCATGTGATTTCTTCTCTCCAATCTTTTGCTTCAATTCTTAGTACTTTTGAGCTTCCCTACATGATCAAGGCATCTATGTAATTCTTTCTGCTGTTGCTATGCTGAGTTTGCTGGGATCCGATGGATTATGAGATTATGTTCAGATTGTGATGAGTTATATATTTGGTTCACCTTTTATATTTTGTTCTTGAGTAATGCTTGCATGTTCTCCATTGTTTTTTATTGCTTTGTCCAAGTAGTAGATAGTAACTCCAGGAGGGAGTGTTTATGCTTGATTGTGGGTTCATGCCCCCCGATGTCTAGCTTGAGTGACAGAAACATGAGACTAGGGGATGTGTTGTTGCCACCAGGGAGAAAATAACGGTGCTTGTAACCGCGGTTGCAAGGATTGTTTACCTTACGCAAAGTTTGTTAATGCAGTTGTCTATTGCTTTGAGTTTACACTTTGGGTGGGGCTCGCAACTTAATACCAGCGAGATGTTCTGGATAGATATCTCAAGGTGGATGATTAGTGAGTAGATGCAGTTGGATTTCGGTCTACTTTTCTCGGCGTACTGCCCATACTTTTGAGCCTCTAACTTTCTTTGCAGAATAATTAGCATTGTGGTGCGTTTATAATTCTGTCAATTGCCCTGCTGTAATTAATTTACCCAGGTTTGTGATTTTATCGTATTTTGGGAGAAAGACATCACTAGTGAACATCATGGGACCCCGGTCCATATTTCCACCAATGTTTACACCTCCACTATTTACCGCTTTATTTCCTTGTCAGTTGCAATCACCACTATTATTTCCATCCTTGTGTTTTACCCTTTGTAAATAATAAGACCAGAGAGATTGACAACCTCTCTGTACTCGTTGGGAGCAAAGTTATTTGTTTCTGTGTGCAGGTCCAGGTCAAGTGAGTAATTATCTTCAAACGGCGCCTTGCTCGTTTGACCACCTACTTGTCGTCCTTGGAGTCCTACTGGATTGAGTACCTTGGTATCTTCAATGAGGGAAATTTGCTGTTATCTACATCTTAACCTTCCACTTGGCGTAACCAACGTGGGGAAAGAATCCATTAAGTGATGGCTTCTCCTTTCTTTGGTTCTTCCTTCTTCTCTCCCTTATTTTCGTTTCTCCTCTTCCTCTCCCTCCCCTCACTGATGTGGTTGGTGTCTCCCTTTTATAGAGAAAGGGGCTCGCCACAGTTCCACTGATAGCTACAATAAGGGTGGTCATCTTATACTTATGGATGTGAGGCGTTCTGCGGTCTTCCGGGAAGCTCCTGTGGCGTCGTGGGGACGGCTGGTGCATGCATGGGCTGAGTAGGCGCGAGGGAGACCGCCAGGTGTTGGCTGCCTCCTGTCAGCGGCGCATGCTTGTTCTCAGAACCCTCTGTTAGGTATGTGCTAGGATCAAGCCTCACTTGCATTCAAGTCAAATATTTCAAATGAAATTGAAATGGGAGAGAGAACACCCCCCCAGATGACTTTAATTCAAATGGCCATTTTAAAAGTTGCTCCAAAAATTCCTTTTGCATTTTTTAAAAGTCTCATAATTGAGTATGATCACATATCAAGTGATTTGGAACCAATCCCATGCTCATAGATTTTTCAAATATTCAAACAGGAGCTTGGAATTAATCAAATACCCCTATTTGAATTTGAATTTGAATATTTTGAATTAAAAAAATGTACAAACTTTGGGATGTGACTAGCTACTGGTCATGTAAAGCCATATATAAGATTTGAGCATTTAATAAAATGGCTAGCTATTTTATTTAGCAAGACAAAACAAAATGCAGAAAAGAAAAACAAACAGAAAATAGAAAAGAGGCCTACCCGGCAAAAAGGCCCAACTCAACCCCCCAACCCAGCTAGCTATCCCAGGCCCACTCCTCCTTGTCGCCTAGCACAGGCAGGGGCACGCACAACTGCGTGTCGGCCATGTCGTGGTCGCCGACGAGCAGCCTGCCCACACAGGTGCTCCCCTGCCTCTCTAGCCTTGCCACGCTGACGCCTAGAGACGCCCTGGTCACTTTCCCCCTCTCGCATCTCTCTTCCCCGCTCTGGTTCTTCATCTCCATAACCGACAAAAGCTCGTCAGTGAACACCACCGTGCACACTCGCGGGCACCGCAGGAACCAGCCCAGACCACCGTGCCCCGCTTGCTCACCGTGCTCCGCTACGCCAAGACGCAGAAGATGACGACCATGGAGCTTCTGTAGCTGCCGGAATCAAACTCGCGCCGCAACGGACCCAAAGAAACTCCGACGACGATTCCGTCGCCGACGAGCCTCAATTTGCCCCGCCGCCTATACTGTTGAGCTCAAGGTGAGCTTCTCTCTCTTTCCCCTAAGGTAATTCGGCCCCGTTCGTCCTCTGTCTTCGATTGCCATGCGAGCAGAAGACAACCGCCGCCATGGACGACGGCGAGGGAGCTCCAGTGCTCCTCCGTCTCCTCCGTGATGTCCGTCGCATTCCTAGCGCTCCCAACTTCCCGTAGTGCTAGCGCACGTTCAATATAATCCACGGCGACGACCTCGTCGTCGATGCCCCGCCACGGCCGCCACTAAGGCTTGACGCTAGCGACGCTCTGGCGCCCCCAGTGGCCCTGCCTTGCACCATGTGACGCGCGACACAACAAGCTTCTGAACGCATCTAGTCGTGCCTATTTTGGTGGTCAGAATCGCCCCCCGTGTGTGCGCCACCGCGGTTTTGGTCACCGGGGGCTAACCGCCAGCGAGGCCGACGTTGCCACGCTGTTAGCACTAATTACTAACCTTCTGGGCCACCTACATCTGGGCCCAGGCTGCTAATCCCCCTGGGTTAACTTAATTAAACAGAGACAATTAACTAACCCGCACTGACATGCTGGCCCCACCAGTCAGAGCACCCCCACGTCAGCATGACGCAACAGTGACGCAATAAACTCTTTTCCAATTTACAAAATAATTCAAAAAAGTCAAAAAATGAATTAAACTTTGGAAATACATAACTAATTCAATTTAACTCCAAATTGGACATATAATATATGTAAAATTATCAGAAAAATGCAAGGATTCTGAATATGGACTTTTTTTTTCATGTTTGACCATTTTAAAATGGGGGGACAGAAGCATATGTGCATATGAACCCTTTTCAAATTCAAATTTTGAGTGATTTTGCAAATTCCTTTGCAACATAGTTCTCTTAAATGGAATGCCCAACACATTGCAACAATGAACATCACATTATAACATTGATCATGTGAATGTGCATTGTACTTTATATTGCTCACTTTGATTGCTTTGTTTGCCTGGATAGAAGTGGAGCCAGAACCCGAGATCACCCCTCCGTTGAAGATACCGTGTACGACCCTCGTCAGCAAGGCAAGCAAACCCCCATTGATCATGTCGACAAATTCCCACTTCCCTCTTAGATTCGCTTATGCATTGTTTAGGAGGATCACCATGATACATTTCTACCGCATAGTTAAACCCATTCCTTTGCATGACCTATCATCTTGTCACAGTAGTAAGAAAAACCACAATCCTAGCAGATGTAGGAGTTGAATGATGTCATGTGGCCCCTGCAACTGCTACTGCATATTGCATGCTTAGAGTTACAATGAGGTTACTAATTTGTGAGTCGGGATGGTAGTGATCATGATGATGATGGTCGAAATGTGTTGGTGAACTTGACCTAAACAAGGTGAACGATGAGAGGCTGTGTAGGAGTACACAGTGGGTTATCTCTTTGAGCACCGCCTTAAGCCCGAGTTCTTGTATGGTGATCCAAGAAGAAAAAGAGTGGAACCACACATTGGGCTCACTGACCCCTCTTGACCTAGTACCTCACCCCGTTTTAAACCCCAGAAGTCGCATTAGTTCGCAAGTTCTGGTAGGGATGTGGCACGGTCTGCGAAGTGGAAGAACGCTTACTCAGACCGGCTTGGGACCCTGTACACATCGATTGAGGCCGTACTGGATCCTCGACCGTACTTCCTTACGTACCCCCTCAGATAGGAGACTCTCTGGACTAGATGGGAGCTGTGAGCGAAGTATTGTGGTGAACATCCTCGCCGTCACCCCTTTAATGGTGTCGAGACCTGGCGGTAACTGATGGTCATGTGTGTGTAGTAGTACACCCCTACAGGGTTAACAAAACTATTGGAATAGCCGCATCCACGGTTATGGACTACTTGGTTATCTGTGCTTGATCATTAGACAACTTCAACAGAAACTCTAAAACTTGCCAAGACAAGCGGGGGTGCTATGGTTTGCTTTCTCGTGGGAAGTCGAGGAAGGATCGATAGTGGAGTATTGTTTGGGAGACTTGGATAGTGGACTCGTGTACACTTCTTACCTCATTCTGGTATTCGTAGTACAGGACCAGCCAAGTCAAAGCTGGCACTTCTGCATTGAAACCCCACCTCCCTTTGCCTTGATACTTGAGCATGAGTAGTATAGTTCCTACGTAAGTCTTGCTGAGTACGACTTTGTACTCACGTTTTCTTATTTATGTTTTTAGATGAATCCACTGACCCCTATGGTGGTTTCTTCTTGGAGCTCGACAACTGATCAAGCTAGTGTAGTCCCAGGGAGAGTTCTGGTTCCCTCGTGGAGGGCTTGTGTTTAAATAAGGCTTCTGAAGCCATTTGTTAAACTTGTCTGTACTCAGACCTAAGTTACTTCCGCTTGTACTAATGTAATGTTAGATCACAGTCTTGTGATCTCTGCGTGTACTCTTTAAGAGTTAAATAAAGATGTAAACTTTTTAGAGTAATGTGATGATATGTGTTGTTCACACTGGACATGTATGTTGCGTGTATGTTTATAACATGCATGTCTCAGTGTGGGTTTTCGAGAGCTTGGTTGTGATCTTGCTGGCGGTCTTTTATACACCAAGTGGCCCTTAGATGCGCGTAGCTTGGCGCATCGCGATGCGATTGCTCGTGACTCTGTCACGTTGCACACTTTGTTATATGATTGAGCCCGCCCGAGACCCCGACAAAGTGATCGGGCTAGAGTCTGTTTATGTAAGTGTTATAATTCAATCGATAATGTGGTGGAGGCGACTTGTCTATGAGTATGGGATTTCACCACCCATAATCATTTAGACTTGTGAGCGGACGATGAGGTCCCATCTCAGTTGATCATCCGGCCTGGACGGGATGCCCCTCACGTTCGATGCTTTCCGAGAGTGTTCTGTGCTTGGCATTGTCTGCTTAGACAAGTGGGTACGGCTCTCGACTCTTCATATGATTGTGTTGTAACAGGAATTACATACGCAAACCACGGGTCCAGACAGACTTGGTATCAGAGCAGGACTGAATGTAGGATTATCAGCCTTGGTCGAAGTCCAGTCTAGCATTCTATACTTTTATAGTTACTTTGGGTATAAGGGAACAACGTAAGGCTTCTTTTTTCTCCTTACCTTCATCGTTCTGAGTTTTGAGTCACCCTCATCTTTTCTACGGGAAGATAGTACTAGGCTCATCTATGTCTTACTAGAACATCTCATTGATTGCTTCCTTGTAGCCATAGCAAAGTTGTGTCTGTCTACAGTCGTTGTGCTTCATGTGTGGAACTTCTTATGTAAGTGCTGTTGAAATGTGTGAGAATTTCCATTTCTCTTGCAATTACAACCGTTATGCTGCCGGAGTCATCCCATGTTTCTTTATAATCTGATGCATTTGCAAAATCCTTCCCTCTATTTCGGTTGTTTTTCTAGAAGAATTGTTAGGTGGTATACCCGAAAGTTCCATAAAGTTTTTTGTAGGTTTTCTTCTAGAAACCTATAATGATGCATTTGCAGTTCTTCCTCCCACTTTAGATTTCTTCTAGCCAGAATAACCACACTAACCATCATGTTGGGGTATGTTAGAACCCCAACTAGGGTAAGTGCTAGGGCTTGTTACTCCGTTGCATCATGAAAAAAAATTCAAAATGAAATTCAAAAATGGGGAAAAAGAAAGCCGTGAGAAATTAATTCAAATGGCCAGATAAAAATCTTTTTCCAAAAATCATTTGAATATTTGGAAAATTCCTATATATGATGGTGATCATTTTAAAAGTTGTTTGGGTTATTTCCCATGCCCATGGAATATTCAAAATATTCAAAATGTGCCTTGGAAATTAAATAATACCCCTATTTGATTTGAAATTCAAATTTTTTGAATTTCCAAAATCCCCAAACTTTGTGTGTGGCTAGCTATAGGCATTGAAAGGCCACATAAAAATTTGGAGGATTTATAAAAATGTCTAGCTATTATTTTTTTGCAAGACAAAAAAAATTGCAGAAGAATATAAACAGAAGAAAAAGAAAAGAAGGAAAGCAGCCCACCTAGCCCACTTACCTGGCGGCCCAGCCCAGCCCAGGGGGGGCACATGCGTCTTCTTCTCGCCAGGCAGGCACGCAGGTCGCCGGCGAGCGACGTGCGGCCGCCAGGAAGCTTCCTGCCTCCCCCTGCCCTATCTCCTCGCCGCGAAGACCGCTTCGAAGCCCTCCTCCACTTTCCCGTATCTCTGGTTCCCCTTCTCTCTCTCCCACACGGTTTTGCACACACCCGAGAACTCGCCGCAGAGCACCGTCGCGCCCCGGCATGGCCAACGACGTCGAGGAGGCAAACCGGCGTGTCCATCGCGTTCCCCGTCGTCGACTTCGTCACCAAGCCAACTTCCGAGAGCTGGAGAGCTCCGACGACGGCAAATCGGGCGTTCTTCCTCTGCCACGGCCGCCGCACGCCGGCGAAGAATTCATCGCCTCCGGAGCTCCTGCGACCCCACCGTCTTCTCTGTTAGCACTGGGGTGAGCTTCCCCTTCTTTTTCCCCTTGCAGCGCTCCTCCCCGTGGACGAAATCACCGCGCCCGTCGAGCTCAACTCCGGCCGCCGCGCGCGAGTCGTCGCCGGTGGAGTTTCCGGCAGCCCAAGAGATCCCCATCTGCTCCATTCGACGCGGGTGAGAACGAGGAGCATGCTAGTGCCCTCCGTTTGGCCTTTGGAGCCCTGCACCGCCGTCCCATGCGGGCGCCGCCGCGTCTGGTGTCGCCGGTGGCTAGCCACCGGCCTCTGCTGACATGGCTGGGCGATTAGTGCTTACCAGCCCCCTAATCCACCCTAGTGACACTGACAGTGGCCCCCACCCCCTAATCTTTTCGGCTTAATTTAAATAACCATGGGGATTGGACATACATCCACTGACAGCCCATCCCTACTGGTCAGTTTGACCAGTCAGCAGCCCTGACGTCAGCATGACACAATGCTGATGCAGAAAAGCCTTTTCCTGTTTAAAATAATTCCAGAAAATTGAATAAACTTTAGAAATTCATAGTTAATTCATATGAACTCCAAATTTAACATATAATATATAAAAAATTATCATAAAAATGCAAGGATTAAGAATATGCAATTTGTTTTCATGTTTGACATTTTTAAAATGGGGGAACAGTAGCAAATGTGCATATGGCTTAATTTGAATTCAAATTTGAAGTTTGAATTAAATTGAATTGTCAACATACCAGTACCATATACATCATGGACAACTATATCATGTGTATGTGCATTTTTCTTTCGAAGTTGTCCCCCCTTGTTGATGATTGCCTCCGATAAAAGACGTTCCGAGACGGTGATCACCCCGAAGAAGAAGACCACCGTTAAGACCCGTGTATCGTCAGCAAGGCAAGCAAACCCCATTGATCATGTCTATAAAATCCTACTTTCCTCTCAGTCTCTCTTATGCATGTTTAGGAGATCACCGAGACACGTTCTTTCGCATAGTTGAACCCATTCCGATGCATGACCTATCATTTTGTCACCGTATTAAGAAAACCACAATCCTAGCAGATTTAGGAGTTGAATGATGAGCATGTGGCCCCTGCAACTGTTACTGCTTTTTGCTGCTTAGTGATACAATAAGGATGTTATGATTGTGAGTCGGGATGGAATGAACACAGTGATGCTGATGATAACGTGTTGGTGAATCCAGCCCTGAACAAAGGTGAACGATGAGAGGTTGTGTAGGAGTACACAGTGGGTTGTCTCGTTGAACACTGCCCTAGACCCCGAGTTCCTGTTTTGTGATCCAAGACAAAGAGTATGACCACATGTAGGGTTTTATGGGAGCCCCGTTTGGCCTCTTTACGTACCCGATCCGGTCCAGGAGTCACACTAGATTCGGGCTTTCCATTTGACTTATGCATAGATATGTGGGTGGACCTGTGAGGCAGCGAAACCATCTGTCAAAGGTGGTGTCTCGGTCCCTTGCATTATCTAAGTCCGTTTCGTGGAACCGGACGGACTCTCGAGCGGTGACAAACTCAGGTAGTTGACTCCTGGATTAGAGAAGGTGATGTGAGGGTAGTGCCTTGGTTTCATCCACGTCCGACACCCGCTTGAAGGGTGACAAGAACGAGGCGATAAGTGATGACACGCGTGTGAAGATGTACACCCATGCAGGGTTAATGAACTATTCGAATAGCCGTGTCCGCGGTTATGGACTACTTGGAGACCTTTACTTGATCATAGACAACTGAAATGGATACTTATAAAACTCGAAAGATAAGCGTGAGTGCTATGGCGTGTTTCCTCGTGGGGGAAGTCGAGGAAGTATCCATAGTTGTGTATTGTTTGGAGACTCGGTAGTGGACTCGTGTACGCTTCTTACCTCAAGTCCGGTACTCGTAGTACAAGACTAGCCAAGTCAAAGCTGGCACTTCTGCATGTTGAAACCCCACCTCCTTTACCTTGAAACTTGAGCATGAGTAGTGTAGTTCTGATGTAAGTCTTGCTGAGTACGACTTTGTACTCACGTTTGCTTATTCTTTGTTTTAGATGAGAACCCGGACCCCGATGGAGTCACCTTCGTGAAGCTCGACGTTGACCGTGGTAGTATAGTTCCAGACAGAAGTCTGGTCCCTCGTGGAAGGGCATGTATGTTTACAAGGCTTCTCTAAGCCCTTTGTTAAACTTGTCTGTACTCAGACCTAATTTTCTTCCGTCATATGATGTAATGATGATCACAGACATGTGATCTTTGTATGCTCTACGTGTAAGTCAATAAAGATACACTTTGTAGAGTTATGTGATGATACCTGCTGTTCATACTAGGCATGCGTGTTGCGTGTATGTTTATAACATGCATGTCTTAGTATGGGTTTTCGAGACCTTAGTTGAGATCTGGCTGGCGGTTTTTTATGCACCAAGTGGCCCTTAGATGTGCGCAGCTTGGGGCATCGCGAAGCGATTAATCGTGACTCTGTCACTTGCACACTTTGTTGTATGATCGAGCCCACCCTAGACCCCGACTAAGTGATTGGGCTGGAGTAAGTCTATGTAAGAGTTAGGATTCAATCGATAACATGGTTGAGGCGACTTGTCTATGAGTATGGGATTCACCACCCATAAGCAATTAGACTTGTGAGCGGACGTTGAGGACCCATCTTAGTTGATCATCCGGCCTGGATGGGATGCCCCTCACATTTGATGCTTTCCGAGAGCGTTCTGTGCTTGGCCTTGTCTGCTTAGACAAGTGGGTACGACTCTCGGCTCTCCATGTGATTGCATCGTCACTAGAATTACATACGCTAACCCCGGGTCCCGACAGACTTGGTATCAGGGCAGGACTGTCTGTAGGATTATTCAAGCCTTGGTCGAAGTCGAGTCTAGCATTCTATAGTTATATAGTTACTTGGGTATAAATGGAACAACGTAAGGCTTCTTTTTCTCCTTACCCTCATCGATGTGAGTTCTGGGTCACCCTTATCTTTTCTACGGGATGATAGGACTAGGCTCATCTATGTCTTACTAGAACATCTCGCTGAGTGCTTCCTTGTAGCCGTAGGATTGTTGTGGTCATCCAGAGTCTCTGTATTTTGAGATCCTTGAAGAAGTTCTGTCCAATCTCTTCAAGGTTGTTTCATGTTCCATCCCGGTGTAGCCGTTATGCTTCCGGATTTGTTCCGTGTTTCTTTGAGTCTTTGCCTTTGCATTACAATCTTTTCCGTCTTCATCATGTCCTTCTTGTCTTTGATTCCATCATACAACCTGTTCTGATTGTTGATCCTTATCACACAGGATGTTAGAGTGGAACTCGTAGTGCTGTTCTTCGGAATCGAGACCGCGATCGGAATCGAAATGATGATGCACCTCCACCACCGCCTTCTACAACGGAAATCATGATGGAAGCTGAGAAGAATCGACGTGATCAAACACGCCTTCTGGAGCCCATCGAGCAGAATACCTCACGTCATTGCAATGTGGTTGTGAGCATTCAGGACTTCATCCTCCTCAAGCCACCGGTATTTCAATGTTCTTCTGAGCCCCTTGAAGCTGATGATTGGCTCCGTTCCATCGAGCGTAAGCTTGACACGACACATGTTGCTCCCAATGACCGAGTTATATTCGCGGCATACTTTATGGAAGATGCTGCTGCTGAATGGTGGGAGAACTATGTTGCGATGCAGCCTGATGGTCACCTAGTGACTTGGCAGGAGTTCTGTGTTGCCTTTCGAGGGTACCACCTTCTAGATGAGTTAATGGAGCACAAGAAGGAAGAGTTCTGCAATCTTACTCAAGGAGAGATGTCCATGCATGAGTATGTGAGAGAGTTCAACCGTCTTGCTCGGTATGCCCAAGATGAGATCACCACCGATGCCAGAAAGCAGGCAACTTTCCGTAAGGGACTTAGCCCCATCCTTCGTCATGATCTCAACCTCCTTGAATTTGCCACCTTTGAGGATTTAGTCAACAGATCCTTTAGAGATGAGCATGGCAATGAAGTGTTCAAAGAGTCCCGCAAGCATGCTCTTGAGCTTGCTCCTTCTTCTAGTTTAGCCCCTCAGAAACGCCGAATATGGATCCCAACTGGTGCCATACCTCAAAACCTTCTTCAGAGGCCACCATCCAATTTATGCCATCCACCTCAACACATTGTTCCTCCCAGGAATGATTGTGTGCAATCAAGTAATCCTGCTCCCAGCAATTCAGGCAGGATGTGTTTCACGTGTGGTCTGACAGGCCATTACTTCTGACAATGCCCTACAGTGTTGGTGGAACCACATAGACCTAGTCAAAAGCCTTCAAAGAAAGCAACCACCAAAACCATCCCAGCAAAGCTTTTAGTCACAAGTATTGGATATGTGAACCAAATCTCAGTTGAGGAAACCACTGCTACTTCTGATGTCATCCTTGGTACACTCCCAGTCAATCATGTTCCCGCCTCCGTTCTTTTCGATCCAGGAGCTTCTCATTCATTCATGTCGGAGAGTTATGCACTTCGTCATGAATTTCCTTTTGAAGAAATGTTTTCTCCAATGATCGTTCAAACTCCTGGTTCCAAATGGCAAACTAATAGAGTAAGCCATGGCAATCAAATTGCAATTGAGGGTTTAGTATTCCTTGCTTCTATTATAGCCCTCAAGTCTTCAGACATTGATGTCATCCTAGGCATGGATTGGTTATCAAGACAAAATGCTGTCCTTGATTGTAAAGCCAAGTCAGTTAATCTCACCCATCCTTCAGGTCAGATCATTGACTACACATCACCCAGCTCTAGAATCCAGATGCATACTTTGAATGTGCTTCCCCTTCCTGACCTTGAAGATGTTCCGGTGGTTCGTGACTTCCCGGATGTCTTTCCTGAAGAACTGCCGGGCATGCCACCCGACAGATGTGTAGAATTCATAGTGGATCTTATACCAGGCACATCCCCAATTTCCAGACGTCCATATAAAATGGCCCCACATGAGTTAGGTGAGCTAAAAACCCAACTTGATGCTTCGTTGGCAAAAGGCTTCATCCGCCCTAGCTCATCTCCATGGGGTTGCCCTGTTCTGTTCGTAACGAAGAAAGATGGAATAGAAAGGATGTGCGTAAACTATCGCCCGCTAAATCTAGCGACGATAAAGAACACGTACCCACTGCCCAGGATCAATGATCTTTATGATCAACTTGCTGGATCCTCTGTCTTCTCCAAGATGGATTTGAGATTAGGCTATCATCAAATCAAGATCCGAAACGAGGACATTCCCAAGACAACTTTCACTACTCGTTACGGTCTTTACGAGTACACCGTCATGTCCTTCTGTTTAACCAATGCCCCCGCCACATTCTCGCGCTTAATGAATTAGATCTTGATGGAGTACCTAGATAAATTTGCTGTGGTTTATCTTGATGACATTCTCATCTACACGAAGAACGAAGAAGAGAACGCAGAACATCTTAGTTTGGTATTGATGAAACTTAGAGAGCATCGCCTGTATGCCAAGTTCTCCAAGTGTGAATTTTGGCTACCATAAGTGACCTACTTAGGCCACGTGATTTCTGCAAAAGGTGTTGCAGTCAATCCCGAGAGAGTTCAGGCCGTCCTTGACTGGACTCCACCTGAATCGGTTAAGCAAGTTAGGAGTTTTCTTGGCTTAGCAAGCTATTTCCTCCGCTTCGTTGAGAACTTCTCCAAAGTTGCAACGCCTCTTACTGAACTCCTCAAGAAAGATAAGAAATTCCAATGGACTCCCAAGTGCGAGGTAAGCTTTCAAGAGCTAAAAAGAAGATTGACTTCTGCACCCGTACTTGCACCTCCAGACACCAAAAGGAATTTCGAGATCTATTGTGATGCTTCACGGCAAGGGTTAGGATGCATACTTACGCAAGATCGACATGTGGTAGCTTATGCTTCACGCCAGTTGCGTCCACATGAAGAGAACTATCCTACCCATGATCTTGAACTCGCTGCCGTAGTTCATGCCCTAAAGACTTGGCGACATTACCTCCTTGGTAATCGTTGTGAGATCTATTCCGACCACCAAAGCCTCAAATATATTTTCACCTAGCCAGATCTTAATCTCAGGCAAAGACGCTGGATAGAGTCGATAAAAGATTATGACTTAGGAATTTCTTACACCCCAATCAAAGCCAATGTCATGGCTGATGCACTAAGTCGTAAGTCGTATTGTAACAACCTCATGTTACAACAGTATCAACAACTTCTATATGAGGAATTTCGCAAGCTTAATCTTGAGATAGTTCCTCATGGATTTCTTTCTACCCTGGTGGCGAAACCAACCCTTGAGGATCAAATTATAGTCGCCCAGAAACAAGATAGTGGTATTCGAGAGATCAAGGAGAACATTGCTAGCGGAGATGCTAAATGTATCTCTGCAAATGATCAAGGAACGATATTCTTTGAAAATCGTTTAGTAGTTCCTGAGAATGAAGACATAAGGCAGCTGATCCTTAAGGAAGCTCATGACACTCCCCTCTCCATTCATCCCGGTAGCACAAAAATGTACCGAGATCTACGCCAGAGATTTTGGTGGACCCGGATGAAGAGAGACATTGCACAATTTGTTGCCGAATGTGATGTTTGTCCTCGCATTAAGGAAGAACACCAAAGATCTACTGGTACTCTTCAACCATTGTCTATTCCAGAGTGGAAATGGGACAAGGTCGGTATGTACTTCATCACCGGCTTTCCAAAGTTGCTCACTTCCTTCCAGTTCGCGAGTCTATAACTGCTAGTCAGTTGGCGGACTTGTATGTCTCTAGAATTGTGTCTATTCACGGTGTTCCTTTGGAAATCAATTCTGATCGTGGTAGCCTTTTCACCTCTAGATTCTGGGAAAGTTTTCAAAATGCTATGGGAACTCATCTCTCCTTTAGTACAGCTTTCCACCCTCAGTCTAGCGGTCAAGTTGAAAGGGTTAATCAAATCTTAGAAGACATGCTCAGAGCTTGTGTTATCTCTTTCGGAAAGAATTGGGAGAAATCTCTTCCCTTCGCCGAATTTTCTTATAACAATAGCTATCAATATAGTCTGAACATGGATCCCTTTGAATTCCTCTATGGCCGACGATGTCGAACACCCCTAAACTGGTCAAAAACCGGTGAAAGACAAATCTTTGGACCGGATATGATCAAGGAAGCAGAAGAGCAAGTTCGCATTGTTCGTGATCGATTGAAAGCCGCCTAATCTCATCATAAAAGCTACTATGATCGTCATCATAGGGAACAAAGCTACAATCTTGATGAGAAGGCTTACCTTCGGGTTACTCCTCTGAAGGGAACCCAAAGATTCGGTATCAAAGGCAAGTTTGCCCCATGTTACATTGAACCTTTCCGCATTCTAGCTAAACGTGGAGAAGTTGCCTACCAACTTGAACTACCCCCGCACCTTTCCCGAGTACATGATGTATTCCATGTGTCACAACTCAGGCGTTGCTTCAGAGACCCCATCCGCGAAGTCGACCATGAAACGCTTGATCTCCAAGGTGACCTTTCTTATCGAGAGTACCCCGTTCGTATTCTTGATTCCGCAGAGCGTGTCACTCGTCGTCAGAAGATCAAGTTTCTCAAAGTGCAATGGTCACATCACTCCGAGAAAGAAGCAACATGGACAAGAGAAGACCGCCTCCATGCTGAGTACCCCTACTTCCTCCCGACGACTTCTGAATCTCGGGATGAGATTCTTTTGAGTGGGGGCGAGTTGTCAGAACCCCAACTAGGGTAAGTTCTAGGGCTTGTTACTCCGTTGTCATGAATTTTTTTTCAAAATGAAATTGAAAAATGGGGAAAAAGAATGCCCTGAGAAATTAATTCAAATGGCCAGATAAAAGTCTTTTTCCAAAAATCATTTGAATATTTGGAAAATTCCTATAAATGATGGTGATCATTTTAAAAGTGGTTTGCGTTATTTCCCATGCCCATGGAATATTCAAAATATTCAAAATGTGCCTTAGAAATTAAATAATACCCCTATTTGATTTGAAATTCAAATTATTTGAATTTCAAAAATCCCCAAACTTTGTGTGTGGCTAGCTATAGGCATTGAAAGGCCACATAAAAATTTGAGGATTTATAAAAATGTCTAGCTATTTTTTTTGCAAGACAAAACAAATTGCAGAAGAATAAAAATAGAAGAAAAAGAAAAGAAGGAAAGCATCCCACCTAGACCACTTACCTGGCGGCCCAGCCCAGCCCAGGGGGGCACATGCGTCTTCTTCTCGCCAGGCAGGCACGCAGGTCGCCGGCAAGCGACGTGCGGCCGCCAGGCAGCTGCCTGCCTCCCCCTGCCCTATCTCCTCGCCATGGAGACCGCTTCGAAGCCCTCCTCCACTTTCCCGTATCTCTGGTTCCCCTCCTCTCTCTCCCACACGGTTTTTGTCGGGACCCGGGGTTAGCGTATGCAAGTCCAGTTAAGACATAGTCATATGGAGAGCCGAGAACCGTACCCACTTGTCTAAGCAGACAAGGCCAAGCATTTTGAATCAATTTGAATCATTTTGAAATGTGTATGATATGTCTCTGATGTGTAATTGAAATGTAGCATGTTGCCATGGTTCAAGTTGCAAAAACTTTTGAATTGAATTTGATTTAAATCCATTTAAATCAAATAGCAAAATCTACTGATCACATTTTAAATTCAACTCAAACAAAGTTGAAAGTTGGATATTTGGATAGCTTATTTTCTCCTGATCATTTTTCATATATTATTTGTCCAATTTGGAGTTAACATGAATTTTCTATGAATTTCCAAAGTTTGGGCTATTTTCTGGATTTTCTGGAATTCTTTAATTCATTTCAATTTCTGGAAATTCATTTATGGCATCAGCATGACTTCATGCTGGCGTCAGGGGGCCACTGACTGCTGGGACCCACTGGTCAGCCTCTCACTGTTTAATTAAACGGTTTGAATTAAGTTAACTTAACAGGGGGGAATTAGTGAGGCTGGGCCCACATGTCATAGGCTGTGGGGGGGTCATTACGGGGGTAATTAGCCCGGGGCTAATCTGACAGGCCGGCGGCTAACCGCTGGTGGCCACCAGACGCGGCGGCGACGCGCGGGACGGCGGCTCCGGCCACCATTTGGTGCGCTGAGACCACCAAACGGAAGCCCGAGCTCGTCCGCATCAAGCCGAACACATCATGGCCACTGGAAATGCCGGAACCCTCGACGGCGCTGAGTTCTTGCGGAGGCCGTGGTCCGGCGACGACGAAGACGACGCTACGGTGGGTTTCGTGGGCATGCGATGGCTCGGACGAAACCTTCGAGCACCAGGATAATGATGCCCACAATGGTTGAGTCGATGGAGCACTGGGGCGACCTCAACGTCAACCATGGCGGCGACATGCTTCGGCAACCATGGCAAAAACGGCTAGAGACCAAGGGGGAGGGTGCCAGGTTGGGGGAAACGGGCAGGAGCTCACCACGAACTCGATGGCGTGGTCAGCGGGCTCGGGGAGGGTCTGGTCGCGGCGAATCGACGAGGTAGCTCCCCGGCGACCGGCGGCGATTCGGTGAGGCTCGCGTCTCCTCTGGATCAAATCAAGGCGCCGTCTTCTGCGAGGCGATGAAGTCGATGACGACGCACGCACGGGACAAGTTGGCTTGAGCTCTAGGCCATGGTGGCCATGTCTTCCACGGTGGCGCGCTCCGGCGAGTCCTCGGTTCGTGTTCGAATCCGGCGAGAACGAAGGGGGCAAGTGCACTGGAGGGAGGGGAATGGAGCTGGGCGTCTCCAGGACATCTCCAGACGCGATAAGGACGCCGGGGAGGCCTCCAGGAAGGCAGGTGGCGTGGCGGCCGCGGCATGCCGGCCACCGAGCTGCTTGCCGCCGCGCTAGAAGAAGACAAGGGGGGTTCAGGTGGGCTTGGGCCAGGGGGGGATGAGTTGGGCCGAATGGCCAGGTAAGCTCTCTTTTCCTTTTTCCTTTCTGTTTTCTTTTCTGTCTTTTTGTTTTGCTGTGCTAAATAAATAGCTAGGAATTTTATTAAATGCTGAAATTTTTTATATGGCCTCATAATAATATAGACTAGCCACTTATAAAGTTTCAACATTTTTAAAATTCAAATAATTTGAATCTTAACTCAAATAGGGTTTTTAAATTAAATCCAAGGCACTGTTTGAATATTTGAAAAATCCATGAGCATGGGGTGGGTCCCACATCACTTGATATGTGATCACACTCATTCATAAGACTTTTCGAAAATCTAACATGAATTTTTGGAGAAGATTTTTATCTGGCCTTTTGAATTAATTCATCTGGGGGGATTTCTTCTCCCATTTTGCTTTTGATTTTGATTTCAAAGATTTCTTTTGAAATTTTAACATGATGCAAGAGACTTGCTAACCCTAGCACATTACCTAACAGAGGGTTCTGACAACTCGCCCCCACTCAACAGAATCTCGTCCCGAGATTCAGAAGTCTGCGGGAGGAAGGTGGGGTACTCGGCACTGAGACGGTATTCTCTTTCCCACGTAGCTTCTCTCTCAGAGTGGAGTGACCATTGCACTTTCAGAAACCTAATCTTCTGACGACGAGTGACACGCTCTGCGGAATCAAGAACACGAACGGGGTATTCTCGATAAGAAAGGTCATCTAGGAGATCAAGCGTTTCATGGTCGACTTCGCGGATGGGGCCCTTGAAGCAACGCCTGAGTTGGGACACATGGAATACATCATGTACTCGGGAAAGGTGCGGGGGTAGTTCAAGTTGGTAGGCAACTTCTCCACGTTTAGCAAGAATGCGGAAAGGTCCGATGTAACGTGGGGCCAATTTGCCTTTGATACCGAAACGTTGGGTTCCCTTCAAAGGAGTAACCCGAAGGTAAGCCTTCTCATCCAGATTGTAGCTCTCTTGCCTATGATGACGATCATAGTAGCTTTTCTGACGAGACTGAGCTCCTTTCAATTGATCACGAACAATGCGAACTTGCTCTTCTACTTCCTTGATCATGTCCGGTCCAAAGAATTGTCTTTCACCGGTTTCTGACCAGTTTAGTGGTGTTCGACATCGTCGTCCATAAAGGAGTTCAAAAGGAGCCATGTTCAGACTAGATTGAAAACTATTGTTATAAGAAAATTCGGCGAATGGTAGAGATTTATCCCAATTCTTTCCGAATGAGATAACACAAGCTCTGAGCATGTCCTCGAGAATTTGGTTAACCCTTTCGACTTAACCGCTAGACTGAGGATGGAAAGCTGTACTAAAGGAGAGATGAGTTCCCATAGCATTATGAAAGCTTCCCCAAAATCTAGAGGTGAAAAGGCTACCGCGATCAGAATTGATTTCCAAAGGAACACCGTGAAGGGATACAATTCTAGAGACGTACAAGTCTGCCAACTGGCTAGCAGTTATAGACTCGCGAACTGGAAGGAAGTGAGCAACTTTGGAAAGCCTATCTATGACAACGAAGATGGCATTGTTTCCTTTCTGGTTTTTTGGAAAGCCGGTGATGAAGTCCATACCGACTTTGTCCCATTTCCATTCTGGAATAGACAAAGGTTGAAGTGTACCAGCAGGTCTTTGATGTTCTGCCTTAATGCGACGACAAACATCACATTCGACAACAAATTGAGCAATGTCTCTCTTCATCCTAGTCCACCAAAATCCCTGGCGTAGATCTTGGTACATTTTTGTGCTACCGGGATGAATAGAGAGGGGTGTGTCATGGGATTCTTTGAGGATGAGTTGCCTTAGATCCCTATTCTTAGGTACTACCAAACGATTTCCAAAGAATACCGTTCCTTTACTATCTGTGGAGAAACATTTAGCAACTCCGCTAGCAATGTTCTCCTTGATCCGGCGAACACCTCGTGCACGCCTTTGGGCAACTATGATTTGTTCCTCAAGAGTTGGTTTCTCCACCAAGGTAGAAAGATAGCCATGAGGAACAATCTCAAGATTAAGCTTGCGAAATTCCTCATGAAGAAGTGGTTGATACTGTTGTAACATGAGGTTGTTACAATACGACTTACGACTTAGTGCATCAGCCATGACATTGGCTTTGCCTGGGGTGTAAGAAATTACTACGTCGTAATCTTTTATCAACTCAATCCAGCGTCTTTGCCTGAGATTAAGATCTGGCTGGGTGAAAATGTATTTGAGGCTTTGGTGGTCGGAATAGATCTCACAACGATTACCAAGGAGGTAATGTCGCCAAGTTGTTAGGGCATGAACTACGGCAGCGAGTTCAAGGTCATGGGTAGGATAGTTCTCTTCATGTGGCCGCAACTGGCGTGAAGCATAAGTTACCACATGTCGATCTTGCAGAAGAATGCATCCTAACCCTTGCCGTGATGCGTCACAATAGATCTCGAAATTCTTTTTGGTGTTTGGAGGTGCAAGTACGGGTGCAGAAGTCAATCTTCTTTTTAGCTCTTCAAAGCTTTCCTGGCACTTGGGAGTCCATAGGAATTTCTTATCTTTCTTGAGGAGTTCAGTTAGAGGCTTTGCAACTTTAGAAAAGTTCTCGACGAAGCAACCGCAATAGCTGGCTAGGCCAAGAAAACTCCTAACTTGCTTAACCGATTCAGGTGGAGTCCAGTCAAGGACGGCCTGAACTCTCTCGGGATTCACAGCAATGCCTTTTGCAGAAATTACGTGGCCTAAGTAGGTCACTTCTGGTAGCCAAAATTCACACTTGGAGAATTTAGCATACAGGCGATGCTCTCTAAGTTTCATCAATACCAGCCTTAGGTGTTCGGCATGTTCTTCTTCGTTCTTCGAGTAGATGAGAATATCATCTAGATAAACCACAATAAATTTATCTAAGTACTCCATGAAGATCGAATTCATCATGCGTGAGAAAGTGGCGGGGGCATTGGTTAAACCAAAGGACATGACGGTGTACTCGTAAAGACCATAACGAGTAGTAAAAGCCGTTTTTGGAATGGCCTCGTTTCGGATTTTGATTTGATGATAACCTAATCTCAAATCCATCTTGGAGAAGACAGAGGATCCTGCAAGTTGATCATAAAGATCATTGATCCTGGGCAATGGGTACTTGGTCTTTATCGTCGCTAAATTTAGCGGGCGATAATCTACGCACATCCTTTCTGTTCCATCTTTCTTCGTTACGAACAGAACGGGGCAACCCCATGGCGATGAGCTAGGGCGGATGAAGCCTTTTTTCAACAAAGCTTCCAGTTGGGTTTTAAGCTCAGCTAACTCACGTGGGGCCATTTTGTATGGGCGTCTAGAAATTGGTGCGGTTCCTGGCGCAAGATCCACTATAAACTCTACACATCTGTCGGGTGGCATGGTTTAAGGGGTTGGATCTCTGGATAGCTTCCTAGAGGATGACCAAGGTTTACTAGGGGCTACAACAGATATGTCAGAGTAGCAAAGTACCCCAACACGATGGTTAGTGTGGTTCTTCTGGCTAGAAGACATCTAAAGTGGGAGAAAGAGCTGCAAATGAAACACTATAGGTTTCTAGAAGAAAACCTACATCAAACTCTATGGAACTGTCGGGCATGCCACCTAGAATTCTTCTGGAAAGACAATCGAAAGGGGGAGAAGGATTTTTGCAAATGCATCAGATTATGAAGAAACCTGGAATGACTCGGACAGCATAACGGCTGTAATTGCAAGAAAAAGACAATTTCTTACAACATGGAAATAGCACTTACATACGATGTAAGAAATCAGGAAGCATAACCACTCTAACAAACCGATCACAACTTTCCTACGGCTACAAGGAAGCAAACAACGAGATGTTCTAATCAGACAGAGGAGAGCCTAGTCCTATCTTCCCGTAGAATAAGATGAGGGTGACTCAGAACTCAGAACGAAGGGGTAAGGAGAAAAAAGAAGCCTTACGTTGTTCCCTTATATACCCAGAGTAACTATATAACTATAGAAGGCTAGACTCTACTTCGGCCAAGGCTACTAGTCCTACAGTCAGTCCTGCTCTGATACCAAGTCTGTCGGGACCCGGGGTTAGCGTATGCAAGTCCAGTTAAGACATAGTCATATGGAGAGCTGAGAATCGTACCCACTTGTCTAAGCAGACAAGGCCAAGCACAGAACGTTCTCGGAGAGCATCGTACGTGAGGGGCATCCCATCCAGGCCGGATGATCAACTGAGATGGGTCCTCATCGTCCGCACACAAGTCAAATGATATGGGTGGTGAACTCCGATATTCAAAGACAAGTCACCTCAACCATACTATCGACTATCTCATAACTCTTACATAAACTTACTCCAGCCCGATCACTTAGTCGGGGTCTAGGGCAGGCTCGATCATACCACAAAGTGTGCCCGAGACAGAGTCTTGAACAATCGCATCGCGATGCCCCAAGCTGCGCACATCTAAGGGCCACTTGGTGTATGAAAGACCGCCAGCCAGATCACAACTAAGGTCTCGAAAACCCATACAAAGACATGCATGTCATAAACATACACGCAGCACACATGCCTTGTATGAACAGTAGGTATCATTGCAATTCTCTACAAAGTATACATTTTTATTGATAACTCTTATAGAGTGCACACAGAGATCACAAACATGTGATCCAACATTACAACACAAGCGGAAGCAAAGTATGTCTGAGTACAGACAAGTTTAACAAATGGGTTAAGAAGCCTTATTTAAACACATGCCCTCCACGAGGGAACCAGTCGTCTGACTGGGACTAGACTAGCTTGATCTTCAGTCGTCCAGCTCGATGAAGAAGCCACCTTCGGGGTCAGTGGGTTCATATAAAACATAGATTAAGCAAACGTGAGTACAAAGTCGTACTCAGCAAGACTTACATAGGAGCTATACTACTCATGCATATGTATCAAGGTAAAGGGAGGTGGGGTTTCACTTGCAGAAGTGCCAGCTTTGACTTGGCTAGTCCTGAACTACGAGTACCAGACTTGAGGTAAGAAGCGTACACGAGTCCACTACTTTCTCCAACCAATTACACCACTATGGTGCCTTCCTTGACTTCCCCACGAGAAAGCACGCCATAGCACTCACACTTATCTTGGTGTGTTTTAGAAGTATCCAGTTCAAGTTGTCTAATAATCAAGCTAAGCTTTCCAAGCAGTCCATAACCGCGGACGCGGCTATTCGAATAGTTTTGTTAACCCTGCAGGGGTGTACCGCTACACACACATGATCATCATTTATCGCCTTTGATCTCGACACCATTCAAGGGGTGCCAGCGAGGATGCTCACCACAACTGTTACCTCATAGCCGATCTAGTCCGAGAAAGCCGCCTACTTGGGTTGGCTACCACTATCGTGAACCCGGCCGGTTTTCCGAAGTGGACCCAAGTGATGTTTGCGTGGTGCATAAGCCGGTCTCGGATGAGCCGTTCTCTCACTTAGCATCCAGGCCACAGACCTACCAGAACTCCGAACTATTGCGACATCTGGACATCGAAAGGGATGAGTTAGTAAGCTGAGAGGGGTCAGTGAGCCCAATGTGTGGTTGTACTCTTCATCTTGGATCACCACACAAGAACTCGGACTTAGGGCGGTGTTCAACGAGACAACCCACCGTGTACTCCTACACAGCCTCTCATCGTTCACCTTGTATTAGGGTAGATTCACCAACACTTTTCTACCATCATCATCATGATCACTACCATCCCGACTCAAATAACAGTATCATCATGGTATCACTCTAAGAATGCAATAAGCAGTAACAATTGCAGGGGCCACATGATATCAATCAACTCCTACATTTGCTAGGATTGTGGTTTGCTTACTACTGTGACAAAATGATAGGTCATGCAAAGGAATGGGTTCATCTATGCAGTAGAAACGCATCATGGTAATCATCATAAACAATGCATAAGCGAGACATGAGAGGGAAGTGGGATTTTATCGACATGATCAATGGGGGTTTGCTTGCCTTGCTGATGAGGTTCGGGTTCGGGGTCTTCAACGAAGGGGGCAGCCTCCTGCTCCGGTTCCACCTCTACTCGACAAACAACAAACAAGGTAGCAAAGTAAATACAATGCGCAATCACATGATGGAAGGTTGAAACTTGATGTATATGCTTTGATGTGTGAAGAAATTCCATTTAAATGGAGTATATTGCAAACTGAATTGCAAATTCAAACTCCAATTTGAATTCAAACTTAGCCAAGTTACATGTCACATTGTTTGATCAATTTGAATCATTTTGAAATGTGTATGATATGTCTCTGATGTGTAATTGAAATGTAGCATGTTGCCATGGTTCAAGTTGCAAAAACTTTTGAATTGAATTTGATTTAAATCCATTTAAATCAAATAGCAAAAGCTACTGATCACATTTTAAATTCAACTCAAACAAAGTTGAAAGTTGGATATTTGGATAGCTTATTTTCTCCTGATCATTTTTCATATATTATTTGTCCAATTTGGAGTTAATATGAATTTTCTATGAATTTCCAAAGTTTGGGCTATTTTCTGGATTTTCTGGAATTCTTTAATTCATTTCAATTTCTGGAAATTCATATATGGCGTCAGCATGACTTCATGCTGGCGGCAGGGGGCCACTGACTGCTGGGACCCACTGTTTAGCCTCTCACTGTTTAATTAAACGGTTTGAATTAAGTTAACTTAACAGGGGGGAATTAGTGAGGCTGGGCCCACATGTCATAGGCTGTGGGGGGGGGGGGGGGTCATTAGGGGGGTAATTAGCCCGGGGCTAATCTGACAGGCCGGCGGCTAACCGCCGGTGGCCACCAGACGCGGCGGCGACGCGCGGGACGGCGGCTCCGGCCACCATTTGGTGCGCTGAGACCACCAAACGGAAGCCCGAGCTCGTCCGCATCAAGCCGAACACATCATGGCCACTGGAAAGGCCGGAACCCTCGACGGCGTTGAGTTCTTGCGGTGGCCGTGGTCCGGCGACGACGAAGACGACGCTACGGTGGGTTTTTGTGGGCATGCGATGGCTCAGACGAAACCTTGGAGCACCAGGTTGATGATGCGCGCAATGGTTGAGTCGATGGAGCACTGGGGCGACCTCAACGTCAACCATGGCGGCGACATGCTTCGGCAACCATGGCGAAAACGGCAAGAGACCAAGAGGGAGGGCGCTAGGTTGGGGGAAACGGGCAGGAGCTCACCACGAACCCGATGGCGTGGTCAGTAGGCTCGGGGAGGGTCTGGTGGCGGCGAATCGACGAGGTAGCTCTCCGGCGACCGGCGGCGATTCGGTGAGGCTCGCATCTCCTCTGGATCAAATCAAGGCGCCGTCTTCTGCGAGGCGATGAAGTCGACGATGACGCACGCACAGGAAAAGTTGGCTTGAACTCTAGGCCGTGGTGGCCATGTCTTCCACGGTGGCACGCTCTGACGAGTCCTCGGTTCGTCTTCGAATCCGGCGAGAACGAAGGGGGCAAGTGCATTGGAGAGAGGGGAATGGAGCTGGGCATCTCCAGGACGTCTCCAGACGCGATAAGGACGTCGGGGAGGCCTCCAGGCAGGCAGGTGGCGTGGCGGCCGCGGCATGCCGGCCACCGAGCTGCTTGCCGCCGCGCTGGAAGAAGACAAGGGGGGTCCAGGTGGGCTTGGGCCAGGGGGGGATGAGTTGGGCCGAATGGCCAGGTAAGCTCTCTTTTCCTTTTTCCTTTCTGTTTTCTTTTCTGCCTTTTTGTTTAGCTGTGCTAAATAAATAGCTAGGCATTTTATTAAATGCTGAAATTTTTTATATGGCCTCATAATAATATAGACTAGCCACTTATAAAGTTTCAACATTTTTAAAATTCAAATAATTTGAATCTTAACTCAAATAGGGTTTTTTTAATTAAATCCAAGGCACTGTTTGAATATTTGAAAAATCCATGAGCATGGGGTGGGTCCCACATCACTTGATATGTGATCACACTCATTTATAAGACTTTTCAAAAATCTAACATGAATTTTTGGAGAAGATTTTTATCTGGCCTTTTGAATTAATTCATCTGGGGGGGTTTCTTCTCCCATTTTGCTTTTGATTTTCATTTCAAAGATTTCTTTTGAAATTTTAACATGATGCAAGAGACTTGCTAACCCTAGCACATTACCTAACAGAGGGTTCTGACAGTTTTGCACACACCCGAGAACTCGCCGCAGAGCACCGTCGCGCCTCGGCGTGGCCAACGACGTCGAGGAGGCAAACCGGCGTGTCCATCGCGTTCCCCGTCGTCGACTTCGTCACCAAGACAACTTCCGAGAGCTGGAGAGCTCTGATGACGGCAAATCGGGCGTTCTTCCTCCGCCACGGCCGCCGCACGCCAGCGAGGAATTCATCGCCTCCGTAGCTCCTGCGACCCCGCCGTCTTCTCTGTTAGCACTGGGGTGAGCTTCCCCTTCTTTTGCCCCTTGTAGCGCTCCTCCCCGTGGACGAAATCCCCGCGCCCGTCGAGCTCAACTCCGGCTGTCGCGCGCGAGTCGTCGCCGGTGGAGTTTCCGGCAGCCCAAGAGATCCCCATCTGCTCCATTCGACGCGGGTGAGAACGAGGAGCACGCCAGTGCCCTCCGTTTGGCCTTTGGAGCCCTGCACCGCCGTCCCGTACGGGCGCCGCTGCGTTTGGTGTCGCCGTCGGCTAGCCGCCGGCCTTTGCTGACGTGGCTGGGCGATTAGTGCTTAACCAGCCCCCTAATCCACCCTAGTGACACTGACAGTGGCCCCCACCCCCTAATCTTTTCGGCTTAAACATACAACCACTGACAGCCCGGCCCTACTGGTCAGTTTGACCAGTCAGCAGCCGTGACGTCAGGATGACACAATGCTGATGCAGAAAAGCCTTTTCCTGTTTAAAATAATTCCAGTAAATCCAGAAAATTGAATAAACTTTAGAAATTCATAGTTAATTCATATGAACTCCAAATTTAACATATAATATATGAAAAATTATCAGAAAAAAGCAAGGATTAAGAATATGCAATTTGTTTTCATGTTTGACAATTTTGAAATGGGGGAACAGTATCAAATGTGCATATGGCTTAATTTGAATTCAAATTTGAAGTTAGAATTTGCAAATCCTTTGCAATACACTTCAATTAAATTGAATTGTCAACATACCAGTACCATATACATCATGGACAACTATATCATGTGTATGTGCATTTTTCTTCCGAAGTTGTCCCCCCTTGTTGATGATTGCCTCCGACAAAAGACGTTCCGAGACGGTGATCACCCCGAAGAAGAAGACCACCGTTAAGACCCGTGTATCGTCAGCAAGGCAAGCAAACCCCATTGATCATGTCTATAAAATCCTACATCCCTCTAAGTCTCGCTTATGCATGTTTAGGAGATCACCGATACACGTTCTTTCGCATAGTTGAACCCATTCCAATGCATGACCTATCATTTTGTCACCGTATTAAGCAAACCACAATCCTAGCAGATTTAGGAGTTGAATGATGAGCATGTGGCCCCTGCAACTGTTACTGCCTTTTGCTTCTTAGTGATACAATGAGGATGTTGAGTCGGGATGGAATGAACACAGTGATGCTGATGATAACGTGTTGGTGAATCCACCCCTAAGAAAAGGTGAACGATGAGAGGCTGTGTAGGGGTACACAGTGGGTTGTATCGTTGAACACTGCCCTAGACCCCGAGTTCCTGTTTTGTGATCCAAGACAAAGAGTATGATCACATGTAGGGTTTTATGGGAGCCCCGTTTGGCCTCTTTACGTACCCGATCCGGTCCAGGAGTCACAATAGATTCGGGCTTTCCATTTGACTTATGCATAGATATGTGGGTGGACCTGTGAGGCAACGAAACCTTCTGTCAAAGGTGGCGTCTCGGTCCCTTGTATTATCTGATTCCGTTTCGTGGAACCGGCCGGACTCTCGAGCGGTGACAAACTCAGGTAGTCGACTCCTGGATTAGAGAAGGTGATGTGAGGGTAGTGCCTGGGTTTCATCCACGTCCGACACCCGCTTGAAGGGTGACAAGAACGAGGCGATAAGTGATGACACGCGTGTGAAGATGTACACCACTGCAGGGTTAATGAACTATTCGAATAGCCGTGTCCGCGGTTATGGACTACTTGGAGACCTTTACTTGATCATAGACAACTGAAATGGATACTTATAAAACTCGCAAGATAAGCGTGAGTGCTATGGCGTGTTTCCTCGTGGGGGAAGTCGAGGAAGTATCCATAGTGGTGTATTGTTTGGAGACTCGGTAGTGGACTCGTGTACGCTTCTTACCTCAAGTCTGGTACTCGTAGTACAAGACTAGCCAAGTCAAAGCTGGCACTTCTGCATGTTGAAACCCCACATCCTTTACCTTGAAACTTGAGCATGAGTAGTGTAGTTCTGATGTAAGTCTTGCTGAGTATGACTTTGTACTCACGTTTGCTTATTCTATGTTTTAGATGAGAACGCGGACCCCGATGGAGTCACCTTCGTGAAGCTCGACGTTGACCTTGGTAGTATAGTTCCAGACAGCAGTCTGGTCCATCGTGGAAGGGCATGTATGTTTACAAGGCTTCTCTAAGCCCTTTGTTAAACTTGTCTGTAATCAGACCTAATTTGCTTCCGTTGTATGATGTAATGATGATCACAGACATGTGATCTTTGCATGCTCTACTTGTAAGTCAATAAAGATAAACTTTGTAGAGTTATGTGATGATACCTGCTGTTCATACTAGGCATGTGTGCTGCGTGTATGCTTATAACATGCATGTCTTAGTATGGGTTTTCGAGACCTTAGTTGAGATCTGGCTGGCGGTCTTTTATACACCAAGTGGCCCTTAGATGTGCGCAGCTTGGGGCATCGCGATGCGATTAATCGTGACTCTGTCACTTGCACACTTTGTTGTATGATCGAGCCCTCCCTAGACCCCGACTAAGTGATCGGGCTGGAGTAAGTCTATGTAAGAGTTAGGATTCAATCGATAACATGGTTGACGCGACTTGTCTATGAGTATGGGATTCACAAACCATAGGCAATTAGACTTGTGAGCGGACGTTGAGGACCCATCTCAGTTGATCATCCGGCCTGGATGGGATGCCCCTCACGTTTGATGCTTTCTGAGAGTGTTCTGTGCTTGGCCTTGTCTGCTTAGACAAGTGGGTACGACTCTCGGCTCTCCATGTGATTGCATCGTGACTAGAATTACATACGCTAACCCCGGGTCCTGACAGGGTACTTTGGTACTCTGACATATCTGTTGTAGACCCTAGTAAGCCATGGTTATCCTCTACGAAACTACCCAGTAACCCAACTCCTTAAACCTAGTCACCCGGCAGATGTGTAGAATTCATTGTAGATCTTATGCCAGGCACCGCCCCAATTTCCAGACGCCCATATAGAATGGCCCCACATGAGTTAGCTGAGCTTAAAATCCAACTGGAAGCTTTGTTGGAAAAAGGCTTCATCCGCCCTAGCTCATCACCATGGGGATGCCCCGTTCTGTTCGTAACGAAGAAAGATCAAACAGAAAGGATGTGCGTAGACTATCGCCCGCTAAATCTAGCGACGATAAAGAACAAGTACCCACTTCCCAGGATCAATGATCTTTATGATCAACTTGCTGGATCCTCTGTCTTCTCCAAGATCGATTTGAGATTAGGCTATCATCAAATCAAAATCCGAAACAAGGACGTTCCCAAGACGACTTTCACTAATCGATATGGTCTTTACGAGTTCACCGTCATGTCCTTCAGTTTAACCAATGCCCCCGCCACTTTCTCGCGCTTGATGAATTCGATCTTCATGGAGTACTTAGATAATTTTTTTGTAGTTTATATTTATGACATTCTCATCTACTTGAAGATCGAAGAAGAGCACGCAGAACATCTTACGCTGGTATTGCCACCGCTTCGTTGAGAACTTCTCCAAAGTTGCAAAGCCTCTAACGGAACTCCTCAAGAAAGATAAGAAATTCGAATGGACTCCCAAGTGCGAGGAAAGCTTTCAAGAGCTGAAAAGAAGATTGACTTCTGCACCCGTACTTGCACCTCCACACACCAAAAGGGATTTCGAGATCTATTGTGATGCCTCACGGCAAGGGTTAGGGGGCATACTTATGCAGGATCTCCATGGGGTAGCATACGCTTCACGCTAGTTGCGTCCACATGAATAGAACTATCCTACCCATGATCTTGAACTCGCTGCCGTAGTTCATGCCTTGAAGACTTGGTGACATTACCTCCTTGGTAATCGTTGTGAGATCTATTCCGACCACCAAAGCCTCAAATACATATTCACCCAGCCAGAGCTTAATCTCAGGCAAAGACGCTGGATTGATTTGATAAAATATTATGACTTAGGAATTTCTCATACCCGAGGCAAAGCCAATGTCATGGTTGATACAATAAGTCGCATTGTAAAAACCTTACGTTACAACAGTATCTACCAGTTCTCTATGAGGAACTTCGAAATATTAATCTTGAGATTGTTCCTTATGGATTCCTTTCCACCTTGGTAGTGAAACAAATTCTTGAGGATCAAATCAAAGCTGCACAGAAACGTGCTCGAGGTATCCGATATATCAAAGGAAACATTGCTAGTGGTAAGGCTAAATATTTTACCCTAGACAATGAGGGTATTGTATACTTCGAGAACAAGATAGTAGTACCGAAGAATAAGAACCTTAGACATCTGATCCTTAAATAATCCCATGACTCTCCCCTCTCGATTCTTCCCGGTAGTACTAAAATGTATCAAGATCTACACCAGAGATTTTGGTGGAGTAGGATGAAGAGAGATATTGATCGATATGTTGCTGAATGTGATGTTTGTCGTCGCATTAAGTCAGAACATCAAAGACCTTCTCGTACTCTTAGACCTTTGCCTATCCCCGGGTGGAAATGGCATAAAGTCAGTATAGACTTCATCACTGGCTTTCCAAAAACTCAGAAAGGAAATGATGCCATCTTTGTTGTCATTGACCGACTTTTGAAAGTTGTTCACTTCCTTCCTATTCGCGAGGCTATGAATACTAGCCAGTTAGCAGACTTGTTTGTCTCCCGAATCGTGTCTCTTCACGGTGTTCCTTTGGAAATCAATTCAGACCGTGGTAGTCTTTTCACTCCTCGATTTTGGGAAAGTTTTCAGAATGCTATGGGAACCCACCTCTCCTTTAGCACCGCTTATCACCCGCAATCCAGTGGTCAAGTAGAAAGGGTCAATGAAATTCTCAAAGACGTGCTTAGAGCTTGTGTTATATCATTCGGAAAGAATTGGGAGAAGTCTCTTCCATTCGCCGAATTTGCTTATAACAATAGTTTCCAATCTAGTCTGAACATGGCTCCTTTTGAATTCCTCTATGAACGACGATGTCGAACACCTTTAAACTAGTCATAAACCGGTGAAAGACAACTCTTTGGACCGGATATGATCAAGGAAGCAGAAGAGCAAGTTCGCATTGTGCATGATCAATTGGAAGCAACCCAGTCTCATCAGAAAAGCAACTATGATCGTTATCATAGGCAAGAAAGCTACAATCTGGACGAGAAGTCTTACCTTCGGGTTACTCCTCTGAAGGGAACCCAATGATTCGGTATCAAAGGAATGTTGGCCCCACGTTACATCAGACCTTTCCACATTCTTGCTAAACGTGAAGAAGTTAGGTACCAACGGTAACTACCCCTACACCTTTCCCGAGTACATGATGTATTCCATGTGTCACAACTCAGGCATTACTTCTAGGACCCCATCCGCGAAGTCGACCATGAAACGCTCGATCTCCAAGATGACCTTTCCTATCAAGAATACCCCATTTGTATTCTTGATTCAGCAGAGCGTGTCACCCGTCGTCATAAAATTAAGTTTCTTAAAGTGCAATGGTCACACCACTCTGAGAAAGAAGCCACGTGGGAAAGTGCAATGGTCTCAGTGCCGAGTACCCCTCCTTCCTCCCGATGACTTCTGAATCTCGGTACGAGATTCTTTTGAGTGGGGGAAAGTCGTCAGAAACCTCTGTTAGATATGTGCTAGGATCGAGCCTCACTTGCATTCATGTCAAAAATTTCAAATGAAATTGAAATGGGAGAGAGAACACCCCCACGATGAATTTAATTCAAATGGCCATTTTAAAAGTTGCTCCAAAAATTCCTTTTGCATTTTTGAAAAGTCTCATAATTGAGTATGATCACATATTAAGTGATTTTGAATCAATCCCATGCTCATCGATTTTTCAAATATTCGAAAAGGAGCCTGGAATTAATCAAATACCCCTATTTGAATTTGAATTCAAATATTTTGAATTAAAAAATGTTCAAACTTTGTGCTGTGACTAGCTACTGGTCATGTAAATCCATATAAAAGATTTGAGCATTTAACAAAATGTCTAGCTATTTTATTTAGCAAGTCAAAACAAAATGCAGAAAAGAAAAACAAACAGAAAATAGAAAAGAGGACTACCCGTCAAAATGGCCCAACTCACCCCCCAGCCCAGCTAGCCAGCCCAGGCCCACTCCTCCTTGTCGTCTACCACAGGCAGGGGCACGCACAACTACGTGCCAGCCATGTCGTGGTCGCCGACGACCAGCCTGGCCACGCAGCTGCTCCCCTGACTCTCTAGCCTTGCCACGTCGACACCTAGAGACGCCCTGGTCACTTTCCCCCTCTCGCAGCTCTCTTCCCCGCTTTGGTTCTTCGTCTCCGTCACCGACAGAAGCTCGCCGGAGAACACCACCGTGCACAATCGCGGCCACCGCAGGAACCAACCCCGACCACCATGTCCCCCTGCTCGCCGTCCTCCGCTACACCAAGACGCAGAAGATGGCGAGCATGAAGCCTCCGTAGCTTCCAGAATCGAACTCGCGCCTCCGCGGACCCGAGGAAACTCCGACGACGATTCCGTCGCCGACGAGCCTCCATTCTCCCCACAGCCTAAACCGTTGAGCTCAGGGTGAGCTTCTCTCTGTTTACCCTAACATAATTCGCCCCGTTAGTCCTCTGTCTTCGATTGCCATGCGAGCAGAAGACCACCGCCGCCATGGACGACGGCGAGGGAGCTCCAGTGCTCCTCCGTGATGTCTGTCGCATTCCTGGCGCTCCCAGCTTCCCGTAGCGCTAACACACGTTCAATGTAATCCACAGTGACGACCTCGCCATTGATGCCCCGCCACGGACGCCGCTAGGGGTTGACGCCCGCGACGCTCCGGCGCCCCCAAGTGGCCCTGCCTTGCACCATGTGATGCGCGACACAACAAGCTTCTGAACGCACCTAGCCGCATCCATTTCGGTGGCCGGAATCGCCTCTCGTGTGTGCGCCGCCGCGGTTTTGGTCATCGGCGGCTAACCGCCGGCGAGGCCGACGTGGCCCGCTGTTAGCACTAATTACTAACCCCCCCTGGGCCACCTACATGTGGGCCCAGGCTGCTAATCCCCCTGGGTTAACTTAATTAAACAGAGGCAATTAACTAACCCCCACTGACATGCAGGCCCCACCAGTCAGAGCACCCCCACATAAGGATGATGCAACAGTGACGCAATAAACTCTTTTTTCAATTTACAGAATAATTCAGAAAAGTCAAAAAATGAATTAAACTTTGGAAATTCATAACTAATTTAATTTAACTCCAAATTGGACATATAATATATGTAAAATTATCAGAACAATGCAAGGATTCTGAATATGGACTTTGTTGTCATGTTTGACCATTTTAAAATGGGGGGGGGGAAAGAAGCATATGTCCATATGAGCCCTTTTCAAATTCAAATTTGGAGTGATTTTGCAAATTCCTTTGCAACACAGTTCTTTTAAATGGAATGCCCAACATATTGCAAAAATGAACATCACATTATAACATTGATCATGTGAATGTGCATTGTACTTTATATTGATCACTTTGATTTCTTTGTTTGCTCGGATAGAATTGGAGCCGGAACCCGAGATCACCCCCTCCGTTGAAGATACCGCGTACGACCCTCGTCAGCAAGGCAAGAAAACCTCCATTGATCATGTCGATAAAATCCTAATGCCCTCTTAGTCTCGCTTATGCATTGTTTAGGATGCTCACCATGATACGTTTCTACCGCATAGTTGAACCCATTCCTTTGCATGACCTATCATCTTGTCACAGTAGTAAGAAAAACCACAATCCAAGCAGATGTAGGAGTTGAATGATATCATGTGGCCCCTGCAACTGTTACTTCTTATTGCATGCTTAGAAATGAGGTTACTAATTTGTGAGTCGGGATGGTAGTGATCATGATGATGATGGTCGAAATGTGTTGGTGAACTTGACGTAAACAAGGTGAACGATGAGAGGCTGTGTAGGAGTACACAGTGGGTTGTCTCGTTGAACACCGCCTTAAGCCTGAGTTCTTGTATGGTGATCCAAAACAAAGAGTGGAACCACACATTGGGCTCACTGACCCCTCTCGACCTAGTACCTCACCCCGTTTTGAACCCAAGAAGTCGCATTAGTTTACAAGTTCTGGTAGGGCTGTGGCACGGTCTGCGAAGTGGAAGAACGGCTACTCAGACCAGCTTGGGACCCTGCACACATCGTTTGAGGCCGTACTGGATCCTCGGCCGGACTTCCTTACGGATCCCCCTCAGATAGGCGACTCTCTGGACTAAATCGGAGCTGCGAGCGAAGTGTTGTGGTGAACATCCTCGCCGGCACCCCTTGAATGGTGTCGAGACCTGGCGGTAACTGATGGTCATGTGTGTGTAGTAGTACACCCCTGCAGGGTTAATAAAACTACTCGAATAGCCGCGTCCTTGGTTATGGACTACTTGGTTATCTATGCTTGATTATTAGACAAATTTAACGAAAACTCTAAAACTTGCCAAGATAAAAGTAAGTGCTATGGTTTGCTTTCTCGTGGGAAGTCGAGGAAGGATCCATAGTGGAGTATTGTTTGGGAGACTTGGATAGCGGACTCGTGTACGCTTCTTACCTCATTCTGGTATTCGTAGTACAGGACTAGCCAAGTCAAAGCTGGCACTTCTGCATTGAAACCCCACCTCCCTTTGCCTTGATACTTGAGCATGAGTAGTATAGTTCCTACGTAAGTCTTGCTGAGTACGAATTTGTACTCACGTTTGCTTATTTATGTTTTTAGATGAATCCACTGACCCCGATGGTGGTTTCTTCTTGGAGCTCGACGACTGATCAAGCTAGTGTAGTCTCTAGTAGGGTTCTGGTTCCCTCGTGGAGGGCTTGTGTTTAAATAAGGCTTCTTAAGCCATTTGTTAAACTTGTCTGTACTCAGACCTAAGTTGCTTCCGCTTTTACTAATGTAATGTTGGATCACAGTCTTGTGATCTCTGTGTGTACTCTATAAGAGTTAAATAAAGATGTAAATTTTGTGGAGTAATGTGATGATACCTGCTGTTCACACTGGACATGTATGCTGCGTGTATGTTTATAACATGCATGTCTTAGTGTGGGTTTTCGAGGGCTTGGTTGTGATCTTGCTGGCGGTCTTTTATACATCAAGTGTCCCTTAGATGTGCACAGCTTGGGGCATCGCGATGCGATTGCTCGTGACTCTGTCTCGTGGCACACTTTGTTGTATGATTGAGCCCGCCCGAGACCCCGACAAAGTTATTGGGCTAGAGTCTGTTTATGTAAGTGTTATAATTCAATCGATAATGTGGTTAAGGCGACTTGTCTATGAGTATGGGATTTCACCACCCATAATCATTTAGATTTGTGAGCGGATGATGAGGATCCATCTCAGTTGATCATCCGGCCTGGATGGGATGCCCCTCACGTTCGATGCTTTCCGAGAGTGTTCTGTGCTTGGCCTTGTCTGCTTAGACAAGAGGGTACGACTCTCGACTCTCCATATGATTGTTTTGTAACAGGAATTACATACGCAAACCCCGGGTCCCGCCACTTGTCTTCTAGCGCATTGAATGCGTTGTGCTCTTTGTTGGGCGGTGGGAACCATCTGGATTGCTCCACCCTTCCGGAACTGATGTGAAGCTCTCGTCCGCATGCCTTGCGTGGCGTTCCCGGCATCTCCTTGTCGGAATCTTTCATGGTCTCTCTTGAACTGTGCGAGAGGCATGGCTAGAACCCAGGGAAACAGGGTACCCCAGTATCCGGTTACCTGTTGGCCTCCTGAAAATCGATGAGCTGGTGGTCTAGAGAGTCCGCCGCGGCATCGGCGTATGCCACTTCCCTTTTTCCCTCTTATTGGCGGATTGCGTCGCCCTTTCGTCGGCTTCCGTCGGCGTACGGGCTAATGCATATGCCCTGACCGCTTCCGTAGCTGCGCAATGGGCGTGTGCGATCGGGATGGAGACGGGGAGACAACCAGGGTGCTGGAGTGAAAAGGGGTCGCCAATCGGGCATGACCGATCTCAATGATGGAAATAGCCAGGAAATCGGTGATGCTCGCGCTGGCCGGGATAATGGAGGAATCGGTCACCAGACGATGCCTCGCCCTGAACGCGCGCAGGGCAACACCGTCAGAACAATCGCCTCCGGCAGGCACCCGGGCGGCGGCGTAGGGCGCTACGATCCTTTTCGTAGTAAGTCAAAGCCATGTCGATTGATGGGTTAGGGAATGGGCTGTTTGCTTGAAGTACCGAAGGTGGGGAAATCTGAATGTGGTTGAATTAGTATAACTTTGGAGGGAAGCCTTCAGTAGGAGGTGTGACTGGAACTTACGTTTTTTTATCCCAAACGCTTCTTCTTTACAAACTGTGTGCCTCTACTTTGATAAAAGCCATCCAATCAGGTTGCAGAACCATCTCCTCGCGGATCGCGCTGAGATCCAATGACTACCATTCGACACTAAGGTTACATCCAAAGGCCACGGTTGTGCGCTGTGGCTACGAGATTATTCCGGCTGGTTTTTGAGACGGTCAACCGGGTTTTCCAGTGTTTGACCAACATTCAACTAATGGAGTTTGTACACTACGTGCCACCAGTTTTTGTCAAATCTCATCCCGTTTTTCCGCCCTTACCACATACCATGTTTTTCAAATCTTATCCAGTGTTTGACCAACATTCAACTATGTTTGACCAACATTTTTCTACCCTTACCACGTACCATGTTCGTGAAATGATGACGGCATGCCAAATCTAATCCCGTTTAGAGGTCATTTTAATCGACTTTTAATTTCATGGTCCTTTTGCTAAAAAGTATCAGTAAATGCATAATATTTATCAAACGAGGTCCAGACTGTTTGAAATTTTATGATGTTAGTGTGAATGCTTAGTTGTGAACACATCAAAAGTTTGGGGTTCAAATCTTTAACAAATAATATGTTGTATTTGTGATGTGGTTTCCTTTAGAAATCCTGATGATTCAAAGGGAATGGTCGAGTTTTGTACACATACACTATTGGTGAAATGATGACAACATGCCAAGTTTCATCCAATTTAGAGATCATTTGAATTGATTAACATTTTCAGGGTCGTGTTGCTCGAAAATGATTCACTTGTTCCATTATATTTATCAAATGAACTTAAAATTGTTTGAAATCGTAGGATACCAGTGTGAGTTCTTAATTCAGAACACACACAAAAAATGCAGGCTACAGGATTTTGGAAAGACATGTTCTCTTTGTAATGTGGTTGTTTCACGTATAAACCCTGGCATTTCAATAGGAATGGCCCAATTTTGTACACTAAGTGCCATCAGTTTTATTCATAATCCTCTCAATTTTTTTACCACGTAACATGTTCATGAAATGATGACAACATGTCAAATCTCATCCTATTCAGAGGTCATTTTAATCGACTTTCAATTTCATGGGCGTTTTGTTCAAAAAATATATCACTAAATGCATAATATTTAGCAAATGAAGTTGCAACTATTTGAAATTTTAGGATGTTAGTGTGAATGCTTATTGGTGAACACATAAAAAGTTTGGGGTTCAAATCACTTAAAAATAATATGTTGTATTTTAAATGTGGATGTTTCCAGTAGAAACACAGATGCTTTGAAGTGAATGATACAACTTCATACACGAAGTACCAGTGGTTTTCATAATAACCATATTTAAATTTAACGACATACATTGTTGGTGAAATGATGAGAACATGCCAAGTTTCATCCAATTTAGAGTTCATTTGAATTGATTTTCATTTCCATGGTTGTTTTTCTCGAGAATGACCTGGAAAATTATATTTGTCAAACGAAGTCAAAACTGCTTCAAATTTTGGGATACCAGTGTGAGTGCCTATTGCTTAACGCATAAAAAATTGGTGGTTTAAAGGATTTTAGAATAACATGTTGTCTTTGTAATGTGGTTATCTCACATAGAAACCCTGGTATTTGGATAGGAATGGCCCATTTTGTACACAAAGTACCCCTATTTTTTATTATGATAATCTCAAATTTACACAACATTCCGGTTTGGTGAAACGATGACAACATGCAAAGTCTCATATTGATTAGTCATCATTTGAATTGGTTTTCAATTTCAAAGTCCTTTAGAGTTTATACCCACCAGCTCTTACAAGGCAAACAGTTATATTCATGTATCTATATGCTTTTACATCTGTACCGCAAAGCAATCAATGAGAAAAATGGATAGCTTCGTACGGAAGCCTTCCTTAGGATCACCACACAAGAACTCGGACTTAGGGCGGTGTTCAACGAGACAACCCACCGTGTACTCCTACACAACCTCTCATCGTTCACCTTGTATTAGGGTCGATTCACCAACACTTTTCTACCATCATCATCATGATCACTACCATCCCGACTCACATAACAGTATCATTATGGTATCACTCTAAGCATGCAATAAGCAGTAACATTTGCAGGGGCCACATGATATCAATCAACTCCTACATTTGCTAGGATTGTGGTTTGCTTACTACTGTGACAAAATGATAGGTCATGCAAAGGAATGGGTTCATCTATGCGGTAGAAACGTAGCATGGTAATCATCCTATACAATGCATAAGCGAGACATGAGAGGGAATTGGGATTTTATCGACATGATCAATGGGGGTTTGCTTGCCTTGCTGACGAGGTTCGGGTTCGGGGTCTTCAACGAAGGGGGCAGCCTCCTGTTCTGGTTCCACCTCTACTCGACAAACAACAAGCAAAGTAGCAAAGTAAATACAATGCACAATCACATGATGGAAGGTTGGAACTTGATGTAAATGCTTTGATGTGTGAAGCAATTCCATTTAAATGGAGTATATTGCAAATTGAATTGCAAAAACAAACTCCAATTTGAATTCAAACTCAGTCAAGTTATATGTGACATGGTTTGATCAATTTGGATCATCTTCAAATGTGTATGATATGCCTCTGATGTGTGGTTGAAATATAGCATAATTCCATGGTCCAAGGTGCAAAAGCATTTGAATTGAATTTGAATAAATTCCAAATAATTCAAATGACATATGCTATTGGTCCCATTTTAAAATACTCTCAAACATAGTTGAAAGTTGGATTTTTGGATAGCTTATTTTCTCCGGATCATTTTTCATATATTATTTGTCCAATTTGGAGTTGATATGAAATTTCTATGAATTTCCAAAGTTTGGGGTATTTTCTGGAATTTTCTGAATTCTTTAATTCAATTTATTTTCTGGAAAAGGTTTACTGCGTCAGCATGACCTCATGCTGGCGTCAGGGGGGGGGGGGCTGACATGTGGGCCAGGGGTGTCAGTGGCTGGTTAATTTAATCCGGCTGGGTTAACTTAACCGGTGGCTTAATTAAGCCACTGGGCCCACTGGTCAGTGGCCCAGGGTGGGGTTAGGAGGGGGATTAGTGGCTAACCCATCGGCGGCTAAACGCCGGCGGCCAACCCACGGCGGCGCTGCACGGGAGGAGGCTGCTGTGGTCCGTTTGAAGCGCTGGAGGCACCAAACGCAAGCTCGTGGAGCCGCGCGTCTCGGGGAGGGTCCAGGTGACCAAGGAGGCCACCGGAGCGACGCCGGCGACGACCTTCCGCGGCGGCCGTGGCACGGGCTCGGGGTGGATCTCGCTGCAGAGCATCATTTGAGCCACCGCTGGGCGCGTTCGAAGTAGCAGTTCACGGCGGAGGTGATGGACAAGACGGCGAGGATGATTGCCTAGCAGATGCTCGCCGACGACGACCGTGGAGGCTCGGTACTCCGGCGACCATGGAAATCGGTGACAGAGGAAGAAATCGAGGGGGAGAGGTTAGGGCTTTTGACCGTGAGCTCACCAGGAACTCAACGGAGGTGGTGGCGAGGACTGGGGTGGCTCGACGGTGATGTAATCGACGATGTTTCGCAGCGGCCGTAGATGAAGACGACGACGCGATTCGGCAGCTCCAGGGGGCTTCAGCTCCCCATATTCCGCTCAAAGACGAAGACAACTGCGGTGAAGACGATGGACAGGATCCGGGGGCTTCTCGGCGTCGATGGCTACGCGGGCTTGACGGTGCTCCGGCGAGCTTCACGGACGTCGGCGGAACGGGCGAGAGAGGAGGGGGAGGTGGTTCTGGAGGAAGGGGAGTGGACGTGGGCGTCCCCAGCGTCTCCGTGGCGTGGCTAGAAGGCGCGGGAGGGGAAGGTGGCGTCTGGAGAGGCGGCGACGTGCACGGCTAGCTCGGTGGCATTCCACCGAGCAGCTTGGAGGCGCGGGATCGTCGAAGAAGACCCCTGTGCCCTTTTGGGCCGGCTGGGCTGGATGGGCTGCTCTCGCCTGGGTGCCAGGTAAGTGTTTCTTCTTCCTTTTCTGTTTTTCTTTTCTGACATTTGTTTTGCTGAGCTAAACTAAATAGCTAGGCATTTTATTAAATGATGAAAAATTTTATATGGCCTCATAATAATATAGACTAGCCACTTATAAAGTTTCAACATTTTTAAAATTCAAATAATTTGAATCTTAACTCAAATAGGGTTATTTGATTAATTCCAAGGCACTGTTTGAATATTTGAAAAATCTATGAGCATGGGATGGGCCCCACATCACTTGATATGTGATCACACTCATTTATAAGACTTTTCAAAAATCTAACATGAATTTTTGGAGAAGATTTTTATCTGGCCTTTTGAATTAATTCAACTGGGGGGGGGGGGTTCCTTCTCCCATTTTGCTTTTGATTTTGATTTCAAAGATTTCTTTTGAAGTTTTAACATGATGCAAGAGTACTGGCTAACCCTATCACATTACCTAACAGAGGGTTCTGACAACTTGCCCCCACTCAACAGAATCTCGTCCCGAGATTCAGAAATCTGCGGGAGGAAGGAGGGATACTCGGCACTGAGACTGTCTTCTCTCTCCCACGTAGCTTCTCTCTCAGAGTGGTGTGACCATTGCACTTTAAGAAATCTAATCTTCTAATGACGAGTGACACGCTCTGCGGAATCAAGAATACGAACGGGGTATTCTCGATAAGAAAGGTCATCTTGAAGATCAAGCGTTTCATGGTCGACTTCGCGGATGGGGTCCTTGAAGCAACGCCTGAGTTGGGATACATGGAATACATCATGTACTCGGGAAAGGTGCGGGGGTAGTTCAAGTTGGTAGGCAACTTCTCCACGTTTAGCAATAATGCGGAAAGGTCTGATGTAACGTGGGGCCAACTTGCCTTTGATACCGAAACGTTGGGTTCCTTTCAGAGGAGTAACCCGAAGGTAAGCCTTCTCATCCAGATTGTAGCTCTCTTGCCTATGATAATGATCATAGTAGCTTTTCTGACGAGACTGGGCTGCTTTAAATTGATCACGAACAATGCGAACTTGCTCTTCTGCTTCCTTGATCATATCCGGTCCAAAGAATTGTCTTTCAGCGGTTTCTGACCAGTTTAGTGGTGTTCGACATCGTCGTCCATATAGGAGTTCAAAAGGAGCCATGTTCAGACTAGATTGAAAACTATTGTTATAAGCAAATTCGGCGAATGGAAGAGACTTCTCCCAATTCTTTCCGAATGAGATAACACAAGCTCTGAGCATGTCTTCATGAATTTGGTTAACCCTTTCGACTTGACCGCTAGACTGAGGATGGAAAGCTGTACTAAAGGAGAGATGAGTTCCCATAGCATTCTGAAAGCTTCCCCAAAATCTAGAGGTGAAAAGGCTACCGCGATCAGAATTGATTTCCGAAGGAACACCGTGAAGGGACACAATTCTGGTGACGTACAAGTCCGCTAACTGGCTTGCAGTTATAGACTCGCGAACCGGAAGGAAGTGAGCAACTTTGGAAAGTCTATCTATGACAACGAAGATGGCATTGTTTCCTTTCTGGGTTCTCGGAAAGCCGGTGATGAAGTCCATACTGACCTTGTCCCATTTCCACTCGGGAATAGACAAAGGTTGAAGTGTACCAGCAGGTCTTTGATGTTCTGCCTTAATGCGACGACAAACATCACATTCGGCAACAAATTGAGCAATGTCTCTCTTCATCCTAGTCCACCAAAATCTCTGGCGTAGATCTCGGTACATTTTTGTGCTACCGGGATGAATTGAGAGGGGTGTGTCATGGGTTTCTTTGAGGATTAGTTTCCTTAGTTCCCTATTCTTAGGTACTACCAAACGATTTTCAAAGAATACCGTTCCTTTACTATCTGTGGAGAAACATTTAGCAACTCCGCTAGCAATGTTCTCCTTGATCCGACGAACACCTCGTGCACGCCTTTGGGCAACTATGATTTGATCCTCAAGAGTTGGTTTCGCCACCAAGGTAGAAAGATAGCCATGAGGAACAATCTCAAGATTGAGCTTGCAAAATTCCTCATGAAGAAGTGGTTGATACTGTTGCAACATGAGGTTGTTACAATATGACTTACGACTTAGTGCATCAGCCATGACATTGGCTTTTCCTGGGGTGTAAGAAATTACTACATCGTAATCTTTTATCAACTCAATCCAGCGTCTTTGCCTGAGATTAAGATCTGGCTGGGTGAAAATGTATTTGAGGCTTTCGTGGTCGGAATAAAGCTCACAACGATTACCAAGGAGGTAATGTCGCCAAGTTGTTAGGGCATGAACTACGGCAGCGAGTTCAAGGTCATGGGTAGGATAGTTCTCTTCATGTGGCCGCAACTGGCGTGAAGCATAAGCTACCACATGTCGATCTTGCAGAAGTATGCATCCTAACCCTTGCCGTGATGCGTCACAATAGATCTCGAAATCCTTTTTGGTGTCTGGAGGTGCAAGTACGGGGGCAGAAGTCAATCTCCTTTTTAGCTCTTGAAAGCTTTCCTCGCACTTGGGAGTCCATAAGAATTTCTTATCTTTCTTGAGGAGTTCAGTTAGAGGCTTTGCAACTTTAGAAAAGTTCTCGACGAAGCGACGGCAATAGCTGGCTAGGCCAAGAAAACTCCTAACTTGCTTAACCGATTCAGGTGGAGTCCAGTCAAGGACGGCCTGAACTCTCTCGGGATTCACAGCAATGCCTTTTGCAGAAATCACGTGGCCTAAGTAGGTCACTTCTGGTAGCCAAAATTCACAAGAGAATTTAGCATACAGGCGATGCTCTCTAAGTTTCATCAATACCAGCCTTAGGTGTTCGGCATGTTCTTCTTCGTTCTTCGAGTAGATGAGAATATCATCGAGATAAACCACAACAAATTTATCTAAGTACTCCATGAAGATCGAATTCATCATGCGTGAGAAAGTGGCGGGGGCATTGGTTAAACCAAAGGACATGACGGTGTACTCGTAAAGACCATAACGAGTAGTAAAAGCCGTTTTGGGAATGTCCTCGTTTCGGATTTTGATTTGATGATAACCTAATCTCAAATCCATCTCGGAGAAGACGGAGGATCCTGCAAGTTGATCATAAAGATCATTGATCCTAGGACATGGGTACTTGTTCTTTATCGTCGCTAAATTTAGCGGGCGATAGTCTACGCACATCCTTTCTGTTCCATCTTTCTTCGTTACGAACAGAACGGGGCAACCCCATGGCGATGAGCTAGGGCGGATGGAGCCTTTTTCCAAAAAAGCTTCCAGTTGGGTTTTAAGCTCAGCTAACTCACGTGGGGCCATTTTGTATGGGCGTCTAGAAATTGGTGCGGTTCCTGGTACAAGATCCACTATAAACTCTACACATCTGTCGGGTGGCATGCCCGGCAGCTCTTCAGGAAAGACATCCGGGAAGTCACAAACCACCGGAATATCTTCAAGTTCGGGAATGGGAAGTACATTCAAGGAATGCACTTGGTTTCTTGTTCTGGGTGAGGTATAGTTGACGGTTTTGCCTGAAGGGTGGGTGAGTTTCACGGATTTGTCTTTGCAATCCAGGTAGGCATTCTGTCTTGGTAGCCAATCCATGCCAAGGATGACATCAATATCTGAAGACTTGAGGGCTATGAGTGAATAAGGGAATACTAAACCCTCAATTGCAATTTGATTTCCATGGCTTACTCTATTAGTTTTCCATCTTGACCCTGGAGTTTGAATAATCATGGGGGTGGACAATTCAACAAAAGATAGCTCATGACGAAGTGCATAACTTTCCGACATGAATGAATGAGATGCTCCTGGGTCGAAAAGAACGGAAGTAGGAACATAATTGACTGAGAGCGTACCAAGAATGACGTCAGTCTCTTCGGCGGAAATCTGGTTCACACGTCCACGAGTGGCGGGAGGAGCGGGTTTGGCGGTGTAGACCTTCTGGGGTGGCTTGCCACGACCGTTGTTGTTGCCTCCGGCACGGGGTGGAGCATTCTGGTTCTGGATCTGGTTCTGGGGACACTCACGAGAGTAGTGGCCTGCCTGACCACACTTGTAACAGGCTCCAAAAATAGTGCGTGGAGCTGGGTTGTTTGGTGGAGCTGGGTGGAACTGAGTTGGTGGACGAGGCGCCACATAGGACGGCCTCGGTGGGTTGTTCTGGCGGAACATACTATTGGGGATCCAGATCTTGCGCTTCTGGGAGCCGGAACTGGATGATCCATCGTCCCTAGGGTGTTTCCGAAAGTCGTTGGGGGTGTTCATGTCCTCTGCCTTGATGGCTTTGTTGACAAGGACTGGAATGTGGCAAAGTCATGTAGGTTGAGCTCACGACAGAGTCCAGTGTTGAGTCCGCGACGGAACCTCTCTTGCTTCTTTGCGTCGGTGGAGACTTCTTCATTAGCATAACGAGCAAGTCGGTTGAACTCACGACTAAACTCGTCAACGGTCCTTCTGCCTTGGGTGAGGTTGCAGAACTCCTCACGCTTGCGGTCCATAAGACCCTTGGGAATGTGGTGCTCGCGGAAGGACGTGCAGAATTCATCCCAAGATGCAGGCGGTCCAACGGGACGCATATTCAGAAAGTTCTCCCACCAAGAGCTAGCTGCACCTTCGAGTTGATAGGTGGCATAGCTGACCTTGTCGCCATTTGCAACATGTCCTGCTTGGAGCTTCCTCTCGATGTTGCGAAGCCAGTCATCGGCGTCAAGGGTCTCGGTGGAGTAACTGAAAACTGGGGGATGAAGCCGAATGAAGTCGTTCAGGGACACCAGCTCGTTGCGCTGCTGAGTGGTGTTGCGAGCAATGACTTCCAACAGGTGGTGAGAGTCTCGGCGGTTCCTCTCAACCTCCGTCAGAACCTGAGCCATCGTGGGTGGGGGTGGAAGGTTGCCTTCCTCCTGTTCATTCCCACGACCCTGGTTACGACCAATCTGGCCACGGGTTCCTTGAGACATCCTGAAGGTGAAAAACCAAAGTCAAACAGAGTTGATTGGGAGAGTCTAAACAAGGTATTGAAGTACTGGAAGGATTACAGAGCAAAGGAAGTAATCATCTTGACAACATGGTGATAAAGCATACAAGCCATATATTCACAAGCTGTCATACAAGCCATACATCGTTTTAGTACAAGCACAAAGTTAATACAAACGTGATGAAGATGATACATCCTTCAGAGGCACTCTGACTTCCTATACATTATTTATCTAAGCCTCTGGAACTTAGACCCTTGCGTACAATACACTAAGATACTACTACATCAACTCTAAGTAAGACAACAGGCGGTCTCACTCATCTCCATCTCCATAGTAGTCCTCATAAAAGTTACCCGCGTATCCCGGTAGCTGAAGGTGACCATCGGAAAACACGGAGGCCTGTGGACCCTGATATCCATTTGGGCAAGGATGGGGCCTAGGTCCAGCGTAGGGTGGAAGCAAAGGACCACGGGGCGGAAAAATGCCTCCAATCTCGGGCCAAGCAACTCGAGAAGGCATCTGAGTCCTCACTGGGTAGATAGCGTCATGCTCAACTGATCCAACGCTCACGAAGGGTGCCAAAAGTGTCAGTGCTCGATACAGACGAACACGAGTGGCGTGAAGCTCAAAACGAAGAGCGCGTGCATCACGATCTCGATCACTAGCAAACCTAGCAGTCATCTGAAGTGCTGGATCTTCTGTAGAGTGATCGGAGTAGAGTCCGGTGTAATATCCCTCTTCTCCTGGAAATGCAGCAGGGATATAGCGGAATGAGGTCTCTCTCAGCATAATGTGCTCCTCTCTCAGCAGGGTAATACATGAATATGCAGCATCCTGCACAGACATGTTCTCTGTCATGCCAATTCCATGTCCAAAGTGGATAGCTGAGTGACTCCAACGTGGTGCGGGTAGATCCTGACAATGCAGTGGAACTGCATCTGGTTGAAGTCAAGGAACTGCTCCTCAACGGTGTACTCAGGATACCATCGATATCCCACATAGGACATCATCTCGATCAACGTGGCGGGATGGCCACGCACACCGAGGCACCTGGTCAAACGAACAATCTGCCGAGGGGGAAGATCTGCCATCTGAAACAGAAAGAAGGAGTTTGCAAATGCATCAGATTATGAGATAAACCTGGATTGACTCGGACAGCATAACGGCTGTAATTTTAAGAAATGGCAATTTCTTTCAATATGGAAAACAACACTTACATACGATGTAAGAAATCAGGAAGCATAACCACTCTAACAAAACGATCACAACTTTCCTACGGCTACAAGGAAGCAAACAACGAGATGTTCTAATCAGACAGAGGAGAGCCTAGTCCTATCTTCCCGTAGAATAAGATGAGGGTGACTCAGAACTCAGAACGAAGGGGGTAAGGAGAAAAAAAAGAAGCCTTACGTTATTCCCTTATATACCCAGAGTAACGATATAACTATAGCAAGCTAGACTCGACTTCGGCCAAGGCTACTAGTCCTACAGTCAGTCCTGCTCTGATACCAAGTCTGTCGGGACCCGGGGTTAGCGTATGCAATTCCAGTTAAGACATAGTCATATGGAGAGCCGAGAACCGTACCCACTTGTCTAAGCAGAAAAGGCCAAGCACAGAACGTTCTCGGAGAGCATCGTACGTGAGGGGCATCCCATCCAGGCCGGATGATCAACTGAGATGGGTCCTCATCGTCCGCACACAAGTCTAATGATATGGGTGATGAGCTCCCATATTGAAGACAAGTCGCCTCAACCATACTATCGACTATCTCATAACTCTTACATAGACTTACTCCAGCCCGATCACTTAGTCGGGGTCTAGGGCGGGCTCGATCATCCCACAAAGTGTGCACGAGACGGAGTCTCGAACAATCGCATCGCGATGCCCCAAGCTGCGCACATCTAAGGGCCACTTGGTGTATGAAAGACTGCCAGCTAGATCACAACTAAGGTCTCGAAAACCCATACAAAGACATGCATGTTATAAACATACACGCAGCACACATGCCTTGTATGAACAGTAGGTATCATTGCAATTCTCTACAAAGTATACATTTTATTGATAACTCTTATAGAGTGCACACAGAGATCACAAACATGTGATCCAACATTACAACACAAGCGGAAGCAAATTATGTCTGAGTACAGAAATGTTTAACAAATGGCTTAAGACGCCTTATTTAGAAACAAGCCCTCCACGAGGGAACCAGTCGTCTGACTGGGACTAGACTAGCTTGATCTCAAGTCGTCCAGCTCGATGAAGAAGCCACCTTTAGGTTCAGTGGTTTCATCTAAAACATAGATTAAGCAAACGTGAGTACAAAGTCGTACTCAGCAAGACTTACATAGGAGCTATACTACTCATGCATATGTGTCAAGGTAAAGGTAGATGGGGTTTCACTTGCAGAAGTGCCAGATTTGCGTTGGCTAATCCTGAACTACGAGTACCAGACTTTGAGGTAAGAAGCGTACACGAGTCCACTACTTTCTCCAACCAATTACACCACTATGGTGCCTTCCTCGACTTCCCCACGAGAAGGCACGCCATAGCACTCACACTTATCTTGGTGTGTTTTAGAAGTATCCAGTTCAAGTTGTCTAATAATCAAGCTAAGCTTTCCAAGTAGTCCATAACCGCGGACGTGGCTATTCGAATAGTTTTGTTAACCCTGCAGGGGTGTACCGCTACACACACATGATCATCATTTACCGCCTTTGATCTCGACACCATTCAAGGGGTGCCAGCGAGGATGCTCACCACAACTGTTACCTCATAGCCGATCTAGTCCGAGAAAGCCGCCTACTTGGGTTGTCTACCACTATCGTGAACCCGGCCGGTTTACCGAAGTGGACCCAAGTGATGTGTGCGTGGTGCATAAGCCGGTCTCGGATGAGCCGTTCTCTCACTTAGCATCCAGACCACAGACCTACCAGAACTCCGAACTATTGCGACATCTGGACATCGAAAGGGATGAGTTAGTAAGCTGAGAGGGGTCAGTGAGCCCAATGTGTGGTTGTACTCTTCATCTTGGATCACCACACAAGAACTCGGACTTAGGGCGGTGTTCAACGAGACAACCCACCGTGTACTCCTACACAACCTCTCATCGTTCACCTTGTATTAGGGTCGATTCACCAACACTTTTCTACCATCATCATCATGATCACTACCATCTCGACTCACATAACAGTATCATCATGGTATCACTCTAAGCATGCAATAAGCAGTAACATTTGCAGGGGCCACATGATATCAATCAACTCCTACATTTGCGAGGATTGTGGTTTGCTTACTACTGTGACAAAATGATAGGTCATGCAAAGGAATGGGTTCATCTATGCGGTAGAAACGTAGCATGGTAATCATCCTATACAATGCATAAGCGAGACATGAGAGGGAATTGGGATTTTATCGACATGATTAATGGGGGTTTGCTTGCCTTGCTGACGAGGTTCGGGTTCGGGGTCTTCAACGAAGGGGGCAGCCTCCTGTTCCGGTTCCACCTCTACTCGACAAATAACAAGCAAAGTAGAAAAGTAAATACAATGCACAATCACATGATGGAAGGTTGGAACTTGATGTAAATGCTTTGATGTGTGAAGCAATTCCATTTAAATGGAGTATATTGCAAATTGAATTGAAAAAACAAACTCCAATTTGAATTCAAACTTAGTCAAGTTATATGTGACATGGTTTGATCAATTTGAATCATCTTCAAATGTGTATGATATGCCTCTGATGTGTGGTTGAAACATAGCATAATTCCATGGTCCAAGGTGCAAAAGCATTTGAATTTAATTTGAATAAATTCCAAATAATTCAAATGACATATGCTATTGGTCCCATTTTAAAATCAACTCAAACATAGTTGAAAGTTCGATTTTTGGATAGATTATTTTCTCCTGATCATTTTTCATATATTATTTGTCCAATTTGGAGTTGATATGAAATTTCTATGAATTTCCAATGTTTGGGGTATTTTCTGGAATTTTCTGAATTCTTTAATTCAATTTATTTTCTTGAAAAGGTTTACTGCGTCAGCATGACCTCATGCTGGCGTCAGGGGGGGGGCTGACATGTGGGCCAGGGGTGTCAGTTGCTGGTTAATTTAATCCGGCTGGGTTAACTTAACCAGTGGTTTAATTAAGCCACTGGGCCCACTGGTCAGTGGCCCAGGGTGGGGTTAGGAGGGGGATTATTGGCTAACCCACCGGCGGCTAAACGCCAGCGGCCAACCCACGGCGGCGCTGCACGGGAGGAGGCTGCCGTGGTCCGTTTGAAGCGCCGGAGGCACCAAACGCAAGCTCGTGGAGCCGCGCGTCTCGGGGAGGGTCCAGGTGACCAAGGAGGCCACCGGAGCGACGCCGGCGACGACCTTCCGCGGCGGCCGTGGCACGGGCTCGGGGTGGATCTCGCTGCAGAGCACCATTTGAGCCACCGCTGGGCGCGTTCGAAGCAGCAGTTCACGGCGGAGGTGATGGACAAGACGGCGAGGATGATTGCCTAGCAGATGCTCGCCGACGACGACCGTGGCGGCTCGGTACTCCGGCGACCATGGAAATCGGTGAAAGAGGAAGAAATCGAGGGGGAGAGGTTAGGGGTTTTGACCGTGAGCTCACCAGGAACTCAACGGAGGTGGTGGCGAGGACTGGGGTGGCTCGACGGCGATGTAATCGACGATGTTGCGCGGCGTCCATAGATGAAGACGACGACGCGATTCGGCAGCTCCAGGGGGCTTCAGCTCCCCATATTCCGCTCAAAGACGAAGACAACTGCGGTGAAGACGATGGACAGGATCCGGAGGCTTCTCGGCGTCGATGGCTACGCGGGGGCTTGACGGTGCTCCGGCGAGCTTCACGGACGTCGGCGGAACGGGCGAGAGAGGAGGGGGAGGTGGTTCTGGAGGGAGGGGAGTGGACGTGGGCGTCTCCAGCGTCTCCGTGGCGTGGCTAGAAGGCGCGGGAGGGGCAGGTGGCGTCTGGAGAGGCGGCGACGTGCACGGCTAGCTTGGTGGCATTCCACCGAGCAACTTGGAGGCGCGGGATCGGGGAAGAAGACCCCTGTGCCCTTTCGGGCCGGCTGGGCTGGATGGGCTGCTCTCGCCTGGGCGCCAGGTAAGCGTTTCTTCTTCCTTTTCTGTTTTTCTTTTCTGACATTTGTTTTGCTGAGCTAAATTAAATAGCTAGGCATTTTATTAAATGCTGAAAATTTTTATATGGCCTCATAATAATATAGACTAGTCACTTATAAAGTTTGAACATTTTTAAAATTCAAATAATTTGAATCTTAACTCAAATAGGGTTATTTGATTAATTCCAAGGCACTGTTTGAATATTTGAAAAATCTATGAGCATGGGATGGGTCCCACATCACTTGATATGTGATCACACTCATTTAAAAGACTTTTCAAAAATCTAACATGAATTTTTGGAGAAGATTTTTATCTGGCCTTTTGAATTAATTCAACTGGGGGGGGTTCCTTCTCCCATTTTGCTTTTGATTTTGATTTCAAAGATTTCTTTTGAAATTTTAACATGATGCAAGAGTACTGGCTAACCCTATCACATTACCTAACAGAGGGTTCTGACATAGGGTAGATTCACCAACACATTTCCACCATCATCACCATGATCACTACCATCCCGACTCACATAACAGTAACATCATTGTATCACGCTAAGCATGATATAAGCAGTAACAATTGCAGGGGCCACATGATATCAATTAACTCCTACATTTGCTAGGATTGTGGTTTGCCTACTACTGTGACAAATGATAGGTCATGCAAAGGAATGGGTTCATCTATGCGGTAGAAACGTAGCATGGTAATCATCCTATACAATGCATAAGAGAGACATGAGAGGGAAGTGGGATTTTATCGACATGATCAAAGGGGGTTTGCTTGCCTTGCTGACGAGGTTCGGGTTCGGGGTCTTCAACGAAGGGGGCAGCCTCCTGTTCCGGTTCCACCTCTACTCGACAAACAACAAACAAGGTAGAAAAGTAAATACAATGCACAATCACATGGTTGAAGGTTGAAACTTGATGTATATGCTTTGATGTGTGAAGCAATTCCAATTAAATGGAGTATATTGCAAATTGAATTGCAAATTCAAACTCCAATTTGAATTCAAATTTAGCCAAGTTACAAAAGATATTGTTTGATCAAGTTAAACCTTTTTGAAATGTGTATGATATGCCTCTGAAGTTCAAGTATAATGTGATATGTTGATATGGTTCAAAATGCAAAAGCAATTGAAAAGAAATTGAATTAATTCCCTTTAAATCAAATAGCAAATGCTACTGATCACATTTTAAATTCAACTCAAACATGGTTGAAAGTTGGATATTTGGATAGGTTATTTTCTCCTGATCATTTTTCATATATTATTTGTCCAATTTGGAGTTAATATGCATTTTCTATGAATTTTCAAAGTTTCACTGATTTTCTGGAATTTCTATAATTTCTCTGATTTCTTTTATTCTGGAAATTCTTTTATTGCGTCACGGTGACGTCAGTGTGACGTGGGGGGGGGGGTCTGACCTGTGGGGCCGGGGTGTCAGTCACTGGGTTAATTAACCCGGTTAGTTTTAAACTAACCAGGGGATTAAGGGCCCTGGGCCCACTGTCAGTGACACCAGGGGGTGTTTAGCACGGGGGTTAAGGCCTAACCCACCGGTGGCTTGACGCCTGCGGCCTGGCCACGGCGGCGCACACGGGGAGGGCGGTTCCGGCCACTATTTGGCACGCGGGTGGCACTGGAGTGCACCCCATGCTCGTCCGCGTCGAATGGTGCACATGGGGGAGCCAAGGGGCTGCCGGAACGTCGTCGGCGACGAGCCCTAGCGGCGGCGGAGCCACGGGCTAGACGCAGTCGACGCTGCGCTTCCCGTGCTTGGCCATGCGCTAGCTGGACGACCTCCTGGGAACGCCAGCTATGCGATGGACAACACGGCGAGGACAGGCGAGCAAAGGAGCAGCCCCACCGGCGACCATGGCGACGGTGAGCTCCTGCTCTCATGGCGAAACGAGCTAGAGGGTGAGAGGGGGCTAGTTGGTTGAGGGGAAATGGGCTGCTGCTCACCCTGAGTGCGACGACGAGGCCGGGGAGGGCAGAGGAGCTGTGTGGCCGGCGAATCCGTCGACGGTGATCTGCGGCTCCGACGAGGTCTCGATGAAGCTGGCGTCGTCTGCTGAGGCGCTCGAGCTCGATTGAAAGGGGGGAACAGCGAAGATGTCTGTTGCGGTTCTTCTGGACACGGTGGCACGGCTCGGGGACGACGGTGGCTGCGTGGACTCGGCGGCGTGTTCCACGACGGTCCTCGGGCGGCGACGAAAACAGCGAGGGAGGAGGAGAAGAAGCTCTGGAGGGGGGGGGGAATGGACGTGGCGTGCTCCAGGGCGTCTCCAGGCGCGAGAAGGAGGCACGGGGAGGCCTGGAAGGTCCTCGGCGGCGACGTGGCGTCCACGGCTAGCTCGGTGGCATTCCACCGAGTAGCATGGATGCGCGGGGCGGGGAAGAAGACCCTGCTGCCCCTGGTGGGCCGGCTGGGCTGGCTGGGCCGCCCTCGACTGGGCGACAAGTAAGCTTTTTTTTCCCTTTTTCTTTTCTGTTTTTCTTTTCTGACATTTTTTTTGGCTAGCAAAAAAATAAATACCTAGCCATTTGATAAAATGTTAGAACTTTTTATATGGCCTCATAATAATGTAGACTGGCCACTTGTAAAGTTTGGCACTTTTTAAAATTCAAATAATTTGAATCTTAACTCAAATAGGGTTTTTTGATTAATTCCAAGGCACTGTTTGAATATTTGAAAAATCCATGAGCATGGGGTGGTTTCCACATCACTTGATATGTGATCACACTCATTTATAAGACTTTTCAAAAATCTAACATGAATTTTTGGAGAAGATTTTTATCTGGCCTTTTGAATTAATTCATCTGGGGGGGGTTCCTTCTCCCATTTTGCTTTTAATTTTGATTTCAAAGATTTCTTTTGAAATTTTTTTAACATGATGCAAGTGACTTTGATCCTAGCACATTACCTAACAGATGGTTCTGACAACTCGCCCCCACTCAACAGAATCTCGTCTCGAGATTCAGAAGTCTGCGGGAGGAAGGAGGGATACTCGGCACTGAGGCGGTCTTCTCTTTCCCACGTGGCTTCTCTCTTAGAGTGGTGTGACCATTGCACTTTCAGAAACTTAATCTTCTGACGACGAGTGAAACGCTCTGCGGAATCAAGAATACGAACAGGGTATTCTCGATAAGAAAGGTCATCTTGGAGATCAAGCGTTTCATGGTCGACTTCGCGGATGGGGTCCTTGAAGCAACGCCTGAGTTGGGACACATGGAATACATCATGTACTCGGGAAAGGTGCGGGGGTAGTTCAAGTTGGTAGGCAACTTCTCCACGTTTGGCAAGAATGCGGAAAGGTCCGATGTAACATGGGGCCAACTTGCCTTTGATACCGAAACGTTGGGTTCCCTTCAAAGGAGTAACCCGAAGGTAAGCCTTCTCATCCAGATTGTAGCTCTCTTGCCTATGATGACGATCATAGTAGCTTTTCTGACGAGACTGGGCTGCTTTCAATTGATCACGAACAATGCGAACTTGCTCTTCTGCTTCCTTGATCATATCCGGTCCAAAGAATTGTCTTTCACCGGTTTCTGACCAGTTTAGGGGTGTTCGACATCGTCGTCCATATAGGAGTTCAAAAGGAGCCATGTTCAGACTAGATTGGAAGCTATTGTTATAAGCAAATTCGGCAAATGGAAGAGACTTCTCCCAATTCTTTCCGATTGAGATAACACAAGATCTGAGCATGTCTTCAAGAATTTGGTTAACCCTTTCGACTTGACCGCTAGACTGAGGATGGAAAGCTGAACTAAAGGAGATATGAGTTCCCATAGCATTCTGAAAGCTTCCCCAAAATCTAGAGGTGAAAAGGGTACCACGATCAGAACATTGCTAGCGGTAAGGCAAAATGGTTTACCCTAGACAATGAGGGTACTGTGTACTTCGAGAATAGGATGGTAGTTCCGAAGAATAGGAATCTAAGGCAGCAGATCCTTAAGGAAGCTCATGACACCCCTCTCTCGATTCATCCTGGTAGTACTAAGATGTATAAGGATCTACGCCAGAGATTTTGGTGGACTAGGATGAAGCGAGAAATTGCTCAATTTGTTGCTGAGTACGACTTTGTACTCACGTTTGCTTATTCTATGTTTTAGAGACGAGACCACTGACCCTGATGGTGGCCTCCCCCTTCATGCTCGACGTCGACAAAGTAATGTAGTCCCAGACAGCAGCCTGGTCCCTCTGGAGGGTCGTTGTGTTTTCTTAAAGGCTTCTTAAGCCATTTGTTAACCTTGTCTTTACTAAGACATAATTTTATTCCGTTGTTGTATGATGTAATGTTGGATCACAGTGATGTGATCTCTGCTTGTAACACTACTATATCTGCTCTGTATAGCAGATGCAATAAAGCTATGAGTTTGTAGAGTTCATGTTGTGTTACCTGCTGTTTACACTAGACATGTATGCTGCGTGTATGATTATAACGTGCATGTGACCGCCAGACAGATCACAACTAAGGTCTCGACAACCCATACTAAGACATGCATGTTATAAACATACACGCATCATACATGTCTAGTGTGAACAGCAGGTATCATCACATTACTCTATAAAGTATATCTTTATTAACTTACATAGAGTACACAAGGAGATCACGAGTATGTGATCCAACATTACATCAGACAACGGAAGCAAATTAGGTCTGAGTACAGACAAGTTTAACAAATGGCTTAGAGAAGCCTTGTTCAACATACATGCCCTTCCACGAGGGACCAGACTGTTGTCTGGGACTATACTAGCTTAGTCAATGTCGAGCTTCAGGAAGGTGTCTCCTTCGGGGTCTGGGTTTCCATCTAAAACATAGAATAAGAAAACGTGAGTACAAAGTCGTACTCAGCAAGACTTACATCAGAACTATACTACTCATGCTCAAGTTTCAAGGTAAAGGGAGGTGGGGTTTCAACATGCAGAAGTGCCAGCTTTGACTTGGCTAGTCCTGTACTACGAGTACCAGACTTGAGGTAAGAAGCGTACAAGAGTCCACTATCAAGTCTCCAACCAATACACCACTATGGATACTTCTTCGACTTCCCCACGAGAAATCATGCCAGAACACTCACGCTTATCTTGCGAGTTTTAGAGTATCCATTCAAGTTGTCTAATAATCAGGTACATGTTCCAAGTAGTCCATGACCGCGGACGCGGCTATTCGAATAGTTTTGTTAACCCTGCAGGGGTGTAAACTACACACACATGACCATCAGTTACCGCCAGGTCTCGTCACCATTCAAGGGGTGCCGGCGAGGATGTTCACCACGACACTTCGCTCACAACCGGTCTATTCCAGGAGTCGACAATCTGAGTTTGTCACCGCTCGAGAGTCCGGCCGGATCAACGATACGGACCCAGACAATGTAGGAAACCGAGACGCCACCTCTGACAGATGGTTTCACTGCCTCACAGATCCACCCACATATCTAATATGATGCATTCTTCATCGTTCTTTTTCTATGCATATGCCAAATGGAAAGCCCAAACTAATGTGACTCCTGGACGTCAACACGGATCAAGCTAATAGGTCGAGAGGGGTCAGTGAGCCCAATGTGTGGTTGTACTCTTTGTCTTGGATTACCATACAAGAACTCGGTGCTTAAGGCGGTGTTCAACGAGACAACCCATTGTGTACTCGTACACAACCTCTCATCGTTCACCTTGTATTAGGGTAGATTCACCAACACGTTATCATCAACACCCTTATGAATATCCATCCTGACTCACAAACAATGTAACCTCATTGTATCACTAAGCAGCAATAAGAAGTAACAGTTGCAGGGGCCACATGCTCATCATTCAACTCCTATATCTTCTAGGATTGTGGTTTGCTTAATACGGTGACAAAATGATAGGTCATGCATCGGAATGGGTTCAACTATGCGAAAGAACGTGTCTCGGTGATCTTCTAAACATGCATAAGCGAGACCGAGAGGGAAGTAGGATTTTATAGACATGATCAATGGGGTTTGCTTGCCTTGCTGACGATACACGGGGTTTAACGTACTTCTTCTCCTTCGGGGGTGATCACCGTCTCGGAAGCACTGTTACCAGCACGAACATCAACAAAGGGGGGCAACATTGAAATAGAATGCACATACACATGATATAGTTGTCCATGATGTGATTGCTTCTATTTTGTGGCAAACTCAATTTAAATGAAGTGTCTTGCATTTGAAATGCAAATTCAAACTCCATATATGATTTTCAAATTAGCCAAATTGCATTTGCTATTGTTTGATCATTGTAAACCATGTGATCATGTGTGTGATATGCCTCTGATGTACAAGTGATCATGTTTGCATTGCATTGGTTGAAGTTGGAATAGCATTTGAATTCAATTTGAATTAATTCCAATTAAACCAAATAGCAAAATCTACTGGTCCCAATTTAAGATCAACTCAATCATTGTTGAAAGTTTGATATTTGGATAGACCATTTTCTGCTGATCATTTTTCATATATTATATGTTAAATTTGGAGTTCATATGAATTTTCTATGAATTTTAGAAGTTTATTCAATTTTTAGCCTTTTCTGTAATTCTTTTAATTGTTTTCTATTTACTGCGTCAGGATGACCTATGGATGACGTCAGGGGTCCTATGGCCAGTGGGCCAGCCCTATCAGTGAGAGAGAGTTATCTTTCTGTTTAAAATAAAACAGAGAGGAGATTAGGGGGGTCTAGGGCCCACCCGTCAGCCCCTGTGGGGGTGGTTAACTAGGTGCTTAAGCCCTAATGGCCGTCCCTGTCATTGTTCGCCGGCGGCAAGCTCGGTGCACGGCGGAGTTCCCCTGGATGGCGACACATGGCTCGGTTTGGAGTCCTGCGACCACCAAGATGCGTAGCACACCCGTGCGCATCTACCTGACAAGGCGGTTGCCACCCGCGTGCCCTAGGGCGACGGCGGGGTCAAAAGGCGCGGCGGCCATCGTCGGCTTCCATGGCGCACGGAGGAGGAGGAAGGGGGAAGGCACGGGAGAAGAGGGGAAAAGCTCACCCCAACACGAGGAAAACAGCAGCGCAGACGAGGGGACCGGGGAGAGCTCTACGGCGTCCAATCCCTCGCCGGGATCCATGGCGACCGGCGGCGTCTCGATGACGATGGCGTCGGCTGCTGGGGGCTAGAGATTGAATTGTTGGTGCGGGACGACGAAGTTGGCGACGACGGTTCACTTGGACACCATGGCAAGGAAGAAGGAGTCCGGTGGCCACGTGGTTAGCTCGGGGGCGCTCCGGCGTGCTCTTTGCGGCGGCCGAAATCTTGACGAAAACGGCGCTGGAGGAAACAGAGAAGGGAGGGGAGTACGCGGGGGGCCTCTGGGCATTTCGTGGCACAAGGGAGGAGGCAGGGGAAGCCTAGGTGCTTCTCCTCGTCGCGGTGGCAGTCACCGTTCTCCCTCGGCTCGCCACCGAGGATCTTGGGGAAGAAGACAAAAGGGGGAGTGGGCTGGGCCGCCTGGTGGGCTGGGGGGGAAATGAGTTGGGCCAAAGCCAGGGGGTGCTTCCCCTTTCTATTTCTTTCTTTTTATTTTTCTGTCTTTTTTTTTCTCAAATAAATAAAAATACCAGAGCATTTTTAAAAATCCCCAAAACTTTCATGTGGGCTTAGGGGTCATGCCATTAGCCACTCACAAGTTTTGGTGACTTTTGAAATTCAAACAATTTGAATTTGAATTAAAATTGGAGTTTAATTTAATTTCCTAGCCCTATTTTGATTTTTGTAAAATCCCATATGCATGAAGTGGGTCCCACAACACATGGAACTTAGTCATGCACATTTTTAGAAGTTTTACAAATATTCAAATGGATTTTTAGAGGAAATTTTTATCTGGCCATTTGAATTAATTTCTCAGGGCTTTTCTTTTCCCCATTTTTGAATTTCCATTTGAATTTTACATGATGCAAAGGGACAAGCAAGCCCTAGCACTTACCCTAGTTGGGGTTCTGACAATAACCGTGGACACGGCTTCTCGAAAAGATTTAACCCTACAGGTGTGTACCAACTGCCCATTACAAGGCTCCGCACGCACACCCATCTCTCTCAGTTGCTACCCATCATAGGCAACAATTTTATGATTTAGTTCCAAGAGATCCGAAACGACAGGTCCCTTTATCTAACAACGAACAAATCCGGGTGGCCCCCGGTGAGTCGACATCCAATTCAGGAGCCGGACGCGCTCTCGATCTGGTCTCTATCGTATGCCTCGGGTTTGGATTGCCGGTAAATCCTCACATGAGGCCGGGTCCTCAGCCGGACAAGTTGGACCAACAGGGAAACCATGTCCCTAATACGTCCCAAACGTATCTATAATTTCTTCTTGCTCCATGCATGTTTTGTGTGATATTTCTATGATCTAGGTACACTTTTGATCATATTTGGACTAACTTATTAACTCAGTGCACCACAGTGCCAGTTCCTGTTTTCTGCTGTTTTTTATTCCAGGTTTCCCCCATATTAAAAGTGCTCCAAAAATTCGCAAAAAATAAAATAAAAAATCTGCGCAACGGAAGCTTCCGGAACCCCGAAGGAGGGCCGGGGGGCCACCACGAGGGAACCAGGCGGCCACCTGGCGCGGCCTAGGGTCTGGCCGCGCCAGGGGGCGCTTGGACCCCTGGTGGCCCACCTGGCTGCCTCCTTCGCCTATTTATTCCCCGTGACGCGAAACCCGCAAAGACAGAACCCTTTTTTTCGATCTCGCTTCTGTTCCGCCGGCGTCGCGCTTCCAAGATCGGGAGCGCCAACAGACTTCTTCCCGGCACCCTGCCGGAGGGAGGATCGACCTCCGGGAGCTTCCCCTCCACCATGGATGCTTCCCAGATGTGCTGTGAGTAGTTTCCTTTGAACCATGGGTCCGTGATCAGTAGCTATGTGATGTTCTCCTCCCCTCTTTGTTCTTCATGGTTTAGACCTCGTGAGCTGCCCTACATGATCGAGGCACATATGTAATCTTTGTGCTGTTGCTATGCTGAGTTTGATGGGATCTGATGGATTATGAGATTATGTTCAGATTGTGATAAGCAATATATTTGGTTCTTATCTTTTGTATTTTTGTTCCTAAGTAATTCTTGCATGTTCTCTGTTGCTGTTTATTGCTTTGGCCAAGTAGTAGGTCGTAACTCCAAGAGGGAACATTATGCTCGATTGTGGGTTCATGCCCCCTGATGACATGCTTGAGTGACAGAAACACAAGTCTAGGGGATGTGCTGTTGCCACAAGGGGGAAAACAACGGTGCTTGTAACCGCGGTTGCAAGGATTTTTGACTTTACGCAAAGTGATTTTTAATGCAGTTGTCTGTTGCTTTGGGTTTACACTTTGGGTGGGGCTCACAACTTAATACAAGCGAGATGTTCTAGATAGATATCTCAAGGTGGATGATTAGTAGTAGATGCAGTTGGATTTCAGTCTACTTATTTTGGCGTACTGCCCATGCTTTTGAGCCTCTTCCTTTCTTTGTAGCATAGTTAGCATTGCGGTGCGTTTATAATCCTGTCAATTGCCCATATGTAATTTTCTTACCTCGCATAGCAGTTTTATCGTCTTTTGGGAGAGAGACATCACTAGTGAACATCACGGGACCTCGGTCCATATTCTCATCACCGTTTACGCACTCATTTACTTTTCAACTTTAACTTTCAGTTGCTATCATTATCAATATCCCTTGTGTTTTGATCCTTTGTAAACAACAAGACCGGAGATATTGACAACCTCTCTGAACTTCGTTGCAAGCAAAGATATTTGTGTCTGTGTGCAGGTCCACATCAGTTGCGCCGCTGACACCTACTTATCATCTCCGGAGTCCTACTGGAGACAAACCTCAGTATCTTCACCGAGGGAAACTTGCCGCTACCATGCATCTCACCTTCCACTTGGGGTAACCAACGAATGGCGAGAAGCAATTATAATCTCTCGCGTATCAAGCAAATTTCTGGCGCCGTTGCCGGGGACTCCGAGTACTAAGATAGGGGAGTTGCCCACTACCTTTTAACTTTGCTTTTTGGTCTTTTTAGTTAACCTCTTAGTTTTTTTTCATCTTTGTGTCTTATATCAAAAATCACAAAAATATCTGCAACACTTGCTGCTACTATGGGTTCCACTGAAAACACCAAGTTGTGTGACTTCACTAGTCTCAACAACAAAGACTTTATCTGCACTCCTATTGCCACACCTGCCACTTCAGCTACCTCTTATGAAATTAAACCTGCTTTTCTAAACCTTGTTATGAGAGATCAATTCTCTGGTGCTGGAGATGCTGCTGCTTTACACTTAAATAATTTTCTTGAGTTATGTGATATGAAAAAGTATAAAGAAGTAGAAGGTGATGTTGTTAAGCTCAAGCTTTTTCCTTTATCCTTGAGGGAAGGAGCTAAAATTTAGTTTCAATCTTTGCCTAGGAATAGCATAGATTCTTGGGATAACTGCAAATATGCTTTTATTGGGAAGTATTACCCACCTACTAAAATTATCCAATTGAGAAGTAACATTATGAATTTTAAGCAATTGGATAATGAACACGTTGCCCAAGCTTGGGAATTTTATGCAGGCTTGAACTTTACCTCGCGGAACCTGTTAGATTCGGCCGCTGGAGGAACCTTTATGTCAACTACACTCGATGCTGCCACAAAACTTCTCGATGATATGATGACCAACTATTCCCAATGGCACACCGAACGCGCTCCAATAGGTAGGAAGGTAGACTCTGCCGAGGAGATTACATCCCTAAATAAAAAAGTTGACTTAATTATGTCTCTACTTACCAAGCAACCCTCTATTGATCCTCATGATGTTCCTTCAAATTCTTTGGTTGCTCAGGAACAAGTAAATGTGAAATTTATTGCTAGAAACAACTTCAACAATAATTCTTATAAGGGCAACTTTTCTAGTAATCCTAGACCGTTTCTGTCCAACTATGGGAACAACAACACCTATCCTAGCAACAAGAACCCCACTTCTGAACTAGAAAATATGCTTAGATACTTTATCACTACCCAAAAAGCCTTCAACAAGAATGTAGAAGAGAAATTAGCTAAGTTAGATAATCTCTCCTTGAAGGTAGATAGCTTAGCCCTTGATGTTGCGATGCTAAAAATTAGAACCTCTCCCCTTGAGGAGAGGAAAGCCACTCCTATTAATGCTATCCAATTACAAATTAATGAAAATATTAGGATGATGGCTAAACTTAAAGAAAGATGGGCTAGAGAAAAAGAGGAAGAGGATAGAATTAAGAGCCTTCCTACACACCACACAGTTGCCCCTATCCAAATTGTTGAGGACACTCAAGCTATTAGCACCCAATGCACTCCTAGTCCCATTGGACTTATTAATGGTGATGCTAATACCTCAACTGTAGAAGAAGAAACTCCTATGAACATAGAGGGTTTCCAACAAGTGAGCCTAGATGACACTACTACCACCTTTGATAGTAGTGATATTGATTTTGATAGTTTCACCCTCTCTGAAGTTATTAGCTTGCTACAGAAAATGTCTAGAGACCCCCACACTAGCACACTCAATCTTGCCTTCATAGAGCATATCACAAATGCTCTCATCAAAACTAGGGAGGAGAAGCTTAGGATAGAAGCCTCCATACCTAGGAAGATAGATGATGGTTGGGACCCTATGATAAAAATTAAATTAAATAACTTCTCTTGCTATGCTTTATGTGACGTTGGGGCTAGTACCTCCGTCATGCCCAACAGAATGTATGACATGTTTGAATTGAAACCTAATGATCTCGTTCTTTTGGTGTTCGTCTTGTTGATTATTCCGTAAAGAAACCTTTGGGGAAGATTTACGATGTTCTTATCATTGTCAATGGCAACTATGTTCCCGTTGATTTTATTATTATGGATATAGAGTGTGAACCTTTATGTCCAATTAATTTGGGACGTCCTTTTCTTTGCACCGTTGGTGCCGCTATTGACATGAGAGAGGGGAATATAAAATTTCAATTCCCTCTCAAAAATGGGATGGAGCACTTCCCTAGAAATAAAATCAAGTTACCTTTTGAGTCCGTTACACGGGCTAGCTATTCTCTCTCTCTTGATAAAACTTGATTCTTCTTTTGCTTTATGCCTAGCTTAAAGGCGTAAAAGAAAGCGCTTGTTGGGAGGCAACCCAAGATGTTTTTACTTCTGTTTTTAGTGGTCTTCATGATTGTTAATACTGTAGCAACATCATTGTATCTTTATTTTCAAGTTTTGTGCCAAGTTATAGCCTCTTATGATAAGGGAAGCAAAAGTTGTGACATGCTGTCCACAAAACGGATTCTGTCTTCTTAACGGAAAAAATCAGAACAAATCACCAGTGCATCTTTTTGAGCTAAAATTTTTATACAGAATGATCTATACAATAATGAAACTTTTGTATGTTCTGAGTTTTTTGATTTGAGTTGCAGAAGTGCCCCGAAAAAATTCTCTACCACCTACTGTTCTGTTTTTCACAGATTCTGCCACGTTTGGCTTCTCCTTACTTTTGCAATCCTTAAGCTTGCTTTTTATTTCCAAAAACATTTCGGAAATCTTGAGAAACAATATCTATTCAAGAATATTTTATATCTAGTGGGGAAAAATTATTTTATTAAGGGTACTAACCTCTCTAATCAGCTTATGATGAGTTATGTATGAAGGGAGTTTTCAAGTGTGCGATGGAAGATGATGAAAGAAGATCCGGGAATGTCAAGCGCTCAAGCTTGGGGATTCCCCCATGCATCCCTAATAAATATTCTAGGACACTCAAGCGTCTAAGCTTGGGGATGCCCCCGTGCATTCCCTTCTCCATCAACAATCATCAGTTCGTCCTTCGTCTCACTATATTTTTATCACTTCATGCGTTATGTGCTATGCTTGGAGCGTCCCGCTCTCAGGTTTTATTTTTAGTTTTCTTTAGCCTTGCTTTCTGTTCATAAAAAATTAGACCCCAGCTTACTTTGTGTGGGAGAGAAACACGCTCCACTCCAATCTAGAACACATCATAGGATTTTTCATGCTTATCCTTTTGCTGTTGTGTGTTCTTTATCTTTTCGTAGCTACTGCCATGTTTAGTTTTAGTTTTAGTTTGTCTTTAGCAAGAGCGTCGGCTTTTGTTTAGTTTGTTTCTGGAACTCTCTTTGGTTTTCATGTTTATTTTGTTAAGAGAGTTGGTTGTTGCACTGAGTTGTCTCTTGTCTTGAAAGTAGGTAATTGAGGTTGCTATTTAATTTTAGTAGTAACTTGCAATAGTTTTGAGGTATTGATGTGAGTAATGTTTGAACTTTTGGTGTCAAGAGCTCTAGACTATTAGTGATAGGTGTCGTATTTTGAGCAATCCGTGTGTATTTTCAAAACCTACAAAACTAATTGAGAACTCTAGCTACTAGATGGACGCTAATCTTTGGAGGGATCGGATATTGGAGTACACTCACATACCATGAGTCGAGGATGCGCAAGGATAACCAAACCCCAATACACTCCTCCTCGGGGTACTTGTCTCTTTGTGAACCTCCTCATTAGATTGAGAGTTAGCGATAATAAGTGCATGAGTTCTTCAGACTAATGTAAGTATTGAAAGTTGACACTTCCACCTCCTTATATTTGCTAGCCTCTTCCGTATCGTGCATTGCCCTCTTCTCACTCCGAGAGTTGGCGTCCACCTTCGCCGGTACTTCCAAACCCTTGGCATGATATTCTCTGTCATCATAAAACTCCTTATATCTTTCCTCAAAAAAACCACCATACCTACCTATCAAGGCATTTCCATAGCCTTTCCGAGATATATTGCCATGCAACATCCACCTCTTCATGACTTGATCTTCATGTCATACATGTTCCTGCCACACTGGCAGCGGCATACATTGCATACATCATGATAACTACATCTTCTTTATGTTTGACTACCTTGTAAAGAGTGAAAGATCTTCTATACCCTCTTGTAAATTAGAGTGTTGCCCTTAAGTGAGGAAAAGATCCCAAAGTGGACAAAATAAAAGATCCCAAAGAGGACAAATTAGAGTTAAATAGAAAGAGCCATTGAGGCCACCAAAAAAAAACAAAAAAAAAGAGAAAAAGAAGTAAAAAGAGAGAAAGGGGCAACACTACTATCCTTTTGAAAGATCCACACTAGTACTCCCTCTTATCCTTGTACTCCATAGAGATGATCATTCATGCATATAGCTATGTGGGGACCTTCACACTAACGAACTTGGCTTGCATATTCCAAAGATGAGCCTCCTCAAAAGAGCTCTAGGTCTTCATGAGCGAGCAAGTTAGATGCACCCCCACTAGTTCCATTGGAGAGCTTTCTAGCTCATATGTGCATCCGTTGCATGGCAATCCCTACTCCTCAAATCATATCTATCATCTGGGCTTCTCGCCTATGATTGTCCTCATTGATGTGAGCCTTTCTCACCTTTTTTTCCTCCTCCTCCGCCATATTTTTCTCTTTGCCATCCTAAGTGTCAACTCTCGTGCTTACGATCATCCATTGCATGAGTGCTCAAAATATCGAAAAGGAGTGGATCAAATTGACTTGTACCTAGCTAGTGGTCTGGGGACGAGTCAAGATAAGATTCCAAAGAAGACCAAGTGTGAAAATTTAGTAGATTGAGTTCTCAACAAAAATACTTTTTTCTCGTATTCCCTATCCCCCTTCTTGCACGCAAACACCATTTGGAGACATTCGAGTCATGGACAGCGAGAGCTCTTGCACCTAATGTTCTTTTTTTACTTGTTTCAATGCTAATATAGACTCTTGCATGTTATGACTTGAATTGAATCACATACCTTGATTGATTTACTTTTCAAAGTTCTTATATGGTTGCTAGCATGTTACCACAGAAATTATGCTTGTTATCATTTACCTACTCGAGGACGAGCATGAATTAAGCTTGGGGATGTTGTTACGTTCCAAACGTATCTATAATTTTTGCTTGCTCCATGCATGTTTTGTGTGATATTGCTATGATATAGATACACTTTTATACACTTTTGATCAAATTTGGACTAACTGATTGACTCAGTGCACGACAATGCCATTTCCTGCTTTCTGCTGTTATTTTATTCCAGGTTTCCCCCATATTAAAAGTGCTCCAAAAATTCAGGAAAATCAGATAAAAATTCAGCGCAACGGAAGCTTCCGGAACCCTGAAGGAGGGTCGGGGGGGGGGCCACCACCAAGGACCCAGGCGGCCACCGGGCGCGGCCTAGGGTTTGGCCGCGCCACGGGGCGCCTGGACCCTTGGTGGCCCCCCTGGCTGCCCCCTTCGCCTATTTATTCCCCATGACGCGAAACCCCTAAAGACAGAACCCCTTTTCACGATCTCGCCTCTGTTCCGCCGCCGCCGCGCTTCCAAGATCAGGAGCGCCAACAAACTTCTTCCTGGCACCCTGCCGGAGGGAGGATTGACCTCCGGGATCTTCCCCTCCACCATGGACGCTTCCCGTATGTGCCATGAGTAGTTTTCTTTGGACCATGGGTCCGTGATCAGTAGCTATGTGATGTTATCCTCCCCTCATTGTTCTTCATGGTTTAGACCTCGTGAGCTACCCTACATGATTGAGGGGATCTGATGGATTATGAGATTATGTTCAGATTGTGATAGAGTAATATATTTGGTTCTTATCTTTTATATTTTTGTTCCTAAGTAATTCTTGCATGTTCTCCGTTGCTATTTATTGCTTTGGCCAAGTAGTAGGTAGTAACTCCAAGAGGGAACGTTATGCTCGATTGTGGGTTCATGCCCCTTGATGACGCGCTTGAGTGACAGAAACATGAGTCTAGGGGATGTGCTGTTGCCAAAAGGGGGAAAACAACGGTGCTTGTAACCGCGGTTGCAAGGATTTTTTACTGTACGAAAAGTGATTTTTATTGCAGTTGTCTGTTGCTTTGGGTTTACACTTTGGGTGGGGCTCGCAACTTAATATCATCGAGATGTTCTGGATAGATATCTCAAGGTGGATGATTAGTAGTAGATGCAGTTGGATTTAGGTCCACTTATTTTGGCGTACTTCCCATGCAGTACCGGTCCTTTCTTTGTAGCATAGTTAGCATTGCGGTGCGTTTATAATCCTGTCAATTGCCCATCTGTAATTTGTTTACCTCGCATAGCAGTTTTATCGTCTTTTGGGAGAGAGACATCACCAGTGAACATCACGGGACTCCGGTCCATATTCTCATCACTTTTTACACGCTCATTTACTTTTCAACTTTTACTTTCAGTTGCTATCATTATCATTATCCCTTGTGTTTTTATCCTTTGTAAACAACAAGACCGGAGAGATTGACAACCTCTCTGAAATTCGTTGCGAGCAAAGTTATTTGTGTCTGTGTGCAGGTCCACGTCAGTTGCGCTGCTACCACCTACTTATCATCTCCGGAGTCCTACTGGAGACAAACCCTGGTATCTTCACCGTGGGGAACTTGCCGCTACGCTGCATCTCACCTTCCACTTGGGGTAACCAATGAAGGGCGAGAAGCAATTATCATCTCTCGTGTATCAGTCCCCGCTGGCCCTGGTTGTTTTAAAGGATGTCTTCTAGGAGCGACCCGACAGACATATATGCATGGTATGCAAATGGTAAATCAGCTTGGGGCCACCACTAGAAATGTTTGAAGCTAGGTAGGTAAGAGGAGGGGACCCCATAGTATCCCACACACGGTTAGGCACGCTCGTCAAGAGACACAATACCCGGAACTCGGGTCCTAGGTGACTCGAATGGAACAAATCATCGGGGCGAGATAACCTAGACCTTCCATCCTTCGTTGAATATAGTCAACATTATAATAACCATATCATCCACAACAATATAATAAGGTGATAGCCCAATCCAAGGTGTAACATGATAACAGTTGATAGCATCCTAAGCATGCATACTAAGCAATGGTTAAGAAAGCAAGGTACATGGCCAAACAATGGTTTGTTAGGATGTGGGGGACATGGCTGTTTGGGTTTAATTGAGAGGCATAAATATGAAGTGGTAGGATCAAACAATCGTTCTGTCCTATACCTAGGCACAAGTGAGCTGAAAGTTATAAGCATGATATATGCTCCCCCTTACCTGATGAGAAGACGAAACCGAAGGTGTAGTCGATCGCAAACTCGCAACGTCTCCAAGAGTACCTGCGGAAGCACACAAGAAGGAAACACTGGAAATGCAATCGACGAGCAAGTAACTATTACTACGAAGGAATCACTAGCAAGCAACAATAAGAAAGCAACTCGAGACAACACACTACGGTATCACATCTATCGTCGAGAGAGGTTACTAACAGGTTAAGTGGAGTATTCATCACACACGACGATACCGCACATTTAGAATCAGTTCAAGTTGTTTAGCTACACAACATGAGCAAAAGTTGTTAACATGGGATATCAATCAAACAAGGCATGTCACACAAACATGGCAAGAGGTGAAACATAAATAAACTATCTAATGTAGTCACTTAAAGTGGGGGGTAAAACCTATACACGGAAACTATTACGGACCCCACGATAATTATTGCATTTGGTATTGTTTTTCCCTAAACATGATTTTATTATTTTTATTAGCAAGCAAGAGGAGCATATTCACAATCTACATGCAATTCTAGTCAAGTTACATATAAAGAACATTTTTATCGGAGCAACGGTTAAAAAGTTACGTCCTATTACATTTTACAGTGGCATAGCATGTAAATAGCAGTGAAACAGCATCTAGACAAGTTCAAACATGGCAAAGAGCAACAATTTATTATTGTACACGAAAAACTAAGCAATTTACATGTAGAGAGTGTCTCGATCCGAGCTACCGATGAAAAGATACGCGCATCGCAAAATACAACAATATTCTGCCAATTATTCTAACGAGGAAATAAATAAAAGGTCTACTGGGCCGAAACAGAAGCTAAACTGGCCTAAACAGAGCGAGCGTAACTTAATTACTCCACGCATAGGGCACTACGCAAAGCAACAGCCTATGGGCCGAGCCCAACAAACTTGCACATAAAAAAAGGAACGGGGAGTTCACCTTGTTGGGCTGAGGCCCGGCTAGCGATGAGCGGAAGATAGGCGGGTTGCGCCCGGGGCGGGGGATAGCATGCGCAGAGTGTGGCTGCTGGGCCGAGCCGGCTGGCGCAGTCAACCCATCTCGCCAGCGGTGGTTGGTGCGACTCGACTGGATCGGGGTGTCCCGATCCCGACGGCGGCGGCGCTCAGCAACTCCGTCGATGGGCGGGCGGACACATGCGAGCGGCGTGGAAGGCAGGGACGGGGCGCGTGGCTGCGGATCCGATGCGGGAGGGGCCGGGGCGATGCGGTGGTGCGAGCTCGGCCGACGAGCTCCTTCGGCGTCCATGGCGGCGGCGGCCGTGCTCGAGGCGTGCGGGGACGCTTCTCCGGTGCGGGCCTGCGAGGAGGAGAGTGGGGAGGTGAGAGAAGAGATGACGAGGAGGAGGAGGAGGTGAGGGCGCGGAAGAAGAGGCCTGGCGGAGGCATGCAGCGGCTGGCAGGCCGGCGGCTCACCGGAGGCGGCGGCGCGGAGGAGATCCACGAGATGAGGAGCTCGGCGCCGATGGGCTTCGGCGGGCCCTGGCGGCAGCGGCAGCTTGGGCCCTGCGGGGCCTGAGGAGGCTGGAGGCTGCTGGATTCCCCTCCGAGTGACGTGGCTGTCTGAAGGCCGTTGATCTCTGGATCGGACGGCCGGGAGAGGCTGGGAGCTAGGGTTTCGATGGGTAGAGGGGGTTTGGAGCAGATCTAAGGGGGATTAGGGGGGGGGGTGGCTGCAATTTTCAAGGAAGGGAAAACCTAATGCCATGGGGGAAGAGGAGGGGTCCTTATATAGGCTAGGTTGGATGACAGGTTTACGCAAACGCCCCCAGGTTCTCTCGCGCGCGTTCGGTACTCCACGTTTCTGACCGCCAAGAGTCCATACGACCTCCGATTCAGACGAAATATCAAACCACGTGCTCAGCGCGGCGAGCCCATCGACTCTACCTCACTTCGATAATGTTCCGAGAAGATTTTCCGGTGCCCAATAAAATAATCCATTTATTAAATAAACGGGGGTTTTTGTTCCGGTGGCAATGGCTGGTATTGTGACGGTTGCAACGGTGCTCGGGTGAAACCCGGTGTCGCAAGGTCGTGTGCCATGGTGGAAGAGCTCGGTCACGCATCCGATACGATAAAGAGGGGGGAAATATTCACCGATTAATAAATCAGCGAAGCAAACACTGCAAACAACACAGACAATCAACAAAGCAAACACAACAAACAAATTTTTTGATTTGGGTGAAAATCTCGGGCTGTTACATCAATGCACCCAGTGCCAGTTTCTGTCTGCTGATGTCTTTGAATTGCAGGTTTTTACCCATATTTAAAGTGCTCAGAAAATTCCACGAAATTATATAAAAATCAGCATTCCAGAAGAGTCCTCCAGCTGGAGGATGAGGTCAAGGAGTGGCCCACAGCCCCCAAGCGACCTCCTGACACGTGCAGGGGGGACCCGCGCCACCTGACCGCCTGGGTGAGGTGAGCCCCCCTAGTGGCCCCCTTTTGCCCTTATTTTACTCCCGAAGGGAAAACCCTGATTCCAGAACTCCTTTTTCCAGAAGCGATTCCGATCTCCGCCGCCATCATCAATAAGCTTTGAGGGACCAGAATTCCTGTGTCGGTATCCTGCCGGGACGGGGAAGTGCCCCCAGATTCATCTCCATCGACGTTGCTTCCTCCCTCCATGAAGCGGGAGTAGTTCCTCCTCGGGGCTGAGGTCTTCTACAGTAGCTATGTGGTTAATTCTCTCTGCCATGATGTGATCTTGATTGTGATCATAGGCTATGTTAATCTAGGGTGATCCCATGATGTTTCCCCTTCTTCTATGTATTGGATTGATATACTCACTTGATCTTATCTAGTATAATCTCCGAGACCAAGGTGACAGTGTTCTATTGGACATGGATTAGAAAAATATTTTCATGAGTGATTTCCTCTTTTGTGAATTGATTGAAGATTGAGAGTCTCTTGGTGCTCTTCTTTGATTATCCTTGAGATATATTGTGGTGATTGTGGTACTCTCTTTGGATGGCCGCAGTGACATTGGGAAATCCATAGATGAGAACTACGAACTCTGAGGTGTGATTTTGTAGCCCTACATAATTCTCGTCCTCTCTTGATCACAACAGAATGACCTCCGAGTTACGTCTCCTTGCATGTTTTAGTGGAAATATCATGTGATTCGACTATGTTAATGTTGTTGGGAGTTGCCACTAGTGAAAGTATGAAACCTAGGGCTTGTATCTCAACATTGCAATACCGTTTGTGCTCACTTTTTTCACTTGCTACCTTGTTGTAATTTTATTACAGATTTATATTACTTCGTTTTGCCACACCTATCACCCATATTTTACCATCTCTTCGCCAAACTAGTGCACCTATACAACTCTTAGTTGTATTAGGTGTGTTGGGGACACAAGAGACTTCTTGTTTCTTAATTGCAAGGTTGCTTGAGAGAGACCATCTTCAACCTATACTTCCCTGAGTTCGATAAACCTTAGGTCATCCACTTGAGGGAAATTGTTGCTGTCCTACAAACCTCTGCGCTTGGAGTCCCAACGTAATCTATGAGAATAGACGCGTGTGTAGACATCATGGACCCACCTGATTTTGTAGAGTCAACACCTCCCAGTGCGAGCCCATCACGTCGATCGACGCTGTCAAGAGATACTTGGGGCTCTGCCACCGCCTTGGCTAAGATCCGCTTGCCCAAATTGGCTCCGTCACAAGCTCGGCAACATGGGTTATGTAGCCGGTGATACGTCTCAAACGTACCAACTTTTCCAAACACTTTTGCTATTGTTTTGACTTCATTCTTGTATGATTTGAACGAAACTAAACCGGACTGACGCTGTTTTGAGCAGAGCTGTCTATATGAATTTTTTGTGTGCAGAAAAAGGGAAATTTAAGCATCTCAGAAAATTCCAAGAAAAATCCCAGAAAAATCCACGCAACATAAGAGTCCGGGAGCCAGAAGATGGTCCAGAGGGGCCCACCCCTGGCCTCGGCGGCCAGGTGGCGCTGCCAGGCCCCTGGCCGCGCCACCAACCCGCCTGGTCAGGTGGGGCCACCCCAAGTTCCCCTTCGGTTGGTAGTTTTACTCCCGACGAGGAAACCCTGGAACAGAAGTCGATACCCCAATTCTCGTCGCGGAGCCTCCGCCACCTCTGTTCTTCTCTGGGAGAGCTAATCTGGAGGATGTTTTGGCCTCCGGTGAGGGGAAATTGAAGCCATCGTCATTGCCATCGCCACTCCATGACCCTTCCATGTCTCCCCTATCCATGTGTGAGTAATTCCCTGCTCTAAGCAAAGGGGGTGGTAGGAATTGGATGAGTTAGATCATGTAATAGGTCGTCAGATTGTTGGGGGGCATGTTGCCTACCATCTACTATGGTGTTTATCATCTTTGCTACTACTTTTTTCTCTTCATGCTTGTCACTTTGGGCCCGAGTGCCATGATTTCAGATCTGAACCCTTTATGTTTTCATGAATATGTTTGTGCTCTTGATCTTATCTATGAGTTGTATGCACCTATTATAGTCCTGAACCGGCGATCCCAATAGTGAAAGCTTGGGACACCAAAGAGGATGACTATAATTTGAGGATTCCATGTATCATTGATTGTTAATGCTTTGTTCCGGTGCTCTTTGACAAGAGCACCTTATTCTCCATAAGTTCCTTTTGCCCCCGTTGGTAGCAGGACGGTAGGACAAAAGATGTTGTGCAAAGTTCTTATTGCAAGAACGCACAACTACCTTGGGATACATGCCTAATGTTTGATATTTTCCTAGATGATCATTACTTTCTGTGTGCTTGCCCCATGTTAATTGCACGTTATCTCTCATCGATGCAGCACCCAACCATCCATTCCCCTAGCCTACAATGTTTTCATCCTGCCTGTTACTAGTTGCTTTAATTTTGCTGTTTTATTTTTGTTGATTTGCAACACTATTTCCGTTGCCACCATCACTTCCACCACACCGTTACTACTAATAAATTGTTGCCGAGCAAGTATCTATGAGGTGCGGTTGAATTGACAAATCAACTGTCAAAGAAATTATTAGGGCAAATCCCAACTAGCATGCGGCTCCTCGATCAAGCAAAACATGTATGAAATGAAGATCAAGTCATAAGATGATGGATGTTGCATGGCAATGTATCTCATAAAGGATATGGAAATGCCTTCATAGGTAGGTATGGTGGATGTTTTGAGGAAGATATAAGGAGGTTTATGATGATAGAGGGTATCATGCCAAGGGTTTGGATGCACCGACGAAGTATGCACCAACTCTCAAGATGAAAAAGGGCAATGCGCGGTACGGAAGAGGCTAGCAAAGTATGGAAGGTGGAACTGCCAACAATCGAATACTCCCATTAGTCCGAAGAACTCATGCACTTATTATCGGTAAGTCTCTATCTAATCAGGAGGTTCACAAAGAGACAAGTACCCCGATGAGGAGTGTGTGGGGTTTTGGTTATCCTTGCGCATCCTCGACCCATGGTACGTGAGGGTACTCTATATATTCCAACCCTCCAGAGGTTAGCGACCCATGGTACTGATTTTCTTAGTTTTCGAAAATAAGCACAGATTGCCCAAAATACAACACCTATCACTAATAGGCTCAAGCTCTTGGCACCAAAAGTCCAAACATTACTCAAATCCATACCTAAAAACTATTTCAAGTTACTACTATACTTATAATAGCAACCTTAATTACCTACTCATGAAAGACACACAACTTAGTGCAACAAGCCAACTCTCTAAACAAGATAGTCATGAAAACTCAAGAGAGTTCCTAAAACACCCCAAATGACAGAAATAAAGATTTTCATGAAGAGATACTGTTTCTCATGATTGCCAAAAAGTTTTTGCAAAGAAAAATCAAGCTTAAGATTTGCAAAACGATAAAAATGCAAAATGTGGAAGAATTTGTGAAAAACTGACCAGCAGGTAGTAAATAATTTGTTTGGGGTACTTCTGCAACTGAAATAAAAAAACTCAGAACAGATGCCTGAAAGCTAATTGTATAAAGCATACTGTAAAAAAATACAGATCAAAAAGATGATCTTGTGATTCTTGGCTATTTTTCCGTCATGCAGACAGAATCTGTTTCTGGACAACATGTCACAACTTTTGAACTTTCTTGCAGTCGGAGGCTAAAACTTGGCACAAAGCTTGAAAATAAAGATACAATGATGTTGCTACAGTAGTAACAAGCATCAAGACCACTAAAACTTAAAGTAAAAACATCTTGGGTTGGCTCCAAATAATAGCTTTCTTTTATGCCTTTTAGCTAGGGACGATACAGAAAGATCAAGTTTTATCAACTCCAACAGAATAACTTGCCCGTGTAACAGACTCATAAGGTAAATTAATCTTCTTTCAAGGGGAGTGTTCCATTACCTCTCTAAGGGGGAATTGGAATCTTATGGTCCATTCTTCCATGTCAATGATAGCTCCAATAGTGCAAATAAAAGGATGTCCCAAAATAATTGGACATGAGGGATCACACTCAATGGTCATGACAAGAAAATCAACGGGGAGATAGTTATCATTGAAAATAATAAAAACATCATCAATCCTCCCTAAAAGTTTCTTTACGGAAGAATCAACAAGATGAACACCAAAAGAACATGGATCAAAAGGTTTCAAATCAAGCATATCATACATTCTTTTGGGTAAAAAGGACGCACTAGCTCCAACATCACATATGGCAAAGCAAGAGAAATTATTCAATTTAATTTTGACCATAGGATCCCAAACATCTTCTAGCTTTCTAGGGATATAAGTCTCTAGCTTGAGCTTCTACTCCCTAGCTTTGATAATAGCATTGGTAATATGCTCGTTGAAGGCAATGTTAAGTGTGTGTGGGGGTCTTTAGCCATTCTTTGCAAAAAAGTGATAACTTCAGAAAGACTACAATTATCAAAATCAAGATCATTACCATTAATTAAAGTGGCGGTGATGTCATCTATGCTCATTCTTTTGGTAGTATATAAGTTCATGGGACCTTCTTGTCCTAAAGTTGAGGTATTATCATCACCATTAATAGGTCCATTGGGACTAGGGATGTGTTGGGTGCTAAAAGTTTTGATATCCTCAAAGTGTATAGTAGCAATAGTAGTGTGTGTAGGAAGGCTCTTAATCCTATCTTCCTCTTCTTTTTCTCTAGCCCATCTATCCTTAAGTTTGGCTAGCATTCTAATGTTCTCATTAATTTTCACTTGAATAGAATTCATGGGTGTAGTTTTCCTTTCCTCAAGGGGAGAGGTTCTAATTTTAAGCATCTCTACATCATGAGATATATTGTCTACCTTCAAAGAGAGACTATCTAATTTTTATAATTTCTCTTCTACACTCTTATTGAAGGCTTTTCGAGAAGTGATAAAGTCCCTAAGCATGCTCTCTAATTCAGATCTGGAGTTTTTGTTGCTAGGATCAGTGTTGTTGTTCCCATAGTTGTTGGATGTCAACGGTCTAGGATTGTTGCTACCAAAAGACGATAAACTAGCTAAGATGGGTAAACAAATTACAACTGGGAAATTGACAGAATTATAAACGCACGGCAATGCTAATTATGGTGCAAAGAAAGTTAGAGGCTCAAAAGTATGGGCAGGACGCCAAGACAAGTAGACCGATATCCAACTACATCTACTCACTAATCATCCACCTTGAGATATCTATCTAGAACATCTCGTTGGTATTAAGTTGTGAGCCCCACCCAAAGTTTCAACTCAAAGCAACAGACAATTGCATTAACAAACTTTGCGTAAGGTAAACAATCCTTGCAACCGTGGTTACAAGCACCGTTGGTTTCTCCCTGGCGGCAACAACTCATCCCGCTAGTCTCATGTTTCTGTCACTCAAGCTAGACATCGGGGGGCATGAAGCCACAATCAAGCATAAACGCTCCCTCTTGGAGATCTACTACTTGGCCAAAGCAATAAAAAGCAACGGAGAACATGCAAGAATTACTCAAGAACAAAATATAAAAGGTGAACCAAATATATAACTCATTACAATCTGAACATAATCTAATAATCCATCGGATTCCAGCAAACTCAGCATAGCAACAGCAGGAAAATTACATAGATTCCTTGATCATGTAGGGCAGGTCACAAGAGCTAAGAATTTAAGCACAAGATTGGAGAGAGGACATCACATAGATACTGGTCATGGACCCATGGTCCAAGCGGGACTACTCACGAAACATCCGGGAAGCGCTCATGGTGGTGGAGAAGCTCCCGGAGGTCAATCCTCCCTCCGACATGGTGTTGGGAAGAGGTCTTCTGATGCTCCCGATCTTGGAAGCGCGGCGGCGGCGTAACATAGGTGAAAATCACGATGCGGGGATCTCGCCGAGGGTTTTCGGGATGAGGGGTAATAATAGGCTGAAGGGGGCACCAAGGGCCCTCCTGGCACGGCCAGGAGTGGGTCCGCGCCCCTGTCCGCCTAGGAGGGGGTGGCCCCACTCTGGCCCTTCTTTGGTGATCCGGAAGCTTCTGTCCTACTGATTTTTTATCTGATTTTTGTGGAATTTTTGGAGCTATGTAAATATGGGTAAAAACCTGCATCTTACAGACATTAGCAGAAAGAAACTGGCACTGGGTGCACTGAGTTATTAGGTTAGTCCAAATATGTGTAAAAAGATATGAAAGTGTAGCAAAACACATAGAAATTTCACCTAAAAGAGCATGAAACAAGCAGAAATTATAGATACGTTTGGGACGTATCTATGATGCTTCTATTGTTCTTGATGAGACTGGTTCACTTGGTTACTTTATTGAGTCTCAGATTGCTAAGGTTGCAGAACAGTCTAGGACTGAAACCCCTGCCACACGTTCTCCTACTGGTAGACCTTCTTATTACCATGATTTGAGTAGTTTCAAGGATAAAATTCTTGATGATGATTATATTGAACTTGATGATGAATTTTGTAGAGAGATTGCATAGTGTAATGATTTTGCAGACCCCGATGCTATGAAGAAGGTGCTTGAAAAGCATGCTATGAAGAACAAGTTTGCTCCTGATCCTGAATTTGCTATATCTCCTATTTGCATTAAAGATGCGGATTTTGATATCTCTGATGATCTTTCACTTATATCTACAGTTGAAGATGACCCCTTTTATGGCAGATAAAATGATGATGCTATTGAACACCTTACTAAATTCATGGAGTTGGGTGCCTGATTGGGTGGAAGTGGTAATGGATTCTCGCCCTTCGTTGGTTACCCCAAGTGGAAGGTGAGATGTAGGATAGCAGCAAATTTCCCCTATGTAGAGGATAGGGTTTGTCTCCAGTACGACTCCGGCGATGATAAGTAGGTGTCAGCGGCGCACATGACACGAACCTCCACACAACACAACTAACTTTGCTCCCAAAGAAGTTCAAAGAGGTTGTCTCCGGTCTTGTTATTTACGAAGGATCAAACACAAGAGATAATGATAATGATGATAGCAACTGAAAGTAAATACTAAAAAGTAAATAGGCTTGTAAACAGTGATGATAATATGGATCGGGGTCTCGTGATGTTCACTAGTGATGTCTCTCTCCCAAAAGACGATAAAACTGCTATGCGAGGTAAAAAAAATTACAGATGTGCAATTGACAGGATTATAAACGCACCGCAATGCTAACTATTCTACAAAAAAAGGAAGAGGCTCATAAGCATGGGCAGTACGCCAAAATAAGTAGGCTGAAATCCATCTGCATCTACTACTAATCATCCACCTTGAGATATCTATCCAGAACATCTCGTTGGTATTAAGTTGCGAGCCCCACCCAAAGTGTAAACCCAAAGCAACATACAACTACATTAAAAATCACTTTGCGTAAAGTAAACAATCCTTGCAACCGTGGTTACAAGCACCATTTCCCCCCCTTGTGGCCACAACACATCCCCTAGACTCATGTTTCTGTCACTCAAGCGTGTCATCAGGGGGCATGTACCCACAATAGAGCATAACATTCCCTCTTGGAGTCACTACCTACCACTTGGCCAAAGCAATAAACAGCAACGGAGAACATGCAAGAATTACTTAGGAACAAAAATATAAGAGATAAAAACCAAATATTTTACTCTATCACGATCTGAACATAATCTCATAATCCATCGGATCCCATCAAACTCAGCATAGCAACAGAAGAAGAATTACATAAGTGCCTTGATCATGTAGGGCAGCTCACGAGGTCTAAACCATGAAGAACAAAGATGGGAGGAGAACATCACATAGCTACTGATCACGGACCCATGGTCCAAAGGAAACTACTCACGGCACATCCGGGAAGCGTCCATGGTGGAGGAGAAGCTCCCGGAGGTCGATCCTCCCTCCGGCAGGGTGCCGGGAAGGGTCCTGACAGTGCTCCCGATCTTGGAAGCGCGGTGGCGGCGGAACAGAGGCGAGTTTGCGAAATAGGGTTCTGTTTTCGGAGTTTCCCCTTTACGGAGAATAAATAGGTGAAGGGGGGCAGCCAGGGGGCCTACAAGGGGTCTAGGCTCCCCCATGGCATGGCCAGTCCCCTGGCCGCGCCAGGTGCCCGCCTGGAAACCTGTTGGTGGCCCTCTGGCCCCACTTTAGTGATTCTGGAAGACTCCGTTGGGCTGATTTTTTATCCGATTTTCCCGAATTTTTGGAGAATTTTGAATATGGGGGAAACCTAGAATAGAAAAACAGCAGAAAATAGGAACTGGCATTGGGGTGCATTGAGTTAGTAGTTTAGTACAAATATGATCAAAAGTGTATGAAAGTGTATCTAGATCATAGCAATATCACACAAAACATGCATGGAACGATCAGAAATTATCGATACGTTTGAGACGTATCGACATCCCCAAGCTTAATTCCTGCTCGTCCTCGAGTAGGTAAATGATAATAAACATAATTTCTATGGTGACATGCTACCAACCATATAAGAACTTTGAAAAGTAAAGCAATCAAGGTATGTGATTCAATTCAAGTCATAACATGCAAGAGTCTATATTAGCATTGAAACAAGTAACAAAAGAACATTAGGTGCAAGAGCTCTCGCTGTCCGTGACTCGAATGTCTCCAAATGATGTTTGCGTGCAAGAAGGGGGATAGAGAATATGAGAAAGAGTATTTTTTGATGAGAACTCAATCTACTAAAGTTTCACACTTGGTCTTCTTTGGAATCTTATCTTGACTCGTCCCCAGACCACTAGCCAGGTACAAGTCAATTTGATCCACTCCTTTTCGATACTTTGAGCACTCATGCAATGGTTGAGCGTAAGCATGAGAGTTGACACTTAGGATGGGAAAGAGAGAATATGGTGGACGAGGAAGACAAAAAGGATGAGAAAGGCTCACATCGATGAGGACAATCATAGGCGAGAAGGCCAAATGATAGATATGATGTGAGGAGTAGGGATTGCCATGCAACAGATGCACATATGAGCTGAAAAGCTCTCCAATGGAACTAGTGGGGGTGCATCTAACTTGCTTTCACATGAAGACCTAGAGCTCTTTTGAGGAGGCTCGTCCTTGGAATATGCAAGCCAAGTTCTATAGTGTGAAGGTCCCCACATAGCTATATGCATGATCATCTCTATGGAGTACAAGGATAAGAGGGAGTAATAGTGTGGATCTTTCAAAAGGATAGTAGTGTTTCCCCTTTCTCTCTTTTTATTTCCTTTTTCTCTTTTTTCTATTTTTTTGTATTTTTTTGGTGGCCTCAATGGATCTTTCTATTTAACTCTCATTTGTTCTCTTTGGGATCTTTTATTTTGTCCGCTTTGGGATCTTTTCCTCACTTAAGGGAAATACTCTAATTTACAAGAGGGTATAGAAGATCTTTCACACTTTACAAGGTACTCAAATCATAAAGAAGATGTAGCTATCATGATGTATGCAATGTATGCCGCTTCAATTGTAGCAGGAAAGTGTATGAAATGAAGATCAAGTCACGAAGAGGTGGATGTTGCATGGCAATATATCTCGGAAAGGCTATGGAAATGCCTTGATAAGTAGGTTTGGTGGCTATTTTGAGGAAATATATAAGGAGGTTTATGATGACAGAGTGTATCATGCCAAGGGTCTGGATGTACCAGCGAAGGTGGACGCCAACTCTCGGAGTGAGAAGGAGGCAATGCACGGCACATGAAAGTCTAGAAAATATGAGGAGGTGGAAGTGTCAACTTTCAATACTTACATTAGTCCGAATAACTCATGCACTTATTATTGATAACTCTCAATCTAATGAGGAGGTTCACAAAGAGACAAGTACCCTGAGGAGGAGTGTATGGGGGTTTGGTTATCCTTGTGCATACTCGTCTCATGGTACGTGAGTGTACTCTAATATCTGATCCCTCCAAAGATTAGCGATCCATCTAGTAGCTAGAGTTCTCAACTAGTTTAGTAGGTTTTTAAAATAACCACGGATTGCCCAAAATACGACACCTATCACTAATAGGCTAGAGCTCTTGACACCAAAAGTTCAAAGATTACTCACATCAATACCTCAAAACTATTGCAAGTTACTACTAAAATTAAATAGCAACCTCAATTACCTACTCTCAAAACAAGACACAACTCAGTGCAACAACCAACTCTCTTCACAAGATAAACATGAAAACTAAAGAGAGTTCCAGCAACAAACTAAACAAAAGCCAAGGCTATTGCTAAAGACAAACTAAAACTAAAACTAAACATGGCAGTAACTACGAAAAGATAAAGAACACACAACAGTAAAAAGATAGGCATGAAGAATCCTATGATGTGTTTTAGATTTTTAAAGTGAAGCGTGTTTCTATCCCACAGAAGGTAAGACGGGGTCTAAATTGTTATGAACAGCAAGCAAAGCTAAAGAAAACTAAAAATAAATCTAATAGCGAGACGCTCCAAGCATAGCACATAACGCATGAAGTGATAAAAATATAGTGAGACGAAGGACAAACTAATGGTTGTTGATGGAGAAGGGGATGCACGGGGGAATCCCCAAGCTTAGAAGCTTGAGTCTTCTTGAATATTTATTGGGGATGCATGGGGGCATCCCCAAGCTTGAGCGCTTGACACTCTTGAATCTTCTTTCGTCATCTTCCATCGCACACTTGAAAACTCCCTTCATACATAACTCATCATAGGCTGATTAGAGAGGTTAGTACCCTTAATAAATAATTTTCCCCACTGGATATAGAGATATTCTTGAAGAGCTACTGTTTCTCAAGATTTCCAAAAGGTTTTTGCAAAGAAAAAGCACGCTTAAGGTTTGCAAAAGTTAGGAGAGACAAAACGTGGCAGAACCTGTGAGAACCAGAACAGCAGGTAGTAAAGAATTTTTATGGGTACTTATGAAACTCAAATAGAAAAACTCAGAACATACGAAAGTTCCGTGATTGTATAGAGCACGGTGTGTAAAAAATTCAGCTCAAAAAGATGAACTGGTGATTTTATACAATTTTTCCCGTCACCAAGACAGAATCTGTTTTCTGGACAGCATGTTAGAATTTCACTTCCCTTGTCATATGAGGCTATAACTTGGCACAAAGCTTGAAAATAAAGATACAATGATGTTTCTACAGTAGTAAAAATCATCAAGACCACTAAAACATAAGTAAAAACATCTTGGGTTGCCTCCCAAGAAGCGCTTTCTTTTACGCCTTTAAGCTAGGCATGAAGATTATAGAAGATGCTCCCACAAGAATAATTTGAAGCAAACGAGAGCATCAAGAAGAAAAATATGAAACACATTTAAGCCTAACCCACTTCCTATGCATAGGAATGTGGAACAAGAACAACTTCAAAACTTTCATCATAAAGAGAGGTGTTTTTGTAACATGAGAGTTTCTACAACCAAACTTTCCTCTCTCAAAATAATTATCAGTAGTATCATGAACAACATCAAGAATATAACTATCACATAAATCATGTTGTTCATGACCTACAAGCACACGTGTATTGTTTTCAACACGGTTTTTAGGATCATAAGATAAAGGAGCCCATCACATTGACCTTTGATAAGAGGAAAATTCTCCGGAGTTGGAGATTTGAAAAGGATAATAGGGACATCATGTCTGGGTGCAATGGCAACAATTTCACGCTTGACGTAAGGAACTCTAGCAAGTTCATCTTTGCAAGCATAATCCATATTGGCATCATGGCCATCAAAAAAGCAAGTATCAAAATCTTCAGAAAGGGATATTTCAAATGAGTCCTGGGAATCATGGGATTCCTCATCAAAGCAATCATTAGCCTCTTCTAGGGCAGTAAACATTTTATTTTTAAAATCCTCAATATAAGCATTGTAAGTATAATTCTCGAAGCAATAAGCAAGAACTGCAAAGTTTTCAGACTTGTGACTAGTATCATAATAATGTTCAATCAAAGAAGCAATCTCATAAGAACCTTTAAAAGCAACAAACTCTTCAATCTTTTCAACATAAAAGTAATCATAAACACCTTTAGCATAAGAAGATAGGATCTTGGTGGATATATGCTCTAGAGGCAAATAATATATGATTATTCCAATATATCTAAGCAAGTTCATAACCAGTTTCATATCGTGCTAGAACTGCGTCAGTGAAACAATGATGCAGGTGTGGTATAGAAACCCCCAGAGTTCCTAGTTAGCCTCTACATCGATAACTAGTTCATGGTCAACATGATGGTCTTGGTTTCGCGATCATGGACAATTAAGTCTCTTGACTATGAGGTCACCTCACTGTTTAAGTGATGTGATGAACATTACCCAAAGTAAGGATTACAACATGATCAAATCTTATGAAGGTTCATTGTTGTAATTACAGAACATGGTAGACCGTTCCTTTGACCGTGAGTACGTGCATAATTACTATCTTCCCGGATGTTTTGACTTACATCCCACCACCTGACTGAAATATGTGGGTCATAACATTTGTATCTTGGGTATTCCGTGGAGATTTGTTGAGGAGTATTGTTACAAGAGCGGGATTTGTCAATCCATATAATGGATAGATACTCCGGAACCACTCGGTGAGATTCCATCCATAAAGCTGCAGCGTGTGACTAGGTCACGGGAATGAATATCACGGGAACGAGTGAATGAGGATTAGTTCAGAACGAGGTTGAACCATACATAGGATGTCATTGATCGAACCTCGGAACAATCCAGTATCGCTGACAAAGGGAATGCTATACGGCGTAAGGTCCAATCGGTGTTTGATATCCGGAATGCACAGGGGTCATTATGGGCATCCGGGTCCCGCTGATGATCATTGACCGTAGCCTCATCTCGGTCATGACTGGAGTGTTCTCGGACCGTAGGGTAACACACTTAAGGGCTCGAGGAAATCGGAGACCTTTTCGGAACCAACGGAGTAACCAGAGAATAAAGGAAACAATATCGGAGAAGTACCGTGTTGAACCGAAACAAGTTCGGAGTGAACCGGAAGGTGTTCCGGAGCACCGGGAGATGGAATATTATGTTTTAGTTATTAATTAATTCAATTAATAATTAAAACCATTTTATTTCTAATTAATATGTGCAATGGGCCTTAGTGGAGAAAAAGGCCCATTAGGGGGAATAAAAGGGAAAAAGAAAAAAGAAAAGAGGGGGGAGGCGTCATGGGCCCTAGGTCCCATGAGGGGTGCGCCCCCTCCCCCCCTTGGCCGGCCACCCCCCTTAGCAAAGGGACTTTAGTCCCACATTGCTAAGGGAGAGGGGTTGACTCCCTCCCCTCTGTCTATATATAGATGGGAAGGGTGCACATATTTAATACACAGAAATTCGTGAGAAATTAAATATAACACCGAATTGAGATCGGTTTTCTCCGGTCTTCTCCCCTCCCTTGTCTCTTTCACGGTGGGCTCCCTAGTGTGAGCCTATAGTGGAATTGAGGCTTCTCTGCTAGAATCGGAGGCCGTCCTGCTACCGAAGCTCCGTCCAGAGGTCTGCTTCCGCCACCTTCGCTGGATCGAAGAACGGAGGTCGTCATCGAGTCTCGTACGTGTGCAAGTATTACGAGGTGCTACACGTGTGGCACTACACCCATCCGGGTGCTCAACACAGCCAGGGGGCTATGAAACTTGATCGGCTACATCAACCACATTTGCGGAACGTTTCCCGTGTAACGGACTACACCCCGAGGTATGTTATTTCCGCAATCTTTTCCGTTACGGTAATACGGCTAGCTAGATCTTGGGTTATGGGAACGCTAGTTAGAAAAATTTGTGTTTTCTGCTGCGAACCCCAACAGATCTCATTTTCATTAAACTCACATTGGAAAGGAAGGTGTTTATGATTTATATTACAGAAGCAAGTAAAATCATAAATGTGGCACAAAAATTCAGCATGGAAATAAGAAACATGTATTTGATCCCATAAGTGTTTCCCTTTCTGAGATAGGCGGTGCCGCAAATAATGAGCATCCTCATCCAATGATTTCCCCTCAACCAAGTCGGTTGGGTCATTAGCACGAGCACAAATTGATCGAAGACGATCCAAGTGAAACATGTCCATCCTACCATATTTGGGTGGTTCCACACCCATGATAAAGATGGCATAGGTAGGCAGACAAAGACAAAGACAAAAGGTAGCAACTATTTTTTGGTTTTTCATATAAGACACAAAAGAAAAAGCAAAAAATGAAAGGTAAACTAACAAGACTAAAAAGTAAAGGTAAAAGGTAGTGGGCAACTCCCCTATCTTATCACTCGAAGTCCCCGTCAACGGCGCCAGAAATTTTCTTGATGGCCTGGAAGTGGTAATGGCTTCTCGCCCTTCGTTGGTTACCCCAAGTGGAAGGTTAGATCTAGGATAGCAGCAAATTTCCCCTATGTAGAGGATAGGGTTTGTCTCCCGTAGGACCCCGGCGATGATAAGTAGCTGTCAGCAGCGCACCTGACGCGGACCTGCACACAACACAATTAACTTTGCTCCCAACGAAGTTCAGAGAGGTTGTCAATCTCTCCGGTCTTGTTGTTTACAAAGGATCAAACACAAGAGATAATGATAATGATGATAGCAACTGAAAGTAAATACTGAAAAGGAAATAGGCTTGTAAACAGTGATGAGAATATAGACCGGGGTCTCGTGATGTTCACTAGTGATATCTCTCTCCCAAAAGACGATAAAACTGCTATGCGTGGTAAACAAATTACAGATGGGCAATTGACAGGATTATAAACGCACCGCAATGCTAACTATGCTACAAAAAAAGGAAGAGGCTCATAAGCATGGGCAGTACGCCAAAATAAGTAGACCTAAATCCATCTGCATCTACTACTAATCATCCACCTTGTGATATCTATCCAGAACATCTCGCTGGTATTAAGTTGCGAGCCCCACCCAAAGTGTAAACCCAAAGCAACAGACAACTGCATTAAAAAGAACTTTGCGTAAAGTAAACAATCCTTGTAACCGCGGTTACAAGCACCATTGTTTTCCCCCTTGTGGCCACAACACATCCCCTAGACTCATGTTTCTGTCACTCAAGCGTGTCATCGGGGGGCATCTCCCCACAATCGAGCATAACGCTCCCTCTTGGAGTCACTACCTACCACTTCGCCAAAGCAATAAACAGCAATGGAGAACATGGAAGAATTACTTAGGAACAAAAATATAAGATATAAAAACCAAAAATATATTAATTTATCACGATTTGAACATAATCTCATAATGCATCAGATCCCATCAAACTCAGCATAGCAACAGCAGAAGAATTACATAAGTGCCTCGATCATGTAGGGCAGCTCACGAGGTCTAAACCATGAAGAACAAAGAGGGGAGGATAACATCACATAGCTACTGATCACGAACCCATGGTCCAAATGAAACTACTCACGGCACATCCGGGAAGCGTCCATGGTGGAGGAGAAGCTCCCGGAGGTCGATCCTCCCTCCGACAGGGTGCCGGGAAGGGTCCTGACGGTGCTCCCGATCTTGGAAGCTCGGCGGTGGTGGAACAGAGGCGAGTTTGCGAAATAGGGTTCTATTTTCGGAGTTTCCCCGTGACGGAGAATAAATAGGCGAAGGGGGGCAGCCAGGGGGGCCACCAGGGGTCCAGGTGCGGCCACGCCCCTGGCCGCGCCAGGTAGCCACCCTGACACCTGGTGGTGGCCCTATGGCCCCACCTTGGTGCTTTTGGAAGACTCCGTTGCGCTGATTTTTTATCCGATTTTCCTGAATTTTTGGAGCATTTTTAATATGGTGGAAACTTGGAATAGAAAAACAGCAGAAAACCGGAACTGGCACTGGGGTGAACTGAGTTAGTAGGTTAGTCCAAATATGATCAAAAGTTTATGAAAGTGTATCTAGATCATAGAAATATCAGACAAAACATTCATGGAACAAGAAGATATTATCGATACGTTTGAGACGTATCAGTGCCTTATTTACTAATGAGGACAAGATATTAAACTATTATGTTACAAAGCCATGTCCCTTTTCTCTAAAGGAGGGTGCTAAAGCATAGTATGATGAACTACCATGTGGTTCTATTAAAAGTCCTCAAGATTTAGCTCAATCTTTTGTTGCTACACATTTTCCTGCTCATATTCAACATGTTGCTTTACAAAGAATTTATAACTTTAAGAAGTTGCAGGATGAGCACCTCCCTAAAGCTTGGGGGAGGTATTGCACTTTACTCAAGGCTACGCCGGGACATGGAGTCCCTAAGAATGAATTGCTTGATATATTTTATAGTTGTCTAACCGATGAATCTAGATCCTATCTGGATAGTTGTGCTGGTTGTGTTTTCAGGAAAAGAACATCGGATGATGCCGAAGAACTAATGGGCAAGTTAGCCAAAAATCATGATGATTGGTCCGTCCCTGAGCCACCTCCAACACCAAAGAAGAGGGGAATGCTCGTACTAAACCCCAAAGATATGCAAGAAGCTAAGAAGTCTATTAAAGAGAGAGGTATTAAAGTTGAAGATGTGAAGAATCTACCTCCTATTGAGAAGTTGTGTGAGCCTACCACTCACGCTCCTATGGTAGCAGTACACTCTCTTTTAGATTTCAATGCAAGTGATATCCCTCATGGTAAGCCTCCTGACCAATGTTTAGATGAGCTTGATAATTTTATTATCAAGAAAAGTCATTTTTAATGAGAGTATTCAAAGTTAGTTGCATGATAAGTTTCTTGCCATCAAATGTCTTCTTGATGTTTTAAGTATAACTGTTAATGATGTTAAAGGCCTTGTTAAGCATTTTCATATGGTTCAAACTCACTTGAACAAATTTATAATGTGCAAAAATATTTGATTGCTAACAATCCCAAACAAGTTGATACACATGCCTATGTTATTAAAACCCGAGGTGGAACACTCAACCAAGACCCTCTCTGTCCAGAGGGGCATCCAAAGAGAGTTGAGCAAGATTCTCAAATGCAGGAAGATGATGTTCATATCACTCCAAAGAAGAAGAAGAAGAAGAAACACAAGGAAGCTGACAACTCCAATGATCCCACAATTAATGAAGAACCTATTGTTGGTCCTAATAGTATATCTATTTCTGATGCTGAGACTATAGATGGTGCTGAACTTGATATTGATAATGAGAAGAATGATCCTCATAAAGTACAACAAGAAGAAGAAGCACCCGACAAGCGCAAGAGATATACTAGAGAAGACTTTATTGCAAGAAAACTTGGGAAGGAAAAAGAACCATGGGTGCAGAAGTCAATGCCCTTCTGAGTAAGTCTCTCAAAACTAAAGAAGAAGATCATTATAATAAATTTTGTGAATGGATGAAACCTATTTTTTCTTCAAATCCCTTTGATTGATGCTATTAAATTACCTTCTTACTCGAGGTATATGAAATATATTGTTACTAACAAATAAAAGTTCCTAATGAGGTAATATACACTACTAGGGAAATGCCTTATGGTGGCGTCCTTTTTTTGCCTTTAGTGGCGTCCTTTTTTGGCCTTTAGTTGCGTATTCCAAATTCGCCACCAAGGACAAGCCACTAATAAGGCCTTAATAGTGGCGCATTTCAAATGCGCCACCCGTAAGACTTATTCGTGGCGCATTCTGTAAATGCGCCACCCATAAGAGTCTTAGGGGTCGAGCATTCTGAAAATGCGCCACTATTAATTTTTTTTTAAATTTTGAATTTTGAATCCGGATCTGGATAACGATTTTTTTTTCTTAATATCAAGTTAGTATGCTTAATGCCCGGTCACTATGCTTAATCTCAGGTCAAACTGACCTCCATGGTCAAACTTCCCAGAGGGCCACCCATTCTAGCACTACTCTTCACTTAGCAGGCACTAGTTGATATATCTATCATATAAATCCTATTAAACCAGGTTGATGTTTAGGACCTTGTTGATGTTCATGGGTGTGCGCCGGAAGTCGATCCTCCCTCCGACATGTTAATATTTAAACGGGTTATTTTTATAGCGCGCCGGAAAGTGTTTTCGGAACGGTTCCAGCGCGAGGTGAACGCCGCCGGCTCGACGCGTTGATCCCGCAGTTCGAAGTTTTACCCGAATCGGAGGTACTACGGAGCCCCGGCGGTCAGAAACGTAAACACCGCGCGCGCGAGAGAAAAACTGGGGATGTTTTTGCAAACTTCCAGCCACCTGGGCTATCAATAGACCACCCCACCATTTAGAGTTTCCCCTAAGCCCCTAGGCAGCCCCCAGGTATGATTTAGCACCATTTTACCCCAATTTTTGCAGCTATTCCCCCTCAAATTAGCAAACCCTAGCCTTCAGCCCTCCAAAGCCGTCAGATCCGAAGATCAACGGCTCCAAAGAGCCACATCGCCAGAGCCAGCCTCTCCACCGCGCCCGGGCCGCGCGGGCCCGCAACTGCCGCCGCTTGGGCCCGATCTAGGCCGACCTCGCCGCCAACCGCGTCCTACTCGTGGAGGCGCCGGCTCCAACTCCGGCCACCGGAGCCGCCGCCCCGATCTTCTCTTCTCCTCCCGCTCTTCCTCATCTCCGCCCTCTCCTCCTCACCCCCTCTGCCTCACCTGCACAGAGACCGCGCCGCCGTGCGCCACGGTCGAAGGCGCCGCCGCTCGCCTTGCTTGCAGCGTATTGTCTCAATTCCGATCTATGGTTTGGGAAATCTTGTAGTACCTTTAGTTCTTCCGACTCTGGGTAAACCTCTTGGTCATCTGTTGACTTCAGTCCTCTTTTCCAGTATCTTCACAATTCCAGTGAGAATGCTTCCCTTGATCGTCGCTTTGAATTGTCGTTCTTCCTCTTGACACTGGTGGTTTCGTTTTCCGACGTTACCGTCTCTCTGCGGAAATTTATCTCGACGGAAGCTCGACATCGACATGAAGTAGAGTCCCTTGTTGGTGGTGTTGAAGATCGCCGTCTCTCTTTTCTCTCCCCCTCTCCCCCAGATCATCCTGGATCTCGGGACGAGATCCCTTGTTGGTGGTGTTGTATTGTAACAACCCAGTTTTCACAAAAATGAAAAATTTTGTTTTCGGTGTGAATTGTTTGATTGTCTGTTTTTTTGCGGTATTTGCATCCCCGATTTATCGATCGGCTATTATTTTCCCCCCTCTTATCTCGTCTCGGACGGAGACCGACCCTTGCCACCCTGACACTCGGCCTTTGCGACACCGGGATTCACCCGAGCACCGTCGCGAAAACCGCACGAGACCAGCCGCAGCCAACGGAACGAAAACCCCGTTTAATATTTAAACGGGTTATTTTTATAGCGCGCCGGAAAGTGTTTTCGGAACGGTTCCAGCGCAAGGTGAACGCCGCCGGCTCGACGCGTTGATCGCGCAGTTCGAAGTTTTACCCGAATCGGAGGTACTGTGGACCCCTGGCGGTCAGAAACGTAAACACCGCGCGCGAGAGAAAAACCGGGGATGTTTTTGCAAACTGCCAGCCACCTGGGCTATAAATAGAACACCCTACCACTTAGGGTTTCCCCTAAGCCCCTAGGTAGCCCCCAGATCTGATTTAGCACCATTTTCCCCCAATTTTCCCAGCTATTCCCCCTCAAATTAGAAAACCCTAGCCTTCAGCCCTCCATAGCCGTCAGATCCGGAGATCAACGGCTCCAGAGGCGCCACGTCGCCAGAGCCAGCCTCTCCACCGCGCCCGGGCCGCGCGGGCCCGCAACCGCCGCTGCCAGGGCCCGATCTGCGCCGACCTCGCCTCCAACCGCGTCCTTCTCGTGGAGGCGCCGGCTCCAACTCTGGCCACCGGAGCCGCCGCCCCGGTCTTCTCTTCTCCTCCCGCTCTTCCTCATCTCCGCCCTCTCCTCCTCACCCCCTCTGCCTCACCTGCACAGAGACCGCGCCGCCGTGCGCCATGGTCGGAGGCGCCGCCGCTCGCCTTAACGCCATGGAAGCCGGCGACCCCGAGCTCCTCACCTCGCCTTAGGACCTCGCCGCGGCCGCCACGCACTCCAGCGGCGACCTCCTTCGCCGTATCCAGCCGCCACACTCGTCCTTGCCCCCTGCACCATCCCGTGCTCGCCGGAGCCCCGCGGGAGCCCCCGCCGGCCGCCGCCCGACGTGATCCCGATCGGGATCGGGTCAACGCCTCCATGGGCCGGCAACCGCGCCCCCTGCGGCCCACCAGCGCTCGGCCCCAACGCGGCCCAGCCTCCCCTCAAGGCCCAGTCTGCCTCCTCGGCCTCGTGGGCCTCGGCCCACTGGTGAGGCCCTCTTTTTTTCATTTATGTTTTTCTTTTCTTTTATCTGTATTTTGCTAAGTCTAATAAAAACTGTGTGCTTATAGTATTTTGCGTTGATGTTTACGAGTAAACCGTAGCTCGGATCACGTTGCGCCCAAAAGGAAAATTTCTTAGAATTGTGTGCACTTTAATCCATCTTTTGTGAGCATTTTGATTTGAGGCCATCTTGATGTGGTTAAATTGTGTTGAAGTGGGCATCAGGCCGTTAAACTGCTACTAATTTCTATTTAGTGCTGCTGTTATTATTTTATTGCAAGTTTGCATGATGATTGTGACTAATCCATGAGGCCTATTGCATTGATTCTCTTTCCTATGTGTTAAGCATCATGTGTACTTCATTTCCATGCTTTAACTTGTCATATTTGGGTGCTTTAGCTATATTAAATCTTGCTCCAAAGTGGTGATCCTGATGTTAATGTGCTGCTGTTGCTGAAACTGTTAATTTGTTGCAACTTCGGGTGACGGTTGCGTCGCAACCGTTTATCGGAATTGAGTGATTCCAATTTCATATTGTTAAGAATCATGTCTAATTCCATTACATGTATTGCATCTTCATGTTAGAATTCCTGGTCATATAGATTTTAGCTCCAAAGTTGCTATGCTGCTGTTTTTGACAGCCACCTCTGTTTTTCTCTAAGTCTGTAACGTTCCGATGCCATGTTGTTTGCTTAATATCTTTTGATCCGTGATGCCTATTTGCATGATTATTTTTTCCATGCCTTCACTGTCATGTCTACTTTAGTTCCATATCATTTGTGAGAATTTTTGCATTGATTATCCTGTTTATGCATTGCTCTAAAGTGTGCTTCGTGATGTTGACATATTGTGCCCGTATTTTGTTTTGCTTGTATCTTTTACCCGTAACTCCGTTTGGAGTGTGCCTTATATGTAACTTGATTAGTTTTTCGTGTACTTTGTGTTTATGGTATTGTTTGCTATTGTTAACCAACCTAAAATATGGTTTAGGACAGAACAGTACCAAATGTTTAATCATCGTGCGACACTTAGTGATGTGCCATGTTTAGGTTGTGCCTCACCTAAATTGACTAGCATAGATAGTTTATCTTATGCTTCACATCTTGACATGTTTGTGTGCTATGCCATGCTTGCTTGAGTTGCCATGTTAACAACCTTTGTTGATTACCTGTAGCTAAGCAACTTGAACCACCGTAGACGTGCGGTATTCGTCGTGTGTGACGAGTAGTCCACTTAAACTGTTAGTAACCGTTCTTGACGATAGATCCGTATCGCGTTGCCGTGTCATATGATGTCTTCTTGATCTTGTGTTGCCCCGTAGTAATAGAGTGTCTGCTCTTTGATTTCTTTCCAGTGTTTACCGTCTTGTGTGCTTCCGCGGGTACCTCTCGAAGACGTTGCGAGCGTGCGATCGACTACACCTTCGAAACCCAATTATCAACAGGAAAGGACTATCCATTACTTATGATCCATTCTATTTCAACCAGCGGTTTGCATGCTAGTCTAGGTTAGGTTCGATGTTTGATCCTACCATATGTTTACAGCCTCTTTCAAACCGATACAGCCATGTCCCTTCCCAGCAAACCTTGTACTGCTATGTTACTATTGCTCGTTGCTCAGCCCTTGCTTAGTATGCATGCTTAGGACGCTACGATGTTACCCTGTTACTCCTTGGTTTTGGGATATCACATTATTATATTGCCGTTGATGATATGATTATTATAATTGTTGACTATATTCGAGGATGGATGGAAGGTTTAGGCTATCCCGCCCCGACGCTTTGTTCCATTCGAGTCACCTAGGACCTGAGTTTCGGGTATTGGTTTTAAGACTGAGCGTGCCTAACCGCGTGTGGCATTTTATGGGGTCCCCTTTTCTTACCTACCTAGCTTCAAGCATTTCTAGTGGTGGCCCAAGCTGATTTACCATTTGAAACCGTGTGTGTGCTGGTCAGCTGCTAGTAGTTTTTAAACCAACCCGGACCAGTGAGGACATAGTCCCCTTGCTGGCCCACCTTGTTCGGCTGAGGACCCGTTTTCTCATGTGTGATTAACCGGCTATCCAAACCCGAGACAGACGGTAGAGACCAGATTGAGAGAGCGGCCGGCTCCTGAGATGGATGTCGACTCACCGGGGGCCACCCGGATTTGTTTGTTGTTAGCTAGAGGGACCTGTCGTTTCGGATCTCTTGGAACTAAATCATAAAATGGTTGCCTGTCATGGGTAGCAACTGAGAGAGATGGGCGTGCGTGTGGAGCCTTGTAATGGGAAGTTGGTACACCCCTGCAGGGTTAATTCTTTTCGAGAAGCCGTGTCCACGGTTATGGACGACTTGAGACCTACTCCTTGTTCATAGACAACAACAGCTGAGATAATTTTAATATAACTTGATCAACGTGTGTGTGTGCCTTGACTACTTCTTCTTCGTCGGGATGCGAAGAGGAGGACAAGGATAGGATAGGTGTTATGTTTGCGTATGTAGGTGGATATTAGACTTGTTGGAGGCGATTCCTCATAGAATGCTTGGCTTCTTACCTTACTCTCTAGATCGTTAGCCACTTCATAATTGCTAGTGCGGCAGCAACCTCACCACTTACCCCTTCCTTACCGTAAACTACTAGTTTTCATAGAATGATGAGTGATGAAGTCCTTGCTGGGTTAGTTGACCACTACAGTTGGATGCTGAGTACTTCTGTACTCATGATACTGCCCCCAAACTCTTTTCAGGGTTCTTTATCGACAACAGGTATGGTGATCGACGTTTCACGTGGAGACTCGACGACGACTAGTTAGGCGGATCCCGGCGGAGGGCCTGGACCCGTGTGGTTATGGGGATCAATTTTTTTCCCTTTGCCACTAGGCATTTGCTTGTAGTTTGTACTCAGACATGTACCTTCTGTTGTTGTATCGTATTTAAGACAGTTGTATGCCGATTGTATGAGATATTGTATCCTTGTATCTGTAATGTTGTGATATCATGTTGGAAATCCGGAGCATATGGCTTTGTCATATGTCGCGGTGGGACCGATATGTTCTTCGTCCCCGGATCTGGGTGGACACACCTAGATCTGGAACAGTACCGCATATTGGGCCTTACAACCACCCTTAGGGGTGGCGCATTTAAAAAAATGCGCCACCTATAAGAGCTTATAGGTGGCGCATTTTTAACCAGTGCGCCACCCCTAACAACATAGTGGCACATTACATAAAAAATGCGCCACTAATAAGGTTTCCACGTATAGCTATTTCTCTATTAGTGATATACTATGCTTGCTAATTAATCTTTCAATGGAAAGATTCCTGAGAAGCTTGGTGATGGCACTGAAGTAGTGCTCCTCGTTGGCTACCCAAAGTGGAAGGTTGAGATGTAGCGTAGTAGAAAATTTCCCTTGGCAAAGATACCAAGGTTGAGAGTCAGTCTAGTAGGACTCCAACGACGACAAGTAGGTGGTAAAGTGAACAATGGAGCCGTTCACAACCGAGGGTTGCTTACTTACCTGGACCTGCACACAGATACAAATAACTTTGCTCCAACGAGTACAGAGCGGTTGTCAATCCCTTCGGCCTTGTCGTTTACAATGGGTCAAACGCAAGAGATAAAAGTAGTGATAACCACGACTAGAAAAGTAAAACGGGAAGTAAATTGAGAGTGTAAACAGTGATGGAAATATGGACCAGGGTCCCATGAAGTTCACCAGTGATGTCTCTCTCCCAAAAGACGATAAAAAGCTATGCGAGGTGAACAAATTACAACTGGGCAATTGACAGGATTAAAAACGCACTGCAATGCTAACTATGCTATAAAAGAAAGGAAGAGGCTCAAAAGCATGGGCAGGACGCCAAGACAAGTAGACCGAAATCCATGTGCATCTACTCACTAATCATCCACCTTCAGATATATATCCAGAACATCTCGCTGGTATTGAGTTGCGAGCCCCACCCAAAGTGTAAACCCAAAGCAACAGACAACTGCATTAAAAGAACTTTGCGTCAAGTAAACAATCCTTGCACCCGCAAGTACAAGCACCATTGTTTTCCCCCTTGTGGCAACAACACATCCCCTAGACTTAGTTTCTTTCACTTAAGCTAGTCATTGGGGGGCATCAACCCACAATCATGCTCCCTTTTGGAGCTATGATCCGTTAGTTGGCCAAAGTAATAAAAAGCAACGGAGAACATGCAAGAATTACTCAAGAACATAAATATAAAAGGAGAAGAACCAAATATATTACTCATCACAATGTGAACATAATCTCATAATCCTTCAGATCCCAACAAACTCAACGTAGCAACAGTACGAAAATTAAATATGTGCCTTGATCATGTAGGGCAGCTCACAAGGTCTAAACATTAAAGAACAAAGGTGGAGATAAGACATCACATAGCTACTGATCATGGACCCATGGTCAAAGGTGGACTACTCACGGCTCATCTGGGAAGCGTCCATGGTGGTGGAGAAGCTCCCGGAGGTCAATCCTCCCTCAGGCAGGGTACCAGGACAGGGTCTCCTGGCAGCCCCGATCTTGGAAGCGCGGCGGCGGCAGGACAGAGGGGGGGGATCGCGAAAAAGGTTTTGTTTCTTCCGGGGGTTTCGGGATGAGAGGTAAATATAGGCTAAGGGGGGAAGCCAGGGGGCCACCAGGGGGTCCATGCAGCCTCCCGGCGCCGTCTAGGGTGGGGCCGCGCCTGCTGGGCGCCAGGTGGGCCCCCCCTGCCCCCCTTCAAGCATCTGGAAGCTTCCGTGACGCTGATTTTTTATATATTTTTCCTGGAATTTTCTGGGAACTTTAAGTAATGGGGAAACCTGAAATACAAAAACAACAGAAAACAGAAACGGGCACTGGGGTGCACTGACTTAATAGGTTAGTCCAAATATGATCAAAAGTGTATGAGAGTGCATCACTAGTATAGCAATATCACCCAAAACATGCATGGAGCAAGCAGAAATTATCGATACGTTTGGGACGTATCAACATCCCCAAGCTTAATTCCTTCTCGTCCTCGAGTAGGTAAATGATAACAAGCATAATTTCTGTGGTGACATGCTACCAACCATATAAGAACATTTAATTAAGGCAAGCAAGTCATCTAATTCAATTCAAGTCATACCAAGCAAGAGTCTATATTAGCATTGAAACAAGCAACATAAGAACATAAAGGTGCAAGATCTCTCGCCGTCCGTGACTCGAATCCCTCCAAATGGTGTTTGCGTGTAAGAAGTGTGCGATGGGATTACAAGATAGAAAAAACATACTATTTATTTTAGTTGAGAACTCAATATACTAAAGTTTCACACTTGGTCTTCTTTGGAATCTTATCTTGACTCGTCCCCATACCACTAGCCAGGTACAAGTCAAGATGATCCACTCCCTTTCGACTTTTTGAGCACTCATGCAATGGATGAGCGTAAGCAAGAAAGTTGACACTTAGGATGGCAAAGAGAGAAATGACGGAGGAGGAAGACAAAAAGGTGTGAAAGGCTCACATCAATGAGGAAAATTATAGGCGAGAGAAAGCCAAATGATATATATGATGTGAGGAGTAGGGATTTCCTTGCAACAGATGCACATATGAGCTATGGAAAGCTCTCCAATGGAAATAGTGGGTGTGCATACAAATTTCTTGCTCAAGAAGACCTAGAGCTCATTTGAAGAGGCTCGTCATTGGAATATACAAGCCAAGTTCTATAGTGTAAGGGTCCCCACATAGCTATATGCATGTATGATGTTCTCTATTGAGTAAAATATATAAGAGGGGGTACAAGATGGATCTCTCAAAAGGAATAATAGTGTGCCCCTTCTCTCTTTTTATTTCCTTTTTCTCCTTTTTCTATTTTTTGTATTTTTTGTGGCCTCAATGGCTCTTTCTATTTATCTCTCATTTGTCCTCTTTGGGATCTTTTAATTGTCCTCTTTGGGATGTTTTAATTTTTCCTATTTGTGATCTTTTCCTCACTTTAGGGGCAACACTCCATATATTACAAGAAGTATATAAGATCTTTCACACTTTACAAAAGTACTCAGCATAAAGAAGATGAAGCTATCATGATGTATGCAAATGTATGCCTCTGCCAGTGTAGCAGGATATGAAATGATCCTAGCGTGTCATGTAGCAATTATTAGGGCAAGGCCCAACTAGCATGCAGCTCATCGTTCAAGCAAAAGCATGTATGACACGAGGATCAAGTCATGAGAAGATGGATGTTGGATGGCAATATATCTCGGAAAGGCTATGGAAATGAATTCATAGGTAGGTATGGTGGCTGTTTTGAGGAAGGATATGTAACACCCCGGGTGTCACGGTACAGTAATCACCTTTTAAGTTCCATGTCATCATGGTTAAGCACGGGATAATCACCCTTGATCAAGTCTGGTTCAAATTCAAACTCATTTGGAAATTCAAAACAATGTGAGAAAACAAAGTTGTTCCAAGAATTGTGCAAACAATTTTATTAAATGCCAAATAATCAGTAGGTCATATAAAAATTGAAATGGGAATTTATTGAGCTATTAAATAATTCAAACAAATCATAACATTGTCGAAACTACTCCATTTAGTCATTGCATATCTAAAAGAAATATTAAATAAATTTATTAAGTCACCAAACTTTTTGTGGCAGCACTATAATGTGTAAGACTAATATAGCAACAAGTATCACATTTTTCAAAAACCCAAATGTTGGCTAAACTAATAGAACAATAAAGAAATGCACAACAAGAAGAAAAATAAAAAGGAAAAAGCAAACTACTATCTAACGCCTACGGCAAAGCCACCTAGGCCCCAGCCCAACCCCCTCCCATCTTCTCCTTCCCACTGTTCCCCTGCTCGCCTGCTCCAGGGACATGGCGACCGAGCCGCCGTCCCCGACGAACCCACTCGGTTGCGCCGCTACAGTGGTGCCCCCTGGTGGATAAGACTGCCCTGCACCACCCCCAGTAAACCCTAAATTTATTCCCCCATTGGCCTTCGTCTTCCGCGCGACTCCGAGTTGCCATCGGCGCGCACCGACGAGCTCATGCGGCCACCGTGGTCCTTAGGCCAAGCCGGCTTGTCCAGTGACTTCCCTACGCTCGACTTCGTCTTCTTGCGCATGGAGATCAAGTTGAGACGCCCATGGATGCCTCCCCCTTCACCTCTTCACCCCGCGGTCACCGGCGCCATTGAAGCTTATTAGCTCCACCCCGACCACCTCTAGCTTTCCCGAGACCTCCTCGAGCTCCCTTGTGAGCCCGCGTACCCCCTCCCACTCTCAATTTCACCGCGTGCGTCGCCTAGCATAGGCCCCATGCAGCATCACCCGTCGCCGCCGCGCCTTGGACGGCCTTGTCGTGCCCACGTGACCGCCCGCACGCGCCGACCGCGCCCCTAGCTCGTCCCCTACTAGTGCCCGCGTGTGCCTGTGCTTTTCCTCGTCCATGTGTGGACGCCCCTGGGTTCTGCTCGCCACTGCTGGCCACGACCGCCCCTTGGCCGCGCTTGGACTGCTCCCTCCCATGCCTACTCCGGCGGCTGCTCCTGTTGGAGATGCGCCACCCTGCTGCTGTTGCTGCTGCCGCCCGCACGCCTCGCTACGCCCCCCTCGCCGGAACATAACCTCGACGTCGTGGCCCTCGCTGCCGACGTGCTCGGGCTGTGGACTTGTCCACTGACGGGTGGACCCCTCCCTCTAAAAAATAATATTAACCACTAATCCCCCTAACCCCCCCACTGCCACATGGGGCCACCTTGTTAAATATCCAGTGTTAAATAAAATAGAATAACCCCCTATTTATTTAATAGAGTCAATCACACGTGGGCCCCCATATCCCCTAATTGCTTATGAATTAAATAACCAGAGGAATCCCCCTAGTGAGACTTACATGTAGGCCCAACAACTTACTAGATAATTAAATAAAATATTTAAAACAATGAGTGAATGACATGTGGCCCACCTGGCTATTTAAATGGATTAAGTTAATTTGATTGCCCTTGTGTCAATGACATGTGGGCCCTGTTCTAATTTTGATTTAATAAAATGATTTAATTAAGTGACTATCTATGACATGTAGGCCCCACCAGTTGATACGTCTCAAACGTATCGATAATTTCTGCTCGCTCCATGCATGTTTTGTGTGGTATTGCTATGATCTAGATACACTTTCATACACTTTTGATCATATTTGGACTAACCTACTAACTCAGTGCACCCCAGTGCCATTTCCTATTTTCTTCTGTTTTTCTATTCCAGGTTTACCCCATATTAAAAATGCTCCAAAAATTCGGGAAAAATCAGATAAAAAAATCAGCGCAACGAAGTCTTCCAGAAGCGCACAAGTGGGGCCAGAGGGCCACGACCAGGGGCCCAGGCGGCCACCTGGCGCGGCTAGGGGCCTGGCCGTGCCAGGGGGGCGCCTGGATCCCAGGTGCCCCCCTGGCTTCCCCCTTTGCCCATTTATTCTCCATCACAGGGAAACTCCGAGGACAGAACCTTATTTCGCAAATTACCCTCTGTTCCGCCGCCGCGCTTCCAAGATCGGGAGAACCGTCAGGACCCTTCCTGGCACCCTGCCGGAGGGAGGATCGACCTCTGAGAGTTTCTCCTCCACCATGGACGCTTCCTAGATGTGCCATGAGTAGTCTACCTTGGACCATGGGTCCGTGATCAGTAGCTATATGATGTTCTCCTCCGCTGTTAGTTCTTCATGGTTTAGACCTCGTGAGCTGCCCTACATGATCGAGGCACATAAGTAATTATTTCTGCTTTTGCTATGCTGAGTTTGATGGGATGTGATGGATTATAAGATTATGTTCAGACTGTGATAGAGTAATATATTTGGATCTTATCTTTTGTATTTTTGTTCCGAAGTAATTCTTGCATGTTCTCCGTTGCTATTTATTGCTTTGGCCAAATGGTAGGTAGTGACTCCAAGAGGGAACGTTATGCTCGATTGTGGGTACATGCCCCCTGATGACACACTTGAGTGACAAAAAGATGAGTCTAGGGGATGTGCTGTGGCCACAAGGGGGAAACAACGGTGCTTGTAACCGCGGTTACAAGGATTGTTTACTTTACGCAAAATTCTTTTAATGAAGTTGTCTGTTGCTTTGGGTTTACACTTTGGGTGGGGCTCGCAACTTAATACCAGCGAGATTTTCTGGATAGATATCTCAAGGTGGATGATTAGTATTAGATGCAGATGGATTTCGGTCTACTTATTTTGCCGTACTGCCCATGCTTTTGAGCCTCTTCCTTTCTTTTATAGCATAGTTAGCATTGCGGTGCGTTTATAATCTTGTCGATTGCCCGTATGTAATTTGTTTACCTCGCATAGCAGTCTTATCGTCTTTTGGTAGAGAGACAGCACTAGTGAACATCACGGGACTCCGGTCCATATTCCCATCACTGTTTACACGCTCGTTTACTTTCTTGCTTTTTTACTTTCAGTTGCTATCATTATCATTATCCTGTGCCTTTTATCCTTTGTAAACAACAAGACCGGAGAGATTTACAACCTCTCTGAACTTCGTTGGGAGAAAAGTTAATTGTGTTGTGTGCAGGTCCGCATCAGGTGCGCCGTTGACACCTACTTATCATCAACGGAGTCCTACTGGTCGATACTCAACCTCGGTATCTTCACCTAGGGAAAATTGTTGCTATGCTGCATCTTACCTTCCACTTGGGGTAACCAACGAAGGGCGAGAAGCAATCCTCTCTCGCGTATCAAGCGAATTTCTGGCGTCGTTGCCAGGGACTCCGAGTGATAAGATAGGGGAGTTGCCCACTACCTTTTACCTTTACTTTTAAGTCTTGTTAGTTTACCTTTGTTTTTTTATCTTTGTGTCTTATATCAAAAATTACATTAAAAAAATCTGCCACACCTGCTGCTACTATGGGTTCCACTGAAAACACAAAGTTGTGTGACTTCACCAGTCACAAAAACAAAGATTTTATCTGCACTCCTATTGCCACATCTGCCACTTCAGCTACCTCTTATGAAATTAAACCTGCTTTACTAAACCTTGTTATGAGAGATCAATTCTTGGGTGCTGGAGATGATGCCGCTTTACAATTGAATAATTTTGTTGAATTATGTGATATGCAAAAGTATAAAGAAATAGAAGGTGATGTTGTTAAGCTCAAGATTTTTCCTTTCTCTTTGAGGGACAGAGCTAAAATCTGGTTTCAATATTTCCCTAGGAATAACATATATTCTTGGGATAAGTGCAAAGATGCTTTTATTAGGAAGTTGTGACATCCTGGCTTAGTAGGAATGAAAGACTACTCATATCAATAAGGTGCACCTTCTTTTCCGGGAGCCCAGATCCAAAGAACTTCAAAGTTAAGCGTGCTTGGCTTGGAGCAATTTGAGGATGGGTAACCGATCGGGAAGTTGTTCCCGGGCGCGCATGAGTGAGGACAAAGTGTGCAGGAAAGACTAGTGTTGGTCTGTGGGGACAGTCTAGATCCCGCCAGGCGTACGCCGGGAACCGGTGGGTGTGGCCGGGGCATTACAGAAGTACTACACAACTGCTAAAATTATCCAATTGAGGAGTAACATTATGAATTTTAGGAAATTGGATAATGAATACGTTGCCCAAGCTTGGGAACGTATGAAATTTCTTGTTAAGAAATGCCCTACACATGGTTTGATTACCTGGATGGTTATCCAGACTTTTTATGCAGGCTTGAACTTTACCTCGCGGAACCTGTTAGATTCGGTCGCGCGAGGAACCTTTATGTCAACTACACTTGGTGCTGCCACAAAACTTCTCGATGAGGTGATGACCAACTATTCCCAATGGCACACCGAATACGCTCCAACAGGTAGGAAGGTAAATTCTGTCGAGGAAATTACCTCCCTACATGATAAAGTTGATTTAACTATGTCTCTACTTACCAAGCAACCCTCTATTGATCCTCATGATGTTCCTTTCAATTCTATGGTTGATCAGGAACAAGTAGATGTGAACTTCATTGCTAGAAACAACTGGAATAATAATGCATATAGGGGAAACTTTGCTAGTAGTCCTAGACCGTTTCCATCCACTTATGGGAACAACAACACTTACCCTAGCAACAAGAACCCCACTTCTGAACTAGAAAGTATGCTTAGAGACTTTATCAGTACCCAAAAAGAATTCAACAAGAATGTGGAAGAAAATCTAGCTAAAATAGATAATCTTTGTTTGAAGGTAGACAGCTTAGCCCTTGATGTTGAGATATTAAAAATTAGAACCTCTCCCCTTGAGGAGAGTAAGACCACTCCTATTAATGCTATCCAGTTACAAATTAATGAAAATATTAGGATGATGGCTAAACTTAAAGAAAGATGGGCTAGAGAAAAAGAGGAAGAGGATAGAATTAAGATCCTTTCTACACACCACACTGTTGCCACTATCCAAATTGTTTAGGACACTGAAACTATTAGCACCCAATGCACTCCTGGTCCTATTGGACCTATTAATGGTGATGCTAATACCTCAACCGTAGAAGAAGAAACTCCTATGAACATAGATGGTTTCAAACAAGTGATCTTAGATGACACTACTACCACCTTTTATAGTAGTGATATTTATTTTTACAGTTGCACCCTCTCAGAAGTTATCAGCTTATTACAGAAAATGTCTAGAGACCCCCAGACTAGCACACTTAATCTTGCCTTCACGGAGCATATCACAAATGCTCTTATCAAATCTAGGGAGGAGAATCTTAGGATATAAGCCGCCATACCTAGGAAGCAAGATTATGGTTGGGACCCCATGATAAAAATCAAATTAAATAACTTCTCTTGCTATGCTTTATGCGACGTTGGAATTGTATGATATGTTTGAATTGAAACCTTTTGATTCATGTTCTTTTGGTGTTCGCCTTGTTGACTCTTTTGTAAAGAAACCTTTGGGGAAGATCTACGATGTTCTTACCATTGTCAATGACAACTATGTTCCCGTTGATTTTATCATTATGGATATAGTGTGTGAACCTTTATGTCCAATTATTTTGGGACGTCCTTTTCTTCGCACCGTTGGTGCAATCATTGACATGAAAGAGGGGAATATAAAATTCCAATTCCCTCTAAAAAAGGGGATGGAACACTTCCCTTGAAATAAAGTCAAGTTACCTTTTGAGTCCGTTACACGGGCAAGCTATTCTCTTTCTCTTGATAAAACTTGATTCTTCTTTCCCCTTATGCCTAGCTTAAAGGAGTAAAAGAAAGCGCTTGTTGGGAGGAAACCCAAGAAGTTTTTACTTCTGTTTTTAGTGGTCTTGATGATTGTTACTACTGTAGCAACATCATTGTATCTTTATTTTCAAGCTTTGTGCCAAGTTATAGCCTCATACGATAAGGGAAGTGGAAGTTGTGACATGCTGTCCAGAAAACAGATTCTGTCCTCGTGATGGAAAAAATCATAATAAATCACGAGTTCATCGTTGTGAGCTAATTTTTTTACACAGCATGCTCTATACAATCACGAAACTTTCGTATGTTCTGAGTTTTTTTATTTTAGTTGTATAAGCGCCCCTAAAAAATTCTTTACTACCTGCTGTTCTGTTTTTCACAAATTCTGCCACGTTTTGTCTCTCCTAACTTTTGCAAACCTTAAGCTTGCTTTTTCTTTGCAAAAACCTTTTGCCAATCTTGAGAAACAGTAGCTCTTCAATAATATCTTTATATCCAGTGGGGAAAAATTATTTATTAAGGGTACTAACCTCTCTAATATGCTTATGATGAGTTGTGTATGAAGGGAGTTTTCAAGTGTGCAATGGAAGATGATGAAAGAAGATTCGGGAGTGTCAAATGCTCAAGCTTGGGGATGCACGGGCCCCAATAAATATTCAAGGAGACTCAAGTGTCTATACTTGGGGATGCCCCCGTGCATCCCCTTCTCCATCAACAATCATCAGTTCGTCCTTTGTCTCGCTATATTTTTATCACTTCATGCGTTATGTGCTATGCTTGAAGCGTCTCGCTCTTAGGTTTTGTTTTTAGTTTTCTTTAGCTTTGCTTGATTTTCATAACAAGTTAGATCCCTTCTTACTTTGTGCGGGAGAGAAACACGCTCCACTTTCAAAATCTAGAACACATCATAGGATTCTTCATGCCTATCTTTTTGCTGTTGTGTGTTCTTTATCTTTTCGTAGCTACTGCCATGTTTAGTTTTGGTCTTAGTTTGTTTTTAGCAAGAGCCTTGGCTTTTGTTTAGTTTGTTGCTGGAATATCTTTAGTTCTCATGTTTATCTTGTTAAGATAGTTGGTTGTTGCACTGAGTTATGTCTTGTCGTGAAAGTAGTTAATTGAGGTTGCTATTTAATTTTAGTAGTAACTTGCAATAGTTTTGAGGTATTGATGTGAGTAATTTTTGAACTTTTGGTGTCAAGATTTCTAGCTTATTAGTGATATGTGTCGTATTTTGGGCAATCCGTGTTTATTTTCAAAAACCTACAAAACAAGTTGAGAACTCTAGCTACTAGATGGATCACTAATCTTTGGAGGGATCAGATATTAGAGTACACTCACGTACCATGAGTCCAGGATGCGCAAGGATAACCAAACCCCCATACACTCCTCCTCGGGGTACTTGTCTCTTTGTGAACCTCCTTATTAGATTGAGAGTTACCGATAATAAGTGCATGAGTTCTTCAGACTAATGTAAGTATTGAAAGTTGACACTTCCACCTCCTCATATTTGCTAGCCTCTCCCGTGCCGTGCATTGCCTCCTTCTCACTCCGATAGTTGGCGTCCACCTTCGCCGGTACATCCAAACCCTTGGCATGATACGCTATGTCATCATAAACCTCCTTATATCTTTCCTCAAAACAACCACCATACCTACCTATCCAGGAATTTCCATAGCCTTTCTGAGATATATTGCCATGCAACTTCCACCTCTTCATGACTTGATCTTCATGTCATACATGTTCCTGCTACACTGGCAGCGGCATACATTGCATACATCATAATAGCTACATCTTCTTTATGATTTGAGTACCTTGTAAAGTTTGAAAGATCTTCTATACCCTCTTGTAAATTAGAGTGTTGCCCTTAGGTGAGGAAAAGATCCCAAAGTGGACAAAATAAAAGATCCCAAAGAGGACAAATGAGAGTTAAATAGAAAGAGCCATTGAGGCCACCAAAAAAATACAAAAAATAGAAAAAGAGAAAAAAGAAAATAAAAAGAGAGAAAGGGCAACACTACTATCCTTTTGAAAGATCCACAGTAGTACTCCTTCTTATCCTTGTACTCCATAGAGATGATCATGCATATAGCTATGTGGGGACCTTCACACTATAGAACTTGGCTTGCATATTCCAAGGATGAGCCTCCTCAAAAGATCTTTAGGTCTTCATGAGCGAGCAAGTTGGATGCTGTAACGACCCGATTCGCAAAGAATCCAAGTCTCTGTGCATTCTGTGCTAGTCCCTGGATCAATAGCTAGCACACACAGTACATGTGTAAGATCAAGAATAAACCACATGTCATATATATTACATCGAAGATCCAGTATTACAATAAATCATACCTGCATAGCTCAAGGGTAGCTTACAAATAGAATATAGCGGAAAAACAATAAAGAGCTTCGTGGCGTCCATCAACTCCACCGGCACAGTTGAGTATAGACATCGTAACCCTACATCGCATCACTTACTCGTCGTATACAATCCTGCAACACCGCAGGTTACAGCCCGACAATGGGTCAGTACATCTGATTTGTACGGCATGTCACACAAAAAAGGATATAACAGACCTATCGCTACATGCCAGGATAAGTCAAAGGAAGGCTTATGGTTTTATTTTGCAAAAAGATGATTTTTTTCCAATCTACCTAAGTCAAATTTTAATTTGTCTTACTACTTAAGATTGAACTGGGCTGCACCAGTTCCATCCCATACCCTTTATTAAATCTTTCCCACTCAAGTTTTATTAAGGTGTTTCATCTGTCAAGACCATCCAACAACAGTAATGCCTAGTTGCTCAAAGTTGTCCATAACCGGGGACACGGCTAATCATGATCAGTTTGTACGCTCTGCAGAGGTTTGTACACTTTCCCCACTGGACTCAACCCGAAGATTGAGACAAAGTCTTTCAGAAGAGGTCACCTCCACCCTTTGGTAGACGGTACACCTATCATATCTACATAAGCTAGCTATAGGGCCAGGCTCCCCACAACGTACTCAACTAAGCGAGAGCCCATATAGCCAGTGGTTGTAAATGGAAGCTACTACTCACTAAGTCTGTCCGATTTTTTTGAGCCTGGACGGTGCCCACTTAGGGTGCACTATCATGGGCGCATTGCCTTAGACAAGGTGCACGACCCCATGATGCCTTCCCTCCATACCATACACAACAATTAGGAGTACAAACTGGTCTCGCCTTAGATAAGGTACGAGCCCCTAGGAAGCACTCCCTGCCCGTCCAGAGGTGTATTCTAATTAAGGTTTGCTAGTCAAGTCATTAAATCCTCACATAGCTCAATGTAATCACAAACCAATCCCCGTCAAGAAGCATAGAAATATATAACAAACACGAACTAGGGCGACAAAGAATACAGGATCAGATCATATGGATATCCTACCAGGTTTGCAACAATAGTATAAATAGTCCTACACATGCATAAGTAAAAAATATAGGTTGTGAAATGGTCAAACTGTAACTTGCCTTATACATTCGATGAAGTTCTTCGCTCTCACAATCCAGATAACTCTACTCGTCACACTCCGATCAATCTATCGTAAAGAAAAGATACCACATAGGCAATCACGCCAAAAGAAACCACAAGATCAACAAATCAAACACAATAAGGTTTAGCAACAAAAACAACTAGGCTCGATACAATACATGTGTCGATGTGCTCGAAGGTGATAGGTGAAAGGTAAACTCGAGTGAGTCAACGGAAAAAGGATTTTTGATATAAAAGATCATGACTAAGAGACATTATGAATTCAAGGATATAGATCATGGCAATATGAAAGGTGTGTGGATATAGCCGATAGGATGTTACATGTGATCCAATATGCAAAAAGAATCATGTGGAACGGAATACTACGAGACGGGTTGTAGTAGGTTGAAGTTTGAATTAAATTTAAATTCAAACATATCAAAAGTATTTTATTATGGTGGACAAACGATATAGACAACAATTATATGATACGAGTGATCATACGCAAAAAAAATCAATTGAATTGAATCTAAATAAATTCAAATTCAAGTAGTTTCAAAAGTTGATTTGATATGTTTACTCGATAGATAAGCTCAAAGATAAACTTAGGCTTTTGAATCACCTAAATCGGACTAACGGTGTAAAAGATATGGCTAATACAAAACTGGGGACTAATCTGTGAAATACAATACTGAATCGTGAATAAGCAAATAAACTTCATCGCAAACTAGTCCTTTTCTCTACAGGACGAAACTGCAGCTCACCGCTGATGACGTGGCGACGACACGGAAACCGAGGCAGCGGCGGCTCGGACTTCGAGGTTCACCGGTGGCACGAAAATCGAGGTTCGTCGGCGCGGAAATCGAGATCGCCAGCACGGAAATCGAGGCGTGCGGCGCAGAAACCGAGTCTTGTTGGCGTCGCGCATCCCGAGGTTCGCCGACGGCGGCACGGAAATTGAGGCGCCGCTGGGACGATTTAGGGTTTCTAAAAAAACGAAAAAGAATTTTTTTTCAAAATCTTATATAGCCCGATTTTTTTTAATCCGTCTCGAGCTCAAATTGCGCCCGCGGCGAGAAATGGCTACTGGGACGGCTGGTAACGTTTTTTTTCCTTTTCTTTAAACCCGAAACATCAAACAATTCTATAAAATCAACCATAAATCAGAAAAATATGAAATAAATTCCTAAATTCATAAAATAATCTAAAGAAAATTATGCAATAAACATATTTTCCAAAAAGATAAATAAAAATAAAGACATTTTAATGACTTTATTTAGTTATTAAATAATTAAAAAATCAACAAAAATCTCTAATAATTATTTAACTAATTCCCACTCCAGTTTCTTTGAAGAAGTCATTTTATCTTCTCTCAAGTTATTATTATTTTTGAATGGAAAATTATTTAATTAACTCCAATTAAATTAAAATCACATTAAAACATTTCCAAATTTCTTTTATAATGAAGGAGTCATTTTTACCTTCTCTCATTTTATTTTTAGTTGGATTTGTGTTAAATGATAAATTCCAAAACACCAACAATGAATATTAGGGAAAGTCCTTTTATTCCCTCTCATTTTAATATTCATTTAAACTCCAAAGTTTAGATTCTAGTGAAAATGAAACATACGAGGCAAACAATCATTATTATAACTAATTTATTAACATTCCAAAATTTGGAAAATTTTGGGATGTTACAGATGCACCCCCACTAGTTCCATTGGAGAGTTTTTCAGCTCATATGTGCATCCATTGCATGGCAATCCCTACTCCTCACATCATATCTATCATTTCGCCTTCTCGCCTATGATTGTCCTCATTGATGTGAGCCTTTCTCACATTTTTTACTTCCTCCTCCACCATATTCTCTCTTCGCCGTCCTAAGTGTAAACTCTCGTACTTACGCTCATCCATTGCATGAGTGCTCAAAATATCGAAAAGGAGTGGATCAAATTGACTTGTACCTGGCTAGTGGTCTGGGGATGAGTCAAGATAAGATTCCAAAGAAGACCAAGTGTGAAACTTTCGTAGATTGAGTTCTCAACAATAATACTTTTTTCTCTTATTCCATTTGGAGACATTCGAGTCACGGACAGCGAGAGCTCTTGCACCTAATGTTCTTTCGTTGCTTGTTTCAATGCTAATATAGACTTGAATTGAATTACATACCTTGATTGCTTTACTTTTCAAAGTCCTTATATGGTTGCTAGCATGTCACCACAGAAATTATGCATGTTATCATTTACCTACTCGAGGACGAGAAGGAATTAAGCTTGGTGATGTTGATACGTCTCAAACGTATCGATAATTTCTGCTTGCTCCATGCATGTTTTGTGTGATATTTCTATGATCTAGATACACTTTCATACACTTTTCATCATATTTGGAATAACCTACTAACTCAGTGCACCCCCGTGCCAATTCCTGTTTTCTGCTGTTTTTCTATTCCAGGTTTCCCCCATATTAAAAATGCTCCAAAAATTCGGGAAAATCGGATAAAAAATGAGCACAACGGAGTCTTCCAGAAGTACCCAAGTGGGGCCAGAGGGCCACGACCAGGGGGCGCATGTACCCCTGGTGGTCCCCCTGGATGCCCCACTTCGCCTATTTATTCTCTGTCATGGGGAAACTAAGAGGACAGAACCCTATTTAGAAAATTCCCCTGGGTTCCTCCGCCGCCGCGCTTCCAAGATCGGGAGCACTGTCAGGACCCTTCCCGGCACCTTGCCGGAGGGAGGATCGACCTCCGGGAGCTTCTCCTCCACCATGGACGCTTCCCGGATGTGCCGTGAGTAGTCTACCTTGGACCATGGGTCCGTGATCCGTAGCTATGTGATGTTCTCCTCCCCTCTTTGTTCTTCATGGTTTAGACCTCGTGAGTTTCCCTACATGATCGAGGAACATATGTAATTCTTTCTGCTTTTGCTATGCTGAGTTTGATGGGATCTGATGGATTATGAGATTATGTTCAGATTGTGATAGAGTAATATAATTGGTTCTTATCTTTTGTATTTTTGTTCCGAAGTAATTCTTGCATGTTCTCCGTTGCTACTTATTGCTTCGGTCAAGTGGTAGGTAGTGAATCCAAGAGGGAACGTTATGCTCGATTGTGGGTACATGCCCCCTGATGACACGCTTGAGTGACAAAAAGATGAGTCTAGGGGATGTGTTGTTGCCACAAGGGGAAAAAAGACGGTGCTTGTAACCACGGTTACAAGAAGTGTTTACTTTACGCAAAGTTGTTTTAATGCAGTTGTCTGTTGCTTTGGGTTTACACTTTGGGTGGGGCTCGCAACTTAATACCGGCGAGATGGTCCGGATAGATATCTCAAGGTGGATGATTAGTAGTAGATACAGATGGACTTCGGTCTACTTATTTTGGCGTACAGCCCATGCTTTCGTTCCTCTTCCTTTCTTTTGTAGCATAGTTAGCATTGCGGTGCGTTGATAATCCTGTCAATTGCCCGTCTGTAATTTTTTTACCTCGCATACCAGTCTTATCGTCTTTTGGGAGAGAGACATTACTAGTGAACATCACGGGACTCAAGTCCATATTCTCATCACTATTTACACACTTGTTTACTTTCTTGCTTTTTTACTTTTAGTTGCTATCATTATCATTATCCTGTTTCTTTGATCCTTTTTAAACAACAAGACCGGAGAGGTTGACAACCTCTCTGAACTTCGTTGGGATCAAAGTTAATTGTGTTGTGTGCAGGTCCGCGTCAGGTGCGCCGCTGACTCCTAATTATCATCGCCGGATTCCTACTGGTTGATACTCAACCTTGATATCTTCACAGAGGGAAACTTGCTGCTACGCTGCATCTTACCTTCCACTTGGGGTAACCAACGAAGGGCGAGAAGAAATCCTCTCTCGCGTATCAAGCGACTTTCTGGCACCGTTGCCGGGGACTCTAAGTAATAAGATAGAGGAGTTGCCCACTACCTTTTACCTTTACTTTTTAGTCTTGTTATTTTACCTTTCTGTTTTTATCTTTGTGTCTTATATCAAAAATTTAATAAAATAATCTGGCACACTTGCTGCTATTATGGGTTCCACTGAAAACACAAAGTTGTGTGACCTCACCAGTCACAACAACAAAGACTTTATCTGCACTCCTATTGCCACACCTGCCACTTCAGCTACCTCTTATGAAATTAAACCTGCTTTACCAAACCTTGTTATGAGAGATCAATTCTCGGGTGCTGGAGATGATGCTGCTTTACACTTGAATAATTTTGTTAAATTATGTGATATGCAAAAGTATAAAGAAGTAGAAGGTGATGTTGTTAGGCTCAAGCTTTTTCCTTTCTCTTTGTGGGATGGAGCTAAAATCCGGTTTCAATCTTTGCCTAGGAATAGCATAGATCCTTGGGATAAGTGCAGAGATGGTTTTATTGGGAAGTACTACCCACCTGCTAAAATAATCCAGTTGAAGAGTAACATTATGAATTTTAGGCAATTGGATAATGAACACGTTGCCCAAGCTTGGGAACGTATAAAATCTCTTGTTAAGAAATGCCCTACACATGGTTTGACTACCTGGATGGTTATCCAGACTTTTTATGCAGGCTTGAACTTTACCTCGCGGAACCTGTTAGATTCGGTCGCGGGAGGAACCCTTATGTCAACTACACTTGGTGCTGCCAAAAAACTTCTCGATGAGGTGATGACCAACTATTCCCAATGGCACACCGAACGCGCTCCAACAGGTAGGAAGGTAAATTATGTCGAGGAAATTACCTCCCTAAATGATAAAGTTGATTTAATTATGTCTCTACTTACCAAGCAACCCTCTATTGATCCTCATGATGTTCCTTTAAATTCTTTGGTTGCTTAGGAACAAGTTGATGTGAACTTCATTGCTAGAAACAACTTTAATAATAATGCTTATAGGGGCAACTTTGCTAGTAATCCTAGACCGTTTCCATCCACTAATGGGAACAACAACACTTATCCTAGCAACGAGAACCCCACTTCTGAACTAGAAAATATGCTTAGAGACTTTATCACTACCAAAAAAGCCTTCAACAAGAATGTGGAAGAAAAGCTAGCTAAACTAGATAATCCTTGTTTGAAGTTAGACAGCTTAGCCCTTGATGTTGAGATATTAAAAATTAGAACCTCTCCCATTGAGGAGAGTAAGACCACTCCTATTAATGCTATCCAATTAAAAATTAATGAAAATATTAGGATGATGGCTAAACTTAAATAAAGATGGGCTAGAGAAAAAGAGGAAGATGATAGAATTAAGAGCCTTCCTACACACCACACTGTTTCCACTATTCAAATTGTTGAGGACACTGAAACTATTAGCACCCAATGCACTCCTAGTCCTATTGGACCTATTAATGGTGATGCTAATACCTCAACCGTAGAAGAAGAAACTCCTATGAACATAGAGGGTTTCAAAGAAGTGAGCTTAGATGACACTACTACCACCTTTGATTGTAGTGATATTGATTTTTACAGTTGCACCCTCTCAGAAGTTATCAGCTTATTACACAAAATGTCTAGAGACCCCACACTAGCACACTTAATCTTTCCTTCACGGAGCATATGAAAGATGATCTTATCAAAGCTAGGGAGGAGAAGCTTAGGATAGAAGCCTCCATACTGTGACGCCCCCAAAATCAATCCGTGTATAGTAATCATACACGCAGGGTACACGGCTGAGATTAGGGTGCCACGGCGAGAATATCACAGCACAACACTAAACACAAAAGGATAAACCAATATGTTACAATAAAGGGGGGTCACGCGGACCCGAATACATAAGTTATACAAGCCATATTATCTGAGTACAGATATAGTTAGTCAAGTTTTGCCTTAAGAAGGCTAGCACAAATAACATCAGAGATACAGATCGAAAAGGCAAGGCCTCCTGCCTGGGAGCCTCCGAAACTACTCCTGGTCCTGGTCAGCGGGGGTCTCGACGTAGTAGTATCCGCCTCCGGGGTACTCCTGCTCCTGGGCTCCAACGTCGACTGCAGTGGCCTATCAAGCAAAACACAAAGGGGGAAATAAAGCAAAGGTGAGTATCTAGTATACCCGCGAGTCTTACGCCCGCTACTAAGCAATATGCATTTGTATCAACGGAAAAGGGAGGCTGTATGTATAGTGGACTGCAAGATAGAAATCAGAATAAGGGTAAGAAGCTAGGCCTATCGAAGACTAGCATCTTCCGACGTTGTCTTGCAGCATGAGAAGCGAAACAACCAACAGTTCATATAAAGCAATAAAATAACAATGAAGAAGAAGTTGCTGCAACATTGTATAATATAAGTTGTAATGATTAATAATAATAATGCCTCTGAGTTCCCCTCCTCGACTCCCATGCGAGGAAGAAAACCCGGAACCATACTGTTTAATAGTAATAGTTTGTAGTGGTAAGATCCAGCTTCAGCATAAAGCGTCCTGTTACCGTGGACACGGCTATTCGAATAGATTAAACTCCCTGCAGGGGTGCACTACTGTTCAGCCTGCACGCTCGGATCTCCAGGGTGGCGTGAACCTTGTTAGGGAACGCTCCACCGAGGCTATCCGACACGACGCAACCCATCCTAGGCTCAGCAGAGAGGCCATCCGCCGGACTATATCCTATGCGCCAAGGGGTCTAGGTCCCTCACCCTTGCACGCTTCTGCACGGTACGAGACTGGCCGGTGAAGAAAAAGCAAATCCAAAACACACCTGCTGCAGCAAATAAGAGAAGACCGCTTCCCGGCTATCAGCCTGTGGTACTGCTGACGTCTGAAGAGCTTTCGAACAAACTACGACGCGGAGGGCCCACACCGTAATCCCACGTGTAGTTAGTGCGTACAGACCAATGGGTCTCTCAAGTCATCCGCCGAACCATTTAGCATTTTAATATTATCTCGCAGACAACCGTTATCGCTGTCTGACTAACAACACAACGGACAACGAACAACAACAAGGCTCACCGGTAACGTCGGGGCCTGCCCTGTCGTCCCGTCAAAGCGCGCGGTTACCGACAAGGTGAACCGTCTCCTTACCTTGTCTCGCGTGTGATCTTGGTAGAGCTCGACTTTTGTGTGGTTTGGTAACTCCCGCGAGATACGAGCAGGGGCCAAGCACGCCAGTAACGTCGGTCGTACCCTCCCTGTCGTTCCCGACACAATACCGCTCGCGGGCACCGTTGGGTCGCCCGACTTCTTACCTTAAGGACAACCTCTGTTCAGGACCCTATGGCGGCAAGATAAAGTCAGCCTCGAATGGAGTACAAGGATTACTCCTTGATAGCTCACACTTGAGGTGACTAGGCATAACCCAGATAGGGGCCTTTGGCGGTGTCTGCTTTGTACCTTACCTGTGCAGTTCTATATATAGTATCCGTGTTCACCCCCTGAGTGACCACGACCCGCTCTCTAGTCCTAGCTAACAATGCGCAGGGTTCACTGCTGAATATATGCATAATTATAATAGGCAGCATAGGATAAGAAAGGTACATCAAGGGGCGAAAAAAATCAGGCTATGCAATTGAATACGATTGTAATCGTAGCAGCAGCAGTAACAATGCCCAGTCCAAGAAAGTACGGAAAAGGTAGGCGATATCTGGGGAAGAGAATGGCTCTGCTTGCCTGGAAGCTCGACGGTAGGGGTCGGGTCGTCGACGAAGTAGTCGTACCCGGCAGCAGTGTAGTCGGCGATAGCAGCGGGGTCTACCGGAGAATAAAGGGGGGAGAAACTGTATATACAAAGCAAGCAATGCAAACATATGACTGACATGACAATTATAAAGTTAACGGTGTTCTAACGCAGTGCAAAGTACGTTGCTCGGAGTGGGAATTCATCCGGGGATGAACTGCCAGCTCCGGGTGATTACCGGACAGGGTGTCCGAAGGGGGGAGGGTTCATGCCGGAGATGTCGTGGACATCCGACAAAGATAACGGGGGTGTATACGTGTTAGTTGAACCATTCCGGACAACTTTCGTGTTCGGAATAAATTCATCCGGGTACTTTTTATCGGTACCGGGAATTATCGACAGATAGCCCGGAGGGGGGAATGTCGATGATCGGTGTGTTAAAGGGGGTGGTAGACATATGGATAGCGTATTTGTATTCGTTATATTTTTCTGATCAATTTTGATGTATAAAGTTTTTGAATCTGACTTACGGTTCAAAAGATATTAATTTCTGAAGTTTTAAATCAATTTAAATCATTTTTTGGATTTTCTTTATTATTAAAATGCAACATTATCCACAGAGGGTTGACTGGTCAAACCTGACAGAGGGGACCCACCTGTAAGGTTGACTTATCAACTGACCAGTGGGTCCCACATGTCAGCCTCTAGCCATTTTATTAAATCTTTAATTTTATTCTAAAAACTACTGGACCCACATGTCATACACAACAACTCATATCAATTCATTTAAATAAATAATCTAACAGTGAGGGTCCACCAGTCAGAGACACATGCTTTATTAAACAGTTTAATTAACCAGGGAATTAAGTTAATGGCCTGGGGCCCACTGGTCAGGGACTCTAGGGGGTTTACTTTGCTAATCACTGATTAGGGCCTAATCCAGCGAGCGGGCCCCATATGTCAGTGGGACACCCACGTGAAAACACGGTGGCGCGCCGGCGGTGGCAAATAGTGGCGACGGCGAGGCCCTCGCGGTGCACTTCGGCAGCCAAATCAAACGCGGGCGGGTGGAACCGAACGGGACGAGCTCCGCGCATCCAGGGGAGGCCATGGGAGGTCGTGAGGTGGCCGGAGACAGGGGCAACGGCGAGCGCGGGCGGCGGCCTGGCCACGGCTCGGGCGGGGCTGGTGACCGGAGGGGACAACCGAGGCGTAGGGAGATGGGGAGGGAGTGGGAACTCACAGAGGTCGTGTGGAGGAGCAAAGCGGGCTCGGGGAAGGGGCGGTTGGCCGGGGCAGAGGCTGAAGACGACCCCGATGGCGCGGGTACAGGGCGCCGTAGTTCGATTCGTTGCAGGGGGTGAAGGAGTCAATCACGGGGAGTCTTCTGGACAGGATGGTGCGTCGCCTCGTCGTCGATGGCCGCGGTGGCGCACGTGCGGCAGCGACGACCTGCGCGCGGGCGAGGTGAGGAAGAAGCAGGAGAGAGGGAGGGGGGATAACGGCGGCGGCTAGGGGGTTCTAGGGTTCCGGAGCGGGCTCGGGGGGTGGCCTCGGGGTACTTGACCCCGCCGGCGGCTCGCCGGATTGCCGCCACGACGACGTCGACGGCTGTGGCGCCGCGGATGGCTACCACGCCATTGAGTGAGCCGGGAAGGGGAGGGAGGGGGGTGCGGGCTGGGCGTTGGGCTTGGCCCAGTGGGCGAGAGGAGAGGAGTGGGGTGGGCTCCTGCCCATGGGCGTTAGATTAGGATTCCCCTTTTTTTCATTTCTTTTTCTGTTAAATTTTGTTTTGTATTTGTTTTAAATACTTAGACATTTTTGTAAAGCATGAAAGATGCTCCAAAATTATTGTTGCACTATAAGCCATTGTCACAAAATGTCTTGAGCACAAATAAAATCCTTTAATATTTTAGTTAAATATTAAATGATTAAAATGGAATAAACAAGCTACTATTTTGATTGTTCCAATTAATTTAGAGATTAATAAAATCCCCAAATTGATGTGACATGCTCCACTGAATATTAGTGAATTTATATAAGTGGTTTCAAGATTTTTGGAAAAGATTTATTGTCACCATATTTTTAATATTCATCAAAAGGCATTTTAGGGTTTGTTTGAATTTTATTTCAAATGGCTTGGACTTTGTTTTCATCCATGATGATCAAGGACCATGGTTCACATTGCTTGCAACAATATCAAAGGGAAATTTGAATTTGAACTAAACCATATTGATCAGACAAAATTTGTGAACAGTACTGAGGAACAGTAATGGTGATTACTGTTCACCTGAAAGTGAGGGTGTTACAAATCTCCCCCACTACAAGAATTCTCGTCCCGAGAATTTAGGTGGTAGAGGGGAAAAGATCGGGGTATTCATCGCGGAGACGATCTTCGCGTTCCCAAGTGGCTTGATCTTCAGAATGATTCGACCACTGAACTTTGAGGAACTTTGTTGTCTTGTAGCGGGTTTTGCGTTCAGACTGATCGAGAATGCGGCTCGGATGTTCTTGATAAGTCAAGTCCTGCTGAAGCTCAATCATATCATGCTCCACTTCTCGAATAGGGTCCTTGAAGCAGCGTCGGAGTTGCGACACATGGAATACATCGTGGACTTGAGAGAGGTTCGGCGGCAATTCCAATCGGTATGCCACTGGTCCACTCCGGGAAAGAATACGGAACGGACCAATGTAGCGAGGAGCTAATTTGCCTTTGATTCCGAAGCGGTGAGTGCCTCCCATCGGAGTGACACGGAGGTACGCGTATTCGCCAGGTTGATAGACCATTTCCTTGTGCTTGCGATCATAGTTGCTCTTCTGACGGGACTGAGCAGCTTTCAAGTGTTCACGAATAACGCTAACCTGATCTTCGGCATGCTGAATAATGTCCGGACCAATGAGAGCTCTTTCTCCAGTTTCTGACCAATTCAGAGGGGTTCGACACTTACGTCCATAGAGAACTTCAAAGGGTGCCATCTTCAAACTAGCCTGATAGCTATTGTTGTACGAGAATTCAGCAAATGGAAGGGATTCCTCCCATTTCTTACCGAATGAAATGACACAAGCTCGAAGCATATCTTCAAGCACTTGGTTGACTCGTTCGACTTGGCCTTGCGACTGGGGGTGATAAGCGGTGCTGAAATTTAGGTGAGTGCCCATAGCTTCTTGGAAACTATCCCAGAACTTCGAGGTGAAAATGCTGCCTCGGTCGGAACTGATCTCCAACGGAATACCGTGGAGGGATACAATTCTGGAAACATATAAGTCTGCTAACTGACTAGCAGAGATCGTCTCCTTGACAGGCAGAAAATAAGCAACCTTGGAGAATCAGTCGATGACGACAAAGATCGCATCATGACCCTTCTGTGATCGCGGAAAACCGGTGACGAAGTCCATTTCAATCTTGTCCCATTTCCATTCAGGAATAGAGAGTGGTTGCAGAGTTCCAGCAGGTCTCTGATGTTCGGCTTTCACGCGACGGAAAACGTCACACTCATCAACATAACGAGCAATGTCTTGTTTCATGTTGGACACCAGTACCGCTGACGAATGTCTTGGTACATCTTGGTACTACCAGGGTGAATCGACAAAGGTGTATCATGAGCTTCTTTCATGACATCAGAGGCGTAATTCAGGTTGGCCTTGGCTACCGGAACCACTAAACGACCCTTGAAGTACACCGCATTATCATCATTTGCATCAATAGTGAAGAATGAGGGCTCTCCGCTGGCGACACGACGCTTAATCTTCCAAATGTCAGAGTCATAATGTTGTACCGTCTTGATGTGGGTGTCGAGGTCTGGTTGGACCACCAGGGAGTTCACATATCCCTGCGGAACAATTTTGATGTTCAGCTTGCGGAGTTCTGCATACAGACGTGGCTGTTGCACCTGAACTTCAAGTTCACTACAATAGGCTTTGCGGCTTAAGGCATCGGCCACCACGTTAGCTTTGCCTGGGGTGTAAGAAATTCCCATGTTGTAGTGGGCTATTGTCTCGAGCCATCTCTGTTGGCGGAGATTCAGGTCTGGTTGCGTAAACAGGTACTTCAGGCTTTGGTGGTCGGTGAAGATCTCGCAACGATTTCCGACGAGGTAATGTCGCCACAACTTCAATGCATAAATTACCGCTGCCAATTCGAGATCATGAGTTGGATAGTTTTCTTCGTGAGCACACAACTGACGAGAGCCATAAGCAATCACTTTGCGCTCTTGCATTAGGACACAGCCTAATCCTTGACGAGACGCGTCGCAATAAATCACGAAGTCCTTCTGAGTATTAGGCGGAGCAAGCACCGGGGGTGAAGTGAGCTTGTCCTTTAGAGCTTGAAAACTTTCTTGACATTTATCAGTCCACTCAAACTTGACGCTTTTGTGAAGAAGATTAGTCAGAGGCTTGGCAATCTTGGAGAAATTCTCAACAAAACGGCGGAAATAGCTGGCAAGGCCGAGGAAACTTCGGACTTGCTTGACAGTCCTGGGCGGAGTCCAGTCAAGAATAGCCTGGATACGTTCGGGGTTGATGGCAACGCCATCCTTGGAAATCACATGACCAAGGTAGGTTACTTCGGGAAGCCAGAACTCACGCTTTGAGTACTTAGCATAGAGTTTGTGTTCTCGAAGCTTTTCCAGTATAAGGCGAAGATGTTCAGCATGTTCTGCATCGGTCTTGGAGTAAATCAATATATCATCCAGATAAACCACGACAAACTTGTCGAGGTATTCCATGAATATATATTTCATCAATCTGGAGAAGGTGGCTGGTGGATTGGTCAAGCCAAATGACATGACAGTGTACTCGTATGAACCATAGCGAGTAATGAATGCGGTCTTCGGGATGTCCTCACCACGGACCCGGATCTGATGGTAACCCAACCTTAAGTCGAGTTTTGAAAACACCATGGATCCAGCAAGTTGATCATAAAGATCATTGATCCGAGGGAGGGGGTACTTGTTTTGTATCGTGGCCTGGTTAATAGGTCGGTAATCTTGGACCAATCGGTTCGTGCCATCACTCTTCTTGACAAAGAGCGAAGGTGCTCCCCAAGCAGAGGAACTAGGCCGGATTAAGCCTTTCCCGAGGGCCGTGTCGATCTCCTTCTTCAATTCAAGGAGGTGGTGAGGTGGCATCTTATATGGGCGCTTGGCAATAGGGACGGTGCCAGGCTTCAAGTCGATGACGAATTCAACTTCCCTAATCGGGGGTATCCCCGGCAGTTCTTCTGGGAATACGTCGGTAAAATCACAAATGATTGGGACTTTCTTAATCCCTTCAAGAGGTGCGACATTCAAGTCATTCAGAGCATATATACGAGCTTCGGCATTCATCGACACAATGGCAGTGTGACTCACAATCGCGCCAGAAGGATGAAAAAGTTGGATGACCTTGGTGCCAAAATAAAGTGCGGCAATGTGGGTTTTCAGCCAATCCATGCCAAGGATAAGGTCGATGGTGGAGGTTTTCAGAATATGTGGGGGGACAAGTAACTCAATCCTTTCGATCTCGACGGTGATGTTAGGTGCTAGCATGTCAACGTGACACATGTCGCCCGGTGTTTCAACGGCCAAGGGGGTCCGCATCTTTTCGTGGAATATGCCATGCTTAGATGCAAATGCCCCAGACATAAATGAATGCGATGCTCCTGTATCAAATAAAACGGTAGCAGGTATTGAGTTAACGAGGAGTGTACCCATCATAGTAGCGGGCTGTTCCTGAGATGCTTCAACATCAATGTTGTAAGCATGACCACGAGCATGAGGATTTGACCCAGTATTATAGTTGAGGGTCCCATTGTTGCCATGACCATTTCTGCGGCCAGCAGGGTGAACTACCAGTTGATTCTGTCGCTGAGGGCAGTCTCTGGAAATATGGCCTGGCTGACGGCACTTGAAACACAGGCCATCTTGAGGCCGGAGGGGTGTAGTCTCAGTCTTCGGCTGTCTCGGCGGGGGCGGAGGCATACGGGGTGCAACATACGACGACCTTGGTGCAGGGGCAGTTGGACTCATAAGACTGTGTGGAAGCGAAACGCGTTGCTTCTGTGCTGTGCCCGAAGATGAGCCAGCATCACGGGGGCGCTTCGGCGAACCGCCGAACTTAAGCTGAGCTGTCTCAAGAGTGATAGTCTGGTTCACCATGGTGGCGAAGTCGGGAAGGCGTGCAAAGCCAGTGCAAGCTGGAGATCTGGGTTGAGCCCATCACAGAACTTCTCTTGCCTACTTGCATCATTGGGGAGGTCACTTGCAGCATAGTGGGAGAGGCGGAGGAATTCCCTCTGATATGCCTCGACGGTTTTGTTGCCCTGAACAAGGTTGCGGAACTCGGCCTTCATACGGTTCATAATCTCCTGGGGGATATAACGAGCACGGAAGGCAGTCTTGAAGTCATTCCAGGTGACGACAGTCCCTTCAGCTAGCGAGCCCCTGTAAGTGTCCCACCACTGAGCAGCGGACCACGCAGGAAATACGACGCGAAGTTGACATAATCAGCAGCGCTCACATTAGCGAACTCCAGCTGACGAGTGATGTCACGAAGCCAATCATCAGCATCCAGCGGCTGTTCCGGTTGGTGGAAGAGAGGGGGATTGAGACGCATGAAATCCCGCAGAGTAACCACAGGCGGTTGGTTCTGGTGCTGGTTCTGGTTCTGGTTCTGATTCTGGAGCTGATCTATGACTCCTTGCATAAACACTTGGTTCATCTGAAATTGCTGCATCATCGCGGCCATGTAGTCCGGCGGCGGAGGTGGATCGTTGGCACCACGACAACGACAACGACCACCACGACCAGCCATCCTGCTAGAATTTAACAGGGGTATTTCAGCGATGAACTTTTTAACGAGATGTCGGAAACGAGTAATAGGTAATACGACAACAAAGAGGAGGCACGGATATATAGGAGTAGTCATATAAGACATACACATCCACACATAGAATCAATCGAAAATCGGGCAGCGTAACGTCGTAGAAATTAAGGAAAAAGGACACACTAGGCGGCGCGCAGACCGCGGTAAGGATTACACGACGCGACATAGATTCCACTATGTCAATCACGCCGCAAGAAAACTGTTGGCCACAGGAGTTAATGCCAGAGGACGCGCGGCCTGCCCAGAATGAGAATGGGATCCGCGGTCCGGGACCTGGGGTAGAACTCCTGCAACACGACTCAATCAATGGGGAAGCACCAAAACTCCATATGGAATCAAGAGAACGTGATCCTAATGTCAGAGTTTGTAAAACTTACCAGCAAGGATAAGAGAGCAGATTCCCAGAGCATAGGTAAGGAGAAAAAGGATCCTAATACCATAGATATCACACGTAGTGACATCGATGTGGGCCCGTAAGCCAAATATTTAAGTTAGCAAAATAGTTTTTCAAGTCTAGACTCAACTTCGACTGAGGAGTGGTTAGGGGCTTCCTACAGGCAGTCGGCTCTGATACCAACTTGTGACGCCCCCAAAATCAATCCGTGTACAGTAATCATACACGCAGGGTACACGGCTGAGATTAGGGTGCCCCGATGAGAATATCACAGCACAACACTAAACACAAAAGGATAAACCAATATGTTACAATAAAGGGGGGTCACGCGGACCCGAATACATAAGTTATACAAGCCATAATATCTGAGTACAGACATAGTTAGTCAAGTTTTGCCTTAAGAAGGCTAGCACAAATAACATCAGAGATACAGATCGAAAAGGCAAGGCCTCCTGCCTAGGAGCCTCCGAAACTACTCCTGGTCCTGGTCAGCGGGGGTCTCGACGTAGTAGTATCCTCCTCCGGGGTACTCCTTCTCCTGGGCTCCAACGTCGACTGCAGCGGCCGATCAGGCAAAACATAAAGGGGGAAATAAAGCAAAGGTGAGTATCTAGTATACCCGCGAGCCTTACGTCCGCTACTAAGCAATATGCATTTGTATCAACGGAAAAGGGAGGCTGTATATATAGTGGACTGCAAGATAGAAATCAGAATAAGGGTAAGAAGCTAGGCCTATCGAAGACTAGCATCTTCCGACGTTGTCTTCCAGCATGAGAAGAGAAACAACCAACTGTTCATATAAAGCAATAAAATAACAATGAAGCAGAAGTTGCTGCAACATTGTATAATATAAGTTGTAATGATTAATAATAATAATGCCTCTGAGTTCCGCTCCTCGACTCCCATGCGAGGAATAAAACCCGGAACCATACTGTTTAAAAGTAATAGTTTGTAGTGGTAAGATCCAGCTTCAGCATAAAGCGTCCTGTTACCGTGGACACGGCTATTCGAATAGATTAAACTCCCTGCAGGGGTGCACTACTGTTCAGCCTGCACGATCGGATCTCCAGGGTGGCGTGAACCTTGTTAGGGAACGCCCCACCGAGGCTATCCGACACGACGCAGCCCATCCTAGGCTCAGCAGAGAGGCCATCCGCCGGACTATATCCTATGTGCCAAGGGGTCTAGGTCCCTCACCCTTGCACGCTCCTGCACGGCACGAGACTGGCCGGGGAAGCAAAAGCAAATCCAAAAGACACCTGCTGCAGCAAATAAGACAATACCGCTTCCCGGCTATCAGCCCGTGGTACTGCTGACGTCTGAAGAGCTTTCGGACAAACTACGACGCCGAGGGCCCACACCGTAATCCCACGTGTAGTTAGTGCGTTTTAGCATTTTAATATTATCTCGCAGACAACCGTTATCGCTGTCTGACTAACAACACAACGGACAACGAACAACAACAAGGCTCACCGGTAACGTCGGGGCCTGCCCTGTCGTCCCGTCAAAGCGCGCGGTTACCGACAAGGTGAACCGTCTCCTTACCTTGTCTCGCGTGTGCGTGTGCTCTTGGTAGAGCTCGACTTTTGTGTGGTTTGGTAACTCTCGCGAGATACGAGCAGGGGCCAAGCACGCCAGTAACGCCGGTCGTACCCTCCCTGTCGTTCCCGACACAATACCGCTCGCGGGCACCGTTGGGTCGCCCGACTTCTTACCTTAAGGACAACCTCTGTTCAGGACCCTATGGCGGCAAGACAAAGTCAGCCTCGAATGGAGTACAAGGATTACTCCTTGATAGCTCACACTTGAGGTGACTAGGCATAACCCAGATAGGGGCCTTTGGCGGTGTCTGCTTTGTACCGTACCTGTGCAGTTGTATATATTGTATCCGTGTTCACCCCCTGAGTGACCACGACCCGCTATCTAGTCCTAGCTAACAATGCGCAGGGTTCACTGCTGAATATATGCATATTTATAATAGGCAGCATAGGATAAGAAAGGTACATCAAGGGGCAACAAAAATCAGGCTATGCAGTTGAATAGGATTGTAATCGTAGCAGCAGCAGTAACAATGCCTAGTGCAAGAAAGTACGGAAAAGGTAGGCGATATCTGGGGAAGAGAATGGCTCTGCTTGCCTGGAAGCTCGACGGTAGGGGTCGGGTCGTCGACGAAGTAGTCGTACCTGGCAGCAGTGTAGTCGGCGGTAGCAGCGGGGTCTACCGGAGAATAAAGGGGGAGAAACAGTAAATACAAAGCAAGCAATGAAAACATATGAATGACATGACAATTGTAAAGTTAACGGTGTTCTAACGCAGTGCAAAGTACGTTGCTTGGAGCGGGAATTCATCCAGCGATGAACTGCCAGCTCCGGGTGATTACCGGACAGGGTGTCCGGAGGGGGGAGGGTTCATGCCGGAGGTGTCGTGGACATCCGACAAAGATAAAGGGGGTGTATACGTGTTAGTTGAACCATTCCGGACAACTTTCGTGTTCGTAATAAATTCATCCGGTTACTTTTTATAGGTACCGGGAATTATCGACAGACAGCCCGGAGGGTGGAATGTCGATGATCAGTGTGTTAAAGGGGGGTGGTAGACATACCGATAGCGTATCTGTATTCGTTATATTTTTCTGATCAATTTTGATGTATAAAGTTTTTGGATCTGACCTACGGTTTAAAAGATATTAATTTCTGAAGTTTTAAATCAATTTAAATCATTTTTTGGATTTTCTTTATTATTAAAATGCAACATTATCCACAGAGGGATGACTGGTCAAACCTGACAGAGGGGACCCACCTGTAAGGTTGACTGGTCCACTGACCAGTGGGTCCCACATGTCAGCCTCTAGCCATTTTATTAAATCTTTAATTTTATTCTAAAAACTACTAGGCCCACGTGTCATACACAGTAACTCATATCAATTCATTTAAATAAATAATCTAACTGTGAGGGTCCACCAGTCAGAGACACATGCTTTATTAAACAGTTTAATTAACCAGGGAATTAAGTTAATGGCCTGGGGCCCACTGGTCAGGGACTCCAGGTCCTAATCCAACGAGCGGGCCGCATATGTCAGTGGGACACCCACGTGAAAACACGGTGGCGCGCCGGCGGTGGCAAACAGTGGCGACGGCGAGGCGCTCGCGATGCACTCCGGCAGCCAAATCGAACGCGGGCGGGTGGAACCGAACGGGACGAGCTCCGCGCATCCAAGGGAGGCCATAGGAGGTCGTGAGGTGGCCGGAGACAGGGGCAACGGCGAGCGCGGGCGGCGGCCGGGCCACGGCTCCGGCGGGGCTGGTGACCGGAGGGGACAACCGAGGCGTAGGGAGATGGGGAGGGAGTGGGAGCTCACAGAGGTCTTGTGGAGGAGCAAAGCGGGCTCGGGGAAGGGGCGGTTGGCCGGAATTTGCCGTCGTCCTCGCCGGGGCAGAGGTTGAAGACGACCCCGATGCCTTAGTTCGATTCGTTGCAGGGGGGTGAAGGAGTCAATCACGGGGAGTCTTCTGGATAGGATGGTGCGTCGCCTCGTCGTCGATGGCCGCGGTGGCGCACGTGCGGCAGCGACGACCTGGGCGCGGGCGAGGTGAGGAAGAAGCAGGAGAGAGGGAGGGGGGATAACGGCGGCGGCTAGGGGGTTCTAGGGTTCCGGAGCGGGCTCGGGGGGTGGCCTCGGGGTACTTGACCCCGCCGGCGGCTCGCCGGATTTCCGCCACGACGACGTTGACGGCCGTGGCGCCGCGGATGGCTGCCACGCCATTGAGTGAGCCGGGAAAGGGAAGGAGGGGGGGTGCGGGCTGGGCGTTGGGCTTGGCCCATTGGGGGGGAGAGGAGAGGGGTGGGGTGGGCTCCTGCCCATGGGCGTTAGATTAGGATTCCCCTTTTTTTCATTTCTTTTTCTGTTAAATTTTCTTTTGTATTTGTTTTAAATACTTAGACATTTTTGTTAAGCATGAAAGATGCTCCAAAATTATTGTTGCACTATAAGCCATTGTCACAAAATGTCTTGAGCACAAATAAAATCCTTTAATATTTTAATTAAATATTAAATGATTAAAATGGAATAAACAAGCTACTATTTTGATTGTTCCAATTAATTTAGAGATTAATAAAATCCCCAAATTGATGTGACATGCTCCACTGAATATTAGTGAATTTATATAAGTGGTTTCAAGAGTTTTGGAAAAGATTTATTGTCACCATATTTTTAATATTCATCAAAAGGCATTTTAGGGTTTGTTTGAATTTTATTTCAAATGGCTTGGACTTTGTTTTTATCCATGATGATCAAGGCCCATGGTTCACATTGCTTGCAACAATATCAAAGGGAAATTTGAATTTGAACTAAACCATATTGGTCAGACAAGTTTTTTGAACAGTACTGAGGAACAGTAATGGTGATTACTGTTCACCTGACAGTGAGGGTGTTACACATACCTAAGAAGCTAGATGATGGTTGGGACCCCATGATAAAATCAAATTAAATAACTTCTCTTGCTATGCGGTATGTGACGTTGGAGCTAGTACCTCCGTCATGCCCAAAAGAAGGTATGATATGTTTGAATTGAAACCTTTTGATTCATGTTCTTTTGGTTTGTGCCTTGTCGACTCTTCCATAAATAAACCTTTGGGGAAGATCAACGATGTTCTTATCATTGTCAATGACAACTATGTTCCCGTTGATTTTATCATTATGGATATAGATTGTGAACCTTTATGCCCAATTATTTTGGGACGTCCTTTTGTTCGCACCGTTGGTGCAATCATTGACATGAAAGAGGGGAATATAAAATTCTAATTCCCTCCCCAAAAGGAGATGGAACACTTCCCTAGAAAGAAAGTCAAGTTACCTTTTGAGTACTTTACATGGGCAAGCTATTCTCTTTCTCTTGATAAAACTTGATTCTTCTTTTGCCTTATGCCTAGCTAAAAGGCGTAAAAGAAAGCGCTTGTTGGGAGGCAACCCAAGATGTTTTTACTTCTGTTTTTAGTGGTCTTGATGATGGACCTCAGCGTGACGGATAGCCTCGGTGGGGCATTCCCTAACAAGGTGTACGCCACCCTGGAGATCCGAGCGTGCAGGCTGAATAGTAGTGCACCCCTGCAGGGAGTTTGATCTATTTTAAAAGCCGTGTCCACAATAACAGGACGCTTTATGCTGAAGCCAGAGCCTACTACTACAAACTATTACTATTAAATTGTTGATTCCGGTTTCTCTTCCTCGCAGGGAAGTCGAGGAAGGGATCTCAGAGGCGTTATTAATTGTTAATAATTACAACTTACTATTATACAATGTTGCAGCAACTTCTGCTGCATTGTTATTACATTCATGCTATTGAACGGTTGGCTGTTCTCTTCTTGTGGTGCAAGACTCGTCGGAAGATGCTAGTCTTCGATAGGCCTAGCTTCTCATCCTTATTCTGACTTTCTACCATTCAGTCCACTATATATAGTCTCCCCTTTCCATTTGATACAAATGCATAAATGCTTAGTAGCAGACGTAAGACTCGTGGGTATGCTAGATACTCACCTTTGATTTATTTCCCCCCTTTGTTTTATATATCCGACCGGTTGCTGCAATCAGACACGAGGCATCCAGGAGTAGGAGAACCCCGATGCTGACAACCGCAACGTGAAGATCCCCGATGCCTTCTACGACATGGAGATCACCGACGACCATGAGTAGTTTGGATGTTCCCAGGCAGGAGGCCTCGCCTTTTTGATCGTTGTTGTTTTTCTGCTAGCCTTCTTAAGGCAGATCATGTGTACCTTGTGTCTGTACTCAGATACTATTTCTTCCGCTATCTTTGTGCTCTCGTGCTGTTGTATTCAAGCCCTCGTGGCCCATGGCTTGTATTATTATTATTTGTAGAGTTGTGTTGTGATATCTTACTGTGAGTCCCTGATCTCGATCGTGTACCTTGCGTGTATGATTACTATACATGTAACAGCCCAGATTTTGCAAAAATTAAAATTTTTGTTTTCGGTGTGAATTGTTTGATTGTCTGATTTGTTTGCGGTGTTTGCATCCCCGATTTATTTATCGGCGATATTTTTCCCCCTCTTATCTCGTATCGGACGGAGATCGACCCTTGCCACCCTGACACTGGACCTTTGCGACACCGGGTATCATCCGATCACCGTCGCGAAAACCGCACGAGACCAGCCACAGCCAACGGAACGAAAAACCCCGTTTAATAATTAAACGGGATATTTTTATAGCGCGCCGGAAAGTGTTTTCGGAACGGTTCCAGCGCGAGGTGAACGCCTCCGGCCCGACGCGCTGATCACGCAGTTCGAAGTTTTACCTGAATCGGAGGTACTGCGGACCCCCGGCGGTCAGAAAAGTGAGCACGGCGCGCGCGAGAGAAAAACCGGGGATGTTTTCCCAAACTGCCAGCCACCGGGGCTATATAAAGACCACCACACTCCCACCCATTTCTAGGGTTTCCCTAGCCACAATTTGCAGCCACACCCCCAGTTTTGCCCCCAATTTTCGTCCTTTTGCTAGCCCATCAGATCTGGACCGTCAGATCGCCCGAACTGACAGCCAGGGAGATGCTACGTCACCCCATCTCCTCCCACCTCCAACCTTCTCTCTCCTCCCTCCATCTCCACGTCGCCGCCGCCTCCCGAACTCCGGCCAGCCGCCGGCCGGCAAGCCAGCCGGCGCCGCCACCCCTCACCTCCTCTCCCTCCTCTCCTCCCTCCCCTTTCCCTCTTCTCCTCCTTCCTCTCACCCTCCTCTCTCTCTTTGCAGGGGACCGCCGAGCCACCATGGGAGGCAACAGCCGACCCGAGCTCCTCCCGCCGCCCGGGGCCACCGGATCCGGCCCCCATCCGCCGCCTGCCGCGCCCCCTAGAGCGCCGCTTGCCCACTGCCCTCGCCGCCGGTGGCCGGCGCGCCACCGGTCCGCCGCCGCCTGGTGTCCTGCTCGGGAGGAGGCCGACGGGAGGCACCGGCTGCCTCTCCAACGAGGTGGGACGGCACCCCTAAGGCGGCCCAGCAGGAGCTCGAGGCCCAGCCGGCCTCCAGCCAGCCCAAGGCCTCCAGCTGCCACCTCCTCTGGCCTGTTGGGCCGAGCCCATCAGGGGTGAGCTCGTTTTTTTCTTTTTCTTTATTTTTTCCACTGCTCAATTTTTTCTAAGTGTTGAGATAGATTGCTGCTGATCCCGTTTTGTACTGCTTTTTCCCGTTGATCCGTAGCTCCGATGAACGTGCCCCCAAAACGAAAGTTGCTCAGAATTGCGTGTACTTTAATTCATCTTTTGTGAGCATTTGCATTTGAGCTCGTCTTGATTGTGTAATTGTGTGCTGAACAGGGCATGAGGCCGTTAAACTGCTACTTTTTCCTGTTATGTGCTGCTGTTATTATTTTGTTACAACTTTGCATGATGATTGTGACTCATCCATGAGGCCTATTGCATTGATTCTTTCTCCTATGTGTTAAGCATCATGTGTATTTCATTTCCATGCTGTAACTTGTCATGTTTGGGTGCTTTAGCTATATTAAATCTTGCTCCAAAGTGGTGATCATGATGTTAATGTGTTGTTGTTGCTGAAACTGTTATTTTGTTTCAACTTCGGTCGACGAGGGTGTTGCGACCGTTTATCTGAATTGAGTGATTCCAATTGCATATTGTTAAGAATCATGTCTACTTTCATTACATGTATTGCATTGCCATGATATGCTTGCTGGTCATATAGATATTCTGCTCCAAAGTGGCTATGCTGCTGTTTTTGACAGCCACCTCTGTTTTTCTCTAAGTCTGATACTTTACAATGCCATGTTGTTTGCTTAATATCTTTTGATCTATGATGCCTTTTTGCATAATTCTTTTTGCCATGCCTTCCCTGTCATGTCTACTTTAATTGTAAGTCATTTGTGAGCATGTTTGCATTGATTAACCTGTTTATGCATTGCTCTAAAGTGTGCTTCGTGATGTTGGCAGTTTGTGCCCGTAGCTTGTTTTGCTTATATCTTTTTAACCGTAACTCCGTTTGGAGTGTGCCTTATATGTAACTTGATTAGTTTTTCGTGTACTTTGTGTTTATGCTATTGTTTGCTGATGTTAACCAACCTAAAATATGGTTTAGGACAGAACAGTACGAAATGTTTTAATCATCGTGCGGCACTTAGTGTTATGCCATGTTTAGGTTGTGCCTCACTTAAATTGACTAGCATAGATATTTTACTTTGTGCTTCACCTCTTGCCATGTTTGTGTGCTATGCCATGCTTGCTTGAGTTGCCATGTTAATAACCATTGGTTGATCACCTGTAGCTAAGAAACTTGAACCACCGTAAACGTGCGGTATTCGTCGTGTGTGACCGATACCCCACTTAAACTGTTAGTAACCGTTCTCGACGATAGATCCGTATCGAGTTGCCATGTCGTGTGATGTCTTCTTGATCTTGTGTTGCCCGTAGTAATAGATTCTTGCTCGTTGATTGCTTTCCAGTGTTTACTTCTTGTGTGCTTCCGCGGGTACCTCTCGGAGACGATGCGAGCTTGCGATCGACTACACCTTCGGCACCCGAGTTATCAACAGGCAAGGACTATAAATTACTTATGATCCATTCTATTTCAACCAGAGGTTTTCATGCTAGTCTAGGATAGGTTCGATGTTTGATCCTACCACATGTTTATAGCCTCCTTCAAACCGATACAGCCATGTCCCCTCCCAGCAAACCTTGTACTGCTATGTTACTTTTGCTCGTTGCTCAGCCCCTGCTTAGTATGCATGCTTAGGATGCTACGATGTTACCCTGTTACTCCTGGGTTTGGGATATCACATTATTATATTGTTGTTGATGATATGATTATTATAATGTTGACTATATTCGACGAAGGATGGAAGGTCTAGGCTATCCTGCCACGACGCTTTGTTCCATTTGAGTCACCTAGGATCCGAGTTCCGGGTATTGGTTTTAAGACTGAGAATGCCTAACCACGTGTGGGATTTTATGGGGTCCCCTCTTCTTACCTATCTAGCTTCAAACATTTCTAGTGGTGGCCCAAGCTGATTTTACCTTTTGAAACCGTGTGTGTGTTGGTCGTACGCCTGTAGTTTTCAAACAAATTGGGCCAGCGGAGACATAGTTCCTTTGTTGGTCCACACCTGGAAGCTAGGGGGCTGCCCACATCTGTTTGGGGAGCTAACCCGACCTCGTCCAGACGGTAGAGGCCGATTCGAGAGCGCGACCGGCTTTTGAGTTGGATGTCGACTCACCGGGGGCCACCCGGATTTGTTCGTTGTTAGTTAGAGGGACCTGTCGTTTCGGATCTCTTGGAAATAAATCATAAAATGGTTTCCTGTGATGGGTAGCAACTGAGAGTGATGGACGTGCGTGCGGAGCCTCGTAATGGGCAGTTGGTACACCCCTGCAGGGTTAAATCTTTTCGAAAAGTCGTGTCCACGGTTATGGACGACATGAGACCTACTCCTTGTTCATAGACAACAACAACTGAGATAATTTTAATACAACTTGATCAACGTGTGTGTGTGCCTTGACTGCTTCTTCTTCGTCGGGATGCGAAGAGGAGGACAAGAATAGGATAGGTGTTATGATTGCGCAAATAGTTGATAGCAAGACTTGTTGGAGGCGGTTCCTCATCGAATGCTTGGCTTCTTATCTTACTCTCTAGATCGTTAGCCACTTCATATATGCTAGTGCGACAACAACCTTACCACTTACTCCATCCTTACCGTAAACTAATAGTTGTCCTAGAATGACGAGTGATGAAGTCCTTGCTGGGTCAGATGACCACTACAGTTGGATGCTGAGTAGCTCTGTACTCATGATACTACCCCCAAACTCTTTTCAGGGTTCTTGATCGACAACAGGTATGGTGATCGACGTTTCACGTGGATACTTGACGACGACTAGATAGGCGGATCCCGGCGGAGGGACTGGACCCGTGTGGTTATGGGATCGATGTTTTTCTCCTTGCCACTAGGCATTTGCTTGTAGTCTGTACTCAGACATGTATCTTCCGCTGTTGTATTGTATTAAGGCAGTTGTATGCCGCTTGTATGAGGTGTTGTATCCTTGTATCTGTAATGTTGTGATATCATGTTGGAAATCCGGGGCATATGGCTTTGTCATATGTCGCGGTGGGACCGATATGTGCTTCGTCCCCGGATCTGGGTGGAAACACCTAGATCTGGAACAGTACCGCATATCGGGCCTTACAGTACATGACTTGATTTTGGAGGTGTCACAGAATATAAGGAGGTTTATGATGACAAAGCGTATAATGCCAAGGGTTTGGATGCACCGGCGAAGAATGCGCCAATTCTCCAGGTGAGAAAAGGGCAATGCACGGTACCGAAGAGTCTAGAAAAATACGGGTTGTGGAAGTGTCAACTTTCGAATATTTACATTAGTCCGAAGAACTCATTCAATTATTATCGGTAACTCTCAATCTAATCAGGAGGTTCACAAAGAGACAAGTACCCCGAGGAGGAGTGTATGGGGGTTTGGTTATCCTTACGCATCCTCGACTCATGGTACGTGAGTGTACTCTAATATTCGATCCCTTCAAAGATTAGTGGTCCATCTAGTAGCTAGAGTTCTCAACTAGTTTTTTTGTAGTATTTCAAAAGCAAACACGGATTGCCCAAAATACGACATCTATCACTAATAGGCTAAAGCTCTTGACACCAAAAGTTCAAAAACTACTCAAAACAATACCCCAAAACTATTGCAAGTTACTACTACAATTGAATAGCAACCTCAACTACCTATTTTAAATCAAGACACACAACTAAGTGCAACATCCCACTCTCTAAACAAGATAAACATAAAGACTCAAGAGATTTCCAGCAACAAACTAAAAAAAATCTCTTAAAAAGATAAGCATGAAAACTAAGAGCTAAGCATGACAGCAGTTACGAAAAGATAAAGAACACACACAACAAAGAAAGATAAGCATGAAAATCCTATGATGTGTTCTAGGTTAAAGTGGAGCGTGTTTCTCTCCCACACAATAAAAGCTGGGTTCTAACTTGTTATTAGCAGCAAACAAACCTAAAGAAAACTAAAAAGTAAAGAGCAAGATGCTCCAAGCATAGCACATAACACATGAAGTGATAAAAATATAGTGGAACGAAGGAAGAACTGATAATTGTTGATGGAGAAGGGGTGCACGGGGGCATACCCAAGCTTAGATGCTTGATTCTCCTTGGATATTTCTTGGGGGTGCATGGGGGCATCCCAAGCTTGAGCGTTTGACACTCCCGGATCTTCTTTCATCATCTTCCCTCGCACACTTGAAAACTCCCTTCATACATAACTCATCATAAGCTGATTAGAGAGGTTATTACCCATCATAAAATAATTTGCCTCAACTGGAAATAAAGATATTCTTGAAGATCTACTGTTTCTCAAGATTCCCAAAAATAATTTGCAAAGAAAAAGCTAGCGCAAGACTTGCAAAACTTGGAAAACACAAAACAGGGCAGAATATGTGAAAAACAGACCAGAAGGTAGTAAATAATTTTTTTGGGGTACTTCTGCAACTCAAATAAAAAAACTCAGGACAAATGCATGAAATCTAATTGTATAGAGCACGCTGTCAAAAAAATTCAGATAAAAAAGATGATCTGGTGATTTTAGCCGAATTTTTCCATCAAGGGACAAAATCTTTTTTCTGGACAACACATCACAACTTTTGAACTTTCTTGCAATCAGAGGCTAAACTTAGCACAAAGCTTGAAAGTAAAGATATAATGATGTTTCTACAGTAGTAAAAATCATCAAGACCACTAAAAACAGAAGGAAAAACATCTTGGGTTGCCTCCCAACAAGCCCTTTCTTTTACTCCTTTGAGCTAGGCACAAAGCAAAAAAGATCAAGTTTTATTAAGTGTAAGAGAATAGTTAGCCCGTGTAACAGACTCAAAAGGTAACTTAATCTTCTTTCTAGGGAAGTGTTCCATGCTCTTCTTGAGAGGGAATTGGAATCTTATATTCCCCTCTTTCATATCAATGACAGCACCAACGGTGCGAAGAAAAGGACGTCCCAAAATAATTGGACATGAGGGTTCACACTCAATGTCCATAATAGTAAAATCAACGGGAACATAATTATCATTGACAATAATAAGAACATCGTCAATCTTCCCCAAAGGTTTCTTTATGTAAGAATCAACAAGACGAACACCAAAAGAACAAGGATCAAAAGGTTTCAATTCCAACATATCATACATTCTTTTGGGCATGACGGAGGTACTAGCTCCAACATCACATAAAGAATAGCAAGAGAAGTTATACAATTTAATTTTGATCATAGGATCCCAACCATCTTCTAGCTTTCTAGGTATGGAGTCTTATAACCTAAGCTTCTCCTCCCTAGCTTTAATGAGAGCATTGGTGATATGCTCCATGAAGGCAAGATTTAGTGTGCCAGTGTGGGGGTCTCTAGACATTTTGTGTGGTAAACTAATAACTTCAGAAAGGGTTCAACTATAAAAATCAAGGTCACTACTATCAAGTAAGGTGGTAGTGATGTCATTTAGGCTTACTTGTTTGAAAGCCTCTATGTTCATAGGAGTTTCTTCTTCTACGGTTGAGGTAATAGCATCACCATTAATTGGTCCAATGGGACTAGGGGTGTGTTGGGTGCTAAGAGTTTGGATATCCTCAACAACTTGGATAGTAGAAATGGTATGGTGTGTAGGAAGGCTCTTAATTCCATCTTATTCCTCCTTTTCTCTAGCCCATCTATCTTTAATTTTGGCCATCATCCTAATGTTTTCATTAATTTGCACTTGAATAGCATTCATAGGAGTGGTCTTCCGCTCCTCGAGTTGAGAAGTTCTAATTTTAAGCAATTATACCTCATGGGCTAAGTTTATACCTTCAAAGTGAGACTATCTAGCTAGTATAATTTCTCTTCTACACTCTTGTTGAAGGCTTTGTGGGTAGTGATAAATTCCTTAAGCATGCTCTCTAATTTAGAAGTGGAGTTCTTGGTGCTAGGATAAGTATTGTTGTTCCCATAGTTGTTGGATGGGAACGGTCTAGGATTGCTACCAAAATTACTCCTATAAGAATTGCTGTTGAAGTTGTTTCTAGAGATAAAATTTACATCTACTTGTTCTTGAGAAACCAAGGAATTTAAAGGAACATCATGAGGATCAATAGGGGCTTGCTTGGTAAGTAAAGACATGATCAAGTCAAAATTTTCATTTAGGGAGGAGATCTCCACGATAGAGTTTACCTTCCTACCTTTTGGAGCTCTTTCGGTGTGCCATTGGGAATAGTTGGTCATCATATCATCTAGTAGTTTTGTGGCAGCACCAAGTGTTGTTGACATAAAGGTTCCTCCCGCAGGTAAAGTTCAAGCCTGCATAAAAAGTATGGATAACCATCCAAGTAGTCAAACCATGTGTAGGGCAATTCTTAACAAGAGATTTCATATGTTCCCTAGCTTGGGAAATGTTTTCATTATCCAATTGCTTAAAATTCATAATATTACTCCTCAATTGGATAATCTTAGCAGGTGGGTAGTACTTCCGAATAAAAGCATCCTTGTACTTATCCCAAGAATCTATGCTATTCCTAGGCAAGGATTGGAACCAAATTTTAGCTCCTCCTCTCAAGGAGAAAGGAAAAAGCTTAAGATTAACAATATCACCTTCTAATTATTTATACTTTTGCATATCACAAAGCTCAACAAAATTATTCAAGTTTAATGCAGCATCATCTCCAGCACCGGGGAATTTTTCTTTCATAACAAGAGTAAGCAAAGAAGGTTTAATTTCATAAGAAGATGCTGAAGTGGCAGGTGTAGCAATAGGAGTTCAGATAAAATCATTGTTGGTGTGACTATTGAAGTCACACAACTTGGTGTTTTCAGTGATACCAATAATAGCAGCAATAAGCAAGACAAGCAAGTTTTTTTGTGATTTTTGATAAAGTACACTAAAAGCAAAAACTGAAAGGTAAACTAACAAGACTAAAAAGCAGAGATAAAACATAGTGTGCAACTCCCCTATCTTGAAGAGTGGAGTCCCCGGCAACAGCGCCAGAAATTTAGCTTGATGGCACTGAAGTAGTGCTCCTCGTTGGCTACCCCAAGTGGAAGGTTGAGATGTAGCGTAGTAGAAAATTTCCCTTGGCAAAGATACCAAGGTTGAGAGTCAGTCCAGTAGACTCCAACAACGACAAGTAGGTGGTAAAGTGAACAATGACGCCGTTCACAACTGAGGGTTGCTTACTTTACCTGGACCTGCACACAGATACAAATAACTTTGCTCCCAACGAGTACAGAGGGCTTGTCAATTCCTCCGGCCTTGTCGTTTACAAAGGGTCAAATGCAAGAGATAAAAGTAATGATAACTACGAGTAGAAAGTAAAACGAGAAGTAAATTGAGGGTGTAAATAATGATGGAAATATGGACCGGGGTACCATGAAGTTCACTAGTGATGTCTCTCTCCCAAAAGAATATAAACAACTATGCGATGTGAACAAATTACAATTGGGAAATTGACAGGATTAAAAACGCACAGCAATGTTAACTATTGTACAAAAGAAAAGAAGAGGCTCAAAAGCATGGGCAGCACGCATAGACAAGTAGACCGAAATCCATCACTAATCATCCACCTTGAGATATCTATTCAGAACATCTCGCTGGTATTAAGTTGCAAGCCCCACCAGAAGTGTAAACCCAAAGCAACATACAACTGCATTAAAAGAACTTTGCGTAAAGTAAACAATCCTTGCACCCGCAAGTACAAGCACTGTTGTTTTGCCACTTGTGGCAACAACACATACCCTAGATTTATGTTTCTGTAACTCAAGGTAGTCATTGGGGGGCATGAACCCACAATCATGCATAACGCTCCCTCTTGGAGTTACGATCCATCACTTGGCCAAAGTAATAAAAAGTAATGGCGAACATGCAAGAATTACTCAAAAATATAAATATAAAAGGAGAAGAACCAAATATATTACTCATCACAATGTTAACATAATCTCATAATCCATCAGATCCCAGCAAAATCAACATAGCAACAACAGGAAAATTACATATGTGCCTTGTGTTGGGATACGGGGCAGAAAACACAAATTTTTCATACCTACGGTACCCGAACCCAAGATCTATGCTATGGCGATGTAAAGTAACAGAGGGAATCGGTGTTCATACCTTTGAAGACCGAAAGAGGGAAACGTTCTTGCGAACGTGGCTCGCGTTGACTCGGAACTACGACCTCCCTGTCGTGTAGAAGACCACCACCGGCGAGGATGACTCCCGGTAAACCTCCAGCGACGAAGTAGCACCGCAGGTGTAGTGCCTCGAAGAGATTATACACGTACGAAACAATCGATGTTCCTCCCGGGCCCCGAACTAGGCGAGCAGCGGAAAAGACGGCTACAGATCCCGACTCCAGCAGAACGACGACCTGCCTTAGTGTGGAGAACTCCAATCCAGGTACAGACTCCAAACAAGGGGAGTCCACTTCCGGGAAGGAGAAGGAGTAAGAAGGAGATATTGGTGTCTCGGAAAAAAGGGGGGGGGTCTACCCCTCCTTATATAGGCCAAGGGGGGGGTGCCATCCTCCTCCCCTCCCCATGTGGGACTAAACTCCCAAGGGTGGGGGGAGTGCGCCGGCCAAGGGGGGTGGTGGGCCCCACCCTTGGCGCCAAGCCCAAGGGGGGAGACCCCCTCCTCCCTTAATGGGCCCCATGGGCCCATTTAGCCTTTTTCCCATTTTTTACTTTATTTAATATGTTTTAAATATTTAATTCAGATAATTCAATAGTACAACATTATTAAAACAATTAAACTTTATTTTGAACTATTCAAAATGTCCGGAAACCATTCCGTCCTCCTCCGGAACTATTCCGGTGATTCCTCCTATTTCACCAATTGATCCCATAACTGTCCTATGCATCGATTGCCCTTAAATGTAACACCCTAACGGTCCATGAAACAGCAGACATGATCGAGACTCTTCTCATTGACCAATGACTAGTCAGTTGGACCTGGTTACAATCCTTGACAGCCCCTGCGCTTCCATCGAATGAACTTCGATCGCTTTTGGAAACCGTTAACGATACGACGTAATCCCTTTGTGCTGCGGTAGTTTGTTTGTCCGAGGTTTGATCGTCGGTATCCTACATACCGTGTTCACATCTCGTTCACAACAAACAAATTCTCTCGTCCATGATCATTGCATCTCTTGTGACCTAGTCACATCCTTGCAAGGTGTTGGTGCAATATCATCGAGTGGGCCTAGAGTACATGTCCTGTCACAAGGACTGACAAATCCCACTCAGATCTATTAACATACTCATAAACCATCAATTTTGGAATACCCAAAGTGCACCGTTATAGCCAGCATATTTCAGTCAGGCGGTGGGATACAAATCAAAGTCTCCTCATAGATGACAATTAAGGTCTAAGGACTAAGACATACGTTACAAAGTCATAGAAACGCTGAACTATGTGACTCGATCACATTCGAATACTTTAGGTGGGTGTACGTTCATCACATCATTCCCCTTAACGATATGACCTCATTGTCAATGGACTTAAGTGTCGCCATGATCAGGAAATCTTGATCAATCAATTGCCTAATGAGATAGTTTACCCGAGTTAAACTATAGACCATGTTTTATACTACACCTGTATTAGTATTTCCAAGTAATACAGTTATAGCACAGTATAAAACGTATTATGAACAAAACGGATATGTGAAAAATATCTTTATTAATTTGTCTCTAGGGCACATATCCAACAGTCTCCCACTTGCACTAGAGTACAAATTACACTAGTTTACATTAGGTATGCATCTAACACCAATGGTCTCTCGGTGTTCTTCAAACTTGCCCTGTGGAAGAGGTTTAGTCATCGGGTCTGCTGCATTCAGATCCGTATGTATCTTGTGAATCCTAGTGTGTCCATCCCTGACGTAGTCTCGCGTCACATGGAACTTTCGGAGGATGTTCTTGGCTGTAGAGTGAGTTCTTGGGTCCTTCGCGTTAGCAATGGCACCCGTGTTGTCGCAGAAGATTCCCACGGAGTCAGTGCAGCTGGGAAAGACGCCAAGCTCGATCACGAACTTCTTCAGCCACAGCGCCTCGTTTGACGCTTCACAAGCGGCAATATACTCCGACTCCATTGTAGATTGGGCGACGACTGACTGTCTGCCGCTCCTCCAGCTAATTGCGCCACCGTTCAACATGAAAACATATCCCGTCTAGGATTTCGAGTCATCTATATCTGAGCCGAGGCTTGCGTCAACGTAACCCTTTACGGTGAGCTCCTCATCAACTCCTCCATAAACGAGAAAGAGATCCTTGGTTCTTCTCAAGTACTTAAGGATGTTCTTTACTGCTGTCCAGTGAGCCATTCCCGGGTTACTCTGGTAGCGATTAGTCATACTCCGGTCTGGTACATAACATAGCATACATGAGAGAACCTATGGCTGAGGCATAGGGCTTTGAGGACATCTCCTCCTTCTCTTTTGTTGTGGTTGGTCATTGAGTCACGCTTAATTTGACACCTTTTATAACTGGCAAGAGGCCTCTCTTGGAGTTACCCATACTGAACCTTTTCAATATCTTGTCAATATAAGTGCTCTGACTCAAGGCCAACCGTTGATTAGGTCTATCTCTATTCCTTCACCTAGGTCCTTCATGGAAAATTGTCCATTCAGATATTCCTTCACTTCCTCTAAGAATTTCTTATCGTTCCCTATTAGTAATATGTCATCTACATATAACACAAGGAATGCTACAGAGCTCCCACTCAGTTTCTTATAGACGCAAAACTCTTCGACGTTTTGGACAAATCCAAAAGCTTTAATGACCCATAGATGGACCGTTGAAGCTTGCACACCTTACCAGCATTCCTTGGATCGATAAACCCCTCCGGTTGCATCATATACAACTCTTCCCTAATGTTGTCATTTAGGAATGCAGTTTTCACATCCATCTGCCATATCTCGTAATCATGATATGCAGCTATTGCTAGTAGGATCCGAATTAACTTTATCATCACTACAGGAGAGAACGTCTCCTCGTAGTCAACTCCTTGAATTTGTCGGAACCCCTTCGCAACAAGTTGAGCTTTCTAGACAGATACGTTTCCGTCTGCGTCAGTCTTTTTCTTGAAAATCCATTTATTCTCGACGGCCTTGCGGTCCTCGGGAATATCCTCCAAAGTCCAAAAATCCAATGACTCAAGAAGTCCATCCTTATGGAGCTTCTCCATGCGCTTTATACCAATATGGCCAAGTCGGCAATGCCACATCTTCATGTGATCTTCATCATTCTTCAATCTTTTGGCCTCAATATTGTTAATGTGACACACGTCACCATCGAGATCAAGTACGAATAAACCACGCAACTCCGGTGCGTGAACATAAAACATTTCATCCTTATAAATCGAACAACCAATTGTATCAGACTTAAAAGAATAGTAGTCTCGCTTCAAGCAAGAGCCACTAACGATGTTCAGACTCAACGCGGGTACATAGTAGCAATTATTCAGAACTAAAACCAATCCCGAAGGGAGACTAAGATGCTTCGTGCCAACCGCCAACACTTCAATTTGACAGCCATTCCCCACGCGCATCGTCACTTCATCCTTGAGCAAGCGTCTCCTATTCCTTAGTCCCTTAATGGAATTAGAAATATGAGCGACATATCCTGTATCAAGTATCCAGGATTTGTTCCTGGCGCATGTCAAGAGAAGATCAACAATATGTATATCAAATATACCTTCGTCTGTCAGGGCGACCTTGCCAGCCTTCTTGTCCTTTAGGTACTTGGGGCAGTTGCATTTCCAGTGACCTTCACCCTTGCAGTAGAAGCACTCCACTCCGGGTTTAGGCTTGGGTTCCTTGGGAGGAGCGGCAACTGACTTGCCATCCCTCTTGGGGCCACCTCTCTTGGCCTTCTCCCGCCTGCTTGACTTCTTGAAGTCAGTGGTCTTGTTGACCATGAAGACGGCGTGCTCCTTCTTGATCTCAACCTCGACGTTCTTCAGCATGGCGAACAACTCAGAAGGTGTTTTGGTTATCCCCTGCATGTTGTAGTTCAGCACAAAGCCTTTGTAGCTAGGGGAAGCGACTACAACACCCTATCAACAGCAAGTTCATCTGGAATCTGTCATTCCAGAGCATTCAAGCACTGAACGTAGCTAGACATTTTGACTACGTTCTCACTCACGGTGCCGTGCTCGTCCATCTTTGCTGAGAAGAAGGCTTCAGAAGCCTCGTACCGTTCAGCCCTGGCTTGAGGTGCGAAGACCACCTTGAGGTCGGTGATAATCTCATATGCACCCATCCTCTCAAAGCGTTTCTGCAGCTCAGCCTCCATGGAGTAGAGCATGCCACTCTGGACAAGGTTGTAATCATCCGTCCTGGAGAGATAGACATTATTCTCATCCTTACTGGCATCATCTGCTGGTACGTCACCTAACGCGCCCTGTAGTACGTATGCCATCTTGAGGGGAACAAGGAGAATCCTCAGGGTGCCGAACCAGTTGGTGAAGTTTGTCCAATCTGTTTTTAGCTTATCTTTCTCTAGGAATGATCCTAAGTTGAACGAGGGGCGAGGTGCTGCCATCTACAAGGTTGATTCACAAGGATACATATTTAGACTTTTGTTCATAATGTGGAGTTTCAATTTAATCTCAAAATTCTAAAAATCTCCCACTTAGATAAACACCTCTCAATTTAACTAAGTGATTACACATTCCCAGCCCCCATACCTCCCCCGATCATCACGGCCATCAGTATGCGAACCAGGTAGGCCTCTAAGCCAATCACATCAGGCATGTGACTCGTGATCGAACTTTCGGTCTCCTGTGTTCCAGGCCCGCATCTACATACGTCAAGCCTGCCAATCGAACCATGATGTTAGCTGTTCAGCAAGGCCATATCTGCATATGCCAGGCTTGCCGAACCCAACCTCATGCGAACTCCGTTGAATATGTAGGACAACTCCGGTATGTACGGAGCATCAAGCCATATGGGAGAACCTTCTAGGAGGTGCCCACCAAGGGAGAACACAATGTTGGTATTGTGAGAGATGGTCCTGTTTCGTGCTACCGTCGATATATCTAGCATACTAGCATAAAACAGAAAGTAAATCTGTAAATCATACAACCTATGATCCCCCTTCATGCAAAGCAAAGTTAAATGCCTTTCTACTTTAGCTTGGGCAAGTTTTACGTGGCTCCTAGGGGTTTCGAGAGAGAGAACCGTTTCTATCCTACGAAAAACATGCCACAACACCGTCTCCCATCCGTCTCTATTACACCCCTGTTGGGGCCCTCCGTTGCAAACATCTTCGCATCGCTAATGCAGAGAGACAGACACCCCCAGCAACTTTATATGGTACAAGCCATATGTCAAGCGTGGAACCAGTCTCGTGTAAACGCGTAAGGTCGGTCGGGGGCCGCTTCATCAAACATTGCCGCAACGCTAAATGAGTACACGTGGGAGGGTAACGAACGAAGATTCGATGCCCACATCCTAGATGTGTTCTACCCGTACAATACATCTACGCATAGCTAGCTCATGATACCACTGTTGGGATACGGGGAAGAAAACAAAAATTTTCCATACCTACGGTACCCGAACCCAAGATCTATGCTATGGCGATGTAAAGTTACAGAGGGAATCGGTGTTCATACCTTTGAAGACCGAAAGAGGGAAACGTTCTTGCGAACGTGGCTGGCGTAGACTCGGAACTACGACCTCCCTGTCGTGTAGAAGACCACCACCGGCGAGGATGACTCCCCGTAATCCTCCAGCGACAAAGTAGCACCATAGGTGTAGTGCCTCGAAGAGATTATACACGTATGGTACAATCGATGTTACTCCCGGTCCCCGAACCAGGCGAGCAGCGAAAGAAAGACGGCTACGGATCCCGACTCCAGCAGAACGACGGCCTGCCTTATGGTGGAGAACTCCAATCCAGGTGCAGACTCCAAACAAGGGGAGTCCACTTCCGGGAAGGAGGAGGAAGAAGGAGATATTGGTGTCTCGGAAAAAGGGGGGTCTACCCCTCCTTATATAGGCCAAGGGGGGGTGCCATCCTCCTCCCCTCCCCATGTGGGACTAAACTCCCAAGGGGGGGGAGTGCGCCGGCCAAGGGGGTTGGTGGGCCCCACCCTTGGCGCCAAGCCCAAGGGGTGAGACCCCGTCCTCCCTTAATGGGCCCCACGGGCCCATTTAGCCTTTTTCCCATTTTTTAATTTATTTAATATGTTTTAAATATTTAATTCAGATAATTAAATAATAAAACATTATTAAAACAATTAAACTTTATTTTTAACTATTCAAAATGTCCGGAAACCATTCCGTCCTCCTCCGGAACTATTCCGGTGATTCCTCCTATTTCACCGATTGATCCCGTAAATGTCCTATGCATCGATCGCCCTTAAGTGTAACACCCTAACGGTCCGGGAAACATCAGGCATGGTCAACACTCTTCTCATTGACCAATGACTAGTCAGTTGGACCTGGTTACAATCCTTGACAGCCCCCGCGCTTCCATCGAATGAACTTCGATCGCTTTTGGAAACCGTTAACGATACGACGTAATCCCTTTGTGCTGCGGTACTTTGTTTCCCCAAGGTTTGATCGTCGGTATCCTACATACCATGTTCACATCTCGTTCACAACAAACAACTTCACTCGTCCATGATCATTGCATCTCTTGTGACCTAGTCACGTCCTTGCAAGGTGTTGATGCAATATCACCGAGTGGGCCCAAAGTACCTGTCCTGTCACAAGGACTGACAAATCCCGCTCTGATCTATTAACATACTCCTCAACCATCTATTTCGGAATACCCAAAGTGCACCGTTATAGCCAGCATATTTCAGTCTGGTGGTGGGATACAAATCAAAGTCTCCTCATAGATGACAATTACGTATGATCATTACGGTCTAAGGACTAAGCCATACGCTACAAAGTCATAGCAATGCTGAACTATGTTTCTCGATCACATTGCAATACTTTAGGTGGGTGTACGTCCATCACATCATTCCCCTTAACGATATGACCTCATTGTCAATGGACTTAAGTGTCGCCATGATCAGGAAAGCTTGATCAATCAATTGCCCAATGAGATAGTTTACCCGAGTTAAACTACGGACCATGTTTTATACTACACCTGTATTAGTATTTCCAAGTAATACAGTTATAGCACAGTATAAAACGTATTATGAACAAAACGGATATGTGACAAATATCTTTATTAATTTGTCTCTAGGGCACATATCCAACACCTTGATCATGTAGGGAAGCTCACAAGGTCTAAACATTGAAGTACAAAGGTGGAGAGAATACATCACATAGCTACTGATCATGGACCCATGGTCCAAGGTGGACTAGTCACGGCTCATCCGAGAAGCGTCCATGGTGGTGGAGAAGCTGCCGGAGGTCAATCCTCCCTCCGCCAGGGTGCCGGGACAGGGTGTCCTGGCATCCACGATCTTGGAAGCGCGACAACGGAAGAATAGAGGGGAGATCACGAAAAAGGTTTTTTTTCAGGTGTTTCGGGACGAGAGGTAAATATAGGCGAAGGGGGGCAGCCAGGGGGCCACCAGGTGGTCCGGGCAGCCTCCCGACGTGGCCTAGGGTGTGGCCACGCCCCCTGGGCGCCTGGGCGCCAGGTGGGGGCCCCCTGGGCCCCCTTCTGGCATCTTGAAGCTTCCGTGACGCTAATTTTTTATATATTTTTCCCGGATTTTTTTTGGCACTTTAAGTAATGGGAAAACCTGAAATAGAAAAACATTGGAAAACAGAAACTGGCACTGGGGTGCACTAACTTAATGCGTTAGTACAAATATGATCAAAAGTGTATTAAAGTGCATCAAAAGTATAGAAATTTCACCCAAAATATGCATGGAGCAAGCAGAAATTATAGATACGTTTGGGACGTATCACTTGGAGATCCAGGTATACCCACCATTCCTTGCTCCAGAAAGGATAATTATATTAGAACTGTTTTATGTGACCTTGGTGCAGGAGTGAGTGTTATGCCTTTTTCTCTTTACAAGAGGCTTTGTTAAGACAAACTAATCCCTACAGATATCTCTCTTCAAATGGCTGACAAGTCAACAACCGTTCCAATTGGTATTTGTGAGGATGTTCCCGTTGAAGTTGCTAATTGCTTAATCCTTTCGGATTTTGTTGTGCTAGACATGCCCGAGGATGGGTGCATGTCTATAATTCTTGGAAGACCTTTTCTTAACACCGCCGGTGCCATTATTGATGGCAATAAAGGAAAGGTTACTTTCGATGTTAATGACAAGGAGCACACAGTGTATTTTCCGAAAAAGATCGATAAAAGGCATGGCCTTAATTCCATTTAAAATGTCGAAACTGTGAAGATTGGAGATTGGGATTGTCCTCTACATGTGCACCACAAATACAAAACAATTATGGTGGGGACAATGTCCGTTAAAATAAAGGTACCATAATCACTTTACAAGAACTGAAACTTTTTGCTCTATATATAACTTGTTTGGTGATGACGCGAATAGACTTCTCGTCCCTCGTTGGTTAGCCAAAGTGGAAGGTTTAAGAAATAGTCAGCAACAAGTTTCCCTTACACGAGGACGGTAATGTTTGTCGAACCAAGAGGACTCCAAGTTCTTCAAGTAGGTGTTTGCTGCTCTGGCACTCACAGAACACGTGGACCTGCACACAGAAGCAAATAACTTTTCTCCCAATGAGTTCAAAGAGGTTGTCAATCTCTCCGATCTTGTTGTTTACAAAGGATCAAACACACAGTGGGAATAGTGGTGGTGATTGCGATGGAAAGGAAATAAAAGCAGTAAACATCGGAGGTGTAAACAATGGTGGAAATATGGACCGGGGTCCCATGATGTTCACTAGTGACGTCTCTCTCCCAAAAGATGATAAAACAACTATGTTGGGTGAACAAATTACAACTGGGCAATTGAAAAAATTGTAAATGCACCGCAATGCTAATTATGCTACAAAAAAGTTAGAGGCTCAACCGTATGGGACGTACGCCAAGGCAAGGAGACCATTTATTCATCAACATCTACTCACTAATCATCCACCTTGAGATATCTATCCAGAACATCTCGCTGGTATTAAGTTGCGAGCCCCACCCAAAGAGTAAAATCAAAGCAACACACAACTGCATTAACAAAATTTGCGTAAGGTAAACAATCCTTGCAACCGCGGTTACAAGCACCATTGTTTTCTCCCTCGTGGAAACAACACATCCCCTAGTCTCATATTTCTGTCACTCAAGCTAGAAATCGCGGGGCATGAACCCACAATCATGCATAATGCTCCCTCTTGGAGTTACTATCTACTACCTAGCCAAAGCAATAAAAAGCAATGGAGAACATGCAAGAATTACTCAAGAACAAATATATAAAAGGAGAAACAAATATATAACTAATCACAATCTGAACATAATCTCATAATCCATCGGATCCCAGCAAACATAGCATAGCAACAACAGAAAGATTACATAGATGACTTGATCATTTACGACAGCTCACAAGGGCAGAGAATTGAAGCACAAGATTGGAGAGAAGACATCACATAGCTACTAGTCATGGACCCATGGTCCAATGGGGACTACTCACGGCACATCCGAGAGAAGTTCATGGTGGTGGATAAGCTCCCGGTGATCGATCCTCCCTCCGGCATTGTGTCGGGACAGGGTCTTCTGGCGATCCCGATCTCGGGATCGCAGCGGCGGCCGAAAAACGGTGAATTTTTGTGTCAAGGAGGTAATATACGCAGAAGGAGGGCACCAGGGGGGTCCCACCGCTCCAGGAGGCCTCCTGGCGCGGACTGGGGTGGGGCCGCGCCCCCTGGCCGCATGGGAGGGGGGTGACACCCCTCCGGCTCTCCTTCGGCCTTACAGAGTCTTCTGGAACGCTGATTTTTATATGTTTTTATGGAATTTTCTGAGGACTGTTAATATGGGTATAAACCTGCAATTCATAGACATCAGCAGACATAAACTGGCACTAGGTGCACTGAGTTAGTAGGTTAGTCCAAATATGTGTGAAAAAGTATGAAAGTGTAGCAAAACACATAGCAATATCACCCATATAAGCATGGAACAAGCAGAAATGATATATACATTTGGGACGTATCAACATACCCAAGCTTAATTCCTGCTCGTCCTCGAGTAGGTAAATGATAACACATATAACTTCTGTGGTGACATGTGATACGTACCAAACGTATCTATAATTTCTGCTTGTTCCATGCTCTTTTAAGTGACATTGCTATGTGTTTTGCTACACTTTCATATCTTTTTACACATATTTGTACTAACCTACTAACTCAGTGCACCCTGTTCTAGTTTCTGTCTGCTGATGTCTGTAAGTTGCCGGTTTTTACCCATATTTACAGAGCTCCAAAAATTCCACAAAAATCAGATAAAAAATCAGCAGGACGAAAGCTTCTGGATCACCGAACGAGGGAAAAAGGAGGGCCACCCCGCTCCTAGGCGTCCAGGGGGCCCGGCCCCACTCTTGGCCGCGCCAGGAGGGCGCCTAGGAGGAGGGGACACCCCCTGGTGCCCCCTTCGGCCTATTTTTACCCCTCGTTCCGAAAACCCTCGCAGAGAGCCTCGCATCGCGATTTTCACCTCTGTGCTGCCCTACGTGATCAAGGCATCTACGTAATTTTTGTTGTTGTTGCTATGCTGAGTTTGCTAGGATCTGATGGATTATGAGACTATGTTCATATTGTGATGAGTTATATATTCGGTTCACCTTTTATATTTTGTTCTTGAGTAATTCTTGCATGTTCTCTGTTGCTTTTTATTGCTTTGGCCAAGTAATAGGTAGTGACTCCAAGAGGGAACTTTATGCTCGATTGTGGGTTCATGCCCCCTGGTGACTAGCTTGAGTGACAGAAACATGAGTCTAGGGGATGTGATGTTGCCACAAGGGGGAAAACAGCGGTGCTTGTAACCGCGGTTGCAAGGATTGTTTACTTTACGCAAAGTTCTTTTAATGCAGTTGTCTGTTGCTTTGGGTTTACACTTTGGGTGGGGCTCGCAACTTAATACAAGCGAGATGTTCTGGATAGATATCTTAAGGTGGATGATTAGTAGTAGATGCAGTTGGATTTCAGTCTACTTATTTTGGCGTAACGCCCATGCTTTTGAGCCTCGTCCTTTGTTTGTAGCATAGTTAGCATTGCGGTGCATTTTTAATCCTGTCAATTGCCCAACTGTGATTTGTTTACCCAGCTTAGCTATTTTATCGTCTTTTGGGAGAGAGACATCACTATTGAACATCATGGGACCGCGGTCAATATTTCCACCACTGTTTACACCTCCACTATTTACCGCTTTATTTCCTTTCCAGTTGTAATGTCACCACTATTTTCCACCCTTGCGTTTAACCCTTTGTAAACAATAAGACCGGATAGATTTATAACCTCTCTGAACTCGTTGGGAGTAAAGTTATTTGTTTCGTGTACAGGTCCAGGTCAAGTGAGTAATTATCTTCAAACAACGCCTTGCACGTTTGACCACCTACTTGTCGTCCTTGGAGTCCTGCTGGATTGACTACCTTGGTATCTTCACCGAGGAAAATTTGCTGCTAACTACATCTCAACGTTCCACTTGGAGTAACCAATGAGGGGCGAGAATCCATTATACTCTCTTGTACCAGCAACATGTTTTCAACACATATAATAACTTCAAAGTAAAGCAAGTAAGATATGCAATTGAAGTCAAGACAATAACAAGCAAGAGTCTATATGTAGTATCGAAACTAGCAAAGTAAGAACATAAAGGTGCCAGAGCTCTCGCTGTCCGTGACTCGAATGTCTCTAAATGGTGTTTGCGTGCAAGAAGTGGAAGATGGGTTTAGAGCATAAAAATAATATATAGTTTTAATTGAGAACTCAATCTACAAAAACTTCACACTTGGGGGTAACCAACGAGGGGCGAGAATCCATTATACTCTCTCGTACCATCAAGAAAGTTTCTGGCGCTGTTGTCAGGGATTCCAATCTTCAAGATAGGGGAGTTGCACACTATCTTTTACCTTTACTATTTAGTCTTATTAGTTTACTTTCTAGTATTTTCCTTAGAGTCTTATATCAAAAACCACAAAAATTTTAGTTGCTTTGTTCTTGCTTGTTGCTATTACTATGGGTTCCACTAAAAACCCCAAGTTGTGTGAATTCACTAGTCACAACAACAATGACTTTATCAACACTCCTATTGCTCCACCTGCCACTTCAGCACCTTCATATGAATTTAAACCTTCTTTGCTGAATCTTGTTATGAAAGAACAATTCTCTAATGCTGGGGATGCTGCTGCTTTGCACTTAAATAATTTTGTTGAGCTTTGTGATATGCAAAAGTACAAAGAAGTAGATGGTGATATTATTAAACTTAAGGTTTTTTCCTTTCTCCTTGAGAGGAAAGTGTGGCTTCAATCCTTGCCTAGGAATAGCATAGATTCTTGGGATAAATGCAAGGATGCTTTTATTGGGAAATACTACCCACCTGCTAAGATTATCTAGTTGAGAAGTAACATTCTGAATTTTAACCAGCTGGATAATGAACACGTTGCCCAAGCATTGGAACGCATGAAATCTCTTGTTAAGAATTACTATCGTCGATATGTAACGGCAGATTCCATGGGGATAGCTGAAGAGGGGGACAAACCAAGGTTAGTGTCGCTGGTACCGGAGTCGAGAGTGGGAACACACGGTGAGATACCACGATGTACCCAGGTTCCGGGCTCTCCGTAGAGATAACACCCCTAGTCCTGCCGAGATAGCTATATGCAATAACTCTGGCTACAATGAATGCTCCTTGAGCTGTTTGAGATTAAGGAGAAGAGGGCTTTAAGCACAACTCTCTCCTTGCTCTTTGTGTGGTGGGTGAAGTTGCAATAAGTGCTCCGTCGTCCCTCCCACAGGAGGGGTACCCGGGGCTCTTATAGGCCGAGCCCGGGGTACAAAGGTAAATGTACAAAGGGGAGGGCCCAGTTGCCAGCCTCAGACAAGCTAGGGTCCTCACATCGTGTTATCCCGGATGACCCGATGTATACTTGCGGCTCACCATGCCGCTACTCTATAGACCTTGCTAATGAACAGTGAAGCTAGAGACTTAGGCCTGTCGACCTGTCCGCGTGACCGGCGCTGGAGGATACCGCACGCCTCTGACAGTCCCGATCTTAAGGGATTGCGCATTGAATGCACTTGTACCAGGTGTCCGACCTGGGATTCTGCTCGGAGGTTTCTCTATTTACTTTGGCCTTGTGCTCCCTGGTGAGGCCGATTGCACTCTCTGCGGAAATCGGCCTCCGACCTGGACAACTCGGCCCACTTCTTTCTTAGTCTTGATCAGCTCGGCCTTGATTAGATCGGCGACCATCAGGTCGGTGATCTTTTCCTTGTCGAATTGTTTCCCCTGGGTGACCCTACCCGTGGGTCATTCCCCCGACAGTAGCCCCTGAAGCTGCGGAGGTCCCGCCGAACTCAGAGACGGCGAGGCCTGCACATGTTCGTTCTATGCCTCTGGAATTTTGAATCTTCATTTCTGACCGATTGCTCTCAATGGGTCGATTGCTTGCTATCGGCCGATTGCTCTTGATATTCTGACCGATTGCTCTCAATGGGACGATTGCTTGATATCTGTCGATTGCTCTGGATCTTCTCGACCGATCTGTCCAACGGTTAGTTTGACTAGAATGTTGAGCGAACTTGCCGCTTCGAATTCGCCGGGGAATACGGGACGACATGCCACGATTTGACATGCCATAACCGCTGCCTTGACCCACGCACGCACGTCCCGTCCCATCCGCCGGATCTTCTGTGATCCGAACTAGTGATGCCTTGGAGATACACGCGACCACACTGCTGACTGAGCTGGCGAAGCGGATCCCACTAACGCTCCGTCGGGTCTTTAAATAGTCCACGGGGTGGGAGATGCGCCACGTACCCCTCACTCCATCTTATTCCTTGCGCTCTCCTCCTCTGTCTCCGCCGCCGCCGCACCGCGCGCCTCTCCGTGCTGTGCTGCCACCGCTGGAACTTAGGGCTGCTCCACCGAGGACCTTCAGGCTACACTCCGCCGCCGCCATTGCCGCTGCTTCTCCTCCGCCATCATTGGTGGACGCGGATCTAGGCTTCCGACGCCGCCACCGTCTTCATCGTCGTCTTGCTCCTCCTCGCCCACCACGGAGTCCGACGCCTCCATGGGGTACGACGCCGCCGCCCCCGCTTCTCAGAAGGGCTCATGGAAAGGCTCCAACGTCAATGATATGAACATCGCTCTCCTCCACCGGTCACGCAAGATCCCGGCGGACCTCGACTGTCACGTACCCGGTCCCGAGCTTGCGCCCGTACCCCAGGCCGGCGAGCGTGTCGTCTTCCTCTCGCACTTCCAGCGCGGCTTCGGGCTCCCGGTGAGCCACTTCTTCCGCGAGTTTCTTGATTTATATCTCTTGCAACCGCACCACCTCGGGGCGAATGCCATCATGTTGCTCTCCGCGTTTGTGACGCTGTGCGAGGGCTACCTCGGAGTTCGGCCCACCGTTGGCCTCTGGGGCCGGCTCTTCCATTTCCGGAGTTTTGAGTGGGCACTGGGGTGTTTGCTGTTGACCCCAAGACCCAGAAGAAAGAGGAGGTGAAGGTGATGGCCGAGTGCGGTGCTGCCACCATCTATGTCCGCAAGTCCGGACTCTACCCTCATCCCCAGCCATCGTAGTCCATCAAGAACTGGCAGATGAGGTTCTTTTATGTCTCCTCACCAAAGGACAAGGACCTGCTCAACTTTCCCAAATTCTTTCTTCCGCCTCCGACTGCCAACCACAACTGGTCTGAGAAGCCAGGAGATGGAGACACCGACCTGAACCGCCAGATGGCCCACATCCAAGTGCTTATGGCCGACGACTTGCAACCTGCCGATCTTCTCGCTACGTGGCTCTGCCGCCGAGTGCTCCCTCTGCATCGCCGATACCACCACATATGCGATATGAGTCGACTCCTGGAACCCACTCGGATTTGTACGCTTAACATGGGTGAAGCTGAACTTATCCGCCGAATGAACTTGCTTGCCGACCTGAAAATCGTTGCCCCCTTCAAATTTGGAATGAGGGCACACAATCGCATCTGGCCCTGCCCTGTGTTATACTTCTTTTCTTACTTCCATATGAACTCTTTTTCCTTCTTGTTGATTCTGACCGAGTGCTCTTCTCCAGGAATTCCTTGGCTCCAAGGCCATGCAAGATGGACAAGCCGCCTCGGGCTACTACACCGATCGTGTAGTAGAGGACGCCGAGGACTTGGAGCTTTAAGAGGAAACGGACTCCGACACCGAAGCTCGGACTGCTTCCTTTGAGCTCGGCCTCAACCAGCTAGGTGAGTCTGATTCCTCCATCAAACGCTTCATGGCCGAATGGAGCAGTGATGCTGATTCCCCTGGTGACTTCGGCGCAAAATCCGAGCCGGCTGAGCAGAAAATGGCCGAAGGAAAACGCCCGCGCACCGACGACGCCCCTGGTACTTCCAAGGTTTCCAAGAGAAAGGGAAAATACGGTGCACGGCGCCCTGCTCCAGGTCCGACTGCCACCAAGCCAGGTGGCCCTGTGCTCTATCCCACACCTCTGAATATTGCTCGTCCAAGCTTCTCCATGTCGAAGTTAGCTGGCCAGCTACCCCAATCTCCTGGGTATGTTCCTTTGCATTATATGTTCTTTCCAACCTTGACCGACTACTTTTTTCAACTTGCTCTTTGCTTTACAAGGCTACCCAATCTGTTGCTCCTGTGGTTCCTGGGGTGGTTCCGACTGCACCCCCGCTACATCTGGAGTTCTTCCGAGTACGACCCCCGCGACCTCCGCTACTTCCAACATTCCTCTTGCACCTTCTCGCAAGAGAGCTGCCACCGACACCTCCAAGGCCGAGCGGATCAAGAAACAGAAAGCTGCCGCTGCGACCAAACAGGCGCATCCGACTGCTCCTCCTCCGACCTCTGCGACTACCATCAATCCGACTGCTGGCGCACAGTCGGCCACTCCTGCAACAACTGCCGTTTCTCCTACTCCGATCCTCATGGACCCATCTGGTGTTGCGCACCTCGATGTGTTGATGCCAGATCGGTCTACTGCTGATGCTGCTCAGCCTGAGGATTCTCCAGCCCAGGCCACTATTCCTGTGAATCCAGCTCCTGCAGCCGGATCGGAGAGCGCTGCTTCTGGCCTCATCGACCTGACAGCTTCTCCACCCGCTGATCCTCGTCTCAGTTTTCCTCTTGCTACTCACGTCCCTGCTGGAGCTAGTGCTGCCACACTTCCATCCTCTAGTGCCATTGTGCGCCACCCGCCGAGCACGGCCTGCCAGCTTTCGCGAGCTGACCGGTTTTTTCACGCGTATATTGGTGCCCTTGATGTCTCACCATTCCAACCTGCTGCTGATTCTGCCACTCCTCCGCCTCCTAGGTCCGAGGACCAAATCCCGGCCCATCTATTGAACCGACTCGGTGGACTTGCCACCCATATCAGGTGCTTTGCTGATGGAGCCTTAGGCCAAATTCTCGCCTCTGAGCATTCTGCTTCTGTAAGTTTTCCTTTCAGTGGGTGCGCGCCTAGACGCAAGGCTGCTCGGATCTTCCTTTCTTTAAACTGTTGTGCCTTGTTCAGATCTGACCGACCAATTTTTCAGGTCATTTGCGATAGACGCAAGGCTATGTTTGACGAGCTCTTGGCCGCTTATTCAGCTGGCCAAAAGTCCATTACTGCTCTGAAGAAAAATGCCGAAGCTCAAGCTGTAAAGATCCAAGAACTGACAGGTACGTTTCTGCTTGCTCTTTTCTTGCTTCCGATTGGTACTGTTTCCTTACTTGATTTTTTGAATTGTAGCTTCTGCCACTCACAATTCCGAGCTAGAGGCCGCCCAGAAGAAGATCGCCGAGCTGGAAAGCCAGCTCTGTGAAAAGAATGCTCAGCTCGGAAATGCTGAGAAGGAACGTGCTCGACTGACTGGCATTGAGGCCGAACTGCAGGCTAAAGTTCAGAAAATGACCAGCGACCTCTCCGCCGTCAAGCTTGCTCATGATGCGGATATGCAGAGGCTGATAGATGCTCGGACCGTGGTTGAGGGCCAGCTCATGAAGGAAAGGGATTTGGCCATCAAACGTGCTGAAGACATGGATATCCAACACCAGAGAGAGATCCGAGGTGCCCAGGCCAATGTTGACCTGGCCCTCGCCTGCCTTCACCGAGTAGATCTTGCTCTTGCTGGTACTTCTATATTTTGTTTGTTCTTACACTCCGACCTGATCCTACTGTTCTCCGAACTAACTTTTTCTCCGATTGCTCTCGCCAGATGCCTGGCCCAACTCCACCATTGCTGCCGATGAAGATGTTGCTGAAGCCCACCGAGTGCGAGGTGTGGTAGTTCCTGTTGGTTCCGGCTGGGATGCCGAAGACTTTGTTGTTGCTTTGGATGCACGCGTGCCCCATGTGAAGGGTGCCCTGTGCACCTACAAGACTTGTATCCAGAAGTTGAACGACAAGATTTTCAAGGGCAGGTCGAAGTCGATTGCCTTTGAGACCAACGAAGATGTTGCTTGGAGTCTCAAGGCCATGCCTCGCCAGCTGGAAAACATGCTTGATTCTGCCTTCCGATCTGGGGTGCAAGCTGCTCTCTCTATTGTGAAGAGCTGGTATCCGGATGTTGATCTAGACCTGTTGACTACCCTGCGGACAAGATCGGACGAGTACGTTGGTGAACTTTGGACTCGGATCTGCCATATTGCCCAAGAGCTCACAGATGGCATGGATCTCCTGGAAGTTACTCCCTATCTCGATGATGAGGGTCAACCGACTGGGGTTGCTTCCCTCAGCGACCTTCTGTACACCACCAGCGAAGACACAACCCAGTCCCACTTGCTCGGCGGACCAGAAGCTACGCCTCCCACTCCTCGGAGTATGCCGATGACGATGCTGATGAAGAAGGTGAAGTCTCCTCCGATGGGCACTCGGCGAGTACTGCTCAAGACCCGCCAAACACTCAAGCCAAGACCACTGCTTTTTCCGCTCCGGGAGGTGCCACCAGCACGACCCCAACAACTTCGGTTCCGACTGCTCCAGCTGCTCAGGATGCGCCAACTTCTTAAGCTCGGCATGCTTTTATTTACCTTCTTTTGCTCGACAAACACTAGTTAAATTCCAAGTGCCCCCGCCGAGGGCCACTTTCATGTAATGAACATCATTCGGTCAATCGGCCATACTTGCTTATGAACTTGGTTCTTCCTTAGCTACACATGCTATTCTGTCTTTTCGTTTTTCAACCGATTGCCTTTTTCTTTGCCTCTTTTCTTTCTTGGTCGATATTCCTGCCAACCGTACAGCCGACCTGCGGTCTGTGTCGGATCAGAGAATAGGCCTTGAAGGAAATTTTGACAAGTACTTCTAGGCTCTCGGTCTTTCCCGTAAAGGTAGGGCTACACAGATGGGCCGATTGCAACCTGCCGACTGTTGGCCAGCTCGTCTGGTCACAATCGGTGGGTCTGCCACCGGCTAGCCCCGAACTAAATATACTTTTGAGTATGAACTTCTCGATTGACGGCTCTGCTCGGCCACATCCACCCAACATTACAGCCGACCTGCGGTCTGCATTCGGTTCGGACTAGCCTTCACAAACCTATCAGTCATTTTGCTCTTCCTCTTAAGTATACCTGTTTCGGGGCAACCGGCTAGTCCCCGGGTCTGCTTTTTCCAACCTTAGGACTGGGAAATACATGCACAAAAAATTGTAACTCATGCCGAATGCAGTCTCATGGACGCACGACTATTCTCATTGATAATATTTTCACAAGGGGGGGATACAACAATACCGCTCAACTTTAAATGGGAACAACAGCTCAGCATTCCAGGGACGCTCCTTTTCTTGCCCAGAAGTGTCCACATATCGGGTCGGCTTTCTGAGATCAATAAGGTAGTATGCGTTGTTCTTGAGCGCCCGACTGACGATGAATGGACCTTCCCAAGGAGAGGATAACTTGTGCTGGCCATCCGATTTCTGGATTCGGCGCAACACCAAATCACCCTCACGAAAAGCTAGGGGACGGATCTTCTTGTTGTGGTAGTGACGCAGCTTCTGCTGGTATATTGCCGACCTGGACAAGGCCAGGAGACATGCTTATTCTCTCAGATCAACCCCGTCCTCGCAATCTTCCTTGGCTTCTGCCTCCGTGTACATGGCGTGACGAGGTGAGTCGAACACAATATCACAGGGAAGAATTGCCTCCACGCCATATACTAAGAAGATGGGAGTAAATCCAGTTGAACGGTTCCGCGTAGTACGCAGACTCCAAAGCACTGCTGGCAGGTCATCAAGCCATGCGCCAGGTGCTCTCTAGTGGTTCCACCAATCTTGGCTTGATTCCGGACAAAATGAGACCATTTGCCCGCTCTGCTTGACCATTTGATTGGGGGTGAGCCACAGATGCTACATCCAGCCGAATGCCCTGTTGGGAAGCATATCGAGCTAGCGCCCCTTTTGTAAAGTGTGTTCCGTTGTCCGTGATGATGTTGTTCGGCACTCCATATCTGACTGTGATGTCCACAATGAATCTGACCGCAGTCGGTCCGTTTAGCTTCCACTGCCACCAATAAGTGTGTCATGCCGCCTCTTGCTGTTTTGAATGGTCCCACCATGTCCAGACCCCAAACCGCAAATGGCCAAGTGATCGGAATAGTTTTGAGTGCTGAAGCTGGTAAATGACTTTTTGCTTTGAATCTTTGACACCCATTGCAATGCTTGACTAATTCTTCTGCCGTTGTTTTCGTAGTCGGCAAATAAAAACCATGGCGAAAAGATTTGGCAACTATTGCTATAGCTGATGCATGCTGACCACACTCGCCTTGGTGGATGTCTCGGAGCAACTCCAGTCCCTTGTCCTCTTCCACACAACGCTGAAGGACTCCCGTTGTACTTTGGTGCACTGACTCATTGTTGATGATAGTATATACTCCAGATCAGCGCTGGATTGCCGAGCTTCTACTTCATCTTGTGGGAGTGTACCATCCACCAAAAAGTTTCTGATCGGCTCTGCCCATGATGGTGCCACAACAATTCCCATTACCGCAACTGCTTCTGGTGCTAGCTGTTCGGCTTCTGCTATTGGAAGTTCAGAGGAGGAGGAGTCGATTGCATCTTGCGCGACCACCTCAGGCCCCGAGATGACGATAGCAACCCCTGGTTTGCAATCGGGAGCCCCTGGTACGGCTGACTGCTTCTCCAGCTTTTGCTTCTTGGCCAACTTCTTCGTTTCGAGCTCTGCGATCTTCAGGTCGGCCAGAATAAAGATTGACTCTGATTCTGGGGAAGGCTTGATAGATGGCTTGATGATGTTTTCTAGAGAAACTCCTGGTGGAATTTCCTTTTTGGTGGACCCCAGCTTGGACAGTGCATCTGCTGCTTCATTCTCAGCTCGGGGGACATGATGGAATTCACACCATTCAAAGAAACCAGATAACAGTTGCACAAGGAATCTATAGCTTGCCATATTTTCATCTTTTGCGTCCCAAGTGCCAGTGCATTGCTGCACCACCAGATCGGAATCTCCATAACACAAAATCCGCCGAATGCCGATCTCCTTGGCCAATCGGATACCGTGCACCAATGCTTCATATTCATCTACATTGTTTGATGATGCAAAGTGGATCTGCAGCACATACTCGAGCTTGTCACCTTTTGGAGAAGTAAGAACAACGCCATCCCCTAGTCCGATCATCATCTTGGAGCCATCAAAGTGCATTTGCCAGAACAGAGAGTCCGGACAGGGGGACGTATACTGAGTTTCTGCCCAATCAACCACAAAATCTACCAAAGCTTGACACTTGACTGCAGTCCGAGGCTCATACTTGATCCCATGTGTTGCAATTTCAATGGCCCATTTTTCCACCCGACCAGATGCCTACCGATTGCCGATGATTTCTGCCAGTGGTGCCGAACTGACAACTGTGATCGGATGCGCCTGGAAGTAAGACTTCAGCTTCCTTACCGCCATGTATACACCGTAGCACATCTTCTGGTAATGGGGGTAGTTTTTCTTGGAGGTTGAGAGCACTTCACTGACATAATATACTGGCCTCTGGACCGATTGTGCCTTGTCCTTTTCAGGGCGCTCAACCACCATGACAATATTGATCACCCGAGTGGTTGCTGCAATATATAACATCATTGGCTCTTTCTCTTTCGGAGCTGCCAGCACTGGAGCGGTAGACATCATGCGCTTGAGCTTCTTGAATGCTTCTTCCGCTTGCGGGGTCCAACTGAACTTGTCTGTTTTCTTCATCAGCTGATACAGCGGAATTTCTTTCTCTCCCAGCCGACTAAGGAATCGGCTGAGCGATGCTAGGCATCTGGTGAAGTTCTGCACATCTTTGAGATTTCTAGGCTTCCCCATCCTCTCGATTGATTCTATCTTCTCAGAGTTGCAGTCTATTACTCTCTCGGAGACCAAAAATCCGAGCAGCTTGCCGTCCGGCACGCCGAACACACATTTTTCTGGGTTGAGCTTGATTTTGTACGCTCGCAAGTTTGCGAATGTTTCTCTGAGATCGTCCAACAAGGTTGAACCTTGCACCGACTTGACCACCAGGTCATCTACATACACATGAATGTTCCGACCTAACTGATGTCGGACGCATCGCTACATAGTACGCTGATAAGATGCGCCGCCATTTTTCAAGCCAAAGGGCATGGTGATGTAGCAATAAGCCCCGAACGGGTGATAAATGCCGTCTTTATTTGATCGTTTACATCAAGCTTAATCTGGTGATAGCCTGCTGTAGCATCCAGAAAGCACAAGAGCTGACAGCCAGCCGTAGAATCAATCAGTTGATTGATACGGGGCAATGCAAAAGAATCCTTGGCGCAGGCCTTATTCAGGCAAGTGTAATCTATGCACATGCACCAAGTTCCATTCTTCTTCGGAACCAGATCTGGATTTGCTAACCAGTCTGGGTAGAACACTTCTTTGATAAATCCTGCTGCGAGCAACTTGGCTATCTCATCGCCGATTGCTCTTGTCTTGTCCTCTGAAAAGCGCCGAAGTGGCTTCTTGATCGGCTTGGATCCAGGTCGGATGTGAAGCTTGTGATCGGCAAGTTCCCTCGGTACACCAGGCATGTCATGTGGGTACCATGCGAAGATGTCTCGGTTCTCACGGAGGAACTCGACGAGCTCGCCTTCCTATTTGCTACTGAGCCCGGCCCCAATGATGACGCACTTGCTCGGGTCGGAGGGGTCCAGGGAGATCCTCTTGCTGTCCTTGGCTGCTTGAAACACAGTCTCATCATCCGATCTCTTGGCCTTCGTGTTCGGCATAGGTTCCTTCATCTGAGCTTGGGCCATTGCTACGACCTTGTCGAGATGGCGCCGCTCTGCATCGATGACCAGAGTATCGGCAGACGAACATTCCAGTGATTTTTTGTAGTCACCGCACACAGTGATTGGACAATTCAACCCTGGGAGCTTCATCTTTAGGTAGGGCTGCATTATGTTGAACATGAACTTGGCTATCGCAGGCGATCCGAGCAGAAGATGGTATGGGATGATCAGATCGGCCACCTCAAACCAGATCGGCCCTCGGCAGAAATTTTCCTCCGAACCAAACACTACCTCCAGCCGAATGCGGTCTAATGGAGTACATGAAAGGCTGGGCACTATCCCATGAAAGATGGTCCTCCTGGGTTCCAACTCGCTCTCACTGATGCCGAGCTTGATCATTGTGTCTCGGCACAGAATGTCGATGGCGCTGCCTCCATCAATGAGAGTCCTGGTGAACTTTCATGAATACAAAGGTGCTTCCACAATTGCAAACACCACGAGCGCACAACTGCCCGGGTTGGGAATTACGCTCGGGTGGTCTTCCGGGCCCCATACTATGACGTTGTCTCTAAGGCCCGATATGCGGTACTATTCCAGATCTAGATGTTTCCATCCAGATCCGGCGACAAAGCACATATCGGTCCCACCGCGACATATGACACAACCATATGCCCCGGATTTCCAACATGATATCACAACATTACAGCTACATGGATACAACATCTCATACAATTTGCATACAACTGCCTTAAATACATTACATCAGTGGAAGATATATGTCTGAGTACATACTACCATATAATGCCTAGTGGCAAAGAGAAAATCATCGATCCCCATAACCACACGGGTCCAGGCCCTCCGCCAGGATCCGCCTAACTAGTCGTCGTCGAGACTCCATGTGAAACGTCGATCACCATACCTGTTGTCGATCAAGAACCCTGAAAAGAGTTTGGGGTAGTATCATGAGTACGGAAGTACTCAGCATCCAACTGTAGTGGTCAACTGACCCAACAAGGACTTCATCACTCGTCGTTCTAGGATAACTAGAAGTTTACGGTAAGGATGGGGTAAGTGGTGAGGTTTCTTCCGCACTAGCATTTATGAAGTGGCTAACGATCTAAGGAGTAAGATAAGAATCCAAGCATTCGATGAGGAATCGCCTCCAACAAGTCTTGCTATCAGCTACTTACGCAAGCATAACACCTATCCTATCCTTGTCCTCCTCTTCGCATCCCAATGAAGAAGAAGCAGTCAAAGCACACACACGTGGATCAAGTTATATAAGATTATCTTAGTTGTTATTGTCTATGAACAGGGAGTAGGTCTCAAGTCGTCCATAACCGTGTACACGGCTTCTCGAAAAGATTTAACCCTTCAGGGGTGTACCAACTGCCCATTACAAGGCTCCGCACGCACGCCCATCTCTCTCAGTTTCTACCCATGATAGGCAACCATTTTATGATTTAGTCTCAAGATATCCGGAACGACAGGTCCATCTAACTAACAACGCACAAATCCGGGTGGCCTCCGGTGAGTCGACATCCAACTCAAAAGCCGGCCGCGTTCTCGAGTCGGCCTTTACCGTCTGGACGAGGTAGGGGTAACTAAACCATCACTGTGGATAGCCCTCGAGCTTCCAGGTTTGGACCAACAAAGGAACTATGTCTCCGCTGGCCCGAGTTGTTTGAAAATCTGCGAGGTCGACACTCGCACACACGTTTTGCAAATGGTAAAACCAGCATGGGCCACCACTAGAAATGTTTGGAGCTAGATAGGTAAGAATAGGGGACCCCATAGCATCCCACACGCGGTTAGGCACGCTCAGTCTTAAAACCAATACCCGGAACTTGGATCCTAAGTGACTCGAATGGAACAAAGCGTCGGGGCGGGATAGCCTAGACCTTCCATCCTTCGTCGAATATAGTCAACATTATAATAATCATATCATCCACAACAATATAATAATGTGATATCCCAAACAAAGGAGTAACTGGAGGTAACATTCGTAGCATCCTAAGCATTCATACTAAGCAGGGGCTGAGCAACGAGCAATAGTAACATAGCAGTACAAGGTTTGCTGGGAGGGGACGTGGCTGTATCAGTTTGAAAGAGGTTGTAAACATGTGGTAGGATCAAACATCGAACCTAACCTAGACTAGCATGCAAACCGCTGGATATAATAGAACGAATCATAAGTAATGTATAGTCCTTGCCTGTTGATAAGTCGGGTTCCGAAGGTGTAGTTGATCGCAAGCTCGCATCCTTCGTCGAACGGATCATCGTCTGTGAGAGGTATGGTGATCGACGTTTCATGTGGAGACTCGACGACGACTAGTTAGGCGGATCCCGACGGTGGGCCTGGACCCGTGTGGTTATGGGGATCGATGATTTTCTCTTTGCCACTAGGCATTTGATTGTATTTTGTACTCAGACATGTATCTTCTGTTGTTATATTGTATAAATGCAGTTGTATGCCGATTGTATGAGATGTTGTGTCCTTGTATCTGTAATGTTGTGATATCATGTTGGAAAAATCTGAGGCATATGGCTATGTCATATGTCGCGATGGGACCGATATGTGCTTCGTCCCCGGATCTGGATGGAAACATCTAGATCTGGAATAGTACCGTATATCGGGCCTTGCAGTAAGGCTCTATTCCAAGTTGTAGGGCCCGATATGCGGTACTGTTCCAAATCTAGGTGTTTCCTTCCAGATCCGGGGACGAAGAACATATCGGTCCTACCGCGACATATGACATAGCCATATGCCCCGGATTTCCAACATGATATCACAACATTACAGCTACATGGATACAACATCTCATACTATCGGCATACAACTTCCTTAAATACATTACATCATCGGAAGATATATGTCTAAGTACAGACTACCATATAATGCCTAGTGGAAAAGAGAAAATCATCGATCCCCATAACCACACGGGTCCAGGCTCTCCGCCGGGATCCGCCTAACTAGTCGTCGTCGAGTCTCCACGTGAAACGTCGATCACCATACCTGCTATGGATCAAGAACCTTGAAAAGAGTTTGGGGGTAGTATCATGAGTACAGAAGTACTCAGCATCCAACTGTAAATGGTCAACTGACCCAACAAGGACTTCATCCATCGTCGTGCTTGGATAACTAGTAGTTTACGGTAAGGAGGGGGTAAGTGGTGAGGTTGCTGCTGCACTAGCAGTTATGAAGTGGCTAACGATCTAGAGAGTAAGATAAGAAACCAAGCATTCGATGAGGAATCGCCTCCAACAAGTCTTGCTATCAGCTACTTACGCAAGCATAACACCTATCTTATCCTTGTCCTCCTCTTCGCATCCCAACGAAGAAGAAGCAGTCAAAGCACACACACGTGGATCAAGTTATATAAGATTATCTTAGTTGTTATTGTCTATGAATAGGGAGTAGGTCTCAAGTCGTCCATAACCGTGTACACGGCTTCTCGAAAAGATTTAACCCTTCAGGGGTGTACCAACTGCCCATTACAAGGCTCCGCACGCACGCCCATCTCTCTCAGTTGCTACCCATGATAGGCAACCATTTTATGATTTAGTCTCAAGATATCCGGAACGACAGGTCCATCTAACTAACAACGCACAAATCCGGGTGGCCCCGGTGAGTCGACATCCAACTCAAAAGCCGGCCGCGTTCTCGAGTCGGCCTTTACCGTCTGGACGAGGTAGGGGTAACTAAACCATCACTGTGGATAGCCCTCGAGCTTCCAGGTTTGGACCAACAAAGGAACTATGTCTCCGCTGGCCCGAGTTGTTTGAAAATCTGCGAGGTCGACACTCGCACACACGTTTTGCAAATGGTAAAACCAGCATGGGCCACCACTAGAAATGTTTGGAGCTAGATAGGTAAGAATAGGGGACCCATAGCATCCCACACGCGGTTAGGCACACTCAGTCTTAAAACCAATACCCGGAACTCGGATCCTAAGTGACTCGAATGGAACAAAGCGTCGGGGCGGGATAGCCTAGACCTTCCATCCTTCGTCGAATATAGTCAACATTATAATAATCATACCATCCACAACAATATAATAATGTGATATCCCAAACCAAGGAGTAACTGGAGGTAACATTCGTAGCATCCTAAGCATTCATACTAAGCAGGGGCTGAGCAACGAGCAATAGTAACATAGCAGTACAAGGTTTGCTGGGAGGGGACGTGGCTGTATCGGTTTGAAAGAGGCTGTAAACATGTGGTAGGATCAAACATCGAACCTAACCTAGACTAGCATGCAAACCGCTGGATATAATAGAACGGATCATAAGTAATGTATAGTCCTTGCATGTTGATAAGTCGGGTTCCGAAGGTGTAGTTGATCGCAAGCTCGCATCCTTCGTCGAACGGATCATCGTCTGTGAGAGGTATGGTGATCGACGTTTCATGTGGAGACTCGACGACGACTAGTTAGGCGGATCCCGACGGTGGGCCTGGACCCGTGTGGTTATGGGGATCGATGATTTTCTCTTTGCCACTAGGCATTTGATTGTATTTTGTACTCAGACATGTATCTTCTGTTGTTATATTGTATAAATGCAGTTGTATGCCGATTGTATGAGATGTTGTGTCCTTGTATCTGTAATGTTGTGATATCATGTTGGAAATCTGAGGCATATGGCTATGTCATATGTCGCGATGGGACCGATATGTGCTTCGTCCCCGGATCTGGATGGAAACATCTAGATCTGGAACAGTACCGTATATCGGGCCTTGCAGTAAGGCTCTCATTCCATGTTGTAGGGCCCGATATGCGGTACTGTTCCAAATCTAGGTGTTTCCTTCCAGATCCGGGGACGAAGAACATATCGGTCCTACCGCGACATATGACATAGCCATATGCCCCGGATTTCCAACATGATATCACAACATTACAGCTACATGGATACAACATCTCATACTATCGGCATACAACTTCCTTAAATACATTACATCATCGGAAGATATATGTCTAAGTATAGACTACCATATAATGCCTAGTGGAAAAGAGAAAATCATCAATCCCCATAACCACATGGGTCCAGGCTCTCCGCCGGGATCCGCCTAACTAGTCGTCGTCGAGTCTCCACGTGAAACGTCGATCACCATACCTGCTATGGATCAAGAACCTTGAAAAGAGTTTGGGGGCAGTATCATGAGTACAGAAGTACTCAGCATCCAACTGTAAGTGGTCAACTGACCCAACAAGGACTTCATCACTCGTCGTTCTTGGATAACTAGTAGTTTACGGTAAGGAGGGGGTAAGTGGTGAGGTTGCTGCTGCACTAGCAGTTATGAAGTGGCTAACGATCTAGAGAGTAAGATAAGAAACCAAGCATTCGATGAGGAATCGCCTCCAACAAGTCTTGCTATCAGCTACTTACGCAAGCATAACACCTATCTTATCCTTGTCCTCCTCTTCGCATCCCAACGAAGAAGAAGAAGTCAAGGCACACACACGTGGATCAAGTTATATTAAGATTATCTCAATTGTTGTTGTCTATGAACAAGGAGTAGGTCTCAAGTCGTCCATAACCGTGGACAAGGCCTCGAAAATATTTAACCCTGCAGGGGTGTACCAACTGCCCATTACAATGCTCCGCACGCACGCTCATCTCTCTCAGTTGCTACCCATGATAGGCAACCATTTTATGATTTAGTCCCAAGAGATCTGGAACGACAGGTCCCTCTAACTAACAACGCACAAATCTGGGTGGCCCCCGGTGAGTCAACATCACCCTCAATAGCCGGCCGCGCTCTCGAGTCGGCCTCTACCATCCGGACGAGGTCGGGGTAACTAAACCATCACTGTGGATAGCCCTCGATCTTTCAGGTTTGGACCAACAAAGGAACCCTGTCTCCGCTGGCCCGAGTTTTTTGAAAATCTGCGAGGTCGACACTCGCACACACATATTTTGAAAATGGTAAAACCAGCTTGGGCCACCATTAGAATTGTTTGCAGCTCGCCGGAGATCGGGCGGCTCGATTTTGCCGCCGTTTAGGAGACGGGCGGCGCGGCTCGGGCTCCAGATCGGGCCAGCTGCAGCCCGCGACGGTGGCTCCCTGGCCCGGCGGGGCCCGGAGCGGCTGGAGGGGCGATGCTGCACCGGTGGGGGTGATGTGGATGCTCCTCGAGGCACAGATCTCCGGATCCAATGGCCAGAAACACTTGGGGGCTAGGGTTTCGGGATTTTGGAGGCCTGGGAGGCAGATCTGGACATGGTGAGGGGGGTGGCTGAAATTTTTGCTAGGGGGAAACACTAGAAAGGGTGGGAGAGTGGTGGTCTTTTTATAGCCCAGGTGGCTGGCAGTTTGCAAACACATCCCTGGTTTTTCTCTAGAGCGCGGTGTTTGCGTTTCTGACCTCCGAGGGTCCGCAGGACCTCTGATTCGGGTAAAACTTCGAACTGCGTGATCAGCTCGTCGAGCCGGTGGCGTTCACCTCGCTCTGGAACCATTCCAAGAACATTTTCCGGCGCGCTATAAAAATATCCCATTTACTTATTAAACAGGTTTTTTTGTTCCGTTGGCTACGGCTGGTCTTGTGCGGGTTTTCGCGACGGTGATCGAGCGAAACCCGGTGTCGCAAAGGTCGAGTGTCAGGGTGGCAAGGGCCGGCCTCCGTCCGGTACGAGATAAGAGGGGGTGAAATAATCGTCGATCGATAAATCAGGGATGCAAACACCGCAAACAAATCAGACAATCAAACAATTCACACACAAAACAAAGTTTTTAATTTTTGCGAAATCTGGGCTGATACAATACAACACCACCAACTAGGGATCTCGTCCCGAGATCCAGGACGATCCGGGGGGAGAGGAGGGGAGAGAAAAAAGAGTCGACGATTTTCAACACCACCAACAAGGGACTCTGCTCCATTTCGACGTCGAACTTCTATCGAGATAAATTTCCGCATAGAGACGGCAACGTCGGAAAACGAAACCATCAGTGTCAAGAGGGAGAACGACAATGAAAACCGGATCAAAGAATAGTGTTTTCGAAGCAAGTCGTGAAAACACCAGCAAAAGGATGGATGGCAATGGATGACCCAGATGTACACCAAAGTTGTAAGTCTAAAGGTACTACCGAATATCCCAAACCCGAGATCGGAATCGAGACAATACGATGAAAGCAAGGCATTGTAACGATTTCCATACTCCACACTCTCGAGATCCTAGAGTTTGAAAGGGGATAAGGCGAGAATTTAAAACACTTACGACACGTGTCCTGACCAGAGCATGGGTAAGGAGGAAAAAGAATCCCCCTCTTATCTCGTATCGGACAGAGACCGACCCTTGCTACCCTGACACTCGACCTTTGCGATACCGGGTTTCACCCGATCACCGTCGCGAAAACCCGCAAGACCAGCCGCAACCAATGGAACGAAAAACTCCGTTTAATAAGTAAACGGGTGATACGTCCAAAACGTATCTATAATTTATGCTTGCTCCATGCTTGTTTTGTGTGATATTGCTATGATCTAGATACACTTTCATACACTTTTGATCATATTTGGACTAACCTATTAACTCAGTGCACCACAGTGCCAGTTCCTGTTTTCTGCTGTTTTTCTATTTCAGTTTTCCCGCATATAAAAATTTCTCCAAAAATTCGGTAAAAATCAGATAAAAAATCAGCGCAGAAGAACCTTCCGGAAGAACTTGAGTGGGGCCAGAGGGCCACCACCAAGGGCCCAGGCGCCCTGGTGGCGCGCCCTAGGGGCTGGCCGCGCCAGGGGGGTGCCTGGACCCCTACTGGCCCCCCTGGCTGCCCCCCTTCGCCTATATATTCTTCGTGACGAGAAACCCTCGAGGCCAGAACCCTTTTTCGCGATCTCGCCTCTGTTCCGCCGCCGCCGCGCTTCCGAGATCAGGAGCACCAGCAGACCCCTTCCCGGCACCCTGCCGGAGGGAGGGCCGACCTCCGGGAGTGTCCTCTCCACCATGGATGCTTCCCGGATGTGCCGTGAGTAGTTTCCTTTGGACCATGGGTCCGTGATCAGTAGCTATGTTATGTTCTCCTCCCCTCTTTGTTCTTCATGGTTTAGACCTCGTGAGCTTCCCTACATGATCGAGGCACTTTTGTAATCTTTTTGCTGTTGCTATGCTGAGTTTGATGGGATCTGATGGATTATGAGATTATGTTCAGATTGTGATATAGTAATATATTTGGTTCTTATCTTATTTTTGTTCTTAAGTAATTCTTGCATATTCTCCGTTGTTGTTTATTGCTTTGGCCAAGTAGTAGGTAGTAACCCCAAGAGGGAACGTTATGCTCGATTGTGGGTTCATGCCCCCTGATGACACGCTTGAGTGACAGAAACATGAGTCTAGGGGATGTGCTGTTGCCACAAGGGGGAAACAACGGTGCTTGTAACCGCGGTTGCAAGGATTGTTTACTTTACGCAAAGTGCTTTTTAATGCAGTTGTTTGTTGCTTTGGGTTTACACTTTGGGTGGGGCTCGCAACTTAATACCAGCGAGATGTTCTGGATAGATATCTCAAGGTGGATGATTAGTAGTAGATGCAGTTGGATTTCGGACTACTTATTTTGGCGTTCTGCCTATGCTTTTTAGCCTCTTCCTTTATTTTGTAGCATAGTTAGCATTGCGGTGCGTTCATAATCCTGTCAATTGGCCTTCTGTAATTTGTTCACCTCGCATTGCAGTTTTATCGTCTTTTGGGAGAGAGACATCACTAGTGAACATCACGTATCCCGGTCCATATCCTCATCACTGTTTCCACACTCATTTACTTTTCTGCTTTTACTTTCAGTTGCTATCATTATCCCTTGTGTTTGATGCTGTGTGAACAACAAGACCGGAGAGATTGACAACCTCTCTGAACTTCGTTGGGAACAAAGTTATTTATGTCTATGTGCAGGTCCGCGTCAGTTGCGCTGCTGACACCTACTTATCATCTCCGGAGTCCTACTGGAGACAAACCTTGGTATCTTTACTGAGGGAACTTTCTGTTGTGCTACATCATACCTTCCTCTTGGGGTTTACCAACGAAGGGAGAGAAATCATCATCACCTCGCGCATCAAGCAAAGGGATATTTTTATAGCACACCGGAAAGTGTTCTCAGAACGGTTCCAGTGCAAGGTCAACACCGCCGGCTCGACGCGCTGATCACGCAGTTTGAAGTTTTACCCGAATCAGAGGTCCTGTGGACCCCTGGCGGTCAGAAACGTAAACACCGCGCGCGAGAGAGAAAAACCGGGGATATTTTTGCAAACTGCCAGCCACCTAGGCTATATAAAGACCACCACACTCCCACCCCTTTCTAGGGTTTCCCTAGCCTAAAAATTGCAGCCACCCCCCTCCAGTTTTCCATATCTGCCTCCCAAAGCCTCCAAATTTGAAACCCTAGCCTCCCAACCAACCAGAGCCGTCGGATCTCCAGATCGAAGACTCTAGAGCCTCCACGTAGCCCCTCCAGCCACTCCAGCCGACGCCAAGGCGCCCGGGACCCGCAGGCCCGCCGCCAGGCCCGTCGAGCCCATCCGGGCGCCGTCGCACCCGAGTTCGCCGGCTCCTCCGCCGCCTGACTCCGGCCAGGCCGCCGCGCCGCACGCCAGGTGCTCCGCCGCCGCGGCCTCCTTCCTCCTCTCTCCCCTGATCGCCTCTCCTCCCTCAACGCAGTCCGCCTCCCGCCGCGGGTCATCGCCACTGTGCCATGGACGCCACGGCCGAGGAGCTCCGCCGCCGTCGCCCAAGCTCGCTCCGAGCTGCGCCGCCGGACGTCAACGCCATGGCCCGCCTCGGCCTTCTCCCATGTCAGAACCCCAACTAGGGTAAGTGCTAGGGTTTGAGTGCCCTTTGCATCATGTGAAAAATTTAAAAGAAAATTAAAAAATGGGGAAAAGAAAACCCCTGAGAAATTAAATCAAATGGCCAGATAAAAATCTTTTTCCAAAAATCATTTGAATGTTTGGAAAATTCCAAGAATTGTTGCTGATCATTGCAAAAGTGGTTTGGGGATTTTCCCATGCCCATGGTATATTCAAAATTTCAAAAGGTGCATTGGAAATTAAATTAAACTCCAAGTTGAATTTAAATTCAAATTGTTTGATTTTCAAAAGTCACCAAAACTTATGAATGGCTAACTATATATGTTATAAGCCCACATAAAAGTTTTCATGATTTTCTAAAATGCCTTGATATTTTATTTGGGGCAAAACAAATAACAGAAAAAGAAATAACAGAAGAAATAGAAAAGAGGAAAACCGAGGCTTTCGGCCCAACTTAAGCCACCACAGCCCACGCCCACCCCTCCTCTTGTCGCCTTCCTCCCCGCCGAGCCAAGCAGCACGGTAGCGTGCATGCCGTGGCCGCCGACGCCGGCGAGGCCACGCAGCTGCTCCCCGTGCCCTATCTCCTCGCCAGGGGAACCCCCTCGAAGCTCCGCACCAGTTCCCCCTCTCCCCGCTCTCCCTCACGGTATCCCTCGCCGGAATCTCGCAGCCGCCCGAGAGCTCGACTTCGCCACCATCAAGCGCCACCGCGGCCAACGGCCTCCCCTCCGTGCCCCGTGCTATCCACGAGCTCCGCAACGTTGCCCGGCACCTCCCTGCAGAAGGAATCGGGCCGAAGCCCTCTGGAGACGACGCCCGCGTCTTCCCCGACTCCGGCAAGGCCGCCGTTCACCGTTGAGGATTCCGGCACCTACAACCCCTCCGGAGCCACGCCGTCTTTGCCAACGAGCTCAGGGTGAGCCCGCGCTCCTTTATCCCGTGTCCGAGCAACTCCCCGCGCCTCGAATCGCCATGCCTCTGTGAGCCGAGTCTCCGCCGTCGCCGAGCAGCTCGCCGGCGTGGCCCCGATCCCTCCCGTGGTCGCCCGTTTGGCCCCTGAGACGTGCGAGTCGACGGGCTGCCACCCGGTGGCCTCGGCGCCTCGTTTGGTAGCCTGCGCCGCCGTCCCGAGCGAGCTCCGCCGTGTACAGTGGACACCGGCGTTGAGCCGCCGGTGAGGCCGACGTGGCCACCTAATTAGGGGGCTAATCCCCTGTTAGTTGACCCTTGGGTCACTGACTGGTGGGCCCTGGCCCCCCTAATGACCCTGTTAGTTTAAACCTAACAAGGAATTAAACCCTCTCCCACTGACACCCCGACCCCACCTGTCAGCCCCCCCCTGTGACTCACCCCCACGTCAGCATGACGCAATAAAGAATTTTCCAGAAATTAAATGATTTAAAGAAATTACAAAAATTGCAGAAAATCATATAAACTTTGGAAATTCATAGAAAATTCATATGAACTCCAAATTGGACAAATAATATATGAAAAATGATCAGCATAAAATTATCTATCCAAATATGCAACTTTCAAACATGTTTGAGTTGATTTTAAAATGGTACCAGTAGCTTTTGCTACATGGCTTAATTGGAATTAATTCAAATTTAATTCAAATGCAATTCAAATTTTAACCATTGCAATGCAAACATGATCACCTGAACTTCAGAAGCATATCACACACATGATCATATGGTTTACAATGACCAAACATTAGAAAATGCAAGATGACCTAATTTGAATAACATTTGGAGTTTGAATTTGAATTAACTTTTCAAATCAACTTCAATTAACATGTGGAAAATTGAACCTAGATCACACCAATACCTTTAACATCATGGACAAATATATCATGTGCTTGTGCATTTTACTTCCGAAGTTGTCCCCCCTTGTTGATGATTGTTTCCGGTACCAGCTTTTCCGAGACGGTGATCACCCCTGAAGAAGAAGACCACCGTTAAGACCCGTTTATCGTCAGCAAGGCAAGAAAACCCCATTGATCCTGTCTATAAAATCCCATTTCCCTCTCAGTCTCGCTTATGCATGTTTAGGAGATCATATTGTATCGATTCTACCGCATAGTTGAACCCATATCCGATGCATGACCTATCATCTTGTCACAGTAGTAAGCAAACCACAATCCTAGCTGACATAGGAGTTGTTTGATATCATGAGACCCCTACAACTGTTATAGCTTATTGCATGCTTAGTGTTACATGAGGTTGCTTTTGATGTGAGTCGGGATGATGGTGAACATGGTGTTGATGAAAGTGAAACTGTGTTGGTGAATCCACCCTAATACAAGGTGAACGATGAGAGGCTGTGTAGGAGTACACAGTGGGTTGTCTCGTTGAACACCGCCTTAAGCATCGAGTTCTTGTATGGTAATCCAAGACAAAGAGTACAACCACACATTGGGCTCACGACCCCTCTCGGCCTAGTACCTTGATCCGTGTCGACGTCCAGGAGTCACATTAGTTCGGGCTTTCCATTTGACATGTGCATAGAAAAAGAACGAAGGAACTGGTTGCATCATATAGATATGTGGGTGCACCTGTGAGGCAGGAAAACCATCTGCCAGAGGTGGCGTCTCGGTCACCTACATTGTTTGAGTCCGTTTCGTTGATCCGACCGGGCTCTCGAGCGGAGGCAAACTCAGATAGTCGACTCCTGGAATAGGCCGGTTGTGAGAGAAGTGTCGTGGTGAACATCCTCGTTGTCACCTCTTGAACGGTGGCGAGACCTGGCGGTAACCGATGGTCATGTGTGTGTAGCTTACACCCTTGCAAGGTTAACAAAACTATTCGAATAGTCGCGTCCGCGGTTAAGGACTACTTGGAACCTGTACCTGATTATTAGACAACTTGAACTGGATACTTCTAAAATACACCAAGATAAGTGTGAGTACTATGGTGTGCTTCCTCGTGGGGAAGTCGAGGAAGTAACCATAGTGGTGTATTGGTTGGAGATGTAGTGGACTCGTGTACGCTTCTTACCTCAAGTCTGGTACTCGTAGTTCAGGACTAGCCAAGTTAAAGCTGGCACTTCTGCATGATGAAACCCCACCTCCTTTACCTTGATACTTGAGCATGAGTAGTGTAGTTCTCATGTAAGTCTTGCTGAGTACGACTTTGTACTCACGTTTGCTTATTCTATGTTTTAGATGGAAACCCAGACCCCGATGGAGTCATCGACCTGAAGCTCGACGTTGACCTTGGTAGTATAGTTCCAGACAGCAGTCTGGTCCCTCGTGGAAGGGCATGTTTGTTTACAAGGCTTCTCTAAGCCATTTGTTAAACTTGTCTGTACTCAGACCTAATTTGCTTCCGTTGTATGATGTAATGTTGATCACAGACATGTGATCTTTGTATGTTCTATGTGTATATCAATAAAGAGTACTTTGTAGAGTTATGTGATGATACCTGCTGTTCATACTAGGCATGTGTGCTGCGTGTATGTTTATAACATGCATGTCTTAGTATGGGTTTTTGAGACCTTAGATGTGATCTGGCTGGCGGTCTTTTATACACCAAGTGGCCCTTAGATGTGCGCAGTCACGTGAACACTTTGTTGTATGATCGAGCCCGCCCTAGACCCCGACTAAGTGATCGGGCTGGAGTAAGTCTATGTAAGAGTTAGGATCCAATCGATAACATGGTTGAGGCGACTTGTCTATGAGTATGGGATTCACCACCCATAAGCATTTAGACTTGTGAGCGGACGTTGAGGACCCATCTCAGTTGATCATCCGGCCTGGATGGGATGCCCCTCACGTTTGATGCTTTCCGAGAGCGTTCTGTGCTTGGCCTTGTCTGCTTAGACAAGTGGGTACGGCTCTCGGCTCTCCATGTGATTGTATCCTGACTGGAATTACATATGCTAACCCCGGGTCCCGACAGACTTGGTATCAGAGCAGGACTGTCTGTAGGACTATCAAACCCTTGGTCGAAGTCGAGTCTAGCATTCTATAGTTATATAGTTACTTGGGTATATAAGGGGACAAAGTAAGCCTTCTTTTTCTCCTTACCCTCATCGATCTGAGTTCTGAGTCACCCTTACCTTTTCTACGGGATGATAGGACTAGGCTCATCTATGTCTGACTAGAACATCTCGTTGTTTGCCTCCTTGTAGCCGTAGGACAGTTGTGGTCGTCCAGACTCATCGTTCTGTTGAGTTCCTTGAAGAAGTTCTGTCCAATTTCTTCGAGGTTGTTTCTTTTTCCATCCCGGTGTAGCCGTTATGCTGCCGGATTTGTTCCGTGTTTCTTGGAATCTTTGCCTTTGCATTACAATCTTTTCCTTCTAGTCAAGTCCTCTTATCTTTGTTTTCCACCGTAAAACCTGTTCTGATAGTTGATTTTTATCACACAGGATGTCAGGTGGAACTCATAGTGCTGTTCGTCGGAATCGAGACCGTGTTCGGAATCGAAATGATGATGAACCTCTACGACCGCCTTCTGCGGCGGAAATCATGATGGAAGCTGAGAAGAGTTAACGTGATCAAACACGCCTTCTGGAGCTCATCGAGCAGAATACCTCACGTCATTGCAATGTGGTTGTGAGCATTCAGGACTTCATCCTCCTCAAGCCACCGGTATTTCAATGTTCTTCTGAGCCCCTTGAAGCTGATGATTGGCTCCGTTCCATCGAGCATAAGCTTGATACTGCACATGTTGCTCCCGATGATCGAGTTATATTCGCGGCATACTTTCTGGAAGGTGCTGCCGCTGAATGGTGGGAGAACTATGTTGCTATGCAGCCAGATGGTCACCTAGTGACTTGGCAGGAGTTCTGTGTTGCCTTTCGAGGGTACCACCTTCTGGATGAGTTGATGGAGCGCAAGAAAGAAGAGTTATGCAACCTGACTCAAGGAGAGATGTCCATCCATGAGTATGTGAGAGAGTTCAACCGTCTTGCTCGTTATGCCCAAGATGAGATCACCACCGATGCCAGAAAGCAGGCAAGGTTCCGTAAGGGACTTATCCCCATCCTTCGTCATGATCTCAACCTCCTTGAATTTGCCACCTTTGAGGATTTAGTCAATAGATCCTTCAGAGATGAGCATGGCAATGAAATTTTCGAGGAGTCCCGCAAGCATGCTCTTGAGCTTTCTCCTTCTTCAAGTTCAGCCCCTCAGAAACGCCGAAATTGGATTCCAACCAATGTTATACCTCAAAGCCTTCTCCAGAGGCCACCACCAAATATATGCCATCCACCCCAACACATTATTCCACCCCGGAATGATGGTGTGCAACCACGTAATCCCACTCCCAGCAATTCAGACAGGGTATGCTTTAAGTGTGGTCTTCCAGGCCATTACTATCGTCAATGCCCTCAGGTCTTGATGGCACCACGTCATTCTCGACCCAAGCCGCCAAATAAATCAGCCACCAAAGCCATCCCAGCAAAGCTTTCAGCCACAAGTAGTGGTTGTGTTAACCAAATCTCAGTTGAGGACACCACTGATGCTTCTGACGTCATTCGTGGCACACTCCCAGTCAATCATGCCCCAACTAGGGTAAGTGCTAGGGTTGTTGTGCCTTTGCATCATGTCAAAAATTCAAAAAGAAAATCAAAAATGGGGAGGCAGAAAGCCCTGAGAAATTATTTGAAATGGCCAGATAAAAATCATTTTCCAAAAATCATTTGAATGTTTGGAAAATTCCTAGAAATGTTGCTGATCATTTTAAAAGTGGTTTGGGATCAATCCCATGCACATGGAATTTTCTAATATTCAAACAGTGGCTTTGGAAATTAAATAAACCCCTATTTGATTTGGAATTCAAACTTATTGAATTTCAAAAATGTCCAAATTCTTTGTGTGGCTAGCTACTGGTCACCTAGGATTTATAAAATTGTTTGGGCATTTTTATAAAATGTTTTGATATTTGTTTTATCAAAACAGAACAAATGTCAGAAGAATTAAAAGAAAATCAGTGAGGAGAGGCTTACCTTGCACCTAGGCGCAGGCCCACTCACCTGTAGCCGGCCCAGCCCAGCCCGAGCTCTGTCGTCTACCTCCCCTCCCCCCGAAGCAGCTCGGTGGAGGGCAGGGAGGCAACGGCGACGCCACCTCGACGAGCCACCTTCTAGGCCTTCCCCTGCCTCCCTCGGCACGCCACGCAGCAGCCAGAGCGCCCCCACGGCCTTTCCCCTCTCCCTGCTTCCTCTAACCCTCGCTCCCGTGTGTTCCCGCAAGAAACCGAGACCCGCCGGAGTTCGCCGTCGTGGAAACTCGCGGCCACCGAGCTCCTCCGCCCTCGCCACGATGTCCAGGATGAAGCACGGCATCGACTTCGTCTAGCCACACCCTCAATCGAAGCCCGGGGGCCACGAGCACGACTCCAGCCTCAAGAACTCGCCGTCGGCCGCCGGGGACGCCATCTTCAAATTCTTCGCCTGTGCTGTTCCAACGGCTTCCCCGAGCTCTTCCTCGTGATCAGGGTGAGCTGGAGCTTCGTTCCCCTCCCTCCTTGCTTTTTCCTGTGGCCGGATTCGAGTTTTCGGCGAAGTCACCAGCCGGCCGCCGCACCTCGTTGTCGCCGGCGTCGAAGTAGCCCTCCCCGTGAACCCCTAATGGCACCAAGAGATGCGGACGAGCACGAGGTTACTTCCCGTGCAAACGGCGCACGATTTGGTGGCCAAAATCGCCACCCAGTGCCGCGCCGCCGTGCTCGACGTCGCCGGCGTTGAGCCGCCGGCGAGTTGGGTTAGGTTAACCCTAAAACCCCCTAGCCCCCCTAATCACTCACTGACAGTGGACCCTACCCACTAATTAAACCCACTGTTTAATTTAAACCACGGGTTTAATCACAGAGAGGCTGACAGGGATGGCCCACCAGTCAGACCCCTCCACGTCATGCTGATGTCAGCAGGACGCAATAAATCTTTTTCTATTTTAAAACAATTCCAGTGAATTAAAGAAATTCCAGAAAAATCCAGAAAATCATTTAAACTTTGGAAATTCATAACTATTTCATTTTAACTCCAAATTAAACAAATAATATATGAAAAATTATCAGAAAAATACAAGGATTAAGAATATGAAATTTGTTTTTATGTTTGACCATTTTAAAATGGGGGAACAGAAGCAAATGTGCATATGGCTTAATTTGAATTCAAATTTGAAGTTTGAATTTGCATTTCAAATGAAATATACTTCAATTAAATTGAATATGCTACAAACCAGTATCATTCACATCATGGACAACCTTATCATGTGTATGTGCATTTTTATTTTGAAAGTTGTCCCCCTCTTGTTGATGATTGTGCCGGTAACAGTGCCTCCGAGACGGTGATTCCCCCCCTGAAGAAGAAGACCACCGTTAAGACCCATGTATCGTCAGCAAGGCAAGAAAACCCCCATTGATCATGTCTATAAAATCCTATTTCCCTCTCAGTCTCGCTTATGCATGTTTAGGAGATCATCGAGACACGTTCTTTCGCATAGTTGAACCCATTCCGATGCATGACCTATCATTTTTCCATCGTATTAAGCAAACCACAATCCTAGCAGATTTAGGAGTTGGTCTATGAGCATGTGGCCCCTGCAACTGTTACTGCTTATTGCTGCTTAGTGGTACAATGAGAATGTTTTGATTGTGAGTCGGGATGGAATGAACACAGTGGTGTTGATGAAAGTGAAACGTGTTGGTGAATCCACCCTAAGCAAAGGTGAACGATGAGAGGCTGTGTAGGATTACACAGTGGGTTGTCTCGTTGAACACTGCCCTAGGCCCGAGTTCCTGTTTTGTGATCCAAGACAAAGAGTATGACCACATGTAGGGTTTTATGGGAGCCCGTTTGGCCTCTTTACGTACCCGATCCAGTCCAGGAGTCACACTAGATTCGGGCTTTCCACTTGATTTATGTATAGATATGTGGGTGGACCTGTGAGGCAGTGAAACCATCTGTCAAAGGTGGCTTCTCGGTCCCTTACATTATCTGAGTCCGTTTCGTGGAACCGGCCGGACTCTCGAGCGGTGACAAACTCAGGTAGTCGGCTCTTGGATTAGAGAAGGTGATGTGAGGGTAGTGCCTTGGTTTCATCCACGTCCGACATCCGCTTGAAGGATGACAAGAATGAGGCGATAAGTGATGACACGCGTGTGAAGATGTACACCCCTGCAGGGTTAATGAACTATTCGAATAGCCGTGTCCGCGGTTATGGACTACTTGGAAACCTCTACTTGATCATAGACAACTTGAATGGATACTTATAAAACTCGCAAGATAAGCGTGAGTGCTATGGTGTGCCTCCTCGTGGGGAAGTCGAGGAAGTAACCATAGTGGTGTATTGGTTGGAGAAAGTAGTGGACTCGTGTACGCTTCTTACCTCAAAGTCTGGTACTCGTAGTACAGGATTAGCCAAGTCAAAGCTGGCACTTCTGCATATTGAACCCCACCTCCTTTACCTTGATACTTGAGCATGAGTAGTATAGTTCTGATGTAAGTCTTGCTGAGTACGACTTTGTACTCACGTTTGCTTATTCTATGTTTTAGATTAGAACCCGGATCTCGATGGAGTCACCTTCGTGAAGCTTGACGTTGACCTTGGTAGCATAATCCCAGAAAGCAGTCTGGTCCCTCGTGGAAGGGCATGTTTGTTTACAAGGCTTCTCTAAGCCATTTGTTAAACTTGTCCGTACTCAGACCTAATTTGCTTCCGTTGTATGATGTAATGTTGATCACATACATGTGATCTTTGTATGCTCTATGTGTATATCAATAAAGAATACTTTGTAGAGTTATGTGATGATACCTGCTGTTCATACTAGGCATGTGTGCTGCGTGTATGTTTATAACATGCATGTCTTAGTATGGGTTTTCGAGACCTTAGTTGTGATCTGGCTGGCGGTCCTTTATTCACCAAGTGGACCTTAGATGTGCGCAGCTTGGGGCATCGCGATGCGATTGTTCGTGACTCTGTCACGTGCACACTTTGTTGTATGATCGAGCCCGCCCTAGACCCCAACTAAGTGATCGGGCTGGAGTAAGTTTATGTAAGAGTTAGGATCCAATCGATAACATGGTTGAGGCGACTTGTCTATGAGTATGGGATTCACCACCCATAAGCATTTAGACTTGTGAGCGGACGTTGAGGACCCATCTCAGTTGATCATCCGGCCTGAATGGGATGCCCCTCACGTTCGATGCTTACCGAGAACGTTCTGTGCTTGGCCTTGTCTGCTTCGAGAAGTGGGTACGGTTCTCGGCTCTCCATGTGATTGTATCATGATTGGAATTACATTTGCTAACCCCGGGTCCCGACAGACTTGGTATCAGAGCAGGACTGTCTGTAGGATTATCAAACCCTTGGTCGAAGTCGAGTGTAGCCTTCTATAGTTATATAGCTACTTGGGTATAAAGGGAACAACGTAAGGCTTCTTTTTCTCCTTATCCTCATCGATCTGAGTTCTGAGTCACCCTTATCTTTTCTACGGGATGATAGGACTAGGCTCATCTATGTCTGACTAGAACATCTCGTCGTTTGCCTCTTTGTAGCCGTAGGACAGTTGTGGTCGTCCAGACTCATCGTTCTGTTGAGTTCCTTGAAGAAGTTCTGTCCAATTTCTTCGAGGTTGTTTCATTTTCCATCCCGGTGTAGCCGTTATGCTGCCGGATTTGTTCCAAGTTTCTGTGGATCTTTGCCTTCGCTTTATAATATTTTCCGCCTTCATCATGTCTTGTTATCCTTGAATCCATCATTCAACCTGTTCTGGTTGTTGATTTTTATCACACAGGATGTCAGGTGGAACTCGTAGTGTTGTTCGTCGGAATCGAGACCGTGTTCAGAATCGGAATGATGATGAACCTCTACCATCGCCTTCTGCGGAGGAAATCATGATGGAAGCTGAGAAGAATCAACGTGATCAAACACGTCTTCTGGAGCTCATCGAGCAGAATACCGCCCACCATCGTAATGTGGTGGTCAGCATTCAGGACTTCATCCTCCTCAAGCCACCGGTATTCCGATGTTCTTCTGAGCCCCTTGAAGCTGATGATTGGCTCCGTTCCATCGAGCGTAAGCTTGACACTGCACATGATGCTCCCGATGACCGAGTTATATTCGCGGCATACTTTCTGGAAGGTGCTGCTGCTGAATGGTGGGAGAACTATGTTGCTATGCAGCCTGATGGCCACCTAGTGACTTGGCAGGAGTTCTGTGTTGCCTTTCGAGGGTACCACCTTCTAGATGAATTGATGGAGCGCAAGAAGGAAGAGTTCTGCAGTCTGACCCAAGGAGATATGTCCATTCACGAGTATGTGAGAGAGTTCAACCATCTTGCTCGGTATGCCCAAGATGAGATCACCACCGATGCCAGAAAGCAGGCAAGGTTCCGTAAAGGACTTAGCCCCATCCTTCGGCATGATCTCAAGCTCATCGAATTTGCCACCTTTGAGGATTTAGTCAACAGATCCTTCAGAGCTGAGCATGGCAATGAAGTGTTCGAAGAGTCCCGCAAGCATGCTCTTGAGCATGCCCCTTCTTCAAGTTCAGCCCCTCCGAAACGCCGAATTTGGATTCCAACCAGAGCCATACCTCAAAACCTTCTTCAGAGACCACCACCGAATATATGCCTTCCACCCCAACACATTGTTCCTCCCAGGAATGATGGTGTGCAATCAAGTAATCCTGCTCCCAGCAATTCAGGCAGGGTATGTTTCACGTGTGGTCTGACAGGCCATTACTTCCGACAGTGCCCTACAGTGTTGGTGGCACCCCGTCGACCTAGTCACAAGCCTCCAAAGAAATCCACCACCAAAACCATCCCAGCAAAGCTTTCAGTCACGAGTGGTGGTTGTGTGAACCAAATCTCAGTTGAGTAAACCACTGCTGCTTCTGATGTCATTCTTGGCACACTCCCAGTCAATCATGTCCCCGCCTCCGTTCTTTTCGATCCAGGAGCTTCTCATTCATTCATGTCGGAGAGTTATGCACTTCGGCATGGATTTTCTTTTGAAGAAATGTTTTCTCCATTGATCATTCAAACTCCTGGTTCAAAGTGGCAAACTAATAGAGTAAGCCATGGCAATCAAATTGCAATTGAGGGTTTAGTATTCCTTGCTTCTCTTATATCCCTCAAGTCTTCGGACATTGATGTCATCCTAGGAATGGATTGGTTATCAAGGCAGAATGCTTTCCTTGATTGTAAACCCAAATCAGTCAAACTCACCCATCCTTTAGGCAAGATCATTGACTACACATCACCCAGCTCTAAAAACCAGATGCATACTTTGAATGTGCTTCCCCTTCCAGACCTTGAAGATGTTCCGGTGGTTCGTGACTTCCCGGATGTCTTTCCTGAAGAGCTGCCGGGAATGCCACCCGACAGGTGTGTAGAATTCATAGTGGATCTTATACCAGGCACAACCCCAATTTCCAGACGCCCATATAGAATGGCCCCACATGAGTTAGCTGAGCTAAAAACCCAACTTGATGCTTCGTTGGCAAAAGGCTTCATCCGCCCTAGTTCATCGCCATGGGGTTGCCCCGTTCTGTTCGTAACGAAGAAAGATGGAACAGAAAGGATGTGCGTAGACTATCGCCCGCTAAATTTAGCGACGATAAAGAACAAGTACCCACTGCCCAGGATCAATGATCTTTATGATCAACTTGCAGGATCCTCTGTCTTCTCCAAGATGGATTTGAGATTAGGCTATCATCAAATCAAAATCCGAAATGAGGACATTCCAAAAACGGCTTTCACTACTCGTTATGGTCTTTACGAGTATACCGTCATGTCCTTCGGTTTAACCAATGCCCCCGCCACATTCTCGCGCTTGATGAATTCGATCTTCATGGAGTACCTAGATAAATTTGTTGTGGTTTATCTTGATGAAATTCTCATCTACTCGAAGAACGAAGAAGAGCACGCAGAACATCTTAGGTTGGTATTGATGAAACTTAGAGAGCATCGCCTTTATGCTAAGTTCTCCAAGTGTGAATTTTGGCTACCAGAAGTGACCTACTTAGGCCACGTGATTTCTGCGAAAGGTGTTGCAGTCAATCCCGAGAGAGTTCAGGCCGTCATTGACAGGACTCCACCTGAATCGGTTAAGCAAGTTAGGAGTTTTCTTGGCCTAGCCAGCTATTGCCGCCGCTTCGTCGAGAACTTTTCTAAAGTTGCAAAGCCTCTTACTGAACTCCTCAAGAAAGATAAGATATTCCAATGGACCCCCAAGTGCGAGGAAAGCTTTCAAGAGCTAAAAAGAAGATTGACTTCTGCACCCGTACTTGCACTTCCAGACACCAAAAGGGATTTCGAGATCTATTGTGATGCTTCACGGCAAGGGTTAGGATGCATACTTATGCAAGATCGACATGTGGTAGCTTATGCTTCACGCCAGTTGCGGCCACATGAAGAGAACTATCCTACCCATGATCTTGAACTCGCTGCCGTAGTTCATGCCCTGAAGTCTTGGAGACATTACCTCCTTGGTAATCGTTGTGAAATATATTCCGATCACCAAAGCCTCAAATACATTTTCACCCAGCCAGATCTTAATCTCAGGCAAAGACGCTGGATAGAGTTGATAAAAGATTATGACTTAGGAATTTCTTACACCCTAGACAAAGCCAATGTCATGGTTGATGCACTAAGTCGTAAGTCGTATTGTAAGAACCTCATGTTACAACAGTATCAACCACTTCTTCATGAGGAATTTTGCAAGCTCAATCTTGAGATAGTTCCTCATGGATATCTTTTCAACTTGGTGGTGAAACCAACCCTTGAGGATCAAATTATAGCCGCCCAGAAACAAGATAGTAGTATTCAAGAGATCAAGCAGAACATTGTTAGCGGAGTTGCTAAATGTTTTTCTGCAAATGATCAAGGAACGATATTCTTTGAAAATCGTTTAGTAGTTCCTGAGAATGAAAACCTAAAGCAGCTGATCCTTAAGGAAGCTCATGACACTCCCCTCGCAATTCATCCCGGTAGCACAAAAATGTACCGAGATCTACGCCAGAGATTTTGGTGGACCCGGATGAAGAGGGACATTGCACAATTTGTTGCCGAATGTGATGTTTGTCATCGCATTAAGGTAGAACACCAAATACCTGCTGGTACTCTTCAACCATTGTCTATTCCCGAGTGGAAATGGGACAAGGTCGGTATGGACTTCATCACCGGCTTTCCAAAAACCCAGAAAGGAAATGATGCCATCTTCGTGGTCATCGATAGACTTTCAAAAGTTGCTCACTTTCTTCCCGTTCGCGAGTCTATAACTGCTAGTCAGTTAGCGGACTTGTACATCTCTAGAATTGTGTCTCTTCACGGTGTTCCTTTGGTGATCAATTCTGATCGTGGTAGCCTTTTCACCTCTAGATTTTGGGAAAGTTTTCAAAATGCTATGGGAACTCATCTATCCTTTAGTACAGCTTTCCACCCTCAATCTAGCGGTCAAGTTGAAAGGGTTAATCAAATCTTGGAAGACATGCTCAGAGCTTGTGTTATCTCTTTCGGAAAGAATTGGGAGAAATCTCTTCCATTCGCCGAATTTGCTTATAACAATAGCTATCAATCTAGTCTGAACATGGCTCCCTTTGAATTCCTCTATGGACGACGATGTCGAACACCCCTTAACTGGTCAGAAACCGGTGAAAGACAACTCTTTGGACGGGATATGATCAAGGAAGCAGAAGAGCAAGTTCGCTTTTTTCATGATCGTTTGAAAGCCGCTCAGTCTCGTCAAAAGAGCTACTATGATCGTCATCATAGAGAGGAGAGCTACAATATTGATGAGAAGGCTTACCTTCGGGTTACTCCTCTTAAGGGAACCCAAAGATTCGGTATCAAAGGCAAGTTGGCCCCACGTTTCATCGGACCTTTCCGCATTCTCGCTAAACGTGGAGAAGTTGCCTACCAACTTGAACTACCCCCTCACCTTTCCCGAGTACATGATGTATTCCATGTGTCACAACTCAGGTGTTGCTTCAAGGACCCCATCCGCGAAGTCGACCATGAAACGCTTGATCTTCAAGATGACCTTTCTTATCGAGAGTACCCTGTTCGTATTCTTGATTCACCAGAGCGTGTCACTCGTCGTCAGAAGATCAAGTTCCTCAAAGTGCAATGGTCACATCACTCCGAGAAAGAAGCAACGTGGGAAAGAGAAGACCTCCTCCGTGCCAAGTACCCCACCTTCCTCCCGACGACTTCTGAATCTCGGGACGAGATTCTTTTGAGTGGGGGCGAGTTGTCAGAACCCCAACTAGGGTAAGTGCTAGGGTTGTTGTGCCTTTGCATCATGTCAAAAATTCAAAAAGAAAATAAAAAATGGGGAGGCAGAAAGCCCTGAGAAATTATTTGAAATGGCCAGATAAAAATCTTTTTCCAAAAATCATTTGAATGTTTGGAAAATTCCTAGAAATGTTGCTGATCATTTTAAAAGTGGTTTGGGATCAATCCCATGCACATAGAATTTTCTAATATTCAAACAGTGGCTTTGGAAATTAAATAAACCCCTATTTGATTTGGAATTCAAACTTATTGAATTTCAAAAATGTCCAAATTCTTTGTGTGGCTAGCTACTGGTCACCTAGGATTTATAAAATTGTTTGGGCATTTTTATAAAAAATTTTGATATTTGTTTTATCAAAACAGAACAAATGTCAGAAGAATTAAAAGAAAATCAGTGAGGAGAGGCTTACCTTGCACCTAGGCGCAGGCCCACTCACCTGTAGCCGGCCCAGCCCAGCCCGAGCTCTGTCGTCTACCTCCCCTCCCCCCGAAGCAGCTCGGTGGAGGGCAGGGAGGAAACGGCGACGCCACCTCGACGAGCCGCCTTCTAGGCCTTCCCCTGCCTCCCTCCGCACGCCACGCAGCAGCCAGAGCGCCCCCATGGCCTTTCCCCTCTCCCTGCTTCCTCTAACCCTCGCTCCCGTGTGTTCCCGCAAGAAACCGAGACCCGCCGGAGTTCACCGTCGTGGAAACTCGCGGCCACCGAGCTCCTCCACCCTCGCCATGATGTCCAGGCTGAAGCACGGCATCGACTTCATCTAGCCACACCCTCAATCGAAGCCCGGGGGCCACGAGCACGACTCCAGCCTCAAGAACTCGCCGTCGGCCGCCGGGGACGCCATCTTCAAATTCTTCGCCTGTGCTGTTCCAACGGCTTCCCCGAGCTCTTCCTCGTGATCAGGGTGAGCTGGAGCTTCGTTCCCCTCCCTCCTTGCTTTTTCCTGTGGCCGGATTCGAGTTTTCGGCGAAGTCAGCAGCCGGCCGCCGCACCTCGTCGTCGCCGGCGTCGAAGTAGCCCTCCCCGTGAACCCCTAATGGCACCAAGAGATGCGGACGAGCACGAGGTTTCTTCCCGTGCAAATGGCGCACGATTTGGTGGCCAAAATCGCCACCCAGTGTCGCGCCACCGTGCTCGACGTCGCCGGCGTTGAGCCGCCGGCGAGTTGGGTTAGGTTAACCCTAAAACCCCCTAAGCCCCCTAATCACTCACTGAAAGTGGGCCCTGCCCACTAATTAAACCCACTGTTTAATTTAAACCACGGGTTTAATCACAGAGAGGCTGACAGGGATGGCCCACCAGTCAGACCCCCCCACGTCATGCTGATGTTAGCATGACGCAATAAATCTTTTTCTGTTTTAAAACAATTCCAGTGAATTAAAGAAATTCCAGAAAAATCCAGAAAATCATTTAAACTTTGGAAATTCATAACTATTTCATTTTAACTCCAAATTAAACAAATAATATATGAAAAATTATCAGAAAAATACAAGGATTAAGAATATGCAATTTGTTTTTATGTTTGACCAATTTAAAATGGGCGAACAGAAGCAAATGTGCATATGGCTTAATTTGAATTCAAATTTGAAGTTTGAATTTGCATTTCAAATGAAATATACTTCAAATAAATTGAATATGCTACAAACCAGTATCATTCACATCATGGAAAACTTTATCATGTGTATGTGCATTTTTAGTTTGAAAGTTGTCCCCCTCTTGTTGATGATTGTGCCGGTAACAGTGCCTCCAAGACGGTGATTCCCCCACTGAATAAGAAGACCACCGTTAAGACCCATGTATCGTCAGCAAGGAAAGCAAACCCCCATTGATCATGTCTATAAAATCCTATTTCCCTCTCAGTCTCGCTTATGCATGTTTAGGAGATCATCGAGACACGTTCTTTCGCATAGTTGAACCCATTCCGATGCATGACCTATCATTTTTCCATCGTATTAAGCAAACCACAATCCTAGCAGATTTAGGAGTTGGTTGATGAGCATGTGGCCCCTGCAACTGTTACTGCTTATTGCTGCTTAGTGGTACAATGAGAATGTTTTGATTGTGAGTCGGGATGGAATGAACACAGTGGTGTTGATGAAAGTGAAACGTGTTGGTGAATCCACCCTAAGCAAAGGTGAACGATGAGAGGCTGTGTAGGATTACACAGTGGGTTGTCTCGTTGAACACTGCCCTAGGCCCGAGTTCCTGTTTTGTGATCCAAGACAAATAGTATGACCACATGTAGGGTTTTATGGGAGCCCCGTTTGGCCTCTTTACGTACCCGATCCAGTCCAGGAGTCACACTAGATTCGGGCTTTCCAATTGATTTATGTATAGATATGTGGGTGGACCTGTGAGGCAGTGAAACCATCTGTCAATGGTGGCGTCTCGGTCCCTTACATTATCTGAGTCCGTTTCGTGGAACCGGCCGGACTCTCGAGCGGTGACAAACTCAGGTAGTCGGCTCTTGGATTAGAGAAGGTGATGTGAGGGTAGTTCCTTGGTTTCATCCACGTCCGACATCCGCTTGAAGGATGACAAGAATGAGGCGATAAGTGATGACACGCGTGTGAAGATGTACACCCCTGCAGGGTTAATGAACTATTCGAATAGCCGTGTCCGCGGTTATGGACTACTTGGAAACCTCTACTTGATCATAGACAACTTGAATGGATACTTATAAAACTCGCAAGATAAGCGTGAGTGCTATGGTGTGCCTCCTCGTGGGGAAGTCGAGGAAGTAACCATAGTGGTGTATTGCTTGGAGAAAGTAGTGGACTCGTGTACGCTTCTTACCTCAAAGTCTGGTACTTGTAGTACAGGATTAGCCAAGTCAAAGCTGGCACTTCTGCATATTGAACCCCACCTCCTTTACCTTGATACTTGAGCATGAGTAGTATAGTTCTGATGTAAGTCTTGCTGAGTACGACTTTGTACTCACGTTTGCTTATTCTATGTTTTAGATGAGAACCCGGATCTCGATGGAGTCACCTTCGTGAAGCTTGACGTTGACCTTGGTAGCATAATCCCAGATAGCAGTCTGGTCCCTCGTGGAAGGGCATGTTTGTTTACAAGGCTTCTCTAAGCCATTTGTTAAACTTGTCCGTACTCAGACCTAATTTGCTTCCGTTGTATGATGTAATGTTGATCACATACATGTGATCTTTGTATGCTCTATGTGTATATCAATAAAGAATACTTTGTAGAGTTATGTGATGATACCTGCTGTTCATACTAGGCATGTGTGCTGCGTGTATGTTTATAACATGCATGTATTAGTATGGGTTTTCGAGACCTTAGTTGTGATCTGGCTGGCGGTCCTTTATACACCAAGTGGCCCTTAGATGTGCGCAGCTTGGGGCATCGCGATGCGATTGTTCGTGACTCTGTCACGTGCACACTTTGTTGTATGATCGAGCCCGCCCTAGACCTCGACTAAGTGATCGGGCTGGAGTAAGTTTATGTAAGAGTTAGGATCCAATAGATAAAATGGTTGAGGCGACTTGTCTATGAGTATGGGATTCACCACCCATAAGCATTTAGACTTGTGAGCGGACGTTGAGGACCCATCTCAGTTGATCATTCGGCCTGAATGGGATGCCCCTCACGTTCGATGCTTACCGAGAACGTTCTGTGCTTGGCCTTGTCTGCTTAGACAAGTGGGTACGGTTCTCGGCTCTCCATGTGATTGTATCATGACTGGAATTACATATGCTAACCCCGGGTCCAGACACCCCGCCTCCGTTCTTTTCGATCCAGGAGCTTCTCATTCATTCATGTCGGAGAGTTATGCACTTCGTCATGAGTTCCCCTTTGAAGAAATGATTTCTCCAATGATCATTCAAACTCCTGGTTCAAAGTGGCAAACTAATAGAGTAAGCCATGGCAATCAAATTGCAACTGAGGGTTTAGTATTCCTTGCCTCTCTTATAGCCCTCAAGTCTTCGGACATTGATGTCATCCTAGGAATGGATTGGTTATCAAGGCAGAATGCTTTCCTTGATTGTAAAGCCAAATCAGTTAAACTCACCCACCCTTCAGGCCAGACCATTGACTACACATCACCCAGCTCTAGAATCCAGATGCATACTTTGAATGTGCTTCCCCTTCTAGACCTTGAAGATGTTCCGGTGGTTCGTGACTTCCCGGATGTCTTTCCTGAAGAGCTGCCGGGAATGCCACCCGACAGGTGTGTAGAGTTCATAGTTGATCTTATACCAGGCACAGCCCCAATCTCCAGACGTCCATATAGAATGGCCCCACATGAGTTAGCTGAGCTAAAAACCCAACTTGATGCTTCGTTGGCAAAAGGCTTCATCCGCCCTAGCTCATCGCCATGGGGTTTCCCCGTTCTGTTCGTAACGAAGAAAGATGGAACAGAAAGGATGTGCGTAGACACTCGCCCGCTAAATCTAGCGACGATAAAGAACAAGTACCCACTGCCCAGGATCAATGATCTTTATGATCAACTTGCAGGATCCTCTGTCTTCTCCAAGATGGATTTGAGATTAGGCTATCATCAAATCAAAATCCGAAACAAGGACATTCCAAAAACGGCTTTCACTACTCGTTATGGTCTTTACGAGTATACCGTCATGTCCTTTGGTTTAACCAATGCCCCCGCCACATTCTCGCGCTTAATGAATTCGATCTTCGTGGAGTACCTAGATAAATTTTTTGTGGTTTATCTTGATGACATTCTCATCTACTCGAAGAACGAAGAAGAGCACGCAGAACATCTTAGGTTGGTATTGATGAAACTTAGAGAGCACCGCCTTTATGCCAAGTTCTCCAAGTGTGAATTTTGGCTACCAGAAGTGACCTACTTAGGCCACGTGATTTCTGCGAAAGGTGTTGCAGTCAATCCCGAGAGAGTTCAGGCCGTACTTGACTGGACTCCACCCTAATCGGTTAAGCAAGTTAGAAGTTTTCTTGGCTCAGCAAGCTATTGCCGCCGCTTCGTCGAGAACTTTTCTAAAGTTGCAAAGCCTCTTACTGAACTCCTCAAGAAAGATAAGAAATTCCAATGGACCCCCAAGTGCGAGGAAATCTTTCAATAGCTAAAAAGAAGATTGACTTCTGCACCCGTACTTGCACCTCCAGACACCAAAAAGGATTTTGAGATCTATTGTGATGCTTCATGGCAAGGGTTAGGATGCATACTTATGCAAGATCGACATGTGGTAGCTTACGCTTCACGCCAGTTGCGGCCACATGAAGAGAACTATCCTACCCATGATCTTGAACTCGCTGCCGTAGTTCATGCCCTGAAGACTTGGCGACATTACCTACTTGGTAATCGTTGTGAGATCTATTCCGACCACCAGAGCCTCAAATATATTTTCACCCAGCCAGATCTTAATCTCAGGCAAAGACGCTGGATTGAGTTGATAAAAGATTATGACTTAGGAATTTCTTACACCCCAGGCAAGGCCAACGTCATGGCTGATGCACTAAGTCGTAAGTCGTATTGTAACAACCTCATGTTACAACAGTATCAACCACTTCTTCATGAGGAATTTCGAAAGCTCAATCTCGAGATTGTTCCTCGTGGATCTCTTTTCAACTTGGTGGCGAAACCAACCCTTGAGGATCAAATCAGAGTTGCCCAAAGACGTGCACGAGGTGTACGCCGGATCAAGGAGAACATTGCTAGCGGAGTTGCTAAGTGTTTCTCCACAGATAGTAAAGGAACGGTATTCTTTGAAAATCGTTTGGTAGTACCTAAGAATAAGTATCTACGGCAACTCATCCTCAAAGAAGCCCATGACACACCCCTCTCAATTCATCCTGGTAGCACAAAAATGTACCGAGATCTACGCCAGAGATTTTGGTGGACTAGGATGAAGAGAGACATTCCTCGATTTATTGCTGAATGTGATGTTTGTCGTCGCATTAAGGCAGAACACCAAAGACCTACTGGTACACTTCAACCTTTGCCTATTCCAGAGTGGAAATGGGACAAAGTCGGTATGGACTTCAACACCGTCTTTCCAAAAACCCAGAAAGGAAATGATGCCATCTTCGTGGTCATAGATAGGCTTTCCAAAGTTGCTCACTTCCTTCCCGTTCGCGAGTCTATAACTGCTAGTCAGTTAGCGGACTTGTATATCTCTAGAATAGTGTCTCTTCACGGTGTTCCTTTGGTGATCAATTCTGACCGTGGTAGCCTTTTCACCTCTAGATTTTGGGGAAGCTTCCAACATTCTATGGGAACTCATCTCTCCTTTAGTACGACTTTCCATCCTCAGTCTAGTGGTCTAGTTGAAAGGGTTAATCAAATCTTGGAAGACATGCTCAGAGCTTGTGTTATCTCTTTCGGAAAGAATTGGGAGAAATCTCTTCCCTTCACCGAATTTGCTTATAACAATAGCTATCAATCTAGTCTGAACATGGATCCTTTTAAACTCCTCTACGGACGACGATGTCGAACACCCCTTAACTGGTCAGAAACCGGTGAAAGACAACTCTTTGGACCGGATATGATCAAGGAAGCAGAAGAGCAAGTTCGCATTATTCGTGATCGTTTGAAAGCCGCTCAATCTCGTCAAAAGAGCTACTATGATCGTCATCATAGGGAAGAGAGCTATAGCGTTGATGATAAGGCTTACCTCCGGGTTACTCCTCTGAAGGGAACCCAACGATTCGGTATCAAAGGCAAGTTGGCCCCACGTTACATCGGACCTTTCCGCATTCTCTCTAAACGTGGAGAAGTTGCCTACCAACTTGAACTACCCCCTCACCTTTCCCGAGTACATGATGTATTCGATGTGTCACAACTCAGGCGTTGCTTCAAGGACCCCATCCGCGAAGTCGACCATGAAACGCTTGACCTCCAAGATGACCTTTCTTATCGAGAGTACCCTGTTCGTATTCTTGATTCAGCAGAGCGTGTGACTCGTCGTCAGAAGATCAAGTTCCTCAAAGTGCAATGGTCACATCACTCCGAGAAAGAAGCAACCTGGGAACGAGAAGACCGCCTCCGTGCCGAGTACCCCACCTTCCTCCTGACGACTTCTGAATCTCGGGACGAGATTCTTTTGAGTGGGGGCGAGTTGTCAGAACCCCAACTAGGGTAAGTGCTAGGGTTTGAGTGCCCTTTGCATCATGTGAAAATTTTAAAACAAAATTCAAAAATGGGGAAAAGAAAAGCCCTGAGAAATTAAATCAAATGGCCAGATAAAAATCTTTTTCCAAAAATCATTTGAATGTTTGGAAAATTCCTAGTTCCCCCTCTCCCCGTTATCCCTCACGGTCTCCCTCGCCAGAATCTCGCAGCCGCCCGAGAGCTCGACTTCGCCGCCATCAAGCGCCACCGCGGCCAACGGCCTCCCCTCCGTGCCCCGTGCTGTCCACGAGCTCCGCAACGTTGCCCCGCACCTCCCTGTAGAAGGAATCGGGCCGAAGCCCTCTGGAGACGACGCCCGCGTCTTCCCCGACTCCGGCAAGGCCGCCGTTCACCGTTGAGGATTCCGGCACCTACAACCCCTCCGCAGCCACGCCGTCTTCGCGAACGAGCTCAGGGTGAGCCCGCGCTCCTTTATCCCGTGTCCGAGCAACTCCCCGCGCCTCGAATCGCCATGCCTCTGTGGGCCGAGTCTCCGCCGTCGCCGAGCAGCTCGCCGGCATGGCCCCGAGCCCTCCCGTGGTCGCTCGTTTGGCCCCTGAGACGTGCGAGTCGACGGGCTGCCTCCTGGTGGCCTCGGCGCCTCGTTTGGTAGCCTGCGCCGCCGTCCCGAGCGAGCTCCGCCGTGTCCAGTGGACACCGGCGTTGAGCCGCCGGTGAGGCCGACGTGGCCTCCTAATTAGGGTTTTAATCCCCTGTTAGTTGACCCTTGGGTCACTGACTGGTGGGCCCTGGCCCCCCTAATGACCCTATTAGTTTAAACCTAAAAGGGAATTAAACCCTGTCCCACTGACACCCTGACCCCACCTGTCAGCCCCCCCCTGTGACTCACCCCCACGTCAGCATGACGCAATAAAGAATTTTCCAGAAATTAAATGATTTAAAGAAATTACAGAAATTGCAGAAAATCATATAAACTTTGGAAATTCATAGAAAATTCATATGAACTCCAAATTAGACAAATAATATATGAAAAATGATCAGCATAAAATTCTCTATCCAAATATGCAACTTTCAACCATGTTTGAGTTGATTTTAAAATGGTACCAGTAGCTTTTGCTATTTGGCTTAATTGGAATTAATTCAAATTTAATTCAAATGCAATTCAAATTTTAACCATTGCAATGCAAACATGATCACCTGAACTTCAGAAGCATATCACACACATGATCATATGGTTTACAATGACCAAACATTAGCAAATGCAAGATGACCTAATTTGAATAACATTTGGAGTTTGAATTTGAATTAACTTTTCAAATCAACTTCAATTAACATGTGGCAAATTGAACCTAGATCACACCAATACCTTTCACATCATGGACAACTATATCATGTGCTTGTGCATTTTACTTCCGAAGTTGTCCCCCCTTGTTGATGATTGTTTCCGGTACCAGCTTTTCCGAGACGGTGATCACCCCTGAAGAAGAAGACCACCGTTAAGACCTGTGTATCGTCAGCAAGGCAAGCAAACCCCATTGATCATGTCTATAAAATCCCATTTCCCTCTCAGTCTCGCTTATGCATGTTTAGGAGATCATCTTGTATCGATTCTACCGCATAGTTGAACCCATATCCGATGCATGACCTATCATGTTGTCACTGTAGTAAGCAAACCACAATCCTAGCTGACATAGGAGTTGTTTGATATCATGAGACCCCTGCAACTGTTATAGCTTATTGCATGCTTAGTGTTACATGAGGTTGCTTTTGATGTGAGTCGGGATGATGGTGAACATGGTGTTGATGAAAGTGAAACTGTGTTGGTGAATCCACCCTAATACAAGGTGAATGATGAGAGGCTGTGTAGGAGTACACAGTGGGTTGTCTCGTTGAACACCGCCTTAAGCATCGAGTTCTTGTATGGTAATCCAAGACAAAGAGTACAACCACACATTGGGCTCACTGACCCCTCTCGGCCTAATACCTTGATCCGTGTCGACGTCCAGGAGTCACATTAGTTCGGGCTTTCCATTTGACATGTGCATAGAAAAAGAACGAAGGAACTGGTTGCATCATATAGATATGTGGGTGCACCTGTGAGGCAGGAAAACCATCTGCCAGAGGTGGCGTCTCGGTCACCTACATTGTTTGAGTCCGTTTCGTTGATCCGGCCGGGCTCTCGAGCGGAGGCAAACTCAGATAGTCGACTCCTGGAATAGACCGGTTGTGAGCGAAGTGTCGTGGTGAACATCCTCGCTGTCACCTCTTGAACGGTTGCGAGACCTGGCGGTAACCGATGGTCATGTGTGTGTAGCTTAAACCCTTGCAAGGTTAACAAAACTATTCGAATAGCCGCGTCCGCGGTTAAGGACTACTTGGAACCTGTACCTGATTATTAGACAACTTGAACTGGATACTTCTAAAATACACCAAGATAAGTGTGAGTACTATGGTGTGCTTCCTCGTGGGGAAGTCGAGGAAGTAACCATAGTGGTGTATTGGTTGGAGATGTAGTGGACTCGTGTACGCTTCTTACCTCAAGTCTGGTACTCGTAGTTCAGGACTAGCAGAGTCAAAGCTGGCACTTCTGCATGATGAGACCCCACCTCCTTTACCTTGATACTTGAGCATGAGTAGTGTAGTTCTGATGTAAGTTTTGCTGAGTACGACTTTGTACTCACGTTTTCTTATTCTATGTTTTAGATGGAAACCCAGACCCCGATGGAGTCATCGACCTGAAGCTCGACGTTGACCTTGGTAGTATAGTTCCAGACAGCAGTCTGGTCCCTCGTGGAAGGGCATGTTTGTTTACAAGGCTTCTCTAAGTCATTTGTTAAACTTGTCTGTACTCAGACCTAATTTTCTTCCGTTGTATGATGTAATGTTGATCACAGACATGTGATCTTTGTATGCTCTATGTGTATATCAATAAAGAGTACTTTGTAGAGTTATGTGATGATACCTGCTGTTCATACTAGGCATGTGTGCTGCGTGTATGTTTATAACATGCATGTCTTAGTATGGGTTTTCGAGACCTTAGTTGTGATCTGGCTTGCGGTCTTTTATACACCAAGTGGCCCTTAGATGTGCGCAGCTTGGGGCATCGCGATGCGATTGTTCGTGACTCTGTCATGTCCACACTTTGTTGTATGATCGAGCCCGCCCTAGACCCCGACTAAGTGATCGGGCTGGAGTAAGTCTATGTAAGAGTTAGGATCCAATCGATAACATGGTTGAGGCGACTTGTCTATGAGTATGGGATTCACCACCCATAAGCATTTAGACTTGTGAGCGGACGTTGAGGACCCATCTCAGTTGATCATCCGGCCTGGATGGGATGCCCCTCACGTTTGATGCTTTCCAAGAGCGTTCTGTGCTTGGCCTTATCTGCTTAGACAAGTGGGTACGGCTCTCGGCTCTCCATGTGATTGTATCGTGACTGGAATTACATATGCTAACCCCGGGTCCCGACATCCCACCTCCGTGACGGCCTCTCTGGAGGTCACCAGCGTTCGCCGACCGGCCAACGGAGCCGCGTCCCCGGCCCGATCCGATCTGGATCAGGAGAAACCTCCAACGAGACGCCTTGGGCCGGCCTCCCCTCTAGTGGCCCAGTCCAGCCAGCCCAGGCCGCCAGCCCGAGCGGCCTAGCCTAGTCGCCAGGCCTCCAAATCCACTGTTGTGCCGAGCCCATGGTAGTTTCTTTTTCTCTTTCTCTGCCTGTAATTTTTCTAAGTCTGAGATATTATACTGCTGATGATGTTTTGCGGCGATAATTGCGAGTAAACCGTAGCCCGGATCGCGTTGCGCCCAAAAGGAAAATTGTTTAGAATTGTGTGTACTTCAATCCGTCTTTTTTAAGAATTTTGATTTGAGGCCATCTTGATGTTATTAATCACTATTGAAGTGGGCACCAGGATGTTAACTGCTACTGCTTTCTGTCAAGTGTTGCTGCTGTTATTTTATTGCAAGTTTGATTGATAATTGTGACTCATTCATGAGGCCTATGCTATTGATTCTTGCTTCATACTGTTAAGCATCATGTCTACTTCAATGCTATGCATTTGACATGTCATATTTTCCTTCTGCATGATGTTTTTTTCATCACCCAAAGTAGCTATCCTGCTGTTAGTGTGCTGCTGTTTATATAAAGTTGCTACTTTGCTGCCCTATATCTTTTTAACCGTGCATCCTATTGAGCATTGCAATATGTCATTTTGATCTGCCATGTCTACTTCCATTATATGTATTGCATTGTCATGTTAGCATTCTTGTTCATATATATGTTTAGCTCCAAAGTTGCTATCCTGTTGTTGTTGACAGCCACCTCTGTTTTCACTAAGTCTGTAACGTTCCAATGCCATGTTGCATGCTTAATATCTTTTGATCTGTTATGCCTATGTCCTTGATTCTTGTTTGTACTTGATCATAATCATGCCTACTCCATGATCATAGTTTTGCTCCTGTTTATACAGCATGATGATAACAGTTTCTGCCTTGTTTTCCTAATTTTCACTAAGTCCTAGACCAGTAATGTTTTATTGCATTTTGCTTGGGCTATAATTAATTGTTCATGATGCTTATTTACATGATTCGTTTTGCCATGCCTTCCCTACCATGTCTACTTTAGTTGCATATCATTTGTGAGCATGTTTGTATTCATTATCCCTTTTATGAATTGCTCTAAAGTGTGCTTCCTGATGTTGGCAGATTGTGTTCCAAACTTGTTTTGCTTATATATTTTTAACTGTAACTCCGTTTGGAGTGTTCTTTATATGTAAATTGGTTAGGTTTTCGTGTACTTTATGTTTATGCTATTTTTTTCTGCTGTTAACTAACCTAAAATATGGTTTAGGGCAGAACAGTACCAAATTCTTTAATCGTCTTGGGGCCCATAGTGTTATGCCATGTTTAGGTTGCGCCTCACTTAAATTGACTAGTATAGGCAACAACACATCCCCTAGAGTCATGTTTCTGTCACTCAAGCTAGTCATCAGGGGGCTTGAACCCATAATCGAGCAAAACGTTCCCTCTGGAGTCAGTACCTACTACTTGGCCAAAGCAATAAACAACAACGGAGAACATGCAAGAATTACTCAAGAACATAAATATAAAAGGTAAGAACAAAATATATTACTCAATCACAAACTGAACATAATCTCATAATACATTAGCTCCCAGCAAACTTCGCATAGCAACAGCAGAAAAGTACATATGTGCCTCGATCATGTAGGGCAGCTCACGAGGTCTAATCCATGAAGAACAAAGAGGCGAGGAGAACATCACATAGCTAGTGATCAAGGACCCATGGTCCAAGGTAGACTACTCGGGGATCATCCGGGAAGCGTACATGGTGGATGAGAGGGTCCCGGAGGTCAATCCTCCCTCTGACAGGGTGCCGGGAAGAGGTCTACTGGCGCTCCCGATCTTGGAAGCGCAGCGACGGCGGAACCGAGGCGAGATCGTGAAAAAGGGTTCTGTCTTCGGAAGAATCCCGTCACGGAGAATAAATAGGAGAAGGGGCACAGCCAGGGGGGCCACCAGGTGCCCAGGCGGGCCCTTGGCGCAGCCAAGCCCTAGTACGCGCCACCAAGGCTCCTGGACCCCTGGTGGTGACCCTCTGGCCCCACCCTGGTGATTCCGGAAGGTTCTTCTGCACTGATTTTTTATCTGAATTTCCCGAATTTTTGGAGCACTTTTAATATGGGGGAAACCTAAATAGAAAAATAGCATAAAACAGGAACTTAAACTATGGTGCACTGAGTTAATAACTTAGTCCAAATATGATCAAAAGTGTATGTAAGTGTATCTAGATCATAGCAATATCACACAAAACATGCATGGAGCAAGCAGAAATTATAGATACGTTTTGGACGTATCAACATCCCCAAGCTTAATTCCTGCTCATCCTCTAGTAGGTAAATGATAACAAGCATAATTTCTGTGGTGACATGCTAAAAACCATATGAGAACTTTGAAAGTAAATCAATCAAGGTATGTAATTCAATTCAAGTCATAACAGGAAAGAGTCTATATTAGCATTGAAACAAGCAACATAAGAACATAAAGGTGCAAGAGCTCTCGTTGTCTGTGACTCGAATGTCTCCAGATGGTGTTTGCATGCAAGAAGGGGGAGATGGGAATACGAGAAAAAATATTTTTGTTGAGAACTCAATCTACTAAAGTTTCACCCTTAGTCTTCTTTGGAATATTATCTTGACTCGTCCCTAGACCACTAGCCAGGTACAAGTCAATTTGATCCACTCCTTTTCGATATTTTGAGCACTCATGCAATGGATGAACGTAAGCATGAGAGTTGACACTTAGGATGGCAATGAAAGAGATATGGTGGAGTCGGAAGACAAAAAGGGTAAGAAATACTCACATCAATGTGGACAATCATAGGCGAGAAAGCCAAATGAGAGATATGATGTGAGGAGTAGGGATTGGAATGCAACCGATGCACATATGAGCTAAGAAAATCTCTCCAATGGAACTAGTGGGGGTGCATCCAACTTGCTCACTCATGAAGACCTAGAGCTCGTTTGAGGAGGCTCATCCTTGGAATATGCAAGCCAAGTTCTATAGTGTGAAGGTCCCCACATATCTGTATGCATAAATGATCATCTCTATGGAGTACAAGATATAGAGGGAGTACGAGTGTTGATCTTTCAAAAGAATAGTAGTGTTGCCCCTTTCTCTCTTCTTATTTCTTTTTCTCTTTTTTCTATTTTTTTTTCTATTTTTGGTGGCCTCAATGGCTCTTTATATTTAACTCTCATTTGTCCTCATTCGGATCTTTTAATTTTGTCCTCTTTCGGATCTTTTCCTCACATAAGGGCAACACTCTATTTTACAAGAAGGTAAAGAAGATCTTCACACTTTACAAGGTACTCAACATAAAGAAGATGTACCTATCATGATCTATGCAGATGTATGCCTCTGACAGTGTAGCAGGAACATGTATGACATGAAGATCAAGTCTTGAGAAGGTGGATATTGCATGGCAATATATCTCGGAAAGGCTATGGAAATGCCTTGATCGGTAGGTATGGTGGCTGTTTTTGAGGAAATATATAAGGAGGTTTATGATGACAGAACGTATCATGCCAACGGTTTGGATGCACCGGCGAGGTGGACGCCAACTCTCGTAATGAGAAGAGGGCAATGCACGGTACCGAAGAGGCTAGCAAATATGAGGAGGTGGAAGTGTCAACTTTCAATACTTACATTAGTCGAAAGAACTCATGCACTTATTATCGGTAACTCTCAATCTAGTTAGGAGGTTCACCAAGAGACAAGTACCCCGAGGAGGAGTGTATGGTTTTTTTTTTATCCTTGCGCATCCTCGACTCATGGTACGTGAGTGTACTCTAATATCCGATCCCTCCAAAGATTAGTGATCAATCTAGTAGCTAGAGTTCTCAACTAGTTTTTCTAGGATTTTGAGTATAAACACAGATTGTCCAAAATACGACACCTATCACTAATAGAATAGAGCTCTTGACACCAAAAGTTCAAACATTACTCACAACAATACCTCAAAACTATTGCAAGTTACTACTACAATTGAATAGAAACCTCAATGACCTACTTGCAGACATGAAACAACTCAGTGCAACAACCAACTCTCTTAACAAGATAAACATGAAAACTAAAGAGAGTTCCAGAAACAAACTAAACTAAACTAAAGCTAAAGCTCTTAAAAAAGATAAACATGAAAACTAAGAGCTAAACATGGAAGCAGCTACGAAAAGACAGAGAACACACAACAGAAGAAAGATAAGCATTAAAAATCCTATGTGAAAGTCCAAGTATGTGATCAGAGGGGGAGGGGGTGAATGATCACTTCAAATTTTCGACTGAAGCTTTGAAGTGAAGCATAATCTAAGAGGAAAAGGGTAGAAGAAACAAGTGATAGGGAAGTAAAACTGGAAGTGAAACTAAATGCAGCGAATCAAAATACATTGAAGCATAACTGGGAAGCAAATGCAATACAGAACGTAAGAGCTTGAAGTAAAACGAACTGTGACTCGGCGATGTTTGTTCGACGAGTTCACGCTCTGCAAAGCGCTACGTCTGGTTGGAGGGACTGGTGATTGAACACCTGGAGCAAAACTCTCTCCATTCGTTGCTCCACTACACCAATCTCCTTGAGCTTGGTCAGTTTTGACTCGGGGTAGATTATCAAGGAAATCTCCGAAACCTTTGACAAAATTTATCTTCGAGGCGACAATTACTCTTCGCTCTCTGAAGTCGACACTCTAGCCGTCTAGGAGACTTGCAGTTCTCCAAGATAAAAAGTCTAGCAAGCTTTCACCTAAGTCATCTCGAATCTACTCAAATCAATGGGACTTAGGCTTCAGTGTTCGGGGTTTTGGGTTTTGCTTCGGTGGCGTTCTTGGGGTGCTCTCTTCAGTCTCTCTCAGGAATATTCTCAGAGCATCCACCCGCAAATGGAGAAGGGGGAGGCGTATTTATAGTTGGCGACCCCGAGGTGCGAAATGACCGATTTGAGCCAAAGCGACAGCTTGACGCATGTCCACAACGGTCGGATTTGTCATTACTGCGCAACTTGACTTGCGGAACAAGTAAAGCTGACGCACGGACTTAGTTCTGCTTTGGAACCCAAAGAATGAAGTCTTTGCTACCGAAACTTTACTCAGTGCACATGAGATTTCTTCACTCTGGCTTCTCACTTGGTTTAGATTTGATCTGAGCATTTTCTCAATAACTTCGGTGTCCACAAACTAAAACCCCTCTTGATAGTACGGTTTGTCCTATAACTGAAAGAACAGAAAAAGAACTACACAAAAACATCTAAGTCTTGCGTTTTCTTATTCATTTCCTTCGATGAGTTGGGCTTCAGGAAACCTTTATTTTTGGGGATCATCCTCCGTGATTAAGCTTCGCTCAAGGGGTAATTCTTCGATACCTTGAAATTCTTCCTTGAAGCTTTATCACTTAGCTTGTCCTTCAGGAACCTATTCAACTGTTTACACTAGAAAACATTGTTAGTTCCTCTACTGTCTTGTCCAACAATATCCAAAACACATGGGTTAAAACTTTTCCCTTACAATCTCCCCCTTTTTGGACAATTGTTGAAAAAACAGGCATCGATAAAAGATATTGATGTTTTTGTGAAGAGATGGGACAAACTCTAAGATATGAAGTTTTTGTGAAGAGATGGGAAAAACTCTAAGATATGAAGTTTTTGGCTCCCCCTTAATGCAAGCATCGAAGATTTATATAATCGAAGTTAATGCTTGAGAGATATTTCTTCGGTGGAGAGCAAAACAAATATGTTAGCGAAGACAGTTGCATTTAAAGATAGATATCCAGAAATGTGTGTAATTGCTTCCAATGACTTGTGACTTAGAAAATAATAACCACCTGCAAGATAGAGGATACGAAGCAATACTTGCGAGCAAAGGGTTATTAAAACTTAAGTGTGGCACAGTAGTAGCATAACCGAATGTAAACTTAAGTTACAAACCAATCAAAGGGAATGGAATGTTTGTTGTAACTTAAACAAAGTGAAGCAAAATGAAAATAGCAAAATCCTTTTACCCGATGCAAATCTAACTCTTCGATGCCAACATTCTCCCCCTTTTTGTCAATGATTGGACAAAAGGTTGGGAAGATGCTCGAGAGATCTATTTCGCGGCATCAGCACCCTTGGAGCCCGACGAAGCTGAACATGACGATGTCTCATCCGAAGAAGATTGATCTCCTAAAGATTCTTCTTCCGACACAGGCGAAGGAAGAGCTTCGAGATTCGTCTAGGTGATGAGGTTGATGTCGAGGTCGCTGTCGTCGAGGTCGTCGTCGTCCTTCAAAGTAATGGAGTCATTCTGGGAGACGGTGTCCGGCCGGATGGGACCGGGCTCGTTGACGAAGAATACTTCATCAATCTTGTGCAAGGGTGGGAGATTTTGATTCGGGTGATCAACAGTATCATCTCGCGACAAGTTTCGCGTGAGGTTCTCATACTCTTTGTAAATGCGATCTTTGCGAATGCCTTTAACATATTTGAACTTCCGGAGTCCCTTCCAGGAATGACGCTTGAGCACACGAAGATACTGATTGTTGTCGAGAGCAATGTTTCCGACGCGATTGATTTCATCAGAAAGGAACTGCATCTGGCGTTGATTGGCTTCAATGAAGTTTTTGATCAATTGCTGTGACCGAAGATTTACTTCAAAGTGATGGCAGTCCTTCTGAAATTTCTTCGAGATGTTGAGCTCATTGACTTCATGGCGCACCCCAACATATGTAGCAAAGATGTCGTTGGGTTTCCTTAGCAATTCCAAAGTTTCGCGCACTGGAGGTATGAAGAGCTTCGGATGATGTCTGGCCACAAAGTCATCATTTATGCCATGGTTTCAAACAGGCCGGAGCCAAGGAATATATGGCTTCAGCGTGAAGGGCAGTTCAGCAGCATGTACCAAGTTGCGAATGAAGCAATCTTCGAAGTCAAATACCAATCCAAGGGTAAGCTTCATAATTGCATGCCTTGTCTCAGGATATAGATTTGATTCCTCCGAAGCCGTACTCAATGGGATAAAATACTTCGACAAGATATAAAACCAAGTCTTGGAGATGAAGTTCAAGTGCTTCGGGCGAATATTTCCAGGAATGTAATCTTCTGTGACTTCAGTATCTAGCAATGTGGAAAATTGTTCTTCAGTCAGATCTAGCTCCATATGAATCTTTTCAAGTTCGCCAGTGTGCCTAGGTATATTGACAATTGCCATGAACTCTGCTGAAGACATTCGGAAGATTTCTCCTTGAATCATCCATACCAGTATCCATGTGCTGGGTTCATTTGCATCGCCCGAAACATTTAATGTGGCATAGAATTGCTTAATGAGTTCAGAATTGAAGGGAGTGCTCAAGGCAAACAACCGAGTCAAGTTCTAATTCTCAATGGTTTTGGCGATGTTCTGAAAGCATGTGGAAGTCGAAAGGCTTCGCATATCAAGGTATTGGTGGCGGAACAACACACCCTTCTGGCAGTAGACTTTTGCATACAGAATTTGTTGTTCTGCTGTCCAGAAGCGAAGATCATCAGCAGTTCTTTCGGAAGCATATGGTCTTACGCCAAAGAAACAGTGACGCTTCTTATGTTGTTCCAAATAGAACTCTGGTCCGTGCCGAGAAGAACAACCAGCGCCGTTGAAAAATAGGAAAAGTTTCACGAGGGTAATTTGATTCGAGTTGGTTGTCTTGGCATGGTTGGGAATGGGCACAAATCCTATGTAGAGGAGCGATTGGGTAAGCTCTTGAAGGACCAGCAGTCTGAGAGACTATCATAGCTTGCTCTTGCGAGGGATTTAAAATCTGCACTTGTTCATCTTCATCTTCTTGTGCTTCAGGATGGGGCACATGTGCTTCCAATTCCTGAGCAGTCCTGGCAGGGGAAAAGTCTCGGGAGCCGCGGGTTCTGGAGTTGGAGGGAGAGGGTTCATTTGCTTCCGGGCGAGGTGATGGCGGTGGTGCATGGAGCAGCAGGTGGGGTAGGAGTCCTTTGCGGTGCGGGGGATGGGACATGTGGTGGTGATGGAGAGCGAGGTGGAACGGGTGCAGGCGTTGGTGCTGTTGTTGGTGTTGGGGTTGGAGTTCGCTTGGGAGTTGGAGATTTTGGAGGCGGTGCGTGAGTGTGTGGAGCGGGGGTTTGCTTGGGAGTGGATGTGGTTGCTGGAGGAGTAGAAGTTTTGGTGGATGGTGCTGAAGCTTTTGGCTTGGGCTTGGAAGGCTTTGGTTGGGGAGCAGGAGTGGGAACTGCTTCAGTGTTTTCCTTCGGCTGGCTGGTAGGTTCATCACTTGTATCCATATCAGCAGCTAAGGCCAAAGTAACCTTCCGCCTCTTGGTTGTCTTCTTCTTCGGGGACGGGTCAGATGGCTTTGTTTCAGTGGGCTTTGCTACAGCTGGTTCCGCTTCCAGCGGGGCCTTACGCTTCCTGGAATCTCTTTCCATAATTGAAGCATTATGTGTTTTGACCATCTCGCCAACAGCAGCTTTGATCTTGCCTTTGAAGATGTTGATGTTTTCCTTGGTGGTGGTGTTCACATCAGTCACCTTCTTAAACATTTTCAGCGTGTGAACCTTGAATTCTTCATCTGTTTCAGTTCTGGCACGCTGCTGATAGTTGTAAATCTTTGCAGTTTCATCCTTGTCCCTTGAATGCAAATCCTTCAGCTGACTGATCATAGTTGTGATCATTGCTTCGATGGAGCCTGATATGTAGACTTCACTGAGATCAACAGCTTCCGGATCTTCTGCCTCACATTTCTTTCAAAGGGCTTCAGTCACGCCCAATTGATCCCATAGTTCTCCTTCACGGGGATCAGGGAATTGATGTTCACTATGGCGATCTTGCTCAGCATGAGCTTCAGTGAGTGAAATGCCTTTCTGCTTTAGCGGATTTTCTTCAACAGAAGGGTACATATCCACCTCGGCCTTCTTCTGGGGAGCCCTGGATGCTTTCTCAGCCTTCTTCGTTCTGAGACCATCAATAGTAGCATGCGTTTAGCTTCATGTTCTGCTAACTATTTGGATTCAACATCAGCTGTTTCTTCGTTTTTCTCGGCTTCAGCGAGCTTTCGCTTCGTCTCAACCTTCTCAGCAGCAAATTTGGCGGAGTCTAACTCCCTTTGCTTTCGTGCAGCTGCTTCTTCTTCCTTCTGCTTCTCAGCAGATTGACGGGAAAGAATGTTTCTTTCCAGAGCCTCCGCAAGGTCTTTCTGTTGCAGTTGTGCTTTAGTGGGATTTCTCTTCACTAAAGGGTTTGGAAATGCAGACTACTTAGGCTTCACTAGTGCAGCTGCCTTTGCAGTTTGTTGTTGCTTAGCAGGGTCATGCCTCTGCTTTGAGCGCCTCTCAGTGTTGAGGGTCTCAGCCGGTGGTTTGGAGGCCAAGGGCTTCGCAACCACCAAATTCGTCAAGTCTATGGTGGGGCGAGTTGCGGGCTTGTTAGTTGGGTCTTGGATCTTCAGCCCTTTTGCTGCAGTTGGTTTCTCTCCCGGCTTCTTCTTCTAAGGAATCTGAATCTTTGTTTCTTGGGAGGAGGTGCAACATCTTCGGACTCATCATCAGCATCTGATTCGTCATCTACTTCAACCATGGATTCAGACCTCAAGAGCGGCTTGCTCCTGCTTAGCTCGCTCTTCCTCATCAGTGAAGGCATGAGGAGGTGAAGTTGTCTTCTTTTTCAGCTTCCGCTTTTTCTTCGTGCTCGGGCCTTCTCCATGAGCTTTGGCAGCAGCTAACTTGGCTGCCATTTTCTCGGCCTTGAGCCTTTTCTTTTCAGTAGTGATTCTCAATTGCTTTTTCTCTTCAGGATAATCATCCGGAGTTTTGAGTATATTGGGATGAGGGAACTTCGGTGGGACTGGGTTATAAGGATGGCGATTTTCTTCAGTGTACTTGCCGCACATGTGTCAAGTATATCGGTATGGCGGACTAAAGGTGAATTGCATTGCCCATTTCCTGTCAGGGATACTTTTAAATTTGTACCACCTGATGGGCCAGTAGCGCCGAATTCCTTGTAAGAGAATCTTGCGCTGATCCTTGGTTTCTTCTTCAGGAGTGTCATGACCAAGATCCTTCCGAATGGATTCGGGAATGCCTCTAGCATTATTCGTTTCCTTTGTTCTGCCACCTCTTTTCTTCGGAGCATCTTGTTCGGCTTCATTGATGTGGTCAAGAACTGGGGAATCATTACCGAAGCCCGAATCTTCAGACATACTGTGAGGAAGCATAAGGTAACGAGGGAAAATAGACAAGTATGGACTGAGCACGAGCAAAAGTTTCGACCAAATTTTTTTTGACAAGAGATTCAGTGAATATGGGCGATGATTTCGGCCTGTTCTGAGCTAGACTTAGCAAATTCAATTTAGTCACAATGAACAGCAAACCCTAGCACAGAACAGAGGTCATCGAAGCCCTAATTGCTAACATGAATCGCAGAGGGAAGCTTTTGCTCAAACAAGATTCCTAAGGGATCAAAGATCCAGCAGATCGAAAGAACCTATCAAAAAACAACCTAAAATCTCTAAGAAAAACACATCCAATCTTTCGGGAAGAACAAGAACTAAGGAGAAACAGATCGGATCGGGCCCAACGTACCCTAACTTGGCGACGGAGGGCTGCTACGGCGACGACGAGCGGAGGAAGAGCTCGACGGCGGCGCGAAGTCCACGGCGGCGTCCGTCCGGCAGTGAAGCAGCGAGAACGTCGGCGGGGACGAGGAGCACGACAGTTCGCGAGAGGGATTAGGGTTTCGGAGAGATTGGTATTATCGGAAGCGTTTGCAGTCGCCGAGTGATGGGTATATATAGGGCTGGCCTGACAGGGGGTGTCAGGTCAGATCGGACGGCTACCAGCGACCGTCCCTCTGGATTCTACGGTGTGGATTTTGTGGCGTTTCGCGAGAAAATCTCAACGACCCGGATATGATGGGATATCAACGACCGAAGAAAAAGTCTTGGTCTTGAGTAAAAACTTTGATAAAATTGGAAGCATATGATTCAGAACTCAATGATGTTCGAAGCATAATACTTTCCGTTTCAAATGTGCTCATCCATTTTGGACAAATAGAAAAAGAACAGAGGGGGTAGGGTCCGAAACTTATCACCTCGAAGAAAAACCAATAGCGAAGCTAAAGGTGATAAGCATGGGGGACTAAATCCAGTCAAAATAAAAGATACAAATCGAAGCAAAAACAAATATCGAAACCATAAACACACAACGAAGTAAATTAATATATACATGGAGGTAAAGGTTCGGTCTTACAGTACATTTCGTGAGTCCGAAATATCGAGCTCACACCTTAACACACAGAACCTTTTCTCATCCAATGGTTTCGTGAAAATATCAGCCAGTTGATCTTCAGTTCTGACGTGACTAATCACAATATCTTCACGCTGAACATGATCATGAAGAAAATGATGACGAATGTCAATATTCTTCGTGCGAGAGTGCAGCACAGGATTGTGAGCAATTTTGATTGTACTCTCATTATCACATAGAAGGGGAATTTTCTTCACATGAATGCCATAATCCTTTAGCGCCTGCTTCAGCCAGAGAATCTGAGTACAACAGGACCCAGTAGCAATGTATTCGGCATCAGAAGTAGATATTGTTACACAGTTTTTCTTCTTGGAAACCTAACACACAAGTGATCTTCTAAGGAAATGACAAGTGCCTGAAGTAGATTTCCTATCAACCCGATCACCAGCCCAGTCAGAGTCAGAATATCCAATAAGACCAAACTGAGCTCCCTTGGGATACCACAAACCCAAGGTAGGTGTGTGAGCAAGATATCAAAGAATTCGCTTTACTGCAGTATGATGTGATTATTTTGGATTTGCCTGAAAACGAACACAAATACATACTAAAAGCATAACTTCAAGTCTAGATGCACATAAATATAAGAGAGAGCCAATCATAGACCGATATTTATTTTGATCGAAGGCCTTTCCCTTCTCGTCTGCATCTAGGAAGCCATTGGTAGGCATTGGAGTCTTGATCATTTTGTAATCAGTAAGTCCAAACTTCTTCAGGCAATCCTTGAGATATTTTTCTTGAGAAATGAAGGTGCCATTCTTCTGTTGATGGATTTGAAGTCCAAGGAACAACTTCAATTCACCCATCATGGACATCTCATATTTATTCGACATCATTTTGGCAAAAGTTTTGCTGATTTCAGTGTTAGTGCAGCCAAAAATAATATCATCTACATAAATTTGACACACAAACAAATCACCATTATAAGAACGAGTGAAAAGAGTTGGGTCAGTTGTTCCTGGTTTGAAGCCTTTCTTTAGAAGGAAGTCCTTCAGGGTGTCGTACTGATACGTCCCAAACGTATCTATAATTTCTGCTTGTGCCATACATGTTTTGTGTGACTTTGCCATGTTTTGCTTGAACTTTCATACACTTTTCAGCATATTTTGATTAACCTATTAACTCAGTGAACCCAGTTTCCAGTTCCTGTTTTCTGCTGTTTTGTATTTCAGGTTTTTCGGCCATTAAAAGTGCTCCAAAAATTCCGGAAAAATTATATAAAAAATCAGCGTCCCGGAAGCCTCCGGAAACACCAAGGAAGGAAGGGACGGCCACCACCAGGACTCCAGAAGGGTACATGGCGCGGCCCAGCCCTAGGCTGCGCCAGGCACCCTCCTGGCTGCCTGGTGGCCCCTTTGGGTGCCCCCTTTGGCCCCTATTTTACCCCTGAGGAGGAAATCCCTAATATCTAAGTACTTTCTCCAGAAGCGATTCCGATCTCTGCCGCCATCGAAAACTAGCTTCGAGGGTCACCAGGATCCTGCTCCGGCACCCTGCCGGGGAGGGCCTTGGCCCCCGGGGCCATCTTCATCAACTCTTCTTCCCCCATGATGCTTCTTGAGTAGTTCCCAGGAAGCACTCCCTGCCCGTCCAGAGGTGTATTCTAATTAAATGTTTGCTAATCAAGTCATTAAATCCTCACATAGCTTAAGGCATTCTCAACCAACCCATGTCTACAAGCATAGCAAATATATAGCAAGCACGTGCTAGGTTGTCTAAGCAAACAGGATATGATCATGCGGCTACCCTACCAGGTTTGCAGCAATAATAATATAAAACTTCCTACACATGCATAAGGTGATATTTGCTACATGCATAAGTAAAAATATAGTTTGTGAGATGGTCAATGTATGACTTGCCTTGATCCTGCTCGTGACGATCACAATCCTCACAATACGAAGCGTTGCACTCCGGGCAGTCTACACGATCAACCAGATTTGCAATCAATACACAGTTAACACATAACAATCATAAACAAGCATAGCAGAATAAACTCCAACATAACATCACGTAAAAAAATTTAAACAGTAGCTAAACGTAAAGTACACGTCACCATGAATCCAACGCAATTGGAATCGTCGAAAACGGTTGCACCGTTTGCAAACTACGGTCACCGGAACTTTGAATTTAAATTTGTAAAAATTAAAATTTGAAAACTAAAAACTTTTGAAAACATAAGTCTACTGGATAGGATATTTCGTAATGATCGCAACGCAAAAAGAATTAACTAAAATGAAGCTACGGTTTAAAAGATATTGCGAAAACGGTTCCAGTGTCTTTTCTGCCAAAAGGGCTAATCCGCAAATAAAATAACTTCTCTGTCGCGAACAGGTCCTTGACTACTGAGCGAACGGCGTCCACTCCGTCGAACAAACCGGCGAACGTCCGCTAAATAAATATACCGCGGTTAACCGGATCAAACCCTAACCCTAAATAAAAACCAACTCCGATCTAAAACGGACCGTCGGATTTCGATCCGACGGCCGTCGAGCGGCGGGGCGTACCGGCCCGAACCGGCGGGTGCTGGCGGCCGACGGTGGCGGCCCGGCGCGGCGACGGCCCGTGCGGCGGACGTGGCGGAGAGGCGGGCGGGGCGGCGGCTCACCTCGGCGACGGCGGACGGCGGCGGCGGCGGCGCGGGTCGGGCGGCGGCGCGATTCGGGTCGGGCGAAACCCTAAACCCCCGCGGGTCCGCGGGCATTTATAACCTGCCCCGGTAATTTTTTTTAATCCGAAACAGAAACGAAAACGGATGGGCGCAAAAAAAAATAGGACAGGCCCATTAGGACCAAAACAATTTCAGAAAAATAACGGATAATTATTTTTAATTTCCGTTTTCACGAAAACTTTTAAAATAATAAAATTGAATTTTTGGCATTACCAAAATATTTAATAAAAATAATAACTTTTGCAACTTATTTTTAAATACTTTTAAATACTTTTCTGGCAGTTTAAAAATACTGAAAAACTCCAAAAAAAAAGATTTTAAAATTTCCCGGAGCATAAATAAATTCCCGAAATATTTTTAGAAATTATTTAAACCCCAAAGTAAATTTAACAAGTCTCCAGAAAATATTTTAACTATTTTCCAACATTTCAAAAATGGGTATGAGTCATATTATATCCTCTCCAATAGAATTTCCTTACGTTGAAAAATATTTAAAATATTAATAAACTCCAAATAATGCAAAACTCCAGCCTGACATGCATATGATGATCTATTAACATCCGAATTTAGATACGCACGGTCTCCAACCTCGTAGGTTACCTCTTGATTCCATGAATTGGTGAAACTGTGAGATACGCACGGTCTCCAACCTCGTAGGTTACCTCCTTGCGCTTCGCATCTGCATAACTCTTCTACCTGGACTGTGCTATCTTCAGTCTATCACGAATCAACTTGACTTTCTCCTCAGCATCTCTGATCAGGTCAGGTCCGAAAAACTGACGCTCTCCTACCTCATCCCACATCAACGGAGTCTTGCACTTCCTGCCATACAGTAACTCGAATGGTGCCATCTGAAGACTAGCCTGGTAACTGTTGTTGTACGAGAACTCAGCATACAATAAGTTGTCATCCCAACTCGAACCATAATCCAACGCACAAGCTCTCAGCATATCCTCCAAGATCTGATTGACTCTCTCGGTCTTCTCATCTGTCTGAGGATGGAACGTTGTACTGAACTCCAGCCTAGTGCCCAAAGTCTCATGCAACGGAGTCCAAAACTTCGAAGTAAACTGAGTACCTCTATCGAACACAACCTTGCTTGGAACTCCATGCAAACACACGATCCTGGACATATAAATCTTGGCTAGCTTGGCACTGTTGTAAGTTGGCTTCACCGGGATGAAGTGAGCAACCTTGGTCAGACGATCAACAATCACCCAAATAGAATCATATCCTGACCGAGTCCTGGGTAAACCAGTAATAAAGTCCATACCTATCTGAACCCACTTCCAATCTGGTATAGGCAAAGGCTGTAACAATCCTGCTGGCTTCTGATGCTCAGCTTTGACTCTCTGGCAAACATCACAGGATGCAATATACTGAGCTATCTCTCCCTTCAGGCTAGGCCACCAAAATCTCTCCCTCAAGTCCAAATCCATCTTGGTATTCCCGGGATGAATAGCATAAGGTGAATCATGTGCCTCCCGAAGAATCAACTTCCTGATCTCTGCATCTTGTGGTACACAAATGCGCTTCTCAAACCAAATGGCTCCATGCTCATCCTCACGGAAACCCTCTGCTTTCCCTTTGGTCATATTCTCCTTTATCTCCTTAATTTCTGCATCACCATTCTGTGACGCCCCCAAAATCAATCCGTGTACAGTAATCATACACGCAGGGTACACGGCTGAGATTAGGGTGCCACGGTGAGAATATCACAGCACAACACTAAACACAAAAGGATAAACCAATATGTTACAATAAAGGGGAGGTCGCGCGGACCCGAATACATAAGTTATACAAACCATAATATCTGAGTGCAGACATAGTTAGTCAAGTTTTTCCTTAAGAAGGCTAGCACAAATAACATCAGAGATACAGATCGAAAAGGCAAGGACTCCTGCCTGGGATCCTCCGAAACTACTCCTGGTCCTGGTCAGCGGGGGTCTCGACGTATTAGTATCCGCCTCCGGGGTACTCCTGCTCCTGGGCTCCAACGTCGACTGCAGCGGCCGATCAGGCAAAACATAAAGGGGGAAATAAAGAAAAGGTGAGTATCTAGCATACCCGCGATTCTTACGTCCGCTACTAAGCATTATGCATTGTATAAAATGGAAAGGGGAGGCTGTATATAGTGGACTGCAAGATAGAAATCAGAATAAGGGTAAGAAGCTAGGCCTATCGAAGACTAGCATCTTCTGACGTGTCTTGTAGCATGAGAAGAGAAACAACCAACAGTTCAATAGCAGAAATGTAATAAATATGCAACAGAAGTTGTTGCAGCATTGTATAGTAGTAAGTTGTAATAATTAATAATAATAATGCCTCCGAGTTCCCTTCCTCGACTCCCTGTGAGGAAGAAGACCCGGAACCATACAATTTAATAGTAGTAGTTTCTAGTGGTAAGATCCAGCTTCAGCATAAAGCGTCATGTTACCGTGGACACGGCTATTCGAATAGATTAATCTTCCCTGCAGGAGTACACTGGCGTGACTCTACGACGCTCGGATCTCCAGGGTGGCGGGAACCTGGTTAGGGAACGCTCCACCAAAGCTATCCGACACAAAGTAGCCCCTCCTTCGGCAACCAACAGAGAGGTCATCCGCCGGACTATATCCTATGTATGCCGGGCTTCGGACCCTAACCCGAACGTACTCCTGCACGGTGCGTGACTTGCCGGTGAAGAAAAATCAAAGCAAATACAAATACACCGCTCGAGCAAGAGAAGACAACACCACTTCCCGGCAATCATCCCGCGATACTGCTGACGTCTGAAGACCCTCGAACGAGACTACGATGCAGGGGAGCCCACACTCCTCGTCCCACGTGTAGGTAGTGCGTACAAGCCAAAAAGGCTACTCAAGACATCCACCGAACCATTTAGCATTTTAATTAACCTGCGTGACAACCATTATCGTTGCCTCGACTTAACTGACCCGCGGTCAACGACAGCAATCAGGACCACTAGTACATCGGTGCCTGCCCTATCGTCCCACCAAATCTCTGCGGTTACCGACAAGGTGAACCGTCTCCTTACCTTGTCTCGCGTGTGCTCTTGGTAGAGCTCGACTTTTTGTAGTTTGGTAACTCTCACGAGATACGAGCAGGGGCCAAGCACGCCAGTAACGTCGGTCGTACCCTCCCTGTCGTTCCCGACAATATACCTCTCGCGGGCACCGTTGGGTCGCCCGACTTTCTTACCTTTAAGGACAACCGTTGCTCATGTACCTAGAGAGGCTATAAAGAGTCATCAACGAGTGGAGTACAAGGATTACTCCTTGATAGCTCACACTTGAGGGTGACTCGGCAGAGCCGAGCTAGGGGGCCTTAGGCGGTGTCTGCATTGTACCGTACCTGCGCAGTTGTATATATTGTATCCGTGTTCACTCACCTGAGTGGTCACGGCCCGCTAACTAATCCTAGCTAACAATGTGCAGGGCTCACAGCTGAATAATGCATAATTAATAATAGGCAGCATAGGATAAAGTAAAGGTACATCAAGGGGCGACAAAATCATGCTATGCAATTGAATAGGATTGTAATCGTAGCAGCAGCAGTAACAATGCCTAGTGCAAGAAATTACGGAAATATAGGTGATATCTGGGGAAGAGAATGGCTCTGCTTTCCTGGAAGCTCAACGGTAGGGGTAGGGTCGTCGACGAAGTAGTCGTACCCGGCAGCAGTGTAGTCGGCGGTAGCAGTGGGGTCTACCGGAGAATAAAGGGGGGAGAAATAGTAAATATAAAGCAATTATAGAAAACAAATGATTTACATGACGTATGCAATGTTAACGGTGTTCTAACGCAGTGCAAGGTGTATTGCTCGGAGCGGGAATTCATCCGGGGATGAACTGCCACCTCCGGGTGATTACCGGAAAGGGTGTCCGAAGGGGTGCCGAAGGTGTCGTGGACATCCGACACATGTGTGGTTGGTGTATCAGGGTTAGTTGATCTATTCCGAACAACTTTTGTGTTCGAAACAAATTCATCTGGGTACTTTAGCAGTACCGGACAATTTATCCGACAAACGGTCCGGAGGGGGACGGTTCGATGTTCGTTGTGTTAGAGGGGTGTGGTAGACATACGGATAGCGTATCCGTATTCGTTATATTTTTCTGATCAATTTTCATGTATAAAGTTTTTGAACCAGACTTACGGTTTAAAAGATATTGAATTTCCAAATTTAAATAAATTTAAATCAATTTCTGGATTTATTTTATTAATTAAATTCCAACATTATCCACAGAGGGTTGATTGGTCAAACCTGACTAGTGGGACCCACTAGTCAGCCTCACATGCTAATAAAACATTTTAATTAAATCTAATTACCCACTGGACCCACATGTCAATCACTACTGTTTTATAATTTCTTTTAATTAATCTAATTACTAGTGGGGCCCCGGTGTAAGCCTAACAGTACTAACTAACAGTTATTTAAACTAACTCATGCCTAGGGCCCACCATTCATAGAGTGGGGTAAACTAACAGTTTTTAATTTGTTTTAAACTCAGATTAATTAACGAGGGACTGGCCCACATGTCATACACGGAGTTAACTAACAGGGGTTATTTCCTTTTTTTAACGGCGATTAGTGGCTAATTAAGCCAGAGGGTCCACACGCCAGTGGGTGAACCCACTGGGTTTAGCCCGTGCCTGGCCACGCCGAGGACCGGAGCACGGTGGCGCCGTCTGGGAGGGTACTCCGGCGACCAATTTGAGCGGCGCTGGGCGGAATCGAACGTGGCGGGGAGCGCGCATCGTGGGGAGGCCATGGAAAGCCGTGAGGTGGCCGGAGACAGGGGCAACGGCGAGCGCGGGCGGCGGCCGGAGCGTGAGCTCGCGGTCATGGAGCTATAGGCATGGGGAGGAGAAGGGAAAGGTCAGGGGAGACCGCACGCTCACCGGGAGGGAGCTGGAGCAGGAGGAATAGCTGGGGAAGGCGGGAGTTGAGGTTCACGGCGCCAATGGCGCGGCGGCCGTGGTGGAGGGAATCCGCCCGATTCGCGGCCTCCGGCGTGCCCCCACCCGAATTGAAGCCGGGGGAAGATGTAGACGACGACGAAGGGCTGCTTGGACACGTCAGTTGGGACGAGGAGGTGCAGTGGCCATGCAAGCTCACGGGCAGGCGTCCAGGGCGGTTTCTGCCTGGCGCGAGGAGGAAGAAAATGGGGGGGTGGGGGAAGGCGTCGGCTCGATCTAGGGTTTCGGGACGGGCTGGGGTGGCCTCGGTCGTTCTTATCCCGCCGGAGGGGGGATGGATGGTCGCCATGGCGACCTGGCCATGGCATGGCCGGCTCAGATGGTGACCACGGGGTCACCATGAGCAGTGGTTGAAGAAGACAGGGGGGGTTTGCCCGGGTGGGCTTGCTGGGCTGGTGGCCCAGGGGGGAAGGGAGGGGACTGGGCCTCGGGCCGGATTAGGCTAGGTTAGTTTAGTTTCTTTTTCTTTTTCTTTTTCTGTATTTCTTTTATGTTTGCATTTTGTTTAGCTAGGTTTTGATTTTTGTCAATAGTGAAACTTGCCCCAATATTTATGTTGCATATATTAGAGGTGCCACAAAAGGTTTTGTACTTTTATAAATTCGTTTGCATTTTTGTTTTATTAAAAAGGTGTTAAATACCACTGTTTTGGCTACTGTTTGAATTGTTTGATTTATTTTATAGCTTAATAAATTCCCATACCCACATGGACATGGTCCACTGAATATTGGTGATTTAACAAAAGTGGTTTCAAAATTTTTGGACAAAGTTAATTGTCACATGATTTTCGATATTAACCAAAAGGCATTTTGAATTTGTTTAATGGCAAAGATGATTAAGAAAAGAATTAGCAACAGTGGTTAACAACAGTAATAGTCATTACAAAAATGATTACTATTACAGTCACTGAGGGTGTTACACCTTGTGAGCTTCTCTGATTCTTTCCAACAGATTTGGCTTCACCTCCAATGTTGCCACATATCCCTTAGGAACTATCTCCATCCTGAGATTCTTGAACTGCTCACATAACTCAAGTGGAACATCCTCAACATTAGCAACAATGATATGACTCTTATGGCTCAATGCATCAGCCACCACATTCGCCTTACGAGGATGATACTGCATATTCAAATCATAATCCTTAATAAGCTCCAGCCATCTACTCTGCATGAGATTTAACTCCTTCTGAGTAAAGATATACTTCAAACTCTTATGATCAGTAAACACATAACAATGATTACCAACAAGATATTGCCTCCATGTTTTCAATGCATAAACAACTGCAGCTAACTCCAAATCATGCGTAGGATAGTTCTGCTCATGGTTCTTAAGCTGACGTGAAGCATAAGCAACAACTCTACCCCCTTGCATCAAAACACAACCAAGTCCTCGACGAGATGCATCACCATATACTTGGAAATCCTTATGTATATCCGGCAAAAATAAAATAGGTGCAGTTACTAACCGTTTCTTCAACTCCTGAAAGCTGGTTTCACATTCCTTGCTCCAATCAAACTTATTCTCTTTCTTCAACAACTCTGTCATTGGTTTTGCAAGCTTGGAGAAATTCTCAATGAACCTCCTATAATATCCTGCAAGCCCCAAGAAACTGCGAATGTCCCCAACTGTCGTGGGTGTCTCCCATTCTGTAACCGTTGAAACCTTGGATGGATCCACAGCTACTCCTTCTCCTGACACAACATGTCCAAGGAATCCTACCTCCTTCAACCAAAACTCACACTTGCTGAACTTGGCGTACAATTTGTGCTCCCTGAGCTTCTCCAATACCAAACGCAGATGTGCCTCATGCTCTTGCTCATTCTTGGAATACACCAATATATCATCAATGAACACCACAATGAATTTATCCAAGAACTCCATAAACACCGTGTTCATCATATTCATGAAGTATGCAAGAGAATTAGTCAATCCAATTGAGATAACGGTATACTAATACAATCCATACCTTGTAGTAAAAGCAGTCTTCGGAATATCCTTCTCCCGAATCTTCACTTGATGATAACCAGAACGAAGGTCAATCTTAGAAAATACACAAGCTCCCTCCAACTAGTCAAATAGATCATTAATCACCGGTAAAGGATACTTCTTCATGATAGTAACATCATTCAGAGAATAGTAATCAACACACATCCTCTGGGTTCCATCCTTCTTCTCAACAAACAACACTTGAGACCCCCAAGGTGACGAGCTTGGGCGAATGAATCCCTTTGCCTGCAACTCTCTAATCTGCTCCTTCAACTCTGCAAGTTCATTAGCGGGCATCCTATACGGTCTCTTAGCAATAGGCCCCGTGCCTGGTATTAAATCAATAAGGAACTGAATCTCCCTATCCGGTGGCATACCTGGCAACTCCTCTGGAAACACATCCGGATAATCCCTTACAACACGCACATCATCCAGGCTACCCCCCTTAAGAGAATTCACCTGAGCGTGCTGATGCTTATACTTGGATACATATCTGATCTTCTGCCCAGTCGGTGTACGGAGAGTGATGGACCGACTGGAACAATCAATAACACCTTGGTACTTGGCTATCCAATCCATGCCCAATATAACATCCAAACCTTGTGACTTCAATATAATCAACTCTGTAGGAAAATCATGCTTCACTATGGCTAGGCTCATCTGATAGCATCACAAACTAGCTGACATCTCCGCTCCCGGGGAACTTATGAGCATAGATGACTTAAGAACTACGGTAGGTAACTCATGCTTATCCGCAAATACCCTCGATATGAATGAATGCGATGCACCAGAATAAAAAAGAACAAGTGCGGGTACTGAATTGATAAGGAACTTACCAATCACAGCATCAGGCTCATCATAAATATCCTCCATGTTGACATGGTTCACATGCCCCTTGTTGAAAGGATTGGGCTTGCTGACTCCAGAATTCCCATTGTTGTCCTTGTTCTCTGGACACATGTTGGAGTAGTGTCCCACCTTCCGGCACTTGAAACACTGAACTTGACTAAGGTCCTTCTGAGCATTCACCACTTGACGGTTCTGGTTGTAGTTCCCTCTATTTCCATTTCCTTTCCCATTTCCATTGCCATTGCCACTCTTGTGCCCATTGTGATGATTGTGGCCATTCCCTCCATTATGATTGTGTCCATTGCCTCCATGATGGTTATGTCCATTTCCACCATGATAATGATGTACATTCCCACCATGATGGTTATGTCCTCCATTCCCATTATAGGACGTCCGCTTCTTCTGCTGTGGCCCAGAGTTGTACTTGTTGTTGTTGTTGCTGCTGCTGTACTTCCTCTTGCGGTACTCCATAGCCTGATGTTTCCCTTCCAGCACAATGGCCTTATCAATGAGTCCTTGGCAATTGTTGAAAGTAGCCACCGTCAACTGAACTCCCAACTCATCGTTGAGACCCTCCAAGAACTTCTCTTGCCTAGCTGCATCTGTGTTGGCATCATTTGGAGCATAGAGAGCAAGCTTGTTGAATTCCTCTACATACTCCGCTACTGTGCGGCCTCCTTGGCGCAAGCTGCGGTACTCCTTCTTCTTCAAAGTCATGGCGCCTACAGAGACATGTGCGGCGCGAAACGCAGCCTGAAACTGCGCCCAAGTGATGGTGTCTATGGGATAATTCATCAAGTAGTTGTCCCACCATGCAGCGGCAGGACCCTCCAGCAAATGTGAGGCAAACCTCACTCTCTCTTCCTCAGTACACCCAACTGTCTCCATGTTCCGGCTCACTGAACGAAGCCAGTCATCCGCCACTATGGGTTCAGCCTCAGGAACCTCGGAAGCGTGTCCACAGGTGGTGGTGTTGGTGGTGGTGGTGGTGCATTGTTGTTGTTGTTTCCCATATTCTGAGTGAGCAACTGGATCAACTGAGCTTGTCCTTGAAGTAACTGTTGCATATAAGCTGGCACTTCATTGTTGTTGTTCCCATTTCCCATGGGATCACGTCTCGGCGGCATCTGTTGGGTAAGAATAGGTAAGTTGTAGAAAGAAAGTAGCTAGGGAAATATATCCTACCCCATATGCTTATTATGATCAAGACAACATATACATATACATCATATCATCCCACACAATCATCATACAACTATCACCAATCATCAATCATCAATATCATCAAGTAAAAGCACTCATACCAATAAGAAAATACAATCACACCATATAGTCTCAAAATATATTGCATAACTGATATAAGATCCTCAACACAACCACGGATAATATAAGATTATATCAAGAAACCTAGTATTGCCATACCAAATAAGTCGACATGGTCAAATACGCTAACACGATAACAATAGTAATCTGATTGTCGGTGAAGTAATTCCGAACGCTGTCTTTGCTAAACAGCATGCGGTATTCGCGCCCGCTAATGCGGTTGCGCCTCTTGGGACTCGGTTCATCTTCTTCTGCCAAAGTCTCCAGTTCGGGTTCCGCTTCTTTTTCTTCAACACCATTGGCCTTCAGCTTGTCCTTCAGCCTCTTGATCTCCGCTTGCATCTCCATCCCCTCATTCTTCAGCTTGTTGGTGTCCCTCTTGAGCTTGGTGTTCTTCTGCTGCAACTCAGTGATGGCATAGAGATCCGACTGGGTGCTCTTCTCCAGGTTGTGGATGTGGTTCTCCAGGCTCTGGATAAAGTAGGCAGTTGTACCTGGCCAAATGGTCCCAGGAACATACTTGAACTTCTTTGGCCATATGTTCCCCGATGGAAGGATCCTGGTCATCTCCTCGTACACCGTACCCTTTAGCCGGCCGGCATACCGGTCGACGATGCGTCCAAGAGCCATGTGAGCGGCTATGCGCAAACACTGCTCCTTCTCCGGGGCATGCGCCTCGAATGACTCCGTGATCACCCTTTCTTCCATCATGCTTCCTAGGAGAAATGTCTCCACTTGCTAGTAGTCATGGGCTCCGCTTGTCTCCACTATGTCCGGCTGAAAGATTGGCGCATAGATGTTCAGGTAATGGCAAATCCCCCTGAGCTCAGGTCCAAACGCCATGGAGCGGTATGACAAAGTGGTCATCTATAATCAAAGAGAGAAAAGGCAAGATTAGAACAGCTATGAATACGAGATAGAGATGGTAAGTAAGTACAAGACAGAGTGATATAAAGTAATGTTTTCATTCCTATGGCTTTTCTAATCCATTTTCTAGGGTCACGTCCTACAGTGAACACACTGCTCTGATACCATCTGTAACGACCCAATTCACATAGAATTGAAGTCTCTGTGATCAAGTGCCAGTCCCTGGATCGAACTCGCTGACACACAAAGTATCATAGATGTATATCAAAGTACAAGTGCATCATTATTACAACGTATGATCCTGAACCAATTAAATAACAAGTTGCATAGCTCAAGGCTAGCTTATTCAACATATATATAGCGGAAGCAAAAGCAAATAACGAGGAGTCCCATCAACATCCACAAGCGAACATGCTGAGTGTAGACCCGCAACCCTAAACACACCTTACTGGTCGTCAGAAAAACCTGCAACACCGAAGGTTACAGCCCGACAACGGGTCAGTACATCTGATTTGTACGACAAGTCACACGGAAAAGGATATAACAGACCTATCACTACATGCAAGGTAAGTCAAAGGAAAGGCTTATGGTTTTGTTTTGCAGAAAGCCGATTTTTCCCAATCTACCTAGTCAAAATTTTAGTTTAACTTACTACTTAAGATCGAACTGGGCACACCAGTTCCAATCCACACCCTTTATGAAATCTTTCCCACTCAAGTTATTATGGTGATTCATATGTCAAGATCCTCCAGTAACAGTAATGTCTAGTAGCTCAAGGATGTCCATAACCGGGGACACGGCTAATCATGATTATTTTTTACTCTGCAGAGGTTAGTACACTTTCCCCGCTGGACTCAACCCGAAGATTGAGACGAAGTCTTTCAGAAGAGGTCACCTACACCCAATGGAAAGCCAGTACCACCTATCACATCTACATCTGCTAGCTTTGCACGGGAGAGGCTTCCTACATCGTACTCAACTAAGCCAGAGCCCATATGGCCAGCGGCTGTACATGGAAGCTCCTAGTCACCAAGTATGTCTGATCTTTTTGAGCCTGGACGGTAGATACCATGACATACTATCGACCACCAAAACCAACCATTAGGGGTACAACCTGGTCTCGCCCTTAGTTAAGGCACGAGCCCCCAGGAAGCACTCCCTGCCCGTCCTGAGGTGTATTCTAATTAAAGGTTTGCTAGTCAAGTCATTAAATCCTCACATAGCTCAATGTATTCTCAACCAACCCACGTCTACAAGCATAGCAAATATATAGCAAGCACATGCTAGGTTGTCTAAGCAAACAGGATATGATCATGTGGCTACCCTACCAGGTTTGCACCAATAATAATTTAAAACTTCCTACAAATGCATAAGGTGATATTTGCTACATGCATAAGTAAAAATATAGGTTGTGAGATGGTCAATATATGACTTGCCTTGATCCTGCTCCTGACGATCACAATCCTCACAATACGAAGCGTTGCACTCCGGGCAGTCTACACGATCAACCAGAGTTGCAATCAATACACAGTTAACACATAACAATCATCAACAAGCATAGCAGAAGAAACTTCAAAATAACAGCAGGGAAACAAGTTAAACAGTAGCTAAACGTAAAGTACTCGTCACCACAAATCCAACGCAATTGGAATCGTCGAAAACAGTTGCTACGTTTGCAAACTACGGTCACCGGAACTTTGAATTTAAATCTATACAAATTCAAATTTGAAAACTAAAAACTTTTGAAAACTTAAGTCTACTGGATAGGATATTTCGTAACGATCGCAACGCAAAAATAATTAACTAAAACGGAGCTACGGTTTAAAAGATATCGCGAAAACGATTTTGGGGTCTTTTCTGCCAAAAGGGCTAATCTGCAAATAAAATAACTTCTCTGTCGCGAACAGGTCCCCGGCTACGGAGATAACGACGTCCACTCCGGCGAACAAACCGGCGAACGTCCTCTAAATAAATAAACTGCGTTTAACCGGATCAAACCATAACCCTAAATAAAAACCAACTCTGATCTAATACGGACCGTCGGATTTCGATCCGACGGTCGACGAGCGGCGCGGCGGCGGCCCGTGCAGCGGCGCGCGGCGCAGCTCGCGGCGGCCGTGGCGGGGAGGCGGGCGGGACGGCGGCGGGCGGCGGCGCGATTCGGGTCGGGCGAAACCCTAACCCCCCGCAGGTCCGCGGGCATTTATAACCCGCCCCGGTAATTTTTTTTAATCCGAAACAGAAACGAAAACGGCTGGGCGCAAAATAAAAACAGGACATGCCCATTAGGCCCAAAACAATTTTAGAAAAATAACGGGTAATTATTTTTAATTACCGTTTTCACCAAAACTTTTAAAATAATAAAATTGAATTTTTGGCATTACCAAAATATTCAATAAAAATAAAAACTTTGCAATTTTTTTATTTTTATTTTTATTTTTAACGAATATTTTGGTAATGCCAAAAATTCAATTTTATTATTTTAAAAGGTTTGGTGAAAACGTAAATTAAAAATAATTATCCGTTATTTTTCAAAAACCGTTTTGGGCCTGCTGGGCCCTGTCCTGTTTTTATTTTTATTTTGCGCCTAGCCGTATTCGAGTCGGTTTAAAAAATCAGAGAGAAGGGTGTTGTTAAATAGCTCCGTTAGGGTTAGCTTATTTCTTTTTCGAGATTAAGTTAGCCCCTAACCCTAATCCGCGGGACCCGCCGCCGCCGACGTCATCGCCGGAAGTTTGCCGGAATCTCGCCGGAAGATCGCCGGAGTTCGTTTTTCTCGCCGCCAGTAATCACCTCGCGCCGCCCCGCCTCCCTAGCCCGCCGTCCCCGCCACCGTAGCGCGCCGCGCCGCCACCCCCAACCCCGTGCCGCCGTCGCCGCTTGGCCGCCGCCGGCGAGCCTGCGAGCTCGCCCCGGCCACGGGAGCAGCCGCCCCTGTGCGCCCCGCTGCCGCGCCCCTGTGCGCGACTTGCCGCCGCCCCTGACCCGCCGGCCCTCGGCCGGAGTTCGCCGCCGGCCAGAGTGGCCGCTGCCCATCGCCCCGTGCCGAGTCGTGCTGCCCATGGCCGCCGGCCTTGCCCGTGAGGAAGAGGAGAGATATTTGGAAAAAAAACGCGTTGAAATTTTTTTCCAGATCTGGTCAACCGTTGACCAGGGACCCGATCGCGTTTTTCGCGAATTTTTATTTACGAGTAGGTCCTTTTGCAGATTGGACCCCGATACCATCTCGATACCGTTTTCGCGGTTACGTTTTAACCGTAGCTCAGAATTAGGTGATTCCAGTTGCGTTGCGACCGTGTCGAAAAGTTCTAGCCATTAGACTAAGTTTTGCAGAAGTTTGAAGTTTTCAAATTTGAATCCCAAGCAGATTCAAATTTGAACTTCCGGTAGCCGTATCTTTTAAACGGTGCGCCCGTTTGCGCCGTTTCTTTTTGCGTTAGTTTTCTTTTGTCAAGTAGTTTAAGTTCAGCTTCTGTTAGGCAAGTTTTGCTACTGTTATTTGTATGTTTATTACTGTTTGTGCATATTTGTGTTGAATATATGTTGATTGGTGCTATGTTTGCTCGTATAGATTGTCTAGAGTGCAAAAAGGATCAGAGATAATTGTTAGAGTACTCCAACACCGTTCAAGGAAAGTTTCACTTTTGGTTATGCTCATCCTATGTTTCTACACATGTGAAATATTACTACCTTATGCTGAAACCTGGTAGGATAGCCACATGTTTTGATTCATCATTACATCCAAAGCTCTTGTGATTTAGTACTTCTTGTGCTATATGATTATATGCTTATTGTTGCAATGATAATCATGGGGGAAAATTATTGTGTTACTCAAGTGTTGCAACAACATTATTATTAGTAAAATAGTAACTTGTATTTGAGGTACTGTATAGTGGTATTGCATCCTGAGGGCTCTGTAATATTCACGTACGATTGTTTGTGTGGCATTGCACCCTGAGGGCTCTGCAATGTTCACTTGGTGTCTAGGTAGGTGGCACTGTATCCTGAGGGCTCTATAGTGTTCACGATAGGGTGATGTTGCATCCTGAGGGCTCTGTAACAGTCACAAATGTGTTTGTAGTGGCATCGTATCCTGAGGGCTCTATGATGTCCACGAATAGGAGGTACGTGTGGAATTGTATCCTCAGGGCTCTACAATATTCACGAAAGCATGATCCCGAGGGCTCTCATGGCTGCCATTAGAAATCCTATCATCCTGAGGGCTCTCATAGGAGGTTAGTTAGATGTTGACCTTTGTGGGTTGATATTAAATTGAGAGGATAAAAATGTTGAGTGGTAAGTAGAAGTAGATGAATACCAACTTTATGTACAACAAACCTAGCTTGACTCATGCTCTTGTTTTGAAATTACTTGTAGGATTTGTTTTATCACTTTTGTTACTTGCCATACAAATCAGATGTACTGACCCGTGTTCGGGCTGTAACCTTCGTGTTGCAGGTTTCTCAGAAGATTAGTGTGTTATGATAGGGTTGCGAGTCTACACTCAGCATGTCGCTTGTGGATGTTGATGGGACTCCTCGCTACTAGTTTTGCTTCCGCTATAGTTATATTGAATAAGCTAGTCTTGAGCTATGCAAGTTGTTAATTGTTTTGAATTCTGGATCATACGATGTAATAATGATGCACTTGTACTTTGATATACATCTATTATACTGTGTGTGCTAGCGAGTTCGATCCAGCGACTGGCACTTGAGCACAGAGACTCCGATTCTATGTGAATTGGGTCGTTACAGATGGTATCAGAGCAGTGTGTTGACTGTAGGACGTGACCCTAGAAAATGGATTAGAAAAGCCATAGGAGTGAAAATCTACCTTGCAACCTTTTTTGCCTACTTATTAGTCTTTACTCTCGTATTCATATCTTCATTCATTGTTGACTATCTTCTCTTTTAAATTGTAGATGACCCTTGCATTCATGTTAGTTTTACATGAGAAAGATTAGTTGGCAGACCACCATTTTTAAGATAATTTATCGTTATGTGTCTAGTTGATTTTAGGATTGTTTGTGCTTGTGTGGCTTGTGTGTTTGCTGGAGCTTGATTGTTATTGTGTGCTTATGGGTAGTGATTCCCTTAGACCTGTTTATATCTAAACCTTACCTCTGCTCACCCACCAGATGCCGCCAAGACGTGATCCTACGGGCAAGGGAACAACAACAATGAAGTGTCAGCCTACATGCAACAGTTACTTCAAGGACAAGCCCAGTTGATCCAGTTGCTCACTCAGAATATGGGCAACAACAACAACAATGCGCCACCCCCACCCCCACCTGTGGACACGCTTTCTAGGTTCCTGAGGTTAAATCCTCAGAGGTTCTCTAGAACTCCTGAACCAATTGTGGCGGATGACTGGCTTCGCTCAGTGAGCCGGAACATGGATACAGTTGGTTGTACTGAGGCAGATAGAGTGAGGTTTGCCTCACATTTGCTGGAGGGTCCTGCCGCAGCATGGTGGGACAACTACTTGGTGACTTATCCCATCGACACCGTCACTTGGGCGCAGTTTCATGCTGATTTTCACGCCGCACATGTCTCTGCAGGCGCCATGTCTTTGAGAAGAAGGAGTTCCGCAGTTTGCGCCAGGGAGGTCGCACAGTAGCGGAGTATGTGGATGAATTCAACAAGCTCGCCCGCTATGCTCCAAATGATGTCAACACGGATGCAGCCGGGCAGGAGAAGTTCTTGGAGGGTCTCAATGATGAGTTGGGGGTTCAGTTGACTGTGGCCACCTTTGCAAATTGTCAGGAGCTTATTGATAGGGCTATTGTACTTGAGGGAAAGCACCACGCCATAGAAAATCGCAAAAGGAAGTACAGCAACAACAATGACAAGCATAACTCATGAGTTCATTAGAAGCCTCGTACTACATCAACATACCCTGATGTGCATAATGAACAGGGCAAGCAACATGGCCACGGATATAACTCAAATGGAGGGGACGCCAATCAACCACACACCCCTTCGACGCACAGGAGGGATATGAGCAAAGTAGTCTGTTTCAATTGTAAGAGGCCTGGACATTACGCAAGAGACTGCACTGAACCAGCTAGTGGGAATGGGTATTGTGGAGAAAAGAAGCCTGGTCTTTTTGAAAGAGAGCACGTGAATCATGTCAATGTGGGGAAGTCTGGACGAAAGAGGTGTGATCATGTGGAGAGAGGTCATATGAATTACCTCGATGTGGGAAGTTTCAATAAAGCATCAGACTTGGAATCCGGTAAGATTCTAATCAAGACCTAGTATTGTGTTCATTCCTTACAGTAATGGTGCATCACATTGCTCATATCAAGTTGAAAATAAGCATGGATTTTTCCATAAGGGGTTGATTTTGGATTTCTCTAGATACCAATCTTTAACCATTGCTAGCCAACTCGAATCTCGAGGACGAGATTCATTTTAAGGGGGGTAGATTTGTAACATCCCAATTTTTACCAATTTGGATGTTAATAGATCATCATATGCATGTAATGCTGAAGTTTTGCATTATTTGGATTTTATTAATATTTTAAACATTTTTCAACTTAAGGCAATTTTATTGGAGAGGATATAATATGACTTATCCCCATTTTTGAAATGTTGGAAAACAGTTTAAAATATTTTCTTGAGACTTTTTAATTTTACTTTGGGGTTATAAATAATTTCTAAAAATATTTTGGGAATTTATTTATGCTCCGGGAAATTTTTAAATCATTTTTGGAGTTTTTCGGTATTTTTAAATTGCCGAAAAAGTATTTAAAAGTATTTAAAAATTAGTTGCAAAGTTTTTATTTTAATTGAATATTTTGGTAATGCCAAAAATTCAATTTTATTATTTTAAAAGGTTTGGTGAAAACGGAAATTAAAAATAATTATCCGTTATTTTTCTAAAACCGTTTTGGGCCTGCTGGGCCCTGTCCTGTTTTTATTTTTATTTTGCGCCTAGCCGTATTCGAGTCGGTTTAAAAAAAACAGAGAGGAGGGGGCTGTTAAATAGCTCCGTTAGGGTTAGCTTATTTCTTTTTCGAGATTAAGATAGCCCCTAACCCTAATCCGCCGGACCCGCCGCCGCCGACGTCATCGCCGGAAGTTCGTCGGAGTTTGCCGGAATCTCGCCGGAAGATCGCCGGAGTTCGTTTTTCTCGCCGCCTGTAATCACCTCGCGCCGCCCCGCCTCCCTAGCCCGCCGTCCCCGCCACCGTAGCGCGCCGCGCCGCCACCCCCAGCACCGTGTTGCCGCCGCCGCTTGGCCACCGCCGGCGAGCCCGCGAGCTCGCCCCGGCCACGGGAGCAGCCGCCCCGCTGCCGCTCCCCTGTGCGCGACTTGCCACCGCCCCCGACCCGCCGGCCCTCAGCCGGAGTTCGCCGCCGACCGAAGTGGCCGCTGCCCGCCGCCCCGTGCCGAGCCGTGCTGCCCATGGCCGCCGGCCTTGCCCGTGACGAAGAGGAGAGAGATTAGGAAAAGAAACGCGTTGAAAAAAAAGTCCAGATCTGGTCAACCGTCGACCAGGGACCCGATCGCGTTTTTCGCAAATGTTTATTTATGAGTAGGTCCTTTTTGCAGATTGAACCCCGATGCCACCCTGGTACCGTTTTTGCGGTTACTTTTTAACCGTAGCTCGGAATTAGGTGATTCCAATTGCGTTGCGACCGTGTCGAAAAGTTCTAGCCAGTAGACTAAGTTTTGCAGAAGTTTGAAGTTTTCAAATTTGAATCCCAAGCAGATTCAAATTTGAAATTCCGATAGCCGTATCTTTTAAACGGTGCGCCCGTTTGCGCCGTTTCTTTTTGCGTTAGTTTTCTTTTGTCGAGTACTTTAAGTTTAGCTTCTGTTAGGCAAGTTTTTCTACTGTTCTTTGTATGTTTATTACTGTTTGTGCATATTTGTGTCGAATATATGTTGATTGGAGCAATGTTTGCTCGTATAGATTGTCTGGAGTGCAAAAAGGATCAGAGATAATTGTTAGAGTACTTCAACACCGTTCAAGGCAAGTTTCACTTTTGGTTATGCTCATCCTATGTTTCTACACATGTGAAATATTACTACCTTATGCTGAAACCTGCTAGGATAGCCACATGTTTTGATTGATCATTACATCCAACGATGTTGTGATTTAGTACTTGTTGTGCTATGTGATTATATGCTTATTGTTGCAATGATACATGGGGGAAAATTATTGTGTTATTCAAGTGTTGCGACAACATTATTATTAGTAAAATAGTAACTTGTATTTGAGGTACTGTAGAGTGGTATTGCATCCTGAGGGCTATGTAATATTCACGTACGATTGCTTGTGTGGCATTGCACTCTGAGGGCTTTGCAATGTTCACTTGGTGTCTAGGTAGGTGGCACTGTATCCTGAGGGCTCTACAGTGTTCACGATAGGGTGATGTTGCATCCTTAGGGCTCTGTAACAGTCACAAATGTGTTTGTAGTGGCATCGTATCCTAAGGGCTCTATGATGTCCACGAATAGGAGGTACGTGTGCAATTGTATCCTGAGGGATCTACAATACTCACGAAAGCATGATCCCGAGGGCTCTCATGGCCGCCATTAGAAATCCTATGATCCTGAGGTCTCTCATAGGCGGTTAGTTAGCTGTTGACCTTTGTGGGTTGATATTAAATTGAGATGATAAAAAAGTTGAGTGGTAAGTAGAAGTAGATGAATACCAACTTTATGTACAACAAACCAAGCTTGACTCATGCTCTTGTTTTGAAATTAGTTGTAGGATTTGTTTTATCACTTGTGTTACTTGCCGTAAATATCAGATGTACTGACCCGTGTTCGGGCTGTAACCTTCATGTTGCAGGTTTCTCAGAAGATTAGTGTGTTATGATAGGGTTGCGAGTCTACACTCAGCATGTCGCTTGTGGATGTTGATGGGACTCCTCGCTACTAGTTTTGCTTCCGCTATAGTTATATTGAATAAGCTAGCCTTGAGCTATGCAAGTTGTTAATTGTTTTGAATTCTGGATCATACGATGTAATAATGATGCACTTGTACTTTGATATACATCTATTATACTGTGTGTGCTAGCGAGTTCGATCCAGGGACTGACACTTGATCACAGAGACTCCGATTCTATGTGAATTGGGTCGTTACAAGCTTGGGGATGTTGATACGTCCCAAACGTACCTATAATTCCTGCTTGTGCCATGCATGTTTTGTGTGACTTTGCCATGTTTTGCTTGAACTTTCATACACTTTTGAGCATATTTGGACTAACCTATTGACTCAGTGCACCCAGCTGCCAGTTCCTGTTTTTTGTTGTTTTTGTATTTAAGGTTTTCCGGCCTTTAAAAGTGCTCCAAAAATTCCAGAAAAATTATATAAAAAATCTGCGTCCCGGAAGCCTCCGGAAACACCAAGGAAGGAAGGGAGGGCCACCACCAGGACTCCAGAAGGGTCCATGGCGCGGCCCAGCCCTAGGCCGCGCCAGGCACCCTCCTGGCTGCCTGGTGGCCCCTCTCGGTGCCCCCTTTGGCCCCTATTTTTACCCCCGAGGAGGAAATCCCTAATATCGAAGTACTTTTTCAAGAAGCGATTCCGATCTCCGCCGCCATCGAAAACTAGCTTCGGGGGTCACCAGGATCCTGCTCCGCCACCCTGCCGGGGAGGGCCTTGGCCCCCGGGGCCATCTTCATCAACTCTTCTTCCCCCATGATGCTTCTTGAGTAGTTCCTCCTTGGACTACGGGTTCTTGGCAGTAGCTATGTGGTATTCTCTCCCCCTAGATCCTCAATACAATGTTCTCTTGAGATGCCCTACATGATTGAGATCCATATGATGTAATTGGTGTTGTGTTTGTTAGGATCTGATGAATTGTTACCTTTTTCAGTCCTAAGAGGTTTATGAATTATTGTTGCTGCAATTTGTTGTTATTAATGCTTGTTACTAGTGCACGAGTAGCATGATCTCAAAACAGAAGTAAAACATCTTGGGTTGCTTCCCAACAAGCACTTTCTTTTACGCCTTTAAGATAGGCATAAAGCAAAAGGATCAAGTTTTATCAAGAGAGAGAGAATAGCTAGCCCGTGCAACAGACTCAAAATGTAACTTAATCTTCTTTCTAGGGTAGTATTCCATCCCCTTTTTAAGAGGGAATTGCAATTTTATATTCCGCTCTTTCTTGTCAATAACAATACCAACGGTACGAAGAAATGGACGTCCCAAAATAATTGGACATAAAGGTTCACATTCTATATCCATAATAGTGAAATCAACCGGAACATAATTGTCATTGACAATGATAAGAACATCGTCGATCTTTCCCAAAGGTTTCTTTACGGAAGAATCAACAAGATGAACACCAAAACAACAAGGCTCAAAGGGCTTCAATTCAAACATATCATACATTGTTTTGGGCATAACGGAGGTACTAGCTCCAACATCACACAAAGCATAGCAAGATAAGTTGTTCAATTTAATTATTATCATAGGATCCCAACCATCATCTAGCTTCCTAGGTATGGAGGCTTCTATTCTAAGCTTCTCCTCCCTAGCTTTGATGAGAGAATTAGTGATATGCTCTATGAAAGCAAGATTTAGTGTGCTAGTGTGGGGGTCTCTAGACATTTTGTGTAGCAAGCTAATAACTTTTGAGAGGGTACAACTATCAAAATCAATGTCACTACTATCAAAGGTGGTAGTGGTGTCATCTGGGCTCACTTATTTGAAACCCTCTATGTTCATAGGAGTTTCTTCTTTTATGGTTGAGGTATTAGCATCACCATTAATAGGTCCAATGGCACTAGGAGTGTGTTGGGTGCTAATAGTTTGGATGTCCTCAACAATTTGGATAGTAGCAAAAGTGTGGTGTGTAGGAAGGCTCTTAATTCCATCCTCTTCCATGGGGATAACTTCTGGTTTGGCTACCATTTGATTTATCAAAGTAGATTGGGTATGAGACATATTTGAAACATATATTTCAGTGGCGGTAAGTCTAGTTTGGAGATTAGAGATCTCATTGTTCAGGCTGTCAAGTTGCTTACTAATGTTTTGAAGAATGGAAGTGTGATCACCTAATTGCATAGAGAATGATTTGCTTTGTTCAAACTGGGTGTGCATATAATTCTTAGCATCCTTATCTATTTCTACCAGTTTCTCATAGCTAGGTAAGTCTCTTTCCTTGTAATTTGGATTATAGGAGTTGTTGCCAGGATAAGTGTTGTTGTTCCCATAGTTGGATGGAAACAGTCTAGGATTGCTAGAAAAATTATCCCTATAAGCATTATTGTTGAATTTGTTTCTAGCAATAAAGTTCACATCTACTTGTTCCTGAGGAACCAAAGAATTTAAAGGAACATCATGAGGATCAAAAGAGGGTTGCTTGGTAAGTAGAGACATAATCAAGTCAACTTTTTCATTTAGGGAGGAAATCTCCTCGACAGAGTTTACCTTCCTACCTGTTGGAGCGCGTTCGGTGTGCCATTGGGAATAGTTTGTCATCATCTCATCGGGAATTTTTGTGGAAGCACCAAGTGTTTTTGACATAAAGGTTCCTCCCGCGGCCGAATCTAATAGGTTCCGCGAGGTAAAGTTCAAGCCTACATAAAAAGTCTGGATAACCATCCAAGTAGTCAAACCATGTGTAGGGCATTTCTTAACAAGAGATTTCGTTCGTTCCCAAGCTTGGGCAACATGTTCATTATCCAATTGCTTAAAATGCATAATGTTGCTCCTCAATTGGATAATTTTAGCAGGTGGGTAGTACTTCCCAATAAAAGCATCTTTGCACTTATCCCAAGAATCTATGCTATTCCTAGGCAAAGATTGAAACTAGATTTTAGCTTCTCCCCTCAAAGAGAAAGGAAAAATCTTAAGCTTAACAATATCACCTTCTACTTCTTTATAGTTTTGCATATCACATAGCTCAACAAAATTATTCAAGTGTAAAGCATCATCATCTCCAGCACCAGAGAATTGATCTCTCATAACAAGGTTTAGCAAAGCAGGTTTAATTTCATAAGAGGTAGCTGAAGTGGTAGGTGTGGCAATAGGAGTGTAGATAAAATCATTGTTGTTGTGACTAGTGAAGTCACACAACTTGGTGTTTTCAGTGGAACCCACAGTAGTAGCAAGTGTGACAGATAATTTTTTTGTGATTTTTTTATAAAGGACACTAAGATAAAAACTAAAAGGTAAACTAACAACACTAAAAAGCAAAGTTAAAAGATAGTGTGCAACTCCCCTATCTTGGCAGACAGAATTCCCGGCAACGGCGCCTGAAATTTTCTTGATGGCGTGGAAGAGGATAATTGCTTCTCTCCCTTCGTTGGTTATCCAAAGTGGAAGGTAAGATGTAGGATAGAAGCAAATTTCTCCTATGTAGAGGATATGGTTTGTCTCCCGTAGGATTCCGAAAGTGATAAGTAGGTGGTAAAGTGAACAATGGCGCCATTCACAACCTCAGGGTTGCTTACTTTACCTGGACCTCCACACACACAAGTAACTTTGCTCCCAACGAAGTTCAAAGAGGTTGTCAATCACTCCGGCCTTGTTGTTTACAAAGGATCAAACGCAAGGGATAAAGGATAATAATGATAACAACTAGAAAGTAAAAGAAGAAAATAAATGAGCATGTAAACAGTGATGAGAATATGGACCGGGGTCCCGTGATGTTCACTAGTGATGTCTCTCTGCCAAAAGACGATAAAAATGCTATGCGAGGTAAAAAAATCACATCTGGGCAATTCACAGGATTAAAAACACACCGCAATGCTAACTATGCTACAAAGAAAGGTCGAGGCTCGAAAGCATGGGAGGTACGCCAAAATAAGTAGACCGAAATCCAACTACATCTACTACTAATCATCCACCTTGAGATATCTATCAAGAACATCTCGCTGGTATTAAGTTGCGAGCCCCACCCAAAGTGTAACCCAAAGCAACAGACAACTGCATTAAAAGAACTTTTCGTAAATTAAACAATCCTTGCAACATCGGTTAAAAGCATCGTTGTTTCCCCCCTTGTGCCAACAACACATCCCCTAGACTCATGTTTCTGTCACTCAAGCTAGTCATCAGGGGTATGAACCCACAATTTAGCATAACATTCCCTCTTGGAGTCACTACCTATTACTTGGCCAAAGCAATAAACAGCAATAGTGAACATGCAAGAATTACGCAAGAAAATAAATATAAAGGATAAGAACCAAATACATTACCCAATCACAAACTGAACATAGTCTCATAATCCATCAGGTCCCAGCAAACTCAGCATAGCAACAAAAAAAATTACATATGTGCCTCGATCATGTACGGAAGCTCACAAGGTCTAATCCATGAAGAACAAAGAGGGGAGGAGAACATCACATAGCTACTGATCACGGACCCATGGTCCAAGGTAGAATACTCACGGATCATCCGGGAAGCGTCCATGGTGGAGGAGAGGCTCCTAGAGGTCAATCCTCCCTTCGGCAGGGTGCCGGGAAGAGGTCTGCTGGCGCTCCAGATCTTGAAAGCGCGGCGGCGGAACAGAGGCGAGATCGCGAAAAAGGGTTTTGTCTTCAGAAGAATCCCGTCACGGAGAATAAATAGGCGAAGGGGGGAAGCCAGGGGGCCACGAGGTGTCCAGGCGGCCCCTTGGCGCGGCCAAGCCCTAGGCCGCGCCACCAGGGCGCCTGGACCCCTGGTGGTGACCCTCTGGCCCCACCCAGGCGATTCCAGAAGGTTCTTCTGCGCTGATTTTTTATCTTTTTTTTCCTGAATTTTTGGAGCACTTTTAATATGGGGGAAACCTGAAATAAAAAACAACAGAAAACAGGAACTGACACTGTGGTGCACTGAGTTAATAAGTTAGTTCAAATATGATCAAAAGTGTATGAAAGTGTATCTAGATCATAGCAATATCACACAAAACATGCATGGAGCAAGCAGAAATTATAGATATGTTTGGGCCGTATCACTGCCTTTCTTTCTTCTTCTATGAATATAAGATGACCTTCCCACAATACTTCCAGTGACCTCTCCCGTACAATTGCAGGGTCTGGGCCTTCTGCAAAACAACATATAACTCTAACTTGGTGACAATACCCACAATTAAAAAATAGTGGCAAGAGCTGGGTGGATGCTCTAGGAAAATCACAATATTAAAACTTTACATACACCCGTCACCAAAGAACCATTTTTCATTCATAGTGATCTCAAACACAATTAGTTATGCCCAGGTCCAAAAACATAAGAAATCATGTCTAATGGTTGTGTGATAAAGGCAATATCCATGAAAATGTACATGTAAGTTTGATGTTGTTCGAAAACACAAACCTACTCTAACTGAAAGCACAAGAATACAATGCAGACTCTAGTCTTTGAACTTAGCATATGACTCACTGTATTCCTAAACAAGGAAAAATAGCATATGTAGCTTCTTATAATATAATACTCACTTTTGTACGATCTGAAGCATATCATCCTCTAAACTTTTTGCAGTGGCGAGATTCCACAAAACCTCAAAGTGAACAACATTGGAACTAATATACTCAATTTTAAAATTATATCAGATTTCAATAGTTTTCCAAAAAAAAGTTCAGAAAATAAAATACAATGAGAAACAAATATAATTGTTTTCATCTATTTCTACAGAACACTGATCTAAATTAACTTCATCTTTCTCTTCACCAATCATTTTGAATGTACCTAGAATACTTTGATATTCACAAAACAAATGTCGGTGTGGGCTTGTAGTTGAGTCACCCAAATTTCTCCTAAGCATATCCAACACTGTAGTTGATTTTTGAGTAACAATACAAAATTTAAGTAAATTTATACTTCAAATATTGAACAGTTAGCCTGTTATGCTAAATCACAGTACGCATCGCACATTAAGATGCCATTGTGGGCTTGTAGTTGAGTCACCCAAATGTCTCCTAAGCATATCCAACACATATGTTGATTTTTTAGTAACAATACAAAATTTAACTGAATTTATACTTCAAATATTGGACAGTTAGCCTGTTATGCTAAAGCACAGTATGCATCACACATTAATATTGGCTTGAATTAATGATAAGGTTTAGGATATCTCTATCTCATGAAGCCATATATTAGAACTCATGGAGACATAGATCACGCCACCACAATATACGAACAGGGTTTGACACACATAGTACTTCTAACAACCACCAAGGATTTTAGTACCTAGGAACATATAAAGAAAAATGGGACCACAGGTGAACCTAACTTATTCTGAACTGAAGGACACTAAAGTTGAAAAAATAAAGGGAAAGAAAAAACCCTCAAGAAATGGTGCTTATAGGTAGAACATATTAATTTTCATGTATTGTGTTAGAGCAGTTGGAGAAAAAATCAGTCTCCCCTTTCTTGGATTTGAGATTACTAGTCACCAAAACTTGTTTGGTCCAAAATCGAATATTCAGAGAACATCCACAATAATAAATAAGCAAAAGGATTTATACGTGTAAATTCAATAAATGTTGCAAAACAGTCACGATCGTGTGAAAAAAATAGATATCTTACCCTGCTTCTTGTACTCCTCGACGAACTTGTCCTTCTCCTTGTCAGGTGAGAAACCAAGATAAGTAGAATAAGATTAAGATTAATCCTTTCAGTATGTATGTCTGCTAAATCGAAAGCATGCGTTATCTAGGTTGCGAGATCTTCTGATAACATGAATAAGTAGATCATAAAGAGGATAATTAAATTCGAATTAGAATAGGAAGATGAGAAAATTAATTATTCCCCTAATATTTGTATGCATCCACACACACTTATTACAAAACAAAGAAAACTAATTACAACTTAACTTCTGTAGGACATAAAAAAGAAGAGCTAAAAATTGATCCAGTCGAACCGAACATCAGCTCCTAATACATAAAAAATTAGCAAAAGAAAGAAAATGTAAATCTATCCTTGATCTAGCACTGGTATATCAATGATCCTAGGACATATATTTACCAGCGAAATTTGTTCAAATTTAGCTGAATATTAATCATAAAGACGAAGAATGCATGAAACAACGATTAAAATATCTACCATAGGACACCGGAAAAGATATCCTTTGAAACTATTTTCTCCACAAATTTGGGAACCAAAATAACCATGACATGTTGTTATACACAAGAATACTTTCACTAAGGTGGAGAAAGGTGACTGAATAAAATCACTAAAAGGATTAAATGGAGCTAAGGTGCAGAAATCTAACTGACTAACATCACTAAAAGAAAGCTGCTCCAAGAAAATAAAAGCCTTCATTTTCATCTTGATGTTGTAGGGGTAGAAGAGACTCCATAAAAATGAACACAACGAAGGAAAGCAAAAAGAAGCAAAATTGTTGCATATGATTAGGGTCAATCCTTAGAAACTAAAAAACGAAATTTATGCTAAAAGCCATTTTATCAATTTCTATTTCGATTAACACTAGCGAACCCAGGTCCAAAGATTTGGTCTATCTTTAGAAACTAAAAAACAAAATTGAGCTCAAAAGCTTATCTGAGGCTCAGGCTAACTGGAAAACTAAATATTCATACACACATAGAAAAGAAAAGGAAGCCCTTCAGAGGCACTAAAATAGGAAGGCTACCAAATATGTAGAAAGGATTTTAAGCTCCGGCAAAGAAAGATGTGCATTTTGGACAGCTGAAAAAAGTTTTACATTTTGCACATGACAAGAAAAAATATGATGTGTTGAGCTAAACCTCATGCATGAAGACAGTGCTATTAGTTTACTTGCACATCCTTTATATTCCTCTTTGTGTGGTTCTATTGTCATACAAACCTGAATTTAGACTTTATCTAAGATGTTAGAAAATGATGTATGATTATGATGATGTAGACCTGATTGCTCTAAATGATCATATATTTAAACTGAGTTGCCGCTAGTTGACTATAATTTGTTCATCCTATTAAGAAGAATGATTTTACTTTTTTAATCCTCACAACTGGAGGTGGGATGTGAAAGTTATCATCAATAAGTACGGATGTTTTCTGCCAAGACGACTCTACTTGCTTTGCCATATGCCTTGGTTAGCCACGTTCAAGTTGCCATATGGCTTGGTTAGACACGTTTAGGACCTACGATGGACTATTTATTTAGTTTTAGGACTTGGATGTGCATTTTAGAACTTTTAGGACCTAGATGAAACAGGTTGTGTACTTTTAGGACCGATGGTGCATTTATTCTTTCTAAAAGCAAAGCACACGTACATGCTTCAACACGTGGAGAGACCTGTATTTGACGAAGTCTTAATACATGCAGTTTTCTATCTTTTAGCGTCTCAACAATCCATGATTCCAGCTTCTGTCATATGTTTGGGTATAGAAACATAAGCACTACAGTATATCACTAACCAAGACAATCTAAATAATCTATGAACATTATTTCCAATAGACATAAAAAAACCAAACCATGAATGTAGCAAAAGCAAGTAACGAACAGAAATCACATGAATCCACCTTTTTAGTGCTAATTTATAAATGCGTATAAAACATAAATATGTGCCTTACAGAAAATACATTATATCAGCAAATTAGAATCTCCCAATGGCATCATGTTGGAAACTGCACGCTTCAGAACTGTATACCAGTAGAGAGTTTGTTAAGTAAATAAATGCATAATGAGATTTTGTCACATCCCAACTTTTATTGCCTATTTTTTAGGGTGAACAAACACTTTGCTTGTTGTATGTGTTAATAGTAAAAATGCCATGACCTACCTTCTTGCTACCTGTTATGCTTGTCATGCCATGTTTTGTTGTTATCTTGCCTTGTCTTGCTAAATAATAAACCTAGTTATAAGTTTAAACTCACACCACTATTAAACAAATGAACACATTAGTCACCCTAAAACATTTTGCATCAATAAAAGTCTAGCTAAATAACTATTTCCTTGCTTTAATATTCATGATTTAAATAATTAAAAATAACTCTATAGTTGAAGGTATTAAATTAAATATTTTAAAAGTGCGATGAATAATTCTTATTAATATAATAGTGATAATATTATCAACACCACTACAAATTCCCTAAAAATTCTAAATAAAATAAGATAATACTTCTAAACTTTTATAAGCATTTAGGAGTTTTTAGTTTAAACTTTTGTTTAAAACTTTAAATCCAATTGAGAGCGGAGTATTTGCAAATGAATTAAAAAGGAAAAAAGGATAAAGGAGATAAAACCCCCTAGGCCCCTTCTCCTTCCAGCCCTGGACAAGCCAACCCCTCCTGGCAGCCTCTCTCCACGCTGTCGGCGCTAGCGCTGACATCGTCTGGCGAGCCCGCGCTGATGCCAGCAGGTTGACGTCACCTGTCGCCGTTTGCCTCGCCCTGTTATCGACCGAGACGTGGCACAACGAGCGCACGCCCCCGCTCGAGCCCTCGTCGTTCTCCAGCGAAGCGCTCCTCGCGTGTGCCTGTATAAGAGACCCCATCCCATTCCTCCTCCACACCACATCGAGCCCAGCTCCCCACTGCCTCCAGCCACTACCTCACCTGCCCTTTCCAGCCCGAGAAAAAAAAGTAGAGTAGGAGCCGAGAGTAAGGAGGAAAGTAGAAGGGAGAAGGAGAAGAAACGAGAGGGAAAGAGGGGAGGAGAGGAGGCCGGCGAGGCGCGCCCCGCCCCCTCTTCCTCTCTCGCTGGCCCTGCTCCGGAGGCCTCCGACGACCGCCCTCGAGAAGGACTCCGGCCACGTCCAGGACGCCGTCTAGCCCGCGCTACCCGCCTCGTCGTCAACAACCGCCGCCCGAGACCCAAAAAATGGGTTCCCCTCGCCGAGCCGCATCCTCCCTGCCACTCGCTGTTGACCTCTGCCTCTGGGAGCACCTCCGGTGAGCTCCCCTTTCCCCCTGACCTCCATGGTTGTGAGCAAGTTCTCGTGACCGAGCCAAGGAGGGAGACGATCCCCCGGCCGTCCGATCGGATGCACATCCAACGGCTCAGGGCGCCCCGTATCTCTTCGTCCTAAAAAAAAGTTAATGCTACAACGGACAGGCCCGATCCGCTAGAAAAAAAACAAAATTATCCTGGCCGCAGTATAGCCTCAGATCGGATTGCTGAAGCTTTCATTTTTATTAAATCTGCAGAACCTAAATGATTCTAGAAAAATAAGTATATGTCAGAAAATTGTGAAACAAATTTTGAGCTGCTTATATATTTATGCTTTATTTTTCTGCATGATTAGAATTTTTTTGGCTTAATTAAAATTGTTGGCATTTGTTATTAATTTTCTTGCTAGTTTAATTTCATTTTTTATGTTAGTGATATTAATTTTTGTAGCACTTTATTAAAATGTCCTTTGGTCAGTAGCTAATTGTGGTGCATTTATTTAATAAAAATATAATAACTAAAAAAATATTGTTGCAATAAAAGAAGGAATTGATATGAAATTTTCTTTTATGTGCATTATTATTCTTTAATCTTGTTGATTGCTCCACTTTAATAACCACGTTAACCTGCCCTAAAAATAATAAAAATATATTATGTTGAATCATGTATTAAATTCTTTGTGAATTAAAACTTGCTACTATATGTGTTAAGTGCTTGCTTAACCCCATGTTAAACTAAAGCTAATAAAATAATTGTTACTTGATTAGCAACTTGTGATATAATTGCTTGCATCCTTATGTAATAATCATCATGTTAAGATAAACCCTATTTAAATTTCTACAACCTTGTTGATGATCTTGTTGTGATGTTATAATGTTCTGGTTATGTCTGAGTGTTATTGCTTGTATGCTTTGTATGATTGCTGTGATTGTAATGTGTGTTTACATTTTTTCGCATAGCATAGACGAAGCGCTTGACGTTGCAGGTGAAGACTCCTCCCAAGCCGAAGGCGCCGTACCAGGAGACACCGACGAGGAAGGAAACCCATCTTCAAAACTCAAACCCTTGTCCTACAGTTTCTACTTTCTTATGTATCATGTTATGTATCATTATCTACTACATCAATTGGGACGGGATAATAGGAGTTGTATTAGGAGAACCACCACATACCCTTTTATCCTACCTATTTGTGAAAAATGAAAATGAAACCCCGATGATCTTGATGTACTATCAAGACCGTCCCCTAGCCTTGTTAAAGAACTAACTACAACTTACGAATTTGGTTAATCTTACTCCTCCTAAAAAAATGGCATACATCTGAGAAGATGTGATGGCCAAGATTGTGGTTGTTGGAAACATCGTTGAACATATTCGACGTCTTGAAGGACTCTCTATAAGTGCCACTAATACCTAGCCTCCCGTGCAACCACATTACCCTGATATGGGACAAGGATTTACCGGAAGAAGTTGGGTCTAACATGAGCTACCTAACAACTGCTATGAGGGATGCGTCCCTTGAAACCGGATTCTGCCCAGAGATTGGGAGAACCAAACCAGGGGACTGCGGATCCCCGAGGCCCCTGAAGACACGGTGAGTCCCTCTACTCAATGGAGACATTGTTCCCAAGAGGGTCATGGGCTGCCATCGGCGGCTGAGGGAATATACTCATTGGGTAGAAGCTCATATTAGGGTTAATGGTGAAAGGTTTTGTTCAATTATCCGAAACCCGCATATTGGGGTATGACGATTCATGGATGACACGACGGATATATTGAATGGTGGGATAAAGTGTACAACCTTTGCAGAGTGTAAATCTATTCGAGTAGCCGGAGTCCACAGTCATGGACAGCTAGTGAGGCCACACTTTGTGGGGAACAGATGAGAAATTCTAGTACCGAGATTATGGTTCACGATGATGATGTTGATATTGTTGGAAGGGTTGGATCGGATTAAACCAATGTCATTATGGGAAAATTAAACTTTCTAAGATTAAAAGTTTACCAACTTAAATTAAATTGAGTAACTAGGAATCCCTATGAGAAACTCCACCATATAGCCATCCTATTGTTTTCGTATGCAAAATTTTGTTTCTTTATTTAGGTGGTTTGCGAGTACTTTGTATGTACTCACGGCTTTGTCCCTGGTTATTCAATCAGCCAGGCTTGGAGGAGCAGGTATATGACGATGATGCTATCGGCGATTACTAGGACGTGCTATGCTCCGATCTACCCTGTGGATTGTGCCACTCCTACTTTTGATGCATTTGCTTATTCCGCTACCATTTGAGCCCGATGAGGCCATGTAAGACTATGTTACCTGTAAGACTTGTATTCGTTATTGTATGAACATTGAGACTATGATATCCATGTCGAGTTGTGTGTCATGCGACACTGATCATCAGAGCATGACAGTATACACAACTGGCCACTTCAGACATGTAGTCTGGGGTGCCCACAAACTTGGTATCAGAGCCTCTGTTCAGACTGTAGCAGCCTAGTTAGCTTGGACATTAGTTAGAAATATTTTTGATAAAACAAAATCTCTTATACCTCTTACCCCATTCAAAATGTTTTAAGTCAAGCGAGACCGAAGATTAAGAGGGAATGGTGTCCCGAAACAAATGAGAACTAGTGGAAGATTTTGCCTTAGTCCCCTACCCGAATTCGTGATCTTATGCTTGTTTGATTTGTGTGGTTTAGTGTTTTGTTAGAGTGACCCTACCCCCACTTAGGATGACACTAACCCCAGAACTCTTATCTTACTCCACAACCTCAGGATGTTGAGGCACACCCGCGCTAACCCAAGTTGATCCGGGGAGATGCCACCGCCACCACCCGACCCAAACATGGCGCAGCTTCAGCGATTACTTATGGAGGAGTGCCAGGTCGCTCGTGACGAGCGCCAAGCTAACATGGCTGCACTGCAGAAGTTAGTCCAGGCTTCCACCAATGCCAACCAAGGAGGCGGAGGAGTTGGTGGGAATGAGGAGCCCAAGTCTCGGCTCCGAGATTTCTAGAACACCAACCCGCCCGTGTTCTCGCAGACGAAGGAGCCTATGGATGCTGAGGATTGGCTCTGCACCATGGAGAACAATTTCGCTGTCGCCGTTGTTGGCAACAACGAGAAGGTCATGTATGCCACACACTAGATCACCGGCACCGCTAGGAGCTGGTGGGAAGGAGTACGTGCCCGTCTACCTGCTAGCCAAGTACTCACCTGGGATGAGTTCTCCGAGAAGTTCAAGAAAGCGCACATCCCAACCGCAATGATTAGGAGGATGAAGGACGTGTTCCGCCACCTCAAGCAAGGGGGCATGACTGTGGTTGGTTATCTCGACCGTTTCACTCAGCTCTCAAGGTTACCCCAGAGGAGGTGGAAACCGAGGAGAAGCGGAAGGATCGTTTCCTGGATGGACTGCACGATGAGCTGCAGGTTGTTCTGGTGGCCATGCAGTTCCCCAACCTTGAGTCTCTTGCCGATGCATCTATCATGATGGAGGGCAAGCTCAAGATGGCTTCGGAGAACCGAAAGCGTCGCATGATACAGCAGGGTGGATCCAGCAACCCCATATTTTGTCCGACGCAGCGGCCAAGGCCAGCACCCCAGCCTCAGAGGAGCCCGTACCCAGTGACACGCCCCAGTATTCCTTCTTTCCCTGTTGGAGTTCCGCATCTAGCAGGCGGAGTTCCCTGCAACCCAGGAGTGATATGTTTCGAATATTGTCAGAAGGGACACTATTCGACGGAGTGTCCCAACAAGAAGAATGCTGCTCCACGCCCCAATGCTCCAGCACCAGCCAGAGGGAACCCCGGCCGCAACAATGCCCAGCGCGGTGCGTCCCATGCCGCCAAGGTTCGTCTGAATCACGTGCAAGCCGAGGAGTCCCAAGAGGCAGAAGACATCATCTTGGGTACGTTCTCAGTTAATTCGGTACCTGCCCAATTTTGTTTGATTCTGGTGCATCACAATCGTTTGTTACGGAGTCATTTGTGAATAGAAGTGGGATGAAGGTCGATCTCTTGACACGGGTCATGAGCGTGCAAATTCCCGGATCTAGGGTAACATCACACCGCACCTGTCGTGATGTACCTATAGAGATCTACGGAGTCATGTTTCCAGCGGAATTGATTGTGCTGGGAACAAAAGGGATAGATGTGATACTTGGCATGAACTGGTTGTCCAGGTATCAAGGTCGGATAGATTGCACAGAGAGGACAGTAAACCTCACGAGTGCCGATGGAGTTCAGATAGAGTACACTGACAAGGAAGACGCTGCCCAGCCTGCTGTCATCAGAGTGTCTCGATGCCATCACTTGAGGAGGTGAAGGTTGTATGTGAATTCCCGGATGTCTTTCCGGAGGAGCTACCCGGTATGCCGCCTGATCGGGATATCGAGTTCATCATCGAGTTAGTTCCTGGCACAACCCCAATTGCACAGAGACCCTATCGGATGAATGCCGAAGAGCTGGTTGAGTTGAAGAAGCAGCTGAATGACATCCTCCAGAAGGGACTGATTCGACCAAGTGCTTCACCTTGGGGTTCGCCAGTTCTTTTTGTGGACAAGAGAGACGGCACCATACGCATGTGTGTGGACTACCGTAAGTTGAATGAAGTGACCATCAAGAAGAAATATCCGCTCCCTAAGATCGAGGATCTGTTCGACCAGTTGAACGGAGCCAGAGTCTTCTCCACGATCGATCTAAGGGCCGGATATCACTAGTTGAAGGTCCGCGAGTCGGACATCCCCAAGACCGCCTTCACGACCCGCTATGGTTTGTTCGAGTAAACTGTGATGTCCTTCGGACTTACCAATGCCCCAACCTATTTCATGAATCTCATGAACAAGATCTTCATGAAATACCTCGACAAGTTGGTGGTGGTGTTCATTGATGATATCCTGATATACTCCAAGACCAAAGAAGAGCATGTCGAGCATCTACGCTTAGTCCTCGAGAATTTGCGAGAGCACCAGCTGTACGCCAAGTTCAGCAAGTGTGAATTTTGGCTCAAGGAACTCGGATTTTTGGGACATGTATTGTCAGAAGGAGGAATATCCGTCTACCCCGCCAAGATTCAGTCCATCATGGACTGGACAACCCCGACCACTCAGACCAAAGTTAGAGGATTCCTCGGACTAGCGGGATACTACCGCCAGTTTTTGGAAGGCTTCTCCAGCATTTCCCGTCCTATGACCCAACTGTTAAAGAAGGACCAGAAGTTTGTGTGGACAGAAGAGTGTGAAGCCATTTTCCAGGAGTTGAAGAGGAGATTGGTATCTTCCCCAGTGTTGAATATGCCTGGCCTGACCAAGAGCTTTGATGTGTACTATGACGCATCGAAGATTGGTTTGGGATGTGTCCTGATGCAATTAGGCAAGGTTATTGAATACCTATCCTGACAGTTGAAGCCGCATGAGTTGAACTACCCCACCAATGACTTGGAGCTAGCCACTGTTGTGCTTGCTCTCAAAAGATGGAGACATTACCTGATGGGTCACCGTTGCGACATATACACAGACCATAAGAGCCTGAAGTACATATTCTCCAGAAGGAGTTGAACATGAGGCAGAGAAGATGGATCGAGTTGATCAAGGATTATGATCTGGAGATCCACTACCACCCCGGGAAGGCCAATGTGGTAGAAGATTCCCTCAGCCGCAAGCCCTGCACACTTAATGCAATGATCAGAGAGACGCAGCCAGCTCTGCAAGAGAAGCTGGGTTTGGATCTTGTTACACCCGGTTTTCTTTCTCACCTCAAGCTGACTCAGACTCTGTTTGATCAGATCAAGGAGGCATAGAAAGGACACGATAGTATCGAGGGAATCAAGAATAAGATGCCCCTCAGCAAGGCGCCAAAGTTCTCGGCAGATGATGAAGGAGTTCTTTGGTTTGTTGGCCGTTTGTGTGTGCCCGATGTGAAGGACTTGAAGCTCACTATCCTGAAGGAAGCTCATGATACACCTTACTCCATCCACCCTGGAGGGACTAAGATGTATCAAGACCTGAAGGACTTGTTCTGGTGGCACGGTATGAAGCGTGAAATTGCCTTGTATGTTACCAAGTGCGAGGTCTGCCAGAGAGTGAAAGCAGAACACCAAAGACCTGCAGGATTGCTGCAACCGCTCAGAGTTCCTGAATAGAAGTGGGAACAGATAGGCATGGACTTCATCACAGGACTACCGAGGTCGAGAAAGGGTCATGACTCTATCTGGGTCATCGTCGACCGACTCACCAAGGTAGCGCACTTCATTCCAGTGCGAACCACTTACCGAGGTGATCAGCTGGCAGACTTGTACATGTCGAGGATCATTTGTCTGCACGGAGTCCCGAAGGAGATTGTGTCTGGCCGAGGTACCCAGTTTACCTCGAGGTTCTGGAAGCAAGTCCAGGAGGCACTAGGCACCAAGCTCTCATTTAGCACATCCTATCACCAGCATACTGGAGGCCAGACCGAGCGAGTGAACCTGATACTAGAGGATATGCTCTGTGCATGTGTTCTAGCCTATGGTTCCAAGTCGGAGGACTGCTTGCCTTATGCAGAATTCTCCTACAACATCAGCTACCAGTCGAGTTTGCATATGGTCCCATTTGAAGCTTTGTATGGACGGAAATTCCGCACACCCCTAAACTGGTCTTAGACAGGGGAAGGGAAGATTTTTGGACCGGATGTTCTGAAGGAGGTATAAGAGAAAGTCCAGTTGATTCATGAGCATCTCAAGACCGCTCAGTCTCGTCAGAACAGCTATGCCGTCCCCAAGCGTCGAGAGGTGACTTTTGTAGTTGGAGACTTTGTGTATCTCCGAGTCACCCCACTGAAGGGAATGCAGCGATTCCATGTGAAGGGGAAGCTAGCACCCCGATACATTGGACCATTTGAGGTGATAGCCAGATGAGGCCAGGTTGCTTATCAGTTGAGACTACAAAAAGAGCTAGCCGATGTGCACAGCGTCTTCCATGTCTCGCAACCCCAAAAGCGTGTGGAGGTGCCGGACAAGCCCGATGTGTTCAAGAACATCGATCATCGCATGGTGGATATCAACCAGGATCTCACATACCGCGAGACACCCCGTCGTATCCTGGAAGAAGCCACCCGAGTTACCTGTAAGTGCGCGATCAAGTTCCACAAGGTCCAGTGGACAAATCACACAAAGGAGGAGGCCACCTGGGAACGGGAGGACTACCTCAAGCGCGAGTTCCCGCATCTCTTCACTAGTTTTTGAATATTGGGGACCAGATTCTTTTTAAGGAGGTAAAGTCAGTCGCATCCCAACTTTTATTGCCTAGTTTTAAAATGCTATTTTTTTAGGGTGAACAAAAACTTTACTTGTTGTGATGTGTTAATAGTAAAAAATGCCATGACCTACCTGCTTGCTACCTGTTATGCTTGTGATGCCATGTTTTGTTGTTATCTTGCCTTGTCTTGCTAAATAATAAACCTACTTATAAGCTTAAACTCACACCACTATTAAACAAATGACCACATTAGTCACCCTAAACATTTAGCGTCAATAAAAGTATGGCTAAATAAATATTTTCTTGCTTTAATATTCATGATTTAAATAATTAAAAATAACTCTATAGCTGAAGGTATTAAATTAAAATATTTTTAAAGTGCTTGATGATTAATTGTTATTAATATAATAGTGATAATATTATCAACACGGAAAAAAGGAGAAAGAGAGAAACCCCCCCTTGGCTAAAGCCCATCTCCCTCTACCCTATATCATGCCCCCTTCTCCTACCTCCATCCCTGGACAAGCCAACCCCTCCTGGCAGCCTCTCTCCACGCTGTCGACGTAAGCGCTGGCATCGTCTGGTGGGCCCACGCTGATGCCAGCAGGTTGACGTCACTATCGCCGTTCGCCTCGCCCTGTTGTCGACCGAGATGTGGCATAGCGAACGCGCACTCCCGCTCGAGCCCTCGTCGTTCTCCTGCCAAACGCTCATCGCGTGCGCCTATATAAGAGACTCCAGTGTTGGAATTAAACTCAACGTCGGTGTATGCACGTATACGAAACATAAACCGATTGGATTTCTATACCAAGTAGGTTTAGCTTGTAGTATATATCCGTTGCTATATATGTACGTGAAAGCCCCCTGTAAACAACCTTGAGCTGAGATTAATACAAAGATTATCAACGGGAGCGACACGCGCCCATAGCCATCAACTCTCGTGTCCTCGCTAGTACGTATTCCGGCGAGTAAGATCGATCGGCCGGCTGTCTCTATGTGTGCACGAGTACATACTGCCAAGGGAAGAAACCATCAGGTCTAGCAAGTAGTACACGTCCAACTACAAATTAGCTTGGTACTTGGACATCTACCTGGCAGTCAGTCCGTCGTCTCTGTTTGTCTTCATCGTCGATCCATATCATCGCCGGAAATTACTCGGCGTCGAGGTCTGGGCCAACAATTGGTATCAGAGCCAAGCTTGATCTTCTAGTAATGGAAGATCATGTCGGACGACAAGAAAAACAAGAAGGTGGCAGTCTATTCCGGTGCAGCTAATGTAATTGCTGCTACGGTGAGATCAGGGTATCCACAATTCGACCATGGAAACTTCAAGATCTCGCAGGCGCTGATGGAGTGCGCCCTCTGCGCCAACGAGCTATGGGACGCGGTCGATCCAGGTGGCAATGAGTTCAAGAAGGAATGAGACGAGCACCGCAAAGACAGGCAGGAGGCGTTGGCAATTTATTCAGTGATGCCGATAAATGTCCTTCAACACCTGATTGCCAAAGCAACGACAAAGGATGCGTGGGATACGCTGATGGTTCTGTTCGAGGGACACACCCGCGTCAAGCAAGCCAACCTCCAGACTCTCCTAAGGAACTACGAGACTTTGGTCCTGGGCGACGATGAGTCCGTGGACGCGTTCGCTTCACGGGTGGTAACTTTCGTCAATGGAATACGCGCGCTTGGAGAAAATCTTACGGAGGCCTCGATTGTCCGTCGGTTCCAGCACGTGGCCCCTCTGCGGTATCTGCAAATTGTCACGACGATCGAACAGTGCGTCGATCTCTCCACTCTCACCATGGATGATCTCTTTGGATGGTACAAGGCTCATGATGAGCGTATCCGTCATAGTCTCGGGGACGGTAGGAACGATGAGCACCTCATGCTTACAAAGGCGCAGTGGATGGCCCTGTCGACAGAAAAGCAAGGCGGATCCACGAGTGGAAGCAAGAAGAAAGGGAAGCAGCTTTCGGCGAGAAAGGACTTCACTGACTCCGATGACGAGGTTGCACCACCAAGGAGGAAGTTTGACATCATAAAAGTAAGGTGTCATAAATGTGGTCTCCTCGGACACTTCAAGGCTGACTGCGAAGCACCAAAGCAGAGGTCGCTCATGGCGGAGGAAGGTGATGATGGAGAGATGATGCTGATGTGCGAGCTAGTGTAGAAGGAGGATCCAGACTTTCAAGCGTTGCCTAAAGTAATTGTCACGCTTGGGGAGGAAAAAGTTTGCCATCATAATCAAGCACCAGAAAATTGTGTCGATGCTACTGACTGATAATTCACCACCGTAGGAAAAGAAGTGGTGCGAGAAGACCACGACACAAGGCACCCCAACGGAGTTGTGCCAGAAGAACATGATGCAAAGCACGACTGTGTGATCGTGCTACGAGCAAGCGAAGACGTGGCACCAGAAGTCCACCCCATAAGGCGAGCAGGCGAAGACGTGGCGCCATAAGTCCACCCTATAAGGCATTCGGGTGGTGTCCTGCCAGAAACAGGAACTTTGGCAAGTTCAGAAGCAAGTGTATCTTCTTCAATAGCATGCAAACGGTGCGAGTTAGACATCTCTTCAGAGGAAGCGCTTCAAATAAAATCAGTGAATATGAAGAAAGGGCGACGGTGTTTGCATATCGAGGAACCAGAAAAGTTCGAAGACGCAATTATGAAGGAGTGTTGGTGCCGTGCTATGGATGAAGAGTTGGGATCAATCCATGATAACGAGAAATGGGAGCTTGTGGATCTTCCCAACAGACATTAACTGATAGAGCTCAAGTGAGTGTACAAAGTCAAGAAAGATGTCGAAGGGAATTTTTTGAAGCACAAGGCAAGGCTTGTAGATAAAGGATGCGTGCAAGACCAAGGTGTGGACTTTGAAGAAGTGTTCGCTCCAGTTAGAAGGATGGAATCGGTGAGGTTACTTATTTCTCTCGCGGCTCAAGAATCTTGGAGGATACATCACATGGATGTGAAATCCGCTTTTTTGACTGGGGCGATAGAAGAAGAAATATATGTGAAGCAACCACGGGGGTGTTGGATATACGCCCTAGAGGCAATAATAAAGTGTGTTATTATTTATATTCAAGTTCATCATTAATGTTTATATTTCTGTGCTATAATTGCAATCACCCTGACTGTGAAATTCAGAAGAAAACTTATATGCATGTGTGGAAATGTAAACAACAAGAGTTCCTGGTTTAGCCTCTAAGACCAGCTCATGTGCTAACTGATGATTACATTTTCTTAATCATGGACATTGTTCTTGCAAAATGGATGTCGGTAGAAATGAGAGCATGTTGTTAGCAGAACAATGATGTTGAACTGACCCCTGTATTATAAATTATAGACTTAGATATCACATCGTAACTAAGTTATAAGTCTATCATGATTTGTTGTCATATGCGTAATTCGTTCGACCATGATAATATCAGGTTGCTTCACACAGGAAGATATGATTTGGTTCTTAGATGAATCTTCCCGTGACTGGGTATATTGGATAGTGTGTTTAGTAACAACGATAGTTCAAGAATGGGATTTGCTCCTTCACAATGAAGAGATATTTACTTTGGCCCCACTCGGTATAACGGTATCCATTATAGTCTGGCCAGACACTTTGTGGTTTAGTCATGGGGATACCGGAATACAAAGCGAGGAACAGAGACAAACGATCAATGAGGATAACTGATGGTTTGTGTTCAAGAAATTGTTACACATAGATACCAAACTTCTCTCCTCTAACTTTGTCACATATCGCGAAGCAAAGGGAATGGTATATGAATAACATAAAGGTTCACTCGAAGTTTCTTTGTGTATGTGTGGGAGTCAACATGGGTGTCCATGGCCCGGGTGTTGATTATTGACTAATGACCATGTGTCCGGAAGACGTTCGAGTCATGACCACATAATACCGAACCTATTGGGTCACACACTTAAAGTGCAGTAATCTGTTAGAATGCTAGAATGGTTGAAGGTTTAGTGGATTCAAGTGAAGTTGTTTAGAGAGCAAAGGAAATGTCTAAATCACTCTAGAATTGTTTCATGTGGTTTTAGAACATATGAGAATGGCACCCGGGAAGTCCGAGATAAACCGGAATAGTTTCGGGTAATCGGTGGACGTCCTGACAAACTGTTGTGGTCACTGGAAATGTTAGACCGTAACCCGGATTGTCCCGAAACCTCTCCAGATAGTTCCGGAACATCCGTTAGAGGTCTCGGAAGGTCTTGGAAGTGTTCCAGAAGGTTCCAGAATGTCCCGAAACCATCCCGGAAGGTACCGGAAGGTCCTGGAAGCTTCCGGAAGGTCATGGAAGGTTCCGGAAGTTTCCGGGCAGTACCACCTATTGCGTCCGCCCCCTGTCTTGGGGGGCAAGCCACCTGGGCTGGCCCATGTCAGCCAGGAGGGGGGGCGTACCAAGGGGGGGGGAATCCTACTCCAAGTAGGATTGCAATCCTCCTTGGAGTAGGAGGACTCCTCCTAGGGGAATTGGAGTCCATGTAGGACTCGTCCCCTAGGGTGGCCGGCCAAGGGCCCTTGGCAACCTATAAAAGGTGAGCCAAGGGGGGTAGGCGCACCCCATAATCCCCTGCGCCCCCCTTTACCTATTTTTCTAGTTGCTCCACTTTAGACCCCGGTTTAGACTCCGTTCTAGATCGGAATCCGCTAGGGTTTTCTCCCTCTAGTTTTCTCGAAGGCGTTCTTCTCTGGACGGCGGAGCGCTGTTGGATTGCTGTGCCGGACGTGTGGATACTGGTAGAGGGATCATAACTTTGATCCTTCTTTGAGGAGCTTCTTCTTCTTCGGAGGTCTTGATCGAGGGACTTGTTCGTGGGACGGATCGAGGGATTGTTGGTGGGACGATTCATGGGATCTACTTCAACGAGCTTCACCAACTCTTCTTCCGCTACATCCGTTGGTGAGCTTTGACCTAAACCTTGTATGCCATCTTCTTGGATGATCTTGGGTTCTTGCTTCGTAGGCACTAAATTTTTGTTTTCTACTACGTTTCCCAACAGGGGGTACGTCCAAGAAGGAGAAGAACACAAGGTACTGAAGGTACACAAGGAATTGTACGGGCTACGACAAACTCCTCAGGCATGGAACATCAAGCTTGACAGTGCATTAGTTTTTCTCGGGTTTGAGAAAATTCCACTGGAGCATACGATGTATAAGCGAGGACAAGGAAAGGATTGTCTACTAGTTGGCATCTACGTCGATGACCTGTTGATTACTGGAGCAGATGAAGCGGTGATTGAAAAGTTCAAGCTACAAATGAAAGAGATTTTCAAGATGGATGATCTAGGGCTCTTGAGTTATTACCTTGGGATCGAGGTACACTAAATTACAGAAGAGATCACGCTATGCCAGGAGGCGTATGAAAAGAAGGTACTTGAAATTTGTGGCATGAATGATTGCAAACCAACTCATGTTCTAGTGGAGTCTCGTCTCGAACTTAGCAAGAAGATTGAAGCACCCGCGGTTGATGCAACGGAGTATAGAAAAGTGGTCGGAAGCTTAAGGTATCTTGTGAATACACAACCGGACTTGGCCAATTCGGTTGGCATAGTGAGTCGCTTCATGGAAGCACTCACGATGGAGCATTGGACAACTGTGGAGAATATACTCAGATACATCAAAGGGACAAAAAAGTTCGGTTTGGTCTATGTGAGAGAGAAGGAGAAGGAGATGTCGGAGCTACTAGGCGACAGTGATAGCAACGTTGCAGAAGATATGGATGACCGTAAAAGTACCTCGGGCGTGGCATATTTCTTAGAAGGAAACATAGTGAGTTGGCTAACAAAAAAGCAGAAGTTGGTCGCATTATCATCCCGAGAAGCTAAGTATATTGCGGCTACAACCGCGGCGTGTCAAGGTATGTGGCTAGGAAGGCTACCCGGTGACCTCACTGGTGAAGAAACGGAACGAGTAGTGCCGAAAGTTGACGACAAGTCTACAATCTCTTTGTGGAAGCACAACGATACGAGGTATCGCTATTTGAGGGAGTGCATTGAAGAAAGCAAAATTGATGTCAACTATGTTCGCACGGATGATCAGCTTGCAGATATCCTACCCAGATCTTTGGAGCGACAGAAGTTCGTGAAGATGCATCGAAGGATCGGCGTCCAAACTGTAACATGACAACATCGTGTTTAGCGGGGTGATTGTTGGAATTAAACTCAACGTCGGTGTATGTATGTATACGAAACCGAAACCAAGTAGCACTTGATTTCTATACCAAGTAGGTTTAGCTTGTAGTCTATATCCGGTGCTATATATGTACGTCAAAGCCCTCTGTAAACAACACCTTGAGCTGAGATTAATACAAAGATTATCAACGGAGCGACACGCTCCCGTGGCCATCAACTATCGTGTCCTCGCTAGTACGTATTCCGGCGAGTAAGATCGATTGGCCGGCTATCTCTACGTGTGCACAAGTACGTACTGCCAAGGGAAGAATATATTCATCAGGTCTAGCAAGAAGTAGTACACGTCCAACTACAAATTAGCTTGGTACTTGGACATCTACCCGGCAGTCAGTCCATCGTCTCTATTCGTCCTCATCGTCGATCCATATCGTTGCCGGAAAGTGCTCGACGTCGAGGTCTGGGCCAACACCCATCGCACTGCTCCTCAACACCACACCGAGCCCAGCTCCCCACTGCCTCCAGCCACTACCTCGCCCGCCCTTTCGAGCCCGAGAAAAAAACCCAGAGTAGGAGCCGAGAGGAAGGAGGAAACTAGAAGGGAGAAGGAGAAGAAAGGAGAGGGAAGGAGGGGAGGAGAGGAGGCCGGCGAGGCGCGCCTCGCCCCCTCTGCCTCTCTCGCCGGCGCTGCTCCGGAGGCCTCCGACGGCCACCCTGGAGAAGGACCCCGGCCACGTCCAGGACACCGTCTACCCCGAGCCGCCCACCTCGTCGTCAATAACCGCCGCCCGGGACCCCAAAAATGGGTTCCCCTCGCCGAGACGCATCCGCCCCGCCACTCGCCGTCGACCTCCGCCTCCGGGAGCACCTCCGGTGATCTCCCCTTGCACCCCCTGACCTCCATGGCTGTGAGAAAGGTCTCATGACCGAGCCAAGGAAGGAGACGATCTCCCGGCCGTCCGATCGGATGCACATCCAACGGCTCAGGGCGCCCCGTACCTCTTCGTCCTAAAAAAAGTTAACGCTACAACGGACACGCCCGGCCCGCTAAATTTTTTTATCCTGGGCGCAGTATAGCCTCAGATCGGATTTCTGAAGCTTTTCCTTTTTATTAAATCTGCAGAACCTAAATAATTCTAGAAAAATAAGTATATGTCCGAAAATTGCGAAACAAATTTTGTGCTGCTTATATATTATGCTTTATTTTTCTACATGATTATAATTAAGTTTGGCTCATTTAAAATTGTTGGCATTTGTTATTCATTTGCTTGCTAGTTTAATTTCTTTGTTTATGTTAGTGATATTAATTTTTTGAGCACTTTATTAAAATGTCCTTTGGTCAGTAGCTAATTGTGGTGTATTTATTTAATAAAGTTAAAATAACTAAAAATTAATGTTGGAACAAAATAAGGAATTGATATGAAATTTTATTTTATGTGCATTATTATTCTTTAATATTTTTATTGCTCCCCTTTAATAACCACGTTAACCTGCCCTAAAAATAATAATTTTTTCATGTTGAATCATGTATTAAATTCTTTGTGAATTAAAACTTTCTACTATATGTGTTAAATGCTTGCTTCACCCCATGTTAAACTAAAGCTAATAAAATAATTGTTACTTGATTAGCAAATTGTCATATAATTGCTTGCATCCTTATGTAATAATCATCATGTTAAGATAAACCCTATTTAAATTTCTACAACCTTGTTCTGGTTATGTCTGGGTGTTATTGCTTGTACGCTTTGTATGATTGTTGTGATTGTAATGTGTGTTTATATTTTTCCGCAACGCATAGACGAAGCGCTTGATGTTGCAGGTGAAGACTCCTCCCAACCCGAAGGCACCGTACCAGGAGACACCGCCGAGGAAGGCAAGCCATCTTAAAAACTCAAACCCTTGTCCTACATTTTCTACTTTCTTATGTATCATGTTATGTATCATTATTTACTACATCAATTGGGATGGGATAATAGTAGTTGTATTAGGCTAACCACCACATACCCTTTTAGCGTACCTATTTGTGAGAAATGAAAATGAAACCCCGATGATCTTGATGTACTATCAAGATCGTCCCCTAGCCTTGTTAAATAACTAAGTACAACTTAAGAATTTGGTTAATCTTGCTCCACCCGAAACAAATGGCATAAATCTGAGAAGATGTGATGGCCAAGATTGCGGTTGCTCGAAACATCGTTAAACATACTCGAAGTCGTGAAGGACTCTCTATAAGTGCCGCTCATACCTAGCCTCCCGTGCAACCACATTACCCTGATATGGGACATGGCTTTACCGGAAGCCGTTGGGTCTAACATGAGCTACCTCACAACTGCTATGAGGGATGCGTCCCTTTAAACCGGATTCTTCCCAGAGATTGGGATAACCAAACCAGGGGACTGCGTATCCCCGAGGCCTCGGAAAACACGGTGTGTCCCTCTACTCCATGGATACATTGTTCCCAAGAGGGTCATGGGCTGCCATCGGATGCTGAGGGAATATAATCATTGGGTAGGAGCACATATTAGGGTTAATGGTGAAAGGTTTTGTTCAATTATCCGAAACCCGCATACTGAGGTATGACGATTCGTGCATGACACGACGGATATATTGAATGGTGTGTGTAAAGTGTACAACCTCTGCAGAGTGTAAATCTATTCGAGTAGCCGGAGTCCACGGTCATGGACAGCTAGTGAGGCCACACTTAGTGGGGAATAGTTGAGAAATACCAGTACCGAGATTATGGTTCATGATGATGATGTTGATATTGTTGCAACGGTTGGATCGAATTAAACCAATGTCATTATGGGAAAATAAAACTTGCTAAGATTAAAAGTTTGCCAACTTAAATTAAATTGAGTAGTTAGGAATCCCTATGAGAAACTCCACCATATAGCCATCCTATTATTTTCGTATGCAAAACTTTGTTTCTTTATTTAGGTGGTTTGCGAGTACTTTGTATGTACTCACGACTTTGTCCCTGGTTATTCAATCGGCCAGGCTTGGAGGAGAAGGTATATGATGATGATGTTACCGGGGATTACTAGGACGTGCTATGCTCTGATCTACCATGTGGATTGTGCCGCTCCTACCTTTGATGCTTTTTCTTATTCCGCTGCCATTTGAGCCCGATGAGGCCATGTAAGACTATGTTATCTGTAAGACTTGTATTCGGTATTGTATGAACATTGAGACTATGATATCCATGTCGAGTTGTGTGTTATGCGACACTGATCATGGGAGCATGACAGTATACACAGCTGGCCACTTCGGACATAAAGTCCGGGGTTCACACAGATTTCCTAGCGTAATAAATCATATCCCTGGAATTTCCGGTATCAGTTTCCATGTGCTTAGCATTCTCTCATAATTCGAAAATTAGATGGTAGATAAATGATCAAAATTAAAAATTGCAAAACACAAAATCCACTGAAAAATCAGTGGTAAGAAACATCAAACTAAAAATTCCAGTGTCATGCTTGAGAGGTGGAGGTTGCAAGGAATGACTTGGTACTGGTGCAAAATTCCTGAGCTTTTTAAATGAATGACTGTCAGGTGGTAGAGCAGATTCTGCATGTATAGAAATATAACAATAAATGCAAGGCCATTGCAATTAGGTTGCCATTCATTAACCAGAAAATAACACATTCACTTTGAAGATGGTTAAAATGATAACATGCCTGGTTCAAATATTCAGTGATTCTGCAACGGCCTCACATGGAAGAATCCTTGCTATTTACAATTTACAGCGAAATGGACCAGACTAATATGTTCATCTTTCATCAACTCGTCAAAAGCTTGGTCTGTAGCACAACTTATATAATTTGGCGAGTATTGTTTTAAATACAATGCGACAGTGGAGACAACCATGCATCTTTATTTATACATACACAAAAATGAGGTTCTGTGACAATTTTTAATTCCATGCCATTTGTATTGACATATTCCATTTGATACTGAAAGCAAAAAAAACCCCGATAGAATTACCTTCAAAGCTTGATACTGAAATTCTTCAGTAAATTCCTGCAGCTCATTCATATGCACACATAACTTGCTAACCTCTTCACCTTTATCCTTTAACAGCCTTATCTCTCCTTACAAGAAAGAAAGGTAGCACCACATGAGAAGTCGTCAAGTGTATGCAATTTAGAACAGTGTGTTGATTTCAAGCAAAGAGCCAAAAAGTGACAGCACATATCTAAAATGCAAAGAGTTGAATGATACATTCGCACTTCCCTTACAAACCTATACTACCATCTAAAATTGGACATCAACTACTCAACTCGGTTGAGGAAGACACAAAAGATTATACCGTGGTGGCAGATTCAGAAAAATATCAGCAATCCTAATGATATATACTTGCAAGCATTTAGTGGATATAGATAAAATCCTATTGATCTATACTTGCATGCTTTAAGCATCACATAACCACTTTAACAGAAAATAGATAGTACTTTTGTAATCAAAGTAGGGAATGATCCTGTAGAGTTTGGGTGCGCCATTGTGAAGAGTAAAATCCAACAAACTTGCATAAATATCAAGTTTCAAAAAGCTATGAATTTACTGGCCAATTGTATCGCAAATTACAGGTTAGTGCACACCAAAGTTGACACCCAGGTCACAAGTCAATATAAGTGGGAATTTTTTACAATACCTTCAGTAAACTTTTAGGAGATGAGGACCATGTTTTATTGGTCCACCCTTCATTTCATCAAACTCGTAAAGTGTCGCTATAGACATATTCCACTCATTACTATCCTGTGAAAAGCAACCAAAACAGAGTAATACATCAAGTCAAGACCATCAAAAAAACTTACCACCCACAGCTCTAAAACAAACATAATACTGGATAATCTACAATGTCACCAATTTGGCAATCGAGGACCAGGTATGAAGTTAAATATTTTCATCAAAAAGAGGAGAAGACGGTTTAACAAATATTTATATCCTTCCATTTTCCTACTTCTGTATTTTGACTACACAAAAAAGATAGCTGCAAGAGATGGAAAAAACAAACGGAAAAATATGAAGTAGTACTCTGCAAGATACCCCTTAATGATCATACTACCTTTTCAGAAAAAACAGCCAGTGCCTCTCCTTTTTCCCCAACCCAAGAACACAACATTACTGCACAAGGAGAAAATGAGCTATAATTGTGTGAGTTATTCATTCATAAAAATCACATGTAGGTGGATTATAAGGGTACTGAATTTAAACATCGCTATAATAAAAAAACTTACACAAGCTATAACACACATATACCAATAGACCATTCTTTTCTACAACTTCTTAAAGCTAAATATAAAGGGGACAATAAGCTACACCAAACATGCACAAAATATGAACTCAACTTGCATCTTAGAGAAAATAATCAATGTCCATCTTTATGAAATTTAGAGGTCAATTTTTCTACAGCAGTTTCCTAAAGCTCTGGTGCAAGATTTAGCAAGCAACAATGATGCAGAGGACAAAGATATGTAAATAATAAGTCAGTCATCAAGCAATCATCAAGTTATAACCTAATAGTGCAGATCTATATTAACAACAAGCAATATATGTACGTAAATAATCAAGTCCCATCTTCAATTGTTCAAAGCAAGAAGCAATATTCAGTACACCCCATTTAGAAGGCGATATATTCACATCGTAAACTTGTTCATATACAATTCATACACTTGTCCTCTTCATGAATTAATAAAAAATATATGAAATTCCATTAATCAAAAATCACAACAAGAAGTGGGGGGGAGATGATGGTTCACCTTGCAGGCGAGATGGTGGCACCAGTGGTGGATGGAGGGAGATGGTCGATGCGGATCCGGGCTCGGCGGGGGTCACCGGATGAGCGGCGAGGCGATCTCGGGACGTGTCTCTCATGGCAGCCTCCTAGCGGCAAGGTTCGCATGTGGGGTAGAGAGATAGGTGAGGGAGCACGGGAGGAGAGGAGAGAGAGCGGTCACGTGGGGGATCACCGGGGCGGAGGTCGACGGAGGGCGGACGGCGCGGATGCTGGAGTCAGGGCGACGTGGCGGGAGGAGGCAGGGCTTCGGCGGCTGGGGACGACGCGGGGAGGAGCTCAGGACGCTCTCCGGTACTTCCTTCTCTCTGCCGCCGGCGCCGGCTCCGCCTCCGCCTCCTTATCGTCGGGAGAGCGACGAAGGCACAGGAGGGGAGGAGGCTGGGAGGCAACGAGTGAGGTGCAATTGGGGGATAGGGGCGGCTAGGGTTTTGTTTACCGCGCGGCTGGATGGGACAGGTCCCGGCGGATGCGGAGAGTTGCATGGCATTTTTTCAACAACATCCAATGGCTGTCAGCAGTCAAGGTGCAGATCGAACGACTAGCATAGGTTGCCCCTTGAGGAGGGTTGTGAAGCCTCATTGGCCATTGACCTTTAAGAGTAAAATTTTATTTAGGATGTTTAAGGAACTCTCTTGAGTTTTCATGCTTATCTTGTTTAGAGAGTTGGCTTGTTGCATTGAGTTGTGTGTCTTGCATGAATAGGTAACTAATGTTGCTATTATAAGTATAGTAGTAACTTGCAATAGATTTGAGGTATTGATTTGAGTAATGTTTGGACTTTTGGTGCCAAGAGCTTGAGCCTATTAGTGGTAGGTGTCGTATTTTGGGCAATCCGTGCTTATTTTAGAAAACTACAAAAATTAGTTGAGAACTCTAGTTACTACATGGATTGCTAACCTCTGGAGGGGTTGGAATATATAGAGTACACCCACGTACCATGGGTCGAGGATGCGCAAGGATAACCAAACCCCCATACACTCCTCCTCGGGGTACTTGTCTCTTTGTGGACCTCCTGATTAGATAGAGAGTTACCGATAATAAGTGCATGAGTTCTTCGGACTAATGCGATTATTCGATTGTTGTCACTTCCACCTTCCATATTTTGCTATCCTCTTCAGTACCGTGCATTGCCCTTTCTCATCTTGAGACTTTGTGCAGACTTCGTCGGTTCATCTAAAACCTTGTTATGATACGCTCTATCGTCATAAACCTCCTTATATCTTCCTCAAAACATCCACCATACCCACCTATCAAGGCATTTTCATAACCTTTCTGAGATACATTGCCATGCAACGTCCACCATCGCCTGACTTGATCTTCATGTCATACATGATTTTGCTTGATCGAGGAGCCGCATGCTAGTTGGGCCTTTCCCTTATCATTTCTACATGACGCGCTGGTATCATTGCATATTCTGCTACACTGGAAGAGGCATACATTTGCATACATCATGATAGTTTTCAGTTTTATTTATGTGGAGTACTTCTTGTAAAGTGTGAAAATCTTCTTTATATTCTTGTAAAATATCGATTGTTGCCCTTATGTGAGCAAAAGATCCCAAAGAGGACAAATTAAAAGATCCCAAAGAGAACAAATGAGAGATAAATAGAAAGAGCCAATGAGGCCACAAAAATATAAAATAATAGAAAAAAGAGAAAAAGAAATAAAAAGAGAGAAGGGGGAAACACTACTATTCCTTTTGAAAGATCCACACTCGTACTCCATTGTCATATTTGTACTCCATAGATATATTCATAGCATTCATGCATAACTATGTGGGGATCCTTAGAATATAGAACTTGGCTTGCATATTCCAAGGATGAGCCTCCTCAAATGAGTTCTAGTTCTTCATGAACAAGCAAGTTGCATGCACCCTAGTAGTTCCATTGGAGAGCTTACCTTAGCGCATATGTGCATCTGTTTCATGGCAATCCCTACTCCCCACATCATATCTATCATTTGGCTTTCCCTCGCCTATGATTGTCCTCATTGATGTGAGCCTTTCACACTGTTTTGTATTCCTTCCCCATAATTTTTCTGTTTGCCATCCGAAATGCCAACATATCTTGCTCGCGCTCATCCATTGCATGAGTTCCCAAAATCGAAAGAGAGAGGATCAATTTGACTTGTGCCTGACTAGTGGTCTGGGGACGAGTCAAAATAAGATTCCGAAGGAGACCAAGTGTGAAGTTTTAGTAGATTGAGTTATCAATTAAAATATATAGTATTTTTATGCTCTAAACCCATCTCCCATTCTTGCACACAAGCACCATTTGGAGACATTCAAGTCACGGACAACGAGAGCTCTTGCACCTTTATGTTAATGCTTTGCTAGTTTAAATACTAGATATAGACTCTTGCTTGTCATTATCTTGACTTGATTTGCATATCTTACTTGCTTTAATTTGAAGTTCTTATATGTGTTAGCATGTCACCATAGAAATTATCTGTGTTATCATTTACCTACTTGAGGACGAGCAGGAATTAATCTTGGGGATGTTGATGCGTCCCAAATGTATCTATAATTTCTGCTTGTTCCATGCTCTTTTAGCTGACATTGCTATGTGTTTTGCTAACCTTTCATATATTTTTACACATATTTGGACTAACCTACTAACTCAGTGAACCCAGTGCCAGTTTATATCTGCTGATGTCTGTAAGTTGCATGTTTTTACCCATATTTACAGAGCTCCAAATATTCCACAAAAATTAGAGAAAAAATCAGCAGGACAGATGCTTCCGGATCACCGAAGGAGGGCCAGAGGGGGGCCACCCACCTCCTGGGCAGCCAGGGGGAGTGGCCCCACTCCTGGCCGTGCCTGGAGGGAACCTGGGAGGAGGTGCCACCCCCTGGTGTCCCCCTTCGGCCCATTTTTACCCCTTGTTCCGGAAACCCTCGCAGGGAGCCCCGCATCGCGATTTTCACATATGTTCCACCGCCGCCGCGCTTCCAAGATCGGGAGCACCAGAACACCTCTTCCCGGCACCCTGTCAGAGGGAGGATTGTCCTCCGGGAGTTTCTCCACCACCATGAGCACTTCCCGGATGTGCCGTGAGTAGTCCACCTTGGAACTTGGGTCCATGACCAGTAGCTATGTGATGTCTTCTCTCCAATCTTGTGCTTCAATTCTTAGCCCTTAAGAGCTGCCCTACATGATCAAGGCTTCTATGTAATTCTTTCGGTTGTTGCTATGCTGAGTTTGTTGGGATCCGATGGATTATGAGATTATGTTCAGATTCTGATGAGTTATATATTTGGGTCACCTTTTATATTTTTTTCTTGAATAATTCTTGCATGTTCTCCGTTGCTTTTAATTGCTTTTGCAAAGTAGTAGATAGTAACTCCAAGAGGGAGCGTTTATGCTTGATTGTGGGTTCATGTCCCCCGATGTCTAGCTTGAGTGACAAAAACATGAGACTAGGGGTGTGATATTGCCACCACGGAGAAAACAACGGTGCTTGTAACCACAGTTGCAAGGACTGTTTACCTTATGCAAAGTTTGTCAATATAGTTGTCTGTTGCTTTGAGTTTACACTTTGGGTGGGGCTCGCAACTTAATACCAACGAGATGTTCTGGATAGATATCTCAAGGTGGATGATTAGTGAGTAGATGCAGTTGTATTTCGGTCTACTTGTCTTGGAATACTACCCATACTTTTGAGCCTCTAACCTTGTTTGCAGAAAATTAGCATTGCGGTGCGTTTATAATTCTGTCAATTTACGAGCTGTAATTTCTTCACCCAGCTTAGCTATTTCATCGTATTTTGGGAGAGATACATCACTAGTGAACATCATGGGACCCTGGTCCATATTTCCACCACTGTTTACACCTCCACTATTTACCGCTTTACTTCCTTTTCAATTGCAATCACCACTATTATTTCCACCCTTGCGTTTGACCCTTTGTAAATAACAAGACCAGAGAGATTGACAACCTCTCTGTACTCGTTGGGAGAAAAGTTATTTGTTTCTGTGTGCAGGTCCAAGTCAAGTGAGTAATTATCTTCAAACGGCACCTTGCTCCTTTGGCCACCTACTTGTTGTCCTTGGAGTCCTACTGGATTGACTACCTTGGTATCTTCACCGAGGGAAATTTTCTGCTATCTACATCTCAACCTTCCACTTGGGGAAACCAATGAGGGGCGAGAATCCATTATACTCTCTCATACCATCAACATGTTTTCAACACATATAAGAACTTCAAAGTAAAGCAAGTAAGATATGCAATTCAAGTCAAGACAATAACAAGCAAGAGTCTATATCTAGTATTGAAACTAGCAAAGTAAGAACATAAAGGTGCAAGAGCTCTCGCTGTCCGTGACTCGAATGTCTCCAAATGGTGTTTGCGTCTAAGAAGTGGGAGATGGGTTTATGGCATAAAAATATTATATAGTTTAACTTAGAACTTGATGGCACTGAAGTAGTGCTCCTAATTGCCTACCCCAAGTCGAAGGTTGACATGTAGCGTAGCGTAATTTCCCTCAGCAAAGATACCACGTTTTTTCTCCCATAGGACTCCAGCAATGACAAGTAGGTGACACCGGCGCTAGAAATTACTAGCACGAGTTGACGTAGACCTGCACACAGATACAAATAACATTTCTCCCAACGAGTTCAGATAGGTTGTCAATCTCTCCGGCCTTGTTGTTTACAAAGGGTCAAACGCAACAGATAAAAGTTAATGATAACTGCAACTAGAAAGTAAAACATGAAGTAAATTGAGGGTGTAAACAGTGGTGGTAATATGGACCAGGGTCCCATGAAGTTCACTAGTGATGTCTCTCTCCCAAAAGACGATAAGAAGCTACGCAAGGTGAACAAATTACCGTTGCGCAATTGATGGGATTACGGACGCAAATCAATGCTAACCATGCTACAAAAGAAAGGAAGAGGCTCAAAAGCATGGGAAGTACGCCAAGATAAGTAGACCAAAATCCATCTGCATCTACTACTAATAATCCACCTTGAGATATCTATCCAGAACATCTCTTTGGTATTAAGTTGCGAGCCCCACCCAAAGTGTAAACCCAAAGCAACAGGCAACTTCATAAAAATAACTTTGCATAAAGTAAACGATCCTTGCAACTTTGGTTATGAACACCGTTGTTTTCCCCCTTGTGGCAATAGCACATCCCATAGACTCATGTTTCTGTCACTCAAGCTAGTCATCGGGGGGCATGAACCCACAATCATGGATAACGCTCCCTCTTGGAGTTACTACCTACTACTTGGCCAAAGCAATAAACATCAACAGAGAACATGCAAGAATTACTCAAGAAAAAAGAAATATAAGAGAAAAAATAATATATTACTCATCACAATCTGAACATATTCTCATAATCCATCAGATCCCAACAAAGTCAACATAGCAACAACAGAAAGAATTACATATGTGCCTTGATCATGTAGGGAAGCTCACAAGTCTAATCCATGAAGAACAAATACGGGGAGAGGACATCACATAGCTACTGATCATGGACTCAGGGTCCAAGGTGGACTACTCACGGCTCATCCGGGAAGCGTCCATGGTGGTGGAGAAGCTCCCGGAGGTGAATCCTCGCTCCGGCAGGTTGCAGGGAAGAAGTCTTCTGGCCGTCTGGGCACCAGGTGGGGACCCTCTGGCCCCCCTTCGGGCATCAGGAAGCTTCCGATACGCTGATTTTTTATATATTTACCCAGATTTTTTGGCATTTTACGTGATGGGAAAACCTGAAATAAAAAGACAGCAAAAAAACAGAAACTGGCACTAGGGTGGACTGAGTTATTAGGTTAGTCCAAATTTTATCAAAAGTGTATGAAAGTGTATAAAAATAATATCATTATCACCCAAAACATGCATGGAGCAAACAGAAATTCTAGATACGTTTGGGACATATCAGAACTCAATCTACTAAAACTTCACACTTGGTCTCCTTCGGAATCTTATTTTGACTCATCCCATGATCATTAGTCAGGCACAAGTCAAACAGATCCTCTCCCTTTCGACTTTGAGCACTCATGCAATTGATGAGCGCAAGCAAGATAGTTGGCACTTAAATGGAAAAGAGAATAATGATGGGGAAGGAAGAAAAAAATGTGTGAAAGGATCACATCAATGAGGACAATCATAGGCGAGAAAAATACAAATGATAGATATGATGTGATGAGTATGGATTTCCATGAAACGGATGCACATATGAGCTAAGATAAGCTCTCCAATGGAACTAGTGGGTGTGCATCCAACTTGCTTGCTCATTAAGACCTAGCGCTCATTTGAGGAGGCTCATCCTTGGAATTTGCAAGCTAAGTTCCATAGTGTAAGGGTCCCCACATAGTTATGCATGAATGATATGAAAATCTCTATTTAGTACAAATATACTATGGAGTACGAGTGTGGATCTTTCAAAAGGAATAGTAGTGTTGCCACCTTCTCTCTTTTTATTTCCTTTCTATATTTTCTTGTATTTTTGTGGCCTCATTGGCTCTTTCTATTTATCTCTCATTTGTCCTCTTTGAGATCTTTTAATTTGGCCTCTAGTAGCGAGATTTCTCAACTTTTTTTTTTACTTTTCGAAAGTAAACACGGATAGCCCAAAATACGACACCTATAACTAATAGGCTCAAGATCTTGGCACCAAAAGTCCAAAAATTACTCATATCAATACCACAAAACTATTGCAAGTTACTACTATAATTATAATAGCAACCTCAATTACCTACTCAAGTCAAGACACACAACTTAGTGCAAAAGACCAACTCTCTAAACAAGATAAGCATGATAACTCAAGAGAGTTCCAAAATCAACAACCTAAATAATATATCTTAAAAAGAATAAGCATGAAAACTAAGAGCTAAGCATGAAAACAGCTATGAAAAGATAAAGAACACACACAAAAAGAAAGATAAGCATGCAAGCCTATGTTGTGTTCTAGGGTGGAGTGGAGCGTGTTTCTCTCCAAAAAATGTAGCCTAGGGTCCAACTTGTTATGACCATCAAGAAAAACTAAAACAAACTAAAAAGTAAAGAGCGAGACGTTCCAGGCATAGCACATAACACATGAAGTGATAAAAATATAGCATGGAGAAGGACGAACTGATGATTGTTGATGGAGAAGGGGATGCACGGGTGCATCCCCAAGCTTAGACGCTTGAGGATCCTTGGAAATTTCTTGGGGGTGCATGGGGGCATCCCCTAGCTTGAGCTTTTGACACTCCCGGATCTTCTTTCATCATCTTCTTCCGCATACTTGAAAACTCCCTTCATACAAAATTCATCATAAGCTGATTAGAGTGGTTAGTACCCATGATAAAATATTTTTTCTCCACTAGAAATAAAGATTTTCATGAAGGGCTACTGTTTCTCAAGATTGCCAAAAAGTTTTTGCAAAGAAAAAGCAAGATTAAGATTTGCAAAATGGAGAAGAAGCAAAACGTGGCAGAATATGTGAAAAACAGACCAGCAGGTAGTAAATAATTTTTTAGGGGCACTTCTGCAACTCAAATAAAAAAACTCAGAACAATGCCAAAAAGACAATTGTATAGAGCATACTATCAAAACAATTCAGATAAAAAAGATGATATGGTGATTTTTGGTGATTTTTCCGTGAAGCAAACATAATCTGTTTTCTGGACAACATGTCACAACATTTGATCTTTCTTGCAATCAGAGGCTAAAACTGGGCACAAACTTGAAAATATAGATACAATGATGTTTCTACAGTAGTAACAAGCATCAAGACCACTAAAACTGAAAGTAAAAACATTTTGGGATGCCTCCCAATAAGCGCTTTGTTTTATGCCTTTTAGCTAGGCATGATGAAAAAAGATCAAGTTTTATCAACTTCAAATGAATAGCTTGCCCGTGTAACGGACTCATAAGGTAATTTCATGTTCTTTCAAGGGAAGTGTTACATGCCCTTTTTGAGGGGGGATTGGAATCTCATAGTCCCTTCTTTCATGTCTATGATAGCATCAACGGTGTGGAGAAAAGGACGTCTCAAAATGATTGTACATGAGGAATCACACTCAATGTCCATGACAAGAAAATCAACGGGAAGATAATTACCATTGACAACTATAAGAACATCATCAAGCCTTCCCTAAGGTTTCTTTAAGGAATAAAGTTTCCCAAGCAGACGGAAGAAAAATCATCAAGACTCTACTGGAAATAAATATTTTCATGAAGGGCTACTGTTTCCCAAGATTGCCAAAAAGTATTTGCAAAGAAAAAGCAAGCTTAAGATTTTCAAAATGGATAAGAAGAAAAACGTGGCAGAATCTGTGAAAAACAGACCAGCATGTAGTAAATAATTTTTTAGGGGCACTTTGCAACTCAAATCAAAAAACTGAGAATAGATGCCAGAAAGCCAATTGTATAGAGCATACTGTCAAAACAATTAAGATAAAAAATATGATATGGTAATTTTTGGTGAATTTTTCTGTCAAGCAGAAGGAATCTGTTTTCTGGATAGCATGTCACAACTTTTGATCATTCTTGCAATCGGAGGCTAAAACTTGGAACAAAGCTTAAAAATAAAGATAAAATGATGTTGCTACAGTAGTAACAAGCATCAAGACCACTAAAACTGAAAGTAAAAACATTTTGGGTTGCCTCCCAATAAGAGCTTTCTTTTATGCCTTTTAGCTAGGCATGATGCAAAAAGATCAAGTTTTATCAACTTCAAATGAGTAGCTTGCCGTGTAACAGACTCGTACGGTAAATTCATCTTCTTTCGAGGGAAGTGTTACATGCCCTTTTTGAGGGGGAATTGTAATCTCATAGTCCCTTCTTTCATGTCAATGATAGCATCAACGGTGCAGAGAAAAGGACGTATCAAAATAATTGAACATGAGGGATCACACTCAATGTCCATAACAAGAAAATCAACGGGAACATAATTATCATTGAAAACTATAAGAACATTATTAATCCTTCCCAAAGATTTCTTTACGGAAGAATCAACAAGACAAAAACCAAAAGAACAAGGATCAAAAGGTTTCAACTCAAGCATATCATACATTCTTTTGGGTAAAACGGAGGCACTAGCTCCAACATCACATAAAGCAAAGCAAGAGAAATTATTCAATTTGATTTTGACCATAGGATCCCAACCATCTTCTAGTTTTCTAGGAATAGCAACCTCTAATTTATGCTTTTCCTCCCTAGATTTTATAAGAGCATTGGTAATAAGCCAAGTGAAGGCAATGTTGAGTGAACTAGTGTGGGGCTTTTTGGCCATTCTTTAAAAAAAATTAAAAACAACGGGAAGGGGGCAATTATCGAAATCAATTTCCTTGCTATAAATCAAAGCTGTGGTGTCATCCTCTACATTTTACTTGCTTTATATTATAATTGTTTTTACATCCTCCCAGGAATGAGGATGTCTAGGAGCAACTTCAAACCAGAGATCCGGTTCTTTCCCCTGGAGACCAGGCCATGGGCATAATTCCCCGTCATAACTAGTGTAGTCACAAGCTGTATTACTTTTATAAGTACCCATAGTGACAAGCAAAAGCAAAGTAACTAATTTTTTGTGGTTTTTGGTATCAGACTCGAAAGAAAAAACTAGAAAGTACACTAAAATGACTAAAAAGCAAAGATAAAAGATAGCTTGCAACTCCCCTATCTTGTAGAATGGATTCCCCCGCAACTGCGTCAGAAATTGCTTTCATGACGGGAATAGACTTCTCGCCCCTCATTGATTACCCAAAGTGGAAGGTTTAAGAAGTAATCAGTAGGAAGTTTCCCTTACATGAGGACGGTAAGGTTTGTCGAACAAGGAGGAATCCAAGTTCTACAAGTACGTGTCTGCTTCTCTGGCGCTCACAGAAGACGTGGACCTGCACACAAAAGAAAATAGCTTTGCTCCCAACGAGTTGTCGGTGCCCGGGGTTAGCTTATGCAAGACCCTCTACAACACAATCATATGGAGAGCCGAGAACCGTACCCACTTGGCTAAGCAGACAAGTCCAAGCACAGAATGTTTTCGGAAAGCATCGAACGTGAGGGGCATTCCATCCAGGCCGAATGATCAACTGAGATGGGTCCTCATCGTCCGCACACAAGTCTAAATGATATGGGTGGTGAACTCCCATACTCATAGACAAGTCACCTCAACCATACTATCGATTGTACTATAACCCTTACATATACTACTCCATCCCTATCACTTAGTCGGGGTCTAGGGCAGGCTCGATCATACAACAAAGTGTGCACATGACAGAGTCACGAGCAATCGCATCGCGATGCCCCAAGTTGCGCACATCTAAGGGCCACTTGGTGTATAAAAGACCGCCAGCCAGATCACAACTAAGGTCTCGAAAACCCATACTAAGACATGCATGTTATAATCATCCATGCAGCACACATGTCTAGTATGAACAGCAGGTATCATTGCAATTCTCTACAAAGTTTACAACTTTATTGATAACTCTTACAGAGTGCACACAGAGATCACGAGACCGTGATCCAACATTACAACAAGCATGCGGAGGCAAAGTAGGTCTGAATATAGACAAGTTTAACAAATGGATTAGATAAGCCTTATTTATAAACAAGCCCTTCACGCGGGAACCAGTCTACTGACTGGGACTACACTAGCTTGGTCTTCAGTCGTCGAGCTCAAGGAAGAATCCACCTTCGGGGTCAGTGGGTTCATCTAAAACATAGAATAAGCAAACGTGAGTACAAAGTCGTACTCAGCAAGACTTACGTAGGAGCTATAATACTAATGCACATGTATCAAGGCAAAGGGAGGTGGGGTCCAAATGCAGAAGTGCCAGCTTTGACTTGGCTAGTCCTAAACTACGAGTACCAGACTTGAGATAAGAAGCATGCACGATTCCACTATATCTCCAACCAATTACACCACTATGTTGCCTTCCTCAACTTCCCACGAGAAAGCACGCCATAGAACTCATGCTTATCTTGGCAAGTTTTATAAGTATCTAGTTCAAGTTGTCTAATAATCAAGCTAAGCTTTCCAAGCAGTCCATAACCGTGGACGTGGCTATTCGAATAGTTTTGTTAACCCTGCAGGGGTGTACCTCTACACACACATGCTGACCACAACTGTTACCTCATAGCCGATCTAGTCCAAGAAGGCCGCCTACCTGGGTTGGCTACCACCATCGTGAACCCAGATGATGTGTGCGTGGTTCATAAGCCGGTCTCGGTTGAGCCGTTCTCTCACTTAGCAGCCAGCCCACAAACCTACCAGAACTCCGAACTACTGCGACATCTGGACATCAAAAGGGATGAGTTAGTAGGTTGAGAGGGGTCAGTGAGCCCAATGTGTGGTTGTACTCATCATCTTGGATCACCACACAAGAACTCGGACTTAGGGTGGTGTTCAACGAGACAACCCACTGTGTACTCCTACACAACCTCTCATCGTTCACCTCGTATTAGGGTAGATTCACCAACACATTTCCACCATCATCAACATGATTGCTACCATCCCGACTCACATAACAGTATCAACATTGTTTCACTCTAAGCATGCAATAAGCAGTAACAGTTGCAGGGGCCACATGATATCATTCAACTCCTACATCTGCTAGGATTGTGGTTTGCTTACTACTGTGACAAATGATAGGTCATGCAAAGGAATGGGTTCATCTATGTGGTAGAAACGTAGCATGGTAATCATCCTAAACAATGCATAAGCGAGACAGAGAGGGAAGTGTGATTTTATCGACATGATCAATGGGGTTTGCTTGCCTTGCTGACGAGGTTCAGTATCGGGGTCTTCAACGAAGGGGGTGATCTCGGGTTCCAGCTCCACCTCTATTCGACAAACAACACAAACATCGAAACAATAATAAGACAATGCTCAAGCACATGAGTTGAAGGTTGAAACTTTATGTATGGGTCACTGATGTGTGAGTTATTCCATTTAAAAGGAGTATATTGCAAATGAATTGCAAATTCAAAGTCCAATTTGGATATCAAAAGAATGCATATGCAATGTTGCCACTATTCACCCAATTTCATTTGGTCAAACATGAAAACAGATTGCATATTGAGAAACCTTGCATTTTTCTGATAATTTTACATATATTATATGTTTAATTTGGAGTTAAAATTAATTAGTTATGAATTACCAAAGTTTAAGCATTTTCTGGAATTATTTTAATTCAAATAAGCATTTACTGCGTCAGCATGACAGCATGCTGGTGTCAGGGGGCCACTGACCACTGGGTCCCACATGTCAGTCTCTGTTTGTTTAATTAAAATAGTTTAATTCGATTTAAACTAACAGGGGGGAATAGCAGGGGCTGGCCCACATGTCTGTCTCTCTGCAAGTGGGTCCAGGGTGATTAAGCTTGGGGGTTAAGCTCCTAATGGCTAGGTCGCCGGCGGCAGCACTGTTGCTCGCCGGAGTTCATCGGGAACTCAATTTATGGCCCAGAAGAGGGAATGGATGGCATCGGCGTGTTCCTTGTGCTCCCGCGCGTCGGATGGATGCAGCTAGGGGTCACGGGGATGGCTCTAGCCACGACGGCGTCGAAGACAGCGGAGGCAGTGGCTCGGACCTTGACGAGGAGCTCGCTGTAGTGCGCTAAAAGGAGAATGGAGCGTGGATTTGCGATCCTGGAGCGTGCAGGGGTCAAACACGCGCTCTGGCTAGGGCTTGGAGGCACGAGAGCACGAGCCGTGCCGTCCATGGCGGCGACAGAGCTCTACTCTCATGGCGGTTCGGCGTAGGAGGAGAACGAGGTGCAGTCAAGTTGGGGGAAGTGCTCACCGTGATGCAAGGAACACGACGGAGCAAATGGGAGAGGCGGGGAGGCTTCAGCGGCGAGGAATTCGACGACGTTCTTCTAGGCGGCCGGTGAGGACTTGGTGAAGATTCCGGCGGCTCGGTGAGGAATTGTCCTGTGATTTCTTGCACGGAGACGAAGTCGAGGACGGCGAGGAGGATGGACACACTCCGGGGACTTAGCTCGGGCTCGGGCCACGAGTTTCCATGGCGGGTGCTCTCCGGATCTTCTCTGACGTTGGTGGGATCACACTGGGAGAGAGGGGAACGGCCAGGAGAGGGGGGAATGGAGGAGGCGTGCTCCTGGGCGTCTCATGGTGCGCGTAGAAGACGCGGGAGGGGCAGGTTGAGGCTGGGGAGGCCGCGGCGTGCTCGGCTGGCTCGGTGGCTTTCCATCGAGCAGCTTGGGTGCGCGGGGAGGAAGACGACAGGGGGAGGGGCTGCTGGGCCGGCTGTTGGGCCTCGCCCTGAGCGAGAGGTAAGACTTTTCTATTTTCCTGTCTGTTTAATCTTTCCTTTCTTAATTTCTTTTCTGTAATTTTGTTTGCCCAAATAAATAAAATAGTTAGGCATTTTTATAAATGCTCAAAATTTATATTTGGACTTACATGACCAGTAGCTACTCATTCCCAACTTTTGAAATTTTTTGAAATTCAAAATATTTGAATTCCAATTCAAATTGGGGTTTTTGATTAATTCCAAGGTCCAGTTTGAATATTTGAAAAATCCATGAGCATGGGATTGGTCCCACATCACTTGATATGTGATCACACTCATTTATGAGACTTTTCAAAAATGCAAAAGGAATTTTTGGAGCAACTTTTATTCTGGCCATTTGAATTAAATTCATCTGGGGGGTGTTCTCTCTCCCATTTCATTTTCTTTTCAAAATTTTTCCATGATGCAAAGTGAGACTTGATCCTAGCACATACCTAATAGAGGGTTTTGACAACTCTCCCCCATTCAAAAGAATCTCATCCCGAGATTCATAAGTCTGCGGGAGGAAGGAGAGGTACTCAGCACTGAGACGGTCTTCTCTTTCCCATGTGGCTTCTTTCTCAGAGTGGTGTGACCATTGAACTTTTAGAAACTTGATCTTCTGACGGCGAGTGACACGCTCTGCTGAATCAAGAATACGAACGGGGTATTCTCGATAAGAAAGGTCATCCTGGAGATCAAGCGTTTCATGGTCTACTTCACGGATGGGGTCCTTGAAGCAACTCCTGAGTTGTGACACATGGAATACACCATGTACTCGGGAAAGGTGCGGGGGTAGTTCAAGTTGGTAGGAAACTTCTCCACCTGTAGCAAGAATGCGGAAAGGTCCGATGTAACATGGGGCCAACTTTCCATTGATACCGAAGCGTTGGGTTCCCTTCAGAGGAGTAACCCGAAGGTAAGCCTTCTCATCTAGATTGTAGCTTTCTTGCCTATGATGACGATCATAGTAGATTTTCTGACGATACTAGGCTGCTCTCAATTGATCACGAACAATGCGAACCTGCTCTTTTGCTTCCATGATCATATCCGGTCCAAAGAATTGTCTTTCACCGGTTTCTGACCAGTTAAGGGGTGTTCGACATCGTCGTCCATAGAGGAGTTCAAAAGGAGCCATGTTCAGACTAGATTGGAAACTATTGTTATAAGAAAATTCGGCGAATGGAAGAGACTTCTCCCAATTCTTTCCGAACGAGATGACACAGGCTCTGAGCATGTGTTCGAGAATTTGGTTAACCCTTTCAACTTGACCACTAGACTGAGGATGGAAAGCTGTACTAAAGGAGAGATGAGTTCCCATAGCATTCTGAAAACTTCCCCAAAATCTAGAGGTGAAAAGGCTACCACGATCAGAATTGATTTCCAAAGTAACACCATGAAGAGGCACAATTCTAGAGACATACAAGTCCGCTAACTGGCTAGCAGTTATAGACTCGTGAACTGGAAGGAAGTGAGCAACTTTGGAAAGTCTATCCACGACAACGAAGATGGCATCATTTCCTTTCTGGGTTTTTGGAAAGCCAGTGATGAAATCCATAGTGACTTTGTCCCATTTCCACTCTGGAATAGGAAAAGGGTGAAGTGTACCAGCAGGTCTTTGGTGTTCTTCCTTAATGCGACGACAAACATCACATTCGGCTACAAATCGAGCAATGTCTCTCTTCATCCTAGTCCACCAAAATCTCTGGCGTAGATCTTAGTACATTTTCGTGCTACCGGGATGAATCGAGAGGGGTGTGTGATGGGCTTCTTTGAGGATGAGTTTCCTTAGTTTCCTATTATTAGGTACTACCAAACGATTTCCAAAGGATATCATTCCTTTACTATCTATGGAGAAACATTTAGCAACTCCGCTAGAAATGTTCTCCTTGATCCGGCGAACACCTCGTGCACGCCTTTGGGAAACTATGATTTGATCCTCAAGAGTTGGTTTCGCCACCAAGGTAGAAAGATAGCCATGAGGAACAATCTCAAGATTGAGCTTTTGAAATTCCTCATGAAGAAGTGGTTGACACTGTTGTAACATGAGGTTGTTACAATACGACTTACGACTTAGTGCATCAGCCATGACATTGGCTTTGCCTGGGGTGTAAGAAATTCCTACGTAGTAATCTTTTATCAACTCAATCCAGTGTCTTTGCCTGAGATTAAGATCTGGCTGGGTGAATATGTATTTTAGGCTTTGGTGGTCAGAATAGATCTCACAACGATTACCAAGGAGGTAATGTTGCCAAGTTGTCAGCGCATGAACTACAGTAGCGAGTTCAAGATCATGGGTAGGACAGTTCTCTTCATGTGGACGCAACTGGCTTGAAGCATAAGCTACCACATGTCTATCTTGCATAAGTATGTATCCTAACCCTTGCCGTGAGGCGTCACAAAAGATCTCGAAATCCTTTTTGGTGTCTGGAGGCGCAAGTACGAGGGCAGAAGTCAATCTTCTTTTTAGCTCTTGAAAGCTCTCCTCGCACTTGGGAGTCCATTGGAATTTCTTATCTTTCTTGAGGAGTTCAGTTAGAGGCTTTGCAACTTTAGAAAAGTTCTCGACGAAGCGGTGACAATAGCTTGCTAAGCCAAGAAAACTCCTAACTTGCTTAACCGATTCAGGTGGAGTCCAGTCAAGGACGACCTGAACACTCTCGGGATTCACAGCAATGCCTTTTGCAGAAATCACGTGGCCTAAGTAGGTCACTTCTGGTAGCCAAAATTCACACTTGGAGAATTTAGCATACAGGCGATGCTCTCGAAGTTTCATCAATACCAACCTAAGATGTTCGGCATGTTTTTTTTCGTTCTTCGAGTAGATGAGAATGTCATCAAGATAAACCACAAAAATTTTATCCAAGTACTCCATGAAGATCGAATTCATCATGCGCGAGAAAGTGGCGGGGGCATTGGTCAAACCAAAGGACATGACGGTGTACTCGTAAAGACCATAATGAGTAGTGAAAGCCGTTTTGGGAATGTCCTTGTTTCGGATTTTGATTTGATGATAGCCTAATCTCAAATCCATCTTGGAGAAGACAGAGGATCCAACAAGTTGATCATAAAGATCATTGATCCTGGGAAGTGGGTACTTGTTCTTTATCGTCGCTAGATTTAGCGAGCGATAGTATATGCACATCCTTTCTGTTCCATCTTTATTCGTTACGAACAGAACAGGGCAACCCCATGGCGATGAGCTAGGGAGGATGAAGCCTTTTGCCAACAAAGCTTCAAGTTGGATTTTAAGCTCAACTAACTCACGTGGGACCATTTTGTATGGGCGTCTGGAGATTGGTGTGGTTCCTGGCATAAGATCTACAATGAATTCTACACATCTGTCTGTTGACTAGGTTTAAGGAGTCGGATTACTTGGTAGTTTTCAAGAGGATGACCATGGCTTACTAGGGGCTACAACAGATATGTCAGAGTAGCAAAGTAACCCAACACGATGGTTAGTGTGGTTATTCTGGCTAGAAGACATCTAAAGTGGGAGGAAGAACTGCAAATGCATCAATATAGGTTTCTAGAACAAGTCCTACAACAAACTCTATGGAACTTTCGGGCATGCCACCTAGAAGCTCTTCTGGAAAGACAACCGAAATAGAGAGAAGGATTTTGCAAATGCATCAGATTATGAAGAAACCTGGAATGACTCGGACAGCATAACGGCTGTAATTGCAAGAGAAATGGAAATTCTCGCAACATTGGAATAGCAGTTATACTAGGAAGTCCAAAGATGGAAGCCCAAAGACTCTAGACAACCCGACACAACTTTCCTACGGCTACAAGGAAGCAATCAACGAGATGTTCTAGAAAGAAATAAATGAGCCTAGTCCTATCTTCCCGTAGAAAAGATGAGGTGACTCAGAACTCATAACGATGAAGGTAAGGAGAAAAATAAGCCTTAGGTTGTTCCCTTATGTACCCAGAGTAACTATATAACTATAGAAGGCTAGACTCAACTTCGACCAAGGCTGATAATCCTACAGTTATTCCTTCTCTGGTTCCAAGTCTGTTGGGACCCGGGGTTATTGTATGCAAGACCCGCTACAACACAATCATATGGAGAGCCGAGAACCATACCCACTTGTCTAAGAAGACAAGGCCAAGAACAGAACGTTCTCGGAAAGCATCGAACGTGAGGGGCATCTCATCAAGGCCGGATGATCAACTGAGATGGGTCCTCATCGTCCGCACACAAGTCTAAATGATATGGGTGGTGAACTCCCATACTCATAGACAAGTCGCCTCAACCATACTATCGATTGTATTATAACCCTTACATAGACTACTCCCGCCCGATCACTTAGTCGGCGTCTAGGGCGGGCTCGATCATACAACAAAGTGTGCACGTGACAGAGTCACGAGCAAACGCTTCGCGATTCCCCAAGCTGCGCACATCTAAGGGCCACTTGGTGTATATAAGACCGCCAGCCAGATCACAACTAAGGTCTCGAAAACCCATACTAAGACATGCATGTTATAATCATACACACATCACACATGTCTAGTTTGAACAACAGGTATCATTGCAATTCTCTAGAAAGTTTACAACTTTATTGATAACTCTTACAGAGTTCACATAGAGATCACGAGACCGTTATCCAACATTACAACAAGCATCCAGAGGCAAAGTAGGTCTGAGTACAGACAAGTTTAACAAATGGCTTAGAGAAGCCTTATTTATAAACAAGCCCTTCCAGAGGGAACCAGTCTGCTGACTGGGACTACACTAGCTTGGTCTTCAGTCGTCGAGCTCGAGGAAGAATCCACCTTTGGGGTTAGTGGGTTCATCTAAAACATAGAATAAGAAAACCTGAGTACAAAGTCGTACTCAACAAGACTTGCGTAGGAGCTATACTACTAATGCACATGTATCAAGGCAAAGGGAGGTGGGGTTCAAATGCAGAAGTGCCAGCTTTGACATGGCTAGTCCTGAACTACGAGTACCAGACTTGAGGTAAGAAGCATACACGAGTACACTATATCTCCAACCAATTACACCACTATGTTGCCTTCCTCGACTTCCCACGAGAAAGCACGCCATAGCACTCACGCTTATCTTGGCAAGTTTTAAAAGTATCCAGTTCAAGTTGTCTAATAATCAAGCTAAGCTTTCCAAGCAGTCCATAACCGCGGACGCGGCTACTCGAATAATTTTGTTAACCCTGCAGGGGTGTACCTCTACACACACATGACCATCAGTTACCGCCTTTGGCCTTGACACCATTTAAGGGGTGTCGGCGAGGATGCTCACCACAAGTCTTACCTCATAGCCGATCTAGTCCAAGAAAGCCGCCTACCTAGGTTGGCTACCACTATCGTGAACCCGGCCGGTTTGCCGAAGTGGACCCGGATGATGTGTGCGTGGTGCATAAGCCGGTCTCGGTTGAGCCGTTCTCTCACTTAGCAGCCAGGGCACAAACCTACCAGAACTCTGAACTACTACGACATCTGGACATCGAAAGGGATGATATAGTAGGTTGAGAGGGGTCAGTGAGCCCAATGTGTGGTTGTACTCTTCATCTTGGATCACCACACAAGAACTCGGACTTAGGGCGGTGTTCAACGAGACAACCCACTGTGTACTCCTACACAGCCTCTCATCGTTCACCTTGTATTAGGGTAGATTCACCAACACATTTCCACCATCATCAACATGATTGCTACCATCCCAACTCACATAACAATATCAACATTGTATCACTCTAAGCATGCAATAAGAAGTTATAGTTGCAGGGGCCACATGATATCATTCCACTCCTACATCTGCTAGGATTGTGGTTTGCTCACTACTTTGACAAATCATAGGTCATGCAAAGGAATGGGTTCATCTATACGGTAGAAACGTAGCATGGTAATCATCCTAAACAATGCATAAGCGAGACTGAGAGGGAAGTGGGATTTTATCGACATGATCCATGGGTTTTGCTTGCCTTGCTGATGAGGTTCAGTATCGGGGTCTTCAACGAAGGGGGTGATCTCGGGTTCCGGCTCCACCTCTATTCGACAAACAACACAAACATCGAAACAATAATAAGACAATGCTCAAGCACATGAGTTGAAGGTTGAAACTTGAGGTATGGGTCACTGATGTGTGAGTTATTCCATTTTAAAGGAGTATATTGCAAATGAATTGCAAATTCAAACTCCAATTTGGATTTCAAAAGAAGGAATATGCAATGTTGCCACTATTCACCCAATTTTATTTGGTCACACATGAAAATAGATTGCATATTCAGAAACCTTGCATTTTTCTGATAATTTTACATATATTATATGTTTAATTTGGAGTTAAAATGAATTAGTTTTGAATTATCAAAGTTTAAGCATTTTCTGGAATTGTTTTAATTCAAATAAGCATTTACTGCGTCATCATGACATCATGCTGGCGTCAGGGGGCCACTGACCACTGGATCCCACATGTCAGTCTCTGTTTGTTTAATTAAAAAAGTTTAATTTGATTTAAACTAACAGGGGGGATTAGCAGGGGGCTGGCCCACATGTCTGTCTCTCTGCAAGTGGGGCCAGGGTGATTAAGCTTGGGGGTTAAGCTCCTAATGGCTAGGTCGCCGGCGGCAGCACTGTTGCTCGCCGGAGTTCTTCGGGAACTCGATTTAGGGCCCGGAAGAGGGAATGGATGGCATCGGCGTGTTTCTTGTGCTCCCGCACGTCGGATGAATGCATCTAGGGGTCACGGGGATGGCTCTAGCCACGACGGCGTCGAAGACGGCGGAGGCAGTGGCTCGGACCTTGATGAGGACCTCGCTGCAGTGCGCTAAAAGGAGAAAGGAGCATGGCTTTGCGATCCTGGAGCGTGCAGGGGTCAAACGCGCGCTCTGGCTTGGGCTGGGAGGCACAGGAGCACGAGCCGCGTCGTCCATGGCGGCGATAGAGCTCTGCTCTCATGGCGGTTCTGCGTAGGAGGAGAACGAGGTGCAGCCAAGTTGGGGGAAGTTCTCACCGTTATGCAAGGAACACGATGGAGCAAACGGGAGAGGCAAGGAGGTTTCAGCGGCGAGGAATTCGACGACGTTCTTCTCGGCGGCCGGTGCGGACTCGGTGAAGATTCCGGCGGCTCGGGGAGGAATTGGACTGCGATTTCTTGCACGGAGACGAAGTCGAGGACGACGAGGAGGATGGACACACTCCGGGGACCTAGCTCGGGCTCGGGCCACGAGTTTCCATGGCGGGTGCTCTCCGGATCTTCCCGGACGTTGGCGGGATCACGCTGGGAGAGAGGGGAATGGCCAGGAGAGGGGGGGAATGGTGGAGGCGTGCTCCTGGGCGTCTCCTGGTGCGTGTAGAAGATGCGGGAGGGGAAGGTGGAGGCTGGGGAGGCCGCGGCGTGCTTGGCTGGCTCGGTGGCTTTCCACCGAGCAGCTTGGGTGCGCGGGGAGGAAGACGACAGGGGGAGGGTCTGCTGGGTCGGCTGTTGGGCCTCGCCCTGAGCGAGAGGTAAGACTTTTCTATTTTCCTGTCTGTTTAAACTTTCCTTTCTTAATTTCTTTTCTGTAATTTTGTTTGCCCAAATAAATAAAATAGTTAGGAATTTTTATAAATGCTCAAAAATTATATTTGGACTTACATGACCAGTAGCTAGTCATTCCCAACTTTTGAACATTTTTGAAATTCAAAATATTTGAATTCCAATTCAATTAGGGTTTTCTGATTAATTCCAAGGTCTAGTTTGAATATTTGAAAAATCCATGAGCATGGGGTTGGTCCCACATCACTTGATATGTGATCACACTCAGTTATGAGACTTTTCAAAAATGCAAAAGGAATTTTTGGAGCAACTTTTATTCTGGCCATTTGAATTAAATTCATCTGGGGGTGTTCTCTCTCCCATTTCATTTTATTTTTGAAATTTTTCCATGATGCAAAGTGAGACTTGATCCTAGCACATACCTAACAGAGGGTTCTGACACGAGTTCACAGAGGTTTTCAATCTCTTCATTCTTGTTGTTTACAAATGATCAAACACACAGTGGAAATAGTGGTGGCGATTGCAACGGAATGGAAATAAAAACAGTAAACAACGGAGGTGTAAACAATGGTGGAGATAAGGACTGGGGTCCCATGATATTCACTAGTGATGTCTCTCTCCCAAAAGACGATAGAACAACTACGCTGGGTGAACAAATTACAGCTTGGCAATTGACAGAATTATAAACGCACTGCAATGCTAATTATGCTACAAGAAAGCTAGAGGCTCAATCGTATGGGCAGTACGCCAAAACAAGTAGACCATTTATTCATCAGTATATATTCTCTAATCATCCACCTTGAGATATCTATTCAGAAAATCTCACTGGTATTAAGTTGGAAGCCCCACCCAAAGTGTAAACTCAAAGCAACAGACAAGTGCATTAACAAACTATATGTAAGGTAAACAATACTTGCAACCGCGGTTACAAGCACCGTTGTTTTCTCCCTGGTGGCAACATCACATCTCGTAGCTAGTCTCATGTTTCTGTCACTCAAGATGGACATCGGGGGGCATGAACCCGCAATCATGCATAACGCTCCCTCTTGGAGTTACTATCTAGTACTTGGCCAAAGCAATACAAAGCAACAGAGAACATGCAAGAATTACTCAAGAACTAATATATAAAAGGAGAACCAAATATATAACTCATCACAATCTAAACATAATTTCATAATCCATCGGATCCTAGCAAACACAACATAGCAACAACAGAAAGATTACATAGATGCCCTGAACATGTAGGTCAACTCACAAGGGCTAAGAATTGAAGCACAAGATTGGAGAGAAGACATCACATAGATACTGGTGTTGGACCCATGGTCCAAGGGGCACTACTCACGGCACATCCGGGAGGAGTTCATGGTGGTGGAGAAGCTCCCGGAGATTGATCCTCCCTCCAGTAGGGTGCCGGGACAGGGTCTTCTGGCGATACCGATCTCGGGATCGTGGCGGCGGCGGAACAATGGTAAATTTCGCGATACGGGGTCCTCTCTCAGGGTTTTTGTGTCGAGGAGGTAATATAGGCCGAAGGAGGGCACCAGGGGGGGTCCCATCCCTCTAAGCGGCCTCCTGGTGCGGCCTGGGGTGGGGCTACTGCCCATGGACGTTTGGGAGGGGTTGGCCCCCCTCCGGCTCTCCTTCGGGGTTCCGGAGTCTTCTGGAACGCTGATTTATTATATATATTTTATGGAATTTTCCGAGCACTATAAATATGGGGTATAAACCTGCAATGCACATACATCAGCTGACAGAAACTTTCACTATGTGCACTGAGTTAGTAGGTTAGTCCAAATATGTGTGAAAAAGTATGAAAGTGTAGCAAAAAACATAGCAATATCACCCATGCAAGCATGGAACAAGCAGAAATGATAGATACGTTTGGGACGTATCAACATCCCCAAGCTTAATTCCTGCTCGTCCTAGAATAGGTAAATGATAACACATATAATTTACGTGGTGACATGCTATCAACACATATAATAACTTCAAACTAAACCAAGTAAGATATGCAATTCAGTTCAAGATAATAACAAGCAAGAGTCTATATCTAGTATTAAAACTAGCAAAGTAAGAACATAAAGGTGCAAGAACTCTCGCTATCTGTGACTCGAATGTCTGCAAATGGTGTTTGCGTGCAAGAAGTGGGAGATGGGTTTAGAACATAGAAATTCTACATAGTTTAATTTAGAACTCAATCTACTAAACTTCACACTTGGTCTCCTTCACAATCTTATTTTGACTCGTCACCAGACCACAAGTCAAGCAATATAGTTGTTACTTAAATGGAAAAGAGAATAATGATAGGGGAAGGAAGACAAAAAAGTGTGAAAGGCTCACATCAATGAGGACAATTGATACGTCCAAAACGTATCTATAATTTCTGCTTGCTCCATGCCTCTTTTGTGTGATATTGCTATGATATTGATGAAATTCCATACACTTTTGATCATATTTGGACTAACCTATTAACTCAGTGCTCCCCAGTGCCAGTTCCTGTTTTCTGCTGTTTTTCTATTTCAGGTGTCCCCCATATAAAAAGTGCTCCAAAAATTTGGGAACAATCCAATAAAAAATCAGCGTAGAAGAAGCTTCAGGAATCAACGGGGGGGTGGGGGGGCAGAGGGGACCCACTAGGGCCCCAGGCGCCCTGCCGGCGCGCCCTAGGGTGGGGCCGTGCCAGGGGGCCGCCTGGACCCCTGGTGGCCCCCCTGGCTGCCCCCTTCGCCTATTTATTCCTCGTGACGAGAAAACCCCGTGACGGGAGCCCTTTTTCGTGATATCTCCTCTGTTCCGCCGCCGCCGTTCTTCCATGATCGGGAGCACCACAAGACCTCTTCCCGGTACCCTACCGGAGGGAGGAATCGCCTCCGGGAGCTTCTCCACCACCATGGATGCTTCTCGTATGAACCGTGAGTAGTCCACCTTAGACCATGGGCTATGATCAGTAGCTATGGGATGTTCTCCTCCCCTCTTTGTTCTTCATGGATTAGACCTCGTGAGCTGCCCTACATGATCGAGGCACATATGTAATATTTCTGTTGTTGCTATGCTGAGTTTGTTGGGATCCGATGGATTATGAGATTATGTTCAGATTGTGTTTGAGTAATATATTTGATTCTCCTCTTTTATATTTATGTTCTTGAGTAATTCTTGCATGTTATCCATTGCTGTTTATTGCTTTGGCCAAGTAGTAGGTAGTGACTCCAAGAGGGAGAGTTATGCATGATTGTGGGTTCATGCCCCCCGATTGCTAGCTTGAGTGACAGAAACATGAGTCTAGGGGACGTGTTGTTGCCACAAGGAGGAAAACAACGGTGCTTGTACTTGCGGGTGCAAGGATTGTTTACTTTACGCAAAGTTCTTTAATGCAGTTGTCCGTTGCTTTGAGTTTACACTTTGGGTGGGATTCACAACTTAATACCAGCGAGATGTTCTGGATAGATATCTCAAGGTGGATGATTAGTAGGTAGAGGCAGATGGATTTCGGTCTACTTGTCTTGGCGTACCGCCCATGCTTTTGAGCCTCTTCCTTTTTTATAGAATAATTAGCATTGGTTTGCGCACATAATCCTGTCAATCGCCTAGCTGTAATTTGTTTACCTCGCATGGCTATTTTATCTTCTTTTGGGAGAGAGACATCACTAGTGAACATCATAGTACCCCGGTCCATATTTCCAATACTGTTTACACTATCAATTTACGTTCAGTATTTACTTTTCCGTTGCTATCACTACCATTATTATCCCATGCGTTTTATCCTTTGTAAACAACAAGGCCGGAGGAATTGACAACTCCTCTGCACTCATTGGGAAGCAAAGTTATTTGTTGTGTGTGCAGGTCCAGGAGAAGGAAGTGATTATCAAAATGGCGCATCACTTGCCGAACCATCTCCTTGTCGATCTTGGAGTCCAACTGGTCGATCGTAAACCTTAGCATCTTTGCTAAGGGAAATTGCTGCTATCGACATCTCAACCTTCCACTTTGGGTAACCAATGAGGGGTCGTTAATTCGTACCATCAAAAGAAATTTCTGGCGCCGTTGCCGGGGACTCCACTCTTCAAGATAGGGGAGTTGCACACTATCTTTTATCTTTGCTTTTTAGTCTTGTTTGTTTACCTTTCATTTTTTGCTTTAGTGTCTTTTATCAAAAATCAAAACAATAGTTATATTGCTTGCTGCTACTATGGGTTCCTCTGAGAACACCAAGTTGTGTGACTTCACTAGTCACAACAACAGTGACTTTATCTGCACTCCTGTTGCTACACCTGCTACTTCATCACCTTCTTATGAGATTAAACCTGCTTTGCTGAACCTTGTTATGAAAGATCAATTCTCCGGTGCTAGAGATGATGATGCTTTGCACTTAAATAATTTTATTGAGCTTTGTGATATGCAAAAGTACAAAGAATTAGATGGTGATATTGTTAAGGTTAAGCTGTTTCCTTTCTCCTTGAGAGATGAAGCTAAAATTTGGTTTCAATCCTTGCCTAGAAATAGCATAGATTCCTGGTATAAGTGCAAGGATGCTTTTATTGGGAAGTACTACCCCCCTGCTAAGATTATCCAATTGAGGAGTTTTACTATGAATTTTAAACAATTGGATAATGAACACGTTGCCCAAGCTTGAGAACGCATGAAATATCTTGTTAAGAATTTCCCTACGCATGGTTTAACTACTTGGATGGTTATCCAAACTTTTTATGCGGGCTTTAACTTTACCTCGCGGAACATGCTAAAGGAGAGAATCATGTTTGTACATCATGTTCGAAGGAAACTGACGTGTGACCATGTATAACCTCAAGCTGCTCCTAGTTAGGAATATGGAACAAAGGGAGACAAGCAACAAGAGCGTTGGTTGATTTGATTGGACTGAACAAAGATCGGAGTTGGGTGGACAAGTCTGACCAAGTGGCGACGCCCCCTCTCCCGAGTTGTCAACAAAGGTGGAGTAGGACAGCGAAACACATGAGGGACAGCGTAGAATGGTGGACTGGTGCTGCCGCTCGGAGCTGCGAAGGAAAGGTGGCATCACCACACCATGGTACCCTGCAAGGGTGGTGCGGAGGGGGCATATGCGCCCTAATTGTCCGAATGAAAATGAGTCGATTGAGGGGCATTTCAGGAAATGACATCAAACACTCGATTTTCTATCAACCGCTGGGTTCACTGATTTTCAACCGGTTTTTTCTTGTTGGATTGATCAAATGGTCCAATAAACTTAAAAAATCAACAGGGCCGCTGGTTCCGGTTTTTTTCCGGTTGGATTTGGATTTTTAAACTGTTGTCCAGAAAAAAAACGTATATTTTCTTTCCTTCCCGCTAAACACTCCCGCTAACCTCCAAACTTGTGGTCATGCATTGCTCCACAATTTTTTAACCTCTCGCTAAAACCCCCCCATAAGTACTCTCGATTATTTCCCCTAACCAAATAGTGAGATTGGATCTTTGTTCTCTCGTTCCTAATAGAACAACCCTCGTGATGCAACAGGCCCCCTCGCCAGCGACCCGCCAGGCGGCGGCACTCAGGCCGAGCTGGGAGACGGTCCACCTGCTGTCGTCGATGCCATCCACGGCCTTGGCCATGGAAACCGGCAAGGCGGCAGCCCTCAGGCCAAACTGGGAGACGGTCGATCTGCCGTCGTCGACGTTGTCCACGTCTACAGGAAAGGCGGCAGTGGCGGCGGCTCTCAGGCCGAACTGGGAGACGGTCGACCTTCTGTCGTCGCTACCATCCACGGCCTCGGTCACGGCGACCGGCAAGGCGACAGTGGCGGCGGCGCTCAGGCCAAGCTGGCAGACGGTCGACCTGCTGTCGTCGATGCGGTGCACGACCTCAGCCACGGCGATCACGATCACGGCTGCGAACACCTCGTTGATCCCGCGGTTCGACTGGGAGCTCTTCTAGAGAGCAGGCCACCGTCGAGCCCCGTCATGGCGGTACCGTACACGCATCTTTCGATAGATCATTAGCTCCCTTCCTCCGGATCTGTTGGCTGAGAAACTCGGTCCCTCCATCACGTAAGCAGTAGGTTTTCTGAATTTATGTTCAGTTAGCAATACTATGTTCTGAAGTTAGGTTCAGATAGAAGTAGTCTATTAGATACTTGGTAATTTTGTTCTAACTGATTTGATTTTAGAACAAGAAATAACACCCTTGTGTTCACAGAGTCCATGACAAATGAAATATGATTTTTTGAGCAAGTTTGAGAAGTGAGTCCATAAACCAATCGCTTAAGTAAGCTAACAAAATTAAAATTTGCACAGTGAAAACAGAGATACCTGTCAAGGAGCTTGGAGCTTTTGTTTAGTCTTGGCAGAAGTCATATGTATAGAAAATTAGTGAAAGTTTGATGTATGGCAAAATATTGTGTTAGTACTGAAGAGTACTAATAAATTAACATCAATCTGGTCATGCTCCATCTTGCAAGCTTTGTGATTTGTAAATATTTCTTGTGCACTTACAGCCAGTTGAATGGTAAAAAAAATTTACTCCATTTCCTTAACTCTCTTCATGTTTACCTACAAGTAGTATCTCTCCTGAGGTTTAATCTGACGTTAAATGAATCCTTCTACAAAACTAGTATCTGATGTTAACTCTGAGTGCGACTAGTATATGCACTTCAGTGATTATTTGCACTTAATTTGCTGTAAGTGTGAGTGCAACTAGTATCTGGACCTGAGTGATTTTCTGCACTTAATTATTTTCTGAGTGCAACTTGAATGATTTTTTGCACCTAATTTGTATCTGCACTTAAGTGACTAGTAACTCTGAATTCTTATCCTAGCATAGTACTAGTTTGTTCTCATTTTCCATCTACCATCTGGAACACTAGTATAAGTAAAAAAAAAATCTGTGATCGGTTATCTCTGCACCTAGCACGGGCCAACACTGCTCTGAATTCTTATCTGCTTGTGATCTCAGGTGTATTTGACTCCCGTTCGTACCAAGAGCAGTACGAGCATGTTATAATTATTCCACCGATCTTATTCTTTATATGTGCATCTTCTCATATATCTCAGTTAGTGATTGAACATGTTTTATCTTCGACATCTAATAATCTATGCCTTCTTTAAGTATTCTGATTCCTTTGAAATTAACTATAATTCTGATATTACCTACAGAAGGGCACACAATTTATTGCAACGCAACACCCTGCTGGTGGGGGGCCGGTGACAATACAACGGCAGTGAGTGCAAGTTTCAGAGGAAAGATATGATTCACATTACTCCTTTCTGCAAGGTACACAACTTCCTTAATTCTTACAATAAAATGTCAGCTTCAGCGCCATTGCGTTTCCTCTATTCTATGTAGTTTTTGTGATAAAATAATCAAACTCTAGAAGAATGCACTCTTATAAACCTACGATGCCCCCCTCTTGTTTCATACATTGATACCTAAATGTAGCAGAATTTTTGTTAGGTCTGGCAGGAACAGGAATCAGTTAGATTATTTCCCATTTTCCCCTATTCTGTGTAGCCTATGTTACACAGAATCAAACTCTAGTCAAATGGTCTTGTATCAGCTATGAACTTATGATGCTAGCATGATTGGATAAATCTTTTTAGATGCGCAACGGCTTCATTAGTGAGCAAGATAAAGGATTAATCCGGCACAGTGGCTAGTGTTAACCTATGTGAGGCACCTTGTTTTTCATATATCAGTTACATAGAAGTGGCTAGTGTCATTGACGGAACTGGACTAAATTTTTTTTGATTTATTGATTGCAGGATCCAAACAAGTAGCTGGACTGGACTTTGATTAGGCACAGTTTTGACTAACACTTAATTAGGATGGCTAAATTAATTTTGAGTTTCATTTCATGGATATTTGCTATGAGAAATATGATTAGTATGAATCTACATATTATATGTATGGTTTTGAATATTGTAATTAAATGGTTGTATTCTTCCTTACCATATGTTAGCACCACGAAAAATATATTGCCTCAAATCTCAGTCGCCACGCCAACCTGTTTTGTTGCACCAGGATATTCCAAGGAAGCACTTTATATTGTCGCAATAACTTGGTGCCACATATTCAAATTGTTGCAGTAGCTTCTCGCTACAAAACATTTTGCCCGTTGTGATAACTATTTGGCGCCACAAAAATAAATTTTGTTGAAATAGAGTATCGCCACACAAAGTTTAAATTGGCGCAATAGTTTCCCGCTACATATATTTTGGCAGTTGCGATAGCTGTTTGGTGCCACCAAACTAAGGTTTGTTGAAATAGAATATTTCCTCGAAAAGTTTAAATTGTCGCAATTTCTGTTACGACGGTTGGAATAGTAGTTATGATAGTTTCTTGCCACCATTGACTATTTCCATGGAAGAATATGTGCCACGAAATGAGCGTCGTTGGCATAGGTTGTAGCCACAAATGTCTATCGCCATGAGCAATCAGTCGCCACAATTCTTTGAGTGTTGCATTAAATCTATCTCCACAAAACAAATTGTGGCATCACGTGAGTGCCGCCACGAGAAAAAATGTGGCAACTTTCCATATGGATGTTGCAATAGCCAACTTTATTGCCATATTTTATTTTTTGTGGCGTTAACCTATTACCATGAATCCAATTGCAACAACTGCCAACGAATACCGTTTCGGGGGGTTCATCCTACGTAAATATTGCCACAAATTGCCACAAATTGACACGTACATATTGCCAACAGCTGCCAACGTACATATTGCCGCAAATTGACATGTATTGCGACAAACTTTTTTGTTGCAATAGACCCAAATCCTTGTAGTGGGGGGTTCATCCAACTTGCTTGCTGATGACCCTCAACTATAGGGGATCGATTGTAGCGTTTTCAATAAATAAGAGTGTCGAACCCAACGAGGAGCAGAAGGTATTGATAAGTGACTTTGGTAATGAAATAACTGCGGGCACTTAAAGATAACTTTTTAGAGGTTTTCGGTATAAGCAACAAGAAGGTAAAAGCAAGCAAAGTAAAGGATACTGAAGAGGAACAAGTGGCCCAATCATTTTGAGAAAGTGGTTTGAGGTCAAATACCAGGTCTTCTTTTGGTTGTGCTAGGATTCTTAAAGGTTCAACCGGAAGGTTGTTCTTCAGGATAGCAGTTTGCCTTGTAAATATTTCTTCTAACTCATAGGGAGGCATACCCATGGGGTTTTTGTAAGCAGTTCTGTACGCCCACAAGGCATCTCCAAACTTGTTTGACCAGTCCTTCCTAGAACTTTTAACTGTCTTTTGCAAGATCAACTTGATCTCTCTATTGGTGAGCTCGACTTGCCCACTAGTTTGAGGGTGGTACGGTGAATCAATTCTATGATTGACATTGTACTTGGCTAAAGCTTTTCTAAAAGCTCCGTGCGTGAAGTGTGATCCTCCATCAGTCATGAGGTACCTTGGTACACCAAACCTAGGAAAAATTACATCTTTGAGAATTTTCAAAGATGTCTTGTGATCAGCACTCTCAGTGGGGATTGCTTCAACCCACTTGGTCACATAATCAACACATACTAAAATGTGAGTGTACTTGTGTGACGGAGGAAAAGGACCCATAAAATCAAAACCCCAGCAATCAAAAGGCTCAATCACTAGAGAGTAATTCATAGGCATCTCATTCCTCCTACTAATATTGCCAACTCTCTCACACTTATCACAAGATAAAACATAATTTCTAGCATCTTTAAAGAGAGTAGGCCAATAAAAACCTGATTGGAGAACCTTATGTGCGGTCCTCTCACCGGCATGATGTCCTCCGTAGGGACTATCGTTACATTGTCTAAGAATGTCCTTCTTCTCGTGTTCCGGTATGCATCTTCTCAGGATCCCGTCCGGACCTTCTTTGAAAAGATGAGGGTCATCCCAAAAGTAATGTCTCAAATGTTGGAAGAACTTCTTCCTTTGCTGAAATGTTAAACCTGGAGGCAAATACTTTGCAACGATAAAATTATCATAATATGCAAACCAAGGATCGGAGAGAGATTGTACTTTTACAACAGCTGGTTGTTCGTCTAGAAAGATGTTGCTGACTAGAATGGGATCATGCGGTATATCTTCCATCCTTGAAAGATTGTCCGCCACCGGATTGTCCGCTCCTTTCCTATCAACAATCTGTAAATCAAATTCTTGAAGGAGGAGTACCCACCTGATGAGTCTTGGTTTGGCATCCTTTTTTGCCATAAGCTACTTAAGGGCAGCATGGTCAGTATGAATAATGACTTTTAAATCAACAATATAAGGTCTAAACTTATCACAAGAAAATACTACTGCCAAGAATTCCTTCTCAGTAGTAGCATAATTCTTTCGAGCACTATCAAGGGTTTTTCTAGCATAATGTATAACATTCAATTTCTTATCAACCCTTTTTCCTAAAACAGCTCCAATAGAAAAATCACTAGCATTACACATAATTTAAAAGGGCAATTTCCAATCAGGTGGTTGTACTATAGGAGCGGTTATTAAAGCTTTCTTAAGAACTTCGAAGGCTTCCTTAAAATCTACATCGAATACAAAAGGAACATCCTTCTGGAGAAGATTACTGAGGATTCTCGAGGTCTTAGAAAAGTCTTCAATAAATCTTTTATAGAAATCATCATGACCGAGAAAACTACGAATACCTTGGATGTCCCTTGGATAGGGAATCCTTTCGAAAGCTTCAATCTTTGCCTTGTCGACTTCAATTCCCCTCTCGGAAATCTTGTAACCAAGAATGATCCCTTCGTTAACCATGAAGTGGCACTTTTCCCAGTTTAGAACTATATTTGTGTCCTTGTATCTCTACAAACTTTATTAAGATTTTGGAGACAGTTCCATAGACGGAGAAATCGTCCACGAAGACTTCCACAATCTCCTCACAGAAACCATGAAAAATAGCAGACATACATCTCTGAAAAGTAGCAGGTGCATTGCATAAACCAAAAGGCATACGCCTGTAAGCATAAGTACCGTAAGGACACGTGAAAGTGGTCTTCTCTTGATCGACAGTGTTAACATGAATTTGAGAGAAGCCATAGTACCCGTCAAGATAGCAAAAGTGGGTGTTTTTGGACAACCTCTCAAGCATTTGATCGATGAAAGGTAGCGGGTAGTGGTCCTTCCTGGTAGCTTTGTTTAACTTCTTGTAATCAATGCACATTCTATATCCAATAACTACTCTTTGAGGTATTAGTTCATTTTTAACATTAGGAACAACATTCATACCTCCTTTCTTAGGAACGCAATGAACTAGACTTACGCACCTACTATCAGCTATAGGATAGATGATACCTGCAGCGATAAGCTTTAGAATTTTAGTCCTAACCACATCCTTCATCCTTGGGTTCAGCCGTCGTTGATGATCAACAACTGGCTTAGCATCGGGCTCGATATTGATAGTATGTTGGAAAGTCGATGGACTAATCCCCTTAAGGTCATCAAGGGTATAGCCAAGGGCACCACGGTGTCTGCGAAGTGTCTCCAATAATAGCTCTTCTTCAAATCCTGAAAGGTTAACATTGATAATAACGGGATATATTTTCTTTTCACCTAAATAAGCATACTTGAGCGTATCGAGAAGTGGTTTGAGGCCAAACACCGGGTCTTCTTTTGGTTGTGCTAGGATTCCTAAAGGTTCAACCGGAAGGTTGTGCTTTAGGATAGCATTTTTCCTTGTAAATATTTCATCTAACTCATTAATTTCTTGCATATGCATATCGCTCTCATGGTCTTCCATATATTGTTGGAAAGGATCATTAGGAGGAATAGCAATGGAAGCAAAATCTTCAATAATTTTATCATGACTAGGTAAATCAGTACCACGAGGCTGCTTAGAGAACTTAGAAAAGTTCAATTCATATGACTCACCATTGAATTCAACAGAAACTTTACCTTTTCTACAATCTATTATAGCTCCACAAGTGCCGAGGAAAGGCCTACCAAAGATAATAGGGAAAAAACTATCTTGTACTGAACTAAGTAGTAGAAAGTCAGTAGGGTACTTTACCTTTCCACATAGGACTTCAACATCTCTCACAATTCTGATGGGAGAGATAGTTTCTTTATTTTCTAGTTAAATAATAACATCAATATCTTCAAGTTCACAGGGTGAAATCTCACCCATGATCTCCTGATAGAGTGTATAGGGGATAGCTCTAGCATTAGATGGGAATCAAGACAAATCTCAGAGAAAAAGGTATTAAAGTAATCCGTTTTCACATAGCTCTCAATAAAATCATGCTCATAATTTATAACGGGTTCAATACCTTTATCGATTTCCCAGTCTTCAATGTTCTTCTGGATCCTCTCGATGAGATCCAATATTTCTTCAACGCTTCTTGTTTGAAGTACCCCACTAGACGAGGCATCCAACATCTCCTTATCCCGACGAGAAAGCCTGGCATAAAAATTTGTAAGTATAATATCTTTGGGGAGTTGACGAATAGGAAATTTGAACATTAGGGACTTCAATCTCCCCCAAGCTTTAGCGATGCTCTCTCTGTCACGAGACCGAAAGTTATAGATGTAGTTCCTGTCTCGATGAATTTCATGAAGTAACTTTGTATAAAAGAGAGACATAAGTCTTGCCAATCAAGCAAATGTGAGTTATCGAGGAGCTTATACCAAGATGAAGCCTTATCTATACGTGATACGGAGAATAATTTCTTCATGACGAACTCCATTGACACACCTGCAAGCTTAAATAATGAACGTAGTTGTGATAAATATAACAAGTGTTCACCTGGATGTCTGTCTCCTGCATAAATTAGCCAAGAAATAATCGATAATACCAGTTGGTATTTTATAAGGAACAATTTCAGTAGGGGTAGGAGTGACCACCACAGTAGTGGGGCGTTTCCCCATAAGCAACGAACCAAGAGTAGGAGTGTCCATAAGGACAAAAAGTGGCAACAAAAAAATAAAAACAGAAATATAAAAGCTTCCTTACTAATAGCGCTACGCTCCCCGGCAACGGCGCCAAAAAACAGTACTTGATGACCCTCAACTGTAGGGATCAATTGTAGCGTTTTTTTAAATAAGAGTGTCGAACCCAACAAGGAGCAGAAGTTATTGGTAATTGACTTTGGTAAAAAATAACTGCAGGCACTAAAATAATTTTTTTAGGGATTTTCGGTATAAGCAACAAGAAGGTAAAAGCAAGCAAAGTAAAAGATACTGGGGAGCAACAAGTGGCCCAATCCTTTTGAGAAAAGGATAAGCCTAGCAACTGGACTTATAAAGGCTAAAGTGTTCTTGAGGACACACGGGAGAGATAGTCACGTGCTTTCGCCATACTTCGTATCGGTACTATGTTTTGTGTTAATAAGTGTTGGGTAGGTGGATCTATGCTAGTACACCTTCTAGACTAAGATAAGTGCACTCTTATGATTAAACACCTTGCAAGCATCCGCAAATACAAGGTAGTAATTAAGGCAAAAGCTTAACCACAACAATACGATAAAGGATCCATTATTCCCTTGTGCAAAAGCGTGCAAACTCGGGTTCAGGTTTCTGTCACTACGGCAACCCACCGTAAGCATTCATTATACACAATGCATTCCCCTAGGTCCTTAATAAGGCGAAGTGTTGAGTGTTCGACTCACAAAACACCACTAGTAAAATAACAACACAACTTAAATATCAAACAACACATATTACTTCAACATCATATGACTACTAGCAACTAGACTTCTCCCATGTCATCAAGAACTAAAGTAACTACTCACAAGACATAAAAGAGATCATGACCAGTGGTGATAAATAAATGATAAACAATCTGGACATAACAATATTTCTCCATCAAAACTCAATAGCATTCACCACAAAGGAGTAATCAACACCGATAGAGTAGAGAACATAGATAGTACGGATTACAACTCAAGTTGCAATTGTGAGATGAGATAGGATGGTGGTGGAGATGGTGCTGATGTTGGGATGATGATCTCGTTGATGCCCGTGACGATGGTGATGACGATGGCGATGATCTCCCCTTTCGGGAGGTGGTCTCCCCGGCGGAATCTGTCCGTCGGAGATGTCTTTTCTTCTTTGTAGGTTTCCGCCACGGAGCTCGTGAAATTAATCTCTCCTTAGGGTTTACGGATAACGAGTGATATATAGGCCAGAGGGGGAAACCGGGAGTGGCCCCAGGGGTCCAGGCACCCTCCCGGCGCGGCATAATGTATGACATTCAATTTCTTATCAATCCTTTGCCCTAAAACATCTCCAACAACAAAATCACTAGCATCACACATAATTTCAAAGGGCAATTTCCAATCAGGTGGTTGTACTATAGGAGCGGTTATCAAAGCTTTCTTAAGAACTTCGAAAGCCTCCTTACAATCTTCATCAAATATAAAAGGGACATCTTTCTGGAGAAGATTAGTGAGGGGTCTCGAAGTCTTAGAAAAGTCTTAAATAAATATTCTATAGAAGCCAGCATGACCGAGAAAACTACGAATACGTTTGATGTCCCTTGGATGGGGCATCCTTTCAATAGCTTCAATCTTCGCCTTGTCCACTTCAATTCCCCTCTCGGAAATCTTGTGACCAAGAATGACCCCTTCGTTAACCATGAAGTGGCACTTTTCCCAATTTAGAATTAAATTTGTATCCTCGCATCTCTGCAAAACTTTATTAAGATTGTGGAGACAGTGGTCAAAGGAAGTTCCATAAACGGAAAAATCGTCCATGAAGACTTCCACAATTTCCTCACACAAACAATGAAAAATAGCAGACATACATCTCTAAAAAGTAGCAGGTGCATTGCATAAACCAAAAGGCATACGCCTATAAGCATAAGTACCGTAAGGACATGTGAAGGTGGTCTTCTCTTGATCGGCAGTGTTAACATGAATTTGAGAGAAGCCAGAGTACCCGTCAAGATAGCAAAAGTGGGTGTTTTTAGACCACCTCTCAAGCATCTGATCGAAAAAGGGTAGCGGGTAGTGGTCCTTCCTGGTTTCCTTGTACAACTTCCTATAACCAATACACATTCTATATCCAATAACAACTCTTTGAGGTATTAGTTCATTTTTATCATTAGGAACAACAGTCATACCTCCTTTCTTAGAAAACAATGAACTAGACTTACCCACCTACTATCAGCTATAGGATAGATGATACCTGTGGTTAGAAGCTTGAGGATCTCTTTCCTAATGTAACGCCCCGGCCACAGCCACCGGTTCCCGGCGTACGCCTGGAGGGATCTAGACTGTCCCCACAGACCAACACTAGTCTTTCCTGCGCACTTTGTCCTCACTCGTGCGCACCCGGGAACAACTTCCCGGTCGGTCACCCATCCTCAAATCGCTCCAAGCCAAGCACGCTTAACTTTGGAGTTCTTTGGATCTGGGCTCCCGGAAAAGAAGGTGCACCTTGTTGATATGAGTAGTCTATCATTCCTATTAAGCCAGGATGTCACATACACCCCCACTCAAAGGAACCGATGTCCTCATCGGCCCACAGGAACGTTCCCCCTTGGCACACGTCTGTGTGTCCAGTGCCGACACATGTTCCACATGTTCGCGCAACTGACCCACACACACCCGTGTAACCGCGAGGGTCGGCTCTGATACCATTTGTAACGCCCCGACCACAGCCACCGGTTCCCGGCGTACGCCTGGCGGGATCTAGACTGTCCCCACAGACCAACACTAGTCTTTCCTGCGCACTTTGTCCTCACTCGTGCGCACCCGGGAACAACTTACCGGTCAGTCACCCATCCTCAAATCGCTCCAAGCCAAGCACGCTTAACTTTGGAGTTCTTTGGATCTGGGCTCCCGGAAAAGAAGTTGCATCTTGTTGATATGAGTAGTCTATCATTCCTATTAAGCCAGGATGTCACACCTAACCACGTCCTTCATCCTAAGGTTCAGTCGTCGTTGATGGTCAACAATTGTCTTAGCATCGGGCTCAAGATTGATAGTGTGTTGGAAAATCGATGGACTAATCCCCTTAAGCTCATCAAGGGTATAGCCAAGGGCACCGCGGTTTCTGTGAAGTGTCACCAATAATCGCTCTTCTTCAAATCTTGAAAGGCTAGCATTGATAATAACTTGATATATTTTCTTTTCATCTAAATAAGCGTACTTGAGTGTATCGGGAAATGTTTGAGGTAATACACCGGGTCTTCTTTTGGTTGTGCTAGGATTCGTAAAGGTTCAACCGGAAGGTTGTGCTTCAGGATAACAGTTTGTCTTGTGAATATTTCGTCTAACTCATTTCTCTCCTGCATATGCATTTCATTCTCGTGGTCTTCCATATATTGCTGCAAAGGATCATTAGGAGGAATAGCAATAGAAGCAATATCTTCAATAATTTTATCATGACTAGGTAAATCAGTACCATGAGGCTTCTTGGAGAATTTAGAAAAGTTAAATTCATATGGCTCACCATTGAATTCAACAGAAACTTTACCTTTTTTACAGTCTATAATAGCTCAAGTTCTTAGGAAAGGCCTACAAAAAATAATAGGGAAAAAACTATCTTGCACTGAACCAAGTACTAGAAAGTCGGTAGGATACTTACCTTTCCACACAGGACTTCAACATTTCTCAAAATTCCAATGGGAGAGATAGTTTCTTTATTTGCTAGATAAATAGTAACATCAGTCTCCTCTGGTTCACAGGGTGAAATATCTCCCATGATCTCCTGGTAGATTGAATAAGGAATAGCGCTAGCACTGGATCCCAAATCGCATAGTCCGTAATAATTGTGATCTCCTATTTTGATAGATACAACTGGTGTACCTTATATTGGGCTTTTATTCTTGGCAGTAACAATGTTAGTTGAAACAACACAAAAATTTATGTTGGAATCCAAAACATCATCAGTAATTAGATCTTTAACCACCGCAACTTGAGGATCGACCTTGATCTGGTCCTCAGTTTCGTCAGTTCTTCTCTCACTTTTGTTTATTATGCCTGTCACAAAAGAGTGTTCCCTTATCCTTGTAAGAAAAGGAGGATTTTCATATAAAACTGCAGGCATAATAGGGTCAGCAACATGAATATCAACATGTAATTCTTTAAAGGGTTTATGATACTGATCCTTATCCTCCTTAGAAGAGTCAATGTGAGAGGAAAAGTTCTTACAAAAATCAAGCATAAGATGGGAATCAAGACCAATCTTAGAGCAAAAGGTATTAAAATAATTAGTTTTCACATAACTCTCATTGTAATCATGCTTATAATTTATAGCGGGTTCAATACCTTTATCGATTTCCCAGTCTTCGGTATTCTTCTAGATCCTAGCGATGAGATCCCATTTTTCTTCAATGCTCCTTGTTTGGAATACCCCACTAGAGGAGGCATCCAACATCTCCTTATCCTGACGAGAAATCCTGGCATAAAAAATTGTAAGTATAATATCTTTGGGGTGTTCATGAATAGGACATTTGAACATTATGGACTTATGTCTCCCCCAAGCTTGAGCGCTGCTCTCTCTGTCACGAGACCAAAAGTTATAGATGTAATTCCTGTCTCGATGAATTTCATGAAGAGGATAAAAATTTGTATAAAAGAGAGACATAAGCTCTTGCCAATTAAATCAGTGTGAATTATCGAGGAGCTTATACCAATCTAAAGCTTTATCTATAAATGATACGGAGAACAATTTCTTCATAAAAAATCCCTTGAGACACCTGCAAGCTTGAAAGTTGTGATAAATATAGCAGGTGTTCACCTGGATGTATGTATCCTGCATAACGATTAGCCAAGACATAATCGATAATACCGGTTGGTATTTTGTAAGGCACAATTTCAGTAGGGGTAGGAGCGACCACCACAGTTGTGGGGCGTTTCCCCATAAACAACGAACCAAGAGTAGAGGTGTCCATAAGGAAAAAGCGCGGAACAACAAAAACAGAAATATAAAAAGTTCCTTACCAACTTGTAAGGCCCGATATGCGGCACTGTTCCAGATGTAGATGTTTCCATCCAGACCCAGGGACGAAGCATATATCGGTCCCACCGCGACATATGACGAAGTCATATGCCCCGGATTTCCAACATGATATCAAAACATTACAGCTACAAGGATACAACATCTCATACAATCGGCATACAATTGCCTTAATACAATACAACAGCGGAAGACACATGTCTGAGTACAGACTATAAACAAATGCCTACTGGCAAAGAGAAAATCATCGATCCCCATAACCACACGGGTCCAGGCCCTCCGCCGGGATCCAGCTAACTAGTCGTCGTCGAGTCTTCGCGAAGGCGTCGAGAAGAAGGTCGAGGTAGTAATCAACTGCAGCGGCTCATCAGGAAAAACAATATAAGGGAAAAGAAAAGAAAGAGGTGAGAATATATCAAAATTCTTGTCACTAACTTCTCACAGGTAAGATGAGGGTAGTGGTAAGGTTTCAGACGCACTAGCAATATATGAGTGGCTAACGGTCTAATTTAGAGTAACATGAGAACCAAGCATTCGATGAGGAATCGCCTCCAACAAGTCTTGCTATAAACTACATACGCAAACATAACACCTATCCTATCCTGGTCCTCCTCTTCGCATCTCGACGAAGAAGAAGCAGTCAAGGCACACACACGTTGATCAAGTTATTAAGATTATCTCAGTTGTTGTTGTCTATGAACAAGGAGTAGGTCTCAAGTCGTCCATAACCGTGGACACGGCTTCTCGAAAATATTTAACCCTGCAGGGGTGTACCAACTTCCCATTACAAGGCTCCGCACGCACGCCCATCTCTCTTAGTTTCTACCCATCAAAGGCAACCATTTTATGATTTAGTTCCGAGAGATCCGAAACGATAGGTCCCTCTAACTAACAACAAACAAATTCGGGTGGCCCCCGGGGAGTCGACACCCAACCCAAGAGCCGGCCACGCTCTCGGATCGGACTCTTCCGTATGGCTAAGGTAGGGGTTAGCCTCACCTGAACTCAGGGACTTCCCTAGCTCACCAGTGTAGACCAATAAAGGAACTCTGTCTCTGCTGGACCGAGTTGTTTTAAATCCACTGGCTGCAGATCAGTTACGCACACGGTTTCAAATGGTAAATCAGCTTGGGCCACCACTAGAAATGTTTGGAGCTAGGTAGGTAAGAAAAGGGGACCCCATAGTATCCCACACGCGGTTAGGCACGCTCAGTCTTAAAACCAATACCAGGAACTCGGGTCCTAGGTGACTCGAATGGAACAAAGCATCAGGGCGGGATAGCCTAGACCTTCCATCCTTCATCGAATTTAGTCAACATTATAATAATCATATCATCCAAAACAATATAATAATGTGATAGCCCAATCCTAGGAGTAACAGGAGGTAACAGTTGATAACATCCTAGCATGCATACTAAGCAGTGGCTGAGCAGCGAGCAAAAGTAACATAGCCGAACAAGGTTTGCTGGGATGTGGAGGACATGGTTGTATGGGTTTATTTGAGAGGCATGAATATTAAGTGGTAGGATCAAGCAATCGTTCTATCCTACACGTATGCGCGAGTGAGCTAAAAGTTATAAGCATGATATATGCTCCCCCTTACCTGATGAGAAGACGAACACTACTGGAAAAATAGCTATAGATAATATGGACACTAATGGCGCACCACATGTGCAGTGCGCCATTACTAAATAGCAATGGCACACCATGTCCTGGTGCGCCATTAGTTCCCCTGTTACTAATGGCGCATGTACCAGAAGGTGCGCCACCACCCATTCACTCCTGGAAAAGCTCCTTTCCCCTGACTTACCAATGGCGCATTATTTGTAAGTGCACCATAAGGCACGAGGGATGCTAATGGCGCACTTCTGTTAAGTGTGCCATTGCTAAGTCAGGGGAGGGGTGGGCCCACGCCTTATGACGTAGCAATAGCGCACTTCCTAGAAGTGCGCCATTACTAAGTGTATAACTTTAATGGCGCACTTCTTGGATGTGCGCCATTGCTATCCTGGTCCCCCCTCTGGCCAGCTGGGACCACCTGTCCCAGAGTTAGTAATGGTGCATATTTGGTGAGGTGCGCCATTGCTAACTCTGGGAGCAGCTAGATTGTTTTCAGCACACCACACTCACTTTCCCCACCTACAACAAGCTTCTCTCGGTTCCTTCCTTCTCCTCACCTTATTTGCACCATAGATCTACCCAAAATAAGTAGTTGTATCTCCTTTTTTCATTGGTAGGTAAGGTATCTCTCTTTATTGTTGTGTAGATCTAGTTTGTTCTCTCTTGAACACACTTTTTGTCGGTATATATGTGTGGTCTGATGTGATGATCATGGGGTATATATGTATGTGTGTTGTGATAATGGATGTGTGATGATCATGGGATATGTATGTACATGTGTGTTTGCAGGTACCTCACATACGTGATAGTTGCCAATATTTTGCCGGAATGTTGATTCATTTCCGTTTCGGCGAAAATTTGGCACACTTTGCTTTCTTTTTTGTCCTAATAATTAGGAAAGGTCATGCCAATTTTTTTTGGGTTCTAAAATATCGTTTTGCTCTATGCCCCGCAGGCGACCATGGTTCGCAAGATGACCGGAGGCATCGTCGATAGGGTTTTGAGCTCTGCGAAGGCCGAGATGATTCAAAAGAACGAGACGGAGATAAGATGTCCGTGTCGAAGATGAAATCTGAAGATCCTTTTGGACTCGGATTCAAATACCATAAAGGGGCACCTACTCACGCGTGGTTTCATGGATGGCTATCGGTGGCAAGGTGATGAAGAAGATTATGAATTTTTCCAGGGTGGCCCGGCAACAGTAAGCAGAAATAGCGCCGAGGGCGGGCGAGAAGACGGAGAATCTCCCGGACATGATCACGATGCAGGACACAATCATCATGTAGAAGATGCCGGACATGATCATGAGGAAGATCAAGACGAAGGGCATGATCATCATGAAGATGAAGATGCGGGAGAAGACGGCGATGATGGACCATCGTCGATGGACTGGGTACAGGACCCTCATCTTCAAGAGTTGCTTCTGAACCAGGCGAGTAATAACGCAAGAGCTGCCGCCCGAGAGAAAGCCAAGCTGAATCAACTTGAGATGGACGCAGTTACTCCCTTTTATGAAGGATGGAATCCCGAGGATACCCGCCTGAAAGTAGCGCTCATGGCTCTCGAGATGAAAGTAAAAGATGAAATGACCGACACATGCTTCGACGAAAACATGTCATTCTGGCAAGACCGTCTTCCCAAGGGGAACACGTGCCCGACCTGTTTCAATGAGGCGAAGAAAATCGTGTGTCCTCTCGATTTAGCGCATGTTAGATACCATGTCTGCGTTAACGATTGCATCATTTATCGGCATGAGTACGCGGAGTCTACCGTATGCCCGAAGTGCGGCGACAGTTGATACAAGAAGAAGAAGAAAGCTCCTCAAAAAACGGTGTGGTACTTTCCGATCATTCCTCATCTGCAGCGTTATTTCGCGGATCCTAAGCAAGCTAAGCTCATGCGCTGGCATGCGGAAAGGAAGCAGCAAAAGGAAGAAGCTGACAAAAATAATCCAGAAAAAGACAGGATGTTGTTGAGTCACCCTTCTGATGGGACCCATTGGGAGGCGTTGAACTTCGAGGAGGACTTTGGGAAGGATCCAAGGAACATATTGTTGGTCGTGAGCACCGATGGAGTCAATCCTTTCGGCAACCAGAGCAGCATACATAGCACCTGGCCAGTTTTTGTGGGCATGTACAACATCCCCCCCTGGGAGTGCATGAAGAGGAAGTACATGCAATGAGGAAGAGTGTGGTAATTGAAGGGACGAAACAACTAGGAAACGACCTCAATCTGTCTCTGGGCTCCTAAAAGAGGAGCTAGATACAATATGGAGAATACCGGTCAATACGTGGGACGCTCTAGAAGAAACATATTTCACTATGAAAGCCTGTCGGGACCCGGGGTTAGCGTATGCAAGTACAGCTAAGACATAGTCATATGGAGAGCCGAGAACCGTACTCACTTGTCTAAGCAGACAAGGCCAAGCACAGAACATTCTCGGGAAGCATCGTACGTGAGGGGCATCCCATCCAGGCCGGATGATCAACTGAGATGGGTCGTCATCGTCCGCACACAAGTCTAATGATATGGGTGGTGAACTCCCATATTCAAAGACAAGTCGCCTCAACCATACTATCGACTATCTCAAAACTCTTACATAGACTTACTCCAGCCCGATCACTTAGTCGGGGTCTAGGGCGGGCTCGATCATACCACAAAGTGTGCACGAGACGGAGTCTCGAACAATCGCATCGCGATGCCCCAAGCTGCGCACATCTAAGGGCCACTTGGTGTATGAAAGACCGCCAGCCAGAACACAATTGTGGTCTCGAAAACCCATACAAAGACATGCATGTTATAAACATACACGCAGCACACATGCCTTGTATGAATAGCAGGTACCATTGCAATTCTCTACAAAGTGTACATTTTTATTGATAACTCTTATAGAGTGCAAACAGAGATCACAAACATGTGATCCAACATTACAACACACACGGAAGCAAATTATGTCTGAGTACAGACAAGTTTAACAAATGGCTTAAGAAGCCTTATTTAAACACAAGCCCTCCACGAGGGAAACCAGTCGTCTGACTGGGACTAGACTAGTTGGTCTTCAGTCGTCCAGCTCGATGAAGAAGCCACCTTCGGGGTCAGTGGCATCATCTAAAACATAGATTAAGCAAACGTGAGTACAAAGTCGTACTCAGCAAGACTTACATAGGAGCTATACTACTCATGCACATGTATCAAGGTAAAGGGAGATGGGTTTCACTTGCAGAAGTGCCATCTTTGACTTGGCTAATCCTGAATTACGAGTACCAGACTTTGAGGTAAGAAGCGTACACGAGTCCACTACATTCTCCAACCAATTACACCATTATGGTGCCTTCCTTGACTTCCCCACGAGAAAGCACGCCATAGCACTCACACTTATCTTGTTGTGTTTTAGAAGTATCCAGTTCAAGTTGTCTAATAATCAAGCTAAGCTTTCCAAGTAGTCCATAACCGCGGACGCGGCTATTCGAATAGTTTTGTTAACCCTGCAGGGGTGTACCGCTACACACACATGATCATCATTTACCGCTTTTGATCTCGACACCATTCAAGGGGTGCCAGCAAGGATGCTCACCACAACTGTTACCTCATAGCCGATCTAGTCCGAGAAAGCCGCCTACTTGGGTTGGTTACCACTATCGTGAACCCGGCCGGTTTACCGAAGTGGACCCAAGTGATGTGTGCGTGGTGCATAAGCCGGTCTCGGATGAGCCGTTCTCTCACTTAGCAACCAGGCCACAGACCTACCAGAACTCCGAACTATTGCGACATCTGGACATCGAAAGGGATGAGTTAGTAAGCTGAGAGGGGTCAGTGAGCCCAATGTGTGGTTGTACTCATCATCTTGGATCACCACACAAGAACTCGTACTAGGGCGGTGTTCAACGAGACAACCCACCGTGTACTCCTACACAGCCTCTCATCGTTCACCTTGTATTAGGGTCGATTCACCAACACTTTTCTACCAACATCAACATGATCATTCCCATCCCGAGTCACATCACAGTAACAACATGGTATCATACTAAGCATGCAATAATCAGTAACATTGCAGGGGCCACATGATATCAAACAACTCCTACATTTGCTAGGATTGTGGTTTGCTTACTACTGTGACAAAATGATAGGTCATGCAAAGGAATGGGTTCATCTATGCGGTAGAAACGAATCATGGTGATCATCCTAAACAATGCATAAGCGAGACATGAGAGGGAAGTGGGATTTTATCGACATGATCAATGGGGGTTTGCTTGCCTTGCTGACGAGGTTCGGGTTCTGGGTCTTCAACGAAGGGGGCATCCTCCTGCTCCGGTTCCACCTCTACTCGACAAACAACAAGCAAAGTAGCAAAGTAAAAAAAATGCACAAACACATGATGGAAGTTTGAATCTCTATGTACATGATTTGATGTGTGAAGCAATTCCATTTAAATGGAGTATATTGCAAATTGAATTGCAAATTCAAACTCCACATTTGAATTCAACTTAACCAAGTTGCATGTGACATTGTTTGATCATTTTCAACCTTTTGGAAATGTGTATTATATGCCTCTGAAGTGTGGTTGAATTGTAGCATAATTCCATGGTTCAAGTTGCAAAATCATTTGATTTGAATTTGAATTAATTTCAAATAAACCAAATGACATATGCTACTGGTCCCATTTTAAAATCAACTCAAACAGAGTTGAAAGTAGCATATTTGGAAAGATAATTTTCTCCTGATCATTTTTCATATATTATTTGTCCAGTTTGGAGTTAATATGAATTTTCTATGAATTTCCAAAGTTTGGGGTATTTTCTGGAATTTCTGGAATTTCTTTAATTCAAATAATCTCTGGAAATTCATTTAAATTGATTTACTGCGTCAGTGCTGACGTCAGGGGGGGCAGACAAGGGGTTCCAGGGTGTCAGTGGCTGGATTTAATTAAACCGTGGGGTTAATTAATCCAGTGGCGTAATTAAGCCACTGGGCCCACTGGTCAGGGACCCAGGGGTCATTAACTGGGTGATTAACGTGGGAGGTTTGGCTGACACGCCGGCGGCTAAACGCCGGCGACTGGACCGCGGCGGCGCTGCACTGGGAGGGCGAATCCGGCCATCATTTGGAGCGCAAAGACCATCAACTTGAAGCCCTCACTCGCGCGCGTCGAATGGGACCGAAACCAAGCGCTGGGGTGCACCGTACGCTCGCCGGCGCCAAGCTTTGCGGCGACCTGGCTACGGCAGTGATCGAGATTTCGTTCCGGGGCACGACTTGAGGCGGGGCTAGGCTGGTTCGACGAGGAGGAGCACGGGGAACATGTTGGACAACAAGGCGGGTTCGATTTCTTAGCGGGTGGACGTCGCCATGGATCCCGGCGGCGAGGAGCTTCGGCTCTCATGGCAACCAAGGCTAGAGGAAGAAATCGAAGGGGGAAGTTTAGGGGTTTTGAACCCGAGCTCACCAGGAACTCAGTAGAGGTGGTGGCGAGGGCTGGGGTGGCTCAACGGCGGCGGAATTGACGAAGACCTTCTCTGCGGCCGGCGAGAACTCGAGGAAGAAACTGGCGTCTACGCGGGCTCCGGGCTCGATTCCTTGCACTGCTCGACGAAGACGACGGCGGCGAAGAACTTGGACACGGTCTTGGGGCTTCTCGGCGTCAATGGCCACGCGGGGGCTCAACGGTGCTCCGGCGTGCTTCTCGGGCAGCGACGAATCGGGCGAGAGAGGAAGGGGAGGTGTTCCTGGAGGGAGGGGAAAGAACTGGGGCGGTGCTAGGGTGCGTCCAGACGCGAGAAGAGGGCACGGGGCGGCCTGGAAGCTTGAAGACGTCGAGGTGTCGTCGTCACCGCGCTCGGCCGCTCCAGCGAGCTGCTTGGGCGCGCGGGGTAGAAGACGACAAGGGGGAGGCTGGGCTGGGCCGGCCAGGTGGGCTGCGGGGAGTTAGTTGGGCTGCTTCCAGGTAAGTTCCTTTTCCCTTTTCTCTTCTGTTTTCTTTTCTGCTATTTGTTTTGATGTGCTAAAATAATTAGCTAGGCATTTTATTAAATGCTGAAAATTTTAGTGTGGCCTCATAATAATATAGACTAGCCACTTATAAAGTTTCAACATTTTTAAAATTCAAATAATTTGAATCTTAAATCAAATAGGGGTATTTGATTAATTCCAAGGCACTGTTTGAATATTTGAAAAATCTATGAGCATGGGATGGGTCCCACATCACTTGATATGTGATCACACTCATTTATAAGACTTTTCAAAAATCTAACATGAATTTTTGGAGAAGATTTTTATCTGGCCTTTTGAATTAATTCATCTGGGGGGTTCCTTCTCCCATTTTGATTTTGAAAATGAATTTCCTTTGATTTCTTTTGAAAATGCAGAGTGAAAATGATCCTAGCACTTTACCTAACAGAGGGTTCTGACAACTCGCCCCCACTCAACAGAATCTTGTCCCGAGATTCAGAAGTCTGCGGGAGGAAGGTGGGGTACTCAGCATTGAGACGGTCTTCTCTTTCCCACGTAGCTTCTCTTTCAGAGTGGTGTGACCATTGCACTTTCAGAAACCTAATCTTCTGACGACGAGTGACACGCTCTGCGGAATCAAGAATACGAACGGGGTATTCTCGATAAGAAAGGTCATCTTGTAGATCAAGCGTGTCATGGTCGACTTCGCGGATAGGGTCCTTGAAGCAACGCCTGAGTTGGGACACATGGAATACATCGTGTACTCGGGAGAGGTGTGGAGGTAGTTCAAGTTGGTAGGCAACTTCTCCACGTTTATCAATAATGCGGAAAGGTCCGATGTAACGTGGGGCCAACTTGCCTTTGATACCGAAACATTGGGTTCCTTTCAGAGGAGTAACCCGAAGGTAAGCCTTCTCATCCATATTGTAGCTCTCTTGCCTATGATGACGATCATAGTAGCTCTTCTGACGAGACTGGGCTGCTTTCAATTGATCACGAACAATGCGAACTTGCTCTTCTGCTTCCTTGATCATGTCCGGTCCAAAGAATTGTCTTTCACCGGTTTCTGACCAGTTTAAAGGTGTTCGACATCGTCGTCCATATAGGAGTTCAAAAGGAGCCATGTTCAGACTAGATTGAAAACTATTGTTATAAGCAAATTTGGCAAATGGAAGAGACTTCTCCCAATTCTTTCCGAATGAGATAACACAAGGTCTGAGCATGTCTTCAAGAATTTGGTTAACCCTTTCGACTTGACCGCTAGACTGAGGATGGAAAGCTGTACTAAAGGAGAGATGAGTTCCCATAGCATTCTGAAAGCTTCCCCAAAATCTAGAGGTGAAAAGGCTACCGCGATCAGAATTGATTTCCAAAGGAACACCGTGAAGGGATACAATTCTAGAGATGTACAAGTCCGCTAACTGGCTAGCAGTTATAGACTCGCGAACCGGAAGGAAGTGAGCAACTTTGGAAAGCCTATCTATGTCAACGAAGATGGCATTGTTTCCTTTCTGGGTTTTTGGAAAGCCGGTGATGAAGTCCATACCGACTTTGTCCCATTTCCACTCGGGAATAGACAAAGGTTGAAGTGTACCAGCAGGTCTTTGATGTTCTTCCTTAATGCAACGACAAACATCACATTAGGCAACAAATTTAGAAATGTCTCTCTTCATCCTAGTCCACCAAAATCTCTGGCGCAGATCTCGGTACATTTTTGTGCTACCGGGATGAATCGTGAACTGCGTCTGGTTGAAATCGTGAAACTGCTCCTCAACGTGGGCTGGGGTGGCTCAACGGCGGCGGAATTGACGAAGACCTTCTCTGCGGCCGGCGAGAACTCGAGGAAGAAACTGGCGTCTACGCAGGCTCCGGGCTCGATTCCTTGCACTGCTCGATGAAGACGACGGCGGCGAAGAACATGGACACGGTCTTGGGGCTTCTCGGCGTCAATGGCCACGCGGGGGCTCAACGGTGCTCCGGCGTGCTTCTCGGGCGGCGACGAATCGGGTGAGAGAGGAAGGGGAGGTGTTCCTGGAGGGAGGGGAAAGAACTGGGGCGGTGCTAGGGTGCGTCCAGACGCGAGAAGAGGGCATGGGGCGGCCTGGAAGTTTGAAGACGTCGAGGTGTCGTCGTCGCCGCGCTCGGCCGCTCCAGCGAGCTGCTTGGGCGCGGAGTAGAAGACGACAAGGGGGAGGCTGGGCTGGGCCGGCCAGGTGGGCTGCGGGGAGTTAGTTGGGCTGCTTCCAGGTAAGTTCCTTTTCCCTTTTCTCTTCTGTTTTCTTTTCTTCTATTTGTTTTGCTGTGCTAAAATAATTAGCTAGGCATTTTATTAAATGCTGAAATTTTTTATGTGGCCTCATAATAATATAGACTAGCCACTTATAAAGTTTCAACATTTTTAAAATTCAAATAATTTGAATCTTAAATCAAATAGGGGTATTTGATTAATTCCAAGGCACTGTTTGAATATTTGAAAAATCTATGAGCATGGGATGGGTCCCACATCACTTGATATGTGATCACACTCATTTATAAGACTTTTCAAAAATCAAACATGAATTTTTGGAGAAGATTTTTATCTGGCCTTTTGAATTAATTCATCTGGGGGGGTTCCTTCTCCCATTTTGATTTTGAAAATGAATTTCCTTTTATTTCTTTTGAAAATGCAAAGTGAAAATGATCCTAGCACTTTACCTAACAGAGGGTTCTGACAAAGCCGCACTTCTCACGACGGTGCACGACTATCTCGGTTTAGGATATGTCGAGGGGCAGGTGGTCCACGGACACTGTGTGTAACAGCCCAGATTTCACAAAAATTAAAATTTTGGTTTTCGGTGTGAATTGTTTGATTGTCTGATTTGTTTGCGGTGTTTGCATCCCCGATTTATCGATCGGCGATTATTTTTCCCCCTCTTATCTCATACCGGACGGAGACCGACCATTGCCACCCTGACACTCGACATTTGCGACACCGGGTTTTGCCCGATCATCGTCGCGAAAACTGCACGAGACCAGCCGCAGCCAACGGAACGAAAAACCCTGTTTATCTAATAAACGGATTATTTTATGGGGCACCGAAAAATGTTGTCAGAATGTCACCGCAGTGAGGTACGATCGACGAGCTCGACGCGCTGAGCGCGTGATTTGAGATTTCGTCAGAATCGGAGTCCGTACGGAGTCTCGGCGGTCACGAACGCGATCACCGAACGCACGAGAGGGGTACCGAGGGTATTTGCGTAACCTGGCCACCCAACCTGCCCTATATAAAGACCACCAGCCTCCCACACCCCAATTAGGGTACCCCCCCCTCTGGAAATTTGCAACCACCCCCCCTCACAAAACTCATATCTGATCCTCAGCCCCCCCCCCCTCTGCGAGATGGAGGACTCACAAGCGGCCACATCACCCCGGAAGATCCAGCAGCCGCTCCTCCCAGATCCGGGCCCCGCAGGGCCCGATCCGCCGCCGCCGTCCGTTGCGGGCCCGCCCCGGGCCAAGTTCGGGCCGCTCTGCCCGTGGAGGAGCTCCTCCGAGCCGGCCATCCCCGCCTCCGTCCGGTCGCCGGCGAGCGCCGCTGCCCTATGGCGAGCAACCACTGCGCTCGGTGAGCCGCCACACGACCCTTCCTTCTCCTTCCCCCTCCCCTACCTCACCTCCCTCTCCATCTCAGATCGAGGCATAGGCCGCCATGAAGACGCCCATGGAGGTCCCGAGCCGCGCCGCCCCGAGCTCCAGCCCGCGCCGGCCACTCAACCTCGCCGCCACCTGCCGGATCCAGCCCCGCACCCCGTTCCGGCCGTCCCCATCACCCGGCGTCGCCCTAGCGCCCTCCCTCGCCTGCTGCCTCGCCGCCGGTGGCCGGCAGCCGCCACCCCAGCCCCCCCCCCCCCTTTTTCTTTTTTTTTCTTTTGGGCAGGCCCAGTGGCACAGATTCGGCCCGTTTATTTTTTTTTTCTGCTAGGTTTTTCTATTATAATTGGCAGATTATTGTTATATTTTGCGGTGCTCGTATCTTTTAGCTCGTAGCTCGGATCGCGACGCTTAAAACATGAAAGTTGCTTAGTTTTTCAAGTAGTTTAATAAAATGTTGCTTGTTTCCATGTTTGACTTTTTTACATGCTGTTTGACTGCTAATTACACTGCTTGCCACCGTAAATTGTTTCTTTAATAACTTTTTTACCGTTGCTCCGTTTAAAATGTTTTTATACGTAACTTGACTAGAATTGCATGTAGATTGTGTTTATGTTGTTTTTGCTTGCTAATAAAAATAATACCAAATTCCTTTTTATCGTGGGGTCCGCAATAGTTTGCCATGTATAGGTTTTACCCCCACTTAAAGTGACTAGAGTAGATAGTTTATTTATGCTTCACCTCTAGACATGTTTGTGTGATATGCCATGTTAATAATCTTTGCTCACCTTGTGTAGCTAAACAACTTGAACCTCTCTAAATGTGCGGTATTGTCGTGTGTGACGAGTACTCCACTTAACCTGTTAGTAACCGCTCTCGACGGTAGGTGCGATGTCTCATGTTGCCTTCTTGTTGATGCTTGCTCGTGTTTGCTTCGTAGTAATAGATGCTTGCTCATTGATTGCTTTCCAGTGTTTACCGTCTTGTGTGCTTCCGCGGGTACCTCTCGGAGACGAGGCGAGCTTGCAATCAACTACACCTTTGGAACCCGACTTATCAACAGGCAAGGACTATACATTACTTATGATCCATTCTATTACAACCAACGGTTTGCATGCTAGTCTAGAATAGGTTCGATGTTTGATCCTACCACATGTTTACAGCCTCTTTCAAACCGATACAGCCATGTCCCCTCCCAGCAAACCTTGTACTGCTATTTTCCTATTGCTCGTTGCTCAACCCCTGCTTAGTATGCATTCTTAGTATGCTACGATGTTACCCTGTTACTCCTTGGTTGGGCTATCACATTATTATTATTGTTGTTGATGATATGATTATTATAATGTTGACTATATTCCATGAAGGATGGAAGGTCTAGGCTATCCAGACCCGACCCTTTGTTCCATTCGAGTCACCTAGGATCCGAGTTCCGGGTATTGGTTTTAAGACTGAGCGTGCCTAGCCGCGTGTGGGATGCTATGGGGTCCCCTTGTTTTACCTAGCTAGCTTCAAACATTTCTAGTGGTGGCCCAAGCTGATTTTACCATTTGAAACCGCATGCATAACTGGTCTGCAGCCAGTGGATTTAAAACAAACCGGGCAGTGGGATGGTATATCCCGTTGGTCCAAATCTGGAAGCTAGGGAGCCTGCCCGGGCGAGGGTAGGTTATCCCGACCTCGTCCAGACGGTAGAGACCGATTCGAGAGCGCGACCGGCTTTTCGGTTGGATGTTGACTCACCGGGGGCCACCCGGATATGTGCGTTGTTAGTTAGAGGGACCTGTCGTTCCGGATCTTTTGGGACTAAATCATAAAATGGTTGCCTATCATGGGTAGCAACTTAGAGAGATGGGCGTGCGTGCGGAGCCTTCAAATGGGTTGTTGTTACACCCCTGCAGGGTTAAATCTTTTCGAGAAGCCGTGTCCACGGTTATGGACGACTTGAGACCTACTCCTTGTTCATAGACAACAACAACTAAGATAATCTTAATATTACTTGATCAACGTGTGTGTGCCTTGACTTCTTCTTTTTCGTCGGGATGCGAAGAGGAGGATAAGGATAGGATAGGTGTTATGCTTGCATAAGTAGTTGATAGCAAGACTTGTTGGACGCGATTCCTCATCGAATGCTTGGCTTCTTATCTTACTCTCTAGATCGTTAGCCACTTCATGAATGCTAGTGCGGCAGCAACCTCACCACTTACCCCATCCGTACCGTAAACTACTAGTTGTCCTAGAATGACGAGTAATGAAGTCCTTGATGGGTCAGATGACCACTACAGTTGGATGCTGAGTACTTCTGTACTCATGATACTACCCCCAAACTCTTTTCAGGGTTCTTGTCGACAACAGGTATGGTGATCGACGTTTCACGTGGAGACTCGACGACGACTAGTTAGGCGGATCTCCGCGGAGGGCCTGGACCCGTGTGGTTATGGGAATCGATGATGTTCTCTTTGCCACTAGGCATTTGCTTGTAGTCTGTACCCACACATGTATCTTCCGGTGATCTAATGTATTAAGGCAGTTGTATGCCAATTGTATGAGATGTTGTATCCTTGTATCTGTAATGTTTTGATATCATGTTGGAAATCCGGGGCTTATGACTTCGTCATATGTCGCGGTGGGACCGATATGTGCTTCTTCCCCGGATCTGGATGGAAACATCTAGATCTAGAACAGTACCGCATATCGGGCCTTACAACTTGGTATCAGAGCCTTACCGACCGTAGGATCCCTTCTCTGGCCGAAGTCGAGTCTAGATAAATACTATTTTGTAGTTAATAACTTAGTTATCGGAGAGTAGGAATCTTTTTACTCCTTACCCTTGCTCTGGTCAGGACAAGTGACGTAAGTGTTTTATTCTCGCCTTATCCCCATTCAAACTCTAGGATCTCGAGTGTGTGGAGTTCGGAACCGTTACAATTCCTTGCTTGCAGCATATTGTCTCGATTCCGGGCACAGGTGGGAATTCCTGTAGTATCTTTAGCTTCTCCGATTTCGGGTATCATCTGGATCATCCATTGTCGTCCATCCTTGTGCCGGTGTTTTCACGACTTGCGTAGAAAACACTATCCTTTCATCCGGGTATCATTGTCGTTCCTCCTATTGACACTGACGGTTTCTTTTTTCCGACGATGTCGTCTCTCTGCGGAAAGTTTCTCGACGGAAGGTCATCGTTCGACATGGAGCAGAGTCCCTTGTTGGTGGTGTTGAAGAATCGTCGACTCTATTTTCTCTCCCCCTTCCCCTCTTCCCCGGATCGTCATGGATCTCGGGACGAGATCCCTTGTTGGTAGTGTTGTATTGTAACAGCCCAGATTTCACAAAAATTAAAATTTTGGTTTTCGGTGTGAATTGTTTGATTGTCTGATTTGTTTGCGGTGTTTGCATCCCCGATTTATCGATCGGCGATTATTTTTCCCCCTCTTATCTCATACCGGACGGAGACCGACCCTTGCCACCCTGACACTCGACATTTGCGACACCGGGTTTTGCCCGATCACCGTCGCGAAAACCGCACGAGACCAGCCGCAGCCAACGGAACAAAAAACCCCGTTTATCTGATAAATGGATTATTTTATGGGGCGCCGAAATTTTTTGTCGAAATGTCACCGCAGTGAGGTACGATCGACGGGCTCGACGCGCTGGGCACGTGGTTCGAGATTTCGTCGGAATTGGAGTCCGTACGGAGTCTCGGCGGTCACGAACGCGATCACCGGACGCACGAGAGGGGTACCGAGGGTATTTGCGTAACCTGCCCACCCAACCTGCCCTATATAAAGACCACCAGCCGCCCACACCCTAATTAGGGTTCCCCCCTCTGGAAATTTGCAGCCACCCCCCTCACAAAACTCATATCAGATCCTCAGCCCCCCTTCTGCCCCGAAACCCTAGCTCCTATCTGCTCCTGGCCGTCGATCTGCGAGATGGAGGATTCACAAGCGGCCACGTCACCCCGGAAAATCCAGCAGCCCCTCCTCCCAGATCCGGGCCCCGAAGGGCCCGATCCGCCGCCACCGTCCTCCCATGTTCGGGCCGCGCTGCCCGTGGAGGAGCTCCTCCGAGCCGGCCATCCCCGCCTCCATCTGGTCGCCGGCGAGCGCCGCTGAGCTCCGGCGAGCAACCACTGCACCCGGTGAGCCGCCCCACGGCCCTTCCTTCTCCTTCCCCCTCTCCTACCTCAACTCCCTCTCCATCTCAGATCGAGCCATCGGCCGCCATGAAGACGCCTGTGGAGGTCCCGAGCCGCGCCGCCCCGAGCTCCAGCCTGTGCCGGCCACTCAACCTCGCCGCCACCTGCCGGGTCCAGCCCCGCACCCCGTTCAGGCCGTCCTCGTCACCCGGCGTCGCCCTAGCGCCCTCCCTCACCTGCTGCCTCGCCGCCGGTGGCCGGCAGCCGCCGCCAGCCTCCGCCCCGGCTCGATCCCGATCGGATCTGAGCACGGTGAGCAGGTCGCCGCCGCCCGCGCGCCAGTGGGCCGGCCTAGAGACCGCGGCCCAGCCGCCAGCCTCCCCCGGCCTCTTGGGCCACGGCCCGTGAGGTGAGGCGCCCCCTTTTGCTTTTTTTTCTGTTGGGCAGGCCCAGTGGCACAGATTCGACCCGTTTAGTTTTTTTTTCTTTTCTGCTAGGTTTTTCTATTATAATTGATAGATTATTGTTATATTTTGCGGTGCTCGTATCTTTTAGCTCGGATCGCGACGCTTAAAACATGAAAGTTGCTTAGTTTTTGTGTTTTTTAATAAAATGTTGCTTGTTGCCATGTTTGACTTTGTTTACATGCTGTTTGACTGCTAATTACACTACTTGCCACCATAAATTGTTTCTTTAATAACTTTTTAACCGTTGCTCCGTTTAAAATATTTCTTATCTGTAACTTGACTAGAATTGCATGTAGATTGTGTTTATTCTGTTTTTGATAGCTAATAAAAATAATAAAATTATATTTAGGGCAAAACAGTACCAACTTCCTTTTTATCGTGGGGTCCGCAGTAGTTTCCCATGTATAGCACTACTAGGGAAATAGCTATACATGGAAAGCTTATTAGTGGCGCATTTTATATGTAATGCGCCACTATGTTGTAAGGGGTGGCGCACTGGTAAAAAATGCGCCACCTATAAGCCCTTATAGGTGGCGCATTTTTAAAAATGCGCCACCCCTAAGAGTGGGCCAGCCCTGGATCCCCTTATACGTGGCGCATTTGGAGAAATGTGCCACCCCTTAGAACCTTATAGGTGGCGCATAAAGCGCCACCCCTAAGGAATTATTAGTGGCGCATCCAGAATGCGCCACCCATAAGCTCTTAGGGGTGGCGCATTTCCCATATGCACCACTAATAAGAAAAAACTGCGCGGGAAAATTCCCAAATACACCCCCCCTCCCCGTGGACCGCCTTTTCAATTTGAAAAAAAATAAAAGAAAATGATAGAAATGTCAAAAAAATAAAAGAAAATAAGTTTCCCAAATGATACGTGGTCTAGTTTCCCAAATGGTGTAATCCGTTGAACATTTTTTGAATCATCAAAAACCTAACAGAAAAAAAGTTACGGGCGTTTGAAGATCTGAAGGCCCAAAAAATAGAAAAATTTGAAAAAAAAATTGAACTTAGTAGTGGCGCATTTTGTATGAAATGCGCCACTAGTAACAGAAAAAAAATTGAATTTTTTTAAATTTTTATTTTATTTTTTTAAAATTCAAATAGGCTACAGGACAAATCGGGAAGTTAAAAAAAGTTGAAAATTTTAGATAGTAACATTAAAAAAATGTAAATTTTTTTTTTAAATCATTTTTTTTTAAAGTTCAAAATATGCTAATGGTCCCATCAAGAAAGTTTCAAAAAAATGTTGAAAATTTTAGCACACCCATGAACATTAACAAGGTCCTAGACATCAACATGGTTTAATAGGATTTATATGTTAGATATATCAACAAGTGCCTGCTAGGTGAGCTGGAGTGAGAGTTGAATAGAACCGAGAAGTTAAGCGTGCTGGGGCTAGAGTAGTGCTAGGATGGGTGACCCTCGGGGAAGTTTGACCACGGAGGTTAGTTTGACCTGAGATTAAGCATATTGACCGGGCATTAAGCATACTAACCTGAGATTAAGAAAAAAAAAATTTGTTTTCCAGATCCAGATTCAAAATTCAAAATTTAAAAAAATTAATAGTGGCGCATTTTCAGAATGCGTCACCCCTAAGAGCTTATAGGTGGCGCATTCTGAGATGCGCCACGCATAAGGGCCTTAGGGGTGGCGCATCCAGAATGCGCCACCTCTAAGCCCTTATTAGTGGCTTGTAGTTAGTGGCGCATCCCTAATGCGCCACTAAACTCAAAAACAGTGCGCCACCATAAGGCTATTCCCTAGTAGTGTAGGTTTTACCCCCACTTAAAGTGACTAGAGTAGATAGTTTATTTATCCTTCACCTCTTGACATGTTTGTGTGATATGCGATGTTAATAATCTTTTCTCACCTTGTGTAGCTAAACAACTTGAACCTCTCTAAATGTGCGGTATCGTCGTGTGTGACGAGTACTCCACTTAACTTGTTAGTAACCGCTCTCGACGGTAGGTGCGATGTCTCGTGTTGTCTTCTTGTTGATGTTTGCTCGTGTTTGCTTCGTAGTAATAGATTCTTGCTCGTTGATTGCTTTCCTGTGTTTACCGTCTTGTGTGCTTCCGCGGGTACCTCTCAGGGACGATGCGAGCTTGCGATCAACTACACCTTCGGAACCCGACTTATCAACAGGCAAAGACTATACATTACTTATGATCCATTCTATTTCAACCAGCGGTTTTTGTAAGGCCCGATATGCGGTACTGTTCCAGATCTAGGTGTTTCCACCCAGATCCGGGGACGAAGCACATATCGGTCCCACCGTGACATATGAGAAAGCCATATGCCCTGGATTTCCAACATGATATCACAACATTACAGATACAGGATACAACATCTCATACAATCGGCATACAACTGCCTCAAATACAATACAACAGCGAAAGATACATGTCTGGGTACAGACTACAAGAAAATGCCTAGTGGCAAAGAGAAAAACATCGATCCCATAACCACACGGATCCAGGCCCTCCTCCGGGATCCGCCTAACTAGTCGTCGTCGAGTCTCCACGTGAAACGTCGGTCACCATACCTGTTGTCGATCAAGAACCCTGAAAAGAGTTTGGGGGTAGTATCATGAGTACAGAGGTACTCAGCATCCAACTGTAGTGGTCATCTGACCCAGCAAGGACTTCATCACTCGTCATTCTAGGAAAACTAGTAGTTTACGGTAAGGAAGGGGTAAGTGGTGAGGTTGCTGCCGCACTAGCATTTATGAAGTGGCTAACAATCTAGAGAATAAGGTAAGAAGCCAAGCATTCGATGAGGAATCGCCTCCAACAAATCTGCTATCCACCTACTACGCAAACATGAAGACGCCCTCGGATCGGACTCTTCCGTATGGCCAAGGTCGGGTTTAGTCTCGCCTATATAACAGGGGACTTCCCTAGCTCACCAGTGTGTGAACCAACAGAGGAACTAAGTCTCCGCTGGCCCGAGTTGTTTGAAAACTACTGGCAGCTGACCAGCACACACACGGTTTCAAATGGTAAATCAGCTTGGGCCACCTCTAGAAATGTTTGAAGCTAGTTAGGTAAGAAGAGTGGACCCCATAAAATCCCACACGCGATTAGGCACGCACAGTCTCAAAACCAATACCAGGAACTCGGGTCCTAGGTGACTCGAATGGAACAAAGCGTCGGGGCTGGATAGCCTAGACCTTCCATCCTTCGTCGAATATAGTCAACATTTATAATAATCATATCATCAACAACAATAATAATAATGTGATATCCCAAACCAAGGAGTAACAGGGTAACATCGTAGCATCCTAAGCATGCATACTAAGTAGGGGCTGAGCAACGAGCAATAGTAACATAGCAGTACAAGGTTTGCTGGGAAGGGACATGGCTGTATCGGTTTGAAAGAGGTTGTAAACATGTGGTAGGATCAATCATCGAACCTAACCTATACTAGCATGCAAACCACTGGTTGAAATAGAATGGATCATAAGTAATGTATAGTCCTTGCCTGTTGATAAGTCGGGTTCCGAAGGTGTAGTCGATCGCAAGCTCGCATCGTCTCCGAGAGGTACCTGCGGAAGCACACAAGACGATAAACACTGGAAAGCAATCAACGAGGAAGCATCTATTACTACGGAGCAACACAAGATCAAGAAGACATCACACGACACGGCAACGCGATACAAATCTATCGTCGAGAACGGTTACTAACAATTTAAGTGGGGTATTGGTCACACACGACGAATACCGCACGTTTACGGTGGTTCAAGTTGCTTAGCTATAGGTGATCAACCAAGGTTGTTAACATGGCAACTCAAGCAAGCATGGCATAGCACACAAACATGTCAAGAGGTCAAGCACAAAATAAACTATCTATGCTAGTCAATTTAAGTGAGGCACAACCTAAACATGGCATCCACTAAGTGTTGCACGATGATTAAAAGATTTGGTATTGTTCTGTCCTAAACCATATTTTAGGTTGGTTATCAACAGAAAACAATAGCATAAACACAAAGTACACGAAAAACTAATCAAGTTACATATAAGGCACACTCCAAACGGGGTTACGGTTAAAAAGATATAAGCAAAACAAGTTACGGGCACAAACTGCCAACATCACGAAGCACACTTTAGAGCATTGCATAAACAAGATAATCAATGCAAATATGCTCACAAAAGACTTGCAATTAAAGTAGACATGACAGGGAAGGCATGGCAAAAGAAATCATGCAAAAAGATATCATAGATCAAAAGATATTAATCAAACAACATGGCATTGCAAAGTAACAGACTTAGAGAAAAACAGAGGTGGATGTCAAAAACAGCAGCATAGCAACTTTGGAGCTAAAAAATATATATGACCAGGAATGCTAACATTAAGATGTAATACATGTAATGAAATTATACATGATGCTTAACAAAATGCAATTGGAATCACTCAATTCCGATGAACGGTTGCGAAGCAATCGTCACCCGAAGTTGCAATAAAATAACAGTTTCAGCAACAACAGCACATTAACATCAGGATCACCACTTTGGAGCAAGATTTAATATAGCTAGAGCACCCAAACATGGCAAGTTGAAGCATGTAAATGAAGTACACATGATTCTTAACACATAGGAGAAAGAATCAATGCAATAGGCCTCATGGATTTGTTACAATCACCATGCAAAGTTGCAACAAAATAATAACACCAGCATCTAACAGGTAAAGTAGCAGTTTAACGGCCTGATGCCCACTTCAACACACAATTACACAATCAAGACGAGCTCAAATGCAAATGCTCACAAAAGACGGATTGAAGTACACGCAATTCTAAGCAGTTTTCGTTTTGGGGGCACGTTCATCGAAGCTACGGATCAACGGGAATTCGCAGCACAAAAAGAAATTAGCAGCAGTTTGATCCCAGACTTGGAAAAATAACAAGGGTTAGCCAGGAGAGAAAAAAAATAAACAACAAAAAAGAAAAAAAAATGGCCTCACCCCAACTTGGGAGGCCGCTGGGCCTCTGGCCGAGCTGGGCCACGCAGGCGCGCCGGGCCACGTGGCGAGGGTGGCCCAGCCAGGCGGCTGGATCGGCTCGGGGCCTCCCGTGGCCGGCCGACGGTGGTTCGACGCCGGTGAGTGGCATGGCGGCTTGGAGCGGAGGGAGGCGGAGGCTTCGAGGTCCGGGCCGGCGGATCCGGTCGCGGCGTCGCCGGATCCGGCCGGTGGAGCGACGAGGAAGGCCGCCGACGGAGGGATCCTGTCCGGGGCGGCGCGGGCGGCTTCGGCTCGCCAGCCATGGCGCGACGGCGGCGCAGCCACCTGCGAGGAGAGGAGGGGGAGGCGGTCAGGGAGGCGAGGAGGAGTACAGAGGAGGGGGTGCGCGAGGAGAGGTGGTGGCCGGCGACGAGGCGGGCCGGTGGCCGGAGGAAGACGGCGGCGGCGACCTCGAGCGTCCGGGCGGCTTCCAGATGGGCTCGGCGGGCCTAGAGGCGGCGGTGCGGGCCCGGCGCGGCCCGGATCGGCTGGGAGGCTGGTGGAGGCTACGTGGCTCAGATCTGAGCCGTTGGATCTCAGATCTGACGGCTCAGATCTTAGGGGGGACTAGGGTTTCGAAATTGGAGGGCTAGGGGGCAGATTTCGGTGATTTTCTGGGGGTGTGATTGCATATTTGCCATAGAGGAACCCTAATTGGCTGGTCTGGGAGGTGAGGGTCATTATATAGGCAGGTTGGTTGACCAGTTTACGTAAACGCCCTCGATACCCCTCTCGCGTGTTCGGTGATCGCGTTCGTGACCGCCGAGACTCCGTACGGACTCCGATTCCGACGAAATCTCGAACCACACGCTCAGCGCGTCGAGCCCGTCGATCGTACCTCACTGCGGTGACATTCCGACAACATTTTTCGGCGCCCCTGAAAATAATCCGTTTATTAAATAAACGGGGTTTTCGTTCCGGTGGCGATGGCTGGTCCTGTGCCGGTAGCGACGGTGCTCGGGTGAATCCCGGTGTCGCAAGGTCATGTGTCGTGGTGGAAAGGGGTCGGTCACGCATCCGATACGAGAATACGAGGGAGAAATATTCACCGATTATTATTTCGGCGAAGCAAACACTGCAAACAATACAGACAATCAAACAATTCACACCGAAAACAAAATTTTTAATTTTTGCAAAAACTGGGTTGTTACAGTTTTCATGCTAGTCTAGGATAGGTTCGATCACTACAAGAAATATGCTAATACACGACGCTATATTTTCGTCGCTACATCGTCACGGTTTTTAATTGACGACGATCTTACGACGAAAAAACAAGCGTCGAAAACGAGGCGTCAAAAACTAAAAGCCACGATGTTTTAGTCGAAATCGTCATAACTTTCACGACGATTTCTGGATCGTCGTAACCTTTACGACGATCCAAAATTGTCGTTGGCAATCTAACCCAATCCTACATGGCAGTCCTACGTGGCAAAATTGCGATGAAAATCAAAACGTCATGGCTGAAATCAGCCCAACCCATTTCAATTGATCACATGGGCTGGTTTTGAATTCTTGGGCTTTTCTTATTGGGCTTCTTTTGAAGCCTTAGCATATTGACATCCCATCTGGATTTTTATCCAAATTTCTTTTAATCGTTATAATTTGGGTCTTGGACTTTTTGTGCCCAAATACATTTGGGCTAGTTCAGTTTCATCCTTTTTTCATATTTGAATTCACGAGGTATGAATACCAAGTATTAGCCCATGTATGAATAGACAAGGATCTAGAGAAAATATACACAAAACCTTGAATAACAAAGTGGACAGAAACTTTACAACCAAATACACATGAAACTTTACAACCATGAAACTTTACAACCAGACACACATATCATTTAAATAACATTACAGCCAGATAAACAGAAAACTGAAACGCAGCACTAAAAGGAAGGTGCACAGCTAGGATTTCATATCATTCAAGAGCACAATCTGCTACCAGATTACAATTCTAACTTTGGCGCTTTGCCTTTTGATACAAGCGTAGACATCTTCTCTTCCGTCTCAACCTAAAAGATAATACATGCAAAGAAATATCCAATTAAGCACCATTAAGATTTAGCAACACCAGTTTGAAACCATGAGAAACAAATAAAAAATAAACAAGATATCGAAATAGGCAGTTATTTGACATAGGCAGTTACACAGGACAGTTATAGATTTCGGCCTAAATTCAGTGAGTTGAACAGAATTACAATACTAAACTCAATTTGATACAATAAGTTTAAAATTTTACCATGCTCTTGCATCCTACAAATTTCCAATGCAATGCAGTACTATGAGCAACCAAAACAAAAAAACTGACACTTGGAAGAAACTCAAGTGTCAATGTTCTTTCCTTAACTGAAACTCCAACATCCAAGTTTTGACAAAAGAAGGAACTGGAAACATGCACACCCTGGCAATAGTTTGGGCTCCAGTCATGCATGCATGTCCCAGTTTTTCATAATTCGAACAACAGTTATGCATGATGCAAAACAATAAGATGCATGTCTCAGGGAAATGTGATCACCTGGTGAGGCTCGTGAGAAATGAAGGCTCTGACTGCCTCAGGTTTCATTACAGTCTTCACTGTCCTTTCATTTGCCTTCACCAGCTGCTCCATGTGCCTTGAAAAAATTCACAGCAATGGAATTCAGTGGAGTGAATTTAGTACTGAACAAACATATTGTATGAAAGAATGTTCGCAATATCGCACGGCAAAAAAAAACAGGGCCAAAAACATGAATGTTGGCAAATCCCTTGATTTCCAGCACTGTGCCCCCGCCATTATTTGCTTCTAATACATGAAACAGCGAGTCTAAAGTGCATGCAATTTTCAGGACGTCATTACGTATGATTCATCCTTCTTATAACTTTGAAGTTTTCACACCAAGCAAAATCTGAGGATATCCAATTCTTTTTCCACAATAAATTAAACATCACACTACAGAAATCCAGAATCACTACCAGCACAACCAAAACTAGTATCCAAGAGTACATGCATCCATGTCACAATTGTATATGTCCAGTCAATTAATAACACAACCGTATATGTTAATTTTAAAACTTAGTGCATGGTACAACAGATTGAACCCAAAACAGAGAATCGCAATCTAAATTCTCATGGGAAGGAATGAAGGAAAAACAAGGAGATAGCAGCAAAAGTGCAACATTTAGGGAAAATGGAATATATTTTTAAGCAACCCTATTTTAGATCAAACTAAACATACAACTCTATGCGGTTTCTGTAAACAGTTCACCTACCAAATATTTACAGCATATTAGGCGGTGTTGCTGATTAAGAAAGAAGATTCTCACTAAACAACTCCATCATATCACCATTTCCTGTGACATGCATCAGTACATAATTTGATAAGGTTTTAAATCTATGACAAGATGAATTAGAATTATAGGAACGCACAAGCTTAGGTGGAAACATAAAACATGTGAACCAAGGAATACTATTAGCTTACACCATCTATCCAACAGTTTAACAGAACACGTGGTTGAGTGAATATGTTTTGCACTAATTCATAAAAGATATATAGTCGAGATTAACTGATATCATTTACAAGTCACAAGGGAATACTACTGGCAGTACAACAGCTGCACTAATTCATAAATTTTTCTTGCGTAGTAGCAACAGAGTAAGACCAGGGCATCATTTAACAGAGTGGTGTTGGTACTTTGATATAGTGCGCGAGTCAGTGAGGAGAGTAGTTAAGTTTGGGATCTTGGTCACCTGGAGGAAGCTGTTCTGTTGGTGTAGCGCCTTGACGGCGAGATTCAGGCGGTGGCGGCCGTAGGGGTCGAAGGGGAAGAAGTAGAAACTCTAGTTGATAGGGGTGGGACGGGACACGACGCAGGTGTAGCCGATCTTGGCCGACAACGACGGGAGGTGCTTCCTCAGGCGCTTGTCGTTGTTGAGGCCTGCTGCGGTGCCACACCTGGCGCTGGTGGTTGACGCCGATGCGGGGACGCCCGCTCGTGCGCCATAGTCTTGCATACATCTCTTCAGGGAACTTAGTTTTGGATGTAAAAGCACCATTATTCTTCGCTTTGACTTGCTCAATCCTCTCCTTTAGCACCTAGAGACAAGCAAACTGATGAGTGAAAATAAAATAAATCAATACTAACGCAAACATATGACAGAAAGAGCAATCACAACATCCTGAGTGCTACAAGAAACACTGTTTGTGCATTGCAACTGTTTTCCAGTTTAGCTCGGGGCTGAAAAAGAACGTTCGACATGTAGTACTGGACATTATACCATGCAGTTTTCTGATAAACATCACTACAAGTGCATCCCTCATATATGATATTATGTCCACATGACAGCAGCAGCAACGGATAGCATATTATTCAGCAGTTTATTTTTTATTACACAACAATTCCCTTGCAACTTGCTCCCCAATCTTGTCCTGGAGTGGGAAAACATTCAGATAATTCTCACCAGGACAACTTTTCAGTCTCACAAGTCACATGGAAACTAGTACTGGATCAAACGGCACAGAGCATGAGTTCTGATGGATTATGATCCGGAACCTCTCTTTGCTCATGAATTAGTATGTACCTGATGTTGGTACTGAAAAACCCCTCCAAATGGAAGGAAAATAGCAACCTACTATTTCAGATTTCTTAACCTGACAACTACGGAATAATTTGCAGGGAACAAAATCAGGAGCAGCAAGAAATGAGATTTGCAGCAGTTTTTGACTAACGGAGATAATAAACTGCGTGTGGAGGGAGAGGGCGTGCTTCCTGCAGGAAAGGGATCCATTGCCGGGAGGTAGAAAGAGGGAACAATGACACACAGATCGACATGGTGAACCTCGCCTGCTGCTTGGAATCGAATAACTCGCAAATCAATGACACACGGATCGACAGGGAAAATCAACAGAGGATGGATGCGAGGCGGGTCAGACCTTGAGAGTCAAGGCCGGCGGCGTCTGTAGGGAGTTGGGCACCGTGCATTCCTACCTGTAGGGAAGAAGGCGACCATAGGTCCGGGCCAAGCGTCCTTGGGTGACGAGGAAGCAGTGGAGCACCAGCGTTCGTCCCGAGCTGGAGCTGCAGGGTGCACCGCCCGGTTCCCTGATCCGGCGGGCTCCTTGCCTCGTCGCCTGCGCATCCTATGCTGCGCCTCCTGACCGCGGCGAGGAATACTTCCTTTTCATGGAGTTTGGGTGCTGAGCTCATGAATAGGGAAGGGAAGGCCGGGTGAGAAGAGAAGGAAGGCAGGGGAGAGGGTGGGCCGATGGATCGGTCACGGGCTTACCGGAGAGAAGGACGACGGCGCGCGAACACCGGGCGGCGGCCGCTCGGGGTAGGGCGGGCTGAGGCAGACGGGAGTGAGCTCCTGCTCGGGGACAAGCAGGCAGGCGCGGGCGCGGGGGCCTGACTTCCGCCGCTTCCAGGTGTGCTCCGGTTAGTTCCAACGAAGGAGCAAGAGGGGCTGGCAGCGGATCTGGCTACGGGCGGGTCAGAAGGAGGGTGATGCGAGACGCGATGGGAACGGCGGCGGCGGAAATATGGTTTTGGGCTAGGGTTTGGGAGGCCGCCCGCGTAGTGTGGGGGACTTAACCATTTTTTCGGATGTGAGGGAGGGAAAGTGAGAGCATGGGAGGGAAAATTTTGATAATAAATAAAAATATATAAGTAAATGTGAACAATGAATAAATAGGAATATGAAATATTACATGATATATTTAAGAGTTCGATTAAAATATACTCTAAGGATATAAGAAATTTTTGTGGAATTGGTTGACGTGCTGACGACGACAGAGAGGGATCGAGAGAGAGTGAGAGGATCTAGGGTTTGCTCGGGGGCGGCGGTGACACGCTGCTTTTTTCGGATGCACGCGATCCTAATCGGCATCGCATGGCTTGTGGTGTTCTAGCAGCTATCCAACGGAATTAAGGTGCTTGATAGCTTGCTTTTTATTTATTTATTTTTAAATAATTTTTTGGTACACAAATTGCTATATCATTACAGATCCAGTAAGAGTTATGCAAAATTAAACTCCTAACTAAGAACGATCATCCCCGCCATTTTGACCACTTTTTTAAATCGGCGTACAAATTTGAAAATAAAATCAAACAAATGTAAATCATACGTGTTGCATCATCATGTTTTGCCTAGTTAACCACAAAATTAAACTTATAATAGGCCAAATATCTTTATTAAGTATTCTCATAAATAAGCTTTCTTGTACAAAGATTCATGGATTTCAAACTAAATGCCCAATGTTATAGTCACATTCGCTGCATAGTTTTTTTTATTATCTCATATTTGGCACAAGAGTGCATATTGGAATGACAAACAATATTGATGAAGTAATTTCCATCTTCTTTGCACAAAAAACATTTAATTTCCAAAGCAAAGAATAGTCCTTTAAAAATCCCAAAAAATTAGGCTGGGTCCCACAACCAAGTGGATGGATGAGATGGGTTCGAGTAAATCCCATAGGTGACATGTAAGCATAGTTAAAACAATGCTTTAGAGGTTACGACCTTATTTGACGATCTAAATCTGTCGTAATCGACTAAAAATAGCATCAAAATTGTGTGGATCAGTTTACAACGATATCATCTTATGTGATTATGATGTTTTTAACTCACATAGTCGTAATTTTATAGGGATTTGACCCCCCTCAAAAGGTTTACGACCATCTCGTATGAAATCGTCATAGATTTATGACAAATTCATCCACGACCTCTTAAAGAACGTCATGTATGAGCATATTTCTTGTAGTGGATGTTTGATCCTACCACATGTTTACAGCCTCTTTCAAACCGATACAGCCATGTCCCCTCCCAGCAAACCTTGTACTGCTATGTTACTATTGCTCGTTGCTCAGCCCCTGCTTAGTATGCATGCTTAGGATGCTACGATGTTACCCTGTTACTCCTTGGTTGGGCTATCACATTATTATTATTGTTGTTGATGATATGATTATTATAATGTTGACTATATTCGACGAAGGAAGGAAGGTCTAGGCTATCCCGCCCCGACGCTTTGTTCCATTCGAGTCACCTAGGATCCGAGTTCCGGGTATTGGTTTTAAGACTGAGCGTGCCTAACCGCGTGTGGGATGTTATGTGGTCCCCTTGTTTTACCTAGCTATCTTCAAACATTTCTAGTGGTGGCCCAAGCTGATTTTACCATTTGAAACCGCATGCATAACTGGTCTGCAGCTAGTGGATTTAAAACAAACCGGGCCAGTGGGATGGTATATCCTGTTGGTCCAAATCTGGAAGCTAGGGAGCCTGCCCGGGCGAGGGTAGGTTATCCCGACCTTGTCCAGACGGTAGAGACCGATTCGAGAGCGCGGCCGGCTTTTGAGTTGGATGTCGACTCACCGGGGGCCACCCGGATTTGTGCGTTGTTAGTTAGAGGGACCTGTCGTTCCGGATCTCTTGGGAATAAATCATAAAATTGTTGCCTATCATGGGTAGCAACTGAGAGACATGGGCGTGCGTGCGGAGCCTTGTAATGGGCAGTTGGTACACCCCTCCAGGGTTAAATCTTTTCGAGAAGCCGTGTCCACGGTTATGGACGACTTGAGACCTACTCCTTGTTCATAGACAACAACAACTGAGATAATCTTAATATAACTTGATCAACGTGTGTGTGCCTTGACTGCTTCTTCTTCGTCGGGATGCGAAGAGGAGAAAAATGATAGGATAGGTGTTATGCTTGCGTAAGTCGTTGATAGCAAGACTTGTTGGAGGCGATTCCTCGTCGAATGCTTGGCTTCTTATCTTACTCTCTAGATCGTTAGCCACTTCATAAATGCTAGTGCGGAAGCAACCTCACCACTTACCCCATCCTTACCGTAAACTATTAGTTGTCCTAGAATGACGAGTTATGAAGTCCTTGCTGGGTCAGATGACCACTACAGTTGGATGCTGAGTACTTCTGTACTCATGATACTACCCCCAAACTCTTTTCAGGGTTCTTGATCGACAACAGGTATGGTGATCGACGTTTCACGTGGAGACTCGATGACGACTAGTTAGGCGGATCCCGGCGGAGGGCCTGGATCCGTGTGGTTATGGGAATCGATGATTTTCTCTTTGCCACTAGGCATTTGCTTGTAGTCTATACCCAGACATGTATCTTCCGCTGATGTAATGTATTAAGGCAGCTGTATGCCAATTGTATGAGATGTTGTATCCTTGTATCTGTAATGTTGTGATATCATGTTGGAAATCCGGGGCGTATGACTTCGTCATATGTCGCGGCGGGACCGATATGTGCTTCGTCCCCGGATCTGGATGGAAACTTCTAGATCTGGAACAGTACCGCATATCGGGCCTTACACTGTGGATGCGCTAGGTGCATGGACGACACAACGTATCACCATCTACCTAAGGATCCCGGGTCTTCAAAAACCGTGTTCATGGGACATCGAAGATGGCTTCCTCACAATGACCCATGGAGAAAACGCAAGGATCTGTGTGATGGAACAGCTGAACCCTGAAAGGCCCCACATAGGAGGAGCGGCACCGAAATAGACATGCTGTTGACAAATTGGAAAGAGTGCCCACCGCTAGGAAAGATCAATTCTAAGCGAAAGGAGCCAGAGCCGCTGTTGAAGGTATAGAAAACGAGGTCTGTTTTTTGGGACTTGCCGTACTCGAACATCCTCGGTGTGCCAAACAGCCTGGATGTCATGCATATCACGGAGAATGTGTGAGAGAGTCTGCTTGCTACCCTGCTCAACATGCCAGAAAAGACCAAAGATGGGCCGAAAGCAAGGGAAGACTTGCTATCGATGGGCATCAGGGAGGAGCTTCACGCAAACCTCCCTAATGATGATGATGATGATGATGACGATGGCGATGATGATGATGATGATGATGATGATGAGCCACCGGAGGACACGGAAAGTCGCCGCAAAGGAAAAAAGGACAAGAAGCAGAGCGAACATTATTACTACCCCCCCCCCCCCCGCGTGCTTCACTCTAAGTCAGAAGGAGATCCAGCAGTTTATCAACTGCCTCCTAGGAATAAAACTTCCTTACGGTTTCGTTGGGAAGATCAGCAGATACCTAAACTCAGCGAAGCAGAGGTTCAGCGAGATGAAGTCTGACGACTGTCACGTGCTAATGACGCAGCTACTTCCGGTTGCAATGCGCGGGATCATGGACGACCACGTCCGTGAAACGCTATTTGGCCTATGCAACTTTTTTGATGTCATCTCTCGGAAGTCGGTTGGCGTGAGGCAACTCAGAAGGCTACAAGAAGAGATCGTGTTGATACTATGCGATCTCGAGATATACTTCCCGCCCGCATTCTTCGATGTCATGGTGCATCTCCTCGTCCATATCGTGGATGATATCATCCCAATCGGGCCGACGTTCCTACACAGCATGATGCTGTTCGAAAGGATGAATGGTGTGATCAAAGGATACGTTCACAACAGGGCGCGTCTAGATGGAAGCATAGCCCAGGGCTTTCTGACCGAAGAGTGCATCTCCTTTTGCACGAATTATCTAGGCATTGATAACCCCGTTGGTCTGCCCGTCAACAGGCACCTCGGCAGGCTCGCTGGATGTGGTCACCGCGAGGGTCGCCGCGAAATGCATGTCGACTTCCAGGATCGAATCGCCGACTTTGAAAGAGCAAACCTAGTCGCGCTGCAACACATTGACTTGGTCGATCCTTGGGTGGTAGAGCACAAAACCTCAATTGAGAAGACGTACAATGACCGAGGCAAACAGTGGACGGACGGAGATGTACTCAAACAGTACAACTCATGCTTCACGCGTTGTTTCAAGGACAAGCTTCTATCGTACCCTTTACATAAGGACTCTTCCGAGGAAGAAAAACTCGTATTCGCCTTGTCATAGGGCGCCGAGCACAACCTGATGACATATCAAGCGTACGATATCAACGGCTACACATTCTACACCGAGGAAAAGTACATGAAGAGCGATTATCAGAACTCCGGGGTAACGATGGAAGCCTACACCGGTAAAGTCAAGAAAAGATACTACGAAAGGATCGAGGAGATTTGGGAGCTCAGCTACGCTGGAGAGAAGGTGCCAATGTTCCGCGTCAGGTGGGCCAAGAGCATCGCAAAAGAAAGCCGATATTTCACCATCATGGTTATTCCCGAAGCCAAATCCAAGACCGCGGGCGCAAACATCACCGCGCAAAATGAGCCATGGGTACTGGCTAGCCAAGTGGACCATGCTTCTTCATTACCGACCCGTCAAAGCCCAGCTATGTTGTCGTGCGGAGAGGCAAAAGGAACATCATCAGAATGGATGGAGCCGCCAACGAGCAAGACTTCGACAAGTACGGTGACCCGGAGATTGAAGATGACGACGACGATGATGCAGTAGCATACAAAACAAGAAGAAGCAGGACCACCCTACCTAAATGCGGTGGCCCGTTCAAGAGAAGAAATCAAGGGGTTCCGGGCTAAATTATGCAAACGCGAAAAAGAAGGGAAAAAAGATTGTGAAAAGATGATAGCTAATAAGATTGTGTGTGTGTCAGTGCCAAGCTCAATCTTTGATGACTGTTATTTCATGTCACTTGAATTCAACCATCTCATTTATGAGCATGTAAATGATTCTATTGTGACTGAGTAAAGAAGATTGTTGCAGTGGTCTAATTAAAAATATTTTTAGAGATCTTTTAAACATTATATTATTTTATATTATCACTTTTCATGTCCTATATTTAGGAATGGAGGGAGTATTAAAATTTCCATGTGTTTATTTTAAAGTGTTTGGATGTTTACCTTAAGGTTAAAATATTTTTTTTAAAAAGGTGCAAAAAATGGGGTTGCCTAGACTCGAACCTAGGTGGTTTTCTTCTTGTATCAATGGACCAACCGTTAGGCTATATTAGTGGTTCTGTCACAACAACACACGCAATATTTTTAACCTATACCTACTAATGTTAATGGCACACCATTCAAAAGTGCACCATTTTTATCCGCACCTTTATGGCGCACGTCTTCAAAGTGCGCCATTGCTATCGCCCTCCCCATACCGGCCTAGTACACCACCACATCTCTATCCCACGCGCACAAAAACCTAAATCGATATCGCCGCCGCACTCCCCACCTCTCCCGCGACCACCCCCTCCCCCTCCCCATCTCCGGCGACCCCCTCCCGACTTCTCCAGCGACCGCTCCGGTGGCCTCCCTCTCCCTCCCGCCCCCTCCCCCGATGCGGACCCGCTTGAAAGCGCCGCCGCCCCGTCTGCTCCCACCTCCGGCCGGATCGGCGACCTCGTCTTCGGTGACCCCCTCCACTTAGGTAAGCCTCCCCCTCCCTCACTCTCTCTCTCCCTCCCTCTCTCTCACCGTGCGGACCCTCCTCTGTAGCAGATCCCATCTCCGCCGCCGGTCTAGGACCCCCTCCCAGGAGCAACGCCGACAACCACTCCATAGGCAGGTAGCCACCACTCCTTCCTCCTCTCTCCTGTTTCCCGGATCGGAGGCATCTTCACCTTCCCCTGATGTTCCCGTGACTATTGTTTGAATGACATCGATTTTGTGCAACATAATCCACATATTATTCAGTTACTTATTGTTCAAAGCCTGAATTCAAGTGGTCAGAATACGATATGCATGAATAAACGAAGTGAATCTTTTTTATTACTAGTCAGTACCCCTTCTCTGTCATCAAATTAATTAGAGCATCAATGTAGCTAGGAGTTAATCATGTACTTTCGTCGATACAATTAATTAAACTAAGAGGCCCCAACCACAAGCAATGTCGGGTAGTGAACACAAAGTGTTGAAGAAGCCTAGCTTTCAAGATGCTGTGGCCACTAAGCAAGTGAAGGGGATGGGCTGCATTTGCTGTGATCGATCACTTGATGCATACGGCTTTGCGCCCCGTGACAGCGACCATTTGGGGGGATAATGCAGACATATATGGACCCAACAGGACACCTGACCACAAGGCACAGAGCCCTAATTCTGAGTGCCCAAGTTGGTGTAGATGCACAACATGAGTATGTCCCAAGATTTCAGTGACCCCGTAGATTCAGGAAAGTAGCATGTTGTTGGTATTTCGACCTTAATTAGTTGCAATTATACATGAATGGATCAATTATTTTATTTCTTATTTAACTAGTATTTTTTGTTGCGATGCCCCCACGGTTCTCTTTTGGATGTTGTTTAATAATATGCACTTCAGTTTGCTGAAACTTTGACCACATATGTGCACGGAAGTAGTATGTTTTATGCATATTAGTTGCTGGAGTTGTCGTGATGATAATTCCATCTCATCATGTCTATAATTTTTTCAAAAACATGTATTAGGAATAAGAAACAGTGCCTATAAGTGTATATCGGAATCATTCCCAGAAATACGGACCGAACAGAAAACCGAGGTAGTAACTTCTACGACCTGCAAATGCCTACTCATTTTATTACTCGATCATTTAAAATGAATATACACGATAATACAAAAGATACTAGATACTGAAATGTTCATCTTGAGTTTTAGTTCATCTTGAGTTTTGGACTTGTTCTGCCTATCACATTATTAGGTAGTTTTTAGTGAATCTGTTAGTATCATGTGGGCGTTGTTTTTAGATTGGTACAAATAATGTGTACTTCTATAGTTTTTAGTGAATCTGTTAGTATCTGTTGTGCCTATATGTGGTCAGATAGATGCCAACAATAGTCTACAATTCTACATGGTTAGCTAGGCTCATGGTCTGATTAATTCAGGAAAATTCTGGACAGGCAGGACCAAAAGATCTTTCATGCATGTTAACTGAACTTCTTCCATTAGTGCTACTAGTGGCTGCACAAGTACATATGTAACAACCCAGTTTTTGCAAAAATTAAAAAATTTGTTTTCGGTGTGAATTGTTTGATTGTCTGATTTGATTGCGGTGTTTGCATCCCCGATCTATCGATCGACGATTATTTTTCCCCCTCTTATCTCGTATCGGACGGAGACCGACCATTGCCACCCTGACACTCGACCTTTGCGACACCGGGTTTCACCCGATCACCGGCACGATAACCGCACAAGACCACCCGCAGCCAACAGAACGAAAAACCCCGTTTAATAATTAAACGGGTTATTTTTATAGCGCGCCGGAAAGTGTTTTCGGAACGGTTCCAGCGCTAGGTTAACGCCTCCGGCTCGACGCGCTGATCGCGCAGTTCGAAGTTTTACCCGAATCGGAAGTCCTGCGGACCCCCGGCGGTCTGTAACGTGAGCACCGCGCGCGCGAGAGAAAACCGGGGATGTTTTTGCAAACTGCCATCCACCGGGGCTGTATAAAGACCACCACACTCCCACCCCTTTTCTAGGGTTTCCCTAGCCAAAAATTGCAGCCACCCCCCTGAGTTTGCTCAGATCTGCCCATTTTATCCCCACATCCCGAATTTTTGCTCCCCACAATCTGGACCGTCGGATCGGGCGATCCAACGGCCCAGCCGCGCCCTGGCCACCTCCCACCTACCTCTCTCCTCTCTCTCCTCACCAACCGCCATCTTCATGCCCGTGGGAAAGCCGCCGCCGTCAACTCCACTCCGGCCGCAGCCGGCGAGCTGCCACCCCGCCGGCACCCTCTCTTCTCCTCCTCTCCCTTTCCCTCCTCATCTCCTCTGTCTCCTCGCAGGTGGCCGCCGACGTGCCAAGATCAGGGAGCAGGCCGGCGAGCCCGAGCTCCCCTGACCCGAGGCCGCCGCCGCCTCTGGCCACTAGAACCAGGCACCGCCGGATCCCCTCCGCCGCCGCGCCTTCCGGCCCCCTGCACCGCCTGGCCCGCCGCCTGTCGCCGGTGGCCGGTGCCGCCACAGGGGCTGCTGCCGCCACCGTTGGTGCTCCCGCTCGGGAGGAGCCGAGCAGCCAGCCGGGCAGGCCCCGACCGCCGAGCCAGGTGGGCCTCCCAGGCCTAGCCGGCGAGCTCACCGAAGGCAGCCCAGCCGCCAGATCCAGCCGAGTGGGCCTCGGCCCGTTAGGGGTGAGAAGAGGCCCTTTCCATCTTTTTTTTCCTTCTGGAAAACCCTGCTGAAAAATTGCTAAGTCTGGAGTAATTTAGCTGCTGATCGGTTTTTGCGATTCTTTTTCCCGTTAAACCGTAGCTCCGATGAACGTGCCCCCAAAATGAAAGTTGCTCAGTTTTGCGTACTCTAGCTTTTGTATGTAGAAAGTTTTTCCGTTTTAGGTCGCCTTGATTGTGTAATTGTGTGCTAAGGTGGGCATCAGGCCGTTAAACTGCTAATTTTTCCTGTTAAGTGTTCCTGTTATTATTTTGTTGCAACTTTGCATGATGATTGTGACTCATCCATGAGGCTTATTGCGTTGATTCTTTATCCTATGTGTTAAGCATCATGTTTACTTAATTTCCATGCTTTAACTTTCCATGTTTGGGTGCTTTTGCTATATTAAATCTTGCTCCAAAGTAGCTATCCTGATGTTAATGTGCTGCTGTGCTGAAAACTGTTATTTTATTGCAACTTCGGGTGACGGTTGCGTCGCAACCGTTTATCGGAATTGAGTGATTCCAATTGCATATTGTTAAGCATCATGTCTACTTTCATTACATGTATTGCACCTTAATGTTAGCATTCCTGGTCATATAGATATTTAGCTCCAAAGTTGCTATGCTACTGTTTTAGACAGTCACCTCAGTTTTTCACCAAGTCTGTTACTTTGCGATTCCATGTTGTTTGCTTAATATCTTTTGATCTATGATGCCTTTTTGCATGATTCTTTTTGCCATGCCTTCCCTGTCATGTCTACTTTAATTTCATATCCTTTGTCAGCATGTTTGCATTGATTATCCTGTTTATGCGTTGCTCTAAAGTGTGCTTCCGGATGTTGGCAAATTGTACTGTAACTTGTTTTGCTTGTATCTTTTTAACCGTAACTCCTTTTGGGGTGTTCTTTATATGTAACTTGATTAGTTTTTCATGTACTTTGTGTTGATGCTATTGTTTTCTGTTGTTAACCAACCTAAAATATGGTTTAGGGCAGAACAGTACCTAATCCTTTAATTGTCGTGCGGCACTTAGTGTATGCCATGTTTAGGTTGTGCTTCACTTAAATTGACTAGCATAGATAGTTTACCTTGTGCTTCACCTCTTGACATGTTTGTGTGCTATGTAATGCTTGCTTGAGTTGCCATGTTAACAACCTTTGTTGATCACCTGTAGCTAAGCAACTTGAACCACCGTAAACATGCGGTATTCGTCGTGTGTGACGAGTACTCCACTTAAACTATTAGTAACCGTTCTCGACGATAGATCAGTATCGCGTTGTCGTGCTATGTGTTGTATTCTTGATATTGTGTTGCCCCGTAGTAATAGAGTGCTTGCTCGTTGATTGCTTTCCAGTGTTTATCGTCTTGTGTGCTTCCGCGGGTACCTTCGGAGACGATGCGAGCTTGCGATCCACTACACCTTCGGAATCCGATTTATCAACAGGCAAGGACTATACATTACTTATGATCCATTCTATTTCAACCAGAGGTTTGCATGCTAGACTAGGTTAGGTTCGATGTTTGATCCTACCACATGTTTACAGCCTCTTTCAAACCGATACAGCCATGTCCCTTCCCTGAAAACCTTGTATTGCTATGTTACTATTGCTCGATGCTCAGCCCCTTCTTAGTATGCATGCTTAGGATGCTACGATGTTACCCTGTTACTCTTTGGGTTGGGATATCACCTTATTATATTGTTGTTGAGGATATGATTATTTATTAATGTTGTATATATTCGACGAAGGATGGAAGGTCTAGGCTATCCCGCCCCGACGCTTTGTTCCATTCGAGTCACCTAGGATCCGAGTTTCGGGTATTGGTTTTAAGACTGAGCGTGCCTAACCGCGTGTGGGATTTTATGGGGTCCCCTTTTCTTACCTACCTAGCTTCAAGCATTTCTAGTGGTGGCCCAAGCTGATTTACCATTTGAAACCGTGTGTGTGCTGGTCGTACGCCAGTAGTTTTCCAACCAACCTGGACCAGCGAGGACATAGTTCCCTTGCTGGCCCACCTTGTTCGGCTAAGGACCTGGTTTCCCATGTGTGATTAACCGGCTATCCAAACCCGAGACAACCGGTAGAGACCGATTCGAGAGCGTCGCCGGCTTTTGAGTTGGATGTCGACTCACGGGGGGCCACCCGGATTTGTTAGTTGTTAGCTAGAGGGACCTGTCGTTTCGGATCTCTTGTAATGTGACGCCCACAAAATCAATCCATGTACAGTAATCATACACGCAGGGTACACGGCTGAGATTAGGGTGCCACGGTGAGAATATCACAGCACAACACTAAACACAAAAGGATAAACCAATATGTTACAAAATAAGGGGTCACACGGACCCGAATACATAAGTTATACAAGCCATAATATCTGAGTACAGACATAGTTAGTCAAGTTTTTCCTTAAGAAGGCTAGCACAAATAACATCAGAGATACAGATCGAAAAGGAAAGGCCTCCTGCCTGGGAGCCTCCGAAACTACTCCTGGTCCTGGTCAGCAGGGGTCTCGATGTAGTAGTATCCGCCTCCGGGGTACTCCTGCTCCTGGGCTCCAACGTCGACTGCAGCGGCCGATCAGGCAAAACATAAAAGGTGAAATAAAGCAAAGGTGAGTATCTAGCATACCCGCGAGTCTTACGTCCGGTACTAAGCATTATGCATTGTATCAAATGGAAAGGGGAGGCTATATATAGTGGACTGCAAGATAGAAATCAGAATAAGGATAAGAAGCTAGGCCTATCGAAGACTAGCATCTTCTGACGTTGTCTTGCAGCATGAGGAGAGAAACAGCCAACAGTTCATATAAAGCAATAAAGTAACAATGAAGCAGAAGTTGCTGCAACATTGTATAATATAAGTTGTAATGATTAATAATAATAATGCCTCTGAGTTCCCCTCCTTGACTTCCCTGCGAGGAAGAAAACCCGGAACCATACAGTTTAATAGTAATAGTTTCTAGTGGTAAGATCCAGCTTCAGCATAAAGCGTCCTGTTACCGTGGACACGGCTATTCGAATAGATTAAACTCCCTGCAGGGGTGCACTATTGATCAGCCTGCACGCTCGGATCTCCAGGGTGGCGTACACCTTGTTAGGGAATGCCCCACCGAGGCTATCCGACACATCGCAGTTCATCCTAGGCTCAGCAGAGAGGCCATCCGCCTGACTATATCCTATGCGCCAAGGGGTCTAGGTCCCTCACCCTTGCACGGTCCTGCACGGTGCGAGTCTGGCCGGTGAAGCAAAAGCAAATCCAAACACACCTGCTGCAGCAAAGAAGACAAGACCACTTCCCGGCGATCAGGCCGCAGTACTGCTGACGTCTGAAGAGCTTTCGGACAAACTACGACGCGGAGGGCCCAAACCGTAATCCCACGTGTAGGTAGTGCGTACAGACCAACGGGTCTCTCAAGTCATCCGCCGAACCATTTAGCATTTTAATATTATCTCGCAGACAACCGTTATCGCTGTCTGACTAACAACACAACGGACAACGAACAGCAACAAGGCCCACCGGTAACGTCGGGGCTTGCCCTGTCGTCCCGTCAAAGCGCGCGGTTACCGGCAAGGTGAACCGTCTCCTTACCTTGTCTCGCGTGTGCTCTTGGTAGAGCTCGACTTTTGCGTGGTTTGGTAACTCTCGCGAGATACGTGCAGGGGCTCAGCACGCCAGTAACGTCGGTCGTACCCTCCCTGTCGTTCCCGACAATATACTGCTCGCGGGCACCGTTGGGTCACCCGACATCTTACCTTTAAGGACAACCGCTGTCCAGGACCCTATGACGGCAAGACAAAGTCAACCTCGAGTGGAGTACAAGGATTACTCCTTGATAGCTCACACTTGAGGTGACTAGGCATAACCCAGATAGGGGCCTTTGGCGGTGTCTGCTTTGTTCCATACCTGCAACAGTTATAATTAATGTATCCGCGATTGCTCCCTTAGTGATCACGGCCCGCTACCTAACCCTAGCTAACAATGCGCAGGGCTCACTTCTGAATAATGCATAAGTAATAATAGGCAGCATAGGATAAAGGAAGGTACATCAAGGGGCGAAAAAAGCAGGCTATGCAATTGAATAGGATTGTAATCGTAGCAGCAGCAGTAACAATGCCTAGTGCAAGAAAGTACGGTAAAGGTAGGCGATATCTGGGGAAGAGAATGGCTCTGCTTGCCTGGAAGCTCGACGGTAGGGGCAGGGTCGTCGACGAAGTAGTCGTACCCGGCAGCAATGTAGTCGGCGGTAGCAGCGGGGTCTACCGAAGATTAAGGGGGGGAAGGAAACAGTAAATACACAGCAATAATATTGAAACATAAGCATGACATGACGTAAGCAAAGCTAACGGTGTTCTAACGCAGTGCAAAGCACGTTGCTCGGAGCGGGAATTCATCCGGGGATGAACTACCGGCTCCGGGTGATTACCGGACAGGATGTCCGGAGGGGGAAGGGTTCATGCCGGAGGTGTCGTGGTCATCCGAAAAAGATAAGGGGGGTGTATCCGTGTTAGTGGAACCGTTCCGGACAACTTTCGTGTTCGGGATAAATTCATCGGGAGTGTTTAACGGTATCGGGCAATTATCGGACAGACGGTCCGGAGGGGGGGGGGACGGTTCGACGTTCGGTATCTTAGAGGGGTGTGGTGAAGGTATGGGTATCGTATTCTTAATCGGTGATCCTTTCTGAGCAACTTTCGTATACAAAGTATTTTGATCCGGGCAATTTTTTAACGGTACCGGAAATTACCGACAGACAGCCTGGGAGGGGGGTGTCGATGTTCGATACGTAAGGGGGTGTGGTAGACATACGCATAGCGTATCCGTATTCTTTATATTTTTATGATCAATTTTTATGTATAAACTTTTTTGATCTGAACTACGGTTTAAAAGATATTGAATTTATAAGTTTAAACATTTTTAAATCATTTATAAATCATTTTCTATTTCTTTTATTATTTATTTAATATCAATTATATTAATTTTAATAATGACCAGTGGGTCCCACTAGTCAGTGACTTATTAACTAAATTGTTTTTAGTTTATTAAAAAAACAGTGGGGGACCCACATGTCATACTAATAAGTCTAATTTAACTAGTCTAATTAACCCAGTGCTTAACCTGATGACTAAGGCCCACATGTCAGTGACCTAAACACTGCTAACAGTTTTGTTATTTTTAACAGGCGCTTAAGTGGGATGGGACCCACTGGTCAGTGGGCTATTAGCCCCTAATGATGTTCCTGACAGGACGGGCCCGCCTTGCAGTCACACAGGGGCTCACCTTCGAGCTCACCGGCGACAGAGGTCCGGCGACCTCGAGCTAGCGCTCGATTCCGGCGAGGAGAGCATCCATGGGGGGGGCGTTCGAACGGGATCGTCGAGCCGCGTCGATTGGGATGGGTGCGGTGGCTGGGGGTCGCCGGGAACGAGGCCGGCGACGAGGTTTGGCGGCGGGTGTCCTCGGACGTCGACGACGATGGGGTTTTCTAACGCGAGGTTGGGCGTGCGCAAGCGCGTCCGGTCCCGGGGAGCACGGGGAACGTTCGGCGGCGACGGAGCTTGGCTCCAATGGTGGCGATTCCTACGGGGCACGGGAAGGGGCGCGAGGGGATGGTGGCGGCAGGGGAGCTCACCAGGAGCTGTAGTGGAGGGCAGGCGGCTCGGGGGAGGGGTGGTGGTCGCCGGAATCGACGATGGAGACGGTGGCGATGCGGAGAATGGGGCGGCATGGGGCGTGGTGCTCGGGGCGTCCGGGGGCGATTCATCGGGCGTGGCGACGAAGACGGGCACGGGGGAACGCGGTGGACACGACGCTGGAGGCTCTGGTGGCCGTTGGCCGCGCCGGAGCTCGACGGCGTCCATTGTTGCGCTCGGGTGTAGAGGGAGACGACGATGGCGAGCGCGTGGCGAGATCTGGGGGAACAAGGGGGGCCTAGGGTTAGTGTTCACGCTGTGGTGCCTCGACCGCGACTTGTAACCGCCGGGAGCCGTCGATGGCCGACACGGCGTGTGTCCGTCGCCGTGGCCACGGTGGATGAGCGCCACGCCATGGAGGGCGTACGGGAGGAGGGGGATGAGTGGGGTGGTGGGATGTGGGCTGGTTGGCCCAGGGGGAGAGTTGATTTGGCCTTTGCCCAGGGGCGTAGGTTAGGCTATATTCCTTTTTAATTTTCTCTTTTTCTTTTTTGTTATTTCTATTTTTTTATTATTTTAACCACCTAGGCATTTTATCAAAATGTTGTAAGTGTACCATAATTAATACAACATCATACTAGAGGGCTACAAAAAGTTTTGGGACTTTATAAAGTCACTAGATATTTATTTGGAATTTGCAAAAGGCAAATAGTGTCGTTTTAGCACTGTTATTATCTGTTTGGAATTTTCCATAGCACTATAAATACCCATGACCACATTGCCATGGTCCCATGATTATTTGGATTTTATAAAAGTGGTTCCAAGATTTTTGGAAAAGATTTATTGTCACCATATTTTTAATATTTACCAAAAAGGCATTTAGGGTTTGTGTGAATCAAATATGAACAAGGCATGATCAAGGTGATTAGAGACTTGCTAATCACAAAGGTTTAATCATTAACAAAAGTTTTACTGATGCCTGACACTGAGGGTGTTACAAATCTCCCCCACTACAAGAATTATCGTCTCGAGAATTTAAGTGGTAGCGGGAAAAAAGGTCGGGGTATTCTTCGCGTTGACGATCTTCGCGTTCCCAAGTGGCGTCATCTTATGAATGATTCGACCACTGAACTTTGAGGAACTTGGTTGTCTTGTTGCGGGATTTGCGTTCAGACTGATCGAGAATGCGGCTTGGATGTTCTTGATAAGTCAAGTCCTGTTGCAGCTCGATCATATCATGCTCCACTTCATGAATAGGGTCTTTGAAGCAGCGTCGGAGTTGCGACACGTGGAATACATCGTGGACTTGAGAGAGGTTCGGCGGAAATTCCAATCGGTATGCTACTGGTCCACTCCGGGAAAGAATACGGAACGGGCCAATGTAGCGAGGGGCTAACTTGCCTTTGATCCCGAAGCGGTGAGTGCCCCTCATGGGAGTGACACGAAGGTACGCGTATTCGCCAGGTTGATAGACCATTTCCTTGTGCTTGCGATCACAGTTGCTCTTCTGACGGGACTGAGTAGCTTTCAGGTGTTCACGGATAACGCGAACCTGATCTTCGGCATGCTGAATAATTTCCGGACCAATGAGAGTTCGTTCCCCAGTTTCTGACCAATTCAGAGGGGTTCGACACTTACGTCCATATAGAACTTCAAAGGGTGCCATCTTCAGACTATCCTGATAGCTATTGTTGTATGAGAATTCAGCAAATGGAAGGGATTCCTCCCATTTCTTACCGAATGAAATGACACAAGATCGAAGCATATCTTCAAGCACTGGATTGACTCGTTCAACTTGTCCTTGCGACTGTGGGTGATAAGCAGTACTGAAGCTTATGTGAGTGCCCATATCTTCTTGGAAACTATCCCAGAACTTCGAGGTAAAAATGCTGCCATGGTCTGAACTGATCTCCAACGGAATAGCATGGAGGGAAAAAATTCTGGAAACATATAAGTCTGCTAACTGACTAGAAGAGATCGTCTCCTTGACAGGAAGAAAATGAGCAACCTTGGAGAATCGGTCGATGATGACAAAGATGGCATCATGACCTTTCTGTGATCGGGGAAATCCGGTGACGAAGTACATTTCAATCTTGTCCCATTTCCATTCAGGAATAGAGAGTGGTTGCAGAGTACCAGCAGGTCTTTGATGTTCGTCTTTCACGCGACGGCAAACGTCACACTCATCAACATAACGAGCAATGTCTTGTTTCATGTTAGACCACCAGTACCGCAGACGAATTTCTTGGTACATCTTGGTACTACCAGGGTGAATCGACAAGGGTGTATCATGAGCTTCTTTCATGACATCAGAGGCGTAAGTCAGGTTGGCCTTGGCTACCGGAACCACTAAACGACCCTTGAAGTACACCGCATTATCATCATTTGCATCAATAGTGAAGAATGAGGGCTCTCCGCTGGCGACACGACGCTTAATCTTCCAAATGTCAGAGTCATAATGTTGTACCGTCTTGATGCGGGTGTCGAGGTCTGGTTTGACCACCAGGGAGTTCACATATCCCTGCGGAACAATTTTGATGTTCAGCTTGCGGAGCTCTTCATACAGACGTGGCTGCTCTACTTGAACTTTCAGTTCACTACAATAGGCTTTGCGGCTTAAGGCATCGGCCACCACATTAGCTTTGCTCGGGGTGTAAGAAATTCCCATGTTGTAGTCGGCTATTGTCTCGAGCCATCTCTGTTGGCGGAGATTCAGGTCGGGCTGCGTAAACAGGTACTTCAGGCTTTGGTGGTCGGTGAAGATCTCGCAACGATTACCGACGAGGTAATGTCGCCACAGCTTCAATGCATAAATTACCGCTGCCAATTCGAGATCATGAGTTGGATAGTTTTCTTCGTGAGCACGCATTTGACGAGAGCCATAAGCAATCACTTTGCGCTCTTGCATTAGGACACAGCCTAATCCTTGACGAGACGCGTTGCAATAAATCACGAAGTCCTTCTGAGTATCAGGCGGCGCAAGCACCAGGGGTGAAGTTAGCTTGTCCTTCAGAGCTTGAAAACTTTCTTGACATTTATCAGTCCACTCAAACTTGACACCTTTGTGAAGCAGATTAGTCAGAGGCTTGGCAATCTTGGAGAAATTCTCGACAAAACGGCGGCAATAGCTGGCAAGGCCGAGGAAACTTCTGACTTGCTTGACCGTCCTGGGCGGAGTCTAGTCAAGTATAGCCTGGATACGTTCGGGGTTGACGGCAACACCATCCTTGGAAATCACATGACCAAGGTAGGTTACTTTGGGAAGCCAGAACTCACACTTTGAATACTTAGCATAGAGTTTGTGTTCTCGGAAGATTTTCCAGTATAAGACGAAGATGTTCAGCATGTTCTGCATCGGTCTTGGAGTAAATCAATATATCATCCAGATAAACCACGACAAACTTGTCGAGGTATTCCATGAATATAAAGTTCATCAATTTGGAGAAAGGAGCTGGGGCATTTGTCAAGCCAAAGGACATGACAGTATAGTCGTATGAACCATAGCGAGTAATGAATGCGGTCTTAGGGATGTCCTTATCATGGACCCGGATCTGATGGTAACCCAACCTTAAGTCGAGTTTTGAAAACACCGTGGATCCAGCAAGTTGATCATAAAGATCATTGATCCGAGGGAGGGGGTACTTGTTCTGTATCGTGGCCTGGTTGATAGGTCGATAATCTTGGACCAAACAGTTCGTGCCATCACTCTTCTTGACAAAGAGTGAAGGTGCTCCCCAAGCAGAAGAACTTGGACGGATGAATCCTTTCTCGAGGGCCGTGTCGATCTCCTTCTTCAATTCAAGGAGGTGGTGAAGTGGCATCTTATACGGGCGCTTGGCAATAGGAACGGTGCCGGGCTTCAAGTCGATGACAAATTCAACTTCTCTAATCGGTGGTATCCCCGGTAGTTCTTCTGGGATGAAGCGAGAGGGGTGTGTCATGGGCTTCCTTGAGGATGAGTTGATCTCGGTATATTTTTGTGCTACCGGGATGAATCGAGAGGGGTGTGTCATGGGATTCCTTGAGGATGAGTTGCCTTAGTTCCCTATTCTTAGGTACTACCAAACGATTTCCAAAGAATAACGTTCCCTTGCTATCTGTGGAGAAACATTTAGCAACTCCGCTAGCAATGTTCTCCTTGATCCGGCGAACACTTCGTGCACGCCTTTGGGCAACTAAGATTTGATCCTCAAGAGTTGGTTTTGCCACCAAGGTAGAAAGATAGCCATGAGGAACAATCTCAATATTGAGTTTGCAAAATTCCTCATGAAGAAGTGGTTGATACTGTTGTAACATGAGGTTGTTACAATACGACTTACGACTTAGTGCATCAGCCATGAAATTGGCTTTGCCTGGGGTGTAAGAAATTCTTACGTCGTAATCTTTTATCAACTCAATCTAGCGTATTTGCCTGAGAATAAGATCTGGCTGGGTGAAAATGTATTTGAGGCTTTGGTGATCGGAATAGATCTCACAACGATTACCAAGGAGGTAATGTTGCCAAGTTGTTAGGGCATGAACTACGGAAGTGAGTTCAAGGTCATGGGTAGGATAGTTCTCTTCATGTGGCCGCAACTAGCGTGAAGCATAAGCTACCACATGTCTATCTTGCAGAAGTATGCATCCTAACCCTTGCCGTGATGCGTCACAAAGGATCTCGAAATCCTTTTTGGTGTCTGGAGGCGCAAGTACGGGTGCAGAAGTCAATCTTCTTTTTAGCTCTTGAAAGCTTTCCTCGCACTTGGGAGTCCATAGGAATTTCTTATCTTTCTTGAGGAGTTCAGTTAGAGGCTTTGCAACTTTAGAAAAGTTCTCGACGAAGCGGCGGCAATAGCTGGCTAGGCCAAGAAAACTCCTAACTTGCTTAACCGATTGAGGTGGAGTCCAGTCAAGGACGGCCTGAACTCTCTCGGGATTCACAGCAATGCCTTTTGCAGAAATCACGTGGCCTAATTAGGTCACTTCTGGTAGCCAAAACTCACACTTGGAGAATTTAGCATACAGGCGATGCTCCCTAAGTTTCATCAATACCAGCCTTAGGTGTTCGGCATGTTCTTCTTCGTTCTTCGAGTAGATGAGAATGTCATCGAGATAAACCACAACAAATTTATCTAGGTACTCCATGAAGATCGAATTCATCATGCATGAGAAAGTGGCGGGGCCATTGGTTAAACCAAAGGACATGACGGTGTACTCGTAAAGACCATAACGAGTAGTAAAAGCCGTTTTGGGAATGTCCTCGTTTCGGATTTTGATTTGATGATAACCTAATCTCAAATCCATCTTGGAGAAGACAGAGGATACATCAAGTTGATCATAAAGATCATTGATCCTGGGCAATGGGTACTTGTTCTTTATCGTCGCTAAATTTAGCGGGCGATAGTCTACGCACATCCTTTCTGTTCCATCTTTCTTCGTTACGAACAGAACGGGGCAACCCCATGGCGATGAGCTAGGGCGGATGAAGTCTTTTTCCAACAAAGCTTCCAGTTGGGTTTTAAGCTCAGCTAACTCACGTGGGGCCATTTTGTATGGGCGTCTGGAAATTGGTGCGGTTCCTGGCATAAGATCCACTATGAACTCTACACATATGTCGGGTGACTAGGTTTAAGGAGTTGGGTTACTGGGTAGTTTTCCTAGAGGATGACCATGGCTTACTAAGACTACAACAGATATGTTAGAGTAACACAGTACCCCAACACAATGTTTAGTGTGGTTCTTCTGTCTATAAGACATCTAAAGTGGGAGGAAGAACTGCAAATGCATCACTATAGGTTTCTAGAAGAAAACCTACATCAAAATCTATGGAACTGTCGGGCATGCCACCTAGAAAATCTTCTGGAAGGACAACCAAAATGGCGGAAAGGATTTTGCAAATGCATCAGATTATGAATAAAACTTGTAATGACTCGGACAACATATCGGCTGTAATTGTAAGAAATGTCTTTTCTTGCAATGTAGAAACAACACTTAGATATGATGTAAGAAATCAGGAAGCGTAACAACTCAAAACAAAACGAACACAACCTTCCTACGGCTACAAGGAAGCAAACAACGAGATTTTCTATAAGTCAAAGATGAGCCTAGTCCTATCTTCCCATAGAACAAGATGAGGGTGACTCAGAACTCAGAACGATGAGGGTAAGGAGAAAAAGAAGCCTTACGTTGTTCCCTTATATACCCAGAGTAACTATATAACTATAGCAAGCCAGACTCGACTTCGGCCAAGGCTGATAATCCTACAGTCAGTCCTGATCTGATACCAAGTCTGTCGGGACCCAGGGTTAGCTTAGGCAAGAATCGCTACAACACAATCATATGGAGAGCAGAGAACCGTACCCACTTGTCTAAGCAGACAAGGCCAAGCACAGAACGTTCTCGGAAAGCATCGAACGTGAGGGGCATCCCATCCAGACCGGATGATCAACTGAAATGGGTCCTCATCGTCCGCACACAAGTCTAAATGATATGGGTGGTGAACTCCCATACTCATAGACAAGTCGCCTCAACCATACTATCGATTGTATTATAACCCTTACATAGACTTACTCCAGCCCGATCACTTAGCCGGGGTCTAGGGCGGGCTCGATCATACATCAAAGTGTGCTCGTGACGGAGTCACGAACAATCGCATCGCGATGCCCCAAGATGCGCACATCTAAGGGCCACTTGGTGTATAAAAGACCGCCAGCCAGATCACAACTAAGGTCTCGAAAACCCATACAAAGACATACATGTTATAAACATACACGCAACACACATGCCTTGTATGAACAGCAGGTATCATTGCAATTCTCTACAAAGTATACCACTTTATTGATAACTCTTACAGAGTGCACACAGAGATCACAAGCATGTGATCCAACATTACAACAAACAAGCGGAAGCAAAGTAGGTCTGAGTACAGACAAGTTTAACAAATGGCTTAGAGAAGCCTTATCTACAAACAAGCCCTTCCACGAGGGAACCAGTCGTCTGACTGGGACTACACTAGCCTGGTCTTCAATCGTCGAGCTCGATGAATAATCCACCTTCGGGGTCAGCGGGTTCATCTAAAACATAGAATAAGCAAACGTGATTACAAAGTCGTACTCAGCAAGACTTACGTAGGAACTATACTACTCATGCACATGTATCAAGGTAAAGGGAGGTGGGGTCAATTGTAGAAGTGCCAGCTTTGACTTGGCTCGTCCTGAACTACGAGTACCAGACTTGAGGTAAGAAGCGTACACGAGTCCACTATATCTCCAACCAATTACACCACTATGGTGCCTTCCTCGACTTCCCCACGAGAAAGCACGCCATAGCACTCACTCTTATCTTGGAAAGTTTTATAAGTATCCAATTCAAGTTGTCTAATAATCAAGCTAAGCTTTCCAAGCAGTCCTTAACCGTGGACGCGACTATTCGAATAGTTTTGTTAACCCTACAGGGGTGTACCGCTACACAGACGTGTCATCAGTTACCGCCTTCTGCGTGTCACCGTTCAAGAGGCGACAACGAGGATGCCACCACAACTGTTACCTCATAGCCGATCTAGTCCAAGAAAGCCGCCTACTTGGGTTGGCTACCACTATCGTGAACCCGGCCGGTTTATCGAAGTGGACCCAGATGATGTGTGCGTGGTGCATAAGCCGGTCTCGGCTGAGCCGTTCTCTCACTTAGCAGCCAGGCCACAAACCTACCAGAACTCCGAACTACTGCGACATCTGGACATCGAAAGGGATGAGTTAATAGGTTGAGAGGGGTCGGTGAGCCCAATGTGTGGTTGTACTCTTCATCTTGGATCACCACACAAGAACTCGGACTTAGGGCGGTGTTCAACGAGACAACCCACCGTGTACTCCTGCACAACTTCTCATCGTTCACCTTGTATTAGGGTAGATTCACCAACAAATTTCCACCATCATCATCATGATAACTACCATCCCGACTCAGATTACATTAACATCATTGTATCACTCTAAGCATGCAATAAGCAGTAACAATTGCAGGGGCCACATGATATCATTCAACTCCTACATTTTCTAGGATTGTGGTTTGCTTACTACTATGACAAATGATAGGTCATGCAAAGGAATGGGTTCATCTATGCGGTAGAAACGTAGCATGGTAATCATCCTATACAATGCATAAGCAAGATATGAGAGGGAAGTGGGATTTTATCGACATGATCAATGGGGTTTTGCTTGCCTTGCTGACGAGGTTCGGGTTCAGGGTCTTCAACGAAGGGGGCTGCCTCCTGTTCCGGTTCCACCTCTACTCGACAAACAACAAACAAGGTAGCAAAGTAAATACAATGCACAATCACATGGTTGAAGGTTGAAACTTGATGCATATGTTTCTGATGTGTGAGGCAATTCCATTTAAATGGAGTATATTGCAAAAGAATTGCAAATTCAAAATCCAATTTGAATTCAAATGAATTCCATATGCATTGTTCTCACTGTTCCCCCATTTTAAAATGGTCAAACATGAAAACAAAGTGCATATTCAGAATCCTTGCATTTTTTGATAATTTTAGACATATTATTTGCTATATTTGGAGTTAGGATGAATTAATTATGAATTTCCAAAGTTTAATTCATTTTCTGGAATTTCTCTGATTTCTTTTTATTCTGGAAAAGTCTTTATTGCGTCACTGTTGCGTCATGCTGACGTGGGGGGGTCTGACCAGTGGGGTCGGCCTGTTAGCCTCTGGGTTAATTAACCCGGTTAGTTTTAACCAACCAAGGGGTTCATTAGTGGTTAGGGCCCACCTGTCAGTGGGGTTAGGGGTGATTAGTCCCAAGTTAATCCAGCCACCGGCGGCTAACCGGCGGCGACCACAAGGGACGGTGGCGCCTCGCCGGAATGGGCTCCCGGCCACGGCTTGGCACGGGGAGGCCACGGGGACGTACCTCGTGCTCGTCCGCGTCTAGTGGTGCACACGGGAGGGCAAGGGGTGGCCGGAGCCTCGCTGACATTGAGGTACGGCGGCGGCCGTGGTTCGGGTTAGAAGCAGACATTGACTCCGTGCACCAAAACGACCGGGGAGCAGCGCGTTGCAACGCTGGGTTGGAGGGGAACACGACGCGTGCCCTGGATGAGACGGAGGAGCACAGGGGCGACCTCGAGCTCACCCATTGCGGAGGCTGTGCTCGGCTCCCATGGCAGATCGGCGTAGAGGAGGATCTAGGGAACAAGGGGTTAGGGAAAACGTGCTGCTGCTCACCGCGGTTCAGATGGAGCAGAAGGGGTGCTTGGGGAGGCTCTGGTGCTGCAGGAATTCGAGGACGACTCGCGGCGGCCGGAGACGAAGGCGATGAAGGGGGCGGCGGCTACAAAGCTTCCGGGCTTGATTCCTTCGGCATCTCGGCGTAGTCGTCGGTGGCGAAGATGACAGACATCATGGCGCGGCTTCTCGTCGGCGGTGGCTGCGTGGACTCGGCTGCGTGCTCCACGGTGGTTCTCGGGCGGCTATGAAATCAGCGAAGGAGGGGTGGAGAGCGAGCCAGGAGGGGGGGAATGGACGAGAAAGGTCCAGGGCGTCGTCGTGGCACGGTTTAGAGGCGAGGGGAAGGCTGTGCTGGCCTCAAGCAGGAGGTGGCGGTGTCGTAGTGCTCGGCTGGCTTGGTGGCATTCCACCGAGCATCTTGGAGGCGCGGGGTGGGGAAGAAGACTCCCTTGCCCCTTTGGGCCGGGTGGGCTGGTTGGGATGCCTTCTCCTAGGCGACAGGTAAGCCTTTCTCTCTCCTTTCTGTTTTTCTTTTCTAATTTCTTTTCTGTCTTTGTTTTGGTTTTGCTAAATAAAATAGCAAACCATTTTGTAAAATGCTAAAAAAAATTATATGGCCCTATAAAAATATATACTAGCCATTTGCATAGTTTGGCACTTTTTAAAATTCAAATGATTTGAATATTAAATCAAATAGGGGTGTTTGATTTATTCCAATGCACTGTTTGAATATTTGAAAAATCCATGAGCATGGGGTGGGTCCCACGTCACTTGATATGTGATCACACTCATTTATAAGACTTTTCAAAAATCAAACATGAATTTTTGGAGAAGATTTATTTCTGGCCATTTGAATTAATTCACCTAGGGGGGTTCCTTCTCCCATTTGAGTTTCATTTTGATTTCAAATGAATTCTTTTGAAATTTTTAACATGATGCAAGGTGACTTTGATCCTAGCACATTACCTAACAGAGGGTTCTGACAACGGTGCACGACTATCTCGGTTTAGGATATGTCGCGGGGCAGGTGGTCCACGGACACTCTGGATGTGCTAGGTGCATGGACGACACAACGTATCACTAGCTACCTAAGGATCCCGAGTATTCAAAAACCGTGTTCATGGGACATCAAAGATGGCTTCCTCACAATGACCGGTGGAGAAAACACAAGGATCTGTTCGATGGAACAGCCGAACCCCGAAATTCCCCACGTAGGAGGAGCGGCACCGAAATAGACATGTTGTTGAAAAATTGGAAAGAGTGCCCACCGCCAGGAAAGATCAATTCTAAGTGAAAGGCGCCAGAGACGCTGATGAAGGTATGGAAAACGAGGTCTATTTTTTGGGACTTGCCGTACTGGAACATCCTCGGTGTGCCAAACAGCCTTGATGTCATGCATATCACGAAGAATGTGTGCGAGAGTCTGCTTGCTACCCTGCTCAACATGCCAGAAAAGACCAAAGATGGGCCGAAAGCAAGGACAGACTTGCTATCAATGGGCATCAGGGAGGAGCTTCACGCAAACCGCCCTAATGATGACGATGAAGATGATGATGATGATGATGATGAGCCACCGGAGGACATGGGAAGTCGTCGCAAAGGAAAAAAGGCCAAGAAGCAGAGGGAACATTATTACTGCCCCCCCCCCCCCCGCGCGTGTTTCACTCTAAGTCAGAATAAGATCCAGCAGTTTATCAACTGCCTCCTAGGAATAAAACTTCCTTACGGTTTCACTGGGAAGATCAACAGATACCTAGACTCAGCGAAGCAGAGGTTCAGCGGGATGAAGTCTCACGACTGTCACGTGCTGATGACGCAGGTACTTCCGGTTGCAATGCACGGCATCATGGACGACCACGTCCGTGAAAATCTATTTGGCCTATGCAAATTTTTCGATGTCATCTCTCGGAAGTCGGTTGGCGTGAGGAAACTCAGAAGTCTACAAGAAGAGATCGTGGTGATACTATGCGAGCTCGAGATATACTTCCTGCCCGCATTCTTCGACGTCATGGTGCATCTCCTCGTCCATATCGTGGATGATATCATCCAACTCGGGCCAACGTTCCTGCACAGCATGATGCCGTTCGAAAGGATGAATGGTGTGATCAAAGGATACGTTCGCAACAGGGCACGTCCATATGGAAGCATAGCCCAGGGCTTTCTGACCGAAGAGTGCATCTCCTTTTGCACGAATTATCTAGGCGTCGATAACCCCGTTGGTCTGCCCGTCAACAGGCACCACGGCAGGCTCACTGGATGTGGTCACTGCGAGGGTCGCCGCGAAATGCATGTCGACTTCCAGGATCGACTCGCCGACTTTGAAAGAGCAAACCTAGTCGCGCTGAAACACATTGACTTGGTCGATCCTTGGGTGGTAGAGCACAAAACCTCAATGGAGAAGACGTACAATGACCGAGGCAAACAGTGGACGGACGGAGATGTACTCAAAGAGCACAACTCATGCTTCACGCGTTGGTTCAAGGACAAGCTTCTATCGTACCCTTTACATGAGGACTCTTCCGAGGAAGAAAAACTCGTATCCGCCTTGTCACAGGGCGCCGAGAACAACCTGATGACATATCAAGCGTACGATATGAACGGCTACACATTCTACACCGAGGAAAAGTACATGAAGAGCGATTATCAGAACTCCGGGGTAACCATGGAAGCCTACACCGGTAACGTCAAGAAAAGATACTACGGAAGGATCGAGGTGATCTGGGAGCTCAGCTATGCTGGAGAGAAGGTGCCGATGTTCCGCGTCAAGTGGGCCAAGAGCATCGTAAAAGAAAGCCGGTATTTCACCACCATGGTTATACCCGAAGCCAAATCCAAGACCACGGGCGCAAACGTCACCGCGCAAAATGAGCCATGGGTACTGGCTAGCCAAGTGGACCAATGCTTCTTCATTACCCACCCGTCAAACCCAGTCGTGTTGTCGTGCAGAGACGAAAAAGGAACATCATCGGAATGGATGGAGCCGCCAACGAGCAAGAATTCGACAAGTACGGCAACCCGAATATTGAAGATGACGACGACGATGATGCAGTAGCATACAATATAAGAAGAAGCAGGACCACCCTACCTAAATGCGTTCGCCCATTCAAGAGAAGAAATCAAGGGGTTCCGGGGATAAATTATGCAAACGCGAAAAAGAAGGGCAAGAAGATTGTGAAAATATGATAGATAATAAGATCCAATCACAACGTGTCTGCCGCGTGTGTGTGTATGTGGGAATTTTGTATCATTTTTCTATAAAGATATTGATATTTCATTATTACTATATATTGTTAAAAAGTGCAAAAAATGGGTCTGCCTATATTTTTGGAGATTTTTTAGTATTATATTATTTTAGATATGAATATGCCATGTAGTTATTTTAAAGTGTTTGGATGTTTATGATGAGGTTGATATAATATTTTTTTAAAGTGCAAAAATGATGGGACTACCATTATTCTAAAGTGTTTGGATGTTTATGATAAGGTTGATATAATTTTTTTTAAAGTGCAAAAAAGATGAACTACCAGGATTTGAACCTGGGTGGCTAGATTCATGTATCAAGGGACCAACCACTAGACTATGTATGTGGTTCTATCCATTGGCACAGACGCACCTGTTTTAAGCTAGATATGGATTAATGTTAATGTCGCACCTTGCCAAAAGTGCGCCATTGTTATCGACTAACCTTATGGCGCATGTACCAAAAGTGCGCCATTGCTAACGACTAACCTTATGGCGCACATACCAAATGTGCGCCATTGCTAACCCGTACCCCCCTAATACCCACCTATCCCCTCTCCCGAAACCCTAACCCCCACACTTCTCCCCGCGCCCCTCCTTTGCGTCCGGCGACCCCGCGCCCCCGTGACCCTCCGGCGACCTCGCGACACTCCGGCGACCCTGCGCCCCCGCGACCCTCCGGCGACCCCGTGCCCCTCCTCCCACGTCCTCTCTCTCTCTCTATCTATATATCTATCCCTCTCTCACCGCCCCCCTCCGCCTCTCTCTGCGGGACTCGCCGCCGCCTGTCGTCGTCGTCCACACCACCGCCCACACCATCTCCCAGCCGTGCCACCGCCGACCGCCCTGCCTCTCCGGGATCAATTCTCTTTCGCTGCAAGAGGTAATCACGCTTCTCTTTCCCTCTCGATGGAAACCATCTGGAAACTAGTGTTCCTTGTTGAATTATTCCCACTAAATTATTCTGGTTCTGGTTCATCTTTGGGTGGGCTGTGAGAAACCATGCTTGATTTGGGGTCACAAATTAGACACCTGAATCCCTGATCCCCTTCCGATGTCTTACAGAGATCAAATGACTAGGACCACAAAGTTAAAAAAAAGGAAATACCAGTTGACTTATAGTTAAAGGGAAAAAGGTAATGGTTTAGCTAGATGATCTCAATTGTTTTTGTGTTACCTAGTATCAAGCCAATATCAGGGATACATGTATTGCCTTCAAGTTTTTTTCCTACTCGACAAGAACACCGGTATCCTCCAATTGTGTAGTGGCAAGTTCCTCCAGAAGGACATGGGTTGTTGTTATGACATTCATCGATATCTGTAGTAAGATTAAAGACAGAGAAGTTTAACATGAAAAAAATTCACCATGACCAATCCTATCATATGGTAGACCAAGATTCCTCAAAATAATCTCAATTCACCATGACAAAGTAGCCTTGCTGTGTTTAACTAACAATTAGGATTTTCTACAGGATTGGATCAACTCTGTGTTCATGTAATTTTCCAACCCATAATATTGTGTTTGATTAAAAAAATCATTATGACAGTATACATGTGCTCTTGATTCTTGATATGTATGTGTTCAGTAGCACCACACTTGACAATAGTCAGAGTCTATAATTTATACCTTCTTTTCTCTCTTTGTAGCCCATGAAAACACTGCTAGACCCACTAATGATAATAACACTAGTGTTTTGAATTTATTTCTTACCACATAAAGTGGAAAACTGTCTTCTATATCATTTACCTGGTCACTAAGCTCTTGTTCCACTATAATGTTGTTATCTTATAGTACTGTTTTTGCTCTGGTCCCATTGTCTTAATTTTTTACCATTCTATTTTGTTTGAAATTTCTATATTTCCATCAAACCAAAAGATGACATGTAAATGATCTTTGTGCCAAAATTGTGGAATGCATTGCATGTATCTGACTATATATGCTACTCTGTTTTGTTTTCTATTTATGAACCTTTTGTAGAATTGAATTGTTAAGGGCATATGATGTACACCTTGGTTTCTTCTGAGAATTGTAGCCTTGTTAATGTTAGGTTTTCATTTTTAATAACTGTTAAAATGTGCAGATCGCTTCAGATTAATTTTAGCTGTGGCACTCAAAACTTAATTTCTTTGGCTAAATCTGATATCACAGGCAGCATATAATTTTGCTAAAAAAATCAAGTTTTTGCACTCTCTACGACATTCAAGTCATATTGGTTCTATAAATATTTTATACTTCTGTTGTAGTTTATGATTAAATTACTGACTCCTCAACCTTACTCTCCTGGCAGGGATGTAATAGTCTTAATACACATTTGTTTCACTTCAAGCACCTTCTATTAAAGGTAAACTTTTAAATCTGAGCTTGAGTTTCTGACTTGTTCTGCCTATCACATTATTAGGTAGTTTTTAGTGAATCTGTTAGTATCATGTGGGCGCTGTTTTTAGATTGGTACAAATAATGTGGACTTCTATAGTTTTTACTGAATCTGTTAGTGAATCTCTTAGTATCTGTTGTGCCTATATGTAGGCCTTTTATTGCAGGTACAAATAATGACCCCATTCTCCCGAAATGTCGATTAATTTATGCTTCGTTTGAGAATGGGGTCCTAGGTCAAGAAAATTAGCAAAGGTCATGCCGAATTTTTCCGTGAATTCGTGCATGACCTTTGTTAATTTTCTTGACCTAGAAGGTGCTTTGCATGCACTTTTTCTAGTTATTTATATTGACTAGTTATTTTCTGATTGCACATCATTCACTTGACCAGAATTTTTAAAACATGCCTTTTATTTTTCCTTTTCTAGTTTTCCTCTAAATGTGAGAGGAATAGATATAATAGCTACCCTGATATCATCCAATCACTCTAGTAGCATTTTTTCTTATCCTATTTAGTGGGTGTAGATGGCCGACAACAATGAGGCCTCCGGTTCGCACCACCAGAAGTAATTTTGGGAGATGAGCATGGACGATTATCCACAACCTCAACCCCGCTACGAGGGCATCGGGGATGACTCTACCAATCCTGAGTACACTGATGATTGTGGTGCCGCCGATGCCGATCACTCCACTGATGATGGAAGCCAACCCACAGATGGCAGCCAACCGAAGAAGCAAAAAAAGGAGAGGCGCCCGAGCAAGCTAGGCACCGTCAAGGAGGAATTTACCGAAGTGGACAAAAATGGGCTTCCAACGGCGCCCAAAGCATTAGTCGGTGGGTACGCCGGAAAACTCAGGTGCATTCTCTGGGGCACCGTCTCGATCAACACCGAGAACTTAAGGCATCCTGACTGAGCGAATTTGCGCAACCTCCTCTTCACGAAGCTGCACAACCGATACAAGTTCCCCGCTCAATTCGCAAACACACAACTCCACGGGAATAAAGTGAACAGTGCCGCCCTCACGAAGATGAGCACATCCCTGGCTACTTGGAGAAACACAGTGAAGAAAATGATAAGTAAAGGTGTTAGTTACGACAAGATCAAGGAGGCAAATCCTTCGATCAGCGAAACTGACTACGAGGACTTCAAGCTCAAGTGCGAGGACAACTCAACCAGTGAATCAAGGCAGTGGGGGAAAAGTATGCGGGAATTGAACTTAGGGGTCCACAGACTCTGTCCCGGCGGTTACAGAGTGGCGGAACCGAAATGGGACAAGGAGGACGCGGAGCGTGCCGTGCAAGGCCTACCGCCCCTCTTCAAAAAATACGGAGATAAGCCTACCGATAACTATGGTAGGGCCCGGTACAAGAGAAACCCGATAACAGGGGAGCTTACGACGGAACCGAAGGTGGAGGAGCTTGAGCGTCTTCTGGTAAAGAATACCTCCCCCCTGTTAAATTAGCTCCATATGGTTGCATTTTAAAATTAGTGAAGACAAATTTCTAAATGGTCCCCCGCGTGCCTTGTGCAGGAAACTGAAAGAAGCAGCGCGGGGTCCCCGCCTATCGCCCCTTGGGACAACTCTTTAAATAGGGCGATCAACACACTCAAGAAAAAAGATAAGCTTAGTAAGCCGTCGTCAGCTCGTCGTGTGTCCGACAAATGCTGTTCCACAAAATGGTCGGACTACTATAGCACTAGGCGAAAGGAGAAAAGCACTAGCGGCTCAGAGGCACAACTCCAGGAAAAAATGGAGCAGATTCCACGCATTGTGGAAGAACAAGTTGGACATGCGCTCAACAACATGATGCCTTCCTTGTTTGTGTTCATGCGAGACTGGCTTGCAAGCGGTCAAGAGGGGATGCCCCCGATTCCCAGCTTCACGGGCAGCAACTCTCACAACGCGACGGCAGCAGCGGCGGACGCGTTGGTGTCCCCGGCGGCGGATGCGTTTGTGACCCCGACGGTGGCAAGGACGGTGCCCCCGGCTGCGGCCGCGACGGTGTCCCCGGCGACGGATGTGTTCGTGACCCTGGCGGCGGCGCAAGTATTGGAGCGTAAAACACCAATGCCCGACGCCTCAGGAGCAAGCGCCCCCTCCGTCACATGCCCGCCCGCAGTTGGCGGTCCATCGACATTAGCCGAGCTCGAAGCCATCATGGTAACTAAGCCTCGGCCGATGACTTCATCTCCTTTTGCCTTTGACTATGCATCCTTGATGCCCTACATGTTTTCGCAGGGCACCGTCAACGTTCCATGCACTCTCCTGCACTTCATGGACGAGGAGTTGGTCGATGTTGCCGTTGGAAGAATTTTTCAACCGGGCATCCGCGTGTTCCATGGTAATCCGATGCCAACCAACGTGTATAAGGTTCAACTGATTCCGGTGCTGGATGGCTACGGCGAATGGTTACCTCCCTATCGACCCCCTGGAGCCGAGGACGAAGATGTGATGGACCTCCACATCTGCTTAGACTCGAGCTTGCTTTGGCCGAAGTGCTTGATTCGTTTGGGGGTGGGGAACTACTCCACCCCACTGCTAGTCGTGCCAGCGCCAAGCCATGGCAAGACCGCTGCAACGCCGTCGGCTGATCCGGGCCACCACCCCACGGACATCGATGTGGCACAAGATCGGAGAAACACAAACACCAACACACTAGTTGCCCGTGTCGATGACTTATTTGAGGAACACGGTGGGTGCGACATGGACGACCTTTTCCCGCCTGCTTCTCAAGAACCCAACCTTGGTGCAAAAGACTCCTCCCACCCATCTCTAAGCGCAGAGAGAATTCCAACAATAAGCGTCGACTGTTCAGTTCTCAGGAGACGCCTCCAGCTGCCACCTTCACCGAGGCTGAGACGGCCGACGCGCAAAATGTTATCAGCCCCAACAAACTCAGGAAGGCGGTCTCCGAGCAGGTAAAGGTCCCATTACATGTGAAGCCAAAGAATAAGGAACGAACAAGATGGAAGAAGGGTCCCACTAATACGAGCCAGCCGGCACCGACAATCCATGCTCAAGACGGGCCACCAAGACCCGACGAAATCATGTCGAGGGTGCATGTGGCGAGTAGGCCGATGCTATCTGCTGCAATGCTCGATGCTGCAACCGGTGCTATGAAGAGTATGCATGACATTGTTCTGAATACAGAGACGCGGCGTCTCAGAGAGAATGATGTGGCATACCCGGTTTTCACCGCCAAGGTGCCAGAGGGAAAGGCTTTGTCTCTTGCGACATTGGACGTGTGATCTTCCTGCGGTTTGATGACATCTTCGCTATGTTTCACCTTTTTCCGCTGCACTACACATTCATTCGCCTATTTGCGCTCAGTATGGAGATGCGGATCATTAGTGACAAGACCCCTGACATCGTTATAGTCGACCCCTTCTACATATGTGCCAAGCTCTTGTGCAGCTCCGGGGACCGGCGACTCGCTAGTGATTACCTCGAAGGCGTCATTCTGGCGAACAAGGATAAGGACAACTTCCTCGTGCCTTACTTTCCCGAGTAAGTCATCCCCTCATGTCCCCGTAACGTACATTAGGTTACTTAGATTTCGGTCGTTCTTTTCCTCCTAACATCTGTGTTGTGTGCAGTGATGAAACAAAGTTCACACTAATCGCTCTAAGCCCGTAATGGTCCATGGCCACGTATTTGTACCCGGACCGTGACTCGAACAAAGACTACACAAATATCAAGAAAGTTTTTGATGAGGCTCTCTCGCGCTACTCCAAATCTGGAGGCACCTTCAAGAAGGAAGTTGTTAGGTACGGCGCGCATGTGTTCACTCACGTAACAAAGTTCGCCTGCGTCAAGAAGCTGTCTGGCGGTCAGAAGGATGCCTACTACGCCATCCATCACATGCGGGCGTTCGTACGGGACCAGCAGCAGCTTACGCTGCCAGCTCATCTCAAGCACTGGGCCGAACGCTTGTCGGAAATCCAAGACGCCGACCTCAGACAAGAATTCTTTCGCATCAAGTCGGAGTTGGCAGGAATCATCTCTGAAGTTTTCCTTCGTAACACGGGGGAGTTCTACCTCAACAATCAACTTTCCAATCGTGAAATAGATACAATGCTAAGATTGCAGGCTGACGGCGATCGCTCATTCATGACCATCACGAAAGACGGCGGCTTCACCCACGCTCCGGCCCGTGAGCGGAGTCAAAAGTCTTGATGCCCGTGCGCCTAGCTATGTAGTTCTGGACTATTGACGAGAGCTCGTGTGTGTTGTATAAACTTTTATGAACTTGTATGTACATATGTCTCCTTAGTTTAAACAATCATCATTCAACTTATATGTAGTCGATGCTATTTATTACTAGGACCATGAACTGTGTTCTATTAATGTGTGTTGCTTTTCTCTTCCTTTGGTCCTTAATTTTGTTGTATACGTATGTACTGCTTAAATATTATCTGTAAGTTGCTCTTAATGTTTTGTTTTTCCAGTGCATAAAGCAGATGTCGTCGTATGTCATGTACATTGGTAGGATTCCCGGAGTCTAGGGCGACTGGGAGGATTGTCGGAGACAGGTTCACCGTTTTAGCGGTAACAGTTACAAAGGTTACCCCACAAGGGCGGAGGCGGAAGCTAGATATGCGCGCTATCTAGCGGGGGAGAGGAGGGAGCGGAGGAGGAACCGGATGAAGATCACTTTGGTCACGATGATGCTCATCGTGACCGCCACCCTCTTCTTCAATGTCATGGTAGGTTAGATATCGACTTGTAATGTGAAGACAAACTCGCTACTCGAGACTTGTAATGTTCTAACTTTGTTCAGTATTTTGAATTCGGAGACTAATATGATGATTTGTAATCGAAGACTAATCTTCTATTGTATTCGATAAATTTGTTGTTTATATTTGTCTTGTTTATAAATCTGTTGTTTATATCTATTTGTAACCTGTGCAAATACTGAAAGAAAAAGAAGAAAAAAACGTAATATTCATAGTAATGGAGCACATAGTGTACCTCAGTGGCGCATGTGGAGAAACACAACAAAGTGCGCCATTAGTAACCCAGAGCACAAGACACACCTGTGGTGGGACCAGTAACATTAGTGGCGCATGACTGTCCTTAGTAATGGCGCACTCCGGGTGCGCCATTAGTATCCAGGATAGTAATGGCGCACTATCACTTACTAATGGCGTGGTAGTAATGTCAAAAACCAGTGCGCCATTAAAGAACTTTTTCCAGTAGTGTGCTAAGGTAGTAACAAGCATCAAGAACACTAAAACTGAAAGTAAAAAAAATTTGGGTTGCCTCCCAATAAGCTCTTTGTTTTATGCCTTTTAGCGAGGCATGATGCAAAAAAGATCAAGTTTTATCAACTTCAAATGAATAGCTTGCCGTGTAACAGACTCATAAGGTAACTTCATCTTCTTTCGAGGGAAGTGTTACATGCCCTTTTTTAGGGGGAATTGTAATCTCATAGTCCCTTCTTTCATGTCAATGATAGCATCAACGGTGCGGAGAAAAGGACGTATCAAAATAATTGAACATGAGGGATCACACTCAAATTCCATAACAAGAAAATCAACGGGAACATAATTATCATTGACAACTATAAGAACATCATTAATCCTTCCAAAAGGTTTCTTTATGGTAGAATCAACAAGACGAACACCAAAAGAACAAGGATCAAAAGGTTTCAACTCAAGCATATCATACATTCTTTTGGGTAAAATAGAGGCACTAGCTCCAACATCATATAAAGCAAAGCAAGAGAAATTATTCAATTTGATTTTGGCCATAGGATCCCAACCATCTTCTAGTTTTCTAGGAATAACAACCTCTAATTTATGCTTCTCCTCCTAGCTTTGATAAGAGCATTGGTAATATACCGGACGAAGGCAATGTTGAGTGAACTACTGTGGGGGTGTTTGGCCATTCTTTGTAGAAAATTAATAACATCGGGAAGATTGCAATTATCAAAATCAATTTCCTTGCTATAAATCAAAGCCGTGGTGTCAACCTCTATATTTGACTTGCCTTATATTATAACAGTTTTGACATCCTCCCAGGAGTGAGGATGTCTAGGAGCAACTTCAAACAAGAGATCTGGTTCTTTCCCATGGAGACCAGGCCATGGGCATAATTCCCCGTCATAACTAGTGTAGTCACAAGGTCTGTTACTTTTATAAGTACCCATAGTGACAAGCAAAAGCAAAGTAACTAATTTTTTTGTGTTTTTTGGTATAAGACTCTAAAGAAAAAACTAGAAAGTACACTAACAAGACTAAAAAGCAAAGATAAAAGATAGTATGCAACTCCCCTATCTTGTAGACTGGAGTCCTCGGGAACGACGCCAGAAATTGCTTTGATGACGGGGATATACTTCTCGCCCCTCGTTGGTTCCCCAAAGTGAAATGTTTAAGAAGTACTCAGCATCAAGTTTCCCTTACATGAGGACGGTAAGGTTTATGGAACCAGGAGGACTCCAAGTTCTTCAAGTAGGTGTCTGCTGCTCTGGCGCTCATAGAAGACGTGGACCTGCACACAAAAGCAAATAACTTTGCTCCCAACGAGTCCATAGAGGTTGTCAATCTCTCCGGACTTGTTGTTTACAAAGGATCAAACACACAGTGGAAATAGTGGTGGTGATTGCAATGGAAAGGAAATAAAATCAAGAAATAACAAAGGTGTAAACAATGGTGGAAATATGTACCGGGGTCCAATGATGTTCACTAGTGATGTCTCTCTCCCAAAAGACGATAAAAATTTTATGCTGGGTGAAAAATTATAGCTAGGCAATTGACAAAATTATAAACGCACCGCAATGCTAATAATGCTACAAGAAAGTTAGAGGCTCAATAGTATGGGCGGTACGCCAAGACAAGTAGACCGTTTATTCATCAGGATACACTCCCTAATCATCCACTTTGAGATATCTATCCAGAACATCTCGCTGGTATTAAGTTGCGAGCCCCACACAAAGTGTAAACTCACAGCAAGAGACAAGTGCATTAACAAACTATGCTTAAGGTAAACAATCCTTGCAACCGCGGTTACAAGCACCGTTGTTTTCTCCCTGGTGGCAACAACACATGCCCTAGCTAGTCTCATGTTTCTATCACTCAAGCTAGACATCGGGGGGCATGAACTCACAATCATGCATAACGCTCCCTCTTGGAGTTACTATCTAGTACATGGCCAAAGAAATACAAAGCAATGGAGAATATGCAAGAATTACTCAAGACCAAATATATAAAAGGAGAACCAAATATATAACTCATCACAATCTGAACATAATTTCATAATCCATCGTGTCCCTGCAAACATAGCTTAGCAACAGCAGAAAGATTACATAGATGCCTTGATCATGTAGGGAAGCTCACAAGGGCTAAGAATTGAAGAACAAGATTGGAGATAAGACATCGCATAGCTATTGGTCTTGGAACCATGGTCCAAGAGGGACTACTCACGGCACATCCGGGAGGAGTTCATGGTGGTGGAGAAGCTCCCAGAGATTGATTCTCCCTCCGGTAGGGTGCCGGGACAGGGTCTTCTGGGGATCTCGGTCTCAGGATCATGGCGGCGGCGGAACAATGGTGAATTTCGCGATACGAGGTCCTCTCTTGGGGTTTTTGTGTCAATCAGGTAATATAGGCGGAAGGAGGGCACCAAGGGGGTCGTGTAAAAGCCCAGATTTCACAAAAAATATTTTTTTTTGTTTTCGGTGTGAATTGTTTGATTGTCTGATTTGTTTGCGGTGTTTACATCCCCGATTTATCGATCGTCGATTATTTCCCCCCCTCTTATCTCGTATCGGACGGAGACCGACCTTTTCCCACCCTGACACTCGACATTTGCGACACCGGGTTTCGCCCGATCACCCTCGCGGAAACCGCACGAGACCAGCCGCAGCCAACGGAACGAAAACCCTGTTTAATAATTAAACGGGTTATTTTATAGCGCGCCAGAAAGTGTTCATGGAACGGTTCTAGCGCGAGGTGAACGCCGCCGGCTCGACGCGCTGATCACGCAGTTCGAAGTTTTACCCGAATCGGAGGTCCCGCGGACCCCCGGCGGTCAGAAACGTAAACAACGCGCGCGCGAGAGAAAAACCGGGGATGTTTTTGCAAACTGCTAGCCACCTGGGCTATATAAAGACCACCACACTCACACCTCTTTCTAGGGTTTCCCTAGCCACAAAATTGCAGCCACCGCCCTGTTTTTCCCCAAAATCTTCCCAATACCCGCAATTTTCGCAAACCCTAGCCTCCCTCAGATCTGAGCCGTCAGATCTGAGATCCAAGGGCTCAGATCCGAGCCACCTAGCCTTGACGGTTTGTGCCCCGCAGGGCCGGCACCAGCGCCGCCGCGGCCCACCCGAAGCCCATTTCGCGCCGCCGCGCCGAGCCACCGAGTCCTCCGCGCAGCTCGTCTCAGATCGGCGCGCCGCCAAGCTCCGGCGCCCGTGCCGCATCCCTCTCCTCCTTCCCGCGGTCTCCCTCTCCCTTCTCTTCATCTCTCCGTGTCCTCTTAGTGACCTCCTCTTTCCTCGTAGGCCGGCCGACGCGCCATGTCCATGGAGCTTCATGAAGCTCACCACCGACCCCGAACCTCACCGCGCCGCAGCCGGAAGCCCGCCCCGCGGCCGGATCCGCCACCTCGCCGTGGATCTGCGCCCTGCCGCCACCTCGTCGTGCCTCGCCGTCCTGCCGCAGGTAGCCGGCGCCGCCGTGTCCTGTGCGGTCGGGATCGACGGGCTCCCGTCCCGAACCGACGAGGCCACCGCCGCACGTGTGGGCCGGCGTGCCCACACGGTCCAGCCAAGCGCGCTGCCTGGCCCAGTGCCAGCCGCCTCCCAGGCCAGTGGGTCGAGCCCACTAAGGGGTGAGAGCTACGCCGCCCCCCTTTTTTTATTTTCTCTGTCATTTTTTTTCTTAGCACCCTGTAATTTTTCTAAGTCCCAGGAATATTGCTGCTGATGCTGTTTTGCGACGTATTTTGCGGTAGATCTGTAGCCCGGATGAGTTTGCGCCCAAAATGAATTTTGTTTAGAATTGTGTGTACTTCAGTTCATCTTTTGTGAGAATTTTGATTTGAGGCCATCTTGATGGTGCTAATCTGTGTTGAAGTGGGCATCAGACTGTTAACTGCTACTAATTTCTGTTATGTGCTTCTGCTGTTATTTTATTGCAAGTTTGCATGATGATTATGACACATCCATGAGGCCTATTGCATTGATTCTTTTTGCATACTGTTAAGCATCAGGTCTACATCCATTTTATGTATTGCATTGTCATGATATGCTTGCTGGTCATCTAGTTATTGAGCTCCAAAGTTTCTATGCCACTGTTTTTGACAGCCAGCTCTGTTTTTCTCTAAATCTGTAACGTTCCGATGCCATGTTGCATGCTTAATATCTTCTGATCTATGATGCCTATGACCTTGATTCTTGTTTGTACCTGATTATCATCATGTCTAGTTCATTCTCATATATTTCTATGTCATGTTGTTGCACTTTTGCATATAGTTTTGCTCCTGTTTATACAACATAAAAATAACATTTTCTGCCCTGTTTTCCTGATTTTCACTAAGTCCTAGACCAGTAATGTTTTATTGCATTTTGCATCAGCTATAACTAGTTGTTCATGATGCCTATTTGCATGATTCTTTTTGCCATGCCTTCCCTTCCATGTCTACTTTAGTTGAATATCATTTGTGAGCATGTTTGCATTCATTATCCTATTTATGCAATGCTCTAAATGGGGTGTTTGGTTAGGCTTTTTCAGCTGCAGCTTTTGGCTTCCGGCTTTGAAGCCAAAACCTTCTATTTAGCAGCTTCCGGCTGCAGCTGTGGCTTCCGGCTGTGGCTGTGACAAGGCCAAAAGCCACAGCTACAGCCGGAAGCTGCTAAATAGCAGCTTTTGGCTTCGAAGCAGGAAGCCAAAAGCTGCAGCTGCAGCTGGAAAAGCCCAACCAAACACTCAAAAAGTGTGCTTCCTCATGTTGGCGGCTTTTGTTCCAAACTTGTTTTGCTTGTATCTTTTTAACGGTAACTCCATTTGGGATGTTCTTTATATTTAACTTGATTAGATTTTCGTGTACTTTGTGTTTATGCTATTGTTTGCTGTTGTTAACCAACCTAAAATATGGTTTAGGATAGAACAGTACCAAATCCTTTAATTGTCGCGCGACACTTAGTGGATGCCATGTTTATGTTGTGCCTCACTTAAATTGACTAGCATAGATAGTTTACCTAATGCTTCACCTCTAGCCATGTTTGTGTGCTATGCCATGCCTGAGTGATATGCCATGTTAAAAACCTTTTTTGATCACCTGTAGCTAAACAACTTGAACCTTTCCAAATGTGCGGTATCGTCGTGTGTGACGAGTACTCCACTTAACCTGTTAGTAACCGCTCTCGACGGTAGGTGCGATGTCTCGTGTTGCCTTCTTGTTGATGCTTGCTCGTGTTTGCTTCGTAGTAATAGATGCTTTCTCGTCGATTTCCTTTTCCAGTGTTTACCCTCTTGTGTGCTTCCGCGGGTACCTCTCGGACACGATGCGAGCTTGCGATCAACTACACCTTCGGAACCCGACTTACCAACAGGTAAGGATTATACATTACTTATGATCCATTATATTTCAACCAGCGTATTTGCATGCTAAAATAGGATAGGTTCGATGTTTGATCCTACCATATGTTTAAAGCCTCTTTCAAACCGATACAGCCATGTCCCCTCCCAGCAAACCTTGTACTGCTATGTTACTACTGCTCGTTGCTTAGCCCCTGCTTAATATGCATGTTTAGGATGCTACGAGGTAACCCTGTTACTCCTTGATTTGGGCTATCACATTATTATATTTTTGTTGATGATATTATTATTATAATGTTGACTATATTCGACGAAGTATGGAAGGTCTAGGCTATCCCGCCCCGACGCTTTCTTCCATTCACTCACCTAGGATCCGAGTTCCGGGTATTGGTTCTAAGACTGAGCGTGCCTAACCGTGTGTGGGATTTTATGGGGTCCCCTTTTCTTACCTACCTAGCTTCAAACATTTCTAGTGGTGGCCCAAGTTGATTTACCATTTGAAACCGTGTGTGTGCAGGTCGGCCGCCAGTAGTTTCCAAACCAACCCGGACAAGTGAGGACATGTTTCCTTGCTGGCCCATCATGACCGGCTGAGGACCTGGTGTCATGTGAGATTACCCGGCAATCCAAACCTGGATTCATACGGTAGAGACCGATTCGAGAGCGCGGCCGTCTTTTGAGTTGGGTGTCGACTCACCGGGGGCCACCCGGATTTGTTCGTTGTTAGTTAGAGGGACCTGTAGTTTCGGATCTCCCGGAACTAAATCATAAAATAGCTGCCTGTGATTGGTAGAAACAGAGAGAGATGGGCGTGCGTGCGGAGCCTTGTAATGGGCAGTTGGTACACCCCTGCAGGGTTCAATCTTTTCGAGAAGTCGTGTCCACTGTTATGGACGACTTGGAACCTACGTCTTGTTCATAGACAACAACAACTGAAATAATCTTCATATAACTTGATCAACGTGTGTGTGCCTTGACTACTTCTTCTTCGTCGGGATGCGAAGAGGAGGACAAGGATAGGATTGGTGTTATGCTTGCGTAAGTAATTGATAGCAAGACTTAATGGAGGCGATTCCTCGTCGAATGCTTGGCTTCTTACCTTAATCTCTAGATCGTTAGCCACTTCATAAATTCTAGTGCGGTAGCAACCTCACCACTTACCCCATCTTTACCGTAAACTACTGGTTGTCGTAGAATGACGAGTGATGAAGTCCTTGGTGGGTCAGTTGACCACTACAGTTGGATGCTGAGTACTTCTGTACTCATGATAGTACCCCAAACTCTTTTCAGGGTTCTTGATCGACAACAGGTATGGTGATCGACGTTTCACGTGGAGACTCGACGACGACTAGTTAGGCGGATCCCGACGTAGGGTCTGGACCCGTGTGGTTATGGGGATCGATGTTTTTCTCTTTGCCAGTAGGCATTGGATTGTAGTCTGCACTCAGACATGTATCTTCCGCTGTTGTATTGTATTAAGGCAGTTGTATGCAGATTGTATGAGATGGTGTATCCTTGTATCTGTAATGTTGTGATATCATGTTGGAAATCCGGGGCATATGGCTATGTCATATGTCGCGGTGGGACCGATATGTGCTTCGTCCCCGGATCTGGATGGAAACATCTAGATCTGGAACAGTACCGCATATCGGTCCTTACAACTTGCTATCCGAGCCTTACCGACCGTAGCATCCCTTTTCTGGCCAAAGTCGAGTCTAGACAAAAACTATTTTGTAGCTACTAAGTTAGTTATCGGAGAGTAGGATTCTTTTTACTCCTTACCCTTGCTCTGGTCAGGAAAAGTGTCGTAAGTGTTTTAAGCTCGACTTATCCCCTTTCAAACTCTAGGATCTGGAGTGTGTGGAGTTTCGGAACCGTTACAATGCCTTGCATGCAGCGTATTGTCTCGATTCCGATCTCAGGTTGGGAAATCCGTTAGTACCTTTAGTTCTTCCGACTCTGGGTAGATATCTTGGTCGTCTGTTGACTTCAGTCCGTTTGCCTGGTGTCTTGAAGATTTTGAGTGGGAACACTATCCTTTGATCCGGATCTCGCTATCGTTCCTCCTCTTGGACCCTCGATGGTTTCGTTTTACGACGTCGCCATCTCTCGACGGAAGTTCGACGTCGATATGGAGCAGAGTCCCTTGTTGGTGGTGTTGAAGATCGTCGAATCTCTTTTCTCTCCCCCCTCTCCCCCGGATCGTCCAGGATCTCGGGACGAGATCCCTTGTTGCTGGTGTTGTATTGTAACAGCCCAAATTTCACAAAAATTAAAAATTTTGTTTTTGGTGTGAATTGTTTGATTTTCTGATTTGTTTGCGGTGTTTGCATCCCCGTTTTATCAATCGTCGATTATTTCATATCGGACGGAGACCGACCTTTGCCCACCCTGACACTCGACATTTGCGACACCGGGTTTCGCTCGATCACCGTCGGGAAAACCGCACGAGACCAGCCGCAGCCAACGGAACGAAAACCCCGTTTAATAATGAAACGTGTTATTTTATAGCGCGCCGGAAAGTGTTCTTTGAAAGGTTCCAGCGCGAGGTGAACGCCGCCGGCTCGACGCGCTGATCGCGCAGTTCGAAGTTTTACCCGAATCGGAGGTCCTGCGCACCCCCGGCGGTCAGAAACGTAAACACCGCGCGCGCGAGAGAAAAACCGGGGATGTTTTTGCAAACTGCTAGCCACCTGGGCTATATAAAGACCACCAGACTCCCACCTCTTTCTAGGGTTTCCCTAGCCACAAAATTAGAGCCACCCCCCTTTTTTTGCCCCAAAATCTGCCCAATACCCCCAATTTTCGCAAAGCCTAGCCTCCCTTAGATCTGAGCCCTCAGATCTGAGATCCAAGGGCTCAGATCCGAGCCACCTAGCCCAGCCGGTTTGGGCCCCGTAGGGCCCGCACCGGCGCCACCGTTGCCCGCCCGAAGCCCATCTCCCGCCGCCGCCGCTCGTCTCAGGTCGGCGCGCCGCCAAGCTACGGCGCCCGTGCCGCATCCCTCTCCTCCTTCCCGCGGTCTCCCTCTCCCTTCTCTTCCTCTCCCCGTGTCCTCTCAGTGACCTCCTCTGTCCTCGCAGGCCGGCCGACGCGCCATGGCCATGGAGCTTCATGAAGCTCACCACCGACCCCGAACCTCACCGTGCCGCCGCCGGAAGCCCGCCCCGCGGCCGGATCCGCCACCTCGCCGTGGATCTGCGCCCCGCCGCCACCTCGTCGTGCCTCGCCGTCCTGCCGCCGGTGGCCGGCGCCGCCGTGTCCCGTGCGGTCGGGATCGACGGGCTCCCGTCCCGAACCGACGAGGACGCCGCCGCACGTGTGGGCCGGCGTGGCCACACGGCCCAGCCAAGCGCGCTGCCTGGCCGAGTGCCAGCCGCCTCCCAGACCAGTGGGTCGAGCCCACTAAGGGGTGAGAGCCAGGCCGCCCCCTTTTTTTATTGTCTCTGTTATTTTTTTTCTTAGCACCGTGTAATTTTTCTAAGTCCCAGGAATTTTGCTGCTGATGCTGTTTTGCGACGTATTTTGCGGTAGATCTGTAGCCCGGATGAGTTTGCGCCCAAAATGAATTTTGTTTACAATTGTGTGTACTTCAGTTCATCTTTTGTGTGCATTTTGATTTGAGGCCATCTTGATGGTGCTAATCCTTGTTGAAGTGGGCATCAGACTGTTAACTGCTACTAATTTCTGTTATGTACTTCTGCTGTTATTTTATTGCAAGTTTGCATGATGATTGTGACACATCCATGAGGCCTATTTCATTGATTCTTTTTGCATACTGTTAAGCATCAGGTCTACATCCATTTTATATATTGCATTGTCATGATATGCTTGCTGGTCATCTATTTATTGAGCTCCAAAGTTTCTATGCCACTGTTTTTGACAGCCACCTCTGTTTTTCTCTATGTCTGTAACGTTCCGATGCCATGTTGCATGCTTTATATCTTTTGATCTATGATGCCTATGACCTTGATTCTTGTTTGTACCTTATCATCATCATGTCTAGTTCATTCTCATATATTTCTATGTCATGTTGCTGCACTTTTACATATAGTTTTGATCCTGTTTATACAGCATAAAAATAACATTTTCTGTCCTGTTTTCCTGATTTTCACTAAGTCCTAGACCAGTAATGTTTTCTTTCATTTTTCATGGGCTATAACTAGTTGTTCATGATGCCTATTTGCATGATTCTTTTTTCCACGCCTTCCCTGCCATGTCTACTTTAGTTGAATATCATTTGTGATCATGTTTGCATTCATTATCCTGTTTATGCAATGCTCTAAATTGGGTGTTTGGTTAGGCATTTTCAGCTGCAGCTGCAGCTTTTGGCTTTCGGCTTTGAAACCAAAAGCTGCTATTTAGCAGCTTCCGGCTGCAGCTGTGGCTTCCGGCTGCGGCTGTGACATGGCCAAAAGCCACAGCTGCAGCCAGAAGCTGCTAAATAGAAGCTTTTGGCTTCGAAGCCGGAAGCCAAAAGTTGCAGCTGCAGCTGGAAAAGCCCAACCAAACACCCAAAAAGTGTGCTTCCTCATGTTGGCGGATTTTGTTCCAAACTTGTTTTGCTTGTATCTTTTTAACCATAACTCCGTTTGGGTGTTCTTTATATGTAACCTGATTAGTTTTTCGTGTACTTTGTGTTTATGCTATTGTTTGCTGTTGTGAACCAACCTAAAATATGGTTTAGCAAAGAACAGTACCAAATCCTTTAATTGCCGCGCGACACTTAGTGGATGCCATGTTTATGTTGTGCCTCACTTAAATTGACTAGCATAGATAGTTTACCTTATGCTTAACCTCTTGCCATGTTTGTGTGCTATGCCATGCTTGAGTGATATGCCATGTTAAAAACCTTTGTTGATCACCTGTAGCTAAACAACTTGAACCTTTCCAAATGTGCGGTATCGTCGTGTGTGACGAGTACTCCACTTAACCTGTTAGTAACCGCTCTCGACGGTAGGTGCGTTGTCTCGTGTTGCCTTCTTGTTGATGCTTGCTCGTGTTTGCTTTGTAGTAATAGATGCTTTCTCGTCGATTGCCTTTTCTAGTGTTTACCCTCTTGTGTGCTTCCGCGGGTACCTCTCGGACACGATGCGAGCTTGTAATCAACTACACCTTCGGAACCCGACTTATCAACAGGCAAGGATTATACATTACTTATGATCCATTCTATTTCAACCAGCGGATTTGCATGCTAGTATAGGATAGGTTCGATGTTTGATCCTACCACATGTTTACAGCCTCTTTCAAACCGATACAGCCATGTCCCCTCCCAGCAAACCTTGTACTGCTATGTTACTATTGCTCGTTGCTCAGCCCCTGCTTAGTTTGCATGTTTAGGATGCTACGAGGTTACCCTGTTACTCCTTGGTTTGGTCTATCACATTATTATATTGTTGTTGATGATATGATTATTATAATGTTGACTATATTCGACGAAGTATGGAAGGTCTAGGCTATCCCGCCCCGACGCTTTGTTCCATTCGAGTCACCTAGGATCCGACTTCCGGGTATTGGTTCTCAGACTGAGCGTGCCTAACCGTGTGTGGGATTTTATGGGGTCCCTTTTCTTACCTACCTAGCTTCAAACATTTCTAGTGGTGGCCCAAGATGATTTACCATTTGAAATCGTGTGTGTGCTGGTCGGCCGCCAGTAGTTTTCAAACCAACCCGGACAAGTGAGGACATGGTTCCTTGCTGGCCCATCATGACCGGCTGAGGACCCGGTCTCATGTGAGATTACCCGGCAATCCAAACCTGGAGTCATACGGTAGAGACCGATTCGAGAGCGCGGCCGGCTTTTGAGGTGGGTGTCGACTCACCGGGGGCCCCCCGGATTTGTTCGTTGTTAGTTAGAGGGACCTGTCGTTTTGGATCTCTCGGAACTAAATCATAAAATGGCTGCCTGTGATGGGTAGAAACAGAGAGAGATGGGCGTGCGTGCGGAGCCTTGAAATGGGCAGTATGTACACCCTTGCAGGGTTCAATCTTTTCGAGAAGCTGTGTCCACTGTTTTGGACGACTTGGAACCTACGTCTTGTTCATAGACAACAACAACTTAAATAATCTTCATATAACTTGATCAACGTGTGTGTGCCTTGACTGCTTATTCTTCGTCTGTCGGGACCCGGGGTATGCGTATGTAATTTCAGTCACAACTCAATCACATGGAGAGCCGAGAGCCGTACCCACTTGTCTAAGCAGACAAGGCCAAGCACAGAACACTCTCGGAAAGCATCGTACGTGAGGGGCATCCCATCCAGGCCGGATGATCAACTGAGATGGGTCCTCATCGCCCGCTCACAAGTATAAATGATTATGGGTGGTGAAATCCCATACTCATAGACAAGTCACCTCAACCATGTTATCGATTGAATCATAACTGTTGCATAAACAGACTCCAGCCTGATCACTTAGTCGGGGTCTAGGGTGGGCTCAATCATACCACAAAGTGTGCACGTGACCGAATCACGAGCAATCGCATCGCGATGCCCCAAGCTGCGCACATCTAAGGGCCACTTGGTGTATAAAAGACTACCATCCAGATCACAACTAAGGTCTCGAAAACCCATACTAAGACATGCATGTTATAATCATACACGCAACACACATGTCTAGTATGAACAGTAGGTATCATCACATAACTCTACAAAGTACTTCTTTATTGACTTACACATAGAGTAAACAAAGATCACATGTCTGTGATCAACATTACATCATACAACGGAAGCAAATTAGGTCTGAGTACAGACAAGTTTAACAAATGGCTTAGAGAAGCCTTGTTCAACATACATGCCCTTCCATGAGGGACCAGACTACTGTCTAGGACTATGCTAACTTAGTCAACGTCGAGATTCAGGAAGGTGTCTTCATCGGGGTCTAGGTTTCCATCTAAAACATAGAATAAGCAAACGTGAGTACAAATTCGTACTCAGCAAGACTTACATCAGAACTAAACTACTCATGCTCAAGTTTCAAGGTAAAGGGGGTGGGGTTTCATCATGCAGAACTGCCAGCTTTGACTTGGCCAGTCCTGTACTACGAGTACCAGACTTGAGGTAAGAAGCGTACACGAGTCCACTACCAAGTCTCCAACCAATACACCACTATGTATACTTCCTCGACTTCCCCACGAGGAAGCACACCATAGCACTCACGCTTATCTTGCGAGTTTTAGAAGTATGCATTCAAGTTGTCTAATAATCAAGCACAGCTTTCCAAGTAGTCCTTAACCGCGGACGCGGCTATTCGAATAGTTTTGTTAACCTTGCAAGGGTGTAAACTACACACACATGACCATAGGTTACCGCCAGGTCTCGCCACCGTTCAAGAGGTGACAGCGAGGATATTCACCACAACACTTCGCCCACAGCTCCGTTCTAGTCCAAGGAGTCAACTGTCTGAGTTCCAAACCCAACTGGAGTTCCAGCCGAGCTTCCAGCCAGGACTCAAACCATGTAGGCACGACTGACAAGCCCACCTCGACGGATGGTTCTCCGCTTGTCAAGCCATGTTCTACAAGCCCTACCATGAATGCCACATTTCATTTCCTTTATCTTTCTATGCATATGCCGAATGGAAATCCCGAACTAGGTGTGACTCCTGGACTTGGATCGGGGTGAGTTACTAGGTCGAGAGGGGTCAGTGAGCCCAAAGTGTGGTTGTACTCTTTGTCTCGGATTACCATACAAGAAATCGGGCTTAAGGCGGTGTTTCACGAGACAACCCACTGTGTACTCCTACACAGCCTCTCATCGTTCACCTTGTATTAGGGTAGATTCACCAACACAGTTTCACTTTCATCAACACCATGTTCACTATCGTCCCGACTCACATCAAAAGCAACCTCATTGTACCACTAAGCATGAAATAAGCAGTAACAGTTGCAGGGGCCACATGATATCAATCAACTCCTATGTCAGCTAGGATTGTGGTTTGCTTACTATTGTGACAAGATGATAGGTCATGCATCGGATATGGGTTCAACTATGCGGTAGAATCGATACAAGGTGATCTCCTAAACATGCATAAGCGAGACTGAGAGGGAATTGGGATTTTATAGACATGATCAATGGGGTTTGCTTGCCTTGCTGACGATACACGGGTCTTAATGGTGGTCTTCTCCTTCGGGGGTGATCACCGTCTCGGAAAAGCTGGTATCGGAAACAATCATCAACAAAGGGGGGAAACTTCGGAAGTAAATGCACATGATAAGGTTGTCCATGATGTATATGGTACTGGTTTGTTAAAAATTCAATTTAATTGAAGTGTATTGCAAAGGATTTGCAAATTCAAACTCTAAATTCAATTTCAAATTATTCCATATGCATGTTTTCTACTGTTCACCCATTTTAAAATGGTCAAACATGAAAACAAATTGCATATTCATAATCCTTGCATTTTTTCGAATAATTTTTCATATATTATATGCTTAATTTGGAGTTAGTATGAATTTTCTATGAATTTCCAAAGTTTAATTGAATTTCTGGATTTTTCTAAGATATTTAATCTGGACAGGGGCTTTATTGCGTCAGCATTACTTCATGCTGACGTGGGGAGGCCTCTGACCAGAGGGACCCACTGGTCAGCCTCTCTGGGGTTAATCCCCGTTTTAATTAATTTAAAAAGAGGGGTTAGGGGGCTGGGGCCCCACCTGTCAGTGGGGTTAGGGGTGGATTAGTGGTGTTTAGGGTTAAATGACCCGACAGCTTGTCGCCGGCAGCTCGGCCACGGTGGAGCAACGCCGGAGTCGCGATTTCGTGCACGGGGTGGCACGGGGCTTGGACGGGGAGGTTCCCCGTGCTCTCCCGCATCTAGCCATGCCATCGGGGGGCCAAGGCAGGCCGAGGAGCACGTCGGCGTCGACGCGCGCGGCGGAGGAACCACTGGCCACGGCGAGAATGGGCTACAGGGGAAAGAGCATGAGAGGGGGAAAAAGGAAGAGGGGCTTACCCTGGACCTGCAGGAGGGGACGGCGAGGTCGGAGGAGGTCTGAAGGCGATGAATTTCCCGACGAGGCCTATGGCGGCCGGCGGCGAGTCGGTGATGATTGCGTCGTCCACGGGGCATCCCGGCCCGATTCCAGTCGAGAGGAGATGAAGCCGAAGACTCTGAGCACGAAGGACATGTCGCGGGGGGGGGGGGGGGGGCTTGGGGTGGCTACTGGCCACGACAGAGCGCGCCGGGGCTCTCCGGTGTGCTCGGGCCGTGACGAAGACGGCGAGGGGAGGCAGGGGAGACGAGCAGCGAGAGGGGGGAAAGGTGCGGGGGCCTCTGGTGAGCTGCGTGGCGCGATTAGAAGTAGGGGGAAGGTCCAGGGGGACGTGGCCCTCGCCGGCGTCGGCATGTCAGCCACCGAGCTGCTTGCCACGCGCGGGGGAAGACGACAAGCCCCTAGGTGGGCTTGGGCCGAGGGCGGGTTAGTTGGGCCCGAGGCCTGTAGGGGTGGGCTAGCTTTCCTTTTGCCTTTTCTCTGTGTTTTTGTTTTTGTTTTCTTTTTATTTCTTCTGACTTTTGTTCTGTTTTGATATAAAAAAATATCAAAACATTTTATAAAATCCCCAAATTATTTACATGGACTTACATGGCATAACACTAGCCAATCCCAAGATTTGAAGATTTTTGAAATTCAAATTATTTGAATTTCAATTCAAATAGGGTTTTTATTTAATTTCCAAGCCCTATTAGGAATATTTGAAAAATCTTGGTGCATGCAGTGGGACCCACTTCACTTTATATGTGATCATGCATATTTATAAGACTTTTCAAAAATACCAGAGGAATTTTTGGAAGAAATTTTTATCTGGCCTTTTTGAATTAAATTCTCTGGGGATTTTCTTTTCCCCAATTTTGAATTTCTTTTGAAATTTTCACATGATGCAAAAGACACAAGCAACCCTAGCACTTACCCAAGTTGGGGTTTTGACATCGTCGGGATGTGAAGAGGAGGACAAGGATAGGATAGGTGTTATGTTTGCGTAAGTAGTTGATAGCAAGACTTATTGGAGGCGATTCCTCATCTAATGCTTGGCTTCTTACCTTACTCTCTAGATCGTTAGCCACTTCATAAATGCTTGTGCGGCAGCAACCTCACCACTTACCCCATCCTTACCGTAAACTACTAGTTGTCCTAGAATGACGAGTGATGAAGTCCTTGCTGGGTCAGTTGACCACTACAGTTGGATGCTGAGTACTTCTGTACTCATGATACTACCCCCAAACTCTTTTCAGGGTTCTTGATCGACAACAGGTATGGTGATCAACATTTCACGTGGAGACTCGACGACGACTAGTTAGGCGGATCCCGGCGGAGGGCCTGGACCCGTGTGGTTATGGGGATCGATGTTTTTCTCTTTGCCATTAAGCATTTGATTGTAGTCTGCACTCAGACATGTATCTTCCGCCGTTGTATTGTGTTAAGGCAGTTGTATGCCGATTGTATGAGATGTTGTATCCTTGTATCTGTAATGTTGTATCATGTTGGAAATCCGGGGCATATGGCTAGGTCATATGTCGCGGTGGGACCGATATGTGCTTCGTCCCCGGATCTGCATGGAAACATCTAGATCTGGAATAGTACCGCATATTGGGCCTTACAGGTCCCATCCCTCTAGGAGGCCTCCTGGCGCAACCTTGGGTGGGGTCGCGCCCCATGGCAGACTGGGAGGGGTTGGCCCCCCTCTGGCTCTCCTTAGGGGTTCCGGAGTCTTCTGGAACGCTGATTTTTTATATATTTTTATGGAATTTTCCGAGCACTGTAAATATGGGTATAAACCTGCAATTCACAGACATCAGCAGACAGAAACTGTCACTGTGTGCACTGAGTTAGTAGGTTAGTCCAAATATGTGTGAAAAAGTATGATAGTTGTAAGGCCCGATATGCGGTACTGTTCCAGATCTAGATGTTTCCACCCAGATCCGGGGACGAAGCACATATCGGTCCCACCGCGACATATGACAAAGCCATATGCCCCGGATTTCCAACATGATATCACAACATTACAGATACAAGGATACAACATCTCATACAATCGGCATACAACTGCCTTAATACAATACATCAGCGGAAGATACATGTCTGGGTACAGACTACAAGCAAATGCCTACTGGCAAAGAGAAAAACATCGATTCCCATAACCACACGGGTCCAGGCCCTCCGCCGGGATCCGCCTAACTAGTCGTCGTCGAGTCTCCACGTGAAACGTCGATCACCATACCTGTTGTCGATCGAGAAACCTGAAAAGAGTTTGGGGGTAGTATCATGAGTACAGCGGTACTCAGCATCCAACTGTAGTGGTCATCTGACCCAGCAAGGACTTCATCACTCATCATTCTAGGATAACTAGTAGTTTACGGTAAGGAAGGGGTAAGTGGTGAGGTTGCTTCCGCACTAGCATTTATGAAGTGGCTTAATATCTAGAGAGTAAGATAAGAAGCCAAGCATTCGATGAGGAATCGCCTCCAACAAGTCTGCTATCCACCTACATACGCAAACATAACACCTATCCTATCCTTGTCCTCCTCTTCGCATCCCGACGAAGAAGAAGCAGTCAAGGCACACACACATTGATCAAGTTATATTAAGATTATCTCAGTTGTTGTTGTCTATGAACAAGGAGTAGGTCTCAAGTCGTCCATAACCGTGGACACGGCTTCTCGAAAAGATTTAACCCTGCAGGGGTGTACCAACATCCCATTACGAGGCTCCGCACGCACGTTCATCTCTCTCAGTTGCTACCCATAACAGGCAACCATTTTATGATTTAGTTCCAAGAGCTCCGGAACGACAGGTCCCTCTAACTAACAACGCACAAATCCGGGTGGCCCCCGGTGAGTCGACATCCAACTCAAAAGCCGGCCGCGCTCTCGAATCGGCCTCTACCGTCTGGACGAGGTCGGGTTAGCTACCCAAACAGATGTGGGCAGCCCCCTAGCTTCCAGGTGTGGACCAACAAAGGAACTCAGTCTCTGCTGGCCCGAGTTGTTTGAAAACTTGCGAGGTCGACACTCGCACACACACGTTTGCAAAAGGTAAAACCAGCTTGGGCCACCACTAGAAATGTTTGAAGCTAGATAGGTAAGAAGAGGGGACCCCATAAAATCCCACACGCGGTTAGGCACGCTCAGTCTTAAAACCAATACCCGGAACTTGGATCCTAGGTGACTTAAATGTAAACATGTGGTAGGATCAAACATCGAACCTAACCTAGACTAGCATGCAAACCGCTGGTTGAAATAGAATGGATCATAAGTAATTTATAGTCCTTGCCTGTTGATAAGTCGGGTTCCGAAGGTGTAGCCGATCGCAAGCTCGCATCGTCTCCGAGAGGTACCCGCGGAAGCACACAAGAAGGAAACACTGGAAAGCCATCAACGGTGCACCACTATCACTACGGAGCAATACAAGATCAAAGAGACAACACAAGGCACGACAACGCGATACGGATCTATCGTCGGGAACGATTACTAACAGTTTAAGTGGGGTATCGGTGACACACGACGAATACCGCACGCTTACGGTGGTTCAAGTTGCTTAGCTACAGGTGATCAACCAACGGTTATTAACATGGCAACTCAAGAAATCATGGCATAGCACATAAAGATGTCAAGAGGTGAAGCACAAAGTAAACTATCTATGCTAGTCAATTTAAGTGAGGCACAACCTAAACATGGCATACACTAAGTCTCGCACGACAATTAAAGGATTTGGTACTGTTCTGTCCTGAACCATATTTTAGGTTGGTTAACAACAGAAAAAAATATTATAAACACAAAGTACACGAAAAACTAATCAAGTTACATATAAAGAACACTCCAAACGGAGTTACGGTTAAAAAGATATAAGCAAAACAAGTTACGGGCACAAACTGCCAACATCACGAAGCACAGATTAGAGCAATGCACAAACAGGGTAATGAATGCAGACATGCTCACAAATGACTTGCAATTAAAGTAGACATGACATGGAAGGCATGGAAAAAAGAATCATGCAAAAGGCATCATGGATCAAAAGATATTAAGCAAACAACAAGGCATCGCAAAGTAACAGACTTAGTGAAAAACTGAGGTGGCTGTCAAAAATAGCAGCATAGCAACTTTGGAGCTAAATAACTATATTACCAGCAAGCATATCATGGAAATGAAATACATGGGATGAAAGTAGACATTATTCTTAACAATATGCAATTGGAATCACTCAATTCCGATAAACGGTCGCGACACACTCGTCGACCGAAGTTGCAACAAAATAACAGTTTTCAGCACAGCAGCACAATAACATCAGGATCACCACTTTGGAGCAAGATTTAAAATAGCTAAAGCACCCAAAAATGACAAGTTAAAGCATGGAAATGAAGTACATATGATGCTTAACACATAGGAGAAAGAATCAATGCAATAGGCCTCATGGATGAGTCACAATCATCATGCAAAGTTGCAATAAAATAATAACAGCAGCACATAACAGGAATTTGTAGCAGTTTAACGGCCTGATGCCCTGTTCAGCACACAACTACACAATCAAGATGAGATCAAATGCAAAAACTTTCTACATACGAATGCTAGAGCACGCAAAACTGAGCAACTTTCGTTTTGGGGGCACGTTCATCGGAGCTACGGATCAACGGGAAATCGCATCGCGAAATTGAATCAGCACACAGTTTTTAGGGACTTAGAAAAATTTCAGCAAGGTTATACTAAAAAAAAGGGCTCACCCCACTGGGCTCGGCCCAAGTGGCTTGCTGGGCTTGGATCTGGCCCCTGCTGGGCCGCGGCTGGCTCGGCCATGGAGGGGGCGTCTGGGCTTGGCCCAGGCCACGGCTGGCTGGCTTCTCGGGAAGCCTCCTCGTCCACGACGGGATGGAGGCCGACGTCGCGGCTGAACACGCCCTCCGGCGAGAGGCGGCGAGGCAGGGGGCGCAGGGGAGGCGCTGGCGGCGGTGCCGGGCGCGGGCCGCCGGATCCGGTCGTGGAGGGGCGCCGGAGACGGGTTGAAGGGCGCGGGGCGGCGAGCTCAGCTCGGGAGCCATGCCCATGGCGTGAGGCAGCAGACGGCTTGGTCCTGGAGAGATAAAAGGGCGGCGGGTGAGAAGAGAAGGAGGAGGAGGGAGAGAGAGGAAGGAGGGAGGAGGAAGAGATGGCCGGCGGGGAGGCTCCGGCGGCCGGCCGGCTGCGGGAGGTGGCGGCCTCGGGCCCGGCGGTGGCGCACTGCGTGCTGGTCTCCACGGGCAGGGGAGAAGAGAGAGAGATGGGGAGGCTGCTGGCTACGTGGTTGTGATCTGAGCCACAGATCTCAGATCTGATGGCTGAAATTTGGAGGTTGGCTAGGGTTTCGGTGGGGAGAGGGATCTGGGCAAAAATTGGACCAGAAATTGGGGGTGTGGATACAAAATGTGCAAGGGGGAACACTAATTGGATGGTTTGGGAGGTGGGGGTCATATATAGGGCAGGTTTGGCTGGTCTGTTTACGCAAATGCCCCCGGTACCCCTCTCGCGCGTCCGGCGATCGCGTTCGTGACCGCCGAGACTCCGTACGGACTCCGATTCCGATGAAATCTTGAACCACGCGCTCAGCGCGTCCAGCCCGTCGATCGTACCTCAATGCGGTGACATTCCGACAACATTTTTCGGCGCCCCATAAAATAATCCGTTTATTAAATAAACGGGGTTTTCGATCCGGTGGCGATGGCTGGACTTGTGCCGGTGGCAACGGTGCTCGGGTGAAATCCCGGTGTCGCAAGGTCCTGTGCCTTGGTGGGAAGGGGTCGGTCTTCTTCTGGTACGAGATAAGAGGGGAAAAATAATCGCCGATCGATAAATCGGGGATCCAAACACTGCAAACAAATCAGACAATCAAACAATTCACACCGAAAACAAAATTTTTAATTTTTGTGAAAACTGGGCTGTTACAATGCAACACCACCAACAAGGGACCTCGTCCCGAGATCCAGGACGATCCGGGGGAGAGGGGTGAGAGAAAAGAGTCGACGATCTTCAACACCACCAACAAGGGATTCTGCTCCATGTCGATGTCGAATTTCGGTCGAGACAAATTTTCGCAGAGAGATGGCAACGTCGAAGAACGGAACCATCAGTGACAAGAGGAAGAACGATCGCGAAAACCAGATCAAGGGATAGTGATTTTCGACACAAGTCGTGAAAACACCGGGCAAAAGGAGGAAGGGCAAAGGACGACCCAGATGTACACCATAGTTGGAATTCTAAAGGTACTATAGGATTTCCCACCTGAGCTCGGAATCGAGACAATACGCTGCAAGCAAGGCATTGTAACGGTTCCGAAACTCGACACACTCGAGATCCTAAAGTTTGAAGGGGATAAGGCGAGAATTTAAAACACTTACGACACTTGTCCTGACCAGATCAAGGGTAAGGAGTAAAAGATTCCTACTCCCGATAACTAACTTAGTAACTACAAAATAATTTTTGTCTAGACTCGACTTCGTCCAGAGAAGGGATCCTACGGTCGGTAAGGCCCTGACACCAAGTTGTAAGGCCCTATATGTGGTACTGTTCCAGATCTAGATGTTTCCACCCAGATCCGGGGACGAAGCACATATCGGTCCCACTACGACATATGACAAAGCCATATGCCCCGGATTTCCAACATGATATCACAACATTACAGATACAAGGATACAACATCTCATACAATCGACATACAACTTCCTTAATACAATACAACAGCGGAAGATACATGTCTGGGTACAGACTACAAGCAAATGCCTACTCGCAAAGAGAAAAACATCGATTCCCATAACCACATGGGTCCAGGCCCTCCGCCGGGATCCGCCTAACTAGTCGTCATCGAGTCTCCACGTGAAACGTCAATCACCATACCTGTTGTTGATCGAGAACCCTGAAAAGAGTTTGGGGGTAGTATCATGAGTACAGAGGTACTAAGCATCCAACTGTAGTGGTCATCTGACCCAGCAAGAACTTCATCACTCGTCATTCTAGGACAACTAGTAGTTTACGGTAAGGAAGGGGTAAGTGGTGAGGTTGCTGCCGCACTAGCATTTATGAAGTGGCTAACGATCTAGAGAGTAAGATAAGAAGCCAAGCATTCGATGAGGAATCGCCTCCAACAAAGCTACTATCCACCTACATAACATAACACCTATCCTATCCTTGTCCTCCTCTTCGCATCCGGACAAAGAAGAAGCAATCAAGGCACACACACGTTGATCAAGTTATATTAAGATTGTCTCAGTTGTTGTTGTCTATGAACAAGGAGTAGGTCTCAAGTCGTCCATAACCGTGGACACGGCTTCTCGAAAAGATTTAACCCTGCATAACCGAGCCCGTCGATCGTACCTCACTGCGGTGACATTCCGACAACATTTTTTGGCGCCCCATAAAATAATCCGTTTATTAAATAAACGGGGTTTTCGATCCGGTGGCGATGGCTGGACTTGTGCCGGTGGCGATGGTGCTCGGGTGAAATCCCGGTGTCGCAAGGTCGTGTGCCGTGGTGGGAAGGGGTCGGTCTTCGTCCGGTACGAGATAAGAGGGGGAAAATAATCGTCGATCGATAAATCGGGGATGCAAACACCGCAAACAAATCAGACAATCAAACAATTCACACCGAAAACAAAAATTTTAATTTTTGTGAAAACTGGGCTGTTACAATAGTGTAGCAAAACACATAGCATTATCACCCATATAAGCATCGAACAAGCAGAAATGATAGATACCTTTGGGACGTATCAACATCCCCAAGCTTACTTCATGCTCGTCCTCGAGTAGGTAAATGATAACATATATAATTTCTGTGGTGACATGCTATCAACGCATATAAAAACTTCAAATTAAAGCAAGTAAGATATGCAATTCAAGTCAAGATAATGACAAACAAGAGTCTATATGTAGTATTGAAACTAGCAAAGTAAGAACATAAAGGTGCAAGAGCTCTCGCTGTCCGTGACTCGAATGTCTACAAATGGTGTTTGCGTGCAAGAAGTGGGAGATGGGTTTAGAGCATGAAATGCTACATAGTTTAATTTAGAACTCAATCTACTAAAACTTCACACTTGGTCTCCTTCGGAATCTTATTTTGACTCGTCACTAGACCACTAGTCAGGCACAAGTCAAACTGATCCTCTCCCTTTCGACTTTGATCACTCATACAATGGATGAGCGCAAGCCATATAGTTGGCACTTAAATGGATAGTAGAATAATGATGGGGAAGGAAGACAAAAAGGTGTGAAAGGCTCACATCATTGAGGACAATGATAGGCGAGAGATAGCCAAATGTTAGATATGTTTTGAGGAGTAGGGATTGCCACGCAACGGATGCACATATGATCTATGGTAAGCTCTCCAATGGAACTAGTGGGGGTGCATCCAACTTGCTTGCTCATGAATACCTAGAGCTCATTTGAGGAGGCTCATCCTTGGAATATGCAAGCCAAGTTCTGTAGTGTAAGGGTCCCCACATAGTTATGCATGAGTGATATGAAAATCTCTATGGAGTAAAAATATATATGGAGTACGAGTGTGGATCTTTAAAAAGGAATAGTAGTGTTGCCCCCATCTTTGTTTTTATTTCTTTTTTCTATTTTTATTTATTTTTGTGGCCTCATTAGTTGGCTCTTTCTATTTATCTCTCATTTGTCCTCTTTGGGATCCTTTAATTTGTCCTCTAGTACCTAGAGTTCTCAACTATTGTTTTTGTAGTTCTCGAAAATAAACCCGGATTTCCCAAAATACGACACCTATCACTAATAGGCTCAAGCTGTTGGCACCAAAAGTCCAAACATTACTCAAATCAATACCTCAAAACTATTGCAAGTTACTACTATACTTATAATAGCAACCTCAATTACCTACTCAATTAAAGACACACAACTCAATACAACATACCAACTCTCTAAACAAGATAAGCATGATAACTCAAGAGAGTTCCAAAATCAACAACCTAAATAAAAGCTCTTAAAAAGAATAAGCATGAAATCTAAGAGCTAAGCATGACATCAACTATGAAAAGATAAAGAACACACAATCAAAGATAAGCATGAAAAACCAATGTTGTGTTCTAGGGTGGAGTGGAGCGTGTTTCTCTCCAAAACAATGTAGGCTAGGGTCCAACTTGTTATGAACAACAAGAAAAACTAAAAAAAACTAAAAATTAAAGAGTGAGACGCTCCAAGCATAGCACATAACATATGAAGTGATAAGAATATTGCATGGAGAAGGGCGAACTGATGATAGTTGATGGAGAAGGGGATGCATGGGGGCATACCCAAGCTTATATGCTTGAGTCTCCTTGGATATTCTTGCGGGTGCATGGGGGCATCGCCAAGCTTGAGCTTTTGACACTCACGGATCTTCTTTCATCATCTTCCTTCGCATACTTGAAAACACCCTTCATACGAAACTCATCATAAGGTGATTTGAGTATTTACAACCCATACATAAATAATTTTCCTCTATTGGAAATAAAGATTTTCACGAAGTGCTACTGTTTCTCAAGATTGCAAAAAAGCTCTTGCAAAGAAAAAGCAAGCTTAAGATTTGCAAAACGGAGAAGAAGAAAAACGTGGCAGAATCTGTGAAAACACACCATCAGGTAGTAAATATTTTTTTTAGGGTAAATTCTGCAATTCAAATCAAAAAACTCAGAACAGGCGCAAGAAATCCAATTGTATAGAGCATACTGTCCAAAAAATTAAGATACAAAAGATGATCTGGTGATTTTTGGTGAATTTTCTGTCAAGTAGACATAATCTGTTTTCTAGACAACAAGACACAACTTTTGATCTTTCTAGCAATCGGAGGCTGAAACTTGGCACAGAGCTTGAAAATAAAGATACAATGATGTTTCTACAGTAGTAACAAGCATCAAGACCACTAAAACTAAAAGTAAAAATATTTTGGGTCGCCTCCCAATAAGTTCCTTATTTTATGTCTTTTAGCTAGGCGGGTTGCAAAAAGATCAAGTTTAATCAACTTCAAATGAATAGCTTGCCTGTGTACCGGACTCATAAGGTAACTTCATCTTCTTTCGAGGGAAGTGTTGCATGCCCTTTTTGGGGGGGAATTGGAATATCATTGTCCTTTCTTTCATGTCAATGATAGCATCAACGGTGCAGAGAAAAGGACGTCCCAAGGTAATTGGACATGAGGGATCACACTCAATGTCCATGACAAGAAAATCAATGGGAACATAATTATCATTGTCAACTATAAGAACATCATCAATCCTTCCCAAAGGTTTCTCTACGGAAGAATCAACAAGACGAACACCAAAAGAACAAGGATCAAAAGGTTTCAACTCAAGCATATCATACATTCTTCTGGTCAAAACGGAGGCACTAGCTCCAACATCACATAAAGCAAAGCAAGAGAAAAGTTTCAATTTGATTTTCACCATAGGATCTGAACCATCTTCAAGTTTTCTAGGAATAGAAACCTCTAATTTAAGCATCTCCTCCCTAGCTTTGATAAGAGCATTGGTAATATGCTCGATGAAGGAAATGTTGAGTGAACTAGTGTGGGGGTCTTTGGCCATTCTTTGCAAAAATTTAATAACATCGGGAAGAGTGCAATTATCAAAATCAATTTCCTTGCTATTAATCAAAGCTGTGGTGTCATCCTCTACATTTTATTGCTTTCTATTATAACCGTTTTGACATCCTCCCAGGAGTGAGGACGTCTAGGAGCAACTTGAAACCAGAGATCCAGTTCTTTCCCAGCGAGACCATTCCATTGTCATAATTCCCCGTCATAACTAGTGTAGTCATAAGGTTTGTTATTTTTTTATAAGATCCCATAGTGACAAGATAAAGCAAATTAACTAATTTTTTTTTGGTTTTTGTTATAAGAATCTAAATCAAAAACTAGAAAGTAAACTAAGAAGACTAAAAAGAAAAGATAAAAGATAGTGTGCAACTCTCTATCTTGTAGACTGGAGTCCCCGGCAACGGCTCCAGCAATTTCTTTGATGATGGCAATAGACTTCTCGCCCCTCTTTGGTTACCCAAAGTGGAAGGTTTAAGAAGTAGTCAGCAACAAGTTTCCCTTACACGAGGACGGTAAGGTTTGTTGAACCAGGAGGACTGCAGTTCTTAAATTAGGTGTCTGCTTCTCTGGCGCTCACAAAAGACGTGGGCCTTCACACAAAAGCAAATAACTTTGCTCCCAACGAGTTCAGAGAGGTTGTCAATCTCTCCGGTCTTGTTGTTTACAAAGGATCAAACAAAAAGTGGAAATAATGGTGGTGATTGCAATGGAAAGGAAATAAAAGTAGTAAACAACGGAGGGGTAAACAATGGTGGAAATATGGACCGGGGTCCCATGATGTTCACTAGTGATGTCTCTCTCCCAAAAGACGTTTTAACAACTATGCTGGGTGAAAAAATTACAGCTAGGCAATTGACAGAATTATAAACGCACCGCAATGCTAATTATGCTACAAGAAAGTTAGTGGCTCAATTGTATGGGCAGTACACCAAGACAAGTAGACCGTTTATTCATCAGCATATACTCAGTAATCATCCACCTTGAGATATCTATCCAGAAAATCTCGCTGGTATTACGTTGCAGGTTCCACCCAAAGTGTAAACTCAAAGCAATAAACAACTGCATTAACAAACTTTGCGTTAGGTAAACAGTCCTTGCAACCACTGTTACGATCACTGTTGTTTTCTCCCTGGTGCCAACAACACATCCCCTAGTCTCATGTTTCTGTCACTCAAGCTAGACATTGGGGGGCATGAACCCACAATCATGCATAACGCTCCATCTTGGAGTTACTATCTACTACTTGGCCAAAGAAATATAAAGCAATGGAGAACATGCAAGAATTAATCAAGAACGAATATATAAAAGGAGAAACAAATATATAACTCATCACAATCTGAACATAATCTCATAATCCATCGGATCCCAGAAAACACAGCATAGCAACAGCAGAAAGATTACATAGATGCCTTGATCATTTAGGGTAGCTCACAAGGGCTAAGAATTGAAGCACACAATTGGAGAGAAGAGATAACACAGCTACTATTCATGGACCCATGGTCCAAGAGGGACTACTCACGTCACATCCGAGAGGAGTTCATGGTGGTGGAGAAGCTCCCGGAGATCGATCCTCCCTCCGGCAGGGTGCCGGGTGCCGGGACAGGATCTTCTAGCGATCCCGATCTCGGGATCGCGGCGGCGGCGGAACATTGGTGAATTTTGTGATACAGGGTCCTCTCTCAGGGTTTTTGTGTCGAGGAGGTAATATAGGCCGAAGGAGGTCACCAGGGGGGTCCACCCCTCCAGACGGCCTCCTGGCGCGACCTGGGGTGGGGTCGCGCCCCCTGGCCACCTGGGAGGGGGGTGGCCCCCCCTCTATCTCTCCGTCGGGCTTCCATATTCTCCTGGAATGCTGATTTTTTATATATTTTTTATGGAATTTTCCGAGCACTGTAAATATGGGTATAAACCTGCACTTCACAGACATCAGCAGACAGAAACTGACACTTGGTGCACTGAATTAGTAGGTTAGTCCAAATATGTGTGAAAATCTATGAAAATGTAACAAAACACATAGCAATATCACCCATATAAGCATGGAACAAGCAGAAATTATATATATCATTTGGAAGTAAGACTTGATCAACCTTGCTAAAAAACTCATTATATATAAGCAAAAAGGGAAGCTCATTATGTTTTCATTTCTTTTTTCTTTCAATCCTCCTTGCTATACCAGAGCTTTATGTTTTTTAAATTTCATAAGTTTAGCCACTATTTCAAGCTTTCCGGAAGTTTTGCAGCTCTTGCCACTTCGAAAAATATTAAAAAATGAAGTTGTTAGAAAAATTCTAGAAAAATCAAAATAATATTTCATTCAAAAATGTGACTTGGAGGTGCCTGAGGCGGACCAGGGGGTCCACCCCTGGACCAGGCGGCCAGGTGGCGCGGCCACCCCCTAGCCGTGCCATCAACCAGTCTGGGCCCACCAGGGCTCCCCTCCAGTCATCTCTTCTTCCTTTCTCTCTCCCTTGCTCCAAATATCCCGAGTTTCTTGCTGGAGCCCGAGTTCTTGGTTCTCTTGGTTGTGATTTCCGATATCCTTCTACAACCCATCATTTCAGCTGAGATTTTGGGAATTTTCTCCGTGGTATGTGAGTCCTCCACTCCTAATAATAGAATTTTGAATGGTAAACTTATATGTGAGTATTTTGGAGTGCTTGGTGGATCTTCATTTGAGCTTGCATGCATGTTTAGAAATTTATTTTTGACGTTTTGATGCAAGTTTAGGTCTTAGGGAAGTCAGTAGAGTAGTATTCTTCAACTCTCTTTTCTTATTTATCACTTTTTGTGACTTGCTTAAAATTTCAGATTAGGGTATGTTTAGAAAATCTAGAGGATGGTTCACGGCAAAACAACCAAAACCTACGGACAGAGTCACTAGAGTTGCAGGATCATCCTCAAGTGCGAGGGTGAGCAACAATGATGACATTATGCCCACGAGGCTGATCGACGAGTGATACGCGAGAGATGATAATTACTTCTCGCCCCTCGTTGGTTACCCCAAGTGGAAGGTGAGATGCAGCGTAGCGACAAGTTTCGCTTGGTGAATATACCAAGGTTGAGAGTATCGACCCGTAGGATTCCGATAGTGATAAGTAGGTGGTGAAGTGAACAATGGCGCCTTTCACAACTCTGGGTTGCTTACTTCACCTGTACCTGCACACAACACAGATAACTTTGCTCCCAAAGAAGTTCAGAGAGGTGGTAAATCTCTCCGGTCTTGTTGTTTACAAATGATCAAAACACAAGGGATAATGATAATGATAGCAACTAAAAGTAAAAGCAGGAAAGTAAATGAGCATGTAAACAGTGATGAGAATATGGACCGGGGTCCCTTGATGTTCACTAGTGATTTCTCTCTCCCAAAAGATGATAAAAATGCTATGCGAGGTGAACAAATGACAGATGGGCAATTGATAGGATTACAAACGCACCGCAATGCTAACTATGCTACAAAGAAAGGAAGAGGCTCAAAAGCATGGGGAGTATTCCAAAATAAGTAGACCGAAATCCAACTGCATCTACTACTAATCATCCACCTTGAGATATCTATCCCGAACATCTCGCTGGTATTAAGTTTCGAGCCGCACCCAAAGTGTAAACCCAAAGCAACAGACAACTGCATTAAAAAGCACTTTGCGTAAAGTAAACAATCCTTGCAACCGCGGTTACAAGCACCATTGTTTTCCCCCTTGTGGCAACGACACATCCCCAAGACTCATGTTTATGTCACTCAAGCGTGTCATCGGGGGGCATGAACCCACAATCGAGAATAACGTTCCCTCTTGGAGTTACTACCAACTACTTGGCCAAAGAAATAAACAGCAACGGATAACATGCAAGAATTACTTAGGAACAAAAATATAAAAGATAAGAACCAAATATATTACTCTATCACAATCTGAACATAATCCCATAATCCATCAGATCCCATCAAACTCAGCATAGTAACAGCAGAAAGATTACATATGTGCCTCGATCATGTAGGGAAGCTCACGAGGTCTAAACCATGAAGAACAAAGAGGGGAGGAGAACATCACATAGCTACTGATCACGGACCCATGGTCCAAAGGAAACTACTCACGGCACATCCGAGAAGCGTCCATGGTGGAGGGTAAGCTCCCGGAGGTCGATCCTCCCTCCGACAAGGTGTCGGGAAGAGGTCTGCTAGCGCTCCTGATCTTGGAAGCGCAGAGGCGACGGAACAGAGTTGAGATCGCGGAAAAGTGTTCTCTATCGGGAAGTTTCACGTCACGGGAAATAAATAGGCGAAGGGGGGCCGCCAGGGGGCCACCAAGGGTCCAGGCGCCCCCCTAGCGCGTCCAAGCCCTAGGCCGCGCCAGATGAATGCCTGGGGCCCTGGTGGGTCCCACCTGGTCGTCCTTCAGGACTCCGAAAGGTTCCTTCACGCTGATTTTTTATCTGATTTTCCTGAATTTTTGGAGCACTTTTAATATGGGGAAAAATGAAATGGAAAAACAGCAGAAAACAGAAACTGGCACTGGGGTGCACTGAGTTAGTAGGTTAGTCCAAATATGATCAAAAGTGTATGAAAGTGTATCTAGATCATAGCAATATCACACAAAACATGCATGGAGCAAGCAGAAAATATAAATACGTTTGGGACGTATCAACATCCCCAAGCTTAATTCCTGCTCGTCCTCGAGTAGGTAAATGATAACAAGCATAATTTCTTTGGTGACATGATAGAAACCATATAAGAACTTTGAAAAATAAATCAATCAGGGTATGTGATTCAAGTCAAGTCATAACATGCAAGAGTCTATATTAGCATTGAAACAAGCAACATAAGAATAGAAAGGTGCAAGAGCTCTCTCTGTCCGTGACTCGAATGTCCCCAGATGATGTTTGCATGAAAGAAGGGGGATAGGGAATATGAGAAAAAATTATTTTTGTGGAGAACTCAATCTACTAAAGTTTCACACTTGGTCTTGTTTGGAATCTTATCTTGACTCGTCGCCAGACCACTAGTCAGGTACAAGTCAATTTGATCCACTCCTTTTCGATATTTGAGCACTCATGCAATGGATGAGTGTAAGCACGAGAGTTGACACTTAGGATGGCGAAGAGAGAAATATGGTGGAGGAGGAAGACAAAAAGGTGAGAAAGGCTCACATCAATGAGGAAAATCATAGGCGAGAATTCCAAATGATAGATATGATGTGAGGAGTAGGGGTTGCCATGCAACGGATGCACATATGAGCTAAAAAGCTCTCCAATGGAACTAGTGGGGGTGCATCTAACTTGCTCGCTCATGAAGACCTAGAGCTCGTTTGAGGAGGCTCATCCTTGGAATAGCAAGCCACGTTCTATAGTGTGAAGGTCCCCACATAGCTATATGCATGAATGATCATCTCTATGGAGCACAAGGAGTGTTGCCCCTTTCTCTTTTTTTCCTTTTTGTATTTTTTGGTGGCCTCAACGGGTCTCTCTATTTAACTCTCATTTGTCCTCTTTGGGATCTTTTATTTTTTCCACTTTGGGATCTTTTCCTCACTTAAGAGAAACATTCTATTTTACAAGAGGGTATAGAATATCTTTCACACTTTACAAGGTACTCAAACCATACAGAAGATGTAGCTATCATGATTTATGCAATGTATACCTCTGCCAGTGTAGTAGGAACATGTATGACATGAAGATCAAGTCATGAAGATGTGGATGTTGCATGGCAATATATCTCGGAAAGGCTATGGAAATGCCTTGATAGGTAGGTATGGTGGCTGTTTTGAGGAAAGATATAAGGAGGTTTATGATAACAGAGCATATCATGCCAAGGGTTTCGATGTACCGGCGAAGGTGGATGCCAACTCTCGGAGTGAGAAGAAAGCAATGCACGACACGGGAGAGGCTAGCAAATATGAGGATGTGGAAGTGTCAACTTTGTATACTTACATTAGTCCGAAGAACTCATGCACTTATTATCGGTAACTCTCAATCTAATAAGGAGGTTCACAAAGAGACAAGTACCCCGAGGAGGAGTGTATGGGGGTTTGATTATCCTTGCGCATCCTCGACTCATGTTACGTGAGCGTACTCTAATATCCGATCCTTAAAAAGATTAGCGACCCATCAAGTAGGTAGAGCTCTCAACTAGTTTTTGTAGGTTTTGAAAATAAACAGGAATTTCCCAAAATACGACACCTATCACTAACAGGCTAGAGCTCTTGACACCAAAAGTTCAAACATTACTCACAACAATACATAAAAACTATTGCAATTTACTACTAAAATTAAATAGCAACCTCAATTACCTACTTCCAAGACATGACACAACTCAGTGCAACAACCAACTATCTTAACAAGATAGACATGAAAACTAAAGAGAGTTCTAGCAACAAACTAAACAAAAGCCAAGGCTCTTGCTAAAGACAAACTAAGACTAAAACTAAACATGGCAGTAGCTACGAAAAGAGAAAGAACACACAACATTAAAAAGATAAGCATGCAAAATCCTATGATGTGTTCTAGATTGGAGTGGAGCGTGTTTCTCTCCCACAAAAAGTAAGCTGGGGTCTAACTTGTTATGAACAGCAAGCAAATCTAAAGAAAACTAAAAAGCAAACCTAAGAGTGAGACTCTCCAATCATAGCACATAACGCATGAAGTGATAAAAACATAGTGAGACGAAGGACGAACTAATGATTGTTGATGGAGAAGGGGATGCACGGGGGCATCACCAAGCTTAGACGCTTGAGTCTCCTTGAATATTTATTGGGGATGCATGGGGGAATCCCCAAGCTTGAGAACTTGACAGTCCCGGATCTTCTTTCATAATCTTCCATCGCACACTTGAAAACTCCCTTCATACATAACTCATCATAAGCTGATTAGAGAGGTTAGTACCCTTAATAAAATAATTTTTCCCAACCGGATATAAATATATTCTTGAAGAGCTACTTTTTCTCAATATTTCCATTTTTTTTTTGCAAATAATAAGCAAGCTTAAGGTTTGCAAAAGTAACGAGATTCAAAACGTGGCAGAATCTGTGAAAAACAGAACCGCAGGTAATAGAGAATTTTTTCTGGGCACGTCTGGTACTCAAATCAAAAAACTCAGAACATATGAAAGTTTCACAATTGTATAGAGCATGTTGTGTAAAAATTTCAGCTCAAAAAGATGAACTGGTGATTTGTTCCAATTTTTTCCGTCAAGAAGACAAAATATGTTATCTGGACAGCATGTCACAACTTTTGCTTCCCTTGTCATAAGAGGCTATAACTTGGCACAAAGCTTGAAAATAAAGATATAATGATGTTGCTACATTAGAAACAATCATCAAGACCACTAAAAACAGAAGTAAAAATAAAGTGGAAATAAAAGTGAAACCAAAAATGTTGCAAACAATTTTATGAAATGTCAAAAAATCATTCGGCCATATTAAAATACAAATGGTATTTTAGTACAATGTTTAAATATTTTAAACAAATCAAGTAGTAAGCAAAACAACCACCTTTGTTCCATTTTAAATAAAACAAAAATACAAATGAATTTATTTTGCAACCACACTTTTTCTGGTGGTGTTGTAATGTATAAGAGCAATATTGGAGCAAGTTCCATATTTTACAAAAATCACAAGTGTGATAAACAAATAAAAAAATTACAAAAGAAAAACATAAAAGAAAAAAAAAGGAAAGAGCTATCTAGCGCCTAGGGCAGAGCCAACCGGGCCCAACCCACCCCCATCTTCTCCTCTCCTCCCCATCCCCCTGTTCAACCGACCTAGTGCCATGGCGCCATGGCTGCACGGTCGATGTTGCCGTCGGACCAGCTCGCCTCCTCACCCCGCTACAGGAGCCCGGGGATGGATAATGGCAAGCCCGTGCCTCCGTGGACGTTGGAAAAGAGCTCACCCTTCCCCGCTCGTTCTTCGTCTCATCGGGCTCGCCGTGCGGAACCGCGGCCGCGCTGCCGTGTCTACCGTGGCCAACGGCCACCGTTTGCTGTTCCAGTGTGTCCAGGAGATTCCCCACCCTCTTCTTCATCACCCCGCGCGTCGATTCCAGCAGAAGCTCCCCGGAGGCCGCGAATCGGGTCGTCTCCTCCGCCGTGGCCGCCGTGCCCAGACGATGATTGCTTCGCCGTCTGAGCCCCTTTGACATACCAGAGACATCCTCGAGCATCCCCGTGAGCATCCCGATCGATTCCCCCCTTTCCCCTTCCGATTTGCTTCCGTTTGGTCACCTGCACGGGCCGTGGCTACCATGGCCGAGGCTCGAGCTCCCGGGTGAGCTCACCATGGCGTGCTGTCGCGCCTCCCGGCGTGCGGCTCCCGTGGCCACAGGCTTGCTGCAGCTCCGCTCCTCTGTGTCGGTCCGCTCGCCTCGCTGGCTCCTGCCGTGGTAGCCCAAGCCGGTTGCACCCTGCCTGTGCATGGCCTCCCCTGGCCACGCCCCCTCTCGTCGTGCACACCTGTGCCGCACCCGCGGCCCCTCGATATGCCCTCCCTCGCTGGAACGGCCCGATTCCGCTGTGTCCTCGCCGCCGGCGGGACCGGTGAACACCGGTGTGATGCCCCGTGTGGTTAACCGTGGATTAACCCACTGACGGTGGGGCCCTCCGCTTGGATTAGCCCCCTAAACCCCATTAGCAGATAATCCCACACTGTTAAATAAATCAGCCCATGACAAGTGGGCCCAAGGCCAGTAAGTTTTGTTTAAATAAAATCTGTTAGGATAATTGCCTCTGTGACTTACATGTGGACCCCATAGGTTATTTAGATTAATGAAATGAATGTTAAAATATGTGTCTATGACACATGGGACCCATTGGTTAGTTTGACCAGTCAAACACCCCTTGTGTATGACAGGTGGGCCCCCTCTTTCAGGTTTGACCAGTCAACTACTGTTGTGGATAATGTTGCTATTTAAATATTATAATAATACTATAATATTGTTAAAACTTTAGAAAATCATATAAAATGAACCGTAGCTCAGATGACAACACTTTATACATGAAAGTTGCTCAAAAAAATACAATGAATAAGAATACGCTATCCGTATACCCACCACACCCCTCTAACATACCAAACACGAGACATTCCCCCTCTGGATCGTTTGTCCGGTAATTACCCAGAGCCGGTAAAATTTCCGGTTAAATTCTCGTTTCGTCTGTAACGTGTAGCACCGCGTTAGTTCACCCCTAGCTTAATGTTTGCCATGTCTTGAATTTGTATTGCTATTGTTGTTGTGAATTTATTATGTCTCCCCCCTTTATTCTTTGGTAGACCCCGCGACTACCACCGGTGACGCGGCTGAGTACGAAACTACATCAACGACCGTACCTCTACCGTCGAGCTTCTAGGCAAGAAGAGCCATTTTCCTTCCCCAGATATCACCTATATTTTCTGTACATTTCTTGCAGTAGGAATTGCTTCTGCTTCTACGTTGCTTACCTATTCAATTGGATAGCCTGTCATTGTCGCCCCTTGATGTACCTTCCTTTATCCTATGCTACCTATTTAAATATATATATATTATTCAGTAGTGAGCCCTGCGCATTGTTAGTCAACTAGGATTAGATAGCGGGTCGTGATCACTCTGGAGAGTGAACATGGAACACAAACGATTTAAACAGCTGCAACAGGTACGGTACAGAGCAGACGCCCAAGGGAACCTACAACGACGAGACTCTCTGAGTCGCTTTATGTTTGACTTACGAGTGGATGGAATCGTATTTCACTCTCGCCGCTGGCTCGGTAGCGTAGCACCACCGGGATGATACGAGGATATTCCTCTTTAGTTCATTCCGCTGATGTCTCGGTCGAACCTCTTCAAGTGTACCATCGAGGGTGATTCCTCCTAGTTTCGCGTGATGGTAGGCACTTGAATCAACTGGTGTCCTTAAAGGTAGGGAGTCAGGTGACCCAACGGTGCCCGCGCAGGGATTGTATTGGGACGGCAAGACAGCCGGATACCATCGTGGGACTGGTCCTTGCTCGTTGTCCGTGAGATACCATGTTGTACGAAAGTCGGGCTCTTCAAAGAGCACACGCGAGATAAGGTAAGGAGACGGTTAACCTTGTTGGCAACCGCACGAGTTGGTGGGATGACTGGGAAGGCGGCCACCAGCTCTGCTTATGGGGGTGGACCTGGCTGCTGTCGTTGTCCGCAACTCACCCGGATAGGGGAAACGATAACGGTTGTCCCGACAGAAAATAATAGAAATGCTTAAATGGTTCAGGTGGACAACTTGAGAGGCCACAAAGGCCTGTACGCACAACCTTCACGTGGGATTACAGTGTGGGCCCTCTGCTCGTTCGAAAGCTCTGAAAGACGTCCATTTCAGCATTGCGGCACGGTCGGATCAGCATCCCAGAGGAGTTACGTCGAATTCACCATATACACAACGACCAAGTGGGCGAGGGGCAACGGTCCAAGACCCCCTTGAGCTTTGGACTTTAGACCGGCAAGCACCTCTCTGATGAGTCATAGGATGGGCCTCGGCGTGTCGGATAGCCTCGGTGGGGCATTCCCTAACAAGGTGTACGCCACCCTGGAGATCCGAGCATGCAGGATGAACAGTAGTGCACCCCTGAAGAGAGTTTAATCTATTCGAATAGCCGTGTCCACGGTAACACGACGCTTTATGCTAAAGCCAGAGCCTGCTACTACAAACTACTACTATTAAAATGTTGGTTCCATTTTTTCTTCCTCGCAGGGAAGTCGAGGAGCGGATTTCAGAGGCATTGATAATTATTAATAATTACAACTTATTATTATACAATGCTGCAGCAACTTCTGCTGCATTGTTACTTTATGCTTTATATGAACCGTTGGCTATTCTCTTCTCATGCTGCAAGAACCGTCGGAAGATGCTAGTCTTCGATAGGCCTAGCTTCTCTTCCTTATTCTGATTTTCTGTCATTCAGTCCACTATATATAGGCTCCCCTTTCCATTTGATACAAATGCATAAATGCTTAGTAGCGGACGTAAGACTCGCGGGTATGCTAGATACTCACCCTTTCTTTTTTTTTTTCCTTTTTTTTGCCTGATCGGCCGCTGCAGTCGACGTTGGAGCCTTTGTGTTTAGGACCAGATGATTCCCGATGCTTGCTACATTGTGGAGTTCCCCCCTCGTCGAGGAGTAGTTCAGAGGTTCCCAGGCGGGAGGCCTCGCCTTTTCAATCGTTGTTGATATTTGTGCTAGCCTTCTTAAGGAAACCTTGTATTCTTGTGTTTGTACTCAGATACTATTGCTTCCGCGAACTTTGTGCTCTCGAGCTGTTGTATTTGAGGCCTCGTGGCCCCTGGCTTGTATTAAACAACTTGTATTATTTTATTTGTAGAGTTTTGTTGTGATATCTTACCGTGACTCCCTGATCTCGATCGTCTACTTTGCGTGTATGATTACTGTACACGGTTCGATTTTGGGGGCGTCACAAGTTGGTATCAGAGCCGACTGCCTGTAGGACACCCCCTTCCAACTCCTTGGTCGAAGTCGAGTCTAGTCTTTGCAAAACTACTTTACTAATAGTGTTGTGTGGCTTATCGGCCCATGTTGCAAACTTGATGGTATTAGGATCTTTTTCTCCGCACCTTTACTCTGGGACTCTGATCTATCTTCCTGTCGGGTTAAAGATTTTTCTAACACTAACTCTTGGTTCTCGCACCTCTGTCCTTCCGGAGAGCCCTTCACCCAAGATGATCGCTTGCTTCACCTGAAGATTTCGAAGATAACTCTTCGATAAATTCTCGAGAACTTACGTGTTCATCGCCTTGCAATCCCCTGGCACCGATAAGTCCGTATGGATAATTACATCCACCTCCCGATCTGGAAAGCATAATTCCGGTGTACTTAAGCCTCGAATTATTTTGATGCTTCTATCACCCGATGATTTTGCATTCTTTCTCCTTCTAGTTGAGTGCCAATACTCACATCAGATGCTTTGCGAACCACCCGACATTTGGTGGATTATTATCCGACTAATCTTATTGGTTTCTTCCATGTTTCAATTGAATTCATGGTGAGAAATACCCTCCTTGCCCTCGATGATTTTTGTTATCATCGACAACCTCCTTTGACTCCCTGCCAATAAAATTTGGTCGAGTATATCGTGCTCTGTTGTCCCTTGGAAAAGATATACACCTGATACTTGTGTATCATCACATTTCCCTTCCATTGTTCTGTTTAACCTTTCTTTTAATGTATCTTATCTGAGCAGATAATTCCCTGCTTATTGTAAACACCTCGGTGTACCGCTCTGTCAGTATAACCTGTTACTAATGTTGATGACATTTCGGTAACCACCGATGGACGAGAACTGACTCTTATACAATGTGGGCATATAACCCACATTTCCAAAGGATCGAAACCTAACTCTTTTGTACATTCCCGTTCCCAATGATTATTCCTCGTGCTTGACCTCGTATGCCATTCACGAGTCGCATACCTTGTGATATTAAGTACATATGAGACACTGTGCTTATGCCTGATCTCGGGACCCCTCTTCATTATTCGTCGTCGACATCGACTACATGTCTATCCGCTTGAGGTTTCTCATACATTCTTTTGTTTCTCTCGATGTATTCCCCCGAGTATTAACTCGGAAGATACTTTGTACCCCATTCCCTCGGACAGCTTCGTTGAATAACCGGTACGAATCCAACCCCCCCCTTTATGTTTTTCCTCCTACCCTATCCGTAAGTATGATGAAACCCCCGAAGGAAGGATGACAACTTGTCGAGATGGACTGATGCAGAGAAATGAAGACGTCAACAAGAAGGATAAACTTCTTCGAGAAGGACAACAAGCACCAGAAGAATCGTTAGAATCCGAAACCGAAACTTTACCCCTTACACTTCCTTTAATTCTTGGGACGAGAATTCTTTGTAGTGGGGGAGATTTGTAACACCCTCGGTGTCAAGCTAAAGTGAGCACCTCTTGTTAACGAGTAATCAAATTATTAATATTGCCTTGATCATATTCAAAATCAAATAGTTTTAAAACCCCTTTGGATGGAATTAAAAAAAGTGGAAATAAAAGTGAAACCATAAGTGTTGCAAACAATTTTATAAAATGTCAAAAATTCATTAGGCCATATTACAATAAAACTGGTATTTTATTACAATGTTTAAATATTTTAAACAAATCAAGCAGTAAGAAAAACAACCACCTTTGTTTCGTTTTAAATAAATCAAAAATACAAATGAATTTATTTTGCAACCAAACTTTTTCTGGTGTTGTTGTAATGTATAAGAGAAATATTGGAGCAAGTTCCATATTTTACAAAAATCACAAGTGTGCTAAAAAAATTACACAAGAAAAACAGAAAAGCAAAAAAATAGAAAGTGCCATTTGGCGCCTAGGGCAGAGCAAACCGGGCCCAACCCACCCCCATCTTCTCCTCTCGTCCCCATCCCCCTGTTCAACCGACCCAGTGCCATGGCGCTATGGCCGCACGGTCGATGTTGCCGTCGGACCAGCTCGCCTAATCACGCCGCTACAGGAGCCCCCGTGGACGTTGGAAAAGATCTCCCCCCTTCCCCGCTCGGTCTTCCTCTCACCGGGCTCGCCGTGCGGAACCGCGGCTGCGCTGTCGTGTCCACCGTGGCGAACGACCACCGTTGACTGCTCCGGCGTGTCCAGGAGATTCCCCACCCTCTTCTTCATCACCATGCGCATCGATTCCAGCAGAAGCTCCTAGAGGCCGCGAATCGGGTCGTCTCCTCCGCCGCGGCCGCCGTGCTCCAACGACGATTGCGTCGTCGTACGAGCCCCTTGGACCTCCCCGAGACGTCCTCAAGCATGCCCGTGAGAATTCGGATTGATCCCCCATTTCCCTTCCGATTTTCCGCTGTTTGGTCACGTGCACAGGACGTGGCCACCATGGCCGATGCTAGAGCTCCCGGGTGAGCTCACCATGGCGTGCTACCGCGCCCTCCGGCGTTCGGCTCCCGTGGCCACGGGCCTGCTGCAGCGCCGCTCCTCTGCGCCGGCCCGCTGCTCGCCCCGCTCGCCTGGCTGGCTCCCGCCGTGGCCGCCATGGCCGAGCCACGCCATGGCCGTAGCCCAAGCCAGCGATGCCCTGCCTGCACTTGGCCCCCCCTGGCCACACCCCCTCTCATCGGGCACGCCTGTTTCGCACCCGCGCCCCCTCGATATGCCCTTCCTCGCCGAACGGCCCGACGTCGTTGTGTCCTCGCCGCCGGTGGTACTGGTGAACACCCATGTGATGCCCCGTGTGGTTAACCGTGGGTTAACCCACTGACCGTGGGGCCCTCCCCTTGGATTAGCCCCCTAAACCCCATTAGCAGATAACCCCCCACTGCTAAATAAATCAGGCCATGACAAGTGGGCCCAAGGCTAGTAAGTTTTGTTTAAATAAAAACTGTTAGGATAATTGCCTCTCTGACTTACATGTGGACCCCATAGGTTATTTAGATTAATGAAATGAATCTTTTAATATGTGTGTATGACACATGGGACCCACTGGTTAGTTTGACCAGTCAAACACACCCTGTGTATGACAGGTGGGCCCCCTCTGTCAGGTTTGACCAGTCAATTACTGTTGTGGATAATGTTGCTATTTAAATATCATAATAATTCTAGAATATTGTTAATACTTTAGAAAATCATACAAAATAAACCGTAGCTCAGATGAGAACACTTTATGCATGAAAGTTGCTCAGAAAAATACAAGGAATAAGAATACGCTATCTGTATACCCATCACACCCCTCTAACAAACCAAACACGAGACTTTCCCCCTCCGGATCGTCTGTCCGGTAATTACCCGGAGCCGGTAAAATTGCGTGTTAAATTCTCGTTTTGTCTGCAACGTGTAGAACCGCATTCACCCCTAGCTTAACGTTTGCCATGTCTTGAATTTGTATTGCTATTTTTTCTGTGAATTTATTATGTCTCCCCCCTTTATTCTTCGGTAGACCCCGCGACTACCGCCCTGACGCTGCTGACTACGACTACTACGTTGTAACAGCCCAGATTTCACAAAAATTAAAAAAAAATGTTTTCGGTGTGAATTGTTTGATTGCCTGATTTGTTTGCGGTGTTTTCATCCCCGATTTATCGATCGGCGATTATTTTTCCCCTCTTATCTCGTACCGGACGGAGACCGACCTTTTCTACCCTGAAACTCGACCTTTGCAACACCGGGTTTCACTCGGTCACCATCGCGAAAACCCGCACGAGACCAGCCGCAGCCAACAGAACGAAAATCCCCGTTTAATAATTAAACGGGTTATTTTTATAGCGCACCCGAACGTGTTCTCGGAACGATTCCAGCGCGAGGTGAACGCCTCCGGATCGACGCGCTGATCGCGTAGTTCGAAGTTTTACCCGAATCAGAGGTCCTGCGGACCCCCGGCGGTCAGAAACGTAAACACCGCGCGCGCGAGAGAAAAACCGGGATGTTTTTACAACTGCTTCCCACTGTAAACTGTAATTGCAATAACTTTTTAACCGTTGCTCCGATTAAAATGTTTCTGATATGTAACTTGACTAGAATTGCATCTAGATTGTGTTTATGTTGGTCTTGCTTGCTAATAAAAATAATAAAATATTTTTTAGGGCAACAAAGTACAAAATTCCATTTTATCGTGGGGCCCGCAATAGTTTGCCATGTTTAGGTTGGGCCTCACTTAAATTGACTAGCGTAGATAGTTTATTTTGTGCTTCACCTCTTGTCATGTTTGTGTGCTATACCATGCTTCTGTGCTTGCCATGTTAACAACCTTTGTTGATCACCTGTAGCTAAGCAACTTGGACCACCGTAAACGTGCGGTTTTTCGTCGTGTGTGACCGATACCCCACTTAAACTATTAGTAACCGTTCTCGACGATAGATCCGTATCGCGTTGCCGTGTCGTGTGATGTCTTCCTGATCTTGTGTTGCCCCGTAGGTAATAGATGCTTGCTCGTTGATTTCTTTCCAGTGTTTACCGTCTTATGTGCTTCCGCGCGTACCTTTCGGAGACGATGTGAGCTTGCGATCAACTACACCTTCGGAACCCGACTTATCAACAGGCAAGGACTATACATTACTTATGATCCATTCTATTTCAAACAGCGGTTTGCATGCTAGTCTACGATAGGTTCGATGTTTGATCCTACCACATGTTTACAGCCTCTTTCAAACTGATACAGCCATGTCCCTTCCCAGCAAACCATGTACGGCTATGTTACTATTGCTCGTTGCTCAGCCCCTACTTAGTATGCATGCTTAGGATGCTACGATGTTACCCTGTTACTTCTTGATTTGGGATATCACATTACTATATTATTGTGGATGATATGTTTATTATAGTGTTGACTATATTCGACGAAGGATGGAAGGTCTATGCTATCCCGCCGCGACGCTTTGTTCCATTCGAGTCACCTAGGATCCGAGTTCCGGGTTTTGGTTTTTAGACTGAGCGTGCCTAACCGCGTGTGGGATTTTATGGGGTCCCCTTTTCTTACCTATCTAGCTTCAAACATTTCTAGTGGTGGCCCGAGCTGATTTACCATTCGAAACCCCGTGTGTGTGCTTGGTGGATCCCCTCTCAGTTTTTAAACAACCCGGACCAGCGGAGACATGGTTTCCCTGTTGGTCCACCTTTGACCGGCGAGGGCCCGAGGCCTCACGTGAGGCGTCTCGGTAACCCAAACCCTGTTGAGACGGAAGAGTCCGATCCGAGAGCGTGGCCAGCTTTTGGATTGGGTGTCGACTCCCTGGGGGCCACCCGGATTTGTTCGTTGTTAGTTAGAGGGACCTGTCATTTCGGATCTCTCGGAAGTAAATCATCAAATGGTTGCCTATGATGGGTAGCAACTGAGAGAGATGGGCGTGCGTGCGGAGCCTTGTAATGGGCAGTGGTACACCCCTGCTGGGTTAAACCTTTTCGAGAAGTCGTGTCCATGGTTATGGACGACTTGAGACCTACTCCTTGTTCATAGACAACAACAACTGAGATAATCTTAATATAACTTGATCAACGTGTGTGTTCCTTGACTGCTTCTTCTTCGTCAGGATGCGAAGAGGAGGACAAGGATAGGATAGGTGTTATGTTTGCGTAAGTAGTTGATAGAAAGACTTGTTGGAGGCGATTCCTCATCGATTGCTTGGCTTCTTATCTTACTCTGTAGATCGTTAGCCACTTCATAAATGCTAGTGCGGCAGCAACCTCACCACTTACCCCTTCCTTACCGTAAACTACTAGTTGTCTTAGAATGACGAGTGATGAAGTCCTTGCTGGGTCAGATGACCACTATAGTTGGATGCTGAGTACCTCTGTACTCATGATACTACCCCCAAACTCTTTTCAGGGTTCTTGATCGACAACAGGTACGATGACCGATGTTTCACGTGGAGACTCGACGACGACTAGTTAGGCGGATCCCGGCGGAGGGCCTGGACCCGTGTGGTTATGGGGATCGATGTTTTTCTCTTTGCCAGTAGGCATTTGATTGTAGTCTGTACTCAGACATGTATCTTCCGCTGTCGTATTGTATTAAGGTAGTTGTATGCTGATTGTACGAGATGTTGTATCCTTGTATCTGTAATGTTGTGATATCATGTTGGAAATCCTGGCATATGGAATTGTCATATGTCGCGGTGGGACCGATATGTGCTACGTCCCCGGATCTGGATGGAAACATCTAGATCTGGAACAGTACCGCATATCGGGCCTTACATACGTCAACGACCGTACCTGTACCGTCGAGCTTCCAGGCAAGCAGAGTCATTTTACTTCCCCAGACATCGCCTATATTTTCCGTACATTTCTTGCACTAGGCATTGCTGATGCTGCTATGTTTCTTTCCTATTCAATTGCATAGCCTGTCATTGTCGCCCCTTGATGTACCTTCCTTTATCCTATGTTGCCTATTTAAATATATATATTATTCAGCAGTGAGCCATGCGCATTGTTAGTCAACTAGGATTAGATAGTGGGTCGTGATCACTTTGGGTAGTGAACGCGGAACACAAACGATTTAAACTGCTGCAACAGGTACGGTACAGAGCAGACGCCCAAGGGAACCTACAACGGCGAGACTCTCCGAGTCGCTTCAGGTTTTACTTACGAGTGGATGGACTCGTATTTCACTCTCGTCGCCGGCTCGGTAGCGTAGTACCAAGGGTATGATACGAGGATATTCCTCTTTAGTTCATTCCGCTAATGTCTCGCTCGAACCTCTTCAAGTGTACCATCGAGGGTGATTCCTCTTGGTTTCACTTAAAGGTAAGGACTCGGGTGACCCAACGGTGCCCGCGCAGGGATTGTATCGGGGCGGCAGGACATGCAGATACCATCATGGGCCTGGTCCTTGCTCGTTGGCCGTGAGATACCCTGTTGTACGAAAGTAGGGTTCTTCAAAGAGCACACGCGAGATAAGGTAAGGAGACGGTTCACCTTGTTGGTAACCGCACGAGTTGGTGGGACGACTGGGCAGGCGGCCACCGGCTCTTCTGATGGGGGTGGACCTGGCTGCTGTCGTTGTCCGCGACTCACCCGGATAGGGGCAACGATAACGGTTGTCCCGACAAAAAATAATAAAATGCTTAAATGGTTCAGGTCGATGACATGAGAGGCCGCAAAGGCCTGTACGCACTACCTTCACATGGGATTACGGTGTGGGCCCTCCGTGTTGTGGTCTCGTTCGAAAGCTCTGAAAGACGTCCATTTCAGCATTGTGGCACGGTCGGATCCGCATCCCAAAGGAGTTGTGTGGAATCCACCCTATACACAACGACCCGCAGGGCGAGGGGCGACGGCCCAAGACCCCCTTGTGCTTAGGACTTTAGACCGGCGGGGACCTCTCTGATGAGTCATAGGATGGGCCTCGGCGTGTCGGATAGCTTCGGTGGGGCATTCCCTAACAAGGTGTACGCCACCCTGGCGATCCGAGCGTGCAGGCTAAACAGTAGTGCACCCCTGCAGGTAGTTTAATCTATTTGAATAGTCGTGTCCACGGTAACAAGACGTGTTATGCTGAAGCTAGAGCCTACTACTACAAACTACTACTATTAAACTATTGGTTCCAGTTTATCTTCCTCGCAGGGAAGTCGAGGAGGGGATCTCAGAGGCAATGATAATTATTAATAATTACAACTTACTATTATACAATGTTGCAGCAACTTCTGCTGCATTGTTACTTTATGCTTTATATGAACTTTTGGCTATTATCTTCTCATGATGCAAGAACCGTCGGAATATGCTAGTCTTGGATGGGCCTAGCTTCTCTTCCTTATTATGATTTTCTGTCGTTCAATCCACTATATATAGCCTCCCCTTTCCATTTGATACAAATGCATAAATGCTTAGTTGCGGACGTAAGACTCGCTGGTATGCTAAATACTCTCCCTTGATTTTTTCCCTTTTTGTTTTTCCTGATCGGCCGCTGTAGTCGATGTTGGAGCCTTGGAGTTTAGGAGTAGAAGATACCCGGTGCTTGCTTTATTGTGGATTTCTCCCCCCCTCGACCAGGAGTAGTTCGGAGGTTCCTAGGTAGGAGGCCTCACCTTTTCGATCGTTGTTGATATTTGTGCTAGCCTTCTTAAGGAAACCTTGTATTCTTGTGTCTTTACTCAGATACTATAGCTTCCTCTAACGTTGTGCTCTCGAGCTGTTGTATTCGAGCCATCATGGCCCCTGGCTTGTATTAAACATCTTGTATTATTTTATTCGTAGAGTTGTGTTGTGATATCTTACCGTGAGTCCTTGATCTCGATCATGTACCTTGCGTGTATGATTACTGTACATGGTTCGATTTTGGGGGCGTCACACCGCCCTCGAGGAGGATCGTACTGACAACATAGGTGATTTGATTGCTCACCGTCTCGACACTAATGGCGAGAAGGGTCCTAACTATTGTGGCATCTCTACCACACTTATTGTTGAGAACCTTAACCTAGTTGTACGTGCGGATGATTGGCCTCTTCCCTTTTTATGTTTTGATCTTAATGTAATGAAGAGACATGAGTTTGTTACTAGGACTTCTTAGTTTGGATGTCTTCATTATATGATGAGGTTCGGAGAAAATACTAACCGTGAGTTTCGTATACCTGCACCACTTTTCTTTAGTTTCACTAGCAGGAACAGATGATCCTTCACCACGGTTGATCTAGATGAGTTCTTGGCTCAACAATAGTTCCACGCCCCCATGGAGGTGTTGCTCCCGATGAAGAGGAGCCAGAGAAGATTCTTCCTTCCTAGGAGGAACCCGTTGCCCAATGGGGAGAAGGGTCTTCTTCTTGGAGCGCGGAGCCTTATTCTTGGGAGGACGGCGGGATGTCGTTCTCTGCACCAGATGTCCAGCAAGACCCATGGGGTCACCACTTCTATCCAGGAGCCGGAGGGAGGTCCTGGGGGCCGCAATAGTCGAGCCCAACTTAGGCCAAATGCCCAAGCTTGGGGGAGTATGTACCCTTCTCCCCTTTCATTGTTTCATCCATGGTGTTCGCTTTAATATTTTCAGAGGTTTTGCATGTTCTTCTTGGTTCTTTCTTAATTTGCAAAAACAACAAAAATATTTCTTCTTTCTTTTCTTATCGACTAACCTTTGAAAAATCCGAAAAAAATCCTTTCTCTCTTTAGTTTGCTTTGTTTGCAGAGTTCATCTCACGTCCATGGTTGTAATTGCACCTTTTCTATATCTTTTGACGTTCGATCGTGCAAGTGACGAGGCATTAATGATGAAGATCGATGGAAGGGATGCAACAAGGAGCCGATATGAACTCTATTTGTTTCTACTTTTGTACATATGCCTGTACTTATGATCTAGAAACTAGCTTGTAGCAACATAGTTCTATGTTTAGAATGCTTTCCCAGTAGCTCATGTTTTCTTTGTGACATGTCTCAAATAGTTGGAGTGCATAATGTGTTATTGAAATGATTTGCATGCATCGCATTGTTCATGGTTTGGCATAGCTAACTGGTGTTTCCCTTAGGAGAATTTTTGGATTGACTTGGCACATGCTTACACAAGTTTATGACTAGAAGTCTATGAAGTCTTGATGATATTTTTATTTCAGAGTAGTCATATCACTTTCATGCCCGATTCAATGTTGCTTTGTCGCTATGCAAGATTATGACCGTTATTGCTCTATATTTGGTCGCTTCCCCCTCTTTTGCTAGCCATCGCACGCACTAAGCGGACTAACTGCTTGTGCACCCAAAATCCTTGAAACCAATTGCGCCATATGTGTCCACCATACCTTCATATATATGGTATTGGGCCATCCTAACGGAGACTTTCTTATACCACCTCAAAATTATTCAAATACGTACGCTTCCCTTATGTATCCGTACAAGCTCATGGATCGTTAGGGGCGATCGATATCTTCCATGCTAAAAATGGTTTACTCCTTGACAAAGTTTAATCTAGTTAAATTTATGAGGCAGAGGCCGGTCTGGAGAATGCCCAATTCTCATTTCTTTCAAAATTTATAAAAAAACTTACACTTTCCCCTCCATACTTGAGACGGAATGAAATGGAACTTATGTTGGCCAAAGACTATTGATGATAGGTGGAAGGAGATTTACAATCTTTCCTTCCATACTTGAGGCAGGATGAAGGGCACCACACAATCATTGTTGGCCATAGACATCTACAATTGATGGATCGGGAACACAAGTGTATGTGTATTTCAAAAAGCATGGGAACCGCCATTAATATGGTTGGTATGGAAGATATTGAAAACCTTTACTGTTACCATTGACTGGAAAGTTACAATCCCAAAAGCATTTTATCTCTGTTTTCAAAACCACGAGCTCTGGTACTTGTTTAGTCTTTACTTCCAGCCACGGGTTTTCAAACTTGACATAAAATCCACGGTTCGAGAGTCTCCACCTTCTTCCTCCAAAGCACCAACTATTGAGGGCATAATTGTCATTCTTAGTGTAATGTGCATTATACAAAAGTACCACATTGTCTTCAGCCAGGTGGAATAAACTCTGCATCACCTCTTCTGGAGCTGCCCTTTTGCTGCTGAATGCTGGGATTTTTTTTGTTCCACCAGAACTAGCAATTCATCTATCTTGGAGGCTTTTGATGACATCAAACAGAAGCTAGGTGTCCCCTTCTTCATGGAGATCATCATCACTGCTGCCTGGGCTATTTGGATGGCTAGAAATGATAAAATCTTCAGAAATAGGAACCCTTCCATGTTGCACTAGAACGAGCACTATTTCTCTAAGCTTAAACTTTTGAGATATACAATCAAGGCGAAATATGCCGAGTCATTCAAAGAATGGCTTGACAATGTAATTTAATTTTCTTTCTTTCTTTTGCTTAGCTCAATCCATGTAATTTTCTTTGTACTTTGTTACCAGTTAATAATTTAAAAGCTGCAGTGGGAGGAGTTTTGGGACACAAAATGGCCCATTTCGGGTCCAGTTTTTCGGGTGGGTTAGAATCCAAAGATAAGAGGGGAATTCGGGTGTCCAGCTAACAGCGCACGCAATATTTTATAAATACGCCTCTACAGTTATACCGGCGACTATGCCTGGCGCCTCCGACCGTTTACCTACCCGACGAAGTCAGACTCGCACAAAATTGAAAACACCGCCTCAAGCATTGAACTAACGTCTTGTACATCGTTTAACGCCAAAAGTGAACGTCCAGCACCTCCCGATGAAATAACCCATTTTAATATAAATGGGGGTTTTCGCACCGATGGTGATGGCTGGTCTTGTGCCGGAGGTCGCGAAGGTGATCGGGTGATTTTTCCGGTGCCGCAATGAGGTCGTGTGTCGGGGTGGCAAGGGTCGGTCTCCGTCCGGTATGAGATAAAAGGGGGAAATATAATCAGCGATCGATAAATCAGGGACGAAAACACCGCAAACAAATCAGACAATCAACCAATTCACGCAGATTTTTTTTTATTTTAGTGAAAATCTGGGCTGTTACAATACAACCACCAACAAGGGATCTCGTCCCGAGATCCAGGACGATCCGGGGGAGAGGGGAAGGGGGAAAGAAGACAGTCGACGATCTTCAACACCACCAACAAGGGACTCTGCTCCATGTCGATGACGAACTTCCGTCGAGAAACCTTCCGCAGAGAGACGGAAACGTCGGAGAACGAAACCATCGGGAGATCAAGAGAAAGAACGATAGTTGAAAGTGACGATCAAGGAAAGAATTCTTACTGAAATTGTGAGGATACTGGGCAAGAGGACTGAAGTCAGCAGACGACCAAGATGTTTACCCAGAGTCGGAAGAACTAAAGGTACTACAGAATTTCCCAAACCTAAGATCGGAATCGAGACAATACGCTGCAAACAAGGCATTGTAACGGTTCTGAAACACCAGTTACTCAAGATCCTAGAGTTGAAGGGGATAAGGCGAGAGTAAAACACTTACGACACTTTTCCTGACCAGAGCAAGGGTAAGGAGTAAAAACAATCCTACTCTCCGATAACTAACTTAGTAACTACAAAATAGTTTTTGTCTAGACTCGACTTCGGCCAGAGAGGGGATCCTACAGTCGGTAAGGCTCTGATACCAAGTTGTAAGGCCCGATATGCGGTACTATTCCAGATTTAGATGTTTCCATCAAGATCTGGGGACGAAGCACATATCGGTCCCACCGCGACATATGATAATGTCATATGCCCCGGATTTCCAACATGATACACAACATTACATCTACAAGGATAGAAAATCTCATACAATTGGCATACAACTGCCTTAATTACATTCCATCAGTGGAAGATATATGTCTGGGTACAGGCTACAACAAAATGCCTACTTGCAAAGGTAACACACACCATTCACGTAACCACACGGGTCCAGGCTCTCCGTCGGGATCCGCCTAACTAGTCGTCGTCGAGTCTCCATGTGAAATGTCAATCACCATATCTATTGTCGATCAGGGACACTAAAAATAGTTTGGGGGTAGTGTCATGAGTACAGAAGTACTCAGCATCGAACTGTAGTGGTCAATTGTCCCAGCAAGGACTTCATCACTCGTCATTCTAGGATAACTAGTAGTTTACGGCAAGGATGAGGTAAGTGGTGAGGTTGCTGCCGCACTAGCATTTATGAAGTGGCTAACGATCTATAGAGTAAGATAAGAAGCCAAGCATTCAATGAGGAATCACCTCCAACAAGTCTTGCTATTAGCTACTTACGCAAACATAACACCTCTCATATCCTTGTCCTCCCCTTCGCATCCCGACGAAGAAGAAGCAGTCAAGGCACACACACATTGATCAAGTTGTTAAGATTATCTCAGTTGTTGTTGTCTATGAACAAGGAGTAGGTCTCATCTCGTCCATAACCGTGGACACGGCTTCTCGAAAAGATTTAACCCTATAGGGGTGTACCAACTACCCATTACAAGGCTCCGCACGCATGCCCATCTCTTAGTCAGGCCCGTTAAAGACACTCATTGAAGAGTTGTTCCGAGAGATCGGGTACGACAGGTACCTCTAACTAACAACGCACAAATCCGGGTGGCCCTCGGTGAGTCGACATCCAACTCAAAAGCCGGTCGCGCTCTCGAATCAGTCTCTACCGTCTGGATGAGGTCGGGATGGCTAACCCTCGCTCGGGCAGGCACCCCTAGCTCCCTGAGATGGACCAATAGGATATACCATCCCACGGGCCCGATTTGTTTTAAATGCACTGGCTGTAGACCAGTTACGCACACGGTTCCTCAAATGGTAAAATCAGGTTGGGCCACCACTAGAAATGTTTGTAGCTAGATAGGTAATACAAGGGGACCCCATAGTATCCTACACGCGGTTAGGCACGCTCGTCAAGAGACACAATACCCGGTACTCGGGACCTAGGTGACTCGAACGGAACAACGCATCGGGGCGGGATAGCTGTAACAGCCCATGTGCAATAAATTGAAAACACCATGAGATTGTATTTTGTCTGTTGACTATGTAACTTGGCATGATGCTAAACTTTATAATTTCATGTGGTGATTTAAATTTGCATGGGGATTGGAGCCCATTTGGGTTGTTTGTTTTGGCATCCAAAGTGGCTCAAGAAGGGTGTTGGAGGATTTTTCCTTGTTGGGTGCTTGCTCTACTTGACCCCAAACTTGGCCTAGCCATTTCTCTTGATGTGGCAAGGGTTTTAAAATCCTCAAGGTATTTTTGCCAACATCAAAAACAAAGGCTCTAGTTCAAAGTGGTTTTGAAATTCAAAATGAGCTCACATTTTTGTTGTTGCCAAAAAAATGCCCAAACCATTTTAGGAATTGAGGATTAATGCAAGGTTCAAGATTATCAAGTTTATGGAATTTTTGCACCTTGTGTTCTCCTCCTCAAAAGTCCACAAGCACCTTTTCTATTTAATTTTAAATAGGAAATGGTATTGTTTTTCTGTGGCAATTTTTCCTTGCTTCTAAAATTGCCCAACCCATTTTTGGGTGATCAAGTGTGCCTCAAGGGTTTAAATATATATTTTTTATATATATATTTTTCCCTTTTTCTTTTATCCTTTTTCTTTTTCTTTTCCTGCTGGTTTTTCTGTTCTAGAATAGCTGGGCCTCCTTCCCTTTTCCTCCCAGCCGGCCAGGCCAGGCCAGGCCCATCTGGGCCGTCTCCTCCTCAGCCCGCCTGGACGAAGGGGTACGCACCTTTCTTCCTTATCTTTCCAGCGCGACACTCCTTTTCCCCTCCCTCTCTCTCGCAGCGAGCTGCCACGGCGGCAGTGGAGCCCCAGGTCCAGGGAGAGGCGATCCCCTCCTTTTAAGCGCTGCGAGAGGACCCCTGGGAACCCTATGATCCATTCCCCTTCGCCCCCTTCTCCCGCCGCCGCCGCCATGAGGGTCTCGCAGCTCCCCTGTTCTTCAATGGCCGCCGGGTGGTTCCGGTGAATTCGTCGAGGTCCGTCACCGTCTTCGATCGGGAGCTCGTGCAACGCGTCTCCAGCTTCGTCCTCGTCCTCCCCGACCCGTGGATTCGCCGTAGGAGCAAGGTGACCCGCGACTTCCTCTTCTTCTTCCACGGGCCGCCTCCGTCTCCGACGCCGAGAAGATCGACTCCTTCCCCTCTAGGACAGCGAGCCCGACTCCAACCTCCCCGCTGTGAGGCTCCTTGTTCTTCCCCGCCTCGTGTTCTCTCTCGTTAGATGGTTAGGATCGAGCGTAGCAGAGATGCCGCCGCGTGCGTGTTGGCGTGCCCGCGTGTGGACGCCCGTGTTCCAATTCGCGTCACCGTTGAGAGGGAGCAGCAACCCGCGTGCTCTGCGTGCGGCCAGAGCATGCGCAGAGCAGCCGGAAGCCGTGCGCGTCTCCAAGCCGTCGCCTTTTTCATCTTCAGAACGGTTGCGCCGCCCCCTTTTCCGGCGAGACTGGCGTCACCGCCGTATGACCTACGACCCGTTGCCATGGTGCTATGTGCTCCTGGATGTCCCGTCTAGCGAACCCCGGCGTTAGTTGGACGAACACCTCCCCGTAGCGGATGCGAGGGTCGCCGGAAGTCGTGGCTGCGCAAGTGCTGACTGAACTTCAGATGCAGTTTCAGTGTGCAGCTTCAGATCCACCAGGGTCTCCTTATTTTGTTCGCAAGCCTTCCGTAGCCACGAGTGGAGCAGCAGCAGAGTGGATAGCGAGCTGGACTGCAAGGGGGAGGTCGCGGGTTCGAATCCCGCCGGGCGCTAGCTCCCCCCCCCTTTTTTTTTGCCTTGCCCTGCGAGAGAGTGGCTCGGCCCACAGGGGGCTGCTGGGTCAGCCCAGCAGTCCACCGGATGAGGCAGCCCAAGTGAACTACTGATCATCATGGTGAGGTGCACTTTTGCAATTGTCCCCTCTGTGAATTAGAGCTTGGCCAATTTTGCAGTCTGCCCCCTGTAAATCTTTGATTTCTTGTCAGCTTGATCATTTTTGAAACTGCTCATGCCATATATGGATTTTGGGTAGTTTTGCACAAGGAGTTGCATGGTGATGATGATTTAATCATTTGAACCTTTTTCAAAATTCATGTGGTGCAATTTTACACTCAGCCCCCTGAACTTCAGTTGAATTTGCAACTGCCCTTGCAAATTCAAATTGAGTCATATCATATATGTTTTTGGGGTACTTTTCTGCAAGGATTTCAATGGTGAGGTTCTCATGATGTTTTGTGCAACTCCTGAGTTCAAAGTGTGTTCACCTGGTCCAGAAGCATTCAGATCCTTCTGCCTGCAACATTTCAACTTCACTGCATTTGAAATGTTGATCATCTGATCTCTTCAATCTTGTTTCATGTCATCTTCTTTCTTCAAGTCATCCTCAACATATTGTCATATGTGATGTGGCTGATTTCCAACAGTTGATGCACCTTCTTGAGTGTCAAGTTCACCGACACTACTCCGTCTCCGGAATCATTGTTTTACTTTCATGTTATTTAAATTCTTGTAATGCTTTGTTGATCATGTCATGTTATTATGTTACTTACACCTAAATTAAGGCTCAGACCAAAGCCATTACAATGTAAATAAAATGCATGTGAAAGTGATGACTTGTCGTCATCACCTTCATTTAAACTTGACTAGGCAGGGTCATATCATGTAAATAAAACCTGAACATGCCATCCTTGTTTGAGTTTGCGTCAGTTGCTTACTTGTGTGTTTTCCTTGCCGGTATCCTTACGTTAGCACCCGAGACTGACGAGGAGACTTACGTGGAGCTGTCCGACACCGAGCCTGAGGGTACCGTGGGTGCTTCTTCGACTACCTTACCAGGCAATGGGGAGATCTGTGTCATTACTTTATAACTTTCTGCTCATGCCTAGCTGTAGACCTAGAATGTTGTTGCTTGATCCCATCTACTTTATATGCATGTTTAAACCCATACAGCCATGGTCCCCACATCCCAGCAAACCATTGTACTGCTAAGTTACCGCTGCTCAGCCATTGCTTAGTATGGATAGAAAACCTGTTGCTTACCTTATATATTTATTGTTGCGATATCATGTTATAAAAGAAGTTGGTTGATATTTATTATTGTTAAATGATGTTAATTTATATTCGACAAAAGGTGGAAGGCTGGACTATTCTTGTCTGGTGCTTTGTTCCATTTGAGTCACCTCGACCCGAGTTCCGGGTATTGTGTTTCTTGACGAGCGTGCCTAATCGTGTGTGGGGTTTTATGGGGCCCCCTTGTCTTACCTACCTAGCTTTGTACATTCTAGTGGTGCCCCGAGCTGATTTACATTGGCAACGTGTGTGTGCTGGTTGGATCCCCAGTTTTTTCCAAACCAAACCAGGGCCAGGAGGACATAGTTTCTTGGCTGGCCCAAATAGACCGGCTGAGGACCCGGTCTCATAGGAGAACTAACCGGTAATCCAAACCCGAGTTATACGGTAGAGTCCGATTCGAGAGCGGGGCCAGCTTTTGAATTGGGTGTCGACTCACCGGGGGCCACCCGGAGTGTGCGTTGTTAGCTAGAGGGGCTCTGACGTTCCGGAGTTTCAGGCGCTTACCTAGCCAAGTGGAAACCGGGCGTACATACGACGTCTATAATGGACAGTTGGTACACCCCTGCAGGGTAAATCTTTTCGAAAAGCCGTGTCCGCGGTTATGGACTACTTGAGACCTACTCCTTGTTCATAGAATAACATCAAATACAATCATGCTATAAAACTTGACAAACCGTGTGCGTGCCTTGGTTGTCTTTCTTCGTCCAGGGGGACCGAGAGGGAAACGAGGTTGTGTTATGTTTGCGTAAGTAGGTGAATAGCCGACTTATGACACGTTGTCAACGTTACTTCTTGGATCTCATCTCTATTCTGATAGAACGTGTAGCCACCATATATGCTAGTACGGCTGCAACCTGTCTATGTCTTTACCTTTCCTGTAGCGTTAGTTATTCCGTAATGAAATGTTCTCACCCCCGTTTACATTTTTGTCTTTACCGCTTTGCCTGATCGGCCGCTGCAGTGGACTACTACCTTGACCCTAGCACCGGACGTTACTTCGTGGAGGTGCCCCCGGAGGATGACGACGAGTACGAGTACCTCGACCAGTAGGATCTTATAGTTGGGTTCAGACGTTCCCGTGGGTGGATATTTATGTGTAGCCCTCTCTAGGGCAATTTGGATCTTGACCGTACCCGGTCCCTTTTATGCTTTCGCTTGATGTATTGATGAGTTGTACTCATGATTATGTTATATTGTTAGGCAGTGGCGTTGTATGCCCTGCTCTATTTATCTTTCTGTACGTATTTCTATTCTTGTAGAGTTGTGTTTTATATACCTGTTGTCGACAATCCGGTAGCGACACGAGTGCGAGTGTCGTGCGCCGGTGGCGTTTGATACCCTTCTAACTCCGACCGGACGCGAAAGCGACTAGTTAGAGTTAGAACCACATAAGGGGCCTTACAACTTGGTATCAGAGCAGGACTGACTGTAGGACCCTTACTGGCCGAAGTTGAGTCTAGAAACTATTTTGGTAGTTATATAGGAAAAATTTCGAAGAGTAGGACCTCTTTCTGTTTTCTCCTTATCCCACCCTCCCACCCCTTTTTCCGTGAGGAAGTGAAACGATGTTTTGTCTCTGCAACTTATCCCCTTTCAAAACAATCTAGGTTCTCGTTTACATGAGGCTCCGATTCCTCTATAATTTTTTGCTAGCGACGAGATGTGTTGGCGTCTTTGAGACCACTAAGCCACCACTTGGGGTTGACTGCTCTACCTCGCTTACGGCGTACCCCAGGTGAAACGTCCATACAGGATTGGCGGGCATCCTATGGTAATATGGATGTGGTGTCTTTCCCCTATGGACGACCGTGATGGCGGGCCGCTCAGGGCAGATGTCTCATTGTTCAGGTTTCCAACCGCTCGTATATATTGTTGTGTGCTCGCTAGCAGATTATTATCTTGGATTCGGATGATCTTGGTTTGGGAATTCCAGTAGCATCTAGATATCGACTTTCCGGGTTAACCTTGGTGGAATTTCAGCCTTCGGCTTTCTCATACCTCGTGAGGAAGTTTTGTTGTCAATATTGCTTTAACTTCTGGTTACTTCAATGATTCGATCATGTTCTCATAAGTGTTCCTGTATACAGGATGCCAAGAGCGAACATGCCGCCGCCAGAGAACCCTATCCTTGGGGAGGCTGTAGCCGCAGTAGCTCAGGGCACAGCTGCGATCCTTCAGATGCTGCAGAACCAGGGTGCTCAGAGGAATGATCGACCACAGTACACCACACTTCAGCAGTTCCTTGCGATCAGCCCCCCTAGGTTCTCCGAGGCTCGAGACCCGCTAGAGGCGGATGACTGGATCGCAGAGATCAAGAAGCACTTCAGTGCCAACGCCGTCAGACCCGTCGACTACGTCACCTTCGCCTCCTTCCAGCTTCAGGGTGCCGCAGGCAGTTGGTTCTCGACGTACAAGGCCAACAAGGGTGATGCAGAGATCACGTGGGAGGACTTCGTCAGGGATTTCAGAGCTGCTCACATTCCCAGTGGACTGATCGAGAGGAAGCGCGAGGAGTTCTTAGCTCTGAGGCAGGGGGACAGGTCTGTGCAGGAGTATAACCTGGCCTTCGTCAGGCTTTCCAGGTACGCTCCAGAGGAGGTCTCGTCAGAGGCCAAGCGCATTGCCAGGTTCCGCGGGGGTCTTACCACGGACATCAAGTATGCGCTCACCTTGTCCACGCCAAGCCTGTTCTCAGAGTTCGTCGACCAGGCTATCAGACAGGAGTCAGCTGAGGCAGAGCGTTCCGCAGAGAAGAGGAAGCAGAGAGAGCATAGTTCAGCAGTGATGGTCCACAAGAAGGCCAAGTCCTGGGTTACAGAGCCACAGCCTCAGCCGCAGCGTCAGCAGTTTCAGCAGAGGGGTGCAGTTGTCCGCACTTTTGCCCGCCCTCCCGTCCCAGTGCAACACGGACCTCGCTCTACTCCACCCTCCGCGAGGCCGCCTGCTCCACAGGGCCAGCCCAGGCCAGAGATCACGTGCTTCAAGTGTGGCAAGCCGGGGCACAAGTCTCCGCAGTGCACCGACCCTCGTTACGCACGACTGCCTCCGCACCACCTCGCTCTACACCGAGCAACGCGATGGTGCGGGCCCAGCCAGCGCTCCGTGTGAACAACGTGACCGTCGCAGAGGCCCAACAGTCGTCTGAGATTGTGCTTGGTAGGTTTCTTGTATGTTCGGTTCCAGCATCAGTTTTGTTCGATTCCGGAGCTTCCCATTCCTTCATGTCCGATGCTTTTGCCAGTTCACTTGACCTTCCGCGTGAGAGGTTGCCTGTACCTCTAGCAATTGCTTCTCCAGGTTCGAGGATGCAGTCAGCGGGCAGTATCCCAGATGTGCAGATTTGTATCCAAGGAGCCATCTTTTTCTCGTCTCTGATTGTCTTGCCCCGTTCAGACATTGATGTCATTTTGGGCATGGATTGGCTTGTCAAGTACAAGGCCAAGATTGATTGTCCGTCCAAAACCGTGTTACTGACGCGCGATTCAGGCGCAGAGATTTGGTACACTTGTGGCTCGACAGTGGGATCAGCACAGTTGTACGCTCTGAACGCTGGAGTTGCTCCATTGATCGAGGAGGTCAGAGTTGTTCGAGAGTTCCCAGATGTCTTTCTAGAGGAGTTGCCAGGTATTCCACCTGTGCGTGCTATTGAGTTCGTGATTGAGCTGGAACCTGGTACATAGCCGATATCTCGGCAGCCATACAAGATGTTCCCGGAAGAGCTGATTGAGTTGAAAGAGCAGCTGGTGAAGCTTGAGAAGGATGGGCTCATTCGTCCGAGCACTTCCCCTTGGGGTGCCCCGTGTCTTTTTGTGAAGAATAAAGATGGTACTAGCCGGTTGGTTCAAGACTACCGTGGTATCAACAAGAAGACGATCAAAAACAAGTACCCTTTGCCCAACATCAATGACTTATTTGAGCAGTTGCATGGAGCAAAGGTGTTTTCAAAGCTTGATTTAAAGATGGGGTACCACCAGATTCGTGTCCGTGAGGAGGACATTCCCAAGACAGCCTTCCGCACTCGTTATGGACTGTACGAGTTTACGGTCATGACGTTTGGCTTTTCAAACGCACCTCCGACGTTCATGAGGGCCATGAACTATCTGTTCCAGGAGTGGCTAGATGTGTTCGTCCTCCTCTACCTCGACGACATCCTTGTCTTTTCCAAGTCAGAGGCTGAACATGAGGAGCATCTCAGATTGGTGTTGCAGAAGTTGAGAGATCACCAGTTTTATGCCAAGTTCTCCAAGTGTGAGTTTTGGCTCAATAAGGTCAACTTCCTTGGCCATGTCATTTCCTCAGAGGGCATTGCCGTTGACCCAGACAGAGTCCGGACGATTCAAGATTGGACTCCGCCGAAGAATGTCAAGCAGCTGAGGAGTTTTCTCGGACTTGCCAGCTATTGCAGGAAGTTTGTCGAGAATTTCTCCAAGATAGCAAAGCCGATGACGGAGTTGTTGTGCAAGGGCAAGAAGTACTTTTGGTCACAGGCTTGCCAGGCAGCTTTTGATGAGTTGAAGCTCAGGCTGACCACAGCTCCGATCCTTACACCACCAGACGAGTCACAGCCGTTTCAAGTTTTCTGTGACGCCTCGTTGAATGGCCTTGGCGGAGTGTTGATGCAGGGAAATAATATTGTGGCTTACACCTCCAGACAGTTGAAGAAGGCTGAGAGGAACTATCCGACACAAGATCTTGAGCTGGCTGCAGTGATTCATGCGTTGGTTACTTGGCGACACCTCCTCCTAGGGAGGAAGGTTGATGTGTTCACCGATCACAAAAGCTTAAAGTACTTGTTCACGCAGCCTAACCTGAACTTGAGGCAAAGGAGGTGGCTCGAGTCTATTACTGAGTACTCCGTGGATATTCAGTATACGCCTGGCAAGGCGAATGTCATAGTTGATGCGTTGAGCCGCAAGGGTGATTGCAACAGTGTCCAGGTGCAGAAGATACACCATGATTTGTGTGAGGCATTTCGAAGGCTCAATCTCGAGCTAGTTCCAGCAGGTTATCTAGCCAACCTTGTGGTAGAGCCCACTATCCGTGAGAAGATTCGTGAAGCTCAGTCTGGTAGCTTGATGATTCAGAAAGTCAAGCGGGGTATTGCCGCCTCAGTTTCGAAGTACGGTTGCTTTTCAGTGCATAATGACGGCACCGTGATGTTTGATGAGAGAGTTGTTGTTCCAAAAGAAGGGGGTCTTAGAGAGGTCATCTTGAAGGAAGCCCATGACTCAAAACTGTCTATCCACCCTGGTAGCACCAAGATGTATCAGGACCTCAAGCAGAGCTTTTTGTGGACTCGTATGAAGCGGGATGTTGCCCGTTTTGTCTCCCAGTGTGATGTGTGCAGGCGAGTGAAAGCACAGCATCAGAAGCCTGCAGGGCTACTGCAGCCAATTGAAATTCCAGAGTGGAAATGGGATCACATTGAGATGGATTTCATCACAGGTTTTCCTCTGTCGCAGAAGAAGAACAATGCCATCTTTGTCGTCATTGACAATCTCTCCAAAGTTGCCCACTTCTTCCCGGTGAAGGACTCCATTTCAGCAGCTCAGTTGGCAGATTTGTACACCGCAAGAGTTGTATCTTTGCATGGAATTCCCAAGAAGATCAGTTCAGATAGAGGCAGCCTTTTCACCTCCAAGTTCTGGCAGGCCTTCCAAAAGGCGATTGGTACGAAGGTGTTTTTCAGTACCGCTTATCACCCTCAGACAAGTGGGCAGGTTGAGCGTGTGAATCAAATTCTCGATGACATGTTGAGGGCATGTGTGATCTCGTTTGGCATGAAGTGGGAAGAGTGCTTGCCGTATGCTGAGTTCTCTTACAACAACAGCTATCAGGCAAGTCTGCAAGCAGCGCCGTTTGAAGTCTTGTATGGCCGCAAGTGCAGGACACCTTTGAACTGGTTCGAGACAGGTGAGAGGCAGCTGTTCGGTCCAGATGTGATCCAAGAGGCAGAGGACACAGTGATGATTGTCCGAGAGCACCTAAAGGCAGCACAGTCTAGGCAGAAGGCTTATTATGACAAAAGGCACCGTGGTGTAGCATTTCAGGTTGGCGATTGGGCGTACCTGAGAGTGTCTCCGTTGAGGGGAACTCACCGCTTTGGTATCAAGGGAAAGCTCGCTCCAAGATTTGTCGGACCTTTCCGCATCCTTGAGACTAGAGGACCTCTTGCGTTCCGCCTCGAGCTTCCAGACAGCTTGGCTATGGTGCATGATGTGTTCCACCTATCTCAGTTGAAGAAGTGTTTCAAACAGCCAGAGCAAGCAGTGGACTTGGGCGAGATCCAGCTCAGTGCGGATCTTTCTTACTCAGAGCGTCCAGTCCATGTTCTTGACTCATCCGAGCGCAAGACTCGCAACAAGACCGTCAAGTTCCTCAAGGTGTAGTGGGCACATCACTCGGAGAAGGAGGCAACGTGGGAGCGTGAAGATCATCTCCGTTCTGAGTATCCCGAGCTTTTTCATGCTTAGATCTCGGGACGAGATCCTGTGTTGGTAGGGGAGAGCTGTAACAGCCCATGTGCAATAAATTGAAAACACCATGAGATTGTATTTTGTCTGTTGACTATGTAACTTGGCATGATGCTAAACTTTATAATTTCATGTGGTGATTTAAATTTGCATGGGGATTGGAGCCCATTTGGGTTGTTTGTTTTGGCATCCAAAGTGGCTCAAGAAGGGTGTTGGAGGATTTTTCCTTGTTGGGTGCTTTCTCTACTTGACCCCAAACTTGGCCTAGCCATTTCTCTTGATGTGGCAAGGGTTTTAAAATCCTCAAGGTATATCAAAAACAAAGGCTCTAGTTCAAAGTGGTTTTGAAATTCAAAATGATCTCACATTTTTGTTGTTGCCAAAAAAATGCCCAAACCATTTTAGGAATTGAGGATTAATGCAAGGTTCAAGATTATCAAGTTTATGGAATTTTTGCACCTTGTGTTCTCCTCCTCAAAAGTCCACAAGCACCTTTTCTATTTAATTTTAAATAGGAAATGGCATTGTTTTTCTGTGGCAATTTTTCCTTGCTTCTAAAATTGCCCAACCCATTTTTGGGTGATCAAGTGTGCCTCAAGGGTTTAAATATATATTTTTTTATATGTTTTTTCCCTTTTTCTTTTATCCTTTTTCTTTTTCTTTTCCTGCTGTTTTTTCTGTTCTGGAATAGCTGGGCCTCCTTCCCTTTTCCTCCCAGCCGGCCAGGCCAGGCCAGGCCCATCTGGGCCGTCTCCTCCTCAGCCCGCCTGGAAGAAGGGGTACGCACCTGTCTTCCTCCTCTTTCCAGCGCGACACTCCTTTTCCCCTCCCTCTCTCTCGCAGCGAGCTGCCACGGCGGCAGTGGAGCCCCAGGTCCAGGGAGAGGCGATCCCCTCCTTTTAAGAGCTGCGAGAGGACCCCCGGGAACCCTAGGATCCATTCCCCTTCGCCCCCTTCTCCCGCCGCCGCTGCCATGAGGGTCTCGCAGCTCCCCTGTTCTTCAATGGCCGCCGGGTGGTTCCGGTGCATTTGTCGAGGTCCGTCACCGTCTTCGATCGGGAGCTCGTGCAGCGCGTCTCCAGCTTCGTCCTCGTCCTCCCCGACCCGTGGATTCGCCGTAGGAGCAAGGCGACCCGCGACTTCCTCCTCTTCTTCCACGGGCCGCCTCCGTCTCCGACGCCGAGCAGATCGACTCCTTCCCCTCCAGGACAGCGAGCCCGACTCCAACCTCCCCGCTGTGAGGCTCCTTGTTCTTCCCCGCCTCGTGTTCTCTCTCGTTAGATGGTTAGGATCGAGCGTAGCAGAGACGCCGCCGCGTGCGTGTTTGCGTGCCCGCGTGTGGACGCCCTTGTTCCAATTCGCGTCACCGTTGAGCGGGAGCAGCAACCCGCGTGTTCTGCGTGCGGCCAGAGCATGCGCAGAGCAGCCGGAAGCCGTCCGCGTCTCCAAGCCGTCGCCTTTTTCATCTTCAGAACGGTTGCGCCGCCCCCTTTTCCGGCGAGACTGGCGTCACCGCTGTATGACCTACGACCCATTGCCATGGTGCTATGTGCTCCTGGATGTCCCGTCTAGCGAACCCGGCGTTAGTTGGACGAACACCTCCCCGTAGCGGATGCGAGGGTCGCCGGAAGTCGTGGCTGCGCAAGTGCTGACTGAACTTCAGATGCAGTTTCAGTGTGCAGCTTCAGATCCACCAGGGTCTCCTTATTTTGTTCGCAAGCCTTCCGTAGCCACGAGTGGAGCAGTAGCAGAGTGGCTAGCGAGCTAGACTGCAAGCGGGAGGTCGCGGGTTCGAATCCCGCCTGGCGCTAGCTCCCCCCCCCCTCGTTTTCTATTTTTTTGCCTTGCCCTGCGAGAGAGTGGCTCGGCCCACAGGGGGCTGCTGGGTCAGCCCAGCAGGCCACCGGAGGAGGCAGCCCAAGTGGCCAAGCCCTCCTTTCTTTTTTTATTTATTGTTTTCTTTTTTTTGTTTTAATTCTTTTCTGGTTCAAATTCAATTTGAATTTGAATTTCAAATTCAAATCTGAATTTGTCCATGTTGTCAAACAGGGGCATCCCATATATGAACTTGGGGTAGTTTGAACTACTGATCATCATGGTGAGGTGCACTTTTGCAATTGGCCCCTCTGTGAATTAGAGCTTGGAAAATTTTGTAGTCTGCCCCCTGTAAATCTTTAATTTCTTGTCAGCTTGATCATTTTTGCAACTTCTCATGCCATATATGGATTTTGGGTAGTTTTGCACAAGGAGTTGCATGGTGATGATGATTTAATCATTTGAACGTTTTTCAAAATTCATGTGGTGCAATTTTACACTCAGCCCCCTGAACTTCAGTTGGATTTGAAACTGCCCTTGCAAATTCAAATTGAGTCATATCATATATGTTTTTGGGGTACTTTTCTGCAAGGATTTCAATGGTGAGGTTGTCATGATGTTTTGTGCAACTCCTGAGTTCAAAGTGTGTTCACCTGGTCCAGAAGCATTCAGATCCTTCTGCCTGCAACATTTCAACTTCAGTGCATTTGAAATGTTGATCATCTGATCTCTTCAATCTTGTTTCATGTCATCTTCTTTCTTCAAGTCATCCTCAACATATTGTCATATGTGATGTGGCTGATTTCCAACAGTTGATGCACCTTCTTGAGTGTCAAGTTCACCGACACTACTCCGTCTCCGGAATCATTGTTTTACTTTCATGTTATTTAAATTCTTGTAATGCTTTGTTGATCATGTCATGTTATTATGTTACTTACACCTAAATTAAGGCTCAGACCAAAGCCATTACAATGTAAATAAAATGCATGTGAAAGTGATGACTTGTCGTCATCACCTTCATTTAAACTTGACTAGGCAGGGTCATATCATGTAAATAAAACCTGAACATGCCATCCTTGTTTGAGTTTGCGTCAGTTGCTTACTTGTGTGTTTTCCTTGCCGGTATCCTTACGTTAGCACCCGAGACTGACGAGGAGACTTACGTGGAGCTGTCCGACACCGAGCCCGAGGGTACCGTGGGTGCTTCTTCGACTACCTTACCAGGCAAGGGGGAGATCTGTGTCATTACTTTATAACTTTCTGCTCATGCCTAGTTGTAGACCTAGAACGTTGTTGCTTGATCCCATCTACCTTATATGCCATGTTTAAACCCATACAGCCATGGTCCCCACATCCTAGCAAACCATTGTACTGCTAAGTTACCGCTGCTCAGCCATTGCTTAGTATGGATAGAAAACCTGCTGCTTACCTTATATATTTATGGTTGGGATATCATGTTATAAAAGAAGTTGGTTGATATTTATTATTGTTAAATGATGTTAATGTATATTCGACAAAAGGTGGAAGGCTGGACTATTCCCGTCTGGTGCTTTGTTCCATTTGAGTCACCTAGGACCCGAGTTCCGGGTATTGTTTTTCTTGACGAGCGTGCCTAATCGTGTGTGGGGTTTTATGGGGCCCCCTTGTCTTACCTACCTAGCTTCGTACATTCTAGTGGTGGCCCGAGCTGATTTACATTGGCAACGTGTGTGTGCTGGTTGGATCCCCAGTTGTTTCCAAACAAAACCAGGGCCAGGAGGACATAGTTTCTTGGCTGGCCCAAATAGACCGGCTGAGGACCCGGTCTCATAGGAGAACTAACCGGTAATCCAAACCCGAGTTATATGGTAGTGTCCGATTCGAGAGCGTGGCCAGCTTTTGAATTGGGTGTCGACTCACCGGGGGCCACCCGGAGTGTGCGTTGTTAGTTAGAGGGGCTCTGACGTTCCGGAGTTTCAGGCGCTTACCTAGCCAAGTGGAAACCGGGTGTACATACGACGTCTATAATTGACAGTTGGTACACCCCTGCAGGGTAAATCTTTTCGAAAAGCCGTGTCCGCGGTTATGGACTACTTGAGACCTACTCCTTGTTCATAGAATAACATCAAATACAATCATGCTATAAAACTTGACAAACCGTGTGCGTGCCTTGGTTGTCTTTCTTCGTCCAGGGGGACCGAGAGGGAAACGAGGTTGTGTTATGTTTGCGTAAGTAGGTGAATAGCCGACTTATGACACGTTGTCAACGTTACTTCTTGGATCTCATCTCTATTCTGATAGAACGTGTAGCCACCATATATGCTAGTACGGCTGCAACCTGTCTATGTCTTTACCTTTCCTATAGCGTTAGTTATTCCGTAATGATATGTTCTCACCCCCGTTTACATTTTTGTCTTTACCGCTTTGCCTGATCGACCGCTGCAGTGGACTACTACCTCGACCCTAGCACCGGACGTTACTTCGTGGAGGTGCCCCCGGAGGATGACGACGAGTACGAGTACCTCGACCAGTAGGATCTTATAGTTGGGTTCAGACGTTCCCGTGGGTGGATATTTATGTGTAGCCCTCTCTAGGGAAATTTGGATCTTGACCGTACCCGGTCCCTTTTATGCTTCCGCTTGATGTATTGATGAGTTGTACTGATGATGATGTTATATTGTTAGGAAGTGGCGTTGTATGCCCTCCTCTATTTATCTTTCTATACGTATTTCTATTCTTGTAGAGTTGTGCTTTATATACCTGTTGTAGACAATCCGGTAGCGACACGAATGCGAGTGTCGTGCGCCGGTGGCGTTTGATACGCTTCTAACTCCGACCGGACGCGAAAGCGACTAGTTAGAGTTAGAACCACATAAGGGGCCTTACAATAGCCTGGACCTTCCATCCTTCGTCGAGTGTAGTCAACATTATAATAATCATATTATCCACAACAATATAATAGTGTGATAGCCCAATCCAAGGAGTAACAGGTAACATTTGTAGCATCCTAAGCCTGCATGCTAAGCAGGGGCTGAGCAACGAGCAATAGTAACATGGCAGTACATGGTTTGCTAGGAGGGGAACATGGTTGTATCGGTTTATGAGAGGCTATAAACATGTGGTAGGATCAAACATCGAATCTAACCTAGACTAGCATGCAAACCGCTGGTTATAATAGGATGGATCATAAGTAATGTATAGTCCTTGCCTGTTGATAAGTCGGGTTCCGAAGCTGTAGTCGATCGCAAGCTCGCATCGTCTCCGGGAGTAACCGCGGGAGCACACAAGAAGGAGGAACTGGAAAAGGCAATTGACGAGCAAGAATCTATTACTACGAAGCAATCATGAGAAAACATCAACAAGAAGACAACACGAGACAACGCACTTCGATCGCATCTATCGTCGAGAGCGGTTACAAACAGCTTAAGTGGAGTACTCGTCACATACGACGGCACTGCACGTTTTACAATGGTTAAAGTTGTTTAGCTACACAACATGGGCGAAGGTTGTTAACAGGGCATCTACTTCAAGCATGGCATATCACACAATCATGGCAAGAGGTGAAGCACAAAGTAAACTATCTAATCTAGTCACTTGAAGTGGGGGTAAAACCTATACGTGGCAAATATTACGGACCCCACGATAATTATTGCACCTAGTACTGTTCTGCCCTAAACATATTTTACTATTTTTATTAGAAATAAAGAGCAGCATAAACATGGTCTACACCCAATTCTAGTCAAGTTACATATCAGAAATAGTTTAATCGGAGAAACGGTTAAAAAGTTATTAGATAAACCGTAACGATGGCATGTGATGTAAATAACAGAAAAATAGCAGGTAGACAAGTTCAAACATGACAAAGAGCAACATTTTATTAATCTACATGATAAACTAAGAAAGTTTCATGTTTAATGCGTCGCGGTCCGAGCTACCGTTAAAAAGATATCGCTACCGCAAAAATCTATTATAATCTGCCATTTTATTAATAACCCAAGAAAAATATAGAGTCTACTGGTCCGAATCTAACTTATCTGGGACTGACAGACCGAGCTCAATACAATAAAATATGCCCACGGGCGCTATATAGCTAATGGGTGTGACGCCCCCAAAATCAATCCGTGTACAGTAATCATACACGCAGGGTACACGGCTGAGATTAGGGTGCCACGGTGAGAATATCACAGCGCAACACGGTGAGGATAAACCAATATGTTACAATAAAAGGGGGTCGCACGGACCCGAATACATAAGTTATACAAGCCATAATATCTGAGTACAGACATAGTTAGTCAAGTTTTGCCTTAAGAAGGCTAGCACAAATAACATCAGAGATACAGATCGAAGAGGCAAGGCCTCCTGCCTGGGAGCCTCCGAAACTACTCCTGGTCCTAGTCAGCGTGGGTCTCGACGTAGTAGTATCCGCCTCCGGGGTACTCCTGCTCCTGGGCTCCAACGTCGACTGCAGCGGCCGATTAGGCAAAACATAAAAGGGGAAATAAAGCAAAGGTGAGTATCTAGTATACCCGCGAGTCTTACGTCCGCTACTAAGCATTATGCATTCGTATCAAAGGAAAGGGGAGGCTGTATATAGTGGACTGCAAGATAGAAATCAGAATAAGGATAGGAAGCTAGGCCTATCGAAGACTAGCATCTTTCGACGTTGTCTTGCAGCATGAGAAGAGAATCAGCCAACAGTTCATATAAAGCAATAAAGTAACAATCAAGAAGAAGTTGCTGCAACATTGTATAATATAAGTTGTAATGATTAATAATAATAATGCCTCCGAGTTCCCCTCCTCGACTTCCCTGCGAGAAAGAAAACCCAGAACCATACAGTTTAATAGTAGTAGTTCCTAGTGGTAAGATCCATCTTCAGCATAAAGCGTCCTGTTACCGTGGACACGGCTATTCAAATAGATTAAACTCCCTGCAGTGGTGCACTACTGTTCAGCCTGCACGCTCGGATCTCCAGGGTGGCATGAACCTTGTTAGGGAACGCCCCACCGAGGCTATCCGACACGACGCAACCCATCCTAGGCTAAGCAGAGAGGCCATCCGCCGGACTATATCCTATGCGCCAAGGGGTCTAGGTCCCTCACTCTTGCACACTCCTGCACGGTACGAGACTGGCCGGTGAAGCAAAAGAAAATCCAAACACACCTGCTGCAGCAAATAAGACAAGACCGCTTCCCGGCTATCAGCCCGTGGTACTGCTGACGTCTGAAGAGCATTCGGACGAACTACGACGCGGAGGGCCCACACCGTAATCCCACGTGTACCCAAAACTTATTTTACTACTTCCCATTTACGGGAAGATTCATCTAAGAACCAAAGCACATCTTGTTGTGTGAAGCAACTTGACATTCTCATGGTCTAAGGAACTATGTATATAATACTCCCTCCGATCCATAAAAAGTGTCGTACATTTTGTACTAAGTTAGTACAAACTTTGTACTAAGTGGGCGACACTTTTTATGGATCGGAGGGAGTAACATTTTATGATATGACTTATAACGTTGTTTTACGATGAGTTCTCTAAGTATATCATTTAACACTGGGGTCGGTTCAACATCATTGTTCTGCTAACAATATGCTCTCATTGCTATTGACATCCTTGTTACAAGAACAATGTCCATGATTAAGAAAACATAATCATCAATAAGCACATGGGCTGCTCTTAGAGGAAAAAACCAGGAACTCTTGTTGTTTACATTTCCACACATGCATATGAGTTTTCTTCTGAATCTCACAGTCAGGATCATTGCAATTATAGCACAGAAATATAAACATTAATTATGAACATGAATATATAAATAATAACACACTTTATTATTGCCTCTAGGGCATATATCCAACAGTGGTGGCGAGCCTAGAATTTGCAGAGTTACATGGATGATGTAATTGGCATGATGGCCTACCTTGAGAATATACTGATGGTCGTCTCACACGGGGAGGTATAGTTCTCAAAGGATTGTGTAATCACTTAGCATAAACTATGAGGGATGTTTGTCTGAGTGGGACTTCCAGAATAGTTTTAAAACATGAACTCCATATTATGAACTTAATCTTCATGTCTTAGAAAATATCTTTGTAGATAATTGCATACCCAAATGTTTATAACTATGGCTCTTTTAGTGTGATGTAGAACTTAAGGAAAATGGGTCTTACTTCATTGATTGTTACCAACACCGTTAGAGAAATACTCGTTAGTAATGACTTACTAAACATAATACGAGAACTTCTAGGAGATACACCAGATAACTCCTTAATTAAGGAAGATGATGATGAGTATCGTACTCACCGTCTCTTATGAATGACTGTCCAATACACCATACTCCATTCTATGGAATCTGAATTGTGAATGCATGTTAACCAACACGTATGATGTGCTAGGTGAACTGGAAAGCACTAGGTTACAAATCAGAGTAATGGAATATGAGTATATGGACGGGGTTTCTTTCAACAATGGTGGAAGGAACAACCTGCTGAGAAAGTCACTTGGAAACTGTATAAGATACATGGACACCTTGTGTATAACTTGGACTACTGAATGACCGGTTACTTTGCGATAACTTGGGAGTTGCATCCGCTTCCTCCTAGCTACAAAGACAACGTATAGACTATGTCATGAAGGAGAATCATTCACCTCTCATGAGGTCAAGGTTAAAGTTATGAATTTCTAAGGTAGAACCAATGCAGAAATAGTCATTGACGGAGAAGGTATATTTTATATACAAGTTATAAATGTCTTTCCCCACAAAATACTAATTGCGGTTGATTAAGTATTTGATGCTTGAACATGCTGCTTATAGAGTGTCTTGGAAGGGATGAGGTGACAATGTGTGCTGACGATAATCAAATAGTTGATGGTCGACAACACTCTCCCTCTACATCTATCATTTGATTAATTATATGAATAAATTTATGATCGTTTGATTGTGAACATTATCAGTGTGTCTTGCATCTCGCGAAGACAATTATTCATATTAGTGAGAAACAAGTCAGTTTTTCTCCTTTTATGAATGATATCTTTTGTGGTCACATTACGGTTATGAATGAGTTATTCTTATATTGATGATAGTAGTTTGATCATTTATAAGAAATATTGCAATGTGAAGAACTATCCAAACTTAATAATGACACTACTGTTTTAAGTCATGAATGGTATGATGGAGTCTTGAGATACTTGATCTCTTGACACATGCAAACCATGCCTTTTAGGTGAGATGACTGAAACATCGCGTTCTGGTAAAACAGAGTGTGTAATGATTGTTGGATATCATACATTGTGATGTATCATATTTCAGCATGTAGTGAATTTCGTTATATCATGAACTTCGTACGTGGACTTAGATGAATATAAGTATTCACTAATGAAATATGAGTCTGAAATAATTTGATATGATCAAATGGGATTTCAGAGTAAAGATGGATATTAAATTCACAAGAAAGACAAGTCTTTATGATTTGATCAAAGTGACAATGTTTTGAGTTAGCCTTGGGCATAAAAGACTTGTGAAAGTTGTTCCACAAATTACAATGCTTGGACCACTTCAATATTGTTGATGTGCCTGAACATCGTAATCATACTCTATTGAATAGTGTATGGTCTAAGTTATCTCTTACCGAGTTGTGTCATTATTGTTTAGAGTTATTAATTTAAAATGCAAACACTCACTTCAGTATTGGGAACCATCTAAGTTCGTGGAAACCAACACTATATAAAGTTATGGTGTGTTGTGGTTTCTAGGAAGCCTAATTTATATGATAAATTATCTTTGTAGTGTATCCTTAGACAACTATGGATGCATCATCCACAACTAGAACTAAAAGAGCAAAACTTGTGTTGCTAAGTGTTTTGGTGTTTGTCAAGAAATGTTCTTGATGAATGTGTTAATGGAAGAAATTGAAAGTTCAACCAAGGTAGTTGAACTTGCCCCCAGATGTCAGAGTAGCGCAAAGGAATATGTTCTGGAAGCAAAGATCTACAATTAGAGGGGAAACTAATGTTGAATGATCATAATGTTTTGATGGAAGCTTTTACTGAACAAAGTAGGATTCAAGAATACATATTTGCCCTTGTGCAAAATAATATTCATGATTCACTTGTAGTGTTAATGAAACAAGTCATACCTATGAACTACAAAGAAGCGATGGTGGACCTAAGTACGAGATATGACTATGATTCATGAAATCCCATATTGAAGCACATTTAAGATTACTTGAATCTTATCGAGTAAGGAGTTTACTTGATATTCTCAATAACTTCAAAGTTATAAGGAATAAATGAGAACATCAAAGAAGACATCAAGATCAATTTGTCATAAAGTATGTTTCTGACAAATTCAAAAGGTTCACTGCAATAAGTAGTGATGCTTGAGTCAATGGGATATTCAGTACGATTGATCCAAACTGTTATCAATACCGTGACTTCCTCAAATCCTGCGTTTGAAGAAGTGTTGTAATTGGTACAACAAGAAGGTTTTGAAAACATATGGATAGTAGTGTCTCGTAATCTGAATTCTCAATTTGATGGATGATCAAAGTGATTTTTAACTTAGCCAAAATATTGAGAAACATGCATTCGCATGAAATTTGAGTGGGAGCTATGGGAGTATTATCCTAATCTCATATGTGTCTGACATATTTGAGTAGGAGATATGTGGATGTTATCCTTACCTTATATGTGACTGACATATTTGAGTGGGCGCTATGTGAGTGTTATCCCGAACTTAATATGTGCATGACATATTTGAGTGAGAGCATGACAACATTCTCATATATGGATAAACATATTAAGAATGGTGTAGTTGGTATTAATGATTATTTGAATCTTTCATAAATGAAGATGAACAAGTATTAAACATTGAAAATCTATTAAGATAGATTAATGTGTTTGATAAACATTGAGTCGGAATACTTTCCTGGATAAGATTCTCAAGGAGTTCAGAATGGGACAAGTCAAGAAGTAGTTCTTACTTGTATATCCAAGAAATGTATCGAGTTGATCTCAGTACAATAACAATATTAGATGAAAGAAATGGATGTGCTACAACCTCTATGCCTCAGTCATAGGTTCTTTCATATAAAACCAGAGTTATGTACTCGACGTAATGTGACCCAAGTTCTTAGTAATAAGAACATGTTGTGATATGATTTATGAGTAAATCATTGAACAAAGAGTTAAGTTTATCCTTCAGTATCTGGAGAGAACTGAGGATGCATCTCTAATTTGTAAAGGATAGTGTACTTGACCATAAATGTTATGCTGGCTCAAGTTGTGACACTAACCTAGAAAAATGAGATATCATATTAATGAATGCCTAAGTTGAAAGAAACATGGTTAGACATCAAAGTTGCGTACAATGCACTAAGGATTAAATCTACATTGATGTGGATGCTTTAGAAGTGGAAGGAGTTATATTTTGGCTTAAGAAGTTCGACTTCTGACTGAGTGAGTTTCAGTGTGCATGACTATGGAAAAGTCCTCGTGACCCACCGGATGTCACTGATGAAACACAACAAACGAAGTCTCACTCTACCGCCAGATATATATACCTCGTCATTATAATGGATAATGAAGGAATGTCAAACTAGGTGACATTAATGATTTGCAAAAGACATACGGATCTGAATGGTACCCAGACCGTTGATACAACCTTTTCCACAAGCAAGCATGATCTATAACCATATAGATGATATGGAGTTATGATCCAAAGAAAGTGCAGCTAGATTATTTGTACTCTAGTGCAAGTGGGAGACTGTTGGGAATGTGCCCTAGAGGCAAATCAAATATGTTTTATTAGCATATTCCATTAGTTAATAATAAGTTTTATACTGTGCTATAACTATATTAAGTGGAAACATTAATACACGTGTGGTATAAAACAACCAGGTCCCTAGTTAGCTCTAGTATACTAGTCCACTGTCAATCGGACGATCAAGGTTTCCAGATCATGAGGACATAATCGCCTATTGACAATGGGGTCATGTCATTAGGATAATTATATGATGGACACAAACCCACCAGAAGTGTTGCAATGTCATCGAGTCACATGAGTTCAACATTGCAATAACTACAACATAGTGACCAGATCCTTAGACCGTAATGATCATACATAATTACTGTCTATTAGGTTGCCTTGATTTGCTACCCACCTCCTGAATGAAATATGCTGGCCATAAAGGAGTAATTCAGGTATTACGAATAGATATGTTAATGAGTATGTCAATAGATCAACGCGGGATTTTTCCATCCGAGTGACGGATAGGTACTCTGGCCCCACTCGATGATATTGCATCATGAAGTTTGAAACGTGTGACTAGGTCACGGGGTTGCAATATCACGGGAACGAGTAAACATGTTTGTCGGTAACGAGGATGAACTAGGTATATTGGATACCGACGATCAAACCTCGGAGAAGCAAAGTACCATAGGACAAAGGGATAAATGCTCAACGTTAAACGGATCCAACATCAATGAAGTTTCATTCGATGGAAGCGCAGGGGCCATCTAGGATTGTAATCAGGTCTGATCGATGGTCATTGATCAAGAGAATGTCTTGATCATGTCTGCTATTTCCCGGACCGTAGGGTGTCACACTTAAGGGTATTCGACGCGTTAAGGATTGATTCGGGGTCACCGGAGAAATAGGAGAGAACACCCAAATTGTTTCCGGTGGAGTCCAGAAATGTTTCTAGAAATTTTGAATTGTTCAAAATATTATTTAAATGTGTTTTAGTGTCAGAACCCTATGTTAGGTAATGTGCTAGGGTTAGCAAGTCACTTGCATCATGTTAAAAATTTCAAAATAAATTTTTGAAATCAAATTCAAAAGCAAAATGGGAGAAGGAAACCCCCAGATGAATTAATTCAAAAGGCCAGATAAAAATCTTCTCCAAAAATTCATGTTAGAATTTTGAAAAGTCTTATAAATGAGTGTGATCACATATCAAGTGATGTGGGACCCACCCCATGCTCATGGATTTTTCAAATATTCAAACAGTGCCTTGGAATTAATCAAAAAACCCCTATTTGAGTTAAGATTCAAATTATTTGAATTCTAAAAAGTGCCAAACTTTACAAGTGGCTAGTCTACATTATTATGAGGCCATATAAAAAGTTCTAGCATTTTAAAAAATGGCTAGGTATTTATTTTTGCTAGCCAAAACAAATGTCAGAAAATAAAACAGAAAAAGGAAAAGGAAAAGCTTACCTGGCGCCCAGGCGAGAGCAGCCCACCCAGCCCAGCCGGCCCACCAGGGGCAGTAGGGTCTTCTTCCCCGTCCCGCGCCTCCCAGCTGCTCGGTGGAATGCCACCGAGCCAGCCCTGGACGCCACGTCGCCGCCGAGGACCTTCCAGGCCTCCCCTTGCCTCCTTCTCGCACCTGGAGATGCCCCGGAGCACGCCACGTCCATTCCCCTCCTCCAGAGCTTCTTCCCCTCCTCCTGCGCTTGAATTCGTCGCCGCCCGAAGCTTCACCGGAGCGCTCCGCCGTGGACGACGTGGCCACCGTGCCCTAGAGCTCCAACCAGCAAGTCCACCGTGTTCCTCGTCCTCGACTTCGTCTTCACGCAGAAGCTGGAGCCCTAATTCCTCCCCGAGCCGACGCCATCGTCTTCAACCTCTCGCTGGACCCGCGAGCTCGCTGCCGTCGATTCGCCGCCGTTGGAGCCTCCCCGAGCAAGCCGTCGCTTCCGTTCGACTCAGGGTGAGCTGCCGTGCAAAACCCCTCTTGACCCGAACCCTCCCCGCGGCTGTAGCCGGATCCACCATGGGAGCCGAGCAAGCTAGCCGCCATGGTTGAACTAGAGCTCGCCCTCGTGCTCCTCACGGCGCCCTAGTGCGCGCGTTTGACTCACGGGCGTTCTAGCTTTCGAACACGCCAAAGCTCGCCACAAACCATGCCCCCTAGCCCCGTCGACGTCGTCACCGTGCTTCTGTTGCCGCTGGCGAGGTCGCCGTCGTCCTATGGTCGCCTCCTTGGACTCCCGCGTGCACCGGGCGACGTGCGAGAGCTTGGGCTACGTCCCGGTGGTCTCAGCGCTTCGAATGGTGGCCAGGAGGGGAGGAGAGCAGAGCGCCGCCGCGGATTTGGTCGCCGGCTTCTAGCCGTCGGTAGCCCGCCGACGTGGACGGGTGGTTAACCGTTAATCCACCCCCCTAGGTCACTTACAGGTGGGCCCAGCCCCCTCTAATCCTCTCTGTTAGATTCATCTAACAGGGAAATTAGATGAGAGGCTGACAGCCCTGGCCCACCGGTCAGTTTGACCGGGGTCAACCCCCCCCCCCCTGACGTCATGCTAATGCAGTGCTGGCGCAATAAAAGATTTTCCAGAATAAAAGAAATCAGAGAAATTACAGAAATTCCAAAAAAAGGCTGAAATTTTGGAAATTCATAGAAAATTCATATTAACTCCAAATTGGATAAATAATATATGAAAAATGATCAGGAGAAAATAATCTATCCAAATTTCCAACTTTCAACTATGTTTGAGTTGAATTTAAAATGTGATCAGTAGCATTTAGTATTTGATTTAAATGGAATTAAATCAAATTCTATTCAAATGTTTTTGCAACTTGAACCATGGCAACATACTACATTTCAATTACACATCAGAGGAATATCATACACATTTAAAAATGGTTCAACTTGATCAAACAATGTCAGTTGTAACTTGGCTAAAATGAATTCGAATTGGAGTTTGACTTTGCAATTCAATTTGCAATACACTCCATTTAAATGGAATTGCTTCACACATCAAAGCATATACATCAAGTTTCAACCTTCAACCATGTGATTGTGCATTGTATTTACTTTTCTACCTTGTTTGTTGTTTTTCAAGTAGAGGTGGAACCGGAACAGGAGGATGCCCCCTTCGTTGAAGACCCCGAACCCGAACGTCGTCAGCAAGGCAAGCAAACCCCCATTGATCATGTCGATAAAATCCCACTTCCCTCTCATGTCTCGCTTATGAATTGTATAGGATGTTTACCATGATGCGTTTCTACCACATAGATGAACCCATTCCTTTGCATGACCTATCATTTTGTCACAGTAGTAAGCAAACCACAATCCTAGCAAATGTAGGAGTTGATTGATATCATGTGGCCACTGCAATTGTTACTGCTTATTGCATGCTTAGAGTGATACAATGATGTTACTGTTATGTGAGTCGGGATGGTAGTGATCATGATGATGACGCTGGAAAGGTGTTGGTGAATCTACCCTAATACAAGGTGAACGATGAGAGGCTGTGTAGGAGTACACAGTGGGTTGTCTCGTTGAACACCGCCCTAAGTCTGAGTTCTTGTGTGGTGATCCAAGATGAAGAGTACAACCACACATTGGGCTCACTGACCCCTCTCAGCTTACTAACTCATCCCTTTCGATGTCCAGATGTCGCAATAGTTCAGAGTTCTGGTAGGTTTGTGGCCTGGATGCTAAGTGAGAGAATGGCTCACCCGAGACCGGCTTATGCACCACACACACATCACTTGGGTCCACTTCGGTAAACCGGCCGGGTTCACGATAGTGGTAGCCAACCCAGGTAGGCGGCTTTCTCGGACTAGATAGGCTATGAGGTAACAGTTGTGGTGAGCATCCTCGCCGACACTTCTTGAACGGTGTCGAGTACAAAGGCGGTAACAGATGATCATGTGTGTGTAGCGGTACACCCCTGCAGGGTTAACAAAACTATTCGAATAGCCGCGTCCGCGGTTAAGGACTGCTTGGAAAGCTTAGCTTGATTATTAGACAACTTGAACTGGATACTTCTAAAACACACCAAGATAAGTGTGAGTGCTATGGCGTGCTTTCTTGTGGGGAAGTCGAGGAAGGCACCATAGTGGTGTAATTGGTTGGAGAAAGTAATGGACTCGTGTACGCTCCTTACCTCATGTCTGGTACTTGTAGTTCAGGATTAGCCAAGTCAAAGCTGGCATTTCTGCAAGTGAAACCCCACCTCCCTTTACCTTGATACATGTGCGTGAGTAGTATAGCTCCTATGTAAGTCTTGCTGAGTACGACTTTGTACTCACGTTTGCTCATTCTATGTTTTAGATGAACCCACTGACCCCGAAGGTGGCTTCTTCATCGAGCTCGATGACTGAAGATCAAGCTAGTCTAGTCCCAGTCAGACGATTGTTTCCCTCGTGGAGGGCTTGTGTTTAAATACGGCTTCTTAAGCCATTTGTTAAACTTGTCTGTACTCAGACATACTTTGCTTCCGCTTGTCTGTTGTAATGTTGGATCACATACTTGTGATCTCTGTGTGCACTCTGTAAGAGTTATCAATAAAATGTATACTTTGTAGAGAATTGCAATGATACCTGCTGTTCATACAAGGCATGTGTGCTGCGTGTATGTTTATAACATGCATGTCTTTGTATGGGTTTTCGAGACCTTAGTTGTGATCTGGCTGGTGGTCTTTCATACACCAAGTGGCCCTTAGATGTGTGCAGCTTGGGGCATCGCGATGCGATTGCTCGAGACTCCGTCTCGTGCACACTTTGTGGTATGATTGAGCCCGCCCTAGACCCCGACTAAGTGATCGGGCTGGAGTAAGTCTATGTAAGAGTTATGAGATAGTCGATAGTATGGTTGAGGCGACTTGTCTTTGAATATGGGAGTTCATCACCCATATCATTAGACTTGTGTGCGGACGATGAGGACCCATATCAGTTGATCATCCGGCCTGGATGGGATGCCCCTCACGTACGATGCTTTCCGAGAACGTTCTGTGCTTGGCCTTGTCTGCTTAGACAAGTGGGTACGGTTCTCGGCTCTCCATATGACTATGTCGTAGCGGGACTTGCATACGCTAACCCCGGTTCCCGACAGACATGGTATCAGAGCAGGACTGACTGTAGGACTAGCAACCTTGGCCGAAGTCGAGTCTAGCTTGCTATAGTTATATAGTTAATCTGGGTATATAAGGGAACAACGTAAGGCTTCTTTTTCTCCTTACCCCCTTCGTTCTGAGTCACCCTCATCTTATTCTAAGGGAAGATAGGACTAGGCTCTCCTCTGTCTGATTAGAACATCTCGTTGTTTGCTTCCTTGTATCCGTAGGAAAGTTGTGATCGGTTGGTTAGAGTGGTTATGCTCCCTGATTTCTTACATCGTATGTAAGTGTTGTTTCTATGTTGTAAGAAATTGTCTTTTTCTTGCAATTACAACCGTTATGCTGTCCGAGTCATTCCAGGTTTATCTCATAATCTGATGCATTTGCAAACTCCTTCTTTCTGTTTCAGATGGAAGATCTTCCCCCTCGGCAGATTGTTCGTTTGACCAGGTGCCTCGGTGTGCGTGGCCATCCCGCCATGTTGATTGAGATGATGTCCTATGTGGGATATCGATGGTATCCTGAGTACACCGTCGAGGAGCGGTTCCACGACTTCAACAAGACCCAGTTCCACTGCATTGTCAAGATTTACCCACACCACAATGGAGTCACTCAGCCTATCCACTTTGGACATGGCATTGGCATGACTGAGAACATGGCTGTGCAGGATGCTGCATATTCATGCATTACCCTGCTGAGAGAGGAGCACACTATGCTAAGAGAGACCTCGTTCCGCTATATCCCTGCTGCACTTCCAGGAGAAGAGGGATATCACACCGGACTATACTCAGATCACTCTGCAGAGGATCCAGTACTTCAGATGACCGCTAGGTTTTCTTGTGATCGAGATCGTGATGCACGCGCTCTCCGTTTTGAGCTTCACGCCACCCGTGTTCGTCTGTATCGAGCACTGACACTCTTGGCACCCTTCGTGAGTGTTGGATCAGTCGAGTATGATGCTATCCACCCTGTGAGGACGCAGATGCCTTCTCGAGTTGCTTGGCCCGAGATTGGAGGCATTTTTCCACCCCGTGGTCCTTTGCTTCCACCCTACGCTGGACCTAGGCCCCATCCTTGCCCAAATGGATATCAGGGTCCACAGGCCTCCGTGTTTTCCGATGGTCACCTTCAGCTACCGGGATACGCGGGTAACTTTTACGAGGACTACTATGGAGATGGAGATGAGTGAAACCGCCTGTGGTCTTACTTAGTGAGGATGTAGTAGTATCTTAGTATATTGTACGCAAGGTGTCTAAGTTCCAGAGGCTTAGATAAATAATGTATAGGAACTCAGAGTGTCTCTGAAGGATGTATCATCTTCATCACGTTTGTATTAGCTTGGTGCTTGTACTAAAACATTGTATGGTTTGTATGACAGCTTGTGAATATATGGCTTGTATGCTTTTATCACCATGTTGTCAAGATGATTACTTCCTTTGCTCTGTAATCCTTCCAGTACTTCAATACCTTGATTAGACTCTTCCAATCAACTCTGTTTGACTTTGGTTTTCACCTTCAGGATGTCTCAAGGAATCCGTGGCCAGCTTGGTCGTGCCCAGGGCCGTGGGAATGAACAGGAGGAAGGCAACCTTCCACCCCCACCCACGATGGGTCAGGTTCTGATGGAGGTTGAGATGAACCGCCGAGACTCTCACCATTTGCTGGAGGTCATTGCCCGCAACACCGCTCAGCAGCGCTACGAGTTGGTGTCTCTGAACGACTTCATCTGGATTCATCCCCCGGTTTTCAGTTACTCCACCGAGCCCCTTGACGTCGATGACTGGCTTCGCAGCATCGAGAGGAAGCTCCAGGCAGGCCATGTTGCCGATGGCGACAGGGTCAGCTATGCCACTTACCACCTTGAGGGTGCAGCTAGCTCTTGGTGGGAGAACTTCCTGAACATGCGTCCCGTTGGACCGCCCGCATCTTGGGATGAATTCTGCACTTCCTTCCGCGAGCACCACATTCCCAAGGGTCTTATGGACCGCAAGCGTGAGGAGTTCTGCAACCTCACCCAAGGCAGAAGGACTGTTGACGAGTTTAGTCGCGAGTTCAACCGACTTGCTCGTTATGCTACTGAAGAAGTCTCCACCGACGCAAAGAAGCAAGAGAGGTTCCGTCGTGGACTCAATTCCGGACTCCGTCGTGAGCTCAACCTACATGACTTTGCCACATTCCAGGTCCATGTCAACAAGGCCATCAAGGCAGAGGACATGAACACCCCCAACGACTTCCGAAAATACCCTAGAGATGATGGTTCATCCAGTTCAGGCTCCCAGAAGCGCAAGATCTGGATCCCCAACAGTATGTTCCGCCAGAACAACCCACCGAGGCCATCCTATGTGGCGCCTCGTCCACCAACTCAGTTCCACCCAGCTCCACCAAACAACCCAGCTCCACGCACTGTCTTTGGAGCCTGTTACAAGTGTGGTCAGGCAGGCCACTACTCCCGTGAGTGTCCCCAGAACCAGCTCCAGAATCAGAATGCTCCACCCCGTGCCGGAGGCAACAACAATGGTCATGGAAATCCACCCTAGAAGGTCTACACCACCAAACCCGCTCCTCCCGCCACTCGTGGACGTGTGAACCAGATTGCCGTTGAAGAGACTGACGACACCACTGACGTCATTCTTGGTACGCTCCCAGTCAATTATGTTCCTACTTCCGTTCTTTTCGACCCAGGAGCATCTCATTCATTCATGTCGGAAAGTTATGCACTTCATCATGAGTTATCATTTGTTGAATTGTCCACCCCCATGATTATTCAAACTCCAGGGTCAAGATGGCAAACTAATAGAGTAAGCCATGGTAATCAAATTTCAATTGAGGGTTTAGTATTCCTTGCTTCCCTCATAGCCTTCAAGTCTTCAGACATTGATGTCATCCTTGGCATGGATTGTCTATCAAGACAGAATGCCTACCTGGATTGCAAAGGCAATTCCGTGAAACTCACGCACCCTTCAGGCAAGACCGTCAACTATACCTCACCCAGAACAAGAACCCAAGTGCATTCTTTGAATGTACTTTCCCTTCCCGAACTTGAAGATATTCCGGTGGTTCGTGACTTCCCGGATGTCTTTCCTGAAGAGCTGCCGGGAATGCCACCCGACAGATGTGTAGAGTTTATAGTCGATCTTGTACCAGGAACCGCACCAATTTCTAGACGCCCATACAAAATGGCCCCACGTGAGTTAGCTGAGCTTAAAACCCAACTGCAAGCTATGTTGGAAAAGGCTTCATCCGCCCTAGCTCATCGCCATGGGGTTTTCCTGTTCTGTTCGTAACGAAGAAAGATGGAACAGAAAGGATTTGCGTAGACTATCGCCCGCTAAATTTAGCGACGATAAAGAACAAGTACGCATTGCCCAGGATCAATGATCTTTATGATCAACTTGCAGGATCCTCTGTCTTCTCCAAGATGGATTTGAGATTAGGTTATCATCAAATCAAAATCCGAAATGAGGACATTCCCAAAACGGATTTTACTACTCGTTATGGTCTTTACGAGTACACCGTCATGTCCTTTGGTTTAACCAATGCCCCCGCCACCTTCTCACGCATGATGAATTCGATCTTCATGGAGTACCTAGATAAATTTGTTGTGGTTTATCTCGATGACATTCTCATCTACTCGAAGAACGAAGAAGAACATGCCGAACACCTAAGGCTGGTATTGATGAAACTTAGAGAGAACCGCCTGTATGCTAAATTCTTTAAGTGTGAATTTTGGCTACAAGAAGTGACCTACTTAGAGCACGTGATTTCTGCAAAAGGCATTGCTGTGAATCCCGAGAGAATTCATGCAGTCCTTGACTGGACTCCACCTGAATCGGTTAAGCAAGTTAGGAGTTTTCTTGGCCTAGCCAGCTATTGTCGTCGCTTCGTCAAGAACTTTTCTAAAGATGCAAAGCCTCTAACTGAAATCCTCAAGAAAGATAAGAAATTCCTATGGACTCCCAAGTGTGAGGAAAGCTTTCAAGAGCTAAAAAGGAGATTGACTTCTGCACCCGTACTTGCACCTCCAGACACCAAAAGGGATTTTGAGATCTATTGTGATGCATCACGGCAAGGGTTAGGATGCATACTTCTGCAAGATAGACATGTGGTAGCTTATGCTTCACGCCAGTTGCGGCCACATGAAGAGAACAATCCTACCCATGACCTTGAACTCGCTGCCGTAGTTCATGCCCTAACAACTTGGCGACATTACCTCCTTGGTAATCGTTGTGAGATCTATTCCGACCACCAAAGCCTCAAATACATTTTCACCCATCCAGATCTTAATCTTAGGTAAAGACGCTGGATTGATTTGATAAAAGATTACGACGTAGGAATTTCTTACACCCCAGGCAAAGCCAATGTCATGGCTGATGCACTAAGTCGTAAGTCGTATTGTAACAACCTTATGTTACAACAGTATCAACCACTTCTTCATGAAGAATTTCGCAAGCTCAATCTTGAGATTGTTCCTCATGGCTATCTTTCTACCTTGGTGGCGAAACAAACTCTTGAGGATCAAATCATAGTTGCCCAAAGGCGCGCACGAGGTGTTCGCCGGATCAAGGAGAACATTGCTAGCGGAGTTGCTAAATGTTTCTCCATAGATATTAAAGGAACAGTATTCTTTGAAAATCGTTTGGTAGTACCTAAGAATAGGTATCTAAGGCAACTCATCCTCAAGGAAGCCCATGACACACCCCTCTCAATTCATCCCGGTAGCACAAAGATGTACCGAGATCTACGCCAGAGATTTTGGTGGACTAGGATGAAGAGAGACATTGCTCAATTTGTTGCCGAATGTGATGTTTGTCGTCGCATTAAGGCAGAACATCAAAGACCTGTTGGTACATTTCAACCTTTGCCTATTCCAGAGTGGAAATGGGACAAAGTCGGTATGGACTTCTCCACCGGCTTTCCAAACACCCAGAAAGGAAACGATGCCATCTTCGTTGTCATAGATAGGCTTTCCAAAGTTGCTCACTTCCTTCCAGTTCGCGAGTCTATAACTGCTAGCCAGTTAGCGGACTTGTACGTCTATAGAATTGTATCCCTTCACGGTGTTCCTTTGGAGATCAATTCTGATCGCGGTAGCCTTTTCACCTCTAGATTCTGGGGAAGCTTTCAGAATGCTATCGGAACTCATCTCTCCTTTAGTACAGCTTTCCATCCTCAGTCTAGCGGTCAAGTCGAAAGGGTTAACTAAATTCTTGAAGACATGCTCAGAGCTTGTGTTATCTCATTCGGAAAGAATTGGGAGAAGTCTCTGCCATTCGCCGAATTTGCTTATAACAATAGTTTTCAATCTAGTCTGAACATGGCTCCTTTTGAACTCCTATATGGACGACGATGTCGAACACCTTTAAACTGGTCAAAAACCGGTGAAAGACAATTCTTTGGACCGGACATGATCAAGGAAGCAGAAGAGCAAGTTCGCGTTGTTCGTGATCAATTGAAAGCAGCCCAGTCTCGTCAGAAAAGCTACTATGATCGTCATCATAGGAAAGAGAGCTACAATCTGGATGAGAAGGCTTACCTTCGGGTTTCTCCTCTGAAGGGAACCCAACGTTTCGGTATCAAAGGCAAGTTGGCCCCATGTTACATCGGACCTTTCCGCATTCTTGCCAAACGTGGGGAAGTTGCCTACCAACTTGAACTACCCCCGCACCTTTCCAGAGTACATGATGTATTCCATGTGTCCCAACTCAGGCGTTGCTTCAAGGACCCCATCCGCGAAGTCGACCATGAAACGCTTGATCTCCAAGATGACCTTTCTTATCGAGAATGCCCTTTTCGTATTCTTGATTCCGTAGAGCGTGTCACTCGTCGTCAGAAGATTATGTTTCTGAAAGTCCAATCGTCACACCACTCTGAGAGAGAAGCTACGTGGGAAAGAGAAGACCGTCTCAGTGCCGAGTACCCCACCTTCCTCCCGCAGACTTCTGAATCTCGGGACGAGATTCTTTTGAGTGGGGGCGAGTTGTCAGAACCCTCTGTTAGGTAATGTGCTAGGGTTAGCAAGTCACTTGCATCATGTTAAAAATTTCAAAAGAAATCTTTGAAATCAAATTCAAAAGAAAAATGGGAGAAGGAGACCCCGAGATGAATTAATTCAAAAGGCCAGATAAAAATCTTCTCCAAAAATTCATGTTAGAATTTTGAAAAGTCTTATAAATGAGTGTGATCACATATCAAGTGATGTGGGACCCACCCCATGCTCATGGATTTTTCAAATATTCAAACAGTGCCTTGGAATTAATCAAAACCCCCTATTTGAGTTAAGATTCAAATTATTTGAATTTTAAAAAGTGCCAAACTTTACAAGTGGCTAGTCTACATTATTTTGAGGCCATATAAAAAGTTCTAGCATTTTAAAAAATGGCTAGGTATTTATTTTTGCTAGCCAAAACAAATGTCAGAAAAGAAAACAGAAAATGGAAAAGGAAAAGCTTACCTGGCGCCCAGGCGAGAGCAGCCCACCCAGCCCAGCCGGCGCACCAGGGGCAGCAGGGTCTTCTTCCCCGTCCCGCGCCTCCAAGCTGCTCGGGGGAATGCCACCGAGCCAGCCGTGGATGCCATGTCGCCGCCGAGGACCTTCTAGGCCTCCCCTTGCCTCCTTCTCGCACCTGGAGACGCCCCGGAGCACGCCACGTCCATTCCCCCCCTCCAGAGCTTCTTCCCCTCCTCCTGCGCTTGAATTCGTCGCCGCCTGAAGGTTCACCAGAGCGCACCGCCGTGGACGACGTGGCCACCGTGCCTTAGAGCTCCAACAAGCAAGTCAACCGTGTTCCTCGTCCTCCACTTCGTCTTCACGCAGAAGCTGGAGCCCTAATTCCTCCTCGAGCCGACGCCATCGTCTTCAACCTCTCGCTGGACCTGCAAGCTCGCTGCCGTCGATTCGCCGCCGTTGGAGCCTCCCCGAGCAAGCCGTCGCTTCCGTTTGACTCAGGGTGAGCTTCTGCGCAAAACCCCTCTTGACTCGAACACTCCCCGCGGCTGTAGCCGGATCCACCATGGGAGCCGAGCAAGCTAGCCGCCATGGTTGAACTAGAGCTCGCCCTCGTGCTCCTCACGGCGCCCTAGTGCGCGCGTTTGACTCACGGGCGTTCTAGCTTTCGAACACGCCAAAGCTCGCCGCAAACCATGCCCCTAGCCTCGTCGACATCGTCACCGTGCTTCTGCTGCCGCCGGAGAGGTCTCCGTCGTCGCTATGGTCGCCTCCTTGGACTCCCGCGTGCACCAGGCAACGTGCGAGAGCATGGGCTAAGTCCCGGTGGTCTCAGCGCTTCAAATGGTGGCCAGGAGGGGAGGAGAGCAGAGCGCCGCCGCGGATTTGGTCGCCGGCGTCTAGCCGCCGGTAGCCCGCCGACGTGGCCGAGTGGTTAACCCTTAACCCACCCCCCTGGGTCACTTACAGGTGGCCCCAGCCCCCTCTAATCCTCTCTGTTAGATTAATCTAACAGGGAAATTAGATGAGAGGCTGACAACCCTGGTCCACTGGTCAGTTTGACCGAGGTCCAAACCCCCCCTGACGTCATGCTGATGCAGTGCTGGCGCAATAAAAGATTTTCCAGAATAAAAGAAATCAGAGAAATTACAGAAATTCCAGAAAAAGGCTGAAACTTTGGAAATTCATAGAAAATTCATATTAACTCCAAATTGGACAAATAATATATGAAAAATGATCAGGAGAAAATAAGCTATCCAAATTTCCAACTTTAAACTATGTTTGAGTTGAATTTAACATGTTATCAGTAGCATTTGCTATTTGATTTAAATGGAATTAAATCAAATTCTATTCAAATGTTTTTGCAACTTGAACCATGGCAACATAATACATTTCAATTACACATCAAAGGCATATCATACACATTTCAAAATGGTTCAACTTGATCAAACAATGTCAATTGTAACTTGGCTAAAATGAATTCGAATTGGAGTTTGACTTTGCAATTCAATTTGCAATATACTCCATTTAAATGGAATTGCTTCACACATCAACGCATATACATCAAGTTTCAACCTTCACCCATGTGATTGTGCATTGTATTTACTTTTCTACCTTGTTTGTTGTTTGTGGAGTAGAGGTGGAACCGGAACAGGAGGCTGCCCCCTTCGTTGAAGACCCCAAACCCGAACGTCGTCAGCAAGGCAAGCAAACCCCCATTGATCATGTCGATAAATCCCACTTCCCTCTCATGTCTCGCTTATGCATTGTATAGGATGTTTACCATGATGCGTTTCTACCGCATAGATGAACCCATTCCTTTGCATGACCTATCATTTTGTCATAGTAGTAAGCAAACCACAATCCTAGCAAATGTAGGAGTTGATTGATATCATGTGGCCCCTGCAATTGTTACTGCTTATTGCATGCTTAGAGTGATACAATGATGTTACTATTATGTGAGTCGGGATGGTAGTGATCATGATGATGACGGTGGAAAGGCCAATGATGATGATTTGTGCTGCGTGTAAGTTTATAACATGCATGTCTTTGTATGGGTTTTCGAGACCTTAGTTGTGATCTGGCTGGCGGTCTTTCATACACCAAGTGGCCCTTAGATGTGCGTAGCTTGGGGCATCGCGATGCGATTGCTCGAGACTCCGTCTCGTGCACACTTTGTGGTATGATTGAGCCCGCCCTAGACCCCGACTAAGTGATCGGGCTGGAGTAAGTCTATGTAAGAGTTATGAGATAGTCGATAGTATGGTTGAGGCGACTTGTCTTTGAATATGGGAGTTCATCACCCATATCATTAGACTTGTGTGCGGACGATGAGGACCCATATCAGTTGATCATCCGGCCTGGATGGGATGCCCCTCACGTACGATGCTTTCCGAGAACGTTCTATGCTTGGCCTTGTCTGCTTAGACAAGTGGGTACGGTTCTCGGCTCTCCATTTGACTATGTCGTAGCGGGACTTGCATACGCTAACCCCGGGTCCCGACATTTAGTATTTAATTAATGAATTAAATATTAAAATTATAATTTAAATAATTAAAAATGAATTAAAAAGGTACATTGGCCTCATGGGGTCCATTAGGGGAAGGAGGAGCCTCCCCCTTGGGCCTTCCGCCAAGGGAGGGGCCCACTCCCCCCTGGCCGGCGCACCACCCCTCTTGGTGGGATTAGTCCCAGCTCGGGGAGGGATGAAGGTTCCCACCCCTCCTCAGCCTATATAAGGAGGGGTGGGGGGTGCCCTTTTGATCATCCAGTCAATTCTCTCTTCCTCCTTTCTCCTTCCTATGAGCGGACTCCCCTTGTATGGAGTCTGCACTAGGTTTGGGATTTCTCCACCATACGCACGTCGTCGTGTTACTGGAATCGGTATCCGAATCCATCTTTTTTCCGCTGCTCTTCTGGTTCGGAGCCCGGAGGGACGTCGGGTACACCGTATGTGTGTAATCCCGCGAGGTGCTACACTTGTGGCGCTACTTCATCGCCGTGGCCGTATCGCGGCGTCTTCACCGACAACGTTCCGACGGGGACGCAATCCCGTCATCGGTCTAAAGGGTCGGGTGGCTATCGGATTCATCGTGGAGCTGCGCGACATCGGGGATTGCCGGTAGGACTACACCAACCACGTTCACGCGGGAACGTTTCCCGCTCAAACGGATACATACTGGTATGTGATCTTATTCCATCCGTTACTTGCATCGCCATAGCATAGGTCTTGGGATTGGGTATCGTAGGTTATGAAAATTTTGTGTTTTCTGCCCCGAACCCCAACAATTACCTCCCTAAATGAAAAAGTTGACTTAATTATGTCTCTACTTACCAAGATCCCTCTATTGATCCTCATGATGTTCCTTTAAATTCTTTGGTTTCTCAAGAACAAGTAGATGTGAACTTCATGTCTAGAAACAACTTCAACAATAATGCTTATAGGGGCAATTTTGCTAATAATCCTAGACCGTTTCCATCCAACTATGGGAACAACAACACCTACCCTAGCAACAAGAACCCCACTTCTGAATTGGAAAGCATGCTTAGATACTTTATCACTACCCAAAAAGCCTTCAACAAGAATGTAGAAGAAAATTTAGCTAAATTAGATAATCTTTGTTTGAAGGTAGACAGCTTAGCCCTTGATGTTGGATGTTAAAAATTAGAACCTCTCCCCTTAAGGAGAGTAAGGCCACCCCTATTAATGCTATCCAATTAAAAATTAATGAATAGAGGGAGAGGATACAATTAAGAGCCTTCCTACACACCACACAGTTGCCACTATCCAAATTGTTGAGGATACCGAAACTATTAGCACCCAATGCACTCCGAGTCCCATTGGACCTATTAATGGTGATGCTAATACCTCAACCATAGAAGAAGAAACTCCTATGAACATAGAGGGTTTGAAACAAGTGAGCCTAGATGACACTACTACTACCTTTGATAGTAGTGATATTGATTTTGGTAGTTGCACCCTCTCAGAAGTTATCAACTTACTACACAAAATGTCTAGAGACCCCCACACTAGCACACTTAATCTTGCCTTCACGGAGCATACCACAAATTCTCTCATCAAAGCTAGGGAGGAGAATCTTAGGATAGAAGCCTCCATACCTAGGAATCTAGATGATGGTTGGGACCCTATGATCAAAATTAAATTAAGTAACTTCTCTTGCTATGCTTTATGTGACGTTGGAGCTAGTACCTCCGTCATGTCCAAAAGAATGTATGATATGTTTGAATTGAAACCTTTTGATTCTTGTTCTTTTGGTGTTCGTCTTGTCGATTCTTCCATAAAGAAACCTTTGGGGAAGATCTACGATGTGCTTATCATTGTTAATGACAACTATGTTCCCATTGATTTTATTATTATGGATATAGAGTGTGAACCTTTATGTCCAATTATTTTGGGACAACCTTTTCTTCACACCGTTGGTGATATCATTGACATGAAAGAGGGGAATATAAAATTTCAATTCCTCTCAAAAAGGAGATCGAACACTTCCCTAGAAAGAAAGTCAAGTTAACTTTTGAGTCCGTTACACGGGCTAGCTATTCTCTTTCTCTTGATAAAGTTTGATTCTTCTTTTGCCTTATGCCTAGCTTAAAGGCGTAAAAGAAAGCGCTTGTTGGGTGGAAACCCAAGATGTTTTTACTTATGTTTTTTGTGGTCTTGATTATTTTTACTACTATAGCAACATCATTGTATCTTTATTTTCAAGCTTTGTTAAAAATTATAGCCTCTTATGACAAGGGAAGCAAAAGTTGTGACATGCTGTCCAGAAAACAGATTCTGTCTTCTTGACGGAAAAATTCGAAAAAAATCACCAGTTCATCTTTTTGAGCTGAATGTTTTACACAGAGTGCTCTATACAATTGCGGAACTTTCTTATGTTCTGAGTTTTTTGATTTGAGTTGCAGAAGTACCCCGAAAAAATTCTCCACTACCTATTGTTCTGTTTTTCACAGATTCTGCCACGTTTTTTCTCTCCTTACTTTTGCAAACCTTAAGCTTGCTTTTTCTTTTCAAAAACCTTTTGGCAATCTTGAGAAACAGTAGCTCTTCAATAATATCTTTATATCAAATGGGGAAAATTATTTTATTAAGGGTACTAACCTCTCTAATCAGCTTATCATGAGTTATGTATGATGGGAGTTTTCAAGTGTGCGATGGAAGATTATGAAAGAAGATCCGGGACTGTCAAGTGCTCAATCTTGGGAATGCCCCCATGCATCCCCAATAAATATTCAAGGAGACTCAAGCGTCTATGCTTGGTGATGCCCCCGTGCATCCCCTTCTCCATCAACAATCATCAGTTCGTCCTTCGTCTCACTATATTTTTATCGCTTCATGCGTTATGTGCTATGCTTGGAGCGTCTCGCTCTTAGGTTTTATTTTTAGTTTTCTTTAGCTTTCCTTGCTGTTCATAACAAGTTAGACCCCATCTTAATTTTTGTGGGAGAGAAACACGCTCCACTCCAATCTAGAACACATCATAGGATCTTTCATGCTTATCTTTCTGTTGTTGTGTGTTCTTTATCTTTTCGTAGCTACTGCCATGTTTAATTTTAGTTTTAGTTTGTCTTTAGCAATAGCCTTTGCTTTTGTTTAGTTTGTTGCTGGAACTCTCTTTAGTTTTCATGTTTATCTTGTCAAGAGAATTGGTTGTTGCACTGAGTTGTGTCTTGTCCGTAAAGTAGGTAATTGAGGTTGCTATTTAATTGTAGTAGTAACTTGCAATAGTTTTGAGGTATTGATGTGAGTAATGTTTGAACTTTTGGTGTCAAGAGTTCTAGCCTATTAGTGATAGGTGTTCTATTTTCGGCAATCCGTGTTTATTTTCAAAAACCTACAAAACTAGTTAAGAACTCTAGCTACTAGATGGATCGCTAATCTTTGGAGGGATCGAATATTAGAGTACACTCACGTAGCATGAGTCGAGGATGCGCAAGGATAACCAAAACCGCATACACTCCTCCTCGGGGTACTTGTCTCTTTGTGAACCTCCTTATTAGATTGAGAGCTACCGATAATAAGTGCATGAGTACTTCAGACTAATGTAAGTATTGAAAGTTGACACTTCCACCTCCTCATATTTGCTAGCCTCTCATGTGTCGTGCATTGCCTTCTTCTCACTCCGAGAGTTGGAGTCCACCTTCGCCGGTACATCCAAAACCTTGGGATGATACGCTCTGTCATCATAAACCTCCTTATATCTTTCCTCAAAACAGCCACCATACCTACCTATCAAGGCATTTACATAGCCTTTCCGAGATATATACCCATGCAACATCCACCTCTTCATGACTTGATCTTCATGGCATACATGTTCCTGCTACACTGGAAGTGGCATACATTGCACACATCATGATAGCTACATCTTCTTTATGATTTGAGTACCTTGTAAAGTGTGAAATATCTTCTATACCCTCTTGTAAATTAGAGTGTTGCCCTTAAGTGAGGAAAAGATCCCAAAGTGGACAAAATAAAAGATCCCAAATAGGAAAAATGAGAGTTAAATAGAAAGAGCCACTAAGGCCACCAGAAAAATACAAAAAAACAGAAAAAAGAGAAAAATAAAAATAAAAAGAGAGAAAGGGGCAACACTACTATACTTTTGAAAGATCCACACTAGTACTCCCTCTTATCCTTGTACTCCATAGATATGATCATTCATGCATATAGCTATGTGGGGACTTTCACACTATAGAACTTGGCTTGCATATTCCAAGGGTGAGCCTCCTCAAAAGAGCTCTAGGTCTTCATGAGCGAGCAAGTTAGAAGCACCCCACTAGTTCCATTGGAGAGATTTTTAGCTCATATGTGCATCCGTTGCATGGCAATCCCTACTCCTCACATCATATCTATCATTTGGCCATCTCGCCTATGATTGTCCTCAGTGATGCGAGCCTTTCTCACCTTTTTTTCTTTCTCCTCCACCATATTTCTCTCTTTGTCATCCTAAGTGTCAAATTTCGTGCTTACGCTCATCCATTGCATGAGTGCTCAAAATATTGAAAAGGAGTGGAACAAATTTACTTGTACCTGGCTAGTGGTCTGAGGACGAGTCAAGATAAGATTCCAAAGAATACCAAGTGTGAAACTTTAGTAGATTGAGTTATCAACACAAAAAAAATTCTCGTATTCCCTATCCCTCTTCTTGCATGCAAACACCATTTGGAGACATTCGAGTCACGGACAGCGAAAACTCTTGCACCTAATGTTCCTTTGTTACTTGTTTCAATGCTAATATAGACCCTTGCATGTTATGACTTGAATTGAATCACATACCTTGATTGCTTTACTTTTCAAAGTTCTTATATGGTTGCTAGCATGTCACCACAAAAATTATGCTTGTTATCATTTACCTACTCGAGGACGAGCAGGAATTAAGCTTGGGGGTGTTGATACGTCTCAACATATCGATAATTTTCTTGCTCCATGCATGTATTGTGTGATATTGCTATGATCTATATACACTTTCATACACTTTTGATCATATTTGGACTAACCTATTAACTCAGTGCACCCAGTGCCAGTTTTTGTTTTCTGCTGTTTTTCTATTACAGTTTTCCCCCATATTAAAAGTGCTCCAAAAATTCGGGAAAAGTCAGATAAAAAATCAGCGTGGAGGAACCTTCCGGATTCCCAAAGGGGGACCAGGTGGGACCTGATGACCCTCAACCGCAGGGGATCGATTGTAGTGTTCTCACGGGTAAGTTATCCCAATTTATTGATTCGACACAAGGGGATCCAAAGAGTATTTATAAGCTTTGAAAGTTGAGTTTTCAATTCAACCGCACCTGAAATATACTTACTTGCAAAAATATATTAATATCAACTGTGGTATGATAGTGATAGTGATGGTGGTAACAGCAAAAGTAAAACAACAGAAATAAACTAGTAGTAACCAGCAGTATTAAGGCACTATAGACTAGGGAGATGGATGGTCGGGTGCTGCATGAATAAGAATGAACATGTATTAGATTCTAACACGGGGAAAGGCATACAGAGAAGCAATGATCATCTGAGAAAATATCAAACATTAGGCATGTATCCCGTAGGTACTTGTGCGTGCTTGCAATAAGAACTTGCACAACATCTTTTGTCCTACCATCCCGCTACGAACGGGGCCAAAGGGAACTTGTGGAGATTAAGGTGATCCTGTCAAAGAGCACCGGAACAAAGTAATAAACTCAATGGATATATGGAATCCTCAAATTATGGACCATCCCCTTTGGTGTCCCAAGCTGTCACCTTTGGGATCGCCGGTTCCGGACCATAATAGGTGCATACAACTCATAGATAGGATCAAGAACATAAATATACTCATGAAAACATCAGTGGTTCAGATCTGAAAAAATGGCACTCGGGCCCAAAGTGACAAGAATTAAGAAAAACAAGTTGTAGCAAAGATGATAAACACCAAAGTAGATGAGAGGCAACATGCCCCCAACAATCTGACGAACTATTACATGATAAATCTCATCCAATCCCTACTATCCCCTTTGCCTACAGCAGAGAATTACTCACACATGTGAAGGGAAGTCATGGAGGGAGGATGGAGTGGTGATGGTGATGACGATGGCGACGATCTCCACTCTCCGGAGGCCAAATCAGCCTCCAGATTAGCCCTCCCGAGGAAGAACAGGGGGTTGCGGCGGCTCCGCGAATGGTTCTGGAAAATCAACTTATGTTTCTGGAAATTTTCTGAGATGTCTAAAAATCCAATTTTCTGCGCACAATAAAACCATACAGGCAGCTCTGCTGAAAACAGCGTCAGTCCGGGTGAGTTTAGCTCAAATCATGCAAGAATGAGGGCAAAACAATAGCAAAAGTGTTTGGAAAAGTAGATACATTTGAGACGTATCAACTCCCCCAAACTTAGCCTATTGCTTGTCCTCAAGCAATTCAGTTCAACGAACTGGACGTGAAAAAGAAAATTTTGACAAACTATTTTGCTTCAGAAGATGTATATAAGCCGGTACTACGAAAAGAGTTTAGCAAGTATCAAAACAATGCTATGAGGACAATGCACGAAGCAATTATTCTTTCATGCGATCAATCACAAACAACCAAAAGTAAACAATATGCTGCCGAAAATCAAGACAAGATCACAATGCACATAGCCTGAACATATCAAAGTGGTATCTCACTAGCCTCCATGAGTGAAGAAAAACATAAATGCAGAAATTCCTCCGGAATTTTAAAGGAGACTAGAACTAAGAATTTCAGACTAGCAATATCACAAGCATGCAGAAGACAATGTAATACTTTGGGACAATGCATGTTGCACTAAGAATGACAATTATGCTCTCAATAGTTGGTGCTTTGAAGAAACAAGGGGAGACTCTCGAACTGTGGCTTTTTTATGGCAAGATTGAAAACCCGTGATTGGAAGAAAAGATTAAACATGTGCCAGAGCTCTTGGTTTTGAAAACAGAGACAACATTATTTTGAGAAGTGCAACTTTCCAGTCAACGATGAACGGTAAAGGTCTCTCAATATCTCCCATGCCAACCATATTAATGTTTTTTTCTTACACTTTGTTCCCTTATCCATCCATCGTTTGATGGTCTATGGAACCTTTTATTTTGCCTCAAGTATGTAAGTAGGTTGTCGTGCCATCTATCCTTAGCAACATTTGGTCCATTTCATTCCATCATCAAGTATGGGGGAAGGTGTAACTCTCTATTTTTTTATATAAATTTGACTAGTTAAGACTTCCGTCAAAATATTTTTGGCATGGTAGATACTGATTTTCCCTCACCGCACCATGAGCTTGTATGGTTACAAAAGGGAAGTTTTTGAATAAATTTCGAGATGGCACAAGAAAGTCTTAGTTAGGAGTGGCCGGTAAATACCACATATAGGTAGGTATGGTGGACTCCGGTGGAATAACTGGTTTGAAAAGGAGTTTGGATACACAAGCAGAATACCGCTTAGTGTGAGCGAAGGCTAGAAAAGGACTGGGAAGCGACCAACTAGAGAGCAATAATTGTCATAATCATGCAGAGCGAGAAAGCAACATTGAATCGGGCATGAAAGTGATATGACTATTCTGAAATAAAAAGGTCATCAAGGCATGATAGACATTTTAGTCATAAACATGTGTGAACATGTGCCAAGTCAATCCAAAAATTCTCCGAAGGGAAATACCACTTTAATATGCCAAACCATGAACAATGCAATGCATGTAAATCATTTCAACAACACATTATGCACTCTAGATATTTGAGATCAGCCACAAAGAAAGCATGAACACTAGGAAAGCATTGTAAACATAGCACTATGTCGCTACAAGCTAGTCTCTAGATCATAAGTACATGCATATGTACAAAAGTAGAAACAAGAAGAGTTCATACCAGTTTTCCTTGTTGCTTCCCATTCATCGATCTTCGTTATTACTACCTTGTCACCTGCACGACCGAACGTGGGAAATATAATTAAATGCCATCACGGACTCGAGCTGAACTCTGAAAACAAAGCAAACTAAAGAGAGAAAGGAAATCTTTTTGGGTGTTTTAAAGATTTAACGAAAGAAAAAGAAAAGAGAAATCTTTTTGTTGTTTTTCAAATTAAAAGAACAAAGAAGAACGGGCAAAAACTTCGAAAAGATCAAAGCAAACAAAATAAAAATGGATAATACAATGGAAAAGGGAGAAGGGCACGTAATCCCACAAGCTTAGGCTTCTGGCCTAAGTTGGTAGAAACTACTGCCACCAGGAGCCTCCTGCTCCTGGGTAATGGTAAGTCCAAGGGTTGTATGAGTCCTCCGGCGCGTACACCGAAGTCCTCGGGTCCTCCCATGAGGAAGGTCCCGCGTCCCAAGCAGAAGAAGACCCCTCACCTTGCTGGGTGAAGGTCTCCCCTGGAAAGGTGGGAACTCACCATGCTCCTCCGCGTCGGGCACAACCCCCTCCATGGGGTTATGCAGCTGATACTAGTCCATGAACTCATCAAACTGGACATCATTGAAGGACCATCCGTTCCTGCGAGTGTGATCAAACAAAAGTGGTGCAGGTAGACGGGTCTCACGAGTAATGGTATTTTCAAACCTCAAAATGTAAACAAGGTTACAAAACTGGGAAGTCATGGTAAGAAACTTATGCCTCTTCATAGAAGCAAGATCAAGACTTGCGTAAGAAAAGGGAACATCATCAGGATGTGGGGTGCCATTAAGAGACTCAAGGATAAGTGTGGCGTAAACACCACCAAATAAACCACCCTTGTTACTGTTTGTAACAAGGCGTCGAGCAATTAAGGCACCCACATTATAGTCATTTCTATCAGAGAGGGCGTTCGCATAGATAGAGAAATCTGGTGCAGAACCGTTGCTCGAGTTGTCACGAGCCAACACCCCTCTATCAATAAAGTACGCAAAATACCTGATGTGGGGGATAAAATGCTGGAAACCTGTGTACGCCGAATGTTGCTCTCCTCCTGGCTACAAAGGGACTTGAAGAGGGTCCTCAACTCAGATGGCTGAGTGTTCATCCTCCCCGTCTGACCAGCGTTCGGCACACCTATTATTTCACAAAACTGTGCCAAAGACATGGTTATAAGATTATTACAAATTTTGAACTCGACGGTTTCAGCAGAATGGTTATAACAAAAACTGTTAACAAAGCAAGAGGTGAGCCTCTTGTATTGCACCACGCGGCATAGTGCTAGCCATGTCAAACCCGCATTGGCGCAAAGGCCATAAAAATCCTCCTTAATTCCTGCAGCTTCAAGAAAATCATCGCACACATCGCGCATGCTGGACTTGTGTCTTCCAGCAACTCCAGGGCACATGATCTTCATTGTAGCTCACCCCTAGCAGCTGAGGGTGAAGTTGCAGCTCTAGTAACTCGATCGGAGCGCTCGGGCTTCTTCTTCCCAAGCCACCCCTTTGCTTTTCCTAGCAAACTCATTTCTGAAATTTTTGGAAATTCACAAAAACAAGGATTTAAGCAAAGTGAGTCGAGACAAACTACTCTACTCACCTACCTAAGACATAAACTTGCATCAAAACGTGGAAAATAAATTTCTACACATGCATGCAAGCTCATCTAAACAGCACCAAGAACTACTAAATACTCACAAATGGAGCCACCAATCAAAAATCTAATTGGAGGGGTGAAGGAGTTGCATACCAGGGAGTATTTGCTCAAAATCTCAGCTCAAATGGTGGGCTATAGAGAGAGATCGAAAATCGCCTCCAAAAACAGCAAGAACGCAAGAACTGGAGCAGAACTCGTGTTTATTGAGAGAGAGGAAGGAGGAGGAAGAAGAAATACCTGCAGGTGGGGCCTATGGGCCCCAGGCGCTCTGTGGGCGCGGCCAGGGGACTAGCAACGCCAGCTGGCCGCAAGGGCCACTGGTGCCCCCTGGTCATCCCCAGGTGCCTCTGGGTCACTCCCGGCATGGAATTTTTATTCTAATTTTTCTGGAATTTTTCTGAAAACTTCACCGTTGAAAATTTTCCGGAGTTCAAAAAACTGCGAAACTTTCTGAAAACATGAAGCGGTGATTAGAATTGTGAAGCTTCAAAAACATATAAACTTGGTACAGCAAAGAGAATAAAAGCTAAAGCAAATGAAAACATAACAAGGTCCACCTTTTGCCTATATAAAACATGCTAAGTAGCAAAGTTTGATCAAGTCTTACCAACGAACCGGCGATATATAGAACAAAAAGTCTCACCTCTTATGAAGTGATCATTGCACCTTTAGTTTAATGCAAATTGTCCCCACCATGATGGTTTTGTATTTGTGGTGCACATGTAGAGGACAATCCCATTCTCCAATCTTCACGGTCTCGATATTCTCTATTGAGTTAAGGCCATGCCTTTTGTCGATCTTCTTCGGAAAATACACCGTGTGTTCTTTATCATCTACGTTGAAGGTGACCTTTCCTTTATTGCAATCAATAATGGCACCTGCTGTAACAGCCCAGTTTTCACAAAAATTAATTTTTTTTTTTCGGTGTGAATTGTTTGATTGTCTGATTTGTTTGCGGTGTTTGCATCCCCGATTTATCGATCGGCGATTATTTTTCCCACCTATTATCTCGTACCGGACGAAGAACGACCCTTGCCACCCTGACACTCGACCTTACGACACCGGGTTTCACCCGATCACCGTCGCGAAACCCGCACGAGACCAGCCGCAGCCAACGGAACGAAAAACCCCGTTTAATAATGAAACGGGATATTTTTATAGCGCGCCGGAAAGTGTTCTCAAAACGGTTCCAGCGCGAGGTGAACGCCGCCGGCTCGACGCACTGATCGCGCAGTTCGAAGTTTTACCCGAATCAGAGGTACTGCGGACCCCCTGCGGTCAGAAACGTGAGCAACGCGCGCGCGAGAGAAAAACCGGAGATGTTTTTGCAAACTGCCAGCCACCCGGGCTATAAATAGACCACCCCCACCACTTAGGGTTTCCCCTAAGCACCTAGGCAGCCCCCAGATCCAGTTTTGCCCCAAAATAGTCTATTTTCGCATCTATTCCCCCTCAATTTAGCAAACCCTAGCCCCCATTAGATCCAGACCGTCAGATCTGGGATCTGACGGCCCAGATCTGGCCTCCAGCCTCCCCTCCCACTTCGGGCCCCGCCGGGCCCAACCGCCGCCGCTACGGGCCGGGAAGCCCGCGCCACCTCCACCCGTGGAGCTTCGTCACCGGGGGCCAACCGAGACCTCGCCGGCCGGCGAGCCGCCACCGCATCGGCCACCTCTCCTGCACCCCGCGGACGCCCGTCTCTCTCCTCTTCCTGTCCCCGCCTCCTCTCACTGCCCCCTCCTCTGTCCTCGTAGATCCAGTCCAGCGCCGCCGCGCACCATGGACGGAGCTGAGCCGGAGCTCGCCGCCAGCCCTCGGGACCCCGACATCGCCTGGAGCCACCTCGCCGACGACGGGATCCGCACCCATCCGACCCCGTCCTCCTCCACGCGCCCTCACGCCCCCTTCAACGCCAGCTAGCCTCACCGGAGCCTAACGGCGATAGCCGCCGCCGCCGTGACCCGATCTAGGTCGGGATCGGTCCGGTGCCACCCCTCCACGCTGGACGGCCACGTGGGCCAGGCGCGCCACCGCGACCCAGCCAGCCGCCGGCCTGCCCAGCGCCAGCCAGCCCAGCCACCTCCTCTGTCTCATGGGCTGAGGCCCACCTAGGTGAGAGGCCCGTGCCCCTTTTCTTTTTTTTCCTTTTACTCCTGCTGTTATTTTTTTTCAAAGTCCCTGGAATATATGCTGCTGATTCAATTTTGCGGTGAAGTTAGCGATCAAACCGTAGCTCTGATGAACGTGCCCCCAAAACGAATATTTCTCAGAATTGCGTGTACTTTAATTCATATTTTGTGAGCATTTACATTTGAGCTCATCTTGATTCTGTAATTGTGTGCTAAAGTGGGCATCAGGCCGTTAAACTGCTACTTTTTCCTGTTAAGTGCTGCTGACATTATTTTGTTGCAACTTTGCGTGATGATTGTAACAAATCCATGAGGCATATTGCATTGATTCTTTCTCCTATGTGTTAAGCATCATGTGTACTTCATTTCCATGCTTTAACATGTCATGTTTGGATGCTCTAGCTATATTAAATCTTACTCCAAAGTGGTGATCATGATGTTATTGTGCTGCTGTTGCTGAAACTGTTATTTTGTTGCAACTTCGGTCGACGAGTGTGTCGCGACCGTTTATCGGAATTGAGTGATTCCAATTGCATATTGTTAAGCATCATGTCTACTTTCATCCCATGTATTGATATGTCATGTATCTGCACTGTTGCATATAGATTTACCCCTGTTTATACAGCTTGTGCCCGTAACTTGTTTTTCTTATATCTTTTTAACCGTAACTCTGTTTGGGGTGTTCTTTATATGTAACTTGATTAGTTTTTCGTGTACTTTGTGTTTATGCTATTGTTTGCTGTTGTTAACCAATCTGAAATGTGGTTTAGGACAGAACAGTACCAAATGTTTTAATCATCGTGTGGCACTTAGTGTTATGCCATGTTTAGGATTGTGCCTCACTTAAATTGTCTAGCATAGATAGTTTACTTTGTGCTTCACCTCTTTACATGTTTGTGTGCCATGCTTTCTTGAGTTGCCATGTTAATAACCGTTGATTGATCACCTGTAGCTAAACAACTTGAACCACCGTAAACGTGCGGTATCGTCGTGTGTGACGAGTACTCCACTTAAATTGTTAGTGACCGCTCTCGAAGGTAGGTGCGATGTCTCCTGTTGCCTTCTTGTTGATGCTTGCTCGTGTTTGCTTCGTAGTAATAGATGCATCTCCGTTGCTTGCTTTCCAGTGTTTACCGTCTTGTGTGCTTCCGCGGGTACCTCTCGGAGACGATGCGAGCTTGCGATCGACTACACCTTCGGAACCCGACTTCTCAACAGGCAAGGACTATACATTACTTATGATCCATTCTATTTCAACCAGCGGTTTGCATGCTAGTCTAGGTTAGGTTCGATGTTTGATCCTACCACATGTTTACAGCCTCTTTCAAACCGATACAGCCATGTCCCCTCCCAGCAAACCATGTACTTCTATGTTACTTTCTCTCGTTGCTTAGCCCCTGCTTAGTATGCATGCTTAGGATGCTACGATGTTCCCTGTTACTCCTTGGTTTGGGATATCACATTATTATTATATTGTTTTTGATGATATGATTATTATAATGTTGACTATATTCGACGAAAGATGGAAGGTATAGGCTATCCCGCCCCGACGCTTTGTTCCATTCGATTCACCTAGGATCCGAGTTCCGGGTATTGGTTTTAAGACTGAGCGTGCCTAACCGCGTGTGGGATTTTATGGGGTCCCCTTTTCTTACCTATCTAGCTTCAAGCATTTCTAGTGGTGGCCCAAGCTGATTTTACCTTTTGAAACCGTGTGTGTGTTGGTCGTACGCCAGTAGTTTACAAATAACCCGGACCAGCGGAGACATGGTTTCCCTGTTGGTCCACCTTTGACCGGCGAGGGCCCGAGGTCTCACGTGATGCGTCTCGGTAACCCAAACCCTGTTGAGACGGAAGAGTCCGATCCGAGAGTGTGGCCACCTTTTGGATTGGTTGTCGACTCCCCGGGGGCCACCCGGATTTGTTCGTTGTTAGTTAGAGAGCCGTGTCCACGGTTATGGACGACTAAATCATAAAATGGTTGCCTGTGATGGGTAGCAACTGAGAGAGATGGGCGAGCGTGCGGATCCTTGTAATGGGCAGTTGGTACACCCCTACAGGGTTAAATATTTTCGAGAAGCCGTGTCCACGGTTATGGACGACTTGAGACCTACTCCTTGTTCATAGACAACAACTGAGATAATCTTAATATAACTTGATCAACGTGTGTGTGTGCCTTGACTGCTTCTTCTTCGTCGGGATGCGAAGAGGAGGACAAGGATAGGATAGGTGTTATGTTTGCGTAAGTAGTTGATAGCAAGACTTGTTGGAGGCGATTCCTCATCGAATGCTTGGCTTCTTATCTTACTCTCTAGAGCGTTAGCCACTTCATAAATGCTAGTGCGGCAGCAACCTCACCACTTACCCCTTCCTTACCGTAAACTACTAGTTGTCCTAGAATGACGAGTGATGAAGTCCTTGCTGGGTCAGATGACCACTACAGTTGGATGCTGAGTACCTCTATACTCATGATACTACCCCCAAACTATTTTCAGGGTTCTTGATCGACAACAGGTATGGTGATCGACGTTTCACGCGGAGACTCGACGACGACTAGTTAGGCGGATCCCGGCGGAGGGCCTGGCCCGTGTGGTTATGGGATTGATGTTTTTCTCTTTGCCAGTAGGCATTTGATTGCAGTCTGTACTTAGACATGTATCTTCCGCTGTTGTATTGTATTTAAGGCAGTTGTATGCCGATTATATGAGATGTTGTATCCTGTATCTGTAATGTTGTGATATCATGTTGGAAACCCGGGGCATATGGCTTTGTCATATGTTGCGGTGGGACCGATATGTGCTTCGTCCCCGGGTTTGGGTGGAAACACCTAGATCTGGAATAGTACCGCATATCGGGCCTTGCACCTGCGGTGTTTAGAAAAGGTGTACCAAGAATAATGGTCATGCTCCCATCCTCGGGCATGTCAAGCACAACAAAATCTGTAAGAATTAAGGAATTAGCAACTTCAATGGGAACATCCTCACAAATACCTATCGGGATGGATGTTGACTTGTCAGCCATCTGAAGAGAGATATCTGTAGGGATTAGCTTAACTAAACATAATCTTTTATAAAGAGAAAAAGGCATAACACTCACCCCTGCTCCAAGATCACATAAGGCGGTTTTGACATAGTTATTTTTTATGGAGCAAGGAATGGTGGGTATACCTGGATCACCAAGCTTCTCATCAATCTTGTCACTGAAAGAGTAGTTAGCAAGCATAGTAGATATTGCTTCATTAGGAACTTTTCTTTTATTAGTAGCAGTATCTTTCATATATTTGGAATAAGGAGGTAACTTAATAGCATTAGTCAAAGGAATCTGAAGAAAAAGAGGTTTCATCCATTCAAAAAATTTATTATAATGCTCTTCTTCTTTAGAGTTGAGAGACTTACCTGGAAAGGGCATGGGTTTCTGTACCCATGGTTCTCTTTCCTTCCCGTGTCTTCTTGTGATGAAGTCTTCTCTAGTATACTTCTTGCGTGTATCGAGTGCTTCTTCTTCTCGCACCTCGGTAGGATCATTCTTCTCCTTTATCATTTTCTTCGGGCTCAGCACCCTCTTCAGTTTCAGCATCGGAGGTAGATATGCCTGTAAGGCCCGATATGCGGTACTGTTCCAGATCTAGATGTTTCCATCCAGATCCGGGGACGAAGCACATATCGGTCCCACCGCGACATATGACATCACCATATGCCCCGGTTTCCAACATGATATCACAACATTACAGATACAAGGATACAACATCTCATACAATCGACATACAACTGCCTTAATACAATACATCAGCGGAAGATACATGTCTGAGTACAGACTACAATCAAATGCCTACTGGCAAAGATAAAAACATCGATCCCCATAACCACACGGGTCCAGGCCCTTCGCCGTGATCCGCCTAACTAGTCGTCGTCGAGTCTTCACGTGAAACGTCGATCACCAAACCTGTTGCCGACTAAGAACCCTGAAAAGATTTTGGGGGTAGTATCATGAGTACAGAACTACTCAACATCCAACTATAGTGGTCAAGTGACCCAGCAAGGACTTCATCACTCGTCATTCTAGGATAACTAGTAATTTACGGTAAGGATGGGTGACGGGGATCAACCCCGGCAAATCCCATGGTCAGGGACCCTGGGTTAGTCATAGATATGGCACAGGTTGGACGATACTCAAAGTAACAAGAGAAGCACTTCCTGCTCGATATTATTACGTGAGGGGGCGATTACAGTGGAGGCCAAGGCGAGTTCTCGCAAGGCAAGGATGAGCAGATGCGTATTGAGAGATCTCGACGTCTCCCCTCCCAGCCTTTATATATTAGGCCAGGTCTCGGGGAGTCCGTGCTAGGTTATAGTAGATGGTTTCCTAATTCTAGTCTTGCCTTGTACGCCAAGGTGCACCTTCCAAGTTAGTCGCAGACTCCTACGTCGCTGCTTGGTTGGGCCAATCGTGGGCTTGTCGTAGCTTCCCAATGGGCCTTCTGTCTTCATACGCACCAGGTAGCCTGACACGTAGGAGTCATGGGGTCACCCCCTCGTCAGTAGCCCCTGAGTGCCTGGGGGACTCGAAGAGTCGCGCAGGGACTCGAATTTATCTGCTCCTTATCGTTTGTAAGCGTGGTATCGCCACGGGTCGCTGGCAGTTTTGAGCCATGACAATATCTGTTTCAAGGGATTGCTAAGCTAAAAGGGCCCAAGGAGTCGACTGGTCGAGCCTTGGGGAATTGTGTCCACTCGGATCTTTCTATCAAGCGAGCGCATGGACAAGGTCGGGAGTGAAATCGCTCTGCGGCAAGTCCCGACCCAGCCGTTCTTCGCAGCGGGGTCTTACCTACACGCTAAGCTTGTGTGGCATCTAGGTATGTCGTAGTCCAGGCATAATTTGTTTTTGTTGAGGCACGGAGCCTGATTAGCGATGCACCCACTTGGAACAAACAATCAAGTGAGCTGTTTTAGTCGTCACTCGCGGAGTTTTTAGCGAACTCAGGCGAGGAAAATAAGAAGGCACCCACTCGGAATGTCGTCGAGTGCGCGAGTAAGTCATGTTTGTTGAATGGCTGAGTCTCTTCGTGAGTAGTCACTCGAACGCTTTTCTGCCTTTGGGGTGAGGGAGCACCCGAACTCTGAGAATATGTTGTTTCTGTTGGTGCGAGTGATCACTCGAGCAGATCTTTGCCTTCTGGGTGAGGGAGGACCCGAACTCAAAATAAAGGTACTCCCGATGGGAGTAAGAATTTGGTAGAGTCAGAAAATTTGGACGTATAGCTGTCTTTTTGGAATCTTTTGGTATTTGGACCAACTGTTTGTGTCTTGATTCTTCCCTCTTTAGATGTCGTACTGACATGCATTGTCCTGATGCTTGATGACGTATGATGATGATTGATTTTATTGATCCCTCACGTCTTCTGGACCATCATGATGATAACTTAGACGTCGTGCAGCCTGTTGCCTGTTGGGTTTCCGAGACTTGTATGGGAAACATGCGAGATTTCACGCATCCTGTAAGTAATGGTGACCGTGTGAATGCATCTTTGCCTTGGAATTCGTAACGCCCGGCCTGGCGGTCTTTGATGAAATGATGGCGCCGCCTGGGATTCTGTGTGCTTTTCCTCTTTTTCCCTTGGATTGAGCTATAAATGTTTCCTTTGTTTACCCGTCCTTGGCATCCATTCTTCGCATCTTTCTCTTCTTCTTCTTCTTCATATGGCGCCCAAGCGTGGCAGAGGTGTGGCTGGGCGAAGTCGTGGCCGCACGCCTTGTTCTTCACGAGGTGGACGCCATGGTACCACGTTGGTGCCTTCGTCCTCTTCCTTCATACAGGAGGGTTTCTGGCGCTATGACTTTCTTTTGCATGTTCTTAGCCGGGATGCTGCCCGGATTCCTCTTCCCTTTTCGTTTGCCTCCATTGCTTCTGAGCGTAACTTGAGGGGTTTCTGGCTCCGTCTTCACGGGATCTCTCGTTCTTCTTCTTGGGTGGAGCTGGAAGTTGATACTTCGTCCTTGATCTTTCTTGGTTCTGGCTGGAGGGCGTTTTCTCGTCGGCTGAATCTGCGTGGCGGAGACAAGTCTTTGGTGTCGCTTTGACGGCGAAAATACTCTTATTATCTGTGCATATGAAGCTGGTGGTAACCGTCTGGATCCATACTGTGGGGAAACAAGCAGCAGTAGTTCAGATGGCTCGAGTGGTGGTTCGCCTGCTTCTCCCGTGTCTTCATCTTCAGCTGATCCCTCGGGCGATGGTGTTTGCTCTTCTAGTTCTAGGGAATAACTGGACGTCAAACCAGTCGTCAAGCGGCTGCGTCAGTAGGCGAGGCACCTTGTAGAACTGGAAGGCGGCGACCTTGTAGAACTGGAGGACGGCGAGCTTCTTCTTCACCGGCTGAGTTTCTACTTTGTCTGTGGTGATGCCCGTCAGGTGGTGGCACGAAAGTGCCAATTATCTCAGCATGAGCACACATGTAGAAGCTGTATGTAGCCCGTCTTGCAGTTCCACAGGTCCTTCTGTAGCGACAAACTGTCGTTTTGACTTCTTTGTAATAAGAAAGTCTTCAACTCCTTTGTAATGAGAATTTCTTTGACTCCTTTGTAATGAGAATGGCTTCAACTCCTTTGTAATGAGAATGTCGTCGACTCCTTTGTAATGAGAATGTCCTCTCAGGTGCGCGCCAGCGCTCCCGATGGGAGTAGCCCCCGAGGCTGCGTTTGATTTGCAGAATCAAGCGCAGACTTTACAAATTTTTGTCTCACTGGTTTGTAGTTATCTTTGAATTTTTCTGAGTTCGGAGGGTGCGCGTCAGCGCTCCCGATGGGAGTAGCCCCCGAGTCTTTAGGCGATCGCTTGCGATCAGGTGAAGACTAAGGAATCGTGTGCTTTTGATGCAGCTTTCTTTCTCCTGAGCCTTGTTGTTGGCTAGGGTCTTGCGTTTTTGGCCTCCCGATGGTTGTAGGCAAGGTCGCTTTTCCAGCGAGGATAGCGTCTCTCGGGGGAGTTTTAGACTCGAGCCCCCGAGTGTTTTTAGGTAAAGGTCTCTTTTGCGAAGATAGCGTCTCTCGGGGGGAGTTCTATGCTCGAGCCTCCCAGTACGTGTCGGTTAAAAGGTCGCGTTTGCGAGGATAGCGTCTCTCGGGGGGAGTTCTAGGCTCGAGCCCCCGAGTGCTTGTAGGTAAAAGTCGCTTTTGCGAAGATAGCGTCTCTCGGGGGAGTTCTAGGCTCGAGCCCCCGAGTGCTTGTAGGTAAAAGTCGCGTTTGCAAAAATAGAGTCTCTCGGGGGGAGTTCTAGGCTCGTGCCTCCGAGTGCTTGTAGGTAAAAGTCGCGTTTGCGAAGATAGCATCTCTCGGGGGGGAGTTCTAGGCTCGATCCCCCGAGTGCTTGTAGGTAAAAGTCGCGTTTGCGAAGATAGTGTCTCTCGGGGGGAGTTCTAGGATCGAGCCGCCGAGTGCTTGTAGGTAAAAGTCGCGTTTGCGAACATAGCATCTCTCGGGGGGAGTTCTAGGCTCGAGCCCCCGAGTGGTTGTAGGTAAAAGTCGCGTTTGCGAAAATAGCGTCTCCTGGGGGAGTTCTAGGCTCGGCCCCCCGAGTGCTTTTAGGTAAAAGTCGCGTTTGCGAAGATAGCGTCTCTCGGGGGGAGTTCTAGGCTCGAGCCCCCGAGTTCTTGTGCGATGTTTTTGGGCAACATTGTTTTATTCCTTCGAATTTTTACATGAGTTGTTGATCGGTGTTGTCGCCGATGTCTTGTTAGTGTCTAGAGGACTATGGGTAGAACAGGCGCACGTTCGCTACGTTCCATGGATTTCCCACGTCCTCGTTGGTCTTCGGATTCTTCAATCTGTATGCTCCTCCTCCTATGACTTTCGAGATGATGAACGGTCCGTCCCATTGAGGGGAAAGTTTGTGCACGTTTTCCTATATTAGTCGTAGCACGAGATCTCCTTTATTGAATGATCTAGTCCATGGGCGACTGCTTTGATAGGTGCGCAGCTTATCCTGGTATCCTTCAGATTTTGTAAGGGTTGTGTCTCGTGCTTCGTCTTCTATGTCTTTGTCGTTCTGCAGCGCTTCTTCTGCCTCTTCCTCTTCGTACCCTGAGATTTTGGGTGCTCCGAATTTTAGGTCGTGCGGTAGCACTGCTTCTGCCCCGTATACCAAGAAGAAAGGCGTATATTGGGTTGAGCTATTTGGTGTGGTGCGCAGGCTCCATAGGACTGCGGGGAGCTCCTCTATCCAGTTGTCTGCGGCCTGTTCGAGCGGTGCTAGGAGTCAATTCTTTATTCCTCCGCATACTAAACCGTTTGCTTTTTCCACTTGGCCATTAGACTGCGGGTGTGCGACTGATGCGTAGTTGATTTTGATGCCCAACTCTTGACACAAGTTTTGGAACTCTACTGCCGTGAAGTTGGTACCATTGTCTGTGATGATGTTGTGTGGTACTCCGAATCTGAAGATGATTGATTTGATGAAGTTGACTGCCATGAGGGATGTTGAGCTGGTGATTGGTACTTCTTCGATCCATTTGGTGAACTTGTCGACTGCGACCAGTAGGTGTGTTCTTCCTCCTTTTGAGGATTTCTTGAGTGGGCCTACCATGTCTAGTCCCCACGTGGCGAATGGCCATGATAACGGTATGGTTTTGAGTTCCGATGCTGGGGCGTGTGGCCTGCTGGCGAATTTTTGGCAGGCGATGCAATGCCGTACGGTATCCTCCGCATTTCTCATGGCGGTCGGCTAGTAGATTCCTGCCCGAAAGGATTTTTCCACGAGTGCTCGACTGCTGGCATGCTGTCCGCAGGTGCCTTCGTGGATCTCTAGTAGTAGGTCTTTGCCGTCTTCCTCGTCTATGCACTTTTTTAGGACCTGGGAGATGTTGCGCTTGTAGAGCTTCCTGTGAATGCTTTGGATCGTCGACTGATGCGTCGGGCTTCTGCAACATCTTGTGCTAGGGTGCCTTCGATTAGGAACCATAGAAAAGGTCTTGCCCATGCCGGGTCGTCGAGTGCCGCTGGTGCTTCGACTTCGATTGCTTGGCTGTTTGTAGCGTCAGTTGCGCTCGTTGCTGCCACCTGCGCTGGCTCATTTGTGCCTTCTTCTTCTGCGACTGATTTTGGCTCCGCTGGCTTTACTTTTATTGATCTCTCATTGATAATCTCGAGGAAAACGCCTGGTGGTATTGGTCCTTGATTCGATCCGATGTTCGCGAGTTCGTCAGCTTCTGTGTTATTTGCTCTGGGGATGTAGTTGAGTTCACAGCCGTCAAAACCTCCCTCTAGAGCGTTGTAGATCTTCTGGTAGGCTGACGTGTTGTCTGCGACTTCATTACAGTCTCTCATCACCTGTTGGATGACGAGGTTGGACTCGCCATAGATTGCTAGGCGAGTGGCGCCCCAAGTTTTTGCCATGCGCATGCCGTGGAGTAGCGCCTCGTATTCTTCTTCTTTGTTGGAGGCGTTGCTGAAGTTGATCTGGAGGATGTATTTGAGCTTCGTTCCTTTGGGGGAGACTAGGACGACGCCTGCTCCGGCTCCTTGCTGTCTTTTGGATCCGTCGAAGTACATCGTCCATGAGTTGGACAAGTCTGGGGGCCCTGGTGTTTGCACTTCTGCCCACTCGACCAGGAAGTCTAGGATTACTTGGGCTTTGATTGTTGTTGGGTGTTTGAACTGTAGGTCTCACGGGCTGAGCTCCATGTTCCACTCGGCGACTTGACCGGTCGCGCCGGGATTGTTGAGGATGTCCGCGAGTGGTGCACTGCTCACGATTGTGATGGAGTGTTCCTCGAAGTAGTGTGATACTTTCCTGGAGGTCATGATGATGGCGAGCAGGAGCTTCTGGTAATGTGGGTATCGCTTCTGTGGCTTCGTGAGTAGCGTGCTCAAGTAATAAATTGGTCTTTGGATGCTCTAGATTTTGCCTTCTTCTGCACGCTCGACGACAAGTACTGTGCTCACGACGCTGCTGCGTGCTGCTATGTAGAGATACAACTTTTCCCTTTATTTAGGCACCGCCAAGATTGGTGGGGTAGAGAGGGTCTTCTTCAAGTCTGTGAATGCATTGCTGGCTTCCTTGGTCCACTCGAATTTTTCTCCTTTCCTCAGCAGTTTGTAGAAAGGTAGGGTCCTTTCGCCTAGCCTGCTGATGAAGCGGCTCAATGCTGCGAGATTTCCTGTGAGCTGTTGTATTCCTCTGATGTTGGCCGGCCTTTGCATTTTGGCGATTGCTTGAATCTTTTCAGGGTTTGCTTCGATTCCTCGGGCAGAGACCATGTACCCGAGTAAATTTCTGGCTGGGACGCCGAACACGCATTTTTTGGGGTTCAGCTTGATCCTGTACTTGTTGAGGGTCGCGAACGTCTCGCGGAGGTTGTCGAGTAGTGTGTTTGCGCTGTAGGTTTTGACGACAATGTCGTCTACATAGACCTGAACGTTCCTTCCGATCTGGTCTCTCAGGCATGCTTGCATCATCCTCTGGTACGTGGCTCCGGCATTTTTTAGTCCGAAGGGCATAGTTTGGTAGCAGAATACTCCATAGGGGGTGATGAATGAGGTGTGCTCTTCGTACTTCATCCTGATCTGATTGTACCCTGAGTATGCGTCGAGGAATGATAGGAGGTCGCATCCTGCTGTGGAGTCGATTATTTGATCGATTCTTGGCAGGGGGAAGTGATCTTTTGGGCAGTGCTTATTGATAGTCCCATAGTCGACGCTCATCCTCAGTACCTCGGTGTCCTTTTTAGGGACTAGGACTGGGTTTGCTATCCATGTTGCTTTCTTTGTCTCTCTGATGAACTGTGCGTCGAGTATTTGATTGACTTCTTCTTCGATTTCTTTGCGTTTGGGCTCTGAGAACCGTCCCAGCGCCTGTTTTACTAGCTTCGTGTTTGGCTTGATGTGGAGCGCGTGTTCCGCAAATTCTCGTGGTATCCCTGGCATGTCGGCTGGGCACCAGGAGAAAATTTTCCAATCTTCACGAAGGAAAGTTATGAGGGCGGTTGCTTTCTCTTCTAGGAGGTGGGCATATACGCGGACTGTCTTATCTGGGTCTGTCGGGTGTACTTGGTGTGTGATCGTGTCGCTGTCGACGCTGAAATCGCGACCAAATTCCTTTGTCTCGCTTCTGTTTGCTAGTGGAAATATGCTTTTGTCTGTCACAATGGCTATTTCTTGGAGCTGTTGTTGGGCTCCGAATGTGTCGGAGACTTTGAGGAAGTCGCGGTCGCACTGGTCCGATTTGATGAAGCTTCCCTTGATTGTGATGATTCCTGCAGGTCCTGGCATCTTGAGCTTGAGATATGCATAGTGTGGCACCACCATGAACTGTGCGAACGCCGGTCGCCCGAGTATGGCATGATACTGCGACTGCCAGTCGAGTACTTCGAACTCGACTGCCTGCTGTGCGAATTTGCGCTTGCTGCCGAAGATCACATCAAGCTGTATTTCTCCGATGGAGGTGGCTGCCTCGCTCGGGACTACGTCGTATATTTTGGTTCCTGACTTCTTCCACACTGATCGTGGGATGAACATCTTGCGTAGAGTGCTGACGAAGATTATGTTTAGACTGTTGCCTCCGTCCAGGAAGATTATGTCCTTGTCGTATCCTTCGATCTGGGCTTCGAGGACCAGGGGTCCCTGCCCTGGTCTCGGGACTGCAGGTGGATGGTCACTCTGTGAGAAGGTGATGCTGGTCTCAGCATTGCTCAGTTGGTAGGTTTCAGTTATATTTAGGCCTTCGGCTGCTTCGGCTTGCAGGGTGTAGGCATCTTGCTTTGCTTTCGAGGGTCTTCCTTCTTGGATCATGCAGATTCGTCCCTGGGACGCGGGGTATTGCTCCTCTGCACTTGGTGCGGGTGAATGCGTGCTTCTTCGAGTGCGTTTGGCTTCACGCTGCTTCTCCTCCTTGAGGCTGTTGGAGAGTTCGGCGAATAGGTGGCAATCTCCCAGGGTGTGGCTTGCTCTGACATGTCCACGGTTGTCTTCGAAACAGTGGATCGCGCAGGGTCCTTCCAGTTGCTCTTTAGCTGTGAGTTTGCTGGAGCCGGCGTGCCTTCTTATCCTTGAGACTTGGAAGATCTGCGAGGGGTCTTTTGCTCGGCTGTGAAATCTTGCGTCGAGTTCTATCCCGTCGCTGAGTGATTGATTGCGGATGAAGTTGGCGAATTCGTCTGGCCTTCGATCCGGGTCATAGTAGTCTCCGGACTGGGTCTCAGAGACGCTGTCTTGGCGTGTGGTGGGAGTCCGGGTGGCGGTGGGTCGTCGACTGATGGGCGATCCTTCGGCCACGCGCCGCGACTCCTCGGTGGGATACTCGAGTAGCCTCCTTGTGCTTGTCTTCTGGGTCGTCGAGTTCTCTTCCGTCGTCGATGGATCTGACAGTCGTCGAGGTGCTGGACTTGGCAAGGCCGCAGGCTGGATGATCTTGATGATATGATGGAGATGTTTGTGGTGATCTTGAATTCCTCAGGCGGGCTAGATCTGGTTCTAGTCCTCGAGTCTTGGTCTGCTGAGGTCGGGACCGCCGAGATCTTGATTCCAACCTGCGTAGTCCCCACGGTCGGCGCCAATTGACGGGGATCAACCCCTGCAAATCCCATGGTCGGGGACCCTGGGTTAGTCATAGAGATGGCACAGGTTGGACGATACTCGTCGGCTAATAGGAGAAGAACTTCCTGCTCGATATTATTACGTGAGGGGGCGATTACAGTGGAGGCCAAGGCGAGTTCTCGCAAGGCAAGAATGAGTAGACACTACAAGAAATATGCTAACTTGTGACCCTACATATTGGTCACTGGAAGGTCACTGTTCTTCATTTGTGACCTTTTTGTGACCAAAATCAGTTGGTCAAAAGCTGAGGGTCGCAAAGCGGACACTGTGACCTTTTTTCTGAAATGGTCATTGAGGATTGTGACCAAAACAAAGGTCATAGATGTTGTGACCAATTGGTTTGGTCATTGGCTTATTGGCCAGGCCACGTCAGATCCACCGTGGCAAGCTGACGTGGCAAAATAGCAACCAAATGAAAAGGTTGTAGGTTAGAATCAGCCTGGTCCGGTTCGGTTGTCTATATGGGCCGAGCCCAATAATTCAGCCCATTTAATATATTTTTTCCTTTCAGTTTTGATTAGTTACATGGGCCAAGCCCAACAATTTGGCCTTATTTTTTGGAATGTGGCCTTTTTCGGTCAGCAGCTATAAAAAAAATTCACTCCACTAGGTGGGTCCCAATTGTCAGGTTCTAATAAGTGGGTCCAATTGCCAGCGCCATATTCTTCAGATTATATTTTTCAGTAAATAAAATAATTATTTCAAAAATAGGGCAAACCGCCAAACTTGGCACATTACAATCGAACATTTCTCATGTCAAGTTTACAAATCTATTCCCTTCGTTTCAAATTATATGAAGTTGGAGCACTATTTCGACCAGGTGAAAATGCACTAAAATTACAAGTGTACCCCCTACTGAATCGTTATCTTCTACCTCTAGACATTTGAATTACAGATCTGCCTCGCTCGCCCACCCCCAGCAGGTACCAGATCGACTGCACCCGTGGCACCGGCACGCCGGTGCTTTTGTCTTCTCAGTTGTCCTCGCTGCCACAGTGGCGCTCCGGCTGCTCCTCACCGCCGCTGAACACTGCAAAATAGGCAGTGTAAATATAATGAAAAAAATACTCAATTGCTTGCAAAATGAGAATAACTCAACTATTGCTAGTTGTAAAGGAGTACTGAAATCAATACTCAACTTTCTTGCTGCAAAAAAAAGGCTACTTACAGTGAAAAACTACTCAGACCAAGGTTAAAATAGACAATGCAAACTGGTTCACTATTCGGGTTTTTAAGATGTAAAATAATGTATATTTTCATAAATATGACAGTATATAAGTAAAACTGCAAATAAATTTAACATGGAAATTTAAAAATAAATGTGCAGCCACAGCCAGCACCACGTGCATTGATGCACGCATGCATCAGCCATGATCCATCCATATATGCATCCATTAAGTCATCAACAGCAGGAACTCTACAGAAGTATCTCATGTCATGTTTACTTAATCAAAGGCTTACAAAGCAACAACCATGAAGGGGAAAATGGATGCAATAAAAAAAGAAAGCCTAATCATGGAAGGTGCAGCTGCCAAGAATGCTAAGCTGAGTTAAAAATGGATACAATGAAACTTCAATTCTTATCAAACCGAGATTTTTTACTTTAGGATACAGGGCACATGCATCAATTTTCTGAACTAGTCAAGAAGAAGAAGGCTACGCTAAGCTGGAAGAGACCATACACTAGGGAGGTAGAAGATGGTGAAGGATGATCTGCTTTTTCTTTGGGACATCGATGATCATCTTCTTCTTCCTATTTTGCTACCGTTCTACAACCGGCTTCCCCATTCCCCACTTCTGTAAACCACACAACAAAGCACAATACACTCCATTCACATTGTATAGTATGAATGATTATAAAATAAAAAGTGGGGAAGCAGACATTTTAGATACAAGCATTTGTAGTTCAAGTAGTAAAAAATTCTGGCAATAGTAAAAATTCTATAGTGTTGATAGATACAAGCATTTGTGGTTCAAATTCTCAAGAAATTTCAAATGCAGTACTCGAAAGTGGGGCACACACAATCAGGCAATCAAGAAGGAGAATAAAACACCTCGTGGATTCAATATTCAGCAGATGAGAAATTGATGCATTAACTAATAGTACAGAGTGGTTTGAACATGAGAATACATTGGCACGTGATTGTGTTGTACATTATATCAAAATTTCTTATTATTCTGAGAACAATTTTTGGACTGGGGTGTGTTTTTGTTGGTAACCAGTACCACTTGATTTGTCAAATGTGAAGAATATTACCATCTGGCGGTGCAAGGGCGCTGCTGTTCCTGGGCATGACGTTGCTGGTGATGTATATCATGCATGTTGCTGCTCCTGCTCATGGAAGAAAATCAAAAGGAATCAGCCAAGGGGATGTGAGGGAAGGTATACGAAATTCAAGAGGATATCAGAGGAAAGGGGCGGACCTGAACTGGATGTCGGGACCCGGGGTTAGCGTATGCAAGCCTCGCTACAACACAATCATATGGAGAGCCGAGAACCGTACCCACTTGTCTAAGCAGACAAGGCCAAGCACAGAACGTTCTCGGAAAGCATCGAACGTGAGGGGCATCCCATCCAGGCCGGATGATCAACTAAAATGGGTCCTCATCGTCCGCACACAAGTCTAATGATATGGGTGATGAACTCCCATATTCGCAGACAAGTCGCCTCAACCATACTATCGACTATCTCATAACTCTTACATAGACTTACTCCAGCCCGATCACTTAGTCGCGGTCTAGGGAGGGCTCGATCATACATCAAAATGTGCACGAGACAGAGTCTCGAACATTCGCATCGCGATGCCCCAAGCTGCGCACATCTAAGGGCCACTTGGTGTATAAAAGACCGCCAGCCAGATCACAACTAAGGTCTCGAAAACCCATACTAAGACATGCATGCTATAAACATACACGCAGCACACATGCCTTGTATGAACAGCAGGTATCATTGCAATTCTCTACAAAGTATATATCTTTATTAATAACTCTTACAGAGTGCACACAGAGATCACAAGCATGTGATCCAACATTACAACAGACAAACGGAAGCAAAGTAGGTCTGAGTACAGACAAGTTTAAAAATGGCTTAGAGAAGCCTTATCTAAAAACAAGCCCTCCACGAGGGAACCAGTCGTCTGACTGGGACTATACTAGCTTGGTCTTGGTCTGAGTCTTCAATCTTCGAGCTTCGGTTAGAAGTCACCATCGGGGTCGGTGGGTTCATCTAAAACACAGATTAAGCAAACGTGAGTACAAAATCGTACTCAGCAAAACTTACATAGGAGCTATACTACTCATGCACATGTATCAAGGTAAAGGGAGGTGGGGTTTCACTTGCAGAAGTGCCAGCTTTGACTTGGCTAGTCCTGAACTACGAGTACCAGACTTGAGATAAGAAGCGTACACGAGTCCACTACATCTCTTCAACCAAAATACACCACTATGGTTACTTCCTCGACTTCCCCACGAGAAGCACACCATAACACTCACGCTTATCTTGCGAGTTTTAGAAGTATCCAGTTCAAGTTGTCTAATAATCGAGCACAGCTCTCCAAGCAGTCCTTAACCGCGGACGCGGCTATTCGAATAGTTTTATTAACCCTGCAGGGGTGTACCGCTACACACACGTGTCATCAGTTACCGCCTTTTGCGTGTCACCGTTCAAGAGGTGACAGCGATGATGCCACCACAACACTTCTCCCACAGCTCCGTTCTAGTCCAGAGAGTCGCCTATCTGAGGGGGATCCGTATGGAAGTCCGGCCGAGGTTCCAGTACAGCCTCAAACGATGTGTGCAGGATCCCAAGTCGGTCTTGAAAAGCCGTTCATCCACTTCGCAGACCGTGCCACAGCCCTACCAGAACTCCGAACTACTGCGACTCTTGGAGTTCGAACGGGGTGAGGTACTAGGATGAGAGGGGTCAGTGAGCCCAATGTGTGGTTGTACTCTTCTTCTTGGATCACCACACAAGAACTCGGACTTAAGGCAGTGTTCAATGAGACAACCCACTGTGTACTCCTACACAGCCTCTCATCGTTCACCTTGTATTAGGGTAGATTCACCAACACGTTTCACTTTCATCAACACCATGTTTATCATCCCGACTCACATCATAAGTAACCTCATTGTACCACTAAGCATGCAATAAGCGGTAACAGTTGCAGGGGCCACATGATATCAACCAACTCCTACATCTGCTAGGATTGTGGTTTTCTTACTACTGTGACAAGATGATAGGTCATGCAAAGGATATGGGTTCAACTATGCAATAGAAACGTTATCATGGTGATCATCCTAAATAATGCATAAGCGAGACATGAGAGGGAAGTGGGATTTTATCGACATGATCAATGGGGGTTTGCTTGCCTTGCTGACGAGGTTCAGTCACGGGGTCGTCAACGAAGGGGGAAGCCTCCTGCTCCGGTTCCACCTCTACTCGACAAAAAACAAACAAGGAAGCAATATAAGTACAATGCACAAACACATGGTTGAAGGTTGAAACTTGATGTATATGTTTCTGATGTGTTTGGAAATTTCCATTTAAATGGAGTATATTGCATTTGAAATGCAAATTCAAACTCCAATTTGAAATCAAACTTGATCGAGTTACATGTGACATTGTTTTGAATCATCTTCAAATGTGTATGATATGCCTCTGAAGTGTGGTTGAAATATAGTATAATTCCATGGTCCAAGTTGCAATATCATTTGATTTGAATTTGAATTAATTTCAAATAAATCAAATGACATATGCTACTGGTACCATTTTAAAATCAACTCCAACATAGTTGACAGTTGCATATTTGGAAAGATAATTTTCTCCTGATCATTTTTCATATATTATTTGCTATATTTGGAGTTAGGATGAATTAATTATGAATTTCCAAAGTTTGTCCTATTTTCTGGAATTTTTGGAATTTCTTTAAATCTTTTAATCTCTAGAAATCCTTTATTGCGTCACTGCGGTGTCATGCTGGCGTCAGGGGGGGTTTGACCCGAGTCAAACTGACAAGGGGCCCCACTGGTCAGCCTCTGCGGTTTAATCCCGTGGTTAATTTAATTAAGCAGAGGGATTAGGGGCTGGGGCCCCACCTGTCATAGAGAGGAGGGGGGTTAGGAGAGTGATTAGGGCCTAAGTGCCCGGCGGTTAGCCGCCGGTGGCACGGGCACGGCGGCGCCTCACCGGAGCAACGCTCCAGGCCACCAGGGAGCTCACCAGGGACACCATCCGGAAGCCCTCACGCGTGTGCATCTAGCGAGCCACACCAGGGACCTTGGGGTGGCCGGAGAGCACGCCGGCGACGAGAGGCCGCGGCGGCAGAAGCACGGCGACGTCGGGAATGCGCTCTGGAGCAAGCCTTTGACCTTGGCTTGGCGCAAAAACTTGCTGGGGTGACCTGGAGTGCAGCAGGCTAGGCGGTTGGGGTGGTGGTGCACGGGAACAAGGGCGACGTCGATCATGGCGACGCCATGCCCCTGCTCTCATGGCGGAACCGGCTAAGGCTACAGAGGAGGTGCGGGACCAAGGGGGAAACATTCAGGAGCTCACCCCGATTCTAGAAGTAGCAGAGGCAAGCTCGGGGAGGTCCTGTGGCGGAGGAATTCGGCGACGAACTCCGGCGGTCGTAGAGGAAGAAGAACTTGCGATTTGCGGGCTCCCGTGGCTCCGGCCTCCTGATTTCTTGCGGGGTGGAAAAGTCGAAGGCGTTGGTTGCAGGGGACACCTCGGCTTGTCTCCTCGTCGGCGTTGGCCACGCCGGGGTGCGACGGTGAGCTGCGGCGACGCACGGGTCCTCGAGTGAACGCACGGGAGAGAGAGAGAAGGAGGTTCTAGAGGGGGGGAAAGGAACGGGGGCGTCGTGGGAAGCTCCGTGGCGCGCTTAGGAGGAGGGGGAGGCTCTGGAAGCCGCGAAGCGTCGCAGTGGCGTCGTCGGTGGCGTCGGTGGCCTTCCACCGAGCACCTTAGGAGAGCGGGGAGGTAGAAGACAAGGGAGGAGTCCAGCGGGCTGGACTGGGCCAAGGAAGTTGGGCCTCGCCCAGGCGCCAGGTAGGTCTGCTGTTTTCTCTTCTTTTTATTTCTCTGTCTTTTGTTTGCTCCAATAAATAAAAATACAAGAGCATTTTATAAAATCCTCAAAACTTTTATGTGACCTTACATGATATAACACTAGCCACTCACAAGTTTTGGGAAATTTTGAAATTCAAATAATTTGAATTTCAATTCAAATAGGGTTTTATTTAATTTCCAAAGCCACTGTTTGAATATTAGAAAATTCCATGAGCATGGGATTGCTCCCAAACCAATTTTAAAATGATTAGCACCATTTATAGGAATTTTCCAAACATTCAAATGATTTTTGGAAAAAGATTTTTATCTGGCCATTTGATTTAATATCTCAAGTCTTTTCTTTTCCCCATTTTTGATTTTCTTTTTGAAAATTTTGCATGATGCAAAGTAGCACTTGATCCTAGCACATACCTAACTTGGGGTTGTGACAACTCGCCCCTACTCAAAAGAATCTCGTCCCGAGATTCAGAAGTCTGCGGGAGGAATGAGGGGTACTCGGCACGGAGACGGTCTTCTCTTTCCCACGTGGCTTCTTTCTCAGAGTGGTGTGACCACTGAACTTTCAGAAACTGGATCTTCTTTCGGCGAGTGACACGCTCTGTTGAATCAAGAATACGAACAGGGTATTCTCGATAAGAAAGGTCATCTTGTAGATCAAGCGTTTCATGGTCGACTTCGCGGATGGGGTCCTTGAAGCTACGCCTGAGTTGGGACACATGGAATACATCATGTACTCGGGAGAGGTGCGGAGGTAGTTCAAGTTGGTAGGCAACTTCTCCACGTTTAGCAATAATGCGGAAAGGTCCGATGTAACGTGGGGCCAATTTGCCTTTGATACCGAAACGTTGGGTTCCCTTCAGAGGAGTAACCCGAAGGTAAGCCTTCTCATCCAGATTGTAGCTCTCTTACCTATGATGACGATCATAGTAGCTTTTCTGACGAGACTGGGCTGCTTTCAATTGATCACGAACAATGCGAACTTGCTCTTCTGCTTCCTTGATCATGTCCGGTCCAAAGAATTGTCTTTCACCGGTTTCTGACCAGTTTAAAGGTGTTCGACATCGTCGTCCATAAAGGAGTTCAAAAGGAGCCATGTTCAGACTAGATTCAAAACTATTGTTATAAGCAAATTCGGCAAATGGAAGAGACTTCTCCCAATTCTTTCCGAATGAGATAACACAAGCTCTGAGCATGTCTTCAAGAATTTGGTTAACCCTTTCGACTTGACCGCTAGACTGAGGATGAAAAGCTGTACTAAAGGAGAGATGAGTTCCCATAAAATTCTGAAAGCTTCCCCAAAATCTAGAGGTGAAAAGGCTACCGCGATCAGAATTGATTTCCAAAGGAACACCATGAAGTGACACAATTCTAGAGATGTACAAGTCCGCTAACTGGCTAGAAGTTATAGACTCGCGAACCGGAAGGAAGTGAGCAACTTTGGAAAGCCTATCTATGACAACGAAGATGGCATTGTTTCCTTTCTGGGTTCTTGGAAAGCCGGTGATGAAGTCCATACCGACTTTGTCCCATTTCCACTCTGGAATAGGCAAAGGTTGAAGTGTACCAACAGGTCTTTGATGTTCTGCCTTAATGCGACGACAAGCATCACATTCGGCAACAAATTGAGCAATGTCTCTCTTCATCCTAGTCCACCAAAATCTCTGGCGTAGATCTCGGTACATTTTTGTGCTACCGGGATGAATCGAGAGGGGTGTGTCATGGGCTTATTTGAGGATGAGTTGCCTTAGTTCCCTATTCTTAGGTACTACCAAACGATTTCCAAAGAATACCGTTCCTTTACTATCTGTGGAGAAACATTTAGCAACTCCGCTAGCAATGTTCTCCTTGATCCGGCGTACACCTCGTGCACGTCTTTGGGCAACTATGATTTGATCCTCAAGGGTTGGTTTCGCCACCAAGTTGAAAAGAGATCCACGAGGAACAATCTCGAGATTAAGCTTTCGAAATTCCTCATGAAGAAGTGGTTGATACTGTTGTAACATGAGGTTGTTACAATACGACTTACGACTTAGTGCATCAGCCATGACATTGGCTTTGCCTGGGGTGTAAGAAATTACTACGTCGTAATCTTTTATCAACTCAATCCAGCGTCTTTGCCTGAGATTAAGATCTGGCTTGGTGAAAATGTATTTGAGGCTTTGGTGGTCGGAATAAATCTCGCAACGGTTACCAAGGAGGTAATGTCGCCAAGTTGTTAGGGCATGAACTATGGCAGCGAGTTCAAGATCATGGGTAGGATAGTTCTCTTCATGTGGCCGCAACTGGCATGAAGCATAAGCTACCACATGTCGATCTTGTAGAAGTATGCATCCTAACCCTTGCCGTGAGGCGTCACAATAGATCTCGAAATCCTTTTTGGTGTCTGGAGGTGCAAGTACGGGTGCAGAAGTCAATCTTCTTTTTAGCTCTTGAAAGCTTTCCTCGCACTTGGGAGTCCATAAGAATTTCTTATCTTTCTTGAGGAGTTCAGTAAGAGGCTTTGCAACTTTAGAAAAGTTCTCGACGAAGCGACGGCAATAGCTGGCTAGGCCAAGAAAACTTCTAACTTGCTTAACCGATTCAGGTGGAGTCCAGTCAAGGACGGCCTGAACTCTCTCGGGATTCACAGCAATGCCTTTTGCAGAAATCACGTGGCCTAAGTAGGTCACTTCTGGTAGCCAGAATTCACACTTGGAGAATTTAGCGTACAGGCGATGCTCTCTAAGTTTCATCAATACCAGCCTTAAGTGTTCGGCATGATCTTCTTCGTTCTTCGAGTAGATGAGAATATCATCAAGATAAACCACAACAAATTTATCTAGGTACTCCATGAAGATCGAATTCATCAAGCGTGAGAATGTGGCGGGGGCATTGGTTAAACCAAAGGACATGACGGTGTACTCGTAAAGACCATAACGAGTAGTAAAAGCCGTTTTTGGAATGTCCTCGTTTCGGATTTTGATTTGATGATAACCTAATCTCAAATCCATCTTGGAGAAGATGGAGGATCCTGCAAGTTGATCATAAAGATCATTGATCCTGGGCAGTGGGTACTTGTTCTTTATCGTCGCTAAATTTAGCGGGCGATAGTCTACGCACATCCTTTCTGTTCCATCTTTCTTCGTTACGAACAGAACGGGGCAACCCCATGGCGATGAGCTAGGGCGGATGAAGCCTTTCTCCAACAAAGCTTCCAGTTGGGTTTTAAGCTCAGCTAACTCACGTGGGGCCATTTTGTATGGGCGTCTAGAAATGGGTGCGGTTCCTGGGGCAAGATCCATTATGAATTCTACACATCTGTCGGGTGGCATTCCCGGCAGCTCTTCAGGAAAGACATCTGGGAAGTCACGAACCACCGGAACATCTTCAAGGTCGGGAAGGGGAAGCACATTCAAAGATTGTACTTGGTTTCTTGTTCTGGGTGAGGTGTAATCTATTGTCTGGCCTGAAGGGTGTGTAAGTCTAACTGACTTGGCTTTACAATCAAGAAAAGCATGTTGTCTTGATAACCAATCCATACCAAGGATGCCATCAATGTCTGAAGACTTGAGGGCTATGAGTGAAGCAAGGAATACTAAACCCTCAATTGCAATTCGATTACCATGGCTTACTCTATTAGTTTTCCATTTGGAACCAGGAGTTTGAATGATCATAGGGGTGAACATTTCTTCAAAGGATACATCATGTCGAAGTGCATAACTTTCCGACATGAATGAGTGAGATGCTCCTGGATCGAAAAGGACAGAAGTGGGAACAAAATTGACTGGGAGCGTACCAAGAATGACATCAGAAGTACTATCAGTTTCCTCAACTGAGATTTGGTTCACACGTCCAAGAATTTTTGAGGTGGATGGCTTAGTGGTGGAAACCTTTGGGGTTGGTTTGGCACGAACAGTGGGTTTTCCTTTGGTATGGGGTGGAGCATTTTGGTTGACGGGGCACTCACGAGAGTAGTGACCAGGCTGGCCACATCTAAAGCAGGCTCCAAAGATAGTGCGGGGAGCTGGGTTGTTTGGTGGAGCTGGTGGACGAGGCGGCACAAGGGATGGCCTCGGTGGGTTGTTTTGGTGGATCAAACTGTTAGGAATCCGGATCATACGCTTCTGAGGGCGTGAACTGGAAGAAGGGGCAAGCTCAAGAGCATGCTTGCGAGACTTCTTGAAAACTTCATTGCCATGCTCAGCTCTGAAGGATCTGTTGACTAAATCCTCAAAGGTGGCAAATTCGATGAGGTTGAGTTCATGACGAAGGATGGGGCTAAGTCCCTTACGGAACCTTGCCTGCTTTCTGGCATCGGTGGTGATCTCATCTTGGGCATACCGAGCAAGACGGTTGAATTCCCTCACATACGCATGAATGGACATTTCTCCTTGATTCAGATTGCAGAACTCTTCCTTCTTGCGCTCCATCAACTCATCCAGAATGTGGTACCCTCGAAAGGAAACACGGAACTCCTGCCAAGTCACTACGTGACCATCTGGCTGCATTGCAACATAGTTCTCCCACCATTGAAGAGCAGCACCTTCCAGGAAGTATACCGCAAAAATAATTCGGTCATCGGGAGCAACACGTGCAGTATCAAGCTTACGCTCGATGGAACGGAGCCAATCATCAGCTTCAAGGGGCTCAGAAGAACATCGAAATACCGGTGGCTTGAGGAGGATGAAGTCCTGAATGCTGACCACCACATTACGATGGTGGGCGGTATTCTGCTCGATGAGCTCCAGAAGGCGTGTTTGATCACGTCTATTCCGTTCGGCTTCCATCATGATTTCCGCCGCAGAAGGCGGGGTTGGAGGTTCATCATCATTTCGATTCCGATCACGGTCTCGATTCCGAAGAACAGCACTATGATTTCCACCTGACATCCTGTGTGATAAAAATCAACAATCAGAACAGGTTGTACGATGGATTCAAGGATAAAAGGATATGATGAAGGCGGAAAGGATTATAATGCAAAGGCAATGATTCAAAGAGACACGGAATAAATCTGGCAGCATAACGGCTACATTGGGATGGAAAATGAAACAACCTCGAAGAAATTTGGACAGAACTTCTTCAAGGAACTCAAAACACGGAGACTCTGGACAACCACAACAATCCTACGGCTATAAGGAGGCAATCAACGAGATGTTCTAATCAGACATAGATGAGCCTAGTCCTATCATCCCGTAGAAAAGATAAGGTTGACACCAGAACTCAGATCGATGAGGGTAAGGAGAAAAAGAAGCCTTACATTGTTCCCTTATATACCCAGAGTAACTATATAACTATAGAATGCTAGACTCGACTTCGGCCAAGGCTGATAATCCTACAGTCAGTCCTGCTCTGATACCAAGTCTGTCGGGACCCGGGGTTAGCGTATGCAAGCCTCGCTACAACACAATCATATGGAGAGCCGAGAACCGTACCCACTTGTCTAAGCAGACAAGGCCAAGCACAGAACGTTCTCGGAAAGCATCGAACGTGAGGGGCATCCCATCCAGGATGGATGATCAACTAAAATGGGTCCTCATCATCCGCACACAAGTCTAAATGATATGGGTGGTGAACTCCCATACTCATAGACAAGTCGCCTCAACCATACTATCGATTGTATTATAACCCTTACATAGACTTACTCCAGCCCGATCACTTAGTCGGGGTCTAGGGCGGGCTCGATCATACATCAAAGTGTGCACGAGACAGAGTCTCGAACAATCGCATCGCGATGCCCCAAGCTGCGCACATCTAAGGGCCACTTGGTGTATAAAAGACCGCCAACCAGATCACAACTAAGGTCTCGAAAACCCATACTAAGACATGCATGTTATAAACATACACGCAGCACACATGCCTTGTATGAACAGCAGGTATCATTGCAATTATCTACAAAGTATATGCCTTTATTAATAACTCTTACAGAGTGCACACAGAGATCACAAGCATGTGATCCAACATTACAACAGACAAACGGTTGCAAAGTAGGTCTGAGTACAGACAAGTTTAACAAATGGCTTAGAGAAGCCTTATCTAAAAACAAGCCCTCCACGAGGGAACCAGTCGTCTGACTGGGACTATACTAGCTTGGTCTTGGTCTGAGTCTTCAATCTTCGAGCTTCGGTTAGAAGTCACCATCGGGGTCGGTGGGTTCATCTAAAACATAGATTAAGCAAACGTGAGTACAAAATCGTACTCAGCAAGACTTACATAGGATCTATACTACTCATGCACATGTATCAAGGTAAAGGGAGGTGGGGTTTCACTTGCAGAAGTGCCAGCTTTGACTTGGATAGTCCTGAACTACGAGTACTAGACTTGAGATAAGAAGCGTACACGAGTCCACTACATCTCTTCAACCAAAATACACCACTATGGTTACTTCCTCGACTTCCCCACGAGAAGCACACCATAGCACTCACGCTTATCTTGCGAGTTTTAGAAGTATCCAGTTCAAGTTATCTAATAATCGAGCACAGCTCTCCAAGCAGTCCTTAACCGCGGACGCGGCTATTCGAATAGTTTTATTAACCCTGCAGGGGTGTACCGCTACACACACGTGTCATCAGTTACCGCCTTTTGTGTGTCACTGTTCAAGAGGTGACAGCGATGATGCCACCACAACACTTCGCCCACAGCTCCGTTCTAGTCCAGAGAGTCGCCTATCTGAGGGGGATCCGTATGGAAGTCCGGCCGAGGTTCCAGTACAGCCTCAAACGATGTGTGCAGGGTCCCAAGCCGGTCTTGAAAAGCCGTTCATCCACTTCGCAGACCGTGCCACAGCCCTACCAGAACTCCGAACTACTACGACTCTTGGGGTTCAAACGGGGTGAGGTACTAGGATGAGAGGGGTCAGTGAGCCCAATGTGTGGTCGTACTCTTCTTCTTGGATCACCACACAAGAACTCGGACTTAAGGCAGTGTTCAACGAGACAACCCACTGTGTACTCCTACACAGCCTCTCATCGTTCACCTTGTATTAGGGTAGATTCACCAACACGTTTCACTTTCATCAACACCATGTTTATCATCCCGACTCACATCATAAGTAACCTCATTGTACCACTAAACATGCAATAAGCGGTAACAGTTGCAGGGGCCACATGATATCAACCAACTCCTACATCTGCTAGGATTGTGGTTTTCTTACTACTGTGACAAGATGATAGGTCATGCAAAGGATATGGGTTCAACTATGCAATAGAAACGTTATCATGGTGATCATCCTAAATAATGCATAAGCGAGACATGAGAGGGAAGTGGGATTTTATCGACATGATCAATGGGGGTTTGTTGCCTTGCTGACGAGGTTCAGTCACGGGGTCATCAATGAAGGGGGAAGCCTCCTGGTCCGGTTCCACCTCTACTCGACAAACAACAAACAAGGAAGCAATATAAGTACAATGCACAAACACATGGTTGAAGGTTGAAACTTGATGTATATGTTTCTGATGTGTTTGGAAATTTCCATTTAAATGGAGTATATTGCATTTGAAATGCAAATTCAAACTCCAATTTGAAATCAAACTTGATCAAGTTACATGTGACATTGTTTGATCATTTTGAATCATCTTCAAATGTGTATGATATGCCTCTGAAGTGTGGTTGAAATATAGTATAATTCCATGGTCCAAGTTGCAATATCATTAGATTTGAATTTGAATTAATTTCAAATAAATCAAATGACATATGCTACTGGTCCCATTTTAAAATCAACTCCAACATAGTTGAAAGTTGCATATTTGGAAAGATAATTTTCTCCTGATCATTTTTCATATATTATTTGCTATATTTGGAGCTAGGATGAATTAATTATGAATTTCCAAAGTTTGTCCTATTTTCTAGAATTTTTGGAATTTCTTTAAATCTTTTGATCTCTGGAAATCCTTTATTGCGTCACTGCAGTGTCATGCTGGCGTCAGGGGGGGTTTGACCCGAGTCAAACTGACAAGGGGCCCCACTGGTCAGCCTCTGTGGTTTAAACCCGTGGTTAATTTAATTAAGCAGAGGGATTAGGGGCTGGGGCCCCACCTGTCATAGAGAGGAGGGGGGTTAGGAGAGTGATTAGGGCCTAAGTGCCCGGCGGTTAGCCGCCGGTGGCACGGGCACGGCGGCGCCTCACCGGAGCAACGCTCCAGGCCACCAGGGAGCTCACCAGGGACACCATCCGGAAGCCCTCACGCGTGCGCATCTAGCGGGCCACACCAGGGACCTTGGGGTGGCCGGAGAGCACGCCGGCAACGAGAGGCCGCGGCGGCAGAAGCACGGCGACGTCGGGAAGGCGCTCTGGAGCACGCCTTTGTCCTTGGCTTGGCGCAAAAACTTGCTGGGGTGACCAAGAGTGAAGCAGGCTTGGCGGTTGGGGTGGTGGTGCACGGGAACAAGGGCGACGTCGATCATGGCGACGCCATGCCCCTGCTCTCATGGCGGAACCGGCTAAGGCTACAGAGGAGGTGCGGGACCAAGGGGGAAACATTCAGGAGCTCACCCCGATTCTAGAAGTAGCAGAGGCAAGATCGGGGAGGTCCTGTGGCGGAGGAATTCGGCGACGAACTCCGGCGGTCGTAGAGGAAGAAGAACTTGCGATTTGCGGGCTCCCGTGGCTCCGGCCTCTTGATTTCTTGCGGGGTGGCGAAGTCGAAGGCGTTGGTTGCAGGGGACACCTCGGCTTGTCTCCTCGTCGGCGTTGGCCACGCCGGGGTGCGACGGTGAGCTGCGGCGACACACGGTTCCTCGAGTGAACGCACGGGAGAGAGAGAGAAGGAGGTTCTAGAGGGGGGGAAAGGAACGGGGGCGTCGTGGGAAGCTCCGTGGCGCGCTTAGGAGGAGGGGGAGGCTCTGGAAGCCGCGAGGCGTCGCGGTGGCGTCGTCGGTGGCGTCGGTGGCCTTCAACCGAGAACCTTAGGGGCGTGGGGAGGTAGAAGACAAGGGAGGATTCCAGCGGGCTGGAATGGGCCAAGGAAGTTGGGCCTCGCCCAGGCGCCAGGTAGGTCTGCTGTTTTCTCTTCTTTTTATTTCTCTGTCTTTTGTTTGCTCCAATAAATAAAAATACCAGAGCATTTTATAAAATCCTCAAAACTTTTATGTGACCTTACATGATATAACACTAGCCACTCACATGTTTTGGGAAATTTTGAAATTCAAATAATTTGAATTTCAATTCAAATAGGGTTTTATTTAATTTCCAAAGCCACTGTTTGAATATTAGAAAATTCCATGAGCATGGGATTGCTCCCAAACCAATTTTAAAATGATCAGCACCATTTATAGGAATTTTCTAAACATTCAAATGATTTTTGGAAAAATATTTTTATCTGGCCATTTGATTTAATTTCTCAGGGCTTTTCTTTTCCCCATTTTTGATTTTCTTTTTGAAAATTTTGCATGATGCAAAGTAGCACTTGATCCTAGCACATACCTAACTTGGGGTTGTGACACTGGATGGCCCCGTGGTAGTGGTGGATCTGCGTACTCCGTGGCATGGCGTTGGGTCAGGGGAGGAAGAAACCATCCCGTCCATGGTGTCCCGTCGTTCGAGCTCGCTGGATCTAAGAGGGATAATGGAACACCGTGAGGAAGAGAGGGAGGGATGTGATGAGGAAGAGTGGGGGAGCTCACCCAAGTCATCGGAGCAACGCCGGCCACGGCTGCCGGCCTGGATCTACCGCCCGCAGCGCGCTGGGTAAGGAAGGAGGGAGATGCCGCTGCAGGAGGATGGCGGCAAGGGGGGCCCAATCAGATCCGGGATGGGTGGTGCGGGGGCTCTCACCTCCCATAGTTCAGGCGAGCATGAGCGCCACCTCGTTGGCGCCGATGCGCAGGGGTGGCCGTGGATCTCGGGCACCCTTGGGAAGAATGGCGATCTGGGAAGCACCGGTCGTGGGGGAAGGCGGTTGAGGCTGCATGGCGGCGCGAGGAATGAGGGGCGTTGGGAGGGCGTGGGGAGGCGGCGGAAGTGCATTGGCGGAAAGGGCCGTCATCGGTGTGGTTGTGGCGGCGACGAGTGGTGCGGGGGAGAGGGGCAGACGAGCGAGAGAGGAGCTCGTGATGTGTGGATGGGTGGATAGGAAGGACGAGGGGTGAGGGGATGAGGGCTGCCGGTTGATCTGGAAAATCCGATCGTGTTTGGTGCGTGATCCGTGTGAAATCTCCATGGACCAAACAGAATGGAGTATATGTGTTAGATTCGTTTTTTATTTTTCAAGTGTCTAAAATTGAGTTTTTTTGAAGAATCTACCATATATTTTTCTCTTTATTTTTTCAAAATATCATTTCTAGATACAAAAGTAGTCATTTACTCATAGATCCACCAAGATTTTTCCAAGATTCCACCCCTAACTATCACCGGTCATGCCCACTCTTTTGACCGCATTTTGAAATGGGCATTTAAAATTCAAAACAAAACAAAAAAATGTAAAACCTTCGCGTTGCATCCTAATTTATGTCCTAGTAACCATACAAACCAACAAACTTGGAATAATGCAAATATCTTAAAAAGTCTTGTCAAAATGAGCTATCGAGTATGAAGGTTCATGGATTTCAAGACAAATGACCGATGTTAGTGCTACTTTCAAAAGATAGTTTTCCCAAATGATCTAATTTGTGCAAATTGCAATGGGCAACAAGTGTGCCAAAGGAAGTTTTCATTTTCGTTGTACAAAAAATCCATTTTTTATTTTCCGAGTGCCAAAAGTAGGGTTTTTTTTATGAAGAAGCTACCAAATATTTGGTGTGAATTTGAACCACTCCATTTTTTAAAATAGTAGACCATAGTCTATTAACAATTGACCAAATATTTGCATGATAAATGATTTTATCCACCTCTCCTAGAAAAGACAAATTTCTACAGATTTAGATGGAAGCGGGTAAAATTTGAACTGCAACTGCCTTATAGTTTGCTCTTTATTTTTTCCAAAAATCATTTCTAGGTACATAAGTATATATTTAATCATAGATCCACCAAGAGTTTTCCAAGATTCCACCACTACCTATCACCGTTCATGCCCACCGTTTTGACCGCATTTCGAAATAGGCATTTAAAATTCAAAAAAAAATGTAAAACCTTCGCGTTGCATCCTAATTAATGTCCTAATACCATACAAACCAAAAAACTCAGAATAATGAAAATATATTAAAAAAGTCTTGTCAAAATGAGCTATCGAGTATGAATGTTCGTGGCTTTCAAGCCAAATGGCCGATGTTAGTGCTAGCTTCAAAGGATAGTTTTCTCAAATGATCTTATTTTGTGCAAATAGGTGCATATTGTAATGGGCAATAAGTTTGCCAAAGGAAGTTTTCATTTTCGTTGTACGAAAAATTCATTTTTCATTTTCCGAGTGCCAAAAGTAGGGTTTTTTGTGAAGAAGCTACAAAATATTTGGTGTGAATTTGAACCACTACATTTTTTTTAAATAGCATAGCATATTTTATTAGCAATTGACCAAATGTTTGCATGATAAATGAATTTATCCACCTCTCCTAAAAAAGACAAATTTCTGCAGATTTAGTTGGAAGCGGATCAAATTTGAACTGCAACTGCCTTATAGTTTGCTCTTTATTTTTCCCAAAAATCATTTCTAGGTACATAAGTATATATTTAATCATAGATTCACCAAGAGTTTTCCAAGATTCCACCCCTAGCTATCACCGGTCATGCCCACCGTTTTGACCGCATTTTGAAACGGGCATTTAAAATTAAAAAAAATTGAAAAAATGTAAAAACTTCGCGTTGCATCCTAATTTATGTCCTAGTAACCATACAAACCAAAAAACTTGGAATAGTGCAAGTATCTTAAAAAAGTCTTCTCAAAATGAGCTATCGAGTATGAAGGTTCTTGGCTTTAAAGCCAAATGACCGATGTTAGTGCTAGTTTCAAAGGATAGTTTTCGCAAATGATCACATTTTGTGAAAATGAGTGCATATTGGAATGTGCAACAAGTTTGCCAAAGGAAGTTTTCATTTTCGTTGTATGAAAAATCCATTTTTCATTTTCCGAGTGCCAAAAGTAGGGTTGTTTTGTGAAGAAGCTACCAAATATTTTGTGTGAATTTGAACCACTCCATTTTTCAAAATAGTATACCATATTTTATTAACAATTGACCAAATGTTTGCATGATAAATGATTTTACCCACCTCTCCTGAAAAAGACAATTTTCTGCAAATTCAGTTGGAAGCGGGTCAAATTTGAACTACAGCTGATTGATAGTTTGCTCTTTATTTTTTCAAAGAAATCATTTCTAGGTACACAAGTAGTCATTTAATCATAGATCCACCAAGAGTTTTCCAAGATTCCACCCCAAGTTTGCATAAAAATGCATTTTCCATTTTCGAGTTCCAAAAACAGGATTTCCATACAAGCTTGCATCATCGAACCACGAACAATGTCAAGGAACACATATTTCTTTTTACTTGCACGAAAATACCATTTTTCATTTTCCAAGTGCGAAAAATGGATTTTTTTTTGTGAAGAACCTACCCTAAATATGTTAAAACTTTTGGAAAAACAATTTAAAAAAATATTAGACCAGGTTATATGTACAAAATACCAAGTGTTTGCCTCTAAATATTTCTATCCACCTCTTTTGAAAAATAAAAATCACGCCGATTCAGTTGGAAGCTACTCAAATTTGAAATATAGGTGCATTGTAGTTTGCTCATGATTTTTTGCAAAAATCATTTTTAGATACTCAAGTATCTATTTTATCAGAGATACTCAAGCCCCAGCTACGAACGGTCATGTCCGTTGTTTTGACCGTGTGTTCAAATCGGCATACGAAATTCAAAACAAAAATAAGAACAATGCAAAAACTTTGCACTATGTTATCATATGGAAAACCAAATATTTTAAAGTGTATGTTTGCATTTAAACATGGAATTATTTTAAAACTCTGTATTCCATTTATGGTTCATTTGAATGTAAATGAATAATACAAAAATCTCAAGTTATTCAAAAAACTATATAAAGAAATATACATAAATTTCTGGTTTTTATATATTTAATTTTGATGAAAAACGGTTACTAATAATCTATAACAACCTAGTACATATTTAAATGTTTTCCAAAATTTATTTTGTTGAACTTGGTGTTCAAATTTAAAAGTTATAAGAGAAAAACTGAAATAGAGAAATCAGAGAGAACCAACCGAGCCGGCCCAGCCCATCGACGTGGCTTAACAGGCTGATCCGCCTACTTTGAACAGTTCGCTCGAATAGGAAAAAAAAGGGAAAGAAGTAGTGGTGGCCTCACCCATCAAGGCCCAAGCCCACTCGGAGTTATTCAATAAGAAGGGCGCGAGCGCCATTGCGACAACAACAAACCAATGGCCTGGTGGTTTGGTGTGTTGGATGGAATGTGAGATCGTGGGTTCGAGCGCGCCCAGCTTGCTCCTTTTTGCTCTTTATTCTGAATAATTAGAAGCTTGGATGTGCGTTGTGGGACCCACATGTCAGGCGTAAGGTGGGTCCATTGTGTCATATGGTTGGACCCCAATGTCATTAGAAGGGAGTGTAGGGACTTCTTGGTCAACATGTTAGTTTGGTTGGGCCCACATGTCATTGTATATGTTATGTAGATGGTCTGAGAGTCAACAATTCAATGTGTGGCTCTTACCATATGTGGTTGCTTAAAATTGACACACAGCTATGCCACGTAGGCAAAAATTGACCCATGGACGTGACATATAGTCGAAACATCTAAGGTGACTACCTCATCATTTCCATCTATGCCAAATAAGCGTGTACAGCCATTTAAATTGGTCTCAATCTGGCCAAAAAAAAGGAAGCAAATAAATATTGTTTACATTATGACCAATTTGCCTAAGAAGAATGTGACCTTTTAAACCAATATGGTCATTGTGTTTTCAAGTTTAGACCCTCCCAAACAGCCGGCGACCAATTGGTTCGAAATGGTCGCAACTTCATGACCAATTTTTTGAAGGTCACTGACAGAAGGTCACTAGTTGACATATTTCTTGTAGTGAGATGTTTATTGAGAGATCTCGACGTCTCCCCTACCAGCCTTTATATATTAGGCCAGGTCTCGGGGAGTCCGTGCTAGGTTACAGTAGATGGTTTCCTAATTCTAGTCTTCCCTTGTACGCCAAGTTGCACCTTCCATGTTAGTCCCGGACTCCTACGTCGGTGCTTGGTTGGGCCAATCGTGGGCTTGTCGTAGCTTCCCAATGGGCCTTATGTCTTCATACGCACCAGGTAGCCTCACACATAGGAGTCATGGGTTCACCCCCTCGTCAATTGGGTAAGTGGTGAGGTTGCTGCCGCACTAGCATTTAAGAAGTGGCTAACGATCTAGATAGTAAGATAAGAAGCCAAGCATTCGATGAGGAATCGCCTCCAACAAGTCTTCTATCCACCTACTTACGCAAGTATAACACCTATCCCATTCTTTCCCTCCTCTTCGCATCCCCACGAAGAAGAAGTAGTCAAGGCACACACATGTTGATCAAGTTATATAAAGATTATCTCAGTTGTCGTTGTTGTCTATGAACAAGGAGTAGGTCTAAAGTCGTCCATAACCGTGGAAACGGCTTCTCGAAAAGATTTAACCCTGCAGGGGTGTACCAACTGCCCATTACAAGGCTCCGCACACACGCCCATCTCTCTCAGTTGCTACCCATCATAGGCAACCATTTTATGATTTAGTTCTGAGAGATCTGAAACGACAGGTCCCTCTAACTAACAACGCACAAATCCGGGTGGCCCCCGGTGAGGCGACATCCATCTCAGGTGCCGGCCGCGCTCTCGATCTGGTCTCTACCGTATAACTCCAGGTTTGGATTGTCGGTTAATATCACATGAGACCGGGTCCTCAGCCGGTCATGATGGGCCAGCAAGGAACCATGTCCTCATTGGTCCGGGTTGGTTTGAAAACTACTGGCGGCCGACCAGCACACACACGGTTCAAATGGTAAATCAGCTTGGGCCACCACTGGAAATGTTTGAAGCTAGGTAGGTAAGAAAAGGGGACCCCATAGCATCCCACACGCGGTTTGGCACGCTCGTCAAGAGATACAATACCCGAAACTCGGGTCCTAGGTGCCTCGAATGGAACAAATCGGTGGGGTGGGATAGCCTAGACCATCTATCCTTCGTCGAATATAGTCAACATTATAATAATCATATCATCCACAACAATATATAATAATGTGATATCCCAAACCAAGGAGTAACAGGAGGTAACATTCGTAGCATCCTAAGCATGCAGACTAAGAAGGGGCTGAGCAACGAGCAATAGTAACATAGCAGTACAAGGTTTGCTGGGAGAGGACATGGCTTTATCGGTTTAAGAGAGGATGTAAACATGTGGTAGGATCAAACATCGAACCTAACCTAGATTAGCATGCAAACCGCTAGTTATAATAGAATGGATCATAAGTAATTTATAGTCCTTGCCTGTTGATAAGTCGGGTTTCGAAGGTGTAGTTGATCGCAAGCTCGCATCGTCTCCGAAGGTAACCCGCGGGAGCACACAAGAAGTAAACAATGGAAAGACAATCAACGGAGATGCATCTATTACTATGAATCAATCATGAGCAAGGATCAACAAGAAGTCAACTCGAGACAACACACTACGGTATCGCATCTATCGTCGAGAGAGGTTACTAACAGGTTAAGTGGAGTACTCGTCACACATGACGATACCGCACATTTAGAATGGTTCAAGTTGTTTAGCTACACAACATGAGCAAAGGTTATAAACATGGCATCTCACTCAAGAATGGCATAGCACACAAACATGTCAAGAGGTGAAGCCTAAGATAAACTATCTATGCTAGTCAATTTAAGTGAGGCACAATCCTAAACATGGCATAACACTATGGGCCCCACGATGATTAAAGTATTCGATACTGTTCTTCCCTAAACCATATTTTAGGTTGGTTAACAACAGCAAACAATAGCGTAAACACAAAGTACATGAAATTCTAATCAAGTTACATATAAAGAACACTCCAAACGGAGTTACGGTTAAAAAGATATAACCAAAACAAGTTATGCACACATGTTGTTAACACCAGGGAGCACACTTTAGAGCAACAAATAAACAAGAAAAATGTTGCAAACATGCACAAAAATGACATGCAACAAAATTAGACATGGCAGGCAAGTCATGGAAAAAGGAATCATACAAATAGGCATCATGAACAATTAATTATAGCCCATGCAAAAAGCAATAAAACATTACTGGTCTAGGACTTAGTGAAAATCAGGAAAACAGGGCAGAAGCTGTTATTTTCATGCTGTATAAACAGGGGTAAAGTTATATGCAAATGTGCAGCAACATGACATAGCAATATATGGGCATGAAGTAGACATGATGGTGATCAGGTACAAACAAGAATCAAGGTCATAGACATAACGGATCAAAAGATATTAAGCATGCAACATGGCTTCGGAAAGTTGCAGACATAGTGAAAAACAGAGGTGGTTGTCAAAAACAGCAGGATAGCAACTTTGGAGTTGAACAAAACTATGACCAGGAATGTAAACATGACAATGCAATACATATAATGGAAGTAGACACGGCATAGATCAAAATGACATATTGCAATGCTCAATAGGATGAACGGTTAAAAAGATACAAGGCACCAAAGTTTCAACAAAACATAAACAGCAGCAAAAAGTTAACAGGTCACCACTTTGGAGAAATAAATAATATAGCTACAGCAGGCAAACATGACAAGTGATTGGATAGAACTGAAGTAGACATGATGCAACAAGAATCACTCAATTCCGATGAACGGTTGCGACGCAACCGTCACCCGAAGTTTCAATCAAGCAACAGTTTTCAGCAGCAGTTAACAACAGTTTGCAATTAACGATGGGTGGCCCTGTTTGACCAGCAATAACACAATCAAGATGGCCTGGAAAAAAAATGCTCACAAAATATGAACTTAATTACACACAAATCTAAACAGTTTTCCTTTTGGGCGCAACGTCATCCGACCTACCGTTCACTTGCAAACTTCATCGCAAAACAGATACAACACCAATAATTCTACATACTTAGAAGAAATTTGGAAAAGGATAATTCACTGGAGAGAAAAAAAGGGGTGGCTCGAGCCTCACCATGGGCCGAGGCCCACGAGGCCGCTGGAGGCGAGCTGGGCCTTGGACGATGGTTGGGCCGCGTTGAGGCAAAGTGGGTCGGCCAAGGCCGCTGGCGTTGGTGCACGATCCAGCACCAGATCGGGATCGGGGGCGGCCGGCGGCGGCGCCTTCAACGCCAGCGAGGCTGCGAGGCTCTGGCGAAGGGAGGAACGACGTTGGGGGCGGCGGCGCATGCAGGGAGGCGCGCGCGGGATCCACGGTGCTCGCCGGTGCGCGAGGTGAAGGCGGCGCGGCGAGCTGGGAAGGCCGGCCACCATGGCGTCGGGTCATGACCTCCATGGCGCGGCGACGGGCGCAGCCTCCTGCCGGCGGCGACCTTCCAGGGGAAGTGGGAAGGCGGCAGTGAGGGAGAGGAGCAGGAGAAGAGGAACGGCTGCAGCTCATAAGGGGCAGAGACGGCGGCGGCCGGAGTGCGGCGGCGCGACGGCGTGTGACCGACGACGCCGAGGTGCACACGACGGCTGACAGGCGGCCAGATGGGCCAGCGGGCCGGCGGCGGCGCTCCAAGGCCCTGCGGGGCCTGAATCCGCGGTAGAGAGGCTGGAGGTTGGTGGAGACTGGGACAGATCTGAACCGTTGGATGGTCAGATCCAACGGCTGAGATTGCATCTGGCTAGGGTTTCGGGAAATTGGGGGGAATTGGGCAGATCTGGCAAAGTTGAGGGGGGTGGCTGCAATTTTGTCTTAGGGGAAACCCTAGAAAAGGGGTGGTAGAGTGGTGTTCTTTATATAGGGGGTCTGGCTGGCAACTTTACGCAAACACCCTCGAGTTTCTCTCTCGCGCGTTCGATGCTCCACGTTTCTGACCACCGGGAGTGCATACGACCTCCGATTCAGACGAAATCTCGAACCACGCGCTCAGCGCGGCGAGCCCGTCAATCGTACTTCACTTCGATACCGTTCCAAGAATATTTTCCGGCACCCAATAAAATTATTCATTTAATTATTAAATGAGGTTTTTCGTTCCAATGGCGATGGCTGGTCTTGTGCCGGTTTTCGCGACGGTGATCGGGTGAAACCCGGTGTCGCAAAGGTCGGGTGTCAGGGTGGAAAGGGTCGGTCTCCGTCCGGTACGAGATAAGAGGGGGAAAATAAATCGCCGACCATTAAATCGGGGATGCAAACACCGCAAACAAAGAAGGCAATCAACCAATTCACACCGAATTTTTTTATTTAATTTTTGTGAAATCTGGGCTGTTACAATGCCGTTAGGATCAACAGCAGGTTCTTCACTTGTACTAGGATCATCGGAGTAGTCAGCTTCCTTGTGTTTATGCTTCTTCTTTTTCTTCTTTGGAGAGCTAATGATCTCGTCTTCTATCTGCACTTGAGAATCTTGCTCGATCCTCTTTGGATGCCCCTCAGGATAGAGTGGGTCCTGGGTGTGTGTTCCACCCCTGGTCTTGATGCCATAAGCTTGTATGTCCTGTTTGGCATTGTTAGCGAGCAAATCTTTGTGCACATTAGAAATTTGTTCAAGCTGAGTTTGAACCGTATGAAAATGCTTAACAAGACATTTAACATCATTAACTGTTCTTTCAAGAACACCAAGTAAACTTTTGATAGCGAGAGAATTATCATGCAACTGACTTTGTATCCTCCTATTAAAATTGTCTTGCTTAATAATAAAATTATCAAGCTCATCTAAGCATTGGTCGGGAGGCTTACCTTTAGGGATATCACTTTCAGTAAATTCTAATAGAGAGTGTAACTCTACCAAGAGAGGGTGAGTAGTAGGCTCACACAACTTCTCGATAGGCGGTAGATTCTTCAAATCTTTAGCTTTAATGCCTTTCTCTTTAATAGACTTCTTCGCTTCTTGCATATCTTCGGGGCTCAAAACACGCATGCCTCTTTTCTTCAGTGGTGTGGGTTGTTCAGGGACGAACCAATCTTCATGGTTCTTGGACATCTTGCCCATTAGTTCTTCGGCCTCGTCCAGTGTTCTTTCCCTGAAAACACAACCAGCACAACTATCCAGATAGGATATAGATTCATTGGTTAGACCAACATAAAATATATCAAGTAATTCATTCTTTGGGACTTCATGTCCCGGTCTAGCCTTGATTAAGTCACAATACCTCCCCTAAGCTTCAGGGAGGTGCTCATCCTCCAATTGTTTAAAGTTATAGATTCTTTGCAAAGCAGCATGTTGCATATGAGAAGGAAAATATTTATCAAAAAAAATTGAACTAAGTCCTGAGGACTCTCAATGGAACCAAAGGGTAGTGCATCGTACCATGATTTATCGTCTTCCTTCAAAGAAAAAGGAAAAAAGCTTGGCCACATAGAAGTTTCGTATCTTTTCATAAGTAGTAAATAGGTCACCTAACTCAGCGAGTTTGGTCAGGTGTGCTATAGCATCATCATTTTCTCTGCCATAAAAAGGGTCAGCCTCGACTTAGATATAAGTGAAAGATCAACAGAGAAATCATAATCAGGATCAGAGATGCATATAGGAGATGTGGCAAATTTAGGATCAGGAGTAATCTTGTTCTTCATGGAGTGCTTCTCGAGCAGCTCCTTAACAACATCAGGGTCAGAGTCGACACACTCTCTGAGTTCCCTGCAAAAATCATAATCAAGAGTAATATAATCATCATCAAGGATCATCTCCTTGAGTTCATCTAAGTCTGGGTAACCAAAGGTTTAGCAAGTAGGAATATAGGTAGCAGGAGTCTCAGCCTTGGATTCTGCTACAACCTTAGCATTCTGAGTTTCAATATAGTGACCAAGAAAAATAGTATCATCAAGAGTAGTGGAAGCATCATCAAAAGTATCAGACATAGTAACAGACTCAGTAGAAGTAGCATGTGGTGGTAATGGTGAAGCAAACTTACTTATAACGGAAGGTGAATCAAGTGTAGCACTGGTACTCAGAACGGTACCTTTTCTTGTAGTAGATAGTAGGATCGGAACCTTGGGGTCTCCTTTCTTACCCATAGCGGATAAAGTGTGGCAGGTAGAATACTTCAAGTATACTTGTAAATATTGCTATGCTCCCTGGAAACGGTGCCAGAGAACAGTACTTGATGACCCTCAACTTCAGGGGATCGATTGTAGTGTTCTCGTGGGTAAGTTATCCCAATTTATTGATTCGACACGAGGGGATCCAAAGAGTATTTATAAGCTTTGGAAGTTGAGTTGTCAATTCAACCGCACCTGAAATATACTTGCTTGCAAAAATATATTAATATCAACTGTGGTATGATAGTGATAGTGATGGTGGTAACAGCAAAAGTAAAACAACAGAAATAAACTAGTAGTAACCACCAATATTAAAGCACTATAGGCTAGGGAGATGGATGGTCGGGCGCTGCATGAATAAGAACGAACATGTAATAGATTCTAACACGAGGCAAGGCACACAGAGAAGCAATGATCATCTAAGAAAATATCAAACATTAGGCATGTATCCCGTAGGTAGCTGTGCGTGCTTGCAATAAGAACTTGCACAATATCTTTTGTCCTACCATCCCGCTACGAACGGGGCCAAAGGTAACTTATGGAGATTAAGGTGATCCTGTCAAAGAGCACCGGAACAAACTAATAAACTCAATGGATACATGGAATCCTCAAAGTATGGACCATCCCCTTTGGTGTCCCAAGCTGTCACCTTTGGGATCGCCAGTTCCGGACCATAATAGGTGCATACAACTCATAGATAGGATCAAGAACATAAATATACTCATGAAAACATAAGTGGTTCAGATCTGAAAAAATGGCACTCGGGCCCAAAGTGACAAGAATTAACACAAACAAGTTGTAGCAAAGATGATAAACACCAAAATAGATGATAGGCAACATGCCCCCAACAATCTGACGAACTATTACTTGATAAATCTCATCCAATCCCTACCATCCCCTTTGCCTACAGCAGGGAATTACTCACACATGTGAAGGGAAGTCATGGAGGGAGGATGGAGTGGTGATGGTGATGACGATGGCGATGATCTCCACTCTCCGAAGGCCAAATCAGCCTCCAGATTAGCCCTCCCGAGGAAGAACAGAGGGTTGCGGCGGCTCCACGAAGGGTTCTGGAAAATCAACTTCTGTTTTTGGGAATTTTCTGAGATGTCTAAAAATCCAATTTCCTGCGCACAATAAAACCATACAGGCAGCTCTGCTGAAAACAATGTCAGTCCGGGTGAGTTTAGCTCAAATCATGCAAGAATGAGGGCAAAACAATAGCAAAAGTGTTTGGAAAAATAGATACGTTTGAGACGTATCAACTCCCCCAAGCTTAACCTATTGCTTGTCCTAAAGCAATTCAGTTCAACGAACTGGACGCGACAAAGAAAACTTTGAAAAACTATTTTGCTTCATAAGATGTATATTAGCCGGTACTACGAAAAGGAGGGCCCACTGTCAGTCTAACAAAGGAGGTAGTTAATCTTAATTCTTTTTAACAAAGGGGGTTAACCTGGGGGTCAGTGGGGGGTGCCACTGCCCATGAAAAAGCACGCCGGTGGCGAGTGCCGTTGCACGTGGTGTGCTCCGGCCATGGCAGCATGGCGGCGGCCTGAGCACGACGGGCAAGGCGAGAGAAGCAGGGTTAGAGGGCCGCGATTGGGGCGCTGTTGCGCACGGGCGAGCGCGCGCATGCGGATGCGCGGCCAGGCGTAGAGCATGCGAGGCAAAGAGGCCACGGGCACGGAGCGCGCAACCATGGCGCACAGTGGTCCGGCCGCGGAGATGCACGATGTCTACGGTGACGAATTCAACGGGGGAATGAGGAGAATCGGCGGTAGGCTCATAGTGGAGCGCGATGATGTGCTCAGGGAGGCCGGAGGAGGGCCTGTGGTGGAGAATTTGGGTCGGGTAGCCGGCGGCAGTGGCGAAGACTCGATGAAGATGTCGGCGGCCCGAGGTCAAATTGCCACTGGATCCTCTGCCCGGTGACGATGTCGTCGACGACGAGCCTGCTGGACAGGTCGGAGCGGGTTGTCGTCACCGTTGGCCGCGTCGGCGGCGATGGCGTGCTCACGGCTGCGCGAGGGCAAGCTCAGGGAGGAGCAGAGGCGACGCGAGGGAAGGAAGGGAAAATGGCAAGGGAAGGCTAGGGTTTCCATGGGGGTGCGGCGTGGTCCTCTTGTAGGCCGAGAGGGGGGCAGGTGATTGCCATCCACGGCCATGGCACCGTGGATGTGCTCCACGCACGGGGTGAACAGGGGAAGAGGAAGAAGACAAGAGGACGGGGGTTTGGCCCGAGGTTGTCCAGGGGGAGGTGGGCTGGCTAGGGATTGCCCTAGGCGTAGGATAGGGATTTGCATTTTTTTGTTTTTCTTTCCACTCTTTTGCTTTCTGTTTTATTTGTTTAGCTAGTATATGATTTTTTTTAAATGTGCCAAGTGTTCCTAAATTAATGTCACACTATATAGCACTGCCACAAAAGGTTTGAATATGCAATGGATATTTGGGGCTGTATTGGCACTAGTTGGAATTGTTTATTATATTAAACTATTTTAATAAATACCCAATTTTAATTTAACAAGGTCCACTGATTTTTAGGTATTTAACAAAATTGGTTGCACAATTTTTGGACAAGATTGTATGTGCCACATTGTTTTTAATAACAACCAAAAGGGTTTATTGAGAGGATCAAATGCAAAGATGATCAAGGCAAGATTTTGCAGCAGTAATTGTCATCAGCAAAAGTGATTACTATTACATGACACTGAGGGTGTTACCGCCAAGCCCCTGACCGCGCCACCAACCCGCCTGGTCAGGTGGGGCCACCCTTAGGCTCCCCTTTGGCTGGTATTTTTACTCCCGACGAGGAAACCCTGGAACAGAAGTCCATACTCCAATTCTCGTCGCTGATCCGCCGCCACCTTTGTTTTTCTCCGGGAGAGCCAATTTGGAGGCTGTTTTGCCTCCCGTGAGGGGAAATCGACGCCATCTTCATCGCCATCGCCAGTCCATCACCCTTCCATGTCTCCTCCATCCATGTGTGAGTAACTCCCTGCTGTAAGCGAAGGGGTGGTATGGATTGGATGATCGAGATTATGTAATAGTTCGTCAGATTGTTGGGGGCATGTGGCCTAACATCTACTATGGTGTTTATCATCTGTGCTACTACTTGTTTCTTTTCATGCTTGTCACTTTTGGCCCGAGTGCCATGATTTCAGATCTGAACCCTTTATGTTTTCATGAATATATTTGTGTTCTTGATCCTATATATGAGTTGTATGCACCTATTGTATTCTGGAAGCGGCGATCCCAATTGTGACAGCTTGGGACACCAAAGAGGGTGGATTATAATTTTAGGATTCAATGTATCCATTGATTGTTAATGCTTTGGTCCGGTGCTCTTTGCCAAGAGCACCTTAATCTCCATAAGTACCTTTTGGCCCAGTTGGTAGCGGGATAGTAGGACAAAAGATGTTGTGCAAAGTTCTTATTACAAGCACCCACTAATACCTTGGGATACATGTCTAATGTTTGATATTTGCCTAGATGATCATTACTTTTCTGTGTGCCTTGCCCCATGTTAATTACATGTTATCTCTCATCCATGCAGCGCCCAACCATCTATTCCCCTAACCTACAGTGTTTTAATCCTGCTTGATACTAGTTGCCTTAATTTTGCTGTTTTATTTTCGTTGCTTTGCCACCACTATTTCCGTTGTCACCATCACTTCCACCACACCGTTACTACTAAAAAATTGTTGCCGAGAAAGTATCTTTTAGGTGCGGTTGAATTAACAACTCAACTGTCAAAGATTATAAACATTCTTTGGTCCCTTTGTGTCGAATCAATAAATTGGGTAACCTTACCCGCAAAGACTGTTGCGATCCCCTACACTTGTGGGTCATCAGTCGGTAATGCATGCCGATTCTTCTCGATGTAGCAGTGAATCCATTGGGGGCATCGTCGAAGTGTCCTGGAATCCGGCAAGTGCACCCATGCTATTTTGCGCCTGACGCCGTCCTCTTCAAAAGAAAACTTCACACGCGACATGCTATCCATAACGAGAGTTCTTTATCTTCACTCCTGATGAAAAGTTATAATAATCCCTCTTGATCAATCGGGGTCGATCTCCAATTATTTAATTTGTGTAACACCCGATGTAGGAAGAAATCTCTTGTCACACATGGATATAGGTCGATCTCGTGCAAAAATACTTAAGCGAGATGTTGAAGTAGTACCATTGACGAGGGGGTGACCCGACGACTCTTACGGATGAGCCTACCCGGTGTACCCGAAGATAGAAGGCCCACAAAGATGCCGCTCGGGCCCAGCCTTGGCCCACTAGTGGCACCGACGTAGGAGCCCGCGACTCATAAGGAAGGTGCAAACTTGCCGTGTGGTACAGGATTAGAGTTAGGAAACCTCATCTGTAATCCCAGACGGACTCCCCGAGACCTAGACTAGTATATAAAGGCTAGGAGGGGAGACGTCGAGATCAAGCTATACACAATCTATAACCCTAGCCTTGTTTGCACTAGCCTTGGCTCCCCAGTAATTGCCATCTCCAGTCAATAACATCGAGCAGGAACGTATCCTCCTGTTAGCCGACGAGCTATCGTCCAACCTCTGCCTCTCATGACTAACCCAGGGTCCCTGACCATGGCATTTGCCGGGGTACATCCCCGTCAATTGGCATCGTCTGTGGGAACTACACAGGTTGGAATTACGATCTCGGAGGTTCCGTCTCCAGCAAGCCACAACTAAAATGCAAGAACCAGATGCAATCTACCCGAGGAATTCAAGATCACAGTGAATATCTCTGCCGCCCCGGCGAGATCGCTCAGCCTGCAGCCTTGTCAAGACCAATACTACGGTGGCAACCGAGCACACTGCAAGCAAAGGAGAACTCGACGACCCAGAAGAAAGGCGTGAGGGCTCCACACAGAGATCCCAATCGACGAACTACAGCACGAAGAAGAAGACTTGCCGGCCACTCGACGACCCACCGCCACCCAGGCACCCGCCGCACAACAATACACCGACTCCGAGCTCGAGATCAGCGATCGCCAATACCATCGCCAGCGAGGAAGAAATCGACGACTCAGAAGACAGGCGCGAGGATTCTACGAAGACACCTCACCTGACGACTCGAACTATACAGCCACGCGCCCGCCGATCACCCGACGACCCGCCGTCGTGTGGACGGCCGCCGTTCGCCAGGACAGCGACTCTGAGACTCTGACCGGCGAATACTACGACCCAGATCAAAGGCCAGACGAATTCGCCAATCTCATAAGGAACTAGAATCTAAGCGAAGGGATCGAAGTCGACCCACGAGCTCACGAGCACCCAGCGGACCACGCGCTGTTCTTCCGAATCTCAAGGAGGAAACGGAACGCCGTATCCAGCAAGCTCACGGTCAGGGAATAGCTAGAAGGACCCTGCACGATCCACTGCTTCGAAGACAACTGGGGAAACATTAGATCGAGCCATACCCTGGGAGACTGTCGCTTGTTCAACGAACTCGCCGACATCCTCAAGGAAGAAAAACAGCAAGAAGCCAAGCGCACCCGACGAACCGAACAGTCCCCGACTCAAGGACAGGTGTACACGATCTAAGAGGGCAGGGTATTGCAAGCCCAACAGGACGCCTACACCCTGCATGCCAGAGCAGCCGAGAACCTAAACGCAGTCGAAGTCTACCAGCTACACAACGCAGAAACCAGCATCACGTTCTCCCAGAGCGATCACCCGCCCGTAGTCCCAAGGCCGGGACACGCGCCCCTGGTACTCGACGCTCAAATTGGAGGCTACGACATGGACAGAATCTTCATGGACGGAGGCATCAACATGAACATAATCTTCGTCAGCACCCTACGCAAGATGCTGATACCACGATCAGTATGGAAGAAATCAAGCACCGTGTTATACGGAGTAGTCCCAGGAGAAGCATCCACCTCCCTTGGACTAATCGAGCTCCAAGTCGTCTTCGGCAGCAGACGCAATTTCGCAAGACACACCCTCGAGTTCAAAGTACTCGATTGGCAGTCGCAATACCACGCCATATTGGGACGTCCAGCGTTCGCACAATTCATGGCGATTCCACACTACGCCTACCTCAAACTCAAGATGCCAGGATCCACGGGCGTCATCACAGTCAACGGGAGCTTCATCAGGACAAATGTGATCGCGATTTCCACAACGTCTCTGACACCCTTGGAGCCGAGCAAGAACTCATAGAAATAGCCATGACGGCATATAAAAGTATCTTTCCGCTAGCAAGCAGAAGCGAGACAAAAGAGTATGGACGGGACTTCAGGATCGACAGCGACACGGTCACCCACCAGGTGCACCCGACGGACCCAGAAAAAATAGTCCGCGGGTACGCCCACCTCCCAGAAGAGCAAGCGACTGCCCTCATCGCTTTCCTCCGTGGAGAATGGGAAATCTTCGCCTGGTGCCCAGCCGACATGCCAGGAGTGCCGCGCGAGTTCGCGGAACACGCGCTGCACATCAAGCCAAACACCAAGCCAGTGAAGCAGGCTCTACGGAGATTCTCAGAACCCAAGCGAAGAGCAATCGGAGAGGAGGTCAACCGATTACTCGATGCTCAATTCATCCGAGAAAGAAGAAAGCCACTAGGGTCGCCAACCCTGTGCTGGTCCCCAAGAAAGACACAGACGTACTGCGAATGTGTGTTGACTACGGGCCAGTCAACAAACATTGCCCAAACGACTACTTCCCCCTGCCAAGAATCGATCAGATAATCGACTCGACAGCAGGATGCAATCTACTATCGTTCCTCGACGCCTACTCAGGATATAACCAGATCAGGATGAAAGAAGAAGATGAAGAGCATACATCATTCATCACCCCTTACGGCGTATTTTGCTATAGAACAATGCCCTTCGGACTCAAGAACGCCTGTGCCACATACCAGCGGATGATGCAAGCTTGCCTAAAAGATCAAATAGGAAGAAACGTGCAAGTCTACGTGGACGACATCGTCATCAAAACCTACAGTGCAAACACGCTGCTCGATGACATGCGCGAGACCTTCGCAACACTCAACAAGTACAGAATCAAGCTCAACCCGAAGAAGTGCGCATTCGGCGTCCCAGCCGGAAAGCTGCTCGGGTACATGGTCTCCGCTCGAGGAATCGAAGCGAACCCCAAGAAAGTTCAAGCAATCGCCAGGATGCAGGAACCAACCGACATCACAGGCGTGCAACAGCTCACCGGAAGACTCGCTGCGTGATTCGTTTCATCAGCAGATTAGGAGAGCGCACATTGCCATTCTACCAGTTGCTGAGGAAAGGACAGAAATTCGAGTGGACCGAAGAAGCCTGCAAAGCATTCGCGGACCTAAAGAAGACACTCTCGACGCCACCGATCTTGGCGGTACCCAAAGAAAAAGAAAAGCTATACCTCTACGTGGCAGCATGCAACAGCGTGGTCAGGACAACACTCGTCGTCGAGCGCACGGAAGAAGGCAAGGTCCAGAGCATACAAAGGCCGATCTACTACCTCAGCATGCTCTTGACACAACCCCACCAGCGGTACCCGCACTACCAGAAGCTACTACTCGCCATCTGTTGGATATGTGCCCTAGAGGAAAATTAATAAAGATATTTGTCACATATCTGTTTGTTCATAATACGTTATATATTGTGCTAGAACTGTATTAAGCGGAAACATTAATACACGTGTGATATATAACAACCTGGTCCCTAGTTAAACTCAGGCATACCAGCTCATTGGGAAATTGATTATCAAGGTTTCCTGATCATGAGAACATTAATAGTCTATTGACAATGAGGTCATATCATTAGGAGAATGATGTGATGGACACACACCCACCTTAGGCATTGCAGTGTGATCAAGTCACATAAGTTCAGCATTGCGATGAATTAATAACATAGTGACTGAATCCTTAGACCGTGATGATCATACATAATTTCTATCTATTAGGATGCTTTGAGTACATTAACCGTTACACTGAAACATGGTAACTGAAAAGGTGTATCTTGGGTATTCCGAAGTAGATATGTTGAGGAGTATGAAATAGATCAGAGCGAGATTTGTCAATCCGAGTGACGGATAGGTACTCTTGGCCCATTCGGTCACAAGAGATGTAATATTCACAGACGAGTAAACATGTTATGTCGGAGACGAGGAAGAACTAGGTATTGGATACCGACGATCATACCTCGGACAAACATAGTACCAAAGCACAAAGGGATCAAGTCATATTGTTAATGGTTCAACAGCGATGAAGTTTATTCGATGGAAGCGTGGGGGCACATCAAGGATTGTAACCAGATCCCACATGATGGTCATTGGTCAGAGAGTGTCTCGATCATGTCTACTGTTTTCCGGACCGTAGGGTGTCACACTTAAGGGCAATCGATGCATTAATGATTGATTCGGGATCATCGGTGAAAAGAGAGAAAACACCGGAAATGTACCGGGAGGTGCGGGAAGCTGTTCCGGATATTTTGAAAGGTTCAAAATAATATATATATATATATATATATATGTTTAAATATGTTTTATTATTTAATTAACAGAATTAAATATTAAAAATGATTTAAATAATTAATTAAAAAGGTGAAAAGGTATTTGGGCCTTAAAAGGCCCATGAGGGGAAGGGCGAGCCTCCCCCCTTGGGCTTGGCGCCAAGGGAGGGGCCCATCCCCCCTCCTAGCCGCACCACTCCCCCCCTTGGGGGATTAGTCCCACATGGGGGAAGGGGAGGGGGTGGAGCCCCTCCTTGGCCTATATAAAGAGGGGTAGGGTGCCTTTTTCAATATAACATTGAGTTTCTCTCTCTCTCTCTTTCTCCGACCTAGAGCGGACTCCCCTGGTTTGGAGTTGCACCTGGTTGGGGGTTTCACCATCATCCGGACGCCGTCGCTCTGCCGGAATCGGGATACAGATCAATCTTCTTTCCGCTGCTCTTCTGGTTCGGAGCCCGGAGGAACGTCGGTTGCATCGTACGTGTGTAATCCCGCGAGGCACTACACGTGTGGTGCTACTTCATCGTCGGAGGTTCTTCAACACGACAGGGAGGTCGTAGGATCAGAGTCTATGCCAACCACGTTCGAGGAACGTTTCCCTCTTTCGGTCTTCAAAGGTATGAACACCGATTCCTTCCGTTACATACATCAGGGGTGTAATAGAGACGATTGCAGGATTGGTGTTGTGGCTTGTTTTCGCAGGATAGAAAGCGGTTCTCTCTCGAAACCCCTTAGCAGCCACGTAAAACTTGCAAAAGATAAAGTAGAAGGCGTTTTAAATTTAATTTTCATGTAAGGGGGGATCATAGCTTGTATGATTTACAGTTTTACTTCCTATCTTGCTAATATGCTAGATATGCGACGGTAGCATGATAGGATAATCTCTCTCAATACCATGATTGTATTCTCCCTTAGTGGGCACCGCCTGGAAGGATCTCATTATGATAGGCAGACCGTGACGATCGGGTGTGATACATACATTAGCGATCGCATGAGGTTGGGTTTGGCAAGCCTAGCATATGCAGATATGGCCTTGCTGAACAGCCATACACTAAGGTTCGACTGGCAGGCTTGACATATGTAGATATGAGCTTGGGATACGGATGACCGAAAGGTTAAGCATGAGTCATATAACGGATATGATTGGCATGATGGCCTACCTAGGGAGATGTGTCGTCAGCCGTGTGATATTCGAGGACGATCATTCAAACTAGGATTATGTTAATCACTTAGTAAATTTGGAGAGATGTTTAACTAAGTGGGAGTTTTAGAATTAATTAAAATTGAACTCCAATTATGAACAAATTCTAAATATGTGTTTTGCAAATAACCATTGTAGATGGCTGCACCTCGCCCCTCATTCAACTTAGGGTCATTCCTAGACAAAGACAAACTGAAAACCGATGGGTCAAACTTCACCAACTGGTTCCGCATTCTGAGGATTCTCCTCGTTCCCCTCAAGATGGCATACGTACTAGAGGCCCCGTTAGGTGACGAACCACCAGAAGACGCTAGTCAGGATGAGAAGAATGTCTACCTCTCCAAGACGGATGATTACAACCTTGTCCAGAGTGGAATGCTTTACTCCATGGAGGCTGAGCTGCAGAAACGCTTTGAGAGGATGGGTGCATACGAGATAATCACCGACCTCAAGGCCGTCTTTGCACCCCAAGCCAGGGCTGAACGTTATGAGGCTTCTGAAGCTTTCTTCTCAGCAAAGATGGATGAGCATAGCAGTGTTAGTGAGCACGTGGTCAAGATGCCTGGCTACGTTCAACGCTTGAATGCTCTGGAATGTCAGATTCCAGATGAACTTGTTGTTGATAGGGTGCTGCAGTCGCTGCCCCCTAGGTACAAAGGCTTTGTGTTGAACTACAACATGCAGGGGATAACTAAGACCCCTTCTGAGTTGTTCGCCATGCTGAAAATTGCTGAGGTTGAGATCAAGAAGGAGCATGTTGTAGTCATGGTCAACAAGACCGTTGAATTCAAGAAGTCTGGAAAGAAGGAGAAGGGAAAGAAGGGAAGCCCGAAGAAGGGTGACATGTCAGTTGTCACTCCTCGTAAGGCACCCAAACCTGGACCCAAGCCCGGCGTTGAGTGCTTCTACTGCAAGGGTGATGGTCACTGGAAACGCAACTGCCCCAAGTACCTACAGGATAAGAAGGCTGGCAAGATTGTCAGAAGAGACAAAGGTATATTTGATATACACGTTATTGCTCTTTTCTTAACAAGCGCTGGGAACAAATCCTGGATATTTGATACAGGATTTTTTGCTTATATTTCTAACTCATCTCAGGGGCTATGGAATAGGAGACACTTGATGAAAGATGAGGTGACGATGCGCGTGGGAAACGGCTGCCGGATTGAAATGGTGGCGGTCGACACGAAGCATCTTAGTCTCCCTTCGGGATTAGTTTTGATTTTGAATAAGTGCTACTATGTACCCGCATTGAGTGTGAACATCGTTAGTGGTTCTTGCTTGAAGCGAGACCACTATTCTTTAAGTCAGATACAATTGGTTGTGTGATTTATAAGGATGATGTGTTTTATGTTCACGCACCAGAAAAAAATGGCTTATTCATTTTTAATCTCGATTGTGATATACTTCATATTGATAACGTAGAGGCCAAAAGATTAAAACCTAGTGGCGAAGAACACATGACGATGTGGCATTGTCGACTTGGTCATATTGGTGAAAAGCGCATGAAGAAGCTTCATGATGATGGACTTCTGGAGTCATTGGATTTTGGATCCCTTGACACATGTGAACCATGCCTTATGTGCAAGATGACAAGGACTCCATTCAATGGAACAATGGAGCGTTCGGAAGACTTGTTAGGGATCATACATTCAGATATAGGTGGACCTATGAACGTCCCCACATGCAATGGTCTTCGTTACTTCGTCACCTTCACAGATGACTTAAGCAGATATGGGTATATCTACTTAATGAAACATAAGTCTGAAACCTTTGAAAGGTTCATGGAATTTCAGAGTGAGGTCGAGAATCAACTCGGGAAGAAAATCAAGCACCTTCGATCCGATCGAGGAGGCGAGTACTTAATTCACGAGTTTGGCGATCATCTTAAGACTTGTGGCATCGTACCACAACTTACGCCGGCAGGAACACCTCAGTGTAACGGTGTTTCTGAGCGACGTAATCGAACTCTATTGGATAGCGTACGATCGATGATGTCTCATACCGACTTAACTGTGTCATTCTGGGGGTATGCATTAGAAACTTCCGCTTACATTCTTAATAGGGCACCGTCCAAATCCGTAAAGACAAAACCATTTGAGGAATGGCATGGCAAGAAACCAAAGTTGTCTCACTTGAAGATTTGGGGTTGTGAGGCTTATGTTAGGAAACTTCAGCCTGACAAACTCGAATCAAAAGTGGATAAGTGCATCTTTGTGGGATATCCAAGGGAAACCGTTGGGTACACCTTCTACAACCAGTCTGAGGGAAAAATGTTTGTCGCCAAGACTGGATGCTTTCTTGAGAAAGAGTTTCTTTCGAAAGAATTGTGTGGGAGGAAAATAGACCTCAACGAGATGATTGACCAATCACTCCAAGTGGAAGAAATGGCAATGGAAGTTGTTCCGGAACCATCTTCCGTAGTGGGAGCTGAAGAGAACGTTCATCATGATATTCATAACGATCGTGACATACATGATGATCATGATCAAGATGAAGAGGATACTATTGTACCCCGCAGGTCATCAAGAGCCCGAGTAAAAACTCAGTTTTATGGGCAACTTGTCAATGCAGTCATGTTAAATGAACCTGATGAACCTGCGAACTACAAAGAAGCAATGGAGGGACCCGAGTCCGAGAAATGGCTGGAAGCCATGAAATCCGAGATAGACTCCATGTATGCCAACAAAGTATGGACTTTGGTGGATATTCCCGAGGACCGAAAGGTCGTCGAGAATAAGTGGATATTCAAGAAAAAGACTGACGCAGACGGAAACGTATCTGTCTATAAAGCTCGACTTGTCGCAAAAGGTTTCCGACAAATTCAAGGAGTTGACTACGAAGAGACTTTCTCTCCCATAGCGATGCTAAAGTCTATCCGGATATTGCTAGCAATTGCTGCCTATTACGATTATGAAACATGGCAGATGGATGTGAAAACCGCGTTCCTAAATGGCAACATTGAGGAAGAGTTGTATATGGTACAACCGGAAGGTTTTATTGATCCTAAGGACGCTGGTAAGGTATGCAAACTTCAATGGTCCATTTATGGGTTGAAGCAAGCATCTCGGAGCTGGAATCTTCGTTTTGATGAGGTGATCAAAGCTTTTGGATTTTTCCAAAATGAAGAAGAATTATGTGTTTATAAGAAAGCGAGTGGGAGCTCTGTGGCATTCCTAGTACTATATGTGGATGACATATTATTGATAGGGAATGATGTGAAATTTCTAGAGGGAGTAAAGGAATATTTGAATGGACAATTTTCCATGAAGGACCTAGGTGAAGCTGCATACATATTAGGCATTAAAATCTATAGAGATAGATCAAGACGCCTATTAGCACTGAGTTAGAGAACTTACCTTGAGAAGATATTGAAGAGGTTCAATATGGATAACGCCAAGAGAGGCCTCTTGACCGTTATGAAAGGAAGTAAATTGAGTGTGACTCAATGCCCAGCAACAACAAAAGAAAGGGAGGAAATGTCCTCAAAGCCCTATGCCTCAGCATTGGTTCTATCATGTATGTTATGCTGTGTACTCGACCAGATGTGGCCCAGGCGGTTAGTCTGACTAATCGTTTCCAAAGTAATCCTGGAATGGATCATTGGATTGCAGTGAAGAACGTCCTTAAGTACTTACGAAGAACTAAGGATCTGGTTATTGTCTATAGAGGATGTGAAGAAGATCTCACCGTAACAGGTTACCTCGATGCCAGTCTTGATACTGATCCCGATGACTCAAAATCCCAGACGGGATACGTGTTTATGTTGAATGGTGGTGCGATTAGCTGGAGGAGCGGCAAGCAGTCAGTCGTCGCCCAATCTACGATAGAGGCGGAGTATATTGCCGCTTGCGAAGCGTCAAATGAAGCGCATTGGCTGAAGAAGTTCGTCATCGAGCTTGGCGTATTACCTAGTTGCACTGACCCTGTTAGCATTTATTGCGACAATACGGGTGCCATTGCTAACGCAAGGGAGCCGAGAACTCACTCTACAGCCAAGCATATTCTCGCGTTTCTATGTGACGCGGGACTACGTCAAGGATGGTCATACTAGGATTTTGAAAATACATACGGATCTGAATCCGTCAGACCCTATGACTAAACCTCTTCCACAAGCCAAGTTTGAACAAGACCGAGAGACTATTGGTGTTAGATACATACCTGATGTAAACTAGTGTAATTTGTACTCTAGTGCAAGTGGGAGACTATTTGATATGTGCCCTAGAGGCAAATTAATAAAGATATTTGTCACATATCTGTTTTTTCATAATACGTTATATATTGTGCTAGAACTGTATTAAGCGGAAACATTAATACACGTGTGATATATAACAACCTGGTCCCTAGTTAAACTCAGGCATACTAGCTCATTGGGCAATTGATGATCAAGGTTTCCTGATCATGAGAACATAATAGTCCATTGACAATGAGGTCATATCATTAGGAGAATGATGTGATGGACACGCACCCACCTTAAGCATTGCAGTGTGATCAAGTCACATAAGTTCAGCATTGCGATGACTTAATAACATAGTGACTGAATCCTTAGACCGTGATGATCATACATAATTGCTATCTATTAGGATGCTTTGAGTACATTAACCGTTACACTGAAACATGGTAACTCAAAAGGTGTATCTTGGGTATTCCTACGTAGATATGTTGAGGAGTATGAAATAGATCAGAGCGGGATTTGTCAATCTGAGTGACGGGAAAGTACTCTGGGCCAACTCGGTGGTGTTGCATCAATGGCTTGCAAGCAAGTGACTAGGTCACAAGAGATGTAATATTCACAGAAGAGTAAACATGTTATGTCGGAGACGAGGAAGAACTAGGTATTGGATACCGACGATCATACCTCGGACAAACATAGTACCAAAGCACAAAGGGATCAAGTCATATTGTTAACGGTTCAACATCGATGAAGTTTATTCGATGGAAGCGTAGGGGCACATCAAGGATTCTCACCAAATCCCACATGATGGTCATTGGTCAGAGAGTGTCCCGATCATGTCTACTGTTTCCCAGACCGTAGGGTGTCACACTTAAGGGCAATCGATGTATTAAGGATTGATTCGGGATCATCGGTGAAAAGAGAGAAAACACCGGAAATGTACCGGGCGGTGCCGGAAGCTGTTCCGGATATTTTGAAAGGTTAAAAATAATTTATATTAATGGTTAAATATGTTTTATTATTTAATTAACAGAATATAAATATTAAAAATGATTTAAATAATTAATTAAAAAGGTGAAAAGGTATTTGGGCCTTAAAAGGCCCATGAGGGGAAGGGGGAGCCTCCCCCCTTGGGTTTGGCGCCAAGGGAGGGGCCATCCCCCCTCCTAGCCGCACCACTCCCCCCCCCCTTGGGGGTTTAGTCCCACATGGGGGAAGGGGAGGGGGTGGAGCCCCTCCTTGGCCTATATAAAGAGGGGTGGGGGTGCCTTTTTCAATATAACATTGAGTTTCTCTCTCTCTCTCTTTCTCCGACCTAGAGCGGACTCCCCTGGTTTGGAGTTTGCACCTGGTTGGGGGTTTCACCATCATCCGGACGTCGTCGCGCTGCCGGAATCGGGATCCGGATCAATCTTCTTTCCGCTGCTCTTCTGGTTCAGAGCCCGGAGGGACGTCGGTTGCACCGTACGTGTGTAATCCCGCGAGGCACTACACGTGTGGTGCTACTTCATCGTCGGAGGTTCTTCAACACGACAGGAGGTCGTAGGATCAGAGTCTACGCCAACCACGTTCGAGGAACGTTTCCCTCTTTCGGTCTTCAAAGGTATGAACACCGATTCCTTCTGTTACATACATCAGCATAGCATAGATCTTGGGTTCGGGACTCGTAGGTAGAAAAAATTTTGTTTTCTGCGCCGATCCCCAACACCATCATCACGACCTCAAGAAAGGTGTCGCACTACTTCGACGAACCCCCCATCACAATCGTGAGTAGCGCGCCACTCGCGGACATCCTCAACAACCCCGGAGCGACTGGACGAGTCGCCGAGTGGAACATTGAGCTCAGCCCGCGGGACCTGCAATTCAAGCACCCAACAGCAATCAAATCCCAAGTACTCCCAGACTTTCTAGTCGAGTGGACGGAGGTCCAGACACCAGGCCCCCCGGACCTATCGAACTCATGAACAATGTAGTCGTGACGGGTAAAAAAGACAACAAGGAGCCGGAGCAGGAGTCGTTCTGGTCTCCCCCAAAGGAACCAAGCTCAAATACGTCCTCCGGATCAACTACAGCCACACCTCCAACAACGAAGCCGAATACGAGGCACCGCTCTATGGCATGCGCATGGCCAAAACATGCGGCGCCACTCGCCTTGTAATCTACGGAGACTCCAACCTCGTCGTCCAGCAGGCGATGAAAGACTGCAATGCAGTAGCCGACAACATGGCGGCCTACCAGAAGCTCTACAACACGCTCGAAGGAAGTTTCGATGGCTGCGAGCTCAACTATATCCCGAGAACAAAGAACACAGAAGCCGACGAACAAGCAAACATTGTCTCAACTCGAGGACCAGTACCACCAGGCGTCTTCCTCGAGAGCATCAGCCAGAGATCCATCAAGGGAAAAGCAGCAGCACGAGAGGCAGTTGTAGATGATGACACCATAGAGCCAGCACAGGTGGCATCAGCAAGCCCATCTGAAGGAAGCAACAATCAAGTGGCCGAACCTACGAATGCAACAACACTCGAAGGACCATCATGGACAAAACCGTTCCTCCGATTCCTAATCGAAGGCACGCTACCGCAAGACGTCTCAGAAGCTCGGCGCATCAGTCGTCGATCCAAGGCATTCACAGTGATCAACAGACAGTTATACAAGCGCAGCATCACCCATATACTCTAGAAGTGCATTGACGAAGAAGACGGCAAAGCCCTACTGCTCGAAATCCACGAGGGCACCTGCGGGCACCACGCGAGCAGTCGAGTGCTCGTATCCAAAGCGTTCCGAGCAGGGTTTTATTGGCCCACCGCGATGAAAAAAGTAGAGGACATCATGCGGCGTTGCATTTCCTGTCAAAAATTAGCCAGCAGGCCACACGCTCTAGCCTCAGAACTCAAGACCATACCACTATCATGGTCGTTCGCCACCTGGGGGGTCGACATGGTGGGCCCACTCAAGAAATCATCAAAAGGAGGAAGAACCCACCTACTAGTAGCATTCGACAAGTTCACCAAATGGATCGAAGCAGTGCCCATCACCAGCTCCATAGCTCTCACGGCAGTGAATTTTATCAAATCAATCATCTTCAGGTTCGGGGTTCCACACAACATCATCACGGACAACGGCACGAACTTCACAGCGGCAGAATTTCAGAACTTCTGTGAAGAATTGGGCATCAAAATCAACTACGCATCAGTCGCACACCCGCAATCCAACGGCCAGGTGGAAAAAGCAAATGGCCTAGTATGCGGAGGGCTCAAAAAGCGGCTCCTCGCACCACTCGAGTAGGCCGCAGGCAACTGGGTAGAAGAACTCCCTGCAGTACTATGGATCCTACGGAGCACCCCAAATACTGCAACCCAGTGCACACCCTTCTTCATGGTGTACGGGTCGGAGGCAGTACTACCACATGACCTCAAATTCGGGGCACCACGGATCTCAGGGTACGAAGAAGAAGAATCAGAAGAAGCACTGCAAGATGACAAGGACACAGCAGACGAAGCAAGGGACAAAGCCCTAGCAAAGTCAGAGGGGTACCAGGACAAACTGCGCACTTACCAAAGCAGTTGCCTGCGCACCAGAACCTTCAAAAAGGGCGACCTTGTCCTACGGCTCATACAAGAGAAAGTTCACAAGCTCGCCCCCCAATGGGAAGGACCGTTCATAATAACAGAAGTCATAGGAGGAGGCGCCTATAGAATGAAGAACCCGAAGACTGACGAGGACGTGGGAAATCCATGGAACGTAGCGAACCTACGCCTGTTCTACACATAGTCCACACCAGTCATGCTCATCTGGCAGCTCATGTAAACCTTTGACACAATAAAATGATGTTGCCCAAATACTACCATACCAAAGAACTCGGGGGCTCGAGTACAAAACTCCCCCCGAGAGACGCTATCGTCGCAATCGTGATCTTTTACCAAAGCACTCGGGGGCTCGAGTACAAAAATCCCCCCAAGAGACGCTATCGTTGCAATCACGATCTTTTACCAAAGCACTCGGGCGCTCGAGTACAAAACTCCCCCCGAGAGACGCTATCGTCGCAATCGCGATCTTTTACCAAAGCACTCGGGGGCTCGAGTACAAAACTCCCCCCGAGAGACGCTCTCATCACAATCGCGATCTTTTACCAAAGCACTCGGGGGTCGAGTACAAAACTCCCCCCGAGAGACGCTATCGTCGCAATCGCGATCTTTTACCAAAGCACTCGGGGGCTCGAGTACAAAACTCCCCCGAGAGACGCTATCGTCGCAATCGGGGGGTCGAGCACCACCTCCCCCTGAGAAACGCTCACGCAGTCCGAAACTTAAAGGGCCCAAGCAAAAAACACCCGGCAAAGCCCCACCTGCTGAAAAGCGGTTCGGAGGACATGGCCACAATCAGATGGAACAAAAAAGCACTTTGAAGAAATATGGACGGAGCGCAAGACTCAGACAATTCTTTAGTCTTCACCTGATCGCCAACGATCACCTAAAGACTCGGGGGCTACTCCCATCGGGAGCGCTGCCGCGCACCCGATAAAAGACAAAAAATAATGGAAGAACAACAAAGGAAACAAATCTCAGCCTACGTTCGAATCTCCGACTCAAACGTAGCCTCGGGGGCTACTCCCATCGGGAGCGCTGTCGCGCACCCGATAGAACCCACAGTGCAAAGTTTTGAAGGAATCGAGGACAGCTCTCGACCACAAAGGACTCGAAGACAAATTCAATTGCAAAGGATCAAGCACAATTCGCATTACAAGGACACGAAGATCAATCTCAGTACAAAAAATTCAAAGTACATTGGATAGAAGACAGCTCTGATTACTCGGCGGCAATCCTCATTACATGGAGAACTAACCTAGTTACAAAAGACGCAAGCCTACAACATCAATTACCCAAGGAATTATGACTTCTACATGTGTGCCCATGCTGGGATGAGTGGCACTAAGACAGCAAGCATCCTCACAGACAAAGGAGGAGTCGAAGCACAAGGCTCATGATGTCAAAACAAAAGGTGAAGCTCGACTTATTTGAGGAGCAGTTGAAGACGATGCTCCACCCGCTTCTTCTTCAGCTCCATCTGAGCTTCCGGCGAAGATGACGCTGTTGCCTCCAGTTCTACAAGGTCGTCGGGCGCACCCGTTGGACCGGTGGCTTCACCTCGGGGTCCTCTTCAGAGCCGGAGGAGGAAGGAGTTGAAGATGGCTCAGCATCAACACCCGAAGATTTTCCGGAGGAGAAAGCAGTTGAAGACGCAGGCGAAGGACTCCTCAACCTTCCAGAACCATCGCTGCTTGTCTCTGGCAAATATGGATCCATGCGGTTGCCAAAGCCAAGGAAAATCAAGTGGGAACTATCGATCTCCAACTTAACATAAGAAGGAGATCGAGCACACCCCTGAAGACGAAGCAGCAAGCCATCAAGACCGCGCTCAGAAACAAGGGCAGAAAATGCAGAAGGAAGAAGAATACGAGCGGCGTTCCGGTGACGAACGCGCAGGAGGAAATCATAGCGCCAAAAGCCTTCCTCCGAGTAAGAGGAGGAAGGCGTCGACGGTGCACCACGACGGTCACCGCGAGAAGAGCACGGAGTACGACCACCGCGAGCACGGCGAACCCGGCCGCTGCTAGTCATACCTGCACCATGTTTTGGTCCCATGAGAAGATGAAGAAGAGAAGCTAGAGAGGTAGAAGACGAACACTACTGCCAGGTGAAGGAAAGGGGCTTATTTATAACAGAACCCCAAGCCCAGTCGACGGCAGCAATAAATTCAAAGACCAAGCATGCCGGGCGATTCAAATTCCGAGACAAAAGACGCCTTCAAACGGGCGGCACTGTGCGCTGGACACGTCAAATCTCGCGCGTTTTCAATACGCTCATCGATAACTCAACAGGCGGCTGCAGCACGCCACCAAACAGCCATCATTATTACTGGTCATGAAGATATGCCGGTTCGCAGACAAAGCATCTTTGACGACCCTCCAGCAAGGAGATAGTTATCCTCACCAACAAGAGGTAAATCAAAGGGGCAACGCACAGGAAATAAAACCTGCAAGCACCCATTTTTCATGGTTAAATACATTTTTCAAATATATCTAACTCCCATCGGGAGCCTATCCACCCATGAGAGTTTCGGGTGCTCCTTTACACAAAAGACAAAATGTGCTCGAGTAATTACTCGCACCCATGAGAATTTTGGGTGCTCCCTCACCTAAAGGAAAGACGTGCTCGAGTAATTACTCGCACCCATGAGAGTTTCAGGTGCTCCCTCACCACGACAGAAGATAAGCAGACCTGCACTCGCCAAATCGAGCGGTCCAAGAGTATCGGGGGCTCCCTCACCCCGAGAGCAAAAGAGACATTTGAGTGATTACTCACAGACCTCTCTGAATCCGGGCACTCGAGGACCTCCCGAGCAAATACTCCTCTACATTACTCCTCGCCCGAGCACTCAGCAAAGCTCTGCGAAGGACTGCTAAAACAGCTCACTTGATTGTTTATTCCAAGTGGGTGCATTATCAATTAGGCTCCGCGCCTCAATAGAAATACATATTCCTGGAACACGATACACTGTGCCCAGATGCCATGCAAGCTTAGCGTTTAGGTAAGACCCCGCTGCGCAGATCGGCCGGGCTGGGACTTGCCGCAGAGCGATTTCACTCCCAATCTTTCCCATGCAGTAAGACCTGCAGCGGCTTGACTTTTGCTCGACACCAGTGTTCCAAGCTCACGTCGAGGGATATGGGTTTGATTGGGCTAATGCGGTTTTTGCCACTAGTGCAATTCACCAAGGCTCGACCAGTCGACTCCTTGGGCCCTTTCAGCTTAGCATCCCTCGAAACAGGTTTTTTCATGGCCCCAGACTGCCAGCGACCCGCGGTTGAACCGTGCATGTACCAAGACGACACAAGAATGGATTCGAGTCCCCGCGCGCCTCTTCGAGTCCCCTAGGCACTCGGGGGTGACCCCACGACTCTTACGGATGATCCTACCCGGTGTACCCAAAGATAGAAGGCCCACAAAGATGCCGCCCGGGCCCAGCCTTGGCACACTAGTGGCACCGACGTAGGAGCCCGCGACTCATAAGGAAGGTGCAAACTTGCCGTGCGGTACAGGATTAGAGTTAGGAAACCTCATCTGTAATCCCAGACGGACTCCCCGAGACCTAGCCTTGTATATAAAGGCTAGGAGGGGAGACGTCGAGATCAAGCAATACAGAATCTGTAACCCTAGCCTTGTGCGCACTAGCCTTGGCTTCCCTGTAATCGCCATCTCCAGTCAATAACATCGAGCAGGAACGTATCCTCCTGTTAGCCAACGAGCTATCGTCCAACCTGTGCCTCTCATGACTAACCCAGGGTCCCTGACCATGGGGTTTGCCGGGGTACATCCCCGTCAACCATGGATCACTGAGATAACACTCTCTTGAAAGCCGTATTTATGGCATATTCATGGCTCGTAATGTGGCAATTTTCCTTCCTATATGCCCAGAGGTAGTATATAATGCATGTAAAAGGATAGAGGGGATTGGTGGAATATATGTTTATTGCTTGAGCCTTGGAGGCATATATATAGGAGTACAATGGTCTACTTGGAGTACAAGGCAAGGTCGAATAGAATCCTACTCTATCTCATATTTCCTAATATAAAAAATATACTCAACATCTCCCCGTAGTCACAACGTAGCGACGCAAACCTTGAGACTTGAGAATAATCTGAAGGCGGAGCCGACGGACATCCCCACCACAGTCGTAACGATCGACGCATCGCAGAGTTTGTGGCTCGAGTGGAAGCCAACGAGGGTTCCCAAGAAGGCGGTAGCCCTTTGTGTCGATGTCGAGGTAGCCGAGAGCGTAGGATGGTGAATCCGTTGTCGAGGTAGCCGTGCAATAATTTCCTTGGTCGATGTCGAGTCGGGGTAGCCAGTGTCGAGGTAGTCGCCGAGGAGCCGCGGGTGCAAGGAAGTCAGGAGCGCAGCGCGGCTCAGGAAGAGCGGCACTGGCGGGAAGTCGTCAGTCGTAGCACGGGACGTTGTGAAGAAGATGGTGGTGACGTCCGGAAGGAGACGGTGTTGACGAAGCGTCGCGCCGGGTTTGCCAATCTCGGGGACGCGTCGTATACGAAGGCACGCGTCGGTGTTGCCAGCACCGAGCATGCGTAGACAGATGAAGGCGATGTCGACGAAGCGCCGCACCAGGCTTGCCAGGCCCGGAAACACATCGTAGATGAAGGCACACATCGGTGTTGCCAGTACCGGGCATGCGTAGACGGAGACTAGTAGGACTTGTACGCCATGTCGGTGGGACCAACAGAGAAGGGCTCGACGACGGTTGCGGCGCAACTCGGCGGGGGGGGGGGGGGTAGAATGTGCCAAGGGTGGAGTCGCCGCGGTTGCCGGAGCTAGATGAAGTGGACGACGATGAAGTCGGCGGAACCAGAGGCAGCCCGTGAGGGGCCGCGTCGGTCGCCAGTAGAGGCGGCGCGGCTCAGGTGAGCGGCAACGGAGAATAGGGTGTCGGCGCGACTCGGGTAAGCGGCAGCGGCGCGGGTGGCGCGGCGACGGCGGTGTTCGAAGTAGGCGAAGAAGAACCCAACAACATGACGAAGGCCATGCGCGGACGGTGACGTTCCCGCGCCAAGAGAGGCGGCGCGGCGCGTGCCACGTAGAAGTTGACGCAGCGGCAACGCACGGGTTGGGGCGACAGCGGGGAAGACCTCGGTGTGGTTGCAGGGATCACGCGCCACACTCGCTACGGCCCCACGGGGCGACGCAGCGGTAGCGCGAGGGTCGGTGCAGCGTCAGGAACGGCCTAGAGCGGACGGCCTCGGGGCAGCGGTTGACCGCGGGCCGCGGCACTACGGCCTGAAGGGCCGACGCAGCGGCAGCGCGCGGGTGAGTTCAACCACTGGTACGGCCTCAGGGCGACGACATGGACCGTCTGCCGCGACGCTGCAACCCGTAGGGGCGACGCAGCGGCGGCGCGATAGTCGGGGAGACGCCGGGAGAACAACGGAGCGGCAAAACTGCGGCCCGAAGGGACGACGCGGTGGCAGCCCGATGCTCGATCGGTGGATAGGCGCTCGTAATTGGAGGCGTTCTTCACGGGATCCTGCGTAGGGGCACGCGGACGACTGCACGGATCATCTGCGCGGCGTTGATGGGGCCGATTGTCGGCGGACGGGTGATCAATCCGATCGCCCGCGAGGTTGAGGGGCGCTGCTCGGAGTGATGATGGCGACGAGGAGCCGAGCAGATTCAGCCAACGCATGGCTCGTCGGCGAGGGGCCAACCGGCGCGAGTCGGGCCGACACGGAGACGGACGACGCGGGGCGTCGAGGTCGGACGGTCGGCTGCCAGTAGTGGCGGCGCGGGTCCAGTCGACGCTCGTTCGGCCGACACGGGGCCAGTCGGGGACGTCGCGGGTGGCGAGGAGGGCTAAAGTCGATGGAGATGATGGCGATGAAGGACTCCCGATCCGAAGTGAAGGCGGCGACGATCGGCGTAAGGCAACGGGCGATAGACGCGCGGAAGGCGGCCTGGACGGCCCGGCACGTCGCGCGAAGTCGTCGAGGCGGCGCGCGATGTCGTCGTGTCGGGGAAGATGCCAGTAGTCGCGCCGGTGTCGGAGTAGAGGCGCGTGAGTACGATGGCGACGGTGGGCGACGCAAAACGATCTTAGACCGAAAAACCAAAGAATACGCCAATCAAGACGACCGGCGGAAGAGAGAAAACCCGGATCAAGAGATCGAGAAAAAGACTCTCTAGGATAGCCGGTCCACGAAACCGGCGGACGACCCCTATGTACGTCATGATCTCCTGGTTCTAAACTCGATCAACCAACCAGGCCACCAAGGACACTTCACGTGAGCAAAGTAAAGTGACCAAAGTTATGATCTGGTGCTCGACGGACCAAATGTAAGCCCAATCTATGGGTCGGCCAAACACGCTGCAAGCCGCGGAATTGAAGATTTGCAGCTTTATTTTACGCTTTAATATTCTATCGTTCTATTTTTTACAGATTTAAAAATTATGCATTAGAAAATATATATTAAGTATGGTTTTAAAAGATGTCCATGCGATATGAAAATATTAATTTTACTATAAAAATGTTCGTGCACATTTGGGAAAACGTCCTTGCTTTTTAAAATGAAAATTAAAAATATATTTTAATAAAATTTTACAAAACTATAAAAATAAATATGAGGATGCAACTAGCTTTTTACACTTTAAGTTTTTGCGTATTTTTTCATTTTTTCCACATATTTAAAAATCATGCATTATAAAATATATATCCGTATGTATTTACAACATTTCCAAGTGATAATACAAAATATTAATTTTACTAAAATAATTTTCATGCATTTTTTAAAAAATATCCTTGAATTTTAAAATATAAATTAAAAACATACCCTGATAAGTTTATCTTGTGCTCTAAAAATATCCGTGTTAACACAATGGTCTAGCAAAAATGCATCCACAACAAGGCGTGATCCAACACCTGAGCTGCAGCGAGGAGTGCCGAAGCCGCTAACGCGTCACCAATGTAGACATTGATGGGGAGAGGTGAAGAAGAGGGATCCAAGCGTGACCGTTGATATCGGATGGGTGACACAACAAAGAATGTCATCAATTTCGAAGGTAATTCGAACGTGCGAGGGTCATGTAGAAAGGACACCGATTGTGCATGCACAATACGGTCTAGAAGCACTTCTCATCAAGTTTCACCTTCATCCACTAATTTTTTTTATCGTACAACCTTTCCCTCATGTCTTCGCCCACGAGGCCCCAATTTATTTTGGTTTGAATGACTATATTATGAAAGGTTAACTATCTTGCATCTTATACGAAACGTACAATATTATTAATATTCAGTGCATCCATATTTTTCTTCTGTTGCAACGCACGGACACATTTGCTAGTATCTCTATGTCTACTTATCTATAATACTATAATAGTTCATCCCCACTAATATATTTATCTTGACATGCAAGCTATCCACATCATCAAGTAGGTCCATCATTCAAAAATCCTTCCACTAACTCTTTATGCACATGCTTCCATTAACTTTGCATGTGCATGCAATGTAACATCCCAAAATTCGGAGAATTTTGGAATGTTAATAAATTAAATATATAATGATTGTTAGCTTGATGTGTTTGATTTTCTCTGGGATTTAAAACTTTTGGAGTTTATCGAATATTAAAAAGAGAGGGAATAAAAGGACTTTCCCTAATATTCATAATTGATGTTTTTGGAATTTATTATTTTAAAAAAAACCAACAAAACTAAATTAGAGAAGGTAATATGACTCCTTCAACATATTAAAAGGTTGGAAAATGTTTTAAATCATTATTGGAATTCTTTTAAATATTCAAACCATTTTTCAACTCGAGACAATTCATTTGAGAGGATATAAAATAGTGTATCCCCTTTTTAATAATGTTGGCAAATATTTAGAATATTACTTTAAAGTTTTTAAAATTTATTTTGAGTATTATAAATAACTCTAGAATTAATTTAGGGATTATAATGCTAAGAGAGTTTTTATTTCATTAAAATGATTTATTTAATATTTCAAAAGAGCTGAAAAAGTATTCCAATGGGATATCTTTATTTTACCAAATTATATATTGGTGTGACAATTTTAAAATTTATATTTTATTATTTAGAAATGGTTTGTCAATGCTTTTGACCAAATAAAAATATTTTTAAATAATTTATTGGATTTTATCTGATTTATGAAAAGTATTTTATATTTAAATAAAGTATTTAGAAAATGTTTTATTTTTATTTTCCATTTTGGAAAATTTATTTATTAAATAAATTTCCTTGTATTATTTGATGAATTTAGAAATTTATTTCATATTTTTCTGATGAGTATTTATTTATTAAATAAATTTCCTTGTATTATTTGATGAATTTAGAAATAAATTTCCTTGTATTATTTCCTTGTATTATTCCCTTTCATAAGTTTTGGTTTTTAAAGAAAAAAGAAAATGCGTACCGAGCCAGCCCAATAGCCTTTTCTGCCCACGAGCGCATTTTGAGCCCGAGACGGATTTAAAAAAAATTCGGGCTATATAAGATTTCGAATTTTTTTTCTTTTTCGTTTTTTCAGAACACTAAATCGTCCGTGCCTCGATTTCCGTGCCGCCGCAGGCAAACCTCGGGATCCGCGCCACCGGCGAACCTCGGTTTCCGTGCCCGGCGAACGTCAATTTCACTGCCCAGCGAACCTCGATTTCCGTGCCCGGCGAACCTCGATTTCCGTACCCGGCGGACCTCGATTTCCACGCCCGCCGAACCTCGATTTCCGTGCCCGGAGAACCTCGGTTTCCGTGCCATCGCCACGTCAGCGGTACGTCAGCAATTTTGTCCTGTAGTGAAAAGGACCTGTCTGCGACAGAAACTTTTATTTTATTCACGAATAGGCCCTTTTTCACAGTTTGCACCCTGTAATCTTCGTAGACGTATCTTTTAAACCGTGTATCAGAATTAGGTGATTCTTTTTCCTACACGCTCGTAGTGATCTGTACTTTCTCATAGAGTAAACTTTTCACACCTTTGCACACTTTTTAATTTGAATTTATTTCAAATTAAAATTCAAATTCCGGAGGCCATATCTTTTATACCGATGATCCAAATCGAGTGATTCTTTTTGCGTTGGATCATTCGTTTCATGTACTTTCTGTATATATCATGTTGTAAGGCCCGATATGCGGTACTGTTCCAGATCTAGATGTTTCCATCCAGATCCGGGGACGAAGCACATATCGGTCCCACCGCGACATATGACAAAGTCATATGCCCCGGATTTCCAACATGATATCACAACATTACAGATACAAGGATACAACATCTCATACAATCGGCATACAACTGCCATAAATACAATACAACAGCGGAAGATACATGTCTGGGTACAGGCTACAAGCAAATGCCTACAGGCAAAGAGAAAAACATCGATCCCCATAACCACACGGGTCCAGGCCCTCCGCCGGGATCCGCCGGGTAAGTGGTGAGGTTGCTGCCGCACTAGCATTATGAAGTGGCTAACGATCTAGAGAGTAGGATAAGAAGCCAAGTATTCGATGAGGAATCGCCTCCAGCAAGTCTGCTATCCACCTATTTACGCAAGCATAACACCTATCCTATCCTTGTCCTCCTCTTCGCATCCCGACGAAGAAGAAGCAGTCAAGGCACACACACGTTGATCAAATTATATTAGGATTATCTCAGTTGTTGTTGTCTATGAACAAGGAGTAGGTCTCAAGTCGTCCATAACCGTGGACACGGCTTCTCGAAAAGATTTAACCCTGCAGGGGTGTACCAACTGCCCAATACAAGGCTCCGCACGCACGCCCATCTCTCTCAGTTGCTACCCATCACAGGCAACCATTTTATGATTTAGTTCCGAGAGATCCGAAACGACAGGTCCCTCTAACTAACAACGAACAAATCCGGGTGGCCCCCGGGGAGTCGACACCCAACCCAAAAGCCGGCCACGCTCTCGGATCGGACTCTTCCGAATGGCCAAGGTCGGGGTTAGCCTCACCAATATCACAGGGGACTTCCCTTGCTCACCAGTGTAGACCAACAAAGGAACTCTGTCTCTGCTGGCCCGAGTTGTTTTAAAACCACTGGCTGCAGACCAGTTACGCACACGGCTTCAAATGGTAAATCAGCTTGGGCCACCTCTAGAAATGTTTGAAGCTAGGTAGGTAAGAAAAGGGGACCCCATAAAATCCCACACGCGGTTAGGCACGCTCAGTCTTAAAACCAATACCCGGAACTCGGATCCTACACTACTAGGAAAAACGCTACTAGTAGCGCCCCATAAATGGCTACTAGTAGCGCGCGGTGACGCGCTACTACTAGCACGCTACAGCTAAATTTTAGTAGTAGCGCGTGTTTGCGCGCGCTACTACTAGTTCTGATAGCAGTAGCGCCCCTCATGTCCACGCGCTACTGCTAAATAGCAGCAGTGCCCTCTTTATTCGCGCGCTACTACTATTAATTTCAAAAAACAAAAAAAAATCATCAGTGTCCGCGCTCTGGCAGTCGCGCCGGTGGCCGCGGGGCAGTGTGGGGACGATGGCGGCTATGCAGGGCGGCGAGGTTGCGCGCGATTGGGCGGTGAGGAGGAGGTCACCAGAGTAGGAGCACGTGAGGAGGAGGTCGTCGGAGTAGGAGCACCGTGAGGAGGAGGTCGCCGGAGTAGGAGCACCATGAGGAGGAGGAGGTCGAGGAGGAGCACCATGAGGAGGAGGTCGCCGGAGGAGCACCAAGGAGGAGGTCGCTGGAGGAGGAGCACCGTGAGGAGGAAGAGGAGGTCACCGGAGAGGAGGAGATGGAGTGGAGGAGAGGAGGAGATGGAGTGGAGGAGATGAAGTGTGAGGAGTGGAGGAGAAAATGCGTGGTGGGGGTTTTGTTACCCCTGCCATGTCACTGATCCGCGAGAGGAGGGCTAGACGAATAGGAAATTGCCACATGAGACCAAGCAATAGCGCCCCTCTTGTACATGCGCTACTGTTAAGTATTAGTAGTAGTGCCCCATTTGTACAGGCGCTACTATGAAGTAGTAGTAGCGCCCCTATTGTCCACCCGCTACTGGTAAGCCCCCACCTACTTTTTTCGAATATTTTGGCCTCCGAATCTTAAAAGCATCGTAACTTTTTTCTGTTAGGTTTTTGAGGATTCTAAAAAATTTCAAAGGGTTCCCCCGATTGAATTTGAGTATAACTTTTCGGGTAGATGATTTTTCATGTAAAAAACTTTTTCATCCGAGTTCGTATGCAAAAGTTATGCCATTTTACAAATTCTAGAGAGATTTTCAAAAAAAGTCGAAATTCATATTTTTCAATTTCCCTAACAACTAGACCACATATCACATGGGAATCTCATTTTATTTTATTTTATTTTGACATTTCCATCATTTTATTTTATTTTTTCTAAAACTGAAAAGCCGGTCCACGGGGCGGCGGGGGGAGGGGGGGTTGTATTTGTATGTGTGTGGCCCCATTGAAGACCACTTACTAGTAGCGCCCCCCTTGTACAGGCGTTACTAGTATGGCATGTCCAAGAGGGCACCGTGAAGACCACTTAGTAGCAGCGTGGGTTTATACCGCGCGCTACTACTATCAACTTAGTAGTAGCGCCCCTTTTGTACAGGGCGCTACTGTTAAGTAGTAGTAGCGCCCCTTTTATGCAGGCGCTACTGCTAAAGGCATAGCAGTAGCGCCCCTCTTGTGCAGGGCGCTACTGTTAATTAGCAGTAGCGCCCCTTTTTTGAGGGCGCTACTGTTAAGCCTCTACCTATAAGCTTTTTTCTAGTAGTGCTAGGTGACTCAAATGGAACAAAGCGTCGGGGCGGGATAGCCTAGACCTTCCATCCTTCGTCGAATATAGTCAACATTATAATAATCAATATCATCCATAACAATATAATAATGTGATATCCCAAACCAAGGAGTAATAGGAGGTAACATCGTAGCATCCTAAGCATGCATACTAAGCAGGGGCTGAGCAACGAGCAATAGTAACATAGCAGTACATGGTTTGCTGGGAGGGGACATGGCTGTATCGGTTTAAGAAAGGTTGTAAACATGTGGTAGGATCAAACATCGAGCCTATCCTAGACTAGCATGCAAACCGCTGGTTTAAATAGAATGGATCATAAGTAATGTATATCCCTTGCCTGTTGATAAGTCGGGTTCCGAAGGTGTAGTTGATCGCAAGCTCGCATCATCTCCGAAGGTACCCGCGGAAGCACACAAGAAGGTAAACACTAGAAAGAAATCAACGAGAAAGAATCTATTACTACGAAGCAAACACGAGCAAGCATCAACAAGAAGCAACACGAGACATCGCACCTACCGTCGAGAGCGAGTACTAACTATTTAAGTGGAGTACTCATCACACACGACGATACCGCACATTTAGAGAGGTTCAAGTTGTTCAGCTACAAGTGATCAACCAACGGTTGTTAACATGGCAAGGCACCCAAGCATGGCATAGCACACAATAATGGCAAAAGGTTAAGCACAAAGTAAACTAGCTATACTAGTCAAGTTAAGCGAGGCAACACCCTAAACATGGCATAACACTAAGTGTCTCACGACAATTAAAGGATTTGGTAATGTTCTGCCCTAAACCATATTTTAGGTTGGTTAACAACAGCAAATAATAGCATAAACACAAAGTACACGAAAAACTAATCAAGTTACAAATAAAGAACACCTCAACCGGAGTTACGGTTAAAAAGATACAAGCAAAACAAGTTACGGGCACAATCTGCCAACATCACGAAGCACACTTTAGAGTGTTGCATAAACAGGGTAATGAGTGCAAACATGCTCACAAATGACTTGCAATTAAAGTAGACATGGCAGGGAAGGCATGGCAAAAAGAATCATGCAAAAAGACATTACGGATCAAAAGATATTAAGCAAACAACATGGCAGAAACTATTATTTTTATGCTGTATAAACAGGGGTATAACTATATGCAAAAGTGCAGCAACATGACATAGCAATACATGGGCATGAAGTAGACATGATGCTTAACAATATGCAATTGGAACCACTCAATTCTTATAAACGGTCGCGACACATTCGTCGACCGAAGTTGCAACAAAATATAATCAGCAACACACTAACAGCAGGGTAGCTACTTTGGAGCAAGACACAATCAACATGCAGCAAGAAAATATGACATGTGAAGGCATGGAACTGAAGTATAAACAATGCTTAACAGGATGCAAAAGGATTCAATCAATTCCGATGAACGGTTGCGAAGCAATCGTCGCCCGAAGTTGCAATAAAATAACAGTTCAGCAACAACAGCACAGTTAACGGTCTGGTACCCACTTCGACGCAGAATTAAATTATCTAGACAGCCTCAAATGGAAAAAAAATTCTACATAAGAACGCTAGAGCATGCAAAACTGAGCAACTTTCGTTTTGGAGGCACGTTCATCGGAGCTACGGATCATCGGGAAAATACGTTGCAAAACGGAATCAGCAGCAATATTAAAAAGACTTAGCAGAATAACAGTATGCAGAACAAAATAAAAAAAAGAGGGGAGGCCTGCTCACCCTTGGGTCGCGGCCCAACTGCAGGCAGAGGGGGTTGGTGGCTTGGCCGGCTTGGGCCTGCTGGCCGTGGGCCGCTGGTGGGCCACGTGGGCACGCCGGCCCACGTGCGCGTGCGAGCCTGTCGTCCCTGGCTGGACGAGCTTCTGCTCGATGGAAGGACGCCACCGGCGGCTGCGCACTCCGGTGAAGCACGACGCGGCGACGGGAGGGCCAGCTCGAGGCAGGCGGTCCGGATCTGGGCGTGGCACCGCCGGATCCGGTGGTTGGGGAGGTCACCGGCGTGACAACATCCTGGAGGCGGCAGCCTCGAGCTCGGGCATGGCATGGCTTGCCCGTCCATGGCACGGCGGCGCGGCAAGCTGCGACAGAGGAAAGAGGGAGGGGTGAGAGATGAGAGGGAGGAGAGGAGGAGCAAGGCGGGAGGAGAGAGCCGCGGTGGCGCTGTGCTCGCTGGCGGGCGCGCGCCGGGGTGCGGCGGCCGGCCGGAGTAGCTCGGTGAGGCGGCAGGCCCTGCGGCCCAGATCCGGCCCGGCGGGGCCCGGATCGGCTGGAGGTGGGAGGAGGCTGCTCCGGGGGCGACGTGGAGGCTCCCTGGCCGTGGATCTAGCGATCCGACGGCCAGATCCGGCTGGGAAGCTAAGGTTTCGGTTTAGTTGGGATTTTGGGCGAAATTTTGTGCGAAAAGAGGGGGGTGGCTGCAATTTTCCATTAGGGTAAACCCTAATTGGGTGGTCGGAGGCTGGTGGTCTTTATATAGGCAGGTAGGCTGGCTAGTTTACGCAAACGTCCCCGGTACCTCTCTCGCGCGTCCGGTGATCGCGTTCGTGACCGCCGAGACTCCGTACGGACTCCGATTCCGACGAAATCTCGAACCACGCGCTCAGCGCGTCGAGCCCGTCGATCGTACCTCACTGCGGTGACATTCCGGAAACATTTTCTGGCACGCTATAAAAATAACTCGTTTAATTATTAAACGGGGTTTTTCGTTCCGTTGGCTGCGGCTGGTCTCGTGCGGTTTTCGCAACGGTGATCGGGTGAAACCCGGTGTCGCAAAGTCGAGTGTCAGAGTGGAAATGGTCGGTCTCCGTCCAATACGAGATAAAAGGGGGGAAAATAATCGTCGATCGATAAATCGGGGATGCAAACACCGCAAACAAATGAGACAATCAAACAATTCACACCGAAAACAAAATTTTAATTTTTGTGAAAACTAGGCTGTTACAATACAACACCACCAACAAGGGATCTCTTCCCGAGATCCAGGACGATCCGGGGGAGAGGGGAAGGGGGAAAGAAGAGAGTCGACAGTCTTCAACACCACCAAAAAGGGACTCTGCTCCATGTCGACGTCGAACCTCATCAAGATACTTTCCGCAAGGAGATGGTTACGTCGGAAAACGAAACCACCAGGTGTTCAAGAGGAAGAACGACAATGAAAGCTGGATCAAGGGACAGTGCTTTTTGACGCAAGTCTTGAAAACACCGGGCAAAAGGATGGAGGGCAAAGGACAACCAAGATGATATCCGAAACTGGAGAAGCTAAAGGTACTACAGGAATTCCCACCTGAGATCGGAATCGAGACAATACGCTGCAAGCAAGGCATTGTAACTATTCTGAAACTCCACACTCATCGAGATCCTAAAGTTTGAAGGGGGATAAGTCAAGATTAAAACACTTACGACACTTGTCCTGACCAGAGCAAGGGTAAAGAGTAAAAGATCCTACTCTCCGATAACTATCTTAGTAACTACAAAAAAAAATTCTAGACTCGACTTCGGCCGGGGAGGGGATCCTACGGTCGGTAATGCTCTGATACCAAGTTGTAAGGCCCGATATGCGGTACTGTTCCAGATCTAGATGTTTCCATCCAAATCCGGGGACGAAGCACATATCGGTCCCACCGCGACATATGACGAATTCATATGCCCTGGATTTCCAACATGATATCACAACATTACAGATACAAGGATACAACATCTCATACAATCGGCATACAACTGCCTTAAATAAAATACATCAGCGGAAGATACATGTCTGGGTACAGACTACAAGCAAATTCCAACTGGCAAAGAGAAAAACATTGATCCCCATAACCACACGGGTCCAGGCCCTCCGCCGGGATCCTCCTAACTAGTCGTCGTCGAGTCTCCACGTGAAACGTCGATCGCCATACCTGTTGTCGATCAAGAACCCTTAAAAGAGTTTGTGGGTAGTATCATGAGTACAGAGGTACTCAGCATCCAACGATAGTGGTCATCTGACCCAGCAAGGACTTCATCACTCGTCATTCTAGGACAACTAGTACTTTACGGTAAGGATGGGGTAAGTGGTGAGGTTCCTGGCGCACTAGCATTATGAAGTGGCTAACGATCTAGAGAGTAGGATAAGAAGCCAAGTATTCGATGAGGAATCTCCTCCAGCAAGTCTGCTATCCACCTATTTACGCAAGCATAACACCTATCCTATCCTTGTCCTCCTCTTCGCATCCCGACAAAGAATAAGCAGTCAAGGCACACACACGTTGATCAAATTATATTAGGATTATCTCAGTTGTTGTTTTCTATGAACAAGGCGTAGGTCTCAAGTCGTCCATAACCGTGGACACGGCTTCTCGAAAAGATTTAACCCTGCAGGGGTGTACCAACTGCCCATTACAAGGTTCCGCACGCACGCCCATCTCTCTCAGTTGCTACCCATCACAGGCAACCATTTTATGATTTAGTTCCGAGAGATCCGAAATGACAGGTCCCTCTAACTAACAACGAACAAATCCGGGTGGCCCGCGGGGAGTCGACACCCAACCCAAAAGCCGGCCACGCTCTCAGATCGGACTCTTTCGAATGGCTAAGATTGGGGTTAGCCTCACCTATATAACAGGGGACTTCCCTAGCTCACCAGTGTAGACCAACAAAGGAACTCTGTCTCTGCTGGCCCGAGTTGTTTTAAAACCACTGGCTGCAGACCAGTTACGCACACGGTTTCAAATGGTAAATCAGCTTGGGCCACCTCTAGAAATGTTTGAAGCTAGGTAGGTAAGAAAAGGGGACCCCATAAAATCCCACACGCGGTTAGGCACGCTCACTCTTAAAACCAATACCCGGAACTCGGATCCTAGGTCACTCAAATGGAACAAAGCGTTAGGGCGGGATAGCCTAGACCTTCCATCCTTCGTCGAATATAGTCAACATTATAATAATCAATATCATCCATAACAATATAATAATGTGATATCCCAAACCAAGGAGTAACAGGAGGTAACATCGTAGCATCCTAAGCATTCATACTAAGCAGGGGCTGAGCAACGAGCAATAGTAACATAGCAGTACATGGTTTGCTGGGAGGGGACATGGTTGTATCGGTTTAAGAAAGGCTGTAAACATGTGGTAGGATCAAAAATCGAACCTATCCTAGACTAGCATGCAAACCGCTGGTTGAAATAGAATGGCTCATAAGTAATGTATAGCCATTGCCTGTTGATAAGTCGGGTTCCGAAGGTGTAGTTGATCGCAAGCTCGCATCATCTCCGAAGGTACCCGCGGAAGCAAACAAGAACGTAAACACTGGAAAGCAATCAACGAGAAAGCATCTATTACTACGAAGCAAACACGATCAAGCATCAACAAGAAGCAACATGAGACATCGCACCTACCGTCGAGAGCGAGTACTAACAATTTAAGTGGAGTACTCGTCACACACGACGATACCGCACATTTAGAGAGGTTCAAGTTGTTAAGCTACAAGTGATCAACCAACGGTTGTTAACATGGCAAGGCACCCAAGCATGGCATAGCACACAATAATGGCAAATGGTTAAGCACAAAGTAAACTAGCTATACTAGTCAAGTTAAGCGAGGCAACACCCTAAACATGGCATAACACTAAGTGTCTCACGAGAATTAAAGGATTTGGTACTGTTCTTCCCTAAACCATATTTTAGGTTGGTTAACAACAGCAAATAATAGCATAAACACAAAGTACACGAAAAACTAATCAAGTTACATATAAAGAACACCTCAACCGGAGTTACGGTTAAAAAGATACAAGCAAAACAAGTTACGGGCACAATCTGCCAACATCACGAAGCACACTTTAGAGTGTTTCATAAACAGGGTAATGAGTGAAAACATGCTCACAAATGACTTTCAATTAAAGTAGACATGGCAGGGAAGGCATGGAAAAAAGAATCATGCAAAAAGACATTACGGACCAAAAGATATTAAGCAAACAACATGGCAGAAACTATTATTTTTATGCTGTATAAACAGGGGTATAACTATATGCAAAAGTGCAGCAACATGACATAGCAATACATGGGCATGAAGTAGACATGATGCTTAACAATATGCAATTGGAACCACTCAATTCTGATAAACGGTCGCGACACACTCGTCGACCGAAGTTGCAACAAAATATAAACAGCAACACACTAACAACAGGGTAGCTACTTTGGAGCAAGATACAATCAACATGCAGCAAGAAAATATGACATGTGAAGGCATGTAACTGAAGTATAAACAATGCTTAACAGGATGCAAAAGGATTCAATCAATTCCGATGAACGGTTGCGAAGCAATCGTCGCCCGAAGTTGCAATAAAATAACAGTTCAGCAACAACAGCGCAGTTAACGGTCTGGTACCCACTTCGACGCAGAATTAAATTATCTAGACGGCCTCAAACGGAAAAACTTTCTACATATGAACGCTAGAGCACGCAAAACTGAGCAACTTTCGTTTTGGAGGCACGTTCATCGGAGCTACGGATCATCGGGAAAATACGTTGCAAAACGGAATCAGCAGCAATATTAAAAAGATTTAGCAGAATAACAGCATGCAGAACAAAATAAAAAAAAAGAGGGGAGGCCTGCTCACCCTTGGGCCGCGGCCCAACTGGAGGCAGAGGGGGTTGGTGTCTTGGCCGGCTTGGGCCTGCGGGCCGTGGGCCGCTGGTGGGCCACGTGGGCACGCCGGCCCACGTGCGCGTGCGAGCCGGTCGTCCCTGGCTGGACGAGCTACTGCTCGATGGAAGGACGCCACCGGCGGCTGCGCACTCCGGTGAAGCACGACGCGGCGACGGGAGGTCCAGCTCGAGGCAGGCGGTCCGGATCTGGGCGTGGCACCGCCGGATCCGGTGGTTGGGGAGGTCACCGGCGTGACAACGTCCTGGAGGCGGCAGCCTCGAGCTCGGGCATGGCATGGCTTGCCCGTCCATGGCGCGGCGGCGCGGCAAGCTGCGACAGAGGAAAGAGGGAGGGGTGAGAGATGAGAGGGAGGAGAGGAGGAGCAAGGCAGGTGTCGGGACCCGGGGTTAGCGTATGCAAGTCCAGTTAAGGCATAGTCATATGGAGAGCCGAGAACCGTACCCACTTGTCTAAGCAGACAAGGCCAAGCACAGAACGTTCTCGGAAAGCATCGTACGTGAGGGGCATCCCATCCAGGCCGGATGATCAACTGAGATGGGTCCTCATCGTCCGCACACAAGTCTAGTGATATGGGTGGTGAACTCCCATATTCAAAGACAAGTCGCCTCAACCATACTATAGACTATCTCATAACTCTTACATAGACTTACTCCAGCCCGATCACTTAGTCGGGGTCTAGAGCGGGCTCGATCATACCACAAAGTGTGCACGAGACAGAGTCTCGAACAATCGCATGGCGATGCCCCAAGCTGCGCACATCTAAGGGCCACTTGGTGTATGAAAGACCGCCAGCCAGAACACAACTAAGGTCTCGAAAACCCATACAAAGACATGCATGTTATAAACATACACGCAGCACACATGCCTTGTATGAACAGCAGGTATCATTGCAATTCTCTACAAAGTGTACAATTTTAGTGATAACTCTTATAGAGTGCAAACAGAGATCACATACATGTGATCCAACATTACAACACGGCGGAAGAAAATTATGTCTGAGTACAGACAAGTTTAACAAATGGCTTAAGAAGCCTTATTTAAACACAAAGCCCTCCACGAGGGAACCAGTCGTCTGACTGGGACTAGACTAGCTTGATCTTCAGTCGTCCAGCTCGATGAACAAGCCACCTTCGGGGTCGGTGGTATCATCTAAAACATAGATTAAGAAAACGTGAGTACAAAGTCGTACTCAGCAAGACTTACATAGGAGCTATACTACTCATGCACATGTATCAAGGTAAAGGGAGGTGGGGTTCACTTGCAGAAGTGCCAGCATTGACTTGGCTAATCCTGAACTACGAGTACCAGACTTTGAGGTAAGAAGCGTACACGAGTCCACTACTTTCTCCAACCAATACACCACTATGGTGCCTTCCTCGACTTCCCCACGAGGAAGCACGCCATAGCACTCACACTTATCTTGGTGTGTTTTAGATGTATCCAGTTCAAGTTGTCTAATAATCAAGCTAAGCTTTCCAAGCAGTCCATAACCGCGGACGCGGCTATTCGAATAGTTTTGTTAACCTTGCAAGGGTGTACCGCTACACACACATGATCATCATTTACCGCCTTTGATCTCGACACCATTCAAGGGGTGCCAGCGAGGATGCTCACCACAACTTTTACCTCATAGCCCATCTAGTCCGAGAAAGCCGCCTACTTGGGTTGGTTACCAGAATCGTGAACCCGGCCGGTTTACCGAAGTGGACCCAAGTGATGTGTGCGTGGTGCATAAGCCGGTCTCGGATGAGCCGTTCTCTCACTTAGCATCCAGGCCACAGACCTACCAGAACTTCGAACTATTGCGACATCTGGACATCGAAAGGGATGAGTTAGTAAGTTTAGAGGGGTCAGTGAGCCCAATGTGTGGTTGTACTCTTTATCTTGGATCACCACACAAGAACTCGTACTAGGGCGGTGTTCAACGAGACAACCCACCGTGTACTCCTAGACAGCCTCTCATCGTTCACCTTGTATTAGGGTCGATTCACCAACACTTTTCTACCATCATCAACATGATCATTCCCATCCCGAATCACATCACAGTAACAACATGGTATCATACTAAGCATGCAATAAGCAGTAACATTGCAGGGGCCACATGATATCAAACAACTCATACATTTGCTAGGATTGTGGTTTGCTTACTACTGTGACAAAATGATAGGTCATGCAAAGGAATGGGTTCATCTATGCGGTAGAAACGAATCATGGTGATCATCCTAAACAATGCATAAGCGAGACATGAGAGGGAAGTGGGATTTTATCGACATGATCAATGGGGGTTTGCTTGCCTTGCTAACGAGGTTCGGGTTCGGGGTCTTCAACGTAGGGGGTGACCTCGGGTTCCGGCTCCACGTCTATCAGCAACATGACAATCATAGGATCAACAGAATGTACAATGCACAATCTCATGAATAAGATTGAAAGGGTGATGTTCATGGTACTGATGTGTTGAGCATTCCATTTAAATGGAGTATATTGCAAATTGAATTGCAAATTCAAACTCCACATTTGAATTCAACATTTACCAAGTTACATGAGACATGGTTTGATCATTTTGAATCATCTTTAAATGTGTATGATATGCCTCTGAAGTGTGGTTGAATTGTAGCTTAATTCCATGGTCCAAGTAGCAAGATCATTTGATTTGAATTTGAATTAAATTCAAATAAACCAAATGACATATGCTACTGGTCCCAATTTAAATTCAACTCAAACATAGTTGAAAGTTGCATATTTGGAATGATAAATTTCTCCTGATCATTTTTCATATATTATTTGTCCAATTTGGAGTTAATATGAATTTTCTATGAATTTCCAAAGTTTGGGGTATTTTCTGGAATTTCTGGAATTCTTTAATTCATTTTGATTTTCTGGAAATTCATAAAATGATTTATTGCGTCAGCTGACATGTGGGTCCAGGGTGTCAGTGACTGGATTTAATTAACCCGTGGGTAAAATTAATCCAGTGGCTTAATTAAGCCACTGGGCCCACTGGTCAGTGACCCAGGGGGTCATTAGCCAGGTGATTAACGTGGGGAGGTCTGGCTAACTCGCCGGCGGCTAAACGCCGGCGACTGGAGCCGCGGCGGCGACGTGGCGTCCACGGCTGGCTCGATGGCATTCCACCGAGCAGCTTGGAGGCGCGGGACGGAGAAGAAGACGCCGCTGCCCCTGTGGGCCGGCTGGGCTGGGTGGGCCGGCTCCGCCTAGGCGCCAGGTAAGGATTTTCTGTTTTCTTTTCTATTTTTCTTTTCTGACATTTGTTCTTTTTAGCCAAATTAAATAGCTAAACATTTTATTAAATGCTGAAAACTTTTATGTGGCCTCATAATAATATAGACTAGCCACTCATAAAGTTTCAACATTTTTAAAATTCAAATAATTTGAATCTTAAATCAAATAGGGGTATTTCTTTAATTCCAAGGCACTGTTTGAATATTTGAAAAATCTATGAGCATGGGGTGGGTCCCACATCACTTGATATGTGATCACACTCATTTATAAGACTTTTCAAAACTCTAACATGAATTTTTGGAAAAGATTTTTATCTGGCCTTTTGAATTAATTCAACTGGGGGGGTTCCTTCTCCCAATTGCTTTTCATTTTGAATTTCCTTTGATTTCTTTCATGAATGCAAAGTGAAAAAGACCCTAGCACATTACCTAACAGAGGTTTCTGACAACTCGCCCCCACTCAAAAGAATCTCGTCCCGAGATTCAGAAGTCTGTGGGAGGAAGGAGGGGTACTCGGCACTGAGACGGTCTTCTCTTTCCCACGTAGCTTCTCTTTCAGAGTGGTGTGACCATTTCACTTTCAGAAACCTAATCTTCTGACGACGAGTGACACGCTCTGCGGAATCAAGAATACAAACGGGGTATTCTCGATAAGAAATGTCATCTTGGAGATCAAGCGTTTCGTGGTCGACTTCGCGGATGGGGTCCTTGAAGCAACGCCTGAGTTGGGACACATGGAATACATCGTGTACTCGGGAAAGGTGCGGGGGTAGTTCAAGTTGGTAGGCAACTTCTCCACGTTTAGAAATAATGCGGAAAGGTCCGATGTAACGTGGGGCCAACTTGCCTTTGATACCGAAACGTTGGGTTCCCTTCAGAGGAGTAACCCGAAGGTAAGCCTTCTCATCCAGATTGTAGCTCTCTTGCCTATGATGACGATCATAGTAGCTTTTCTGACGAGACTGGGCTGCTTTCAGTTGATCACGAACAATGCGAACTTGCTCTTCTGCTTCCTTGATCATATCCGGTCCAAAGAATTGTCTTTCACTGGTTTCTGACCATTTTAGTGGTGTTCGACATCGTCGTCCATATAGAAGTTCAAAAGGAGCCATGTTCAGACTAGATTGAAAACTATTGTTATAAGCAAATTCGGCAAATGGAAGAGACTTCTCCCAATTCTTTCCGAATGAGATAACACAAGCTCTGAGCATGTCTTCAAGAATTTGGTTAACCCTTTCGACTTGACCGCTAGACTGAGGATGGAAAGCTGTACTAAAGGAGAGATGAGTTCCCATAGCATTCTGAAAGCTTCCCCAAAATCTAGAGGTGAAAAGGCTACCACGATCAGAATTGATTACCGAAGGAACACCATGAAGGGATACAATTCTAGAGATGTACAAGTCCGCAAACTAGCTGGCAGTTATAGACTCGTGAACCGGAAGGAAGTGAGCAACTTTGGAAAGCCTATCTATGACAACGAAGATGGTATTGTTTCCTTTCTGGGTTCTTGGAAAGCCGGTGATGAAGTCCATACCGACTTTGTCCCATTTCCACTCGGGAATAGACAAAGGTTGAAGTGTACCAGCAGGTCTTTGATGTTCTGCCTTGATGCGACGACAAACATCACATTCGGCAACAAATTGAGCAATGTCTCTCTTCATCCTAGTCCACAAAAATCTCTGGCGTAGATCTCGGTACATTTTTGTGCTACCGGGATGAATTGAGAGGGGTGTGTCATGGGCTTCCTTGAGGATGAGTTGCCTTAGTTCCCTATTCTTAGGTACTACCAAACGATTTCCAAAGAATACCATTCCTTTGCTATCTGTGGAGAAACATTTAGCAACTCCGCTAGCAATGTTCTCCTTGATCCGGCGAACACCTCGTGCACGCCTTTGGGCAACTATGATTTGATCCTCAAGAGTTGGTTTCGCCACCAAGGTAGAAAGATAGCCATGAGGAACAATCTCAAGATTGATCTTGCAAAAATCCTCATGAAGAAGTGGTTGATACTGTTGTAACATGAGGTTGTTACAATACGACTTACGACTTAGTGCATCAGCCATGACATGGCTTTGCCTGGGGTGTAAGAAATTACTACGTCGTAATCTTTTATCAACTCAATCCAGGGTCTTTGCCTGAGATTAAGATCTGACTGGGTGAAAATATATTTGAGGCTTTGGTGGTCGGAATAGATTTCGCAACGGTTACCAAGGAGGTAATGTCGCCAAGTTGTTAGGGCATGAACTACGGCAGCGAGTTCAAGGTCATGGGTAGGATAGTTCTCTTCATGTGGCCGCAACTGGCGTGAAGCATAAGCTACCACATGTCGATCTTGCAGAAGTATGCATCCTAACCCTTGCCGTGATGCGTCACAATAGATCTCGAAATCCTTTTTGGTGTCTGGAGGTGCAAGTACAGGTGCAGAAGTCAATCTTCTTTTTAGCTCTTGAAAGCTTTTCTCGCACTTGGGAGTCCATAGGAATTTCTTATCTTTCTTGAGGAGTTCAGTTAGAGGCTTTGCAACTTTAGAAAAGTTCTCGACGAAGCGACGGCAATAGCTGGCTAGGCCAAGAAAACTCCTAACTTGCTTATCCGATTCAGGTGGATTCCAGTCAAGGACGGCCTGAACTCTCTCGGGATTCACAGCAATGCCTTTTTCAGAAATCACGTGGCCTAAGTAGGTCACTTCTGGTAGCCAGAATTCACACTTGGAGAATTTAGCATACAGGCGATGCTCTCTAAGTTTCATCAATACCAGCCTTAAGTGTTCGGCATGTTCTTCTTCGTTCTTCGAGTATATAAGGATGTCATCGAGGTAAACCACGACGAACTGGTCCAAATACTCCATGAAGATCGAATTCATCATGCGTGAGAAAGTGGCGGGGGCATTGGTTAAACCAAAGGACATGACGGTGTACTCGTAAAGACCATAACGAGTAGTAAAAGCCGTTTTGGGAATGTCCTCGTTTCGGATCTTGATTTGATGATATCCTAATCTCAAATCCATCTTGGAGAAGACGGAGGATCCTGAAAGTTGATCATCAAGACCATTGATCCTGGGCAATGGGTACTTGTTCTTTATCGTCGCTAAATTTAGCGAGCGATAGTCTACGCACATCCTTTCTGTTCCATCTTTCTTCGTTACGAACAGAACGGGGCAACCCCATGGCGATGAGCTAGGGCGGATGAAGCCTTTCTCCAACAAAGCTTCCAGTTGGGTTTTAAGCTCAGCTAACTCACGTGGGGCCATTTTGTATGGGCGTCTAGAAATTGGTGCGGTTCCTGGGGCAAGATCCACTATAAACTCTACACATCTGTCGAGTGGCATTCCCGGCAGCTCTTCAGGAAAGACATCCGGGAAGTCACGAACCACCGGAATATCTTCAAGTTCGGGAAGGGGAAGTACATTCAAGGAATGGACTTGGGTTCTTGTTCTTGGTGTGGTATAGTTGACTGTTTTGCCTGAAGGGTGGGTGAGTTTCACGGATTTTCCTTTGCAATCCAGGTAGGCATTCTGTCTTGATAGCCAATCCATGCCAAGGATGACATCAATGTCTGAAGACTTGAGGGCTATGAGTGAAGCAAGGAATACTAAACCCTCAATTGCAATTTGATTACCATGGCTCACTCTATTAGTTTGCCATCTTGACCCTGGAGTTTGAATAATCATTGGGGTGGACAATTCAACAAAGGGTAACTCATGACGAAGTGCATAACTTTCCGACATGAATGAATGAGATACTCCTGGGTTGAAAAGAACGGAAGTAGGAACATAATTGACTGGGAGCGTACCAAGAATGACGCCAGTGGTGTCGTCAGTCTCTTCGGCGGCAATCTGGTTCACACGTCCACGAGTGGCGGGAGGAGCGGGTTTGGCGGTGTAGACCTTCTGGGGTGGCTTGCCACGACCATTGTTGTTGTTGTTGCCTCCGGCACGGGGTGGAGCATTCTGGTGTTGGAGCTGGTTCTGGGTACACTCACGAGAATAGTGGCCTGCCTGACCACACTTGTAACAGGCTCCGAAAATAGTGCGTGGAGCTGGGTTGTTTGGTGGAGCTGGGTGGAACTGGGTTGGTGGACGAGGCGCCACATAGGATGGCCTCGGTGGGTTGTTCTGGCGGAACATGCTGTTTGGGATCCAGATCTTGCGCTTCTGGGAGCCATAATTGGATGAACTGTCATCTCTAGGGTGTTTGCGGAAGTCGTTGGGGGTGTTCTTGTCCTCTGCTTTGATGGCCTTGTTGACAAGGACGTGGAATGTGGCAAAGTCATGCAGATTGAGCTCACGACGAAGTCCAGTGTTGAGGCCACGACGGAACCTCTCTTGTTTCTTGGAGTCGGTGGAGACTTCTTCGGTAGCATAACGAGCCAGTCGGTTCAACTCACGACTAAACTCATCAACGGTCCTTCTGCCTTGAGTGAGGTTGCAGAACTCCTCACGCTTGCGGTCGGTGCTCGCGGAAGGACGTGCAGAAATCCTCCCAAGATGCAGGTGGTCCATCGGGACGCATATTCAGAAAGTTCTCCCACCAAGAACTAGCTGCACCTTTGAGGTGATAAGTGGCATAGCTGACCTTGTCACCAGTTGCAACACGGCCTGCTTCGAGCTTCCTCTCGATGCTGCGAAGCCAGTCATCGGCGTCAAGGGGCTCGGTGGAGTAACTGAAAACTGGGGGATGAAGTCGGATGAAGTGGTTCAGGGACACCAACTCATTGCGCTGCTGAGTGGTGTTGCGTGCAATGACTTCCAATAGATGGTTAGAGTCTCGGCGGTTCCTCTCGACCTCCATCAGAACCTGAGCCATCGTGGGTGGGGGTGGAAGGTTGCCTTCCTCCGGGTCATTCCCACGACCTTGGTTACGACCAACCTGGCCACGGGTTCCTTGAGACATCCTGAAGGTAAAAACCAAAGTCAAACAGAGTTGATTGGGAGAGTCTAAACAAGGTATTGAAGTACTGGAAGGATTACAGAGCAAAGGAAGTAATCATCTTGACAACATGGTGATAAAAGCATACAAGCCATATATTCACAAGCTGTCATACAAGCCATACATCGTTTTAGTACAAGCACCAAGCTAATACAAACGTGATGAAGATGATCCATCCTTCAGAGGCACTCTGACTTCCTATACATTATTTATCTAAGCCTCTGGAATCTTAGACACCTTGCTTACAATATACTAAGATACTACTACATCATCACTAAGTAAGACCACAGGCGGTCTCACTCATCTCCATCTCCATAGTAGTCCTCATAAAAGTTACCCGCGTATCCCGGTAGCTGGAGGTGACCATCGGAAAACACGGAGGCTTGTGGACCCTGATATCCATTTGGGAAAGGATGGGGCCTAGGTCCAGCGTAGGGTGGAAGCAAAGGACCACGGGGTGGGAAAATGCCTCCAATCTCTGGCCAAGCAACTCGAGAAGGCATCTGAGTCCTCACTGGGTAGATCGCATCAAACTCAACTGATCCAACGCTCACAAAGGGAGCCAAAAGTGTCAGTGCTCGATACAGACGAACACGGGTGGCGTGGAGCTCGAAACGGAGAGCGCGGGCATCACGATCTCTGTCACTAGCAAATCTAGCAGTCATCTGAAGTGCGGGATCTTCTGCAGAGTGATCTGAGTAGAGTCCGGTGTAATATCCCTCTTCTCCTGGAAGTGCAGCAGGGATATAGCGGAAAGAAGTTTCTCTCAGCAAAGTGTGCTCCTCTCTCAGCAGTGTCATACATGAGTATGTCGCATCCTGCACAGCCATGTTCTCGGTAATGCCAATGCCATGTCCAAAGTGGATAGGCTGAGTGACTCCAACATGGTGCGGGTAGACCCGAACAATGCAGTGGAACTGCGTCTGGTTGAAGTCGTGAAACTGTTCCTCGATGGTGTACTCAGGGTACCATCGATATCCCACATAGGACATCATCTCGATCAACGTGGCGGGATGGCCACGCACACCGAGGCACCTGGTCAAACGAACAATCTGCCGAGGGGGAAGATCTGCCATCTGAAACAGAAAGGAGTTTGCAAATGCATCAGATTATGAGATAAACCTGGAATGACTCGGACAGCATAACGGCTGTAATTGCAAGAAAAAGACAATTTCTTACAACATGGAAACAGCACTTACATACGATGTAATAAAACAGGGAGCATAACCACTCTAACAAACCGATCACAACTTTCCTACGGCTATGAGGAAGCAAACAACGAGATGTTCTAATCAGACAGAGGAGAGCCTAGTCCTATCTTCCCGTAGAATAAGATGAGGGTGACTCAGAACTCAGAACGAAGGGGGTAAGGAAAAAAAATAAGCCTTACGTTATTCCCTTATATACCCCGAGTAACTATATAACTATAGCAAGCTAGACTCAACTTCGGCCAAGGCTACTAGTCCTACAGTCAGTCCTGCTCTGATACCAAGTTTGTCGGGACCCGGGGTTAGCGTATGCAAGTCCAGTTAAGGCATAGTCATATGGAGAGCCGAGAACCGTACCCACTTGTCTAAGCAGACAAGGCCAAGCACAGAACGTTCTCGGAAAGCATCGTACGTGAGGGGCATCCCATCCAGGCCGGATGATCAACTGAGATGAGTCCTCATCGTCCGTACACAAGTCTAGTGATATCGGTGGTGAACTCCCATATTCAAAGACAAGTCGCCTCAACCATACTATCGACTATCTCATAACTCTTACATAGACTTACTCCAGCCCGATCACTTAGTCGGGGTCTAGGGCGGGCTCGATCATACCACAAAGTGTGCACGAGACAGAGTCTCGACCAATCGCATCGCGATGCCCCAAGCTGTGCACATCTAAGGGCCACTTGGTGTATGAAAGACCGCCAGCCAGAACACAACTAAGGTCTCGAAAACCCATACAAAGACATGCATGTTATAAACATACACACAGCACACATGCCTTGTATGAACAGCAGGTATCATTGCAATTCTCTACAAAGTGTACAATTTTATTGATAACTCTTATAGAGTGCAAACAGAGATCACATACATGTGATCCAACATTACAACACGGCGGAAGAAAATTATGTCTGAGTACAGACAAGTTTAACAAATGGCTTAAGAAGCCTTATTTAAACACAAAGCCCTCCACGAGGGAACCAGTCGTCTGACTGGGACTAGACTAGCTTGATCTTCAGTCGTCCAGCTCGATGAAGAAGCCACCTTCGGGGTCGGTGGTATCATCTAAAACATAGATTAAGCAAACATGAGTACAAAGTCGTGCTCAGCAAGACTTACATAGGAGCTATACTACTCATGCACATGTATCAAGGTAAAGGGAGGTGGGGTTCACTTGCAGAAGTGCTAGCTTTGACTTGGCTAATCCTGAACTACGAGTACCAGACTTTGAGGTAAGAATCGTACACGAGTCCACTACTTTCTCCAACCAATACACCACTATGGTGCCTTCCTCGACTTCCCCACGAGGAAGCACGCCATAGCACTCACACTTATCTTGGTGTGTTTTAGATGTATCCAGTTCAAGTTGTCTAATAATCAAGCTAAGCTTTCCAAGCAGTCCATAACCGCGGACGCGGCTATTCGAATAGTTTTGTTAACCTTGCAAGGGTGTACCGCTACACACACATGATCATCATTTACCGCCTTTGATCTCGACACCATTCAAGGGGTGCCAGCGAGGATGCTCACCACAACTTTTACCTCATAGCCGATCTAGTCCGAGAAAGCCGCCTACTTGGGTTGGTTACCACAATCGTGAACCCGGCCGGTTTACCGAAGTGGACCCAAGTGATGTGTGCGTGGTGCATAAGCCGGTCTCGGATGAGCCGTTCTCTCACTTAGCATCCAGGCCACAGACTTACCAGAACTCCAAACTATTGCGACATCTGGACATCGAAAGGGATGAGTTAGTAAGTTGAGAGGGGTCAGTGAGCCCAATGTGTGGTTGTACTCTTTATCTTGGATCACCACACAAGAACTCGTACTAGGGCGGTGTTCAACGAGACAACCCACCGTGTACTCCTAGACAGCCTCTCATCGTTCACCTTGTATTAGGGTCGATTCACCAACACTTTTCTACCATCATCAACATGATCATTCCCATCCCGACTCACATCACAGTAACAACATGGTATCATACTAAGCATGCAATAAGCAGTAACATTGCAGGGGCCACATGATATCAAACAACTCCTACATTTGCTAGGATTGTGGTTTGCTTACTACTGTGACAAAATGATAGGTCATGCAAAGGAATGGGTTCATCTATGCGGTAGAAACGAATCATGGTGATCATCCTAAACAATGCATAAGCGAGACATGAGAGGGAAGTGGGATTTTATCGACATGATCAATGGGGGTTTGCTTGCCTTGCTGACGAGGTTCGGGTTCGGGGTCTTCAACGTACGGGGTGACCTCGGGTTCCGGCTCCACGTCTATCAGCAACATGACAATCATAGGATCAACAGAATGTACAATGCACAATCTCATGAATAAGATTGAAAGGGTGATGTTCATGGTACTGATGTGTTGAGCATTCCATTTAAATGGAGTATATTGCAAATTGAATTGCAAATTCAAACTCCACATTTGAATTCAACATTTACCAAGTTACATGTGACATGGTTTGATCATTTTGAATCATCTTTAAATGTGTATGATATGCCTCTGAAGTGTGGTTGAATTGTAGCTTAATTCCATGGTCCAAGTAGCAAGATCATTTGATTTGAATTTGAATTAAATTCAAATAAACCAAATGACATATGCTACTGGTCCCAATTTAGATTCAACTCAAACATAGTTTAAAGTTGCATATTTGGAAAGATAAATTTCTCCTGGTCATTTTTCATATATTATTTGTCCAATTTGGAGTTAATATGAATTTTCTATGAATTTCCAAAGTTTGGGATATTTTCTGAAATTTCTGGAATTCTTTAATTCATTTTGATTTTCTGGAAATTCATAAAATGATTTATTGCGTCAGCTGACATGTGGGTCCAGGGTGTCAGTGACTGGATTTAATTAACCCGTGGGTTAAATTAATCCAGTGGCTTAATTAAGCCACTGGGCCCACTGGGCAGTGACCCAGGGGGTCATTAGCCAGGTGATTAACGTGGGGAGGTCTGGCTAACTCGCCGGCGGCTAAACGCCGGCGACTGGAGCCGCGGCGGCGACGTGGCGTCCACGGCTGGCTCGGTGGAATTCCACCGAGCAGCTTGGAGGCGCGGGACGGAGAAGAAGACGCCGCTGCCCCTGTGGGCCGGCTGGGTTGGGTGGGCCGGCTCCGCCTAGGCGCCAGGTAAGGATTTTCTGATTTCTTTTCTATTTTTCTTTTCTGACATTTGTTCTGTTTAGCCAAATAAAATAGCTAAACATTTTATTAAATGCTGAAAACTTTTATGTGGCCTCATAATAATATAGACTAGCCACTCATAAAGTTTCAACATTTTTAAAATTCAAATAATTTGAATCTTAAATCAAATAGGGGTATTTCTTTAATTCCAAGGCACTGTTTGAATATTTGAAAAATCTATGAGCATGGGGTGGGTCCCACATCACTTGATATGTGATCACACTCATTTATAAGACTTTTCAAAACTCTAACATGAATTTTTGGAAAAGATTTTTATCTGGCCTTTTGAATTAATTCATCTGGGGGGGGTTCCTTCTCCCAATTGCTTTTGATTTTGAATTTCCTGTGATTTCTTTCATGAATGCAAAGTGAAAAAGACCCTAGCACATTACCTAACAGAGGGTTCTGACAACTCGCCCCCACTCAAAAGAATCTCGTCCCGAGATTCAGAAGTCTGCAGGAGGAAGGAGGGGTACTCGGCACTGAGACGGTCTTCTCTTTCCCACGTAGCTTCTCTTTCAGAGTGGTGTGACCATTTCACTTTCAGAAACCTAATCTTCTGACGACGAGTGACACGCTCTGTGGAATCAAGAATACGAACGGGGTATTCTCGATAAGAAAGGTCATCTTGGAGATCAAGTGTTTCGTGGTCGACTTCGCGGATGGGGTCCTTCAAGAAACGCTTGAGTTGGGACACATGGAATACATCGTGTACTCGGGAAAGGTGCGGGGGTAGTTCAAGTTGGTAAGCAACTTCTCCACGTTTAGCAATAATGCGGAAAGGTCCGATGTAACGTGGGGCCAACTTGCCTTTGATACCGAAACGTTGGGTTCCCTTCAGAGGAGTAACCCGAAGGTAAGCCTTCTCATCCAGATTGTAGCTCTCTTGCCTATGATGACGATCATAGTAGCTTTTCTGACGAGACTGGGCTGCTTTCAATTGATCACGAACAATGCGAACTTGCTCTTCTGCTTCCTTGATCATATCCGCTCCAAAGAATTGTCTTTCACCGGTTTCTGACCATTTTAGTGGTGTTCGACATCATCGTCCATATAGAAGTTCAAAAGGAGCCATGTTCAGACTAGATTGAAAACTATTGTTATAAGCATATTCGGCAAATGGAAGAGACTTCTCCCAATTCTTTCCGAATGAGATAACACAAGCTCTGAGCATGTCTTCAAGAATTTGGTTAACCCTTTCGACTTGACCGCTAGACTGAGGATGGAAAGCTGTACTAAAGGAGAGATGAGTTCCCATAGCATTCTGAAAGCTTCCCCAAAATCTAGAGGTGAAAAGGCTACCGCGATCAGAATTGATTTCCAAAGGAACACCATGAAGGGATACAATTCTAGAGATGTACAAGTCCGCTAACTGGCTAGCAGTTATAGACTCGCGAACCGGAAGGAAGTGAGCAACTTTGGAAAGCCTATCTATTACAACGAAGATGGCATTGTTTCCTTTCTGGGTTCTTGGAAAGCCGGTGATGAAGTCCATACCGACTTTGTCCCATTTCCACTCGGGAATAGACAAAGGTTGAAGTGTACCAGAAGGTCTTTGATGTTCTGCCTTGATGCGACGACAAACATCACATTCGGCAACAAATTTAGCAATGTCTCTCTTCATCCTAGTCCACCAAAATCTCTGGCGTAGATCTCGGTACATTTTTGTGCTACCGGGATGAATTGAGAGGGGTGTGTCATGGGCTTCCTTGAGGATGAGTTGCCTTAGTTCCCTATTCTTAGGTACTACCAAACGATTTCCAAAGAATATCGTTCCTTTGCTATCTGTGGAGAAACATTTAGCAACTCCGCTAGCAATGTTCTCCTTGATCCGGCGAACACCTCGTGCACGCCTTTGGGCAACTATGATTTGATCCTCAAGAGTTGGTTTCGCCACCAAGCTAGAAAGATAGCCATGAGGAACAATCTCAAGATTGAGCTTGCGAAAATCCACATGAAGAAGTGGTTGATACTGTTGTAACATGAGGTTGTTACAATACGACTTACGACTTAGTGCATTAGTCATGACATTGGCTTTTCCTGGGGTGTAATAAATTACTACGGTTACCAAGGAGGTAATGTCGCCAAGTTGTTAGGGCATGAACTACGGCAGCGAGTTCAAGGTCATGGGTGGGATAGTTCTCTTCATGTGGCCGCAACTGGCGTGAAGCATAAGCTACCACATGTCGATCTTGTAGAAGTATGCATCCTAACCCTTGCCGTGATGCGTCACAATAGATCTCGAAATCCTTTTTGGTGTCTGGAGGTGCAAGTACAGGTGCAGAAGTCAATCTTCTTTTTAGCTCTTGAAAGCTTTCCTCGCACTTGGGAGTCCATAGGAATTTCTTATCTTTCTTGAGGAGTTCAGTTAGAGGCTTTGCAACTTTAGAAAAGATTTTTATCTGGCCTTTTGAATTAATTCATCTGGGGGGGGTTCCTTCTCCCAATTGCTTTTGATTTTGAATTTCCTTTGATTTCTTTCATGAATGCAAAGTGAAAAAGACCCTAGAAGATTACCTAACAGAGGGTTCTGACAGCGGGAGGAGAGAGCCGCGGTGGCGCTGTGCTCGCTGGCGGGCGCGCGCCGGGGTGCGGCGGCCGGCCGGAGGAGCTCGGTGAGGCGGCAGGCCCTGCGGCCCAGATCCGGCCCGGCGGGGCCCGGATCGGCTGGAGGTGGGAGGAGGCTGCTCCGGGGGCGACGTGGAGGCTCCCTGGCCGTGGATCTAGCGATCCGACGGCCAGATCCGGCTGGGAAGCTAAGGTTTCGGTTTAGTTGGGATTTTGGGCGAAATTTTGTGCGAAAAGAGGGGGGTGGCTGCAATTTTCCATTAGGGTAAACCCTAATTGGGTGGTCGGAGGCTGGTGGTCTTTATATAGGCAGGTAGGCTGGCTAGTTTACGCAAACGTCCCCGGTACCTCTCTCGCGCGTCCGGTGATCGCGTTCGTGACCGCCGAGACTCCGTACGGACTCCGATTCCGACGAAATCTCGAACCACGCGCTCAGCGCGTCGAGCCCGTCGATCGTACCTCACTGCGGTGACATTCCGGAAACATTTTCCGGCGCGCTATAAAAATAACTCGTTTAATTATTAAACGGGGTTTTTCGTTCCGTTGGTTGCGGCTGGTCTCGTGCGGTTTTCGCGACGGTGATCGGCTGAAACCCGGTGTCGCAAAGGTCGAGTGTCAGAGTGGCAATGGTCGGTCTCCGTCCGATATGAGATAAAAGGGGGGAAAATAATCGTCGATCGATAAATCGGGGATGCAAACACCGCAAACAAATGAGACAATCAAACAATTCACACCGAAAACAAATTTTTAATTTTTGTGAAAACTAGGTTGTTACAATACAACACCACCAACAAGGGATCTCTTCCCGAGATCCAGGACGATCCGGGGGAGAGGGGAAGGGGGAAAGAAGAGAGTCGACAATCTTCAACACCACCAAAAAGGGACTCTGCTCCATGTCGACGACGAACCCCATCGAGATACTTTCCGCAGGGAGATGGTTACGTCGGAAAACGAAACCACCAGGTGTTCAAGAGGAAGCACGACAATGAAAGCTGGATCAAGGGACAGTGCTTTTCGACGCAAGTCTTGAAAACACCGGGCAAAAGGATGGAGGGCAAAGGACGACCAAGATGATATCCGAAACTGGTGAAGCCAAAGGTACTACAAGAATTCCCACCTGAGATCGGAATCGAGACAATACGCTGCAAGCAAGGCATTGTAACTATTCTGAAACTCCACATTCATCGAGATCCTAAAGTTTGAAGGGGGATAAGTCAAGATTAAAACACTTACGACACTTATCCTGACCAGAGCAAGGGTAAGGAGTAAAAGATCCTACTCTCCGATATCTAACTTAGTAACTACAAAAAAAAATTCTAGACTCGACTTCGGCCGGAGAGGGGATCCTACGGTCGGTTAGGCTTTTATACCAAGTTGTAAGGCCCGATATGCGGTACTGTTCCAGATCTATATGTTTCCATCCAGATCCGGGGACGAAGCACATATTGGTCCCACCGCGACATATGACGAAGTCATATGCCCCGGATTTCCAACATGATATCACAACATTACAGATACAAGGATACAACATCTCATACAATCGGCATACAACTGCCTTAAATACAATACATCAGCGGAAGATACATGTCCGGGTACAGACTACAATAAAATGCCTACTGGCAAAGAGAAAAACATTGATCCCCATAACCACACAGGTCCAGGCCCTCCGCCCAGATCCGCCTAACTAGTCGTCGTCGAGTCTCCACGTGAAACGTCGATCACCATACCTGTTGTCGATCAAGAACCCTGAAAAGAGTTTGGGGGTAGTATCATGCGTACAGAGGTAGTCAGCATCCAACTGTAGTGGTCATCTGGCCCAGCAAGGACTTCATCACTCGTCATTCTAGGACAACTAGTAGTTTACGGTAAGGATGGGGTAAGTGGTGAGGTTGCTGCCGCACTAGCATTATGAAGTGGCTAACGATCTAGAGAGTAGGATAAGAAGCCAAGTATTCGATGAGGAATCGCCTCCAGCAAGTCTGCTATCCACCTATTTACACAAGCATAACACCTATCCTATCCTTGTCCTCCTCTTCGCATCCCGACGAAGAAGAAGCAGTCAAGGCACACACACGTTGATCAAATTATATTAGGATTATCTCAGTTGTTGTTGTCTATGAACAAGGAGTAGGTCTCAAGTCGTCCATAACCGAGGACACGGCTTCTCGAAAAGATTTAACCCTGCAGGGGTGTACCAACTGCCCATTACAAGGCTCCGCACGCACGCCCATCTCTCTCAGTTGCTACCCATCACAGGCAACCATTTTATGATTTAGTTCCGAGAGATCCGAAACGACAGGTCCCTCTAACTAACAACGAACAAATCCGGGTGGCCCCCGGGAGTCGACACCCAACCCAAAAGCCGGCCACGCTCTCGGATCGGACTCTTCCGAATGGCTAAGGTCGAGGTTAGCCTCACCTATATAACAGGGGACTTCCCTAGCTCACAAGTGTAGACCAACAAAGGAACTCTGTCTCTGCTGGCCCGAGTTGTTTTAAAACCACTGGCTGCAGACCAGTTACGCACACGGTTTCAAATGGTAAATCAGCTTGGGCCACCTCTAGAAATGTTTGAAGCTAGGTAGGTAAGAAAAGGGGACCCCATAAAATCCCACACGCGGTTAGGCACGCTCACTCTTAAAACCAATACCCGGAACTCGGATCCTAGGTCACTCAAATGGAACAAAGCGTTAGGGCGGGATAGCCTAGACCTTCCATCCTTCGTCTAATATAGTCAACATTATAATAATCAATATCATCCATAACAATATAATAATGTGATATCCCAAACAAAGGAGTAACAGGAGGTAACATCGTAGCATCCTAAGCATGCATACTAAGCAGGGTCTGAGCAATGAGCAATAGTAACATAGCAGTACATGGTTTGCTGGGAGGGGACATGGCTGTATCAGTTTAAGAAAGGCTGTAAACATGTGGTAGGATCAAACATCGAACCTATCCTAGACTAGCATGCAAACCGCTGGTTGAAATAGAATGGATCATAAGTAATGTATAGCCCTTGCCTGTTGATAAGTCGGGTTCCGAAGGTGTAGTTGATCGCAAGCTCGCATCATCTCCGAAGGTACCCGCGGAAGCACACAAGAAGGTAAACACTGGAAAGCAATCAACGAGAAAGCATCTATTACTACGAAGCAAACACGAGCAAGGATCAACAAGAAGCAACACGAGACATCGCACCTACCGTCGAGAGCGATTACTAACAATTTAAGTGGAGTACTCGTCACACACGACGATACCGCACATTTAGAGAGGTTCAAGTTGTTTAGCTACAAGTGATCAACCAACGGTTGTTAACATGGCAAGGCACCCAAGCATGGCATAGCACACAATAATGGCAAAAGGTTAAGCACAAAGTAAACTAGCTATACTAGTCAAGTTAAGCGAGGCAACACCCTAAACATGGCATAACACTAAGTGTCTCACGACAATTAAAGGATTTGGTACTGTTCTGCCCTAAACCATATTTTAGGTTGGTTAACAACATAAAATAATAGCATAAACACAAAGTACACTAAAAACTAATCAAGTTACATATAAAGAACACCTCAACCGGAGTTACGGTTAAAAAGATACAAGCAAAACAAGTTACGGGCACAATCTGCCAACATCACGAAGCACACTTTAGAGTGTTACATAAACAGGGTAATGAGTGCAAACATGCTAACAAATGACATGCAATTAAAGTAGACATGGCAGGGAAGGCATGGCAAAAAGACACCACGGATCAAAATATATTAAGCAAACAACATGGCAGAAACTATTATTTTTATGTTGTATAAACAGGGGTATAACTATATGCAAAAGTGCAGCAACATGACATAGCAATACATGGGCATGAAGTAGACATGATGCTTAACAATATGCAATTGGAACCACTCAATTCTGATAAACGGTCGCGACACACTCGTCGACCGAAGTTGCAACAAAATATAAACAGCAACACACTAACAGCAGGGTAGCTACTTTGGAGCAAGATACAATCAACATGAAGCAAGCAAATATGACATGTGAAGGCATGGAACTGAAGTATAAACAATGCTTAACAGGATGCAAAAGGATTCAACCAATTCCGATGAACGGTTGCGAAGCAATCGTCGCCCGAAGTTGCAATAAAATAACAGTTCAGCAACAACAGCACAGTTAACGGTCTGGTACCCACTTCGATGCAGAATTAAATTATCTAGACGGCCTCAAACGGAAAAACTTTCTACATACGAACGCTAGTACAAGCAAACCTGAGCAACTTTCCTTTTGGAGGCACGTTCATCGGAGCTACGGATCATCAGGAAAATACGTTGCAAAACGGAATCAGCAGCAATATTTAAAAGACTTCGCAGAATAACAGCAGGCAGAACAAAATAAAAAAAAGAGGGGAGGCCTGCTCACCCTTGGGCCGCGGCCCAACTGGAGGCTCGTAATGGGCAGTTGGTACACCCCTGCAGGGTTAAATCTTTTCGAGAAGCCGTGTCCACGGTTATGGACGACTTGAGACCTACGTCTTCTTCATAGACAACAACAACTGAGATAATCTTAATGTAACTTGATCAACGTGTGTGTACCTTGACTGCTTCTTCTTCGTCGGGATGCGAAGAGGAGGACAAGGATAGGATAGGTGTTATGGTTGCGTATGTAGATGGATAGCAGACTTGTTGGAGGCGATTACTCATCGAATGCTTGGCCTCTTACCTTACTCTCTAGATCGTTAGCCACTTCATAAATGCTAGTGCGGCAGCAACCTCACCACTTACCCCTTCCTTACCGTAAACTACTAGTTGTCCTAGAATGACGAGTGATGAAGTCCTTGCTGGGTCAGATGACCACTACAGTTGGATGTTGAGTACCTGTGTACTCATGATACTACCCCTAAACTCTTTTCAGGGTCCTTGATCGACAACAGGTATGGTGATCGACGTTTCACGTGGGGCTCGACGACGACTAGTTAGGCGGATCCCGGCGGAGGGCCTGGACCCGTGTGGTTATGGGATCGATGTTTTTCTCTTTGCCAGTAGGCATTTGTTTGTAGTCTGTCCTCAGACATGTATCTTCCGCTGTTGTATTGTATTTAAGGCAGTTGTATGCCGATTGTATGAGATGTTGTATCCTTGTATCTGTAATGTTGTGGTATCATGTTGGAAATCCAGGGCATATGGCTTTGTCATATGTCGCGGTGGGACCGATATGTGCTTCGTCCCCGGATCTGGGTGGAAACACCTATATCTGGAACAGTACCGCATATCGGGCCTTACACCTATATAACAGGGGACTTCCCTAGCTCACCAGTGTGGACCAACAAAGGAACTCTGTCTCTGCTGGCCCGAGTTGTTTTAAAACCACTGGCTGCAGACCAGTTACGCACACGGTTTCAAATGGTAAATCATCTTGGGCCACCTCTAGAAATGTTTGAAGCTAGGTAGGTAAGAAAAGGGGACCCCATAAAATCCCACACGCGGTTAGGCACGCTCAGTCTTAAAACCAATACCCGGAACTCGGATCTTAGGTGACTCGAATGGAACAAAGCGTCGGGGCGGGATAGCCTAGACCTTCCACCCTTCGTCGAATATAGTCAACATTATAATAATCAATATCATCCATAACAATATAATAATGTGATATCCCAAACCAAGGAGTAACAGGATGTAACATCGTAGCATCCTAAGCATGCATACTAAGCATGGGCTGAGCAACGAGCAATAGTAACATAGTAGTACATGGTTTGCTGGGAGGAGACATGGTTGTATGGGTTTAAGAAAGGCTGTAAACATGTGGTAGGATCAAACATCGAACCTATCCTAGACTAGCATGCAAACCTCTGGTTGAAATAGAATGGATCATAAGTAATGTATAGCCCTTGCCTGTTGATAAGTCGGGTTCCGAAGGTGTAGTTGATCGCAAGCTCGCATCATCTCCGAAGGTACCCGCGGAAGCACACAAGAAGGTAAACACTGGAAAGCAATCAACGAGAAAGCATCTATTACTACGAAGCAAACACGAGCAAGGATCAACAAGAAGCAACACGAGACATCGCACCTACCGTCGAGAGCGATTAATAACAATTTAAGTGGAGTACTCGTCACACACGACGATACCGCACATTTAGAGAGGTTCAAGTTGTTTAGCTACAAGTGATCAACCAACTGGCATAACACTAAGTGTCTCACGACAATTAAAGGATTTGGTACTGTTCTGCCCTAAACCATATTTTAGGTTGGTTAACAAAACAGCAAATAATAGCATAAACACAAAGTACACGAAAAACTAATCAAGTTACATATAAAGAACACCTCAACCGGAGTTACGGTTAAACAGATACAAGCAAAACAAGTTACGGGCACAATCTGCCAACATCACGAAGCACACTTTAGAGTGTTGCATAAACAGGGTAATGAGTGCAAACATTCTCACAAATGACATGCAATTAAAGTAGACATGGCAGGGAAGGCATGGCAAAAAGAAACATGCAAAAAGACATCACGGATCAAAAGATATTAAGCAAACAACATGGCAGAAACTATTATTTTTATGCTGTATAAACAGGGGTATAACTATATGCAAAAGTGCAGCAACATGACATAGCAATACATGGGCATGAAGTAGACATGATGCTTAACAATATGCAATTGGAACCACTCAATTCTGATAAACGGTCGCGACACACTCGTCGACCGAAGTTGCAACAAACTATAAACAGCAACACACTAACAGCAGGGTAGCTACTTTTGAGCAAGATACAATCAACATGCAGCAAGGAAATATGACATGTGAAGGCATGGAACTGAATTATAAACAATGCTTAACAGGATGCAAAAGGATTCAACCAATTCCGATGAACGGTTGCGAAGCAATCGTCGCCCGAAGTTGCAATAAAATAACAGTTCAGCAACAACAGCACAGTTAACGGTCTGGTACCCACTTCGACGCAGAATTAAATTATCTAGACGGCCTCAAACGGAAAAACTTTCTACATACGAATGCTAGAGCACGCAAAACTGAGCAACTTTCGTTTTGGAGGCACGTTCATCGGAGCTACGGATCATCGGGAAAATGCGTTGCAAAACGGAATCAGCAGCAATATTTAAAAGACTTAGCAGAATAACAGCAGGCAGAACAAAATAAAAAAAAGAGGGGAGGCCTGCTCACCCTTGGGCCGCGGCCCAACTGGAGGCAGAGGGGGTTGGTGGCCTTGCCGGCTTGGGCCTGCTGTCCGTGGGCCGCTGGTGGGCCACGTGGGCACGCCGGCCCACGTGCGCGTGCGAGTCGGTCGTCCCTGGCTGGACGAGCTTCTTCTCGATGGAAGGACGCCACCGGCGGCTGCGCACTCCGGTGAAGCATGAAGCGGCGACGGGAGGGCCAGCTCGAGGCAGGCGGGCCGGATCTGGGCGTGGCACCGCCGGATCCGGTGGTTGGGGAGGTCACCGGCGTGACGACGTCCTGGAGGCGGCAGCCTCGAGCTCGGGCATGGCATGGCTTGCCCGTCCATGGCGTGGCGGCGCGGCAAGCTACGACAGAGGAAAGAGGGAGGGGTGAGAGATGAGAGGGAGGAGAGGAGGAGCAAGGCGGGAGGAGAGAGGCGCGGTGGCGCTGTGCTCGCTGGCGGGCGCGCGCCGGGGTGCGGCGGCCGGCCGGAGGAGCTCGGTGAGGCGGCGGGCCCTGCTGCCCAGATCCGGCCCGGCGGGGCCCGGATCGGCTGGAGGTGGGAGGAGGCTGCTCCGGGGGCGACGTGGAGGCTCCCTGGCCGTGGATCTGGCGATCCGACGGCCAGATCCGGCTGGGAAGCTAGGGTTTCGGTTTAGGGGGGATTTTGGGCGAAATTTTGTGCGAAAAGAGAGGGGTGGCTGCAATTTTCCATTAGGGTAAACCCTAATTGGGTGGTCGGAGGCTGGTTGTCTTTATATAGGCAGGTAGGCTGGCTAGTTTACGCAAATGTCCCCGGTACCTCTCTCGCGCGTCCGGTGATCGCGTTCGTGACCGCCGAGACTCCGTACGGACTCCGATTCCGACGAAATCTCGAACCACGCGTTCAGCGCGTCGAGCCCGTCGATCGTACCTCACTGCGGTGACATTCCGACAACATTTTCCGGCGCGCTATAAAAATAACTCGTTTAATTATTAAACGGGGTTTTTCGTTCCGTTGGCTGCGGCTGGTCTCGTGCGGTTTTCGCGACGGTGATCGGGTGAAACCCGGTGTCGCAAAGGTCGAGTGTCAGAGTGGCAATGGTCGGTCTCCGTCCGATACGAGATAAAAGGGGGGAAAATAATCGCCGATCGATAAATCGGGGATGCAAACACCGCAAACAAATGAGACAATCAAACAATTCACACCGAAAACAAATTTTTAATTTTTGTGAAAACTGGGTTGTTAGAATACAACACCACCAACTAGGGATCTCTTCCCGAGATCCGGGACGATCCGGGGGAGAGGGGAAGGGGGAAAGAAGAGAGTCGATAATCTTCAACACCACCAAAAAGGGACTCTGCTCCATGTCGATGTCGAACCCCATCGAGATACTTTCCGCAGGGAGATGGTTACGTCGGAAAACGAAACCACCAGGTGTTCAAGAGGAAGAACGACAACGAAAGCTGGATCAAGGGACAGTGCTTTTCGACGCAAGTCGTGAAAACACCGGGAAAAAGGATGGAGGACAAAGGACGACCAAGATGATATCCGAAGCTGGAGAGGCTAAAGGTACTACAGGAATTCCCACCTGAGATCGGAATCGAGACAATACGCTGCAAGCAAGGCATTGTAACTATTCTGAAACTCCACACTCATCGAGATCCTAAAGTTTGAAGGGGGATAAGTCAAGATTAAAACACTTACGACACTTGTCCTGACCAGAGCAAGGGTAAGGAGTAAAAGATCCTACTCTCCGATAACTAACTTAGTAACTACAAAAAAAATTCTAGACTCGACTTCGGCCCGAGAGGGGATCCTACGGTCGGTAAGGCTCTGATACCAAGTTGTAAGGCCCGATATGCGGTACTGTTCCAGATCTAGATGTTCCCATCCAGATCCGGGACGAAGCACATATCGGTCCCACCGCGACATATGACGAAGTCATATGCCCCGGATTTCCAACATGATATCACAACATTACAGATACAAGGATACAACATCTCATACAATCGGCATACAACTGCCTTAAATACAATACATCAGCGGAAGATACATGTCTGGGTACAGACTACAAGCAAATGCCTACTGGCAAAGAGAAAAACATTGATCCCCATAACCACACGGGTCCAGGCCCTCCGTCGGGATCCGCCTAACTAGTCGTCGTCGAGTCTCCACGTGAAACGTCGATCACCATACCTGTTGTCAATCAAGAACCCTAAAAAGAGTTTGGGGGTAGTATCATGAGTACAGAGGTACTCAGCATCCAACTGTAGTGGTCATCTGACCCAGCAAGGACTTCATCACTCGTCATTCTAGGACAACTAGTAGTTTACGGTAAGGATGGGGTAAGTGGTGATGTTGCTGCCGCACTAGCATTATGAAGTGGCTAACGATCTAGAGAGTAGGATAAGAAGCCAAGTATTCGATGAGGAATTGCCTCCAGCAAGTCTGCTATCCACCTATTTACGCAAGCATAACACCTATCCTATCCTTGTCCTCCTTTTCGCATCCCGACGAAGAAGAAGCAGTCAAGGCACACACACGTTGATCAAATTATATTAGGATTATCTCAGTTGTTGTTGTCTATGAACAAGGAGTAGGTTTCAAGTCGTCCATAACCGTGGACACGGCTTCTCGAAAAGATTTAACCCTGCAGGGGTGTACCAACTGCCCATTACAAGGCTCCGCACGCACGCCCATCTCTCTCAGTTGCTACCCATCACAGGCAACCATTTTATGATTTAGTTCCGAGAGATCCGAAACGACAGGTCCCTCTAACTAACAACGAACAAATCCGGGTGGCCCCCGGGGAGTCGACACCCAACCCAAAAGCCGGCCACGCTCTCGGATCGGACTCTTCCGAATGGCTAAGGTCGGGGTTAGCCTCACTTATTGTAACAACCCAGTTTTCACAAAATCAAAAAATTTTGTTTTCGGTGTGAATTGTTTGATTGTCTAATTTGTTTGCGGTGTCTGCATCCCCGATTTATGGATCGGCGATTATTTTTCCCCTCTTATCTCGTATCGGACGGAGACCGACCCTTGCCACTCTGACACTCGACCTTTGCGACACAAGGTTTCACCCAATCACCGTCGCGAAAACCGCATGAGACCAGCCGCAACCAACGGAACGAAAAACCCCGTTTAATAATTAAACGGGATATTTTTATAGCGCGCCGGAAAGTGTTTTCGGAACGGTTCCAACACGAGGTTAGCGCCTTCGGCTCGACTCGCTGATCGCGCAGTTCGAAGTTTTACCCGAATCGGAGGTACTGCGGACCCCCGGCGGTCAGAAACGCAAGCACCGCGCGCGCGAGAGAAAAACTGGAGATGTTTTTGCAAACTTCCAGCCACCGGGGCTATATATAGACCACCACCCCACTTAGGGTTTTCCCTAAGCACCTAGGCAGCCACTAGCCCCCCAGATCTGGAAAAATCCCCCATTTTCGCAGCAACCCTAGCCCTCTCAGATCTGGACCGTCAGATCTCGCGATCCGACGGCCCAGATCGCGCCCACCTCCTCTCTCCACTTTCTCTCTCTCCTCTCTCTCTCCTCCCACCCAGTGCCCGTGGGCAAGCCACCGCGCCGCCGCCGGCAGCCACCTCGCCGGTGAGGCCGCCGTTCTCCCCTCGTCCCCCGTTCCTCCTCTCACCCGCGTCGTCTTCACCTGCAGGAGACCACCACCGTCGTCGCGTCATGGGGATCCTCCTCCAGCCATGCCATGGCCCGAGCCGTCCAGAGCTCGGCCGCGGCCCCAAGGTCCTCGCCGCGCCGCCCCTCCGCCGGATCCCCGCCGCCAGACGCCCCCTCCGCCGCCTCTCCGCCGCGTGGCAGCCGCGCCTCCCGCCGTCGGTGGCCGGCAAGCCACCAGCCGCCGCGCCCCTCCATGGCTCGGGACGAACAGCTAGCCGGCTGCCTCCCCTCCAGCCAGGTGGGCCGGCCCAGCACCCAGCTAGCGCGCGGCCCAGGCGCCTCCCAGGCCGGCCTCCTCACCAGCACAGGCCCAGATGGGCTCAGCCCATGGTTGAGGGCCTGCCCTTTTTTTTTATCCAGTCTTTTTTTTCTTTTTCCAAACCCATGCGAATTTTTGCTAAGTATTGGAAAATTGTGCTGCTGATTTGATTCCGCGTTGACGATAGCAAGCAAACCGTAGCTCCGATGAACGTGCCCCCAAAACGAAAGTTGCTCAGTTTTGCGTGCTCTAGCATTCGTATGTAGAAAGTTTTTGCATTTGAGCTCATCTTGATTGTGTAATTGTGTGCTAAAGTGGGCATCAGGCCGTTAAACTGCTAGTTTTTCCTGTTATGTGCTGCTGTTATTATTTTGTTGCAACTTTGCATGATGATTGTAACAAATTCATGAGAGCTATTGCATTGATTCTTTCTCCTATGTGTTAAGCATCATGTGTATTAAATCTTCCTCCAAAGTGGTGATCCCGATGTTATTGTGCTGTTGTTGCTGAAACTGTTATTTTGTTGCAACTTCGGTCGACGAGTGTGTCGCGGCCGTTTATCGGAATTGAGTGATTCCAGTTGCATATTGTTAAGCATGATGTCTAATTTCATTACATGTCTGGCATTGTCATGATATGCTTGCTGGTCATATAGATATTCTGCTCCAAAGTTTCTATGCTGCTGTTTTTGACAGCCACCTCTGTTTTTCTCCAAGTCTGTTACTTTGCGATGCCATGTTGTTTGCTTAATATCTTTTGATCTATGATGCCTATTTGCATGATTCCTTTTGCCATGCCTTCCATGTCATGTCTACTTTAGTTTCATATCAGTTGTGAGCATGTTTTAATTCACTAACCTGTTTATGAATTGCTCTAAAGTGTGCTTCGTGATGTTGGCAGTTTGTGCCCGTAATTTGTTTTGCTTGTATCTTTTTAACCGTAACTCCGTTTGGAGTGTGCCTTATATGTAACTTGATTAGTTTTTCGTGTACTTTGTGTTTATGATATTGTTTTCTGTTGTTAACCAACCTAAAATATGGTTTAGGACAGAACAGTACCAAATCTTTTAATCATCGTGCGACACTTAGTGGATGCCATTTTTAGGTTGGGCCTCACTTAAATTGACTAGCATAGATAGTTGACTTTGTGCTTCACCTCTTGACCTGTTTGTGTGCTATGCCATGCTTGCTTGAGTTGCCATGTTAATAACCGTTGGTTGATCATCTATAGCTAAACAACTTGAACCACCGTAAACGTGCGGTATTCGTCGTGTGTGACCGATACCCCACTTAAACTGTCGGTAACCGTTCTCCACGTTAGATCCGTATCGCGTTGCCGTGCCTTGTGTTGTCTTCTTGATCTTGTGTTGCCCCGTAGTAATAGAGTGCTTGCTCGTTGATTGCTTTCCAGTGTTTATCATCTTGTGTGCTTCCGCGGGTACCTCTCGGAGACGATGCGAGCTTGCGATCGACTACACCTTCGGAACCCGACTTATCAACAGGCAAGGACTATGCATTACTTATGATCCATTCTATTTCAACCAGCGGTTTGCATGCTAGTCTAGGTTAGGTTCGATGTTTGATCCTACCACATGTTTACAGCCTCTTTCAAACCGATACAGCCATGTCCCCTCCCAGCAAACCTTGTACCGCTATGTTACTATTGCTCGTTGCTCAGCCCCTGCTTAGTATGCATGCTTAGGATGCTACGATGTTACCCTGTTACTCCTGGGTTTGGGATATCACATTATTATATTGTTATTGCTGATATGATTATTATCATGTTGACTATATTTGACGAAGGATGGAAGGTCTAGGCTATCCCGCCCCGACGCTTTGTTCCATTCGAGTCACCTAGGATCCGAGTTCCGGGTATTGGTTTTAAGACTGTGCGTGCCTAACCGCGTGTGGGATTTTATGGGGTCCCCTTTTCTTACCTACCTAGCTTCAAGCATTTCTAGTGGTGGCCCAAGCTGATTTATCATTTGAAACCGTGTGTGTGCTGGTCGTACGCCAGTAGTTTTCCATCCAACCCGGACCAGTGAGGACTTAGTTCCCTTGCTGGCCCACTTTGTCCGGCTGAGGACCCGGTTTCCCATGTGTGATTAACCGGCTATCCAAGCTTGCGACAGACGGTAGAGACCAGATCGAGAGAGCGGTCGGCTCCTGAGATGGATGTCGACTCACCGGGGGCCACCCGGATTTGTTCGTTGTTAGTTAGAGGGATTTGTCGTTTCGGATCTCTTGGAACTAAATCATAAAATGGTTGCCTGCGATGGGTAGCAACTGAGAGTGATGGACGTGCGTGCGGAGCCTCGTAATGGGCAGTTGGTACACCCCTGCAGGGTTAAATCTTTTCGAGAAGCCGTGTCCACGGTTATGGACGACTTGAGACCTACGTCTTGTTCATAGACAACAACAACTGAGATAATCTTAATGTAACTTGATCAACGTGTGTGTACCTTGACTGCTTCTTCTTCGTCGGGATGCGAAGAGGAGGACAAGGATAGGATAGGTGTTATGGTTGCGTATGTAGATGGATAGCAGACTTGTTGGAGGCGATTACTCATCGAATGCTTGGCCTCTTACCTTACTCTCTAGATCGTTAGCCACTTCATAAATGCTAGTGCGGCAGCAACCTCACCACTTACCCCTTCCTTACCGTAAACTACTAGTTGTCCTAGAATGACGAGTGATGAAGTCCTTGCTGGGTCAGATGACCACTACAGTTGGATGTTGAGTACCTGTGTACTCATGATACTACCCCCAAACTCTTTTCAGGGTCCTTGATCGACAACAGGTATGGTGATCGACGTTTCACGTGGAGACTTGACGACGACTAGTTAGGCGGATCCCGGCGGAGGGCCTGGACCCGTGTGGTTATGGGATCGATGTTTTTCTCTTTGCCAGTAGGCATTTGTTTATAGTCTGTACTCAGACTTGTATCTTCCGTTGTTGTATTGTATTTAAGGCAGTTGTATGCCGATTGTATGAGATGTTGTATCCTTGTATCTGTAATGTTGTGGTATCATGTTGGAAATCCAGGGCATATGGCTTTGTCATATGTCGCGGTGGGACCGATATGTGCTTCGTCCCCGGATCTGGGTGGAAACACCTATATCTGGAACAGTACCGCATATCGGGCCTTACACCTATATAACAGGGGACTTCCCTAGCTCACCAGTGTGTACCAACAAAGGAACTCTGTCTCTGCTGGCCCGAGTTGTTTTAAAACCACTAGCTGCAGACCAGTTACGCACACGGTTTCAAATGGTAAATCATCTTGGGCCACCTCTAGAAATGTTTGAAGCTAGGTAGGTAAGAAAAGGGGACCCCATAAAATCCCACACGCGGTTAGGCACGCTCAGTCTTAAAACCAATACCCGGAACTCGGATCCTAGGTGACTCGAATGGAACAAAGCGTCGGGGCGGGATAGCCTAGACCTTCCATCCTTCGTCTAATATAGTCAACATTATAATAATCAATATCATCCATAACAATATAATAATGTGATATCCCAAACAAAGGAGTAACAGGAGGTAACATCGTAGCATCCTAAGCATGCATACTAAGCAGGGTCTGAGCAATGAGCAATAGTAACATAGCAGTACATGGTTTGCTGGGAGGGGACATGGCTGTATCGGTTTAAGAAAGGCTGTAAACATGTGGTAGGATCAAACATCGAACCTATCCTAGACTAGCATGCAAACCGCTGGTTGAAATAGAATGGATCATAAGTAATGTATAGCCCTTGCCTGTTGATAAGTCGGGTTCCGAAGGTGTAGTTGATCGCAAGCTCGCATCATCTCCGAAGGTACCCGCGGAAGCACACAAGAAGGTAAACACTGGAAAGCAATCAACGAGAAAGCATCTATTACTACGAAGCAAACACGAGCAAGGATCAACAAGAAGCAACACGAGACATCGCACCAACCGTCGAGAGCGATTAATAACAATTTAAGTGGAGTACTCGTCACACACGACGATACCGCACATTTAGAGAGGTTCAAGTTGTTTAGCTACAAGTGATCAACCAACTGGCATAACACTAAGTGTCTCACGACAATTAAAGGATTTGGTACTGTTCTGCCCTAAACCATATTTTAGGTTGGTTAACAAAACAGCAAATAATAGCATAAACACAAAGTACACGAAAAACTAATCAAGTTACATATAAATAACACCTCAACCGGAGTTACGGTTAAAAAGATACAAGCAAAACAAGTTACGGGCACAATCTGCCAACATCACGAAGCACACTTTAGAGCGTTGCATAAACAGGGAAATGAGTGCAAACATTCTCACAAATGACATGCAATTAAATTAGACATGGCAGGGAAGGCATGGCAAAAAGAAACATGCAAAAAGACATCACGGATCAAAAGATATTAAGCAAACAACATGGCAGAAACTATTATTTTTATGCTGTATAAACAGGGGTATAACTATATGAAAAAGTGCAGCAACATGACATAGCAATACATGGGCATGAAGTAGACATGATGCTTAACAATATGCAATTGGAACCACTCAATTCTGATAAACGGTCGCGACACACTCGTCGACCGAAGTTGCAACAAACTATAAACAGCAACACACTAACAGCAGGGTAGCTACTTTTGAGCAAGATACAATCAACATGCAGCAAGCAAATATGACATGTGAAGGCATGGAACTGAATTATAAACAATGCTTAACAAGATGCAAAAGGATTCAACCAATTCCGATGAACGGTTGCGAAGCAATCGTCGCCCGAAGTTGCAATAAAATAACAGTTCAGCAACAACAGCACAGTTAACGGTCTGGTACCCACTTCGACGCAGAATTAAATTATCTAGACGGCCTCAAACGGAAAAACTTTCTACATACGAATGCTAGAGCACGCAAAACTGAGCAACTTTCTTTTTGGAGGCACGTTCATCGGAGCTACGGATCATCGGGAAAATGCGTTGCAAAACAGAATCAGCAGCAATATTTAAAAGACTTAGCAGAATAACAGCAGGCAGAACAAAATAAAAAAAAGAGGGGAGGCCTGCTCACCCTTGGGTCGCGGCCCAACTGGAGGCAGAGGGGGTTGGTGGCCTTGCCGGCTTGGGCCTGCTGTCCGTGGGCCGCTGGTGGGCCACGTGGGCACGCCGGCCCACGTGCGCGTGCGAGTCGGTCGTCCCTGGCTGGACGAGCTTCTTCTCGATGGAAGGACGCCACCGGCGGCTGCGCACTCCGGTAAAGCACAAAGCGGCGACGGGAGGGCCAGCTCGAGGCAGGCGGGCCGGATCTGGGCGTGGCACCGCCGGATCCGGTGGTTGGGGAGGTCACCGGCGTGACGACGTCCTGGAGGCGGCAGCCTCGAGCTCGGGCATGGCATGGCTTGCCCGTCCATGGCGTGGCGGCGCGGCAAGCTGCGACAGAGGAAAGAGGGAGGGGTGAGAGATGAGAGGGAGGAGAGGAGGAGCAAGGCGGGAGGAGAGAGGCGCGGTGGCGCTGTGCTCGCTGGCGGGCGCGCGCCGGGGTGCTGCGGCCGGCCGGAGGAGCTCGGTGAGGCGGCGGGCCCTGCGGCCCAGATCTGGCCCGGCGGGGGCCGGATCGGCTGGAGGTGGGAGGAGGCTTCTCCGGGGGCGACATGGAGGCTCCCTGGCCGTGGATCTGGCGATCCGACGGCCAGATCCGGCTGGGAAGCTAGGGTTTCGGTTTAGGGGGGATTTTGGGCGAAATTTTGTGTGAAAAGAGAGGGGTGGCTGCAATTTTCCATTAGGGTAAACCCTAATTGGGTGGTCGGAGGCTGGTGGTCTCTATATAGGCAGGTAGGCTGGCTAGTTTACCCAAATGTCCCCGGTACCTCTCTCGCGCATCCGGTGATCGCGTTCGTGACCTCCGAGACTCCGTACGGACTCCGATTCCGACGAAATCTCGAACCACGCGCTCAGCGCGTCGAGCCCGTCGATCGTACCTCACTGCGGTGACATTCCGACAACATTTTCCGGCGCGCTATAAAAATAACTCGTTTAATTATTAAACGGGGTTTTTCGTTCCGTTGGCTGCGGCTGGTCTCGTGCGGTTTTCGCGACGGTGATCGGGTGAAACCCGGTGTCGCAAAGGTCGAGTGTCAGAGTGGAAATGGTCGGTCTCCGTCCGATACGAGATAAAAGGGGGGAAAATAATCGCCGATCGATAAATCGGGGATGCAAACACCGCAAACAGATGAGACAATCAAACAATTCACACCGAAAACAAATTTTTAATTTTTGTGAAAACTGGGCTGTTACAATACAACACCACCAACAAGGGATCTCGTCCCGAGTTCCAAGACGATCCGGGAGAGAGGGGAAGGGGGAAAGAAGAGAGTCGACAATCTTCAACACCACCAAAAAGGGACTCTGCTCCATGTCGACGTCGAACCCCATCGAGATACTTTCCGCAGGGAGATGGTTACGTCGGAAAACGAAACCACCAGGTGTTCAAGAGGAAGAACGACAACGAAAGCTGGATCAAGGGACAGTGCTTTTCGACGCATGTCGTGAAAACACCGGGCAAAAGGATGGAGGGCAAAGGACGACCAAGATGATATCCGAAACTGGAGAAGCTAAAGGTACTATAGGAATTCCCACCTGAGATCGGAATCGAGACAATACGCTGCAAGCAAGGCATTGTAACTATTCTGAAACTCCACATTCATCGAGATCCTAAAGTTTGAAGGGGGATAAGTCAAGATTAAAACACTTACGACACTTATCCTGACCAGAGCAAGGGTAAGGAGTAAAAGATCCTACTCTCCGATATCTAACTTAGTAACTACAAAAAAAAATTCTAGACTCGACTTCGGCCGGAGAGGGGATCCTACGGTCGGTTAGGCTTTTATACCAAGTTGTAAGGCCCGATATGCGGTACTGTTCCAGATCTATATGTTTCCATCCAGATCCGGGGACGAAGCACATATTGGTCCCACCGCGACATATGACGAAGTCATATGCCCCGGATTTCCAACATGATATCACAACATTACAGATACAAGGATACAACATCTCATACAATCGGCATACAACTTCCTTAAATACAATACATCAGCGGAAGATACATGTCCGGGTACAGACTACAATAAAATGCCTACTGGCAAAGAGAAAAACATTGATCCCCATAACCACACAGGTCCAGGCCCTCCGCCCAGATCCGCCTAACTAGTCGTCGTCGAGTCTCCACGTGAAACGTCGATCACCATACCTGTTGTCGATCAAGAACCCTGAAAAGAGTTTGGGGGTAGTATCATGCGTACAGAGGTAGTCAGCATCCAACTGTAGTGGTCATCTGGCCCAGCAAGGACTTCATCACTCGTCATTCTAGGACAACTAGTAGTTTACGGTAAGGATGGGGTAAGTGGTGAGGTTGCTGCCGCACTAGCATTATGAAGTGGCTAACGATCTAGAGAGTAGGATAAGAAGCCAAGTATTCGATGAGGAATCGCCTCCAGCAAGTCTCCTATCCACCTATTTACGCAAGCATAACACCTATCCTATCCTTGTCCTCCTCTTCGCATCCCGACGAAGAAGAAGCAGTCAAGGCACACACACGTTGATCAAATTATATTAGGATTATCTCAGTTGTTGTTGTCTATGAACAAGGAGTAGGTCTCAAGTCGTCCATAACCGAGGACACGGCTTCTCGAAAAGATTTAACCCTGCAGGGGTGTACCAACTGCCCATTACAAGGCTCCGCACGCACGCCCATCTCTCTCAGTTGCTACCCATCACAGGCAACCATTTTATGATTTAGTTCCGAGAGATCCGAAACGACAGGTCCCTCTAACTAACAACGAACAAATCCGGGTGGCCCCGGGGAGTCGACACCCAACCCAAAAGCCGGCCACGCTCTCGGATCGGACTCTTCCGAATGGCTAAGGTCGGGGTTAGCCTCACCTATATAACAGGGGACTTCCCTAGCTCACAAGTGTAGACCAACAAAGGAACTCTGTCTCTGCTGGCCCGAGTTGTTTTAAAACCACTGGCTGTAGACCAGTTACGCACACGGTTTCAAATGTTAAATCAACTTGGGCCACCTCTAGAAATGTTTGAAGCTAGGTAGGTAAGAAAAGGGGACCTCATAAAATCCCACACGCGGTTAGGCACGCTCAGTCTTAAAACCAATACCCGGAACTCGGATCCTAGGTGACTCGAATGGAACAAAGCGTCGGGGCGGGATAGCCTAGACCTTCCGTCCTTCGTCGAATATAGTCAACATTATAATAATCAATATCATCCATAACAATATAATAATGTGATATCCCAAACCAAGGAGTAACAGGAGGTAACATCGTAGCATCCTAAGCATGCATACTAAGCAGGGGATGAGCAACGAGCAATAGTAACATAGCAGTACATGGTTTGCTGGGAGGGGACATGGCTGTATCGGTTTAAGAAAGGTTGTAAACATGTGGTAGGATCAACCATCGAACCTATCCTAGACTAGCATGCAAACCGCTGGTTGAAATAGAATGGATCATAAGTAATGTATAGCCCTTGCCTGTTGATAAGTCGGGTTCCGAAGGTGTAGTTGATCGCAAGCTCGCATCATCTCCGAAGGTACCCGCGGAAGCACATAAGAAGGTAAACACTGGAAAGCAATCAACGAGAAAGCATCTATTACTACGAAGCAAACACGAGCAAGCATCAACAAGAAACAACACGAGACATCGCACCTACCGTCGAGAGCGATTACTAAAAATTTAAGTGGAGTACTCGTCACACACGACGATACCGCACATTTAGAGAGGTTCAAGTTGTTTAGCTACAAGTGACCAACCAACGGTTGTTAACATGGCAAGGCACCCAAGCATGGCATAGCACACAATAATGGAAAAAGGGTAAGCACAAAGTAAACTAGCTATACTAGTCAAGTTAAGCGAGGCAACACCCTAAACATGGCATAACACTAAGTGTCTCACGACAATTAAAGGATTTGGTACTGTTCTGCCCTAAACCATATTTTAAGTTTCTTCAAAAAACAGAAAATAATAGCAGAAACACAAAGTACACGAAAAACTAATCAAGTTACATATAAATAACACCTCAACCGGAGTTACGGTTAAAAAGATACAAGCAAAACAAGTTACGGGCACAATCTGCCAACATCACGAAGCACACTTTAGAGCGTTGCATAAACAGGGTAATGAGTGCAAACATGCTCACAAATGACATGCAATTAAAGTAGACATGGCAGGGAAGGCATGGCAAAAAGAATCATGCAAAAAGACATCACGGATCAAAAGATATTAAGCAAACAACATGGCAGAAACTATTATTTTTATGCTGTATAAAAAGGGGTATAACTATATGCAAAAGTGCAGCAACATGACATAGCAATACATGGGCATGAAGTAGACATGATGCTTAACAATATGCAATTGGAACCACTCAATTCTGATAAACGGTCGCGACACACTCGTCGACCGAAGTTGCAACAAAATATAAACAGCAACACACTAACAGCAGGGTAGCTACTTTGGAGCAAGATAAAATCAACATGCAGCAAGAAAATATGAAATGTGAAGGCATGGAACTTAAGTATAAACAATGCTTAACAGTATGCAAAAGGATTCAATCAATTCCGATGAACGGTTGCGAAGCAATCGTCGCCCGAAGTTGCAATAAAATAACAGTTCAGCAACAACAGCACAGTTAACGGTCTGGTACCCACTTCGACGCAGAATTAAATTATCTAGACGGCCTCAAACGGAAAAACTTTCTACATACGAACGCTAGAGCACGCAAAACTGAGCAACTTTCGTTTTGGAGGCACGTTCATCGGAGCTACGGATCATCGTGAAAATACGTTGCAAAACGGAATCAGCAGCAATATTTACAAGACTTAGCAGAATAACTCTTGAGGTGGGAGGTGGGAGGAGGCTTCTCCGGGGGCGACGTTGAGGCTCCCTGGCCGTGGATCTGGCGATCCGACGGCTAGATCCGGCTGGTAAGCTAGGGTTTCAGTTTAGGGGGGATTTTGGGCGAAATTTTGTGCGAAAAGAGGGGGGTGGCTGCAATTTTCCATTAGGGTAGACCCTAATTGGGTGGTCGGAGGCTGGTGGTCTTTATATAGGCAGGTAGGCTGGCTAGTTTACGCAAACGTCCCCGGTACCTCTCTCGCGCGTCCGGTGATCGCGTTCGTGACCGCCGAGACTCCGTACGGACTCCGATTCCGACGAAATCTCGAACCACGCGCTCAGCGCGTCGAGCCCGTGGATCGTACCCCACTGCAGTGACATTCCGACAACATTTTCCGGCGCGCTATAAAAATAACTCGTTTAATTGTTAAACGGGGTTTTTCGTTCCATTGGCTGCGGCTGGTCTCGTGCGGTTTTGGCGACGGTGATCGGGTGAAATCCGGTGTTGCAAAGGTCGAGTGTCAGAGTGGGAATGGTCGGTCTCCGTCCGATACAAGGTAAAAGGGGGAAAAATAATCGTCGATCGATAAATCGGGGATGCAAACACCGCAAACAAATCAGACAATCAAACAATTCACACCGAAAACAAATTTTTAATCTTTGTGAAAACTGGGTTGTTACACATGTGTACACAAAAATTCACAAGTTTATTGATCTGTTTAAATTCGAATTCAATTCAATTTTGCACTTGCTATGACCTGTGTTGTAGTATTCCGTTTCACGTGATTCTTTTGGCATATTGGATTATATGAGACGTCCTATCGGCAATATCCACACACCATTCGTATTTCTATGATATTTACCTTGATTTCATAATGCCTTGATCATAAACTTGTTTCAACAATTCTTTATCCGTTGACGCTCTCGAGTTCACGTTCCACCGATCACCTTCGAGCACATCCACACCTCTGTACTTCAAAGCTTTTGTTTTGTTGCTAAAACCTTTGTGATTGTTTTGTTGATCTTTTGTTTGTCCTTGTGATGTGATTGCTTTTCGAGTTCCTTCGTTTGTGATAGATTTCTCGGAGTGTGACGAGTAGAGTTGACTGGACCGTGAGAGCAAAGATCTTCATCGAATGTATAAGGCAAGTTACACTTTGACCATACCTCAACCTATATTTTCTATTATGCATGTAGCAAATTATCACTCTATGCATGTGTAGGACTATATATTAGTTATGATTTAAACCTAGTAGGATAGCCATATGCTCTGACCTTGTATTTCTTTGTCGCCCTAGGATCGTGGTTGTTATATACTGCTATTGCTTTGTAGACGGGGATTGGTTGAGTTATCATTGAGCTTTGTGAGGAGTAATGACTTGACTAGCAAACTTAAATAGAAATCACCTCTGGACGGGCAGGGAATGCATCCTGGGGCTCGTGCCGGACCAGAGCTAAATGCTTCTCGAATGGTTGTTTTGGTGGTGAACCGGGTGCGTCATGGCGAGTACCCTCTGACGCAGTGGGTGCCGTCCAGCCTAAAAAATATCGGACAGACAGTGTGACTAGTAGCTTCCATGTACAACCACTGGTTATATGAGCTCTGGCTTAGATGAGTAAGTTGTGGGGAACCTGGCCCTGGTAGCTAGCTGATGTAGATATGATAGGTGTACTGGCTACCAAAGGGTGGAGGCAACCTCTTCTGAAAGACTATGTCTCAATCTTCGGGTTGAGTCCAGTGGGGAAAGTGTACAAACCTCTGCAGAGTGTAAAAACTGATCATGATTAGCCGTGTCCACGGTTACGGACAACTTTGAGCAACTGGGCATTATTGTTGTTGGATGGTTTTGACAGATAATTCACCTTAATAAGAATTTGAGTGGGAACTTTTAATAAAGGGATGGTTGGAATTGGTGTAGCCCGATTCAACCATACTTAGTACTAGCAAGATAAATTAAAATTTGATTAGTTGTAGTATGTGAGGGAAAAATCAGCTTTCTGCAAAAATAAAAGCATAAGCCTTTCCTTTGACTTATCCTTGCATGTAGATGTAGGTCTGCTATATAATTTTTCGTGTGACTTGCCGTACAAATCAGATGTACTGACCCGTTGTCAGGCTGTAACCTTCGGTGTTGCAGGATTATATACGACGAGTAAGTGTTACGTTGTAGGGTTACGATGCTATACTCAACTGTGCCGGTGGAGTTGATGGACGCCACGAAGCTCTTTATTGTTTTTCCGCTGTATTCTATTTGTAAGCTAGCCTTGAGCTATGCAGGTATGTTTATTTGTACTACTGGATCTTCGATGTAATATATATGACATGTGGTTTATTCTTGATATTACATCATGTACTGTGTGTGCTAGCTATTGATCCAGGGACTAGCACAGAATGCACAGAGACTTATATTCTTAGTGAATCGGGTCGTTACAGATGGCATCAGAGCCCATGTTCACTGTAGGTCGTGACCCTAGAAAATGGATAGGAAAAGCCATAGGAACAAAATTATTTTATCACTCTCTGATTACTTACTCTCTCCACTAGTATCTCTTATCTATTATTCATCTTCTAAAACTTCTCATCTTGTTTTACTATAAATACCCCTCTGAGTTGCCTACCCCTGAAGACAAGACATTTGAGAGGTGCATCATCATCCTCGTGGATCAATGGAAGTTACGTCTGCCAGAATTAGGAGGGGTATCCTATGGATTCAATAAGGATAAGTTTTGACACTACGAGAGGAATCTTTAAGATCAACTTAGCTGAGAAGGATGAAGCCTAGCATCAGACCACCACCTTTTAGGTGAAGTTAGATGAACGAATTTCGCGTAGTATGATGAGATCGTATGTCTTGCACATATGACCTTACTCTAGGTGTTGGTTGTGTGTTTTGACTTTTGTGACTGTATTGTTTGTTGTTATGTGTTGCTGTTGAACGTAGGTGTTTTTGCCTCTTTCTTGTTTGAGTGCATATTCTTGGTGTTATCTTAGTTTGTTTTCTTGTCGGTGTTGTAGTTTTCCCCTAACCCTTGTCGTATGGGTTTAATAGATGGAGTATGAAGTAGGACTCGCCTTTTCCGGGGCGATGTCGAGACTGAAGGTGGAGCAATGGATTCGTAATATGGAGGAGCACATGAAGATAAAAAAGGTTGGAAGTGAGGACATGGTCCCCTATGCTGTTAAGTACTTGGTAGAAGAGGCTGCTACTTGGTGGAGAATGCATCAAGCGATTGACGAATCAAGAAAGAAGATTACTTGGAATGCTTTTACAAAGATTTTGTTGGGATCCCGCCTCGTCACCCCGATGCAAGTGACGGTAACCCGTAAGAGGCCTCGTGCCTGCAAAATTTGCGCGGAAGTAGGACACTCCTATGAAAGACTTCAGGATGGATGTCCCCATTGTGAGGAAATGCACATGGGTGAAGAATGCCCCACTGCACAAGTCACATGTTTCGTGTGTGAAGGAAATAATCATTACCCGGCTCAGTGTCAATTTTTCATCATGACACAACAAGTATCTCAGCATCAAAAGGAAGGAATGGAGAAAATTATCCAAGAATTGAGGGAAGCCCCCGTGAAGAATAAAATGAAGGACATTAGCCAGATTCAGAATTCCGGTGCAGGAATATGGGACATTACGCCAACATGTGTCCAGAATTAAAGGATGCACCCGTGAAGAATAAAATGAAGGACATTAGCCAGATTCAGTGTTTTTGGTGCAGGAACATGGGACACTACAGCAATATGTGTCCAGAATTGAAGGGGGAGGAGAAGTTGTGAACGTGGAAGCAAGGATGCTGACTCGAAGAAGCTTATGTTTGGAAATTGGACAATAGAATATTCGTGGTGTGCACTAAGTGTATGGTGGTACCTTCTAAATGTTAGTTGGAGATGTGTATCGATGCATGTTTGCTATGGATTGACTAGATGTTTTATGTCGTGATTGTTTTGTTAAGTTTTGTCTTGTACCCTGTGGCCTTGATATGTATTTGATTGATGTGATGTGTTGTGCTTTGTGTGTTTTCTGTGCGAGTAGAATAAGTTTACGTTTCGTTAGACCCCTCATCTTTTAGTATGCTTCAAGACTCAAGAAGACACAACTACAAGAAGAATAAATTGGCAAGTGACTCAACGATACGAAGATTACTTCAACAACGCGAAACTGAAGCTACCGTCATTGAAGACCTGAAGACTTGAAGACCTGGAAGATTCAAGTTTGTACCGTTAGATCGTTTCTGTGAGCTGTTATTTCTTGGTTTTACCGACAGCTACACATCAAAACCTATGTTTCAAAACTAGTGTGATGTTTGTATGGGTATCTCTCCCTATCTCTCTCTACCTCGCTATGTACATTCTATTCCCCCTCATCCTCATCCTTAAATTGAAGAAGCTACTACAATGGCTGCTAATGTCAAGGCTGGAATAAATATGGATGCAACTTAATGCTGAGTTCAAAGTTAACCCCTTGTGCCCGGATCTTACAGCAAGCAAGCACAATCTTGCTGAAGGAAGACCCGAAGGAAGTTGTAGTTCACTAGTACACGTTTTATAGTAGTCTGCGTAAACCAGAGAGTTTTGAAGAAACGATAGATGTTTGGTTTGGCTTGCAGAAAAAAAAGGATTATCTGAACCCAGTTCATGAACAAGAGGAATTTCTGCAATGCCTATGAGGAGGACCGAGTGTTATATTGCGAGATTCACTAAACCATGTACAAGGTAATGATTTGGGTGCGGAATGGATTGACCCCCATGACGACTACCCTTATTATTCGCTCTTGCTATGCGGGATAGTAAATCTTGAGTGACTTACCTATAGCAGAGAGACGACGATGTCAAAGCCTGAACCATAGAATGGTACGATGTGTGACCCCTGTAGGAGATTACCGTTTGTGTTATACGGTGAGTATGGACCAAGACCGTCTGCTGCAGGTATCCCTTAAAAGCATTCTTGATGACCACCATGAGGAAATCGATAGTTGCTTAGTATTGGCGCCTGACTGTCGGCCATGAGGGTTCGGTGTATGGAAGACTCCTCTTTTACTAAGGATTCAAGACCTCAAAGGAGTTGGTGCAATCTCTATGAAGGACGTCATCGATGGATCAAGATTTTCGAAGACCACGTCGCATTCCTTTCAAGGGTGGTAGCACCCTAGCCCATCGGAGGATCGATGGACTCTCATGAAGACCCGAACCCTAACTTTTCTTTCTAGCCTTCTCGAATCTCGAGGACGAGATTCCTTTTAAGGGTGGTAGTGTGTAACATCCCAAAATTCTCCGAATTTTGGAATGTTAATAAATTAAATATATAACGATTGTTTGCTTGATGTGTTTGATTTTCTCTGGGATTTAAAACTTTTGGAGTTTATCGCATATTAAAAAGAGAGGGAATAAAAGGACTTTCCCTAATATTCATAATTGGTGTTTTTGGAATTTATTATTTTAAAACAAAACCAACAAAACAAAATGAGAGAAGGTAATATGACTCCTTCCACATATTAAAAGGTTGGAAAATGTTTTAAATCATTATTGGAATTCTTTTGAATATTCAAAACATTTTTCAACTCGAAGAAATTCATTTGAGAGGATATAAAATGACTTATCCCCTTTTTAATAATGTTGGAAAATATTTAGGATATTACTTTAAAGTTTTTAAAATTTATTTTGAGTATTATAAATAACTCTAAAATTAATTTAGGGATTTTATAATGCTAAGAGAGTTTTTATTTCATTAAAATGATTTATTTAATATTTCAAAAGAGTTGAAAAGTATTCCAATGGGATATCTTTATTTTACCAAATTATTTATTGGTGTGACAATTTTAAAATTTATATTTTATTATTTTGAAATGGTTTGTCAATGCTTTTGACCAAATAAAAATATTTTTTAAAAAGTTATTGGATTTTTTCTGATTTATGAAAAGTATTTTATATTTAAATAAAGTATTTAGAAAATGTTTTATTTTTATTTTCCCTTTTGGAAAATTTATTCATTAAAAACATTTCCTTGTATTATTTGATGAATTTAGAAATTTATTTCATATTTTTCTGATGAATATTTATTTTTCTACAATTGTTTGAAGTTTCGGTTTTTAAAGAAAAATAAAATGCGTACCGAGCCGGCCAAATAGCCTTTTCTGTCCACGAGCGCAATTTGAGCCCGAGACGGATTTCAAAAAAAAAATCGGGCTATATAAGATTTCGAATTTTTTTTCTTTTTCGTTTTTTTCAGTAACCTAAATCGTTCGCGCCTCGATTTCCGTGCCACCGCAGAGGAACCTCGAGATCCGCGCCGCCGGCGAACCTCGGTTTCCGTGCCCGGCGAACCTCGGTTTTCATGCCCCGGCGGAACTCGATTTCCGCGCCCGGCGGACCTCGATTTCCGTGCCCTGCGGACCTCGATTTCCGTGCCTGGCGGACCTCGATTTCCGTGCCCAGCGAACCTGAGTTTCCGTGCCTGGCGAACCTCGGTTTCTGCGCCATCGCCACGTCAGCGATACGTCAGCAATTTCGTCCTGTAGTGAAAAGGACCTGTCTGCAATAGAAACTTTTATTTTATTCACGAATAGGCCATTTTTCACAGTTTGCACCCTATAATCTTCGTAGCCGTATCTTTTAAACCGTGTATCGGAATTAGGTGATTCTTTTTCCTACACGCTCGTAGTGATCTGTACTTTATCATAGAGTAAACTTTTCACAGCTCTTCACACTTTTGAATTTGAATTTATTTCAAATTAAAATTCAAATTCCGGAGGCCATATCTTTTATACCGATGATCCCAATAGAGTGATTCTTTTTGCGTTGGATCATTCGTTCCATGTACTTTTTGTATATATCATGTGTACACAAAAATTCACAAGTTTCTTGATTTGTTTAAATTCAAATTCAATTCAATTTTGCACTTGCTATGACCTGTGTTGTAGTATTCCATTTCACGTGATTCTTTTGGCATATTGGATCATATGAGACGTCCTATCGGCAATATCCACACACCATTCGTATTGCTATGATCTTTACCTTGATTTCATAATGCCTTGATCATAATCTTGTTTCAACAATTCTTTATCCGTTGACGCTCTCGAGTTCACGTTCCACCGATCACCTTCGAGCACATCCACACCTCTGTACTTCGAAGCTTTTGTTTTCTTGCTAAAACCTTTGTGATTGTTTTGTTGATCTTTTGTTTGTCCTTGTGATGTGACTGCTTATTCTAGTTCCTTCGTTTGCGATAGATTTCTCGGAGTGTGACAAGTAGAGTTGACTGGACCGTGAGAGCAAAGATCTTCATCTAATGTATAAGGCAAGTTACACTTTGACCATACCTCAACCTATATTTTCTATTATGCATGTAGCAAATTATCACTCTATGCATGTGTAGGACTATATATTAGTTATGATTTAAACCTAGTAGGATAGCCATATGCTCTGACCTTGTATTTCTTTGTCGCCCTAGGATCGTGGTTGTTATATACTGCTATTGCTTTGTAGACGGGGATTGGTTGAGTTATCATTGAGCTTTGTGAAAAGTAATGACTTGACTAGCAAACTTAAATAGAAATCACCTCTGGACGGGCAGGGAATGCATCCTGGGGCTCGTGTCGGACCAGGGCTAAATGCTTCTCGAATGATTGTTTTGGTGGTGAACCGGGTGCGTCATGGCGAGTACCCTCTGACGCAGTGGGCGTCGTCCAGGCTCAAAAAGATCGGACAAACAGTGTGACTAGTAGCTTCCATGTACAACCACTGCTATATGGGCTCTGGCTTAGATGAGTAAGTTGTGGGGAACCTGGCCCTGGTAGCTAGCTGATGTAGATATGATAGGTGTACCGGCTACCAAAGGGTGGAGGCAACCTCTTCTGAAAGACCATGTCTCAATCTTTGGGTTGAGTCCAGTGGGGAAAGTGTACAAACCTCTGCAGAGTGTAAAAACTGATCATGATTAGCCGTATCCACGGTTACGGACAACTTTGAGCAACTGGGCATTATTGTTGTTGGATGGTTTTGACAGATAATTCACCTTAATAAGAATTTGAGTGGGAACTTTTAATAAAGGGATGGTTGGAATTGGTGTAGCCCGATTCAACCATACTTAGTACTAGCAAGATAAATTAAAATTTGATTAGTTGTAGTATGTGAGGGAAAAATCAGCTTTCTGCAAAAATAAAAGCATAAGCCTTTCCTTTGACTTATCCTTGCATGTAGATGTAGGTCTGCTATATAATTTTTCGTGTGACTTGCCGTACAAATCAGATGTACTGACCCGTTGTCAGGCTGTAACCTTCGGTGTTGCAGGATTATATACGACGAGTAAGTGTTACGTTGTAGGGTTACGATGCTATACTCAACTGTGCCGGTGGAGTTGATGGACGCCACGAAGCTCTTTATTGTTTTTCCGCTGTATTCTATTTGTAAGCTAGCCTTGAGCTATGCAGGTATGTTTATTTGTACTACTGGATCTTCGATGTAATATATATGACATGTGGTTTATTCTTGATATTACATCATGTACTGTGTGTGCTAGCTATTGATCCAGGGACTAGCACAGAATGCACAGAGACTTATATTCTTAGTGAATCGGGTCGTTACAGATGGCATCAGAGCCCATGTTCACTGTAGGTCGTGACCCTAGAAAATGGATAGGAAAAGCCATAGGAACAAAATTATTTTATCACTCTCTGATTACTTACTCTCTCCACTAGTATCTCTTATCTATTATTCATCTTCTAAAACTTCTCATCTTGTTTTACTATAAATACCCCTCTGAGTTGCCTACCCCTGAAGACAAGACATTTGAGAGGTGCATCATCATCCTCGTGGATCAATGGAAGTTACGTCTGCCAGAATTAGGAGGGGTATCCTATGGATTCAATAAGGATAAGTTTTGACACTACGAGAGGAATCTTTAAGATCAACTTAGCTGAGAAGGATGAAGCCTAGCATCAGACCACCACCTTTTAGGTGAAGTTAGATGAACGAATTTCGCGTAGTATGATGAGATCGTATGTCTTGCACATATGACCTTACTCTAGGTGTTGGTTGTGTGTTTTGACTTTTGTGACTGTATTGTTTGTTGTTATGTGTTGCTGTTGAACGTAGGTGTTTTTGCCTCTTTCTTGTTTGAGTGCATATTCTTGGTGTTATCTTAGTTTGTTTTCTTGTCGGTGTTGTAGTTTTCCCCTAACCCTTGTCGTATGGGTTTAATAGATGGAGTATGAAGTAGGACTCGCCTTTTCCGGGGCGATGTCGAGACTGAAGGTGGAGCAATGGATTCGTAATATGGAGGAGCACATGAAGATAAAAAAGGTTGGAAGTGAGGACATGGTCCCCTATGCTGTTAAGTACTTGGTAGAAGAGGCTGCTACTTGGTGGAGAATGCATCAAGCGATTGACGAATCAAGAAAGAAGATTACTTGGAATGCTTTTACAAAGATTTTGTTGGGATCCCGCCTCGTCACCCCGATGCAAGTGACGGTAACCCGTAAGAGGCCTCGTGCCTGCAAAATTTGCGCGGAAGTAGGACACTCCTATGAAAGACTTCAGGATGGATGTCCCCATTGTGAGGAAATGCACATGGGTGAAGAATGCCCCACTGCACAAGTCACATGTTTCGTGTGTGAAGGAAATAATCATTACCCGGCTCAGTGTCAATTTTTCATCATGACACAACAAGTATCTCAGCATCAAAAGGAAGGAATGGAGAAAATTATCCAAGAATTCAGGGAAGCCCCCGTGAAGAATAAAATGAAGGACATTAGCCAGATTCAGAATTCCGGTGCAGGAATATGGGACATTACGCCAACATGTGTCCAGAATTAAAGGATGCACCCGTGAAGAATAAAATGAAGGACATTAGCCAGATTCAGTGTTTTTGGTGCAGGAACATGGGACACTACAGCAATATGTGTCCAGAATTGAAGGGGGAGGAGAAGTTGTGAACGTGGAAGCAAGGATGCTGACTCGAAGAAGCTTATGTTTGGAAATTGGACAATAGAATATTCGTGGTGTGCACTAAGTGTATGGTGGTACCTTCTAAATGTTAGTTGGAGATGTGTATCGATGCATGTTTGCTATGGATTGACTAGATGTTTTATGTCGTGATTGTTTTGTTAAGTTTTGTCTTGTACCCTGTGGCCTTGATATGTATTTGATTGATGTGATGTGTTGTGCTTTGTGTGTTTTCTGTGCGAGTAGAATAAGTTTATGTTTCGTTAGACCCCTCATCTTTTAGTATGCTTCAAGACTGAAGAAGACACAACTACAAGAAGAATAAATTGGAAAGTGACTCAACGATACGAAGATTACTTCAACAACGCGAAACTGAAGCTACCGTCATTGAAGACCTGAAGACTTGAAGACCTGGAAGATTCAAGTTTGTACCGTTAGATCGTTTCTGTGAGCTGTTATTTCTTGGTTTTACCGACAGCTACACATCAAAACCTATGTTTCAAAACTAGTGTGATGTTTGTATGGGTATCTCTCCCTATCTCTCTCTACCTCGCTATGTACATTCTATTCCCCCTCATCCTCATCCTTAAATTGAAGAAGCTACTACAATGGCTGCTAATCTCAAGGCTGGAATAAATATGGATGCAACTTAATGCTGAGTTCAAAGTTAACCCCTTGTGCCCGGATCTTACAGCAAGCAAGCACAATCTTGCTGAAGGAAGACCCGAAGGAAGTTGTAGTTCACTAGTACACGTTTTATAGTAGTCTGCGTAAACCAGAGAGTTTTGAAGAAACGATAGATGTTTGGTTTGGCTTGCAGAAAAAAAGGATTATCTGAACCCAGTTCATGAACAAGAGGAATTTTTGCAATGCCTATGAGGAGGACCGAGTGTTATATTGCGAGATTCACTAAACCATGTACAAGGTAATGATTTGGGTGCGGAATGGATTGACCCCCATGACGACTACCCTTATTATTCGCTCTTGCTATGCGGGATAGTAAATCTTGAGTGACTTACCTATAGCAGAGAGACGACGATGTCAAAGCCTGAACCATAGAATGGTACGATGTGTGACCCCTGTAGGAGATTACCGTTTGTGTTATACGGTGAGTATGGACCAAGACCGTCTGCTGCAGGTATCCCTTAAAAGCATTCTTGATGACCACCATGAGGAAATCGATAGTTGCTTAGTATTGGCGCCTGACTGTCAGCCATGAGGGTTCGGTGTATGGAAGACTCCTCTTTTACTAAGGATTCAAGACCACAAAGGAGTTGGTGCAATCTCTATGAAGGACGTCATCGATGGATCAAGATTTTCGAAGACCACGTCGCATTCCTTTCAAGGGTGGTAGCACCATAGCCCATCGGAGGATCGATGGACTCTCATGAAGACCCGAACCCTAACTTTTCTTTCTAGCCTTCTCGAATCTCGAGGACGAGATTCCTTTTAAGGGTGGTAGTGTGTAACATCCCAAAATTCTCCGAATTTTGGAATGTTAATAAATTAAATATATAACGATTGTTTGCTTGATGTGTTTGATTTTCTCTGGGATTTAAAACTTTTGGAGTTTATCGCATATTAAAAAGAGAGGGAATAAAAGGACTTTCCCTAATATTCATAATTGGTGTTTTTGGAATTTATTATTTTAAAACAAAACCAACAAAACAAAATGAGAGAAGGTAATATGACTCCTTCCACATATTAAAAGGTTGGAAAATGTTTTAAATCATTATTGGAATTCTTTTGAATATTCAAAACATTTTTCAACTCGAAGAAATTCATTTGAGAGGATATAAAATGACTTATCCCCTTTTTAATAATGTTGGAAAATATTTAGGATATTACTTTAAAGTTTTTAAAATTTATTTTGAGTATTATAAATAACTCTAAAATTAATTTAGGGATTTTATAATGCTAAGAGAGTTTTTATTTCATTAAAATGATTTATTTAATATTTCAAAAGAGTTGAAAAAGTATTCCAATGGGATATCTTTATTTTACCAAATTATTTATTGGTGTGACAATTTTAAAATTTATATTTTATTATTTAGAAATGGTTTGTCAATGCTTTTGACCAAATAAAAATATTTTTAAAAAAGTTATTGGATTTTTTCTGATTTATGAAAAGTATTTTATATTTAAATAAAGTATTTAGAAAATGTTTTATTTTTATTTTCCCTTTTGGAAAATTTATTCATTAAAAACATTTCCTTGTATTATTTGATGAATTTAGAAATTTATTTCATATTTTTCTGATGAATATTTATTTTTCTACAATTGTTTGAAGTTTCGGTTTTTAAAGAAAAATAAAATGCGTACCGAGCCGGCCAAATAGCCTTTTCTGTCCACGAGCGCAATTTGAGCCCGAGACGGATTTCACAAAAAAATCGGGCTATATAAGATTTCGAATTTTTTTTTCTTTTTCGTTTTTATCAGTAACCTAAATCGTCCGCGCCTCGATTTTCGTGCTGCCGCAGACGAACCTCGGGATCCGCGCCGCCGGCGAATCTCGGTTTCCGTGCCCGGCGAACATCGGTTTTCGTGCCCCGGCGGACCTCGATTCCCGTGCCCGGCGAACCTCGATTTCCGTACCCGGCGGACCTCGATTTCCGTGCCCGGCGAACCTGAGTTTCCGTGCCTGGCGAACCTCGATTTCCGCGCCATCGCCACGTCAGCGGTACGTCAGCAATTTCGTCTTGTAGTGAAAAGGACCTGTCTGCAACAGAAACTTTTATTTTATTCACGAATAGGGCATTTTTCACAGTTTGCACCCTATTATCTTCGTAGCCGTATCTTTTAAACCGTGTATCGGAATTATGTGATTCTTTTTCCTACACGCTCGTAGTGATCTGTACTTTATCATAGAGTAAACTTTTCACACCTTTTCACACTTTTGAATTTGAATTTATTTCAAATTAAAATTCAAATTCCGGAGGCCATATCTTTTATACCGATGATCCCAATCGAGTGATTCTTTTTGCGTTGGATCATTCGTTCCATGTACTTTCTGTATATATCATGTGTACACAAAAATTCACAAGTTTCTTGATTTGTTTAAATTCAAATTCAATTCAATTTTGCACTTGCTATGACCTGTGTTGTAGTATTCCGTTTCACGTGATTCTTTTGACATATTGGATCATATGAGACGTCCTATCGGCAATATCCACACACCATTCATATTGCTATGATCTTTACCTTGATTTCATAATGCCTTGATCATAATCTTGTTTCAACAATTCTTTATCCGTTGACGCTCTCGAGTTCACGTTCCACCGATCACCTTCGAGCACATCCACACCTCTGTACTTCAAAGCTTTTGTTTTGTTGCTAAAACCTTTGTGATTGTTTTGTTGATCTTTTGTTTGTCCTTGTGATGTGATTGCTTATTCGAGTTCCTTCGTTTGCGATAGATTTCTCGGAGTGTGACGAGTAGAGTTGACTGGACCGTGAGAGCAAAGATCTTCATCGAATGTATAAGGCAAGTTACACTTTGACCATACCTCAACCTATATTTTCTATTATGCATGTAGCAAATTATCACTCTATGCATGTGTAGGACTATATATTAGTTATGATTTAAACCTAGTAGGATAGACATATGCTCTGACCTTGTATTTCTTTGTCGCCCTAGGATCGTGGTTGTTATATACTGCTATTGCTTTGTAGACGGGGATTGGTTGAGTTATCATTGAGCTTTGTGAGGAGTAATGACTTGACTAGCAAACTTAAATAGAAATCACCTCTTGACGGGCAGGGAATGCATCCTGGGGCTCGTGCCGGACCAGGGCTAAATGCTTCTCGAATGGTTGTTTTGGTGGTGAACCGGGTGCGTCATGGCGAGTACCCTCTGACGCAGTGGGCGCCGTCCAGGCTCAAAAAGATCGGACAGGCAGTGTGACTAGTAGCTTCCATGTACAACTACTGTCTATATGGGCTCTGGCTTAGATGAGTAAGTTGTGGGGAACCTGGCCCTGGTAGCTAGCTGATGTAGATATGATGTAACAGCCCACATGTAATAAGTTGCAAACACCATGTATTTTATTTTCTCTGTTGGACTTGTAACTTGGCATGGTGGAGGTTTATATCATTTCATGTGATGATTTAAATTGGCATTGAGATTGGAGTCATGTTGGGTTGGTTTCTTTTGCATCCAAAGTGGTTCAAGAAGGGCAGTCATGGAATTTTCCTTGCCACATGCTCACTCCTCTTGACCCCAAACTTGGCCTAGCCATTTCATTTCATATGGCAAGGGTTTTAAAATCCTCAAGGCATTTTTGCCACCACCAAAAACAGTAGCCCTAGTTCAAAGTGTTTTGAATTCAAAAACAGGGCCACATTTTTGTTGTTGCCAAAATTGGTCAAACCAATTTTGAAAAATCTAGAAAAATGCAAGGATTAAGAATTTCAAACTCATGGAATTTTGAACCTTCTATTTTTCTCTCAAAAACTCTTCAAATTCCTTTCCTATTTAATTTTAAATAGAAAAAGGTACTGTTTTGCTTGTGGAGATTTTTCACTGCATGCAAAATGATCAAACCAATTTTGGATGATCAAACATCAATTTAGGGGTTTTCTAAAAATATTTGGAATATTTTTCTGACCCCTATTCCCCTCTTTTTCTTTTTTTTCTCTCTGCTGCTCTTTTTCTTTGGAAAAGGGTTGTTTTTCCATTCCTTCTCCCCTCCAGCCCAACTGGGCCGCTTGGACTCGGCCCACCCGAGCGCACCGTTTCTTTTTCTTTTCTTCACCTCTCTCTCGCTGCCAGCCCGGGCCCGCGTGTCATCCCCCTCCTCCCTTCACCTTTTCCTGCACGCACATGGCGCCGTGGAGGGAACGCCTGGACCTGCTGCGTCCACGTCGCCTCCCCCCTCTCCTTTATATGCGCCCGGCCTCCCTCCTCCAAACCCTAGCCGTCTTCCTCCTCGGGCGCCGCCGCCTCTCCCGTTTTTCCTCTCTGCTTCCGGCCAATTCCGCCATGGACAGGAGGTCCATGGCTTGAAATCCACGCAGCACGAGCCCGCCTTCGTCCACGACATCGGCAGCAACGTCCAGCACCCCTCCTCCGAGCCGCTCGATCCTTTTGCCCACTATGAGCTCCACCTCTCCTCCCCTGTTTCTGCAAGAACCCGTTCCGCCATGAATTTCCGTCGAAGCGTAGCTTCTATCCGTAGCGCGGCGAGCTCGTCCTAGCGGTAAAATGGACTCGCGGCACATCCAGCTCCGTCCTGCAGCAAGCAGTGAAGCCGTGGAGCCTCGTAGGAGATGGCATCGTCGCCGGATTCCATCGCGCGCAGAGAGCTGTCGCCTGAACCCGCGTCTGTTAGTGAAGCCTGCTCCTTTTTCTTCTTCAGACCACGCCGAGCTGCTCCCCCTTTCCGCATCCTAGATCATCGAGGCAGCACGAATTCGACGCGGTGCAGCAGACGTGCGCTGGGGTACTGGATCACCTCCAACGGGATCAAGGTCTCACCTTTCTGCCCGTCGACGTCAACTGAACCAAGTTCAGTTCAGTTCGCGTTCGAATTCAGTCGTAGCCCCGTAGTTAGTTTAGGTTAAGTGCGAAGCGTTCCCTGTCACAACTCGTTCAGTAGCCGAGTTGGTCGAGCACCTGTTGCTGCAGCGCGAGGTCGCGGGTTCGAATCCCCTTCGGCGATTTAAACCCCCCCATTTTTGCATTTTGGAGTGACCATGCGAGCCACTGGGCCTGGCCCATTAGATCCTAGCGTGCGCAAGGGAGCAGCAACAGTGGGCTGCTGTTCGAAACCGGCCCAAGTGGCCTGGACTCCCTTACTTTTCTTTTATTCTTTTTCTTTTTCTGTTTTAACTCAATTTGGATTTGAATTTCAAATTCAAATCTGTTTTTGCCCAAATTGTCAAACAGTGCCATCCCATATATGATTTTGGGGTACTGTGAGCTACTGAACACAGTGGTGATAGTTATTTTTGCGCCTGGCCATCCCATGTCATATATGATTTTTGGGTAGTTTTGCACAAGGAGTTACATGGTGATAATGTTTTCATCAACTGAACCTTTGCAAAATTCATGAGGTGCAATTTTGCACTCAGCCCCCTGAACTTCAGTTGAATTTGCAACTGCTTTTGCAAATTCAAATGGAGGCATGTCATATATGTTTTTGGGGTGCTTTTCTGCAAAGAGTTCAGTGGTGATGTTATCTTGTTGTGTTGAGAAAATTTTTGAGACAAGGTGTGATCACCTGGTCCAGAAGCTTCAGGTCTGTCTGTCTACAACATCTCAGCTTCAGTGCATCTGAGATGTTGTTCATCTGATCTTGTCAAGGCAGTTCCATGCCATCTTTTTCTCCAAGTCAGCCTTAACATATTGTCATATGCTATGTGTCTGACCTTCAACAGTTGTTGCACCTTCTTAAGTGTCAACTTCACCGACGCTACTCCGTCTCCGGAATCATTGTTTTACTTTCATGTTATTTAAATTCCTGTAATGCTTTGTTGATCATGTCATGCTATCATGCTATTTACACCTAAGATAAGGCTCAGACCAAAGCCATTACAACGTAAATAAATTGCATATGGAAGTGATGACTTGTCGTCATCACCTTCATTTAAACTTGACTAGACAGGGTCATATCATGTAAATAAAACCCGATCATGCCATCCTTGTTTGAGTTGCTTCAAATGCTTACTTGTGTGCCTTCCTTGCCGGTACCTTACGTTAGCACCTGAGACCGCCGAGGAGACTTACGTGGAGCTGTCCGACACCGAGCCCGAGGGTACCGTGAGTGCTGCTACGACTACCTTACCAGGCAAGGGGGAGATCTGTGTCATTACTTTATAACTTTCTGCTCATGCCTAGTTGTAGCTCCAGAACGTTATTGCTTGATCCTATCTACATTATATGCCATGTTTAAACCCATACAGCCATGACCCCCACATCCCAGCAAACCATTGTTCTGCTAAGTTATCGCTGCTCAGCCATTGCTTAGTATGGTTAGAAAACTTGCTGCTTACTATATATATTTATGGTTGGGATATCATGTTATAAAAGAAGTTGGTTGATATTTATTATTGTTAAATGATGTTAATGGTATTTGACGAAAGGTGGAAGGCTGGAATATTCCCGTCTGGTGCTTTGTTCCATTTGAGTCACCTAGGACCCGAGTTCCGGGTATTGTGTTTCTTGACGAGCGTGCCTAATCGTGTGTGGGGTTTTATGGGGCCCCCTTGTCTTACCTACCTAGCTTCTTACAATTCTAGTGGTGGCCCGAGCTGATTTACATTTACATCACGTGTGTGTTGGTTGGTACCCCAGCTGTTTACAAACAAACTGGGCCAGTGGAGCATAGTTCTCTGTTGGTCCACCTGATCAGCTAGGACCCGGTCTCATAGGAGAACTAACCGGTAACCCGACCTGCGTCATACGGAAGAGTCCGATCCGAGAGCGTGGCCAGCTTGAGGTTTGGGTGTCGACTCCCCGGGGGCCACCCGGAGTTGTGCGTTGTTAGTTAGAGGGATTCTGACGTTCCGGAGTTTCAGGCGCTTACCTAGCCAAGTGGAAACCGGGCGTACATGCGACGTCTATAATGGACAGTTGGTACACCCCTGCAGGGTAAATCTTTTCGAAAAGCCGTGTCCGCGGTTATGGACTACTTGAGACCTACTCCTTGTTCATAGAATAACATTAATGTTAAATCATCTATAAAACTTGACAAAGCGTGTGCGTGCCTTGGTTGTCTTTCTTTGTCCAGGGGGACCGAGAGGGAAACGAGGTTGTGTTATGTTTGCGTAAGTAGGTGGATAGCGGACTTACGACACGTTGTCAATGTAACTTCTTGGGTCTCATCCTTGTTCTGATAGAACGTGTAGCCACCATATAAGCTAGTGCGGCTGCAAACTGTCTATATCTTTTCCTTACCTGTAGCGTTAGTTATTCCGTAATGATATGTTCTCACCCCCGTTTAGTTTTCTGCCTTTACCGCTTTGCCTGATCGGCCGCTGCAGTGGACTACTACCTCGACCCCAGCACTGGACGATACTTCGTGGAGGTGTCCCCGGAGGATGACGACGAGTACGACTACACCGACCAGTAGGATCCTTAGTTGGGCTCAGACGTTCCGTGGGTGGATTTATGTGTAGCCCTCTCTAGGGCAATTTGGATTTTGACCGTACCCGGTCCATTCTTTGCTTCCGCTTGATGTACTGATGAGATGTATTCATGAGAATGTTATATTTTAGACAGCGGCGTTGTATGCCCTGCTCTATATCTTTATATGTATTTCCTGTCTTGTAGAGTTGTGTTTTTATACCTGTTGTCGAGAATCCGGCAGCGACACAAGTGCGAGTGTCGTGCGTCGGTGGCGTTTGATGCGCTTCTAACTCCGACCGGACGCGAAAGCGACTAGTTAGAGTTAGTACCGCATCAGGGGCCTTACAACTTGGTATCAGAGCAGGACTGACTGTAGGACCCTTTACTGGCCGAAGTTGAGTCTAGAAACTATTTTGGTAGTTATATAGGAAAAAATTTCGGAGAGTAGGACCTCTTTCTGTTTTCTCCTTATCCCACCCTCCCACCCTTTTTCTGTGAGGAAGTGAAACGATGATTTCTCTCTGTAACCTCTCCCGTTTTTCCTCTCTGCTTCCGGCCGATTCCGCCATGGACAGGAGGTCCATGGCTTGAACTCCACGCAGCACGAGCCCGCCTTCGTCCACGACGTCGGCAGCAACGTCCAGCACCCCTCCTCCGAGCCGCTCGATCCTTTTGCCCACTGTGAGCTCCACCTCTCCTCCCCTGTTTCTGCAAGAACCCGTTCCGCCATGAATTTCCGTCGAAGCGTAGCTTCTATCCGTAGCGCGGCGAGCTCGTCCTAGCGGTAAAATGGACTCACGGCACATCCAGCTCCGTCCTGAAGTGAGCAGTGAAGCCGTGGAGCCTCGTAGGAGATGGCATCGTCGCCGGATTCCATCGCGCGCAGAGAGCTGTCGCCTGAACCCGCGTCTGTCAGTGAAGCCTACTCCTTTTTCTTCTTCAGACCACGCCGAGCTGCTCCCCCTTTCCGCATCCTAGATCATCGAGGCAGCACGAATTCGACGCGGTGCAGCAGCCGTGCGCTGGGGTACTGGATCACCTCCAACGGGATCAAGGTCTCACCTTTCTGCCCGTCGACGTCAACTGAACCAAGTTCAGTTCAGTTCGCGTTCGAATTCAGTCGTAGCCCCGTAGTTAGTTTAGGTTCAGTGCGAAGCGTTCCCTGTCACAACTCGTTCAGTAGCCGAGTTGGTCGAGCACCTGTTGCTGCAGCGCGAGGTCGCGGGTTCGAATCCCCTTCGGCGATTTAAACCCCCCCATTTTTGCATTTTGGAGTGACCATGCGAGCCACTGGGCCTGGCCCATTAGATCCTAGCGTGCGCAAGGGAGCAGCAACAGTGGGCTGCTGTTCGAAACCGGCCCAAGTGGCCTGGACTCCCTTACTTTTCTTTTATTCTTTTTCTTTTTCTGTTTTAACTCAATTTGGATTTGAATTTCAAATTCAAATCTGTTTTTGCCCAAATTGTCAAACAGTGCCATCCCATATATGATTTTGGGGTACTGTGAGCTACTGAACACAGTGGTGATAGTTATTTTTGCGCCTGACCCCTTCTATAAATTGGAGTTATGTCATTTTGCAAATAAACCCCTTTGCTTTTCTTTAAATTTTGGAAATTGGTTCAAGTCTAAAATTACCCATGTCATATATGATTTTTGGGTAGTTTTGCACAAGGAGTTACATGGTGATAATGTTTTCATCAACTGAACCTTTGAAAAATTCATGAGGTGCAATTTTGCACTCAGCCCCCTGAACTTCAGTTGAATTTGCAACTTCTTTTGCAAATTCAAATGGAGGCATGTCATATATGTTTTTGGGGTGCTTTTCTGCAAAGAGTTCAGTGGTGATGTTATCTTGTTGTGTTGAGCAAAATTTTGAGACAAGGTGTGATCACCTGGTCCAGAAGCTTCAGGTCTGTCTGTCTACAACATCTCAGCTTCAGTGCATCTGAGATGTTGTTCATCTGATCTTGTCAAGGCAGTTCCATGCCATCTTTTTCTCCAAGTCAGCCTTAACATATTGTCATATGCTATGTGTCTGACCTTCAACAGTTGTTGCACCTTCTTAAGTGTCAACTTCACCGACGCTACTCCGTCTCCGGAATCATTGTTTTACTTTCATGTTATTTAAATTCTTGTAATGCTTTGTTGATCATGTCATGCTATCATGCTATTTACACCTAAGATTAGGCTCAGACCAAAGCCATTACAACGTAAATAAATTGCATATGGAAGTGATGACTTGTCGTCATCACCTTCATTTAAACTTGACTAGACAGGGTCATATCATGTAAATAAAACCCGATCATGCCATCCTTGTTTGAGTTGCTTCAAATGCTTACTTGTGTGCCTTCCTTGCCGGTACCTTACGTTAGCACCTGAGACCGCCGAGGAGACTTACGTGGAGCTGTCCGACACCGAGCCCGAGGGTACCGTGAGTGCTGCTACGACTACCTTACCAGGCAAGGGGGAGATCTGTGTCATTACTTTATAACTTTCTGCTCATGCCTAGCTGTAGCTCCAGAACGTTATTGCTTGATCCTATCTACATTATATGCCATGTTTAAACCCATACAGCCATGACCCCCACATCCCAGCAAACCATTGTTCTGCTAAGTTATCGCTGCTCAGCCATTGCTTAGTATGGTTAGAAAACTTGCTGCTTACTATATATATTTATGGTTGGGATATCATGTTATAAAAGAAGTTGGTTGATATTTATTATTGTTAAATGATGTTAATGGTATTTGACGAAAGGTGGAAGGCTGGAATATTCCCGTCTGGTGCTTTGTTCCATTTGAGTCACCTAGGACCTGAGTTCCGGGTATTGTGTTTCTTGACGAGCGTGCCTAATCGTGTGTGGGGTTTTATGGGGCCCCCTTGTCTTACCTACCTAGCTTCTTACAATTCTAGTGGTGGCCCGAGCTGATTTACATTTACATCGCGTGTGTGTTGGTTGGTACCCCAGCTGTTTACAAACAAACTGGGCCAGTGGAGCATAGTTCTCTGTTGGTCCACCTGATCAGCTAGGACCCGGTCTCATAGGAGAACTAACCGGTAACCCGACCTGCGTCATACGGAAGAGTCCGATCCGAGAGCGTGGCCAGCTTGAGGTTTGGGTGTCGACTCCCCGGGGGCCACCCGGAGTTGTGCGTTGTTAGTTAGAGGGATTCTGACGTTCCGGAGTTTCAGGCGCTTACCTAGCCAAGTGGAAACCGGGCGTACATGCGACGTCTATAATGGACAGTTGGTACACCCCTGCAGGGTAAATCTTTTCGAAAAGCCGTGTCCGCGGTTATGGACTACTTGAGACCTACTCCTTGTTCATAGAATAACATTAATGTTAAATCATCTATAAAACTTGACAAAGCGTGTGCGTGCCTTGGTTGTCTTTCTTCGTCCAGGGGGACCGAGAGGGAAACGAGGTTGTGTTATGTTTGCGTAAGTAGGTGGATAGCGGACTTACGACACGTTGTCAATGTAACTTCTTGGGTCTCATCCTTGTTCTGATAGAACGTGTAGCCACCATATAAGCTAGTGCGGCTGCAAACTGTCTATATCTTTTCCTTACCTGTAGCGTTAGTTATTCCGTAATGATATGTTCTCACCCCCGTTTAGTTTTCTGCCTTTACCGCTTTGCCTGATCGGCCGCTGCAGTGGACTACTACCTCGACCCCAGCACTGGACGATACTTCGTGGAGGTGTCCCCGGAGGATGACGACGAGTACGACTACACCGACCAGTAGGATCCTTAGTTGGGCTCAGACGTTCCGTGGGTGGATTTATGTGTAGCCCTCTCTAGGGCAATTTGGATTTTGACCGTACCCGGTCCATTCTTTGCTTCCGCTTGATGTACTGATGAGATGTATTCATGAGAATGTTATATTTTAGACAGCGGCGTTGTATGCCCTGCTCTATATCTTTATATGTATTTCCTGTCTTATAGAGTTGTGTTTTTATACCTGTTGTCGAGAATCCGGCAGCGACACAAGTGCGAGTGTCGTGCGCCGGTGGCGTTTGATGCGCTTCTAACTCCGACCGGACGCGAAAGCGACTAGTTAGAGTTAGTACCGCATCAGGGGCCTTACATATGATAGGTGTACCGGCTACCAAAGGGTGGAGGCAACCTCTTTTGAAAGACCATGTCTCAATCTTCGGGTTGAGTCCAGTGGGGAAAGTGTGCAAACCTCTGCAGAGTGTAAAAACTGATTATGATTAGCCGTGTCCACGGTTACGGACAACTTTGAGCAACTGGGCATTATTGTTGTTGGATGGTTTTGACAGATAATTCACCTTAATAAGAATTTGAGTGGGAACTTTTAATAAAGGGATGGTTGGAATTGGTGTAGCCCGATTCAACTATACTTAGGACTAGCAAGATAAATTAAAATTTGATTAGTTGTAGTATGTGAGGGAAAAATCAGCTTTCTGCAAAAATAAAAGCATAAGCCTTTCCTTTGACTTATCCTTGCATGTAGATGTAGGTCTGCTATATAATTTTTCGTGTGACTTGCCGTACAAATCAGATGTACTGACCCGTTGTCAGGCTGTAACCTTCGGTGTTGCAGGATTATATACGACGAGTAAGTGTTACGTTGTAGGGTTACGATGCTATACTCAACTGCGCCGGTGGAGTTGATGGACGCCACGAAGCTCTTTATTGTTTTTCCGCTGTATTCTATTTGTAAGCTAGCCTTGAGCTATGTAGGTATGTTTACTTGTACTACTGGATCTTCGATGTAATATATATGACATGTGGTTTATTCTTGATATTACATCATGTACTGTGTGTGCTAGTTATTGATTCAGGGACTAGCACAGAATGCACAGAGACTTGGATTCTTAGTGAATCGGGTCGTTACATGCAATCTCTCACAACTAAATAATAACTTTGTATGCATTTAACCTCAGAGTTTATAAGTAAGTGTTTTTTATAAAAAAACTTTGCATGTGCATGCAATCTCTCACAACTAAATAATAACTTTGTATGCATTAAACCTCACAGTTTATAAGTTAGTATTTTTTATAAAAAACAAATTACAAGTTACATCGCATTTTATTTTCTATGTAACATTTTTTATATATACACATTCATAGTTGGTATGATTGTTTTAGGTTTAGCCAAGGGTGAACACGTCTTCAATATCTAAACTAATAAAAATAATCAAACTCATTTTTATATTTTTCATCAAAATTTCTTAGATTTTTCACTTTAAACAATATTTTTTTCTAAAATTATTTTATAATTAAATTATACTATATTTCATAAATTTTCACATGTTTTAAAACATTAAATTATTTCTCAACGATTCCCGCAGTAACGCGCGGAGTATCATCTAGTCTAGTTAAAAAAAAGCTAACGGTCCCTCCTTCCCGTTTTTCGTTTTTCCTAAGTTTCGTTAACCAACGTGTACCCCACCCGCCAGCCTATTACTCAGCCGAAGCGTTTTTGCTCTCCCTTCGTTTGACCCCACAAAACCCAAACCCTCGATTGCTCATCTCCCTCTCATACCCACGCGCGCTATCCCCATCTTCGATCTGGCGGCCGCCACCGTGCATTGGGCGTCACATATCCCCTTCCTCTCACATATCTCGTGGCGGCAATGGAGATCAGCAGCGAGTGCTTGCCCTCTGCGAAAAGTCCAGCGACGCCCGGAGTTCACGGACGCTGGCGCCCCGAGGATTCACCGCCGCTTCCCGGGGCTACCTCGCCAACAACATCAAGTAGGTTGTGGTCGTTAGCTCCTGGCCTACCATGATCATCGTCGCAAGGTTGTCTGTCAGTCTGACACGGTATCGATCTAACCACCGCCAGGTCCTCTATCGGCATCCAATATCGCAGTCCTCTCCTTCTCCCTCACAGTTCATACCCCTACCTCTTCCTCCAATTCCCCAGGTCAGTTGTGAGGGACTCCTGATCCGCAAGTTTTTCTTGCTTTTGAACATATGTTGTGTGTTGTTATGTTGCAGATCCTAAGGGTGTGGAGAAGGTGTTACACGGGGTGGATCTTCAGCGGCCGGCAGTGTCACCTACATCAACATCTCACTGATCGTCAATTAGAATATGGCCGACCGACCGTCCAAATTATTTTCACCTGGCAAGCTTTGGACTTCCAAGCTACTCTCATCCTTTCCTGGTTGGTCTACACGCATCACTATCCACACAATAAGTGACAACTTGGTAGCAGCTATTGATCATGACTGAGAGAAGGTAATTTGGGTAATCAGTTTATTTTTATTTGGTAAACTCTAATCTTCTTATACTTTCTCTGTGTTTTTCCATGTGAAAGGTTTAGCTTGACTAAATGTATTTGTTTCCTAGAGAACAACTAATACAAGCAAGTTCAGTCTGCATGGATCGTAAACATGAACACGTTATAGGGAAAAACTATTGGTTAAGTTCTAAAACCCATTGATCGGAAATCCAAGAAACTTTACCAGGTTTTTTATAAGTAAATTCTGATTTTTATTTTTATTTGAATTTTGAAGTTACAGAGAAGATTATAACCAATTACAGTTTTTTTTCTGCCACGACCTATGTGTTGTTCCTGAGTAGTTAGATTTACCGATTTGGTTGGCGATGGACATTCATTTTGATTGTCTTCAATCAATTTGCGATTAGAGCTTCTGGAGAAAGAAATATGAGAGGTGGAGCTCTGTAGCCATATTGATGTTAAGGAATACTAGGTGGTCTAAGTTGGATTTTTGATTTGATCCGGCTTGGATCTGAACCACATTTGACTCTACCAAACTCCTCTACCTGATGCTTGATGCCTTCTGCACCTCCCATCCTTTTTTGCTGCCATATAAAAATTAACTTGCATACTTATTATAGGTTCCTTGTTCACTTCCTCTTGCTGTCAAATTGACAGCAAACATGGCCTAATTTTGTAGACTATTGCAGAACTTCGCTTATACAAACAATCCCCATCCTTGTTTTGAAAATTCAATAAATATGCATCATTTTATCTTGGAGAAGGCTAATACAGTTCCGGAGCTTTTCAGTTCAGTTAGTATTATGCTCAATAATTCATACAACTCACCAGACTGAATTGAATTTGGATATTTCATACATGGTTGGTGGTTCTATTTCTCTGAAATTTTAGCTGCACCTATTCTATATGAAACATGTATATATATTGTGGTTGAAATATAAGAATTAAATAACCCTTTGATTATTGATTGATGTATATGTTTTTATTGTTCCGTAGCAACGCACGGGCATTCACCTAGTTTGCTAATATAACAAGTATACTCAACAATGCAGGACCGGATCGGCGACAGAAGGGACCCAGGCGCTCGCGATGCGACCGGCGCTGGTGCTGTGAGGGGTCGACGTGCGGTCGATCGATCTTCTTCCTCGCAAAAAAAGGGGCTATTCTGAAGGTATCCAGCCACCGCGTGAGAGGTGATCCAGCCGTGGCGCAGGACGCGGGTGACTCGGGTCTGCAAGGTAGAACGTAGGGGATGCGGGGGTTGATGGCTGAAGCCTCATCTGGTCAAAACTTCTCCGGTGACACTTGAAAGATGCAATCATACTTCAGTTCTTGAGCGTGCAATCATGGCATGTTATATGCAATGTCTTTTCCGCTGCCGAGGGGTGCAGGTATGTGTATATATTCTTTCTTTCCTGCCACTCATTGCCCATCGTTTCCACTCCAGCAGCACAAGATTTTTCAGCATGATGCTGAGTAGCTTTCCTTATACTTCCTTTCGGTTCATGTATAATTCACCAGCTGGAGATATGGTACGATTACTATATCAGTCTCTTCAGTAGGCTCTTCTATTCAATTTCTGGTTAATTATTTTGATGATTGGATCCAAATGACGTGTTGTAGTCGAGATCTTATGAGATCTGCATCAGTTATCATAATAGGTTAACCTAGCTATTTAGGGAAGTGTAATTTCTAAATATCTTATTAGGTGAAATCCATAAAAACATGATTTCTAACTTAAACTACATGTTATTTTTTTGCAGGAACTAGATGTATATGTTTAAGAGGAATATATGTGAACATGAACCACTGCGAGAGCACTATTCATCTTCGGTTCGCCACATTTTGATTGCATGTTATTATTCCCACCAAGTTGTAGGCTGCCATCTGACACCATTGAAATTGTTCTGATGCATTATCTCAACTTGGCAATTTTATTGAAGGTTTTAATCTGTTTGGGCTTTTTTTGTTGTTAGATCTGAGGTTTCTGTTGACTATGAATAGCCCTCTGATCCATGGATTCCATTGTGGTTTGTATTGATTAGGAATAGGCGAACATCCCTGTGATTAATGGATTCCGTAGCACAGTCAAAGAAATATGGCATCTTATGCTATGGAAATCCAAACTATTTTGTTTCATGCCGGATTGTCACATAAATATGCCATCCCGTGATATAGATATCCAAACTATCTGGTTTCATAAAAGTTCACTTCACAAAATGAAGTATGCACGGCTATGTAGAACGTGAGTTTTGAGGTAAGGCAGATGTGAAGATGTAAATAGGCCACTGCTGCTATTCCTCAAAATACCGGGGAAGGCGCTGAGGGGCGCATGCTACCTCGACACCCTTCGCGTCTTCGCCCATAGCGGCATGTTCTCGATGTCGCTTTACACCAATGAAGAAAGGCGCAAAGGCGAGGGTCCTCCAGTGAAGGGTGCACATCATGGAGAACCATGCTGCCATTACAGACTTCAAGCTACACGACATCGTATCGCTGCTGCAGGTGACAGGCCTCAAGAGCTCACACCAAACCTAGCAAGTAAGGACCTTCACGTCGCCATCAAGTAAGTGGTCGACATCTTCCAGCCTTTCAGGAGCACTACCCTGAGTTTGTCGCAAGAAATGTAAGTACTCATCACCCTCTACCCAATTTGTGTTCGATGCATGAGATTTTACTGAATTTTGATCCAACCAAACTTCATATTCCAATCAGTTTGCGTGTATGATGTGTTTTAGCACCCTCTTCTATCTGTTCCTGTAGCAAAGAACCAACAACAAAGTTGTCATTGCTCGCTCCTCCAAGGTCACCAGGATCAATGTTGACAGCATTAATTTGGGCATATTTCTTTTTTGATAGTTGTTTCCTTGCACAATGAGTCGACCTCTTGCTATATGTGCTAGCAGGTATGATAGAATTTATATCATGTGGTTTATTATAAATCCTTATGAAATGATTGCTTTCGTATTTGCTTAATATATACCTCCTTGTTCCTTGAATTGTGTGTATAAAGAAAGCAAGGACTATGTGATGAGAAAGTGTAGGTAATAGTAAAATAGTAACATTCTTTCAAAACTTGAGTATATAATTTTGTATTAACATAATTCTTCTTGTTCTGAGTATCGAAGAAAAAAAATCAACTGTTGCAACAGAAAATGCACTCTATAAATAATATTTTTGCTTGCTAATCAAATAATGTTTTTTATTTCTATATCTTAACATTTTTACTGTTAATGTCTCACATGTCAGACAAAATACCAGTGAAAATGTTTATCTACAATGAAATATCTTATGAGTCCTTATTTAGTTGATTTGAACCGCCAAGTAAATGTATCCAAATTTTATTGTACAGATTTCCAAGGTAGAGTACATGCACTCGAGGGGCTTTCTTCATCCACATAGAAGGCCAGATAATATCCTTGTGGAATTAGGTTGTAAACTAAATTAATATTTCATTTGAGCATGTCAGGTTAAGGTAATCAGTTATTTTATATAATTCTAAATCACTACTAGGCCATTAGTAAAATACAGTAAGTGACATCATCTACTTAATTTTAGAGGGATGCCAAGGTAGCAACTAAAAGGCAAATTATTTCCAGAATAAGGTCATGATTCTGAGGTCCTTAGGCTGCAAAGTAGATACTTATTTCATTTGACCTCTAAGTAGTATTTTCCACTTCCTTTCAATAATCGGCTATGCTCTTTTCCAGCATTTTTATTCCCCTCCAATGCATATGAATTGGCTAAAAACAAAAGTAATGTATATATATTTAGTGGTCAGCAAACTATCAAGTACATTATATTGAACACTATTAGCATCTTAATTTTAAGTTGCATTATATATTAGCATCCAAATTTTACTTTTTTCATCATGTGGATTATGTTTCTCCAAATTACGTGGACTGATTTCAGGATATTGTACTGTTGCCTAAAGGTAATATATATTATGTACTACATGATCATCATTTATATTTCTCAATGTGATGCCAATTGATCTCACACCAAAAGTGATAAACCTGAGAAGCTGACCTCACGCCCCAAATTTATTTTTTGCTCCAGACAATTCAGAAGTGTCTGCTATGACTTCTTTATGGGATTCATAGTAGGCAAAGCATGCAATCTATCCATCTAACGATAATGATGTGGCAAAGAGTTGTGCCTATGCTGGTAATATTTAAATCAATCATTGAAATGCAAGGCTGGTTCATTGGACAAAGCAAAGTTAGTCCTACTATAAGATGTGTTATTCCACAAGACCTGGGATAAGGCCAAGCGCCAGTTTCGTGTTAGGGTCATATTATCCTCTTTTTTGTAAACTTGGCGATATGAGCTGTATGCGTGTGTGTAATGTTTCTTAGTTAGGAGCTGTAGAATATTTATCTATCCCAATCGCTACAAAGTGCGCGTGCACTTTTCTCTTGCCGCGGCCCACCCATGCTGCTCGTGAGTGCATCCTGATTATCAGGGAAAAGATGGGTGGGTTTTAGAAATTATTTTGAGTCAAAGAGAAGTCATGATGTTAAGATACTGACATACTACATGCGAGTGACATGCAACGCTATCCAAAGAATTAAAAAATGTATTACTTTTGAACGAACCGGCGAAATCAAAATCCGTTTTCACTATTGTGTTCATTGCGACGAGTTCTTCGAAAGTAGATCCCACATGGATATGTTCCGATGAATATTTTTTAAAAACAACTTTCTTTTGGAAAAAGCAAATTATTTGTATGAACTTGCTTTTTCCTGCACTAGTTGGTATCCCTCTCTCTAGTAAAACTAGAAGCCACATAGTTTTAGAAATTTGATAATGTTTTTTAAACAGAAAATTGATGTCGAGAAAAATAGCATGTAATATAAATTTGCTTTTTTCATATTATGTTGCTTTTAAGAAATCAAAGTGTCCTAAAAACTACACATAAGCAACTTTAATGGTCGCGAGCAACTATTTTTTAGAAGCAATGTCTTAAAAACAATGTAAAAGCAAGTACTTTCGAAAATATGCTTTTCTATATCACTGAATAATTCATAACACATAATTTTGCTTATCATTTTAGTAGAACATCGATCAAGCTAAAAAAGCATATTTATACTACTAAACTTGCCTTTTCATGAGTCAGATTTGGATTTTTTAAACATTTATCGAAACATGCTTGTGCGGGATCTAGTTTGAGAGATCTCGTCGCTAGAAACACAATGGTGAAAACGGATTTTGATTTGAGCGCTTAGTTTAGAAGCAATATATTTTTTAAATTCGGAATAGTTTTGCATGTCACTAACGTCATTTGTTTTCTAGCATTATTGCATGGAATCACATGTGAAAAGAAAGGTGGGACCAGAATTTACTTTTTTATATATGCAAAACACATGGGACAGAAGAACTTTCCCAAAATGGACAGTGTGCTAGATGATTTGAATGGTGCACGGGTGCCAGCAAGTCACTCCCTTTATCTATGTTTAGAATCGAAATGAATCTCCGTCCTTCTTGCGATGGAAACTGAACAATATATACATGGCAACCGACATCATCGGGGACGGCATGCCCGTTGGAGAGGGATGCGTCCGTTGATGATGGGGTGCATGCAATCGACGCAGCGGTTTTCTGTCGAGGGGAGATTATCCCATTTATTGTAATATAATAAATCCCAACACTCCCCCTAATCTACGCTTGACCATGTATAGTCATCCCACGATCATTCTGCGATCATCTAGGTAGTGCCATCATCTTAGAATATTCTCCCTTTAATAGTTCTTCATAAACCTTCAAGAGAACCTGGAACATAAAACCACAAAGAGACAACATAATGTGATGTTATGTGCAGAGGTGTCTCAAAATGAGACTCCCCCTGACACTTGCAAGTCCTGAAGTCGTCGCATACCAATTCCATGAACATATTTCTGAAATGTAGTATTTGGTAGAGACTTGGTAAATAAATCAGCAAGATTCTCGCATGATTTAACTTGCAAGATGTTTATTTCCCCGCTTTTCTGAAGTTCATGGGGGAAAAACAGCTTAGGAGCGATATGCTTAGTGATGTTGCTCTTGATGTATCCTGTTTGCATTTGAGCAACACAAGCTGTATTATCTTCATGGATAATAGTCGGTGATTCGATAGAACCAATTCCACATGACTGTTGTATGTGGTTTATCATTCTGCGAAGCCAAACACACTCACGTGATGCTTCATATAATGCAATTATCTCAGAATGATTTGTGGACGTTGCTACCAAAGTCTGTTTCGAAGACTTCCATGATATAGCAGTCCCACCATGTAAAAACACAAAGCCGGTTTGTGATCTGGCATTATGGGGGTCAGATAGATAGCCAGCATCAGTGTATCCAATCATATTGAAGTCCATATTTCTCTGTAACTGGAAGAACAGTCCAAGATCCTTAGTGCCTTGGAGATATCGAAAGACATTATTTACACCTGACCAATGGCGCTTGGTAGGTGCTGCGCTGTGTCTAGCAAGTAGATTCACTGCAAAAGCAAGATCTGGTCTTGTGCAATTTGCAAGATACATAAGCGCTCCAATAGCACTGAGATATGGAACTTCAGGTTTCAAAATCTCTTCTCCATCATCCCTCGGTCTGAACGGATCTTTCTCTACGTCTAGAGAGCGAACCACCATAGGAGTTTTCGATGGATATGATTTGTCCATATTGAACTTCTCCAATATTTTCTGGATATAGGCAGCTTGGTGTACCAGGATTCCTGATGGAAGATGCTCAAGTTGAATACCTAAGCAAAATTTGGTTTTACCCAAATCTTTCATCTCAAATTCCATCTTGAGGTAATTGCGTGCTTCATCAATGTCTTGTGCGTTACCAATGATATTGAGATCATCAACATACACAGAAATGATGCAAAATCCTGTAGAGGACTTCTTGATGAAGACACATGGGCAATCATCACTGTTGGAGTAGCCTTTCTGAAGAAGGAACTCACTTAGTCGGTTGTACCACATCCGCCCCGACTGTTTCAAGCCGTAAAGAGACTTGTTCAGTTTAACACAATACATGTTGCGTTTAGCACTTGCATTCGGGACAGAGACTCCGTCAGGAACCTTCATGTAAATGTCCGAATCTAGTGACCCGTAAAGATATGCGGTCACGACATCCATCAACTGCATAGATAGATGATTTTGTAGTGCCAAAGAAATAAGATATCGGAATGTGACATCACTCATAACTGGAGAATATGTTTCATTGAAATCAATGCCAGGTCTCTGCGTGAAACCTTGTGCTACGAGCCTTGCTTTGTATCTCACCACCTCATTGTTCTCATTCCGTTTCCGGATGAACACCCATTTGAATCCCACAGGGAAAACATTCAGAGGTGTAGGTATTGCTTCTGTGAATACCTTTCTTTTGTTAAGCGAGGCTAATTCTTCTTGTATTGCATCCTTCCATTGAGGCCAGTCGGAGCGTTTTTCACACTCGACGATGGTCCTAGGATCATGATCATTGAGAAGGGTATTTGCAATTGTAGCAGAAAAGTAAGTGTCGACAATCGTAGACTTACGATCAAATGATTCTCCAGAATCAATATAGTTGGTGGATATCTCCTGCACCCTTGATGACTCTTCATGATTTCCCAATATGTGTGAGTTTGGGTGTTCCGATGTCCCAGCCAGTATGTGCACACTGGAGCTGGGTTGTGGAGGTTGCTCATCCACTGGGTGTATACTATCTATCAGGTGTTTGTCAATGTTGAGTTGACTTGCATTTACTGTCTCGGAGGTTTTTCTCCTCGATTTCCTATGCTGCTTGCTAGAAGAAGGATCCAAATCAGAGGCCGTACTACTCTCCCTCTTTTTAGGAGTAGGGAGTTGAGTGGTTTTTATTGGTACCTCCACTCTTTCGGGCGCATTTCTGGCTGGATTCAAGGATTTTGTAACACCTTTTAGATCAGTAAATGAATCTGGAAGATTATTTGCAAGATGTTGCAAATTTATGATTTTCCGAACTTGGAGTTCGGTCTCATGAGTACGTGGATCAGAGTGTGAAATGGCTTGAGCATTCCAATCAATTTCCGGGCATTCTTTCTGGTACTTGAAATCTCCCCCTAATGCCGGAAAATGTTCCTCATTAAATATGCAATCAGCGTGACGGGCTGTGAATAGATCCCCAATAAGGGGTTCCAGGTACTTGATAATCGACGACGATTTGTACCCCACATAGATCCCCAGTTTCCTGTGTGGGCCCATAGATGTCCGCTGTGGTGGTGAGATCGGGATGTATGTAGCACACCCGAACTTGCGCAGATGGGAAATGCTTGGAGGATTTCCACGTACCATTTGCAGAGGGGAAGTACTGTGATATGCAGTTGGCCTCAGTTGTATCAAGTCAGCAGCGTGTAAAACGGCATGAACCCAACATGAGGTTGGCAAGTTGCAATTCATTAACAAAGGTCTTGCAATGAGTTTGATCCTCTTAATCAGTGATTCAGCCAAACCATTTTGTGTATGGACATATGGAAAGAGTGCTGAACATCAATCCCCAAAGCCATGCAATAATCATTGAAAGCTCGTGAGGAGAATTCTGCAGCATTGTCCATTCGAATTGATTTAATTCGACTTTCAGGATAATGGGCTTGCAACTTAATGACTTGCCTCATTATCTTGGCAAATGCATGGTTTCATGTGGATAGAAGACACACATGTGACCATCGTGTAGATGCGTCAATGAGAACCATGAAATACCTGAAAGGTCCAGTTAATGGTTGAATGGGACCACGGATGTCTCCTTGAATTCGTTCAAGGAACTGAAGTGGTTCGGCTTGTATTTTGAGGTGCGAAGGCCTCAAAATTAGCTTTCCCGTGGCACAAGATGTGCACACAAAATCAGAAGATTGAGGAAATTTTGACTCAAGCAAATTGCGAGCAATGGAATTGCTAGTAATTTTTCTCATCATCCTGATACCAGGATGGCCAAGGCGATCATGCCATGTTTGGAATGCGTTAACATTCTGAAAAATTACTTTGTATGCAACATGTTCTACGGGTTTGATGTACGTATAGTACAAACCAGACGATAGAGAGGGAATTTTCTCATGTACCTCTTTGCCATATCCGTGATTTTTGGTGAAGAGTAGATACTCCTCTTTGTTGTCTTCATTGGTTTCAATGTGAAAACCATTTTTACGGATATCTCGGTAACTGATTAGGGTACGGGACGAATCGGGATACAATAAAGCATCCTCAATTGTCACTTGTGTACCGCTTGGGAGGGTAAATATGGCACGTCCCGTGCCAACAATCACCGTATCACGTCCAGCGATAGTTAAAATATCTCCATTTGTCTTTTTCAGAGTTTGGAAATATTTTATCTCCCTCAGTATTGAGTTTGTGGTGCCACTGTCCACAAGGCATAATTCCTCTTCCATCGGATTGTTCCTGTAGAGAACTATATAAAACAAAGAATTTTCAATAGGAAAAACTCATGTTAATATATAGAATACAATCTTATTTATATCAAATATGTTGATACAATTACAACCTTATTATATCAAATATGTATGATACAATATAAAGACAACAACAACAAATTTATGTTCTTATTACAATTATTACAAATGCACATGAATAGGTAGATCACTATGGAGAACGTGGGACTAGTCGAAGTCGCCAAATGTGTCCTTTGAGGTGTACTCAATTAACATGTCCTCCGTTTCAACAGGATCCTCAAAAGGGTATGGAATCATGACTCCAGGAGGAACATCATGCGAAGAACCAGCTCCATCATCGCTACGTGGATGAAGGTTGAAGTTGGCTTCAAACCTTTTCTTCTGAGGTGCTTTGCGTCCCTGGGACTGCTGGTACAGCATAACCAGATGCTTAGGCATGGTGCACTTCTCAGTAGGGTGCGAGTAGCATCCACACTTGTGGCAAAGCTTAGTTTTATCAAACTTGTGATTTGCAGTGCCTTTTCCCTTGCCTGGGTTTCTGAACTTTTTGTTCCTGTTGCCCTTTCGCCTATGCTGGAAGTTTGGTTGATTTCCCCTAGGGGTATCATTAAACGTCTGCCTATTCGCGACATTCAAATGAACTTCAGGTAAGGGTTGTGCCCCAACTGGGCGCTGAGAGCCATTCTTAGCGAGTAGCTCATCATGTTTTTCAGCCTGAAGTAACATGTGAATAAGCTCGGAATAAACATCATAGTTGCGAGCACGGTATTTCTGTTGAAGGATCCGATCGGAAGGGAGCATAGTAGACAAAGTCTTTTCTATCTTCTCCGCTTCACTAGGTTCCTTCTCACAAAAACGCAGTTTGGAACATATCTTATGAACCTCGTGATTGTATTCACCAATAGATTTGAAATCTTGAAGGCGTAGGTGAGTCCAATCATGGAGTGCTTTGGGCAGGACTACTGCCTTCTGCTGTTCATACCTCGTTTTGAGGGACAGAAACAGAGTACTAGGAGATTCCTCCTGTAAATACTCAGACTTGAGATCTGGATGAATATGGTGCCTTATGATGAATAAGGCGGCATAGTTTTGCTGTTCTGTCAGCGGCACGGCTCCTTCCGGGAGAGGAGTCTCCGGGGCCTGGATTGCACGCGCTATCCCGCGAGATGCAAGACTGATCTTGATGTCCATGGCCCATGTAGGGTAATTCTGGCCATTGAGGGCTAGCTCCTCAAACTCTTTGGCAGTCATTTCGACCTACATGGAGAACCAACGGTAATTAATTTACTAGTAGTAAATGAAAACCCATCGTGGTTTGTAATAAGAATGCAAATTTTGACTCAAGTGTATAACTTGAAAAATGCTCGACCTCAATTGTGGGAACATAGCATATTGAAGATCGTATAGATCTCTCAGTAATAGGCTGCATAATCTGACAATGTCAGTAGATGCGCATGGTTCTATTACCTTATGTATGTCACAATTTGAATATAAGGAAACACATAGGAGGTAATCGTTTTGTCGAGATTGACAAAACGTAGGCCTCTCCGTAAGAGTTGATAATCTGCACATGGGCAGTAGATCGAACTCCTTATCTAGTGTTTCCTAATATAGTGAGGGAAAATGTAATTGTCAAAAAATTTGCAAGTTTGTTGTGCGAGAGAAATTAATCTCGATCGTGATGACATGTTTATGAAAAAAAAATCACAATGTGGTAAACACATATAACATATCATCTCCGGTGTAAAACCGGTAATTTATTTATATTACAAAGTACATAATATAAATACATGTAGTTATGAACAGTACTAAAATAAAAATAAATTACTGAATTAATACAATAACTATTACTAGGTTAGACTAGAAATAAACAGAGAGAGAAAGAAAAATAAATAGATTTGGCCCGGACGGCCTTTCGGCCCACTGGCCGGCGGAGGGGGGAGCCTGGCGCTCCTGGCGCTGTGGGCCTTGGCCGCTGCGGCCTTTGGCCGGCCCACTGGAAGCCACCGCATAAGAGGAGGGGGTGGGGCGGTTACGGATAAGGCAAACCGCCCCGACCACCCAGTCCCTCCCGTGCGGCGCCGGCACAGCGGCTCGGCGGCCTCCCCTCGACGCCGACGCTCACCGGCGGCCATGGCGCGGCGCGGGGGAGCCCTCCTCGGAGGAGGAGGTGGAGGAGGCCACGGCCACCGGGTGGTGGAGGTCTCCCACGCCGTCGGAGAGGCCGAGGCTCGCCGGACCCCAAGTCCCGATGCGGCGGCTCGGGCGGTTGTCGATGGCGGCCACGGCGCGGCCGAAGAGGCGTCCGAAACGCCTCTCGACGTTGGCGGCGACACCTTCCACGAGCTCGAAGCCGGGAGGGAAGCGGCTCGTCCCTGCCTCCTCTGCCGTAGGCGTCGGCGTGCGCGGCGGCACCCAGTGCGCCGGTGGAGAAGGCGGCGGAGGCGGGGCTCCGATTGCAGAACCGTGCAGCATCGGCGCCGCCAGGCCGGCAAGCAGCCACGGGTCGAGGCCGGCGGGCGCGTCCATGGCGTCAGATTCAACGGGGGCGTGCGCCGCGGCGGCACCAAGGTCGACAGGAGCGTGCGCTGCGGAGGCACCGAAGTCGACGGGGGCGTGCGCTGCGGAGGCACCGAGGCCGACGGGGGCTTGCGCGGTGGCGGTGCCTAGTCCGGTGGGGGCGTGCGCGCCCTGGCCGCGCCCAGCGACCCAGGCCGCGTCCAGCGGCAGCACGGCGACGACGACGGGCAGCAAGGCGGAACCGGCGGCCGTCCTCGTGGATCAGGCGGAAGAAGAAGGAGGTGAGGGACGACATCTCACCGGCGGCGAGTTCTTTCTCCCTTCTCCCTCTAGTGCTCGTCTCGGTAGAATCTAAGTGCTGATAACGTGTTTAGAATCGAAATGAATCTCCGTCCTTCTTGCGATGGAAACTGAACAATATATACATGGCAACCGACATCATCGGGGATGGCATGCCCGTTGGAGAGGGATGCGTCGGGGTGCCTGCAATTACTTGTATAATTTGTTGTGGGCCATCAAGAAAGTGAGAAATGAATTGAGATTGTTTAGATAATACTTCCTTCGTCCTGAATTACTTGTCATTCAAATGGATGTATCTAGAACTAAAATAGTGCTAGATACATCCATTTGAGCGACCAGTAATTTGGGACGGAGGGAGTATGTGTTATCCAAATTTTCTACATATACTCTCCCTATTTTGTTTTTTATATTATTAATTATTTCCTTGTTGGCAATATTACTATTTTTATATTGTGATGTGAGCTTTTGCGGAGAGCTTTTTTAGGGACGAAAGAGGCCATCTACGAGTATAATAGATCAACCGGTGGGAATCCTCTCTTTCATACCATTATGTTGATTAAGAATGCGAACTATCGCAACTATAAGAAAGTACAATATGTTAAAACATTACAAAGAAGTGGTACACAACTTCATATTCCTAACAATTATAAGTGCCCAAATATATGGGTGCGGCAACACACGTCATCAATGATTTAGTGTACCTAACAATGCACCCACTTGATATGCATACTGGAAGTGTGCTTAGGTGAAGGGAGGACAATGGCTCGTTGCATGGCAGACACACAGGCCCGGCCCTGAGGGGGGGCGAACGGGGCGGCCGCCCCGGGCCCCCAAACCTGGAGGGGCCCCATCCAGATGTGTGCGAGGACTGAGAGCCACCATTAGAGCACTCAAGCTTTTGACATCTGAGGAAGAAGGAGCGCACAGGAAGAAAGCCAACCGTTTTTCCAATAGGCCTTTCCCAAAACTTGATGCTTAATTAAGTAGTGGTGGCCCATACCAGGCTGGGTAGAGAAAGTGTACGGTATAATTGGCTTTTACTCAAGAAAAAAACATTTGCCTCAAAATAATCTCTAGGAAAAACCCTGAATCGGCTTGTTTTTTGGAGGATGGAAATGACGATACGATAGATATGTATATTTGTGTGCTTATCCTGTGCAGAGACGAACTCAACCCTAGCTAACTAAAAGTAAGAAAAAAAACCTACCAAAATAATATAATACAAAACCAATAGTGGCATGGCTAGCCAGCGCTGCATCCGTAATTCATGTATTTTCTAAAGGTTGATCTTAAGTTATAAAATGAAGGCTGGTAATTCTATCAACTTTGATTAGTAATGTGCATTTTTAATATGCTATTTTGGTCTTGACTTGTTATGTAGTTGATTATATTTTATAACTTAAACCTTTTTCTTCATACTCGCGATACTAAAAATTTAATTTTTTTCATCACCGCATGCGAGCACATTTAGCTCGCTGGATAATAAAGCTAATTTGGCTTGATATTCTGTGTGATCGACTGTTGCTTGAGACCAATGTTTGATCTTCTAAGCACCTTGTTCGAATACGCCCTATCACATCTCCCCATGCGATCATGTTAAGAAGCGAGTTACCGAGACGAGACCCGCAATGCACACACAAACCACTTAAATGATGCAAATTGAGAGAAGGTATGTATCTAACTATTTTCTATCAACATCAACATCATCAACTTTGTATATGTTTTTTATATTTTTTTTTATAACGACATTATTTTGATTTCGGTTCGCCATTTTCTATCAACATCAACATCATCAACTTTGTATATGTTTTTTTATATATTTTTATAACGACATTATTTTGATTTCGCCCCGGGCCCCCGAAATCTCAGGACCGGCCCTGCAGACACATCAAGTCTTCATCCTCACAAGCGACAGCCCTGCTTAAGTGGCATATTTTTCACCTAGTGATGGTGCTTGAACATGTCTAAATATTTTTAACCTAATAGCACAATTTTACTTATGTTTTGATCGTGTGTGCCAATGATAGTTTTAAATAGTGAGGTATGCTTCTTAACGGCTAGGACGAGATACACTTGAACGTACATCTATTCCCTCGAATGTAGAAGCAAAAGACAATAGTAAAAAGTGTCGTTCAAACGGAGAAGCAACAGACTGGCTAGCAGAGATAGCTTGAACAACATCGGCACAAATACACCTAATATTTGGCTGATGCCAGTTTATCCTGGGCTCGTTGAAAGACATAGAGATAGCTGGGTGAGTCGAAAAAAGCTTCACAACGAATATGACCTTGCCGGAGTACCAAAATCATGGCAATGAATCGCATAGATCAACAAAAATGCTCGCACGAGGCAACGCATCAACCGACTTATGCTAGCTTGTTCTTTTTATCCTTTTTATTTATTGCATGGTGTCCCACGCTAAATATTTTTTGCCTTGACACGCTGGTCTGTTTCAGCGAGTCTCACGCTAGGTTTTTTTCTTATCGTACGTAAGCCAAAATCCTAACCCGATACCGTTTTGTTATCATGGAAGAGTAGTCTCACATTTTTTGAGGCAATAACCGTAGAATAATTGTTCTACGGTAAATTTTCTATTTTCTCATGCAAAAAGTACACGGGTATATTACAATGGTTGAGAGGGAGGAGTAGGGGGAGATCAGCCAATTCTAGTTTTAGTTAACATGAGAAAAAGATGAACTAATTAAAAATGCCTCAAAAAACAGTAGCTTAAGAAAGCTCTTGGTCTATCCAATCTTGAAGTTTGGATTTGAGACCCTCTTTTATTCTTATTTGGAGAAGCTTTAGGTCTTGAGCAAAGTTCCTTCTCCAGCCTTGTATTGTAACTTGTTTATTTCTGAATACTTTTCCATTTCTCTGTATCTAGATGTTCCAACATCCCAAGATAATGATTTCCAGCCCAAATTCCTTTGGCACTTGTTGCATAGCAAGCATGGTTTCTTCATATACCGAGGTTCCTGTTCTTTTAAATGACAGTAGTGATATCCAACATCTATGTGCAAAATAGTAGTCCCAAAGGAGGTGGAGAAGTGTCTCACTTGACTTTGAAGGGAAGCAGGAGCACAAGTAATTATCTAGATGCATATCTTTTCTTTGTAACATAGCCCTTGTATTGATTGTGTTGTTTAAAACCAACCAGAAGAATATTTTGTGTTTAAGCCTGCTTGCAGTTTTCCATAATTTATTCAGAAGGATAGAGCCTTGATTATCATCACTAAGGGATTTATAGATGGCCATGGATGAAAAGAATTGTTTTCCTTGGCAAGTCCAGATGTCTTTATCTTGGGTTTTTTGTGGGATAATGTCTCTCAATTCTTGGTGTTGGTCCCAAGCTTGGATGGACAGTGGGGTATGGAAAGTCTCTGCCCAATTGGTTGTTTTTCTGAAATTTCCCAAAGTGGTTCTGATTTCTTTAGCAAATGAGTACAGTTCATGATTTTTTTGCATCATTGGTTCCTTATGCCAATTGTCATTCCAAAGTGAAATGGTGTCTCCTTTCTGAGGTTTAATTGTGGTATGCCTTTTATAAATGTTTATAAGTGGAATATGGGCTCTCCACCAAAAAGATCCAATTGGATGTTCATCAGGTGTCCAATGCCTATATGTTGTTTCCCAAAGCAGAGCTACCCATGGTAAATCTTCTTTATTGAGAAATTTGTGAATGTTCTTGATGAGCAGAGCTTTGTTATGATTTGATATGTCCAAGATTCCTAGCCCACTTGTTCCTTTGGTTTGCAAACTTTGCCCCAAGCTTTAATGTGGATCCCCCATGATCTTGCCCATATTTTCTCCAGAAGAAGTTTCTCAAATACTTATTTATTTGAGTGATGACTCCTATTGGGAAGGATAGTGTGCACATGTAAAAAGTTGGTAGGGAAGAGAACACTGCTTTGATGAGTAACATCCTTCCATCATATGATAACATAGTGGTGCAACCAACAAGTCTTTGGTCAATTCTTTGGAGGATTGGAGCAAAGTGTTCAATTCTAAGGATCAGGCCATTGAATTTATAGAATAATATACTAGAGTCGTTAGATAAATTTTAAGGAAAAAATTACACACCATTGCCATTACAATAAAGAAAACGTTTCGTGAACCATTGCTTGAGACGAAAAAAAACTAACATGGAGTAGTCCCACGTCAGTTTGTTTTCTTCCGTCTCAAGCAAAGGTTCAAGAAACGTTTTCTTTATTGTAATGGAAATACTGGGTAATTTTTTCCTTAAAATTTATCTAACGTCTCTATTATATTTAGTAGCAATGGTGTGTTGACGGGTGTAGCCTTTAAGACTTCCCCAATCACCAACACCAAAAATTAGCAACAAGGTAGTAGTAGCAGTAACGAGAGCAAAAGTAACAACGAAGGCAATGAAGATGAAAGATGGATCGGGGTTCAAGGTTTCACTAGTGGTAACTCTCCAAGCAAAAGAACATGTGTTGGGCGCACAAATTACAGTTGGGAAAATCACAAAATTGCACTAACTCTAGCCAAAGAACAAACTAGAGCATCCTAGTCTAAGAACCATATGTAGGCATGTGTTTCATATGTAATTCTACGTGCTTGCAATAAGAACTTTGCCCAACATCTTTTTTCCTACCATCCCGCTACCAACGGGACCAAAAGGAACTTATGGAGATTAAGGTGCTCCTGTCAAAGAGCACCGGAACAAAGCATTAACACTCTATGAACACATGTAATCCTCAAATTATAGCCCATCCCCTTTGGTGTCCCAAGCTGTCACCATTGAGATCGTCTGTTCCAGACTATAACAGGTGCAAACAACCGTAGATAAGATCTAGAACAACAATTATAATCATGCAACCATAAAGTGCTCAGATCTGAAATCATGCTACTCATCCACTAGTAACAAGCATTAAGAACAACAAATTGCAGCAACAATAATTCATAAGCTTCTTAGGACTGAATAACAATGCAACAATACATCGGATCCCAACAAACACGACACCAATTACATCATATGGATCTCAATCATGTAGGGAAGCTAATGAGAACTTTGTATTGAAGATCTAGGGGGAGAAGATACCACATAGCTACTGCCAAGAACCCGTAGTCCAAGGGGGAACTACTCAAGAAGCATCACGGAGCGAAGAGGGGTTGATGAAGATGACCCCGGGGGCCAAGGCCCTCTCCGGCAAGGTGCCGAAGCAGGATCCTGGTGACCCCCGAAGGTAGGTTTCGATGTCGGCGGAGATCGGGATCGCTTCTGGGAAATATGACGGGATAATTCAGGTTTTTGCGTTGTAACAGCCCGGAAATTCCACCCAAATTAAAAAAATTGTTTGTTGCGTTGCGGTGTTGACTATCTATATTGTTCGCAGTGTGTGCTTCGCCGAATTATTAGTCGGTGAATATTTTCCCCCATCCTTCTCGTATCGGTTGCGAGTCCGGACCATTTCCCCAACGGCACACGACTTTTGCGACACCGGGTTTCACCCGAGCACCGTCACAACTTCCGGCACAGGACCAGCCATCGCCATCGGAACGAAAACCCCTTTTATTTAATAAAAGGATTCTTTTTGGGCGCCGGAAAAATGTTCTCGGAACGCTACCGAAATGAGGTATAATCGACCGGCTCGACGCGCTAAGCGCGTGGCTCGAGGTTTCGACCGAATTGGAGGTCGTATGCACTCCTGGTGGTCAGAAATGTGAGTACCGAACGCGAGAGAGAAAACTCGGGGGCGTTTGTGTAATCTGGCCAGCCAACCTGCCCTATAAGTAGACCACCACCTCTCTCCCACCCAATTAGGGTTCCCCCTAGTCCATTTTTGCAGCCACCCCCTCCAATTTTACATAGATCTTCCCGATTGCCCCCAACAATTCTAAAAACCCTAGCACCTCAGATCTGGACCATCAGATCTGAGATCCAACGGTCCAGATTTGGCCACGCCACCCTCCCAGCTCATCTAGCCAGCACGGCCCCCACGGGGCCTTGGAGAGCGCCATCGGCCCGCTCGGGCCCGGATCCGGGCCGCACCACCATGGAGCCGCCGCTCGTCTTCTCCTCCAGCCCTTCCCTCTCGCCCTCACGCCCGCCTTTTCCCTCTCCTCGCAGTAGCAGCCAGGGCGCCGCCGCCATGGCCGACCTCGGCCGCCTCCAGGAGCTCGCGTGGCCGCCGCCATGCACCTCCTCCGCGCCACCCCGGCTGCTGGCGACCCCTCCATCGGATCCAGCGACCTCGCCCGACCCCGGCCCCTCCAACCTCTAGCCGCCCCTCGCCGTCCCAAGCCGCCACCAACCGTCAGCCAGGTGGGACGGCCCATCCTCTCGCCCGCCGTGGGCCTCCTAGGCCCAGCCTACCCACCGAGCTAAGCCGGCCTCTCCCCCGCCACCTGTCCCATGGCCTCTCCAACCGCTGCTGTTGGGCCGAGCTCAATTTTGGTGAGCCCCCTTTTTTCTTCTTTCCTTTTTGTTTCTTCTCTTAATTTTTTTTGAAGTCCCTGAAACTGCCGTTGTTAGCTGTGTTCTGATGCGCGAGAGATGATAACAGCTTCTCGCCCTTCGTTGGTTACCCAAAGTGGAAGGTGAGATGTAGGATAGCAGCAAATTTCCCTTGGCAAAGATACCAAGGTTTAGATTGTCTCCCGTAGGACTCCGATAACTTCAAGTAGGTGGCAACGGCGCAATTGAAGCAAACCTGCACATAGAACAAATAACTTTGCTCCCAACGAAGTTTAGAGAGGTTGTCAATATCTCCAGCCTTGTTGTTTACAAAGGATCAAATGCAAGGGATAAAGGATAATAGTGACTGCAACTAGAAGGTAAAAGAAAGAAGTAAATTGAGCGTGTAAACAATCATGAGAATATGGACCGGGGTCCCATGATGTTCACCAGTGATGTCTCTCTCCCAAAAGACAGTAAAACTGCTATGTGAGGTAAACAAATCATAGCTGGGCAATTGAAAGGATTAAAAACGCAGTACAATGCTAACTATGCTGCAAAGAAAGGAGGAGGCCCAAAAGCATGGGCAGTACGCCAAAATAGGTAGACCAAAATCCAACTGCATCTACTACTAATCATCCACCTTGAGATATCTATCCAGAACATCTCGTTGATATTAAGTTGCGAGCCCCACCCAAAGTGTAAACCCAACGCAACAGAAAACTGCATTAAAAGAACTTTGCGTAAAGTAAACAATCCTTGCAACCGCGGTTACAGGCACCATTGTTTTCCCCCTTGTGGCAACAACACATCCCCTAGACTCATGTTTCTGTCACTCAAGCGTCTCATCAGGGGGCATGAACCCACAATCGAGCATAACGTTCCCTCTTGGAGTTACTACCTACTACTTGGCCAAAGCAATAAACAACAACGGAGAACATGAAAGAATTACTTAGGAACAAAAATATAAAAGATAAGAACCAAATATATTACTCTATCACAATGTGAACATAATCTCATAATCCATCAGATCCCATCAAACTCAGCATAGCAACAGAAGAAAGAATTATATATGTGCCTTGATCATGTAGGGCAGCTCACAAGGTCTAATCCATGAAGAACAAAGAGGGGAGGAGAACATCACATAGCTACTGATCATGTACCCATGGTCCAAGGTAGACTCTCAAGGATCATACGGGAAGAGTCCATGGTGGAGGAGAAGCTCCCGGAGGTCAATCCTCCCTCAGGCAGGGTGCCGGGAAGAGGTCTGCGGCGGCGGAACAGAGGCAGATCGCGAAAAAGGGTTCTGTCTTCCGAGGTTTCCCGTGAAGGAGAATATATAGGCGAAGGGGTAGCCAGGGGGGCCACCAGGGGTCTAGGCGGCCCCCTGGCGTGGCCCCACCCTAGGGCGTGCCGAGAGCGCACCTGGGGCCCTGGTGGGTCCCCTCTGGCCCCTCCTAGGTGATTCCCGAAGCTTCCGGTACGCTGATTTTTTATTGTATTTTTCTGGAATTTTTGGAGCATTTTTAATATGAGGGAAACCTGAAATAGAAAAACAACAGAAAACAGGAACTGGCACTTGGGTGCACTGAGTTAATAGGTTAGTCCAAATATGATCAAAAGTGTATGAAAGTGTAGCTAAAACATAGCAATATCACACAAAACATGCATGGAGCGAGCAGAAATTATAGATACGTTTAGGACGTATCAACATCCCCAAGCTTAATTCTTGCTCATCCTCGAGTAGGTAAATGATAACAAGCATAATTTCTGTGGTGATATGCTAACAACCATATAAGAACATTGTAAGTAAAGAAATCAAGGTATGTAATTCAATTCAAGTCATAACAGGCAAGAGTCTATATTAACATTGAAACAAGCAACATAAGAACATAAAGGTGCAAGAGCTCTCACTATCAGTGACTCGAATGTCTCCAGATGGTGTTTGCGTGCAAGAAGTGGGGGATGGGAATACGAGAGAACAATATATTTGTTGAGAACTCAATCTACTAAAGTTTCACACTTAGTCTTCTTTGGAATCTTATCTTGACTCGTCCCCAGACCACTAGCCAGGTACAAGTCAATTTGATCCACTCCCTTTCGATATTTTGAGAACTCTTGCAATGGATGAGAGTAAGCACGAGAGTTGACACTTAGTATGACAAAGAGAGAGATATGGTGGAGGAGGAAGAAAAAAAGGGTGTGAAAGGCTCACATCAATGAGGACAATCATAGGCGAGAAATACAAATGATAGATATGATGTGAGGAGTAGGGATTGCCATGTAACAGATGCAAATATGAGCTAAGGAAAGCTCTCCAATGGAACTAGTGGTGGTGCATCCAACTTTCTCGCTCAAAAGACTCTAGAGCTCGTTTGAGGAGGCTCATCATTGGAATATACAAGCCAAGTTCTATAGTGTGAAGGTCCCCACATAGCTATATGCATATATGATCATCTCTATGGAGTACAAGACATAAGAGGGAGTACGAGCGTGGATCTTTCAAAAGGAATAGTTGTGTTCCCCCTTTTCTCTTTTTATTTATTTTTTCTCATTTTTCTATTTTTTTGTATTTTTTCGTGGCCTCAATGGCTCTTTCTATTGAACTCTCATTTGTCCTCTTTGGGATCTTTTAAATTTGTCCTCTTTGGGATCTTTTCCTCACTTAAGGGCAACACTATTTTACAAGAAGTATAGAAGATCTTCACACTTTACAAGGTACTCAACATAAAGAAGATGTAGCTATCATGATGTATGAAAATGTATGCCTCTGCCAGTGTAGCAGGAACATGTATGACATGAAGATCAAGTCATGAGAAGGTGGATGTTGCATGACAATGTATCTCGGAAAGGCTATGGAAATGCCTTGATAAGTAGGTATGGTGGCTGTATTGAGGAAAGATATAAGGAGGTTTATGATGAGAGAGCGTATCATGCCAAGGGTTTGGATGCACCGGCGAGGTGGACGCCAACTCTCGGAGTGAGAAGAGGGCAATGCGCGGTACCGAAGAGGCTAGCAAATATGAGGAGGTGGAAGTGTCAACTTTCAGAAATTACATTAGTCCGAAGAACTCATGCACTTATTATCGGTAACTCTCAATCTAATAGGAGGTTCACAAAGAGACAAGTACCCTGAGGAGAAGTGTATGGGGTTTTGGTTATACTTGCGCATCCTCGACTCATGGTACGTGAGTGTACTCTAATATCCGATCCCTCAAAGATTAGTGATCCATCTAGTAGCTAGAGTTCTCAACTAGTTTTTGTAGTTTTTGAAAATAAACACGGATTTCCCAAAATACGACACCGATCACTAATAGGCTAGAGCTCTTGACACCAAAAGTTCAAACATTACTCACAACAATACCTCAAAACTATTGCAAGTTACTACTACAATTGAACATCGACCTCAATTACCTACTTCAAGACAAGACACAACTCAGTGCAACAACCAACTCTCTTAACAAGATAAACATGAAAACTAAAGAGAGTTCCAGCAACAAACTTAAACAAAAGCTAAGGCTCTTGAAAAAGATAAACATGAAAACTAAGAGTTAAACATGGCAGCAGCTACAAAAAGATAAAGAACACACAACAAAAGAAAGATAAGCATGAAATCCTATGATGTGTTCTAGTTTGAAGTGGAGCGTATTTCTCTCCCACACAAAGTAAGCTGGTTTCTAACTTGTTATGAACAACAATCAAAGCTAAAGAAAACTAAAAAGGAAACCTAAGAGCGAGACGCTCCAAGCATAGCACATAACGCATGAAGTGATTAAAATATAGTGAGACGGAGGACGAACTGATGATTATTGACGGAGAAGGGGATGCACGGGGGCATACCCAAGCTTAGACGCTTGAGTCTCCTTGAATATTTATTGGGGATGCATGGGGGCATCCCCAAGCTTGAGTGTTTGACACTCCTGGATCTTCTTTCATCATCTTCCCTGGCACACTTGAAAACTCCCTTCATACATAACTCATCATAAGCTGATTAGAGAGGTTAGTACCCTTAATAAAATAATTTTGCCCTACCGGAAATAACGATTCTTGAAGGGCTACTGTTTCTCAAGATTGCCAAAAGTCTTTGCAAAGAAAAAGCTGGCGCAAGTCTTGCAAAAGTAAGGAAAGGTAAAACGTGGCAGAATCTGTGAAAAATAGACCAACAGGTAGTAAATAATTTTTTCGTGGTACTTCTGCAACTCAAATAAAAAACTCAGAACAGACGCTCGAAAGTCAATTGTACAGAGCACGCTGTAAAATAAAATTCATATAAAAAAGATGATCTGGTGATTTTAGGCGAATTTTTCTGTCCAAGGACAGAATCTGTTTTCTCGATAGCATGTCACAAATTTTGAACTTTCTTGCACTCGGAGGCTAAACTTGGCACAAAGCTTGAAAATAAAGATACAACGATGTTGCTACAATAGTAACAATCATCAAGACCAGTAAAAACAGAAGTAAAAACATCTTGGGTTGCCTCCCAACAAGCGCTTTCTTTTACGCCTTTAAGCTAGGCATAAAGCAAAAAAGATCAAGTTTTATCAAGAGAGAGAGAGAATAGCTAGCCCGTGTGACAGAATCAAAAGGTAATTTCATATTCTTCCTAGGGAAGTGTTCCATCCCCTTTTTGAGAGAGAATTGAAATTTTATATTCCCCTCTTTCATGTTAATAACAGCACCAAAGGTGCGAAGAAAAGGATGTCCCACAATAATTGGACATAAAGGTCCACACTCTATGTCCATAATAGTGAAATCAACGGGAACATAATTGTCATTGACAATGATAAGAACATCGTAGATCTTCCCCAAGGGTTTCTTTACGGAAGAATCAATGAGAGGAACACCAAAAGAACAAGGATCAAAAGGTTTCAATTCAAACATATCATACATTCTTTTGGGCATAACGGAGGTACTAGCTCCAACATCACATAAAGCATAGCAAGAGAAGTTATTCAATTGAATTTTTTTCATAAGATCCCAAACATCTTCTAGCTTCCAAGGTATGGAGGCGTCTATTCTAAGCTTCTCCTCCCTAGCTTTAATGAGAGCATTAGTGATATGCTCCGTGAAGGAAAGATTTAGTGTGGTAGTGTGGGGGTCTCTAGACATTTTGTGTAATAAGCTAATAACTCCTGAGAGGGTGCAACTATCAAAATCAATGTCACTACTATCAAAGGTGGTAATGTTGTCATCTAGGCTCACTTGTTTGAAAGCCTCTATGTTCATAAGAGTTTCTTCTTCTATGGTTGAGGTAATAGCATCACAATTAATAGGTCCAATGGGACTAGGAGTGTGTTGGGTGCTGAAAGTTTGTGACGAGGGGGTGACCCCACGACTCCTGCATGTAAGGCTACCTGGTGCGTATGAAGACAGAAGGCCCGCTGGGAATCTACGACAACCCCATGATTGGCCCAACCAGGCACCGACGTAGGAGTCCGCGACTAGTATGGAAGGCACAACTTGGCGTACAAGGCAAGACTAGAACTAGGAAACTATCTTTGTAACCTAGTACGGACTCCACGAGACCTAGCCTAGTATATAAAGGCTGGGAGGGGAGACGTCCAGGACAATCCAGTACACATCTACTCATCTATCCTTGCGAGAACTCGCCTTGGCCTCCACTCTAATCGCCCCTTACACAATAATATCGAGCAGGAAGTGCTTCTCCTGTTAGCTGACGAGTATCGTCCAACCTGTGCCTTCTCTATGACTAACCCATGGTACCTGACCATTGGATTTGCCGGGGTTGATCCCCGTCAATTGGCGCCGTCTGTCGGAACTACACAGGTTGGAATCACGATCTCGGCGGTCCCGCCCTCAGCAGATCACACTACAACAAGAACCCTGCTATACCAACGCATACGTACCAACGAGATAATTAGATGCGTTGTTTGGTTCAACCTCCCACCTCCCTCCTCCCTCCTCCCCACTTATATCTCTAACTTCCTCGTTCCCAAAAAAAAAGACACCAACCTCTCAGAAAAAACTCTAACCTTCCCGTAGGCACATCCACCCAAATGTCAAATAAAAAAAGCATAATTTCCCTATCTTCCGGATCTCGCTCCCCAATTCGTAGGTCTCACACAACCTCCATGACCATGGTGCTTTGCCGCCACCGGATTCCGGATCGTCGCTCGCCTGCCCGGCTCCCCCTCGGTGATCTCCTCCTAGTTCCTGCTGCAGCGACGCCCTGCATGGCCCCGGACGCGCCCAGCAGGAACTCTAGGAAACACGGTTCGCCGACGCGGCTCCTGCGCCTCTTCTATCTTTTTGGCCCAGTACCGCAAGTATCCGCGCGTTCTTCCGTCGGCTTGGTCATGACGGTGCTGCTCCGCCTCGGCCACCACTACTCCGACACGATTTAGTAAGACCCTACCCGCCTCTGTCTTACTGCAGGTTCTGTTCGTGCCATATCCATCATGCCATACTGGCACGGTTGATTCTTTGCCTGGAAAATTTGATACACCTAGTGGACGTTTCCAACTACTAGACCTAGATGAATTCCTATACAAATTTCTATGCGGTAGAAATACCTTGTGTTTTCGTTGACTGAGATGTTTGTCGTTTCCTTACCAATGTTCAAACTATTCAGATCTTGTCAATTTTTTGCTTGCTTAATTGAATTTTTCTATATCTCTTTATTGATTTCAGAAGAAAACAATGTGGACAAATTGTATAACTTTCTGGATAGAAATCGGTTATTGTCATTTTCTAAAATAATTCTGCAGTTGGAGATGTTCCACATATATGCTTTATCCATTAAGCAGTATCGATCATTTTTGTTTCTTATTGTCCTTATGGAGCATGATTACGAACATGTGAGGACTATAGAAGATCAGGTAAGTCTAGTGATTCATGTGGATCTATACCTACAATTCTCTGTATGTTCAGAAGTTGTTCAGAACGGTTTAGCCACCCATACGCTATAATCGATCTTAGTTTGTCCACCCCAGCTCTCACCTTAAATAGCACCACCTTCAACGACATATTCACAGTGTACATCCTTGAAATTTCCAGGTTCCGTATATCCAACAATAATTCAAATATACATACATACTGATTTATTTTCTGGGTGTAATCACTGCTTGGCTGCTGGGTTTAAAATCACTTGTATTTTTAGTTCTGATTTGTACCTATGAAATCCATCTACGGGAGGATGACAGTGCAGAAGGTGGGCGAAGTAATCTCATGGCTGGAGGTAGGCACTATGTCATCTGTTTGGTCCAGGCAATTATATGGCGCATGTACCAGATGTGGTGGCACGGTCTGCTGGAGGCGGAGGCATGCTGGACTCGAAGAAAACAGGGATAGGGTGGGCTCACGGTGTTTAAAAGGACGACCGAGAGTGAGACGGCACCAGCGCTTCGCCCCCTTGCAGCCCTGTTGATGGTACCTCACTTTGTTATTTATGAGTTTGTTACTAATGTACTGCAGCTCCAGTTGGTTATTGATATTTTTTAAGAAGCAATAAAGCACTTGGGAAGGCATAGAATTTGCACACATACCTTCATGTTTGATGAAGGAAACAAGTGATGGATCTTGCGCCACCAACTCTTAAGGAAAACAACATTCAGGCTTGCAGCAACCTCCAGGAACGTTGCGCTAAAGGTGGACCAAACCTGCTTGGCGAACGATTAATGGAGTATCAGGTGGGCGATTGATTCCATCTCTGGGGTCCAATTTATCTATGTTAGAATAATATAGCGGGGTAAGAATTCATTCCGTATAATTCTCTTGGTAATATCCTTATATATATGTTAGCAGCCTCTTCCCATGCTCTTTTAAGAGGTCCAGGTTTATTTATTTTTTCCATAGTATGATGATCGTTGTGTCTTGATATAATTTAATGTTTGGGCCATTTTTAATTGTAAATAATGGTTGTCTACAATGAACAACCACATCTTAATGATGAAAGGTGCTTGGTGTTTTAATATGCAGTTTTTTATCTAATGAGCCATGGTTGTTCAAAACATGTGCAAGGCAATTAAGAATGAATGACGACTCAAAGTCTATGTGTTTGTACTTCATATCATGGTGATGACTCTTTCTCTAGAGTGTATTATTCTTATTATTTTAAACAGATTTATGGTACTGACATTGCAAGATGCAGAAAACATCTTTTAATATGCACTTTCCACATCTGAAATTTGTTTTTTAGAGAAAATAAACTAAGACAATACAAATATGTATTGGCAGTTCATATAGTTTTGAGTTAATGCAAGATGCAGAAAACATTAGTACATGAATATTTGTTGCATAGTTTGAGATGTTATTTAGTAAATTCATGTTGAAAAAGTTTATGTAATCATATTATTAATTAGCCCCATATTTGTTTTTTTTGCATTTATTAGCCCCACATCTATTTAAATCAAGTCTTGGTAAATCACATTAGTACGGTGCTCATTTCAATTTTACTTCTCTATTGACCTGATTTTCTATAATGTAAGTTACTCATCTTATGTTGTTCTTCTTGTAGATCACCAAGATAAATTGACGATGCCTGGTTCACACGGTTGGCGGAGATGTTCATTGCAAGGTTAAAATGGACTACAAGATAATTAGAGTCATTTTTAGGATCAATGTATCAAACATTATAGTTGATTGCAAGGTCAAGAATTGGGTTACTGATAAATTGTTTCACCTCTTGTAATCTTTCGATCATGTTCTTTGCAATGCAACATAATAAATTTAATATATGAGACCTTTTTCTTTATTATATTGTGACTCCTATGCACTATCGGCATTAATATAATAATTCTGGTTGAAAATAAATAAAATATCATTAAATGTTTGTGCTATCCAGTGAATCTCTTAATCGTCCTCACCAACGCATAAGAAGTGTTGTTGGGATCTAGCTCTATATGTTGCCATATAACAACGCTTCTACACACCATTTAACAACGCATTCATATATGTTGTTGTAGACCCTTGCAACGCCACCTACGGCAACGCATATTAATCCGTTGGTGTAGTCCTTAGCTACGAATATATAGACATACAACAACAGATCAATGCGTTGCTGAAGGGGGGGTTCCTGTTGTAGTGTCAAGACTCGAGGACTAGAATCACATCTAGCCCGCTCGAGGAATTCAAGATCACCGCAAGCATCTCCATCGTCTCGCCAAGATCACCTATCCTGCAGCCGAATCAAGTCCAACGCCTCGACGACCATCAGATCCATCGCCGACGGAAGAGAACCCGACGACTCAGAAGGAAAGAGCGAGGACTCTACTCGGGGATACCACTCGAAGAGTAGCGGCGCGTAACGGAAGACTCGCCCACCAGTCGACGACCCGCCGCCGCCCGGACTCTCACCACACGCCAAGACAGCAACTCCGAAACCCAGACCGGAGAATACTACGACCCAGATCGAAGGCCAGATGAATTCACCAACTTCATCCGGGGAGAATCACTCAGCGACGGGATAGAACTTGACCCAAGATTCCACAACCGAACTGAAGACCACTCGCAGATCTTCAAAATCTCAAGGAGAAGAAGGCACGCCGGCTCCAGCAAACTCACAGCTAAAGAGCAACTGGAAGGACCTTGCGCGATCCACTGTTTTGAAGACAGTCAGGGACATCTCAGAGCAAGCCACACCCTAGGAGATTGCCTCCTATTCACCGAATTCTCCAACAGCCTCAAGGAGGAGAAGCAGCGTGAAGCCAAACACACTCGAAGAAGCGCGCAGTCGCCCGGACCAAGTACAGAGGGGCAATACCCCACGTCCCATGGACGAATCTGCATGATCCAAGAAGGAAGAGCCTCAAAAGCAAAGGAAGATGCCTACACCTTGCAGGCCGAAGCAGCCTAAGGCCTAAAGATAACTGAAACCTACGAACTAAGCGGCGCTGAGACCAGCATCACCTTCTCACAGAGCGACCATCCGCCCGCAGTCCCAAGGCCTGGGCATGCACCCCTGGTCCTCGAAGCTCAGATCGGAGGATACGACATGGACAGAGTCTTCATGGACGGAGGCAACAGTCTAAACGTAATCTTCGCCAACACCCTACGCAAGATGCTAATCCCACGATAAGTTTGGAAAAAGTCAGACACCACAATATACGACATAGTTCCGAGCGAAGCAGCCACCTCCATCGGAACAATACAGCTTGATGTGATCTTCGGCATCAAGCGCAATTTCGCAAAGCAAGCGCTCGAGTTCGAAGTGCTCGACTGGCAGTCGCAGTATCACGCCATAGTCGGGCGACCAACGTTCACATAGTTCATGGAGGTTCCACACTACGCATATCTCAAGCTCAAGATGCCAGGACCCGCAGTAATCATCACAGTCAAGGGAAGCTTCACCAAATCGGACCAGTGCAATCGCGACTTCCACAAAGTCTCCAACACATTTGGAGCCCAACAGCAGCTCAAAGAAATAGCCATGGTGACGGACAAAAGATAATTTCCGCTGGCAAGCCGAAGCGAGACAAAAGAATGTGGCCGCGACTTCAGCATTGACAGCGACACAATCACACACCAAGTCCACCCAACAGACCCAGAGAAGATGGTTCGCGTATATGCCCACCTTCTAGAAGAGCAAGAAACCGCCCTCATAACCTTCCTTCGCGAAGAGTGGAAAATTTTCGCCTCGTGCCCAGCCGACATACCCGGGATACCACGAGAATTTGCAGAGCACGCGCTCCACATCAAGCCAAACACCAAACCAGTAAAACATGCACTGCAACGATTCTCAGAACCAAAGCGCAGAGCAATCGAAGAGGAAGTCAACCGACTACTCGACGCACAGTTCATCCGAGAGACAAAGAAAGCAACCTGGATAGCAAACCAAGTCCTAGTCCCTAAAAGGACACCGAGTGACGGGGATGTAACCCGGAAAATCCCATGGCCAGGGACCCTGTGTTAATCATGAGAGGCACAGGTTGGACGATAGCTCGTCGGATAATAGGAGGAGACGTTCCTACTCCATATTATTGCTTGGAGATGGCGATTACAGGAATGCCAAGGCAAGTGCGCACAAGGCTAGGGTTACCGATTGCGTATTGGTTGATCTTGACGTCTCCCCTCCTGGCCTTTATATATCCGGCCAGGTCTCGGGGAGTCCGTCTCAGATTATAGATAATATTTCCTAACCCTAAGCTTGTACCGTACGAAAGGTTTGCAACTTCCTTATGAGTCGCAGACTCCTACGTCGGTGCCACTAGTGGGCCAAGGCTGGGTCCTGGCGGCATCCTTGTGGGCCTTCTGTGTTCGGGTACACCGGGTAGGCTCATCCATAGGAGTCGTGGGGTCACCTCCTTGTCAGTAGCCCCCGAGTGCCTGGGGGACTCGAAGAGTTGCGCAGGGACTCGAGTCCATTCTTGCGTTGTTTCGATGTATGCACGGTTTAACCGCGGGTCGCTGGAAGTCTGGAACCATGACAAAACCTGTTTTGAGGGATTGCTAAGCTGAAAGGGCCCAAGGAGTCGACTGGTCGAGCCTTGGTGAATTGCACTAGTGGAAAAAACGGCAGTAGCCCAATCAAACTCATGTCCCTCGACATGATCTTGGAACACTGGTGTCGAGCAAAAGTCATGCCGCTGCAGGTCTTACAGTGATCAATTGCTGCCAGTAAAGTTCGTAGCCTAGGCGCGTCTGCCCGCCTTTTTCTATCATGCAAGCGCATGGAAAAGGTTGGGAGTGAAATCGCTCTGCGGCAAGTCCCAGCCCGACCGATCTGCGCAGCGGGGTCTTACCTACACGCTAAGCTTGCGTGGCATCTGGGCACAGTGTATCGTGTTACAGGAATATGTATTTTTATTGAGGCGCGGAGCCTAGTAGATAATGCACCCACTTGGAATAAACAATCAAGGGAGCTGTTTTAGCAGTCACTCGCGGATCTTGATCGAGTGCTCAGGCGAGGAGTATTTGCTCGGGAGGTCGTTGAGTGCTCGGGTACTCAGGGTTTTTGCGAGTGATTACTCGAGTATCGCTTTTTCTCTCGGGGTGAGGGAGCACCCGATATTCTGGAACCGCTCGATCTGGCGAGTGCAGGTCTGTTTATCTTCTCTCGTGGTGAGGGGGCACCCGAAGCTCTTCATGTGTGTGAGTAATCACTCGAGTACATCTTTCCTTTAGGTGAGGGAGCACCTGAAAGTCTCATGGGTGCGAGTAATCACTCGAGCACGTCTTTTCTTTTAGGCGAGGGAGCACCCAAAGCTCTCATGGGTGCGAGTAATCACTCGAGCACGTCTTTTCTTTTAGGTGAGGGAGCACCCGAAACTCTCATAGGTGGATACGCTCCCGATGGGAGTTAAATATATTTGAAAAATGTATTTGAGTTGGAGAAAATGGTGCTTGCAGACTGCATTTTTCTTTTTGCGCTGCCGTTTTAATTTACCTTTTATTGGTGAGGATAACGATCTCCTTGCTGGAAGACTATAAAAGATGCTCTGTCCGCGAACCGTCATGTCTTCCTGACCGGTCATAATGAGGGTCTTGGTGGCGTGCTGCAGCCGCCTGTTGAGTTACCGATGCATGTATTGAAAACGCGCGAGATTTGACGCGTCCAACGCACAGTGCTGCCCGTGTGAAGGCATCTTTGTCTTGGAATTCGAATCGCCCGGCATGCTTGGTCTTTGAATTAATTGCTGCCGTCGTCTGGGCTTCTGCGTGCCCTTGGGGTTGTGCTATAAATAGACTCCTTTTCTTCATCCAGTTGTAGCGTTCGTCCCCTGCCCCTCTTGCTCCTCTTCTTTATCTCCTCATGGGGCCAAGATGAAGTGTAGGTATGACTAGCCACGGCCGGGTTCGCCGTGGTCGCGGTGGTCGTGCTCCGCGCTTCTCGCGGTGGCCGTCATGGTGCACCGTCGACGCCTTCCTCTTCTTCCTCGGAGGAGGGTTTTTGGCGTTATGATTTCCTCCTACGCATCCGTGGCCGGAACACCGCTCGCATTCTGCTTCCTTCTGCATTTTCTGCCCTTGTTTCTGAGCATAGTCTTGATGGCTTGCTGCTTCTTCTTCAGGGGTGCACTCGATCTCCCTCTTATGTTAAGTTGGAGATTGATAGTTCCCGCTTAATTTTTCTTAGCTTTGGCTGGGAGTCATTTGCTCAACGCTTGAACTTGCGTGATGGTGATACCCTCTGTTGCCGCTTTGATGGCGAAGATACTCTTACCATCCGCGCTTTTGACCCGAGCGGTAATCGCATGGATCTGTACTGTCAGGAGACAAGCAGCGACGGTTCCGTCAGGTCGAGGAGTCCTATGCCTGCGTCTTCAACTGCTTCCTCCTTCGGCGACTCTTCGGGTGGTGATGTTGTGCCCTCCGGATCTGGAGAGGACCTCGACGTCAAGCCACCGATCAAGCGGGCGCGCCAGGCGACCTTGTAGAACTGAAGGCAGCGGCGTCATCTTCGCCGGCAGCTCGGGTGGAGCTGGAGAAGAAGCTAGTGGAGCAGGAGAAGAAGCTAGTGGAGCATCGTCTTCGGTGCTCCACAAATAAGTCGAGCTTCACCTTTTGTTATGTCATTGGCATCATGAGTTGGCTACTTCGACTCCTCATTTGTCTGTGATGAGGCTCGTTGTCTCAGTGCCAATTATCCCAGCATGGGCACATATGTAGAAGTCATAATTCCTTGGGTGATTGATGCTGTAGGCTTATCGACTATTTTTGTGTCTTTTGTAACTAGGTTATTTCTTCATGTAATGAGGATTGCCTTCGAGTAATCAGAGCTGCCTTCTATCCAATGTACTTCGAATCTTTTGTACTGAGGGTGACCTTCGGGTCCTTGTAATGTGAAGTGTGTTTGCCTCCTCGTAATGGAATCTGTCTTCGAGTCCTTTGCGATGTGATCTGTCTTTAAGTCTTTCGACGAGAGTTGTCTTCGAGTCCGTCAAGTTCTTGTACTATGGATTTTATCGGGTGCACGACAGCGCTCCCGATGGGAGTAGCCCCCGAGGCTACGTTCGAGTTGTAGAGTCGAACGTAGGCTGAGATTTGTTTCCTTCATCGTTCTTCTGTTAGCTGCCGTCTTTTATTGGGTGCGCGACAGCGCTCCCGATGGGAGTAGCCCCCGAGTCTTTAGGTGATCGTTGGCGATCAGGTGAAGACTTAAAGGATTGTCTGTGTCTTGTGCTCCATCCAGATTTCTCCAGAGTACTTAGTGTTCTATTTGTTTGTAGCCGTGTCTTCCCTTTGATTCCGAACGGTTTTCAGCGGCTGGTGCCTGTCAGCGGTTTTTACTTGGACCTTTATTTGTAAGTTACGAGCCGCGCGGGAGATTGTAGTTTTTGTCCGAGGGGGATGTGCTCGAGTCCCCGGGATTTTTGAGGTAAAGATCGCGTGAGCGGCGATAGCGTCTCTCGGGGGAGTTTGTACTCGAGCCCCCGAGTGCTTTGGTGAAAGATTGCGTGAGCGACGATAGCGTCTCTCGGGGGGAGTTTTGTACTCGAGCCCCTGAGTACTTTGGGTATAGATCTCGTGAGCGACGACATCGTCTCTCGGGGGGAGTTTTGTACTCGAGCCCCCCAGTGCTTTGGGTATAGATCGCGTGAGCGACGATAGTGTCTCTCAGGGGGAGTTTTGTACTCGAGCCCCCTAGTGCTTTGGGTATAGATTGCGTGAGCGACGATAGCGTCTCTCGGGGGGAGTTTTGTACTCGAGCCCCCGAGTGCTTTGGATAAAGATCGCGTGAGCGATGATAGTGTCTCTCGGGGGGAGTTTTGTACTCGAGCCCCCGAGTGCTTTGGATAAAGATCGCGTGAGCGACGATAGCGTCTCTCGGGGGGAGTTTTGTACTTGAGCCACCGAGTGCTTTGAGGTTGTAGTATTTGGGAAACATCATTTTATTGTGTCGAAGGGTTACATGAGCTGCCAGTTGAGCATGATTGGTGGATACTATGGGTAGAACAGGCGTAGGTTCGCCACGTTCCATGGATTTCCCATGTCCTCGTCAGTCTTCGGGTTCTTCAGTCTATAGGCACCTCCTCCTATGACTTCTGAGATTATGAACGGTCCTTCCCACTGGGGGGCAAGCTTGTGGGCTTTCTCTTGTATGAGCCGTAGGACAAGGTCGCATTTGTTGAAGGTTCTGGTGCGCAGGCGGCTGCTTTGGTAAGTGCACAAGTTGTCCTGGTACCCCTCTGACCTTGCTAGGGCTGTGTCTCTCGCTTTATCTGCTGTACCCGTACACCATGAATAAATGTGTGTACTGGGTTGCGTTATTTGGGGTAGTGCGCATGCTCCATAGTACCGCAGGGAGTTCTTCTACCCAGTTGCCCGTGGCCTGCTCGAGTGGTACAAGGAGTCGTTTTTTGTTTCCTCCGCATACTAGGCCATTTGCTTTTTCCACCTGGCCGTTGGACTGCGGGTGTGCGACTGATGCGTAGTTGATTTTGATGCCCAGTTCTTCGCAGAAGTTCTGGAATTCTGCCGCTGTGAAGTTCGTACCGTTTTTCGTGATGATGTTGTGTGGTACTCCGAACCTGAAGATTATTGATTTGATAAAGTTCACTGCCGTGAGGGCTGTGGAGCTGGTGATGGGCTCTGCCTCGATCCACTTGGTGAACTTGTCGACTGCTACTAGTAGGTGTGTTCTTTCTCCCTTTGATGATTTCTTGAGCGGGCCCACCATGTCGAGTCCCCAGGTGGAAAACGGCCATGATAGTGGTATGATCTTGAGTTCTGAGGCTGGATCGTCCGGTCTGCTGGCAAATTTTTGACAGGCGATGCAACCCCGCACGATGTCTTCTGCGTTTTTCATCGCAGTGGGCCAATAAAACCCTGCTCGGAATGCTTTGGACACGAGCACTCGACTACTCGCGTGGTGCCCGTAGGTACCCTTGTGGATTTCAATTAGTAGGGCTTTGCCGTCTTCCTCGTCGATGCACTTTTGGAGTATCTGGGTGATGCTACGCTTGTATAACTGTCTGTTGATCACTGTGAATGCCTTGGATCGACGACTAATGCGCCGAGCTTCTGAAACGTCTTGCGGTAGAGTGCCTTCGATTAAGAATCGGAGGAACGGTTTTGTCCACGCTGGTCCTTCGAGTGCTGTTGAATCTGTAGGTTCGACCGCTTGGCTGCTGTTGCCTTTGGATGGGCTCGCTGATGCCACCTGTGCTGGCTCAATGGTGTCGTCGTCTATAGCTGCCTCGGGTGCTGTTGTTTTTACCTTGATGGATCTCTGGCTTATGCTTTCGAGGAAAACGCTGGGTGGTACTGGTCCTCGAGTCGAGCCGATGTTTGCGAGTTCGTCGGCTTCTGTGTTGTTTGTTCTGGGGATATAATTGAGCTCGCAACCGTTGAAACTTCCTTCGAGCGTGTTGTAGAGCTTCTGATAGGCCGCCATGTTGTCGGCTACTGCATTGCAGTCTTTCATCTCCTGCTGAACGACGAGGTTGGAGTCTCCATAGATTACGAGGAGAGTGGCGCCGCATGTTTTGGCCATGCGCATGCCATAGAGCAGTGCCTCGTATTCGGCTTCGTTGTTGGAGGCGTGGATGAAGTTGATCTGGAGGACGTATTTGAGCTTCGTTCCTTTGGGGGAGACCAGAACTACTCCTGCTCCGGCTCCTTGCTGTCTTTTAGATCCATCGAAAAACATTGTCCATGAGTTCGATAGGTTCGGGGGGCCTGGTGTCTAGACCTCCGTCCACTCGACCAGAAAATCTGGGAGAACTTGGGCCTTGATTGCTGTTGGGTGCTTGAACTGTAGGCCCCGCGGGCTGAGCTCAATGTTCCACTCGGCGACTCGCCCAGTCGCTCCGGGGTTGTTGAGGATGTCCGCGAGTGGTGCGCTGCTCACGATTGTGATAGGGTGTTCGTCGGAGTAGTGCGACACCTTTCTTGAGGTCGTGATGATGGCCAGTAGTAGCTTCTGGTAGTGTGGATACCGCTGCTGGGATTTTTTCAAGAGCATGCTGAGGTAGTAGATCGGCCTTTGTATGCTCTGGACATTGCCTTCTTCTGTGCGCTCGACGACGAGTGATGTGCTTACCATGCTGTTGCGTGCTGCCACATAGAGGTACAACTTTTCTCGTTCTTTGGGTACCGCCAAGATTGGTGGGGTTGAGAGTGTCTTCTTCAGGTCCGCGAATGATTTGAGGGCTTCTTCGGTCCACTCGAATTTCTCCCCTTTTCTGAGCATCTGGTAGAATGGCAGTGTGCGCTCTCCCAATCTGCTGATGAAAGCTGCGGGTCTTCCGGTGAGCTGTTGTACGCCTGTGATGTCGGTTGGCTCCTGCATCCTGGAGATTGCTCGAACTTTCTCGGGGTTCGCTTCGATTTCTCGGGCGGAAACCATGTACCCGAGCAACTTCCCGGCAGGGACGCCGAATGCGCACTTCTTCGGGTTGAGCTTGATTCTGTACTTGTTGAGTGCTGCGAAGGTCTCGCGCAGGTCGTGGAGCAACGTGTTTGCACTGTAAGTTTTGATGACGATGTCGTCCACGTAGACTTGCACATTTCTTCCGATTTGCTCTTTCAAGCAGGCTTGCATCATCCGCTGGTACGTGGCACCGGCGTTCTTGAGTCCGAAGGGCATTGTCCTGTAGCAAATACGCCGTAAGGGGTGATGAATGATGTGTGCTCTTCGTCTTCTTCCTTCATTCTGATCTGATTGTATCCTGAGTAGGCGTCGAGGATCGATAGTAGATCGCATCCTGCTGTCTAGTTGATTATCTGATCGATTCTTGGCAGGGGAAAGTGATCCTTTGGGCAGTGTTTGTTGATTGGCCCGTAGTCGACGCACATTCGTAGAACGTCTGTGTCTTTCTTGGGGACCAGCACAGGGTTGGCGATCCAAGTGGCTTTCTTCGTCTCTCGGATGAATTGGGCGTCGAGTAATCCGTTGACTTCCTCCCCGATTGCTCTGCGCTTGGGTTCTGAGAATCTTCGTAGTGCTTGCTTCACTGGCTTGGTGTTTGGCTTGATGCGCAGCGCGTGTTCCCTGAACTCGCACGGTATTCCTGGCATGTCGGCTGGGTACCAGGCAAAGATTTCCCATTCTTCACGGAGGAAGGCAATGAGGGCCATTGCTTGCTCTTCCGTCGGAGGTGGGCGTACACGCGGACTGTTTTTTCTGGGTCCGTCGGGTGCACCTAGTGGGTGAACGTGTCGCTGTCGATCCTGAAGTCTTGTCCATACTCTTTTGACTCACTTCGGCTTGCTAGCGGAAAGATACTTTTGTCTGTCACCATGGCTATCTCCGTGAGTTCTTGCTCAGCTCGAAAGGTGTCGGAGACTTTGTGGAAACCGCGATCGCATTGGTCTAATTTGGTGAAGCTCCCATTGACTGTAATGACGCCCGCGGATCCTGGCATCTTGAGTTTGTGGTAGGCGTAGTGCGGAATCGCCATAAATTGCGCGAATGCTGGACGTCCCAATATGGCGTCGTACTGCGACTGCCAATCGAGTATCTCGAACTCGAGGGTGTGTCTTGCGAAATTAGTCTGTTGCCAAAGACAACTTCGAGCTCGATAATTCAAAGGGAGGTAACCGCTTCTCCTGGGACTACTCCGTATAGCACGGTGCTTGATTTTTTACATACTGATCGTGGGATCAGCATCTTGTGGAGGGTGCTGACAAAGATTATGTTCATGCTGCTGCCTCCGTCCATGAAGATTCTTTCCATGTCGTACCCTCCAATTTGAGCATCGAGTACCAGGGGCGCGTGCCTCGGCCTTGGGACTGCAAGTGGGTGATCACTCTGGGAGAACGTGATACTAGTTTCTGCGTCGTGTAGCTGATAGACTTTGACTGTGTTTAGGCTCTCGGCTGCTCTGGCTTGCAGGGTGTAGGCGTCCTGTTGGGCTTGCGATACCCTGCCTTCTTGGATCGTGCACACCTATCCTTGAGTCGGGTTGGAGCGTCTTTCGGGACTTGGAGTCGGCGACTGCTCGGTTCGTCGGGTGCATTTGGCTTCTCGCTGTTTTTCCTCCTTGAGGCTGTCGGCGAGTTCGTTGAACAGGTGGCAGTTTCCCAGGGTGTGGCCCGATCTGATGTCTCCTCGGTCGTCTTTGAAGCAGTGGATCGTGCAGGGTCCTTCTAGCTTCTCCCTGAAAGTGAGTTTGCTGGATCCGGCGTGCTGTTTCCTCCTTGAGATTCGGAAGAACAACGCGTGATCCGCCGGGTGTTCGTGGACTCGTGGACCGATTTCGATCCCCGCGCTCAGATTCTGGTTCTTGATAGGGTTGGAAAATTCGTCTGGTCTTCGATCCGAGTCGTAGTATTCGCCGTTCTGAGTCTCAGAGTCGCTGTCCTGGCGGGCGACAGCTGTCCGTGTGGCGGGTCGTCGAGTGGTCAGCGAGCGCGTAGATGTGTAGGGCGACTCGTCGAGTGGGGTCTCCTCGTAGAATCCTCGCACCTGTCTTCTAGGTCGTCGATTCCTTTGTCGTTGGCGGTGATCTTGAGGATCGCTGATCTCGCGCTCTGAGTCGGCGTCTTGTTGTGCGGCGGGTGCTTGGGTGGCAGCGGATCGTCGAGTGGTCGGCGGGTCCTCTGCTTCATGCGGTAGCTCGTCGACCGGGATCTCTGTGTAGAACCCTGGCACCTTTCTTTTGGGTCGTCGAGTTCTCCTTTGCTGGCGGTGGGCTCGGTTGCTGCCATAGTGTTGGTCCTGGCACAACTGCGGGCCGAGCGATCTCGCTGGGGCGGCAGAGATACTTGCCGTGATCTTGAATTCTTCTGATGGATTGCATCTGGTTCTTGCTCTTGAGTTGTAGCTTGCTGGAGACGGAACCACCGAGATCGTGATTCCAACCTGTGTAGTTCCCACAGACAGCGCCAATTGACGGGGATGTACCCCGGCAAATCGCATGGTCAGGGACCCTGGGTTAATCACGAGAGGCACAGGTTGGACGATAGCTCGTCGGCTAACAGGAGGAGACGTTCCTGCTCGATATTATTGCTTGGAGATGGCGATTACAGGAAGGCCAAGGCTAGTGCGCATAAGGCTAGGGTTCCAGATTGCGTATTGGTTGATCTTGACGTCTCCCCTCCTGGCCTTTATATATCTGGCCAGGTCTCGGCGAGTCCGTCTTAGATTACAGATAATATTTTCTAACCCTAAGCTTGTACCGTACGACAGGTTTGCACCTTCCTTATGTGTCGCTGACTTCTACGTCGGTGACACTAGTGGGCCAAGGCTGGGTCCTGGCGGCATCCTTGTGGGCCTTCTGTCTTCGGGTACACCGGGTAGGCTCATCCATAGGAGTCGTGGGGTCACCCCCTCGTCACCGAGGTACTGAGGATGTGCGTCGACTATGGGCCTATCAACAAGCACTGCCCAAAAGACCACTTCCCCCTGCCAAGAATCGATCAAATAATCGACTCCACAGCAGGATGCGACCTCCTCTCCTTCCTCGACGCATACTCAGGATACAATCAGATCAGGATGAAGGAAGAATACGAAGAGAACACCTCGTTCATCACCCCCTACGGAGTATTCTGCTACCAAAGAATGCCCTTTGGCCTAAAAAATGCGGGAGCCACATACCAGCGGATGATGCAAGCATGTTTGAGAGACCAGATTGGCAGGAACGTCCAGGTCTATGTAGACGACATTGTCATCAAAACCTACATCGCAAACACGCTACTCGACGACCTCCGCGAGACATTCGCGGCCCTCAACAAGTACAGGATCAAGCTCAACCCCAAAAATTGCGTGTTCGGCGTCCAAGCCGGAAAACTACTCGGATACATGGTCTCTGCCCGAGGAATCGAAGCAAACCCCGAAAAGGTTCAAGCAATCTCCAAGATGCAAAGGCCAACCAACATCATAGGAGTACAACATCTCACAGGAAATCTCGTAGCACTGAGCCGCTTCATCAGCAGGTTAGGCGAAAGGACCTTACCGTTCTACAAACTGCTGAGAAAAGGAGAAAAATTCGAGTGGATCGAGGAAGCCAACAATGCATTCGCAGACTTAAAGAAGACCCTCTCGACCCCACCAATCTTGGTGGTGCCGAAAGAAAGGGAAAAGTTGTATCTCTACATAGCAACACACATCAGTGTCGTGAGCACAGTGCTTGTCGTCGAGCGTGCAGAAGAAGGAAAAATCCAGAGCATCCAAAGACCAATCTACTACCTCAGCACGCTACTCACGAAGCCACAACAGCGGTACCCACACTACAAGAAGCTCCTGCTTGCCATTATCATGACCTCCAGGAAAGTATCGCACTACTTCGACGAACACTCCATCACAATCGTGAGCAGTGCACCACTCGCGGACATCCTCAAAAATCCCGGAGCAACCGGTCGAGTCGCTGAGTGGAACATGGAGCTTAGCCCACGAGACCTGCAGTTCAAACACCCGACAGAAATCAAAGCCCAAGTACTCCGAGATTTCCTAGTCGAGTGGGAAGAAGTCCAAATACCACGTCCCCAGACCTATCCAACTCATGGACGATGTATTTCGACGGATCTAAAAGACAGCAAGGAGCCGGAGCAGGCGTCGTCCTAGTCTCCCCCAAAGGAACAAAGCTCAAATACATCCTCTAGATCAACTTTAGCAACGCTTCCAACAACGAAGAAGAATATGAGGCACTAATTCACGGCATGCGCATGGCAAAAACTTGCGGTGCCACTCTCCTATCGATCTATGGCGACTCCAACCTCGTCGTCCAGTAGGCGATGAGAGATTTTAATGTTGTCGCAGACAATATGGCAGCCTACCAGAAGCTCTATAACGCGCTAGAGGGAGGATTCGATGGCTGTGAACTCAACTACATCCCCAGAGCAAATAATACAGAAGCCGACGAACTCGCAAACATCGGATCGACTTGAGGACCAATACCACCAGGAGTTTTCCTCGAGATCATCAATCAGAGATCGATAAAAGCAAAGCCAGCTGAACCCAAGGTAGTCGCAGAGGAAGAAGACAAAAATGAGCCAGCACAGGTGGCAGCAACGAGCGCAGCTGACGATACAAACAGTCAAGCAATCAAAGTCGAAGTACCAGCAGCACTCGAAGACCCGGCCTGGGCAAGACCCTTCCTTCGATTCCTAGTCGAAGGCACTCTACCACAAGACATTCCATAAGCCCGACACATCAGTCGATGATCTAAAGCATTCACAGTAATCAACAGAAAGCTCTACAAGCGCAACATTTCTCAGGTCCTCCAAAAGTGTATAGACGAAGAAGACGACAAAGCTCTACTACTCGAGATTCATCAAGGCACCTGCGGGCATCATGACAGAAGTCGAGCACTCATGGAAAAAGCCTTTCGGGCAGGATTCTACTGGCCGACTGCCATGAGAAATGCAGAGGATATCGTACGGCATTGCATCACCTGCCAACAATTCGCCAGCAGGCCACACGCCCCGGCATCGGAACTCAAAACAATACCGTTATCATAGCCATTCGCCACATGGGGACTCGACATGGTAGGCCCACTCAAGAAATCCTCAAAAGGAGGAAGAACACACCTACTGGTTGCAGTCGACAAGTTCACCAAGTGGATCGAAGCAGTACCAATCACCGGCTCAACAGCCCTCACGGCAGTCAACTTCATCAAATCAATCATATTCAGATTCGGAGTACCACACAACATCATCACAGACAATGGCACAAACTTCACAGCAGCAGAATTCCAAAACTTCTGCCACGAGATGGGCATCAAAATCAACTACGCATCAGTCGCACACTCGCAGTCCAACGGCCAAGTGGAGAAAGCCAACGGTCTAGTATGTGGAAGAATAAAAAAGCGACTCTTAGCACCACCAGAACAAGCCACATGAAACTGGATAGAGGAACTTCCCGCAGTACTATGGAGCCTGCGCACCACCCAAACAGCTCAACCCAGTATACACCCTTTTTCTTGGTATACAGGGCAGAAGGAGTACTGACGCATGACTTAAAATTCGGAGCACCCAGAATCTCAGGGTACGAAGAAGAAGAGGCAGAAGAAGCGCTGCAGAACGACAAAGACATAGCAGACGAAGCACGGGACACAGATATCACAAGATGAAGGATACCAGGACAAATTACGCACGTATCAAAGCAGTCGTCTGCGGACCAGAACGTTCAACAAAGCATACCTCATGTTACGATTGATAAAGGAAAAAGTGCACAAGCTTTTCCCACAATGGGAGGGGCCGTTCATCATCTCGGAAGTCATAGGAGGAGGAGCATACAGATTGAAGAATCCAAAGACCAATGAGGATGTGGGAAATCCATGGAACGTAGCGAACCTATGCCTGTTCTACCCATAGTCCTCTAGACATTATCAAGAAATCGGCAGCAACACCGATCGACAACCCATGTAAAATTCGAAGGAATAAAACAATGTTGCCCAAAGCATCTTACTCAAAAGCACTCGGGGGCTTGAGTCTAAACTCCCCCCGAGAGACGCTATCTCCGCTCACGCGACCTTTACTTAAAACCACTCGGGGGCTTGAGTCTAAACTCCCCCCGAGAGACACTATCTTCGCTCACGCGACCTTTACTTAAAATCACTCGGGGGCTTGAGTATAAACTCCCCCCGAGAGATGCTATCTTCACTCACGCGACCTTTACTTAAAAGCACTCGGGGGATCGAGTCTAAATTCCCCCCGAGAGACGCTATCTTCGCTCACGCGACCTTTACTTAAAAGAACTCGGGGGCTCGAGTCTAAACTCGCCCCGAGAGACGCTATCTTCGCTCACGCGACCTTTACTTAAAAGCACTCGGGGGCTCGAGTCTAAACTCCCCCCGAGAGACGCCATCTTCGCTCACGCGACCTTTACTTAAAAGCACTCGGGGGATCGAGTCTAAAATCCCCCCGAGAAACGCTATCCTCGCTAAATAACGCGACCATCTACAACCATCAAGAGGCCAGAACGCCAGAACGCAAGAATCCACCCAAAAACAAAAGCTCAGGCAAAGAAAGTTGCATCGAAAAGCGCACGGTTCTTTAGTCTTCACCCAATCGCAAGCGATCACCTAAAGACTCGGGGGATACTCCCATCGGGACCGCTGACGCGCACCCGATCCAAACTTGGAAAAATTCAAAAACAGCTACAAACCAGTGAGACAAAAATTCATAAAGCCTACGCTTGATTCTGCAAATCAAACGCAGCCTCGGGGGCTACTCCCATCGGGAGCGCTGGCGCGCACCCGAGAAGACAATTTCATTACAAAGGAGTCGAAGACAACTTCATTACAAGGGAGTCGAAGACATGTTCATTACAAAGGAGTCGAAGACAGTCATTACAAAGGAGTCGAAGACAGTCATTTCATTACAAAGAAGTCGAAACGACAGTTGCCGCAAAAAGAAGAACCCGTAGAACTACAAGATGGGCGACATTCAACTTATACATGTGTGCTCATGCTGAGATAATTGGCACTTTCGTGCCACAAACTGATGGGCATCACCACAGGTAGCAATCCAGCCCGTGAAGAAGAAGGTCGCCGTCCTCCAGTTCTACAAGGTGCCTCTCCTACTGACGCAACCGCTTGACGACCGGTTTGACGTCCAGTTCATCCTTAGAACTAGAAGATCAAACTCCATCGGCCGAAGAATCAACCGAAGACGAAGACACGGGAGAAGCAGGCGAACCACCACTCGAGCCATCGGAATCACCACTGCTTGTTTCCTCCCAGTATGGATCTAGAAAATTGCCACCGACATCAAATGCACAGATAATAACAGTATCTTCGCCGTCAAAACGACAACAAAGGCTATCTCCGTCGCGCAGATTCAACCGACGAGAAAACACCCTCCAGCCAGGTCCAAGGAAAATCAAGGATGAATTATCAACTTCCAGCTCCACCCAAGAAGAAGAACGAGCGCATCCGTGAAGAGGGAGCCAGAAGCCCCTCAAAATTACGCTCAGAAGCAATGGAGGCAAATGAGAATGGAAAAGGAATCCGGGCAGCATTCCGGCTAAGAACACGCAAAAGAAAATCATAGCGCCAAAAACCCTCTTCCATGGAGGAAGAAGAAGAAGGCACCGACGTGGTACCATGACGTCCGCCACGTGAAGAACGAGGCGTGCGGCCACCACGACCACGGCCTCGCCCAGTCACAACACCACCACGCTTGGGCGCCATATGAAAGAAGAAGCAGAAGAGAAAGATGCGAAGAATGGATGCCAAGGACAGGCAACCACAGGAAGTATTTATAGCACAATCCAAGGGAAAACCAGGAAAAACACGCAGAAGACCAGGCGGCTCCATCATTGCATCAAAGACCAAACGGGCCGGGGGTTACGAATTCCAAGGCAAGATGCCTTCACATGGTTAGCATTATTCATAGGACACGTCAAATCTCGCCTGTTTCCCATACAAGCCTTGGAAACCCAACAAGCAAAAGGTAGCATGACGTTCAAACCATCATTATGACGGAACAGAAGACGCGACGGATCAAAGAATTAAACATCATCATAGGTCATCAAACAACATGACAATGCATATCAACATGACATCTCAAGAGGGATGGATCAAGATAAAAGCAGAAAAAAGCCAAAGGATTCCAAAAGCAAGCTATTTTTTGATGTCAAAATTTTCTAATTCACAAAAATATCTTACTCCCATCGGGAGTACCTTTATTCGAGTTCGGGTGCTCCCTCACCCAGAAAGGAAAGACGTGCTCGAGTGATCACTCGCACCAGCAGAAAGGACGTACTCTCAGAGTTTGGGTGCTCCCTCAACCTAAAGTCAGTAAAGCACTCGAGTGACTACCCGCAAAAAGACTCATTAATTCAACAAATACGATCTACTCGCGCACTCGACGACATTCCGAGTGGGTGCTTTCTTATTTTCCTCGCCTGAGTTCATTACAAGCTCCGCGAGTGACTGCTAAAATAGTTCACTTGATTGTTTATTCCAAGTGGGTTCATCGCTAACCAGGCTCCGTGCCTCTACAAAAACAATTATGCCTGGGCTACGACACACTGTACCCAGATGCCACGCAAGCTTAGCGTGTAGGTAAGACCCCGCTGCGCAGAACGGCCTGGCCGGGACTTTCCGCAGAGCGATTTCACTCCCGACCTTTTCTATGCGCTCGCATGATAGAAAGAGCCGAGCGGACGCGCTCAGGCTGTGTGCATAGACTGGCAGCAATTGATCCTATAAGACCTGCAGTGGCATGCCTTTGCTTGACACCGGTCATTCCAAGTTCATGTCGAGGGACATGAGCTTGATTGGGCTACTGTGGTATTTGCCACTAGCGCAATTCACCAAGGCTCGACCAGTCGACTCCTTGGGCCCTTTTAGCTTAGCAATCCCTCGAAACAGATATTGTCATGGCTCAAAACTGCCAGCGACCCGCGGCGATGCCGCGCCTACAAACGATAAAGCATGGACGAATTCGAGTCCCTGCGCGACTCTTCGAGTCCCTCAGGCACTCGGGGGCTACTGACGAGGGGGTGAACCCACGAATCCTGCATGTAAGGCTACCTGGTGCGTATGAAGACAGAAGGCCCGCTGGGAAGCTACGACAAGCCCACGATTGGCCCAACCAGGCACCGACGTAGGAGTCCGCGACTAGTATGGAAGGCACAACTTTGCGTACAAGGCAAGACTAGAACTAGGAAACTATCTTTGTAACCTAGTACGGACTCCCCGAGACCTAGCCTAGTATATAAAGGTTGGGAGGGGAGACGTCCAGGACAATCCAGTACACATCTACTCATATAGCCTTGCGAGAACTCGCCTTGGCCTACACTGTAATCGCCCCCTCACGCAATAATATCGAGCAGGAAGTGCTTCTCCTGTTAGCCGATGAGTATCGTCCAACCTGTGCCTTCTCTATGACTAACCCAGGGTCCCAGACCATGGGATTTGCTGGGGTTGATCCCCGTGAGGTTGGGTATCCTCAAAAACTTGGAAAGTAGCAACATTGTGGTGTGTAGGAAGTCTCTTAATTCTATCCTCTTCCTCTTTTTCTCTAGCCCATCTTTCTTTAAGTTTAGCCATCATCCTAATATTTTCATCAATTTGCAATTGTATAACATTAATAGGAGTGGCCTTCCTCTCCTCAAGGGGAGAAGTTATAATTTTAAGCATCTCAATATCAAGGGCTAAGTCGTCTACCTTCAAAGAGATATTATCTAATTTGTCTAATATTTCCTCTACACTCTTGTTGAAGGATTTTTGAGTAGTGATAAATTCTTTAACCATGCTTTCTAATTCAGAGATGGAGGTCTTGTTGCTAGGATAAGTGTTGTTGTTCCCATAATTGGATGGAAACGGTCTAGGATTGCTAGAAAAATTACCCCTATAAGCATCATTATTGAAGTTGTTTCTAAAGATTAAGTTCACATCTACTTGTTCTTGAGCAACCAAAGAATTTAAAGGGACATCATGAGGATCAATAGGAGATTTCTTGGTAAGTAGAGACATAATCAAATCAACTTTTTTCATTTAGGGAGGAAATCTCCTCGACAAAGTTTACCTTCCTACCTGTTGGAGCTCGTTCGGTGTGCCAAGTGGAATAGTTGGTCATCATCTTATCTAGAAGTTTTGTGGCAGCACCAAGTGTTTTTGACATAGAGGTTCCTCCCGCGGCCGAATCTAATAGGTTCCGCGAGGTAAAGTTCAAGCCTGCATAAAAAGTCTAGATAACCATCCAAGTAGCCAAGCCATGCGTAGGGCATTTTTTAACAAGAGATTTCATCCGTTCCCAAGATTAGGCAACGTGTTCATTATCCAATTGCTTAAAATTCATAATGTTACTCCTCAATTGGATAATTTTAGCAGGTGGGTAGTACTTCACAATAAAAGGACCTTTCCCCTTATCCCAAGAATCTATGCTATTCCTAGGCAAGGATTGAAACCAAATTTTAGCTCCTTCACTCAAAGAGAAAGGAAAAATCTTAAGCTTAACAACATCATCTTGTACTTCTTTATAATTTTGCATATCACATAGCTCAACAACATTATTTAAGTGTAAAGCAGCATCATCTCCAGGACCAGAGAATTGATCTCTCATAACAAGGTTTAACAAAGCAGGTTTAATTTCACAAGAGGTAGCTGAAATGGCAGATGTAGCAATAGGAGTGCAGATAAAATCATTGTTGTTGTGACAAGTGAAGTCACACAACTTGGTGTTTTCAGTGGAACCCATAGTAGCAGCAAGTGGGACAGGCAATTATTTTGTGATTTTCGATAAAGGACACTAAGATAAAAACTGAAAGGTAAACTAACAAGACTAAAATGCAAAGGTAAAAGATTGTGTGAAACTCCCCTATCTTGTAGATTGGAGTCCCCGGAAACGGCGCCAGAAATTTTGTTGATGCGCGAGAGGTGATAACAACTTCTCGCCCTTCGTTGGTTACCCCAAGTGGAAGGTAAATTTCCCATGGCAAAGATACCAAGGTTTAGATTGTCTCCCGTAGGACTCCGATAACTACAAATAGGTGTCAACCTGCACACAAAACAAATAACTTTTCTCCCAACGAAGTTCAGCGAGGTTGTCAATCTCTCCAGCCTTGTTGTTTACAAAGGATCAAACGCAAGGGATAAAGGATAATAGTGACTGCAAATAAAAAGTAAAAGAAGGAAGTAAATTGAGCGTGTAAACAGTGATGAGAATATGGAACGGGGTCCCTTTATGTTCACCAGTGATGTCTCTCTCCCAAAAGACGATAAAACTTCTATGCGAGGTAAACAAATCAAAGCTGGGAAATTGACAGGATTAAAAACGCAACGCAATGCTAACTATGCTACAAAGAAAGGAAGAGGCTCAAAGGCATGGGCAGTACGCCAAAATAAGTAGACCGAAATCCAACTGCATCTAAAACTAATCATCCACCTTGAGATATCTATCCAGAACATCTCGCTGGTATTAAGTTGCGAGCCCCACCCAAAGTGTAAACCCAAAGCAACAGACAATTGCATTAAAAGAACTTTGCATAAAGTAAACAATCCTTGCAACCGCAGTTACAAGCACCATTGTTTTCCCCCTTGTGGCAACAAAACATCCCATAGACTCATGTTTCTATCACTCAAGCTAGTCATCAGGGGGCATGAACCGACAATCAAGCATAACGCTCCCTCTTGGAGTCAGTACCTACTACTTGGCCAAAGAAATAAATAGCAACGGAGAACATGCACGAATTACTCAAGAACAAAAATATAAAAGATAAGAACCAAATATATTACTCAATCACAATCTGAACATAGTCTCATAATCCATCAGATCCCGGCAAACTCAACATACCAACAAAAGAAAGAATTACATATGTGCGTTGGTCATATAGGGCAGCTCACAAGGTCTAATCCATGAAGAAAAAATAGGGGAGGAGAACATCACATAACTACTGGCCATGGACCCATGGTCGAAGGTAGACTACTCACGGATCATCCGGGAAGCGTCCATGGTGGAGGAGAAGCTCCCGAAGGTCAATCCTCCCTTGGGCAGGGTCCCGGGAAGAGGTCTATTGGTATTCCCGATCTTGGAAGCGCGGTGGCTGAGGAACAGAGGCGAGATCGCAAAAAGGGTTCTATCTTCCGAGGTTTCCCATGACGGAGAATATATAGGTGAAGGGGGGAAGCCACGGGGGCCACCATGGGTCTAGGCTTCCCCAACCCTAGGGCGCGCAGGGAGGGCGCCTGGGGACCTGGTGGGTCCCCTTTGGCCCCTTCTAGGTGATTCCTGAAGCTTCCAGTACGCTGATTTTTTATTGTATTTTTCCAGAATTTTTGGAGCATTTTTAATATTGGGGAAACCTGAAATTGAAAAACTACCGAAAACAGGAACTGGCACTGGGGTGCACTGAGTTAATAGGTTAGTCCAAATATGATCAAAAGTGTATGAAAGTGTAGCTAAAACATAGCCATATCACACAAAACATGCATGGAGCAAGAAGAAATTATAGATACGTTTGGGACGTATCATGTTCCAACGTAATTTGGGTAAGAATCGTAACCTGGATGACGTTGCCCCCAAAATGAAAAGTCCTCAGTTTTGTGTGCTCTACTGTTTTTCTTTAGTGACTTGATTGATTTGAGGACATCTAGTTGATGTAAATCTCTGTTGTAGTGGGCACCTGTAACAGCCCGGATTTCACAAAAATGATTTTTTTTGTTTTCAGTGTGAATTGTTTGATTGTTTGATTTTTTTGCGGTATTTGCATCCCTGATTTAACGATCGGTGATTATTTTCCCCTCTCTTATCTCATACTGGACGGAGACCGACGCTTGCCACCCTGACACTCGACCTTTGCGACACCGGGTTTCACCCGATCACCATCGCGAAAACCGGCACAAGACCAGCCGCAGCCAACGGAACGAAAACCCCGTTTAATAATTAAATGGGTTATTTTTATAGCGCGCCGGAAAGTGTTCTCGAAAAACGGTTCCAGCGCGAGCTGAGCGCCGCCGGCTCGACACGCTGATCACGCAGTTCAAAGTTTTACACGAATCGGAGGTCCTGCGGACCGTCGGCGGTCAGAAACGTAAACACCGCGCGCGAGAGAGAAAAACCGGGGATGTTTTTGCAAACTGCCAGCCATCTGGGCTATATAAAGACCACCACTCTCCCACCCCTTTCTAGGGTTTCCCTATCCAAAAAACTGCAGCCACACCCCCAGATCTGCCCCAATTTTCGCAATTTAGCCCTTTTTCATCCAAACCCTAGCCCCATCTGATATGGACCGTCAGATCCGGAGATCCGGCGCCCCTCGCCCTCCTCTGCCACCAACCAGGCCGCCCCAAGCCACCTCGTCGGCGTCTCACCGGAGAACCGCGCCGCTGCCGCGGCTCTAGCCAGTCGACCGTCTTCGTCGCCGCCTGTGGGCCGGCACGCCTGCAGGCCCAACGCCCCCATGCGGCCCACCTAACCTCGGCCCAGATCTGCTAGCCGCCAGCCGCCACTGTTTGGCCTAGGCCCAAGGTCCTTTTTTTCTTTTCCCTTTACTTCTCCAAATTTCTGCTAAGTCTTTTTTATATGTGTGCTGATGCCTGTTTGCATTGTAGTTTGCGAGTAAACCGTAGCCCGAATGACGTTGCGCCCAAAAGGAAAATTGTTTAGTTTTGTGTGTACTCTAGTTCATCTTTTTTGAGCATTTTGATTTGAGGCCATCTTGATGTTGTTAATCACTTTTGAAGTGGGCATCAGGCTGTTAACTGCTACTATTTTCTGTCAAGTGCTGCTGCTGTTATTTTATTGCAGGTTTGAATGATGATTGTAACACATCCATGAGGCCTATTGCATTGATTCTTGTTGCATACTGTTAAGCAACATGCCTACTTCCATTATATGTATTGCATTGTCATGTTTACATTTATGGTCATAGATATGTTTATCCCCAAAGTTGCTATGCCACTGTTTTTTACAGCCACCTCTGTAACTTTCCGATGCCATGTTGCATGCTTAATATATTTTGATCTGTGATGCCTATGACCTTGATTATTGTTTGTACCTGATCATCATCATTCCTACTCCATGCTCATATATTGCTATGTCATGTTGCTGCACTTTTGCATATAGTTTTGCTCCTGTTTATACAGAATAAAAATAATAGTTTCTGCCCTATTTTTCCTGATTTTTCACTAAGTCCTTGACTAGTAATGTTTTATAGCTTTTTGTGTTGCATGTAACTAGTGAACTATGATGCATATTTGCATGATTACTTTTGCCATGCCTTCCCTTCCATGTATACTTTAGTTGCATATCATTTGTGAGCATGTTTGCATTCATTATCCTGTTTATGCATTGCTCTAAAGTGTGCTTCCTGATATTGGCAGATTGTGTTCCTTACTTACTTTGCTTGTATCTTTTTAAGCGTAACTCCGTTTGGGGTGTTATTTATATGTAACTTGATTAGTTTTTCGTGTACTTTGTGTATATGCTATTGTTTGCTGTTGTTAACCCACTTAAAATATGGTTTAGGACAGAAAAATACCAAATTCTTTAAATTGTCATGGGGTACTTAGTGGATGCCATGTTTAGGATTGTGCCTCACTTAAATTGACTAGCATAGATAGTTTATTTTATGCTTCACCTCTTTCCATGCTTGAGTGAGATGCCATGTTAACAACCTTGCTCATCTTGTGTAGCTAAACAACTTGAACCCTTGTAAACGTGCGGTATCGTCGTGTGTGACGAGTACTCCACTTAACCTGTTAGTAACCGCTCTCGACGGTAGGTGCGATGTCTCATGTTGCCTTCTTGTTGATGCTTGCTCGTGTTTGCTTCGTAGTAATAGATGCTTGCTTGTTGATTGCTTTCCAGTGTTTACCGTCTTGTGTGCTTCCGCGGGTACCTTCGGAGACGATGCGAGCTTGCGATCAACTACACCTTCGGAACCCGACTTATCAACATGAAAGGACTATACATTACTTATGATACATTCTATTTCAACCAACGGTTTGCATGATAATCTTGGTTAGGTTCGATGTTTGATCCTACCACATGTTTACAGCTTCTTTCAAACCGATACAGCCATGTCCCTTCCCAGCAAACCTTGTACTGCTATGTTACTATTGCTCATTGCTCAGCCCATGCTTAGTATGCATGCTTAGTATGCTACGATGTTACCCTGTTACTCCTTGGTTTGGGCTATCACATTATTATATTGTTGTTGATGATATGATTATTATAATGTTGACTATACTCGACGAAGGATGGAAGGTCTAGGCTATCCCGCCCCGACGCTTTGTTCCATTCGAGTCACCTAGGCCCCGAGTTCCGGGTATTGGTTTTAAGAATGAGCGTGCCTAACCGCGTGTGGAATATTATGGGTCCCCTCTTCTTAACTACCTAGCTTCAAACATTTATAGAGGTGTCCCAAGCTGATTTACCATTTGAAACCATGCATATATGTCTGTCGGTCGCTCCTAGCAGACATCCTTTAAACCAACCAGGGCCAGCGGGGACTTTGTTTCCTTGTTGGTCCAACCTGTTCAGATGAGGACCCGGACTGATGTGAGAATTACCGACAATCCAAACCTGTGACAGACGGTAGAGACCAGATCGAGAGAGCGGCCGGCTCCTGAGCTGGATGTCGACTCACCGGGGGCCACCCGAATTTGTTCGTTGTTAGCTAGAGGGACCTGTCGTTTCGGATCTCCTGTAACTAAATCATAAAATGGTTGCATGTGATGGGTAGCAACTGACAGAGATGGGCGTGTGTGCGGAGCCTTGTAATGGGCAGTTGGTACACCCCTGCAGGGTTAAATTTTTTTGAGAAGCCGTGTCCACGGTTATGGACGACTTGAGACCTACTCCTTGTTCATAGACAACAACAACTAAGATAATCTTAATATAACTTGATCAATGTGTGTGTGCCTTGACTGCTTCTTCTTCGTCGGGATGCGAAGAGGAGGACAAGGTTAGGATAGGTGTTATGCTTGCGTAAGTAGTTGATAGAAAGACTTGTTGGAGGCGATTCCTCATCGAATGCTTGGCTTCTTATCTTACTCTCTAGATCGTTAGCCACTTCATAAATGCTAGTGCGGCAACAACCTCACCAGTTACCCGATCCTTACCATAAACTACTAGTTGTCCTAGAATGACGAGTGATGAAGTCCTTGGTGGGTCAGTTGACCACTACAGTTGGATGCTGAGTACTTCTGTACTCATGATACTACCCCCAAACTCTTTTCAGGGTTCTCGATGGACAACAGGTATGGTGATCGATGTTTCACGGAGACTCGACGACGACTAGTTAGGCGGATCCCGGCGGAGGGCCTGGACCCGTGTGGTTATGGGATCGATGTTTTTTTCTTTGCCAGTAGGCATTTGATTGTAGTCTATACCTAGACATGTATCTTCCGCTGTTGTATTGTATTCAGGCAGTTGTATGCCGATTGTATGGGATCTTGTATCCTTGTAGCTGTAATGTTGTGATATCATGTTGGAAATCCGGTTCATGTGACATTGTCATATGTCGCGGTGGGACCGATATGTGCTTCGTCCCCGGATCTGGATGGAAACATCTAGATCTGGATCAGTACCGCATATCGGGCCTTACAACACCACATTATTTACTGCTGTTGCTGTTATTTTATTCAAAGTTTGATTGATTATTGTGTCACATACATGAGGACTGTGCTATTGATTCTTTCTTGTATGTGTCGAGGATCATGTGAACTCCAGTTATATGCATTCCCTTGTCATGTTTTCCTGCTATATCTATTTTATTTCTTGCTCCAAAGTGGTGACCCTGATAACATGTGCTACTGTTGCTTGCTAATAAAAATAATAAAATATGCTTAGGGCAAAACAGTACCAAATGATATAATTAACGTGGGGTAAATAATGATATGCATGTTTAGGATTTCACCCCACGTAAATTGACTAGCATAGGTAGTTTACTTCATGCTTCATCTTTTTCCATGCTTGTGTGAGATGCCATGTTAACAACTTCTACTCATGTTGTGTGGCTAAACAATTTGAACCATTGCTAAACGTGAAGTATCGTCGTGTGAGATCGATACTTCACTTAACCTGTTAGTAATTGCTCTCGACGGTAGATCCGTATCGTATTGTGTTGTCTTGTGTTGCCTTCTTGTTTTTTCTTTCTCGTGATTGCTTCGTAGTAATAGATGCATCTCCGTTGATTGCCTTTCCAGTGTTTACTTCTTGTGTGCTCCCACGGGTATTCTCGGAGACGATGCGAGCTTGCGATCGACTACACCTTCGGTGCCGACATCTCAACAGGTAAGGGGGAGCATATATCATGCTTATAAATTTCAGCTCACTTGTGCCTAGGTATAGGATAGAACGATTGCTTGATCCTACCACCTCATACTTATGCCTCTCAAATAAACCTAAACAGCCATGTCCCCCACATCCCAGCAAACTTTTGTTTGGACATGTACCATGCTTGCATAACCACTTCTTAGTATGCATTCTTAGGATGCCACTTATGTTATCCTTTTACTCCTTGGATTGGGCTATCACACTACTATATTGTTGTGGATGATGTGATTATTATAATCTTGACTATACTCGACGAAGGATGGAAGGTCTAGGCTATCCCGCCCCAATGCTTTGTTACATTCGAGTCACCTACGACCCGAGTTCGGGGTATTTTGTCTCTTGACGAGCGTGTCTAACCGCCTGTGGGATTCTATGGGGTCCCCTCTTCTTACCTACCTACCTTCAAACATTTCTAGTGGTGGCCCGAGTTGGTTTTCCATTTGCATCGTAGTAGGAGAGGCGGGCAGAGGCCCGCAGGTTCTCAGAATAGGTTCACGCGGGCCAGTGGGGTGGAATTATCCGTTGGTCCAAACCTTTGCGGAGTTTGTGGATGGCTAAGCTGGGACTCATTTCTATCCATCACCGGGCTGATGCGAGACGGTGGAGTCCGATCCAGAGCTCGGCCGACTCTCGTATCGGCTGTCGACTTTACCGGGGGCAGCCCGGATTTGTTCGTTGTTAGTTAGAGGGACTATGATGTCCGGATCATCGGAACAACTCTTCAATGAGTGTCTTTAACGGGCCTGACTGAGAGAACCGGCTTACATGCGGAGCTTATAATGGGCAGTTAGTATACCGCTGTAGGGTTAAATCTTTTCGAGAAGCCGTGTCCACGGTTATGGATGACTTGAGACCTACTCCTTGTTCATTGAGACAACTGAGATAATCTTAATAACTTGATCAATGTGTGTGTGCCTTGTTTGCTTCTTCTTCGTCGGGATGCAAAGGGGAGGACAAGGATAGGATATGTGTTATGCTTCCGTAAGTAGCTGATAGCAAGACTTGTTGGAGGCGATTCCTCATCGAATGCCTGGCTTCTCATCTTACTATAAATAGATCGTTAGCCACCTCATATATTTCTAGTGCGGCTGCAACCTCAACCACTACCCCCATCTTACTGTGAGAACTTAATTACAAGACTTGTTGATATAGCTCACCCCTTTCTTCTCTCTCTTATGCATGTTATGCAAATGATCTTGGACTACAGAGGAGCTCGACGACCCTTCTTCTGGACGCCTTTGCGGAGACTCGACGATGACTAGTTAGGCGGATCACGGCGAAGAGCCTGGACCCGTGTGGACATGGGAACGGTGTGTTTTACCTTTGCCACTAGGCATTTGATTGTAGTCTGTACTCAGACATGTATCTTCCGCTGATGTATTGTATTAAGGTAGTTGTATGACGATTGTATGAGATGTTGTATCCTTGTAGCTGTAATGTTGTGATATCATGTTGAAATCCAAGACATATGGCTTCGTCATATGTCGCGGTGGGTCCGATATGTGCTTCGTCCTCGGGTCTGGACGGAAACTTCCAGATCTGAAACAGTACCGCATATCGTGTCTTACAGCGTCGGGGGATAAATATAGGCCAAAGGGGAGAATGAGCAGGCCCCACCTCGCCGAGGCGGTGCGGGTGCCCCCCTGTCCGCACCGAGAGGCTGCCTGGAGGGTGTGGGCCTCCCCCAAAGCTCCTCCTTCGGCTGGAGGACTCTTCCGATGAATAAGAATTTTGAGAATTTTCTGAGCAACTTCATTTTTGGACCTTTTCTGCATTGCAAAGACAAAACAGATAGAAACTGACATAGGGATCTATTAGTAGGTTAGTCCAATAAATGATTCAAAAGCATGATGAAAAGATGTAGCAATGACACAAAATGAGCATTGAACAAGCAGAAATTATAGATACGTTTGAGTTGTATCAGCATCCCCAAGCTTAATTCCTGCTCTTCCTCGAGTAGGTAAATGATAACAAGATAATTTTTGGTGTGACAAGCTACTTAGGAGTAAAGGCAATCAATCTAATGTAATGAAGATACATAAGTCAAAGACAAAGTGATATAAAGAAATAGTCTATAGTTGATATTAAATCAAGCAATGAAAGAACATAAACTTCACACTATCGGTGAATCAAATGTCTCCAGTCGGAGTTACCGTGCCAAGAGTGGGGTAGTTTTAGAGCATAAAAATAGTGAATAGTTGTTGAGAACTCAATCTACTAAACTTCACACTTAGTCTCCATCATAATCTTATTTTGACTCGTCCCTAGACCACTAGCAGGGTACAAGTTAATTCGATCCTCTCCCTTTCGACTTTGAGAACTAATGCAATGGATGAGCGTGAGCAAGATACGTTGGCACTTAGGATGAAAAAATAGAATAATGAGGGGGATAGGAAGCCAAAAAGTGAGAAACACTCACACCAATGAGGACAATCATAGGCGACAGAAAGCCAAATGATAGATATGGTGTGAGGAGTAGGGATTGCCATGCAACATGCGGATGCACAAAGAGCTATAAGTGTATGAAAACCCTGCAATGGAACTAGTGCGGGTGCATACAACTTGCTTGCTCATGAAGACCTATATATATTTTGAACGGGCTCATCCTTGGAATATGCAAGCCAAGTTCTATAGTGTAAGGACCCCCACCTAGTTATTCATGAATGATATGTAAACTCTCTATGAAGTACGGGTGCTACTTTGAAGCACAAGTGTGGAATAAAGGATAGTAGTGATGGCCCCTCTCTATTTTTTATTCTTTTTAATATTTTTCACCTTTTTTGTATTTTTTAGATTTTGGGTGGCCCCCATGGCTATTTATTCTCTCTTTTTTTCGTCCTCTTTGTGACTTTTTTTTGTATTTCGTTCACTTTGAGATTTTTATCCCTTTCCTCCCTGTAGGGGCAACACTCCATAAGAACATCAACACACTTTTATTTACATACAAATCTGAATAAAAAAGTAATGACTCTATATGAATGCCTCTACCAGTGTAGCAGTATGTGCAAAGATCAAGCGCAACATGCAGCAAAAATATGAATAGCGGGCAAAGCCTAACTACATGCAGGTGATGACCCTCAACTGTAGGGGATCGATTGTAGAGTTTTAGATAAATAAGAGTGTCGAATCCAACGAGGAACAGAAGGTATTGGTAAGTGACTTTGGCAAAGAAATAACTGGAAGCACTGAAAGATAACTTTTTAGGGGTTTTCGGTATAAGCAACAAGAAGGTAAAAGCAATCAAAGTGAAAGGCACTCAGGAGTAACAAGTGGCCCAATCCTTTTGAGCAAAGGATAGGCCTAGAAACTAAACTTATAAAGGCTAGAGTGTTCTTGAGGACACGTGGGAGAGATAGTCACGTGCTTTCGCCATATTCCGTATCGGTACTATGTGATGTGTTGATAAGTGTTGAGTGGGTGGATCTATTCTAGTGCATCTTCTAGACTAAGATAAGTGCACTCTTATGATTAAACACCTTGCAAGCATCCGCAAATACAAGGTAGTAATTAAGGCAAAAGCATAACCATAGCAACACGATCAATGATCCATTGTTCCCTTGTGCAAAAGCGTGCAAACTAGGGTTCAGGTTTCTGTCACTCCGGCAACCCACCGTAAGCATTCTTTATACACAATGAATTCCCCTAGTTCCTTAATAAGGAGAAGTGTTGAGTGTTCGACTCACACAACACCACTAGGAAAATAATAACACAATTGAAATATCAAACAACACATATTACTTCAACATCATATGAGTACTAACAACTAGAGTTCTCCCATGTCCCCAAGAACTAAAGTAACTACTCACAAGACATAAAAGAGATCATGATCAGTGGTGATAAATAGATGATAAACAATCTGGACACAATGTTATTTCTCCAACAAAACTCGATAGCATTCACCACAAAGTCCTAATCAACACCGATAGAGTAGAGGGGATAGATAGTACAGATTACAACACAAGTTGCAATTTTGAGATGAGATAGGATGGTGGTGGATATGGTGCTCATGTTGGGGATTATGTTGATGATGATCTCGATGATGCCCATGACGATGGTGATGACGACGGTGATGATCTCCCCTTCCGGGAGGTGTTCTCCCCGGTGGAATCTCCCCGCCATAGATGTCTTTTCTTCTCTATAGGTTTCCGCCATAGAGCGGCGACGGAACTCGCGAAACTCCTCCTCTTTTAGGGTTTTCGGACGACGAGGGATAAATAGGCCAGGGGGGGAGCCTAGGTGGCCCCAGGGGTCTAGGCGGCCACCCGACTCGGCTAGGGGGGGGCCTGGGCTCCTGGTGGCCCCCCTCTGGTCTCTGTTTTGCGTGTCCCCTTCATTCTTCTGGAAAATGGCCTTCGTCGGTTTTCAGGTAATTTGGAGGTCTTCTGATTCAGCAACTCTGCATCTACTTTTCACCGCTAAATCCTTCGTCTGTTTCTTCGGCAACGGAAAGTTGCAAACTGTGTAAAACAAGCCAAAACAACATAAGAATAGCATCATAACATGAAACATATCAATGAATAGGGGTGAATTACAATATAAAATAGTGATGCATTTTGGACGTATCAACTCCCTCGATCTTAGAACTCGCTTGTGCCCAAGAGAATACTGAGCTCGGTAAACCTGTCCACAAGTTTAGAGAGTGAAGTGTCGATAAGTAGAATACGGACAAGAAGCATCATGATTTCTTCACCAAACTTAAGAATCCTCAACAGCAACCTCATCTCATAAGGCCCTTATGAGAAATTAATAACTATTATAACCAAAAGTAGGGCTGAGAAAACTCATCAAATTATGGCAAACATATCCTTGGTCAAAGGACAACTAATAACTTTTACTTTTGCTCTTTCACTTTATAATGAAAAAATTTGAAGATTTTGAAAGAACATGTTATTAGTCATGAAGTGCAAATACTAACACAAAGGAAGATGTTCGCTCGGCATAAGCTTTCGCAAATAACTTACTTATGAAAAGATAATGTCAACAATGATGTGGCATGGAAAAACTTAATGCAACATTATATGAATGAATCCTCATCGACATCAAGTGTCTGTTCTCTTTGGGAAAAGAAGGAAGTGGGAAGAACTGACTCAACATAAAATTAAAAGACATGCCTTGTTATAGGCAAGCAGGGAAAACTCATGTGGTATCCTTAAATCAAACAAAATGAAAACAAATTTGTTAGGTGCATAGTTATTCAACGAATGCTAATAGATAGCTTAATTACTTCTCAAGATGGACAAGTTTCGAGGCACAACTCCTAAGTGGGGACGATCACATCCCCTTAATCTCCTTTGTTTATCACTGCCAAAGTTTCTGATTTCTCATAGACCAAGCGTGAAGGAGGGTTTGTTTGTTGTATCATCTTACGAGCTGGGCGACTCATGCTAGTTCCTCCTCGTATTATGGGTTTGCAGATTAGACATGCAATCCCAGGGTAAAACTTGTCCAACTTAAGAAGATCATGAATTACCTACTACTTCTTCATGAGCTAAACAAGAGGCACAAAGCAGAAGATTTTGAACATTTAAGGATAACACATAAATTCTATACTTTTAGGAGTGGTAGGGGAATACCATGAATAGGAAGGTATGGTGGACTCATATGGGAGATATTGGTTTCAGGGTATGGATGCACAAGCAGAAATCTTCTAGGCAAAGAGTTTGGCTAGGAAAAGGCTTTGAGAGAACAGACAAGTGATGCTAACTTAGATGCAAAACATATAAAGCATAAACATTAAGGTAAGCATAACACATCAAGTTGTCTTCCTTCTCAACATAACACTTCAAGCATAATAACATAAAGGTTTTGGCTATGTCTCTACTTGAGAAAACATGCATGTTGTCATGACCAAAGCTATGTTTGCCAAAATTAAATAAAGTTTTCAAAGCCATACCTGATATAAAGTCAATACTCCCCATAAGAATCATCATATAAGGTTGATTGCGTGAAGAGAATACCGAGTGCAGCGAAGGAACCAATAGAATTCTCATTAATATTCCATCATAAACGACTCCACACTCACGGATACAAGACTCTCCACAGAGGAGTGATAGAACTCAATGCAAGCACATTTTTTATAAGATAACTTCCCTAGACATGATACGAATCTACTTGACTCTAAAAGACTAAGATAAAGATAAAGATACCGGGCACTCCCCCAAGCTTGGAACAAGCTAAGGGGATGCCATTACCCGAGGAGATTTCACTCCTCATTCCGGTTGTTGTTGATCACATAGTCCTTGACAAAGCGCTTCCATGGAAGAGGTTCTCCCATCTCATAAGAGGCTTCAGTCTCCAAGATCCTGCTTTCAGCACCTAAACCCATGCGCATAAGCTTTAGTTCATACTCACTGTTCTGGTTGTGCAGATCATAAATCTGCCCTTGGATCTCATCAATTCTTTCTTCTACTGCAGTGATGCTTGACCACATCCCCCTCATCTCCTTCTTGTAGAACGTTTCAGCTCGTTGATGAGGTTGAAGTTGGCTTCAACACCGCGCTCGACCATCTTCTTGTAATTGAAGACTTCTTGCTCCACTTCTTCCAGCCTGGCCTCGATGCTCCCCCCTTGACGGTTCCTTTAGATCTTCTTGGTGGAGAACACCATCCTCCAACCGAACGGTTTGAGGGTGCTTCTTCATCTCAGCGAGGTAAGGGTTGATGACGTTGACGACGAACTTGTCCTTGGGGGTACTTGGGGAAACAATGGAACCTATGTCTAGATGAAAGTTTTCCTGGAAGAAACAACGCAAAAAGAAAACACATGAAATCGCGAGATACGGTGCCGAAACTATCCGGGAAAATATTACAAAAATTTCTGCAACGAAAGGAAGGTAACGAGCCAAAGTGGGGCGCCTGGGCTCCCCGGAGCTCCTCTCCGGCTCCAATCAGGCTCTGAATTTTCCTATTGTTGAAAAAACTTGTAATATGGAACTTTTATGGCGGTTCGCGATGTTTCCTTACTGTAATACATACCTTTTCTTATTTTGTTCCTGCTGGTGTCTGAAATGAGGCTGAAACATATTCGTCATGAGTTGTTGTGTGTATCAAATTTACATCAACATTGACAGGGTCTCCTGCCATGTAATGCTTGAGTCTTTTCCCATTCACAACTTGAGGTTTGGTGCCATCAAAATTGTTAATCTTGATCGCACCGGAGCGATAGACTTCCTCGATATGAAATGGCCCTTCCCATCTAGAGAGTAATTTACCTGGAGAAAACTTGAAACGAGATCTAAACAACAAAAATTTATCACCAACATTAAATTCACGTTTCAGAATCCTTCTATCATGCCACTTCTTTACCTTTTCCTTGAACATTTTAGCACTCTCGTAAGCTTCACTTCTCCACTCGTCTGGAGAAGTCAAGTTCATGAGACGCTTTTCACCGGCTAACTTTGGGTCAGCATTAAGCTCTCTAACAGCCCAGAAAGCTTTGTGTTCTAAATCTAATGGCTAATGGCAAGCCTTGCCATAGACCATCTTATAGGGAGACATGCCCATGGGGTTTTTGTAAGCAGTTCTATACGCCCACAAAGCATCTCGTAACTTCTTCGACCGGTCCTTCCTAGAACTGTTAACTGTCTTTTGCAAGATCAACTTGATCTCTCTATTGGTGAGCTCAACTTTCCCACTAGTTTGAGGATGGTACGGTGAAGCAATTCTATGATTGACATCGTACTTGGCTAGAGCTTTTCTAAAATCCCCATGCGTAAAGTGTGATCCTCCATCAGTCATAAGATACCTTGGTACACCAAACCTAGGAAAAATTATATCTTTGAGCATTTTCCAAGATGTCTTGTGATCAACACTCTCAGTGGGGATTGCTTCAACCCACTTGGTTACATAATCAACAACTACTAAAATGTGAGTTTACTTGTGAGAGGGAGGAAAAGGACCGTGAAAATCAAAACCCCGACAATCAAAAGGCTCAATTACTAGAGAGTAATTCATAGGCATCTCATTCCTCATACTAATATTACCAACTCTCTGACACTTATCACAAGATAAAACATAATTTATAGCATCTGTAAAGAGAGTAGGCCAATGAAAACCTGATTGGAGAACCTTATATGCGGTCCTCTCACCGGCATGATGTCCTCCATAAGGACTATCTTGAGATTGCTTGATAATGTCCTTCTGCTCGTGTTCCGGTATGCATCTTCTCATGATCCCGTCCGGACCTACTTTTAAAAGATGAGGGTCATCCCAAAAGTAATGCCTCAAATCATGAAATAACTTCTTCCTTTGATGAAATGTTAGACCTGGAGGCAAATACTTTGAAACAATAAAATTAGCATAATCTACAAACCAAGGATCGGACAGAGATTGTACTTTTACAACGGCAAGTTGTTCGTCTGGAAAACTGTCGTTGACTGGAATGGGATCATGCGGTATATCTCCCATCCTTGAAAGATTATCCGCCACGGATTGTCTGGTCCTTTCCTATCAACAATCTGTAAATCAAATTCTTGAAGAAGGAGTACCCACCTGATGAGTCTTGGTTTGGCATCCTTATTCCCCATAAGGTACTTAAGGGCAACATGGTCAGTATGAATAATGACGTTTGAATCAACAATATAAGGTCTAAACTTATCACAAACAAATACTACCGTTAAGAAATCCTTCTCAGTAGTAGCATAATTCTTTTGAGAACTATCAAGGGTTTTTCTAGCATAATGTATAACATTCAATTTCTTATCAACCCTTTGTCCTAAAACAGCTCCGATAGCAAAATCACTAGCATCACACATAATTTCCAAGGGCAATTTCCAATCAGGTTGTTGTACTATAGGAGCGGTTATTAAATCTTTCTTAAGAACTTCGAAGGATTCCTTACAATCTTCATCAAATACAAAAGGAACATCCTTCTGGAGAAGATTAGTGAGGGGTCTCAAAGTCTTAGAAAAGTCTTTAATAAATCTTCTATAGAAACCAGCATGACCGAGAAAACTATGAATACCTTTGATGTCCCTTGGATAGGGCATCCTTTCGATAGCTTCAATCTTCGCCTTCTCCACTTCAATTCCCCTCTCGGAATTTTTGTGACCAAGAAGGATCCCTTTGTTACCCATGAAGTGGCACTTTTCCCAGTTTAGAACTAAATTTGTGTCCTCGCATCTCTGCAAAACTTTATTAAGATTGTACAGACAGTGTTCAAAGGAAGTTCCATAGACGGAGAAATCGTCCATGAAGACTTCCACAATATCCTCACAGAAACGATGAAAAATAGCAGACATACATCTCTGAAAGGTAGCAGGTGCATTGCTTAAACCAAAAGGCGTACGCCTATAAGAATAAGTACCGTAAGGACACGTGAAAGTGGTCTTCTCTTGATCGGCAGTGTTAACATGAATTTGAGAGAAGCCAGAGTACCCGTCAAGATAGCAAAAGTGGGTGTTTTTGGACAAACTCTCAAGCCTCTGATCGATGAAAGGCATCGGGGAAGTGGTCCTTCCTGGTAGCTTTGTGCAACTTCCTATAATCAATACACATTCTATATCCAATAACTACTCTTTGAGTTATTAGTTCATTTTTATCATTAGGAACAACAGTCATACCTCCTTTCTTGGGAACAAAATGAACAGGAATTACCCACCTACTATCAGCTATAGGATAGATGATACCTGCGGCTAAAAGCTTGAAAATTTCAGTCCTAACCATGTCCTTCATCCTTGGGTTCAACCGTCATTGATGAGAAACAACTGGTTTAGAATCGGGCTCGAGATTGATGGTATGTTGGAAAATCGATGGACTAAACCCCTTAAGGTCATCAAGGGTATAGCCAAGGGCAGCACGGTGTCTGCGAAGTGTCTCCAATAATCACACTTCTTCAAATCCTGAAAGGTTACAATTGATAATAATAGGATATATTTTCTTTTCATCTAAATAAGCGTAATTGAGTGTATCCGGAAGTGGTTTGAGGTCAAACACCGGGTCTTCTTTTGGTTGTGCTAGGATTCCTAAAGGTTCAACCGGAAGGTTGTGCTTCATGATAGCAGCTTGTCTTGTGAATATTTCATCCAACTCATTTCTTTCTTGCATATGTATATCATTCTCGTGGTCTTCCATATATTGCTGGAAAGGATCATTAGGAGGAATAGCAGTGGAAGAAATATCTTCAATAATTTTATCATGACTAGGTAAATCAGTACCACGAGGCTGCTTAGAGAACTTAGAAAAGTTAAATTCATATGGCTCACCATTGAATTCAACAGAAACTTTACCTTTTTTGCAATCTATTATAGTGTCAGGACCCGGAATATGCATATGTAATACCTATCACAACTCAATCATATGGAGAGCCAAGAGCCGTACCCACTTGTCTAAGCAGACAAGGCCAAGCACAAGACATTCTCGGAAAGCTCGAACGTGAGGGGCATCCCATCCAGGCCTGGGTGATCAACTGAGATGGGTCCTCGTCGTCCGCTCACAAGTCTAAATGATTATGGGTGGTGAAATCCCATACTCATAGACAAGTCGCATCAACCATATTATCGATTGAATTATAACACTTACATAAACAGACTCCAGCCCGATCACTTAGTCGGGGTCTCGGGCGGGCTCAATCATACAACAAAGTGTGCCACGTAACCGAGTCACGAGCAGTCGCATCACGATGCCCCAAGCTGCGCACATCTAAGGGCCACTTGGTGTATGAAAGACCGCCAGCGAGAGCACAACCAAGCTATTGAACCCCACACTAAGACATGCACGTTATAATCATACACACAACATAAACGTCCAGTGTAAACAACAGGTACTCATAGAGTACACCTAGAGATCACATAACTGTGATCCAACACTCATACAAGAAATAGAAGCAACTTAGGTCTGAGTACAAACAAGTTTAACAAATGTCTTAGAGAATCCTTATTTATCATCCAAGCCCTTCAACGAGGGACCAGACGTCTGTCTGGGACTACACTAGCTTAGTCAACTGTCAAGCTCCAGGAAGAAGCCACCATCGGGGTTAGTGGATTCATCTAAAAACATAAATGAGCAAACATGAGTACAAAGTCGTACTCAGCAAGACTTACATCAGAACTATACTAGTCATGCTCAGGTATCAAGGTAAGAGAAGGTGGGGGTTTCAATGCAGAAGTGCCATCTTTGACTTGGCTAGTCCTGTACTACGAATACCAGAAAGAGGTAAGAAGGGTACTCGAGCCCATCTATCCAAGTCTCCTAAACCATTACACCACTATGGATCCTTCCTCGACTTCCCACGAGAAAGCAAACCATAGCACTCACACTTATCTTGGCAAGTTTTAGAGTTTCCGTTGAAGTTGTCTAATAATGAAGTACAGATAACCAAGTAGTCCATAACCGCGGATGCGACTATTTGAATAGTTTTGTTAACCCTGCAGGGGTGTACCGCTACACACACATGACCATCAGTTACTGCCAAGTCTCGTCACCATTCAAGGGGTGCCGGCGATGATGCTCACCACAACTTTTACGTCATAGCCGATCTAGTCCATGAAAGCCTCCTACCTGGGTTGGTTCCCACTATCGTGAACCCGGCCGGTTTACTGAAGTGGACCCAGACGATGTGTGCGTGGTGCAAAAGCCGGTCTCGGTTGAGCCGTTCTCTCACTTAGTAGCCAGGCCACAAACCTACCAGAACTCCGAACTACTGCGACATCTGGACATTGAAACGGGATGAGTTAATAGGTTGAGATGGGTCAGTGAGCCCAATGTCTGGTTGTACTCTTTGTCTTGGATCACCACACAAGAACTCAGACTTAAGGCAGTGATCAACGAGACAACCCACCGTGTACTCCTACACAGCCTCTCGTCGTTCACCTTGTTTAGGTCCAATTCACCAACACATTTCCACCATCATCATCATGATCACTACCATCCCGACTCACATAACAGTATCCAGATTGTATCACTCTAAGAATGCAATAAGCAGTAACAGTTGCATGGCCACATGATATCAATCAACTCCTACATCTGCTAGGATTGTGGTTTTCTTACAACTTTGACAAAATGATAGGTCATGCAACATAATGGGTTCAACTATGTGGTAGAAACATATCATGGTAATCATCCTGAATAATGCATAAGCGAGCCTGAGTGGGAAGTGGGATTTTATCGACATGGTCAATGGGGTCTTCTTGCCTTGCTGACGAGGGTCGTACTAGGTATCTTCAGCTGTGGGGGTGATCTCGGGTTTCGGCTCCACCTCTATTCGATAGCAATCAAAGAAAACAAGGCGATCAATATAAACGCCAATGCACACTCAAATGATCAAATGTTATAACATGATGTAAGGGGTAATGATGTGTTTCCAATTCCATTTAAATGAAGTGTATTGCATTTGAGTTGCAAATTCGAACTCTACATTTGAATTTAAAAGGGTTCATATGCACATTTTCTATTGTCCCCGCATTTTAAATTGGTCAAACATGAAAACAAAGTGCATATTCAGAATCCTATCATATTTCTGATAATTTTACATATATTATATGTCCAATTTGGCGTTAGGATTAATTAGTTATTGATTTTCAAAGTTTATTGTATTTTCTGGATTTTCCTGGATTAAATTTAAAATGGAAAAGGATTAATTGCGTCAGCTTGGCGTCATGCTGACTTGGGGGGGGGGCTGACTGGTGGGTCCGGCTTGTGAGACTCTCTTTTTAGTGTCCCGATTAGTTTTAAATTAAACGGGGGGATTAGGGGGCCGTGGGCCCACATGTCATTTTCTTAGGGGGATGATTAGTAGGGTCATTAGCACCTAAGCTAATCGGTCCACATCATTAAGGTCACCGGCGACATGACAACGGCGACACCCGACGCGGCGGCGTTGCGCTGGGTGGCGGCGCAGTGCACCAAAAGGACTCCCGCGACCAGCAAACGCTAGCCCGAGGCTGCGCGCATCTCTCTGGGCAAAACAACGTCACCAGGAGGCAACGGGGTGAGGCCGACGTTGAGGAAGGCGGCGGCCGTGGTTTGGCAACGGTAACGAGGCTGCTACGGCACACGGGAGGGCACGGGGTTTTGCTGGCTAGGATCACAGGGATCCCATGAACAAAACGGGAGGCTCTGGGTGGGAGGAGGACCACGGGGGCGAGCTCCCCGTCGACCATGGCGGCGGAGAACTCCAGTGAACATGGAAAAAGGCGACAAAAGGCTATCGGGGCTCCGCGAGGTTTGGGGAAATGGAGTGTGGCTCACCATGAAGCTACTGGTGCGTACGGTGAGCTCGGGGAGGCTTGGACGGCGGGGAATTTTGCCTGCAACGCTCGGCGGCCGGAGATGGGAACGAAGACGATGGCGGGGCCTTGGGTGCATCTTGGCTTGCAGTTCTCTGCACGGTGGCGTAGTCGACGTAGACGAAGGCGATGGACACGATGACGAGGCTCCAAGTAGTCACTGGTCGCGCAGGTGCACGGCCGTGCTCCGGCGAGCTCACTGGGGGCGACGAAATTCGGCGAGGGAGGAGAGGAGAGTGATCCTGGAGGGAGGGAAATGAACCACGGCTGTGAGGGCGTCTCCGTGGCGTGACTAGAGGGCTCGGGGCGTCCACGGCGAGCATGAGGTGGCAAGGAGGTTTTCGGCGGCTCTGCATGCATTCCACCGAGAACCTTTGGGGCGCGGGGAGGAAGAACACAAGCGGGGAGGTGGGCTTGGGCCGGCTTGGGTGAGTTGGGCCAAATCCAGGTGAGCCTCTTTTCTTTATTTCTTTCTGTTTTTTTTCTGCAATTTGTTTTGCTTTGTTAAAATAATTAGCTAGGCATTTTCTAAAATGCTCAAAATTTATATATGGACTTACATGACCAGTAGCTAGTCATTCCCAAGTTTTAAACATTTTTTTAATTCAAAATATTTGAATTCAAATTCAAATATTGGTTTAAAGTAATTTTCAATGCCTTTATGGAATTTCTGAAAAATCAGAGAGCATGGGATTGAATCCCTTTAATTTGATATGTGATCACCCTCATTTGTGGGACTTTTCAAAAAATTCCAATGATTTTTTGATGAAATTTTTAAAGTGGTCATTTGAATTAATTCATTTGGGCTTTCTTCTTTCCCAAATTCAATTTCTTTTGAAAATTTTGATATGATGCAAAGTGAGGCTAAACCCTAGCCCATACCTAACAGAGGGTTGCGACAACTCGCCCCCACTCAAAAGTGAAAGGATCGAGATAGACCTAGAGGAGGGGGGGGGGGTGAATAGGTCTTATTACAAATTTTAACACTACTTAGCAATTTTAGGCAATAATGCGGAAGATAAATTGTACTTAACAATTGCAAGGTTTACCTAGCAAAGGCAAGATAAGCAATAAGCTAAATATACTCAAGAAAGTGAGGGAAGAATAATAAGGTAGCACAAGTAATAAGGGGAAAGAGTAGGGATAGCCGAATGACACGAAGACAACGATGTACCCCGATGTTCACTTCCTTGGAGGGAAGCTACTCACCATTCAGAGAGAGTGGGTGAAACCACGAAGGCACACCAATGCCACGAAGGCTCACTCTATTCCCCTTGAGATATCACCACGAAGGCGATTCCCAACCACTACCGATTGACCTTAAAGGTGCTCACCATACCCTCACAAACTCAACGGGGGATAATCACAATGGTCGATTCCTCTCCGAAGAACTCCTACCCTCCTAGGAGTCTCCAACCTCCAAGAGTAACAAGATCAATGGGGAATGCTCAAGACTTTCTCAAAATGCGATTTGCTTTGGTTGAAAGATGGGGAAGGGGCGGATCTATCACTTGGTGAAAGATCCGTCAAGAACTCTCAAGGAACTCTCCGGGATCTAAGATTTGGTGACGGAGAGAGTGAGAGGGAGCTCTTGTGTTCTTGGGTGTTTGCAAATGAAGTGGTCAACCCTTACAAGTGGGTGTGAGGGGGTATTTATAGCCCAAGGGACGAAACGGCCGTTGGGGCAATAAGCTGTGCAAGTGTCGGACGTCCTTCAGGGGTCGGGCGTCCGAAAGTACAAATGTCGGACGTCCGAAATAGGTCGGACGTCCGAGATGTTCTTAGAGGACCATAACCAGCAACACAGAAACTGAACAGTGAGAAATGTATTGGACGTCCAATAGGATTCGGACGTCCGACCAAACGGACGTCCGAAGGCCGACGGACGTCTGCCAATTTTGCAGGCTCACTGGACATCTATGTGCCATAAGGAGAGTGAAGTGTCGGACGTCCGAAAGGTTTCAGACGTCCGAGGGGTCGAGCGTCCAAACCATGTCGGATTCCGTTGAATTTGCATGCTCACTGACCTCTCCAACCATAAAACTACATATGAGATGTCGGATGTCCGAAACTTTGAATTGTCGGACGTCCGAAGCATGTCGGACGTCCGAAATCAGGGATCAGATTTTTACATTAAGCTCCGATTCTGTGTTGGAATGATTTTGTTTTAATTAGCTTTGAGGAAATCTTAAACACAAACCCACTGATCCTGTCTTAATAGTGCGGGGATCCCTATACTCAAGAAAACCCGAAAAGCTTACGCTTCAACTTCATTGGTTACGTATCTTGAGCAATTTGATAAGATCAAATGGTCCTTGATCCGCCACCACAATGAACCGAGGACTAACACCTGAGATAGACTTGGCAAACATTATTAGTCCTCTATATGCATATTGTCATCAACATCAAAATATAATTAAGGGCATGATTGCACTTACAATCTCCCCCTTTTTGGTAGTTGATGACAACATAAATATAGCTCCCAAAATTATTCAGATTTTAGCTTTTAGTAGGAGCAAGTTTTATTAGGAACTCCCCCTTAATGTTTGCATATAAGATTCTTTACTTTAATCAAGATGCACACATTGGGGCGAGTCACAACACATGATATCAAGGTACGATTCTCAAGCATTTGTCAAGATATCGAGGCTAGCAATCATTGATTATGGAGATGAAAAAGTAGATTGCACCAAACATGAGAACAAAAACATATGCCAATAAGTTTTTAGGCCAGACGCAAGAGCAACACCATGCATAACACAAAGGTCACAAGTTTTGCATAAAACACATAAAACCAGTCTAGCAAAGTAAACCAACAACAATCTGGTTCATACAATGACATAATCAAGTCTCGATCACAAAACGACACCTAGAAATCATAAGTAAAACACATATGACTCTCCCCCTTTGGCACCAAGTACCAAAAAGGGGGCAATGGCACTGACAGAAACTAGTGAGTCCCACTTCCACTCGCGCCAGGGTCTCCAGGGAAGAAGTCCGCCCACTCTGGACCCGTAGGAAAGTCGAAACCAAGATCCGCAGGAGGAGCATCAGGAAGACGCTCATCATCACTGACATTGGTCTCACCAGCTGCACGAAGACGGGCTTTCAGAGAGTTCTTGGACTTGATGAGACCAGAGACCACCGTGTGGTTTGAGTGACAGTTGATAGAGATGGCCCTCATCATAGCAGCTTTGGCCTTTCCCAAAAACTGTGCCATACGACGCATAGGAGCCTGATCCGTAGTCTGACGGTGAAGAGTGCCACAGACAGTGGAGGAGGCCAGAATGGGTCGAGTGATGGAAACAGCCAGAGCAGTGAAGTACATGTGCTCCGGAATTGTCCATACAGTGTAGGTCTGGGTGATCTCCAAGGGAGAGGAGACCATAGACTGAATGAGTGCCATGATAAACGGAACATGAGGGTAGTGACGACACTGCTGAAGGCTCGCCATCCGGATGTCTTGCCAAAGATAGTGTGTCACATCAAGACGCTTGTCGGGGTGTCATGGATATGGCACATCAAAGTGATTGCAGAACTATTGCAATGAGTCTTATCCCCGGACTTGGGATAGAGAGTCCTGAGCACGCACTGGTAAATGAACTGATAGGGCTGCTTCCAGATGGATATGTCATTGGGCTTCCTTGAGCAGTCATCACCTGTAATCCCAGACTTAACAAAGCAAAGACAGTCATAGATCCCCTTAGCCTTCTCCTTCTTGTTGGTAGCATGAATCCTGACCCCAGAAGAGCAAAAGCCCAAAGCCTTCTGCAACTGAGCAAACGAGGCAGTGCACAACTGCTCCCCAGTCATCCATGAGATCTCTTGGTTAGTGGTGTGGAAGTAGCAAGTGGCATAAAACTATAGGATCGCAGCCGTGTTCCAGTCACGTCGGAAGCCGAAGACTGGACCAAGGTCCACAGAAGCAATGAGATCCATCACACCGGGAAACTTTTCCGGATTGGCCCGGATGAAATCAAGGGGAATGCAGGCATGAGAGTTTGCAAGTTCCTGAATTACTTCAACTGACGTGAAAATATCTTCCTGCACATTGGTCCGGAACCTGCCATCCAGACAATCCTGAGGAGCCACAAACTGATTGACACGACAAAGCTTGCGGTATGCATCAAGTGAAATCTTGGAGTAATCGGCCATCAGACGGCCTGTAGCAACCACCGGCTCGGAGGAGATGTGTATCGGAGGCATAGGAGGGGAAGCATCAGGGTCCTCAGCATCACGAGAACCGGACGCCGAGGATGAGCCCTTAGCCGCCCAAGGAATGCCAAGCTTGGAGGGACGAGTCACATCCTTCGGGGGATCTCCTGCAGCAAACATATCATCCTCCTCCACCGCAATGTCCTCCTCTTCCTCAAATTATGATCCAGATTTGCGGACCTCCGTGCTAGGAGTGTGCTCACTGTCCGATGGTGGGTCGATGTACATTGGCTGCTTCATACAACGACGAATACGAGGCGGTTCATTCGAGTCCCCGGAACCACCTAGCCACATGAGAGGTACAAGAGCAATGAAAACCAACCATCCAACGGGAAAGAATGGGGGCACAAAGTGAGGGCACACACGGATAGAGAAGGATCATACCACAGAAACCTGAGCCATCACGATGTTTACGAGCGGATGTTTCTGTCCTCACAATCGCGAAACCCTAGAGCAAGGAGAGGCGAGAATGAGGCAAAATCTTGGCACCAATGGGAAAATCAATCGGATGGAAAGATAGATCGTGATGAGGAGTACCAAGGGAGAGAAGATCCAAAGGGGAGAAGCACCGGGGAGGACGGGACGGCCGGCGGCGTGACCAGGCGGCGGCAGCGCAGGAGGAGAACCAGGGGGAACGACCTAGAAGAAAGAAAACTGCCCCCTCGGCCCGATGGCCAGTATGTTTGAGTGTATTGTGCTTTGGCACCGCGAAGATGTACCTTGGGTCCAAAGACACTTACTCCATTGATAACCGCTACACGTGGGTTCACCGTGGTGAGCACGCGGATGGTTGATGTGTGAATCCATTTATGCATCACGTAGAGAGTTGAGAGCTCATTGATTGAGTTTCTCCCCCTACATACATGCCTACATCTAGACAAAATATTTTCTATGCACATGAATGAGAGCAAGATAACCCTAGGCCGAGAAGCTATAACGTTCCAAGATACCAAGTTCACCCCTTAGTTGGCAAAATCTTGCTTCATCCAATGGCTTGGTGAAGATATCTGCAAGTTGCTTGTCGGTGCCCACATGTGCAAGAACAATATCTCCCTTTTGAATATGATCCCGTATGGAAGTGATGACGAATGCAATATGCTTGTTGCAGGGATGTTGACAGGGGTTGTTGGAAATCTTGATAGCACTTTCATTTTCACATAGGATGGGAAACTTCTAATAGGTGACTCCATAATCCTGCAAAGTCTGCCTCATCCATAGGATTTGAGTGGCACAACTTGCGGAGGCCACATACTCGGCTTCAGCGGTGGAGAGGGAGACACAATTTTGTTTCTTGGAGTGCCAACTTACCAATGATCTCCCAAGAAATTGGCATGAGCCGCATGTTGACTTCCGATCCACCTTGTCTCCGGCCCAATCCGCATCGGTGTACCCCAAGAGATCAAACTTAGCTTCCTTGGGGTACCAAAGGCACAACAAAGGAGTATGAACAAGGTATCTAAGAATGCGCTTAACCACCAAATGATGAAACTCCATAGGAGAGGCTTGATATCTTGCGCACATTCCTACACTAAGCATAATATCCGGTCTAGATGCACAAAGGTAAAGCAATGCCACTATCATAGAACGATAAAGAGTAGCATCAAATGGAATACCGAAAAGGTCTTGATCTAGATATACCTTGGTTGGCATGGGTGTCTTGCATGGCTTGGCATCTTTCATACCAAACTTCACGAGCATGTCTTGAATGTACTTTGTTTGGGAGATGAAGGTTCCTTCGGCAAATTGCTCGATTTGAAATCCAAGGAAATACTTCAAGCTCCCCATCATGGACATCTCAAAGTTCTTGGTCATAGTTTCCGAGAACCACTTGCACAAAGATGGATTAGGAGAACCAAATATTATGTCATCTACATAGATTTGGAATATGAGCAACTCACCATTGGTTCTCTTGGTAAAAAGAGTGGCATCAATGACACCCCTCACAAATCCTTCCTCGAGTAAAAACTTCCTAAGATGGTCATACCAAGCCTGAGGGGCTTGCTTAAGACCATATAATGCCTTATGAAGTTTGTACACGTGGTCGTTGTGATGAGGGTCACAAAAACAGGGTGGTTGTGCTACATATACATCCTCTTGTAGTGGACCATTAAGAAAAGAACTTTTTACATCCATTTGAAATAATGGAAATCCATTGAATGCAGCATAAGCAAGAAACATGCGTATAGATTCAAGACGGGCAACGGGAGAAAAGGTCTCATAAAAATCCAAGCCATCAACTTGGGAGTACCCTTGAGCCACTAGCCTTTCCTTGTTTAGAATGAAATTACCATATTCATCTTTCTTGTTCTTGAAGATCCACTTGGTTCCAATGATGTTATGATTTTGACCGGAAGGCCTCTCCACGACAGACCACACTTCATTCCAGGTGAAACTAGTGAGCTCATCTTGCATTGCAATGAGCCAATCCGCATCCTCAAGTGCTTGTTCAACCCTAAGTGGTTCAATGCTAGACACAAATGAGAAGTGAGCGAAAAAGTTCATGAGTTGACGACGAGTAACTATACCTTGCCCCAATCCCGTGAGGATTTTATCAACATCAACCCGTATAGCCACCAATGGCATGGTAGAAGTTGGAGTTTCAATAGGATCCACCCATTCGGGTTCATGATATACATTTGGTTCATCATCAAGGGTGGATCCGTCTTGAATAGCATCATTTTCTCCAAAGCAAATGAGGTCAAGCCGATCACGTGGATCAATCACATCATCAACTTGTGGTTGAGCATCCACATCAGATTGTGGAGGGTCTTGTTCCTGTTCTTGGAGAATGGGATCATCATGAGCAATTGGATCTTGAGTGGTAGGAGGATATGCTTGTGGTGGTGGAACACTTGGCCCATCACCCACCTCATCATCTCTAGGAACTTGAGCAATGGGCACAAGATCTCCAATGACCATAGCCAAGATGTCTTGAGAGGAATCTTCATTATTACCTACATCACTTAGATCAACTTGCTCCCCATGGGAGCCATTAAATTCATCAAACTCCACGTCACAAGTTTCCACAACACATCCGGTGGATTTTTTGTAGACCCTATAGGCGTGAGAGTTTGAGGCATACCCAACAAATATACCCTCAATAGTTTTGTATTGAAATTTAGCTAACCGGTCTCTCTTATTGAGAAAGAAACACTTACAACCGAATACTCGGAAGTATTTGACGTTTGGCTTGTGACCGGTTGGAAGTTCATAGGGGGTATTCATCAATATCTTGAGAAGAAAGAGCCGGTTTGATGCATGGCATGCGGTTTTGATTGCTTCGACCCAGAAGCTATATGGTGACTTGTACTCATCCAACATGGACCGTACCATCTCCACAAGAGTACGGTTCTTCCTCTCGGCTACACCATTTTGTTGAGGGGTGTATGGTGCGAAATATTGATGCTCAATCCCCTCATCACTCAAAAATTCTTCCAAGGTGTAGTTCTTGAATTCGGAGCCATTGTCACTTCGTATTGCCAAGATAGCCATGTTGTATTTCCTTTGGGCTTGCTTGGAAAAATCAATGAAGGTGGCCTTCGTCTAGTCATTGGACTTGAGAAAGAACACCCACGTGTATCTTGAATAATCATCAACAATGACAAGACCATATTTCTTCCCACCAAGACTATCCCATGATGGAGGCTTGAAGAGATCCACATGAAGGAACTCCAAAGGCCTTGAAGTTGATACAATATTCTTGGGGGTATTCTTTGCTTGATGATGCTTCCCGGCTATGCATGCACTACACACATGATCTTTCTCAAAAGACACGTTTGTTAGTCCGAGGATGTGTTCACCCTTTAGGAGATCTTTTAGATTTCTCATGCCAACATGGGCTAGCCGGCGATGCCATAGCCATCCCTTGTCGGCCTTGGCCATTAGACAAGTTGCATGGTAAGTACTCTATTTCGAGAAATCAACCGTGTAAAGGTTGCCAACCAACTCTCCAACAAAGGCCACGTCGAGAGTATCTCTCTTAGAGACTTTCACACTTGTTAGGCCAAATAGTGTAACATAACCAACTGAAGCTAATTGACGAACGAAAAGAAAACTGTATTGAAGGGATTGGACGAGCATGACATTTGCAAGAGACATGTCATTAGTAATAGCCACGTTGCCCAACCCAAGGACCTTTCCCTTGGAACCACCACCAAAGACAATGCTCATATATGGTTGAATGGCATCCATGAAGTCCCTGAGCAAACGGCTTTCTCCGGTCATATGATTGGTGCATCCACTATCAATCACCCATTTTACTCCACCGGAGAGAGCATCCTACACATAGGTTTAGGATTTGGTTAGAGGTGCCCATTTTGCAATGCGACCTCTAAGGTTAGTAACAAGGGTCTTTGGAACCCAAATGGTATAGAAACGGAAAACATTACGGGGCCCAATGAATTTTGCAAACACCTCTCCATCCTTTGCCTTACGGAGCACATAGGACGGAGGCATCTTCTCCTTCTTCTTGTTAGGAATGGGCTTGCCCCTAGTGGCCTTCTGATACGGTGAGGCTAGTTCTCTCACTCCTCGTTGGTTACCCCAAGTGGAAGGTGAGATGTAGCGTAGCAGCAAATTTCCCTCGGTGAAGATACCAAGGTTTGTCTCCAGTAGGACTCGCAGAACAAGAAGGTGCCAACAGCGCCAGAAATTGGCTTCTGGCTAGGGAGTTGACAAGACCTGCACACAGAAACAAATAACTTTTCTCCCAACGAGTACAGATGAGTTGTCAATTCCTCCAGCCTTGCTGTTTACAAAGGATCAACGTAAGAGATAATGATAATGATACCAACTAGAAAGTAAAAGCAGGAAAGTAAATGAGCGTGTAAACAATGATGAAAATATAGACCGGGGTCCCGTGATGTTCACTAGTGATGTCTCTCTCCCAAAAGACGATAAAACTGCTATGCGAGGTAAACAAAAGACGATAAAACTGCTATGCAACGAAAAAAGGGTGTTGAGAACAACTATCTACTAAAGTTTCACACTTAGTCTCCTTTGGATTCTTATCTTGACTCGTCCACGGACCACTAGCCAGGTACAAGTCAAACTGATCCACTCCCTTTCGATATTTTGAGCACTCATGCAATGGATGAGCGTGAGAAAGAAAGTTGACACCTTAAAGGCTAAACAGAAAGAAGGTGGAGGAGGAAGACAAAAAAGTGTGAACGGCTCACATCAATGAGGACAATCATAGGCGAGAGAAGGCCAAATGATAGATATGATGTGAGGAGTAGGGATTGCCATGCAACGGATGCACATGTGAGCTAAAAGCTCTCCAAGGGAACTAGTGGGGGTGCATCTAACTTGCTTGCTCAAGAAGACCTAGAACTCGTTTGAGGAGGCTCATCAATGGAATATACAAGCCAAGTTCTATAGTGCGAAGGTCCCCACATAACTATATGCATGATGATGATCTCTATGGAGTACAAGGGATAGAGGATGAAGTACTAGTTTGGATCTCTCAAAAGGAATAGTAGTGTTCCCCCTTCTCTCTTTTTATTTTTATTTTTCTCTTTTTTTTTCTATTTTTTGTATTTTTTGGTGGCCTCAATGGCTCTTTCAATTTAACTCTCATTTGTCCTCTTTGGGATCTTTTGATTTTGTCCTCTTTGGGATCTTTTCCTCACTTTAGGGGCAACACTCTATATTTTACAAGAATATAGGAGATCTTTCACACTTTACAAAAGTACTCAAATAAAGAAGATATAACTATCATGATGCAAATGTATGCCTCTGCCAGGATAGCAGGATATGCAATGATACTAGCGCGTCATGTAGCAATGATTAGGGAAAGGCCCAACTAGCATGCGGCTCATCGATCAAGCAAGTAGCATGTATGACATGAAGATCAAGTCATGAAAAGGTGGATGTTGCATGGCAATGTATCTCGGAAAGGCTATGGAAATGCCTTGTAGGTAGGTATGGTGGCTGTTTTGAGGAAAGATATAAGGAGGCTTATGATGACAGAGCGTATCGTGCCAAGGTTTTGGATGCACCGGCGAAGTATGCTGCAACTCTCAAGGTGAGAAAGGGCAATGCACGGTACCGAAGAGGGTAGAAAAAGTATAGGTGGGTGGAAGTGTCAACTTTCGAATACTCACATTAGTCCGAAGAACTCATGCACTTATTATCGGTAACTCTCAATCTAATCAGGAGGTTCACAAAGAGACAAGTACCCCGAGGAGGAGTGTATGGGGGTTTGGTTATCCTTGCGCATCCTCGACTCATGGTACGTGAGTGTACTTTAATATTCGAACCCTCCAGAGGTTAGTGATCCATCTAGTAGCTAGAGTTCTCAACAGGGGTTTTTGGTTTTCGAAAAACACACGGATTGCCCAAAATACAACATCTATTACTAATAGGCTCGAGCTCTTGACACAAAAAGTTCAAACATTACTCTAGTCAATACCTCAAAACTATTGCAAGTTACTACTACAAAGAGAATAGCAACTTCAACTACCTACTTCTAGTCAAGATACAAAACTCAGTGCAACAGGAAAACTCTTTAAGAAGATAAAACATGCAACCTATAAAAAGTTCAACCTAAAACAAAAGAAAAGCTCTACAAAACCTAAAGCACTACAACTAAACATAGCAGCAGCTAAGAAAAGAAAAAGAACAACTCCCCGCTAAAAGAAAAAGCATGCAAATCCTATGAGGAGTTCTAGTTCAACTGGAGCGTGTATCTCTCCCACAAAAAATAGTAAGCTGGGGTTGAACTTGTTACTACAGCAAACAAAGCAAAAACAAACCTAGAAAAGTAAAGAGCGAGACGCCCCAAGCATAGCACACAACGCATGAAGTGATAAAAATATAGTGCAATGAGGGACGAGCTGATAATTGTTGATGAAGAAGGGGATGCACGGGGGCATCCCTAAGCTTAGACGCTTGAGTCTCCTTGAATATTCATTGGGGGTGCACATGGGCATCCCCAAGCTTGAGCGTTTGACACTCCAAGATCTTCTATCATCAACTTCCATCGCGCACTTGAAAACTCCCTTCATACATAACTCATCATAATCTGATTAGCGAGGTTAGTACCCATAATAAAATAATTTTTTCTCTACTGGAAATAAAGATAACCTTGAAGAGATGCTGTTTCTCAAGATTGCCAACAAGTTTTTGCAAATAAAAAGCAAGCTTAAGGTTTGCAAAAAGAAGAAAAGGAAAAACAGGACAGAATCTATGAAAAACAGACCAGCAGGTAGAAACGATATTTTTAGGGGTACTTCTGCAACTCAAATAAAAAAAACTCAGAACATAAGAAAGTTCCGTAATTGTATAGAGCACGCTTTGTAAAAAATTCAGCTCAAAAAGATGAAATGGGATTTTTCTCTGTTTTTTCTAGTCATGACGACAGAATCAGTTTTCTGGAAAGCATGTCACAACTTTCACTTCCCTTATCGTATGAGGCTATAAATGGCACAAAGCTTGAAAAAGAAAGATACAATTATGTTGCTACAGTATTAACAATCATCAGGACCACTAAGAACAGAAGAAAAGCAAAAATAAAAACCTAAATTCGTTGCGGGCTGCCTCCCGAAAGCGCTTCTTTAGAGCCATTAGCTTGGCTTAAAGCAGAATATCAAGTCTTTTCAAGAGAATAACTAGCCCGTGTGACCGACTCAAAAGGCAACTTAATATTTTTCCTAGGGAAATGTTCCATCCCTTTCTTGAGAGGGAACTGGAATTTGATATTCCCCTCTTTCATGTCAATAAAAACACCAACTGTGCGAAGAAAAGGACGTCCCAAAATAATTGGACAAGAGGGCTCACACTCAATGTCCATAATAGTGAAATCAACGAGAACATAATTGTCATTGACAATGATAGGAACATCGTCGATCTTCCCCGAAGGCTTCTTTACGGAAGAATCAACAAGACGAACACAAAAATAACAGGGATCAAAAGGTTTCAATTCAAGAATATCATACATTCTTTTGGGCATAACAGAGGTACTTGCGCTAACATCACAAAGAGCATAACAAGAGAAGTTATTCAATTTGATTTTTATCATAGGATCCCAACCATCTTCTAGCTTTCTAGGTATGGAGGCTTCTAGTCTAAGCTTCTCCTCCCTAACTTTGATTAGAGCATTATTGATATGCTCTGTGGAGGCAAGATTAAGTGTGCTAGTGTGGGGGTCTCTAGACATTTTGTGTAGGAAACCAATAACTTCAGGTAAAGTGCAGTTGTCAAAGTCTAGGTCACTACTATCTATCAAGCAGGTAGTGATATCATTTAGGCTCACTTGTTTGAAAGCCTCTATGTTCATAGATGTTTCTTCATCTATGGTTGAGGTGGTAGCATCACCATTGGTAGGTCCAGTGGGACTAGGGGTGTGATGGGTGCTAATAGTTCGGACATCCTCAACTACTTGGATAGTGGCTACTGTGTGGTAGGTAGGAAGGCTCTTAATTCTCTCTTCTTCCTCCTTTTCTCTGGCCCATCTCTCTTTTAGTTTTCCCAACATCCTAATGTTTTCATTAATTTGGACTTGGATGGCATTCTTAGAAGTGGTCTTCCTCTCCTCGGGGGGGAGAAGTTCTAATCTTCAGCATCTCGACATCATGGGCTAAGTTGTCTACCTTCGAAGATAGGATATCTAATTTATCTAATTTCTCTTCCACACTCTTGTTGAAGGCTTTTTGGGTAGTGATAAAGTCTTTGAGCAAGGTCTCTAGTTCAAAGGTTGAGTTTTTGGTGCTAGGATAAGTGTTGTTGTTCCCATAGTTGTTGGATGGGAAAGGCCTAGGATTGTTGCTACCAAAATTACTCCTATAAGCATTATTGTTGAAGTTGTTTCTAGAGACAAAGTTCACATCTAGTTGCTCTTGAGCAACCAAAGAATTTAAAGGAACATCCTGAGGATCAATAGGAGCTTTCTTGGTAAGTAAAGACATGATAAGGTCAACCTTTTCATTTAGAGAGGAGATCTCCTCGACAGAATTTACCTTCTTACCAGCCGGAGATCTTTCGATGTGCCACTAAGAGTAGTTCAGCATAATCTCATCAAGTACCTTTGTGGCAGCACCAAGTGTGGTTGACATAAAAGTTCCTCCCGCGGCCGAATCTAACAGGTTCCGCGAGGTAAAGTTCAAGCCTGCATAAAAAGTCTGGATAACCATCCAGGTAGTCAGTCCATGTGTGGGGCAGTTCTTGAGAAGCGTCTTCATACGTTCCCATGCCTGGGCAACGTGTTCATTATCCAATTGCCTGAAATTCATAATGTTACTCCTCAATTGAATAATTTTAGCACGGGGGTAGTACTTCCCTATAAAAGCATCTTTGCATTTACTCCAAGAATTGATACTGTTCTTGGGTAAGGATTGCAGCCACTCCTTGGTTCTTCCTCTCAAAGAGAAAGGAAAAAGATTCAGCTTGACGATGTCTCCATCCAATTCCTTGTACTTTTGCATATCACAAAGCTCGATAAAATTGTTTAAGTGCAAGGCAGCGTCCTCTCCAGCACCTGAGAATTGATCTTTCATAACAAGATTAAGCAGAGAAGGTTTAATATCATAAGAAGGTGCTGAACTGGAAGGTGGAGAAATAGGAGTGCAGATAAAGTCACTGTTGTTGTAACTAGTGAAGTCACACAACTTGGTGTTTTCATTGGAACCCATAGTAGCAGCATGTATTTTTGGTATTTTTGATAAGGGACACAAAAGTAAAAACTGAAAGGTAAACAGACTAAAAAGCAAAGATAAAAGATAGTGTGCAACTCCCCTATCTTGTAGACTGGAGTCCCCAGCAACAGCGCCAGAAATTAGCTTGATACGGTGAGGATAGTTCTCTCACTCCTCGTTGGTTACCCCAAGTGGAAGGTGAGATGTAGCGTAGCAGCAAATTTCCCTCGGTGAAGATACCAAGGTTTGTCTCCAGTAGGACTCACAGAAATACAAGAAGGTGCCAACAGCGCCAGAAATTGGCTTCTGGCTAGGGAGTTGACAAGACCTGCACACAGAAACAAATAACTTTTCTCCCAACGAGTACAGAGGAGTTGTCAATTCCTGCGTCCTTGCTGTTTACAAAGGATCAATGCATGAGATAATAATAGTGGCAACTGAAAGTAAACTAAGGGTGTAAACAATAATGTGAAGATGGACCGGGGTCCCGTGATTTTCACTAGTGATGCCTCTCTCCCAAAAGACGATAAAAGTGCTAGTGAGGTAAACAAATCACAGCTGGGCAATTGACCGAATTATGAAGGCACCGCAATGCTAACTATGCTGCAAAGAAAGGAAGGGCTCAAAAGCAATGGGCAGTACACCAAGGTAAGTAGACCGAAATCCAACTACATCTACTACGAATCATCCACCTTGAGATATCTATCTAGAACATCTCGCTGGTATTAAGTTGCGAATCCCACCCAAAGTGTAAACTCAAAGCAACAGATAACTGCATTAAAAGAACTTTGCGTAAATTAAACAATCCTTGCACCTGCGGGTACAAGAACCGTTTTTTTATCCCTGGTGGAAACAGCACATCCCCTAGTCTCATGTTTCTGTCACTCAAGCTAGACATCAGGGGGCTGAACCCACAATCAAGCATAACGCTCCCTCTTGGAGTTCCAAGCAAACTACTTGGCCAAAGAAAAATACTGCAACGGAGAACATGCAAGAATTTACTCAAGAACAAAATATAAAAGAGAAGAACCAAATATATTACTCATCACAATCTGAACATAGTCTCATAATCCATCAGATCCAAACTCAGCATAGCAATAGTAGAAATTACAATAGTGCCTCGATCATGTGAGGCAGCTCACGAGGTCTCGAAAGTTGAAGTAAAAAGAGGAGAGAAGTACATCACATAGCTACTGGTCACGGACCCATGGTCCAAGGGGGACTACTCACGGTACATTCGGGAGGCGTCCATGGCTATGGATGGTCTCTCGGAGGGGGTTCCTCCTCCCGGCAGGGTGCCGGGGCAGCTTCTCCAGGCAGCCCCGATCTTGAAACGGCGGCGGCGGTGGTACAGAGGCGAGTTCGCAGAAAAAGGTCGATATTAGGGGTTTCCACCCGAGGGCTAAATATAGGCGGAGGGGGGTGTCGAGGGGATCCACAAGGCAGCCAGGAGGCCCCCTGGCGCGGCCCTAGGGTGGGGCCGCGCCAGGGACCCTTCTGGAGTCCCTGTGGTGGCCCCCCCTCCGCTGCCTTGGTGATTCCGGAAGCTTCCGTGTCGCTGATTTTTTATATAATTTTTCCAGATTTTTTGGAGCACTTTTAATGGCCGGAAAACCTGAAATACAAAAACAGCAGAAAACAACAACTGGCAGCTGGGTGCACTGGGTTAATAGATTAGTCCAAATATGCTCAAAAGTGTATGAAAGTTCAAGCAAATCAGGGCAAAGTCACACAAAACATGCATGGAGCAAGAAGAAATTATAGATAAGTTTGGGACGTATCACCTTCCCATTCCCAACACCAACCTCATCAACCTTTTTCTTACCCTTGGCCTTGTTCCCTTCACGAACAAAGATCACCTTTTGAGGAGTTGATTCCTTGATAAGGGTGACATCCTTTCTCACACTCATACTTTGGTCAAACCCAAGTCCCTCCTCAGCAAAGGACTCCTTGTGATGACTGAGTACTTTATTTAGATTTTTTCCGCCTTGGGCACAAGTTAAGAGGCCCTTCTTTAGTTGAGCATGAAGAGCTAAGTTGTCCTCAATGAGAGATGCTTGATCAAGAGTAGAATTAGTAGCACAAGAATCAACATATACAATAGTGGGAGGAGACATCTTAGTAAGTGTTTTTACATGAGAAAGTTTGTGAGCCTCAAGATTCTTCTTAAGGGTGGTGAGTTCCTTATCTTTTGTCTTGATAGACAAGGTGAGTACCTCAACATCCTTAGAAAGGGAGGTTTTTAGCTCCACAAGTTTTCTCATATCATTAGCAAGTTCCTTTCAAATTTCATTATCCTTTTCCAAGGAGGCAACATGTTTATCATTTAATTCATTTGATGCGTGGACAACTTTGCACAATTTGTCATTTCGAGCTTACTAAATGTCAACCTTTCGCTTAAGGAGAATATAGTTCTCCTTTTCCTCAGTGAGGAGGATTTCAAGATCCTTAATGGTTGTGGAGTGCTTACCCACCACATCCATAAGTAATTGAAACATTTTGAGCTTGTTTCCTTTGAGAGAGCTCATCATTTTTTTCACTTTAGCAAACAACAAATCTTCACAAGTAGCATGTGCATCATCACTTTCCGCATCATGAAATTCATCATTAGGTTCGGAAGAGGAGATGAAGGACTCATCAATAGGAGTTACCTTGATCTTAGCCGAGGAGGAGGGACTGTCATCATCAACCAACTTGGCCATGAGACACTTGTGTGTATTGCCGGTGTAGTCACTCATGTAGTTGTAGTTTACAACTTCACCTTCCTTGTGGAGGAGCTTCATGGTCTTTTGTGTATCTTGAGCAACTCCGGCCACACCACGAACATCCTTGGGATCGGACCCTTCTAGAGCCAACAATGATTTCTTCTTGAACTTGTTGTTGAGAGGGTTTGGGAGCTTCTTGACAATTTCCTTCCGAGGAAATCGAGGCTTGTCCTCTCTCTTCTCATACGGACAATCCTCTGCAAGTGTCCCGGTTTCTCACAGTTGTAGCAGTTTCTTGTCTTCTTCTTTTGGAATCTTCCCTTGAAGTCCCCTTTGGTGAACCTCTTCACAAAGAGAGCCATATCATCATATGAGGTAGTATCATCGGAGTTATCATCATCTTCATACTCGCCTTCTTCCTCATCATCCTCAAACTCCTCGAGCCTAGCCTTGAGTGCAAGGTTTGAGGATGGACCAACATATGTGGCAAGAAGTCGCTTGGACTCCTTTAGGTGTTCTTCATATTGCAAGAAGGTGGCAATCACATCATCCGGTGTCATCTTTAAGAAGTCGGGCATACGCCTCAATTCCCACACCATTTGATGAGAATATACCATGAGAGCATTCAACATCTTGTCCACAAGGTAACGGTTGGTGATTTTATATCCATCCAAAGATTTCTCACATGTGAAGGATTGGACATGAGCGGAGAGAACTTTGAGACACATATGGAGTTGTTCGGGGGTCTCATATTTCTTCATGTGAAGGTTGTGCAATTGTAACGCCCCGGCCACACCCACCGGTTCCCGGCGTACGCCTGGCGGGATCTAGACTGTCCCCACAGACCAACACTAGTCTTTCCTGCGCATTTTGTCCTCACTCGTGCGCACCCGGGAACAACTTCCCGGTCGGTCACCCATCCTCAAATCGCTCCAAGCCAAGCACGCTTAACTTTGGAGTTCTTTGGATCTGGGCTCCCGGAAAAGAAGGTGCACCTTGTTGATATGAGTAGTCTATCATTCCTATTAAGTCGGGATGTCACATACACCCCCACTCAAAGGAACCGATGTCCTCATCGGCCCACAGGAACGTTCCCTCTTGGCACACGTCTGTGCGTCCAATGCCGACACATGTCACACATGTTCGCGCACTGACCCACACACGCCCGTATAACCGCAAGGGTCGGCTCTGATACCATTTGTAACGCCCCGGACACACCCACCGGTTCCCGGCGTACGCCTGGCGGGATCTAGACTGTCCCCACAGACCAACACTAGTCTTTCCTGCGCATTTTGTCCTCACTCATGCGCACCCGGGAACAACTTCCCGGTCGGTCACCCATCCTCAAATCGCTCCAAGCCAAGCACGCTTAACTTTGGAGTTCTTTGGATCTGGGCTCCCGGAAAAGAAGGTGCACCTTGTTGATATGAGTAGTCTATCATTCCTATTAAGTCAGGATGTCACAGCAATGCATTCTTTGCAGTCTCATATCTTGTCATTTGAAGAGAGCCGGTGCCAGACTTGGAAATGAGAAGAGTATCCCACATCTCCTTGGCATTGGTGATATGGAGAAATGGTGCACGTGTCAACTCATCCATTCCTATTTTCAAGAACCCAATGGCAGCAAGGTTGAGATGTCTATGAAATACTTCACTTGCTGTAAGGTTGTTTGGATCAACAGGATAATAGCCTTTCCCAGAGTCGATGAGGTTCCACATGGGCTCGCACACAAACCTAAGATAATCTGCCATAATACTTTTCCAATCCAAAAAGTTAGTGTTCTCGGTTAGTACTGGCGGATTGCCATTGAAGTTATACTTAGGTTCCAAAAGTTTACGAGAAGGATTGTCCCATTGGTAGGGACCACCTCTTTGCAAGGGAACTTCGGAACCGGGGTACACAAAATTCGCTTGTGGGGACCTAGGGGCCGCGCCAATTGATGTTTGTGAATCCGATGCCGGAGCCTTCATACTTGCAAAGGAGGCTTCCATTTCCTTGCTTTGATTGTCTAAAGCCTTTTGCAAGGCTTTTTCCATATCTCCGGAGGTGAACAACTTAAGATCCTCAATCTCATAATTAACATGCCCCGTGGAAGGAGGCATCATATCTTGTACGGAGGCCCTTCGTTCGATTTTCAATCTCTCGGCTTCCAAACTAGAGGAATCCGCGACAATTGCGACCTCCCCCACATTGGCACCCGAACTTTCGGGAATGCCGCCCTTGGTCATCTCGCTCTAGGGCGGTTAATCCACAAGAATAGAGCATGAGGCTCTGATACCAATTGAAAGGATCGAGATAAACCTAGAGGGGGGGTGAATAGGTCTTATTACAAATTTTAACACTAGTTAGAAATTTTAGGCAATAATTCAGAAGATAAAAGTGTGCCTAACAATTGCAAGGTTTACCTAGCAAAGGAAAGATAAACAATAAGCTCAATATACTCAAGCAAGTGAGGGAAGAATAATACGGTAGCACAAGTAATAAGGGAAAAGAGTAGGTATAACCGAATGAAGCGAAGACAATGATGTATCCCAATGTTCACTTCCTTGGAGGGAAGCTACTCACCGTTCGGAGCGAGTGAGTGAAACCATGAAGGCACACCAACGCCACGAAGGCTCACTCTATTCCCCTTGAGATATCACCACGAAGGAGATTTCCAACCACTACCGGTTGACCTGAAAGGTGGTCACAAAACCCTCACAAACTTAACGGGGGATAATCACAATGGTCAATTCCTCTCCGAAGAACTCCTACCCTCCTTGGAGTCTCCAACCTCCAAGAGTAAAAAGATCAATGGGGAATACTCAAGACTTGCTCAAAACGCGATTTGCTTTGGTTGAAAGATGGGGAAGGGGCGGATCTATCACTGGGTGAAAGACCCGTTAAGAACTCTCAAGGAACTCTCCAGGATCTGAGATTTGGTGAGGGAGAGAGTGAGAGGGAGCACTTGTGTTCTTGGGTGTTTGCAAATGAAGTGGTCAACCCTCAGAAGTAGATGTGAGGAGGTATTTATAGCCCAAGGGACGAAATGGCCGTTGGGGCAATAAGCTATGCAAGTGTCGAACGTCCATCAGGGGTCGGACGTCTGAAAGTCCAAATGTCGGACGTTTGAAATAGGTCGGACGTCCGAGATGTTCTTAGAGGACCACGGCAAGCAACACAGGAACTGAACAGTGAGAAATGTATCGGATGTCCGACAAGATTCAGACGTCCGACCAAATGGACGTCTGCCAATTTTGCAGGCTCACTGAACATCTGTGTGCCATAAGGAGAGTGAAGTGTCGGACGTCCGAAAGGTTTCGGACGTCCGAACCATGTCGGACTTCCGGTGAATTTGCATGCTCTGACCTCTCCAACCAAAAAACTGCATATGAGATGTCAGACGTCCGAAGTGTGTCGGACGTCCGAAACTTTAAATTGTCGGACCTCCGAAAGTAGGGATCAGATTTTTACATTAAGCTCTGATTCTGTGTTGGAATGTTTTTGTTTTAATTAGTTTTGAGAAAATCTTAAACACAAACCCACTGATCCCCTCTTAATTGTGCGGGGATCCCTATACTCAAGAAAAATAGAAAAGCTTACGCTTCAACTTCATTGGTTCCGTATCTTGAGCAATTTGTAAGATCAAATGGTCCTTGATACACCACCACAACGAACCGAGGACTAAAACCTGAGATGTACTTGGCAAACATTATTAGTCCTCTATATGTATATTTTCACCAACATCAAAATATAATTAAGGGCATGATTGCACTTTCAAAAATAATCTCATCCCGATATTCAGAAGTCATCAGGAGGAAGGTGGGGTACTCGGCACGGAGACAGTCTTCTCTTTCCCATGTGGCTTCTTTCTCGGAGTGGTGTGACCATTGCACATTCAGAAACATAATCTTCCGACGATGAGTGACACGCTCTGCTGAATCAATAATATGAATGGGGTACTCTTGATATGAAAGGTCATCTTGGAGATCAAGCGTTTCATGGTCGACTTCACGGATAGGGTCCTTGAAGCAACGCCTGAGTTGTGACACATGGAATACATCATGTACTCGGGAAAGGTGCGGGGGTAGTTCAAGTTGGTAGGCAACTTCTCCACGTTTAGCAAGAATGCGGAAAGGTCCAGTGTAACGTGGGGCCAATTTTCATTTGATAACGAAGCATTGGGTTCCCTCAGAGGAGTAACCCGAATGTAAGCTTTCTCATCCAGATTGTAGCTTTCTTGCCTATGATGACGATCATAGTAGCTTTTCTGACGATATTGAGCGGCTTTCAATTGATCACGAACAATGCGAAGTTTCTCTTCTGCTTCCTTGATCATATCCGGTCCAAAGAATTGTCTTTCATCGGTTTCTGACCAGTTCAAGGGTGTTCGACATCTTCGTCCATAGAGGAATTCAAAAGGAGCCATGTTCAAACTAGATTTGAAACTATTGTTATAAGAAAATTTGGCGAATGGAAGAGACTTCTCTCAATTATTTCCGAAAGAGATAACACAAGCTCTTGGCATGTCTTCGAGAATTTGGTTAACCCTTTCAACTTGACCGCTAGACTGAGGATGGAAAGCTGTACTAAAGGAGAGATGAGTTCCCATAGCATTCTGAAAGCTTCCCCAAAATCTAGAGGTGAAAAGGCTACCTCGATAAGAATTGATTTCCAAAGGAACAACTCGAAGAGATACAATTCTAGAGACATACAAGTCCACTAACTAGCTAGCAGTTATAGACTCGCGAACGGGAAGGAAGTGAGAAACTTTGGAAAGCCTATCAATGACAACGAAGATGGCATCATTTCTTTTCTGGGTTTTTGGAAAGCCAGTGATTAAATGCATACTGACTTTGTCCCATTTCCACTCAGGAATAGGCAAAGGTTGAAGAGTACCAGCAGGTCTTTGGTGTTCGGCCTTAATGCGACGACAAACATCACATTCGACAACATATCGAGCAATATCTCTCTTCATCCTAGTCCACCAAAATCTCTGGCGTAGATCTCGGTACATTTTTGTGCCACCGGGGTGAATTGAGAGGGGTGTGTCATGAGCTTCTTTAAGGATGAGTTGCCTTAGATCCCTATTCTTAGGTACTACCAAACGATTTTCAAACAATACCGTTCCTTTGCTATCTGTCGAGAAGCATTTAGCAACTCCGCTAGCAATGTTCTCCTTGATTCGGCGAACGCCTCGTGCACGCCTTTGGGAAACTATGATTTGATCCTCAAGGGTTGGTTTCGCCACCAAGGTAGATAGGAAGCCATGAGGAACTATCTCAAGATTTAGCTTTTGAAATTCCTCATGGAGAAGTGGTTGATACTGTTGTAACATGACGTTGTTACAATACGACTTACGACTTAGTGCATCAGCCATGACATTGGCCTTGCCTAGGGTGTATGAGATTCCTACGTCGTAATCTTTTATCAACTCTATCCAGCGTGTTTGCCTGAGATTAAGATCTGGCTGGGTGAATATGTATTTGAGTCTTTGGTGATCAGAATAGATCTGGCAATGGTTAGCAAGGAGGTAATGTCGCCAAGTTTTCAAGGTATGAGCTACGGTAGCGAGTTCAAGATCATGGGTAGGATAGTTCTCTTCATGTGGACGCAAGTGGCGTGAAGCGTATGCTACCACATGTCGATCTTGCATAAGTATGCATCCTAACCCTTGCCGTGAAGCATTACAATAGATCTCGAAATCCTTTTTGGTGTCTGGAGGCGCAAGGACGGGGGCAGAAGTCAATCTTCTCTTTAGCTCTCGAAAACTTTCCTCGAACTTGGGGGTCCATTCGAATTTCTTAGCTTTCTTGAGGAGTTCAGTTAGAGTCTTTGCAACTTTGGAGAAGTTCTCAATGAAGCGGCATCAATAGCTTGCTAAGCCAAGAAAACTCCTAACTTTCTTAACCCATTCAGGTGGAGTCCAGTCAAGGACGGCCTGAACTCTCTTGGGATTGACAACAACAACTTTGGAAGAAATCACATGGCCTAAGTAGGTCACTTTTGATAGCCAGAATTCGCATTTGGAAACTTAGCATAAAGGCGATGCTCTCGAAGTTTCATCAATACCAACCTAAGATGCTCGATATGTTCTTCTTCGTTCTTCGAGTATATAAGTATGTCATCGAGGAAAACCACGACGAACTTGTCCAAATACTCCATGAAGATTGAATTCATCATGCGTGAAAAAGTGTTAAACCGAAGGACATGTCGGTGTACTCGTAAAGACCATAACGAGTAGTGAAAGCCGTTTTAGGAATTTCCACATTTTTTATTTTGATTTGATGATAGCCTAATCTCAAATCCATCATAGAGAAGACACAGGATCCAACAAGTTGATCATAAAGATCATTGATCCTGGGAAGTGGTACTTGTTCTTTATCGTCGCTAGATTAAGAGGGCGATAATCTACGCACATCCTTTCTATTCCATCTTTCTTCATTACAAACAGAACGGGGCAACCCCATGGCGATGAGCTAGGGCGGATGAAGCCTTTTCCCAACGAAGCTTCAAGTTGGATTTTAATCTCAGCTAACTCACGTGGGGCCATTATATATAGGCGTCTGGAAATTGGGGCGGTGCCTGGAATAAGATCTACAATGAATTCTACACATCTGTCGGGTGGCATGGTTGAAGGGGTTGGATTACTGAGTAGTTTTCTTGAGGATCACCATGGCTTACTAGGGGCTACAACAGATATTTCAGAGTAGCAAAGTACCCCAACTCGATGGTTAGTGTGGTTATTCTGGCTAGAAGACATCTAAAGTTGGAGAAAGAACTGCAAATGCATCAATATTGGTTTCTAGCAAACCTACATCAAACTCTATGAAAATTTCAGGCATGCCACCTAACAATTCTTCTGGAAAGACAACTGAAATAGGGAGAAGGATTTTTCAAATGCATCATTGTAACGACCCGGTCCCAAAAGGAACCAAGTCTACTGTGCTTCTGTGCTATCCCTAGATCAGTATGCTAGCACACACAGTACTCGATGAAATAGCATGAATCACATGTCAAAAAGTAACGTAAATACATGGTATTTATTACCTTATAGCCTTTGGGATAGAATACACCGCGGAAATAAAAAATACATAAGTGGAGTCCCATCAACATTAACGGCAAAGTTGAGTGTAGACATCGTAACCCTACATCGCATCACTTACTCGTCGTATACAATCCTGCAACACCGAAGGTTACAGCCCAAAATGGGTCAGTACTTTGAATGTACGGCAAGTTACTCCCAAAAAATATATAACAAACCTATCTTCTACATGCAATTTTTGGCTGGTGGAAAAGCTCTAAGAGTTTCCGTTTGCATAAAGCTGATTTTGTCTTACTCAAAGATTATCATAACAGTACTACAAAGCTCATAATATGATTGAATTGGTTTCTCCAAGTCAATCTATTCCCAAAGTTGATTAAACCCGATTGATTAATTAAATATGATGAGATCCGTCAACATTCCCACTTCTAGATGCTCAAAGTTGTCCGTAACCGGGGACACGGCTAATCATGATCAGTTTGTACACTCTGCAGATGTTTGTGCACTTTTCCGCACAAGACTCGACCACCTCCTTTTTAGTTCGTCACACTACATGTTGTATGAGAACCGGAAGGTCGAGACATAGTCTTTTAGAAGAGTTTCCCTCACTCTGGCGGTGCCCATCCCACCTACTCATAACTACGTTCGTAGCACCACCTAGTAAGAGTCACTACAACTAATCAACCAAGCCAGAGCCCATAATAGCTTGTGGCTGCACACGTAAGCTTCTAGTTATGAAAAATATGATTGATCCCTTTAAGCCTGAGTGGCATTCCGCAGTGATTACTGGCCATCTCCAGGTCACTCAGGCAAATCCACTGGTTCCTCCAGGGTGCCCCCAACCATTCCACCCAGGTGGTTCATTAAGATTATCTTGGTCCTGTTTACTACTTAGTCACTCATACCTCATAATGGATCACTTCCCAATCCACGTCTACTTAGCAAATCAGTATAATTCTACACGGTGGCGACAATGATATAAGGTTCAGACCTACCTCAATGAACTACTGGGTGTAATAGCATAGCATAATATATAATCCTGTCAATTCATGATATTTAAGTTGGACTACAATGCATATAAAAAATATAGGTAATAGTGGAGCATGATCAAAAGAGTAACTTGCTTGGATCCTGACGATGAAATATTCTACTCGTAGTTATCTCTCCATCTCGTTACAATATATCTAACGGTAAAAGAGAAACACTTCAACACACAACTCAATCCAAAGTGAAGATCCAAATAAGATACAATTACAACATAAATATTTAGTTATTACTATTAATAAACTAATTACTATGGCATGGATAGGTTGAGATAGGATCAAGTTGGAATGGATGGAAATATGATGGAAATCGTATATCCGAGGATTGTAAAATCAATTGGATATGTTGGAGGTTGATTATAAAATCAATTGGATGGAGAGTATGTCAAACTCAGTTGGTTTTTCCATATGCATATTTGAATAGGAAATCGATTCTTGGATTGGATTCAAAAAGATCCGATAGAAATCGTGATGATCTTGTTGAGAAGATTGAATTTTTTGTAGCCAAATTTATATAAAAAGAGATATAACTAAATGGAAGCTAAGACGAAGGTTGGAGGTCAAAATAGTGTATTTATATGATGGAAAGAATGTGAAAATTGTCCAAACAGAAAGAATTGATTTTAAGGATCAAATTTGATGAAGAAAATATTCCAAATAAATTATAGAATAAGATGTATATCAAATATACTCAAATTATAGAAATAAATTTGAGTTAAATTTCAAATTATAAAAAGTGGAATATTACTGGAAAATAATAAACTACATTTTCCAAGGAATCCGGGGATATAAAATTTGTCGAAATCCGACCTACGGGCTAGAAGATATGATTTTCTGAAGTTTGACTATTTTGGCTAAAATGAATTACGGGATTAATAAAAGGATGCCAAATGGCGAGTTCTGATAGGTCTGTACCCATTCGATTTTTTACAAAATAAATGATGAACAAAGGGGAGAAAATCTTACCAGAGATCTCGCCGGAATTTTGGAAAAAGGTCTCTGGCGTCAACGAACAGCCGAACGGGGTAGAGGATGATTTGGGCTACTCGATGGACAAGGTTATAGCTCCATGTTCGCCTTCGGATAGCCGAGAAGTTCCACCGGAGTAGAGAAGAATGCATGAAGAGCACAATGACACGGACGGCGTGCTCCGGCCTTGCAATCGAGAGGAAAAATATGTCACAACGGTGCGCATCGGCAAGGGGAAGAAACTAGAGGAAGAAATATGGACTAGGTACCTTTCATGGCGACAAAAATCTTCACCGGAAGTGTGGATGCATCTGTACTCCGACGAGAAATTGCGCACGAAGGAGAGGGCTTTGGAGAGGGACTTTATGCGTGGGGATGTGTGGTTCAAAGGGGTCCTAGGGGCGGTATTTATAGGGTCATGGGAGGTCCATAGAAGGAGAATGGGTGAGGTTTTGGAAATGGAGTTAATGGCATTCATGGAGAAATAATGGGCAATTAACAACGAGGTTTTGGAAATGGAGTTAATGACATTCATGGAGAAATAATGAACATTAAAAGCAAGGTTTTGGAAATAGATTTAATGGCATTCGTGGACAAATTTATGGACAATTAAAAGCATTAAAACGCGTGTTTGTTTCCCTGAATGAATTCCTCATGAACTTGTCCACAATTTTTGTGTAGTTTCTGAAGTGAATCGGTCAAAAGAGTAGATGGGAGGAAAGGAGGAAGAGCTTCAGTTGCCATGGCCATTTGCTTCTGTGTTCACGTACACATGAACGAACAAGAGGAAGAAGATAGCTCGCTCGGGCTATGGGCCTTAGTGGAAATTTGTCCCAAGAAAAAGAAAAAGGAAAGAGAGATAGAGGGAAAAAATTAGATAGATGACCTCAGTCCAATTGACTTAGGAATCCTATTTTTATTATCTGGGTTAAACACTCTCAAATAAAATTGTATAGGCCAAATAAAACATAGAGAGTCTAGGAAAACTATATTTCCCTCTCAGAATAAATTTTAGAAATAGATTTTTATGAAAAAAAAACTCATTAACGACATTATTAAAATTTTCCAATACTGTTTTTGGAGACGTCATATTATCTCCTCTCATTTTATTTATTAAATTATTGGAAATATTTAAATATCTCTTAAACGTCAATATCCAATAAACTCCAAAATAAGAATTCAAGAATGAGTATGGGACCACAATAAATTTAAGAAAGTCATTTTATTCTCACTCGGAAATATTTAATTGTGGTTCGTACCAAATTTCAAAAGGACAAAAGAAAGAAAATCATTCTTTGAAATTTTGAATAAAGTTCGCAACCAAAATTTTCATTATTGGATAAATGATTATCCAATTTTATTAAATGGTTTGTAAAGGTTTAAACAAAAACTCAAGGGAAAAGTTTTCATTTATCCCAAAATCAAAACAATTCAATCAATATTATATTATTTATTGACAATCCAAAATTTGGAAAATTTTGGGATGTTACAATCATATTTTGAAGAAACCTGGAATGACTCGGACAGCATAACGGCTATAATGGTAAGAGAAGTGAAAATTCTTACAACATGACAACAACACTTACATAGGAAGTCTCAAAATAGGAAGCACAACAACTCTAGACAACCGAACACAACTTTGCTATAGTTATGAGAAAGCAATCAACGAGATGTTCTAGTAAGACATAGATGAGCCTAGTACTATCTTCCCATAGAAAAGATGAGGGTGACTCAGAACTCAGATTGATGAGGGTAAGGAGAAAAAAGAAGTCTTACGTTGTTCCCTTATATACCCAGAGTAACTATATAACTATAGAAGGCTAGACTCGACTTCAACCAAGGTTTGGTAATCCTACAGACAGTCCTACTCGGATACCAAGTCTGTTGTGACCCGGAATATGCATATGTAATTACTGTCACAACTCAATCATATGGAGAGCCGAGAGCCGTACCCACTTGTCTAAGCAAACAAGGCCAAGCACAAGACATTCTCGGAAAGCTCAAACGTGAGGGGCATCCCATCCAGGCCCGGATGATCAACTGAGATGGGTCCTCATTATACGCTCACAAGTCTAAATGATTATGGGTGGTGAAATCCCATACTCATAGACAAGTCGCCTCAACCATATTATCGATTGAATTATAACACTTACATAGATAGACTCCAACCCGATCACTTAGTCGGGGTATCGGGCGGGCTCAATCATACAACAAAGTGTGCCACATGACCGAGTCACGAGCAATCGCATCACGATGCCCCAAGATGTGCACATCTAAGGGCCACTTGGTGTATGAAAGACCGCCAGCGAGAGCACAACCAAGCTATCGAACCCCACACTAAGACATGCACGTTATAATCATACACACAACATACATGTCCAGTGTAAACAACAGGTACTCATCACATGAACTCTAAAAAGTATACATCTTTATTGACATACATATAGAGTAAACCAAGAGATCACATAATGGTGATCCAACATTCATACAAGCAACGGAATAAACTTAGGTCTGAGTACAGACAAGTTTAACAAATGGCTTAGAGAAGCCTTATTTATCATACAAGCCCTTCCACGAGGGACCTGACGTCTATCTGGGACTACACTAGCTTAGTCAACCTTCGAGCTCCAGGAAGAAGCCACCATCAGGGTCAGTGGATTCATCTAAAAACATAAATAACAAACGTGAGTACAAAGTCGTACTCAACAAAACTTACATCAGAACTATACTACTCATGCTCAGGTATCAAGGTAAAGGAATGTGGGGATTCAATGTAGAAGTGCCAGCTTTGACTTGGCTAGTCTTGTACTACGAATACCAGAAAGAGCTAAGAAGCGTACTCGAGTCCATCTATCCAAGTCTTCCAAACAATTACACCACTATGGATCCTTCCTCGACTTCCCACGAGAAAGAAAACCATAGCACTCACACTTATCTTGGCAAGTATTAGAGTTTCCGTTGAAGTTGTCTAATAATCAAGTACAGATAACCAAACAGTCCATAACCGCGGACGCGACTATTCGAATAGTTTTGTTAACCCTGCAGGGGTGTACCGCTACACACACATGACCATCAGTTACCGCCAAGTCTCATCACCATTCAAGGGGTGCCAGCGAGGATGCTCACCACAACTAATACCTCGTATCCGATATAGTCGATGAAAGCCGCCTACCTGGGTTGGTTTCCACTAACGTGAACCCGGCCGGTTTACCGAAGTCGACCCAGACGATGTGTGCGTGGTGCAAAAGCTGGCTTCGGTTTAGCCGTTCTCTCACTTAGCATCCAGGCCACAAACCTACCAGAACTCCGAACTACTGCGACATCTGGACATCGACACGGGATGAGTTAATAGGTTAAGAGGGGTAAGTGAGCCCAATGTGTGGTTGTACTCTTTGTCTTGGATCACCACACAGGACTCAGACTTAAGGTAGTGTTCAACGAGATAACCCACTGTGTACTTCTACACAGCCTCTTATCGTTCACCTTGTTTATGTCAAATTCACCAACACATTTCCACAATCATCATCATGAGAACTACCATCCCGACTCACATAACAGTATCCACATTGTATCACTCTAATCATGCAATAAGAAGTAACAGTTGCAGGGGCCACATGATATCAATCAACTCCTACATCTTCTAGGATTGTGGTTTGCTTACTACTGTGACAAAATGATAGGTCATGCAAAGGAATGGGTTCAACTATGTGGTATAAACGTATCATGGTAATGATCCTGAACAATGCCTAAGCGAGACGGAGAGGGAAGTGGGATTTTATCGACATGATCAATGGGGTCTTCTTGCCTTGCTGACGAGGGTCGTAATGGGTATCTTCAGCTGCGGGGGTGATCTCGGGTTCCGGCTCCACCTTTATTCGATAGCAATCAAAGCAAACAAGGCGTTCAATATAAATGACAATGCACAATCACATGATCAAATGTTATAACATGGTGTAAGGGGTGCTGATGTGTTGCCAATTCCATTTAAATGAAGTGTATTGCATTTGAGTTGCAAATTCAAACTCCACATTTGAATTTAAAAGGGTTCATATGCACATTTTCTACTTTCCCCCCATTTTAAAATGGTCAAACATGAAAAAAGTGCATATTCATAATCCTTGCATTTTTCTGAAAATTTTACATATATTATATGTCCAATTTGGAGTTAGGATTAATTAGTTGTTGATTTTCAAAGTTTATTGTATTTTCTGGATTTCTTGGATTAAATTTAAACTGGAAAAGGATTAAGTGCGTCAGCTTGGCATCATGCTGACGTGGGGGGGGTCTGACTGGTGGGTCCAGCTTGTCAGCCTTTCTGTTTACTGTCCCGACTAGTTTTAAATTAAACAGGGGGATTAGGGGGCCCTGGGACCACATGTCATTGGCTTAGGGGGATGATTAGAAGGGTCATTAGCACCTAAGCTAGTCGGGCCACGTCATCAGGTTCAGCAGCGACATGACGACGGCGACACCCGACGCGGCGGCTTTGCGCTGGGCGGCGGCGCAGTGCACCAAAAGGACTGCTGCCACCACGAAACGCTAGACCGTGGCTGCGCGCATCTCTCTGGGCATAGCAACATCACAAGAAGGAAACGGGGTGACGCCGGCATTGAGGAAGGAGGCGGCCGTGGTTTGGCAATGGTGATGTGGCCGCTATGGCGCACGGGAGGGCACGAGGTTTAGCTGGCTAGGATCAAAGGGAGCCCAGGAACACAACGGGAGGCTCTGGGTGGGAGGAGGAGCACGGGGGTGAGCTCCTCGTCGACCATGGCAGCGGTGAACTCCGGCGAACATGGTAAAAGGATATCGGGGCTGTGCGAGGTTGGCGGAAATGGAGTGTGGATCACCACGAAGCTATTGGTGCAGACGGTGAGCTCTGGGAGGCTTGGAAGGCGGGGAATTTTTCCTGCAACGCACGGCGGTCGGAGATTGGAGCGAAGACGATGGAGGGGCCTTGGGGGTGTCTTGGCTTGCGATTCTCTGCACGGTGGCGTCGTCGACCTAGACGAAGGCGATGGACACGACGACGGGGCTCCAAGTGCTCACTGGCCGCGCAGGTGCACGGTGATGTGCGAGATGATGATAATGGTTTCTCGCCCTTCGTTGGTTACCCTAAGTGGAAGGTGAGATGTAGGATAGCAGCAAATTTCACATATGTAGAGGATCGGGTTTGTCTCCCGTAGGACTCCGGAGATGATAAGTAGGTGTCAACGGCGCAACTGACGTGGACCTGCACACAACACAAGTAACTTTGCTCCCAACGAAGTTCAGAGAGGTTGTCAATCTCTCTGGTCTTGTTGTTTAAAAAGGATCAAACGCAAGGGATAATGATAATGATAGCAACTAGAAAGTAAAAGCAGGAAAGTAAATGAGCGTGTAAACAGTGATGAAAATATAGACCGGGGTCCCGTGATGTTCACTAGTGATGTCTCTCTCCCAAAAGACGATAAAACTGCTATGCGAGGTAAACAAATTACAGATGGGCAATTGACAGGATTATAAACGCTCTGCAATTCTAACTATGGTACAAAAGAAAGGAAGAGGCTCAAAGGCATGGGCGGTACGCCAAAATAAGTAGACCGAAATCCAACTGCATCTACTACTAATCATCCACCTTGAGATGTCTATCTAGAACATCTCGCCCGTATTAAGTTGAGAGCCCCACCCAAAGTGTAAACCCGAAGCAACAGACAACTGCATTAAAAAGCACTTTGCGTAAAGTAAACAATCCTTGCAACCACTGTTACAAGCACTATTGTTTTCCCCCTTGTGGCAGCAGCACATTCCCTAGACTCATGTTTCTGTCACTCAAGCGTGTCATAAGGGGGCATGAACCCACAATCGAGCATAACGTTCCCTCTTGGAGTTACTACCTACTACTTGGCCAAAGCAATAAACAGCAACGGAGAACAGGCAAGAATTACCTAGGAACAAAAATATAAAAGATATTAACCAAATATATTACTCTATCACAATCTGAACATTATCTCATAATCCATCAGATCCCGTCAAACTCAGCATAGAAACAGCAGAAATATTACATATGTGCCTCGATCATGTAAGGCAGCTCACGAGGTCTAAACCATGAAGAACAAAGCGGGGAGGAGAACATCACATAGCTACTGATCACGGACCCATGGTCCAAAGGAAACTACTCACGGCACATCCGGGAAGCGTCCATGGTGTAGGGGAAGCTCCCGGAGGTCGATCCTCCCTCCGGCAGGGTGCCGGGAAGAGGTCTGCTGCCGCTCCCGATCTTGGAAGCGCGGCGGCGGAGAAACAGAGGTGAGATCGCAAAAAAGGGTTCTGTCTTTGGAAGTTTCACGTCACGGGGAATAAATAGGCGAATGGGGGCAGCCAGGGGGGCCACTAGGAGTCTGGGCGCCCCCCCTGGCGCGTCCAAGCCCTAGGCCACGCCAGGTGGCCGCGTGGGCACCTGGTGATGGCCCCCGACCCTCCTGGGGGGTTCCGGAAGCTTCCGTTGCGCTGATTTTTTATCTTATTTTCCCGATTTTTTGTAGCACTTTTAATATGGGGGAAACCTGGAATAAAAAACAGCAGATAACAGAAACTGGCACTTGGGTGCACTGAGTTAATAGGTTAGTCCAAATATGATCAAAAGTGTATGAAAGTGTATCTACATCATAGCAATATCACACAAAACATGCATGGAGCAAGCAGAAATTATAGATACGTTTGGGACGTATCAACATCCCTAGGCTTAATTCCTGCTCGTCCTCAAATAGGTAAATGATAACAAGCATAATTTCCATGGTGACATGCTAGCAACCATATAAGAACTTTGAAAAGTAAAGAAATCAAGGCATGTGATTCAATTCAAGAGTCTATATTAGCATTGAAACAAGTCACAAAAGAACATTAGGTGCAAGTGCTCTCGCTGTACGTGACTCGAATGTCTCCAAATGATGTTTGCGTGTAAGAAGGGGGATAGGGAATACGAGAAAAAAAAGTATTTTTGTTGAGAAGTCAATCTACTAAAGTTTCACACTTGGTCTTCTTTGGAAACTTATCTTGACTCGTCCCTAGACCACTAGCCAGGTACAAGTCAATTTGATCCACTCCTTTTCGATATTTTGAGCACTCATGCAATCGATGAGCGTAAGCACGAGAGTTGACACTTAGGATGGCAAAGAGAGAAATATGGTGGAGGAGGAAGACAAAAAGGGTGAGAAAGGCTCACATCAATGAGGACAATCATAGGGGAGAAGGCCAAATGATAGATATGATGTGAGGAGTAGGTATTGCCATGCAACGGATGCACATATGAGTTAAAAAGCTCTCCAATGGAACTAGTGGGGGTGCATCTAACTTGCTCGCTCATGAAGACCTGGAGCTCTTTTGAGGAGGCTCATCCTTGGAATATGCAAGCCAAGTTCTATAGTGTGAAGGTCCCCACATAGCTATATGTATAAATGATCATCTCTATGGAGTACAAGGATAAGAGGGAGTACTAGTGTGGATCTTTCAAAAGGAAAGTATTGTTGCCCCTTCTCTCTTTTTTTTGTATTTTTTTGGTGGCCTCAATGGATCTTTCTATTTAACTCCCATTTTTCCTCTATGGGATCTTTTATTTTGTCCACCATGGGATCTTTTCCTCACTTAAGGGAAACACTCTAATTTACAAGAGGGTATAGAAGATCTTTCACACTTTACATGGTACTCAAATCATAAAGAAGATGTAGCTATCTTGATGTATGCAATGTATGCTGCTGCCAGTGTAGCAGGAACATGTATGACATGAAGAACAAGTCATGAAGAGGTGGATGTTGTATGGCAACATATCTCGGAAAGGCTATGGAAATGCCTTGATAGGTAGGTATGATGACTTTTTTGAGGAAGGATATAAGGAGGTTTATGATGACAGAGCGTATCATGCCAAGGGTTTGGATGTACCGGCAAAGGTGGACGCCAACTCTCGGAGTGAGAAGAAGGCAATGCACGGCACGGGAGAGGCTAGGAAATATGAGGAGGTGGAAGTGTCAACTTTCAATACTTACATTAGTCCGAAGAACTCATGCACTTATTATTGGTAACTCTCAATATAATAAGGAGGTTCACAAAGAGACAAGTACCCCGAGGAGGAGTGTATCGGGTTTTTGTTATCCTTGCGCATCCTCGACTCATGGTACATGAGTGTACTCTAATATCCGATCCCTCCAAAGATTAGCGATCCATCTAGTAGATAGAGTTCTCAACTAGTTTTGTAGGTTTTGAAAATACACACGGATTTCCCAAAGTACGACACCTATGACTAATAGGCTAGAGCTCTTGACACCAAAAGTTCAAACATTACTCACATCAATACCTCAAAACTATTGCAAGTTACTATGAAGTTAAATAGCAACCTCAATTACGTACTCTCAAGACAAGACACAACTCAGTGCAACAACAAACTCTCTTAAAAAGATAAACACGAAAACTAAAGAGAGTTCTAGCAACAAACTAAACAAAAGCCAACGCTCTTGCTAAAGACAAACTACGACTAAAACTAAACATGGCAGTAGCTACGAAAAGATAACGAACACACAACAGCAAAGAGATAACCATGGAAAATCCGATGATGTGTTCTATATTGGAGTGGAGCGTATTTCTCTCCCACATAAAGTAAGCTGGGGTCTAACTTGTTATAAACAGCAAGCAAAGCTAAAGAAAACTAAAAATAAAACCTAAGAGCGAGACACTCCAAGAATAGCACATAACGCATGAAGTGATAAAAATATAGTGAGACGAAGGAAGAACTGATGATTGTTGATGGATAAGGGGATGCACGGGGGCATCCACAAGCTTAGGCCCTTGAGTCTCCTTGAATATTTTTTGGGGATGCATGGGGGCATCCCCAAGCTTGAGCGCTTGACACTCCCGGATCTTCTTTCATCATCCTCTCTCGCACACTTGAATACTTCCTTCATACATAACTTATCATAAGATGATTAGAGAGGTTAGTAACCTTAATAAAATAATTTTTCCCCACTGGATATAAAGATATTCTGGAAGATCTACTGTTTTCCAAGATTTACAAAAGGTTTTTGCAAAGAAAAAGCAAGCTTAAGGTTTGCAAAAGTAAGGAAAGGCAAAACGTGGCAGAATCTGTGAAAAACAGAACAGCAGGTAGTAGAGAATTGTTTCGGGGCACTTCTGCAACTCAAATAAAAAAACTCAGAACATACGAAAGTTTCACAATTGTATATAGCATGCTGTGTAAAAAATTCAGCTCAAAAATATGAACTGGTGATTTGTTCCGATTTCTTCCGTCAAGAAGACAGAATCTGTTTTCTGGACAGCATGTCACAAATTTTGCTTCCCTTATAATAAGAGGCTATAACTTGGCACAAAGCTTGAAAATAAAGATACAATGATGTTGCTACAGTAGTAACAATCATCAAGACCACTAAAAACAGAATTAGAAACATCTTGGGTTGCCCCCCAACAAGCGCTTTCTTTTACGCCTTTAAGCTAGGCATAAGGCAAAAGAAGAATCAAAGGTCTCCAAGATCGTCGGAATCATAAAAACCTTCAAATTGATTTTCAATAAGCTCATTCTTCCTCTTCCTAGGAAATATGTACTTACCTTTCGCCTTACGCGTAAGCGTATGTGCCCGTTACCAATATCAATGAAGCCTTTCATAGCTCGGAGGAAGTCTCTTCCAAGCACGATGTTTCAATAAGCTCATTCTTCCTCTTCCTAGGAAATATGTACTTACCTTTCACCTTACGCGTAAGCGTATGTGCCCGTTACCAATATCAATGAAGCCTTTCATAGCTCGGAGGAAGTCTCTTCCAAGCACGATGTTACTTTGATTTGGCTCCATGATGAAGAAATCCATCGGTGCAATGCTATGAAGGAATGCAACATGGACTTATTTTACCTTTCCGTTAACCTCTGAAATATCTCCATTAGCATGTTCATGGTAAGATGACAATTTATCCATATCTATTTTCAAAAAATCATAAACTAATTTTGGCATAGTAGAAACCATGGATCCAATATCACAAAAAACAAGGAAGTCTTTGTTAGAGATGCTAATCCTAACAAAGGGCTCCCAATCATCATGTATCTCCAACATTTATTTTTTGTTGGATTTAAGTTCTTCTACATTCCTCAAGTTTAGAGCATCCATCCTCTTTTCAATAGTGGAAAATCTATCTATAACAGTATCAATACTACGATCATAAACAAAATAACTAGATAGACTGTGCAAAATATCAAGAGCTCTAGCTTCATCACACTCTAAAAAGTCTGCTTCAGCTATAATATCAAGAGAGTGTTTACACAACTTAAAAATACCATGGTAAAAATTTCTAAGCACAAATTTTATAGGTATCCAAGGCATAATTCTTTTATGTGCTTCAGAAATTCTGTCCCATGCCTTCTTCATATTTTCTCCATCCCTTTGACGGAAATCGAGAACTTCCGATTGCCGCAAAGCACCAAGTCCTAACATGTTCATCTAAACAAGGAGGACTACTAAAAGCAAGATAATTTTTTTTTTGTGATTTTTGATATAAGACACAAAGATAAAAACAGAAAGGTAAACTAACAATACTAAAAAGTAACGGTAAAATTTAGTGGGAAACTCCCCTATCTTAGCACTCGGAGTCCCCGACAACGGCGCCAGAAATTTTGTTGATGTGGGAGATGATGATAATGGTTTCTCGCCCTTCGTTCGTTACCCCTAGTGGAAGGTGAGATGTAGGATAGCAGCAAATTTCCCCTATGTATAGCATATGGTTTGTCTCCCGTAGGACTCCGGAGATGATAAGTAGGTGTCAACGGCGCAACTGACGTGGACCTGCACACAACACAAGTAACTTTTCTCCCAACGAAGTTCAGAGAGGTTGTCAAGCTCTCCGGTCTTGTTGTTTACAAAGGATCAAACGCAAGGGATAATGATAATGATAGAAACTAGAAAGTAAAATAAGGAAAGTAAATGAGCGTGTAAACAGTGATGAGAATATGGACCAGGGTCCCGTGATGTTCACTAGTGATGTCTCTCTCCCAAAAGACGACAAAACTGCTATGCGAGGTAAAAAAATTACAGATGGACAATTGACAGGATTATAAGCGCACTGCAATGCTAACTATGTTACATAAGAAAGGAAGAGGCTCAAAAGCATCGGTGGTACGCCAAAATAAGTTGACCGAAATTCAACAGCATCTACTACTAATCATCCACCTTGAGATATCTATCCAAAACATCTCGCTGGTATTAAGTTGCGAGCCCCACCCAAAGTGTAAACCCAAAGCAATAGACAACTTCATTAAAAATCACTTTTCATAAAGTAAACAATCCTTGCAACTGCGGTTACAAGCACCATTGTTTTCCGCCGTGTGGCAATAACACATCCCCTAGACTCATGTTTCTGTCACTCAAGCGTGTCTCAGGGGGCATGAACCCACCATCGAGCATAATGTTCCCTATTGGAGTTACTACCTAATACTTGGCCAAAGCAATAGATAGAAACAGAGAACATGCAATAATTACTTAGGAACAAAAATATAAAAGATAAGAACCAAATATATTACTCTATCACAATCTGAACATAATCTCATAATCCATCAGATCCCATCAAACTCAGCATAGCAACAACAAAAAGATTACATGCGAACGGGCATGTAGCCTAGTGGTTGCAGCAAACCTAGTAGCACGCCAGGTTCTGGGTTTGACTCCTTGTGGGAGCGAATTTAAAACAGGTCTGGAATTTCTGGAAATAAAATACTGTGGAGCTCATGCTTCACAGTCCTTAAATTCAAAAAAAACAAAAAGATTACATATGTGCCTCGATCTTGTAGGGCAGCTCACGAGGTCTAAACCATGAAGAACAAAGAGGGGAGGAGAACATCACATAGCTACTGATCACGGACCCATGGTGCAAAGGAAACTACTCATGACACATCCGGGAAGCGTCCATGGTGGAGGGGAATCTCCCGGAGTTCGATCCTCCCTCCGGCGGGGTGCCAGGAAGAGGTCTGCTGGCGCTTTCGATCTTGGAAGCGCGGAGGCGGCGGAACATAGGCGAGATCGCGAAAAAGGGTTCTTTCTTCGGAAGTTTCACGTCACGGGGAATAAATAGGCGAAGGGGGGCAGCCAGGGGAGGCCACCAGGAGTCCAGGCGCCCCTTGGCGCGGCCAAGCCCTAGGACGAGCCAGGTGGCCGCCTGGGAAACTGGTGGTGGCCCCACGGCCCTCCTTCAGGGTTTCGGAAGCTTCCGTTGCGCTGATTTTTTATCCGATTTTTCCCGAATTTTTTGGAGCACTTTTAAGATGGGGGAAACCTGGAATAAAAAAACAGCAGAAAACAGAAACTGGCACTAGGGTGCACTGAGTTAATAGGTTAGTCCAAATATGATCAGAAGTGTATGAAAGTGTATCTAGATCATAGCAACATCACACAAAACATGCATGGAGCAAGCAGAAATTATAGATACGTTTGGGACGTATCACACGGCCGTGCTCCGGCGAGCTCACGGGCGGCAACGAAATTCGGCGAGGGAGGAGAGGAGAGGAGAGTGATCCTGGAGGGCTTGAAGTGAACCACAACTGCGAGGGCATCTCCGTGGCGTGACTAGAGGGCTCTGGGAGTCCACGGTGAGCAGGAGGTGGTAAGGCGGCGTCGGCGACTCTGCATGCATTCCATTGAGCACCTTTGGGGCGCGGGGAGGAAGACCACAAGCGGGGAGGTGGGCTTAGGCCGGCCTGGTTGAGGTGGGCCACATCCATGTGAGCCTCTTTATTTTATTTCTTTCTGTTTTTCTTTTATGTAATTTGTTTTTCTTTGCTAAAATAATTAGCTAGGTATTTTCTAAAATTCCCAAAATTTATATATGGACTTACATGACCAGTAGCTAGTCATTCCCAAGTTTTGAACATTTTTTAAATTCAAAATATTTGAATTCAAATTCAAGTAGGGTTTTAATTAATTTCCAATGCCTTTATGGAATTTTTGAAAAATCAGAGAGCATGTGATTGAATCCCTTTCACTTGATATGTGATCATCCTCATTTGTGGGACTTTTCAAAAAGTTCCAAGGATTTTTGGAAGAAATTTTTAATGTGGTCATTTGAATTAATTCATTTGGGTTTTCTTATTTCCCAAATTCAATTTCTTTTGAAAATTTTGACATGATGCAAAGTGAGGCTAAACCCTAGCACATACCTAACAGAGGGTTGTGACATATAGCTCCACAAGTGCTGAGGAAAGTCCTACCGAAGATAATAGGGCAAAAACTATCTTGCACTAAACCAACTACTAGAAAGTCGGTAGGATACTTTACCTTTCCACATAGGACTTCAACATCTCTCACAATCCTGAGGGGAGAGATAATTTCTTTGGTTGCTAGATAAATAGTAACATCAATCTCTTCAAGTCCACAGGGTGAAATCACACCCATGATCTCCTGATAGAGTGAATATGGAACAACGCTAGCACTTGATCCCAAATCGCATACGCTGTAATAATTGTGATCTCCTATTTTGACAGATACAATTGGTGTACCTGAAATTGGGCTTTTATTCTTGGCAATAACAATGTTAGTTGAGAGAGCACAAAAATTTATATCGGAACCTAAAACATCATTAGTAACTAAATCTTTAACCACCGCAACTTGAAGATCAACCTTGATCAGGTCTTCAGGTTCATCAGTTCTTCTCTCACTTTTATTTATTATGCCTGTCACAAAAGAGTGCTCCCTTATCGCTGCGGGAAAAGGGGGCTTTTCATATAAAACTGCAGGCAGAATAGGGTCAGCAACATTAATGTCAACAGGTGATTCTTTAAAGGGTTTATGATACTGATCCTTCTCCTCCTTGGAAGTGTCAATGTGAGAGGCAAAGTTCTTACAAAAATCAATCATTAGCCGAGAGTCAAGACCAATCTTAGAGAAAAAGGTATTAAAGTAATCAATTTTTACATAGCTCTCAATGTAATCATGCTCATAATTTACAGCGGGTTCAATACCTTCATCGATTTCCCAGTCTTCGGTATTCTTCTGGATCCTTTCAATGAGATCCCATCTCTCTTCAACACTTCTTGTTTGGAATACCCCGCTAGAAGAGGCATCCAACATCTCCTTATCCCGACGAGAAAGCCTGACATAAAAATTTGTAAGTATGATTTCTTTGGGGAGTTCATGAATAGGACATTTGAACGTTAGGGACTTCAGCCTCCCCCAAGCTTAAGCGATGCTCTCTCCGCCAGAAGGCCAAAATTTATATATGTTGTTCCTGTCTCGATGAATTTCATGAAGAGGATAAAACTTTGTATAAAAGAGAGACATAAGCTCTTGCCAATTAAGAAAATGGGAGTTATCGAGGAGCTTATACCAATCTGAAGCTTAATATATAAGTGATACGGAGAATAATTTCTTTATAACGAACTCCCTTGATACACCTGCAAGCTTGAATAATGAACATAGTTGTGATAAATATAGCAGGTGTTCACTCGGATGTCTGTCTCCTGCATAACGATTAGACAAGATATAATCGATAATACCAGTTGGTATTTTGTAAGGCACAATTTCAGTAGGGGTGGGAGTGACCACCACAGTCGTGGGGCGTTTCCCCATAAGTAACGAACCAAGAGTAGAGGTGTCCATAAGGACAAAAAGCAGCAACAACAAAACAAAAATATAAAAGCTTCCTTAACAGCTTCACTTACTAATAGCGCTACGCTCCCCGGCAACGGCGCCAGAAAACAGTACTTGATGACCCTCAACTGTAGGGGACCGATTGTAGCGTTTTCAATAAATAAGAGTGTCGAACCCAAAGAGGAGCAGAAGGTATTGGTAAGTGACTTTGGCAAAGAAATAACTGCAGGCACTAAAAGATAAATTTTTAGGGGTTTTCGGTATAAGCAACAAGAATGTAAAAGCAAGCAAAGTGAAAGGCACCGAGGAGTAACAAGTGGCCCAATCCTTTTGATCAAAGGATAGGCCTAGCAACTGAACTTATAAACTCTAGAGTGTTCTTGAGGACACACGGGAGAGATGGTCACGTGCTTTCGCCATATTCCGTAACGATACTATGTGTTGTGTTGATAAGTGTTGAGTGGGTGGACCTATGCTAGTGCACCTTCTAGACTAAGATAAGTGCACTCTTATGATTAAACACCTTGCAAGCATCCTCAAATACAAGGTAGGAATTAAGGCAAAAGCCTAACCATAGCAATACGATCAATGATCCATTGTTCCCTTGTGCAAAATCGTGCAAACTGGGGTTTAGGTTTCTGTCACTCCGGCAACCCACCGTAAGCATTCTTTATACACAATGCATTCCCCTAGGTCCTTAATAAGGAGAAGTTTTGAGTGTTCGACTCACACAACTGCACTAGGAAAATAACAACACAACTTAAATATCAAGCAACACATATTACTTCAACATCATATGACTACTAACAACTAGAATTCTCCCATGTCCTCAAGAACTAAAGTAACTACTCACAAGACATAAAAGAGATCATGATCAGTGGTGATAAATAGACGATAAACAATCTGGACACAACAATATTTCTCCAACAAAACTCGATAGCATTCACCACAAAGTAGACTAATCAACACCGATAGAGTAAAGGGGATAAATAGTACGGATTACAACACAAGTTGCAATTGTGAGATGAGATAGGATGGTAGTGGATATGGTGTCGATTTTTGGATGATGTTGATGATGATCTCGATGATGCCCGTGACGATGGTGATGATCTCCCCTTCCGGGAGGTGTTCCCTCGTCGGAATATCCCCGCCGGAGATGTATTTTCTTCTCTGTAGGTTTCCGCCACGGAGCGGCGACGGAACTCGCAAAACTCCTCCTCTTTTAGGGTTTTCGCACGACGAGGGATAAATAGGCCAGATGGGGCATCCTGGGGTGGCCCCAGGGTTCTAGGCGCCCACCCGGCGCGGCCAGGGGTGGGGCCGCGCCAGGGGGGCGCCTGGGCTCCTGGTGGCCCCCTTTGATCTCCATTTTGCGTGTCCCCGTCATTCTTCTGGAAAATGTCCTCCGTCGATTTTCAGGTAATTTGGAGGTCTTCTAATTCAGCAACTCTGCATCTACTTTTCATCGCTGAATCCCGTGTGTGCTTCTTCGGCATCGGAAAGTTGCGAACTGTGTAAAACAAGCCAAAACAACATAAGAATAGCATCATAACATGAAATATATCAATGAATAGGGTTGAATTACGATATAAAACGGTGATGCATTTTGGACGTACCAGCAGGCTATGAGATCAGGCATGGCAATAAGACAATGAAGGATAAGTCATATGAACATGAAGAACGATGGATGTTGCATGGCAATATATCTCGGAATGGCTATGGAAATGCCATGATAGGTAGGTATGGTGGCTGTTTTGAGGAAGATATAATGAGGCTTATGTATGACAGAGTGTATCATGCCAAGGGTTTGAATACACCGGCGAAGTTTGCACCGACTCTCAAGGTGAGAAAGGGCAATGCACGGTACCGCAGATGCTAGAGAAATATGGATGGTGGAAGTGCCAACAATCGAATACTCGCATTAGTCCGAAGAACTCATGCACTTAATATCAGTAACTCTCTATCTAGTCAGGAGATTCACAAAGAAACAAGTACCCCAAGGATGAGTGTATGGGGGCTTGGTTATCCTTACGCATCCTCGGCCCATGGTACGTGAGGGTACTCTATATGTTCCAACCCCTCTAGAGGTTAGCGATTCATCTAGTAGTTAGACTTCTGAACTATTTTTTTAGTTTAAAAAAATAAGGCACTATTAGCCATGATACAACACCTATCATTAATGGGCGCCAACTCAATTGCATAAACATTCATCATTACTCAATCAATACCTCAACACTATTGCAAGATATCGAAAGCTAGACCTAGTGATCTAGATTACTTATACACCACATATAAATAATACCATGAGCCATATAAACCATTGCAATAGAAACAACTCTCTAAACAAATATAAGTGAACCACAAGTGTTCTAAACTTTCTACAAAAGAAATTAAATGCTCTCAAACAAGATCTAAGTGAAGAACAAGAGCTAGCAAAACAGGCAGTAGATAAATTTAACACTCAACAGATATAAGTGAAGCTTTAGAGTGTTCTATGATAAAGTGCAGCGTGTATCTCTCCCAATCAAGCCTGCTAGGGTACGACACTGTAATGACCAGCAAAAACAAAAATACAAAGCTAAACTAAAATATAAATACGCTCCAAGAACATCACATATCCTGCGAAGTAATAAAAGTATAGTATTGAAAGAGACGACCTGATATTTAACTTACAAAGATTGCTAGCCAATGGTGCTCCACGGCCATCCTCAGGGGCAAGTTACAATGGTCGTTGGATCCATTGGTGAATCGTTGGGAGCCGTTGGATCCTATCTGGTGATCATATATATTTGTCTCCTCTCAGCCGCGGTGAAACCTAGCCCGCGTCGATCCCTCCTCTCCCTCTTGTCTACACTCTCCAGCCGCTGCACCCCTGCAGCCATGACAGCAAGCCGCCGCCTCTGCCGGCGCAGGTCAGCCCCGCCCCTCCGTGATTCTCCTTCCTCCTCTCCACCTTCTTCTCTCCATATTCATCTCTCTCATCTCTCTTTCTCTATCCGAACCACACGAAGGGGTCGCCATGGACGACCAGGAGCACGGTCGCCGCCACCCTAGCGCCCCTCGCCGCCGTCAACCACGGGTCTGGCCAGATCCGGCTGCCATCATCTCATCCCCGTTGTTCCTGCATCTCGCCGCGACTGGATGTTGCCGACGAGACCCTCATGACCTTGATATTTCCTCTCGTCAATGCGCCACGCCGTCATAGGCCGGCCGATGAGCCTCGCCGTGTCAGGTTGCCTGACGAATCCTCTAAAGAAGTGAGGCACTTCTCCAGTTTCTCCTTGCCAGATTAAGCCATCGTCGTAGATCTTGTATCCAATGACCCGGAGAGCCTGTCACTTGCTAGATCACTTAACGTTAGATCTCCATCCGACTGCTCCTATTCCATTTGACACCCACTTAGAAGGTTCTCATATAATTGGACCTATGAATTTGTAAATTTGGTTTCTGTCGGCCCAGCCCTTTCCCTCAACAAAGGAATCATACATAGCAAATTTAGTCCTTACAATGTTGATGGAATAATGATTCAGCATAATGGTTTGTTTAATATTTTCGGAGTTGATGCATTCTAATTTTTCGTATTGTATCTGAAGCATTCTTAACGAGTTTAAGTAGTTCTTGAAGATTTTTTATCAAACAATACACACAAGATTAGGGAGCATGTAAAAGGTGTCCATGAATCTACTACGCTCTAGAGGCTTGTCCTAGCCATTCCCTTACGATCTTCACTCCAAAGTATCTTAGCATGAAATATAATTAGCAACCATTACAGTTTGCATTGACATTTTTATTTTGCTCAGTTGTATTTAGGATCTTTAGAATTGCCAGCTCTAACTTCTCCACAACATAAGTATGTATATTATTCTTCTTGCAATTTGATAGATTGCAATTATTTCTGCTACAGTTTGATAGACCGCTCTTCGCTTGTTTTAAGAATGGCTTTGTCTAGATTTCTCATATTTTATCATCATAAACAAATAGAAGCATTAATCACATAAAGAAGCATTCTGTCAAACATACATCATTTTTGGTGGGTTTAGAAATAGTGATTCAAATTCAAAATGTCATTCAGTCATTTTTCTTCACTTCTATTTTATTATAAATAATGCGAGATGTTGAGGCATTTAAATTGCATACTTGCACAAGCACATACCCTCTTTTTTAAGAGGAAAAGTTACACGTGCAGTCCATCTTATAACTAACCCTAAAGAAAGTAAAAAAATACAACCAAGGGCTTAAAGATTACATAGAGAACCCTAGACAGGAGAGGTTAAAAGCAATCAGGTCCTCGAATATCAGTTTTGCATCTCTGCATCCATCCAAGGCCAGCGCCGACATCGCTGGGGCGGCACCACTTGGGACGCCGGACCGAAGAACGCCACCGATCTAGAGCATAAGGGCCTCCCCATTGGGTCGACGACTGGGAGGTTGAATACGAGGAGACGCAAAGTATAAGCCGCTAAGTTGAGCGCTGTAAGATGCCGCCCTTCGGCCAGATGAGTCGACGGCGAGACGGTACGCAGCCGTCGTGCAGCTGCCGTCGAGGAAGAACTCCCAAAAATTGCAGCAGGAGGGCTTCTATGTGGATCAATGGAAGCCTGCACAACACAGTTCCAATCCCTTCGTCCACCACCATGGTGGCTCAACAGGAATCGAAGAGGGGCATCACGAGCTTGAATCACCCAACACCGGAGCTTATTGAAGTGGAAAATGCTTTATTTAGGGAAGCGATGGCTCCTTTCTTCCCATCCTTCTCCAACGTCCGGAGTTGAAGAAGGAAAAAGGAAAAACCAAGAATAACCCAGATCCAGCCGCCAGGACCTGGTTGTCCGCTCCGATATACCGACAAGAAGCTAAGACTACAAGTAGGGTCGCACCTAGCACCTCCCTATCCCCTCCCCGACCGGCAGCGCCGGCGTCAAGGGTTTGGTTCAGGGCTGGCCGGCGAAATCTAGAGGACCAATGGCACAAGGGGAAAGGGAGAGAGGAGACCGGGGTGGGGAAAGAGACTCCAACTAGCACATACTCTCTGATAGTGACCATTTGTCTGTAGCAAAAGTTCTTCTTAAGTTGTTCTTTTTGTTTGGTAAGAAGTAAGCATTTTAATTTCTTTATTTATTCAGAATTACAGATCTTAGTTCTTGGTTTGAATTTTTCTTTCACGTTGTTTGGTGTAAACATGCTCAAAAATTTCCATCTAAAAATTGTGTTTTTTGTATATTAATACACAATACTTCACAAAAAAGAATCAACATCGTATGCTACAACCAACCAAAATAAACCTTTTTAATTTTGCTCATTACAGTGAAACATTATATTTTTAAGTTCTTCGTTTAAACGGTCTTTCGCACCATATGGGGAATTGGGAGGAGTAGTATAATTAAGATCATAGTTAGTTTTTTAAAAATGCAAAATTTTCTACGAAAACATGGTTTCAAATGGGACTCTGCGCCATTTGGCGCAACGGGTCATCTAGTTTGATTAAGAAAGGGATGCACGGGGGCATACCCAAGCTTAGATGCTTAAGTCTCCTCGAATACTTGTTGAGGGTTCCTGGGCTTCCCCAAGCTTGAGCTTTCACCTCTGGTTTTCTTCACACAAAACTTCTCATAAACTTATTAGAGCGGTTAGTACACTTTTAGATAATCTGCCAAAACAAAACAGATTGTAAAAGTTAATTTTTCAGGTGCACTTATGTAGCTCAAATAAGAAAACTCAAAACATAGGGAAGGTTAGAAATTGTATAGAGCATGTTGTTTAAAGAATTCAGCTCAAAAAGATGAACTGGTGATTTTTAAAGCTTTTTGCAATGAAGCAAAAAGAATCTGTTTTCTGGACAGCATGTCACAACTGTTGCTTCCCTTATCATAAGAGGCTAAAACTTGGAAAAAAAACTTGAAAATAAAGATACAATTGAGTTGCTACAGTAGTAAAAACATCTAAGACACAAAAAAACCAAAAACAACCTAATCCGTTTTGGGATGCCTCCCAGAAGCGCTTCTTTAAAGCCATCTGCTAGGCATGGGTGTAACGATGCTCACAAAAGAATAAAAGTTGAAGCACAAAGAGAGCATCAAAGGAGCAAATATAAACCACATTTAAGTCTAACATGCTTTCTATGCATAGGCTTCTTGTAAGAAAATAAATCAATGAAGCACACAATATCAAGAATAGGAAGGTAAAACCAAGAGCACCTTCAAGATTTTCAACATGGAGAGATTTGTTTTCCTACCATGAAATTTTCTACTACCAAAATTTCCTCTCTCATAATATTTTTTAGTAGCATTATGAACAAACTCAACAATATAACCATCACACAAAGAATGCTTTTCATGATCTATAAGCACATAATTCATATCAAGCTCCAAAATAGTGGGGTAAATATTAACTAAAGTGATGACCTCTCAAAACCAACTTTTAACAATATAGTAATAAGATGATTGATCACTCTCCAAATGTATGGGACTCCTTCTAGCTAAAGTCATGACCTCTCCAATCCCATTTATATCATCATAGTTTATATCATCTAGCAACATAGTACCATCATCTAGAGCATTATCATACAAACTTTCTAAGCAAAACTCCTCATTATCAGGAACATCCATAGTAGGCAAAAATAGAGGGTTATCATAAGACTTATCAAAGTAGCAAGGGTTATCATAAATAATAGTAGAAAAAACATCCTTGCAAGTTTCATTCAAAGGGACATCATGGCCACAAGCATCAATTTTATAAAAAATGGATATTTCAAAAGATTCAACAGGATCATAGCAATCAATATAACATTCATCCTCCTTTGGTAAGCATGGAGGGCAATCATATAATTTAAGAGTCATAGACTTACTCTCATTACGAGGTAGAGATGGGTAGCTACTCCATTCTTCCTTCCTTTGTTCGTCACTCTCCTCCTCTTTTTCATCCAAGGAGCATTCAGTTTCGAAAATTTCTTCTTCCATAGAGTCCTACAAAGCATTAGTCTCTTCCTCTTGTGGATTGAACCTTTTGAGATAGTCAGTAATATAAGAATTATAATTAAAATAATCGAAGCAATATTTAAGTATAGCAAGAATCTGAGATTTTTAAGGGGCATCTTCAATATCCTCAACAAAAGAAGCAATTTATAAGCACCCTAAAAAAAAATTCTTCTATTTATTCCACACCAAAGAAATCATAATGTCCCTCAGTATAAGATACCATGGTTTCATTATCATTACACCAACATTGGAAAGGAAGGTGTTTAAACATCAAGAAGCAACAAGATTCATCACAACAAAAAGATTTATCATAATTTGAGCATAAGTTTCTAGCATAACTATCAAGCTGATTCATTATTTACCATATAAATATCCCTTGTTCAGAAAGGTCGTATTCCTTATAATATTTTTGTTGATCCTCAGTGAATCCACCATGCCAATAAGATCTAGTTTCAATGAATTTAACCATTGTAAGCAAAAAGAGTAATAAGAAAAAGTGTACTTATCAAGTGAACTTATAAGTAAAGCTATGCTCCCCGCCAATGGCGCCAGAAAATAGTCTTGATAACCCACAAGTGTAGGGGATCGCAACACTTTTCGCGGGTAGGTATAACCCAATTTATTGATTCAACACAAGGGGAGCCAAAGATTACTAATAAGCCTTAGTAGTTGGGTTTTCAATTCAACCACACCTGAAAAATCACTAGACAAGATATTTAGTAGCAATGGTGTGTTGATGGGTGTATTCTTTAAGACTTCCCCAATTTCTAACACCAAAAATATGACGCCCCCATAATCAATCCGTGTACAGTAATCATACACGCAGGGTACACGACTGAGATTAGGGTGCCACGGTGAGAATATCACAGCACAACACTAAACACAAAAGGATAAACAAATATTTTACAATACCAGGGATCACGAGGATCCGAATACATAAGTCATACAAGCCATAATATCTGAGTACAGACATAGTTAGTCAAGTTTTGCCATAAGAAGACTAGCACAAATCACATCAGAGATACAGATCGAAAAGGTGAGGCCTCCTGCCTGGGATTCACCGAACTACTCCTGGTCGACGGGGAACTCGACGTCGTAGTAGGCGCACCGGGGTACTCCTGCTCCTGGGCTCCACCGTCGACTGCAGCGGTCGATCAGGCAAAGCTAAAAAGGGAAAATAAAGCAAAGGTGAGTATCTAGCATACCCGCGAGTCTTACGTCCACTACTAAGCATTATGCATTGTATCAACGGAAAGAAGAGGCTGTATATAGTGGACTGCAAGATAGAAATTAGAATAAGGGTAAGAAGCTAGGCCTATCGAAGACTAGCATCTTCCGACGATGTCTTGCAGCATGAGGTAAGAATCAGCCAACAATTTATATAAAGCATAAAGTAACAATGCAGCAGAAATTGCTGCAGCATTGTATAATAGTAAGTTGTAATAATTAACAATGCCTCCGCGATCCCCTCCTCGACATCCCCGCGAGGAAGAGAACCCGGAACCATAAAGTTTAATAATAATAGTTTGTAGTGGTAAGATCCAGCTTCAGCATAAAGCGTCCTGTTACCGTGGACACGGCTATTCGAATAGACCAATCTTCCCTGCAGGGGTGCACTTGTGTTACGCTACACGCACGGATCTCCAGGGTGGCGGGAACCTTGTTAGGGAACGCTCCACCAAGGCTATCCGACACTTCATACCCATCTTTCAAACTCAACAGAGAGGCCATCCTCCGGTCTAAATCCTAAGTACTCAGGGCCTTGGACTCCAACCCTGACGTACTCCTGCACGGTGCGTGGGTGGCCGGGAAGCCGTAAAAAAAAAACACAGCTCGAGCAAAGAAGACAGCGCACTTCCCGGCAATCAGCCTGCAGTACTGCTGACGTCTGAAGAGTCCTCGGACGACACTACGAAGCAGAGGAGCCCATAAACTCGTAATTCCCACGGGTAGGTAGTGCGTACATGGCATATAGCCAACTCAAGACATTCACTGAACCATTTAGCATTTTAATTAACCTTCGTGACAACCGTTATCGTTGCCTCGACTCAACTGACCCGCGGACAACGACAGCAGCCAGGACCACCAGTACATCGGTGCCTGCCCTGTCGTCCCACCAAGTCACTGCGGTTACCAACAAGGTGAACCGTCTCCTTACCTTGTCTCGCGTGTGCTCCTGGAGGAGCTCGACTTTCGTGGTTTGGTAACTCTCGCGGCCAACAATCAGGGGCCAAGCACACCGGTACACTGGTCGTACCCTCCCTGTCATCCCGTCGCAATACCTCTCGCGGGCACCGTTGGGTCGCCCGACTTCTTACCTGAAGGACAACCGTTGCTCAGGTACCTAGAGCGGCTATACAGAGTCAGCAACGAGTGGATTAGAAGGATTAATCCTTGATAGCTCACACTTGATGGTGGCTCGGCAGAGCCGAGCTAGGGGGCCTGAGGCGGTGTCTGCATTGTACCATACCTGTGCAGTTATAATATTTGTATCCGCGTTCACTCCCCGGAGTGATCACGACCCTCTATCTAATCCCAGCTAACAATGCGTAGGGCTCACTGCTGAATAATGCATAATAATAATAATAGGCAGCATAGGATAAAGGAGGTACATCAAGGGGCGACAAAACAGGCTATGCAATTGAATAGGATTGCAACGTAGCAGTAGCAGTAACAATGCCTAGTGCAAGAAATGTACGGAAAGATAGGCGATATATGGGGAAGAGAATGGCTCTGCTTGCCTGGAAGCTCGACGGTAGGGGTAGGGTCGTCGACGTAGTAGTCGTACCCAGCGGGGGTGTAGTCGGCGGAAGCAGCGGGGTCTACCGGAGAACAAAGGGGGGGGGGAGAAATAGTAAATATCAAGCAAACATATGCAAACATATGAATGACATGGAAAATGCATCAATGTCGGTAGTCTAACGCAGTACGACGTATCAGGCTCGGAGTGGAAATTCATCCGGGGATGAGCTTCCAGCTCCGGGTGATTACCGGACAGGGTGTCCGGAGGGGGGAGGTATCATGCCGGAGGTGTCGTGGACCTCCGACACAAGTGTGGGTGGTGTATTCGGGTTATTTGATCTATTCCGAACAACTTTCGTGTGCGAAATAAATTCATCCGGGTACTTTTACAGTACCGGACGAATCATCGGACAGACCGCCCGGAGGGGGGCGGTTCGATGTTCGGTACGTTAGAGGGGGGTGGTAGACATACGGATAGCGTATTCGTATTCGTTATATTTTTTTGATCAATTTTCATGTATAAAGTTTTTGAATCTGACTTACGGTTTAAAAGATATTGAATTTTAAAGTTTAAATCATTTTCTGTATTTATTTTATTTTTTAAATAAGCATTATCCACAAGGGGTTGACCAGTCAAACCTGACCAGTGGGTCCCACTGGTCAGGCTCTGTTTAATAATTTTTTTAACTAAATCTAATTAAACCAGTGGACCCACATGTCATGCTAACAGAATAAATTATTTTGGTTAATTAATTAGCTTACAGGTGGGACCCATGTGTCATTGGCACAGTGGCTAACTAATCATTTTAATTAAATTAAAAGGGCCAAGGGCCCACATGTCAATGGGGGGGGTTAGCCAGGGGTCAAACCTCTCTAGTTTAGACCACGGGCACGCAAGGCACGCCGGCGGCGAGCCCTCACGGTGGCGAGCACATCGGGGCATTCCGGCGACCAAACGCGGTGTGGAGGCTAGGAATCGAACGGGTCCACGGCCGTACGTCTACTGGTACACGAGGGGGAGGCCAGGGGCGACCACACGGCGACGACGGCGAGCCACCGCGGAGGCCGGAGCGTGGCGGTGCGAGTACGGCCGCCCACTGCTCGAAATCGAACGAGGGGTGGGGCAAAAGGTTCGCCTGCTCACCGTGGAGCGCGTAGGGGAGGCAAGCTACTCAGGGAGGGGCGGAGGCTGCCGGAATTGGAGAAGCTCGCCGGCGACTGCAGTGGAGAAACGGCGGCGATGGCGAGTCTCCAGTGGACGCCGGCTTCGATTGGGGGCACGGGAAGAAGGAGTCGGGCGCGGGCTAGCGCTTGGACCAGACGGCCGGGACGGAGGTGGCCGTTGGCCGCGTGGGTGCACGCCGGCACGTCCACGGCCGAGCTCGGGCGGGAGCTTGAAGACGAGTAGAGGGAGAGCGCGAGGGGAAAGGGTGATGGGCTAGGGTTAGGGTTTCGGGAGAGGGCTCGGGCGACGACCTAAATCTCGCCGGTGAGCCGCACGATGGCCGCCACGGTGACGGCTGCGGCCATGGCGCCATGGATGCGTGCCACCGCACAGTTGAACAGGGGAGGGGGAAGGGGGAGCCCCGGGTGGGCTGGTTGGGCTCAATTCGGGATGGGTGGGGGTAGTGGGCTGGGTGCTGGCCCAGTGGGAGGGGTGGGTTAGATTAGGTTGTTTCTTTTGTTTTTAATTCCTTTGTCTTTTCTGTAATATCTCTTTTGCATTTCTTTTATCTGTTTAACATTTTTGTAAAATATGTTAGGTGCCTCAAAATTAGAATAACAATATATAGCAGTGCCACAAAAGTTTTTGCAGCAAAAGAAAATCATTAGATATTTTTTTAAATATTAAATGCCCAAAGTAGGGGTTTTAACCTACTGTTTGAATTGTTTGGAATTTTCTATAACTCAATAAATACCCAAACCCATTTTGATTTGGTCCACTGAATATTTGTGATTTTATAAAAGTAGTTTCAAGATTTTTGGAAAAGATTTTATTGTCACAATATTTTTAGTATTCATCAAAAGGCATTTTGGGGTTTGTTTGAATTCAAAGATGAAAAGTCATGATCAAAGGTGATTAGAGACTTGCTAATCACAAAGGTTTAATCATTAACAAAATGTAGGGACCCGGGGTTAGCGTATGCAAGTCTAGTTAAGGCATAGTCATATGGAGAGCCGAGAACCGTACCCACTTGTCTAAGCAGACAAGGCCAAGCACAGAACGTTCTCGGAAAGCATCGTACGTAAGGGGCATCCCATCCAGGCCGGATGATCAACTGAGATGGGTCCTCATCGTCCGCACACAAGTCTAATGATATGGGTGGTGAACTCCCATATTCAAAGACAAGTCGCCTCAACCATACTATCGACTATCTCATAACTCTTACATAGACTTACTCCAGCCCGATCACTTAGTCGGGGTCTAGGGTGGGCGCGATCATACCACAAAGTGTGCACGAGACAGAGTCTCGAACAATCGCATCGCGATGCCCCAAGCTGCGCACATCTAAGGGCCACTTGGTGTATGAAAGACCGCCAACCAGAACACAACTAAGGTCTCGAAAACCCATACAAAGACATGCATGTTATAAACATACACGCAGCACACATGCCTTGTATGAACAGCAGGTACCATTGCAATTCTCTACAAAGTGTACATTTTATTTATAACTCTTATAGAGTGCACACAGATATCACATACATGTGATCCAACATTACATTACAAGCGGAAGCAAATTATGTCTGAGTACAGACAAGTTTAACAAATGGCTTAAGAAGCCTTATTTAAACACAAAGCCCTCCACGAGGGAACCAGTCGTCTGACTGGGACTAGACTAGTTGGTCTTCAGTCGTCCAGCTCGATGAAGAAGCCACCTTCGGGGTCAGTGGCATCATCTAAAACATAGATTAAGCAAACGTGAGTACAAAGTCGTACTCAGCAAGACTTACATAGGAGCTATACTACTCATGCATATGTGTCAAGATAAAGGCAGGTGAGGTTCATTTGCAGAAGTGCCAGCTTTGACTTGGCTAATCCTGAACTACGAAAACCAGACTTTGAGGTAAGAAGCGTACACGAGTCCACTACTTTCTCCAATCAATACACCACTATGGTGCCTTCCTCGACTTCCCCACGAGAAAGCACGCCATAGCACTCACACTTATCTTGGTGTGTTTTAGAAGTATCCGGTTCAAGTTATCTAGTAATCAAGCTAAGCTTTCCAAGCAGTCCATAACCGCGGACGCGGCTATTCGAATAGTTTTGTTAACCTTGCAAGGGTGTACCGCTACACACACATGATCATCATTTACCGCCTTTGATCTCGACACCATTCAAGGGGTGCCAGCGAGGATGCTCACCACAACTGTTACCTCATAGCCGATCTAGTCAGAGAAAGCCGCCTACTTGGGTTGGTTACCACAATCGTGAACCCTGCCGGTTTACCGAAGTGGACCCAAGTAATGTGTGCGTGGTGCATAAGCCGGTCTCGGATGAGCCGTTCTCTCACTTAGCAACCAGGCCACTGACCTACCAGAACTCCGAACTATTGCGACATCTGGACATCGAAAGGGATGAGTTAGTAAGTTGAGAGGGGTCAGTGAGCCCAATGTGTGGTTGTACTCTTCATCTTGGATCACCACACAAGAACTCGTACGAGGGCGGTGTTCAACGAGACAACCCACTGTGTACTCCTACACAGCCTCTCATCGTTCACCTTGTATTAGGGTCGATTCACCAACACTTTTCTACCATCATCAACGTGATCATTCCCATCCCGACTCACATCACAGTACAACATGGTATCATACTAAGCATGCAATAAGCGATAACATTGCAGGGGCCACATGATATCAAACAACTCCTACATTTGCTAGGATTGTGGTTTGCTTACTACTGTGACAAAATGATAGGTCATGCAAAGGAATGGGTTCATCTATGCGGTAGAAACGAAGCATGGTGATCATCCTAAACAATGGATAAGCGAGACATGAGAGGGAAGTGGGATTTTATCGACATGATCAATGGGGGTTTGCTTGCCTTGCTGACGAGGTTCGGGTTCGGGGTCTTCAACGAAGGTTGCAACCTCTTGCTCCGGTTCCACGTCTATCAGCAACATGACAATCATAGGATCAACAGAATGTACAATGCACAATCACATGAATAATATTGAAAGGGTGATGTTCATGGTACTGATGTGTTGATCATTCCATTTAAATGGAGTATATTGCAAATTGAATTGCAAATTCAAACTCCACATTTGAATTCAACATTAACCAAGTTATATGTGATATAGTTTGATCATTTTGAAACAACTTCAAATGTGTATGATATGCCTCTGATGTGTGATTGAAATGTAGCATGTTGCCATGGTTCAAGTTGCAAAAATATTTGATTTGAATTTGATTTAATTCCATTTAAATCAAATAGAAAATGCTACTGATCACATTTTAAATTCAACTCAAACAGAGCTGAAAGTTTCATATTTGGAAAGATAATTTTCTCCTGATCATTTTTCATATATTATTTGTCCAATTTGGAGTTAATATGAATTTTCTATGAATTTCCAAAGTTTGGGGTATTTTCTGGATTTTCTGGAATTCTTTTACTTCATTTTGATTTTCTGGAAATTCATAAAACGATTTATTGCGCAAGTGCTGACGTCAGGAGGGGGGCTGACATGTGGGGTCAGCTTGTCAGTGACTGGGTTAACTAACCCGTGGGTTAAATTAATCCAGTGGCTTAATTAAGCCACTGGGCCCACTGGTCAGTGACCGAGGGGGTCACTAACTAGGTGATTAGTGGGGGGGGGGGCTTGGGCTAACACGCCGGCGGCTAAATGCCGGCGACTGGAGTCACGGCGGCGCTGCACGGGAATGCGAATCCGGCCACGGGAGGGGAAACGGAGGGCACCGGCTTGCTCCTGGAGGTCTTCCGCGTCGTCTGGAAGTAACAGGGGGTCACGGGGAGGTCGGGAGCGACGACGGCGACGACTCCGGCGGAAACAGAGAACCGGCGAGGTTGTAGATGACGTTGTGGTCCACGGTTGGAGTTGATTCAGGGCTCGTTCGAACGCTAGCACTTGCAGGAGTCAAACGCGTGCACTGGGGGTTCATGACGAGCACTGGAGCGAGGAGGACGACGACCATGGCGGCGACGAGCTCCTGCGTCCATGGCGGATCCGGCTAGAGGAAGCAAACGAGGGGGAGAAGTGAGGGGTTCCGGCCGTGAGCTCAGCCTGAATCTATCTGGAGTGGTGGCTTGCTCGGGGAGGCGCTGGAGCTATCGGAATTTGATGTCGATCCACGGCGGCCGGCGATGAAGACGACGAAGCTAGCGAGCTCGTGGAGGCGTCCTGCTCCGATTCCTTTCGCAGGTCGATGAAGACGACGACGAGGAGCACGGTGGACTTGCTGGCTTGAGCTCTAGGGCACGGTGGCCACGCGGGGGCTCGACGGCGCTCCGGCGTTCTTCTCGGGGGACGAGGAAACGGGCGAGAGAGGAGGGGAGGGAGCTCGTGGAGGGGGGGAATGGACTGCGGAGGCTGCGGGGAGTCTCCAGGTGCGAGAAGAAGCCACGGGGAGGCCTAGAAGCTCCTCGACGGTGACGTGTCGTCCCCGGCTAGCTCGGTGGCATTCCATCGAGCAGCTTGGAGGCGCGGGAGGGGGAAGAAGACGCCCCTTCCCCTGTGGGCCGGCTGGGCTGGGGTGGGCTGACTTCGCCTGGGCTCCAGGTAAGGATTTCTGACTTCTTTTCTATTTTTCTTTTCTGACATTTGTTCTGTTTAGCTAAAATAAATAGCTAAACATTTTATTAAATGCTGAAAACTTTTATCTGGCCTCATAATAATATAGACTAGCCACTCATAAACTTTCAACATTTTTAAAATTCAAAAGATTTGAATTTTAAATCAAATAGGGGTATTTCTTTAATTCCAAGGCACTGTTTGAATATTTGAAAAATCTATGAGCATGGGATGGGTCCCACATCACTTGATATGTGATCACACTCATTTATAATACTTTTCAAAAATCTAACATGAATTTTTGGAGAAGATTTTTATCTGGCCTTTTGAATTTATTCATCTGGGGGGTTCCTTCTCCCATTTTGATTTTGAAGTTGATTTCCTTTGAAAATTTTGACATGATGCAAGGTTATTTGATCCTAGCACATTACCTAACAGAGGGTTCTGACAACTCGCCCCCACTCAACAGAATCTCGTCCCGAGATTCCGGAGTCTGCGGGAGGAAGGTGGGGTACTCGGCAATGAGACAGTCTTCTCTTTCCCACGTAGCTTCTCTTTCAGAGTGGTGTGACCATTGCACTTTCAGAAACCTAATCTTCTGACGACGAGTGACACGCTCTGCGGAATCAAGAATACGAACGGGGTATTCTCGATAAGAAAGGTCATCTTGGAGATCAAGCGTTTCATGGTCGACTTCGCGGATGGGGTCCTTGAAGCAACGCCTGAGTTGTGACACATGGAATACATCATGTACTCGGGAGAGGTGCGGAGGTAGTTCAAGTTGGTAGGAAACTTCTCCATGTTTAGCAATAATGCGGAAAGGTCCGATGTAACGTGGGGCCAACTTGCCTTTAATACCGAAACGTTGGGTTCCCTTCAGAGGAGTAACCCGAAGGTAAGCCTTCTCATCCAGATTGTAGCTCTCTTGCCTATGATGACGATCATAGTAGCTTTTCTGACAAGACTGGGCTGCTTTCAATTGATCACGAACAATGCGAACTTGCTCTTCTGCTTCCTTGATCATATCCGGTCCAAGGAATTGTCTTTCACCGGTTTCTGACCAGTTTAAAGGTGTTCGACATCGTCGTCCATATAGGAGTTCAAAAGGAGCCATGTTCAGACTAGATTGAAAACTATTGTTATAAGAAAATTCGGCAAATGGAAGAGACTTCTCCCAATTCTTTCCGAATGAGATAACACAAGCTCTGAGCATGTCTTCAAGAATTTGGTTAACCCTTTCGACTTGACCGCTAGACTAAGGATGGAAAGCTGTACTAAAGGAGAGATGAGTTCCCATAGCATTCTGAAAGCTTCCCCAAAATCTAGAGGTAAAAAGGCTACCACGATCAGAATTGATTTCCAAAGGAACACCATGAAGGGATACAATTCTAGAGATGTACAAGTCTGCTAACTGGCTAGCAGTTATAGACTCGCGAACCGGAAGGAAATGAGCAACTTTGGAAAGCCTATCTATGACAACGAAGATGGCATTGTTTCCTTTCTTTGTTCTTGGAAATCCGGTGATGAAGTCCATACCGACTTTGTCCCATTTCCACTCGGGAATAGACAAAGGTTGAAGTGTACCAGCAGGTCTTTGATGTTCTGCCTTAATGCGACGACAAACATCACATTCGGCAACAAATTGAGCAATGTCTCTCTTCATCCTAGTCCACCAAAATCTCTGGCGTAGATCTCGGTACATTTTTGTGCTACCGGGATGAATTGAGAGGGGTGTGTCATGGGCTTCCTTGAGGATGAGTTGCCTTAGTTCCTTATTCTTAGGTACTACCAAATGATTTTCAAAGAATACCGTTCCTTTGCTATCTGTGGAGAAACATTTAGCAACTCCTCTAGCAATGTTCTCCTTGATCCGGCAAACACCTCGTGCACGCCTTTGGGCAACTATAATTTGATCCTCAAGAGTTGGTTTCGCCACCAAGGTAGAAAGATAGCCATGAGGAACAATCTCAAGATTGAGCTTGCGAAAGTCCTCATGAAGAAGTGGTTGATACTGTTGTAACATGAGGTTGTTACAATACGACTTACGACTTAGTGCATCAGCCATGACATTGGCCTTGCCTGGGGTGTAAGAAATTACTACGTCGTAATCTTTTATCAACTCAATCCAGCGTCTTTGCCTGAGATTAAGATCTGGCTGGGTGAAAATATATTTGAGGCTTTGGAGGTCGGAATAAATCTCGCAATGGTTACCAAGGAGGTAATGCCGCCAAGTTGTTAGGGCATGAACTACGGCAGCGAGTTCAAGGTCATGGGTAGGATAGTTCTCTTCATGTGGCCGCAATTGGCGTGAAGCATAAGCTACCATATGTCGATCTTGCAGAAGTATGCATCCTAACCCTTGCCGTGATGCGTCACAATAGATCTCGAAATCCTTTTTGGTGTCTGGAGGTGCAAGTACGGGTGCAGAAGTCAATCTTCTTTTTAGCTCTTGAAAGATTTCCTCGCACTTGGGAGTCCATAGGAATTTCTTATCTTTCTTGAGGAGTTCAGTTAGAGGCTTTGCAACTTTAGAAAAGTTCTCGACGAAGCGACGGCAATAGCTGGCTAGGCCAAGAAAACTTCTAACTTGCTTAACCGATTCAGGTGGAGTCCAGTCAAGGACGGCCTAAACTCTCTCGGGATTCATAGCAATAACTTTTGCAGAAATCACGTGGCCTAAGTAGGTCACTTCTGGTAGCGAAAATTCACACCTGGAGAATTTAGCATACAGGCGATGCTCTCTAAGTTTCATCAATACCAGCCTTAGGTGTTCGGCATGTTCTTCTTCGTTCTTCGAGTATATAAGGATGTCATCGAGGTAAACCACGACGAACTGGTCCAAATACTCCATGAAGATCGAGTTCATCATGCGTGAGAAAGTGGCGGGGGCATTGGTTAAACCAAAGGACATGACGGTGTACTCGTAAAGACCATAACGAGTAGTAAAAGCCGTTTTGGGAATGTCCTCGTTTCGGATTTTGATTTGATGATAACCTAATCTCAAATCCATCTTGGAGAAGACAGAGGATCCTGCAAGTTGATCATAAATATCATTGATCCTGGGCAGTGGGTACTTGTTCTTTATCGTCGCTAAATTTAGCGGGCGATAGTCTACGCACATCCTTTCTGTTCCATCTTTCTTCGTTACGAACAGAACAGGGCAACCCCATGGCGATGAGCTAGGGCGGATGAAGCCTTTCTCCAACAAAGCTTCCAGTTGGGTTTTAAGCTCAGCTAACTCACGTGGGGCCATTTTGTATGGGCGTCTAGAAATTGGTGCGGTTCCTGGGGCAAGATCTACAATGAACTCTACACATCTGTCGGGTGGCATTCCCGGCAGCTCTTCAGGAAAGACATCCGGGAAGTCACGAACCACCGGAATATCTTCAAGTTCGGGAAGGGGAAGTACATTCAAGGAATGCACTTGGGTTCTTGTTCTGGGTGAGGTATAGTTGACGGTTTGGCCTGAAGGGTGGGTGAGTTTCACGGATTTGCCTTTGCAATCTAGGTAGGCATTCTGTCTTGATAGCCAATCCATGCCAAGGATGACATCAATGTCTGAAGACTTGAGGGCTATGAGTGAAGCAAGGATTACTAAACCCTCAATTGCAATTTGATTACCATGGCTCACTCTATTAGTTTGCCATCTTGACCCTGGAGTTTGAATAATCATTGGGGTGGACAATTCAACAAAAGATAACTCATGGCGAAGTGCATAACTTTCCGACATGAATGAATGAGATGCTCCTGGGTCGAAAAGAACGGAAGTAGGAACAAAATTGACTGGGAGCGTACCAAGAATGACGTCAGTGGTGTCGTCAGTCTCTTCGGCGGCGATTTGGTTCACACGTCCACGAGTGGCGGGAGGAGCGGGTTTGGCGGTGTAGACCTTCTGGGGTGGCTTGCCATGACCATTATTGTTGTTGCCTCCGGCACGTGGTGGAGCATTCTGGTGTTGGAGCTGGTTCTGGGGACACTCACGAGAGTAGTGGCCTGCCTGGCCACACTTGTAACAGGCTCCGAAAACAGTGCGTGGAGCTGGGTTGTTTGGTGGAGCTGGGTGGAACTGGGTTGGTGGACGAGGCGCCACATAGGATGGCCTCGGTGGGTTGTTCTGGCGGAACATGCTTTTTGGGATCCAGATCTTGCGCTTCTGGGAGCCAGAACTGGATGAACCATCATCTCTGGGGTGTTTGTGAAAGTCGTTGGGGGTGTTCATGTCCTCTGCTTTGATGGCCTTGTTGACAAGGACCTGGAATGTGGCAAAGTCATGAAGGTTGAGCTCACGACGAAGTCCAGCATTGAGGCCACGACGGAACCTCTCTTGCTTCTTGGATTCGGTGGAAACTTCTTCGGTAGCGTAACGAGCAAGTCGGTTGAACTCACGACTGAACTCGTCAACAGTCCTTCTGCCTTGAGTGAGGTTGCAGAACTCCTCACGCTTGCGGTCCATAAGACCCTTGGGAATGTGGTGCTCGCGGAAGGACGTGCAGAATTCTTCCCAAGATGCAGGTGGTCCAATGGGACGCATATTCAGAAAGTTCTCCCACCAAGAACTAGCTGCACCTTCGAGGTGATAGGTGGCATAGCTGACCTTGTCACCAGTTGCAACACGGCCTGCTTGGAGCTTCCTCTCGATGCTGCGAAGCCAGTCATCGGCGTCAAGGGGCTCGGTGGAGTAACTGAAAACCGGGGGATGAAGCCGGATGAAGTCTTTCAGGGACACCAACTCATTGCGCTGCTGAGTGGTGTTGCGAGCAATGACCTCCAACAGATGGTGAGAGTCTCGGCGGTTCCTCTCGACTTCCATCAGAACCTGTGCCATCGTGGGTGGGGGTGGAAGGTTGCCATCCTCCTGATCATTCCCACGACCTTGGTTACGACCAACCTGGCCACGGGTTCCATGAGACATCCTGAAGGTGAAAAACCAAAGTCAAACAGAGTTGATTTGAAGAGTCTAAACAAGGTATTGAAGTACTGGATGTTGGAAATATGCCCTAGAGGCAATAATAAAATGTTATTATATATATATTTCCACGTTCGTAATTAATGTTTATATTTCTGTGCTATAATTGCAATGACCCTGACTGTGAGATTCAGAAGAAAACTCATTTGCATGTGTGGAAATGTAAACACCAAGAGTTCCTGGTTTAGCCTCTAAGACCAGCTCATGTGCTAACTGATGATTATGTTTTCTTAATCATGGACATTGTTCTTGTAACAAGGATGTCAGTAGCAATGGGAACATATTGTTAGCAGAACAATGATGTTGAACCGACCCCAGTATTGAATGATATACTTAGAGATCACATCGTAACTACGTTATAAGTCATATCATGAAATGTTATCATATACGTAATTCCTTAGACCATGAGAGTATCGAGTTGCTTCACACAGGAAGACATGCTTTGGTTCTTAGATGAATCCTCCCGTAAATGGGAAGTAGTAAAATAAGTTCTGGGTATGTCAGATGGTGTGGCTAGTGACTGTGATAGTTCAAGAATGGGATTTGCTCCTTCACGATGAAGAAGATATTCACTTCGGGCCCACTCGGTATGACGGTATCCATTATAGTCTGGCCAGACGCATTGTGATTCAGTCACGGGGATACCGGAATACGATAACGAGAAAAGGGACAAACGAGCAAAGAGGATAACGAGTGGCTTGTGTTCAAAAGTTGTTACACATGGGTGCCAAACTTCTCTCCTCTAACTTTGTCATATATCGCGAAGCAAAGGGAATGATACATAACTAAACATAATGGTTCACTCGAAGTTTCTTCGTGTATGTGTGGGAGTCAACATGGGTGTCCATGGCTCCGCTGTTGATTATTGGCTATTGATAAAAGGCTGTTGACCTATGTCCGGAAGATGTTCTGAGTCATGTCCGCATTATACCGAACCTATTGGGTCACACACTTAACGAGCAGTAGTCTGTTAGAATACTAGAATGGTAGAAGGTTTAGTGGAAGCAAAGCAGAATAGTTCATACGGGTACCGGAAGTAGTTCCGGGGATTTATGAAATAGTTCATAAGGGCACCAAAAGTAGTTTTGGGTATTTAAGGATATGTCCGGATCACTCTGGAGTAGTCCCAGGTGGTTCCGGAACATATGAAAATGGTAATGGGAAAGTTTACGATCAACCGGAATAGTTTCGGTGATCGGTGGACAGCTTAAACAATATGTTGTGTTCACCGGACATAATAACCTTTGCCCGGATGGCTCCGAAACCCACTTAGATGGCTCCGGAACATTCGTTAGAGGTTCCGGAAGGTATTGGAAGTGCTCCAAAAGTGTCCAGAATGTCCCGAAACAGTCCCGGTAGGTCCTGGAAGCTTCTAGAAGGTTCCGGAAGGTTCCGGGCAGTACCACCCACTCCCCTGCGCCCCTAGCCTTGGGGGGCAAGCCACCTAGGCTGCCCTGGCCGGACAAGGGGGTGGGGGCGCACCAAGGGGAAGGAAACCTCCTCCAGGTGGGAATACCAAAACCCATTATGGCAGTTTTCCGGTGGGAAGGTTTGGGAGGTTTGGGAGTCCAAGTTGGACTCCCCACCCCCCTTATTGCGCCCCAAGGGCCTCTTGGCCACCTATATAATGTGGGGGAGGGGTGGGGGGCGCATCAGAACTTGTCCCCAAGGTCTATGCGCCACCCTCCCTCCTCTAAACCCCGTTGCTCCACTTTTAGACCCCGGTTTAGACGCTGTTCTAGATCGGAATCCGTTAGGGTTTTCTCCCTCTAGTTTTCTCGGTGGCGTTCATCTCTGGACGGCGGAGCGCTGCTGGATTGCTGCTACGGGATGTGTGGATACTAATGGAGGGGTCATACCTTTGACCCTTCTTCGAGGAGCTTGTTCATGGGACTTGTCCGTGGGACTAGATCGCGGGACTTGTTCGTGGGATTGATCGAGGGACTGTTCGTGGGAGAACTTGCGAGATCTACTTCCACTACGTCCACGAGGTTCACCAACTCTACTTCCTCTACATCAGTTGGTGAGCCATGACCTAAAACCTTGTATGCAATCTTCTTGGATGATCTTGGGTTCTTGATTCGTAGGCCGAAATTTTTTGTTTTCTACTACGTTACCCAACAGTGGTATCATGAGCGTTCCTTGATTAGATGCATGTTTAGGTCTAGATCATATGTGTGATATGAGGCATTGATTTTCTTGTTGCTTCCCTGTCATGTGATTTTTTCTATGCTTGATGGCAAGTTGAGGTTTTGCTACAAGGATTCAGTTTTCCATCGACCCCTCTATGCTGCTTTCAGTATGCTGGTTGCCTTGATCATGGTCTACATCAAACTCCTTGGATCTCATCTTAATCTCGCAATAGATGATTTAACAAGGAGGGGCTTGTGGATTTTATGAACTCAAATCCACACGGGGGTCACGCGTTTAACGAAGTTTGGCTTGTGGCATTAGTTGCTACACGCACCCCGTATGTTAAACTAGCAACAAAAGAAGTATCGTGTTTTTGTTTTGTCTAGGGTTTCTCGTTTGCCTTGTAAACCTGCTTAACAACCACGATAAAAGTTGCAACAACCCGTGTAGATGGCGATCTAACTCGTTTTTGCAGAGTATGCATGTGATGTGGTATAGCCTTCAAGATTTGCAATGTGTTTGTATGAGATGCTATATGTTATGTAATATTTATTCGCGACCTGCGTGTCGTGGTACGGCATGATGACTGGAGTCATATGATTGTCACTTAATTATGGCCTGCGTGCCAGAACTGTTTATTAGCTCGAGGCAAAGCAATAGATAGATGCAAAGGTGATGATCTACGATGCGGAGGTGGACCCCGACGCACATGCCGGAAGCCGTGGTGATGTTCCCGGCACCAAGGACAAAGTTGGTGGACACGGTGACTTCAACCACGACGACGTGAAGATAATGAAGACTTCACGAAGCAAAGGGCTATATCATATCACATAATTTTATGAACTGCCTGTGATGTTTATCCCTTTGATGCACCCTTGTTTGATGCGCGGTAGTCGTGTTTTATTAGGGTGATCTCTCGCAAAACAATATCAAGTTGATAGTGTTCTCCCAACTGTAGCATCGTCTATACTATGTTTCACACCGGAGCAGGTCATGTCACATGGGTGCACACGGTGTGACGCATAAAAGACGGGTGTGTTAAAAGAACACACATTACATTACACTTGGTTATCTTGACGGTTTGGATAAAAGTTTGCTACCGGAACACGCCCATCGAAAGATGAACAAGAATCACCTTTGGCGTGATTGGCAAGTTGGCCTACCGGTCCAGTCTAAGTCATCAGTGATGTCACATCAATGTCGGACGATTGGGTTGGATCTTGAATCACTCCAGCATCAATTACGAGAGATATTGATCTGAGTGGGAGCGCACTAAGTAATTAAATTGATTAATCACAAGTGCAACTTAATTATGAACAAAGTCTTAGTATTTGCATTATCGTTGTAGAATAATGGCTCGCGTTACCACCTTCCCAATTGATTTTGATTAACTGTTTTATCTGGTAAAAACTTTACGATTGGTACCGTATTGTGAGGACTATCCTCAATAGTGTCGAGAAGGAGCTTGTCCTATCGCAAATTTTTGATGCTCTCCCGCTGATGCTATGGATGATGTGACTTATGTCCATAATCCAAAATGCTAGAATTCCACGACAGCTAAGTGCATTGTCTTGACCATCATGAAACCCGAACTTCGAAAAGTTTGGGATAGTTATGTTATATTCATGGAACTGAAAAATAAGTTTTCAGTAGTAAGACAATTAATGTTGGATATAATATATCTAGTACAATGTATGATTGTAAGCATTAGTGAAAATGTTCATTGTGCTCTAAACAAAACTGATGTGTGGGATCCAGAAGAACAATGATCATATGATGATGAGGATTAAGGGAAAGGAAGTTCCATAGGGTGTTAGTAAGACTTACACGCCGGAAAGTCCATGGCCTGCGCCACCCTTGATCATGTGTGATCTTCTGTGAGTAGGAGTGACATTGGAAATAGAACTATGATACGTATAAAGGCAAAACGAAAGAAGACTGGAATAACCAGCTCAGAAATGAAAGTCATATGGAGTTATAGATGAATTCATTGCTGGTCAAGAGATGTAATTCTTGGGAATCATGATTAAGCAGTTAATTGTGGATTCTGTATATTGTGATTAAACTGTTGATCACCGGAATATCACATCGATTGCATATTGTTGCAACTCGATGCAAGAAATACTATGGCCTTTATGACTAGCTAATGATGAGTTTTGACACGCTCGGGAACACGGTAAAAGGTTTACTATACCGTGTGTTGACTCTATGATTATCTTCATAATTCATTTTAGAGTTGAGTAAATTGTTACTACACTTTAGCCTTGTTGCAAAACATCATTTTGAATCATGTTTGTTGCAATAGAGTTGTTCAAAGCTATGAATAACGTAAAGGCCATACTTCCATTATGAATAGGGTGTATGTTATGAATCTTGATAATAATACTAAACATTCATAACACTGACGCTAAACGTCGCAAGACTAACAGAAATACCACATAGATGTGGCACTGCCGTTTATCACAAGTGACATAACATGCATGAAGAATTTCCATAAGTGATGGACTTTCGAGTCATATGATTATGAATCACTTGACGCTTGCGATATTTGTCTCGAATTAATGTGACTAAAACACCGTTAATAGGCCATACATGAACGGGCAACTAAACCATTGGTAATCATACATGATGATGTGTGTAGTCCAATAAGTGTAGTTGTGTGCAGTGGATTCCCTATCTTCACTCATGAGTTGAAGTAGATATGTGGATATCTGTTCAATAGAGACATACGTCTGAAATCTTTGAAATGTTCAAGGAATTTTAGAGTGAAATAGAAATTCATTGTAACAAGAAAATAAAGCTTCTGCAAATTAGATTGTAGAAAGTAATATTTGAGTTACAAGTTTAGCGAACGTCTGATGAGTTGTGAAGAAGTGTCATAACTTGCGTCTCCCGGAACACCACTATGAGTAAAGTGTTCGAGAGATGTAATCAATCCATGTATGACACGGTAAGATCAAATATGACGTTTATCAATTTGCCATTATACTTATTAAAGTTATGCGTTAGTGACTACAGCTTTTACACTGAAAAGAGCACCATCAAATCTGTTGAAATGACACCATATTAGATGTGGTATGGACTGTTAAAACCATGTTGTCTTTTCTTAAAATTTGGGTATATGAGGCATATGTTTGACATACTCAAAACCCCAAATCGGATAAGTGCTACTTTGTTAAGGTTATGCCAAAAGTTTTGGTATTCCTCTATCACTACACAAAAGCAAAACTGTTTGCTGTTAAGAACAATGTGTTTTGAAGAAAATGGTTTCTTGCAAAATAGTGAGTGGGAGGACAGTGCAACTTGTTAAAGATTGTTGAATCTTCAAATAAGTGCGCAGCTGAACTACACAGGTTAGACAAAACTCGTACAAACATTCATGATATGTAAAACGAGATATTGTTGTTCGACAATGATAAACCTGTGATATACAAAGAAGCGTTGATGGGCCCTGACTCCGGGATTTGGCTAAATGCCAAATAATCCGAGATAGTATCCATGGAAGTAAGTCAAGTTTTGAACTTGGTAGACCCTCCGAAAGACTAAAAGTCTGAAGAATATATATATGGATCTATAATTGATTCGGATGAAATTGTTTTATCCATAAAGCTCAACTCGTTGGAAAATTGTTTTCTAGCAAGTTCAAAAGTTGACTACGGCGAAATAGTGTCGACCGTAGAAATGCTTTAGTCAGTTCGGGTTATATTAGAAATTACTACATATCTCATTTATAGGATATGGTAGAATGAACGTCAAAACAACGTTCCTACACGGAAAAATAACAAAGGACGTATATGTGATACGACCGGAATGTTTTGTCGATTCAAAGGATGCTAAAATAGATGCAAGCCTTGGATATCCAGTGATGGACTAGAGCTAGCATAATGGAGTTGGAATTTTTGTTGTGATGAAATTGCCAAAAGAGTTTGTTTTCATCAGGAATAACGAAGATGCTTGAATATTCAAGAAAGTAAGTGGGAGCTGAATAATATTTCTAAAACCTTATGTAGATGACATATTGTTGATTAGAAATGATATAAATTTCTTGACACGAATAAGGACTTCATTGGAAATATTTTTCAGTTGAAGAACTTGGGATGATATAGCATTAGTATTGAGCATAGTGATCTATGAAGATAGTAAGTGCCTGATCATGCTAAAGCCAACACTACATATTGACATGATACTAAAGTAGTTTAGTATGAAATGCCAAGAAACATGTTCTTGCCGAAGTCGTGGTGAAAAGTTGTTTGCAGAAATCGGTGTTGATGAACACAGATAAGCAAAAACACGTGAATTGAATTCCACTCACCCGTGTGTTTGGATTAATCATGTACACCATAATATGTAAAACGACCAGATATGTCCAGTGCTTCAAAAGGTTATGAGCAAGATACCAAAGTGATCAATATGTTGATCATTGGACAAACAGTGAAAAGTTAAACTTATGATAGATAAGATATGTTTCTCAGAAAATGGAGATAATGAAGAGCTCATTGTAACAAGTTACACCAGCTGAATTTTCATGTAAACAGTTACACCAATTCAGTCTTCATACTTACTCCGATCGATTTTCGATTTTAATTGGGATTATGTGTTTCACACATAAGGGTGGCACAGTATGAAGGAACTGTGTTAAAGTTAGATACTGTGGCGAATTCTATAACAGAGGCTAAGTATATTGTGGCTTAAAGAAGTAACAAGGGAGGGTATTTTGAATCATCAGTTCATTTATGAACATGGTATGGTTTCCTAGATGCTTGAAGCTCATGGAACATTGATGAATGATTTCATGACTTATTCTAATGAACCAAGGTCCTACCAAATGATTCAAACATATACAAAGCTAAACTGATAAAATTAGTGAATTTTATGATAGCGTGAAAACGCGAAGATATGCAAGATACAAACGGGCCTGAAACGTCAGATCCGAAGATGAGGTCTATACCACAAATGAGGCATTTATTACACCGGTATGCCATAGGTGTAAAGTGCTCAAGCACTGACAATATTATTGACTCTAGTGCAAGTGGGAGACTGTTGGAAATATGCCCTAGAGGTAATAATAAAATGTTATTATATATATATTTCCACGTTCGTAATTAATGTTTATATTTCTGTGCTATAATTGCAATGACCCTGACTGTGAGATTCAGAAGAAAACACATTTTCATGTGTGGAAATGTAAACACCAAGAGTTCCTGGTTTAGCCTCTAAGACCAGCTCATGTGCTAACTGATGATTATGTTTTCTTAATCATGGACATTGTTCTTGTAACAAGGATGTCAGTAGCAATGGGAACATATTGTTAGCAGAACAATGATGTTGAACCGACCCCAGTATTGAATGATATACTTAGAGATCACATCGTAACTACGTTATAAGTCATATCATGAAATGTTATCATATACGTAATTCCTTAGACCATGAGAGTATCGAGTTGCTTCACACAGGAAGGCATGCTTTGGTTCTTAGATGAATCCTCCCGTAAATGGGAAGTAGTAAAATAAGTTCTGGGTATGTCAGATGGTGTGGCTAGTGAATGTGATAGTTCAAGAATGGGATTTGCTCCTTCACGATGAAGAAGATATTCACTTCGGGCCCACTCGGTATGACGGTATCCATTATAGTCTGGCCAGACGCATTGTGATTCAGTCACGGGGATACCGGAATACGATAACGAGAAAAGGGACAAACGAGCAAAGAGGATAACGAGTGGCTTGTGTTCAAAAGTTGTTACACATGGGTGCCAAACTTCTCTCCTCTAACTTTGTCATATATCGCGAAGCAAAGGGAATGATACATGACTAAACATAATGGTTCACTCGAAGTTTCTTCGTGTATGTGTGGGAGTCAACATGGGTGTCCATGGCTCCGCTGTTGATTATTGGCTATTGACAAAAGGCTGTTGACCTATGTCCGGAAGATGTTCTGAGTCATGTCCGCATTATACCGAACCTATTGGGTCACACACTTAACGAGCAGTAGTCTGTTAGAATACTAGAATGGTAGAAGGTTTAGTGGAAGCAAAGCAGAATAGTTCATACGGGTACCGGAAGTAGTTCCGGGGATTTATGAAATAGTTCATAAGGGCACCAAAAGTAGTTTTGGGTATTTAAGGATATGTCCGGATCACTCTGGAGTACTCCCAGGTGGTTCCGGAACATATGAAAATGGTAATGGGAAAGTTTACGATCAACCGGAATAGTTTCGGTGATCGGTGGACAGCTTAAACAATATGTTGTGTTCACCGAACATAATAACCTTTGCCCGGATGGCTCCGAAACCCATTTAGATGGCTCCGGAACATTCGTTAGAGGTTCCGGAAGGTATTGGAAGTGCTCCAAAAGTGTCCGGAATGTCCCGAAACAGTCCCGGTAGGTCCCGGAAGGTCCTGGAAGCTTCTAGAAGGTTCCGGAAGGTTCCAGGAAGTACCACCCACTCCCCTGCGCCCCTAGCCTTGGGGGGCAAGCCACCTAGGCTGCCCTGGCCGGCCAAGGGGGTGGGGGCGCACCAAGGGGAAGGAAACCTCCTCCAGGTGGGAATACCAAAACCCATTATGGCAGTTTTCCGGTGGGAAGGTTTGGGAGGTTTGGGAGGCCAAGTTGGACTCCCCACCACCCTTATTGCGCCCCAAGGGCCTCTTGGCCACCTATATAATGTGGGGGAGGGGTGGGGGGCGCAGCACAACTTGTCCCCAAGGTCTATGCGCCACCCTCCCTCCTCTAAACCCCGTTGCTCCACTTTTAGACCCCGGTTTAGACGCTGTTCTAGATCGGAATCCGTTAGGGTTTTCTCCCTCTAGTTTTCTCGGTGGCGTTCATCTCTGGACGGCGGAGCGCTGCTGTATTGCTGCTACGGGATGTGTGGATACTAATGGAGGGGTCGTACCTTCGACCCTTCTTCGAGGAGCTTGTTCATGGGACTTGTCCGTGGGACTAGATCGCGGGACTTGTTCGTGGGATTGATCGAGGGACTGTTCGTGGGAGAACTTGCGAGATCTACTTCCACTACGTCCACGAGCTTCACCAACTCTACTTCCGCTACATCGGTTGGTGAGCCATGACCTAAAACCTTGTATGCAATCTTCTTGGATGATCTTGGGTTCTTGATTCGTAGGCCGAAATTTTTTGTTTTCTACTACGTTACCCAACACTGGAAGGATTACAGAGCAAAGGAAGTAATCATCTTGACAACATGGTGATAGAGCATACAAGCCATATATTCACAAGCTGTCATACAAACCATACATCGTTTTAGTACAAGCACTAAGCTAATACAAACGTGATGAAGATGATACATCCTTCAGAGGCACTCTGACTTCCTATACATTATTTATCTAAGCCTCTTGAACTTAGACACCTTGCATACAATACACTAAGATACTACTACATCATCACTAAGTAAGACCACAGGCGGTCTCACTCATCTCCATCTCCATAGTAGTCCTCGTAAAAGTTACCCGCGTATCCCGGTAGCTGGAGGTGACCATCGGAAAACACGGAGGCTTGTGGACCCTGATATACATTTGGGCAAGGATGGGGCCTAGGTCCAGCGTAGGGTGGAAGCAAAGGACCACGAGGTGGAAAAATTCCTCCAATCTCGGGCCAAGCAACTCGAGAAGGCATCTGGGTCCTCACTGGATAGATCGCATCATGTTCAACTGATCCCACGCTCACAAAGGGTGCCAAAAGTGTCAGTGCTCGATACAGACGAACACGGGTGGCGTGGAGCTCGAAACGGAGAGCGCGTGCATCACGATCTCTGTCACTAGCAAACCTAGCAGTCATCTGAAGTGCGGGATCCTCTGCAGAGTGATCTGAGTAGAGTCCGGTGTAATATCCCTCTTCTCCTGGAAGTGCAGCAGGGATATAGCGGAAAGAAGTCTCTCTCAGCAAAGTGTGCTCCTCTCTCAGCAGTGTCATACATGAGTATGCAGCATCCTGCACAGCCATGTTCTCGGTAATGCCAATGCCATGTCCAAAATGGATAGGCTGAGTACTCCAACGTGGTGCGGATAGATCCGGACAATGCAGTGGAACTGCGTCTGGTTGAAGTCGTGAAACTGCTCCTCGATGGTGTACTCAGGGTACCACCGATAACCCACATAGGACATCATCTCGATCAACGTGGCGGGATGGCCACGCACACCGAGGCACCTGGTCAAACGAACAATCTGCCGAGGGGGAAGATCTGCCATCTGAAACAGAAAGGAGTTTGCAAATGCATCAGATTATGAGATAAACCTGGAATGACTCGGACAGCATAACGGCTGTAATTGTAAGAAATGACAATTTCTTCCAACAGGGAAACAACACTTACATACGATGTAATAAAACAGGGAGCATAACCACTCTAACAAACCGATCACAACTTTCCTACGGCTATGAGGAAGCAAACAACGAGATGTTCTAATCAGACAGAGGAGAGCCTAGTCCTATCTTCCCGTAGAATAAGATGAGGGTGACTCAGAACTCAGAATGAAGGGGGTAAGGAGAAAAAAAGAAGCCTTACGTTGTCCCCTTATATACCCAGAGTAACTATATAACTATAGCAAGCTAGACTCAACTTCGGCCAAGGCTACTAGTCCTACAGTCAGTCCTGCTCTGATACCAAGTCTGTCGGGACCCGGGGTTAGCGTATGCAAGTCCAGTTAAGGCATAGTCATCTGGAGAGCCGAGAACCGTACCCACTTGTCTAAGCAGACAAGGCCAAGCACAAAACGTTCTCGGAAAGCATCGTACGTGAGGGGCATCCCATCCAGGTCGGATGATCAACTGAGATGGGTCCTCATCGTCCGCACACAAGTCTAATGATATGGGTGGTGAACTCCCATATTCAAAGACAAGTCGCCTCAACCATACTATCGACTATCTCATAACTCTTACATAGACTTACTCCAGCCCGATCACTTAGTCGGGGTCTAGGGCGGGCTCGATCATACCACAAAGTGTGCATGAGACAGAGTCTCGAACAATCGCATCGCGATGCCCCAAGCTGCGCACATCTAAGGGCCACTTGGTGATGAAAGACCGCCAGCCAGAACACAACTAAGGTCTCGAAAACCCATACAAAGACATGCATGTTATAAACATACACGCAGCACACATGCCTTGTATGAACAACAGGTACCATTGCAATTCTCTACAAAGTGTACATTTTATTTATAACTCTTATAGAGTGCACAAAGAGATCACATACATGTGATCCAACATTACATTACAAGCGGAAGCAAATTATGTCTGAGTACAAACAAGTTTAACAAATGGCTTAAGAAGCCTTATTTAAACACAAAGCCCTCCACGAGGGAACCAGTCGTCTGACTGGGACTAGACTAGTTGGTCTTCAGTCGTCCAGCTCGATGAAGAAGCCACCTTCGGGGTCAGTGGCATCATCTAAAACATAGATTCAGAAAACGTGAGTACAAAGTCGTACTCAGCAAGACTTACATAGGAGCTATACTACTCATGCATATGTGTCAAGATAAAGGGAGGTGGGGTTCATTTGCAGAAGTGCCAGCTTTGACTTGGCTAATCCTGAACTACGAAAACCAGACTTTGAGGTAAGAAGCGTACACGAGTCCACTACTTTCTCCAATCAATACACCACTATGGTGCCTTCCTCGACTTCCCCACGAGAAAGCACGCCATATCACTCACACTTATCTTGGTGTGTTTTAGAAGTATCCGGTTCAAGTTATCTAGTAATCAAGCTAAGCTTTCCAAGCAGTCCATAACCGCGGACGCGACTATTCGAATAGTTTTGTTAACCTTGGAAGGGTGTACCGCTACACACACATGATCATCATTTATCGCCTTTGATCTCGACACAATTCAAGGGGTGCCAGCGAGGATGCTCACCACAACTGTTACCTAATAGCCGATCTAGTCCGAGAAAGCCGCCTACTTGGGTTGGTTACCACAATCGTGAACCCGGCCGGATTACCGAAGTGGACCCAAGTGATGTGTGCGTGGTGCATAAGCCGGTCTCGGATGAGCCGTTCTCTCACTTAGCAACCAGGCCACTGACCTACCAGAACTCCGAACTATTGCGACATCTGGACATCGAAAGGGATGAGTTAGTAAGTTGAGAGGGGTCAGTGAGCCCAATGTGTGGTTGTACTCTTCATCTTGGATCACCACACAAGAACTCGTACTAGGGCGGTGTTCAACGAGACAACCCACTGTGTACTCCTACACAGCCTCTCATCGTTCACCTTGTATTAGGGTCGATTCACCAACACTTTTCTACCATCATCAACGTGATCATTCCCATCCCGACTCACATCACAGTACAACATGGTATCATACTAAGCATGCAATAAGCGATAACATTGCAGGGGCCACATGATATCAAACAACTCCTATATTTGCTAGGATTGTGGTTTGCTTACTACTGTGACAAAATGATAGGTCATGCAAAGGAATGGGTTCATCTATGCGGTAGAAACGAAGTATGGTGATCATCCTAAACAATGCATAAGCGAGACATGAGAGGGAAGTGGGATTTTATCGACATGATCAATGGGGGTTTGCTTGCCTTGCTGACGAGGTTCGGGTTCTGGGTCTTCAACGAAGGTTGCAACCTCTTGCTCCGGTTCCACGTCTATCAGCAACATGACAATCATAGGATCAATAGAATGTACAATGCACAATCACATGAATAATATTGAAAGGGTGATGTTCATGGTACTGATGTGTTGATCATTCCATTTAAATGGAGTATATTGCAAATTGAATTGCAAATTCAAACTCCACATTTGAATTCAACATTAACCAAGTTATATGTGATATAGTTTGATCATTTTGAAACAACTTCAAATGTGTATGATATGCCTCTGATGTGTGATTGAAATGTAGCATGTTGCCATGCTTCAAGTTGCAAAAATATTTGATTTGAATTTGATTTAATTCCATTTAAATCAAATAGAAAATGCTACTGATCACATTTTAAATTCAACTCAAACAAAGCTGAAAGTTTCATATTTGGAAAGATAATTTTCTCCTGATCATTTTTCATATATTATTTGTCCAATTTGGAGTTAATATGAATTTTCTATGAATTTCCAAAGTTTGGGGTATTTTCTGGATTTTCTGGAATTCTTTTAATTCATTTTGATTTTCTGGAAATTCATAAAACGATTTATTGCGCAAGTGCTGACGTCAGGGGGGGGGCTGACATGTGGGGTCACCTTGTCAGTGACTGGGTTAACTAACCCGTGGGTTAAATTAATCTAGTGGCTTAATTAAGCCACTGGGCCCACTGGTCAGTGACCCAGGGGGTCACTAACTAGGTGATTAGTGGGGGGGGGGGCTTGGGCTAACACGCCGGCGGCTAAACGCCGGCGACTGGAGTCACGGCGACGCTGCACGGGAATGCGAATCCGGCCACGGGAGGGGAAACGGAGGGCACCGGCTTGCTCCTGGAGGTCTTCCGCGTCGTCAGGAAGTAACAGGGGGTCACGGGGAGGTCGGGAGCGACGACGGCGACGACTTCGGCGGAAACAGAGAACCGGCGAGGTTGTAGATGACGTTGTGGTGCACGGTTGGAGTTGATTCAGGGCTCGTTCGAATGCTAGCACGTGCAGGAGTCAAACGCGTGCACTGGGGGTTCATGACGAGCACTGGAGTGAGGAGGACGACGACCATGGCGGCGACGAGCTCCTGCGTCCATGGCGGATCCGGCTAGAGGAAGCAAACGAGGGGGAGAAGTGAGGGGTTCCGGCCGTGAGCTCACCCTGAATCTATCTGGAGTGGTGGCTTGCTCGGGGAGGCGCTGGAGCTGCCGGAATTTGAATTCGATCCACGGCGGCCGGCGATGAAGACGACGAAGCTAGCGAGCTCGTGGAGGCGTCTTGCTCCGATTCCTTTCGCAGGTCGATGAAGACGACGACGAGGAGCACGGTGGACTTGCTGGCTTGAGCTCTAGGGCACGGTGGCCACGCGGGGGATCGACGGCGCTCCGGCGTTCTTCTCGGGCGACGACGAAACGGGCGAGAGAGGAGGGGAGGGAGCTCGTGGAGGGGGGGGGGAATGGACTGCGGAGGCTGCGGGGAGTCTCCAGGTGCGAGAAGAAGCCACAGGGAGGCCTAGAAGCTCCTCGACGGCGACGTGTCGTCCCCGGCTAGCTCGGTGGCATTCCACCGAGCAGCTTGGAGGCGCGGGAGGGGGAAGAAGACGCCCCTGCCCCTGTGGGCCGGCTGGGCTGGGGTGGGCTGACTTCGCCTGGGCGCCAGGTAATGATTTCTGACTTCTTTTCTATTTTTCTTTTCTGAAATTTGTTCTGTTTAGCTAAAATAAATAGCTAAACATTTTATTAAATGCTGAAAACTTTTATGTGGCCTCATAATAATATAGACTAGCCACTCATAAACTTTCAACATTTTTAAAATTCAAAAGATTTGAATTTTAAATCAAATAGGGGTATTTCTTTAATTCCAAGGCACTGTTTGAATATTTGAAAAATCTATGAGCATGGGATGGGTCCCACATCACTTGATATGTGATCACACTCATTTATAAGACTTTTCAAAAATCTAACATGAATTTTTGGAGAAGATTTTTATCTGGCCTTTTGAATTAATTCATCTGGGGGGTTCCTTCTCCCATTTTGATTTTGAAGTTGATTTCCTTTGAAAATTTTCACATGATGCAAGGTTACTTGATCCTAGCACATTACCTAATAGAGGGTTCTGACACAAAAGTTTTACAGATGCCTGACACTGAGGGTGTTACAAATCTCCCCCACTACAAGAATTCTCGTCCCGAGAATTTAAGTGGTAGCGAGGAAAAGATCGGGGTATTCATCACGAAGACGATCTTCGCGTTCCCAGGTGGCTTCATCTTCAGAATGATTCGACCACTGAACTTTGAGGAATTTGTTTGTCTTGTTGCGGGTTCGACGTTCAGACTGATCGAGAATGCGGCTCGGATGTTCTTGATAAGTCAAGTCCTGTTGCAGCTCAATCATATCATGTTCCACTTCTCGAATAGGTTCCTTGAAGCAACGACGGAGTTGCGACACGTGAAAAACATCGTGGACTTGAGAGAGGTTCAGCGGCATTTCCATTCGGTATGCCATGGGTCCACTCCTGGAAAGGATACGGAACGGGCCGATGTAGCGAGGAGCTAACTTGCCTTTGATCCCGAAGCGGTGAGTGCCTCTCATGGGAGTGACATGGAGGTACGTGTATTCGCCTGGTTGATAGACCATTTCTTTGTGCTTGCGATCATTGTTGCTTTTCTGGCGGGACTGAGCGGCTTCCAGATGTTCACGGATAACGCGAACCTGATCTTCAGCATGCTGTATAATGTCCGGACCAACGAGAGTTCGTTCCCCAGTTTCTGACCAATTCAGAGGGGTTCGACACTTACGTCCATAGAGAACTTCAAAGGGGGCCATCTTCAGACTAGCCTGATAGCTATTGTTGTAAGAGAATTCAGCAAACGGAAGAGATTCCTCCCATTTCTTGCCGAAGGAGATGACACAAGCCCGGAGCATATCTTCAAGCACTTGATTGACTCATTCGACTTGTCCTTGCGACTGGGGGTGATAAGCGGTGCTGAAATTCAGGTGGGTGCCCATAGCTTCTTGGAAACTATCCCAAAATCTTGTGGTGAAAATGCTGCCTCGGTCGGAACTGATCTCCAATGGAATACCATGGAGCGACACGATTCTAGAAACATACAAGTCTGCTAACTGACTAGCAGAGATCGTCTCCTTGACTGGAAGAAAGTGGGCAACCTTGGAGAAGCCGTCGATGACGACAAAGATAGCATCATGGCCTTTCTGCGATCTGGGAAAACCAGTGACGAAGTCCATCTTGATCTTGTCCCACTTCCATTCAAGAATAGAGAGTGGTTGTAGAGTTCCAGCAGGTCTTTGATGTTCTGCCTTGACGCGACGGCAAACGTCACATTCAGAAACATACCGGGCAATGTCTTGCTTCATGTTAGGCCACCAGAATTGCTGACGAATGTCTTGGTACATCTTAGTGCTTCAAGGATGAATGGACAACGGGGTATCGTGAGCCGCTCTTATGACCTTCGGGGTCATATCCAGGTTCTCATGCCTGCCCTTGCTGTGAGTAACCACTAAACGGTTCTGGTAGAACACCGCACCTTTGCCATCAATGGTGAAGGGTGAGGGTCTCCCATTGGCGATATCGCGCTTAATCTTGTGTACGAAATCATCATAAAACTGTATACCCTTGACGGATTTGACGAGATCCGGTTCGATAACCAGGTTATTTGCATAACCTTGAGGAACAATCTCGAGGTTTAACTTTTGAAAATCTTCATACAGAGGTGGTTGGTCTAGTTGCACCTCAAGTTCACTACAGTAAGATTTACGGCTCAAAGCATCGGCCATCACATTAGCCTTGCCAGGGGTGTAATGAATATCCATGTTGAAATCGGCTATTGTTTGGAGCCATCTTTGTTGGCGGAGATTCAGGTCGGGCTGAGTAAACAAGTACTTCAGGCTTTGGTGGTCGGTGTAGATGTCGCAACGGTTACCAACGAGGTAATGTCGCCACAGCTTCAATGCATAAATTACTGCTGCCAATTCGAGATCATGTGTCGGATATTTGTCTTCGTGAGCACGCAACTGACGAGAGCCATAAGCAATCACTTTGCGCTCTTGCATTAGTACACAACCTAATCCTTGACGAGACGCGTCGCAATATATCACGAAGTCCTTCTGAGTATCAGGGGGAGCGAGCACCGGGGGAGAAGTTAGCTTGTCCTTGAGCGCTTGGAAACTATCTTGACATTTATCTGTCCACTCAAACTTGACGCCTTTGTGAAGCAGATTAGTCAGGGGCCTGGAAATCTTGGAGAAATTCTCGAGGAAACGGCGGCAATAGCTAGCGAGCCCGAGGAAACTACGGACTTGCTAGACGGTCTTGGGAGGAGTCCAGTCAAGAATAGCCTGGATACGTTCTGGGGTGACGGCAATGCCATCCTTGGAAATCACATGTCCATGGTAGGTTACTTCGGGAAGCCAGAACTCACACTTAGAATACTTAGCGTAGAGTTTGTGTTCTCGAAGCTTCTCTAGTATAAGACGAAGATGTTCTGCATGTTCTTCTTCATTCTTGGAATATATCAATAATCATCCAAATAAACCACGACGAACTGGTCGAGGTACTCCATGAAAATATAATTCATCAATCTGGAGAAGGTGGCTGGAGCATTGGTTAAGCCAAAGGACATGACGGTGTACTCGTATGAACCATAGCGAGTAATGAAGGCAGTCTTCGGAATGTCCTCATCACGGACTCGGATTTGGTGATAACCCAACCTCAAGTCGAGTTTAGAGAACACCTTGGATCCGGAAAGTTGATCATATAGATCGTTGATCCGGGGAAGTGGGTATTTGTTCTGGATGGTGGCTTGGTTAATGTGCCGATAATCTTGGACCAATCGGTTTGTCCCATCGCTCTTCTTGAAAAAGAGCGAAGGTGCTCCCCAAGCTGAGGAACTGGGGCGAATGAATCCTTTCTGAAGTGCCTTGTCGATTTCCTCCTTAAGTTCAAGGAGTTCATGTGGCGGCATCTTGTAAGGACACTTGGCAATAGGGGTGGTGTCGGGCTTCAAGTCGATGAAAAATTCAACTTCTCTGATCGGGGGTATTCCCGGCAGTTCTTCTGGGAAGACGTCGGGAAAATCGCGAACGACTGGAATGTTCTCGATGCCTTCGAGGGGGGCGGCATTCAAAGCATTCATCAAAAATATCTGTGTTTCAGCATTATGGGTAACTCGGGTGGTGTGGTTAACAATCTCGCCGGAGGGGTGAAAAAGTTAGACAGACTTGGTGCCACAATAGAGTGCGGCATCGTGAAATTTCAACCAATCCATGCCCAGAATTAGGTCTATGATGGAGGTTTTCAGGATGATGGGGGACACAAGGAATATAATCCCTTTGACGTCAATGGTGACATCGTGCCCCATCATGGAGGTTTGGCAACGGCCTCCAGGGGTGCGGACAACCATTGGTGGGTTCATCTTCTCAAACGTAATGTTACGCGATAATGCAAATGCTTCCGACATGAATGAATGCGATGCTCCTGAATCAAATAAAACAGTAGAAGGTGCGGAATTAACGAGAAGGGTACCCATCACAGTAGCGGGTTGTTCCTGAGCTTCTTCCACATTAATGTTGTAAGCATGTCCACGAGCATGAGCAGCAGACCCAGTATTATAGTTGGGGGTCCTGTTGTTGCCACGGCCATTTCCACGGCCAGCGGGGTGAACTACCAGTTGCTTCTGTTTCTGGGGGCACTCTCTGGAAAAATGCCAGGTTGGCGGCACGTGAAGCATAATCCATCCTGAGGACGAAGGGGTGTAGCATTGGGTGGTGCAGGCAAAGCTCTTGGCATCTGCGGTGGCGGAGGCAGACGGGGTGCAGCATAAGACGGCGTTGGGGCAGGGACAGGTGAATGTGTCACACTGGTAGGCAGCCAGATACGACGCTTCTGCGTTGCGCCCGAAGATGAGCCAACGTCACGATAACACTTCAGAGAGTTCTTGTGCTCCATCTGGGCAGTCTCGACGGTGATAGCCTTGTTCACCATGGTGGCGAAGTTGGCGAAATCATGAACGGCAAGAGCGAGCCTGAGGTCTGGTTTGAGGCCACGACGGAACTTCTGCCGCCTGCGAGCATCAGTGGTGATCTCTCCTTTCGCATAGCGAGAGAGGTTTAGGAACTCGCGCTGATAGGCTTCAACAGTCATGTCGCCCTGAGTGAGGTTACGGAATTCTTCCGCCTTACGATCCATGATCCCCTGAGGAATGTAACGGGCGTGAAAGGCAGACTGAAATTCATCCCAGGTGATGACTTCTCCAACTGGGAGTGAACGCTTGTGGGTGCTCCACCACTGAGCAGCGGCGCCTTTCAGATGATAAGACGCAAAGTTCACATAGTCGGCTGGATTGACATTAGCAGACTCCAGCTCGTGCGTGATGTCGCAAAGCCAGTCATCAGCATCCAATGGCTTAACAGTGTTGCGGAACATAGAGGGGTTGAGGCGGGTGAAGTCATGCAGAGTCATGGTGGCATGCTGATGGTGGTGCCCATTCTGATTCGGCTGGGGGAACTGAGCCATGACATTCTCCATGAACTGACGGTTCAGCTCGAACTGATGCATCATCGCGGCCATGTAATCCGGCGGCGGAGGTGGGTCGTTGGCACCACGACCACGACCACGACCACCACGACCAGCCATCCTGCTAGAATTTAACAGAGGTATTTCGGCGATGAAAATTTTAACGAGATAACGGAATCATGCCTGAAGTAAGACGAGAACGAAGAGGAGGCGCGGATATATATAGGAGTAGTCATATAAGACATACACATTTACACACAGAGTCAATCGAAAATCGGGCAGCGTAACGTCGTAGAAATTAAGGAAAAAGGACCCACTAGGCGGCGCGCAGACCGCGGTAAGGATTACATGACGCGACATAGATTCCACTATGTCAATCACGCCGCAAGAAAACTGTTGGCCACAGGAGTTAATGCCAGAGAACGCGCGGCTTGCCCAGAATGAGAATGGGATCCGCGGTCCGGGACCTGGGGTATGACTCCTGCGACACGACTCAATCAATGGGGGAAGCACCAAAACGCCGGGTGGAATCAAGAGAACGTGATCCTAATGTCAGATTTTGTAAAACTTACCAGCAAGGATAAGAGAGCAGATTCCCAGAGCATAGGTAAGGAGAAAAGGATCCTAATACCATAGATATCACACGTAGTGACATCAATGTGGGCCCGGAAGCCAAATATTAAGTTAGCAAAATAGTTTTTCAAAGTCTAGACTATACATCGACCAAGTAGTGGTGGGGTGGCTTCCTACAGGCAGTCGGCTCTGATACCAACTTGTGACACCCCCAAAATCAATCCGTGTACAGTAATCATACACGCAGGGTACATGACTGAGATTAGGGTGCCACGGTGAGAATATCACAACACAACACTAAACACAAAAGGATAAAAAAATATTTTACAATACCAGGGATCACGAGGATCCGAATACATAAGTCATACAAGCCATAATATCTGAGTACAGACATAGTTAGTCAAGTTTTGCCTTAAGAAGGCTAGCACAAATCACATCAGAGATACAGATCGAAAAGGCGAGGCCTCCTACCTGGGATCCACCGAACTACTCCTGGTCGACGGGGAACTCGACGTCGTAGTAGGCACCTCCGGGGTACTCCTGCTCCTGGGCTCCACCGTCGACTGCAGCGGCCGATCAGGCAAAGCTAAAAAGGGGAAATAAAGCAAAGGTGAGTATCTAGCATACCCGCGAGTCTTACGTCCGCTACTAAGCATTATGCATTGTATCAACGGAAAGAAGAGGCTGTATATAGTGGACTGCAAGATAGAAATCAGAATAAGGGTAAGAAGCTAGGCCTATCGAAGACTAGCATCTTCCGACTATGTCTTGCAGCATGAGGTAAGAATCAGCCAACAGTTTATATAAAGCACAAAGTAACAATGCAGCAGAAGTTGCTGCAGCATTGTATAATAGTAAGTTGTAATAATTAACAATGCCTCCGCGATCCCCTCCTCGACATCCCCGCGAGGAAGAGAACCCGGAACCATACAGTTTAATAATAATAGTTTGTAGTGGTAAGATCCAGCTTCAGCATAAAGCGTCCTGTTAGCGTGGACACGGCTATTCGAATAGATCAATCTTCCCTGCAGGGGTGCACTTGTGTTACGCTACACGCACGGATCTCCAGGGTGGCGGGAACCTTGTTAGGGAACGCTCCACCGAGGCTATCCGACACTTCATAGCCCATCTTTCAAACTCAACAGAGAGGCCATCCGCCGGTCTAAATCCTAAGTACTCAGGGCCTTGGACCCCAACCCTGACGTACTCCTGCATGGTGCGTGGGTGGCCGGGAAGCCGTAAAAAAAACAACACAGCTCGAGCAAAGAAGACAGCGCACTTCCCGGCAATCAGCCCGCAGTACTGCTGACGTCTGAAGAGTCCTCGGACGACACTACGAAGCAGAGGATCCCATAAACTCGTAATTCCCACGGGTAGGTAGTGCGTATATGGCATATAGCCAACTCAGGACATTCACTGAACCATTTAGCATTTTAATTAACCTGCGTGACAACCGTTGTCGTTGCCTCGACTCAACTGACACGCGGACAACGACAGCAGCCAGGACCACCAGTACATCGGTGCCTGCCCTGTCGTCCCACCAAGTCACTGCGGTTACCAACAAGGGGAACCGTCTCCTTACCTTCTCTCGCGTGTGCTCCTGGAGGAGCTCGACTTTCGTGGTTTGGTAACTCTCGCGGCCAACGATCAGGGGCCAAGCACACCGGTACACTGGTCGTACCCTCCCTGTCGTCCCGTCGCAATACCTCTCCCGGGCACCGTTGGGTCGCCAGACTTCTTACCTGAATGACAACCGTTGCTCAGGTACCTAGAGCGGATATACAGAGTCAGCAACGAGTGGAGTACAAGGATTACTCCTTGATAGCTCACAATTGATGGTGGCTCGGCAGAGCCGAGCTAGGGGGCCTGAGGCGGTGTCTGCATTGTACCGTACCTGTGCAGTTATAATATTTGTATCCGCGTTCACTCCCCGGAGTGATCACGACCCTCTATCTAATCCTAGCTAACAATGCGCAGGGCTCACTGCTGAATAATGCATAATAATAATAATAGGAAGCATAGGATAAAGGAGGTACATCAAGGGGCGACAAAACAAGCTATGCAATTGAATATGATTGCAACGTAGTAGTAGCAGTAACAATGCCTAGTGCAAGAAATGTACGGAAAGATAGGCGATATCTGGGGAAGAGAATGGCTCTGCTTGCCTGGAAGCTCGACGGTAGGGGTAGGGTCGTCGACGTAGTAGTCGTACCCAGCGGCGGTGTAGTCGGCGGCAGCAGCGGGGTCTACCGGAGAACAAAGGGGGGGATAAATAGTAAATATCAAGCAAACATATGCGAACATATGAATGACATGGCAAATTCATCGATGTCGGTATTCTAACGCAGTACGACGTATCAGGCTCGGAGTGGAAATTCATCCGAGGATGAGCTGCCAGCTCCGGGTGATTACCGGACAGGGTGTCCGGAGGGGGGAGGTATCATGCCGGAGGTGTCATGGTGTATCCGGGTTAGTTGATCTATTCCGAACAACTTTCATGTTCGAAATAAATTCATCCGGGTACTTTTACAGTACCGAACGAATCATCGGACAAACGGCCTGGAGGGGGGCGGTTCGATGTTCGGTACGTTAGAGGGGGGTGCTAGACATATGGATAGCGTATTCGTATTCTTTATATTTTTCTGATCAATTTTCATGTATAAAGTTTTTGAATCTGACTTACGGTTTAAAATATATTGAATTTTAAAGTTTAAATCATTTTAAATCATTTTCTGGATTTATTTTATTTTTTAAATAAACATTATCCACAAGGGGTTGACCAGTCAAACCTGACCAGTGGGTCCCACTGGTCAGCCTCTGTTTAATAAAAATGTTTTAACTAAATCTAATTAAACCAGTGGACCCACATGTCATACTAACAGATAAATTATTTTGGTTAATTAATTAGCTTACAGGTGGGACCCATGTGTCATTGGCACAGTGGCTAACTAATCATTTTAATTAAATTAAAAGGGCCAAGGGCCCACATGTCAATGGGGGGGGTTAGCCAGGGGTCAAACCTCTCTGGTTTAGACCACGGGCACGCAAGGCACGCCGGCGGCGAGCACATCGGGGCACTCCGGCGACCAAACGCGGTGTGGAGGCTAGGAATCGAACGGGTCCACGGCCCTACGTCTACTGGTACACGAGGGGGAGGCCAGGGGCGACCACACGGCGACTAGGGCGAGCCACCGCGGAGGCCGGAGCGTGACGGTGCGAGTACGCCGCCCACTGCTCGAAATCGAACGAGGGGTGGGGCAAAAGGTTCGCCTTCTCACCATGGAGCGCGTAGGGGAGGAAAGATGCTCAGGGAGGGGCGGAGGCTGCCGGAATTGGAGAAGCTCGCCGGCGACCGCAGTGGAGAAACGACGGCGATGGCGAGTCTCCAGTGGACGCCGGCTTTGATTGGGTGCGCGGGAAGAAGGAGTCGGGCGCGGGCTAGCGCTTGGACCAGACGGCCGGGCCGGAGGTGGCCGTTGGCCGCGTGGGTGCACGCCGGCACGTCCACGGCCGAGCTCGGGCGGGAGATTTAAGACGACTAGAGGGAGAGCGCGAGGGGAAAGGGTGATGGGCTAGGGTTAGGGTTTCGGGAGAGGGCGCGGGCGGCGACCTAAATCTCGCCGGCGAGCCGCACGATGGCCGCCACGGTGACGGCTGCGGCCGTGGCGCCATGGATGCGTGCCACGGCACGGTTGAACAGGGGAGGGGGAAGGGGGAGCCCCGGGTGGGCTGGTTGGTCTCAATTCGGGATGGGTGGGGGTAGTGGGCTGGGTGCTGGCCTAGTGGGAGGGGTGGGTTAGATTAGGTTGTTTCTTTTGTTTTTAATTCCTTTTTCTTTTCTGTAATATCTCTTTTGCATTTCTTTTATCTGTTTAACATTTTTGTAAAATATGTTAGGTGCCTCAAAATTAGAATAACAATATATAGCATTGCCACAAAAGTTTTTGCAGCAAAAGAAAATCATTAGAATTTTTTTTAAATATTAAATGCCCAAAGTAAGGGTTTTAACCTACTGTTTGAATTTTTTGGAATTTTCTATAACTCAATAAATACCCAAACCCTTTTTGATTTGGTCCACTGAATATTTGTGATTTTATAAAAGTAGTTTCAAGATTTTTGGAAAAGATTTTATTGTCACAATATTTTTAATATTCATCAAAAGGCATTTTGGGGTTTGTTTGAATTCAAAGATGAAAAGTCATGATCAAAGGTGATTAGAGACTCTCTAATCACAGAGGTTTAATCGTTAACAAAAGTTTTACAGATGCCTGACACTGAGGGTGTTACAAAAAAGTAGCAACAAGTTAGTAGTAGCAGTAATGAGAGCAAAAGTAACAACGAAGGCAATGCAGATGATAGATGTACCGGGTTTCAAGGTTTCACTAGTGGTAACTCTCCAAGAAAAAGAACAAGAGTTGGATGCACATATTACAGTTGGGCAATTGACAAAATTGCACTAACTATATTCAAAGAAAAAAATAGAGCATCCTAGTCTAAGAACCATACGTAGGCATGTGTTCCATATGTAGTTGTACGTGCTTGCAATAAGAACTTTGCACAACATCTTTTGTCCTACCATCCCTCTACCAGCGGGGCCAAAAAACCTTATGGAGATCAAGGTGCTCCTGTCAAAGAGCACCGAAACAAAGCATTAACACTCTATGAACACATGTAATCCTCAAATACAGCCCACCCCCTTTGGTGTTAGTCACAACCGTAGTTTTGGTATGTGGTTTTATTGCTAGAATTAATGAATCATTTTTAAATTCCTTTAATTAAGAAATGGGGAATTTTGAGAAAGCCTCAAAATGAATTTAAATAAATGGCCAGACAAAAATATTTTTCCAAAATCTTCTAAACTTTTTGAAAATCTCTATAAATGGGCATGATGACATTTCATGTGCTGTGGGTCCCATCTCAAGCTCATGACATTTTCAAAAACTTTGAAAGAAGCTTGGAAATTAAATATTATTCATATTTGAATTAGATTCAAATACTTTGAATTCCAAAAATTATAAAACAATGGGAGTGGTTATGTATATGTCACTTAAGTCCATATAAAATGGTTTGGAATTTTTTATAAAATGTTTTGATATAAAAAATAAAACAAAACAAAATAACAGAAATGAAATAAAAGAAAAACAGGAAAGGAACTCACCTCCTTACCTTGTGGCCCAGCTGGCCTAGTGGACTAGCCCGGCCCACCCCTCCTCCCGACGTCTTCCTCCCTGCCGATCCAAGCTGCTCGCTGGAGGCAGAGCGCGCCCGCCATGCATGCCACCTCCCCTGGCCACACAGCTGCTTCCCTCGTCCCTATTCGTGCGCCTGGAGACGCCCTGGAGCCCGCTGCCATTTCCCCTCTCCTCTCGCTCACTTTCCCCCTCTGTCTCTCTCGACCCCATCTTCGCCCGAGAGCGCCCGTCCCAGCCCCTGTGCACCTGCGCGCCCATCGTCCACCCCTCGTCGAGCCGTCTTGTCTAGTAGATTCATGCCGTCGAGAATCCCCTCTAAGATGAAGATCTCGAGCCCGGGTGCCCTGTAGACGACGCTAGCGTCAACGACAACTTCGGCTGTCGTGGGATTCCAGCGAGCGATTCCTCCGCTAGCGCAGCTCCTCCGACCTCCTCGACGGCACCTTCGTGCTCAGGGTGAGATCCTCTTTAAACCCCCCTCTAGCGCTCACTCCCGCGGCCCGCGTCTCCATGGCCGTCGAGCCCGAGCTCTGGCCGGCGCGCCACTCGACGTCGGCGTCATTTCCGGCCGCCCCAAGGTTGTCCGCCTTCTGCATCAGATGTGCGACATAGAGGGATCCATTTTGGTGACCTCCACGTGCTTCCCCGTGGATGGGAGCGCTACTTCGGCAAGCCTCCGCCGCGTCCTGTGGCTGCCGCTGGCTAGCCGTCGCCCCCTGGCCATTAGGGCCCTAACCACCTAGGTTAGTTTAACACTAGGTCAATGACAGGTGGGACCCCATCCCTCTAATTACCCTGTTATGGTAATTAACTAGAGATTAACCCCAGTCCCACTGACAGGCATGGCCCACTGGTCATCTTGACCAGTCAACCCTCTGACGCAATGCTGATGTCATGCTGTCGCAGTAATTCCCTTTTCCCTGTTTAACAGAAATTCCAGAAAATTGTTAAATCTTTGAAATTCAATAATTTTTAAATCATAACTCCAAATAAAATAAGTTATATATGAAAAATTATCAGAAAAATCTAAAGATTATGAATATGCAATTTTTTTCATGTCAAAACATTTTAAAATGGGTTAACCGAAGCAAATGTGCATATGACATAATTTGAATTCATATATGGAGTTTGAATTTGGAACTCCATTGCAATAAACTTCATTTAATTGGAATGATCAACACAGCAACACCCTTTACATCATGTTATACAACTTTATCATGTGTTTGTGCATCTTTCATATATTGATTGCTACATTTCCACATTGTTTGCTATCGGTAGACGTGGATCCGGAACCGAAGAACATCCCCGAAGTAGAAGACTGTCAGTACAATCCCCGTCAGCAAGGCAAGAAAACCCCATTGATCATGTCTATAAAAACCCATTATCCTCTCATTCTCTCTTATGCATGATGAGGTGATTCAAATGTCAATGTTCTACCTCTAGTTAAACCCATCCTTTGCATGACCTATCATTTTTGCCACAGTATTTAGCAAACCTCAACCTAGCAGATCTAGGATATCTTGTGTTCATCATGTGTCCCCATATCCATGTTATGCTTATGCTATGCTCAGAGTTGTATGCAATGAAGATGATCCTTCTGGGTGATGTATCGGGATGGTAGAGAACAATGCAATATAATGGTAATGTGTTGGTCAAGTCATCTTAACAAAGGTGAACAATGAAAGGTTGTGTAGGAGTACACAGTGGGTTGTCTCATTTACACTGCCCTAGGCCTCGAGTTCTTGTGTTGTGATCAAAGACACAGAGTGCTACCACATGTTGGGCTCATTGACCCCTCTCGACCTATTAACTCACCCCGAGTATGGTCCAGGATTCGCATGGGTTATTTGTTTCTTCGATTTGATTTCATAACGTAGCACGGTTTTAGGAAAGCGCAATACCATTCGTCAAGGTGGGCTTGTCGGACTGTCCATACATCGTCTTAGTCCTGAACGGAAACCCCGGTCGAATTCCCGATTGGGGTACATACTCAGATGGGCGATCCCCTGGACTAGAGTTGGAGCCGTGAGGTAAGTGCCTTGGTGTTTATCCTCGTCCGACATACGCTTGAAGGATGAAGAGTCATGGGCGGTAAGTGATGACACGTGTGTTAAACGTACACCCCTGCAGGGTTAATGATCTATTCGAATAGCCGTGTCCGCGGTTATGGACTACTTGGATAACTATACTTGATTATTAGAAAACTGAAAATGATACTCTAAAACTTCCAAGATAAATGTGAGTGCTTTGGGTTTCTTCCTCGTGGGAAGTCGAGGAAGGATCCATGGTAGTGTATTGATGTGGTGATCAAGATTAGATGGACTCGAGTGCGCTTCTCATCTCAACTCTATGTAGTCGTAGTTCAGGATAGCCAAGTCAAAGCTGGCATTTCTACAATACAACCCCACTTGCCTTTACCTTGATACATGAGCATGAGTAGTGTAGATCTGATGTAAGTCTTGCTGAGTACGTCTTTGTGCTCACATTTGATTATTTTATGTTTTAGAGACGATACCACTGAACCTAATGGTGGTCTCTACCTCGAGCTCGACGCTGACTAAGTCGTATAGTTCCAGACAGCAACCTGGTTCCTTTGGAGGGTCGTTGTATTTTCTATCAGGTTTCTTAAGCCATTTGTTAACCTTGTCTTTACTAAGACATAATTTTATTCCGTTGTTGTTTGATGTAATGTTGGGTCACATTCATGTGATCTCTGCTAGTAATACAAGTACTATGTCTGCTCAGTTTAGCAGATGCAATAAAACTATGTGTTTGTAGAGTTCATGTTGTATTACCTGCGGTTATACACTTGACATGCACGCTGCGTGTATGTTTATATCGTGCATGTCATGTGTGGGGTTCGATAGCTTGGTTGTGTTCTCGCTACCGTTCTTTCTTACAACCAGGAGGCCTTGAGTTGTAAGCAACTCGGAGCATTGCGATGCGATTGCGCGTACGTATATTTCCGCATCTGATCCTGTTACGTGTCGCACTTTGTTGTACGATCGAGCCCTCTCGAGACCCCGACTAAATGAATCGGGCTGGAGTCTGTTTATGTAAATACTAAGGTTCAATTGGCAACATGTTTGAGGCGACTTGTCTATGAGTATGGGAGTTCACCACCCATAATCAATTAGACTTGTGAGCGAACGATGAGGATCCCCATCACAGTTGATCATCCGGGCATGGATGGGATGCCCCTCTCGTTTTAGCTTTCTGAGAGAACGATATACCGGAGCCTCTTATTTTATGTTGAGTGGGTATGTCTCTTGGATCTCCATGTGATTTAATTAAGGCTAGAATTACATACGCATATTCTGGGTCCCGACAGTGTCCCAAGCTGCCACCATGGAGATCGCCTGTTCCGGACTATAATAGGTGTATCCAACCGTAGAAAAGATCTAGAACAAAAATTATAATCATGCAACCATAAAGTGCTCAGATATAAAATTATGCTACTCGTGCACTAGTAACAAGCATTAAGGACAACAAATTGCAGCAACAATAATTCGTCAACTTCTTAGGACTAAATAGCAATGTAACAATTCATCGGATCCCAACAAACACAACACCAATTACATCATATGGATCTCAATCATCTAGGGAAGCTCATGAGAAATTTGTATTACAGATCTAGCGAGAGAAGATACCAGATAGATACTACCAATAACCCGAGGCCAAGAGGTAACTACTCAAGAAGCATCATGGAGCGAAGAGGGGTTGACGAAGATGACCCCGGGGGCCAAGGCCCTCTCCGACAAGGTGCCGGAGCAGGATCCTGGTGACCCCCAAGCTAGGTTGCGATGGCGGCAGAGATCGGGATCGCTTCTGGAAAATATGATGGGATATTTCGGGTTTTTACGTCGGGGGTAAATATAGGTCAAAGGGGAGAACGAGGGGCCCCTCACCTTGCCCAGGCGGCCAGGCAGCGCGGTGTCCCCTTGGCTTTGCCAAGAGGCCGCCTGGAGGGTGTGGGCCTCCCCCAAAGCTCCTCCTCCGGCTGGAGGACTCTTCTGATGAATAAGAATTTTGGGAATTTTCTGAGCAACTTCAGTTTTGTACCTTTTCTGCATTGCCAAGACAAAACAAACATAAACTGGCAGTGGGCTCTATATTACTAGGTTAGTCAAGTAAATGATTCAAAAGCATGGAAAAAAGATGTAGCAATGACACAAAATGAGCATGGAACAAGCAAAACTTATAGATACGTTTGAGACGTATTAGCATTACTCGCGCCGGAAGGGATGCATGTGTACACCAAGGCAATGCACCAAGATGACTTCCGGACTAGGACGGTGCGTTTTATATCAACATGTTCTATATTTCTTTTTTCATTGTGTTTAACAATTCCCATTCTTATTTTGCTTAGGTTATCCCTTGTGTGTACAAATCTTAACTCTTAGACAAGTTCATCGAACCTTTGAGATTTCATGTCAAATATATTGAAAGTTCATGAAGAAGAAGAAGACGACCGAGGTGTTCCTTTGTTTTCTCATCAACGAGGCAAACCACACCTATCTCGGGTGTGATACTTGGAGAGCCCTTGAAAATGTATGCGGGATGGAAGCTGGGGAGAGGGTGACACACTATCTCAAGTATGATAGTCCAGGCGTCATGGTGTACTGCAATCATGCTTGCAGCTTTGGTACAGTTACTCCAACCTACGACCCTCGGTCCAACCGTCGTAGAGTCGATTAGTAGTTAGTTCATTAGTATCAATTTGATGATCAAGTATATGTGAGATCATCACTGGGTAATCATTATTAAATAGTACTATGTTTACTGGTTGAATAATATAGAAATTCTATGTTGGGTGTTGACGAGGATTGAACTCGGAAAATCCTATGGTTGGGAACCCTGGGTTAAGTCGTAGAGCAGACATGCAGGTTGGAGATACTCGTCGGCTAACAGGCGAAAACACTTCTTGCTCGATTGTATTATAATGGGGGAAATTACAGTAGAGGTCCAGGCGAGATCGCTCGGGACCGAAGGTATCACTAAGAGATTCGATGCCCTAGACATCCCCTCTCCCAGCCTTTATATACTAGGCTGGGTCGTGAGAAGTCCTTCTAGGTTTAGAGAGAGGGTATCCTAATCTATCTTTAATCTTGGACGTCAAGTCCTGGTATCCGTGATCTTCGACGAATCCTTACGGCGGTTGCCTCGAGTGGGCCATGTGTGGGACAATCGAGGCTTTTTGTGGTCCTTTTAACTTGATACACTCCAGTTACCCTCATCTGTAGGAGTCCATGCGTCACCCCCTCGTCGGTAGCCCCCGAGTGCCTGGGGGACTCGAATCCATACTTGTCTTCACGCGTGTAGCGTAGCTGCAAGTCGTCATCTGTTAGACATAAAAGATAGTTTATTTGAGGGATGATAAGCTAGAGAGGCCCATGGTAGTCGACTAGTCGAGCCCTGGTGAACTAGTGCAAAATCCTCCAAAGCCCAAAATCAAGTCGCGTCCCTCGACACGAACTTGGAAATCGACCGGTGCCTAGCAAGATCATGCCACTGCAGGTCTTATAGGATCAATGCCGCTGGATTCAGATAATAGCCTTGACGTTTCCGTCATTGGCTCTACTTCTGCATACGCTGCGCATGGGAGAACATCGGGAGTAAAGTAGCAGCTGTGGCAAGTCCCGGCCCGGCTGTATTCGCAGCGGGGTCTAACCTACGCGCTAAGCTTGCACGACATCTGGGGTGCAGTGTATCGCCACCCAAACATCATTTTTCTGAGGCGCTGAGCCTAATTTAAACGAGCATCCACTTGGAAATCGAATCAAGTGGACGAATAGTGGTCACTCACAGAGTACTGATGATCTCGGGCGAGGGGTTGATAAGAGCCGCACCCATGCGGATGGTCATCGAGTGGGCTGATTACGTAGACACCCGTGCGACACCTTAAGTGCTCAGGTTGATTTGTTCTCTTGGATGTTTTTGATCCAGTCTTGTCTTCTTGTGCGAGTACCTAGTCGAGCACTCTATCAACTTTTCCTTCTGGGCGAGGGAGCATCCGAACTCTATAGACATTTTGTTCTTTGATGGGGCAAGTGGGAACTCGAGTATGTTGTTGCCTGCAGGATGAGGGAGCACCCAAACTCTATATGCATACTTGTTTCTTGATCGAGGGAAGTAACGCTCGTATCCTCAGGGCCAAAAGCTTTTGTTCTGCTTTTGTAAATATGGGGCGCTCCCGATGTGAGTAAATTTTCGAAAAAATACAGTCAAAAAGTTTTAAAGGGGCGAGTTTAGGGAATCTTTCCACTGTTCTGGTTTTCGTGATGCCTTGTCTTGAATCAGTCTTGTTTGAGCTGCTGAAATACCCAGTGTGAAATGATGTTGCTGATGACGGGTTTGATGACAGGGGCCTTCTTGTGAATCGTCACATCTTCTGTGCAGTCATAATGACGCCCTGTGGCACGGCGGTCATTTAGGTTTCCAATGCATTCATTGGAAACCCGTGAAGATTTGATGTCTTTAAATATTTGTAAAATGCGAAAGGGCATCTTGCCTTGGAAACTTTACCACCACGCGTTTCAACTTGGAGTTTAATGATGGTGACGATTGGATTTCCAGTGCGGCTGCCTTGCTTGCCCCTAGTCTGGGCTATAAGTGTCTGGTTGCTTTTGCTTATTTGGCACAATCACTCCGTTCCTCTTTGCTTCCTGTTCCAGTTTCCGTAGTTCTTCAGTGTTCCTGAGCTGGTGCTTCTTGCGGCATGGCTCGCCGTGTCCGGTGAGCCCGTGGTGGTCGCACGCCTCGCTTGTCCTATCGTGGATGTGGAGGAACGACTGCGGCGCCCTCCTCTCCTTCTGAGAGGGAGGGTGTTTGGCGTTATGATTTTTTTCTTGGCATTCTTAGTCCGTCTGCTGGCCGGATCCCTCTTCCTCTTTTATTTTTCCTCTGTTGTTTCTGAGCTCAATATAAGTGGCCTTTGAATCCGTCTTCAAGGGTGCCCTCGTTCCCATGTGTGGATAGATCTCGAGGTTGACAACTCTGCCTTGGTTTTCTTGGGGCCTAGTTGGAGGTCTTTTTCCCGTCGACTAAACTTGCGCGCTCGGGATAACCTTTGCTACCGGTTCGACGGTGAAGATACTCTTACCATACATGATTTTGATGCTGGTGGTAATCGTATGGATCCACACTGGGGGGGAAACGAGCTGCGACAACTCTAGTGGTTTCGAATTCTACCCACTACTCAGCTGGTGGTGCTTGCTCTTCTAGTTCTAAGGAGGAGTTGGACGTCAATACGCCGAGCAAGCGGGGGCATCGACCGACACGGTCGTCAGGCCGATGAAGGCATCGAGTGGCCTCTTGCAGGCTTGGTCTTGCTTTTTCTGTGATGATGCCCGTCAAGATGTGGAACAAAGTGCCAATTATCTCAGCAGGGCACCCATGTAGAAGTCATAATTCCTTGGGATGGTTGGTCTTGTGGTCCCTTAGATAGCTGATCCAGCCCTTATCTTGTAACTTGTGATGTGTGGCGAGAAACTTTGTGCTGATGTATTTCTGATATGAAATGAGAAGAATGTCCTTCGAATGCTTTGTAATGAGTCTGCTTTTGTCTTCGAGTGCTTGACCTTGTAATAAATCCGCTTTCATAGGATCGGGTGCGCGAGAGCGCTCCCGATGGGAGTAGCCCCCGATGCTATGTTTGACTCGTAGAGTCGGACATAGGCTTGAACTGTCCCCCCTTTGATCTTGGAAGGACTCATCGGGTGCGCGACAGCGCTCCCGGTGGGAGTAGCCCTGTCGGGACCCGGGTTTAGCGTATGCAAGACCCGCTACAACACAATCATATGGAGAGCCGAGAACCGTACCCACTTGTCTAAGAAGACAAGGCCAAGCACAGAACGTTCTTGGAGAGCATCGAACATGAGGGGCATTCCATCCAGGCCGGATGATCAACTGAGATGGGTCCTCATCGTCCACACACAAATCTAAATGAGATGGCTGGTGAACTCCCATACTCATAGAAAATTCGCCTCAACCATACTATCGATTGTATTATAACACTTACATAGACTTACTCCAGCCCGATCACTTAGTCGGGGTCTAGGGAGGGCTCGATCATCCAACAAAGTGTGCACGTGACAGAGTCACGAGCAATCGCATTGCGTGCCCCAAGCTGCGCACATCTAAGGGCCACTTGGTGTATAAAAGACAGCCAGCCAGATCACAACTAAGGTCTCGAAAACCCATACTAAGACATGCTTGTTATAATCATACACGCAGCACACATGTCTAGTATGAACAGCAGGTACCATTGCAATTCTCTACAAAGTGTACAATTTTATTGATAACTCTTACAGAGTGCACACAGAGATCACGAGACCGTGATCCAACATTACATCAAGCATGCGGAAGCAAAGTAGGTTTGAGTACAAAAAAGTTTAACAAATGGCTTAGAGAAGCCTTATCTATAAACAAGCCCTTCCACGAGGGACCAGTCGTCTGACTGGGACTACACTAGCTTGATCAGTCGTCGAGCTCCAGGAAGAATCCACCTTCGGGGTCAGTGGGTTCATCTAAAACATATAATAAGCAAACGTGAGTACAAAGTCGTACTCAGCAAGACTTACGTAGGAACTATACTACTCATGCACATGTATCAAGGTAAAGGGAGGTGGGGTTCATAAGCAGAAGTACCAGCTTTGACTTGGCTAGTCCTGAACTACGAGTACCAGACTTGAGGTAAGAAGCGTACACAAGTCCACTACATGTCTCCAACCAATTACACCACTATGGTGCCTTCCTCGACTTCCCACGAGAAAGCACGCCATAACACTCACGCTTATCTTGGCAAGCTTTATAAGTATGCAGTTCAAGTTGTCTAATAATCAAGCTAAGCTTTCCAAGCAGTCCATAACCGCGGACGCGGCTATTCGAATAGTTTTGTTAACCCTGCAGGGGTGTACCGCTACACACACACACACGCATCAGTTACCGCCTGGGAGTGGGACCCTTCAAGCGAGTACCGGCGAGGATGTTTCCACGACACTTCGCCCACAGCTCCGTTCTAGTCCAGAGAGTCGCCTATCCGAGGGGGATCCGTAAGGAAGTCCGACCGAGTTTCCAATACGACCTCAAACAATGTGTGCAGGGTCCCAAGCCGGTCTGAAAGCCGTTCTTCCACTTCGCAGACCGTGCCACAGCCCTACCAGAACTTGCGATCTAATGCGAATTCTGGGGTTTGAACGGGGTGAGGTACTAGGTCGAGAGGGGTCAGTGAGACCAATGTGTGGTTGTACTCTTCATCTTGGATCACCACACAAGAACTCGGACTTAGGGTGGTGTTCAACGAGACAACCCACTGTGTACTCCTACAGAACCTCTCATTGTTCACCTTCCACCATCATCAACATGATTGCTACCATCCCGACTCACATAACAGTATCATCATTGTATCACTCTAAGCATGCCATAAGAAGTAACAGTTGCTGGGGCCACATGATATCAAACAATTCCTACATCTGCTAGGATTGTGGTTTGCTTACTATTGTGACAAAATGATAGGTCATGCAAAGGAACGGGTTCATCTATGCGGTAGAAACGTAGCATGGTAATCATCCTAAACAATGCATAAGCGAGACTGAGAGGGAAGTGGGATTTTATCGATATGATCAATGGGGGTTTGCTTGCCTTGCTGACGAGGTTCAAACAAAGTGTCTTCAACGAAGGGGGTGGCCTCGGGTTCCGGCTCCACTTCTATCCAAGCAAACAAAACAAACAAAGTGATCAACATAATGTACAATGCACAAGCACATGATCAATTGTATAAGGTGATGTTCATGGTACTGATGTGTTGACAATTCCATTTAAAAGAAGTGGGATGCAAAGTCATTTGCAAATTCACTCCAAATTTGAATTCATAAGAATGCCATATGCATGTTTGCTACTGTTCGCCCATTTTAAAATGATCAAACATAGAAAACAGTTGCATATTCATAATCCTTGCATTTTTCTGATAATTTTTGACATATTATATACCCAATTGGGAGTTAAAATGATTTAGTTATGATTTTCTAAAGTTTATAACTTTTTATTCCTTTTCCTGAAATAATTTAATCACTTATAAATTTATTGCATCAGCCTGATGTCACTATGACGTCAGTGGGGCTGACTGGTGGGCCAGGGCTGTCAGTGAGAGGGGGGGTTAATTGTTTCTGTTTAACTTAAACTGGGTTTAATTAAGGGCTGGGGCCCACTGTCATTGGCTGTGGGTGGGTTAATTAGCACAGGGGGTTAGGCCTAACCGGCCGGCGGCTTGACGCCAGTGGCCAACCCACGTCGGCGCTCGCCGGAACAGGGTTCCCAGCCACGGGAGGGCACGGGGTAGGCACGGGCGTGTGCCCCATTCTCGTCCGCGTCGAATGGAGCAGGCGTGGGTCTCCTGAGCTGCCGGAATCACCACCGGCTTCGACTTGCACGCGGCGGCCAGAGGTGAGCTCGACTGGTGCGGCGGTTTTGGGCACGGGAGAGGCCGGGGTTAGGGGGGAAAGGCAGCGGATCTCACCACAAAGACGCGAGGTTTTGCGGCTCCGACGAGATGTCGAGGCCCGATTCAATGACTTCTGGGCGCTGACGGCCAAGCCGTTAACGGCGGAGCGATTGGACAAGGTGGCAGGGCCGTTGACGGCGGAGCGATTGGACAAGGTGGCGAGGCTTCTCGTCGGCGTTGTCCGCGATGGCGCATGGCGGCGCTCTCTGGAGCTTCACGGTGGCGCGCGTAAACGGATGAGCGAGAGCGGGCCGGTGACGTAGGAGAGGGGGAAAGGGATGAGCATGACCAGGGGGGTCTCCTAGAAACACAGATGACGACGGGGAGGCAGGCAGCTGGCCACGACGACGGTGGTGGCCGCGGCATGCTCGACACGCACCTGTGTGCTCGCCGTCCTGGAAAAGACGACAACATGGTGGAGTGGGCTTGGGCCGGCTTGGGTAAGTTTGGCTAGATCCAGGTAGGCCTTTTTCTTATTTTTATTTCTGTTTTATTTTCTGCTATTTGTTTTGTCTTAGCTAAATAAATAGCTAGACATTTTATAAAATGCTGAAACTTTTTATATGGCCTAAAAATATAATAGGCTAGCCACTTGTAAAGTTTGAACATTTTCAAAATTCAAATTATTTGAACTTTAATTCAAATAGGGGTTTAATTTAATTCCAAGCTCGTGTTTTGAATTTTTGAAAAACCTATGAGCATGGGGATGCTACCACATCACTTTATATGTGATCACACTCATTTATGAGACTTTTAAAAAATGCAAAAGGAATTTTTGGAGCAACTTTATTTCTGGCCATTTGAATTAATTTGTTTGGCAGGGTTTCCTTCTCCAATTCAATTTCCTTTTGAAATTTTTACATGATTCAAAGGCCTAAGCTAACCCTAGCACATAGCAAAGTTGGGGTTGTGACAAGCCCCCGAGTCTTTAGGCGATCACTTGTGGTCGGGTGAAGACTTAATAATCTTACCGCTGCTGTCTTCGGCTTCTCCTTATGAGCTTGAAATTTTTCTACTGAAGTCGGAGGGCTGATTCACTAGTCCTCTTCGTAATGAGAAAAATTACGTGGATTTGGTAGAGCAGCCATGGGGTTCCTTTGGAATTGTCCTCGCGTCCTTCATATGCTTTTGGGTGTGCACTGCGGGTAGAGAGGTTTTGTTTAGATCCCAACGTCTTGAGGTTTATTTCACCACATAAGCGAGAAAATATTCTAGGGGGGGGGCTCGTCCGTGCGCGAGCCCTCGAGTATTTTGAATTAGGCCGCCGTGTAAGCGAAAAAAGGCATCTCTCGGGGTGAACCCATGCTCCAGCCCCTGAGTGCTTTGAGTTAGGATCGTCGCATAAGCAAAGGATCGTCTCTCGGGGGCGGGGGGGGGGGGGGGGGGTCCGTGCTCGAGCCCCCGAGTGCTTTGAGTTAGGATTGTTGCGTAAGCGAAGGAGTGTCTCTCGTGGGGGGGGGAGTCCGTGCTCGAGCCCCCTGAGTGCTTTGAGTTCAGATCGTCGCGTAAGCGAGGAAGCGTCTCTCGGGGGGAGATTCCGTGCTCGAGCCCCCGAGTGCTTTGAGTTTAGATCGTTGCGTAAGCGAGAAAGCGTCTCTCGGGGGGAGAGTCCGTTCTCGATCCCCCGAGTGCTTTAGGTGGTGTCGTTTTTGCAACACATTTTTATTGCTTCAAGTTTTTTACATGAGTTGCCCGTCGGCGCTGCTGCCGGTCCTTGTGCTGCTAGTAGTCTAAAGGTAGAAGAGGCATAGGTTTGCCACGTCCCATGGGTTTCCCATGTCTTCGTTGGTCTTCGGGTTCTTTAGTGTGTATGCTCCTCCTCCTATTACTTCAGAGACTATAAATGGCCCTTCCCATTGTGGGGCGAGCTTGTGGACCTTCTGTTGTATTAGTCATAGGACGAGGTCGCCTTCTTGGAAAGTTCATGTTCTCAGGCGTCTTATTTGATAAGTGCAAAGCTTGTCCTGGTATCCTTCTGATTTTGTGAGAGCTGTGTCTCTTGCTTCATCCATGACATCCTTGTCGTCTTTGAGTGCGTCTTCTACTTCTTCGTCTTTGTATCTTGTTATCCGGGGGGGGGTCTGAAATTGAGGTCGTGCGGTAGTACTGCCTCGGCTCCGTACACCAGAAATAATGGCGTGTACTGGGTTGAAGCGTTGGGAGCAGTGCGCAGGCTCCATAGGACTGAGGAGAGTTCCTCTATCCAGTTGCCTGAGGCTTGCTCGAGTGGCGCAAGGATCCGTTTTTTGATTCCTCCGCACACTAGGCCATTTTCTTTTTCTACTTGGCCGTTGGATTGAGGGTGCGCGACTAAGGCGTAGTTGATTTTGATGCTCAGCTCCTGGCAAAAGATCTGGAATTCTTCCGCCGTAAAGTTTGTTTCGTTATCCGTGATGATGTTGTATGCCAAATTGAAAAATGATCGACTTGATGAAGTTGACTGCTGTGAGGGCCATCGAGCTGGTGATTGCCGTTCCTTCAATCCACTTGGTGAACTTGTTGTCTGCTACTAAGAGGTGTATTCTTCCGCCCTTTGTAGATTTCTTGAGTGGTCCTACCATGTCAAGTCCCCATGTGGTTGGCCTGTAGAAACCCGCTCAAAATCCTTTGACCAAATGTGCGCGGCTGCTCGCGTGGTGCCCGCATGTGCATTCATGAATCTCGAGGAGTAGGGCTTTGCTGTTTTCCTCTTCAACGAATTTTTGGAGTACTTGGGAGATGCTGCGCTTGTAGAGTTGTCCATTGATTATGGTGAACGCCTTGGATCATCGGCAGATTCATCGGGCCTCTGGGTCATTTTGTGGTAGGGTGCCTTGCATCAGGAATATGAGGAAAGGTCTTGTCCAAACTGGGATTTTCAGTCCTGCTGGCTCACCCTCCTCGACTGTGTTATTGGCTGCGTCGTTGGCGCCTTGGTTTGCTGCTGCTACCTGTGCGGGCTCGGTTGTGCTATCATCTTCTGCGGCTGCCTTTGGTGCTGGCGCCTTGACTTTGATCGCTCTCTGGCCAATGATTTCGAGGAAAACTCCTGGGGGTACTGGTCCTCAGGTGCACCCGATGTTGGAGAGATCGTCTTCTTCTGTGTTGTTTGCTCTGGAGAAGTAATTGAGTTCGCATCCGTCAAATTATCCTTCTAATATGTTGTAGGGATTCTGGTAGGCTAACATATTTTCTGCGACGGCTTCACAATCCTTCATTGTTTGCTGGACGACGAGGTTGGAGTCGCCGGAGATTACGAGGCGAGTTGCACCGCAGGCTTTCGCCATGCGCATGCCATGCAATAGTGCCTCTTACTCTACTTCGTTGTTTGGTGCTTTGATGAAGTTGATCTGGAGTACGTACTTGAGCTTATCTCCTTTGGGTAAGATTAGCACGACGCCTGCTCCAGCTCCTTGGTGCCTTTTCGACCCATCGAACAATATCTTCCATGAGTTGGCGAGGTCTAGAGGACCGGGTGTTTGTACTTCCATCCACTCGACCAGAAAGTCTGGAGTACTTGAGCTTTGATCGCCGTTGGGTGCTCGAATTGAAGGTCACGAGGACTGAGCTCTATGTTCCATTACGCGACTCGAACCGTTGCTCCTGGGTTGTTTAGAATGTCCCCGAGTGGAGCGCTACTGACGACCGTGATGAGGTGCTCATCGAAGTAGTGTGTCACTTTTCGTGATGTCATGACGATGGCATACACGAGCTTCTGGTAGTGCGGGTACCGCTGCTGTGATTTTGTTAGGACCTCGCTGAGGTAGTAGATGGGCCTCTGTATGCTTTGCACTTTTTCTTCTTCTGAGCGATCGACGAAAAGCGCGGTGCTGACCATGTTGCTGCGTGCTGCCATGTAAAGGTACAGAGGTTCCCTTTCCTTTGGCACTGCCAAAATCGATGGTGTTGATAGTATTTTCTTGTGGTCTACAAATGCGTTCTGGGATTCTTTGGTCCACTCAAAATTTTCTCCTTTTCTGAGCAGTTGGTAGAATAGCAGGATTCTTTCTGCCGTCCTGCTGATGAAGCGGCTGAGGGTTGCGAGTCGCCCGGTAAGCTGCTAGACGCCCTTGACGTCAACATGTTCTTTCATCCTTGAGAGTGCTTAGACTCTTTTAGGGTTTGCTTCGACTCCTCGGGCGGAGACCATGTACCCGAGAAGTTTCCCAGCCGGTACGCCGAACACACATTTCTTTGGGTTGAGTTTTATCCTGTACTTGTTGAGAGTTGTAACGTTTCTTGGAGGTTGTCGAGTAATGTGGCTGCGCTGTATGTCTTGATAACGATGTCGTCCACATAGACTTGGACGTTCATGCCGATTTGGTCTCTTAGGCATGACTGCATCATTCGTTGGTACGTGGCTCCTCCACTTTCTTCAGCCCGAATGGCATCGTCCTATAGCAGAATACGCCGTAGGGTGTGATGAATGAGGTGTGCTCTTCGTCTTCTTCCTTCATCCTGATTTTGTTGTATCCTGAGTAGGCATCGAGAAAGGACAGCATGTCACATCCTGGGGTTGAGTCGATGTTCTGGTCGATTCTTTGAAGGGGAAAGTGGTCTTTTGGGCAATGCTTATTGACGGGCCCATAATCGAACACATGCGTAGTACGTCTGTGTCTTTCTTAGGCACAAGAACTGGGTTTGCGACCCAAGTGGCTTTCTTTGTCTCCCGGATGAATTGGGCGTCGAGTAGTCAGTTGACTTCTTCCCCATTGGCTCTGCGCTTTGGCTCGGAGAATCTACGCAGCTCCTGTTTTACTGGTTTTGTGTTCGGGTAGATTTGCAGTGCGTGCTCTGCGTACTCTCGGGGTATTCCGGGCATGTCGGCCGGACACCAGGCGAAGATTTGCCATTCTTCATAGAGAAAAACCATGAGGTCCTTTGCTTGGTCTTCTGGTAAGTGAGCGTAGATTTGAACTGTCTTGGCCGGGTCGGTCAAGTGTACTTGATGAGTCGTTGTGTCGCTGTCGATGCTAAAATCGCTGGTGAATTCTTTCTTCTTGCTTCTGCTTGCTAGTGGAAAGACGCTTTTGTCTACCATCGTTGCTATTTCTTCGAGCTTCTGATGTGCTCCGAACGTGTCGAAGACTTGATGGAAGTCCCGGTCGCGTTGGTCTAATTTTACGAAGCTTCCGTTAATTATGATGACTCCGGAAGGCCCCGACATTTTCAGCTTGAGGTATTCATAGTGCGGGACGACCATGAACTGTGCGAATGCAGGTACGAAACGACTGCGAGTGGTCTTCTGAACGGGATTGGAATCATGGATCAAGATCGATTCCGTCCTTGACCAAGTAGTTGCGAATCATCTTGGCGAATTCGTACGGTCTTCTGTCGGAGTCATAGTACTTGCCGGATTGAGTTTCAGAATCCTCTTCGGTTGCTCGGGCGGTGGCGGGCGCTCCGGTGGATGTTGATGCTCTTGCGCCAGGCGGCGGTTCCTCGAGAGAAACCTCGATTTGGACTTCTTGTTCTGGCTCCGCGACTGGGCTTGCGACCGCAGTTTGTGTTCTCCTGCTGCGTCGTCGAGTTTTCTTCCGCTGGGCACGATTTGGTAGTCGTCGAAAGATTGGTTTTGGCGCAGTCGCCGACCGAGTTTCCTTGGAGGCGCGAAGGAGATGCTTGCGATGAACCTGAGTTCTTCGAGTGGATTGGATCTAGCAAACCTGAGATCGTGATTCCAACCTGTGTTGTCCCCACGGACGGCGCCAATTGAAGAGGATTGACCTCGGCAAATCCCATGCTTGGGAACCCTGGGTTAAGTCATAGAGCAGACATGCAGGTTGGCGATAGTCGTCGGCTAACAGGAGAAAACACTTTCCTGCTCGATTGTATTATATGGGGGAAATTACAGTGGAGGTCCAGGAAAGATCGGTCGGGACCGAAGGCGTAGCTAAGAGATTCGATGCCCTACACGTCCCCTCTCCCAGCCTTTATATACTAGGCTGGGTCGTGAGGAGTACGTCTAGGTTTACATAGATGGTTTCCTAAACTATCTTTAATCTTCGACGTCAAGTCGTGGTCTCCATGATCTTCGAGGACTCCTTACGGCTGTTGCCTCGAGTGGGCCATGTGTGGGCCGATCGAGGCTTTCTGCGGTTCTTTTAACTTGATATGCACCAGGTACCCTCATCTGTAGGAGTCGTGGGGTCACCCCCTCGTCAGGTGTAGATAACACCTCCTTGTTGTTACCCCAAGTGGAAGGTTATGATGTAGAGAACAACATATTTCTATCGGTGAAGATACCAAGGTTATCAATCCAGTAGGATTCAAGAGACGACAACTAGGTGGAAATAACTCCAGAAATTTCTTGGTGGATAAGTTGACGTATGTTAGAGTATATTGACATATGTCTGTATATGGTAGACTATGATTTGTAATCATATCCTACCTTATCTCTAGAATAAGCTTCTTTCTCTCCAAGTCTTGTACTCTATATAAACCGTCCGAGAGGCTCAATACAACAACAACCGCATTACGTCAATTCCTCTTCTCTCTATCCTTCTACATGGTATCAGCTTAATCTCGATCAAAGCCCTAGCCAGCGTCTCTTCCGCTCCGCGCCGCCCCCGGGGCCGATTTCCATGATCGCCGGCACCGGGGGCCGCACCGCCCGTTCCTAGGGTTCGTCTGCCGGTTCCGTGGATCGGCTGCCCTAGAGAGTCTTTTTCCGGATCTCTTGATCTGGGTTTTTCTTTCTTTCGCTGGTCGTCTTGATCGTTGTCTTTTTTGGTCTTCCGATCTAAGATTGCTCTGCGTCGCCCATCGCTGCCGTCGACAGAAGCCTCTACTCCTACACCGGGCATCACCGCCCAGAACCGAGGTCAGTGCGCCGCTCCACCGATCAAGCAACAGGCTGCCGCTGTGTCGCCCCATCTGGCTGCAGCACCGCTGCCCCGTGGTTCTCCCCGTGGTTGCACCGATCCTCATCGCCTCTATGGCGCCCCTTCGGGCCATAGTTCCACGGCACGTGGTCCTTGCCACCGCCCTGAGGCCGCACCCGTGGTTTCACCAACCCAGGCGCTTCCGCTGCATCGCCCCTTTGGGCCATAGTGCCGCGGCCCGTGATCAACCACCGCCCCGAGGCCGTCCGCTCAAGACTGTACCAACCCTCGCGCTACCGCTACGTCGCCCCGTCGGGCCATAGTGAGCGTGGCGCGCGGTCCCTACAACCACCGGGAGGTCTACCCCGTGATGACCCCCAACTGTAGGGGATCGATTGTAGCATTTTCGATAAATAAGAGTGTCGAACCCAACGAGGAGCAGAAGGTATTGGTAAGTGACTTTGGCAAAGAAATAACTGTAGGCACTGAAAGATAACTTTTTAGGGGTTTTCGGTATAAGCAACAAGAAGATAAAAGAAAGCATAGTGAAATTCACTGAGGAGTAACAAGTGGCCCAATCCTTTTAAACAAAGGATAGGCCTAGCAATTGAACTTATAAAGGCTAAAGTGTTCTTGAGGACACACTGGAGAGATAGTCACGTGCTTTTGCCATATTCCGTATCGATACTATGTGTTGTGTTGATAACTGTTGAGTGGGTGGATCTATGATAGTACACCTTCCCGACTAAGATAAGTGCACTCTTATGATTAAACACCTTGCAAGAATCCGCAAATACAAGGTAGTAATTAAGGAAAAATCCTAACCATAGCAATCCGATTGATGATCCATTGTTCCATTGTGCAAAAACGTGCAAACTGGGGTTCAGGTTTCTGTCACTCCGGCTACCTGATGACCCTCAACTGTAGGGGATCGTTTGTAGCATTTTCGACAAGTAAGAATGTCGAAACCAATGAGGAGCAGTAGGTATTGGTAAGTGACTTTGGTAAAGAAATATCTGCAGGAACCGAAAGATAACTTTTAGGGGTCTTCGATATAAGCGACAAAAAGGTAAAAGCGAGCACAGTAAAAAGCACTGAGGAGTAACGAGTGGCCCGATCCTTTTGAGAATAGGATAGTCCTAGACACTAAACTTATAAAGACGAAAGCGTTCTTGAGGACAAACGGGAGAAATAGTCACGTGCTTTCGCCATATTCCGCATCGATACTATGTGCTGTGTTGATAAGTGTTGAGTGGGTAGATCTATGCTAGTACACCTTCTAGACTAAGATAAGTGCACTCTTATGATTAAACACCTTGCAAGCATCCGCAAATACAATATATTAATTAAGGAAAAATCCAAACCATAGCAATACGATCGATGATCCATTGTTCCCTTGTGCAAAAGCATGCAGACTGGTGTTCAGGTTCCTGTCACTCCAGCAACCCACCGTAAGAATTCTTTATACACACTGCATTCCTGAAAGCTCAAGAATGATCAGAGGGGGAGGGGGTGAATGATCACTACTAAAATTTTTAAGGACCTTAGAAGGAATTCATACAAACTGCGAAGGACTAAGAATATCTCGAAGGAAATACAGTATCGAAGGTAATGCATAGCTCGAAAGGATTGGGAGCGAAGGAAAACATCGAAGACAAACATGCAACGAGTAAATACTTAATGTAAAAGCATGAAAGAAAACGAGCCTGACACGACGATGTTTGGTAAACCAGTTCACACTCTGCAAAGTGCTACGTCTGGTTGGAGGGACTGGTGATTGAACACCTGGAGCAAAACTCTCTCCGTCCTATTCTCCACTGCAACAAACTCCTCGAGCTTGTCCAGTTTTCACTCGTGGTAGATGATTTAGGACATCTCCGAGACCTTTACAAACTTCCTTCAGCAGTGACAATTTCTCTTCGACTGCTTGACAGGAGACGCCTAACCGTCTAGGAGACTTGCAGTTCTCCAAGATAAAAAGAGCGGCTAATCTCAGCCTAAGTCATAGTGAATTGCTCAACTCAGTTTAGACTTGGGATTTTGGTTTTCTCTCAATGAATCTCTCTTGGGATGCTCACAGACTTCTGTCTTAGAATCTTCAGTGGAGCAGCCAACCCGAAATGGCGGGTAGGAGCGGGGTATTTATAGTTGGCGATCCCGATGGTAAAATGACTAAAGTGACCCGATGCAACCGCTTGACGCGTGTCCACAACTGTCGGATTCCAATCACTGCGCAACTTTACTTGAGGAACAAGTAAGCTGACTTACCGAACGAGTTCTCTCTCGAATGCACGAAGTGCGATGACTTTGCCTTCGAGCTATTCACTCGACTCAGTAAGATTTCTCTCGGTAGGCTTTAGTGGGTTTTGGTTGAGCAGAGCAAATTCACTTCGACTAAGATCTCAACTAGCAAACCCGTCTTGATAGTACGGTTTTTCCTACCACTCAAGAAAATAAAGAGAAACTAGTAAAAAGACTAAGTCTTCGACCAGCTTCAGCTTTCTCCTCGTTGCGCTTTTACAGGAGAGAGATTTTTTCTTCGACTACATTTTTAGGGGTCGTCTTCCTTCAAAGGGTTTCGGTAGATGACTGCAGCTTCGCTGCAGTGAGTTGTCCTTCGACCTTGTACATGCAAACTCCATTCTTTCGGAACCTAAGTATCTGTTTATACTCGAAAACAATATTAGTTCCACTTCTGCTTTGTCCAACAATGTCCAAAACCTTCGGGGGAAAAACTTGCTCTTACAATCTCCCCCTTTTTGGACGATTGTTGACAAAACAGGCATCGATAAATAATTGAAAAAGTTTTGAGTTTTCGATGATAAACCAGTGCTAAGATCGATGAAATACTCCCCGTTGATGTATGCACGGAAGATAAGATTTTCCTGTGAAGTGTATATTTTGACAAGTAGAGTCGAGGGAAAAACATCAATAATCTTAGCGAGTGAAATTGCATTCCAGATAATATCCAATGAGAAACATGCAATCTCCTCGAATGACCTGTGAACTTATATGAAAGATAACTTCTTGCAAAAGGTTAAGTATCGCAAGCAGCAGATAGATATCTTACGAAAAAAGAGTAGCAGTTCACAGTCCTACTTAGAGTTAGTTACAACCAGATCGAATATGAATCGAAAGTTTGTTGAAACTACTCAGAAAACCTCAAAGTTCAAAAGTTTATCGAATGAAAAGCAAAGCCCTTAACTCCGTAGGCAAACTAATTTCTTCGATGCCACTACATCTCCCCCTTTTTATCTCAACGTACAAAAAGTTGAGAGAATAGGGTCGAAAGAAATCCCTACTCGCTGTGGCGGCTCCGGCGACGTCGAGAGGATTCGGCGAGCGTTGGAGCACGACGAATTGGGCGAGCGCCTGGAGGAGTGAGCTTCGTGCGGAAGGAGTGTTGATCTCCAGAAGATTCCAGCTGCGATTCCGGCGGGGTCCTGGGGCTTCGAGGGTGTGGAGTGTAAACTCTCGCTGGACGTTGAGGGGCTTCATCTTTCTCGGAGTCGGAGGAGAAGGTGTGCAAAGTGATGTGGTAATAGTCATCAACACTGAGTACATCTCTATTCTTCGGCAGCCGGGGGATATTGGGATCCGGTCGATCTACTCGATCATCATTAGTCCAATTTCTGTTCAGATGGGGAGGATATTCTTCGAAGCCACATCGTTGAAGTTGACCGAGGGAATTGAATTTCCGCATTCCTTTCCAATCTCGGCGAAGACATTCACGCAACATCTGATTGTTGTTCATGGTAATATTGCGCAAATGATTAATCTCGTCCATCAAAGCTTGCTTCTGAATGAAATCTTGGTCGATGTGATGTTGAAGCATTTGCTGGGACCGAAGAGAAACTTCCATGTGATGCACTGGCTTGATCAACTTCGAGCGAACATTACGCTCAGTCAAATGGGCGCGGATGCCAGTGTGCTTAGCATATTGATCGTTGGGTCGAGCAACAATCTGCAATACTTCCCTAACTGGTGGAGTGAAAATCTTCGAGAAAATTGACACGGGGAATGGCACGTCCCGAGAGTAATTGCAGATAGACATCAGCCATGGTGCATACGGCTTGTGGGAATTGTGATCATCAGCAGAAGACACCAAAGTTCTGATGAAGTAGTCTTCAAAATCGAAAGGATGACCATGGACTAACTTCATCAAAGCAAGTTGTACGTCATTGGGAATAGGAAAATCATCGTGCACATCGAGCATTGGCATCAAAGTCTTGGAAAGAATATAAAACCATGCCTTTGCTTCAAAAACTAAGTGTCTTGGCTTGGGCTCAGCCGGGTAGTTATCTCCTACGACATCTGGATTCATGATCGTCGAAAATTCAGTAGGAGTTGGAGCAGGTAAGTCATGAATCTTATGTGGTAATCCTTCGAACCGAGGTAAATTGATGATGGCCAGAAATTGGTCGACAGTCATATGGAATACTTGGCCTTGAATCATATAATCAAATTTCCACGTCTTCGAGTTCTCGGGATCACCAGTGACATAGAGCGTTGCATAAAATTTCTTGATAAGCTCGGGATTGTAGCCACAATCTAGAGCAAAGAGCTTGTGAGCGTGAAGACCATCAATTGTCTCGGCAACATTCTCGAAACATGAAGTGGAGTACACCGAAGGCATATCGAGGTATTGATGTTGGAACACTCTAGCCTTGTTGCACAGCACACGAGTATAATAGATGGCTTGCTCTTGGGTCCAAAACCGAAGAGAATATGCACTTCTGGGCTTCTCGTAGGGATTGGTTCCGAAGAAAAATGGCTTGTGTTCCCTCCTTTTGAAGATGGGGCCTCCTCGAGGAACATCTGAGTGGAACAGAGGCAGCATTTCTCTCGGATGAGAAGAATGGAGCAGCTCATCAACAGGAAAAACTTCGACAACATTGTCTGGCATTTGGAAAACTGGCTCAGCAGGGCAAGGAATTGAAGATGAAATGTTTACAATGTCCTGAGCTGGGATGGCTGCAGGAGCATTTTCCTCGGCCTGCGCTTCGACAGCAACTCCTTCGTCGGCATTAGCATTCTGAGCGGCCTCTTCATTCTCCATGGCCTCCAAATCTTCGTCTAGTTGTGCGAAAGCATCAAACATTTCTTCGTTCGAGGAACTTGATGAGGAGGAGGAAGAACTGTCACTAGAACCATCATCTCCAGAACTGTTTCCTTCGATGACATCTTGACGAGAGGAAACTGTCGTGAGATCAACATCAGCGTCTTCTCCTTCATGCAGAGTCTGGGCAGAGGAGTAATCTTTCTGAGCAGAGGATATGGGGGCTTGAGTTTCCTGCTCGACCTGAGCAAGTTGCTCGGTCTCTGCTTGGGCTTGGGTCTCGATGGCTGGGGTGGTTGATGGAATAATGGTCGGTGGTGATGATGGTTTTGGTGGTGGCGACGAGGCTTTTGGTGGTGATGGTTGACGAGGTGGAGGTGTTTGTTGGCGAGGTGGAGGTGTGGCTTGGCGAGGGGGTGGAGTTTTCTCACGAGGAGGAGTTGGTTTCTTGGTGGGGGTTGGTGCAGTTTCCTGTCGTGCTGAAGCAGCTACGACCTTGGTAGACTTGGCCTTCTTTGCATTCTACTCGATCTCTGGCGTCCCACGCGCAGAGGTTGGGGCAGCAGACTTTCTCTTACGAGATTGTCTCTTGAATAGGGCATCATTGTGCTCTTTGCATACGACTGACACAATTTGTCGAACCTTTTCATAGACAACGGTCAGGTTTTCCTTCTGAGCCCTTCTGGATGCTTCAGCGGTGGAAATCTTGGATTTGAAAAACTTTCGGGACTCAATATCCTTGGTTTCTTCTTGAAGTTCTCTGGAGTAAAAATTCACTTGCTCCTTGTCCTTGCGATCCTGGGTGATATACCCTTCCCAGCGAATCATGTATCGAGCAACATGCTCTTGGATCTCAGCAGGAACATCATCCTCGACAGTGACTTTGTTCGGTGTGGTAGCCATCTTCCAGAGGATATGCGAAATATTAGCAGCATCCCAAGGAGCATGGGTGCCAGAATCTCCTTCGTTTGAACTCTCTTCATCGGCACGAGGGCCGAAAACAACAGGTGCAGCAGGTGCAGGTGCAAGAGCTGGTGCGGCTCGAGGAACTGGAACATTCTGAGCCTTTTGCCTAGCCTCCTTGGCTTTCTTCTCGGCCTCCTTGGTGGATTTGGCAGCAGCAATGGGTTTGGTGACGGCACTAGGGGCCGCAGCTTTATCCTTCGAGGCGCTAGGGGCCTCAGCATATTTCTTCGCAGCACTTGTGGCTGCAACCTTTTCCTTCGTGACTGTGGGAGTCACAACTTTCTCGGTGGCGCTGGGGGCCACGACCTTTTCTTTCGGTGCATCAGGAATTTTGCCTTCAGCAATTTTTCGACGATACTTTTCACTGACCAAATTTAAAATGCCTAGTTGTTGAGCAACCTGGGACTTTTTATGCTCGGGCTGGCTGTGAAAGTTCAGGAGCTTGGAATTTGTCAAGTCCTTTGCTTCTTGCTCTTTTTGCTTTGCCAGCCTTTCTCTACGTTGAACAAGTGTTTCTTCATCCTCAGTAACTTGAGCTTGCTTTCCCTTCGATTTGGCTGAAGGTTTTGGTTGGCGAGCTTGAACTGGTGGAGCAGATGAAATGGGCGGATCAGTGACCAAGTTGGTCAAGTCAATATTTGCTCGAGGAGCCTGTGTAGCTGGCTCCTGGATCCTAATGCCTTTACTGCTCGGCTTCTTTTTCAGAGGAATGTCCTCGACATCAGCCTTAGTTCCAGGGTCTTGATCATCAGAATTTGCTTTATCTTCGGAGCTTGCATCTGGTGGCGAGACAATTACCACCTTTTTCTTTCGTTTGGCTGATTTCTTGCCAACCTTCGATTTGGCACTTGGGCCAACTTCCACGGTACCCTCAGCAGCAGCAACCTCCTTTTTAGCTTTGGCTTCTTTTCTTTTCTGTGCTCGTGCTTCCCGAGCATCAACCAGCTCTTGAAAATCGGCAGGAGTTTTCAGAGAGGATGGATGAGCATCAGCTGGAGGAGGTGGTCGATTATCTTTCGTCCACTTTGGCCTTAATGCGTTGACATCAGACCAAGGATTTTTCATAGAAAACAGCCTCTCCCAGCGTGGCATAAGAGACTTGTACTCATACCAACGAAGAGCTTGAAGTCTTCGAATCTCTTGCAGACGGTTTTCTCTCGTACGTTCATCCTCAGAACCTTCAGGCGTTCTTAACTTCTTTTCGATGATCAACTCCTCTGATAATCCTTCAGAGTTGTTGGTGATTCTTGTTCGGCCTCCTACACGCTTGGGTGCTCTGACATTTCCTTCGATCCCAGACATTTTCCTGCGAAAAAGATAGGTACGAGGGAATATGGGAAAGTTGTGAACAAGTACCAGCGGTTTTCGAGGAAAATCATTTTGAGTGCAGTAAGCATATCGATAAGCATGTCTTGCAGCAAATTTTTCAAGCAAGTGCTAGGCTAGATTTCCATCGGGTGCAAATCTAACGAAGAACCTGTATGAACGAATTGCACAACACAAGTATATCGATACGTTTATGAGGAAATTGCTAAAGTGAGAGAATCCGAGGGATTTCTTACCTAGCTCAGATGGGAATCGACAGAAAACGTTAGAAACAGATTTCCCAAGATTCAATGATCCAAACAGATCAAACAGACCTAAGAAAAAGAGAGAAAATCAAGAACAAATCTAGGACTCGATGAACAGCAAAGATTGGAATCGAGTCTTAGAGCCGTGCATACCCTAACTCGGTGATGTACGACGACTACGGCGACGCGGATGAAGTTCCTCGTCGACGGGAAGGTCTCCGGCGGCTTCCTTCCGGTAGCAAAGCGGCGAGGGAGTCGACGGCGACGAGCAGCACGACGGCGCGCGAGAGAGAACTTCGGGAGCAGAGAGAAGAAGTCGAGGAAATTGCGATGGCTGATCCAGTGGGGTGGATCAGTATTTATAGGGGAGGGGGTCTGACATAACTTTCAGATCTGATCCAACGGCGCAGATTTCGCGTCTCTCCGCATTCAACGGACGGATTTTGTGGCGGTAATCGCGGGAAAATCCCAAAAAACCGAAAGAAAGTTGCTCCACGTCCGAGATCAAACTCATCGAACATCGAGTATAAAATTGGATAAACGTTCGATAGATTTACCTTTGGAATCAATGACATTCGACGGGAATCTTGATCGAGTACATATATACATGTTCACGAGAGAAAAAAAAAGCATAGATGGGGCGGGGATAAAATAGAGGGAAAACAGGATCCGATGCTTAGTCAATCCGAGGGGAAAACGGTGATAAAACTCGGAGTGGTAAGTGTATAGGACAACACCAAACGAATAAAAACAAACGAAAAAGAAACACGATAGAGAATTAATCGTAAGTAAACAACATAGAAAGAAAACATATAATACATAGTACCGATAGTTATGATCTTACTGCACATTGCGTGAGTCCAATATGTTTAACTCACACCTTAGTGCACAGAAACTCTTTTCATCCAAGGGGTTCGTAAAACTATCAGCCAATTGATCTTCGGTGCGTACGTGGCTGATGACAATATCTTCTCGCTGAACATGATCTCGAAGAAAATGATGAAGAATGTCAATATGCTTCGTTCGAGAGTGTTGCACAGGGTTATGGGCAATCTTGATAGCACTCTCGTTATCACATAGCAATGGAATTTTCTTCACAAGAATACCATAATCTTTCAGCGTTTTCTTGAGCCACAGAATCTGAGTGCAGCATGAACCGGCAGCAATATACTCGGCTTCAGTCGTAGAAATAGATACACAATTCTGTTTCTTCGAAGCCCAACAGACAAGTGATCTACCGAGAAAATGGCATGTGCCCGAGGTAGATTTCCTGTCGACTCGATCACCATCCCAGTCAGAATCAGAATATCCAACGAGATCAAACTGGGCACCCTTGGGATACCAAAGTCCCAAAGATGGTGTGTGAGTCAGATATCGAAGAATTCGCTTGACAGCAATATGATGAGATTCTTTCGGGTTTGCCTGAAAACGAGCACACATACAAACCGATAGCATAATGTCAGGTCTAGATGCACAAAGGTAAAGAAGCGAACCGATCATCGAGCGATATTTCTTCTGATCGAAAGGTTTGTCCTTCTCATCTGCATCTAGATGAACATTGGTAGGCATTGTAGTCTTGTTAGTTTTGCAACTTACAAGATCAAACTTCTTCAGGCAATCTTTGAGATACTTCTCTTGAGAGATGAAAGTCCCAATCTTCTGTTGACGGATTTGAAGCCCCAGAAAGAACTTCAATTCACCCATCATAGACATTTCATATTTCTTCGACATCATACGAGAAAATTCTTCGCTAATATCAGGGTTAGTGCAGCCAAATATAATATCATCGACATAAATTTGACACACAAAAAGATCATTTTTGTATGCACGAGTAAAAAGAGTCGGATCAGTTGTTCCTGGTTTGAAGCCCTTCTTCAGAAGAAAATCCTTCAGTGTTTCATACCAAGCACGAGGTGCTTGCTTTAACCCATATAGGGCCTTGTGCAACCTGTACACCTTATCAGGATTCTTTGGGTCTTCAAAACCTGGTGGCTACATAACATATACTTCTTCTTCGATTTCACCATTAAGAAATGCACTTTTGACATCCATTTGATATAGCAATATACCATTGTAATTGGCAAAAGCAAGCATGACACGAATGGATTCAAGTCGAGCAACTGGAGCATAAGTCTCACCGAAATCAATACCTTCGATTTGGGTGTAGCCTTGAGCAACCAGTCGATTTTTATTCCTTACCACAATGCCATCTTCATCTTGCTTGTTGCGAAAGATCCACTTCGTACCAATGATATTATGCTTCTTGGGATCAGGTCTATCGACAAGAGACCAAACTTTGTTTCTCTCGAACTGATTAAGTTCTTCGAGCATTGCAGTCATCCAGTCTGAGTCCTTCATGGCTTCATCAAATTTCGATGGTTGTAGCATGGATACAAACGAAAATTTTCCACAGAAGTTAGCTAATCGAGTACGAGAACGAGTTGTGGGACGACCTGGTAAACGAATCTCTTCGAGTATTGAGTCGACGTCCACTCTTCTTCGAACACGAGGTAAAAATATTTCATCGTCTTGTGGATCCGGTTGTTCTTCGGGATCAGCTTGACCTTCGGGATCAGCTTGTCATTCGGGATCATTTCCTTCGGGTTCAGCTTCTCCTTCGGGTTGGACATTTTCTTCGTTTACACGTTCTCCTTCGCCCTGTACATCATTTGCTTCAGGATGTTGATCTCCAGCGCCCCGGGCTATGTGTGGAAACATTGGACCATCATCATCCTTGTCGAATATCTCCAATAGCCATGTACCTGATAACTTCATCCAAAGGTGGTTCATCCAGGTTAAGAGGTAATTGCTCCTTTTGAGAGCCGTTAGGTTCATCAAATCAAACATTTACAGTTTCTACAACTTTGCCAAGATGAGAGTTGTAAACTCTGTAAGTGTGAGAATTCGAACCATAACCTAGGAGAAAACCTTCGTGAGCCTTTGGGGCAAACTTGGAGCTGTGATTCATATCTCTGATATAACATGGAGCACCAAAAACCCTGAGATATGAAACATTTGGCTTTTTACCAGTAATAAGTTCATGTGAAGTTTTCTTCAGAAACTTGTGCAGATAAACCTTGTTGATGATATGACATGCAGTATTGATTGCTTCGGCCCAGAACCTGATAGGAGTCTTGTATTCAGCAAGCATTGTTCTGGCCATTTCAATAAGTGTTCGATTCTTTCTCTCGACCACACCATTTTTTTGCGGTGTATAAGCAGCCGAGAATTCATGAGTAAAGCCATATTCATCAAGAAATTCTTCGATATGAGTGTTTTTGAATTCTGTACCATTGTCACTTCTGATATGCTTGAGAGATAATTCATATTCAGTCCGAGCTCTCTTTGTGAAGGTTTTGAAGATTTCAACAACCTTGCTCTTGTCATCTAGAAAGAAACCCAAGTATATCGAGAGAAATCATCAACAATAACCAGACCATACTTGTTACCTCCAAGACTAGCATAATTTTGAGGACCGAATAAATCCATATGAAGTAATTCAAGAGGACGAGTAGTAGTCATTATAGTTTTTGCTGAGTGCTGTTTCTTGGCAATCTTTCCTGCTTCACAGGCACTGCATAGACGATCTTTATCGAATTTAACATTATCAATTCCAACGATGTTCTTCTTCGAGATAAGAGTTTGAAGGTTTTTCATTCCTGCATGCCCAAGTCTTCGGTGCCATAACCAACAAGAAGTGGCTTTGGCCATTAAACATGTGGACACTGCAGGTCCCGAAGAAAAATCAACGACATAAAGATCACCTTTGCGATATCCTTCGAACACGAAGGAATAATCATCCTGTGAAAAGACAACACAACGAGAAGAATAAAACAGTACAAGCATACCCATATCACAAAGTTTTGAGATAGACATTAGATTATATCAAAGAGATTGAACAAGCATAACCTTATCAATATGCTTATCCTTCGATATAGCAACCTTACCCAAACCAAGTACTTTTCCTTTGTTGTTGTCACCGAATGTAATGTATCTCTGTGAAGATTCAGTGAGTTTGTCTTCGGTGAACAAATCTTTGTCTCCGGTCATATGATTTGTACATCCACTATCCATGACCCATTCGGATCCACCAGAGACATAGCCCTGCAGAAGAATTAGTTCTTCTTAACCACCCACAAACAAGCAGGTGACTTAGAAGGCATGGAAGAGCTAGATGGGGCAGCAATATTATAGCGAACATGATTGCATTGTCTATCTGGACCATCAAGCACACCATAAATATAATTCCTCGATGAGGGGATAGAGTACTGATGGGTAACATCAACTTTGGTGTTATTGTTACGATGACGATAAACATTTCTATCGACACGATAGCATTCCTTCTGGGGAACATTTGAAGCAGACACCAAGGGTTCATTTCTATCCTTGAGATAATAGTAGTGATTCGGTGGTACCGGGGATTTTCCCTGCATAGAATGGTTAGGGGGCAGTTTTTCTACGAGAGATTTGCGAACTCAAATCTGTCGCTTATAGAAACCATTCTTTGGAGGAGTACCAACGAATTCAGCCGACATCTTTCCTTCCTGATCTTTGACAAGCTTGTAGTCAGAATCAAGTGATTCATCAACAATGGCTTTATCAATTTTGCAACTGAAACCTGAAAGGTTAGCAATATCAATGGGCTTTTCTTTCGCAAGAACCCAGACAGTTTTAGGATACTGCTCGGGTTCCCAGTAGGTTCCATCAGGATTGATTTTCCTTTCGAAGCCAACTCCTTCGTTTCGTGGATTCCTGTGAAGAAGAGCCTTTCATAGGATATCACATAGGTACTGGTGTCCCTGCACACTTTTGAACATGCCTGTTTCAAATAAATTTTTCAACCTGAGGAGTTCCTCAGTAATGGTTTCCTCATTCGAGGGGTTAGCATCATCAATAACAATAGGTTGCTTTCCTTTCGATCTCTCAGAAATAGGCTCAATTTTACTTCGTTCCAAACAAGTTAAGCAAGGTGAAGTAGATTCATTTTTAGCTTCTGAGCCTTGTTGAGCCATGAGCGTGAGATTGACACTTTCCAACTCTTCATTCGCCTCTCTCAGTTTCTCGAGAGCCATTTTCCTTTGAAGGAATTCATAGGTTAGCTTCTCGTAGTCCACTGAGAGAAGATCATGACGAGAGGAAAGTTCATCATACTTTTCCTTCAGAGCAGCATGCTCATTCGTCAAAGTTTGACCCTTCTCAATCTCATCGATCAACAAAGTCTCAGATTTTTGAATAGTTTCACACCTTAGAGAATCTAGCTCATCTTGTTGGATAGAAGCAATTTTGGCAAGTTTGGCATAGCTTATCCTAGAGTTAATTTCATAAGCAGATCCATCAGAAGTATCGTAGGAATTCTTAGATGAGGATACCTTAGCCTTGGCCATGAAGCAGTAAGCTGGAGATTTATCTTCGCTGCTTTGGTTGGTGAAGAATGAACTTGAAGTCTTGCTCGAAGCAAATGCTAAACCAGCAACACCATCAGATTCAGAACCAGAACCAGAACCAGATCTTGGGTTTGATTCAGCTTCGGAACCGGATGCTTCATCTTCAGAGTTCATCTCTTTACCCAGATAGGCTTTGGCACGGTGGGAATTATTTCGTCGAGAGGAATGTGATTTCGAGGAAGAACCCTCTCGATGCTTGTGATACTTCTTCTTCTTGTCATCATCAGAACCGTCTTTCTTGTCTTTTTTGGACTTTGAATCATATCTCTTTGACTCATAGTTTTTGCTCGATCTGTGAGACTTGCTCAAAGAATTGCTGTGAGAATGCTTTGATCTATGTTCAATTTCCCAGAGAGGACAATCAGCAATGAAGTGACCTGGGTTTTTGCACTTGTAGCAACAGTTATCTTTCGCTGATGAGTTTCTGGATGGTGATCGATATTGTGATGAATTGCTTGAATGTCTTGAAGAGTAGTTTTTCTTCGGGGAAGAGGAGTTCCTTCTCTGAAAGCGATTGAATCTTCTCATTATCAGTGCCAGATCTTTTCCAATGTTCTCGGGGTCATCTGAGGCACAACCCGATTCAGAACTAGCTTCAGGAGAGGAGTGATGTGAAGCTCTGGCCTTCAGTGCATGAAATTTTCTTCGTGTCCCATTAACATCTCATTTTTCATCATCTTCCATCTCGAAGGTATTAAGTCTCTCGAGAATATCAGCGGCAACTAGATCCTTGAAATCAGTCCTTTCCTTAATCATCAGCACAATGTGATCGAACAAATCATCAAGGGAACGGCGCAAAGTTCTGACAATAATCCGATTGGTAATGTCTTCGGCACCGAGGGAAATCAGTTCATTTGACAGCGTAGTGAGTCTGCTGTATATGGAGCTAACTTTTTCTCCCTCATGCCTCTTGAAACGATAGAACTTGCTTCGAAGGGTGTCCATACGAGCATCTTTCTGAGTAGAGACACCTTGACCAATCTTCTCGAGATAGTCCCAAACACCTTTGGCCGAAGGAATATTCTTGACCTCATGATATTTCTCTGGAATCAGATGATTTGTAATGAAGACCCAGACTTCAGCATCTAGCTCTATCTTCTTTGCCTCTTCAGGAGTGATGGATTTAGTGTCTTTGACAGTTACACCATTTTTGGCAACTTCCCAAGCGGCAGAGTTGATAGCCATGATATTCCTCTTCATTTTGTCCTTCCAATAGGGATAGTCCTTCCCATTGAAGATAGGGATTGGTTCCCCCGAGCGAACAGCTGCAAACGACATTCTTGAGAACAATCCAGGTTGTTAGACAAAAATACGCAGAGCGTAGGGAGTGCCTAACTCTGATACCAATTGAAAGCTCAAGAATGATCAGAGGGGGAGGGGGTGAATGATCAGTTCTAAAAATTCTAAGGAACTTAGAAGGAATTCATACAAACTGCGAAGGACTAAGAACATCTCGAAGGAAATACAGTATCGAAGGTAATGCATAGCTCGAAAGGATTGGCAGCGAAGGAAAACATCGAAGACAAACAGGCAACGAGTAAATACTTAATGTAAAAGCATGAAAGAAAACGAGCCTGACACGACGATGTTTGGTAAACCAGTTCACACTCTGCAAAGTGCTACGTCTGGTTGGAGGGACTGGTGATTGAACACCTGGAGCAAAACTCTCTCCGTCCTATTCTCCACTGCAACAAACTCCTCGAGCTTGTCCAGTTTTCACTCGTGGTAGATGATTCAGGACATCTCCGAGACCTTTACAAACTTCCTTCAGCAGTGACAATTTCTCTTCGATTGCTTGACAGGCGACGCCTAACCGTCTAGGAGACTTGCAGTTCTCCAAGATAAAAAGATCGGCTAATCTCAACCTAAGTCATAGTGAATTGCTCAACTCAGTTCAGACTTGGGATTTTGGTTTTCTCTCGATGAATCTCTCTTGGGATGCTCACAGACTTCTGTCTTAGAATCCTCAATGGAGCAACCAACCCGAAATGCGGGTAGGAGCGGGGTATTTATAGTTGGCGATCCCGATGGGTAAAATGACTGAAGTGACCCGATGCAACCTCTTGACGCGTGTCCACAACGGTCGGATTCCAATCACTGCGCAACTTTACTTGAGGAACAAGTAAGCTGACTTACCGAACGAGTTCTCTCTCGAAGGCACGAAGTGCGATGACTTTGCCTTCGAGCTATTCACTCGACTCAGTAAGATTTCTCTCGGTAGGCTTTAGTGGGTATTGGTTGAGCAGAGCAAATTCACTTCGACTAAGATCTCAACTAGCAAACCCCTCTTGATAGTACGGTTTTTCCTACTACTCAAGAAAATAAAGAGAAACTAGTAAAAAGACTAAGTCTTCGACCAGCTTCAGCTTTCTCCTCGTTGCGCTTTTACTCGAGAGAGATTTTTTCTGCGACTATATTTTTAGGGGTCGTCTTCCTTCAAAGGGTTTCGGTAGATAACTGCAGCTTCGCTGCAGTGAGTTGTCCTTCGACCTTGTACATGCAAACTCCATTCTTTCGGAACCTAAGTATCTGTTTATACTCGAAAACAATATTAGTTCCACTTCTGCTTTGTCCAACAATGTCCAAAACCTTCGGGGGCAAAACTTGCTCTTACAATTCCCCTAGGTCGTTAATAAGGCGAAGTGTTGGGTGTTCGACTCACACAACACCACTAGGAAAATAACAACACAACTTAAGTATCAAACAACACATATTGCTTCAACATCATAAGACTACTAGGAACTAGACTTCTCCCATGTCCTCAAGAACAAAAGTAACTACTCACAAGACATAAAAGAGATCACGATCAGTGGGGATAAATAGATGATAAACAATCTGGAAACAATGATATTTCTCCAACAAAACTCAATAGCATTCATCACACGATAGCAATCAACACTGGTAGAGTAGAGAGGATAGGTAGTACGGATTACAACACAACTAGGACTTGTTATGTGAGATTAGATGAAGAGGAAGATGGTGCTGATGTTGGGGATGATGTTGATGATGATCTCGATGTTTTGGCCAGGTGTGGGGCCGCGCCAGGGGGCACCTGGGCTCCTCATGGCCCCCCTCTGGTTCCCGTTTTGCGTGTCCCCATCATTCTTGTGGAAAATGGCCTCCGTCGATTTTCAGGTAATTCTGAGGTCTTCTGTTTCAGCAACTCAGCGTCCACTTTTTACCGCTGAATCCTGCGTCTGCTGCTTCGGCATCGGAAAGTTGCAAACTGTGTAAAAGAAGCCAAAACAACATAAGAATAGCATCATAACCTGAAATATATAAATGAATAGGAAAGAATTACTATATAAAATAGTGATGCATTTTGGACGTATCAACTCCCCCAAGCTTAGACCTCGCTTGTCCCCAAGAAAATACTGAGCTCGGTAAACCTGTCCACAAGTTTAGAGAGTGAAGTGTCGATAAATAGAATACGATCAAGAAGAATCAAGGTTTCTTCACCAACCTCAAGCATCCTCAACAGAAACCTCAACTCATAAGGTCCTTATGAGAAAGTAATACAATTATAATCAAAAGTAGGAATGAGAAAACTCATCAAATTATGGCAAACATATCCTTGGTCAAAGGACAACTAATAACTTTTACTTTTGCTCTTTCTCTTTATTAAGAAACAATTTGAAGGATTTGAAAGAACATGTTATTAGTTATGAAGTGAAAATTCTAACACAAAAGGAAGATTCTTGCATGGCATAAGCTTTTGGAAACAACTTACTTATCAAAAGATAATATCAACAATGATGTGGCATGGAAAAACTTAATGAAGCATCATAAGAATGAATCCTCCTCATCATCAAATGTCTGTTCTCTTTGGGAAAAGAAGGAACTAGGAAAACCGACTCAACATAAAAGTAAAAGAAAGGCCTTGTTAGAGGCAAGCAAGGAAAACTGACGTGCTATCCTTAAATCAGACAGAATGAAAAGTAAATTTTGGGAGGTGCATAGTTTCTCATCGAATGCTAATAGATAACTCAATTACTTCTCAAGATGGAAAAGTTTAGAGGAACGACTCCCAAGTGGGGATGATCACATCCCCTTAATCTCCTTTGTTTATCACTGCCAAAGTTTCTGATTTCTCATAGACCAAGCATGAAGGAGGGTTTGTTTGTTATATTATCTTTCGAGTTAGGCGCACTCATGCCAACTCCTCCTCGTATTATGGGTTTGCAGATTAGGCATCCAATCCTGGGGTAAAACTTGTCTGTCGGGACCCGGGGTTAGCGTATGTAATTCCAGTCACGATACAATCACATGGAGAGCCGAGAACCGTACCCACTTGTCTAAGAAGACAAGGCCAAGCACAGAACGTTCTCGGTAAGCATCGAACGTGAGGGGCATCCCATTCAGGCCGGATGACCAACTGAGATGGGTCCTCAACGTCCGCTCACAAGTGTAAATGCTTAGGGGTGGTGAATCCCATACTCATAGACAAGTTGCCTCAACCATGTTATCGATTGGATCCTAACTCTTACATAGACTTACTCCACCCCGATCACTTAGTCGGGGTCTAGGGCGGGCTCGATCATACAACAAAGTGTGCACGTGACGGAGTCACGAACAATCGCCTCGCGATGCCCCAAGCTGCGCACATCTAAGGGCCACTTGGTGTATAAAAGACCGCCAGCCAGATCACAACTAAGGTCTCGAAAACCCATACTAAGACATGTATGTTATAAACATACACGCAGCACACATGCCTAGTATGAACAACAGGTATCATCACATAACTCTACAAAGTACTCTTTATTGATATACACATAGAGCATACAAAGATCACATGTCTGTGATCACATTACATCATACAACGAAAGCAAATTAGGTCTGAGTACAAACAAGTTTAACAAATGGCTTAGAGAAGCCTTGTACAACAAACATGCCCTTCCACGAGGGACCAGACTGCTGTCTGGGACTATACTACCAAGGTCAACATCGAGCTTCAGGTCGGTGACTCCATCAGGGTCCGGGTTCTCATCTAAAACATAGAATAAGCAAACGTGAGTACAAAGTCGTACTCAGCAAGACTTACATAAGAACTACACTACTCATGCTCAAGTATCAAGGTAAAGGAAGTGGGGTTCAACATGCAGAAGTGCCAGCTTTGACTTGGCTAGTCCTGTACTACGAGTACCAGACTTGAGGTAAGAAGCGTACACGAGTCCACTACATCTCCAACCAATTACATCACTATGGTGCCTTCCTCGAATTCCCCACGAGAAAGCACGCCATAGCACTCACGCTTATCTTGCGGGTTTTATAAGTATCCATTCAAGTTGTCTATGATCAAGTAGAGGTTTCCAAGTAGTCCATAACCGCGGACACGGCTATTCGAATAGTTCATTAACCCTGCAGGGGTGTACATCTTCACACGCGTGTCATGACTTATAGCCTCGTTCTTGTCACCCTTCAAGCGGGTGTCGGACGTGGATGAAACCAAGGCACTACCCTCACATCACCTTCTCTAATCCAGGTGTCGGGACCCGGGGTTAGCGTATGCAAGTACAACTAAGACATAGTCATATGGAGAGCCGAGAACCGCACCCACTTGTCTAAGCAGACAAGGCCAAGCACTGAACATTCTCGGAAAGCATCGTACGTGAGGGGCATCCCATCCAGGCCGGATGATCAACTGAGATGGGTCCTCATCGTCCGCACACAAGTCTAAAGATATGGGTGGTGAACTCCCATATTCAAAGACAAGTCGCCTCAACCATATTATCGACTATCTCAAAACTCTCACATAGACTTACTCCAGCCCGATCACTTAGTCGGGGTCTAGGGCGGGCTCGATCATACCACAAAGTGTGCACGAGAGGAGTCTCGAGCAATCGCATCGCGATGCCCCAAGCTGCGCACAGTTAAGGGCCACTTGGTGTATGAAAGACCGCCAGCCAGAACACAACTAAGGTCTCGAAAACCCATACAAAGACATGCATGTTATAAACATACACGCAGCACACATGCCTTGTATGAACAGCAGGTACCATTGCAATTCTCTACAAAGTGTACATTTTATTTATAACTCTTATAGAGTACACACAGAGATCACATACATGTGATCCAACATTACAACACAGAACGGAAGCAAATTATGTCTGAGTACAGACAAGTTTAACAAATGGCTTAAGAAGCCTTATTTAAACACAAAGCCCTCCACGCGGGAACCAGTCTGCTGACTGGGACTATACTAGCTTAACTTTAGTCGTCCAGCTCGATGAAGAAGCCACCTTCGGGGTCAGTGGCGTCATCTAAAACATATATTAAGCAAACGTGAGTACAAAGGCGTACTCAGCAAGACTTACATAGGAGCTATACTATTCATGCACATGTATTAAGGTAAAGGAGGTGGGGTTCACTTGCAGAAATGCCAGCTTTGACTTGGCTAGTCCTGAACTACGAGTACCAGACTTGAGGTAAGAAGCGTACACGAGTCCACTACTTTCACCAAACAAATACACCACTATGGTGCCTTCCTCGACTTCCCCACGAGAAAGCACGCCATAGCACTCACACTTAGCTTGGTGTGTTTTAGAAGTATCCGGTTCAAGTTATCTAATAATCAAGCTAAGCTTTCCAAGTAGTCCATAACCGCGGACGCGGCTATTCGAATAGTTTTGTTAACCTTGCAAGGGTGTACCGCTACACACACATGATCATCATTTACCGCCTTTGATCTCGACACCATTCAAGGGGTGCCAGCGAGGATGCTCACCACAACTGTTACCTCATAGCCTATCTAGTCCAAGAAAGCCGCCTACTTGGGTTGGCTACCACTATCGTCAACCCGGCCGGTTTACCGAAGTGAACCCAAGCGATGTGTGCGTGGTGCATAAGCCGGTCTCGGATGAGCCGTTCTCTCACTTAGCATCCAGGCCACAAGCCTACCAGAACTCCGAACTACTGCGACATCTGGACATCGAAAGGGATGAGTTAATAAGTCGAGAGGGGTCAGTGAGCCCAATGTGTGGTTGTACTCTTCATCTTGGATCACCACACAAGAACTCGGACTTAGGGCGGTGTTCAACGAGACAACCCACCGTGTACTCCTACACAGCCTCTCATCGTTCACCTTGTATTAGGGTCGATTCACCAACACTTTTCTACCATCATCAACATGATCACTACCATCCCGACTCACATCACAGTAACAACATGGTATCATACTAAGCATGCAATAAGCGATAACATTTGCAGGGGCCACATGATATCAAACAACTCCTACAGTTGCTAGGATTGTGGTTTGCTTACTACTGTGACAAAAGATAGGTCATGCAAAGGAATGGGTTCATCTATGCGGTAGAAACGAAGCATGGTGATCATCCTATACAATGCATAAGCGAGACATGAGAGGTATGTGGGATTTTATGGACATGATCAATGGGGTTTTGCTTGCCTTGCTGACGAGGTTCGGGTTCTGGATCTTTAGCGAAGGGGGTGACCTCTTGCTCCGGTTCCACCTCTACTCGACAAACAAAGCACGAAGTAGCAATCAATATGAATGCAATGCTCAAGCACATGATTGAATGTTAAAGCTTGAAGTATAAGTTTTGATGTGTGAGGCAATTCCATTTAAGTGGAATATATTGCATTTTTAAAATGCAATTTCAAATTCCACATTTGAATTCAACATTAACCAAGTCATATGTGATATAGTTTGATCATTTTTAATTACCTTCAAATGTGTATGATATGCCTCTGATGTGTAAGTGAAATGTAGCATGTTTCCATGGTTCAAGTTGCAAAAAATATTTGAATTGAATTTGATTTAATTCCATTTAAAACAAATAACAAATGCTACTGATCACATTTTAAATTCAACTCAAACAGAGTTGAAAATTACATATTTGCAAAGATAATTTTCTCCTGATCATTTTTCATATATTATTTGTCCAATTTGGAGTTAATATGAATTTTCTATGAATTTCCAAAGTTTGGGGTATTTTCTGGAATTTCTGGAATTCTTTTAATCCTTTTTCTTTTCTGGAAAAGCATTACTGCGTCATTATGATGTCATGCTGGCGTCAGGGCGTTGACCAGAGTCAAACTGACCTGTGGGGTCACCCTGTTAGCCTCTCATGGATAAATCCCTGTTAATTAAGTTAACAGAGAGATTAGAGGGGGGGGCCTGGGCCCACTTGTAAGTGACTCAGGGGTTGGTTAGTTAGTGCTAATCGTCTGGCCACGTCATCTCGCCGGCGGCTCAACGCCGGCGACCATCCAGCACGGCGGAGCTCCTCGGGACGGCGGTGCGGGGCACGATTCGCAGCGCCGGAGGCACTGGAGTGCAGCCCGTGCACTCGCGCTTCACGTGGAAGCCACGGGATGGCCAGGGGGTGACGGAGACGACGGCGGGGACCTCCCCGGCGGCAACTGGAGCACGGCTTGGAACGGGATTGGGCTAGGGGGCTCTTCAGGGTGTTGGGTTGGTCGGAATCGGACCAGAAGAGCTCGACGAAGACGACGGACAGGATCTCAAGCTCGTTTGCTTCACGGGCGTCTGCTGGCGAGCACACCGGCGGCGAGGAGCCACGGCTCTCATGGCGGCGTAGGATACAGAGCGATAGGGGGCTGGCTAGGCGAGGGGAAACACTCACCGAGATGCGGGGAGTGCAACGACGCAGTCGATGGAGGCGGGGAAGGCTTGACGACGGCGAATCGAAGACGGCGAGGTTGCGGGTCCGGCGAGGTCGTGATGAAGCTTGCGTCGTCCACGAGGGCTCCTCGGTCCAATTGATCGGCCACGGTGATGAAGACGGCGATGGCGGACGTCCTGGACAGGCTGGGGCGGCGAGTGGAGGCCAGTGGCCGCGGTGGCGCACGGCGGCGAGCTACGGGGCGCTCGGGTCTTCGCTGGTTTCTCACGGGAGAGAGGAGGAAGAGGGTTCCAGGGGGGGGGGAAGAAGTGGATGAGCACGAGGGGTTCTCCACGACGCTAGAAGGCGGCCGGGGAGCAGCCAGGCAGCTGCCTGGCAGCCATGCCGTGGCCGGCGGCGAGCTTCCTGCCTGCCTGGCGTGTGGAGAAGACGACCCTGCCCCTTTGGGCTGGGCCGCCTCTGCTGGGCCAGGTGGGCCAGGTAAGTGGCTTTCAGCCTTTTTCTTTTTCTGTTTAATCTTTCCTTTCTGTTTTTCTGTAATTTGTTCTGTTTAGCTAAAATAAATAGCTAAACATTTTATTAAATGCTGAAAACTTTTACATGGCCTCATAATAATATAGACTAGCCACTCATAAACTTTCAACATTTTTAAAATTCAAAAGATTTGAATTTTAAATCAAATAGGTTTATTTCTTTATTTCCAAGGTACTGTTTGAATATTTGAAAAATCTATGAGCATGGGGTGGGTCCCACATCACTTGATATGTGATCACACTCATTTATAAGACTTTTCAAAACTCTAATATGAATTTTTGGAAAAGATTTTTATCTGGCCTTTTGAATTAAATCATCTAGGGGGGGGGTGTTCCTTCTCCCATTTGGATTTTGAAATTGATTTTCAAGGTTTCTTTTTGAAACTTTTGCATGATGCAAAGGTACTAGCTAACCCTAGCACATACCTAACAGAGCGATCTGACAACTCGCCCCCACTCAAAAGAATCTCGTCCCGAGATTCAGAAGTCTGCGGGAGGAAGGAGGGGTACTCGGCACTGAGACGGTCTTCTCTCTCCCACGTGGCTTCTCTTTCAGAGTGGTGTGACCATTGCACTTTCAGAAACCTCATCTTCTGATGACGAGTGACACGCTCTGCGGAATCAAGAATACAAACGGGGTATTCTCGATAAGAAAGGTCATCTTGGAGATCAAGCGTTTCATGGTCGACTTCGCGGATGGGGTCCTTGAAGCAACGCCTGAGTTGGGACACATGGAATACATCGTGTACTCGGGAGAGGTGCGGAGGTAGTTCAAGTTGGTAGGCAACTTCTCCACGTTTAGCTAGAATGCGGAAAGGTCCGATGTAACGTGGGGCCAACTTGCCTTTGATACCGAAACGTTGGGTTCCTTTCAGAGGAGTAACCCGAAGGTAAGCCTTCTCATCCAGATTGTAGCTTTCTCGCCTATGATGACGATCATAGTAGCTTTTCTGACGAGACTGGGCTGCTTTCAATTGATCACGAACAATGCGAACTTGTTCTTCTGCTTCCTTGATCATATCCGGTCCAAAGAATTGTCTTTCACCGGTTTCAGACCAGTTTAGTGGTGTTCGACATCGTCGTCCATAAAGGAGTTCAAAAGGAGCCATGTTCAGACTAGATTGAAAACTATTGTTATAAGAAAATTCGGCATATGGAAGAGAATTCTCCCAATTCTTTCCGAATGAGATAACACAAGCTCTGAGCATGTCTTCAAGAATTTGGTTAACCCTTTCGACTTGACCGCTAGACTGAGGATGGAAAGCTGTACTAAAGGAGAGATGAGTTCCCATAGCACATTGGAAGCTTCCCCAAAATCTAGAGGTGAAAAGGCTACCGCGATCAGAATTGATTTCCAACGGAACACCGTGAAGTGATACAATTCTGGAGATGTACAAGTCCGCTAACTGACTAGCAGTTATAGACTCGCGAACCGGAAGGAAGTGAGCAACTTTGGAAAGCCTATCTATGACAACGAAGATGGCATTGTTTCCTTTTTGGGTTCTTGGAAAGCCGATGATGAAGTCCATACCGACTTTGTCCCATTTCCACTCGGGAATGGACAAAGGTTGAAGTGTACCAGCAGGTCTTTGATGTTCTGCCTTAATGCAACGACAAACATCACATTCGGGAACAAATTGAGCAATGTCTCTCTTCATCCTAGTCCACCAAAATCTCTGGCGTAGATCTCGGTACATTTTTGTGCTACCGGGATGAATTGAGAGGGGTGTGTCATGGGCTTCCTTGAGGATAAGTTGCCTTAGTTCCTTATTCTTAGGTACTACCAAACGATTTCCGAAGAAAACCGTTCCCTTGCTATCTGTGGAGAAACATTTAGCAACTCCGCTAGCAATGTTCTCCTTGATCTGGCGAACACCTCGTGCACGCCTTTGGGCAACTATAATTTGATCCTCAAGATTTGGTTTCGCCACCAAGGTAGAAAGATAGCCATGAGGAACAATTTCAAGGTTGAGCTTGCGAAAGTCCTCATGAAGAAGTGGTTGATACTGCCGTAACATGAGGTTGTGACAGTACGACTTACGACTTAGTGCATCAGCCATGACATTGGCTTTGCCTGGGGTGTAAGAAATTTCTACGTCGTAATATTTTATCAACTCAATCCAGCGTCTTTGCCTGAGATTAAGATCTGGCTGGGTGAAAATATATTTGAGGCTTTGTTGGTCGGAATAAATCTCACAACGATTAACAAGGAGGTAATGTCGCCAAGTTGTTAGAGCATGAACTACGGCAGCGAGTTCAAGGTCATGGGTAGGATAGTTCTCTTCATGTGGCCGCAACTGGCGTGAAGCATAAGCTACCACATGTCGATCTTGCAGAAGTATGCATCCTAACCCTTGCCGTGATGCATCACAATAGATCTCGAAATCTCTTTTGGTGTCTGGAGGTGCAAGCACGGGTGCAGAAGTTAATCTTCTTTTTAGCTCTTGAAACCTTTCCTCGCACTTGGGAGTCCATAAGAATTTCTTATCTTTCTTGAGGAGTTCAGTTAGAGGCTTTGCAACTTTAGAAAAGTTCTTGACGAAGCAACGACAATAGCTGGCTAGGCCAAGAAAACTCCTAACTTGCTTAACCGATTCAGGTGGAGTCTAGTCAAGGACGGCCTGAACTCTCTCGGGATTCACAGCAATGCCTTTTGCAGAAATCACGTGGACTAAGTAGGTCACTTCTGGTAGCCAGAATTCACACTTGGAGAATTTAGCGTACAGGCGATGCTCTCTAAGCTTCATCAATACCAGCCTTAAGTGTTCGGCATGATCTCCTTCGTTCTTCGAGTAGATGAGAATATCATCAAGATAAACTACAACAAATTTATCTAGGTACTCCATGAAGATCGAATTCATCAAGCGTGAAAATGTGGCGGGGGCATTGGTTAAACCAAAGGACATGACGGTGTACTCGTAAAGACCATAACGTGTAGTAAAAGCCGTTTTGGGAATGTCCTCGTTTCGGATTCTGATCTGATGATAACCTAATCTCAAATCCATCTTAGAGAAGACAGCGGATCCTGCAAGTTGATCATAAAGATCATTGATCCTGGGCAGTGGGTATTTGTTCTTTATCGTTGCTAACTTTAGCGGGCGATAGTCTACGCACATCCTTTCTGTTCCATCTTTCTTCTTTACGAACAGAAAGGGGCAACCCCATGGCGATGAGCTAGGGCGGATGAAGCCTTTTGCCAACGAAGCATCAAGTTGGGTTTTTAGCTCAGCTAACTCATGTGGGGCCATTTTATAAGGGCGTTTGGAAATTGGTGCGGTTCCTGGAACAAGATCCACTATAAACTCTACACATCTGTCGGGTGGCATGCCCGGCAGCTCTTCAGGAAAGACATCCGGGAAGTCACGAACCACCGGAATATCTTCAAGTTCAGGAAGGGGAAGTACATTCAAGGAATGCACTTGGGTTCTTGTCCTGGGTGAGGTATAGTTGATGGTTTTGCCTGAAGGGTGGGTGAGTTTCACGGATTTTCCTTTGCAATCCAGTTAGGCATTCTGTCTTGATAGCCAATCCATGCCAAGGATGACATCAATGTCTGAAGACTTGAGGGCTATGAGTGAAGCAAGGAATACTAAACCCTCAATTGCAATTTGATTGCCATGGCTTACTCTATTAGTTTGCCATCTTGACCCTGGAGTTTGAATAACCATCGGGGTGGACAATTCAACAAAGGGTAACTCATGACGAAGTGCATAACTTTCCGACATGAATGAATGAGATGCTCCTGGGTCGAAAAGAACGGAAGTAGGAACAAAATTGACTGGGAGCGTACCAAGAATGACGTCAGTGGTGTCGTCAGTCTCTTCAGCGGCAATCTGGTTCAGACGTCCACGAGTGGTGGGAGGAGCGGGTTTGGCGGTGAAGACCTTCTGGGGTGGCTTGCCACGACCATTGTTATTGTTGTTGCCTCCGGCACGTGGTGGAGCATTCTGGTGTTGGAGCTGGTTCTGGGGACACTCTCGAGAATAGTGGCCTGCCTGACCACACTTATAACAGGCTCCGAAAACAGTTCGCGGCGCTGGGTTGTTTGGTGGAGCTGGGTGGAACTAGGTGGGTGGACGAGGCGCCGCAAAGGATGGCCTCGGTGGGTGGTTCTGGCGGAACATGCTATTGGGGATCCAGATCTTGCGCTTCTGGGAACCAAAACTGGATGAACCGTCATCTCTAGGGTGTTTGAGAAAGTCGTTGGGGGTGTTCATGTCCTCTGCCTTGATGGCCTTGTTGACAAGGACCTGGAAAGTGGCAAAGTCATGAAGGTTGAGCTCGCGACGGAGTCCACTGTTGAGGCCACGACGGAACCTCTCTTGTTTCTTGGAGTCGGTGGAAACTTCTTCAGTTGCATAACGAGCAAGTCGGTTGAACTCACGACTAAACTCGTCCACGGTTCTTCTGCCTTGAGTGAGGTTGCAGAACTCCTCACGTTTGCGGTCCATGAGACCCTTGGGGATGTGGTGCTCGCGGAAGGACGTACAGAATTCCTCCCAAGATGCTGGTGGTCCAACGGGGCGCATATTCAGAAAATTCTCCCACCAAGAGCTTGCTGCACCTTCAAGGTGATAGGTGGCATAATTGACCTTGTCGCCATCTGCAACATGGCCGGCTTGGAGCTTCCTCTCGATGCTGCGAAGCCAGTCATCGGCGTCAAGGGGTTCGGTGGAGTAACTGAAAACCGGAGGATGAAGCCGGATGAAGTCGTTCAGAGACACCAGCTCATTGCGCTGCTGAGTGGTGTTGCATGCGATGACTTCCAGCAGGTGGTGAGAGTGACGGCGGTTCCTCTCGACCTCCATCAGAACTTGGGCCATCGTGGATGGGGGTGGAAGGTTGTCTTCCTCCTGGTTGTTCCCACGACCTTGGTTACGACCAACCTGGCCACGAGTTCCTTGAGACATCCTGAGGTGGAAAAACAAAAGTCAAACAGAGTTGATTGAAGAGTCTAATCAAGGTATTGAAGTAGTGGAAGGATTACAGAGCAAAGAAAGTAATCATCTTGACAACATGGTGATAAAGCATACAAGCCATATATTCACAAGTTGTCATACAAACCATACATCGTTTTAGTACAAGCACTAAGCTAATACAAACGTGCTGCAGATGATACATCCTTCAGAGGCACTCTGATTTCCATTACATTATTTATCCAAGCCTCTGGAACTTAGACACCTTGCATACAATACCTAAGATACTACTACATCCTCACTAAGTAAGACCACAGGCGGTCTCACTCATCTTCATCTCCATAGTAATCCTCGTAAAAGTTACCCGCGTATCCCGGTAGCTGGAGGTGACCATCGGAAAACACGGAGGCTTGTGGACCCTGATATCCATTTGGGCAAGGATGGGGCCTAGGTCCAGCGTAGGGTGGAAGCAAAGGACCACGGGGTGGAAAAATTCCTCCAATCTCGGGCCAAGCAACTCGAGAAGGCATCTGGGTCCTCACTGGATAGATCGCATCGTACTCCAATGATCCCACAATCAGAAAGGGTGCCAAGAGCGTCAGTGCTCGGTACAGATGAACACGAGTAGCGTGGAGCTCAAAACGGAGAGCGCGTGCATCACGATCTCTGTCACTAGCAAACCTAGCAGTCACCTGGAGTGCTGGATCCTCTGCGGAGTGATCTGAGTAGAGTCCGGTGTAATATCCCTCTTCTCCTGGAAGTGCAGCAGGGATATAGCGGAAAGAAGTCTCTCTCAGCATGGTGTGCTCCTCTCTCAGCAGTGTAATACATGAATATGCAGCATCCTGCACAGCCATGTTCTCGGTAACGCCGATGCCATGTCCAAAGTGGATAGGCTGGGTGACTCCAACGTGGTGCGGGTAGATCCGGACAATGCAGTGGAATTGCATCTGGTTGAAGTCGTGGAACTGCTCCTCGATGGTGTACTCAGGGTACCATCGATATCCCACATAGGACATCATCTCGATCAACGTGGCGGGATGGCCACGCACACCGAAGCACCTGGTCAAACGAACAATCTGCCGAGGGGGAAGATCTGCCATCTGAAACAGAAATGAGTTTGCAAATGCATCAGATTATGAGATAAACCTGGAATGACTCGGACAACATAACGGCTGTAATTGTAAGAAATGACAATTTCTTTCAATCATGAAAAACAGCACTTACATAATACGATGTAAGAAATCAGCATTATAACAATGCTAGGAAAACCTGACACAACTTTCCTACGGCTATAGGGAAGCAAACAACAAGATGTGCTAATCAGACAGAGGAGAGCCTAGTCCTATCTTCCCGTAGAACAAGATGAGGGTGACTCAGAACTCAGAACGAAGGGGGTAAGGAGAAAAATGAAGCCTTACGTTGTTCCCTTATATACCCAGAGTAACTATATAACTATAGCAAGCTAGACTCAACTTCGGCCAAGGCTACTAGTCCTACAGTCAGTCCTGCTCTGATACCAAGTCTGTCGGGACCCGGGGTTAGCGTATGCAAGTACAGCTAAGACATAGTCATATGGAGAGCCGAGAACCGCACCCACTTGTCTAAGCAGACAAGGCCAAGCACTGAACATTCTCGGAAAGCATCGTACGTGAGGGGCATCCCATCCAGGCCGGATGATCAACTGAGATGGGTCCTCATCGTCCGCACACAAGTCTAAAGATATGGGTGGTGAACTCCCATATCCAAAGACAAGTCGCCTCAACCATATTATCGACTATCTCAAAACTCTCACATAGACTTACTCCAGCCCGATCACTTAGTCGGGGTCTAGGGCGGGCTCGATCATACCACAAAGTGTGCACGAGAGGAGTCTCGAGCAATCGCATCGCGATGCCCCAAGCTGCGCACAGTTAAGGGCCACTTGGTGTATGAAAGACCGCCAGCCAGAACACAACTAAGGTCTCGAAAACCCATACAAAGACATGCATGTTATAAACATACACGCAGCACACATGCCTTGTATGAACAGCAGGTACCATTGCAATTCTCTACAAAGTGTACATTTTATTTATAACTCTTATAGAGTACACACAGAGATCACATACATGTGATCCAACATTACAACACAGAACGGAAGCAAATTATGTCTGAGTACAGACAAGTTTAACGAATGGCTTAAGAAGCCTTATTTAAACACAAAGCCCTCCACGCGGGAACCAGTCTGCTGACTGGGACTATACTAGCTTAACTTTAGTCATCCAGCTCGATGAAGAAGCCACCTTCGGGGTCAGTGGCGTCATCTAAAACATATATTAAGCAAACGTGAGTACAAAGGCGTACTCAGCAAGACTTACATAGGACCTATACTACTCATGCACATGTATTAAGGTAAAGGAGGTGGGGTTCACTTGCAGAAATGCCAGCTTTGACTTGGCTAGTCCTGAACTACGAGTACCAGACTTGAGGTAAGAAGCATACACGAGTCCACTACTTTCACCAAACAAATACACCACTATGGTGCCTTCCTCGACTTCCCCACGAGAAAGCACGCCATAGCACTCACACTTAGCTTGGTGTGTTTTAGAAGTATCCGGTTCAAGTTATCTAATAATCAAGCTAAGCTTTCCAAGTAGTCCATAACCGCGGACGCGGCTATTCGAATAGTTTTGTTAACCTTGCAAGGGTGTACCGCTACACACACATGATCATCATTTACCGCCTTTGATCTCGACACCATTCAAGGGGTGCCAGCGAGGATGCTCACCACAACTGTTACCTCATAGCCTATCTAGTCCAAGAAAGCCGCCTACTTGGGTTGGCTACCACTATCGTCAACCCGGCCGGTTTACCGAAGTGGACCCAAGCGATGTGTGCGTGGTGCATAAGCCGGTCTCGGATGAGCCGTTCTCTCACTTAGCATCCAGGCCACAAGCCTACCAGAACTCCGAACTACTGCGACATCTGGACATCGAAAGGGATGAGTTAATAAGTCGAGAGGGGTCAGTGAGCCCAATGTGTGGTTGTACTCTTCATCTTGGATCACCACACAAGAACTCGGACTTAGGGCGGTGTTCAACGAGACAACCCACCGTGTACTCCTACACAGCCTCTCATCGTTCACCTTGTATTAGGGTCGATTCACCAACACTTTTCTACCATCATCAACATGATCACTACCATCCCGACTCACATCACAGTAACAACATGGTATCATACTAAGCATGCAATAAGCGATAACATTTGCAGGGGCCACATGATATCAAACAACTCCTACAGTTGCTAGGATTGTGGTTTGCTTACTACTGTGACAAAAGATAGGTCATGCAAAGGAAGGGGTTCATCTATGCGGTAGAAACGAAGCATGGTGATCATCCTATACAATGCATAAGCGAGATGAGAGGGAAGTGGGATTTTATCGACATGATCAATGGGGTTTTGCTTGCCTTGCTGACGAGGTTCGAGTTCTGGATCTTCAGCGAAGGGAGTGACCTCTTGCTCCGGTTCCACCTCTACTCCACAAACAAAGCACGAAGTAGCAATCAATATGAATGCAATGCTCAAGCACATGATTGAATATTTAAAGCTTGAAGTATAAGTTTTGATGTGTGAGGCAATTCCATTTAAGTGGAATATATTGCATTTTTAAAATGCAATTTCAAATTCCACATTTGAATTCAACATTAACCAAGTCATATGTGATATAGTTTGATCATTTTGAATTAACTTCAAATGTGTATGATATGCCTCTGATGTGTAAGTGAAATGTAGCATGTTTCCATGGTTCAAGTTGCAAAAAATATTTGAATTGAATTTGATTTAATTCCATTTAAAACAAATAACAAATGCTACTGATCACATTTTAAATTCAACTCAAACAGAGTTGAAAATTACATATTTGCAAAGATAATTTTCTCCTGATCATTTTTCATATATTATTTGTCCAATTTGGAGTTAATATGAATTTTCTATGAATTTCCAAAGTTTGGGGTATTTTCTGGAATTTCTGGAATTCTTTTAATCCTTTTTCTTTTCTGGAAAAGCATTACTGCGTCATTATGATGTCATGCTGGCGTCAGGGCGTTGACCAGAGTCAAACTGACCTGTGGGGTCACCCTGTCAGCCTCTCATGGATAAATCCCTGTTAATTAAGTTAACAGAGAGATTAGAGGGGGGGGGGCTGGGCCCACTTGTAAGTGACTCAGGGGTTGGTTAGTTAGTGCTAATCGTCTGGCCACGTCATCTCGCCGGCGGCTCAACGCCGGCGACCATCCAGCACGGCGGAGCTCCTCGGGACGGCGGTGCGGGGCACGATTCGCAGCGCCGGAGGCACTGGAGTGCAGCCCGTGCACTCGCGCTTCACGTGGAAGCCATGGGATGGCCAGGGGGTGACGGAGACGACGGCGGGGACCTCCCCGGCGGCAACTGGAGCACGGCTTGGAACGGGATTGGGCTAGGGGGCTCTTCAGGGTGTTGGGTTGGTCGGAATCGGACCAGAAGAGCTAGACGAAGACGACGGACAGGATCTCAAGCTCGTTTGCTTCACGGGCGTCTGCTGGCGAGCACACCGGCGGCGAGGAGCCACGGCTCTCATGGCGGCGTAGGATACAGAGCGATAGGGGGCTGGCTAGGCGAGGGGAAACGCTCACCGAGATGCGGGGAGTGCAACGACGCAGTCGATGGAGGCGGGGAAGGCTTGACGACGGCGAATCGAAGACGGCGAGGTTGCGGGTCCGGCGAGGTCGTGATGAAGCTTGCGTCGTCCACGAGGGCTCCTCGGTCCAATTGATCGGCCACGGTGATGAAGACGGCGATGGCGGACGTCCTGGACAGGCTGGGGCGGCGAGTGGAGGCCAGTGGCCGCGGTGGCGCACGGCGGCGAGCTACGGGGCGCTCGGGTCTTCGCTGGTTTCTCACGGGAGAGAGGAGGAAGAGGGTTCCAGGGGGGGGGGAAAGAAGTGGATGAGCACGAGGGGTTCTCCACGACGCTAGAAGGCGGCCGGGGAGCAGCCAGGCAGCTTCCTGGCAGCCATGCCGTGGCCGGCGGCGAGCTTCCTGCCTGCCTGGCCTGTGGAGAAGACGACCCTGCCCCTTTGGGCTGGGCCGCCTCTGCTGGGCCAGGTGGGCCAGGTAAGTGGCTTTCAGCCTTTTTCTTTTTCTGTTTAATCTTTCCTTTCTGTTTTTCTGTAATTTGTTCTGTTTAGCTAAAATAAATAGCTAAACATTTTATTAAATGCTGAAAACTTTTACATGGCCTCATAATAATATAGACTAGCCACTCATAAACTTTCAACATTTTTAAAATTCAAAAGATTTGAATTTTAAATCAAATAGGTTTATTTCTTTATTTCCAAGGTACTGTTTGAATATTTGAAAAATCTATGAGCATGGGGTGGGTCCCACATCACTTGATATGTGATCACACTCATTTATAAGACTTTTCAAAACTCTAACATGAATTTTTGGAAAAGATTTTTATCTGGCCTTTTGAATTAAATCATCTAGGGGGGGGGTGTTCCTTCTCCCATTTGGATTTTGAAATTGATTTTCAAGGTTTCTTTTTGAAACTTTTGCATGATGCGAAGGTACTAGCTAACCCTAGCACATACCTAACAGAGCGATCTGACAACTCGCCCCCACTCAAAAGAATCTCGTCCCGAGATTCAGAAGTCTGCGGGAGGAAGGAGGGGTACTCGGCACTGAGACGGTCTTCTCTCTCCCACGTGGCTTCTCTTTCAGAGTGGTGTGACCATTGCACTTTCAGAAACCTCATCTTCTGATGACGAGTGACACGCTCTGCGGAATCAAGAATACAAACGGGGTATTCTCGATAAGAAAGGTCATCTTGGAGATCAAGCGTTTCATGGTCGACTTCGCGGATGGGGTCCTTGAAGCAACGCCTGAGTTGGGACACATGGAATACATCGTGTACTCGGGAGAGGTGCGGAGGTAGTTCAAGTTGGTAGGCAACTTCTCCACGTTTAGCTAGAATGCGGAAAGGTCCGATGTAACGTGGGGCCAACTTGCCTTTGATACCGAAACGTTGGGTTCCTTTCAGAGGAGTAACCCGAAGGTAAGCCTTCTCATCCAGATTGTAGCTTTCTTGCCTATGATGACGATCATAGTAGCTTTTCTGACGAGACTGGGCTTCTTTCAATTGATCACGAACAATGCGAACTTGTTCTTCTGCTTCCTTGATCATATCCGGTCCAAAGAATTGTCTTTCACCGGTTTCAGACCAGTTTAGTGGTGTTCGACATCGTCGTCCATACAGGAGTTCAAAAGGAGCCTTGTTCAGACTAGATTGAAAACTATTGTTATAAGAAAATTCGTCATATGGAAGAGAATTCTCCCAATTCTTTCCGAATGAGATAACACAAGCTCTGAGCATGTCTTCAAGAATTTGGTTAACCCTTTCGACTTGACCGCTAGACTGAGGATGGAAAGCTGTACTAAAGGAGAGATGAGTTCCCATAGCACGTTGGAAGCTTCCCAAAAATCTAGAGGTGACAAGGCTACCGCGATCAGAATTGATTTCCAACGGAACACCGTGAAGTGATACAATTCTGGAGATGTACAAGTCCGCTAACTGACTAGCAGTTATAGACTCGCGAACCGGAAGGAAGTGAGCAACTTTGGAAAGCCTATCTATGACAATGAAGATGGCATTGTTTCCTTTTTGGGTTCTTGGAAAGACGGTGATGAAGTCCATACCGACTTTGTCCCATTTCCACTCGGGAATGGACAAGTTTGAAGTGTACCAGCAGGTCTTTGATGTTCTGCCTTAATGCGACGACAAACATCACATTCGGCAACAAATTGAGCAATGTCTCTCTTCATCCTAGTCCACCAAAATCTCTGGCGTAGATCTCGGTACATTTTTGTGCTACCGGGATGAATTGAGAGGGGTGTGTCATGGGCTTCCTTGAGGATAAGTTGCCTTAGTTCCTTATTCTTAGGTACTACCAAACGATTTCCGAAGAAAACCGTTCCCTTGCTATCTGTGGAGAAACATTTAGCAACTCCGCTAGCAATGTTCTCCTTGATCCGGCGAACACCTCGTGCACGCCTTTGGGCAACTATAATTTGATCCTCAAGATTTGGTTTCGCCACCAAGGTAGAAAGATAGCCATGAGGAACAATTTCAAGGTTGAGCTTGCGAAAGTCCTCATGAAGAAGTGGTTGATACTGCCGTAACATGAGGTTGTGACAGTACGACTTACGACTTAGTGCATCAGCCATGACATTGGCTTTGCCTGGGGTGTAAGAAATTACTACGTCGTAATCTTTTATCAACTCAATCCAGCGTCTTTGCCTGAGATTAAGATCTGGCTGGGTGAAAATATATTTGAGGCTTTGGTGGTCGGAATAAATCTCACAACGATTACCAAGGAGGTAATGTCGCCAAGTTGTTAGAGCATGAACTACGGCAGCGAGTTCAAGGTCATGGGTAGGATAGTTCTCTTCATGTGGCCGCAACTGGCGTGAAGCATAAGCTACCACATGTCGATCTTGCAGAAGTATGCATCCTAACCCTTGCCGTGATGCATCACAATAGATCTCGAAATCTCTTTTGGTGTCTGGAGGTGAAGCACGGGTGCAGAAGTTAATCTTCTTTTTAGCTCTTGAAAGCTTTCCTCGCACTTGGGAGTCCATAAGAATTTCTTATCTTTCTTGAGGAGTTCAGTTAGAGGCTTTGCAACTTTAGAAAAGTTCTCGACGAAGCAACGACAATAGCTGGCTAGGCCAAGAAAACTCCTAACTTGCTTAACCGATTCAGGTGGAGTCCAGTCAAGGACGGCCTGAACTCTCTCGGGATTCACAGCAATGCCTTTTGCAGAAATCACGTGGCCTAAGTAGGTCACTTCTGGTAGCCAGAATTCACACTTGGAGAATTTAGCGTACAGGCGATGCTCTCTAAGCTTCATCAATACCAGCCTTAAGTGTTCGGCATGATCTCCTTCGTTCTTCGAGTAGATGAGAATATCATCAAGATAAACTACAACAAATTTATCTAGGTACTCCATGAAGATCGAATTCATCAAGCGTGAGAATGTGGCGGGGGCATTGGTTAAACCAAAGGACATGACGGTGTACTCGTAAAGACCATAACGAGTAGTAAAAGCCGTTTTGGGAATGTCCTCGTTTCGGATTCTGATCTGATGATAACCTAATCTCAAATCCATCTTAGAGAAGACAGCGGATCCTGCAAGTTGATCATAAAGATCATTGATCCTGGGCAGTGGGTATTTGTTCTTTATCGTCGCTAAGTTTAGCGGGCGATAGTCTACGCACATCCTTTCTGTTCCATCTTTCTTCTTTACGAACAGAACGGGGCAACCCCATGGCGATGAGCTAGGGCGGATGAAGCCTTTTGCCAACGAAGCATCAAGTTGGGCTTTTAGCTCAGCTAACTCATGTGGGGCCATTTTATAAGGGCGTTTGGAAATTGGTGCGGTTCCTGGAACAAGATCCACTATAAACTCTACACATCTGTCGGGTGGCATGCCCGACAGCTCTTCAGGAAAGACATCCGGGAAGTCACGAACCACCGGAATATCTTCAAGTTCAGGAAGGGGAAGTACATTCAAGGAATGCACTTGGGTTCTTGTCCTGGGTGAGGTATAGTTGATGGTTTTGCCTGAAGGGTGGGTGAGTTTCACGGATTTGCCTTTGCAATCCAGTTAGGCATTCTGTCTTGATAGCCAATCCATGCCAAGGATGACATCAATGTCTGAAGACTTGAGGGCTATGAGTGAAGCAAGGAATACTAAACCCTCAATTGCAATTTGATTGCCATGGCTTACTCTATTAGTTTGCCATCTTGACCCTGGAGTTTGAATAACCATCGGGGTGGACAATTCAACAAAGGGTAACTCATGACGAAGTGCATAACTTTCCGACATGAATGAATGAGATGCTCCTGGGTCGAAAAGAACGGAAGTAGGAACAAAATTGACTGGGAGCGTACCAAGAATGACGTCAGTGGTGTCGTCAGTCTCTTCAGCGGCAATCTGGTTCAGACGTCCACGAGTGGTGGGAGGAGCGGGTTTGGCGGTGAAGACCTTCTGGGGTGGCTTGCCACGACCATTGTTATTGTTGTTGCCTCCGGCACGTGGTGGAGCATTCTGGTGTTGGAGCTGGTTCTGGGGACACTCTCGAGAATAGTGGCCTGCCTGACCACACTTATAACAGGCTCCGAAAACAGTTCGCGGCGCTGGGTTGTTTGGTGGAGCTGGGTGGAACTGGGTGGGTGGACGAGGCGCCGCATGGGATGGCCTCGGTGGGTGGTTCTGGCGGAACATGCTATTGGGGATCCAGATCTTGCGCTTCTGGGAACCAGAACTGGATGAACCGTCATCTCTAGGGTGTTTGCGAAAGTCGTTGGGGGTGTTCATGTCCTCTGCCTTGATGGCCTTGTTGACAAGGACCTGGAAAGTGGGAAAGTCATGAAGGTTGAGCTCGCGACGGAGTCCACTGTTGAGGCCACGACGGAACCTCTCTTGTTTCTTGGAGTTGGTGGAAACTTCTTCAGTTGCATAACGAGCAAGTCGGTTGAACTCACGACTAAACTCGTCCACGGTTCTTCTGCCTTGAGTGAGGTTGCAGAACTCCTCACGTTTGCGGTCCATGAGACCCTTGGGGATGTGGTGCTCGCGGAAGGACGTACAGAATTCCTCCCAAGATGCTGGTGGTCCAACGGGGCGCATATTCAGAAAATTCTCCCACCAAGAGCTTGCTGCACCTTCAAGGTGATAGGTGGCATAATTGACCTTGTCGCCATCTGCAACATGGCCGGCTTGGAGCTTCCTCTCGATGCTTCGAAGCCAGTCATCGGCGTCAAGGGGTTCGGTGGAGTAACTGAAAACCGGAGGATGAAGCCGGATGAAGTCGTTCAGAGACACCAGCTCATTGCGCTGCTGAGTGGTGTTGCGTGCGATGACTTCCAGCAGGTGGTGAGAGTGACGGCGGTTCCTCTCGACCTCCATCAAACTGACCTGTGGGGTCACCCTGTCAGCCTCTCATGGATAAATCCCTGTTAATTAAGTTAACAGAGAGATTAGAGGGGGGGGGGGGCTGGGCCCACTTGTAAGTGACTCAGGGGTTGGTTAGTTAGTGCTAATCGTTTGGCCACGTCATCTCCCCGGCGGCTCAACGCCGTCGACCATCCAGCACGGCGGAGCTCCTCGGGACGGCGGAGCGGGGCACGATTCGCAGCGCCGGAGGCACTGGAGTGCAGCCCGTGCACTCGCGCTTCACGTGGAAGCCACGGGATGGCCAGGGGGTGACGGAGACGACAGCGGGGACCTCCCCGGCGGCAACTGGAGCACGGCTTGGAACGGGATTGGGCTAGGGGGCTCGTCAGGGTGTTGGGTTGGTCGGAATCGGACCAGAAGAGCTCGGCGAAGACGACGGACATGATCTCAAGCTCGTTTTCTTCACGGGCGTCTGCTGGCGAGCACACCGGCGGCGAGGAGCCACGGCTCCCATGGCGGCGTAGGATACAGAGCGATAGGGGGCTGGCTAGGCGAGGGGAAACGCTCACCGAGATGCGGGGAGTGCAACGGCGCAGTCGATGGAGGCGGGGAAGGATTGACGACGGCGAATCGAAGACGGCGAGGTTGCGCGTCCGGCGAGGTCGTGATGAAGCTTGCGTCGTCCACGAGGGCTCCTCGGTCCAATTGATCGGCCACGGTGATGAAGACGGCGATGGCGGACGTCCTGGATAGGCTGGGGCGGCGAGTGGAGGCCAGTGGCCGCGGTGGCGCACGGCGGCGAGCTACGGGGCGCTCGGGTCTTCGCTGGTTTCGCACGGGAGAGAGGAGGAAGAGGGTTCCAGAGGGGGGGGGGGAAAGAAGTGGATGAGCACGAGGGGTTCTCCAGGACGCTAGAAGGCGGCCGGGGAGCAGCCAGGCAGCTGCCTGGCAGCCATGCCGTGGCCGGCGGCGAGCTGCCTGCCTGCCTGGCCTGTGGAGAAGACGACCCTGCCCCTTTGGGCTGGGCCGCCTCTGCTGGGCCAGGTGGGCCAGGTAAGTGGCTTTCAGCCTTTTTCTTTTTCTGTTTAATCTTTCCTTTCTGTTTTTCTGTAATTTGTTCTGTTTAGCTAAAATAAATAGCTAAACATTTTATTAAATGCTGAAAACTTTTACATGGCCTCATAATAATATAGACTAGCCACTCATAAACTTTCAACATTTTTAAAATTCAAAAGATTTGAATTTTAAATCAAATAGGGTTATTTTCTTTATTTCCAAGGTACTGTTTGAATATTTGAAAAATCTATGAGCATGGGGTGGGTCCCACATCACTTGATATGTGATCACACTCATTTATAAGACTTTTCAAAACTCTAACATGAATTTTTGTAAAAGATTTTTATCTGGCCTTTTGAATTAAATCATCTGGGGGGGGTGTTCCTTCTCCCATTTGGATTTTGAAATTGATTTTCAAGGTTTCTTTTTGAAACTTTTGCATGATGCAAAGGTACTAGCTAACCCTAGCACATACCTAACAGAGGGATCTGACACCAGGAGTCGACTACCTGAGTTGTCACCGCTCGAGATTCCGGCCGGTTCCACGAAACGGACTCAGATAATGTAAGGGACCGAGACGCCACCTTTGACAGATTGTTTCACTGCCTCACAGGTCCACCCACATATCTATACATAAAGCAAATGGAAAGCCCGAATCTAGTGTGACTCCTGGACCGGATCGGGTACGCTAAGAGGCCAAACGGGGCTCCCATAAAACCCTACATGTGGTCATACTCTTTGTCTTGGATCACAAAACAGGAACTCGGGGCCTAGGGCAGTGTTCAACGAGACAACCCACTATGTACTCCTACACAACCTCTCATCGTTCACCTTTGTTTAGGGTGGATTCACCAACACGTTTATCATCAGCACCACTATGATCATTCCATCCCGACTCACAAACATAACATCCTCATTTTATCACTAAGCAGCAAAAGAAGTAACAGTTGCATGGGCCACATGCTCATCAATCAACTCCTAAATCTGCTAGGATTGTGGTTTTCTTAATACGGTGGCAAAATGATAGGTCATGCATCTGAATGGGTTCAACTATGCGAAAGAACGTGTCCCGATGATCTCCTAAACATGCATAAGCGAGACTGAGAGGGAAATAGGATTTTATAGACATGATCAATGGGGTTTTCTTGCCTTGTTGACGGTACACGGGTCTTATCGGTGGTCTTCTTCTTCAGGGTGATCACCGTCTCGGAAAAGCTGGTACCGGAAACAATCATCAACAAGGGGGGACAACTTCGGAAGTAAAATGCACAAGCACATGATATTGTTGTGACATGAAGTAAAGGGTACTGATTTGTGGCAAATTCAATTTAATTGAAGTATATTGCATTTGGAATGCAAATTCAAACTTCAAATTTGAATTCAAATTAAGCCATATGCACATTTGCTACTGTTGCCCCATTTTAAAATGGTCAAACATAAAAAAAATTGCATATTCTTAATCCTTGTATTTTTCTGATAATTTTTCATATATTATATGTTTAATTTGGAGTTAATATGAATTAGTTATGATTTTCGAAAGTTTAAATGTTTTTCTGGAATTTTCTGGATTATTTTAATTCTCTGGAAAACCTTTATTGCGTCATGCTGACATCAGCATGACGTGGGGGAGGGGGGTCTGACTGCTGGGGCCCCCATGTCAGTCTCTCAGAGGTTAATCCCTCTCTGTTTAGTGGGCAATTAGCTTAGGCCCACCTGTCATAGACTTGGGGTTAGGTTTAGTGGGAAATTAGCTTAGGCTAATGGCGGGGTCTCCGGAATGCGGCCGGAGTGTCGCCGGAGTTGCCAAAATGGGCACGGGGTGGGGTTTGGGTGGTATGTGCGTGCTCCTCGCGGGCTTCCGAAGACAACCGAGTAGGAGGGGGTCAAGCTCGAGCTCCAGGGCGGCGGCTAGGACAAAAAGCGCGACGGCCGTGGACTGACCTCGCCGGAATCGGGCTCCGGGGAACGGGAGGAGGCAGGAATAGGGGCAAATCGAAGAGATGCTCACCCTGAGTTGAAAAGTGGAGTCGGGGAGGCCGGAGGGAGCGAGGTGATGGCGAATTCCACGCCGGAATCCATGGCGGCCTGCGGCGTCTTGATGACGATGGCGTCACCTGTTGGGGGCTATACTTCGAATTGGACCAGCGGCTTGAAGGAGTCGAAGATGGCGGATCTGGTGGACATGAAGACGCAGCTCGGGGGGGCCAGTGGCCGCGGTGTTCGCAGCGCTGCGCTCCGGCGAGCTCTCGGGCGGCCTGGCAATGGCGACGCAGAGAGGAGGAGACGACCATGGGCTAGGGGGGAAGGAAGGGGAGCCTTGCGGGCGTCTGCGTCGCGAGAGAGGAGAGGCAGGAGAGGCCTAGAAGACCCTCAACGGCGTCGAGGTGGCGTCGGCTCGCTCCCAGGCTGCCACCGAGCAGCTTGGGGAAGAAGACAAACCGGGGGTGGGCTGGGCCGAGCTGGTGGGCCTGGGGGGGGATGAGGTGGGCTGAAAGCCAGGGGTTCTTCCCCTTTTCTTTTTCTTCATATTTTCTTTTCTGTTATTTGTTTTGCTGTGCTAAAACAATTAGCTAGGCATTTTATAAAATCATGAAAACTTTTATGTGGGCTTATAACATAATTAGCTAGCCACTGATAAGTTTTGGTGACTTTTGAAAATCAAACAATTTGAATTTAAATTCAAATTGGAGTTAAATTTAATTTCCAATGCACCTTTTGAATTTTTGAATATTCCATGGGCATGGGAAAATCCGCAAACCACTTTTGCAATGATCAGCAACAATTCTAGGAATTTTCCAAACATTCAAATGATTTTTGGAAAAAGATTTTTATCTGGCTATTTGATTTAATTTCTCAGGGCTTTTCTTTTCCCCATTTTTTATTTTCTTTTTTAATTTTTCAAGATGCAAAGGGCACAAACAAACCCTAGCACTTACCCTAATTGGGGTTCTGACATTGTCCAACTTAAGAAGATCATGAATTACCTACTACTTCCTCATGAGCTAAACAAGAGGCACAAAACAGAAGATTTTGAGCATTTAAGGATAACACATAAATTATTTAATTCTAGGAGTGGTAGGGAAATACCACGAATAGGAAGGTATGGTGGACTCATATGGAAGATATTGGTTTCAGGGTATGGATGCACAAGAAGAAATCTACTTGGCAAAGAGTTTGGTTAGAAAAGGCTTTGAAAGAACAGACAATTTATGCTAATTTAGATGCAAAATAAATAAGGCATAAACATTAAGGTAAGCATAACACATCAAGTTGTCTTCCTTGTCAACATAACACTTCAAGCATAATAACATAAAGGTTTTGGCTATGTCGCTACTTGAGAAAATATGCAAGTTGTCAAGACCAAAGCTATGTCGTTTGCCAAAATTAAATAAAGCTTTCAAAGCCATACCTGATATAAGGTCAATACTCCCCGTAAGAATCATCATATAAGGCCGATTGCATGAAGAGAATACCGAGTGCAGCGAATGAACCAAAAGACTTCTCATTAATATTCCATCATAGACGACTCCACACTCACGGATACAAACTCTCCACAGAAGGAGTGATAGACCTCGATGCAAACACCTATTTCATATAATAACTTCCCCAGCCATGATATGACTCTACTTGACTCTAAAAGACTAAGATAAAGATAAAGATACCGGGCACTCCCCCAAGCTTGGAACAAGCTGAGGGGATGCCATTACCTGAGGGGATGCCATTCCTGTTGTTGTTGTTGGTGTTGTTGTTGTTGTTGTTCATGTAGTCCTGGACAAAGCACTTCCATGGAAGAGGTTCTCCGGTCTCATGCGAGGCTTCAGTTTCCAAGATACTACTTCCAGCATATAAACCCATGCGCATAAACTTTAGTTTATACTCATAGTTCTGGTTGTGCAGATCATAAATGTGCCCTTGGAGCTCATCTATTCTTTCTTCTCTTGTGGTGATGCTTGACCACATCCCCCTCATCTCCTTCTTGTAGAACGTCTTCAGATCGTTGATGAGGTCGAAGTTGGCTTCAACACCCCGCTCAACCATCTTCTTGTACTTGAAGACTTCTTGCTCTACTTCTTCTAGCTTAGCTTCGATGCTCCCCTACTTGGCAGATTCCTTTAGATCTTCTTGGTGAAGGACACCATCCTCCAACTAGACGGTTCGAGGATGGTTCTTTACCTGAGCGAGGTAATGGTTGATGACATTGACGACGAACTTGTCCTTGGGGGAACTTGAGGAAGCCATGGAACGTAGGTCTAGCTAAAATATTTCCTGGCAGAAACAGCTCGGGAGGAAAACACACGAAATCACGAGATACGGTGCCGGGGCTATCCGGGAAAATATATAGCAAAAGTTTCTGCAACAATAGGAAGGTAACGAGCAAAAGTGGAGTCGTAGACGGGCTCCGGGGTGCCCAGGCGGCCACCCGGCGCGTCCACGAGGTAGGCCGCACAAGGGGGGCGCTTGGTCCCCCTGGAGCTCCTCTCCGGCTCCAACTAGGCTCTGAATTTTCTATAATTTGCAAAAACTCGTAATATGGAACTTTTATGTAGGTTTCGCGATGTTTCCTTACCGTAATACATACCTTTTATTATTCTGCTTCTACTGGTGTCTAAGATTGGGCTGTAACATATTATTCATGAGTAGTTGTGTGTATTAAATTTACATCAACATTGAAGGGGTCTCCCGCCATGTAGTTCTTGAGTCTTTGCCCATTCACAACTTGAGGTTTGGTGCCATCAAAATTGTTAATCTTGCACCAGAGAGGTATACTTCTTCAATATGAAATGGTCCTTCCCATCTAGAAATTAATTTACCTGGAGAAAACCTGAAACAGGATCTAAATAATAAAAATTTATCACCAACATTAAATTCACGTTTCAGAATCCTTCTATCATGCCACTTCTTTACCTTTTCCTTAAACATTTTAGCAGTCTCGTAAGATTCACTTCTCCACTCATCTAGAGAAGTCAAGTTCATGAGACGCTTTTCACCAACTAACTTTGGGTAAGAATTAAGCTCTCTTATAGCCCAATAAGCTTTGTGTTCTAATTCTAATGGAAAATGGCAAGCCTTGCTATAGACCATCTTATACGGAGACATGCCCATGGGGTTTTTGTAAGCAGTTCTATACGCCCACAAAGCATCTCCTAACTTCTTTGACCAGTCCTTCCTAGAACTGTTAACTGTCTTTTGAAAGATCAACTTGAGCTCTCTATTGGTGAGCTCAACTTGCCCACTAGTTTGAGGGTAGTACGGTGAAGAAATTCTATGATTGACATCGTACTTGTCGGGGGAATGACCCCCGGGTAGGTTCACCCAGGGGAAACAATTCATCAAGGCGAAGATCACCGACCTGATGGTCGCCGATCTAGTCAAGGCCGAGCTGATCAAGACTGAGAAAGTAGTGGGCCGAGTTGTCTAGGTCGGAGGCCGATTGCCCCAAAGAGAGTGCAATCGGCGTCACCAAGAAGCACTCCGGCGAAGTAAACAGAGTAACCTTTGAGCAGGATCCCAGGTCAGACACCTGGTACAAGTGCATTCAATGCGCAATCCCTGAAGATCGGGGCTATCAGAGGCATGCGGTCTCCTCCAGCGCCGATCACATGGACTGGCCGACATGCCTAAGTCTCTAGCTTCACTGTTCATTAGCAAGGTCTATAGAATAGCGGCATGGTGAGCCGCAAGTCTACACCGGGTCAGCCGGGAGAGCACGATGTGAGGACCCTAGCTTGTCTGAGGCTGACGGCTGGGCCCTCCCCTTTGTACATTTACCTTTGTACCCCGGGCTCGGCCTATAAGAGCCCCGGTACCCCTCCCGCGTGAGGGACGACGAAGCACTTATTGCAACTTCACCCACCAGAGAGAGAACAAGGAGAGAGTTGTGCTTAGAGCTCTCTTCTCCTTCATCTCAAACAGCTCAAGGGGCATTCATTGTAGCAGAGTTATTGCATATAGCTAGCTCGGTAGTACTAGGGGTGTTATCTCTACGGAGAGCCCCGAACCTGGGTACATCGCGGTGTCGCACTGTGTGTTCCCACTCTCGATTCCGGTACCAGCGACAGCAACATCAGTTTTTCCCCCTCTTTAGCCATCCCCATGGCATCTGCCATTACATATCAATGACAGTTAGCGCCCACCGTGGGCTAGGCCGAGCCGTCAACTGGAGTTCTGATCCAGACGGGACCATCATCTGCACCGCGCGTGCGCTTCGCGTCTGGCTTGGTTATGAGGAGCGGAGCATGGTACTACGTCATCGACAACGCCTCACGGTTCGGGGCAGGAATACCTCTACCGCGCGGCGTCATCATTCCTTTCGGCGGACATCGCGTTTTCGTCGGAGCACTTCCCGAGGTCTTTACCAGGGAGGTACGGGTGTTTTTTGAGCTCGTGGATCCGTTGCCGGTGGTTCGGATTCCGTGGGGACAGAGGGCACGACTGCGCACATCCGTGCGGTGGTTATGATGGTGGGAGCGTCTAGTCGCAACAGCTCTACTTTAGCGACCCGAGCCACAAGGGTAGAAACCACCGCACCCGCGGGCCCAAGCAACCCACCGGATGTGCTTTGCACTCCTGTGGATCTCCGTGCCGACCCAGCTGTGGCTCGCACCGAGCTGGAGAAGGCACGCCAAGCTCTGAAGGAGTAATCAGATCCGATGGACGTTGAAAACGCCGTATGGAAGCAACAATTCGGGAGTACAATGCAGCGCATGGCATCAAGGAGCGCGTTATCCCACCCCCCGTAATTGATGAGCTCCGAGCTGCAGGACGAGAGGTCGACAGAGATCTTGGAGGGGCCCAGGAACCAGCAGCATCCACCATCGCCGCTGCGCAGATCTCATATAGTTCTCCTATGAAGAACATGAGATCTACCGAGCAGATCGCCACCGAACTAGAGCACTTGGCGGGAGAAGAGCTGCGGGAGAGAACGCGCCGGATGCGTGATCTCCTAGCAGTAGAAAGCCAGCAGCAGAAGGCGGCCACCGAGCAGCAAGGGCCAGTGGCGTCAAGCTAAGTTCGGGCAACTGCGGGCGCAAACCAGCCGACTGCTCCACATCGGCAGCAAAGGCAGGCATCTTCGCCTCATGGTAGTTTGCACCATAGCCGGAGGAATCAAGGGGTTGCAGGAGACAGTCAGAAGGATAAGCCAGCAGTCAGCAGCAGGCACAATGAGCAACCGGCGTCATCAGTTTAGCCGACAATGAGTCAGCGGCTAGTTCCTCGAGAAATCGGGGAGAATGATGCAAGGCACCGCATTGAGTAGCTGCAGCAGGACAAGGAGCCATAAGATGATGTAACAGCGGGTCCGTCATGTTTCGGCCCGCGGATTTGGCAAGAGCAGTTCCCCAAAGGCTTCACACTGCTTAGGGACACCGCAAGTAAAATGGATCAGTCAAGCCAGAAGATTAGCTGGTCGATTATATGACTACAGTCGCCATCGTAGGAGGTGGTCGGCGTGTAGCTGTACGCTATGCACTGCTCATGCTTCAAGGTTTAGCTCGGTCCTAGTTCAACATTTTACCCATCAATAGCATCAATTGTTGGAAGGATTTGGAGGATGCGTTTGTTTGCAACTTTATCGGCACGTATGACCGCCCAGGTCTGCCTCGGCACCTCGCACTCTTTGTACAAGGAAAGGACGAGCCCCTTCGCGATTACCTTCAGTGGTGGATCAAGCTCAGAAACACTTGCGAGGGAGTTCACGAAATCCAAGCCATCAAGTACTTAACTGACGACTTCTTGGATGGGTCGTTGTTGAAGCACAAGCTCCTGCGCAAGGAGATCACATATTTGGCCGATATGATGATAATAGCCAATTCTTTCGCCGCATCTGATGCTGCAATACGGCCGATCAAGTTGAGTCCCAGTGGTTTCATCCAAGGGAAACCTTCCGGCCAGCAGCAGCAGTCAGCACAAGTAAATGGGCCGAATGGTCCCAGTTGGCGCGAGAGGCGCGAGATATAGCGGAACAACAACTTTTGCAACAACAACCACACCCCCAGCAACTTGAACAACAACAACAACACAAGCTTCAACAAGAGGAAGGAAGACCAGCCGGATGCCCAATTTGGCAATCGGCAGGTGGCAGTAGTTCAGCAAGAAGAGGAACAAGGGGCTGCGGGAGGCAGTCGGAGGCCAAAACCTGCACAAAGGCCGCAGGGTCAGATCAGGCCCCCATACACCTTTGAGGACATGATGAACTAGCCCTGCAAAATGCACAGTGGAGTCGGCAAGCCCGCATCTGACACCACTCGGTAGTGCATCGGGGTCGATCGTTTGTCAAAGGGAGGAGCAGGAAATCTTCCCTCACCAACTCCCCCACCCCCAGGCCCACCACCAGCAAATGCTCGGCAGCAGTTCCCGCGTCAGGACGCGGCATATATGATCTTCACCATCGAGTCGGATGAGAAGGGAAGTCGGAGAGCCCGAGAGCAGACAGTCAATGCCACTATGCCAACTGTTTCCCAGAGGATGAACTGGTCGGACAACGTCATAGCATGGGGCCCGGAAGACCACCCGAGCGTAATTCCCAACCCGGGCAGTTATGTGCTCGTGGTGGATGCAATTGTGGCAGCACCGTTGTACTCATGCAAGTTCACAAGGACTCTCATTGCTGGAGGCAACGCCATCAACATTCTGTATTGAGACACAATGATCAAGCTCGGCATCAGCGAGAGCAAGTTAGAGACCAGCAGGACCATCTTTCATGGGATAGTTCCCGGCCTTTCATGTACTCCATTGGGCCGCATTCGGCTGGAGGTAGTGTTTGGTTCGGAGGAAAATTTCTGCCGAGAGCCGATCTGGTTTGAGGTGGCCGATCTGAGCAGCCCATACCATCTTCAGCTCGGATCGCTTGCGATAGCCATGTTCATGTTCAACATAATGCAGCCCTACCTAAAGATGAAGCTCCCAGGGCCGAATGGTCCAATCACTGTGTTCGGTGACTACAAGAAGTCACTAGAATTTTCGTCTGCCGGCTCTAGACTGGCCAATTCTCTGGTCATTGATGCAGAACGGCGCCAGCTTGACAAGGTCGTAGCAATGGCCCAAGCTCAGATGAAGGAACTCATGCCGAGCACGAAGGCCAAGATATCAGATGATGAGACTGTGTTTCAAGCAGCCAAGGACAGCAAGAGGATCGCCCTGGACACCTCCGACCCGAGCAAGTGCGTCATCATTGGGGCCGGGCTCAGCAGCAAATAGGAAGGCGAGCTCGTCGAGTCACTACTAGAGAAAAACCTATACATGGAAATCTTATTGGTGGCGCATCTTTAGTGTAATGCGCCACTAGGGTGTAATGGGGGGCGCACTGGTTAAAATTGCGCCACCTCTAAGATCTTAGAGGTGGCGCATATTGTAAAATGCGCCAACCATAAGCGTGGGCCAGCCCTGGATCCTCTTATATGTGGCGCATTTGGCAAAATGCGCCACCCCTAAGAACCTTATAGGTGGCGCATATTGCTGATGAGCCACCCCTAAGAGCTTATGGGTGGCGCATATTGGAAATGAGCCACCCCTAAGAGCTTATGGGTGGCGCATACTGGAAATGCGCCACCCCTAATATCTTAGAGGTGGCACATTTCGTATATGCGCCACCACTGACATGAGATATGCGCCACCCCTAAGTGTGGATCTACCCTTATCTACTCCACCCCACCTACCACCTCTCATTCACTCCACACACTTCTCAAACTAGATCTACTCTTCACACCTAGCTCTATTCGGTTTTGTGCTCCTCCCCACCTCATTTCTTCCATTTATCCATCCCATACTTTGCTTGAAGTCTACTTTGTTTCATATTAAAGTAAGTGGGCCTCCTCCCCAACTCTTTTCTTCCATTTATCACCCATAATTCCCTTTATTAGCTTGGGGTTTCATGTATATGTGAATCTTGAGTTTGATGTATATGTGAAGTATATATGTGAAGCTTGTGGTGGTTTGAGGTATATGTGAAAGCTTGAGGTGGTTTGATGTGTATGTGAAAGCTTGAGGTGGTTTGATGTATATGTGAAGCTTATGGTGGATTGATGTATATGTGAAGTGTATATGTGAAGCTTATGGTGGTTTGATATATATGTGAATCTTGAGTTGCCAATGTTTTGCCGAAATGTTGATTCATTTCCGTTTCGGCAAATTTCTTGCGCACTCTCCGCATGCTCCCATGCATTATTAGGGAAGGTCATGCCAAATTTTTCTGGCGACGACCGTGATATATAATTGTGTTTCTCTCTTCAATCATGGTTCGCGAGATGCTGAGCGATATCACCATGACTAGGTGGATGCAATGTGCGACAAACGACATGCTACGGAATAATAGGACAGATAAAAGATGTCCGTGTCGGAGATGCAAATTGCAGTGCGTGACAGAGCCTGATTCCGGAATATTGGAAAGACACCTGAAGCGTAATGGTTTGATGGATGGATACACACGGTAGATAAGTGATGAAGCTGGTGAGGAGGAGGACGTCAATGCGCCAGTAAATGAGGAAGGGCAACCAGACAACAACGGCAGGGGAGAAGACGAAGAGCATCCCATACATGATCATGAAGAAAATGCCGAAGCAGATCATGAAGATCGAGATGCCGGACATGAGGATTCAAGCTGGGTGCGGGACCCTCATGTTCAAGAGCTGCTTGTCAAAGAGGCGGTGAACGCAAGAGGTGCGGCTAGAGAGAAGGCCAAGATGGCGCAACTCGAGAAAGATGCGATTACGAAGTTGTACGAAGGATGCAACGACGGGGATACCCGCTTGAATGTAACACTTGGGGCTATGGAGATGAAGGCAAAACACAAATGGACCGACAAAAGCTTCGATGATAACATGGCATTCTGGCACGATCGTCTTCCGAAGGGCAACACGTGCCCAACTAGTATCGCTGAGGCCAAGAATGTCCTTTGCCCTCTCGATCTTCCGCACGTTAAATACCATATCTGCATAACTGATTGCATGATCTATCAGGGTGAGGACGAAGATAAAACCACATGTTCGGTGTGCGGTGTTAGTCGATACAAGAGAGGGAAGAAAGTTCCTAGAAAAGTGGTATGTTACTTTCCGATCACTCCTCGTCTGCAGAGGTATTTTGTAGATCCCGAGGAAGCAAAGCTCATGACCTGGCACGCGGATAGAAAGAAGCTAAAAGAGGATGACCCGAACCCGGATCCGGAAAAGGAGGACATTCTGAGGCACCCTTCAGATGGTAGCCAATGGACCGTGTTGGACCTCGAATACCCAGATTTTGGGAAAGAACCAAGGAACCTCAGGATTGGTGTGAGTGCCGATGGAGTCAATCCGTTTGGTGGCCAGAGTAGCACACACAGTACCTGGCCCGTGTTTGTATGCACATACAATCTTCCCCCCTGGAAGTGCATGAAGAAAAAGTACATAACAATGTGTATGCTAGTTCAAGGGCCGAAACAACCAGGTAAGGACCTCAATCTATATCTGAAGCTGTTGAAAGAGGATCTAGAAACATTATGGAAAGACGGACTCAATACGTGGGACGCCGCGGCAAAAGAATATTTCCCAATGAAAGACGCGGTGATCATGACGGTGCACGACTATCTCGGATACGGATATTTCTCAAGGCAGGTGGTCCAAGGATTGTGTGCATGCGATAGGTGCATGGATAATACAATGTACCGCCAGCTACTAAAAGATCCCGGATCTTCAAAAACCGTGTTCCAGAGGTCTCAGAGGTGGCTTCCCAAGAAACACGCGTGGAGAAAACAGGGACATCTGTTCGATGGAAGCGAGGAGCTCCGAGCACCCCCATCTCGAAGGAGCGACAAAGAAATCGACAACTTGCTGAAAACTTGGAAAGAGTGCCCTGCGCCAGGAAAGAAAAAAAAAGAAGACTCAGGCATTGATGAGGGTATGGAATGCGAGGTCCGTTTTCTGGGATTTGGAATACTGGAGTCTCCTCCGCAGTCCTCATAGCCTTGATCTCATGCATATCACAAAGAACGTGTGCGAGATCTTGTTTGGCACGCTGCTCAACATGCCGGAGAAGACAAAGGACGGGCCAAAAGCAAGGAATGACTTGAAATTTATGGGCATCAGGAGGGAACTTCACCCCCCTAGTGACGACGATGATGAGCCGGAGGAGGAAGAGAATACGGAAACGCAAAACTCTCGCAAACGAAAAAGGACGACCAAGAAGAAGACCGGTATTGATCACTGCCCCCCGTCATGCTTCACTCTGTGCGAGGAGGAGATCAAGAGATTTATCCATTGCCTCATAGGAGTAAAATTTCCGAACGGCTACGCAGGGAAGATAAGCAGATACCTAGACGAGGCGAAGCAACGTTTCAGCGGGATGAAATCTCACGACTGTGCCGTGCTGATGACGGAGATTCTCCCGGTTGCGATCCGAGGGATAATGGACGAGCATGTCTGTAAAATGTTGTTTGGCCTTTGCAAATTTTTTGACGTCATCTCTCGGAAGTCGATTTGCGCTACACAACTCAAAAGGCTACAGGAGGAGATCGTGCTCATACTATGTGAGCTTGAGATCTATTTCCCGCCCGTGTTCTTCGACATTATGGTGCATCTGCTGATCCATGTCGTGGAGGATATCGTCCAACTCGGGCCTGCGTTTCTGCGCAGCATGATGCCGTTCGAAAGGATGAATGGACACATCAAAAAATATGTTCGTAACAGGTCCCATCCAGATGGAAGCATAGCGAAGGTCTTTCTAACCGAAGAGTGCATCTCTTTTTGCACGAATTATCTCAACACCGAGAACTCTGTTGGTCTGCCTGTCAACAAGCACTTTGGCAGGATCGATGGGTGTGGTCACCAGGAGGGAAGCCGCACAATTCATGTCAACTTCGAGGGTCGAGGCAGCGACTTTGAAAGAGCAAGCCTAGTCGTGCTACAACACAACTAGCTGGTCAATCCTTGGATAATAAAGCACAAGGATGTAATCAGGAAGAAGTACAGTGACCAGGGCCTGCAGATAACGGACCGAGATCCACGGCTAATCAAAGAGAACAACTCCGGTTTCATGACTTGGTTCAGGGACGAGCTTCGTGCTAATCCCCCGTGAAGGAATGCTTCCGAGGAAGAAAAGATGATATTCACCTGGTCACAGGGTGCCGCATGCAACCTGATGACCTATCAAGCGTATGATATCAACGGCTACACATTCTACACAGAGGAAAAGGAAAATAACTGCGATTACCAGAACTCAGAGGTAACGGGGATATTCTACACCGATGACGTCAAGGAAAGATTCTACGGAAGGATCGAGGACATATGGGAGCTCGACTACTGTGGAGAGAAGGTGTCGATGTTCCGTGCGAGATGGGCCAAGAGCGTCGTAAAAGAAGACTGTGGGCGCAAACGTCACCTCGAAAAATGAGCCATGGGTACTGGCTAGCCAAGTGGACCAATGCTTCTTCATTACCGACCCATCAAAGCCGAGCCGCGTTGTAGTGAGGAGAGGCAAAAGAAACATCATGGGAATGGATGGAGTCGCCAACGAGCAAGACTTTGACAAGTACGGCGACCCGAAGATGGAAGATGACTACGCCGCTCAGGATACATACACAACAACCCTACCGAAGAAAGGTCTCCTCCCGTTCAAGAGGAAAAGTGAAGGCGTCCCGGGCCTAAATTATTCAACCACGACAAAGAAGGGCAAGAAGAAGATCGTGAGGAAACGATAGCTAGATAGCTAGCTCCAAATTTAAGAAAATCTTTTGTAATTTATGATCACTTTGTGTATGCATGGATTTAATATGCACTTCATAATTTATCGAAGTATTTGGTTTCCCACGAGATCATATATCATGCAAAAAAATTAAAGTACTAGTAAAATTGCATATGGCACAATGGAATTTGAAAAAAAATAAGTACCCTTACATGTTCATTTATAGTTTTTAATAGAGCTAGTTAATTAGCTCATATTGAACAAAAAATAGGCAAGTCTTAGGGGTGGCGCATTTTGTGTAAATGCGCCACCAAGTAGATCCTTATGCGTGGCGCATTTTGGAAAAATGCGCCACGCATAAGGATCTACTTGGTGGCCCCTAAGACTTTCCTATTCCAACTACCCCCCTACCCCGCACAGTAACCACCATTCGCCCCCACCCCTCACTCTCCCCTAGCCCGCCGCCGGAGCCCTAGCCCACCACCGGAGCCCTAGCCGCCACCGGAGCCCCTCCTCTCCGGCCGCCGCCCTCGACGACGGAGCCGCCTCCAGCCTCGACGACGGAGCCCTAGCCGCCGCCCTGAGGCAGCCGCCTGCCGAAGCCGCCCCAACCCCTCCACGGCGCCGCCCCTCCACCGCCAGGTACCCCTCCCTCCCCTTGCTGGCTTCCGACGACGGCCGTTGTGGCCACGGCGCCGCCCCCAACCCCCACTCCCCCTGCTGCTCATGCCCCTGTTCAACTAGCTAGGGTTCAATTTCAATTGTTCATGCCCTGTTCATGTCCTTGTTCATGCAATTTCAAGTGTTCATGCCCTTGTTCAGTCAATTTTTCATGCCCTAGGGTTCAATTGTGTGTGTGTGTGTGTGATGTGTGTTTGTATGCCCCTGTTCAAAATATTTCAATTGTGTGTGTGTGTGTGATGTATGTGTGTGTATGCCCCTGTTCATGAAATTTCAATTGTTCATGCCCCTGTTCATTCAATTGTTCCTGCCCTAGGGATCATTATAGGATATGTGTGTGTGTGTGTGTTTATATTTGATATGATAAGAAAAAATGCTATGTTGCTAGTTATTGTCTCATGTATAGCCTATTTATATATTGTACAGGTACAAATCATTATCCCCTTTCTCCCGAAATGTTGATTAACTTCCGTTTCGGTTGAGAATGGGGCACTCTCATGTTAAGAAAAATAGCAAAGGTCATGCCGAATTTTTCCTTGAATTCGTGCATGACCTTTGCTATTTTATTTTTAACATGAGATTAGTTGCATTTATTTATTGTGATAATTAATTAAGTAGTCGCATTTCTTAATATTGTACTAGTGCAAACATGTCGACCGGAGCCGACGCCGATCCTTCTCAGCCGGGAAAAAAAGGAAGGAATTTTCGAAATACTCACAGGAAGAGGTTGAGGAGCAGAGAGAAGAGGAAGTACCTCCGAGCGAGGAGGAGTATGAGGAGGAGATAGAGTCGGAGTCCGACTCATCGGAGGATGATGACATGGAGGAAGGGGAGAGGAACACCGCCGACGAGGATGATCATGCCGGTGGCTCAAACACAGATGGTAGCCAGTCGAGGAAGCGGAATCGGAAATCAACCAAGTTCGGCACCATCAGGCAAGAGTTTACCGTTGTGACCTCCGTTGGGATTCCTACCGAGCCCCAACGTTTCTCGGAAGGGTACGGCCATCAAGTCGCGGCGATCCTCCGGAGCACCGTACCGATCACCACAATAAACCTAAGGAGTCGTGACAACACTCATTATTGTCAGCTCCTTCTCGACAAGTTGCACAGACGATACAAGTTCCCGGACCCGTACGACAACAAAAACCTCAAAGGCAACAATGTAAACAAATGGGCCCTCAGGAAGATGAGAAAAGCCTTGTCCAGTTGGAAAACCTGGGTGAAGGAGGCAATTATGGAGCACGGCAAATCCTGGGAGGAGCTCAAGGAGAAAGAGCCGATGATCGACGAAGCTACCTACGACCTTTTCAAGGCTAGGTGTGAGTCCGAGGACGCCAAGGCCGCGAGTGCAAAGGGCAAGGCGATGCGGGCGCAAGTCATAGGTAACCACCGTCTCGGAGCCGGTGGTTACAGACATTCCAAGCCAAAATGGGACAAGGAGGATGCCGAGTATGCCTCTGCGGGCCTACCTAACCCCTTTGACAAATACAAAGTTGATCCACAGACTGAATTCTTTGTGAGGGCCCGGATCCATAAGGAAAAAGAAACCTCAAACATAATTCTCGATCCTAAGGTTCAGGAGTTCACGGCTGCCGTGGTAAGTAGTTCACCACGTGACTTCCTTGTCGATTGAATTCTAGTTCCTGAAGTTCGGCTTCTTAGTGTTTCCCATTCTTTGTGCAGGAAGATGAATTCGCCGAGGTCTCATCGCAGGGCTCGTCTATTAAGCCGGCCGGCCCGTGGGACACCACTTTTAACAGGGCGATGAACAAGGTTAAGAAGGTTGAGAACGTGGCGGCGAAGCCATCGTCAGCCGGCCGTGTGGTCGGGTTTGGTGCGGACCTAAATTGGTACGAATATTATGGGAAATCGGCGGAGCAGTCGGGTTCGAGGGGGCGCAAGGCGAGAAGGACCGAAGAAGACGCCGCTTATGTTCGTGGACTGGAGGAGAAAGTGAACATACTTCCGCAGCTTGTCTAGGATGAAGTGGCGAAGACGATGAGTGCCGCGGCGTTGCCCTGTTCTGGCCTGGGTGCAAGAAGAGGAGGGAGAGAGATCGAAACAGAGGAGAGAGAGGAGACTGACGGGTGGGTCCCGCGCGTAAGCCGCACGTGAGGTTGACCGCGGGTCCGTTCTCTTTCAAGTGGTGACGTACTCCAGGCAGTACGCTTTCCTCCTCTGGACGCGCATTCCGTGTCCCCTCTGGCCGGAATACGTTTACGGTGAAAGAAAGCGTATTTCTGTCTTCAGTGCCAGAAAGTACGATTTCTCCGTTCGAAAGCGTATTTTCCTCCTACGCAGCCCAAAAATACGTTTTCCCTGGCAGAAAGCGTATTTCCACCAAATCCAGCCCCTGATACCGTTTCGTTGATATCTCCGCGACCGTAACTCCGATCGAGGTGATTCTTTTTGCGTTGGTTTCCTTTCGAGCTCCTCTTCGTGTTGGAATAGGTTTTATGCCATGGTTCTTTGTTTTATTTTGCTTGTTAGGTCAAAGTGGTTTGACCCCCCTTTTTCTCGCCGTGCTTTTTGTCCAGTTTTGCAGGGCGTTGTCGGTGACCGAGACCGAGGGTGTTTCACACCTTGTTGGTGAAGGCAAGCCACAATACCCTTTGCAAAGCTTTGACGTGCTTCTAAAATTGTTTTTCGATGATATGCTATATCAATAACCGTGATCATGTTGCCATGCCATGATTGATGTTATACTGCCATGCTATCTTTGAATATGCTATTGCTGTTACTCCGTTTTTCCATGTTACATCCATGCCATGCTTTGGTTATATCTTTTCCATGTTATGATATGCACCATCTAACAACAACAACACCATGCTAAGTTGATCATGTTATCTCTATGCTAGTTCATGCTATGCCTAAGATATGCTTCACTGCATTCATAATGTTGCCATGTTAAATAACTGAATCCTTGTAACACGGATAAGTTCACCATCAAAAATGTGTTTGATCATATCTGAAACTGTCATGTTAATACGCTATGCATTGTTATGATCTGATACACATGTTGCACCGGATGCTTGTGTTCTCTGTTGGAGATATGCTTCGTGACAAGTTGATCAGGTGCCACCGAACCGGACTTATCCGTGCATCCACATTTGCTTGTATGGGCGGGCCTTGATTCGGTCTGCCGGTGGGTTCTCTTATTTGTATCGCCATTTAGGGGAGGTTATGCACGCACGCTACCCTGGCCCGGTAGGTGGTAATAACCTTGAAAGACAGAGTTGTTATGCGCGCGGTCCAGTGTTGGGAAAAGTTTAGTGGTTCTGGTGGTAACGAAGGACACCTAACCACAGCTGGTTCTGGTGGTAATGTGGACACCGAACCATAGGGCTACCCAAGACGGAATGTCGGTGATACGGTAAGAGGGACACTCGGTATATCGGTATCGTTGGAGATGTCCTAGTCCACTCCTGCGGTGCGAGTTCCAAGGATCCTGTGGGACAAGTACCGGGGTGCTGGATGGAGGAGGAACTCCATAATGTGGGTAACGTGCACAAACTCTGCAGAGTCAAAATCTATTCGAATAGCCGCGTCCTCGGTCATGGGACACAATGCGTACTAGGTCACACCATATGATCAACTTGAGTACGGTGGCAAGATTGTGGTAAGTGGATGGTCATGCGATGATTGGATTGGTTGCGTGGTAACGGAGGACACCTAACCCGTGGATGGTCGTGCGATGACCCGTTTGGTCATGCGACGACCCGTGGAAGTGATGTGGTCACGAAGTGACCCGGTTCTTGAGTCTGTAAGGACTCCGAGGTAAGCCACGTGATCATGCGACGATCATGTGGGGTCCATTGTGTGTGCATTAGTCTTAATGCTGATATATGCTTAATGAATATCCATTTGAATGATATTGTTGCTCACCTGTTTAATTCACTAATATACCTTAACCGGTTGGCATGTTATTGTTTTGCCTTGGTGCATGGTTGTTTTGATCTTGCAAGTACATTCAATGTACTGACCTTGCGTGTTATGCCAGGTTTGCAGGCCATGATTTGGATGCGTAGGACGACGTTCCCGGTGTTTGCGAGCTAGGAGGTGTCCCAGCCAGTGTCCCTGTGGATTGGAGTTCATCATCGCCGTTATTGTTCCGCTGCCGTCGTTATTCCGCTGCTAGAGTTATGCTGCTGGTTGGTGTAGAGCTGAGGCTAGCCTGAGGAGCAAGTTGTGTCTTCGCTAGCATTGTAATAGACCTCGTGTACCCCTATCTCGGTAGTAGAAAGCTGTTCAGTTCTATATCAATCAGTGCCGTGCTCCAGAAGACTTGATCTCTGGGCTGGTGTACGGGGCGTTCCGGTCCTCTGAGCCGGGGTGCCACAATCGAGCAACCGGGGAATAATAATAGTGCACCCGCCGGTAGTGAAAAAAGGGCGACCGACGCCACGGGAGGCAGCGCACCCTCCGTCTCTTGTATGCCCGCCGTCGTCGGCGGGGTCTCTTCATTGGCTGACCTCGACGCCCTCATGTTAACTATAAGAGTCCGCAACTCAAACGAGCACTTCATCTCCTTGCCTTTTATTACTGACATCTCTCTGATCCCTAAATGCATGTCTCTTTCATAGGAGGACACTCCATGCATTCTACTACAAGTCGTGGACGGCGAGTTGAAGGATGTTGCCAAAGGTAAAATCCTTCAACCCCAAAATCGAGTGATGCACAATAGGCCGATGGCACCATAGATTCATAGGGTTCAAATCTCTCTCGTGATTTCGGGCTACGAGCGAGTGGAACCTCCCATTCAACCCCCCGGATACGATGAGGACGAGCTGACAGTCCTCAATGATTGTTTCGGCCAAATATGCCTTTGGCCGAAGACCCAAATGCGTTTGATGACGGGGGTAGGGGGCACCACGCCAAGGACAACGCAGGTAGTCGTCGTGCCGACGCCACATGATCCCATCGGCGCACAACAAGAAGACGACGATCTTGATGATGATATCAGCACCGACCAGTTCATCAATACTTTCTATGATGCTGATGAATTATTCATGCCTCCTGCTGAAGGAGCCTATCAGCATGACCAGGAAGCTCGCGGTCCAGCTGATCCTGCGGAGAAGCCTGCTTGCTCTACGCGTCTCTTTGCTGCTTCTCAGGAGATGTCTCCAGCAGCTTGCGCCTTCACCGAGCCTCAGGCAGATGCCACAATGAGATCTATTCTCAGCCCGTCCACAATCCATAAGGCGGCCACTGAGCAGATAAAGTCCGGTGCAGCAGACTGCTCGAAATTAGAAAAGAAGAAGGGACGGAAAAGAAAGAAGAGCGCTTCGAGCAGCCAACCTCCGATGCCGATCAGGGCTCAGGACAGGCCACCGAGACGGGTAGAACGATGCTACCTAATGACACGATCGACCTTGCAACTTCGGATATGCAGAGTGTGCATCATAGTGTTATGGCATTAGAGAAAATGCTTCTTCGAGAGAAGAATCCCTCATACCCAGTTTTCATGGACAAGGTGCCACTCAACTTGGGTTTCATCAACAATGTACCCGCGGATATGATAATCTTGCGGTTCTCAGAGATCTTCAATTTGTTTCATCTCAAGCGGCTGGACCATGGCCTTATCCGTCTGTTCTCGCTCAGTCTTTCTATGAGTATTAGGAGAGATAAGACCCCGGGCGTTGCGATATTGGACCCCTTCTACATGCGTGAAAGCATCTTGAGGGACGATGGGGACGCGACTCTTGCGGCGGGGTACATCAGAGAATTCATGCTACAGAACGCCGACAAGGATTCATTTCTCATGACCTACTCTCCCAAGTAAGTCATTCGCTCGCCGCCGTAGCATATATGCTTTCTTAGCTTTCTGCCCTTGTCCTCTTCCAACATTCCTTTTAGATTGTTTTAATTATGCAGTGAGGATCAAGACAGCGTGCTCATCTGCTTTTCACCGCAACACTCGCATGCCGTGTATTTAGACTCAGGGAGTGTGAAGAACAAAGATTACAAGTATATCATGAGAGTTTTGGATGATGCTCTCGCCGGCTACAAAGAAGCCGGAGCCAAGATTGTGAAGAACAAGTATAGGAAGAATCAGCCCGGTGTGAGCGTGTTCAACCACGTGACGCAATTCCCGTGCGTCAGGCAGCCGTCTGGCAGTGTGAGGGATGCGTACTACGCCCTCCATCACATGCGGGCTATTTTACAGGAAGAGCGAAACCTTACGCAGCCAAGTCATCTGAAAGCGTGGGCCGAAAGGAAGACGGCAATCGCCAATGCAAATCTTAGGCAGGAGTTCATTCACATCCAATAGGAGATGGCGACTATCATCCGTCATGAAGTACAGATGAAGGGGTCGATCTTCCACAGCAACATTGCACCATCCAATGGGGAGATAGAAGCCCGCCTAAAGGCCTTGCGTGACACAAGGCCTTTAATGAAGAAAGAAGAATGCCGCCCATTCCCTGAGCTGGGTCTCAAGTGATGACGATCGATGTGAATTTCATGCTACATTGTTTAATGCTTAGCGTTGTTAGTTCCGAACAATATTGATGATTTGTGTTCTAAATAACTTTATCTCTATTGCACAAACACTTTTCCATCTTTGTATAAATGTATCATGCATTATTTTGGCTATGCTATTAGTTTAGCTGAAAAGTTCTTATTAAAGTTGTGTTGTGTGTATATATCTTCCTATATGCTTAAACGATAAATGTGGTCATTGATGCCATTGTTATTCACACTGGCTTGTTTGCTGCAACAGATCGATCAAAATGATCAACATTATCAAGATGGAGTGAAGAAAACAATACTCGAAGATTAGTTTTAGGGTTTTCTTTTATTTCATTTGTAATAACTTGTATTCGATACTTGTAAACAATACTCGAAAACATGTAATGCTTTCTCTAGTTCTGCAATGCTTCTATTTATGTAATAATTTCTGTGATTCCATTTATGTATTTGTTTCTGTATTTTGTTTTCTTTTTCTGTAAATTGATTTTTTTTGTTTTCTGTAATAAATATTTGGTGGCGCATCTCTTGTACAGTTAGTGGCGCATCTGAAATGTGCCACCCCTAAGGAACCTTATGGGTGGCGCATTCTGGAATGCGCCACCCATAAGGTCTTAGGGGTGGCACATTTTGAAATGCGCCACCCATAAGGGTCTTAGGGGTGGCGAATCCAGAATGCGCCACCCCTAAGCCCTTATTAGTGGCTTGTCCTTAGTGGCACATCCATAATGCGCCACTAAAGGCTAAAAAAGGGCGCCACCATAAACAAGTTCTCTAGTAGTGAGTTCCTCCGTGAGAACCGAGACATCTTTGCATGGTCCCACATGGCATGCATGGTGTACCGAGGGATCATGCCCAGCACAAGCTTCACATCCGACCTGGATCCAAGCCGATCAAACAGCCACTTCGGCGCTTTTTAGAGGACACGAGAAGAGTAATCGGCGACGAGATAGCCATGTTGCTCGCAGCAGGATTTATCAAAGAAGTGTTCTAGCCAGACTGGTTAGCAAATCCAGTTCTGGTTCTGAAGAATAATGGAACTTGGCGCATGTGTATAGATCACACTTGCCTGAATAAGGCCTGCCCCAAGGATGCTTTTGCATTGCCCTGTATCGATCAAGTGATTGATTCTACGGCTGGCTGTCAGCTCTTGTTCTTTCTAGATGCCACAGCAGGCTATCACCATATTAAGCTTGATGTAAACGACGAAATAAAGACAACATTTATCACCCCGTTCGGGGCTTATTGCTACATCACCATGCCCTTTGGTCTGAAAAATGGCGGCGCGACTTATCAGCGTTCTATGCAGTGATGCGTCCGACCTCAGTTAGGTCGGAACATTCATGTGTATGTAGATGACCTTGTCGTCAAGTCGGTGCAAGGATCAACCCTGCTGGACGATCTCAGAGAAACATTCGCAAACTTGCGGGCGTACAAGATCAAGCTCAATCCAGAGAAATGTGTGTTCGGCGTGCCGGCCGGCAAGCTGCTCGGATTTCTGGTCACCGAGAGAGGAATAGAGTGCAACCACGAGAAGATTGCAACAATCGAGAGGATGGGCAAGCCAAGAAATCTTAAAGATGTGCAGAAGTTCACCGGATGCCTAGCATCGCTCAGCCGATTCCTCAGTCGGCTGGGAGAGAAAGCAATTCCGCTGTATCAATTGATAAAGAAAACGGGAAAGTTCACTTGGACCCCGCAAGAGGACGAAGCATTCAAGAAGATCAAGGGCATGATGTCTACCGCTCCAGTGCTGGCAGCTCCGATTTATAAAGAGCCAATGATGTTATATATTGCAGCAAGCACTCGGGTGAAAAGTATTGTCATGGTGGTCGAGCGTCCCGAAAAGGACAAGGCGCAATCGGTCCAGAGGCTAGTATACTATGTCAGCGAAGTGCTCTCAACCTCCAAGAAAAACTACCCCATTACCAGAAGATGTGCTACGGTGTATACATGGCGGCAAAGAAGTTGAAGCCTTATTTCCAGGCGCATCCGATCACAGTAGTCAGTTCCGCAGCGCTGGCAGAAATCATCGGCAATCTGGATGCATCTGGTCGGGTGGCAAAGTGGGCCATTGAAATTGCAACACATGGGATCAAGTATGAGCCTCGTACTGCAGTCAAGTCTCAAACTCTGGCTGATTTATTGGTTGATTGGGCAGAAACTCAGTATACGCCCTCCTCTCCGGATTCTCAGTTCTGGCAAATGCACTTCGATGGCTCCAAGATGATGATCGGACTAGGGGCTGGCATTGTTCTTACTTCTCCAAAAGGTGAAAATATCGAGTATGTGCTGCAGATCCACTTCGCAGCATCAAACAATGTGGCTGAATATGAAGCATTGGTGCACGGTATCCGATTGGCCAAGGAGATCGGCATTCGACGGATTTTGTGTTATGGCGATTCTGATTTGGTGGTGCAGCAATGCACTGGCACTTGGGATGCAAATGATGAAAATATGGCAAGCTACATATTCCTTCTGCAGTAGTTATCTGGTTTATTTGAAGGGTGTGAATTGCATCATATCCCCCGAGCTGAGAATGAAGTGGCAGATGCACTATCCAAGCTGGGGTCCACCAGAAAGGAAATTCCACCAGGAGTGACGAGGGGGTGACCCCAAACTCCTATGGATGGGCCTACCCGGTGTACCCGTAGACAGAAGGCCTACAAAGATGCCGCCTGGGCCTAGCCTTGGCCCACTAGTGGCACCGACATAGGAGTCCGCGACTCGTAAGGAAGGTGCAAACCTACCGTGCGGTACAAGATTAGGGTTAGGAAACCTCATCTGTAATCCAAGACGGGTTCCCCGAGACCTAGCCTAGTATATAAGGGCTGGGAGGGGAGACGTCGAGATCGGCCAATACACAATATGTAACCCTAGCCTTGTGCGCACTAGCCTTGGCCTTCCCTGTAATCGCATCTCCAAGCAATAATATCGAGCAGGAACGTCTCCTCCTGTTAGCCGATGAGCTATCGTCCAACCTGTGCCTCTCATGACTAACCCAGGGTCCCTGACCATGGGATTTGCCGGGGTTGATCCCCGTCAATTGGCGCCGTCTGTGGGAACTAAACAGGTTGGAATTACGATCTCAGTGGTTCCGTCTTCAGCAAGCCACAACTCAAGAGGACAAACCAGATCCAATCCACTCGAAGAATTCAAGATCACGGCAAACATCTCTGCCGCCCCATCGAGATCGCTCGACTGCAGCTGTGCCAAGACCAATACTATGGCGGCAACCGAGTCCACCGCCAGCGAAGGAGAAATCGACGACCCAAAAGAAAGGCGCGAGGGTTCTCCGCAGAGATCCCGATCGACGAACTACAGCACGAAGCAGAGGTCCTGCCGACCACTCGACGACCCACCACCACCCAGGCACCCACCGCACAACAAGACACCGACTCCGAGCTCGAGATCAGCGTTCGTCAAGATCATCGCCAACGAAGAATAAATCGATGACCTAGAAGACAGGCGCGAGGATTCTACGAAGAGACCCCACTCGACGAGTCGCACTATACAGCTACGCACTCGCCAACCACTTGACGACCTGCCGCCGTGCGAACAGCTGTCGCCCGGCAGGACAGCGACTCTGAGACTCAGACCGGCTAATACTATGACCCAGATCGAAGACCAGACGAATTCGCCAACCTTATAAAGAACCAGAATCTGAGCGAGGGGATCGAAATCGACCCGCGAGTCCACTAGCACCCGGCGGATCACGCGCAGATCTTCCGATTCTCAAGGAGGAGACGGCACGCCGGATCCAGCAAACTCACGGTCAGGGAGCAGCTAGAAGGACCCTGCACGATCCACTGCTTCGAAGACGACTGGGGATACATCAGATCGGGTCAAACTCTGGGAGACTGCCGCCTGTTCAACGAACTCGCCGACAGCCTCAAGGAAGAAAAACAACGAGAAGGCAAGCGCACCCGACAAAACGAGCAGTCGCCGACTCCAAGTCCCGAAATATGATACAACCCGCCTCAAGGACAGGTGTACGCGATCCAAGAAGTCAGGGTATCGCAAGCTCAACAGGACGCCTACACCCTGCAAGCCAAAGCAGCCGAAAACCTAAACACAGTCGAAGTCTACCAGCTACACGATGCAGAAACTAGTATCACGTTCTCCCAGAGCGATCACCCACTTGTAGTCCCAAGGCCGGGGCACGCGCCCCTGGTACTTGATGCTCAAATTGGAGGGTACGACATGGACATAATCTTCATGGACGGAGGCAGCAGCATGAACATAATCTTTGTCAGCACCCTACACAAGATGCTGATCCCACGATCAGTATGGCAAAAATCCAGCACCGTGTTACACAAAGTAGTCCCAGGAGAAGCGGCTACTTCCCTTGGAATAAACGAGCTCGAAGTTGTCTTTGGCAGCAGACGCAATTTCGCAAGACACACCCTCATGTTTGAAGTACTCGATTGGCAGTCGCAGTACCACGCCGTACTGGGACGTCCAGCATTCGCGCAATTCATGGCGGTTCCGCACTACGCCTACCTCAAACTCAAGATGCCAGGATCCGCGGGCGTCATTACAGTGAACGGGAGCTTCACAAAATCAGACCAATGGGATCGCGGTTTCCACAAAGTTTCCGACACCTTTGGAGACGAGCAAGAACTCACAGAAATAGCCATGGCGACAGACAAAAGTATATTTCCGCTAGCTAGTCGAAGCAAGTCAAAAGAGTATGGGCGGGACTTCAGCATCTACAGCGACACGGTCACCCACCAAGTGCACCCGTCGGACCCAGAAAAACCACCTCGTGCTTGGTATGAAATATTGAAGGATTTCCTCCTAAAGAAAGGCTTCAAACCTGGAACCACTGACCCCACTCTTTTCACTCGATCATATAACAATGATCTATTTGTGTGTCAGATATATGTAGATGATATCATTTTTGGCTGCACTAACACTGAAATCAGCGAAGAATTTGCAAGGATGATGTCGAAGAAATATGAGATGTCCATGATGGGTGAATTGAAGTTTTTCCTTGGACTTCAGATTCGCCAACAGAAGAATGGCACCTTTATTTCGCAAGAAAAATATTTGAAGGATTGCGTGAAGAAACTTGATCTTACTGAATGCAAGACAATTAGAACTCCTATGCCAACCAATTGTTTTCTTGATGCTGATGAAAAAGGGAAACCTTTCGATCAGAAGAAGTATCGGTCTATGATAGGTTCACTCTTATATTTATGTGCATATAGACCTGATATTATGCTATCAGTTTGTATTTGTGCTCGTTTTCAGGCCAATCCTAAGGAATCACATCATACTTCTGTGAAGCGAATTCTTCGGTATCTAGCACATACTCCTTCATTGGGACTTTGGTATCCCAAAGGAACTCAGTTTGATTTAATTGGATATTTTGATTCAGACTGGGCTGGAGATAGAGTTGACAGGAAATCTACCTTAGGCACTTGTCATTTTCTTGGTAGATCTCTTGTGTGTTGGGCTTCAAAAAAAAATTGTGTCTCAATATCTACTGCTGAAGCCGAATACATTGTTGCTGTCTCATGCTGCACTCAGATACTTTGGCTTAAGCAGACGCTGAAAGATTATGGTATTTATGTGAAGAAAATCCCTTTGCTTTGTGATAATGAGAGTGCTATCAAAATTGCACACAATCCTGTGCAACACTCTCGAACGAAGCACATCGATATTCGTCATCATTTTCTTCGAGATCAAGTTCAGCGCGAAGATATTGAGATCAGCCATGTTAGAACTAAAGATCAATTGGAAGATATCTTCACGAAGCCATTGGACGAGAAAAGGTTCTGTGCATTGAGATGTGAGCTAAACATCCTAGACTCACACAATGTTCAGTAAGATCGAAAGTTTTCCCTTGTATATATTCACCTTCGTTGTCTGTTTGTTTAGTTTCTCTTAAGTTTTCCTTCGTCCAACTTTGTGTGTTTAGCTTCGTTTGCCATTTGGTTTCAGTTCTGTGTTGCTTTTATTTATTCGTTTTGTTTGTCCCCTGTACTTATCACTTTTAGCTTCGTTGTTGTTTTTCTTCGAAGTGATAAGTTTCGGACCCTGCCCCTCCATTCTGATTCGCTCCCAATCTATTATGTCTTGAATGGTTAAGCATATTTGAAACGGAAAGCATATTGCTTCGAACGTCATTGAAGTTCCGAATCAAATGCTTCCAAATTTATCGAAGTTTTTGCTCTCGGTCAAGACTTATTCTTCGGCCGTTGAGTAGCCGTCTTTCTCGGGTCGTTGAGATTCGCTCGCGAACCGCCACTTCATCTGAGCCGTTGAATCGGAAGAGACACTCGCTGGCAGCCGTTAGATACGATCTGGCAACCGTTTCAGATCGGTCCTATATAAGGCAAAGCCACCTGCAAACCGTTCCCCACGATTCATTCTCTCCCGATTCCCCCGTCTTCCTCCTCGAGCACGCCACAGAGCTCTCGTCCCCGACGTCGACAGCGCCGCTTAACTGCCGGACCGCCGCCACCGTGGACGTTCCCCGCCGACGAAGAGCACGTCTCCGCCCTCCGTCGCCGTAGCCGCTTCGCGTCACCGAGTTAGGGTACGTAAGTTCTCTTGGATCCAATCTTTTCTGTGTGTTCTTCATCTAGGGCTTGGATCTAAGATTTGTTAGGGTTTTGTTTTCTGTTTATAGGGCTGTTCAGATCCTTGTTGATCCTTGCTCTTTGGGAAAACTGTTTGTAGCATCAAAGTAATCCCATCTTCTCAGGTCAGTTTTGAGATTCCATCTATATTGTGTTTGGACTGAGTTAGGTCTTGTTCATGCACTAGTTCTAACCCAATCCAAGACAGATATACATCTGATCTCAGTTTGCTCTGGATTCCTGTCAAAATTTGGTTTTGGTCGAAACTTTTTGCTAGTGCTTATTCATTCCCCTTCCTATTCCCTCTTTTCTATCCTTCTGTTCACAGGATGTCTGACGAAGAGGCAGCCATTGGGAATGAGTCGCCTATTGTTGAAGGACTTGAGAACTATCCTGAGCCCCCGAAGCAGAAAGGCAAAGGTGGCAAGACGAAAGAAGTCAATAATGCCCGAGGCATTCCCGAAGCCATTCGAATCAAGATGGACTATGACACACCTCCTGAAGAAACTAACCACGATAGAAATATTCGGCTTCAAAAGATTCGACACTACTGGGCTGTTAGGTGGTAAAAATACAAGAGCATTGCAAACTGGAAGTGGCCTATGCAGTTTGCTTTCAGCCCACCATACCGATACACAACTCCTCTGTCAGCTCAGTACACTGCTGCAAATCGCAGAAAATACTACCCGAAGCCTCCAGCTGTTCCTCACCCGAATACTCTCAAGACACCAGATGATTACCCTGAAGAACAAAAGAGACTTGCTATTTTAGCTGAAAAGAAGAGAATCAGAGAAGAGAAGAAGGCCAAAGCATTAGCTGCTGAAGGCCATGCTGATGCTGGTGCATCGAAGCCTAAGAAGAGAAGGCTTAGAAAATTGAGTGCTTCACCTGCTCCTGCTGTTTCTGAAGAAGAGAGTGATCAAGAAGCTAATCATGAAGCCGATGATTAAGCTGATGCTGCTGCACAGCTTGAAGATTCTCTTGGTGAAGATCCTGCTGAAGATGCACATGATGAGTCTGAGCACTCCCCTGTTCCCCCCTAGTCCAAAGAGACAAAAGCTTCGAAAGCCTTTGAAGAAGAAGGCTGGAGAGAAACCGCCTGCTTCAATAGGCGCAAGGATTCAAGATCCAACTGATCCCCCTGTTCCTAAGCCAACAATTGATATGAACAACTTGGTGGTTGAGGCTCCATTGGCTTCAAAGCCCCCTCGCCGCCTAGTTCCTGCTGAACAGAGAACGAACGAAAGGCATGACCCTAAGGCAAAGCCTGTTGCTCAGCCCGAAGCAAAAGCTCCTGAACCAGCCAAAGCTTCAAAGCTGAAAACCTCGGTTGCCAAGCCTGGCCAAACTTATGCCCAGGTTGGCATCAAGAAGTTTTCTGAAGCAGAGATGCGAAAGAGAGACCGTGCTGAAGCTGAACGACTTTATGCTAAAGCACAAGCCCAAGCTAAGGCTAATAAAGAAGCTAAAGAAAAAGAAAAGGTTGATAGAGATGCTGCTTTGTTAGAGAAGAAAAGGAAAGATCTTGGTGAAACAAATCAGAAAGCTGAAGCGAAGCGCAAGCTCGCTGAAGTTAAAGCTCAAGAGGCTAAGGCTGCTGCCGAAGCCAAACAGCTGAGTGAAGCCGAACCAAGCACCAGGCTCAATTGAATATCATTCGATCTAAGCAAGCAGAGAAGGCTGCTAGAGCTGCTCAGAAGGAAGCCGTTGTAGACATGGCTCCAAAGGATGTCGCTCCGAAGCCAGTCGCAGCTCCTGCCTCCGAAGCTCATGAAGAAGCTGAGCATAGTCACCACAACTTTCCAGATGCAAGAGAAGGTGAATTATGGGACTGTTTGAGCCTGAATCAGGCATTTTGCCAGCTCGCTGAAGATGTTGATCCCAAAGGTGTTGATGTTGGAGATGTTTACATTTCACCAACTCTTTCTGCCATGATTGAAACTTTATACAATCAGCTAAGGGACTTGCATGCTAGGAACAGATCTGAGTCTGCCAAAATTCTGAAGTTTAAGAAGAAAAAGATGCTGAATCAGATGAAGACTTCAAGAACGAAGCCGAAGCTGCTTCGAAGAAAATTTCTGATGTCAATGAAAAGACAAAGCATAATATTCAAGTGTTTGAAGGCAAGATAAAATCTGCCATTGAAGAATGTTCCAAGACACATAATGCTTCGGTCATGGCTCTTGATTCCAAGAAGCGCGAAGCCATGCTCAAGCAACTAGCCTCTCCCCTTCCCCAGCTGCAACAAAGGAAGCGCCGTCTAATCACTGACGCAGACGAAGTTGATGAGGTGAGCTCTCATCCGGCCAAGAAGGCCCCAAGACTTGCTTCGCCCCCTCGATGCAAGATCATCACTCTTCCAACCCCTACTGCAAATCCAACTGCTCCCAAAGTCATTCCACCCCGTGCTCCACCTCCACCTCCTCCTCAACCCGCTCCACAACCATCGCACCACGACCACTTTGAGCCAGAGCCATCTCCTCCAGCTCAAGACATACCTGTTCCATCCAGAGATTATTCTTCGGCTCACTCTGCGGATGAGTCCCAAGACCAAGAAGTCGAAGCCAAAGTACAAGTTGTTCCAGAAGAGCCTGAAGCCAATACAGAAGCAGAAGGCAATGAATTGGCCATTATGATCCAACCTCAAGAGCGAGCCATAGTTGCTCGAAGTTAACTCCTCATTGCACTCCTGCCCAAGATACCCAACTGGACTCCATCTACCCACGAGAAACGTTTCCAATATTCCTGGGAGATGGTTCTTCTTCAAGACATGGTCCTGAGTTTGACCTCGAAGTTCATCCCTAGAAGCTTCGCTTCTTTGACGCAAGTATTTATGATTCACCCCGGAATGCTGATGACCTTCCCTTCTGGACAGCCGAGCAACAGATTTCGTACACGAACCTATACTGCCAGAAGGGTGTTCTATTCAGGCACAAGTATTTGGATTTGCGGATTTTAATTTCTGCAACGTGCTTCCAGAACATTATGGAAACCATCGAAGCACAAAATCTCACCAGCTTGTTTGCCATGGAAACACCATTCAACTCCGAGCTAGTGAAGCAATTCTATGCCACTCTCTATGTCTCTAAAAATCGTGATGGCACAAGCACTTGGATACTTGAATGGATGATTCAAGGAAAAGTTTTTCGGATGCATTCTGATGAATTCATGGACATTTTGAACATCCCACGCCACACTGGAAATCTTGCAAAGGTTCACTTGATGCCTGATCTTACTGAAGCTGAATTTGCTTCACTGCTGGATCCCGAAGTCACTGGAGACCACATGCCAGAAAACATTCGCCCGAAGCATCTGGTATTCTTATCGAAGACATGGTTTTATATCTTGTCTAACTCACTGATGCCTCTCAGCACTGCAAATGATGAATCCAACATTCATTCTCATACACATCATGCTTTGCTGAAGCTTACCCTTGGCCATGTGTGTGACTTCGAGGATTGTTTTCTTCGCTACATGGTCCAAGCTGCTGAACTTGTACATCAATTGAAGCCATATGCTCCTTGGCTCCAAGCCATTTGCCACCATGGACGTAGTGAAGACTTTGTTGCAAAGCATCACCCGAAGTTGTTCTGTCCTCCTTTGTGTGATACAATGAATATCTTCAAAAGGCCCAATGATCCATTTTCCACATATGTCGGAGTAAAACAGCATGTCAATGAACGTAACATGTCGAAGTATTTCCAGAAAGAAGTTTATCGCTTTGAAGTTGGCATTCGCTCACAAAAGATGCTGTAAAACTTCATTGAAGGCAATCAACGCCAAATGCAACATCTCTCTGATGAAATCTATCGAGTTGGCAATATTGCTTTGAACAACAACCAGTACCTGAAGGTTTTGAAGCGCCACTCATGGAAAGGTTTAAGGAAGTTCAAATTTGTAAAGAAGTTTGAAGCGGATCGGATTTTCAAGGAGTATCCACATCTTCAACGCCACTTCTCTAGAAATGATTCAATAGACCGCCCAACCCAAAGATCCCTCCGCTGGAAAAGATTGATGAAGTCTTATTTGTTAATCCAGCTGAACAGATTCGTCTTGATTCTCTCTCTGATGAAGACTCCCACACATCAAAGCAAGAAGACGACCCTCTCAACGACAGTGATCTTGATTTTCTTCAAGCGCCGCTGGACATTGAAGAAATGGAGTCGCCTGCTTCAACCGAAGGAGACACTTCAGGAGATGCATCTTCTTCGGGCGAAGACAATCAACAGGGTCCCCGGGTTGCAGCAAATGAGTAAATACTCTTGATCTACCTCTCAACCTTTTGTCCAATTATTGACAAAAAGGGGGAGAATGTAGCATCGATTGAGATTAGATTCGTTGTGGGGTTTAGGGTTTCGATTTGATCTTTTGTGTGTTAAGTTACAACAAACTTTCCATTCTCTTTGATTGGGTTGTAACTTAAGTTTCACTTCGTCTGTGAACTGCTACATTTTATGTGTTAATAACCCCCGTGCATGCAAGTTGCTCTCGTATATCTTTGTCTTGCATGTGGTTATTCTCATTAAGTTCACAGGTCATTGGATGATTGCATATTCTTCAAGACTAACATCTTTTAAATGCAATTGATTCGCTAAGATATGTGTTAGGCTTCCCATCAAGGATATTCATCATCAAGCATTCACTTCGATTATATAAATCTTCAATGCTTGCATTCAGGGGGAGTCAAAATCTTCATATCTTAGAGTTTTCTCTCAACTCAACTCAAAAATTCCATATTTTCATCGATGCCTGTTTTGTCAACAATAGTCCAAAAAGGGGGAGATTGTAAGAGAAAAGTTATGTCCCCATGAGTTTTGGATATTGTTGGACAAAACAGTAGAGGAACTAACAAGTTTTCTAGTGTAAAACAGATGGTTAGGTTCCTGAAGTTTTAGGTTGGTGATAAAGCTTCAACGAAGATTTACATATTTACTGAAGCATATCCTCTGGAGTGAAGCTCATCACGGATGTCGACCCCCAAAAAGATAAGGTATCCTAAAGCACGTCTCATCGAAGAAGATGAACAAGATGGCGCAAGACTTAGTAGTTTTTGCGTAGTTCCTTTTCATTTCTTTGAGTCGTAGGAAAAACCGTACTATCAAGAGGGGTTTAGTCAATGTACTCTGAAGGTTTTGGTGAAAAGACTTAGATTGAATCCAAACTTGTGAGAAGCCAGAGATGAGAAATCTCATGTGCACTAGGTAATGCTTCACCAGCGAAGAATTTGTTCTTTCGGCTCCTGAAGCATAACCAAGTCCGTGAATCAGCTTTACTTGTTCCTCAAGTAAAGTTCCGCTTTGATTGGAAATCCGACCGTTGCCGACAGGTGTCCAGCTGTCGCATCGGGTCATTTAAGACATTTCGCTCCTAGGGATCGCCACCTATAAATACGCCACCCCCGCCCTCATTGGCGGGTGGCTGCTCCAAGAATATTTTCTGACAGTGAAGAAAGAGAGCAACCCCACCGAAGCAAACCAAAAACCCATCGACCAAAGCATAAGTCCTATTGATCTGAGTTGATTCACTATGACTTAGGAAGAAATTTGCTAGCCTTTTTATCTTAGAGAACTGCAATTCTCCTAGACGGTTAGAGAGTTGTTCTTCAGAGAGCAAAGAGTTATTGTCGCCTCGAAGTCCAGTTTGTCAAAGGTTTCGGTGATTTCCTCAATAATCTTCCACGAGTGAAGAACTGACCAAGCTCAAGGAGATTGGTGCAGTGGAGATACGGTCGGAGAGAGGTTAGCTCCTTTGTTCAATCGCAAGTCCCTCCAACCTGACGTAGCACTTTGCAGAGTGTGAACTGGTCGAACAAACATCGCCGAGTGAAGAGTTCATTTTACTTTTCGCACTTACATTCAGTTTTGCAATTGCTTCAGTGATTTGTTTCAACGCAATTGATTCGATGCTTTTGATTATCTATATTGTGCTTCAATCTAGTTATGCTTCACTGTTAACCTTTCTGTTGAATTTATTCTGCTGTTAAGTTATGCTTCACTTCATAGTTTCATGCAAAAATTTGAAGTGATCATTCACCCCCTCCCCCTCTGATCACATACTTGGACTTACACATACGTTTGTGCGCGCCAGTTGCAGGCATCCAACATGTACCCCATGTAAGCCTCACTGACTGACACACACACACCGTCTAACCGTCAGGGTCGGCTCTGATACCAACTATAATGCCCCAACCACTCCCAACCGGCTAACCACCGATTCCATGGTCGGAGCGCCTGGGATCTAGACTGTCCTCACAAACCAACACTAGTCTTTTCTGCACACTTTTGTCCGCATTCGTGTGCACCCTGGATCAACTTCCCGGTCGGTCACCCATCCCAAGACTACTCCAAGCCAAGCACGCTTAACCTGGTAGTTCTTTCCCGATGAGCTACCGGAAAAGAAGGTGCACCTTGTTGATATGAGTAGTCTATCATTCCTATTGAGATCCTGAGCTGTTACAGTGCGCTGGTCCAGGAAGGGACATGAGTAGAAAGTGGAAAAGTTACCTGAGGAGCAGCAGGTGGAGAAGTAGTCGGGTTGATGGGGCGGCACAACGCTCTCCGATCCGGCTGCAGGAGCTGGATTTGCAGGAATAGTGGCCTGGGCTGAAGAAGCCTCAGGCTGAGCAGCATCGGCATCGGACCGATCCAGAATCGGAACGTCGAGGTGCGCAATCCCAGATGGGTCCATGAGGATCGGAGTGGGAGCAGTAGTAGTTGTGGAAGGAGTAGTCGACTACGTGCCAGCAGTCGGCTGGGTGAAAGTCGCAGAGGTCGGAGGAGGAGCGGTCGGCCGCGCCTGCTTGGCAGCTGCGACGGCTCTCTGTTTATTGGCCCGCTCGACCTTGGAGGTGTCGGCGATAGACCTTTTGCGAGAAGGCACAAGGGCAGCAGTGGTAGTAGTGGGGGTCGCCGGGGGGCACAGTCGGAGGAGCTCCAGGGGTAGCGGGAGCAACAGTTCTGGTAGCCCTGCGTAATAAAAAAGCAAGATGAAGAAAGAGGTCGGATACAAAGGGAAGCATGTAGAGCAAGAATAAATAAGAATAGCCGACGGCTCGGGGCAGGCTGGCAGCAAAATTTTCCATGGTAAATCTCGGGTGAACGATATTCAGAGGTGTGGAGGAGAGGACACGGCCACCAGGCTTGGGGGCAGACGGACCTGGAGGAGGGCGCCGTGCACCGTATTTTCCCTTTTTCTTGGCAACCTTGGAGGTACCGGGGGCATCATCGGTTCGGGGGCATCATCGGTTCGGGGGCATTTTCCTTCAGCCACCGTCTGCTAAGCCGGTTCGGATTCTGAGACGAAGTCACCAGGGGAATCAGCATCATTGCTCCGTTCATCCATGAAGCGTTTGATGGAGGAATCAGAATCACCTGGCTGGTTGAGGCCGAGCCCGAAAGAAGCAATCCTTGCTTCAGTTTCGGAGTCCGTCTCTTCCTCAAGCTCCAAGTCCTCGGTGTCCTCTTCTGTGCGGTCAGGGTGATAAGTGGAGGCGGCTTGCACATCGTGCATGACCCTGGAGCCGAGGAATTCGTTGGGAAGAGTACCCGATCAGAATCAACAGGGAATAAAAAGACCTCATATGAAAGTAAGACCAGAAGAATACCACGGGATAGGGCCAGATTCGGTTGTACGCCCTCTTTCCGAACTGGAAGGGCGCAACGACTTTGAGGTCGGCGAGCAGGTTCGCCTATGGAGAACATGGAGATCCGAGTGGGGTCCAGGAATCGGCTCATATCGCAGATGCGGTGGCAGTGGCGCTGTAGCGGGAGCACTCGGCGGCAGAGCAATGTAGCCACCAGGTCGGCGGGTTGCAGTCCTTCGGTCATTATCACTTGGATTTGGGCTATCTGGCAGTCCAGATCGGTGTCCCCATCTCCTGGCTTCGCGAACCAGTTGTGCTTAGAAATCTGAGGCGGCAGGGAGAACTCGGGCAAGTTGGGCAGACACTTATCCTTTGGAGAGGAAACATAAGAGAACCCCATCTGCCAGTTCATGATGGACTATGGTGGTTGGGGATGAGGGTAAAGTCCAGACTTGCGAAGATAGATGGTGGAAGCTCCGCAATCGGCCATCTCCTTCACCTCCTCCTTCTTTATAGTCTCTGGGTCGACGTGGTAAACCCCGGTGCCCACTCGGAAGTTGCGGAAGTGGAAGAGCCGTCACGAGAGGCCGACGGTGGGCCGCACGTCGAGGTAGCCCTCACACAGCGTCACAAATGCGGAGAGCAGCATGATGGCATTCGCCTTGAGGTGGTGCGGTTGCAGTCGGAAAAGTCAAGGAACTCGCGGAAGAAGTGGCTCACCGGGTGCCCGAAGCCGCGCTGGAAGTGCGTGAGGAAGACAACACGTTCGCCGGCCTTGGGCGTGGGCGCAAGCTCGGGGCCAGGGATGCTGAAGTCGAGGTCCGCCGGGATCTTGCGTGCCCGGCGGAGGAGAGCGACGTGCATCTCCGTCACGTGGGAACCATTCCACGAGACTTTCTGATGGGAGGTGGCGGCGGTGTCGTCCCCCATGGAGGCGTCGAATTCCGTGGCGGGCGAGGAGGAAGAATATGATGATGAAGACGGCGGCGGCGGCGGCGGCCGAAACCTAGATCCGCGTCCACCAATGCTGGCGGAGGAGAAGCGGCGGCGATGGCGGCGGAGAGCAACCGGGAAGTCGTCGGCGCAGCAGATCTAGCCTCCTGCGGCAGCACCAGCAACACTGGGACACGCGGTGCGGCAGCGGCGGAGGCAGAGGAGAGCACGAGGAGGAAGATGGAGTGGGGGGTGCGTGGCGCATCTCCCACCCCGTGGGCTATTTAAAGACCCGGCGGAGCGTTAGTGGGATCCGCTGTGCCGGATCGGATAGCGGTGTCGCCACGTGTATCTCGGAGGCATCACCAGTTCGGAGCACAGAAGATCTGGCGGATGGGACGAGACGTGCGCGCGTGGGTCGAGACGGCGGTTATGGCATGTCAAATCATGTCACGTCGTCCCTTATTCCCCGGTGAATTCGAAGCGGCAAGTTTCGGTCAACATTCTAGTCAAACTTACCGTTGGGCAGATCGGTTGAGATGATCAAGAGCAATCGGAAGATCGCGAGCAATCGGCCCATTGAGAGCAATCGGTCAGAAGATCAAGAGCAATCGGCTGATAGCAAGCAATCGGCCCGTTGGGAGAAATCGGTCAGAAACGAGGATTGAAAATTCCAAAGCCATAGAAGGAACCAGTGCAGGCCGACAGAGGCGTGTGGTCTCCTCCAACAATTTTCCCATTGAGAGCACGATGTGAGAACCCTAGCTTGTCAGAGGCTGACGGCTGGGCCCTCCCCTTTGTACATTTACCTTTGTACCCCGGGCTCGGCCTATAAGAGCCCCGGGTACCCCTCCTGTGTGAGGGATGACGGAGCACTTATTGCAACTTCACGCACCAGAGAGAGAGCAAGGAGGGAGATGAGGTTAGAGCCCTCTTCTCCTTTATCTCAAACAGCTCAAGGAGCATTCATTGTAGCCAGAGTTATTGCATATAGCTAGCTCGGCAGGACTGGGGGTGTTATCTCTACGGAGAGCCCCGAACCTGGGTAAATCGCGGTGTATCACCGTGTGTTCCCACTCTCGATTCCGGTACCAGCGACACTAACATCGGTTTGTCCCCCTCTTTAGTCATCCCCATGGCATCTGCCGTTACATATCGACGACAGTACTTAGCTAGAGCTCTTCTAAAAGCTCCGTGTGTGAAGTGTGATCCTCATTCAGTCATAAGATACCTTTGTACACCAAACCTAGGAAAAATTACATCCTTGAGAATTTTCAAAGATGTTTTATGATCAGCACTCTCAGTGGGGATTTCTTCAACCCACTTTGTCACATAATCAACAGCTACTAAAATGTGAGTGTACTTTTGTGAGGGAGGAAAAGGACCCATAAAATCGAAACCCCAGCAATCAAAAGGCTCAATCACTAGAGAGTAATTCATAGGCATCTCATTCCTCCTACTAATATTACCAACTCTCTGACACTTATCACAAGATAAAACATAATTTCTAGCATCTTTAAAGAGAGTAGGCCAATGAAAACCTGAATGTAGAACCTTATGTGCGGTCCTCTCACCGGCATGATGTCCGCTGGAGGAACTATCGTGACATTGTCTAAGAATGTCCTTCTGCTCATGTTCCGGTAAGCATTTTGTCACGATCCCGTCCGGACCGTCATTGAAAAGATGAGGGTCATCCCAAAATTAGTGCCTCAAATTGTGGAAGAATTTATTCCTTTGCTGAAATGTTCAACCTGGAGGAAAGTACTTTGCAATGATAAAATTAGCATAATCTGCAAATCAAGGATCGGAAAGAGATTGTACTTTTACAACGGCAAGTTGTTCATCTGGAAAACTGTCGTTGACTAGGATGGGGTCATGCGATATATCTTCCATCCGTGAAAGATTGTCCGCCACCGGATTGTCTGCTGCTTTCCTATCAACAATCTGTAAATGCAATTATTGAAGGAGTACCCACCTGATGAGTCTTGGTTTGGCGTCCTTCTTCGCCATAAGGTACTTAAGTGCAACATGGTCACTACGAATAATGACTTTAGAATCAACAATATAAGGCCTGAACTTATCACAAGCAAACACTACTGCCAAGAATTCCTTCTCAGTACTAGCATAATTCTTTAGAGCACTATCAAGGGTTTTTCTAGCATAATGTATAACATTCAATTTCTTATCAACCCTTTGTCCTAAAACAGCCCGAACAGCAAAATTACTAGCATCGCACATAATTTCGAAGGGCAATTTCCAGTCAGGTGGTTGTACTATAGGAGCGGTTATCAAAGCTTTCTTAAGAACTTCGAAAGCCTCCTTACAAGCTTCATCACATAAAAAAGGAACATCCTTCTGGAGAAGATTAGTGAGGGGTATCGAGGTCTTAGAAAAGTATTTGATAAATCTTCTATAGAAACCAGCATGACTGAGAAAACTACGAATACCTTTAATGTCCCTTGGATAGGGCATCCTTTCAATAGCTTCAATCTTCGCCTTGTCCACTTCAATTCCCCTCTCGGAAATCTTGTGACCAAGAAAGATCCCTTCGTTAACCATGAAGTGACACTTTTCCCAGTTTAGAAGTAAGTTTGTATCATCGCATCTCTACAAAACTTTATTCAGGTTGTGGAGACAGTGGTCAAAGGAAGTTCCATAGACGGAGAAATTGTCCATTAAGACTTCCACAATCTCCTCACAGAAACCGTGAAAAATAGCAGACATGCATCTCTGAAAAAGTAGCAGGTGCATTGCATAAACCAAAAGGCATACGCCTATAAGCATAAGTACCGTAAGGACACATGAAGGTGGTCTTCTCCTGATCGGCAGTGTTAACATGAATTTGAGAGAATTTTGAGTACCCATCAAGATAGAAAAAGTGGGTGTTTTTAGACAACCTCTGAAGCATCTGATCAATAAAGGGCAGCGGGTAGTGGTCCTTCCTGGTTGCTTTGTTCAATTTCCTGTAATCAATACACATTCTATATCCAATAACAACTCTTTGAGGTATTAGTTCATTTTTATCATTAGGAACAACATTCATTGCTCCTTTCTTGGGAAAACAATGAACTGGACTTACCCACCTACTATCAGCTATAGGGTAGATGATACCTGTGGCTAGAAGCTTGAGAATCTCTGTCCTAACCACGTCGTTCATCTTTGGGTTCAGCCGTCGTTGATGATCAACCACTGGCTTAGCATCGGGCTCGAGATTGATAGTGTGTTGGAAAATCGATGGAGTAATCCCCTTAAGGTCATCAAGGGTATAGCCCAAGGAACTATGGTGTCTGAGAAGTGTCTCCAATAACAGCTTTGCCTCGAATCCTGAAAGGTTAGCATTGATAATAACAGGATATATTTTCTTTTCATCTAAATAAGCATACTTGAGCGTATCGGGCAGTGGTTTGAGATCAAACACCGGGTCTTCTTTTGGTTGTCCTAGAATCCCCAAAGGCTCAACTGGAAGGTTGTGCTTCAGGATAGCAGTTTGTCTTGCAAATATTTCGTCTAACTCATTTCTTTCTTGCATATGCATATCATTCTCGTGGTGTTCCATATATTGCTGCAAAGGATCATTTGGAGGAATAGAAATAGAAGTAATATTTTCAATAATTTTATCATCACTAGGTAAATCAGTACGACGAGATTTCTTGGAGAATTTAGAAAAGTTAAATTCATATGGCTCACCATTGAATTCAACGGAAACTTTACCTTTTTTGCAATCTATAATAGCACCACAAGTGCTGAGGAAAGGTCTACCAAAGATAATAGGGCAAAAACTACCTTGCACTGAACCAAGTACAAGAAAGTTGGTAGGATACTTTAGCTTTCCGCATAGGACTTCAACATCTCTCACAATTCCAATGGGAGAGATAGTTTCTTTGTTTGCCAGATGAATAGTAACAGAGATCTCTTCAAGTTCATAGGGTGAAATCTCGCACATGATATCCTGATAGAGCGAATAAGGAATAGCGCTAGCACTGGAACCCAGATCGCAAAGCCTGTAATAATTGTGATATCCTATTTTGATAGATACAACTAGTGTACCTGAAATTGGGCTTTTATTCTTGGCTGTGACAATCTTAGTTGAAACAACACAAAAATTATCTTGGAATCTGAAAAATCATTGGTAACTAAATCTTTAACCATCGCAACTTGAGGATCAACCTTGATCAGGTCCTCGGGTTGGTTATTTCTTCTCTCACTTTTATTTATTATACCTGTCACACAAGAGTGCTCCCTTATCCTTGTAGGGAAAGGGGGCTTTTCATAAAAAAATGCAGGCAAAATAGGGTTAGCAACATGAATATCAACAGGTAATTCTTTAAAGGGTTTATGATACTGATCCTTCTCCTCCTTAGAAGAGTCAATGTGAGAGGCAAAGTTCTTACAAAAATCAATCATAAAATAGGAATCAAGACCAATCTTAGAACAAAAGGTATTAAAATAACTATTTTTCACAAAGCTCTCAATGTAATCATGCTCATAATTTATAGCAGGTTCAATACCTTCATCGATTTCCCAGTCTTCAGTATTCTTCTGGATCCTCTCAATGAGATCCCACTTTTCTTCGATGCTTCTTGTTTGGAATACCCGTTAGAGGAGGCATCCAACATCTCCTTATCCTAACAAGAAAGCCTGGCATACAAATTTGTAATTATAATATCTTTGGGGAGTTCATGGATAGGAAATTTGAACATTAGGGATTTCAGTCACCCCCAAGCTTGAGCGATGCTCTCTCCGTCACGAGACCAAAAGTTGTAGATGCAATTCCTGTCTCGATGAATTTCATGAAGAGGATAAAACTTTGTATAAAAGAGAGACATAAGCTCTTCCCAATTAATTAGATGTGATTTATCAAGGAGCTTATACCAATCTGAAGCTTTATCTATAGGTGATATGGACAATAATTTCTTCATGAAGAACTCCAGTGACACACCTTGATGTTTGTCTCCTGCATAAAGATTAGCTAAGACATAATTGATAATACCAAGCGGTATTTTGTAAGGCACAATTTCAGTAGGGGTAGGAGTGACCATCACAGTTGTGGGGCGTTTCCCCATAAACAATGAACCAAGAGTAGAAGTGTCCATGAGGACAAAGAGCAGCGACAACAAAAGAAAATCAGAAATATAAAAACTTCCTTACCAGCTTCACTTACTAATAGCGCTACGCTCCCCAGCAACGGCGCCATAAAACAATACTTGATGAACCTCAACTGTAGGGAATCGTTTGTAGCATTTTTTATAAGTACGAGTGTCGAACCCAACGACGAGCAGAAAGTATTGGTAAGTAACTTTGGTAAATAAATAGCTACAAGAACTGTGTAAGTCCCGATATGCGGTACTGTTCCGGATCTAGATGTTTACATCCAGATCCGGCGACGAAGCACATATCGGTCCCACCGCGACATATGACACTGCCATATGCCCCGGATTTCCAACATGATATCACAACATTACGGCTACATGGATACAACATCTCATACAATCGGCATACAACTTCCTTAATTACAATACATCAACGGAAGATACATGTCTGAGTACAAACTACAATCAAATGCCTAGCTGCAAAGGTAAAACACACCATTACGGTAAACACACGGGCCCAGGCTCTCCGTCGGGATCCACCTAACTAGTCGCCGTCGAGTCTCCGTGAAGGCGTCCCGAAGACGGGTCGTCGAGCTCCTCTGAAGTCCAGATCGTTGCATAATGTGCGTAAAAGAGAAAAGAAGGGGTGAGCTATATAACCAAGTATTGTAACTAACTTCTCATGGGAAGATGGGGTTAGTGGTGAGGTTTCAGTCGCACTAGCAATATATGAGTGGCTAACGGTGTATTTTAGAGTAAGATGAGAACCAAGCATTCGATGAGGAATCGCCTCCAACAAGTCTTGCTATCAGCTACTTACGCAAACATAACACCTATCCTATCCATGTCCTCCCCTTCGCATCCCGAAGAAGAAGAAGCAGTCAAGGAGCACACACGTTGATCAAGTTTATTAAGATTATCTCAGTTGTTGTTGTCTATGAACAAGGAGTAGGTCTTAAGTCATCCATAACCGTGGACACGGCTTCTCGAAAAGATTTAACCCTGCAGGGGTGTACCAACAACCCATTACAAGGCTCCGCACGCATGCCCATCTCTCTCAGTCGGGACCGTTAAAAACACTCATTGAAGAGTTGTTCCAAGAGATCCGGACGTCAGGTCCCTCTAACTAACAACGCACAAATCCAGGAGGCCCCCGATGACTCGACATCCAACTCAAAATCCGGTCGCGCTCTCGAACCGGTCTCTACCGTCAGGATGAGGTCGGGATGGCTAACCTTCGCCCGGGAAGGCACCCCTAGCTCCCTGAGGTGGACCAACAGGACATACCATCCCACTGGCCCAGTTTGTTTTAAATCCGCTGGCTCGTCAACCGGCACACACACGTTTTGGAAATGGTAAATCAGCTTGGGCCACCACTAGAAATGTTTGTAGATAGATAGGTAAGACAAGGGGACCCCATAGCATCCCCCACGCGGTTAGGCACGCTCGCCAAGAGACACAATACCCGGAACTCGGGACCTAGGTGACTCATATGGAACAAAGCATCAGGGCGGGATAGCCTGCACCTTCCATCCTTCATCGAGTATAGTCAACATTATAGTAATCATATCCTTCACAATAATATATAATGTGATAGCCCAATCCAAGGAGTAACAGGATAAAAGTTGATAGCATCCTAGCATGCATATTAAGCAGTGGCTGAGCAGCGAGCAATAGTAACATAGCCGAACAAGGTTTGTTGGGATGTGGAGGACATGGCTGTTTGGGTTTATTTGAGAGGCATGAATATGAAATGGTAGGATCAAGCAATTGTTTTATCCTACACCTAGGAGCGAGTGAGCTGAAAGTTATAAGCATGATATATGCTCCCCCTTACCTGATGAGAAGACGAAGCCGAAGGTGTAGTTGATCGCAAGCTCGCATCGTCTCGGAGAGGTACCCGCGGAAACACACAAGAAGGAAACACTGGAAAAGCAAATCGACGAGCAATCATCTATTACTACGAATCAATCACGAGAAAGCATCAACAAGAAGGCAACAACGCACTATGGTATCACATCTATCGTCGAGAGCGGTTACTAACAGGTTAAACGGAGTACTCGTCACACGCGACGATACCGCACGTTTACAATGGTTCAAGTTGTTTAGTTACACAACATGAGAAAATATTGTTAACATGGAATCTCACTCAAGCATGCCATACCACACAAACATGACAAAAGGTGAAGCATAAAGTAAACTATCTATGCTAGTCAGGTTAAGTGAGGCAGAACTTGAACATGGCATTCCACTAAGTACCCCACGACAACTAAAGAATTTGGTACTATTATGTCCTAAACCATATTTTAGGTTGATTAACAACAGAAACCAATAGCATAAACACAAAGTACGTGAAATCCTAGTCAATTTACATATAAAGAAAACTCCAAACGGAGTTACGGTTAAAAAGATACAAGCATCACAATTTACGGGTACATGCTGTTAACATCAGGGAGCATACTTTAGAGCAATGAAACAATTAGCTATTGAATGGAAAAATGCATCAAAATGACATGAACTTGCAGTAGGCATGGCAACAAAGTTTCTTGTATATGAGCATCAGGAACAAGTAATTGTAACTCTTGAAAAATGCAAGAAAATACTACTGGTCTACGGACTTAGTGAAAATCAGGGCATGTGGCAGCAAACAGCAGGGTTGCACTTTGGGAGCTTGATAACTATATGAACAACAACCATATCATGGCAAATCAAAGCATGGAATCAAATTACACATCACAAGGAGCAATTAATTACATTGGACATAAAGAATATGAAGCATGGATCACTAACTATAAGGCATCAAAGTTGCAACTTTATATAAACAACATCACATGTTATTAGGGTCACCACTTTGGAGCAAGAAATAAACTAGCTACAATAGGCAACATTGGCAAGTGAATGCATCTAAATGAAGTGCACATGATGCTCATCACATACAATAAAGAATTAATAGCATAGGCCTCATGGATGTAACCCAATCATCAACTAAAGTTGCAAGAAAATAACAACAATAGCAATTAACAAAAAGTAGCAGCAGTTAACGATCTGGTGCCCACTTCAATAGTGATTAACATCATCTAGATGGCCTCAAATGTATTAACTTACTGAAGACAAAAGCTAGATTACACAAAACTGGGCACTTTTCATTTTGGGGGCAACGTCATCTGACCTACGGATCACTAGAAATCAACAACGCAAAACCGATACAAGCAGCAGTAAAAAGACTTAGCAGAAATTTGGAAAAATAAAATAGACACCCAGGAAAAAAATAAAGGGGCTCGCCCTCACCTGGTGGTCCTTGTCATATGAGGCAGAGGAGGCGGCCTGGAGGCGGTTGCTGGGCCACTAGGCCGAAGAGGGGCCTGCCGGCTCGAGGAGGTGGCGCCTCCCGATCCCGATCGGGATCTCGTGGCCTGGGAAGCCGGCGACGGCGGCAGTGACCTTGCCGACTGACAAGGGGGTGACCCCACGACTCCATCTGATAGGCCTACCCAGCGTCCCTGCAGATAGAAGGCCCATGAAGACCCGCCTTGGCCCGCTAGTTGGCACCGACATAGGAGTCTGCGACTCACAGGGAAGGTGCGAAGACCTGTCGTACGGAGGAAGCTAGGGTTAGGAAATCTTACCTGTAAACGTAGATGAACTCCCCGAGACCTAGCCCAGTATATAAGGGCTAGGAGGGGCGACGCCAAAGGCATCCAATATCATCTGTAACCCTAGCCTTGACCGCTCCGGCCTTGGCATCCACTGTAATCGCATCTCCCTCATCAATAATATCGAGCAGGAACGTGTCCTCCTGTTTGCCGACGAGCTATCGTCCAACCTGTGCTTCTCATGACTAACCTAGGGTCCCTGACCATGGGATTTTCCGGGGTTGATCCCCGTCAATTGGCGCCGTCTGTGGGAACTACACAGGTTGGGATCACGATCTCGGCGGTCCCATCTTCAGCAAGCCACAACTCAAGGGCAAGGACCAGATGTAGCGCACTCAAAGGATTCAAGATCACGGCGAACATCTCTGCCATCCCACCAAGATCGCTCGGGCTACAGCTGTGCAAGGACCCACACTACGGTAATGACCAAGTGTAGCATCAGCGCCGAAGGAATCGATGACCCAGAAGAACGGCGAGAAGCCTCTACGAAGGAATTCCACTCGACGAACCGCGACGCGCAGCGGAGGACTCGCAAATCTTTCGACAACCCACCACCGCCCGGGCACCCGCCGCACATCAAGACGATGACTGCGAGATCGAAACCAGCGATCAGCAGAACCATCGCCAAGGAAGAAGGAATCGACGACCCAAAAGGCGCGCACGGGAGATCTACGGCGAAGCTCCAATGAACGAGCTACGTCACGCAGCCGTGCAACCGACGGCCACTCGACGACACGCCGTTGCACGAGCACCTGCCGCCAGCCAGGATAGCGACTCCGAGACACCGGTGGGTGAGTACTATGACCCAGATCGAAGGCCAAATGAATTCGCCAACCTCATCAAGAACCAAGATATGAGTCGAGGAATCAAAACCGACCCTCGCTTCCACGAACAACCGGAGGATCACGAGCAAAGGTTAAGAATCTCAAGAAGGAAGAGGCACGCCGGATCTAGCAAACTCACGGTTAGAGAGTAGCTAGCAGGACTCTGCACGATCCACAGCTTCGAGGATGACTGGGGACGCGTTAGTTCAGGTCACACTTTGAGAGACTGCCGCATGTTCAACGAGCTATCCGACGACCTCAAAAAGGAGAAGCAGAAAGAAGACAGGCGCAACCGGCGACCTGAACAATCGCCGCCCCCAAGCCCGGAAGGACGTCACAGCCCGGTGGAAGGACAAGTGCTCATGATCCAAGAGGGAAGGGTGCCGCAAGCTCAATGCGATGCCTACACCCTGCAAGCTAGAGTAGCCGAGAGCATCAATATAGTCGAAGTCTACCAGCTACATGATGCGGAGACCAGCATAACGTTCTCACAGGACGACCATCCACCCGCAGTCCCAAGACCAGGTCACGCGCCCCTGGTGCTCGATGCACAAATCGGAGGATATGACATGGATAGGGTCTTCATCGATGGAGGCAGCAGCATGAATATCATATTCGCCAGCACCGTGCAAAAGATGCTAATCCCACGATCAGTATGGAAGAAATCGAGCACCGTGTTACATGGGATAGTCCCAGGAGAAGCAGCCGCATCCCTCGGAGTCGTCGAACTCGAACTCTTCTTTGGCAACCGACGCAACTTCGCAAAGCACTTCCTCGAGTTCAAAGTACTCAACTGGCAATCGCAGTATCACGCCATATTGGGACGGCCAGCATTCGCGCAGTTCATGGCTGTTCCACATTAAGCCTACCTCAAGCTCAAGATGCCAGGATCAACGGGAGTCCTCACGATCAACGGAAGCTTCATCAAATCAGATCAATGTGACCGTGACTTTCACAAAATCTCCGACACATTCGGAGCCGAATAAGAACTCAGATAAATAGCCACGGTGACGGACAAGAGTACCTTCTCATTGGTGAGCCGAAGCGAATCTAAGGAGTAGGAGTACGGACGCGACTTCAGCATCGACAGCGACACAGTCACTCATCAAGTGCACCCGACGGACCCGGACAAATCAGTCCGCGTGTACGCCCACCTACCAGAGGAGCAGGCGACGGGTCTCATCGCTTTCCTTCGAGATGAGTGGGAAATATTCGCCTGGTGCCCAGCCGACATGCCTGGAATACCACGCGAATTCGCGGAGCACGCCCTACGCATCAAGCAAAACACGAAGCCGGTGAAGCAAGCTCTGAGACGATTCTCGGAGCCCAAGCGTAGAGCAATCGGAGAGGAAGTCAACCGGTTACTCGACGCCCAGTTCATCCGAGAAACGAAGAAAGCCACCTGGATATCCAACCCAATGCTGGTGCCCAAGAAAGACACGACCGTGCTGCGCATGTGCGTCGACTACGGACCAGTCAACAAGCATTGCCCAAAGGACCACTTCCTCCTGCCTAGAATCGATCAGATAATCGACTCGACAGTAGGGTGCAATCTACTTTCCTTTCTTGATGCCTAATCAGGATACAACCAGATCAGGATGAAGGAAGAAGACGAAGAGCACACATCGTTCATCACCCTGTATGGCTTATTCTGCTACAGGACCATGCCCTTAGGGCTCAAGAACGCAGGCGCCACATACCAGTGAAGATGCAGGCCTTCCTGAAAGAGGAAATCGGCAGAAATTTGCAAGTGTATGTGGAAGACATCATCGTCAAGACCTAAAAAGCAGCCACACTACTCGACGACCTGCGCGAAACCTTCGCAGCGCTCAACAAATACAGAATCAAACTCAAAAGAAGTGAACATTCGGCGTACCGGCGGGGAAGCTGCTCGGTTATATGGTCTCTTCCCGAGGAATCGAGGCAAACCCTGAGAAAGTCCAAGTCATCTCCCGAATGCAAGAACCAACCGACGTCAAAGGAGTACAGCAGCTCCCTGGAAAACTCGCAACCCTAAGCCGCTTCATCAGAAGGCTGGGAGAACGCACGCTGCGTTTCTATCAGCTGCTCAGGAAAGGAAAGAAATTCGAGTGGACGGAGGAAGCCCTCCAAGCATTCGCGGACCTGAAAAAGACACTCTCGACCCCACCAATCCTGGCGGTACCCAAGGAACGAGAGAAGCTATACCTCTACGTGGCAACACGTAACAGTGCAGTAAGCACATCGCTCGTTGTCGAACGCACAGAAGAAGGCAAGGTCCAGAGCGTCCAAAGACCAATCTACTACCTCAGCATGGTCCTGACCAAATCCCAGCAGTGGTACCTGCATTATCAGAAGCTACTTCTGGTCGTCTTCATGACCTCAAGAAAGGTGTGCCACTACTTCGACGAGCACCCTATCACAATCGTGAGCAGCGCACCACTCGCTGAAATACTCAACAACCCTGGAGCGACTGGACGAGTCGCCGAGTGGAACATTGAGCTCAGCCAACGGGACCTGCAGTTCAAGCACCCAACAGCCATCAAATCCCAAGTACTCCCAGATTTCCTGGTCGAGTGTACGGAGGTTCAGAGACCAGGCCCCCCAGACCTATCAAATTCATGGTCAATGTTCTTCGATGGGTCCAAAAGACAACAAGGAGCCGGGGCAGGAGTTGTGCTCATCTCCCCTAAAGGAACAAAGCTAAAATATGTCCTCCAGATCAACTTCAGTCACGCCTCCAACAACGAAGCAGAATACGAGGCACTCCTCCATGGCATGCGCATGGCCAAAACATGCGGAGCCACTCTCCTCATAATCTACGGGGACTCCAATCTCGTTGTCCAGTAGACAATAAGAAACTGCGACGCAATGGCCGACAACATGGTGGCCTACCAGAAGCTCTACAACGCACTCGAAGGAAGTTTCGATGGTTGCGAGCTCAACTACATCACAAGGGCCAACAACACAGAAGCTGACGAACTCGCGAACAACACAGTTCAAGCATCAGCCAGAGATCCATCAAGGTACAGGCAGCAGCACCTGAAGCAGTCATGGACGACGAGGACGCAACAGACCTGGCGCAGGTAGCAGCAGCAAGCCCATTAGAAGGCACAAGCACCAGCACACCCGACAACACATCTCCGACTGAGCTCGAAGGACCTGTCTGGGCAAAACCGTTCCTCCGATTCCTAATCGAAGGTACGCTACCGCAAGACGTGGCCGAAGCACGGCGCATCAGCCGACGATCCAAGGCGTTCGCAGTGATCAACAAACAGCTATACAAGCGCAGCATCACCAAGATACTCCAAAGGTGCATCGACGAAGAGGACGGCAAAGCCCTACTGCTCGAAATCCACGAAGGCACCTGCGGGCACCATGCGAGCAGTCGAGTACTCGTGTCCAAAGCGTTCCGAGCCGGGTTCTATTGGCCCACAGCCATGAAAAACGCAGAGGAAATCGTGCGACGTTGTGTCGCCTGCCAGAAATTCGCCAACAGGCCACACGCCCCCGCCTCAGAGCTCAAGACCATACCACTATCCTGGCCGTTCGCCACCTGGGGACTTGGCATGGTGGGCCCACTCAAGAAATCATCAAAGGGAGGAAGGAGACACCTGCTCGCCGCGGTCGACAAGTTCACTAAATGGATCGAAGTAGTGCCATCACCAGCTCCACAGCCCTCACGGCTGTCAACTTCATCAAATCGATCATCTTCAGGTTCGGAGTGCCACACAACATCATCACGGACAACGGCACGAATTTCAACGCCGCAGAATTCCAGAACTTTTGCGAAGAACTAGGCATCAAAATCAATTATGCATCAGTCGCGCACCCGCAGTCCAACTGCCAAGTGGAAAAAGCAAACGGCCTTGTATGCGGGGGAATCAAGAAGCGGCTCCTCGCACCACTCGAGCAAGCCGCCGGCAACTGGATAGAAGAACTTCCCGTGGTACTATGGAGCCTACGAACTACACCAAACACCGCGACCCAGTACACACCCTTCTTTATGGTGTACGGGGCAGAAGCAGTACTACCACATGACCTCAAGTTCGGAGCACCTCGGGTCACCCGGTACGAAGAAGATGAAGCAAAAGAAGCATTACAAGATGACAAAGATACAACTGACGAAGCAAGAGATACAGCCCTGACAAAATCAGAGGGGTACCAAGACAAGCTACGCACCTACCAAAGGAGTCGCTTGCGCACTAGAACCTTCAACAAAGGTGACCTAGTCCTACGGCTGATACAAGAGAAGGTCCATAAACTTGCCCCCCAATGGGAAGGACCATTTATAGTCTCAGAAGTATTCGGAGGTGGCGCCTATAGGCTGAAGAACCCGAAGACAGACGAGGACCTGGGAAACCCATGGAACGTAGAAAACATGCGACTGTTCTGTCCATAGTCCCCATCGGTCAGACATGACTGGTAACTCATGTAGCCGCTCAACCGCAATAAAATAAATGTTGCCCAAATACTGCCATCTCAAAGCACTCGGGGGCTTAAATATAAAATCCCCCCGAGAGACGCTATCTCCTACACGATCTTAACCAAAGCACTCGGGGGCTTAAACATAAAATACCCCCGAGAGACGCTATCGCCACTCAAAGCGATCTTCACCAAAACACTCGGGGGCTTAAACATAAAATCCCCCCGAGAGACGCTATCGCCACTCAAAGCAATCTTCACCAAAGCACTCAGGGGCTTAAACATAAAATCCCCCCGAGAGACGCTATCGCCTACGCAATCTTAACCAAAGCACTCGGGGGCTTAAGCAGAAAATCCCTCCGAGAGACGCTATCGCCACTCAAGCGATCTTCAACAAAGCACTCGACGGCTTAAGAACAAAATCCCCCCGAGAGACGCTATCACCACCTACACGAGCTCACCTTAAAAACCCGGGGGCTCAGGCATAAACATTCCTTGAGACACGCTACGGTCTTATTCAAAAACACAAAGTTAGCAATCTCCAAGTCTTCACCCGGACGACAAACAACCAAGACTCAGGGACTACTCCAGAGTTGAACCGCGAGGAAATACGCAAAGTTTTAACGCCTACGTTTGACTCTACAACTCAAACGTAGCCTTGGGGGCTACTCCCATCGGGAGCGCTGTCGCGCAACCGATAGAACACACTAGAAAGTTAAAGTCAGTGCATCACGGGGGGAATCAAAAACATTTCACGCTATCAGATGGAGTCGACGACATTTCACGCTATCGGATGGAGTCGAAGACATTTCGCGCCATCAGATGGAATCGAAGACATTCTGCGCTATCAGAAGGAGTCGAAGACAGTGCATGACAGGAGTCGAAAACACAGTTTATTGCAAGAACTCAACCACAGCTTGAAGTCAAACATAAAGGTATAAAAGGACTCAACTACATTTGGATAGAAGGCAGCTCCTGTTACAAGAGGGAATTACGCAAGGAATTAAGACTTCTACATGTGTGCCCATGAGGGGTAATCGACTCTGGTACAAGGGCATCACCACAGACAAAGGAAAAAAAAGGGAAGCTAGCAGAGGATGTCAATGACATAACAAAAGGGTGAAGCTCGACTTATTTGTCGATGCTCCACCAGCTTCTTCTCCTCCTCCACCAGCTTCTTCTCCAGCTGCAGCTGCGCACAACTTCTTCTCCGATTTGCCAGCGAAGATGAGGCCGCCTACAGTTCTACAAGGTCGCTTGGCGCGCTCGCTTGACCGACGGCTTGACGTCGATGTCCTCTTAGGAGCTGATGGAGACGGCATCACCACCTGAGGTGTCGCCAGAAGACGAAGCCGTAGAAGATGCAGGCGTGGGACTCCTCGACATTGTGGAGCTGTCGCTACTCGACTCCTGCCATTGCGGATCCATGCTGTTGCCGCTCGGGTCGAACGCACGGACAATGACAGTGCTTTCGCCATCAAAACGACAACTGAGCATATCGCCATCTCGCAAATTCAACCGCCGAGCAAACAAACTCCAACCAGAGCCAAGAAAAATCAAGCGGGAGCTATCAACCTCCAAGTCAACATATGAAGGAGATCGACAACTCGCTTGAAGATGCAGAAGCAAGCCATCTAAGCCACGTTCAGAGACAATGGCGGAAAAAGCAGAGGGAAGAAGAACGCGATTGGCACTCTGGCCACGAACGCGTAAAATAAAATCATAGCGCCAGAATCCCTCCTCGAAGGGCGAGGAGGAAGGCATTGGCGCCGTACCATGGCGACCACCACGGCATGAGCGTGGTGTACGGCCACCACGGCAACGACGAACACGGCCATAGCCAACACCTCGTTTGGGAGCCATGAGAAGAAGAAGAGAAGAAGAAAGAGGCAAAGCAGCAAGGTGGATAGAGGCGAAACGCTGTGAAAGAGAAAGGCTTATTTATAGACCAAAAATCTCCCACCACAGAGAAGCCAAGACGACAGCAGCAAGTAATTCAAAGACCAAACGTCGCAGACGTCTCAGATTCCAAGACCAAGATGCTCTCCCACGGGATGCACTGTGCGTGAGACGCATCAATTCACGTGCGTTTCCAAACGCGTGTATCGGAAACTCAACCAGCGCTTGCCGCACGCCACAACGGTCATCATTATGACCGGTCATGAAGACGTGATGGTTCACTGGCGGAGCATCACTGACAGCCATCAAACAGAGGCATCGTTATCCTAACAAACGGTAGACATCAAGGATGATTTCTCAAACACATTTTTCAAATATATTTAAACTCCGATCGGGAGCGTACCCACTCAAAACTGAGCCTCAAGTGAGCAGCCGCCTAAATATCAGCAATGTGCTCGAGTGACCACTCGCACTCACGAAGAGTCTCGGGTGCTCCCTCAACCCGACACAAGACAAACATTCACTCGCCCAGATGATACGGCGCTAGAGTCTCAGGTGCTCCCTCACCTCAAGAGCCGAAACGACATTCGAGTGACTACTCGCGAAGAACCCCCGTCTGCGCACTCGAAACAAGCTCCGCGGGTGAATGAGTTAATAGCTCGCTTGATGCTTTGTTCCAAGCGGGTGCAATACTATTAGGCTCCGCGCCTCAAAAACACACATTCGTGGAACACGATACACTGTGCCCAGATGCCACGCAAGATTAGCGTGTAGGTAAGACCCCACTGCGAAGTTCGGCCGGGCTGGGACTTGCCGAAGAGCGATTTCACTCCCAACCTTTTCCATGCGCTGCGCATGATAGAAAAAGCCGGGCGGACGCGCGTTAGGATACGCACAATACTGGCGGCAAATGAACACCGTAAGACCTGAAGCGTCAGGAATTTTGCTCGACACCAGTGTTCCAAGCTCACGTCGAGGGACGTGGGTTTGATTGGGCTACTGCGGTATTTTCCACTAGCGCAATTCACCAAGGCTCGACCAGTCGACTCCTTGGGCCCGTTCAGCTTAGTATCCCTCGAAACAGGTTTTTTCATGGTCACCAGACTGCCAGCGACCCGCGGTTGTACCACGCATACAAACGACCGAAAAATGGATGTACTCGAGTCCCTACGCGACTCTTCGAGTCCCCCAGGCACTCGGGGGCTACTGACGAGGGGGTGACCCCACGACTCCATCTTATAGGCCTACCCGGTGTCCCTGAAGATAGAAGGCCCATGAAGAGCCGCCTGGACCCGCCTTGGCCCGCTAGTTGGCACCGACATAGGAGTCTGCGACTCACAAGGAAGGTGCAAAGACCTATCGTACGGAGCAAGCTAGGGTTAGGAAAGCTTACCTGTAAACGTAGATGAACTCCCCGAGACCTAGCCCAGTATATAAGGGCTAGGAGGGGCGACGCCAAAGGAATCCAATATCATCTATAACCCTAACCTTGACCGCTCCGGCCTTGGCATCCACTGTAATCGCATCTCCCTCATCCGAGGCCTCAGCCCACTAGTTAGTACCGACGTAGGAGTCTGCAACTCGCAAGGAAGGTGCGAAGACCTGCCGTACGGAGCAAGCTAGGGTTAAGAAAGCATACTTGTACACTAGAGGGACTCCCCGAGACCTAGCCCGGTATATAAGGGTTAGGAGGGCTGACGCCAAAGACACAAAATCTTACTTGTAACCCTAGCCTTGAGCGCTCCAGCCTTGGCCTCCACTGTAATCGCATCTCCCCAATCTATAATATCGAGCAGGAGCGAGCCTCCTTGTTTTCCGACGAGCTATCGTCCAACCTGTGCTTCTCATGACTAACCCAGGGTCCCTGACCATGGGATTTTCCGGGGTTGATCCCTGTCAATGGGCGTCGTCTGTTGGAATCGCGCAGGTTGGGAACGTGATCTCGGTGGCCTCATCATCACCAGCGCTCATCGGCTCGGCGGCTCCGTCAAGATCCAACCTGTTCGAGTCCCTCGGATTCACGGCCCACCTCCCAGCCCGCAAACCAGTCTTCACCGATCTACGCTCCGGCATCAATCTGATCTTCGGGGAGTACCAGATCTACATCAACCACTAGGGAACCCTGCGCCTGGTCAACGACACCCGCGCACCCACGATAACATCTACAGCAACGACAATAGCAGACGCCGCCTGCATGGACGATCATCTGGTGGTTGTAGCTGCGCACCCAACTCATGGCTCCACGCTACTCGCGACCGATCGGGTGAAGCCCCAGCATGGAGAAGCACGATCGCACGCATCGGCATGGAAACTGCAAGGGCACCATCGCAAGTATTCATGGCAGAAGTCGACACATCAAGGCCAGGTAACAACGGGCGAGCCGACGACCCAGGCACTCGGCAAGACACCCCAACCACCAACAGGGCGGCTGGCCCTGGCAACACCAGTCAGATGGTCGTACAGCTAGGAGAACCGGGGACCATACCAAAAAAAGTCCCGGTGGAGCAAGGACCAAGCAATCAAAAAAGCAGTCAACTTCCAAGCAATAAACAACAACCACCTGGCCAGGGAAGCCAGCCATCGCGAGGCAGGCAGCAAACCCCGCTGGCAGTGGCGGGCGAATCATCCAAAGAAAAAATATACTTGTCCAAGGAATCGATGGAAATGGTAAAAGAAGCAGTCGCCCACGGCGGGTTACTACCATCAGACGCCATAAGAAAAGAGCTAAGGGCATACAACAAGCTAGCGGGAGAACTAACAAAGCAGATGAGACAGTGGCGCTTAGACATGGAAAAGCAAGCCATAGCAGAACCCGAAAGGAAAAGAAGCCACAGACAATCTCCCAGAAGCGACTCGCCAAGTCAGGACTCCCCCATCCGCAATAGGTCGAAACTCAACAACCTACGGAAGACAGAAAGGGCAAGAGTAGTGCGGAAACTGGAAGACGACTTCAGGTCAGAGGAAGACGACGACGAAGAGGAGCCTCTCACTCCGGCGGAAGCTCTCATAAACGCCCAAGACTACCTGTCCTGTGCCCAGAAAAGCAGAAAGGGCAAAACGGATCGCTACACTTCCATAGCTCTGCAGATAATGAAGGACACTATCGACGCCTCGGTACCTAAAAAATCCAATGCAAAGCGGCAGACTCGCGAGCGGACACCGGACAGGGACCCCAGTTCGCCAAACGACGACGACGACAACGAAAGTAACACGACAGATGCAGGCGCTCCAACAAGCACAAGAAACGCGACAGCGACGACAACGGCAGACGCCGCAGCACTCGACGAGACGCGCGGGAAGACATCACGCAGAACAAAGTCAACCGCAGCAGGCGAAGACGCGCAGCACGCAAGGAGTACTCAGAGGAAGAGACTTCCAACGAGGAAATTGAGCCATGTGGAGCACTCTTCTTCCCACGTGCCATAGGTGAGACACGCATGCCCAACGGGTTCAAACTGAACTCCACGACTCCAAAGTACAACGGACTCGAGGAGCCGGAGGCTTGGCTCGACGACTACCTAACAGCACTCAAATTTCAAAGAGGGACCAATGTCACGACGATGCAGTATGTACAGCTCATGCTCGAGAGCTCCGCTCGACACTGGCTGAAAAATCTTCGACGCGGATCCATCAGCTCCTGGAGCCAGTTCCGAGTAGCCTTCATAGAAAACTTCAAATCAACATACAAGAGACCAGCCTCACTCGAGGAGCTGTGGGCATGCAAACAAGGAACAAGGGAGGCCCTACGAGCATACATCCAGCGATGGACGATACTCAAGAACTCAGCAGAAGACATCTCGGACGAAAGTGCAATCGACGCATTCAGGCAAGGTCTTCAGCGCGTTGAGTTCAAAGAGCAACTCGGACAGATGAAAGTCCGAACACTCGCACGGCTACTAGAACTAGCCAACAACTGGGCAGACGGAGAAGACTCCGTTCGTAATGAAACATAAACCCACAACGCACGATTAGAATACGACTACGACTACAACGGAGACGGAGGAGATGACAGAAGAAGGAAGCGACCCAGACGGAACTTCTACAACGACAGAGGACGTGACATGGTGTCCGCCGGTTTCTCGGACGACCGGAACGGCAGGCACCGTGATGACAACAGACCACAGTGCCGAGACAACCCAGAAGACGAGCCCCAGGCTCAAAGACAAGAATAGAGGACAAGACAGCCACGCGACGGCACCCGCACATTCCGCTCCGCCAAAGAACAACTCGATGGACCATGCTCTCTACACGGATTCAGAAACGAGCGAGGAGAAATCAAATCATCCCACACCCTTAGGAACTGTCGAAGCTTCAACGAGTTGGCCGAAGAAAAAAGCCGCTCCTCGGTCGCAGCAGCACGACCACTCGCAAGCGTAGCAGTTGGGCCAGTCGCCCACGGTGCACCACCAGCCCCCCCTGCCAACAAGACAGCTGGCCGCCATCCAGGAACGACAAAGGATGCCATAAGAAGAAAAACAATACCCAGAAGCCCACGGGAGGATCTACATGATACAAGAGGGCAGACCTTCCAACAGGCAGCAGAAACAAGTCACCAGACAAGTCTTCCTGGCAACCTCTGCACACCTGGCCGTCCCAGAGTACCTTCGCGGGTCGGAGACAGAAATCTCCTTCTCCCGGGACGACCACCCACCAGTCATCCCCCAACCAGGGCAGGCCGCGCTGGTACTCGAGGCCAGAATCGGAAATTACGACATGTCGCGGGTATTCATGGATGGCGGCAGCGGGATCAACATCATCTTCACCCGAACACTCGACGACATGCTCATCCAAAACAACGCACTCAAATCCTCGGGCACAACCTTCCACGGGATCGTACCAGGAAGAGCAGTCTACCCCATCGGGAGAATAAGCCTGGAGGTAGTCTTCGGGAACGCGATGAACTTCCGCAAGGAAAAACTTGACTTCGAAGTGGTCGATTGGAAGTCGCAATACCACGCAATCCTCGGGCGGCCAGCTTTCGATCGCTTAATGGCCGTACCCCACTACGCCTACCTCAAGCTAAAGATGCCAGGCCCAAACGGGGTCATCACAATCAGCGGCAGTTTCGTCAGATCCGACCACTGCGACAAAGAATTTCACAAGATAGCAGAAGCATTCGTAACCTACCAAGACAGCAGAACCACGGGACTCGCGGAAGAAGCGCTCCCGTAGAAGGAAAGAACATCGCCCGAAGAAACCCAGAACTGGGAGACAAAGCTACCTGGCCCTCCGAGCCACTACATCATCGCTCTAAAAGGAACCTACCCTCTTCATATTTGTAAAGGAACAGCAGGGAAAATATTTCATAAATATTTTTCCACAAAATTACTTGGCACTCGGGGGCTCGCCAAAGAAGCCACCCCCCGATGCGTCCTCCGCAATGGCGGCAAACTAACTTGGCACTCGGGGGCTCACCAAAGCAGCCACACCCCGACGCATCCTCCGCAACCGCGGCAATCTAAATTTGGCACTCGGGGGCTCGCCAAAGCAGCCACCCCCCGATGCGTCCTCCGCAATCGTGGCAAACTAAACTTGGCACTCGGGGGCTCGCCAAAGCAGCCACCCCCCTGACGCGTCCTCCGCAATCGCGGCAAACTAAACTTGGCAGACATAAACAAAAACTAATCAAATTCAAACAAGAAGAACAGTCAAAGCAGACATTCAGATAGAAGTTGCACAAGATCAATCGTCTCAACAGAGTCGCGAATTACAGACAAAAGAGGTGTAACACTACTGCACCTCCCCTTCACCTATGACAGGAGGACCCTGAGCATCCACAACCTGTTGCAGGCGACGAGCCAGCCTGTCGGCTCGGTCGTCCTGCTCACCAGAATATTGCGGGATGGTCTCAACCAAGGAATCATCAAAGGAAACCCCATGCCCTATAAGGACGACCAGGGCCGTAGAAGAACCCCTCACCACGCTCTCCTCCACCAGTTCCACCACATCTTTGCCATCAGGGCCGAACGCCGCAACCCGAGCACCCAGGCCATCGGGCACCTTCGTACCCTCCGGCGTAAGGTGCTCGTACGCAAGACCCACAACATTGGAAGCCCGAGAACAGACGTCTTCGACCACTGCAACAACATCTGCAACAGCATCAACAACACCTTGAAGAATCCCAGACCACGACGCAGCAGATTCCTTCGGCTCAGCACCTATAGCAGCTGCACCAAGCAAAAAAACGTCACCAAAGGAAAACAGTGGAAACAGCAATAGTCAAACACAAAACTTACACACAAGCCAGCCCGCCAAGGTGCGAAGACGGTTGCCCTCGAGTACCTCCACCTGAGCACGCGCATCCTCAGCCTGGAGAAGGCGAACCAGATCCTCATGTTGACCATGCAGTTCCGTCTCCTTGGAAGCCAAGGAAGCCTCGAGAACGGAAACAGTCCTTTCAGCAGCCTAGCGACGACCTGCGAGGCAAAAACAGCACTCAGAAACAACAGGCGAACCACCCAAAAGCTCAGCAGCACAAGAATAAAAATTTACTATCCATAGCAGATAAGGCGTCTTGGGCAGACTCATGGGCCCTGTTGTCAACGCTCAGCATCAAGAACCAAACGCTCACAGTGCTGGAAAACAGGCTGCAAGAACCAGGCAATCCGGTGTTACATAAAGGCAAGACTACAAGCAACTGCAAACAGTTACTTCTAGCCTCGGGGGATACTCCCATCGGGAGCACTGCCGTGCCCCCGATGATAAAACGACACAGACACGAATCACCTTACCAGCTTGGAGACATGGTCGAAAGCACGAACTTTTTCTTCAATTGCCAGACCAGGACGGCTAAAGTACAAAGGACCAAGCTCGGCCGGCCTAGGTTCAGAAGCAGTAGTACCAGGCGCCCCAGAAGAAGGTACACCGGGAACTACACCCACAGTCGAAAAAACAGGAGTCGCCTCCGTCCCAGATTGTCCAGCGGCAGCCGAGTGGACCTCAAAATGCTTGGCTGCCGCCCCAGAACTCGTCGACTTCAGATCAGTAGCAGCCGCGCTGGTGCATGAAACAGACGGAGCAGGCGCAGCACTACAAAGTAAAACATTATCAGACATAAGAACAACGACAACAGAACAGGCACAAATCACGCAAGAATCCTACCCGGCGCGCACAGCACGAGGACGCCCCAGCCTCCCAAGCCTGGCCCTCTTGGGAGGAGGGGCCGGCACATTAGCCGAAGGTGAAGGACCAGCAAAAGGAGCAGCAGGAGATAATTCATCACCTAGCGCAGCAGGATCTTCAGCACCCAAAGGACGTGATCGCTTCACCCGAAAGGGACTCGAGTCCTCACTATCCCCAGTGTCCACTAGAACAATCTCAGCATTAAGAGCTGGCGCAACATTTTCAGCTACGGAAGCATCAGGCTCTTCAAGAATATCGGCGTCCTCCGGCTGCGGAGGGTTACACGGCACTGGAGCATGGCCCTGCAAGACAAGCAATGTCAACAACAAAACGAAACGAGGTACTCGTCCAAGCAGATGAAGGAACATGGAACCAACAGGCGGCGGAGGATGATCAGAAGCATATGGAAGGACAAGGCGCATCTCGGAAATACTAGAGCACTTGGTCACATGCTGGATGCGGGCCAGCAGGTCATCAGGTTCTAGCTCTTCAGGCGAGCATCTCGTCGAGTCATCGAGACCTTTGTACTGCCACATAGGGTTATCTAGATGCTGCAACAGTTGAACTCGCCTCCCAACATAAACAGAGATAAGTTGACCACCAGTCAAATTATCCTTCAACACAGAGATCCTCTCCAAAAATGGGGCCAGCACGGATGACTCCACTTCGGTCAAAGAATGAGACCACGAAGACTGTCTGACCGCCCGAGTGCTCGGATTGAAAGAAGAAAGACCAAATTGCTGACCAACAACGAAGCGATCCTTCAGATAAAACCAGCCCCTTCGCCAGCCACTAACAGAATCGATCATCTCCAAGTCAAAATACGCATTTTTATCCCCAATGGAGATATCCACTCGACCCACGGCGTACTCAGAGTTCGTCCTTTTTACACTAAAAAGGCGCCTCCAAAGTCCCCAATGGGGATAAATCCCCAGGAAAGCTTTGCAAAGAGAGATGAAACACGCAATGTGCAAAATCCCGTTGGGAGTCAGGTCATGCAACTGAAGCCGATAAGAATACAGCAAGCCCCGGAAAAAAGGATGGAGCGGAAGAGCAAACCCTCGGTGGAAGAAAGCCTGGAAGCATACCCGCTCGTTCGCCGCCGGCGCTGAATCGACTCTTCACCAGGAAGGCGCACATGCCCCCCCCCAGCACGCCATCTGCGACCAGTGCCTCTAGATCTCCAGCCCCGAACGTGGAGCGCTCCCACTTGCCGGACATCTTGGCCGACTCGATAGCAGCACGGGAGCGCTTGGACATAGATCTCACGGCAGGAGGCAGAAAAGAAAAGAAGAAAGCCCTGGAACACAAAGGAAGCAGAGAAAGAGGATAAAGGCAACGGTTGGGTAAAACGTAAAACTTACCCAGCCACATGGTATTTAACTCACAGAGCCCCGCAAGAAGGGCCACAATGCAACGGTTTCTCCCAAGTAAAACGTGGCACGATCCCATACAAAGGCGAAAAGTATGGAAAACCCAACCGGCGCAACAAAAACACCGCCCATTACGCGCGCAAAAAGAGGACCATGATCGCGCGACGCGAAAATTTCGGCGGGATAGCACCAAGTCACTTCACATGACAGACCGCAGCGGTGAACAAATGGCAGAAGACCACGCCAACGTCATATCACAGCAAGGCGTACTCAGTACGCCATCAAGGCCCAGAGATTCCACCTTTTCAGATCTTTTCTCCAAGAAAAACATGTCACTCCCATCGGGAGCGTACATCATAAGAGTCCCGGGTGATCCCTCACCTAAAGGCCAACCATGTGCTCGAGTGAACACTCGCACCAATGAGAGTCTCGGGTGCTCCCCCAACCCGACGCAAAGACAAACAAAACACCCGCCAGGACCATACGGCGGTACGAGTCCTGGGTGCTCCCTCACCTCAGGAGCCGAAAAACGGCATTCGAGTGATTACTCGAAAAAAACTCCCCGACTGAGAACTCGAAACAAAACTCCTCGGGTGAATGAGTGAACAACTCGCTTGATGTTCTGTTCCAAGCGGGTGAAATGCTAAAAGGCTCCGCGCCTCAAAAACACACATTCCAGGAACACGATACACTGTGCCCAGAAGCCACGCAAGATTAGCGTGTATGTAAGACCCCGCTTCGAAGTATGGCCGGGCTGGGACTTGTTGAAGAGAAATTTCACTCCCAACCTTTCCCATGCGCAGAGCATGATAGATAAGCCGGGCGGACACACCTTAGGCTACACACGTTACTGGCGGAAAATGAACACCGTAAGACCTGAAGCGGCCGGACTTTTTCTTGACACCAGTGTTCCAAGTTCATGTCGAGGGACGTGGGTTTGATTGGGCTACTGTGGTATTTTCCCTAGTGCAATTCACCAAGGCTCGACCCGTAGACTCCTTGGGCCCTTTCAGCTTAGCATCCCTCGAAACAAGTTTTGTCATGGCCACCAGACTGCCAGCGACCCACAGATGAACCGTGCATATCAATAAACGACAAATGAATGTACTCGAGTCCCTGCGCGACTCTTCGAGTACCCCAGGCACTCGGGGGCTACTGACGACGGGGTGACCCCACGACTCCTACGGATGAGCCTACCTGGTGTCCATGAACGCAGAAGGCCCATGAACATACGGCCTCAGCCCACTAGTTGGTACCGACGTAGGAGTCTGCAACTCGCAAGGAAGGTGTGAAGACCTGTCGTACGGAGCAAGCTAGGGTTAAGAAAGCATACTTGTACAAATAGAGGGACTCCCTGAGACCTAGCCCGGTATATAAGGGCTAGAAGGTTGACGCCAAAGACATAGAATCTTACTTGTAACCCTAGCCTTGAGCGCTCCAGCCTTGGCCTCCACTGTAATCGCATCTCCCCAATCTATAATATCGAGCAGGAGCGAGCCTCCTTGTTTGCCGACGAACCTGTGCTTCTCATAACTAACCCAGGGTCCCTGACCATGAGATTTGCCGGGCTTGATCACCGTCAAGGGGTGTACAAACTTCCCATTACAAGGCTTCGCACACACGCCCATCTCTCTCAGTTGCTACCCATCACATGCAACCATTTTATGATTTAGTTCTGAGAGATCCGAAACGCCAGGTCCCTCTAACTAACAACGCACAAATCCGGGTGGCCCCCGGTGAGTCGACATCCACTCCAAAAGCCGGCCGCGCTCTCGAACTGGTCTCTACCGTTTGTCGTAGGTTTGGATTGCTGGATCACCCATACACGGGGCCGGGTCCTCAGCCGGACAGGTTGGACCAATAGGATATACCATCCAACTGCCCAGGTTTTTTTAAATCAACTGACTGTAGACCAGTTACGCACACGGTTTCAAATGGTAAATCAGCTTGGGCCACCACTAGAAATGTTTGAAGCTAGGTAGGTAAGAAGAGGGGACCCCATAGCATCCCACACGTGATTAGGCATGCTCGTCAAGAGACACAATACCCGGAACTCGGGACCTAGGTGACTCGAATGGAACAAAACGTCGGGGCGGGATAGCCTAGACCTTCCATCCTTCGTCGAGTATAGTCAACATTATAATAATCATATAATCCATAAAAATTTAATAAAGTGATAGCCCAATACAAGGAGTAACAGGATAATAGTTGATAACTTTCTAGCATGCATACTAAGCAGTGGCTGAGCAGCGAGCAATAGTGACGTAGCCGAACAAGGTATGCTGGGATGTGGAGGACATGGCTTTTTGGGTTTATTTGAGAGGCATGAATATGAAGTGGTAGGATCAAGCAATCGTTCTATCCTACACCTAGGCGCGAGTGAGCTGAAAGTTATAAGCATGATATATGCTCCCCCTTACCTGAAGAGAAGATGAAATCGAAGGTGTAGTCGATCGCAACAAGCGCGCATCGTCTCCGAGAGTTACCCGCGGAAGCACACAAGAAGGAAACACTGGAAAAGACAATCGACGAGCAAGCATATATTACTACGAAGGAATCACGAGCAAGTATCAAGCAGAAGGAAACACGAGACAACACAATACGATACAGTTCTACCGTCGAGACCGGTTACTAACAGGTTAAGTGAAGTACTCGTCTCACACGACTATACCGCACATTGAGAGTGGTAAAGTTGTTTAGCTACACAAGATGAGCAAAGTTTGTTAACATGGCATCTCACCCAAGCATGGCATATCACACAAACATGGCAAGAGGTGAAGAATAAGATAAACTATCTATGGTAGTCCATTTAAGGGAGGCACAACTTAAACATGGCATACACTAAGTGCCCCACGATGATTACATGATTTGGTACTGTTCTGCCCTAACCCATATTTAGGTTGGTTAACAGCAGAAAACAATAGCATAAACACAGAGTACATGAAATTCTAATGAAGATACATATAAATAACACTCCAAACGGAGTTACGGTTAAAAAGATACAAGCAAAACAAGTTTGGAACACAATCTGCCAACATCAGGAAGCACACTTTCGAGCAATGCATAACCAGGATAATGAGTGCAAACATGCTCACAAATGATATGAAACTAAAGTAGACATGGCAGGGAAGGCATGGCAAAATTAATCATGCAAAAAGGAATCATGGTTCACTAGTTATAAGCAATACAAAAAGCTAAAAAAAACATTACTGGTCAAGGACTTAGTGAAAATCAGGAAAACATGACATAAAATGTTATTTTCATGCTGTATAAACAGGAGAAAAACTATATGTAAATGTGCAGCAAAATGACCTAGCAATATACGAGCATGAAGTAGACATGATGGTGATCAGGTACAAACAAGAATCAAGCTCATAGGCATAACGGATCAAAAGATATTAAGCATGCAACATGGCATTGGAAAGTTACAGACTTAGAGAAAAACAGAGGTGGCTGTCAAAAACAGTGGCATAGCAACTTTGGAGCTAAACATATTTATGACCAGAAATGTAAATATGACAATGAAATAAATATAATGGAAGTAGACATGGCATAGATCAAAATGACATATTGCAATGCTCATTAGGATGCATGGTTAAAAAGATATAGGGCAGCAAAGTAGCAACTTTATATAAACATCAGCACATGTTATGAGGTTAACCACTTTGGAGCAATAAATAATAGAACTACAACCTGCAAACAGGACAATAGACTGCATAGGATTGAAGTAGACATGATGCTTCACAGTATGCAACAAGAATCAATGCAATAGGCCTCATGGATGAGTCACAATCATCAATCAAGCTTGCAATAAAATAACAGCAACAACACACTAACAGGAAATAACAACAATTAACAGTATGATGCCCACTTCAACACTGATTAACAACATCAAGATGGCCTTAAATAAAAATGCTCACAAAATATGGATTGGAGTACACACAAAACTAAACAATTTTCCTTTTGGGCGCAACGTCATCCAAGCTACTGTTTACTCGCAAATCTACTCGCAAAAATGATACAGCAGCAAACAATCTTCAGACTTAGTGAAATTCGCAGGATTAATTCAACAGAAAAAAGGTAAAAGGGCCTCACCTCCTGGGCCGAGCCCATCTGGCCAGAGGAATGCGGCTGGGCCGCTGGCGGCTGGGATGGCTTGGTCCGGCTGGCCTGGCTCGCCCTGGTGGGCCGTGGTGGGGAACTGGCTGCGGGAGGCCCACGTGGGCGCTAGATCGGAAGGCCGATCCCGTCGGCGGGCAGGCGGCAGCCAGCTGCGGCGACGTGGAGGCGGCGAGGAGGCCGCGGGATCCGGCCGGTCATCGATCGGCGGGCAGGCGGCGTGGTCCAGGCAAGTGCTTCCTTGGCCTCCCGTGGCGGTGCGCCGAGCTCCGGCTCGGTCCGGCCAGGGAGGCGGCGCTACCTGCAAGGAGAGGAAGAGAGAGGGTGAGGGAAGAAGGAGAGGTCGCAGGTGGCGGTGAGGCTAGAGGAGAAGGCCGGCGGTGGGTGTGGCCTCGCCGGCGTGGCGGACGGTCGCCGGATGCGGCGTGGTGGCATGGAGGAGCTCGGGAGGCGGGGGTGACGCGGGCTTCCGCAGCCCAGATGGGCCCGGCGGCGGCGAAACCAGCACTGCGGGGCCTAGAACGGGGTGGAGCTGCGGTGGGGCGACGTGGCGCCTCTAGGGCCGTCAGATCTGTGATCTGACGGTCCAGATCAGAGGAGGGGCTAGGGTTTCGGGATTTGGGTGTTTTGGGTGAAAATTGGAGAAAATCTGGGGGGCGTGGCTGCAATTTTTGGTTAGGGAAACCCTAGAAAGGGGTGGGAGTGTGGTGGTCTTTATATAGCCCATGTGGCTGGCAGTTTGCAAAAACATCCCCAGTTTTTCTCTCGCGCGCGCGGTGTTTACGTTACTGACCGCTGGGGGTCCGCAGGATCTCCGGTTCGGGTAAAACTTCGAACTGCGCGATCAGCGCGTCGAGCCGGCGGCGTTCACCTCGCGCTGGAACCGTTCCAAGAACACTTTCCGGCGCGCTATAAAATATCCCTTTTAATTATTAAACGGTATTTTTCGTTCCATTGGCTGCGGCTAGTCTCACGCGGTTTCGCGATGGTGATCGGGTTAAACCCGGTGTCGCAAAGGTCGAGTGTCATGGTGGCAAGGGACGGTCTCCGCCTGGTACGAGATAAGAGGGGGGAAATAATCGCCGATCGATAAATCGGGGATGCAAAATCTGCAAACAAATCAGACAATCAAACAATTCACACCGAATTTTTTTTTTACTTTTTTGTGAAATCTAGGTTGTTACAATACAACACCACCAACAAGGGATCTCGTCCCGAGATCCAGGATGATCCGGGGGAGAGGGGAAGGGGGAAAGAAAAGAGTCGACGATCTTCAACACCACCAACAAGGGACTCTGCTCCATGTGGAATGACGAACCTCCGTCGAGAAACTTTCCGCGGAGAGACGACAACGTCGGAAAACGAAACCATCAGGTGGTCAAGAGGAAGAATGACAGCGAGACCCAGATCAAAGAATAGTATATTCGACGCAAGTTGTGAAAACACCGGCAAAAGGGTGGAAGGCAATGGATGACCCAGATGTACACCAGAGTTGGAAGTCTAAAGGTACTACGGATTTCCCAAACCTGAGATCAGAATCGAGACAATACTTCCCAAGCAAAGCATTGTAACGATTTCAATACTCCACACACTCGAGGTCCTAGAGTTTGAAGGGGATAAGGCGAGAATTAAAACACTTACGTCACTTGTCCTGACCAGAGCAAAGGTAAGGAGGAAAAATATTCCTACTCTCTGATAACTAACTTAGTAACTACAAAATAATTTTTGTCTAGACTCGACTTCGGCCAGAAAAAGGATCCTACGGTCGGTAAGGCTCTGATACCAAGTTGTAACGCCCGATATGCGATACTGTTCCAGATCTAGATGTTTCCATCCAGATCCGGGGACGAAGCACATTCGGTCCCACCGCGACATATGACAATGCCATATGCCCCAGATTTCCAACATGATATCACAACATTACAGCTACATGGATACAACATCTCATACAATCGGCATACAATTGCCTTAATACAATACATCAACGGAAGATACATGTCTGAGTACAGACTACAATAAAATGCCTAGCGGCAAAGGTAAAACACACCATCCCTGTAACCACACGGGTCCAAGCTCTCCGCCGGGATCCACCTAACTAGTTGTCGTCGAGTCTCCGCGAAGGCGTCCAGAAGAAATGTCGAGGTAGTAAACAACTGCAGCGGCCGATCAGGAAAAACATATAAAGGAAAAGAAAAGAAGGGGTGAGAATATATCAAAAGTCTTGTAACTAACTTCTCACGGGTAAGATGGGGTAGTGGTGAAGTTGCAGACGCACTAGCAATATAAGAGTGGCTAACGGTCTATTTTAGAGTAGGATGAGAACCAAGCAATCGATGAGGAATCGCCTCCAACAAGTCTTGCTATCGACTACTTACGCAAACATAACACCTATCCTATCCTTGTCCTCCTCTTCGCATCCCGACGAAGAAGAAGCAGTCAAGGCACACTCACGTTAATCAAGTTATTAAGATTATCTCAGTTGTTGTTGTCTATGAACAAGGAGTAGGTCTCAAGTCGTCCATAACCGTGGACACGGCTTCTCGAAAAGATTTAACCCTGTAGGGGTGTACCAACTTCCCATTACAAGGGTCTACACGCACGCCAATCTCTCTCAGTTGCTACCCATCACAGGCAACCATATTTTGATTTAGTTCCGAGAGATCCGAAACGACAGGTCCCTCTAACTAACAACACAAATCCGGGTGGCCCACGGTGAGTCGACATCCACTCCAAAAGCCGACCGCGCTCTGGAACTGGTCTCTACCGTCTGTCGCAGGTTTGGATTGCCGGATCACCCATCACCGGGGCCGGGTCCTCAGGCGGACAGGTTGGACCAATAGGATATACCATCCAACTGGCCCAGGTTGTTTTAAATCCACTGGCTGCAGACCAGTTACGCACACAGTTTCAAATGGTAAATCAACTTGGGCCACCACTAGAAATGTTTGAAGCTAGGTAGGTAAGAAGAGGGGACCCCATAGCATCCCACACGCGATTAGGCATGCTCGTCAAGAGACACAATACCCGGAACTCGGGACCTAGGTGACTCGAATGGAAGAAAACGTCGGGGCGGGATAGCCTAGACCTTCCATCCTTCGTCGAGTATAGTCAACATTATAATAATCATCTAATCCATAAAAATTTAATAAAGTGATAGCCCAATCAAAGGAGTAACAGGTTAACAATTGATATACTAAGCAGTGCATGAGCAGCGAGCAATAGTAACGTAGCCGAACAAGGTTTGCTGGGATGTGGAGGACTTGACTGTTTGGGTTTATTTGAGAGGCATGAATATGAAGTGGTATGATCAAGAAATCGTTCTATCCTACACCTAGGCGCGAGTGAGCTGAAAGTTGTAAGCATGATATATGCTCCCCCTTACCTGATGAGAAGACGAAACCGAAGGTGTAGTCGATCGGAACAAGCGCGCATCGTCTCCGAGAGTTACCCGCGGAAGCACACAAGAAGGAAACACTGGAAAAGACAATCGACGAGCAAGCATCTATTACTACGAAGCAATCACGAGCAAGCATCAACAAGATGGCAACACGAGACAACACAATACAATACGGATCTACAGTCGAGACCGGTTACTAACAGGTTAGTATTGTCTTGTGTTGTCTCGTGTTGCCATCTTGTTGATGCTTGCTCGTGATTGCTTCGTAGTAATAGATGCTTGCTCGTCGATTGTCTTTTCCAGTGTTTCCTTCTTGTGTGCTTCCGCGGGTAACTCTCGGAGACGATGCGCGCTTGTTCCGATCGACTACACCTTCGGTTTCGTCTTCTCATCAGGTAAGGGGGAGCATATATCATGCTTACAACTTTCAGCTCACTCGCGCCTAGGTGTAGGATAGAACGATTTCTTGATCATACCACTTCATATTCATGCCTCTCAAATAAACCCAAACAGTCAAGTCCTCCACATCCCAGCAAACCTTGTTCGGCTACGTTACTATTGCTCGCTGCTCATGCACTGCTTAGTATATCAATTGTTAACCTGTTACTCCTTTGATTGGGCTATCACTTTATTAATTTTTTATGGATTAGATGATTATTATAATGTTGACTATACTCGACGAAGGATGGAAGGTCTAGGCTATCCCGCCCCGACGTTTTCTTCCATTCGAGTCACCTAGGTCCCGAGTTTCGGGTATTGTGTCTCTTGACGAGCATGCCTAATCGCGTGTGGGATGCTATGGGGTCCCCTCTTCTTACCTACCTAGCTTCAAACATTTCTAGTGGTGGCCCAAGTTGATTTACCATTTGAAACTGTGTGCGTAACTGGTCTGCAGCCAGTGGATTTAAAACAACCTGGGCCAGTTGGATGGTATATCCTATTGGTCCAACCTGTCCGCCTGAGGACCCGGCCCCGGTGATGGGTGATCCGGCAATCCAAACCTGCGACAGACGGTAGAGACCAGTTCCAGAGCGCGGTCGGCTTTTGGAGTGGATGTCGACTCACCGTGGGCCACCCGGATTTGTGTTGTTAGTTAGAGGGACCTGTCGTTTCGGATCTCTCGGAACGAAATCAAAATATGGTTGCCTGTGATGGGTAGCAACTGAGAGAGATTGGCGTGCGTGCAGACCCTTGTAATGGGAAGTTGGTACACCCCTACAGGGTTAAATCTTTTCGAGAAGCCGTGTCCACGGTTATGGACGACTTGAGACCTACTCCTTGTTCATAGACAACAACAACTGAGATAATCTTAATAACTTGATTAACGTGAGTGTGCCTTGACTGCTTCTTCTTCGTCGGGATGCGAAGAGGAGGACAAGGATAGGATAGGTGTTATGTTTGCGTAAGTAGTCGATAGCAAGACTTGTTGGAGGCGATTCCTCATCGATTGCTTGGTTCTCATCCTACTCTAAAATAGACCGTTAGCCACTCTTATATTGCTAGTGCGTCTGCAACTTCACCACTACCCCATCTTACCCGTGAGAAGTTAGTTACAAGACTTTTGATATATTCTCACCCCTTCTTTTCTTTTCCTTTATATGTTTTTCCTGATCGGCCGCTGCAGTTGTTTACTACCTCGACATTTCTTCTGGACGCCTTCGCGGAGACTCGACGACAACTAGTTAGGTGGATCCCGGCGGAGAGCCTGGACCCGTGTGGTTACAGGGATGGTGTGTTTTACCTTTGCCGCTAGGCATTTTATTGTAGTCTGTACTCAGACATGTATCTTCCGTTGATGTATTGTATTAAGGCAATTGTATGCCGATTGTATGAGATGTTGTATCCATGTAGCTGTAATGTTGTGATATCATGTTGGAAATCCGGGGCATATGGCATTGTCATATGTCGCGGTGGGACCGAATGTGCTTCGTCCCCGGATCTGGATGGAAACATCTAGATCTGGAATAGTATCGCATATCGGGCGTTACAACTTGGTATCAGAGCCTTACCGACCGTAGGATCCTTTTTCTGGCCGAAGTCGAGTCTAGACAAAAATTATTTTGTAGTTACTAAGTTAGTTATCAGAGAAGTGAAGTACTCGTCTCACCCGACGATACCGCACATTGAGAAAGGTTCAAGTTGTTTAGCTACACAAGATGAGAAAAGTTTGTTAACATGACATCTCACCCATGCATGGCATACACACACAAACATGGAAAGAGGTGAAGCATAAGATAAACTATCTATGGTAGTCAATTTAAGTGAGGCACAACTTAAACATGGCATACACTAAGTGCCCCACGATGATTAAAGGATTTGCTATTGTTCTTCCCTAACCCATATTTTAGGTTGGTTAACAGCAGAAAACAATAGCATAAACACAAAGTACATGATATTCTAATCAAGATACATATAAAGAACACTCCAAACGGAGTTACGGTTAAAAAGATACAAGCAAAACAAGTTTGGAACACAATCTGCAAACATCAGGAAGCACACTTTCGAGCAATGCATAACCAGGATAATGAATGAAAACATGCTCACAAATGATATGCAACTAAAGTAGACATGGCAGGGAAGGCATGGAAAAATGAATCATGCAAAAAGGCATCATGGTTCACTAGTTATAAACAACACAAAAAGCTAAAAAAAATTAGTGGTCGAAGACTTAGTGAAAATTAGGAAAACATGACAGAAACTGTTATTTTCATGTTGTATAAACAGGAGCAAAACGATATGTAAATGTGCAGCAACATGACCTCGAAATATATGAGCATGAACTAGACATGATGGTGATCAGGAACAAACAAGAATCAAGGTCATAGGCATAACAGATCAAAAGATATTAAGCATGCAACATGGCATTGGAAAGTTACAAACTTAGAGAAAAACAGAGGTGGCTGTCAAAAACAGTGGCATAGCAACTTTGGAGCTAAACATATTTATGACCAGAAATGTAAACATGACAATGCAATATATATAATGGAAGTAGACATGGCATAGATCAAAATGACATATTGCAATGCTCAAAAGGATGCATGGTTAAAAAGATATAGGGCAGCAAAGTAGCAACTTTATATAAACAACAACACATGTTATCAGGGTCACCACTTTGGAGCAATAAATAATAAAGCTACAACCTGCAAACATGAAAATAGATTGCATAGGATTGAAGTAGACATGATGCTTAACAGTATGCAACAAGAATCAATGCAATAGGCCTCATGGATGAGAAACAATCATCAATAAAACTTGCAATAAAATAACAGCAGCAGCACACTAACAGGAAATACCAGCAGTTAACAGTCTGATGCGCACTTCAATAGTGATTAACAACATCAAGATGGCCTCAAATAAAAATGCTCACAAAATATGGATTGGAGTACACACAAAACTAAACAATTTTCCTTTTGGGCGCAACGTCATCCGAGCTACTGTTGACTCGCAAATCTACTCGCAAAACTGATACAGCAGCAAACAATCTTCAGACTTAGTGAAATTCGCAGGATTAATTCAAAAGAAAAAAGGTAAAAGGGCCTCACCCCCTGGGCCGAGCCCATCTGGCCAGAGGAATGCGGCTGGGCCGCTGGCGGCTGGGATGGCTTGGTCCGGCTGGCCTGGCTCGCCCTGGTGGGACGTGGTGGGGAACTGGTTGCGGCAGGCCCACGCGGGCGCTAGATCGGGAGGCCGATCCCGTCGGCGGGCAGGAGGCAGCCGCGGAGGCAACGGCTAGCCGCGGCGAGGTGGAGGCGGCTAGGAGGCCGCAGGATCCAGCTGGTCTCCGGTCGGCGGGCAGGCGGCGTGGTCCAAGCGGCTGCTGCCTTGGCCTCCCGCGGCGGCGCGGCGAGCTCCCACTCGATCCGGCCATGGAGGCGGCGCCACCTGCGAGGAGAGGAAGAGATCGGGTGAGGGAAAAAGGAGAGGTCACAGGCGGCAGTGAGGCTAGAGGAGGAGGCCGGCAACGGGTGTGGCCTCGCTGGCGTGGCGGCCGGTCGACGGATGCGGCGTGGTGGCGGGGAGGAGCTCGGGAGGTGGCGGTGACGCGGGCTGGCGCGACCCGTACGGTACCTTCTTCGGCGGATCCGGCACTGCGGGGCCCGGAACAGGGTGGAGCTGCGGTGAGGCGACATGGCGCCTCTAGGGCTGTCAGATCTGAGATCTTACGGTCCAGATCAGAGGAGGGCTAGGGTTTCGGGAATTGGGTGTTTTGGGCTAAAATTGGAGCAAATCTGGCGGTGTGGCTGCAATTTTTGGCTAGGGAAACCCTAGAAAGGGGTGGGACTGGGGTGGTATTTATATAGCCCAGGTGGCTGGCAGTTTGCAAAAACATCCCCAGTTTTTCTCTCTCGCACGCGGTGTTTACGTTTCTGACAGCCGGGGACTGCGCGATCAACTCGTCGAGCCAGTGGCGTTCACCACGCGTTGGAACCGTTCCGAGAAAACTTTCCGGTGCGCTATAAAAATATCCCATTTATAAATGGGGTTTTTCGTTCCATTGGTTGCGACTGGTCTTCTGCGGTTTCGCGACGGTGATCGGGTGAAACCTGGTGACGCAAAGTCGAGTGTCAGGCTGGCAAGGGTCGGTCTCCGTCCGGTACGAGATAAGAGGGGGGAAATAATCGCCGATCGATAATTCGTGGATGAGAACACCGCAAAAAAAATCAGACAATCAAACAATTCACACCGAAAACAAAATTTTTAATTTTTTGTGAAATCTAGGCTGTTACAATGATGCATGATCTAATCAACACAGTTTTGGGAGGGACAATGTTTTTGTTGTTGAGCTCTATGAAAACGATTGGTCCCAAGAAACCGTGTGCAGCTTCATGTATAGAACAACAATTATGTCACCTTAATTTATTACCAGCAATTACAATTATCGTGAATTCGAAATTATAAATTTAATTTAATAATAGGTGAAACTAAAAATTATAAACATCCAATTTACGAAGGTTCAACAATCAAAGAATAATTCAAATCACAAAAACTAATGGTCTACCCTAAAAAAAACTAATGTTGAAGAATTACAGAAACAACTTTATCACAACAATGAACCAGATGAGTATTAAAGTGTTTGATATGTGCCCTAGAGACAAATTAATAAAGATATTTGTCACATATCCGTTTTGTTCATAATAAGTTTTATACTGTGCTATAACTGTATTACTTGGAAATACTAATACAGGTGTAGTATAAAACATGGTCCGTAGTTTAACTCGGGTAAACTATCTCATTGGGCAATTGATTGATCAAGCTTTCCTGATCATGGCGACACTTAAGTCCATTGACAATGAGGTCATAGCGTTAAGGGGAATGATGTGATGGACGTATACCGACCTAAAGTATTGCAATCTGATCGAGTCACATAGTTCAGCGTTGCTATGACTTTGTAACATATGGCTTAGTCCTTAGACCGTAATGATCATACGTAATTGTCATCTATGAGGAGACTTTGATTTGTATCCCACCGCCTGACTAAAATATGCTGGCTATAACGGTGCATTTTGGGTATTCCGAAATAGATGGTTGATGAGTATGTTGTCAGAACCCTCTGTTAGGTAATGTGCTAGGATCAAGTAACCTTGCATCATGTCAAAATTTTCAAAAGGAATCTTTGAAATCAACTTCAAAATCAAAATGGGAGAAGAAGAACCCCCCAGAGGAATTATTTCAAAATGCCAGATAAAAATCTTTTCCAAAAATTCATGTTAGATTTTTGAAAAGTCTTATAAATGAGTGTGATCACATATCAAGTGATGTGGGACCCACCCCATGCTCATAGATTTTTCAAATATTCAAACAGTGCCTTGGAATTAAAGATATACCCCTATTTGATTTAAGATTCAAATTATTTGAATTTTAAAAATGTTGAAACTTTATAAGTGGCTAGTCTATATTATTATGAAGCCATATAAAATTTTTCAGCATTTAATAAAATGTTTAGCTATTTTATTTAGCTAAACAGAACAAATGTCAGAAAATAAAAATATAAAAGGGAACATAAAAGCTTACCTGGCGCCCAGGCGAGAGCAGCCCATCCGGCCCACCTGGCCCACAGGGGCAGCGGGGTCTTCTTCCCCGTCCCGCGCCTCCAAGCTGCTCGGTGGAATGCCACCGAGCCAGCCGTGGGCGCCACGTCGCCGCCGAGAGCTTCCAGGCCTCCCCGTGGCCTCTTCTCGCGTCCTGGAGACGTCTCGCAACCGCCCCAGTTCATTCCTCCCATCCAGCGCGACTCCTTCCTCCTCCTTCGCCGATTTCTTCCTCCACCCGAGAGCGCCGCCGCTCGCCGTCGCAAGATCTTGCGGCCAACGACAAAGAGGAGCCCGGAGACCTTGTCCATCCTGCGCAGCAACGGCGACTACCCCGATCTGGAGAAGATGGCCCCTTAATCGAGCCCGTGGACGACGCACGCTTCACCGAGACGTCGCCGGAACCGCAAGCCCCCGACGACGAATTCGTCACCGTCGCGCCACCAATCGCCCCGCCGTCTGCACCGTTGATCTCAGGGTGAGCTTCCCCCCGTTTTCCCCAAGTTATGGCGGCCCCTCGCACCCTCTATAGCATTCCACCATGGGAGCCGAGCTCCGTCGCCACCATGGCTGACCCCGAGATCGCCCCCGTGCCTCTACACCCTGGTTCAAGCGCGCATCATGTTTCCCCTCGCCACAGCTTCACAACGCGCTAGGCCACGCTCATTTTCGTGCACCGCAACGTCGTCTCCGTCAAGCCCGTGCCTCCGGCCGCCGTCACCTTTGACGACGCCGTCGCCCTGGTCGCCCCCGAGGTCGCCCGCGTGCACCAGACGACGCGCGAGAGCACGGGCTACGCTCCCGTGGTCTCAGCGCATCGAATGATGCACGGGAACGTGATCCCGAGCAGCGCCGCCGCGGCTCCAGTCGCCGGCGTTTAGCCGCCGGCGTGTCAACCAAACCCCCCCCCCCTAATCACCCGGCTAATGACCCCCTGGGTCACTCACCAGTGGGCCCAGTGGCTTAATTAAGCCACTGGATTAATTTAACCCCACGGTTAAATAAACCCAGCCAATGACAGGTGGGACCACCTTGTCAGCCCCCCCTGACGCCAGCACTGACGCAATAAATCATTTTAATGAATTTCCAGAGATTATTTGAATTCAAGAATTCCAGAAATTCCAGAAAATACCCCAAACTTTGGAAATTCATAGAAAATTCATATTAACTCCAAATTGGACAAATAATATATGAATAATGATCAGGAGAAAATTATCTTTCAAAATATGCAACTTTCAAATATGTTGGAGTTGATTTTAAAATGGGACCAGTAGCATATGTCATTTGAATTATTTGGAATTAATTCAAATTCAATTCAAATGATTTTGCAACTTGAACCATGGAATTATGATACAATTCAACCACACATCAGAGGCATATCATACACATTTCCAAAAGGTTAAAAATGATCAAACAATGTCACATGCAACATGCAATATACTCCATTTAAATGGAATTGCTTCACACATCAAAGCATGTACCTCAAGATTCAAACTTCCATCATGTGTTTGTGCATTGTATTTACTTTGCTACTTTGCTTGTTGTTTGTCGACTAGAGGTGGAACCGGAGCAGGAGGCTGCCCCCTTCGTTGAAGACCCAGAACCCGAACCACGTCAGCAAGGCAAGCAAACCCCCATTGATCATGTCGATAAAATCCCACTTCCCTCTCATGTCTCGCTTATGCATTGTTTAGGATGATCACCATGATTCGTTTCTACCGCATAGATGAACCCATTCCTTTGCATGACCTATCATTTTGTCACAGTAGTAAGCAAACCACAATCCTAGCAAATGTAGGAGTTGGTTGATATCATGTGGCCCCTGCAAATGTTATCGCTTATTGCTTGTTTAGTATGATACCATGTTGTTACTGTGATGTGAGTCGGGATGGGAATTATCATGTTGATGTTGGTAGAAAAGTGTTGGTGAATCGACCCTAATACAAGGTGAACGATGAGAGGCTGTGTAGGAGTACACGGTGGGTTGTCTCGTTGAACACCGCCCTAGTACGAGTTCTTGTGTGGTGATCCAAGATGAAGAGTACAACCACACATTGGGCTCACTGACCCCTCTCAACTTACTAACTCATCCCTTTCGATGTTCAGATGTCGCAATAGTTCAGAGTTCTGGTAGGTCTGTGGCCTGGTTGCTAAGTGAGAGGACGGCTCATCCGAGACCGGCTTATGCACCACGCACACATCACTTGGGTCCACTTCGGTAAACCGGCCGGGTTCACGATTGTGGTAACCAACCCAAGTAGGCGGCTTTCTCGGACTAGAACGGCTATGAGGTCACAGTTGTGGTGAGCATCCTCGCTGGCACCCCTTGAATGGTGTCGAGATCAAAGGCGGTAATGATGATCATGTGTGTGTAGCGGTACACCCCTGCAGGGTTAACAAAACTATTCGAATAGCCGCGTCCGCGGTTATGGACTGCTTGGAAAGCTTAGCTTGATTATTAGTCAACTTTAACTGGATACTTCTAAAACACACCAAGATAAGTGTGAGTGCTATGGCGTGCTTTCTCGTGGGGAAGTCGAGGAAGGCACCATAGTGGTGTAATTGGTTGGAGAAAGTAGTGTACTTGTGTACGCTTCTTACCTCAAAGTCTGGTACTCGTAGTTCAGGATTAGCCAAGTCAAAGCTGGCATTTCTGCAAGTGAACCCCACCACCCTTTACCTTGATACATGTGCATGAGTAGTATAGCTCCTATGTAAGTCTTGCTGAGTACGACTTTGTACTCACGTTTGCTTAATCTATGTTTTAGATGATGCCACTGACCCCTAAGGTGGCTTCTTCATCGAGATGGACGACTGAAGACCAACTAGTCTAGTCCCAGTCAGATGACTGGTTTCCCTCGTGGAGGGCTTGTGATTAAATAAGGCTTCTTAAGCCATTTGTTAAACTTGTCTGTACTCAGACATAATTTTCTTCCGTGTATGTTGTAATGTTGGATCACATGTTTGTCATCTCTGTTTGCACTCCATAAGAGTTATCAATAAAAATGTACACTTTGTAGAGAATTGCAATGGTACCTTTTGTTAATACAAGGCATGTGTGCTGCGTGTATGTTTATAACATGCATGTCTTTGTATGGGTTTTCGAGACCTTAGTTGTGTTCTGGCTGGCGGTCTTTCATACACCAAGTTGCCCTTAGATGTGCGCAGCTTGGGGCATCGCGATGCGATTGTTCGAGACTCCGTCTCGTGCACACTTTGTGGTATGATCGAGCCCGCCCTAGACCCCGACTAAGTGATCGGGCTGGAGTAAGTCTATGTAAGAGTTTTGAGATAGTCGATAGTATGGTTGAGGCGACTCGTCTTTGAATATGGGAGTTCACCACCCATATCATTAGACTTGTGTGCGGACGATGAGGAGCCATCTCAGTTGATCATCCGGCCTGGATGGGATACCCCTCACGTACGATGCTTCCCGAGAACGTTCTGTGCTTGGCCTTGTCTGCTTAGACAAGTGGGTACGGTTCTCGGCTCTCCATATGACTATGTCTTAGCTGTACTTGCATACGCTAACCCCGGGTCCCGACAGACTTGGTATCAGAGCAGGACTGATTGTAGGACTAGTAGCCTTGGCCGAAGTTGAGTCTAGCTTGCTATAGTTATATAGTTACTCTGGGTATATAAGGGAACAACGTAAGGCTTCTTTTTTCTCCTTACCCCCTTCGTTCTGAGTTCTGAGTCACCCTCATCTTATTCTACGGGAAGATAGGACTAGGCTCTCCTCTTTCTGATTAGAACATCTCGTTGTTTGCTTCCTCATAGCCGTAGGAAAGTTGTGATCGGTTTGTTAGAGTGGTTATGCTCCCTGTTTTATTACACCGTATGTAAGTGCTGTTTTTCATGATTGGAAGAAATTGTCATTTCTTACAATTACAGCCGTTATGCTGTCCGAGTCATTCCAGGTTTATCCCATATTCTGATGCATTTGCAAACTCCTTTCTGTTTCAGATGGCAGATCTTCCCCCTCGGCAGATTGTTCGTTTGACCAGGTGCCTCGGTGTGCGTGGCCATCCCGCCACGTTGATCGAGATGATGTCCTATGTGGGATATCGATGGTACCCTGAGTACACCATCGAGGAGCAGGTCCACGACTTCAACCAGACGCAGTTCCACTGCATTGTCAGGATCTACCCGCACCACGTTGGAGTCACCCAGCCTATCCACTTTGGACATGGCATTGGCGTTACCGAGAAGATGGCTGTGCAGGATGCTGCATACTCATGTATGACACTGCTGAGAGAGGAGCACACTTTGCTGAGAGAGACTTCTTTCCGCTATATCCCTGCTGCACTTCCAGGAGAAGAGGGATATTACACCGGACACTACTCAGATCACTCTGCAGAGGTCCCGCACTTCAGATGACTGCTAGGTTTGCTAGGGACAGACATCGTGATGCACGCGCTCTCCGTTTCGAGCTCCACGCCACCCGTGTTCGTCTGTATCGAGCACTGACACTCTTGGCACCCTTTGTGAGCGTGGGATCAGTTGAGCATGATGCTATCTACCCAGTGAGGACTCAGATGCCTTCTCGAGTTGCTTTGCCCGAGATTGGAGGCATTTTTCCACCCCGTGGTCCTTTGCTTCCACCCTACGCTGGACCTAGGCCCCATCCTTGCCCAAATGTATATCAAGGTCCACAAGCCTCCGTGTTTTCCGATGGTCACCTCCAGCTACCGGGATACGCGGGTAACTTTTATGAGGACTACTATGGAGATGGAGATGAGTGAGACCGCTTGTGGTCTTACTTAGTGATGATGTAGTAGTATCTTAGTGTATTGTACGCAAGGTGTCTAAGTTCCAGAGGCTTAGATAAATAATGTATAGGAAGTCAGAGTGCCTCTGAAGGATGTATCATCTTCATCACATTTGTATTAGCTTAGTGCTTGTACTAAAACGATGTATGGTTTGTATGACAGCTTGTGAATATACGGCTTGTATGCTTTTATCACCATGTTGTCAAGATGATTACTTCCTTTGCTTTGTAATCCTTCCAGTACTTCAATACCTTGTTTAGGCTCTCCCAATCAACTCTGTTTGACTTTGGTTTTCCCTTCAGGATGTCTCAAGGAACACGTGGCCAGGTTGGTCGTAACCAAGGTCGTGGAAATGACCAGGAGGAAGGCAACCTTCCACCCCCACCCACGATGGCTCAGGTTCTGATGGAAGTCGAGAGGAATCGCCGAGACTCTCACCATCTGTTGGAAGTCATTGCTCGCAACACCACTCAGCAGCGCAATGAGTTGGTGTCCCTGAACGACTTCATCCGACTTCATCCCCCAGTTTTTAGTTACTCCACCGAGCCCCTTGACGCCGATGACGGGCTTCGCAGCATCGAGAGGAAGCTCCAAGCAGGCCGTGTTGCAACTGGTGACAAGGTCAGCTATGCCACCTATCACCTCGAAGGTGCAGCTAGCTCTTGGTGGGAGAACTTTCTGAATATGCGTCCCGTTGGACCGTCCGCATCTTGGGAGGAGTTCTGCAACCTCACTCAAGGCAGAAGGACCGTTGATGAGTTTAGTTCTGAGTTCAACCGACTTGCTCGTTATGCTACCGAAGAAGTCTCCACCGACTCCAAGAAACAAGAGAGGTTCTGTCGTGGCCTCAACACTGGACTCCGTCGTGAGCTCAATCTTCATGACTTTGCCACCTTCCAGGTCCTTGTCAACAAGGCCATCAAGGCCGAGGACATGAACACTCCCAATGACTTTCGCAAACACCCTAGAGACGACAGTTCATCCAGTTCTGGCTCCCAGAAGAGCAAGATCTGCATCCCAAACAGTATGTTCCGCCAGAACAACCCACCGAGGCCATCCTATGTGGCGCCTCGTCCACCAAGCCAGTTCCACCCAGCTCCACCAAACAACCCAGCTCCACGCACTGTTTTCGGAGCCCGTTACAAGTGTGGTCAGGCAGGCCACTATTCTCGTGAGTGTCCCCATAACCAGATCCAGCATCAGAATGCTCCACCCCGTGCCGGAGGCAACAACAACAATGGTTGTGGAAAGCCACCCCAGAAGGTCTACACCGCCAAACCCGCTCCTCCCGCCACTCGTGGACGTGTGAACCAGATCGCCGCCGAAGAGACTGACGACACCACTGACGTCATTCTTGGTACGCTCCCAGTCAATTATGTTCCTACTTCCGTTCTTTTCGACCCATGAGCATCTCATTCATTCATGTCGGAAAGTTATGCACTTCGTCATGAGTTATCTTTTGTTGAATTTTCCACCCCAATGATTATTCAAACTCCAGGGTCAAGATGGCAAACTAATAGAGTAAGCCATGGTAATCAAATTGCAATTGAGGGTTTAGTGTTCCTTGCTTCACTCATAGCCCTCAAGTCTTCAGCATTGATGTCATCCTTGGCATGGATTGGCTATCAAGACAGAATGCCTACCTGGATTGCAAAGGCAAATCCGTGAAACTCACCCACCCTTCAGGCAAAACCGTCAACTACACCTCGCCCAGAACAAGAAGCCAAGTGCATTCCTTGAATGTACTTCCCCTTCCCGAACATGAAGATATTCCGGTGGTTCGTGACTTCCCGGATGTCTTTCCTGAAGAGCTGCCGGGAATGCCATCCGTCAGATGTGTAGAGTTTATTGTAGATCTTGCCCCAGGAACCGCACCAATTTCTAGACGCCCATACGAAATGGCCCCACGTGAGTTAGCTGAGCTTAAAACCCAACTGGAAGCTTTGTTGGAGAATTGCTTCATCCGCCCTAGCTCATCGCCATGGGGTCGCCCCGTTCTGTTCGTAACGAAGAAAGATGGAACAAAAAGGATGTGCGTAGACTATCCCCCGCTAAATTTAGCGACGATAAAGAACAAGTACCCATTGCCCAGGATCAATGATCTTTATGATCAACTTGTAGGATCCTCTGTCTTCTCAAAGATGGATTTGAGATTAGGTTATCATCAAATCAAGATCCGAAACGAGGACATTCCCAAAACGGCTTTTACTACTCGTTATGGTCTTTACGAGTACACCGTCAAGTCCTTTGGTTTAACCAATGCCCCCGCCACTTTCTCACGCATGATGAATTCGATCTTCATGGAGTATTTGGACCAGTTCGTCGTGGTGTACCTCGATGACATCCTTATATACTCGAAGAACGAAGAAGAACATGCCGAACACCTAAGGCTGGTATTGATGAAACTTAGAGAGCATCGCCTGTATGCTAAATTCTCCAAGTGTGAATTTTGGCTACCAGAAGTGACCTACTTAGGCCACGTAATTTCTGCAAAAGGCATTGTTGTGAATCCCGAGAGAGTTCAGGCCGTCCTTGACTGGACTCCACCTGAATCGGTTAAGCAAGTTAGGAGTTTTCTTGGCCTAGCCAGCTATTGCCGCCGCTTCGTCGAGAACTTTTCTAAAGTTGCAAAGCCTCTTACTGAAATCCTCAAGAAAGATAAGAAATTCCTATGGACTCCCAAGTGCGAGGAAAGCTTTCAAGAGCTAAAAGGAAGATTGACTTCTGCACCCGTACTTGCACCTCCAGACACCAAAAAGGATTTCGAGATCTATTGTGATGCATCACGGCAAGGGTTAGGATGCAAGATCGACATGTGGTAGCTTATGCTTCACGCCAGTTGCGGCCACATGAAGAGAACTATCCTACCCATGACCTTGAACTCGCTGCCGTAGTTCATGCCCTAACAACTTGGCGACATTACCTCCTTGGTAATCGTTGTGAGATCTATTCCGACCACCAAAGCCTCAAATACATTTTCACCCAGCCAGATCTTAATCTCAGGCAAAGACGCTGGATTGAGTTGATAAAAGATTACGACGTAGTAATTTCTTACACCCCAGGAAAAGCCAATGTCATGGCTGATGCACTAAGTCATAAGTCGTATTGTAACAACCTCATGTTACAACAGTATCAACCACTTCTTCATGAGGACATTCGCAAGCTCAACCTTGAAATTGTTCCTCATGGCTATCTTTCTACCTTGGTGGCGAAACCAACTCTTGAGGATCAAATCATAGTTGCCCAAAGGCGTGCACGAGGTGTTCGCCGGATCAAGGAGAACATTGCTAGCGGAGTTGCTAAATGTTTCTCCACAGATAGCAAGGGAACGGTATTCTTTGAAAATCGTTTGGTAGTACCTAAGAATAGGGAACTAAGGCAACTCATCCTCAAGGAAGCCCATAACACACCCCTCTCGATTCATCCCGGTAGCACAAAAATGTACCGAGATCTACGCCAGAGATTTTGGTGGAGTAGGATGAAGAGAGATATTGCTCAATTTGTTGCCGAATGTGATGTTTGTCGTCGCATTAAGGCAGAACATCAAAGACCTGCTGGTACACTTCAACCTTTGTCTATTCCCGAGTGGAAATGGGACAAAGTCGGTATGGATTTCATCACCGGCTTTCCAAGAACCCAGAAAGGAAACAATGCCATCTTCGTTGTCATAGATAGGCTTTCCAAAGTTGCTCACTTCCTTCCGGTTCGCGAGTCTATAACTGCTAGCCAGTTAGCGGACTTGTACATCTCTAGAATTGTATCACTTCATGGTATTCCTTTGGAAATCAATTCTGATCGCGGTAGCCTTTTTACCTCTAGATTTTGGGGAAGCTTTCAGAATGCTATGGGAACTCATCTCTCCTTTAGTACGGCTTTCCACCCTCAGTCTAGCGGTCAAGTCGAAAGGGTTAACCAAATTCTTGAAGACATGCTCAGAGCTTGTGTTATCTCATTCGGAAAGAATTGGGAGAAGTCTCTTCCATTTGCCGAATTTGCTTATAACAATAGTTTTCAATCTAGTGTGAACATGGCTCCTTTTGAACTCCTATATGGACGACGATGTCGAACACCTTTAAACTGGTCAAAAACCGGTGAAAGACAATTCTTTGGACCGGACATGATCAAGGAAGCAGAAGAGCAAGTTCGCATTGTTCGTGATCAATTGAAAGCAGCCCAGTCTCGTCAGAAGAGCTACTATGATCGTCATCATAGGCAAGAGAGCTACAATCTGGATGAGAAGGCTTACCTTCGGGTTACTCCTCTGAGGGGAACGCAACGTTTCGGTATCAAAGGCAAGTTGGCCCCACGTTACATCGGAACTTTCCGCATTATTGCTAAACGTGGAGAAGTTGCCTACCAACTTGAACTACCCCCGCACCTTTCCCGAGTACATGTTGTATTCCATTTGTCCCAACTCAGGCGTTGCTTCAAGGACCCCATCCGCGAAGTCGACCATGAAAAGCTTGATCTCCAAGATGACCTTTCATATCGAGAATACCCCGTTCGTATTCTTGATTCCGCAGAGCTTGTCACTCGTCGTCAGAAGATTAGGTTTCTGAAAGTGCAATGGTCACACCACTCTGAAAGAGAAGCTACGTGGGAAAGAGAAGACCGTCTCAATGCTGAGTACCCCACCTTCCTCCCGCAGACTTCTGAATCTCGGGACGAGATTCTGTTGAGTGGGGGCGAGTTGTCAGAACCCTCTGTTAGGTAATGTGCTAGGATCAAGTAACCTTGCATCATGTCAAAATTTTCAAAAGGAATCTTCGAAATCAACTTCAAAATCAAAATGGGAGAAGAAAAAACCCCCAGAGGAATTATTTCAAAAGGCCAGATAAAAATCTTTTCCAAAAATTCATGTTAGATTTTTGAAAAGTCTTATAAATGAGTGTGATCACATATCAAGTGATGTGGGACCCACCCCATGCGCATAGATTTTTCAAATATTCAAACAGTGCCTTGGAATTAAAGAAATACCCCTATTTGATTTAAGATTCAAATTATTTGAATTTTAAAAATGTTGAAACTTTATAAGTGGCTAGTCTATATTATTATGAAGCCATATAAAAAATTTCAGCATTTAATAAAATGTTTAGCTATTTTATTTAGCTAAACAGAAGGAATGTCAGAAAAGAAAAATAGAAAAGGGAACAGAAAAGCTTACCTGGCGCCCAGGCGAGAGCAACCCATCCGGCCCACCCGGCCCAGAGGGGCAGCGGGGTCTTCTTCCCCGTCCCGCGCCTCCAAGCTGCTCGGTGGAATGCCACTGAGCCAGCCGTGGGCGCCACGTCGCCGCCGAGAGCTTCCAAGCCTCCCCGTGGCCTCTTCTCGCGTCCTGGAAACGTCTCGCAGCCGCCCCAGTTCATTCCTCCCCTCCAGCGCGACTCCTTCCTCCTCCTTCGCCGATTTCTTCCTCAACCCGAGAGCGCCGCCGCTCGCCGTCGCAAGATCTTGCGGCCAACGACAAAGAGGAGCCCGGAGACCTTGTCCATCCTCCGTAGCACCGTCGACTACCCCGATCTGGAGAAGATGGCCCCATAATCGAGCCCGTGGGCGACGCACGCTTCACCGAGACGTCGCCGGAACCGCAAGCCCCCGACGACGAATTCGTCACCGTCGCGCCACCAATCGCCCCGCCGTCTGCACCGTTGAGCTCAGGGTGAGCTTCTCCCCATTTTCCCCAAGTTATCACGGCCCCTCGCACCCTCTGTACCATTCCACCATGGGAGCCGAGCTCCGTCAACACCATGGCTGACCCCGAGATCGCCCCCGTGCCTCTACACCCTGGTTCAAGCGCGCATCATGTTTCCCTTCGCCACAGCTTCACAACGCGCTAGGCCACGCTCGTTTTCGTGCACCGCAACGTCGTCTCCGTCGAGCCCGTGCCTCCGGCCACCGTCACCTTTGAAGACGCCGTCGCCCTGGTCGCCCCCGAGGTCGCCCCCGAGGTCGCCCGCGTGCACTAGACGACGCGCGAGTGTACGGGCTACGCTCCCGTGGTCTCAGCGCATCGAATGATGCACGGGAACGTGATCCCGAGCAGCGCCGCCGCGGCTCCAGTCGCCGGCGTTTAGCCGCCGGCGTGTCCACCAAACCGCCCCCCTAATCACCCAGCTAATGACCCCGTGGGTCTTTGACCAGTGGGCCCAGTGGCTTAATTAAGCCACTGGATTAATTTAACCCCACGGTTAATTAAACCCAGCCACTGACAGTTGGGACCCCCTTGTCAGCCCCCCCTGACGCCAGCACTGACGCAATAAATCATTTTAATGAATTTCCAGAGATTATTTGAATTAAAGAATTCCAGAAATTCCAGAAAATACCCCACACTTTGGAAATTCATAGAAAATTCATATTAACTCCAAATTGGACAAATAATATATGAAAAATGATCAGGAGAAAATTATCTTTCAAAATATGCAACTTTCAACTATGTTGGAGTTGATTTTAAAATGGGACCAGTAGCATATGTCATTTGAATTATTTGGAATTAATTCAAATTCAATTCAAATGATTTTGCAACTTGAACCATGGAATTATGATACAATTCAACCACACTTCAGAGGCATATCATACACATTTCCAAAAGGTTCAAAATGATCAAAAAATGTCACATGCAACTTGGTTAAGTTGAATTCAAATGTGGAGTTTGAATTTGCAATTCAATTTGCAATATACTCCATTTAAATGGAATTGCTTCACACATCAAAGCATGTACCTCAAGATTCAAACTTCCATCATGTGTTTGTGCATTGTATTTACTTTGCTACTTTGCTTGTTGTTTGTCGAGTAAAGGTGGAACCGGAGCAGGAGGCTGCCCCCTTCGTTGAAGACCCAGAACCCGAACCTCGTCAGCAAGGCAAGCAAACCCCATTGATCATGTCGATAAAATCCCACTTCCCTCTCATGTCTCGCTTATGCATTGTTTAGGATGATCACCATGATTCGTTTCTACCGCATAGATGAACCCATTCCTTTGCATGACCTATCATTTTGTCACAGTAGTAAGCAAACCACAATCCTAGCAAATGTAGGAGTTGTTTGATATCAGGTGGCCCCTGCAAATGTTATCGCTTATTGCATGTTTAGTATGATACCATGTTGTTACTGTGATGTGAGTCGGGATGGGAATTATCATGTTGATGTTGGTACAAAAGTGTTGGTGAATCGACCCTAATACAAGGTGAACGATGAGAGGCTGTGTAGGAGTACACGGTGGGTTGTCTCGTTGAACACCGCCCTAGTACGAGTTCTTGTGTGGTGATCCAAGATGAAGAGTACAACCACACATTGGGCTCACTGACCCCTCTCAACTTACTAACTCATCCCTTTCGATGTCCAGATGTCGCAATAGTTCGGAGTTCTGGTAAGTCTGTGGCCTGGTTGCTAAGTGAGAGAACGGCTCATCCGAGACCGGCTTATGCACCACGCACACATCACTTGGGTCCACTTCGGTAAACCGGCCGGGTTCACGATTGTGGTAACCAACCCAAGTAGGCGGCTTTCTCGGACTAGATCGGCTATGAGGTAACAGTTGTGGTGAGCATCCTCGCTGGCACCCCTTGAATGGTGTCGAGATCAAAGGCGGTAATGATGATCATGTGTGTGTAGCGGTACACCCCTGCAGGGTTAACAAAACTATTCGAATAGCCGCGTCCGCGGTTATGGTTTACTTGGAAAGCTTAGCTTGATTATTAGACAACTTTAACTGGATACTTCTAAAACACACCAAGATAAGTGTGAGTGCTATGGCGTGCTTTCTCGTGGGGAAGTCGAGGAAGGCACCATAGTGGTGTAATTGGTTGGAGAAAGTAGTGGACTCGTGTACGCTTCTTACCTCAAAGTCTGGTACTCGTAGTTCAGGATTAGCCAAGTCAAAGCTGGCATTTCTGCAAGTGAACCCCACCTCCCTTTACCTTGATACATGTGCATGAGTAGTATAGCTCCTATGTAAGTCTTGCTGAGTACGACTTTGTACTCACGTTTGCTTAATCTATGTTTTAGATGATGCCACTGACCCCGAAGGTGGCTTCTTCGTCGAGCTGGACGACTGAAGACCAACTAGTCTAGTCCCAGTCAGACGACTGGTTTCCCCCGTGGAGGGCTTGTGATTAAATAAGGCTTCTTAAGCCATTTGTTAAACTTGTCTGTACTCAGACATAATTTGCTTCCGTTTATGTTGTAATGTTGGATCACATGTTTGTGATCTCTGTTTGCACTCCATAAGAGTTATCAATAAAAATGTACACTTTGTAGAGAATTGCAATGGTACCTTCTGTTCATACAAGGCATGTGTGTTGCGTGTATGTTTATAACATGCATGTCTTTGTATGGGTTTTCGAGACCTTAGTTGTGTTCTGGCTGGCGGTCTTTCATACACCAAGTGGCCCTTAGATGTGCGCAACTTGGGGCATCGCGATGCGATTGTTCGAGACTCCGTCTCGTGCACACTTTGTGGTATGATCGAGCCCGCCCTAGACCCCGACTAAGTGATCGGGCTGGAGTAAGTCTATGTAAGAGTTCTGAAATAGTCAATAGTATGGTTGAGGCGACTTGTCTTTGAATATGGGAGTTCACCACCCATATCATTAGACTTGTGTGCGGACGATGAGGACCCATCTCAGTTGATCATCAGGCCTGGATGGGATGCCCCTCACGTACGATGCTTCCCGAGAACGTTCTGTGCTTGGCCTTGTCTTCTTAGACAAGTGGGTATGGTTCTCGGCTCTCCATATGACTATGTCTTAGCTGTATTTGCATACGCTAACCCCGGGTCCCGACAGAATTGGTATCAGAGCAGGACTGACTGTAGGACTAGTAGCCTTGGCCGAAGTTGAGTCTAGCCTGCTATAGTTATATAGTTACTCTGGGTATATAAGGGAACAATGTAAGGCTTCTTTTTTCTCCTTACCCCCATCGTTCTGAGTTCTGAGTCACCCTCATCTTATTCTACGGGAAGATAGGACTAGGGTCTCCTCTGTCTGATTAGAACATCTCGTTGTTTGCTTCCTCATAGCCGTAGGAAAGTTGTGATCGGTTTGTTAGAGTGGTTATGCTCCCTGTTTTATTACACCGTATGTAAGTGTTGTTTTTCATGATTGGAAGAAATTGTCATTTCTTACACTTACAGCCGTTATGTTGTCCGAGTCATTCCAGGTTTATCTCATAATCTGATGCATTTGCAAACTCCTTTCTGTTTCAGATGGCAGATCTTCCCCCTCGGCAGATTGTTCGTTTGACCAGGTGCCTAGGTGCGCGTGGCCATCCCTCCACGTTGATCGAGATGATGTCCTATGTGGGATATCGATGGTACCCTGAGTACACCGTCGAGGAGCAGTTCCACGACTTCAACCAGACGCAGTTCCACTGCATTGTCAGGATCTACCCGCACCACGTTGGAGTCACCCAGCCTATCCACTTTGGACATGGCATTGGCGTTACCGAGAACATTGCTGTGCAGGATGCTGCATACTCATGTATGACACTGCTGAGAGAGGAGCACACTTTGCTGAGACTTCTTTCCGCTATATCCCTGCTGCACTTCAAGGAGAAGAGGGAAATTACACCGGACTCTACTCAGATCACTCTGCAGAGGATCCCGCACTTGAGATGACTGCTAGGTTTGCGAGTGACAGACATCGTGATGCACGCGCTCTCCGTTTCGAGCTCCACGCCACCCGTGTTCGTCTGTATCGAGCACTGACACTCTTGGCACCCTTTGTGAGCGTGGGATCAGTTGAGCATGATGCTATCTACCCAGTGAGGACTGAGATGCCTTCTCGAGTTGCTTGGCCCGAGATTGGAGGCATTTTTCCACCCCGTGGTCCTTTGCTTCCACCCTACGTTGGACCTAGGCCCCATCCTTGCCCAAATGGATATCAAGGTCCACAAGCCTCCGTGTTTTCCGATGGTCACCTCCATCTACCGGGATACACGGGTAACTTTTATGAGGACTACTATGGAGATGGAGATGAGTGAGACCGCCTGTGGTCTTACTTAGTGATGATGTAGTAGTATCTTAGTGTATTGTACGCAAGGTGTCTAAGTTCCAGAGGATTAGATAAATAATGTATAGGAAGTCAGAGTGCCTCTGAAGGATGTATCATCTTCATCACGTTTGTATTAGCTTAGTGCTTGTACTAAAACGGTGTATGGTTTGTATGACAGCTTGTGAATATATGGCTTGTATGCGTTTATCACCATGTTGTCAAGATGATTACTTCCTTTGCTCTGTAATCCTTCCAGTACTTCAATACCTTGTTTAGACTCTCCCAGTCAACTCTGTTTGACTTTGGTTTTCTCTTCAGGATGTCTCAAGGAACCCGTGGCCAGGTTGGTCGTAACCAAGGTCGTGGAAATGACCAGGAGGAAGGCAACCTTCCATCCCCACCCACGATGGCTCAGGTTTTGATGGAAGTCGAGAGGAACCGCCGAGACTCTCACCATCTGTTGGAAGTCATTGCTCGCAACACCACTCAGCAGCGCAATGAGTTGGTGTCCATGAACGACTTCATCCGACTTCATCCGCCGGTTTTTAGTTACTCCACCGAGCCCCTTGACGCCGATGACTGGCTTCGCAGCATCGAGAGGAAGCTCCAAGAAGGCCGTGTTGCAACTGGTGACAAGGTCAGCTATGCCACCTATCACCTCGAAGGTGCAGCTAGCTCTTGGTGGGAGAACTTTCTGAATATGCGTCCCGTTGGACCGCCCGCATCTTGGGAGGAGTTCTGCAACCTCACTCAAGGCAGAAGGACCGTTGATGAGTTTAGTCGTGAGTTCAACCGACTTGCTCGTTATGCTACCGAAGAAGTCTCCACCGACTCCAAGAAACAGGAGAGGTTCAGTCGTGGCCTCGACACTGGACTCCGTCGTGAGCTCAATCTTCATGACTTTGCCACCTTCCAGGTCCTTGTCAACAAGGCCATCAAGGCCGAGGACATGAACACTCCCAATGACTTTCGCAAACACTCTAGAGACGACAGTTCATCCAGTTCTGGCTCCCAGAAGTGCAAGATCTGGATCCCAAACAGTATGTTCCGCCAGAACAACCCACCGAGGCCATCCTATGTGCCGCCTCGTCCACCAACCCAGTTCCACCCAGCTCCACCAAACAACCCAGCTCCACGCACTGTTTTCGGAGCCTGTTACAAGTGTGGTCAGGCAGGCCACTATTCTCGTGAGTGTCCCCAGAACCAGATCCAGCATCAGAATGCTCCACCCCGTGCCGGAGGCAACAACAACAATGGTCGTGGCAAGCCACCCCAGAAGGTCTGCACCGCCAAACCCGCTCCTCCCGCCACTCGTGGACGTGTGAACCAGATCGCCGCCGAAGAGACTGACGACACCACTGACGTCATTCTTGGTACGCTCCCAGTCAATTATGTTCCTACTTCCGTTCTTTTCGACCCAGGAGCATCTCATTCATTCATGTCGGAAAGTTATGCACTTCGTCATGAGTTATCTTTTGTTGAATTGTCCACCCCAATGATTATTCAAACTCCAGGGTCAAGATGGCAAACTAATAGAGTAAGCCATGGTAATCAAATTGCAATTGAGGGTTTAGTGTTCCTTGCTTCACTCATTGCCCTCAAGTCATCCTTGGCATGGATTGGCTATCAAGACAGAATGCCTACCTGGATTGCAAAGGCAAATCCGTGAAACTCACCCACCCTTCAGGCAAAACCGTCAACTACACCTCGCCCAGAACAAGAACCCAAGTGCATTCCTTGAATGTACTTGCCCTTCCCGAACTTGAAGAAATTCTGGTGGTTCGTGACTTCCCGGATTTCTTTCCTGAAGAGCTGCCGAGAATGCCACCCGACAGATGTGTAGAGTTTATTGTAGATCTTGCCCCAGGAACAGCACCAATTTCTAGACGCCCATACAAAATGGCCCCACGTGAGTTAGCTGAGCTTAAACCCAACTGGAAGCTTTGTTGGAGAAAGGCTTCATCCGCCCTAGCTCATCGCCATGTGGTTGCCCCGTTCTGTTTGTAACGAAGAAAGATGGAACAGAAAGGATGTGCGTAGACTATCGCCCGCTAAATTTAGCGAAGATAAAGAAGAAGTACCCATTGCCCAGGATCAATGATCTTTATGATCAACTTGCAGGATCCTCTGTCTTCTCAAAGATGGATTTGAGATTAGGTTATCATCAAATCAAGATCCTAAACGAGGACATTCCCAAAACGTCTTTTACTACTCGTTATGGTCTTTACGAGTACACCGTCATGTCCTTTGGTTTAACCAATGCCCCCGCCACTTTCTCATGCATGATGAATTCGATCTTCATGGAGTATTTGGACCAGTTCGTCGTGGTTTACCTCAATGACATCCTTATATACTCGAAGAACGAAGAAGAACATGCCGAACACCTAAGGCTGGTATTGATGAAACTTAGAGAGCATCGCCAGTATGCTAAATTCTCCAAGTGTGAATTTTGGCTACCAGAAGTGACCTACTTAGGCCACGTAATTTCTGCAAAAGGCATTTCTGTGAATCCCGAGAGAGTTCAGGCCGTCCTTGACTGGACTCCACCTGAATTGGTTAAGCAAGTTAGGAGTTTTCTTGGACTAGCCAGCTATTGCCGCTGCTTCGTCGAGAACTTTTCTAAAGTTGCAAAGCCTCTTACTGAACTCCTCAAGAAAGATAAGAAATTCCTATGGACTCCCAAGTGCGAGGAAAGCTTTCAAGAGCTAAAAAGAAGATTGACTTCTGCACCCGTACTTGCACCTCCAGACACCAAAAAGGATTTCGAGATCTATTGTGATGCATCACGGCAAGGGTTAGGATGCATACTTCTGCAAGATCGACATGTGGTAGCTTATGCTTCACGCCAGTTGCGTCCACATGAAGAGAACTATCCTACCCATGACCTTGAACACGCTGCCGTAGTTCATGCCCTAACAACTTGGCGACATTACCTCCTTGGTAATCGTTGTGAGATCTATTCCGACCACCAAAGCCTCAAATACATTTTCACCCAGCCAGATCTTAATCTCAGGAAAAGACGCTGGATTGAGTTGATAAAAGATTACGACGTAGTAATTTATTACACCCCAGGCAAAGCCAATGTCATGGCTGATGCACTAAGTCGTAAGTCGTATTGTAACAACCTCATGTTACAACAGTATCAACCACTTCTTCATGAGGACTTTCGCAAGATCAACCTTGAAATTGTTCCTCATGGCTATCTTTCTACCTTGGTGGCGAAACCAACTCTTGAGGATCAAATCATAGTTGCCCAAAGGCGTGCACGAGGTGTTCGCCGGATCCAGGAGAACATTGCTAGCGGAGTTGATAAATGTTTCTCCACAGATAGCAAGGCAACGGTATTCTTTGAAAATCGTTTGGTAGTACCTAAGAATAGGGAACTAAGGCAACTCATCCTCAAGGAAGCCCATGACACACCCCTCTCGATTCATCCCGGTAGCACAAAAATGTACCGAGATCTACGCCAGAAATTTTGGTGGACTAGGATGAAGAGAGATATTGCTCAATTTGTTGCCGAATGTGATGTTTGTCGTCGCATTAAGGCAGAACATCAAAGACCTGCTGGTACACTTCAACCTTTGTCTATTCCCGAGTGGAAATGGGACAAAGTCGGTATGGATTTCATCACCGGCTTTCCAAGAACCCAGAAAGGAAACAATGCCATCTTCGTTGTCATAGATAGGCTTTCCAAAGTTGCTCACTTCCTTCCGGTTCGCGAGTCTATAACTGCTAGCCAGTTAGCGGACTTGTACATCTCTAGAATTGTATCACTTCATGGTATTCCTTTGGAAATCAATTCTGATCGCGGTAGCCTTTTTACCTCTAGATTTTGGGGAAGCTTTCGGAATGCTATGGGAACTCATCTCTCCTTTAGTACGGCTTTCCACCCTCAGTCTAGCGGTCAAGTCGAAAGGGTTAACCAAATTCTTGAAGACATGCTCAGAGCTTGTGTTATCTCATTCGGAAAGAATTGGGAGAAGTGTCGTCCATTTGCCGAATTTGCTTATAACAATAGTTTTCAATCTAGTCTGAACATGGCTCCTTTTGAACTCCTATATGGACGACGATGTCGAACACCTTTAAACTGGTCAGAAACCGGTGAAAGACAATTCTTTGGACCGGACATGATCAAGGAAGCAGAAGAGCAATTTCGCATTGTTCGTGATCAATTGAAAGCAGCCCAGTCTCGTCAGAAGATCTACTATGATCGTCATCATAGGCAAGAGAGCTACAATCTGGATGAGAAGGCTTGCCTTCGGGTTACTCCTCTGAAGGGAACCCAACGTTTCGGTATCAAAGGCAAGTTGGCCCCACGTTACATCGGACCCTTCCGCATTATTGTAAACGTGGAGAAGTTGCCTACCAACTTGAACTACCCCCGCACCTTTCCCGAGTACATGTTGTATTCCATGTGTCCCAACTCAGGCGTTGCTTCAAGGACCTTTCCTATCGAGAATACCCCGTTCGTATTCTTGATTCCGCAGAGCATGTCACTCGTCGTCAGAAGATTAGGTTTCTGAAAGTGCAATGGTCACACCACTCTGAAAGAGAAGCTACGTGGGAAAGAGAAGACCGTCTCAATGCTGAGTACCCCACCTTCCTCCCGCAGACTTCTGAATCTCGGGACGAGATTCTGTTGAGTGGGGGCGAGTTGTCAGAACCCTCTGTTAGGTAATGTGCTAGGATCAAGTAACCTTGCATCGTGTAAAAAATTTCAAAAGGAATCTTTGAAATCAACTTCAAAATCAAAATGGGAGAAGAAAAACCCCCTAGAGGAATTATTTCAAAAGGCCAGATAAAAATCTTTTCCAAAAATTCATGTTAGATTTTTGAAAAGTCTTATAAATGAGTGTGATCACATATCAAGTGATGTGGGACCCACCCCATGCGCATAGATTTTTCAAATATTCAAACAGTGCCTTGGAATTAAAGAAATACCCCTATTTGATTTAAGATTCAAATTATTTGAATTTTAAAAATGTTGAAACTTTATAAGTGGCTAGTCTATATTATTATGAAGCCATATAAAAAATTTCAGCATTTAATAAAATGTTTAGCTATTTTATTTAGCTAAACAGAAAAAATGTCAGAAAAGAAAAATAGAAAACAGAACAGAAAAGCTTACCTGGCGCCCAGGCGAGAGCAGCCCATCCGGCCCACCCGGCCTAGAGGGGCAGCGGGGTCTTCTTCCCCGTCCCGCGCCTCCAAGCTGCTCGGTGGAATGCCATCGAGCCAGCCGTGGGCGCCACGTCGCCGCCGAGAGCTTCCAGGCCTCCCCGTGGCCTCTTCTCGCATCCTGGAGACGTCTCGCAACCGCCCCAGTTCATTCCTCCCCTCCAGCGCGACTCCTTCCTCCTCCTTCACCGATTTCTTCCTCCACCCGAGAGCGCCGCCGCTCGCCGTCGCAAGATCTTGCGGCCAACGACAAAGAGGAGCCCGGAGACCTTGTCCATCCTGCGCAGCACCGTCGACTACCCCGATCTGGAGAAGATGGCCCCTTAATCAAGCACGTGGACGACGCACGCTTCACCGAGACGTCGCCGGAACCGCAAGCTTCCGACGACGAATTCGTCACCGTCGCGCCACCAATCGCCCCGCCGTCTGCACCGTTGAGCTCAGGGTGAGCTTCTCCCCGTTTTACCCAAGTTATCGCGGCCCCTCCCACCCTCTGTACCATTCCACCATGGGAGCCGAGCTCCGTCGCCGCCATGGCTGACCCCGAGATCGCCCCCGTGCCTCTACACCCTGGTTCAAGCGCGCATCATGTTTCCCTTCGCCACAGCTTCACAACGCGCTAGGCCACGCTCATTTTCGTGCACAGCAACGTCGTCTTCGTCGAGCCCGTGCCTCCGGCCGCCGCCACCTTTGAAGACGTCGTTGCCCTGGTGGCCCCCGAGGTCGCCCGCGTGCACCAGACGACGCGCGAGAGCACGGGCTACGCTCCCGTGGTCTCAGCGCACCGAATGATGCATGGGAACGTGATCCCGAGCAGCGCCGCGGCGGCTCCAGTCGCCGGCGTTTAGCCGCCGGCGTCTCAACCAAACCCCCCCCTAATCACCCGGCTAATGACCCCCTGGGTCACTGACCAGTGGGCCCAGTGGCTTAATTAAGCCACTGGATTAATTTCACCCCACGGTTAATTAAACCCAGCCACTGACAGGTGGGACCCCCTTGTCAGCCCCCCCTGACGCCAGCACTGACGCAATAAATCATTTTAATGAATTTCCGGAGATTATTTGAGTTAAAGAATTCCAGAAATTCCAGTAAATACCCCAAACTTTGGAAATTCATAGAAAATTCATATTAACTCCAAATTGGACAAATAATATATGAAAAATGATCAGGAGAAAATTATCTTTCAAAATATGCAACTTTCAACTATGTTGGAGTTGATTTTAATATGGGACCAGTAGCATATGTCATTTGAATTATTTGGACTTAATTCAAATTCAATTCAAATGATTTTTCAACTTGAACCATGGAATTATGATACAATTCAACCACACATCAGAGGCATATCATACACATTTCCAAAAGGTTCAAAATGATCAAACAATGTCACATGCAACTTGGTTAAGTTGAATTCAAATGTGGAGTTTGAATTTGCAATTCAATTTGCAATATACTCCATTTAAATGGAATTGCTTGACACATCAAAGCATGTACCTCAAGATTCAAACTTCCATCATGTGTTTGTGCATTGTATTTACTTTGCTACTTTGCTTGTTGTTTGTCGAGTAGAGGTGGAACCGGAGCAGGAGGCTGCCCCCTTCGTTGAAGACCCAGAACCCGAACCTCGTCAGCAAGGCAAGCAAACCCCCATTGATCATGTCGATAAAATCCCACTTCCCTCTCATGTCTCGCTTATGCATTATTTAGGATGATCACCATGATTCGTTTCTACCGCATAGATAAACCCATTCCTTTGCATGACCTATCATTTTGTCACAGTAGTAAGCAAACCACAATCCTAGCAAATGTAGAAGTTGTTTGATATCATGTGGCCCCTGCAAATGTTATCTCTTATTGCATGTTTAGTATGATACCATGTTGTTACTGTGATGTGAGTCGGGATGGGAATGATCATGTTGATGTTGGTAGAAAAGTGTTGGTGAATCGACCCTAATACAATGTGAACGATGAGAGGCTGTGTAGGAGTACACGGTGGGTTGTCTCGTTGAACACCGCCCTAGTACGAGTTCTTGTGTGGTGATCCAAGATGAAGAGTACAACCAAACATTGGGCTCACTGGCCCCTCTCAACTTAGTAACTCATCCCTTTCGATGTCCAGATGTCGCAATAGTTCGGAGTTCTGGTAGGTCTGTGGCCTGGTTGCTAAGTGAGAGAACGGCTCATCCGAGACCGGCTTATGCACCACGCACACATCACTTGGGTCCACTACGGTAAACCGGCCGGGTTCACGATTGTGGTAACCAACCCAAGTAGGCGGCTTTCTCGGACTAGATTGGCTATGAGGTAACAGTTGAGGTGAGCATCCTCGCTGGCACCCCTTGAATGGTGTCGAGATCAAAGGCGGTAAATGATGATCATGTGTGTGTAGCGGTACACCCTGCAGGGTTAACAAAACTATTCGAATAGCCGCGTCCGCGGTTATGGACTTCTTGGAAAGCTTAGCTTGATTATTAGACAACTTTAACTGGATACTTCTAAAACACACCAAGATAAGTGTGAGTGCTATGGCGTGCTTTCTCGTGGGGAAGTCGAGGAAGGCACCATAGTGGTGTAATTGGTTGGAGAAAGTAGTGGACTCGTGTACGCTTCTTACCTCAAAGTCTGGTACTCGTAGTTCAGGATTAGCCAAGTCAAAGCTGGCATTTCTGCAAGTGAACCCCACCTCCCTTTACCTTGATACATGTGCATGAGTAGTATAGCTCCTATGTAAGTCTTGCTGAGTACGACTTTGTACTCACGTTTGCTTAATCTATGTTTTAGATGATGCCACTGACCCCGAAGGTGGGTTCTTCATCGAGCTGGACGACTGAAGACCAACTAGTCTAGTCCCAGTCAGACGACTGGTTTCCTCGTGGAGGGCTTGTGATTAAATAAGGCTTCTTAAGCCATTTGTTAAACTTGTCTGTACTCAGACATAATTTGCTTCCGTGTATGTTGTAATGTTGGATCACATGTTTGTGATCTCTGTTTGCACTCTATGAGAGTTATCAATAAAAATGTACACTTTGTTGAGAATTGCAATGGTACCTGCTGTTCATACAAGGCATGTGTGATGCGTGTATGTTTATAACATGCATGTCTTTGTATGGGTTTTCGAGACCTTAGTTGTGTTCTGGCTGGCGGTCTTTCATACACCAAGTGGCCCTTAGATGTGCGCAGCTTGGGGCATCGCGATGCGATTGTTCGAGAATCCGTCTCGTGCACACTTTGTGGAATGATCAAGCCCGCCCTAGACCCCGACTAAGTGATCGGGCTGGAGTAAGTCTATGTAAGAGTTTTGAGATAGTCGATAGTATGGTTGAGGCGACTTGTCTTTGAATATGGGAGTTCACCACCCATATCATTAGACTTGTGTGCGGACGATGAGGACCCATCTCAGTTGATCATCCGGCCTGGATGGGATGCCCCTCACGTACGATGCTTCCCGAGAACGTTCTGTGCTTGGCCTTGTCTTCTTAGACAAGTGGGTACGGTTCTCGGCTCTCCATATGACTATGTCTTAGCTGTACTTGCATACGCTAACCCCGGGTCCCGACATATGTTAATAGATCAGAGCGGGATTTGTCAGTCCTTGTGATAGGACAGGTACTCTGGGCCCACTCGGTGATATTGCATCAACACCTTGCAAGGACGTGACTAGGTCACAAGAGATGCAATGATCATGGAAGAGAGAAGTTGTTTGTTGTGAACGAGATGTGAACACGGTATGTAGGATACCGATGATCAAACCTCGGACAAACAAAGTACCGCAGCACAAAGGGATTACGTCATATCATTAACGGTTTCCAAAAGTGATCGAAGTTCATTCGATGGAAGCAAAGGGGCTGTCAAGGATTGTAACCAGGTCCAACTGACTAGTCATTGGTCAATGAGAAGAGTCTCGACCATGTCTGCTGTTACACTTAAGGGCAATCGATGCATAGGACAGTTACGGGATGAATCGGTGAAATAGGAGGAATCACCGGAATAGTTCCGGAGGAGGACGGAATGGTTTCCAGACATTTTGAATAGTTCAAAAATAAAGTTTAATTGTTTTAATAATGTTTTATTATTTAATTATATGAATTAAATATTTAAAACATATTAAAAAAATTAAAAAAATGGGAAAAGGCTAAATGGGCCCATGGGGCCCATTAAGGGAGGAGGGGGTCTCCTCCCTTGGGTTTGGCGCCAAGGGTGGGGCCCACCACCCCCCTTGGCTGGCGCACTCCCCCCCCTTGGGAGTTTAGTCCCACATGGGGGAGGGAAGGAGGATGGCACCCCCCTTGGCCTATATGAGGAGGGGTAGACCCCCCTTTTTCCAACACACCAATATCTCCTTCTTCCTCCTTCTCCTTCCCGGAAGTGGACTCCCCTTGTTTGGAGTCTTCACTAGGATTGGAGTTCTCCACCATAAGGAAGGCCGTCGTTCTGCTGGAGTCGGGATCTGTAGCCTTCTTTCTTCCGCTGCTCGCCTGGTTCGGGGCCCGGGAGGAACATCGATTGTACCGTTCGTGTATAATCTCTTCGAGGCACTACACCTGTGGTGCTACTTCGTCGCTGGAGGTTTACCGGGAGTCATCCTCGCAGGTGGTGGTTTCTACACGACAGGGAGGTCGTAGTTCTGAGTCTACGCCAGCCACGTTCGCAAGAACGTTTCCCTCTTTCGGTCTTCAAAGGTATGAACACCGATTCCCCTTGTTACTTTCCATCGCCATAGCATAGATCTTGGGTTCAGGTACCGTAGGTATGAAAATTTTGTGTTTTCTGCCCCGTATCGCAACAGTGGTATCAGAGCTAGCTATGCGTAGATGTATTGTACGGGTACAACACATCTAGGATGTGGGCATCGAATCTTCATTCGTTACCCTCCCACGTGTAATCATTTAGCGTTGCGGCAATGTTTGATGAAGCGGCCCCCAACCGACCTTACGCGTTTACGCGAGACTTGTTCCACGCTTGACATATGGCTTGTACCATATAAAGTGGCTGGGGTGTGTTTGTCTCTCCGCATTAGCGATGCGAATATGTTTGCAACGGAAGGCCCCGACAGGGTTGTAATAGAGACAGATGGGAGACGGTGTTGTGGCATGTTTTTCGCAGGATAGAAACGGTTCTCTCTCTCGAAACCCCTACCAGCCACGTAAAACTTGCACAAGCTAAAGTAGAAAGGCGTTTAACTTTGCTTTGCATGAAGGGGGATCATAGGTTGTATGATTTACAATTGTACTTTCTGTTTTATGCTAGTATGCTTGATATATCGACGGTAGCACGCAACAGGACCATCTCTCACAATACCAACATTGTGTTCTCCCTTGGTGGGCACCGCCTGGAAGGTTCTCCCATATGGCTTGATGCTCCGTACATACCGGAGTTGTCCTACATATTCAACGGAGTTCGCATGAGGTTGGGTTCGGCAAGCCTGGCATATGCAGATATGGCCTTGCTGAACAACTAACATCAATGTTCGATTGGCAGGCTTGACGTATGTAGATGCGGGCCTGGAACACTGGAGACCGAAAGGTCGAGCACGAGTCACATGCCTGATGTGATTGGCTTAGAGGCCTACCTGGTTCGCATACTGATGGTCGTGACGATCGGGGGAGGTATGGGGCTGGGATTGTGTAATCACTTAGTTAAATTGAGAGGTGTTTATCTAAGTAGGAGCTTTCTAGAATTTTGAGATTAAATTGAAACTCTACATTATGAACAAAAGTCTAAATATGTATCCTTGTGAATCAACCTTGTAGATGGCAGCACCTCGCCCCTTGTTCAACTTAGGATCATTCCTAGAGAAAGATAAGCTAAAAACAGATGGGACAAACTTCACCAACTGGTTCCGCACCCTGAGGATTCTCCTCGTTCCCCTTAAGATGGCATACGTACTAGAGGGTGCGTTAGGTGAAGCACCAGCAGATGATGTCAGTCAGGACGAGAAGAATGTCTATCTCTCCAGGACTGATGATTACAACCTTGTCCAGAGTGGCATGCTCTACTCCATGCAGGCTGAGCTGCAGAAACGCTTTGAGAGGATGGGTGCATATGAGATTATCACCGACCTCAAGGCGGTCTTCGCACCTCAAGCCAGGGCTGAACGGTACGAGGCTTCTGAAGCCTTCTTCTTAGCAAAGATGGACGAGCACGGCAGCGTGAGTGAGAACCTAGTCAAAATGTCTGGCTACGTTCAGCGCTTGAATGCTCTGGAATGCCAGATTCCAGATGAATTTGCAGTTGATAGGGTGTTGCAGTCGCTTACCCCTAGCTACAAAGGCTTTGTGCTGAACTACAACATGCAGGGGATGACCAAAACCCCTTCTGAGTTGTTCGCCATTCTAAATAGCGCCGAGGTTGAGATCAAGAAGGAGCGCGCCGTCTTCATGGTCAACAAGACCACTGACTTCAAGAAGTCAAGCAGGCGGGAGAAGGCCAAGAGAGGTGGCCCCAAGAGGGATGGCAAGTCAGTTGCCGCTCCTCCCAAGTCACCCAAGCCTAAACCCGGAGTGGAGTGCTTCTACTACAAGGGTGAAGGTCACTGGAAACGCAACTGCCCCAAGTACCTAAACGACAAGAAGGCTGTGAAGGTCGCCAAGAGAGACAAAGGTATATTTGATATACATATTGTTGATCTTCTCTTGACAACCGCCGGGAACACATCCTGGATACTTGATACAGGATATGTCGCTCATATTTCTAATTCCATTCAGGGACTAAGGAATAGGAGACGCTTGCTCAAGGATGAAGTGACGATGCGCGTGGGGAATGGCTGTCAAATTGAAGTATTGGCGGTCGGCACGAAGCATCTTAGTCTCCCTTCGGGATTGGTTTTAGTTCTGAATAATTGCTACTATGTACCCGCGTTGAGTGTGAACATCGTTAGTGGCTCTTGCTTGAAGCGAGACCGCTATTCTTTTAAGTCTGATACAATTGGTTGTTCGATTTATAAGGATGAAATGTTTATGTTCACGCACCGGAGTTGCATGGTTTATTCGTACTTGATCTCGATGGTGACGTGTGTCACATTAACAATATTGAGGCCAATAGATTGAAGAATGATAAAGATCACATGAAGATGTGGCATTGCCGACTTGGTGTCATATTGGTATAAAGCGCATGAAGAAGCTCCATAATGATGGACTTCTTGAGTCATTGGATTTTGGATCCCTTGATACATGTGAACCATGCCTCATGGGAAAAATGACAAGGACTCCATTCAATGGGATAATGGAGCGTGCGGATGACTTATTGGGGATCATACACACGGATGTATGTGGACCCATGAACGTCCCCACTCGCAATGGTCTTCGTTACTTCGTGACCTTTACTGATGACTTGAGTAGATATGGGCTGATGAGTCGGATGAACCTACAAGTTACAAAGAAGGAATGGAGGGACCCGAGACCGAGAAATGGCTTGAAGCCATGAAATCCGAAATAGACTCCATGTACACCAACAAAGTATGGACTTTGGTGGATATTCCCGAGGTCCGCAAGGCCGTCGAGAATAAATGGGTTTTCAAGAAAAAGACTGACGCATACGGAAACGTATCTATCTACAAAGCTCGACTTGTCGCGAAGGGGTTCCGACCAATTCAAGGAGTTGACTACGAGGAGACGTTCTCTCTTGTAGCCATGATAAAGTCTATTCGGATCCTACTAACAATAGCTGCATATCATGATTACGAGATATGGCAGATGGATGTGAAAACTGCATTCCTAAATGGCAACATTGAGGAAGAGTTGTATATGATGCAACCAGAGGGGTTTGTCGATCCAAGGAACGCTGGTAAGGTGTGCAAGCTTCAACGGTCCATCTATGGGTTGAAGCAAGCATCTCGGAGCTGGAATCTTCGATTTGATGAGGTCATTAAAGCTTTTGGATTTGTCCAAAACGTCGAAGAGTTCTGCGTCTATAAGAAACTGAGTGGGAGCTCTGTAGCATTCCTTGTGTTATATGTAGATGACATATTACTAATAGGGAACGATAAGAAATTCTTAGAGGAAGTGAAGGAATATCTGAATGGACAATTTTCCATGAAGCACCTAGGTGAAGCTGCGTACATATTGGGGATTAAGATCTATAGAGATAGACCTAATCGACGGTTGGCCTTGAGTCAGAGCACTTATATTGACAAGATATTGAAAAGGTTCAGTATGGGTAACTCCAAGATAGGCCTCTTTCTAGTTATAAAAGGTGTCAAATTAAGCGTGACTCAATGCCCAACCACAGCAAAAGAGAAGGAGGAGGTGTCCTCAAAGCCCTATCCCTCAGCCAGAGGTTCTCTCATGTATGCTATGTTATGTACCAGACCGGATTTAGCGCTGGCCATTAGTATGACTAATCGCTACCAGAGTAACCCGGGAATGGCTCACTGGACAGCAGTAAAGAACATCTTTAAGTACTTGAGAAGAACCAAGGATCTCTTTCTCGTTTATGGAGGAGTTGATGAGTAGATCACCGTAAAGGGTTACGTTGACGCAAGCCTCGGCTCAGATCTAGATGACTCGAAATCCCTGACGGGATACGTTTTCATGTTCAATGGTGGCGCAATTAGCTGGAGGAGCGGCAAACGGTCAGTCGTCGCCTAATCTACAATGGAGTCGGAGTATATTGCCGCTTGCGAAGCGCCAAACGAGGCGCTGTGGCTGAAGAAGTTCGTGATTGAGCTTGGCGTCTTTCCCAGCTGCACTGACCCCGTGGAAATCTTCTGCGACAACACGGGTGCCATTGCTAACGCGAAGGAGCCAAGAACTCACTCTACAGCCAAGCACATCCTCCGAAAGTTCCATGTGACGCGAGACTACGTCAGGGATGGACACACTAGGATTCACAAGATACATACGGATCTGAACGCAGCAGACCCGATGACTAAACCTCTTCCATAGGGCAAGTTTGAAGAACACCGAGAGACCATTGGTGTTAGATACATACCTGATGTAAACTAGTGTAATTTGTACTCTAGTGCAAGTGGGAGACTGTTGGATATGTGCCCTAGAGACAAATTAATAAAGATATTTGTCACATATCCGTTTTGTTCATAATACGTTTTATACTGTGCTATAACTGTATTACTTGGAAATACTAAAACAAGTGTAGTATAAAACATGGTCCGTAGTTTAACTCGGGTAAACTATCTCATTGGGCAATTGATTGATCAAGATTTCCTGATCATGGCGACACTTAAGTCCATTGACAATGAGGTCATATCGTTAAGGGGAATGATGTGATGGACGTACACCCACCTAAAGTATTGCAATGTGATCGAGTCACATAGTTCAGCGTTGCTATGACTTTGTAACATATGGCTTAGTCCTTAGACTGTAATGATCATACGTAATTATCATCTATGAGGAGACTTTGATTTGTATCCCACCGCCTGACTGAAATATGCTGGCTATAACGGTGCACTTTGGGTATTCCGAAATATATGGTTGATGAGTATGTTAATAGATCGAAGTTCATTCGATGGAAGCGCAGGGGCTGTCAAGGATTGTAACGAGGTCCAACTGACTAGTCATTGGTCAATGAGAAGAGTCTCGACCATGTTTGTTGTTTCCAGGACCGTTAGGGTGTTACACTTAAGGGCAATCGATGCATAGGACAGTTACGGGATCAATCGGTGAAATAGGAGGAATCACCGGAATAGTTCCGGAGGAGGACGGAATGGTTTCCGGACATTTTGAGTAGTTCAAAATAAATTTTAATTGTTTTAATAATGTTTTATTATTTAATTATCTGAATTAAATATTTAAAACATATTAAATAAATTAAAAAAATGGGAGAAAGGCTAAATGGGCCCGTGGGGCCCATTAAGGGAGGAGGGGGTCTCCCCCCTTGGGCTTGGCGCCAAGGGTGGGGACCACCACCCCCCTTGGGTGGCGCATTCCCCCCCTTGGGAGTTTAGTCCCACATGTGGGAGGGGAGGAGGATGGCACCCCCCCTTGGCCTATATAAGGAGGGGTAGGCCCCCCTTTTTCCAACACACCAATATCTCCTTCTTCCTCCTTCTCCTTCCCGGAAGTGGACTCCCCTTGTTTGGAGTCTGCACCAGGATTGGAGTTCTCCACCATAAGGCAGGCCGTCGTTCTGCTGGAGTCGGGATCCGTAGCCGTCTTTCTTCCGCTGCTCGCCTGGTTCATGGCCCGGGAGGAACATCGATTGTACCGTACGTGTATAATCTCTTCGAGGCACTACACCTGTGGTGCTACTTCATCGCTGGAGGTTTACCGGGAGTCATCCTCGCCGGTGGTGGTCTTCTACACGACAGGGAGGTCATAGTTCCGAGTCTATGCAGCCACGTTCGCAAGAATGTTTCCCTCTTTCGTTCTTCAAAGGTATGAACACCGATTCCCTCCGTTACTTTACATCGCGATAGAATAGATCTTGGGTTCGAGTACCATAGGTATGAAAAATTTGTGTTTTCTGCCCCGTATCCCAACATAAAGGCAGTATAGAGAGATCCAAAAGTCATTTTCACTGTCAGGACAGTTTTAGAGGCGGAATGCCCATATTGTGCCCTCCTTCATGCGGAGGCGCACGTAACTTTGGTCTAACCTCTTGTGATGACCGCCCGTCCATCCTTGAAAGACTTCAGGAAGACGTGTAGACCGTCTTCAGGATAGTCTGGATGGTAGAATTTTATTTTGGTTGCCTCCGCACCAAGCATGGAGTTTGCTAGGTAATATTTAGTAAACTTCTTTGTGAACCACGGACAATTATAACATTCAGATACTGGTGAGTGACAACTAACAACTCAATATGAGCATGAAAAAGTAAGGTTGTGTAATTCTTACCATCCTAAAGTTCACAGTTGTCTTGGATAAAGAATAGACAAAGAGTTTAATTCTCATCTCCTATCTCTTTCTCCTAACAATATTTTTTAGGTTCCTCACTTGGCGATCGGTCATGCATATTTCATTACAACATACGCAAAAAGGTTCAAAGTGTGGATATGAACCCCTGATGTATGTACCTATAGAAGAAACAACTAAACCATTAAAATATATTATGTACTTGTGGAATGAGGCAATAATGCCATGGGATGAAACTAACCTCGATGCTGAACAACGACATCTCCCATTGTTTTTCCTACATAAGTGCAGATTGGGATAGAAATCATCAGACTATGAAAGATATATTGATTGTTAAGTTTTAAGGTGCTGGTAAAGGAAGGGGTAAAACTCAACCATTGTTTTGGTGGATAAGCACAGAATGAGATAAATCAAAATTAATCACAGTATAGATTGTTCACATGTGAGACATTAACATGATGGTAAAGCAACGGAATGAAAAAATAAAAGCATGTTAACTGGAAGTCTGGAACATGATTGACAACAACCAATTACAGTGATTACAACTGGTATTGGTGAAGTTTAACTGAGTATTTATTAATAATTAAATATCACATTGTGCATAAGAAAGTAACGCAACATAGTTCATGGCAGATCATGGCAGTAAAAAGATAGTTTGATTGTGTAGATTAATATCCAAGGGGAAGCAACATAGAGAAAAATAGGGAATCATGTTAAATAGATGGGGATTGGCAAGAAACAAATATAAATATTAAAAATGGTATTGGTTGAATCAAAGTGGCTAGTTGATACCTAAATATCAGTATCCATAACAGAGGCCAACAGATGAAAGTTTAACATATCATGGCATCTGTGTCAATGAATAAGTAGATCATATTAGCACCATTCAGAAACTTGGAATGAATTACAAAGAGGTATGTATATGATTTTCATCCCAAAAAATGCTTACCCAAGAACCAAGTTATTTATCTGTGCATAACGGTATCCAGCTCTAGTAAGCACCTTGTATAACAAACCTGAGAGATACTGTATGTGGATTCACTTGATCCTTCTAGATATATGGTGGAGGCTAACTAATCCTATAATGTGGCACCATTTGCCATGGTGCCAGAGAGCATTCAAAAGATCATTAAAGGTTCTCACAAGAGAAGAATACCGTTATGCACGGACCGGACTTGATTTTAGGTAAACCATTTTGGGTAAGAGAGATAGATGCAAATGACAGTAAGAAACAAGTCACCGTTCGGAATCCATGTTGCTCTCTTTGCAAATCATGACAGTAACAAAGATAGTTTGATTTTGAAGATTAATATGATAGTAAAGAAACTGAAAGAAAATTGAAAATCATGTTAAATAGACCATCAGTGATGACAACCAAATATGGACGTTCTAACAGTGTGCATAACACAGACATTAAATGGTATCGGTGGAATAAAACTGACTAGTTGATACCTAAATATCAGTGTGCATAACACAGACAAACACATCATAGTTTAACATATCATGGCATTAATATCAGTGAATAGGTAGATCATATTAGCAAAATTTAGAAACTTGGAATGAGTTGCAAAGAGATATGTTTATGATTTTCATCACCAGAAATGCTTTCCCAAGAACCAAGTTTTTAAGGAGATCATGCATTACATAGCCAAACACATCATAGTTGAACATGTCGTTGCATCATCAAACCAACAGAAGGAGAATAACAAACTAGTGGATAACTATATATGGACATTAAAATGGCATTGTTGCAAAGAGATATGTTTACGATTTTCATCCCTAGAAATGCTTACCCAAGAACCACCTTTTTTATCTATTTTGATAAATATAGTAATTTGAACAACTTCTTACCCTTGGGAGAGGACACATCATGGGTGCCCTCCTCGTGGTTGTAGTTGTCTAACATATCTAACTTGGCGGCTGGTGATGTCGAGCCACCGGTTCTGCAAGCGGCTTTCATAAACAACAAAAGGGACTCCCAAGGGTACATGCATCACATGTTCTTCACTGAGCGCTCGACGAGATCATAAGGGGGCATTCAAATAGGTTAAAGTTGGGAGACTTCATATGTGTCATAGCCCTTGTCAAGCCGTCGTTGTTGACGAGCTCGATGTCGAGACCAGCACGAAGCAGATGACAAAAGACGCATGCACGCTGGTTTATACACTCCAACTTGGGAAAGTAGGCACCCAAATCGGCCGCAACCACGGTGAGGTGTTCGTCTGGGGGTACAGGGAATGAATGCACTAGGATCTCATGTGTGGAGCCAACTAGTGTGGCTGGGAGATGACTACCAGCGACCATATCTACCTCCTCGAGCTCACGGTGATATGTGGAGATGCATAGGCGGCGATTCATTGTGTTAGGGTGTGGGGATATGGATGGAAGAGGGCGTTTCGGAAGATCCATGTACGCATATGGTACGAGGAAGGGATGCAGCTTGGTGGTTTACCTGATAAGAACGAGAGGAGCGCGGCAGCTCGGAGCAGATGGTGGCGGTGGCCGAGGAGGGGGGCTATGAGTGGGTTGGGGGCTCGGGTGGGGCGGAAGCAGGCTGAAATACACACATAAGGCGCGAATACTGGAAATTTCTCTTGGAAACTGAAAACTTCAGTGACGGAAACATACATTGCACACAGTTCCTTTCGATAAACGTGTGCCGTACAGGGGAAACTATCCATGGAACCCCTCATCCCCAAAATTTTGAGCTACCTCTCTTTAAGTTCCAAACACTTGGGGTAGGTGTGGTGATAGAGATCGCACATGGTAAGGTTGCTCCGGGCGTCCGTAATTGGGTGACTATCCCACACGGATTTGTGAGAAGAATCGTGCGTTCAATATATGGCGCTAAGTCAGTTTCATGTGAACTCGATATGAATATATTTGCATTTGAACTACGAGTGCAACGAAATTTGACCAAATGTATGCTAAAATATCATGTATGTGCTCTCGGATTAACTTGCAGCACACAACGTGGAATTGGAGTGAACTTGCTTGTCAGAACCCTCTATTAGGTATGTGCTAGAGTTAGCAAGTAACTTTGCATGATGTTAAAAATTTCAATAAGAAATTGAAATGGGAGAAGAACCCCCCCCCCCAGATGAATTTAATTCAAATGGCCAGAATAAAAGTTTCTCCAAAAATTCCTTTTGCATTCCAATAAAAGTCTCATAAATGAGTGGGATCACATATAAAGTGATTTGGATTCAAACCCATGCTCATATATTTTTCAAATATTCAAACAGGACCTTGGAATTAATCAAAAACCCCTATTAGATTTAAAATTCAAATGATTTGAATTTTAAAAAGTGCCAAACTTTATAAGTGGCTAGCCTAATATATTACGAGGCCATGTAAAAAAAATCATTTTATAAAATGTTTTCTATTTTATTTAGCAGTACCAAAACAAATAGCAGAAGAAAATTGAGAAGAAAAGAAAAAGAAGAAAGAAGCCCACCTACCTGGGCCTCTTGGCCCAACTTACCTTTCCACGGCCCAGGCCAGCCCCCTCCTTTTGTCTTCTTCCCCGGCGCGGCAAGCAGCTCGCTGGAGCGCATGCCGACGCCGGCAGCAGCTGCTAGCCTACCTGGGCCTCCCCCGTGTCTTCTTCTCGCGCCAGGAGACATCCCGTGGATGCCCACTTCACTTCCCCCTCGCAGAGCGCCTTCTACCCTCTTCTTTCTCTCGATTTCCCGCGCCGCCCGAAACCTAGCAGAGCTCACCGGGGAGCACCGACGCAACCACCGGCCAAACCAGCCCGCGACGCCATGTCCTTCGTCCCCGTCCACGACTCCATCAGTCTACGCCGTTGATTCGAGCAAAGCGCCCACGGAGGTGACGCCCGCGTCAAGACTTCTCCGCCGGCGAGCGCACGCTCCGGCGAGCGATTCACCCTCCTCCAGCCAACCTCCGACCCGTTGAGCTCGTCAACATCTTCAGGGTGAGCGTGCGATCGATTTCCCCCTCCCTGATGCTCTCCTCGTGCCATGGACGACGAGCTCGTCGATCCAGTGGCTCCGGCCGGCGCCACCTTTGAAGACGCCGTCGCCCTGGAGCCTCCCAGTGACCTCCGCCTGCTCTGCGTGATGCGCGCGAGCATGGGGCACGCATTGGTGCCCTTTGTGGCTTCCCCCGTGGCCGTTTGAGCTGTCCCGACGTGCCTCCGCCGTGTGTAGAGGTCGCCGCCGGCGATGGGCCGACGTGGCTGTCATTAGGGACTAAGCACCCCTATTAGTTGACCCCAGGTCAATGACAGGTGGGGCCCCCAACCCCCCTAACCCCTCTGTTAGTTTAAACAGAGGGGTTTAAACCCCTGTGACACTGACAAGCCAGTCCCACACGTCAGCCCCCCCCCACGTCACTGTGACGTCATGCCTACGCAATAAGTGAATTTCCAATTAAAGAATAAATTCAGACAATTCCAGAAAAAGGATTAAACTTTGGACAAATAATAGGTCTAAAATTATCAGAAAAATACAAGGATTGTGAATATGGACTTTGTTTTCATGTTTGACCATTTTAAAATGGGTGAACAGTGGCATATGTGCATATGGATCCTTTTCAAATTCAAATTTGGAGTGATTTTGCAAATGACTTTGCAGCACACTTCTTTTAAATGGTTTCCTACACACATCAGAGACTTTACCTCAACTTTACAACATCACTTCATGCTAAACCATTTCAAATGAAAATTCATGGATTCAAATGCATTTGAATTTCATTGATAAATCAAATGGAGTTTGAATTTGCAATTCAATTGCAATATACTCTTTTTAAATGGAATAACTCACACATCAGTGACACGTACATCAAGTTTCAACCTTCAACTCATGTGTTTGAGCATTGTCTTATTATTGTTTCGATGTTTGTGTTGTTTGTCGAATAGAGGTGGAGCCGGAACCGGAAGCCACCCCCTTCGTTGAAGACACTTTGTGTGAACCTCGTCAGCAAGGCAAGCAAACCCCCATTGATCATGTGGATAAAATCCCACTTCCCTCTCAGTCTTTCTTATGCATTGTTTAGGATGATTACCATGATAATGTTCTACCGCATAGATGAACCCATTCCTTTGCATGACCTATCATTTTGTCACAGTAGTAAGAAAACCACAATCCTAGCAGATGTAGGAGTTGATTGATATCATCTGCCCCTGCAGCTGTTACGGCTTATTGCATGCTTAGAGTGATACAATGTTGATACTGTTATGTGAGTCGGGATGGTAGCAATCATGTTGGTAATGGTGGAAATGTGTTGGTGAATCTACCCTAATACAAGGTGAACGATGAGAGGCTGTGTAGGAGAACAAAGTGGGTTGTCTCGTTGAACACCGCCTTAAGCCCGAGTTCTTGTGTGGTGATCCAAGATGAAGAGTACTACCGCATGTTGGGAAGACGGACCCCCCGCTCAACCTACTAACTCACCCCTTCTCAGTTCAATGAGTCGTAGTAGTTCGAAGTTCTGGTGGTTTGTGGCCTGGCTGCAAGGTGAGAGAACGGCTCAAACGAGACGGGCTTATGCACCAGGCACACATCTTCTGGGACCACTTCGGTAAACCCGCCGGGTTACGAATGTGGAAACCATCCCAAATAGGCGTCTTCGTTGAACTTGAGTTGGCTGTGAGGTAAAGGTTGTGGAGATTATCCTCGCTGACACCCGCTTGAAGGCTGACGACATCCCGGCGGTAACTGATAGTTTCATGTGTGTAGCACTACAGCCCTCCAGGGTTAATAAACTATTCGAATAGCCGCGTCCGCGGTAAGGGACTACTTGGAAAGAGGTGCCTGATTATTAGACAACTTGAACTGGATACTTATAAAACTTGCCAAGATAAGCGTGAGTGCTATGGCGTGCTTTCTCGTGGGAAGTCGAGGAAGGCACCATAGTGGTGTAATTGGGGTGAGACATGTAGTGGACTCGTGTACGCTTCTTACCTCAAGTCTGGTACTCGTAGTTCAGGACTAGCCAAGTCAAAGCTGGCACTTCTGCATTCGAGCCCCACCTCCCTTTATCTTGATACATGTGCATGAGTAGTATAGTTCCTACGTAAGTCTTGCTGAGTACGACTTTGTACTCATGTTTGCTTATTCTATGTTTTAGATGAACCGACTGACCCCGAAGGTGGATTTTTCCTGGAGATCGACGACAGAAGCCAAGCTAGTGTAGTCTCAGTCAGACGAATGGACCCTCGTGGAAGGGCTTGTTTATAAATAAGGCTTCTCTAAGCCATTTGTTAAACTTGTCTGTACTCAGACCTACTTTGCTTCCGCTTGATTGATGTAATGTTGGATCACAGTCTTGTTATCTCTGTGTGCACTCTGTAAGAGTTCTCAATAAAGTTGTAGACTTTGTAGAGAATTGCAATGATACCTGCTGTTCAAACTATACATGTGTGCTGCGTGTATGATTATAACATGCATGTCTTAGTATGGGTTTTCGAGACCTTAGTTGTGATCTGGCTGGCGGTCTTTTATGCACCAAGTGACCCTTAGATGTCCGCAGCTTGGGGCATCGCGATGCGATTGCTCGTGACTTTGTCACGTGGCACACTTTGTTGTATGATCGAACCCGCCCTAGACCCCGACTAAGTGATCGGGCTGGAGTAAGTCTATGCATGTGTTATAATACAATCGAGAGTATGGCTGAGGCGACTTGTCTCTGAATATGGGAGTTCACCACCCATATCATTTAGACTTGTGTGAGTACGATGAGGACCCATCTAAGTTGATCATCCGGCCTGGATGGGATGCCCCTCATGTTCGATGCTTTCCGAGAATGTTCTGTGCTTGGCCTTGTCTGCTTAGACAAGTGGGTACGGTTCTCGGCTCTCCATATGATTGTGTTGTAGCGGGTCTTGCATATGCTAACCCCGGGTCCCGACAGACTTTGTATCAGAGCAGGACTGACTGTAGGATTATCAGCCTTGGTCGAAGTCGAGTCTAGCCTTCTATAGTTATATAGTTACTCTGGGTATACAAGGGAACAACGTAAGGATTCTTTTTCTCCTTACATTCATCGTTCTGAGTTCTGAGTCACCCTCATCTTATTCTACGGGAAGATAGGACTAGGCTCATCTATGTCTTACTAGAACATCTCGTTGTTTGATTCCTTGTAGCCGTAGGAAAGTTGTGTTCAGTTTGCTAGAGTTGTTGTGCTTCCTAATTTCTTACATCGTATGTAAGTGTTGTTTCTATGTTGTAAGAAAGTTGTTTTCTCTTGCAATTACAACCGTTATGTTGTCTGAGTCACCCCAGGTTTCTTCATAATCTGATGCATTTGAAAAATCCTTTCCTCTATTTTGGGTGTCCTTCTAGAAGAATTATTAGGTGGCATGCCTGACAGTTCTCTAGAGTTTGTTGTAGGTTTTGTTCTAGAAACCTATAGTGATTTATTTGCAGCTCTTCCTCCCACTTTAGATGTTTCCTAGCCAGAATAACCACACTGAACATCGTGTTGGGGTACTTTGCTACTCTTGACATATCTGTTGTAGCCCCTAGTAAACCTTGGTCATCCTTTAGGAAAACTATCCAGTGACCCAACTCCTTAAACCTAGTCACCCGACAGATGTGTAGAGTTCATAGTGGATCTTATGCCAGGAACCGCACCAATTTCCAAACTCCCATACAAAATGGCCCCACGTGAGTTAGCTGAGCTTAAAATCCAACTTGAAGCTTTGTAGGCAAAAGGCTTCATCCGCCCTAGCTCATCGCCATGGGGTTGCCCCGTTCTGTTCGTAACGAAGAAAGATGAAGCAGAAAAGATGTGCGTAGACTATCGCCCGCTAAATCTAGCGACGATAAAGAACAAGTACCCACTACCCAGGATCAATGATCTATATGATCAACTTGCTGGATCCTCTGTCTTCTCCAATATGGATTTGAGATTAGGCTATCATCAAATCAAAATCCGAAACGAGGACATTCCAAAAATGGATTTCACTACTCATTATGGTCTTTACGAGTACACCGTCATTTCTTTTGGTTTAACCAATGCCCCCGCCACATTCTCGCGCATGATGAATTCGATCTTCATGGAGTACCTAGATAAATTTGTTGTAGTTTATCTTGATGACATTCTCATCTACTCGAAGAACGAAGAAGAACATGCCGAACATCTTAGGTTGGTATTGATGAAACTTCGAGAGCATCGTATGTATGCTAAATTCTCCAAATGTGAATTTTGGCTACCAGAAGTGACCTACTTAGGCCACGTGATTTCTGCAAAAGGCATTGCTGTGAATCCCGAGAGAGTTCAGGCCTTCCTTGACTGGACTCCACCTGAATCGTATAAGAAAGTTCGGAGTTTTCTTGGCTTAGCAAGCTACTGCCGCCGTTTCGTCGAGAACTTTTCTAAAGTTGCAAAGCCTCTAACTGAACTCCTCAAGAAAGATAAGAAATTCCAATGGACTCCCAAGTGCGAGGAAAGCTTTCAAGAGCTAAAAAGAAGATTGACTTCTGCACCAGTACTTGCGCCTCCAGACACCAAAAAGGATTTCGAGATCTTTTGTGATGCCTCACGGCAAGGGTTAGGATGCATACTTATGCAAGACAGACATGTGGTAGCTTATGCTTCACGCCAGTTGCGTCCACATGAAGAGAACTATCCTACCCATGATCTTGAACTCGCTGCCCTAGTTCATGCCCTAACAACTTGGCGACATTACCTCCTTGGTAATCGTTGTGAGATCTATTCCGACCACCAAAGCCTCAAATACATATTCACCCAGGAAGATCTAAATCTCACGTAAAGACGCTGGATTGAGTTGTTAAAAGATTATGACTTAGGAATTTCTTACACCCTAGGAAAAGCCAATGTCATGGCTGATGCACTAAGTCGTAAGTCGTATTGTAACAACCTCATGTTACAACAGTGTCAACCACTTCTTCATGAGGAATTTCGCAAGCTCAATCTTGAGATTGTCCCTCATGGTTATCTTTCTACCTTGGTGGAGAAACCAACCCTTGAGGATAAAATCATAGCCGCCCAGAAACGTGATAGTGGTATTCGAGAGATCAAGAAGAACATTGCTAGCGGAGTTGCTAAATGTTTCTCCATGAATGATCAAGGTTTCGTTTTGTTTGGCACTCGATTGGTTGTACCACGAAAACACAATCTTAGGAGGCTAATTCTTAAGGAAGCTCATGATACTGCCCTTTCTATTCATCCTAGTAGCACAAAGATGTACCGAGACCTACGCCAGAGATTTTGGTGGACTAGGATGAAGTGAAAAATTGCTCAGTTCATTGCTGAATGTGATGTTTGTCGTTGCATTAAGGCAGAACATCAAAGACCTGCTGGTACTCTTCGACCTTTGCCTATTCCAAAGTGGAAATGGGACAAAGTCAGTATGGATTTCATTACTGGCTTTCCAAAAACCCAGAAAGGAAATGATGCCATCTTCGTTGTTGTGGATAGACTTTCCAAAGTTGCTCACTTCCTTCCAGTTCGTGAGTCTATAACTGCTAGCCAGTTAGCGGACTTGTCTGTCTCTAGAATTGTGTCTCTTCATGGTGTTCCTTTAGAAAAAAATTCTGATCGTGGTAGCCTTTTCACCTCTAGATTTTGGGGAAGCATTCAGAATGCTATGGGAACTCATCTCTCCTTTAGTAAAGCTTTCCATCCTCAGTCTAGTGGTCAAGTTGAAAGGGTTAACCAAATTCTCGAAGACATTCTCAGAGCTTGTGTTAACTCATTCGGAAAGAATTGGGAGAAATCTCTGCCATTCGCCGAATTTTCTTATAACAATAGTTTCCAATCTAGTCTGAACATGGATCCTTTTGAACTCCTCTATGGACGACGATGTCGAACACCTTTAAACTGGTCAGAAACCGGTGAAAGACAATTCTTTGGACCGGATATGATGATGGAAGCAGAAGAGCAAGTTCGCATTGTTCGTGATCAATTGAAAGCAGCCCAGTCTCGTCAGAAAAGCTATTATGATCGTCATCATAGGCAAGAAAGTTACAATCTGGATGAGAAGGCTTACCTTCGGGTTACCCCTCTGAAGGGAACCCAACGCTTCGGTATCAAAGGAAAGTTGGCCCCATGTTACATTGGACCTTTCCGCATTTTTGCTAAACGTGGAGAAGTTGCCTACCAACTTGAACTACCCCCGCACCTTTCCCGAGTACATGATGTATTCCATGTGTCACAACTCAGGCATTGCTTCAAGGACCCCATCCACGAAGTCGACCATGAAACGCTTGATCTCCAAGATGACCTTCTTATCGATAATACCCCGTTCGTATTCTTGATTCAGCATAGCGTGTCACTCATCATCAGAAGATCAAGTTTCTGAAAGAGCAATGGTCACACCACTCCGAGAAAGAAGCCACATGGGAAAGAGAAGACCGTCTCAGTGCCGATTACCCCTCCTTCCTCCCGATGACTTCTGAATCTCAGGATGAGATTCTTTTGAGTGGGGGCGAGTTGTCAGAACCCTCTGTTAGGTATGTGCTAGGGTTAGCAAGTAACTTTGTATCATGTTAAAAATTTAAAAAATAAATTGAAATGGGAGAAGAACCCCCCCCAGATGAATTTAATTCAAATGGCCAGAATAAAAGTTTCTCCAAAATTCCTTTTGCATTTTTGAAAAGTCTCATAAATGAGTGTGATCACATATAAAGTGATTTGGATTCAAACCCATGCTCATAGATTTATCAAAATATTCAAACAGGACCTTGTAATTAATCAAAAACCCCTATTTGATTTAAAGTTCAAATGATTTGAATTTAAAAAAGTGCCAAACTTTATAAGTGGCTAGCCTAATATATTATGAGGCCATGTAAAAAATTTCAGTATTTTATAAAATGGTTTGCTATTTTATTTAGCAGTACCAAAACAAATAGAAGAAGAAAACAGAGAAGAAAAGAAAAAGAAGAAAGAAGCCCACCTACCTGGGCCTCTCGGCCCAACTTACCTTTCCACGGCCAAGGCCTTCCCCCTCCTTTTGTCTTCTTCCCCGACGCGGCAAGCAGCTCGCTGGAGCGCATGCCGACACCGGCGGCAGCTGCTAGCCTTCCTGGGCCTCCCCGTGTCTTCTTCTCGCGCTAGGAGACGTTCCGTGGACGCCCGCTTCACTTCCCCCTCGCGGAGCGCCGTGTCCCCTCTTCTTTCTCTTGATTTCCCACGCCGCCCGAAACCTAGCAGAGCTCACCGGCGAGCACCGACACAGACACCGGCCGAACCAGCACGCGACGCCATGTCCTTCGTGCTCCCTGTCCACGACTCCGTCAGTCTAAGCTGTTGATTCGAGCAAAGCGCCCACGAGGTGACTACAGCGTCAACACTTCTCCGTCGGCCACCGCACGCTCCAGCGAGCGTTTCCCCCTCCTCCAGCCAACCTCCGGCCCCGTCGAGCTCGTCAACGCGTTCAGGGTGAGCGTGCGATCGATTTCCCCCTCCCCGTTGCTCTCATTGTGCCCTGGACAACGAGCTCGTCGATCCAGTGGCTTCGGCCGCCGCCACCATGGAAGACACCGTCGCCCTGGAGCCTCCTAGTGACCCCCGCGTGCTCTGCGTGATGCGCGCGACCACGGGGCACGCACTGGTGCCCTTTGTGGCTTCCCCCGTGGCCGTTTGGGCCATCCCGGCATGCCTCCGCCGTGTGCAGAGGTCGCCGCCGTTGATGGGCCGACGTGGCTGTCATTAGGGACTAAGCCCCCCTGTTAGTTGACCCCAGGTCAATGACAGGTGGGGCCCCCAACCCCCCTAACCCCTCTATTAGTTTAAACAGAGGGGATTAATCCCTTGTGACACTGACAAGCCGGACCCACACGTCAGACCCCCCCCCATGTCACTGTGACGTCATGCCTACGTAATAAGTGAATTTCCAATTAAAGAATAAATTCAGAAAATTAAAGAAAAGAGGATTAAACTTTGGAAATTCATAACTAATTCATTTTAACTCCAAATTGGACAAATAATATGTCTAAAATTATCAGAAAAATACAAGGTTTGTGAATATGGACTTTGATTTCATGTTTCACCATTTTAAAATAGGTGAACAGTGGAATATGTGCATATGGATCCTTTTCAAATTCAAATTTGGAGTGATTTTGCAAATGACTTTGCAACACACTTCTTTTAAATGGTTTCATCCACATCAGAGACTTTACCTCAGCTTTACAACATCACTTCATGCTCTACCATTTCGAATGAACATTCATGGATTCAAATGACTTTTGAATTTCATCGCTAAATCAAATGGAGTTTGAATTTGCAATTCAATTGCATTATACCCCTTTTAAATGGAATAACTCACACATCCGTGACACATACATCAAGTTTTAACCTTGAACTCATGTGTTTGAGCATTGTCTTATTATTGTTTCGATGTTTGTGTTGTTTGTCGAATAGAGGTGGAGCCGGAACCGGAGGCTACCCCCTTCGTTGAAGAAACTTTGTGTGAACCTCGTCAGCAGGGCAAGCAAACCCCCATTGATCATGGCGATAAACTCCCACTTCCCTCTCAGTTTCGCTGATGCATTGTTTAGGATGATTACCATGATAATGTTCTACCGCATAGATGAACCCATTCCTTTGCATGTCCTATCTTTTTGTCACGGTAGTAAGCAAACCACAATCCTAGAAGATGTAGGAGTTGATTGATATCATGTGGCCAATGCAACTGTTACTGCTTATTGCATGCTTAGAGTGATACAATGTTGATACTGTTATGTGAGTCGGGATGGTAGCAATCATGTTGGTGATGGTGGAAATGTGTTGGTGAATCTACCCTAATACAGGGTGAACGATGAGAGGCTGTGTAGGAGTACACAGTGGGTTGTCTCGTTGAACACGGCCTTAAGCTCGACTTCTTGTGTGGTGATCCAAGATGAAGAGTACTACCGCATGTTGGGCAGACGGACCCCCCGCTCAACCTACTAACTCACCCCTTCTCAGTTCAATGAGTCGCAGTAGTTCGTAGTTCTGGTTGGTTTGTGGCCTGGCTGCAAGTTGAGAGAACGGATCAACCGAGACCGGATTATGCACCACACACACATCTTCTGGAACCACTTCGGTAAATCGGCTGGGTTACGAATGTGGAAACCATCCCAGATAGGCGTCTTCATTGAACTTGAGTTGGCTGTGAGGTAAAAGTTGTGGAGATTATCCTCACCGACACCCGCTTGAAGGGTGACGAGATCCCGGCGGTAACTGATAGTTTGATGTGTGTAGCAGTACACCCCTGCAGGGTTAATAAACTATTCGAATAGCCGCGTCCGCGGTAAGGGACTACTTGGAAAGTTGTGCCTGATTATTAGACAACTTGAACTGGATACTTATAAAACTTGCCAAGATAAGTGTGAGTGCTATGGCGTGCTTTCTCGTGGGAAGTCGAGGAAGGCACCATAGTGGTGTAATTGGTTGGAGACATGTAGTGGAGTCGTGTACGCTTCTTACCTCAAGTCTGGTACTCGTAGTTCAGGACTAGAAAAGTCAAAGCTGGCACTTCTGCATTCGAGCCCCACCTCCCTTTACCTTGATACATGTGCATGAGTAGTATAGTTCCTACGTAAGTCTTGCTGAGTATGACTTTGTACTCACGTTTGCTTATTCTATGTTTTAGATGAACCAAATGACCCCGAAGGTGGATTTTTCCTGGAGATCGACGATTGAAGCCTAGCTAGTGTAGTCCCAGTCAGACGACCGGTCCCTCATGGAAGGGCTTGTTTATAATTAAGGATTCTCTAAGCCATTTGTTAAAATTTTCTGTACTCAGACCTACTTTGCTTCCGCTTGATTGATGTAATGTTGGATCACAGTCTTGTGATCTCTGTGTGCACTCTGTAAGAGTTATCAATAAAGTTGTATACTTTGTAGAGAATTGCAATGATACTAGTTGTTCATACTAGACATGTGTGCTGCGTGTATGATTATAACATGCATGTCTTAGTATGGGTTTTCGAGACCTTAGTTGTGATCTGGCTGGCGTGCTTTTATACACCAAGTGGCCTTTAGATGTGCGCAGCTTGGGGCATCGCGATGCGATTTCTCGTGACTCTGTCACATGGCACACTTTGTTGTATGATCGAGCCCACCCTAGACCCCGACTAAGTGATCGGGCTGGAGTAAGTCTATGAAAGTGTTATAATACAATCGAGACTATGGTTGAGGCGACTTGTCTATGAATATGGCAGTTCACCACCCATATCATTTAGACTTGTGTGAGGATGATGTGGACCCATCTCAGTTGATCATCCGGCCTGGATGGGATGCCCCTCACGTTCGATGATTTTCGAGAACGTTCTGTGCTTGGCCTTGTCTGCTTAGACAAGTGGGTACGGTTCTCGGCTCTACATATGATTGTGTTGTAGTGGTTCTTGCATACGCTAACCCCGGGTCCTGACATTGCTGCACCTCGGTCACGTCTTTTGATCATGAAACATTGAGTTTGGTGGTTTTAAATTACAAAAAAATCAAAAAAATTGAGAATCGCTCGGAAATACATTAGACTTTGCGTGGCACCGTGAGTAGGTAAAACTATGATGTGGTAAAAAATTTAGACATTCTGAGAAAGCCTATCATGCGATCGACTTGCAAACGGAGGCATCTCACATGAAGGACCATGGTTTCGATATGTATAAAACGAGTCATGGAATGTTCGGGTTACAAGTAGATTGTATCGTTACTTCATCGATTGTGGTTGATTTTTTTCACAGCTGCCACGCGTCTATACATGACATGTCTTCGAATTTGGACGTATTTCTTGTTATTTTGGTATTTTTAAACTTTTTTTGCACTTACAAGCCGGAAAAAAGAGTTAAATACAATATCCACCGGAACTGTAGCAGCATGATGTTGGTGCATTGAAGACTTTTCGATCCGTGCGTATTGGACGGTGCAGGGCGTGCGATCCGTGGTGCTGCGTTTTGGCCAATCAGAACGCAACGGAAAATTTCGCAGGGTATAGGTTAAGCAAACGGTTGTAGTACACGAACCGTTTTCTTTACAGTGTCACTGAATTTTTTTCATCTAAAGGGACATGTGTTATACATGTAAGTCATTAAGTGTAGATTAGACACTTGATATGGGTTTATTTACACTTGAGCTATGATTTTTTTATCATTTTCATCTTCCGTTTGATATATGGCTCTCATTGAGTTTCATGTCCACTCAATATGAATTTATTTGCATTTGAACTACGAGTGCAACGAAATTTGACTAACTTTGTGCTGAAATATCATGTATGTGCTCTCGGGTTAACTTGCAGCACACAACATGGAATTGGATTGAACTTGCTGCACCTCGGTCACGTCTTTCGATCGGGAAACATTGAGTTCGGTGGGTTTTAAATTACAAAAAAATCAAGAGAATTGTGAATCACTAGGAAATACATGATACTTTGCGTGGCGCCAAGAGAAGGTAAAACTATGATGTGGTAAAAATTTCACACATTTTGAGAAGGGCTATCATGCACGAGCATGCGCTCCCTATCCATGCGGCGGTGCTGCTACCTCAGGGGACGACATTTCCTGGCCTTCCGCCATGGCCTCCGCATCTGTCTGCTCCTCCGGCTCGAACTCGTACACGAGCCTGCGATGGCGCCTTCGGGTGCACTACTCCTCCTCCTCCTGAAGCATCTTCCGATCAAGACTTTCCCGTTCATGCAATACCAATCGCTTCCGATCCCTATTCACGGCGAGGGACTCGACAAAAGCGACAGACTGCGGCAACCCAAGTTGGAGCTCGCGCTCGTCCAGGTCGCGGAGGTCCGCCTCGAAGCGAGAATCATCGAGGGACTGGGCTATGGCCATCTTCATCATGCGATTTTACTTGGGGTCGTCGTCGCCGCGAGTGGCGGGTAGTGCGCCCAACAAAATGCCGGCCAGCAGCGAACTGGACACGTCCACTCCTCCGTCCTACACCTGCATCCAGGCGTTATCCATATTCAATGGGTTTGGTGGTGGGGGTGGCGAGCTATTGGTGATGAGGTGAAGGGTGTGGTGGTAGTGGTGGCGAACACGGATGAGCGTGTGTTTGTGTGTTGCCACTGCCGCTTGCCATAGCGAGTTTTATTTGTACAGGTAGCACTCGGATTGGGGATGAATATTTTCCCTAGTGTCCGCTTGCGCGGGAAGGATCGGCTAAAGCGCGCGGGAGGAAATAACAAAAGTTCGAAAATGCATGTGGAGCCCATGCTTTGGCTATCGCGACGAGCGTGCTGTGATGAGGAAGCTAGCCTACCGGCGAGAGAAGAGGAGGTGACTACGCGTAGGAAACGGTTGTTACCATCCACTCGTCGGTGTTAGTACGACGGAACTCGTCACCGACGACTACTCAATTAGATCCGTATACGTTTACTTAATTTCATCTTAATTAATGTCATTCTCCCCGCATATAATGCGAGGTTTTAAAATATTACACCCAAAATAGATCACTAAAAGTTCCTTGTTAAGGCCATACGAAACTAAAAAGAGACTAAACTAATTCGCTAAGTCGGAGTCGAAGTCGGGCACTACGGCGAAGGCTCCCAACCACACTGATGGCAACCTTGATGGGCTGCTGCGGTGTGCACTCGTCCGACTGGGGCGTGCAATCCAGATCGCGAAGCTGTATGGAGCAGCGGATCGGGGTTGCGCGTTGACGCTTAGTGATGGGGCATAGTCGGAGTCGGAGCCGAAGTCCATGTCCATGTCCAGCATGCGCGCAATGAGTGCACCTACTTCGACGGCGGCATTGCAGGGAAGGCGCCCAGCTGCACTGATGGTAACCTCGAGGGGCTGCTGCTGTGTGCACTCCTTCACGCGCAGGCGTTTGGAGTGGGGAGCGGGAGAGTGCACCCCGCCTGCTCTGTGATGCAGCGCTCCTCGCGGTGTCGGTGTCGGAGTCGTTCTCCATGTCCAGCATGTGCGCAATGAGTGGACATGTGATGGTACGAATTAACGCCCCCTCGTTGGTTACCCAAAGTGGAAGGTTGATATGTAGACAGCAGCAAATTTCCCTCGATGAAGATACCAAGATTTGTCTCCAGTAGGACTCCGACAACGACAAGAAGGTGACAACGGCGCCAGAGATTGGCGGTAGGCGTGGACCTGCACACACAACAGATAACTTTGCTCACAACGAGTACAAAGGGGTTGTCAATCCCTCCGGCCTTGTTGTTTACAAAGAATAAAACGCACGGGATAATAATGATAGTGATAGCTACGGAAAAGTAAATACTGAAAGTAAATTTATAGTGTAAACAGTGTAGGAAATATGGACCGGGGTCCTATGATGTTCACTAGTGACGTCTCTCTCCCAAAAGACGATAAAATAGCTATGAGGTAAACAAATCACAGCTGGTCAATTGACAGGATTATGTGCGCAAACCAATGCTAATTATGCTATGAATAAAGGAAGAGGCCCAAAAGCATGGGCGGTACGCCAAGACAAGTAGACTGAAATCCATCTGCATCTACCTACTAATCATCCACCTTGACATATCTATCCATAACATCTCGCTGGTTTTAATGTCACAACCCCAACTAGGGTAAGTGCTAGGGTTTGAGTTCCCCTTTCATCAAGTGAAAAATCCAAAAAGAATTTCGGAAATGGGGAAAAAAAGCCCCGAAGAATTTAAATAAATGGCCAGATACAAATCTTTTTCCAAACATCATTTGAATGTTTGGAAAACTCCTAGAATTGTTGCTGATCATTGCAAAAGTGGTTTGTGTTCATTCCCAAGCTCATGGAATTTTCTAAAATTCAAAATGTGCCATGGAAATTAAATTTGACCCCTATTTGACTTGAAATTCAAATGTATTGAATTTAAAAAATGCGCAAATCCTAAAAGTGACTAGCTACTGGTCACCTAGTATTTGTAAAATTAGTTGGGCATTTTTATAAAAATCTTTGGTATTTTTACCAGAGCAAAACAAAAGAAGAAAAAGAAAACAGAAAAGAAATAACAGAAGAAAAGGGAAAAGGAAATCTAGTTCACCTCTTGGCCACCCCGGCCCAACTAACGGGATTCCGGCCCAGCCCACCAGCCCCACGTTGTCGTCTACGTCCCCGATGCCGAAGCAGCTCGGTGGCGGCCTGGGAGCACGCCGCGGAGCCACCGCGACGCCGAGAAGGCTCCAAGCCCCCCCCCCCCCCCGTGCCTAATCTCCTCGCCAGGAGAACGCCTAGGTCCTCCTCTCCCTTTACCCTCCATGCGCGGCTCCTCTCCACGTCTCTGCGCTGCCTTTCCGCGCACACCCGAGGAACTCGCCGGAGAGCGCACCCGCGCAGCCGTGGCCAACGGCCGCTTAGAGCCTCGTCGTCTTGTCCTCCGTTCACAGCGCCCTCGTATTCATCGCCCTGGAGAAGGCCCCGAGCCCGGAACGCATCGAGCCGCCGGAATTAACGACGAGACGCCGCCGGAACCGCAAGACCTCACCGCCGATTAAGCCGTCTGCGGCCTCCCTCCGGCTGCCCCGACCTCACCATCTTGCTCACGGTTAGCTCGCGCACCGTTCCCCTCTAACCCCGGATCCTCCTGAGCCCGCGGTCGCCTTCCTCCATGAGAGGGACCATGGTCGCCGCCGTGCTGGACATTGACATCGCTCCCGTGCTCGCCTTGGTGCGAAGCTAGCACCAGTGCATGCGGGTGAGCCAGGGCAACCCCATGGTACCGTTCTCCCCCTTCCCCGCGGCCGTTTTCCAAGTCCGGCGAGCCCCTCCGCCGTTCTGTTGGTCACCGGCGGCGAGGTGACCTGGCCCTGTCATTAGCCAGCTAACCCCCAGCCTAATGACCCACAAACAGTGGCTGACCAGTGGGCCCAGCCACTAACTAAACTGGTTTAGTTTAAATAGAGATTTAATTAAAAATGGTTTTAACACTGTGCCTATGACAGGCATGGCCCACATGTCAGTTCCCCTTTGGCTAACCAACGAGGTGGCGTTAATTCGTACCATCAGCGGTGAATCTGACTGCTTTCCCATCTAGGTTGACCAGCTTCACTATTCGAGTCTGAAAGGTGAGATACTGGTGTTGCTACAGTAGTAAGAAACACCAAGACCACTACAACTAAAAGAAACACCAAGACCTAACTTGGCACAAAGCTTGAAAATAAAGATACACTGGTGTTGCTATAGTAGTAAGAAACACCAAGACCACTACAACTGAAAGAACAAACTGAAAGTTAAGATAACATGGGGTGCCTTCCAAGAGCTCATTCTTTATAGCCATAAAGATAGGCTTACAATTTTAATGATGCTCTCATAAGAATAAGAATTGAAGCACAAAAGAGGGCATCAAGAAGAAAATACCAACCACATTTAAGTCTACCCCACTCATGTCTACACACGCTTCTATTCATGTAGACTATGTTGGGCCTCCAAGCGCAGAGGTTTGTAGGACAACACAATTTCCCTCAAGTAGATGACCAAAGATTTATCGAACTCAGGTAAGTAGAGGTTGAAGATGGTATCGCTCAAGCAACCTTGCAATTAAGAAACAAGAAGTCTCTTCTGTCCCCAACACACCTAATACAACTAGGAGTTGTATAGGTGCACTAGTTCAGCGAAGAGATGGTAAAATATGGGTGATTAAATGTGAGCACAAACGGTGTTGCAATGGTGGAAACAAGGCCTAGGTTTCATACTTTCACTAGTGGAAACTCCCAACAACATTAACATAGTCTAATCACATAATATTTCCACTAAAACATGCAACGGAGACGTACTCGGAGGTCATTCATGTGTGGTCAAGAGAGGACGAGAATTATTATGTAGGGCTACAAAAGAACTCCTCAGAGTTCGTAGTTCTCATCTATGCATTTCCAATGTCACCGTGGACATCCAAAGAGAGTACCACAATCACCACAATATATCTCAAGGATAGTCAAAGACAGGCACCAAGAGACTCTCAATCTTCAATCAATATACAAAAGAGGAAATCACTCATGAAAATATTCTTCTAATCTATGTCCAATAGACAGCTTTAACCACGGTCTTGGAGATTATAATAGATAAATATAAGTGAGTACTTCATATACAAAATATAGAAGAGGGGCAAACATCATTGGATCACCCTGGATTAACATAGCCTAATATCACAATCATATGATGGGAGAGAGAATTAACCACATAGGTTGTATGAGAATTAACCACATAACTACTCCCGTATCATCAAGAGGAGAAAGCAATGTCGATGGATGTGAATCTGGGGGAACTTCCCCGTCCAGGCAAGGTTCCGACACAGGAATTCTGGTCCCCCGAAGCTTGTAGGCGATGGCGGCGGAGATCGGAATCTCTTCTGGAAAAATGAGTTTCGGAATCAGGGTTTTCTCCACGGGGGTAAAAATTGGGACAAAGGAGGGCACCAGGGGAGGTCCCACCCCTCGGGGAGGGTCCCTGACGCGGCCTCCCCGCTGGGCGCACGGGCAGGCCGCCCCGAGGGGGGTGTCCCCCTCTGGCTCCCCTTCGAGTGTGTGGAGTCTTTTGGAACGTTGCTTTTTTATATATTGTTTGTGGAATTTTCCGAGCACTTTAAATATGGGTATAAATCTGCAATGCACGGACATCAGCAGACAGAAACTAGCACTTGGTGCACTGAGTTAGTTGGTTAGTCCAAATATGTTAAAAATGAATGAACGTGTAGCAAAACACATAGCAATGTCACCCATACAAGCATGGAACAAGAAGAAATTATAGATACGTTAGGGACGTATCACCCACTTCCTATGCAATGGGTGATCCACTTGCTAATGTGTATTTTTATAGCATAAGTGTCATCACAATAATCATCTTAGATAACAACTTTATCAAAATCAATTTTAGCCTCTTCCAAAATAGTTGAATCATCATAAATAGGAGGCAAATTATCATCAAAATAAATTTGCTCATCAAAACATGGGGGCCTAAAAAGATCATCTTCATAAAACATAGCATCCCCAAGCTTATGGCTTTGCATATCATTAGCATCAACAGTATTTAAAGAAGACATACTAGTAACATTGCAATCATGAAGAGTATGCAAATACATTTCCATTGGTTTATTTTTATTTTCTATTCAAACACTTCATGTCCTAACACAAGGTAGACCTCATAAGGCTCTCTCATTTTTGTTTTTTTCTTTCCATAAGCCTAACTAGTGAAAATAAATACAAGAAATGAAAATATTAAATTGCAAGATCTAAAGATATACCTTCAAACCCTTACTTCCCTGGAAACGGTGCCAGAAATAACTTGATGTCTACACACGCTTCTAGTCTTGTAGACTATGTTGGACCTCCAAGCGCAGATGTTTTTAGGACAGTAGCAATTTCCCTCAAGTGGATGACCTAACGTTTATCGAACTTGGGGAATTAGAGGTTGAAGATGGTCTCTCTCATGCAACCCTGCAATTAAGAAACAAGAAGTCTCTTGTGTCCCCAACACACCTAATACAATGGTAAATTGTATAGGTGCACTAGTTCGGCGAAGAGATGGTAAAAAACGAGTGATATGGGTGGCAAAGAAAGGTAATATAAATATGTAATAAAAATTACGGCAAGCAAAGAAGTAGTAAACGTGAGCACAAACGGTTTTGAAATGGTGTAAAACAAGGCCTAGGCTTCATACTTTCACTAGTGGCAACTCCCAACAACATTAACATAGTTTAATCACATGATATTTCAACTAAAACATGCAAGGGAGACTTACTCAGAGGTGATAGATTTGTGGTCAATAGAGGACCAGAATTGTGTTGGTATAGAAGAGCACACCTTAGAGTTCGTAGTTCTCATTTATGGATTGCCCAATGTCACCGCGACGATCCAAAGAGAGTACCACAATCACCACAACATATCTCAAGGATAATCCAAGACAAGCACCAAGAGACTCTCAATCTTCAATCAATCCACAATAGAATAAATCACTCATGAAAATATTCTTCTAATCTATGTCCAATAGACCCAATGTCACCATGGTCTCGGAGATTATACTAGATATAGACAAGTTAATACATAAAATTCAATACATAGAAGAAGGGGAAACATCATGGGATCACCCTAGATTAACATAGCCTATTCTCACAATCAAGATCACAAAATGGGGGTGAGAATTAACCACATAGATACTGGTACAAGACATTAGCCCTGAGGAGGAACTACTCCCGCATCAAGGAGGGAGGAAGCACCATCGATGGAGATGAATCCGGGGGGCACTTCCCCGTCGCGGCAAGGTTCCATAGCATGAATTCTGGTCCATTGAAGCTTGTTGGCGATGGCGGCAGAGATCGGAATTTCTTCTGGAAAAAAGGGTTCTGGATTTAGGGTTTCTCCATTGAGGGTAAAAAGAGGAGCCAAAGGGTGGGGGCCGAGGGGAGGTCCCACCTGGCCAGCCGGCCAGAGGGAGCGGCCTACCCCCTAGCTGCGCCACCAGGTTGCCTGGGCTAGCAGTGAGTCCCCTCTGGCTCATCTTCGGGCTTCTGGAGTCTTTCTACTTGGAAATTTTTAGGATTTTTCTTGATTTTTCAGAGCACTTTTAGTTTTCACCTTTTTCTGCAATGCACGGACAAAATAGACAAAAAATGGCATCGGGCACTGAATTAGTAGGTTAGTCCAAAATATGTTGTAAATGATAAGAAAGTGCATCAAAACATATAGCAGTAACACAAAAAGAAGCATGGAGCAAGCATAAATTATATATACGTTTGAGATGTATCAGCAGGTGGCACGGTTTTCGATGTTGTCAGCCTGTGCAGACGAGCGCATCACCCCTGTGGTGGGGGAAAAGAAGTGGTACATTGCTTTGATGCAAAGGTATCCTTCGTGGGGTTGAACCTTCTCATGAAGCGCTTTGTGTGACCTTGCCTCGCGAGGGGGTTTCGTTAGGGTTCTTGCACTTTGTGAGGCCTTCGGCCGATCGCGTCCTTGTGGAGGGATCCCTCATGAGGGCCAAGCCTCGTGTGGGGTCTTGCTGACAGATAGCGCTAGATTCCCCTTTTCTTGAGCCTTCTCCTTCCTCCTTTTGCTACTTGCTGCGGGATTGATGACAACACGCTCCCGTGCTGCTCAGAAATCGGCCAAGATGTCTGGCAAGTGGGAGCGCTCGACTTTTGGGGTCGCAGATCTTGGCCCGCTGATTGCCGATGGCTTGGTGGCTGGAGATGCCGCGCGGATTCCAGGGGAGGAACCTGTTCCTGCTGCCCTAGCTGATGAGCGAGTGTGCTTTCAGGCGTTCTTTCCTCGCGGATTTTTCCTTCCAATTCACCTTTTTGTTCGTGCTTTGTTGTACACCTATCGGCTTTAGCTGCACAATTTGACTCCCAACGGGATTTTGCACATTGCTTGTTTTATTACCCTTGGTGAAGCTTTCTTGGGGATCTATCCCCATTGGGGGCTCTGGAAGCACCTCTTTCATATAAAGAGGACGAACTTTGAGTACACTGTAGGGCAGGTGGGTATATCCATTAAGGACTCCAAATCGTACTTTTATTTGGAGATGCTTGACTCCGTCAGTGCTTGGCGAAAAATTTGGTTCTATCTGAAGGACCAGCATATTGATGGGCAGCGCTTTGGTCTTGCTCCATTTAATCCTGAAGCGCGGGTAGTCAAGCAAGCCTCAGGGTCCCATTCTTTGTCTGCGAAAGAGTCATCTGAAGTGGCTCCATTCTTGGAGAGGATTGCCCTGGTGAAGGAAAACTTGACCGGTGGGCAGCTCATCTCTATTTTCATTAGGAGGCGCGTGCAACCCTTGCAGTCGCGAGCTCGTCCCATGTGGAAATATGAGGGACTCGGGGACTCGACGAGATGCTCCCGCCAAGATCTTGACGCCGATGGCCTCCTGGCCTGGACTCGGTACGTCACCAAATGCTCGAACGTTTCCGAGATGGGTTTCGTCACTCCATATTCTTTTGATCACGCGCTGCCGCAGGTTCGCGTTTTTGAATTTTCCATCTGACTGGAGATGTTTTTTTGACTGCTTGCTGATGATGTTTCTTACTTTTGTAGGATGATGTTCCCATGTTGTGCAACCCTCCGCACCCGAAGGATGTCGATATTTGCGAGGAGCAGGATGCTTCCGTTGCTGACGATGCTGCGGCGAGTGCTGGTGTTGGCGTGCTTGCGGGTGTGGATGACTCCATGGGGATCGAGCTACCTGGGACCAGAGATAGTGAGGAGTCGGCGCCCTTTCGCGTCAAGCGTTCGCGGCCTTTCGGCACCGAGGGTCTTGACGCGACTAGTGGTGCTGTTCCTATGTCTGAACCGTCTGCTGAGCCGTCTCCTTCTGCTTCTGAATTCAAAAGGCCCAGGTTTGGGAGGTTGTTGCATGTTGGCTCTGTGCACGGCTGGTAAGCATATCTTGTAGCGCTGCGACTGCTCCATCTGCTTCCTCCTCCAGTACGGCTGCTATCGACCTGTAGTCGACTGACTCCGTAGCGGCCTCCAAGCATACTGGGGATTCGTCGGCTGCTGTTTGTTGGCCCGTATCATCGGTGATCCCTGTTGTCCCGTCTGTGGGTGTGATTCATGTTGTTGCTCCTCCAGTGGCGTCTGGTATTGTTATTCCTGATGCCGAGCCTACTGCTCCAGTTCGTCCTTATTGGGCCGTCGTGATCTTGGTGTCGAAGATAAAATCCGCTTCTTCGACCGCATAGCTGGGCTGGTAAGTTTGTTCCATGTTTTCTTGTATAGTTTTTGTTATCGGGGGCACGGCAGTGCTCCCGATGGGAGTAGCCCCCGAGGATGCAAGAAAGTGCTTCCGGTTGATTGCAGTCTTGCCTTGGCTCTGTATGTCCTTTGTGTCGTCATTGGGAGCACGGCCAGTGCTCCCGATGGGAGTAGCCCCCGAGGCTGCAGGCAAGCGCCTGCGATTGGTTGTATTCTTGCTTTGGCTCTGACTTTAATATCCGATTTCTTCGAGCAGCCGGTGTTTCAGCACTGTGAGCGTCTGGTGGTCGATGCTGAGCGTTGGCGGCAGGCCCATGCTTCTGCCCAGGATGCTTTGTCTGCCATGAGTAGTGAGTATTTCTTCCTGTGCTGCCGTGTTTGAACTCTTGGGTCTCTGATTCTGAGTGTTGTCTTGTGTTTTCAGGCCATCGTCAGACTACCGAGAAGGAGGCCGAAAAGGCAGAAAGAACGGTTTCCACCCTTAAGGCTGCTTTGGCTTCCAAGGAAAAAGAGCTGCACGATCAGCACGAGGAACTGGTGCGCCTGCGTCGGGCTGAGGATACGCTTGTGTAGGCGGAGGCGGTCGAGTGCGAGCGTCTTCGGGTCCTGGCGGATTCGCTTGTGGGTAAGTCATTGTTTCGTTGCTGGGTGCTTTGTCTCCACGGGTGCGAGTGTGACCGAAGTGGCTGCGTCAGAATCGGGAGTTCTCCGGGGGGCCGTGGATGCCGTATCGGCCGCTGTTGACGTTGCCAAGCGTGTCTATGCCCGAGCTTCAACTCTTGTGGGTCTTGTTCATCAGCACCTCATGCCGGACGGAGGGAAGGTGCCTGCTGGTCTGGACGCCCGTGTTGCTGCGTTTGGTAATGGCGGGGATCTCTTGGAAGATCTAGTTGGGGAGACCGTGGTGAGTGGTCTTTCCACGTCCTTTGTTTTTCTTCTGGGGCATGGAGTTTCCATTCATGATTCGTTGGTTGATACTGTCCCTTCTTATACTGACGAGAAGAGTGCGCGAGCCACTGTTCTGGCTCGTCGCCTGCAGGAGGTTGTGGATGATCAGTATCCCTCCTCTGTGGGGAAGGGGGGGTCGTAGCCATGTCTTGCCATTTGGAACTTTCTGGTTGTAATGTGCCTCCTTTGTTGTGATAGATCTGTGCTACCTGGATTGAAGTAACTGTTTGGTCGTCCTGCTGTTTGTGTTTGATTTCCTTTTTCTTTTTGTTCATTTTGCGGTAGGGTGCCCCGGGCGTGCTTCGGTCTTGGAGTTCTTTGAAGGAGGACGCTCGCGAGGGCGGCTATGAGTCCGTGTGCTTGAGGCGGAGGGACGCTGAGCAAGAGGTTGTTCGCTTGAAGGGGGCTGTAGCAGTTCATCGTTCCAAGCGAGAGCGTGCTGAGGCCGTGTTGGATAGTCTTACTTCGTGGGTGGTGAAGTTGTCTGACCTCCTGCGCAGTGAGTCTTGCTGCCGCTCGATTGCTCGACTCCCTTTAGTAGTTTTCCTGTTGTCGTCTTGATTTTGATTCTGTTTTTTCGAAGTGCTGTCGGGGCGGTCCTGGGATGAGGATAAGGCCGTCCAGTCGGAGCTGTATCGATTGGATGATCCTGAAGTGCAGGCGAGCAATGTTTTCTGGGAAGATGGGGCTCGTGCTCGATCATTTTTTGTGCTTCGTCTTCGGGCTGAGCGGGTGCCGTCTTCTCTGCGGTACTGTCAGAAGGTGCTGGGTAGGATCCATGCTGAGTTTTATCCCCTTCAGGTGGTGCCGTCGTCCTTTGAGATGTTGTCCCACGTATTTTCTCAGCCTGCAGAGCTGCGTCGTGTGGTGAATCACCAGATTCATGCTGGAGCCCGTGCTGCTTTGGGCTTGGTCCATAGTCACTTGCCGGGAGCTGATATTGCTCAAGTGCTGGGGGGTCCTCCTGGTGGCAGGGATTACCCGATGAATGATCATTACTCGGCGGTCGATGAGCCTGCACGCCGAGTTGTGGACCGAGTTTGTGAAGAGAACGATCGTTATCTAGGTGCCTTGATTAAGGCCAAGATGGAGCCTGGGGGTTAGATGCTTCCTTCCTTTGGATACGATTCTTTTTGGTGTACTGTAGGTAAATGGTTTTGCTGCTATGGTGAGCCCTTTTGTGTCGCGATTTGCGAAGAACGCCTCGGGGGGTGGCTGCTGAGGCGAGCCCCCGAGTTCCAATTTTGTTTATGTCGCGATTGCGAAGAACGCCTCAGGGGGTGGTTGCTGCTGCGAGCCCCCGAGTGCGAATTTTGTTTAAGTCGCGATTGCGAAGAACGCCTCGGGGGGTGGCTGCTGCGGCGATCCCCCGAGTGCCAATTTTGTTTAAGTCGCAATTGCGAAGAACGCCTCGGGGGGTGGCTGCTGCGGCGAGCCCCCGAGTGCCAATTTTGTTTAAGTCGCAATTGCGAAGAACGCCTCGGGGGGTGGTTGCTGTTGCGAGCCCCCGAGTACCAATTTTGTTTAAGTCGCGATTGCGAAGAATGCCTCGGGGGGTGGCTGCTGCGGCGAGCCCCCGAGTGCCAAAATTTTTAAGTCGCGATTGCGAAGAACACCTCGGGGGGTGGCTGCTGCAGCGAGCCCCCAAGTGCCGATTTTGTTTAAGTCGCGATTGCGAAGAACACCTCGGGGGGTGGCTGCTGCGGCGATCACCCGAGTGCCAATGGTTCAATTTTTGGAAAAAAAAATCAATATTCTTCCTTGTGTTTCTTACATTTAGTAAGAATGGGGGGGACGGTCTGATGAGGACTGTGCCCTTTTATTAAAACGGCGGCGTGGTAGCCTTAGGGTGCGTTTGGTTGCCCTGCTATCCCTTTTGGGACAGGGATAGCTCTTTTTTATGTGGCTGCCACCTGTTTGGTTCGCAGGCGAGTAGGGATGTAGGTAGCCTGGTTCTTCGAATATTCTCTTAAAATCGGGCTCCGCATGTACGCGAGAAAAGTCACGGATGTGGGTATCCCGGCGCCTCGCGCGAAATTTTTTCTAGGGCTGCTCGTTCGTTCACCTCTTCTTCTATCCCCTCCTCTCCACTTCCGTTGTGGCGGCTACAGATCGAAGTGCATGGCGACCACGGCTGTAGATCAAAGTGCGCGGCGGGATCTCTATCTCTTTCCTTATCTTCCTCGTTGTCGTGATCTGTTCTGCGGAGCCGCCGCCAGGGCGCAGGACACCGCTCGCTTGCCACCGAGGCGCTGGACTGGCGTGCCGGAGGAGGAGGCGAGGAGGACGCACGCAGCAGCAGTCGGCGACTCGATCCGGCTCCGGCACCCATTCATCTTCTCTCTATCACCTAGGCTGTTGCAGATCAAAGTGAGTGCTCCATGCACCGCCCGGTGCCCCACGGCCACCGGCACGCTCTGCTTGTGTGTGGTGTCCATGTACGCAGGCGACAACCTGGTATGTGTGTGTTGCAGGCAGCAGAGCGGCACGGTAGCAAGCTACCAGTAGTGAGAGCTCGTGGCACACTGGCACTCTATCCATTATTCATCCTTCAAACCAAACATTCCCACGGTTATCATCAACTATGTTTTGTCCTCTAAACCAAACAAAATACGGGATAACCTTACCCACCCAAGCAAACAAAAAAACTATTATCCCTAACCAAATGGTTGGGGATACCCATAACCAGCTTAGCTTATCCTTTGAATCAAACACACCCTTAAGTGCTAGATGACTTCTTCTCCGAGTGCTCGGGTCCTTCGGGTGGCGGCTTCTACGGGAGCGCTTCTTCTGCGGGTCCCGTGGTCTCCCTGGCTTGGTGGGCTCCAAAGGCCTCTAATATCTTGTGGAATTCCTTGTCGCAGCAGTCGGACCGGACAAAACTGCCGCTGATTGTGATGACACCATGAGGGCATGGCATTTTTAGCTTAAGGTTGGCGTAATGAGGCACTGCCATGAAGCGGGCGAAAGCCGGTCGTCCGAGGATTGTGTGGTACTGCGATTTCCAGTCGACCACTTCGAAGTCTAGGATCTCCTTGCGGAAGTTGGTCGCTTCACCAAAGACCACTTCCAGGCTTATTTTTACCAGAGGGTAGACTGCTTTTCCTGGAAAAATCCCGTGGAAGGTTGTGCTTGAAGATTTCAGCGTGGAGCTCTGGATTAGCATTTCGTCGAGTGTCCTTGTAAAGATGATGTTGATCCCGCTGCCGCCGTCCATGAATACTCGTGACATGTTGTAGTTCCCAATTCTGGCCTCGAGCACTAGCGCGGCATGTCCTGGTCGAGGGATGGCGGGCAGGTGGTCCTCCCGAGAGAAGGTAATATCTGTCTCGGACCCGCGCAAGTACCCCGGTATAGCGGGGTGTGAGGAGGCTGCGAGGAAAACTTGTCTTGTGACCTGCTTCTGCTGCCTATTTGAGGGCCTGCCTTCTTGTATCATGTAAATCCTGCTGTGGGCTTCTGGGTACTGCTCCTCTGCGTCTGGTGTCCTGCGCTATTGCTGGATTGCGGCCACTTGCCTTGCTGGTAGGGGAGGGGCTGGTGGTGCGTCGTGAGCGATGGTCCCGACTGCTATGCTTGCGAGTGGCTGGGCTGCTGTTGTCGCGGATCGGCTTTTTTCCTCCGCCAACTATTTGAAGCTTCTGCAGTTCCTGAGGGTGTGTCCTGATCTGAGCTCCCCTCGTTCGTTTCTGAATCCGTGTAACGAGCACAGTCCGTCGAGTTTTTCTTTGGCCGAGCGGTATATTCTGGTGCTGTCGCGCGGCTGCCTCGTCCTCCAGTCTCGTTTCTGAGCTTGGGGCGCATCTTCGAGGTTGTCTCTGCGCTGTATCCTGCCGTCGTCACGATGCCTGTCGTCTCTGTCGTCTGGGAAGCCTGCGGCGACAATGTCGGGTCCTCTGTCGTCGTAGAAGCTGCACCTGGGTCGCTTCCTTCGGCGGTCGAGTCCTCTTTCTCCGTTGTGGTTGTCGTAGTCGTGTTCTGAGCGTGCGATGTGGATTTCTGTTTCATTGCGAACGGAGTCCTCGCCGTCCGCCGAGCTATTGGCTTGCTCCAGCAGCCTTGCGAGTGTTCGAACTTTCAACTGCCCGAGCTGTTCCTTGAATTCGATGCGCTGCAGGCCTCGCCTGAACACGTCGATTGCGCTTTCGTCTGATATGTCTTCTGCTGAATTCTTGAGTATGGTCAACCGCTAGATGTAGGCTTGCAGGGTTTCCCTGGTTCCTTGCTTGCATACCCGCAGTTCCTCGAGTGATGCCGGTCTCTTGTATGTGGATTTGAAATTTTCTATGAAGGCTTCACGGAACTGCCTTCATGAGCTGATGGATCCTCGCGGGAGGTTCTTCAACCAGTGTCATGTCGAGCTCTCGTCCATGAGCTACACATACTGCATTGTCGTGATGTTGGTCCCTCGCTGGAACTTGACTGCTGTTAAGTAGTCGTCGAGCCACGCCTCTGGCTCTTCGAGTCCGTTGTACTTGAGCGTTGTGGAGTTCAATTTGAACCCGCTCGGCATTCGCGTCTAACGTATGGAACGCGTGAAGCATAGTGCTCCGCATGGCTCAATTTTTTCTTCGGAGGCTTCTTCGTCCGAGTACTATCCGCGTGATGCGCGTCTTCGTCTGCGGCGGCTGACTTTGTTGTGTGTGATATCGTCGCGCGCGTCTCGTCGACCGCTGCGGCGCCTGTTGTCGTTGTCGTCGCTATCGCGTTTCCTGTTTTTTCCGGAGCGTCTGCGCCAGTCGTCGCTGCTGTCGTCGTCATCGGGTGTGCTGGGGTCCCTGTCTGGTGTCCCTCCACGGGTCGGTCGCCTTGCACTTGATTTTTTGGGTGCTGAGGCGGCGATGACGTCCTTCATTATTTGTAAGGCTATTGAAGTGTTGTTGTCTGGTCTATTCTGCCTGTCCCTCTGGGCGCGGGATAGGTAGTCTCGGGCACTTATAAGGGCTTCTGCTGGTGTGAGGGGTTCCTCTTCGTCGTCCTCCTCTTCTAGCTTGAAGTCGTCGTCGAGCTTCCGGAACACCCTCTTCTTGTCTTCCAGAAAATTTTCTTCAAAGATAAATCCCTCTATATGTTTGCTACGTTCAAAATGAATTTCCACGAAAATGTCTGGTACATGTTTATATCTTCTCTATTTTCCCTCGTACCTATCTATTTCGCAGGAAAATGTGTGAGAACGCTGGAAATTTCAGAGAGACCAAGCGTGTAGGAGGCTGAACTAAAATCACCAACAATTCAGAAGACCTGTCTGAGGACTTGATCATTGATAGGAATCTGAGAACGCCTGAAGCTTCAGTTGAATATGCACGAACGAGAGAAAACATGCTGCAAGAAATTCGAAGGCTTCAAGCTCTTCAATGGTATGAATACAAGGCAATTATCCCTTGTTGGTGGAGATTGTTTGCACTAAAGAATCCATGGTCAGATGTCAAGGATTTAAGGCCCAAGTGGAACAGAGCCAACAGACCTTCTCCTCCACCTAATGCTCACACATCCACTCTCAAGACTCCTGATGATTTTAAAGAGTTGGTTTCTTCTCGAGCTGAAAGAGCCGAAAAACGAAAGGAAGCCAAGGCGAGGAAGGCCGCTGTTTCTACTTCTGAGGGCAACGAAGGAGTTGCCGAGGATGTTGGTCCCAGTACCAAGTCAAAGGCTGGCAAGAAATCTGCCAAGCGCCGGAAAAAGGTCGTTGTTGTTTCCCCACCTGAAGCAACTTCTAACGAAGGAGAAGCCAGTACCAAGCAACAAGATATGGGTACTAAGGCTGATGTCGAGGACATTCCTCCTCCTGCATCGAAAAAGAAGCTGAGCAATAAGGCATCAGGATCCAGGAGCCAGCTGCTGCGGCACCTCGAGCAACTATCGATATGACCAACTTGGTTATAGATCCACCGATTGCGACAACTCCTCCTCACCAACAAAAACCGTTGTCCAAGTCTAAGGGAAAGCAAGCAGTTGTCGAGGAAGAAGAGGAAACACTTCTGAAAATACAGGAAAGATTGGACAAGCAGAAGGAACTTGAGGCGCAAAACTTGATAAAATCCAAACTTCTCAACTTCCATAGCCACCCCGAAGATAAGAAAGCCATGGTTGCCAAGCAATTGGGAATATTGCATCTGGTGTCTGATAAGTACATACGCCATCTTGGGAAAACTCCTGCACCGAAGGAAAAGGACGTGGCCCCTAGTGCCACCGAGAGAGTTGTGACTCCCACAGTCACTAAGGAGAAAGATGCAGCCGCAAGTACTGCGAAGAAAAATGCTAAGGCTACTGGAGCCTCAAAGGAGAAAGTTGCGGCCCCAAGTGCCGTAACAAAACCAGTTGCTGCTATGAAGGCCACCAAGGAGGCCGAAAGGAAACATAAGGAGGCTCATCTGAAATCCCAGGAAGCTCCAGTCCCTCGTGCTTCTCCGGCACAAGTTGCCCCAGCTGCACCAGTTGTGTCTGACGCTCGTGCCGATGAAGAAAGCTCCAACGAAGGAGATTCCACCGCCACTGCTGCATGGTATGCAGTACAAATTTCAAATATTCTCTGGCGAATGGCCACCACTCCCAACAAAGTGACTCGAGAGGATGATGTTCCTGCTGAGATCCAAGACCGAGTTGCTCGCTACATGATTCGATGGGATGGTTATCTCACCCAGGATCGCAAGGACCGTGAGCAAGAAATATTCTATACACTTCAGCTTTGAGAAGAAACCGAGGAACTGGTGTCCCGACAGTTTTTCAAGTCCAAGCTCGCTACACTTGCCGCTTCAAGGAGAGCTCAGAAGGAAAATATCACTGCTGTCAATGACAAGGTTCGACAAATTGTGACAGATATGTGCCAAGAGCACAATGCTGCTCTCACCAAGAGACAGTCTCGAAAGAGAAAGTCCGCTGCCCCATCCTCTGAGCGTGGGACGCCAGAGATCAAAAATAAATCCAAGAAGAAGAAGTCTGCCGAAGTCGATGCTGCAACAGCTTGGCAAGAAACTGCAACTGCCCCAACCAAACAACCCACTCCATCCCGAGCAAAAAGTCCACCACCTCGCCAAGACACCCCTCCACCTCACTAACAAACTCCACCACCACGTCAACCTACTCCACCAAAATCTTCGTCACAACCACCCGCCCCTTCATCACCTCGAGAAGTCATTCCCTCTGCCACCCGAGCTGTCGAACCCCAGCCTCAAGTTGAGACCGAGCAAAATGCTCAGGTCGAGCAAGAACCACCTTCCCCAATTCCATCAGTGCAGAAGGATTACTCCTCTTCCCAAACACTGCACGAAGGATAAGATGCACACGTGGATGTGACCATGGTGTCCTCTCGCCAAGAGGCACCGCCTGCACCAGAAGAGGCTGCTGCCGAAGAAGAATGTTCTGATGACTCAAGTTCTGATGATAGCTCATCATCTTCCTCAAATTCTTCGAATGAAGAAATGATAGATTCTTTTGAGCAACTTGATGAAGATCTTGAGGCCATGGAGACTGACACTACTAGGGAAATAGCTATACATGGAAAGCTTATTAGTGACGCATTTTATATATAATGCGCCACTATGTTGTAAGGGGTGGCGCACTGGTAAAAAATTCGCCACCCATAAGCTCTTATAGGTGGCGCATTTTCCAAAATGCGCCACCCCTAAGAGTGGGCCAGCCCTGGATACCCTTATACGTGGCGCATTTGGAGAAATGCGCCACCCCTAAGAACCTTATAGGTGGCGCATTTTTGAAATGCGCGACCCCTAAGAGCTTATGGGTGGCGCATTCTGGAAATGCGCCACCCCTAAAGAATTATTAGTGGCGCATCCAGAATGCGCCACCCATAAGCTCTTAGGGGTGGCGCATTTCCCATATGCACCACTAATAAGAAAAAACTGTGTGGGAAAATTCCCAAATACACCCCCCTTGGACCGCTTTTTCAATTTGGAAAAAAATAAAAGAAAATGATAGAAATGTCAAAATAAAATAAAAGAAAATAAGTTTCCCAAATGATATGTGGTCTAGTTGTTAGAAAAATTTACAAATATGAATTTCGAGTTTTTTTGCAAAATCTCTCGAGAATTTTGTAAAATGGACTTAACTTTTGTATACGACCTCCGATGAAAAAGTTTTTTATATGAAAAATCATCTACTCGAAAAGTTATATCCTCCAAAACCTAACAGAAAAAAGTTACGGGCGTTTGAAGATCTGGAGGCCCAAAAAAAGAGAAAAAAATGAAAAAAATTTGAACTTAGTAGTGGCGCATTTTGTATGAAATGCGCCACTAGTAACAATTTTTTTTTCTAAAAATATATTTTTTATTTTTTTTGTATGAAATGCACCACTAGGCTAGAGGACAAATTGGGAAGTTAAAAAAAAGTTAAAAATATTAGATAGTAACATTAAAAAAAATTAATTTTTTTTAAATCATTTTTTTTAAAGTTCAAAAAAATGTTGAAAACTTTAGCACACCCATGAACATTAACAAGGTCCTAGACATCAACATGGTTTAATAGGATTTATATGTTAGATATATCAACAAGTGCCTGCTAGGTGAGCTGGAGTGAGAGTTGAATAGAACCGAGAAGTTAAGCGTGCTGGGGTTGGAGTAGTGCTAGGATGGGTGACCCTCAGGGAAGTTTGACCGGGCATTAAGCATACTAACCTGAAATAAAGAAAAAATAAAAATAAAAAATTGTTTTCCACATCCAGATTCAAAATTAAAAATTTAAAAAAATTAATAGTGGCGCATTTTCAGAATGCGCCACCCCTAAGAGCTTATAGGTGGCGCATTCTGAGATGTGCCACGCCTAAGGGTCTTAGGGGTGGCGCATCCAGAATGCGCCACCTATAAGCCCTTATTAGTGGCTTGTAGTTAGTGGGGCATGCATAATGCGCCACTAAACAGAAAAAAAAAGGACGCCACTAAAAGGGCATTCTATGCCACACTCTATGTCACTGGTGATCCCGAAGGATAGAATACTTGGAAGTTTGATTTCATGATTCAAGGCAAAGTGTTTCACATGACTGTCGGTGAATTTCTGTCCATGCTCAACTTGCCTCGTTTCGAAGGATTACCACATAAACTGCATGATCTGGCTGCTACAACTCCTGCTGAATTTTCTATGCTGATGAATCCAGATGTCGTCGGATATCACTACCCCACTGAGCCCATGCCCAAGCACTTAGTCTTCGAAGCCAAATCCTGGTTCTATATTCTGTCGAAGACTTTGATGCCAATGCTCGACGTGCATGATGATTTTCCGTTTCCCAATGATGTGCAACTTTCTCTAATGAAGTTAGTCCATGGTCATCCTTTGATTTTGAAGACTACTTCATTCGCACGATTTGAAAAAAAGGGGGAGATGTCGTGGCATCGAACTTTAAACTTTCAGTTTCTGAGTGGTTTCACCAAACATTCGTTTCGCATTCAATCTGGTTGTAACTAACTCTAAGTAGGTATGTGAACTACTACTTTTATCGTAAGATCTCTATCTGCTATGCTTGCGATACTTAACCTTCTGCAGGAAGTTATGTTTCATATAAGTTCATAGGTTATTCGAGGAGATTGCATATTTCTCATTGAAAAATTATCTGAACTACAATCTTGGTCGCTAAGATTATGATGTTTTTCCCTCGACTCAATTCTTGTCAAATATCCACTTCACTGGAAATTTACATCTTCCGTGCATACATCAAGGGGGAGTATATCATCAATCTTAGCACTGGTTTATCATCGAATACTCAAAACTCTTCAATTATTTATCGATGCCTGTTTGTTCAACAATATTCCAAAAAGGGGGAGATTGTAAGAGCAAGTTTGGCCCCCGAAGGTTTTGGAGATTCTTGGAAAAATAAGTAGTGGAACTAATATTGTTTTCGAGTATAAACAGATACTTAGGTTCCGAAAGAATGGACTTTGCAAGTAGAAGGTCGAAGGACAACTCACTACAGCGAAGCTGCAATCAACTACCGAAACCTGTGAAGGAAGACGACCCCCAAAAATGTCGTCGAGAAAGAAGATGCTATCGAGTAAAAGCGCAGAAAGTAGAAAGATGAAGCTGGACAAAGACGTAGTCTTTCTAATAGTTTATCTTTACTTTCTTGAGTCTTAGGAAAAACCGTACTATCAAGAGGGGTTTGCTAGTTGAGATCTTTGTCGAAGTGCATTTGCTCTTCTCAACCTAAACCCACAAAAATCCTACCGAGAGAAATCTTACTGAGTCGAGTAAATAGCTCGAAGGCAAAGTCATCACACTTCATGCCTTCGAGAGATAACCCGTTCGGTAAGTCAGCTTACTTGGTCCACAAGTAAAGTTGCACAGCGATTGAAATCCGACCGTTGTGGACACGCGTCAAGCGGTTGCATTGGGTCACTTCTGTCATTTTACCCTTCGGGATTGCCACCTATAAATACCCCGCACCTACCCGCAATTTCGGGTTGGCTACTCCACTAAATATTCTTAGACAAAAGTACTGTGAGCATCCCAAGAGAAAACTCGAGAGAAAACCAAAACCCAAGTCTGAACTGAGTTGATAAATTCACAGAGACTTAGGTCGAAATTAGACAATCTTTTTATCTTGGAGAACTGAATGTCTCCTAGACAGTTAGGCGTTGCGTGTCAAGAAGTCGAAGAGAAATTGTCGCTACTGAAGGATTGTAAAGGTCTCGAAGATGTCCTTAATCGTCTACCACGAGTGAAAACTGGACAACCTCGTGCAGTTTTTGCAGTGGATAATAGGACGGAGAGAGTTTTGCTCCAGGTGTTCAATCACCAGTCCCTCCAACCAGACGTAGCACTTTGCAGAGTGTGAACTTGTTTACTAAACATCCTCGTGTCAGGCTCATTTTCCTTGTATTTAATTTCATTATTTACTCGTTGCCTGATTGCCTTCGATGTTTTCCTTTGCTCCCAATTCTTTCGACCCATGCATGTCTCTTTATACTGTAATTCTTTCGAGATAACTTTTGTCCTTCGCAATTTGCATGATTTCCTTCTAAGTTCCTTAGAATTTTTAGAAGTGATCATTCACCCCCTTGCCCTCTGATCATTCTTGAGCTTTCAGTAGTATAGGACTAGCTAAGTCAGAGCTCTTAGTTTTAATGCTTATCTTTTTAAGAGCTTTTGTTTAGGTTGATTTAAGAACTCTCTTGAGTTTTCATTCTTATCTTGTTTAGTGAGTTGGCTTGTTGCACTGAGTTTTGTGTCTTGCATGAGTAGGTAATTAAGGTTGCTATTACAAGTATAGTAGTAACATGCAATTGTTTTGATGTATTGATTTGAGTAATGTTTGGACCTTTGGTGCCAAGATCTTGAGCCTATTAGTGATAGGTGTCGTATTTTGGGCAATCCGTGCTTATTTTCGAAAAATACAAAAAATTAGTTGAGAACTCTTGATACTAGATGGATCGCTAACCTCTGGAGGGGTTGAGTACCCTCACGTACCATGGGTCGAGGATGCGCAAGGATAACCAAACCCCCATACACTCCTCCTTAGGGTAATCGTCTCTTTGTGAACCTCCTGATTAGATAGAGAGTTACCGATAATAAGTGCATGACTTCTTCGGACTAATGCGAGTATTCGATTGTTGGCACTTGCACTTTACATATTTTTCTAGCCTCTTCGGTACCGTGCATTGCCCTTTCTTATCTTGAGAGTTGGAGCATACTTCGCCGGTGCATCCAAACCATTGGCTTGATAAAATAGCTAAGCTGGGTGAACAAATTACAGTTGGGAAATTGACAAAATTATAAACGCACGCAATGCTAATTATGCTACTAGAAAGCTAGATGCTCAAAAGTATGGGCATTACGCTAAGATAAGTAGACCGAAATCATAACTTCATCTACTCACTAATCATCCACCTTGCGATATCTATCCAGAACATCTCGCTGGTATTAAGTTGCGAGCCCTACCCAAAGTGTAAACTCAAAGCAACAGACAGTTGCATTAAGAAACTTTTCGTAAGGTAAAGAATCCTTGCAACCGCGGTTACAAGCACCGTTGTTTTCTCCCTTGTGGTAATAGAACATCCCCTAGTCTCATGTTTCTGTCACTCAAGCTAGACATCGGGCGACATGAACCCGCAATCATGCATAAATGCTCCCTCTTGGAGTTACTATCTACTACTTGGCCAAAGAAATAAAAAGCAATGGAGAACAAGCAGTTCTATGCCACACTCTATGTCACTGGTGATCCCGAAGACTAGAATACTTGGAAGTTTGATTTCATGATTCAAGGCAAAGTGTTTCACATGTCTGTCGGTGAATTTCTGTCCGAGCTCAACTTGCCTCGTTTCGAAGGATTACCACAAAAACTGCATGATCTGGCTGCTACAACTCCTGCTGAATTTTCTATGCTGATGAATCCAGATGTCGTCGGATATCACTACCCCACTGAGCCCATGCCCAAGCACTTAGTATTCGAAGCCAAATCCTGGTTCTATATTCTGTCGAAGACTTTGATGCCAATGCTCGACGTGCATGATGATTTTCCGTTTCCCAATGATGTGCAACTTGCTCTAATGAAGTTAGTCCATGGTCATCCTTTGATTTTGAAGACTACTTCATTCGCACGATGGTTTCCTGTGTTGATGATCACAATTCTCATCAGCCATATGCACCTTGGCTCATGGCCATCTACAATTACTCTCGGGACGTGCCATTCCCTGTGTCTATTTACCCAAAAATCTTTACTCCTCCAGTGAGGGAAGTGTTGCAGATTATTGCTCGACCCAACGATAAATTTGCTGAGCACACTGGCATCCGAGCACATATGACTGAACGCAACATTCGATCGAAGTTCATCAAGCCAGTGCACCACATGGAAGTATCTCTTCGGTCTCAACAAATGCTTCAGCATCACATCGACCAAGATTTCCTGCAGAAACAGAAGAAGATGGATGAAATAAACCACCCGCGCAACATCACAATGAACAACAATCAACTTCTTCATGAATGTCTTAGCAGGGAATGGAAAGGTCTGCGGAAATTCAATTCTCTCGGTCGGCTGCAGCGCTGAAGATTCGAAGAATTTCCTCCTCATTTGCAGAGGTAATGGACAAATGATGATCGTGTCGATCGACCAGATAAAAAAATTCCATTGCTACCGAAGAACAGGGATGTACTCACTGTCGATGATTACTACCACATCACTATGGACACTATTTCCTCCGACTCCAACCCAGATGAAGCACCTCGACCCCAAGCGAGAGTTTACTCTCCACTTTCTCGAAGCCCCAAGACCCCTCCGGAATCCCAGTTGGCATCTTCTGGCGATCATCATTCTTTCAGAACGAAGATTCCTCCTCAAGGCGGTCGCCCCATTCGACGTCCTTCCAAGCTAGAGGAATCTTCTCGGCGTCGCCAGCGCGGCTCAAGAGAGTAGGGATTTCTTTCGACCCTATTCTCTTGACTTTTTGTATGTTGTGAAAAAAGGGGGAGATGTCGTGGCATCGAACTTTAAACTTTCAGTTTCTGAGTGGTTTCACCAAACATTCGTTTCGCATTCAATCTGGTTGTAACTAACTCTAAGTAGGTATGTGAACTACTACTTTTATCGTAAGATATCTATCTGCTATGCTTGCGATACTTAACCTTTTGCAGGAAGTTATGTTTCATATAAGTTCATAGGTTATTCGAGGAGATTGCATATTTCTCATTGAAAAACTATCTGAACTACAATCTTGGTCGCTAAGATTATGATGTTTTTCCCTCGACTCAACTCTTGTCAAATATCCACTTCACTGGAAATTTACATCTTCCATGCATACATCAAGGGGGAGTATATCATCAATCTTAGCACTGGTTTATCATCGAATACTCAAAACTCTTCAATTATTTATCAATGCCTGTTTTTTCAACAATATTCCAAAAAGGGGGAGATTGGAAGAGAAAGTTTGGCCCCCGAAGGTTTTGGAGATTCTTGGAAAAAGAAGTAGTGGAACTAATATTGTTTTCGAGTATAAACAGATACTTAGGTTCCGAAAGAATGGACTTTGCAAGTAGAAGGTCGAAGGACAACTCACTACAGCGAAGCTGCACTCAACTACCGAAACCTTTGAAGGAAGACGACCCCCAAAAATGTCGTCGAGAAAGAAGATGCTCTTGAGTAAAAGCGCAACAAGTAGAAAAGATGAAGATGGACAAAGACGTAGTCTTTCTACTAGTTTATCTTTACTTTCTTGAGTCTTAGGAAAAACCGTACTATCAAGAGGGGTTTGCTAGTTGAGATCTTTGTCGAAGTGCATTTGCTCTTCTCAACCTAAACCCACAAAAAGCCTACCGAGAGAAATCTTACTGAGTCGAGTAAATAGCTCGAAGGCAAAGTCATCACACTTCGTGCCTTCGAGAGATAACCCGTTCGGTAAGTCAGCTTACTTGGTCCACAAGTAAAGTTGCACAGTGATTGAAATCCGACCGTTGTGGACATGCGTCAAGTGGTTGCATTGGGTCACTTCAGTCATTTTACCCTTCGGGATTGCCACCTATAAATACCCCGCACCTACCCGCAATTTCGGGTTGGCTACTCCAATAAATATTCTGAGACAAAAGTACTGTGAGCATCCCAAGAGAAAACTCGAGAGAAAACCAAAACCCAAGTCTGAACTGAGTTGAGAAATTCACAGAGACTTAGGTCGAAATTAGACAATCTTTTTATCTTGGAGAACTGAAAGTCTCCTAGACAGTTAGGCGTCGCGTGTCAAGAAGTCGAAGAGAAATTGTCGCTACTGAAGGATTGTAAAGGTCTCGAAGATGTCCTTAATCGTCTACCACGAGTGAAAACTGGACAAGCTCGTGGAGTTTTTGCAGTGGATAATAGGACGGAGAGAGTTTTGCTCCAGGTGTTCAATCACCAGTCCCTCCAACCAGACGTAGCACTTTGCAGAGTGTGAACTTGTTTACCAAACATCCTCGTCTCAGGCTCATTTTCCTTGTATTTAATTTCAGTATTTACTCGTTGCCTGATTGCCTTCGATGTTTTCCTTCGCTCCCAATTCTTTCGACCCATGCATGTCTTTTTATACTGTAATTCTTTCGAGATAACTTTTGTCCTTCGCAATTTGCATGATTTCCTTCTAAGTTCCTTAGAATTTTTAGAAGTGATCATTCACCCCCTTGCCCTCTGATCATTCTTGAGCTTTCAGTAGTATAGGACTAGCTAAGTCAGAGCCCTTAGTTTTAATGCTTATCTTTTTAAGAGCTTTTTGTTTAGGTTGATTTCAGAACTCTCTTGAGTTTTCATTCTTATCTTGTTTAGTGAGTTGGCTTGTTGCACTGAGTTGTGTGTCTTGCATGAGTAGGTAATTAAGGTTGCTATTAGAAGTATAGTAGTAACATGCAATAGTTTTGATGTATTGATTTGAGTAATGTTTGGACCTTTGGTGCCAAGATCTTGAGCCTATTAGTGATAGGTGTCGTATTTTGGGCAATCCGTGCTTATTTTCAAAAAATACAAAAAATTAGTTGAGAACTCTAGATACTAGATGGATCGCTAACCTCTGGAGGGGTTGAGTACCCTCACGTACCATGGGTCGAGGATGCGCAAGGATAACCAAACCCCCATACACTCCTCCTCAGGGTAATCGTCTCTTTGTGAACCTCCTGATTAGATAGAGAGTTACCGATAATAAGTGCATGACTTCTTCGGACTAATGCGAGTATTCGATTGTTGGCACTTGCACTTTACATATTTTTCTAGCCTCTTCGGTACCGTGCATTGCCCTTTCTTATCTTGAGAGTTGGAGCATACTTCGCCGGTGCATACAAACCATTGGCTTGATAAAATAGCTAAGCTGGGTGAACAAATTACAGTTGGGAAATTGAAAAAATTATAAACGCACGCAATGCTAATTATGCTACTAGAAAGCTAGATGCTCAAAAGTATGGGCATTACGCCAAGATAATTAGACCGAAATCCAACTTCATCTACTCACTAATCATCCACCTTGCGATATCTTTCCAGAACATCTCGCTGGTATTAAGTTGCGAGCCCTACCCAAAGTGTAAACTCAAAGCAACAGACAGTTTCATTAAGAAACTTTTCGTAAGGTAAAGAATCCTTGCAACCGCGGTTACAAGCACCGTTGTTTTCTCCCTTGTGGTAATAGAACATCCCCTAGTCTCATGTTTCTGTCACTCAAGCTAGACATCGGGCGACATGAACCCGCAATCATGCATAAACGCTCCCTCTTGGAGTTTCTATCTACTACTTGGCTAAACAAATAAAAAGCAATGGAGAACAAGCAAGAATTACTCAAGAACAAAATATAAAAGGTGAACCAAATATATAACTCATCACAATCTTAACATATCTCATAATCCATCGGATCCCCGCAAACTCAGCATAGCAAGAGCAGAAAGAATTACATAGATGCCTTGATCATGTAGGGAAGCTCACAAGGGCTAAGAATTGAAGCACAAGATTGGAGAGAAGACATCACATAGCTACTGGTCATGGACCCATGGTCCAAGGGGGGCTACTCACGACACATCCGGGAAGCGCTCATGGTGGTGAAGAAGCTCCCGGAGGTCAATCCTCCCTCCGGCAGGGTGCCGGGAAGAGGTCTTCTAGTTCTCATGATCTTGGAAGCGCGGCGGCGGCGAAACAGAGGTGAAAATCGCGATGCGGGGCTCTCTGCGAGGGTTTTTAGAGAGAAGGGTAAAAATAGCCCTAAGGGGAGAACCAGGGGGTGACCCCTCCTCCCTGGCACCGTTGTGACGCGGCCAGGAGGGGGGCCGCGCTAGGTGGCCGCTTTGGTGGGACCTGGCCCCCTCTAGCACTCCTTCGGTGATCGAGAAGCTTCCGTCCTGCTGATTTTTTATCAGATTTTTGTGGAATTTTCTGAGCTCTATAAATATGGGTAAAAACCTGCAACTTACAGACATCAGCAGACAGAATCGGGCACTAGGTGTAGTGAGTTAGTAGGTTAGTCCACATATGTGTAAAAAGATATGAAAGTGTAGCAAAACACATAACAATGTCACCTAAAAGATCATAGAACAAAAAAAATTATAGATACATTTGGGACGTATCATGTCCCATGATGTGCACTAGTTATGTCTCTTTCCCAAAAGACGATAAAATAGCTATGCTGGGTGAACAAAATACAGCTGGGCAATTGACAGAATTATAAACGCACCGCAATGCTTCTTATGTTACAAGAAAGTTAGAGGCCCAGTCGTATGGCCAGTAAGCGAAGACAAGTGGACCGTTTATGTGGGCACCCCGGACTATATGTCTGAAGCGGCCAGCTGTGCATACCTCCATGCTTCCATGATCAGTGTCGCATGATGCATAATTCGATATCACAGTCACAAGTTCATACGGTACCGAATACGAAGTCATCTATCAATATAGTCTTACACAGCCTCATCGGGCTCAAATGGAAGCGGAATAAGCAAAAGCAAGATAGATAGCAGCAGCAAAATCCACAGGTAAAGCTCAGAGCATAGCAAATCCTAGTAATCACCGGTGGCATCATCATCATATACCTACTCCTCTCAATCCTGGACGATTGAATAACCAGGGACAAAGCCGTGAGTACATACAAACTACTCGCAAACCACCTAAAGAAAGAAACAAAGTTTTGTATATGAAAATAATAGGATGGCAATATGTTGGAGTTTTTCATAGGGATTGCCTATCTACTCAAGATTATTATTATGTTGGCAAAGTTTTAAAATTGGCAAATTTTATTTGCCAAAAATGAATTTGGATAAGTCAAGTCCAACCCTTTTCCAATAATATCAACATCATCATCGCGAACCATAAACTCAGTACCAGACTTTCTCATCTATTCCCCACAAAGTGTGGCCTCACTAGTTGTCCATGACCGTGGACTCCGGCTACTCAAATAGTTTTCACTCTACAGAGGTTGTACACTTTACCCACCACATTCGATACATCCGCCGCGTGTCCCCCGCGGATCGTCATACCTCAGTATGCGGGTCTCGGATAATTTAACATAGTCTTCCCCTTGCCTACCCTAGTACAGGTGATCTACTCGATGACCACATCCTGAACTGTCCGCGTGCAAGGTCATGCTCCTCTTGGACACATGCCTTCACCGTAGTAGAGGTGCGGCAAAGCTCCGTGCCACTGCTGCCTCGGCAGCAACCTCACCTCCGACGCATCGGTAGGCTTACATGCTTCTATGTATTATGTAGTTAGAAGATCCCCGTACTAAGATATGCAAGCTTCCAACTAGCCCTGTCCCATACCAGAGTATAGTGGTTGTACTGTAAGGCTAGGTTTTGGCGGCAGTTATAGAGAGTCCCTCCAGACTTTGTCCATGTCCGACGATGTTCCACAATCCTGGCCATACCACCTTCTTAGGTGTGAGCCGTGCTATATAGAGTGAAGTATGACTATCCATGTTGTTATGTAATGCTAATTACTAGAGCTGAGTGATGGTCTCGATCGAATGTCGCGATCACCCAGGTTCTAATTTTTTCTCCCGAATAGGATGGCTATGGGGTGGTGGAGTTTTCCTACTATCACTAATAAAATCCCAAACCATATGAATATAATACTAGCATGATACAATATAAGTGATACAAAGGAAATTAAAAATGGTAATGTGAAGTTTGAGTTTTGACGGTGGCTTGCCTTCATCGGCGATGTACCCTGGATCAGCTTCTTCGATGGCTTGGAAGTAGTCTTCACCTGCAGCGTCAATCGTCTCGTCTACACGTTGCACAACAAAAGAAATTCACACCATCACAACATGGCAATAGCAAGCACAATATTTCATCACTCAATTTTCACAAACAATATCAAGAAACAAAGGACAACCAATTTTCAAGGTTTTATATTTATTAAGTTTTAAGTTTTATAACATCTCAACAAGGTTAAAATTTATAACATGGCCTTGGAATAAATATTATGAAATTATTAACAAAAATATTAAATTTAAACAAGCCCTAACTAAAGTAATGTTTTTCACTTATTTTTCTCACTAAGTTGTCTTTAATTTATTTTAATACCATTAAATAAATACATAACAATATGCTACTGACCAGAGGAAATATTAATGAACTACTAATAAATTAATATTACTAAAAAAATAATTATGGAAATTAAACTAGCAATCAAATTTATAATAAAAGGCCACAATTTTAAATGAGCAAACCAAAATTCTAATCATGCAGAAAACTAAATCACAATTTTACTAACAACACAAAATTTGTTTCATATTTTTTTCACTTATAATGATTTCTCTAAAAGTATTTCGACCTTGCTGCTTTATTAAAAGGAGATACAAATATTCAGCCGGCCCAGGGCTATACTGCGCCCACGACATTTTTTTTCCTCAGCGGGCCGGGCCTGTTTGCTGGGCGGTGGTGCAGTTTTTTTATTTTTTCTTTTTTTAACGAAGGGGTATGGCTGATCCTGGGCCGTTGGATCCCAGTCCGATCTAACGGTCGTGGGGCTTCTTCCCCACGGGCTCATCCTGGACGGGATTGGCCTCTGGCCGTGGTTCCAGCAGGCGGAGAAGGTAGGGAGCTCACCGGCGTGATTCCGGCAGGCGGCGGGCAGTGGGAGTGGGCGGCGGAGGTAGAGGGGCTCGTCGGGGTTCCGTTTTTGTGCTCGGGGCCGTCCTTCAACGTCGGGAACGGCAGCATCTCAGGGTAGACGTGGGCGGCGCGGCGGCTTCTCTGGGCAAGAAGCCGCAGGCCCCCTCCTCTCCCTCCTCTTCTTCTTTTCTCCCCCTTCCTTCTTCCTCCTCCCATCTTCTTCTTTCTGTCTCTTTCTTCTCTGTCTCGTGCGAGGGGGGGGGGGTAGAGCGGGGTGGCGAGGCGAACTGGGTGGAGTGGGGTGTGTGGTGTGGAGGAAGGGCAGGGCAGTGCCCCCCCTTTTATAGGCGTGGAGAGGGGAGCGCTGGGCGGGAAGCGCGATGGCAAGCGGGGCAAGTGCGCGGGTAGGATCGGAAGCAGGTGAGATCGAACGGCGATGCATTGGGGTGCGGGAAGAACACTATCTGAGGCCTCATCATCTACTGGCGGGAGGGGCGGGTAGAATCCAGCATGGATATTGCCGGCCACATCGCGACCAAGGGTTGGGGGTACGCGAGCTCCGTCAGCGTAACAGCCCGGGATTTTCACCCAAATTAAATTTTTTTGTTGCTTTATCTTTGTTGGTTGCCTATATTGTTTGCACTTTTTGCTTCATCGGTTTATTAATCGGTGAATATTTTACTCCTCTTCTCATATCGGATGCGAGACCAACCCTTTTCCCAACGGTACACGACCTCGTTGAGGCACCGGGAATATCACCCGATCACTGTCGCAATTTTCTGCACAAGACCTGCCATCACCAACGGTGCGGAAAACCCCCATTTATATTTAAATGAGTTATTTTATCAAGAGGTGCTCTTCAGTCTCTTTTGGCGTTAAACGTTGTAGACGATGTCAGTTCGGTGCTTTGAGGAAGTGTTTTAAATTTCGCGCAATTTCGACTTCATCGGGTAGGTGAACGTTCGCGTCAGTCATAGTAACTGGTGTAATTCTCGGGGATTTATTTGCAAAATTTCACGTGGACAGTAAACTGACCAAAGGGGTTCTTTTCTTATCTTCGGAACATAGCCCACCTGAAAAACCAGGCCCTAAATACCCTCTTACCAGCCCATTTAGTAGCCCAATTAGCCATTCCTAAAAGCCAAGCCCCCCTGCCTAATTTTGACAACCCTAGCCCTAATCCTTCTGATTCCGCACCTGCCCTTTTCCCCGCCACCACTTGGCAACACCAGCCTCCCCAAGCCAGATCCAATCGCATCAACCCGGTGCATCCGATCCGAATCAGACGATCCCGAGGGCGCCACGTCACCCCGCACCTCCCACGCCTGAAGCCCCCGTGCTCCTCCGCTGACGGGGATGTACCCTGGCAAATCCCACGGTCAGGTACCATTGGTTAGTCATGAGAGACACAGGTTGGACGATAGCTCTTCATCTAACAGGAGGATCCGTCCCCGCTCGATGTTATTGATTGGAGATGGCGATTACAGGGAAGCCAAGGCTAGTGCGCACAAGGCAAGGGTTACAGATTCTGTATTGCTTGATATCGACGTCTCCCTTCCTAGCCCTTATATACTAGGCTAGGTCTCGGGGAGTCCGTCCTGGATTACAGATGAGGTTTACTAACCCTGATCTTGTTTCGTATGGCAGGTTTGCACCTTCCTTATGAGTCGCGGACTCCTACGTCGGTGCCACTAGTGGGCCAAGGCCGGACCTAGGCGGCATCTTTGTGGGCCTTCTGTCTTCGGGTACAACGGGTAGGCTCATCCATAGGAGTCGTGGGGTGTCAGAAACCTCTGTTAGGTAAAGTGCGAGGATCAATTTCACTTTTCATTTTCAAAAGAAATCTTTGAAATCAACTTCAAAATCAAAATGGGAGAAGGAAACCCCCCAGATGAATTAATTCAAAAGGCCAGATAAAAATCTTTTCCAAAAATTCAGGTTAGATTTTTGAAAAGTCATATAAATGAGTGTGATCACATATCAAGTGATGTGGGACCTACCCCATGCTCATAGATTTTTCAAATAATCAAACAGTGCCTTGGAATTAATGAAATACCCCTATTTGATTTAAGATTCAAATTATTTGAATTTTAAAAATGTTGAAACTTTATAAGTGGCTAGTCTATTTTATTATGAAGCCACATAAATTTTTTCAGCATTTAATAAAATGTTTAGCTATTTTATTTAGCTAAACAGAACAAATGTCAGAAAAGAAAAATAGAAAAGGGAACAGAAAAGCTTACCTGGCGCCCAGGCGAGAGCAGCCCATCCGGCCAACCCGGCCCAGAGGGGCAGCAGGGTCTTCTTCCCCGCCCCGCGCCTCCAAGCTGCTCGGTGGAATGCCACCGAGCCAGCCATGGACGACACGTCGCCGCCGAGAACCTTCCAGGCCTCCCCGTGCCCTCTCCTCGCGCCTGGAGACGCCTCTCTTCCATCCCGATCCATTCCCCCCCTCCAGAGCTTCCTCCTCCTCCTCCCGTGCTCGATTCCGTCGCCCCCCGAGGACCGCCGTGGAGCACGCCGCCGAGTTCACGCAGCCACCGTCGTCCCCGAGCCGTGCTGCCGTGTCCAGAAGAACCGCAGAAGGCGTATTCGTCGTTCCCCCCAATCAATCGAGCCCGAGCGCCTCAGCAGACGACGCCAGCTTCACCGAGGAGTCGCCGGACCCGCAAGTCGCCGTCGTCTAATTCGCCACCACCACGACCTCCCCGGCCTCCCTGACTCCTCTGCTAGCTTCAGGGTGAGCTTCTTCATACGCCCCGAGCAACCCCGGAGTTTTACTCCTTCTCCTTTGCGTTTTGCCATGAGAGCCGAGCACGGCCTCCGCCATGGATGAGCTCGAGGTCGCCCCTGTGCCCCTCCGTCTCAGCCAGAGCGTGCGTCGTGTTCCCCTCCACCCCAGCATCTCAACGCGCTACTTCCCGTCCGTTTTGATGCACGAAATCGACGGCTGCTTCTAGACCAAGCCACGGCCGCCGCCCAAGGTCCCCCGAGTTCACCACAAGACGCAGACGAGCTCGAGGAGTCGTCCAATGCTCTCCCCGTGCCAATTGGTGGCCGGGAGCACCCACCCCGTGCAGCGCCGCCGCATCTGTGACGCCGGCGTCTAGCCGCCGGCAGGCCATCCGACGTGGCCATGGTTAGGGCCTTAACCCCAGCTGGGTTAAGTGACCCTAGGTCACTGACCAGTGGGCCCAGTGGCTTAATTAAGCCACTGGATTAACTTAACCCATGGATTAAATTACCCAGCCACTGACAGGTGGGACCCCCTTCTCAGCCCCCCCCCCCCTGACGCCAGCTTGACGTCAGCCTGACACATTAAATCAAATTAAATGAATTTCCAAAAAATCAAATTGAATTAAACAATTCCAAAATTCCAGAAAATACCCCAAACTTTGGAAATTCATAGAAAATTCACATTAACTCCAATTTGGACAAATAATATATGAAAATAGATCAGGAGAAAATTATCTTTCCAAATATGCAACTTTCAACTCTGTTTGAGTTGATTTTAAAATGGGACCAGTAGCATATGTCATTTGGTTTATTTGAAATTAATTCAAATTCAAATCAAATGATTTTGCAACTTAAACCATGGAATTATGCTACAATTCAACCACACTTCAGAGGCATATCATACACTTTTCCAAAAGGGTCAAAATGATCAAACAATGTCACATGCAACTTGGTTAAATTGAATTCAAATGTGGAGTTTGAATTTGCAATTCAATTTGCAATATACTCCATTTAAATGGACTTGCTTCACACATCAAAGCATGTACATCAAGATTCAAACTTCCATCATGTGTTTGTGCATCGTATTTACTTTGCTACTTTGCTTGTTGTTTGTCGAGTAGAGGTGGAACCGGAGCAGGAGGCTGCCCCCTTCGTTGAAGACCCAGAACCCGAACCTCGTCAGCAAGACAAGCAAACCCCCATTGATCATGTCGATAAAATCCCACTTCCCTCTCATGTCTCGCTTATGCATTGTTTAGGATGATCACCATGATTCGTTTCTACCGCATAGATGAACCCATTCCTTTGCATGACCTATCTTTTTGTCACAGTAGTAAGCAAACCACAATCCTAGCCCAATTGTTATCGCTTATTGTATGCTTAGTATGATACCATGTTGTTACTGTGATGTGAGTCGGGATGGTAGTGATCATGTTGATGTTGGTAGAAAAGTGTTGGTGAATCGACCCTAATACAAGGTGAACGATGAGAGGCTGTGTAGGAGTACACGGTGGGTTGTCTCGTTGAACACCGCCCTAGTAAGACTTCTTCTGTGGTGATCCAAGATGAAGAGTACAACCACACATTGGGCTCACTGACCCCTCTCAACTTACTAACTCATCCCTTTCGATGTCCAGATGTCGCAATAGTTCGGAGTTCTGGTAGGTCTATGGCCTGGTTGCTAAGTGAGAGAACGGCTCATCCGAGACCGGCTTATGCACCACGCACACATCACTTGGGTCCACTTCGGTAAACCGGCCGGGTTCACGATTGTGGTAACCAACCCAAGTAGGCGGCTTTCTCGGACTAGATCGGCTATGAGGTAACAGTTGTGGTGAACATCCTCGCTGGCACCCCTTTAATGGTGTCGAGATCAAAGGCGGTAAATGATGATCATGTGTGTGTAGCGGTACACCCCTGCAGGGTTAACAAAACTATTCGAATAGCCGCGTCCGCGGCTATGGACTACTTGGAAAGCTTAGCTTGATTATTAGACAACTTGAACTGGATACTTCTAAAACACACCAAGATAAGTGTGAGTGCTATGGCGTGCTTTCTCATGGGGAAGTCAAGGAAGGCACCATAGTGGTGTAATTGGTTGGAGAATGTAGTGGACTCGTGTACGCTTCTTACCTCAAAGTCTGGTACTCGTAGTTCGGGATTAGCCAAGTCAAAGCTGGCACTTCTGCAAATGAACCCCACCTCCCTTTACCTTGATACATGTGCATGAGTAGAATAGCTCCTATGTAAGTCTTGCTGAGTACGACTTTGTACTCACGTTTGCTTAATCTATGTTTTAGATGATGCCACTGACCCCGAAGGTGGCTTCTTCATCGAGCTGGACGACTGAAGACCAACTAGTCTAGTCCCAGTCAGACGACTGGTTTCCCTCGTGGAGGGCTTGTGTTTAAATAAGGCTTCTTAAGCCATTTGTTAAACTTGTCTGTACTCAGACATAATTTGCTTTCGTGTGTGTTGTAATGTTGGATCACATGTTTGTGATCTCTGTTTGCACTCTATAAGAGTTATCAATAAAAATGTACACTTTGTAGAGAATTGCAATGGTACCTGCTGTTCATACAAGGCATGTGTGCTGCGTGTATTTTTATAACATGCATGTCTTTGTATGGGTTTTCGAGACCTTAGTTGTGTTCTCACTGGCGGTCTTTCATACACCAAGTGGCCCTTAGATGTGCGCAGCTTGGGGCATCGCGATGCGATTGTTCGAGACTCCGTCTCGTGCACACTTTGTGGTATGATCGTGCCCGCCCTAGACCCCGACTAAGTGATCGGGCTGGAGTAAGTCTATGTAAGAGTTTTGAGATAGTCGATAGTATGGTTGAGGCGACATGTCTTTGAATATGGGAGTTCACCACCCATATCATTAGACTTGTGTGCGGACAATGAGGACCCATCTCAGTTGATCATCCGGCTTGGATGGGATGCCCCTCACGTACGATGCTTCCCGAGAACGTTCTGTGCTTGGCCTTGTCTGCTTAGACAAGTGGGTACGGTTCTCGGCTCTCCATATGACTATGTCTTAGCTGTACTTGCATACGCTAACCCCGGGTCCCGACAGACTTGGTATCAGAGCAGGACTGACTGTAGGACTAGTAGCCTTGGCAGAAGTTGAGTCTAGCTTGCTATAGTTATATAGTTACTCTGGGTATATAAGGGAACAACGTAAGGCTTCTTTTTTCTCCTTACCCCCTTTGTTCTGAGTTCTGAGTCACCCTCATCTTATTCTATGGGAAGATAGGACTAGGCTCTCCTCTGTCTGATTAGAACATCTCGTTGTTTGCTTCCTCATAGCCGTAGGAAAGTTGTGATCGGTTTGTTAGAGTGGTTATGCTCCCTGTTTTATTACATCGTATGTAAGTGTTGGTTCCATGTTGTAAGAAATTGTATTTTTCTTGCAATTACAGCCGTTATGCTGTCCGATTCATTCCAGGTTTATCTCATAATCTGATGCATTTGCAAACTCGTTTCTGTTTCAGATGGAAGATCTTCCCCCTCGGCAGATTGTTCGTTTGACCAGGTGCCTCGGTGTGCGTGGCCATCCCGCCACGTTGATCGAGATGATGTCCTATGTGGGATATCGGTGGTACCCTGAGTACACCGTTGAGGAGAAGTTTCACGATTTCAACCAGACGCAGTTCCACTGCATTGTTCGGATCTACCCGCACCACGTTGGAGTCACTCAGCCTATCCACTTTGGACATGGCATTGGCATTACCGAGAACATGGTTGTGCAGGCTGCTGCATACTCATGTATGACACTGCTGAGAGAGGAGCACACTTTGCTGAGAGAGACTTCTTTCCTCTATATTCCTGCTGCATTTCCAGGAGAAGAGGGATATTACACCGGAATCTACTCAGATCACTCTGCAGAGGATCCCGCACTTCAGATGACTGCTAGTTTTTCTAGTGACAGAGATCGTGATGCACGCGCTCTCCGTTTCGAGCTCCACGCCACCCGTGTTCGTCTGTATCGAGCACTGACACTCTTGGCACCCTTTGTGAGCGTGGGATCCGTTGAGCATGATGCTATCTACCCAGTGAGGACTCAGATGCCTTCTCGAGTTGCTTGGCCCGAGATTGGAGGAATTTTTCCACCCCGTGGTCCTTTGCTTCCACCCTACGCTAGACCTAGGCCCCATCCTTGCCCAAATGGATATCAAGGTCCACAAGCCTCCGTGTTTTCCGATGGTCACCTCCAGCTACCGGGATACGCGGGTAACTTTTATGAGGAGTACTATGGAGATGGAGATGAGTGAGACCGCCTGTGGTCTTACTTAGTGATGATGTAGTAGTAACTTAGTATATTGTAAGCAAGGTGTCTAAGTTCCAGAGGCTTAGATAAATAATGTATAGGAAGTCAGAGTGCCTCTGAAGGATGTATCATCTTCATCACGTTTGTATTAGCTTAGTGCTTGTACTAAAACGATGTATGGTTTGTATGACAGCTTGTGAATATATGGCTTGTAAGCTTTTATCACCATGTTTTGAAGATGATTACTTCCTTTGCTCTGTAATCCTCCAGTACTTCAATACCTTGTTTAGACTCTCCCAATCAACTCTGTTTGACTTTGGTTTTTTCCTTCAGGATGTCTCAAGGAACCCGTGGCCAGGTTGGTCGTAACCAAGGTCGTGGGAATGACCAGGAGGAAGGCAATCTTCCACCCCCACCCACGATGGCTCAAGTTCTGATGGAAGTCGAGAGGAACCGCCGAGACTCTCACCATCTGTTGGAAGTCATTGCTCGCAACACCATTCAGCAGCGAAATGAGTTGGTGTCCCTGAACGACTTCATCCGACTTCATCCCCCGGTTTTTAGTTACTCCACCGAGCCCCTTGACGCCGATGACTGGCTTCGCAGCATCGAGAGGAAACTCCAAGCAGGCCGTGTTGCAACTGGTGACAAGGTCAACTATGCCACCTATCACCTCGAAGGTGCAGCTAGCTCTTGGTGGGAGAACTTTCTTAATATGCGTCCCGTTGGACCGCCTGCATCCTGGGAGGAATTCTGCACGTCCTTCCGCGAGCACCACATTCCCAAAGGTCTTATGGACCGCAAGCGTGAGGAGTTCTGCAACCTCACTCAAGGCAGAAGGACCGTTGACGAGTTCAGTCGTGAGTTCAACTGACTTGCTCGTTATACTACCGAAGAAGTCTCCACCGACTCCAAGAAACAAGAGAGGTTCCGTCGTGGACTCAACACTGGACTTCGTCGTGAGCTCAATCTTCATGACTTTGCCACCTTCCAGGTCCTTGTCAACAAGGCCATCAAGGCAGAGGACATGAACACCCCCAACGACTTTCGCAAACACCCTAGAGATGACAGTTCATCCAGTTCTGGCTCCCAGAAGCTCAAGATCTGGATCCCAAACAGTATGTTCCGCCAGAACAACCCCCCGAGGCCATCCTATCTGGCGCCTCGTCCACCAACCCAGTTCCACCCAGCTCCACCAAACAACCCAGCTCCACGCACTGTTTTCGGTTCCTGTTACAAGTGTGGTCAGGCAGGCCACTACTCTCGCGAGTGTCCCCAGAACCAGATCCAGCATCAGAATGCTCCACCCTGTGCCGGAGGCAACAACAACAACAACAATGGTCGTGGCAAGCCACCCCAGAAGGTCTACACCGCCAAGCCCGCTCCTCCCGCCACTCGTGGACGTGTGAACCAGATCGCCGCCGAAGAGACTGACGACACCACTGACGTCATTCTTGGTACACTCCCAGTCAATTATGTTCCTACTTCCGTTCTTTTCGACCCAGGAGCATCTCATTCATTCATGTCGGAAAGTTATGCACTTCGTCATGAGTTATCTTTTGTTGAATTGTCAACCCCAATGATTATTCAAACTCTAGGGTCAAGATGGCAAACAAATAGAGTAAGCCATGGTAATCAAATTGCAATTGAGGGTTTAGTGTTCCTTGCTTCACTCATAGCCCTCAAGTCTTCAGACATTGATGTCATCCTTGGCATGGATTGGCTATCAAGACAGAATGCCTACCTGGATTTCAAAGGCAAATCCGTGAAACTCACCCACCCTTCAGGCAAAACCGTCAACTATACCTCACCCAGAACTAGAACCCAAGTGCATTCCTTGAATGTACTTCCCCTTCCCGAACTTGAAGATATTCCGGTGGTTCGTGACTTCCCGGATGTCTTTCCTGAAGAGCTGCCAGGAATGCCACCCGACAGATGTGTAGAGTTCATAGTGGATCTTGCCCCAGGAACCGCACCAATTTCTAGACGCCCATACAAAATGGTCCCACGTGAGTTAGCTGAGCTTAAAACCCAACTGGAAGCTTTGTTGGAAAAAGGCTTCATCCGCCCTAGCTCATCGCCATGGGGTTGCCCCGTTCTGTTCGTAACGAAGAAAGATGGAACAGAAAGGATGTGCGTAGACTATCGCCCGCTAAATTTAGCGACGATAAAGAACAAATACCCATTTCCCAGGATCAATGATCTTTATGATCAACTTGGAGGATCCTCTGTCTTCCCCAAGATGGATTTGAGATTAGGTTATCATCAAATCAAAATCCGAAACGGGGACATTCCCAAAACGACTTTTACTACTCGTTATGGTCTTTACGAGTACACCGTCATGTCCTTTGGTTTAACCAATGCCCCCGCCACTTTCTCACGCATGATGAATTCGATCTTCATGGAGTATTTGGACCAGTTCGTCGTGGTTTACCTCGATGACATCCTTATATACTCGAAGAACGAAGAAGAACATGCTGAACACCTAAGGCTGGTATTGATGAAACTTAGAGAGCATCGCCTGTATGCTAAATTCTCCAAGTGTGAATTTTGGCTACCAGAAGTGACCTACTTAGGCCACGTAATTTCTACCAAAGGCATTGCTGTGAATCCCGAGAGAGTTCAGGCCGTCCTTGACTGGACTCCACCTGAATCGGTTAAGCAAGTTAGGAGTTTTCTTGGCCTAGCCAGCTATTGCCGCCGCTCCATCGAGAACTTTTCTAAAGTTGCAAAGCCTCTTACTGAACTCCTCAAGAAAGATAAGAAATTCCTATGGACTCCCAAGTGCGAGGAAAGATTTCAAGAGCTAAAAAGAAGATTGACTTCTGCACCCGTACTTGCACCTCCAGACACCAAAAAGGATTTCGAGATCTATTGTGATGCATCACGGCAAGGGTTAGGATGCATACTTCTGCAAGATCGACATGTGGTAGCTTATGCTTCACGCCAGTTGCGGCCACATGAAGAGAACTATCCTACCCATGACCTTGAACTCGCTGCCGTAGTTCATGCCCTAACAACTTGGCGACATTACCTCCTTGGTAATCGTTGTGAGATCTATTCCGACCACCAAAGCCTCAAATACATTTTCACCCAGCCAGATCTTAATCTCAGGCAAAGACGCTGGATTGAGTTGATAAAAGATTACGACGTAGGAATTTCTTACACCCCAGGCAAAGCCAATGTCATGGTTGATGCCCTAAGTCGTAAGTCGTATTGTAACATCCTCATGTTACAATAGTATCAACCACTTCTTCATGAGGACTTTCGCAAGCTCAACCTTGAAATTGTTCCTCATGGCTATCTTTCTACCTTGGTGGCGAAACCAACTCTTGAGGATCAAATCATAGTTGCCCAAAGGCGTGCACGAGGTGTTCGTCGGATCAAGGAGAACATTGCTAGCGGAGTTGCTAAATGTTTCTCCACAGATAGCAAAGGAACGGTATTCTTTGGAAATCGTTTGGTAGTACCTAAGAATAGGGAACTAAGGCAACTCATCCTCCAGGAATCCCATGACACACCCCCCTCGATTCATCCCGGTAGCATAAAAATGTACCGAGATCTACGCCAGAGATTTTGGTGGACTAGGATGAAGAGAGACATTGCTCAATTTGTTGCCGAATGTGATGTTTGTCGTCGCATTAAGGCAGAACATCAAAGACCTGCTGGTACACATCAACCTTTGTCTATTCCCGAGATGAAATGGGACAAAGTCGGTATGGACATCATCACCGGCTTTCCAAAAACCCAGAAAGGAAACAATGCCATCTTCGTTGTCATAGATAGGCTTTCCAAAGTTGCTCACTTCCTTCCGGTTCGCGAGTCTATAACTGCTAGCCAGTTAGCGGACTTGTACATCTCTAGAATTGTATCCCTTCTTGGAGTTCCTTTGGAAATCAATTCTGATCGTGATAGCCTTTTCACCTCTAGATTTTCGGGAAGCTTTCAGAATGCTATGGGAACTCATCTCTCCATTAGTACGGCTTTCCATCCTCAGTCTAGCGGTCAAGTCGAAAGGGTTAACCAAATTCTTGAAGACATGCTCAGAGCTTGTGTTATCTCATTCGAAAAGAATTGGGAGAAGTCTCTTCCATTTGCCGAATTTGCTTATAACAATAGTTATCAATCTAGTCTGAACATGGCTCCTTTTGAACTCCTTTATGGACGACAATGTTGAACACCTTTAAACTGGTCAGAAACCGGTGAAAGACAATTCTTTGGACCAGATATGATCAAGGAAGCAGAAGAGCAAGTTCGCATTGTTCGTGATCAATTGAAAGCAGCCCAGTCTCGTCAGAAAAGCTACTATGATCGTCATCATAGGCAAGAGAGCTACAATCTGGATGAGAAGGTTTACCTTCGGGTTACTCCTCTGAAGGGAACCCAACGTTTCGGTATCAAAGGCAAGTTGGCCCCACGTTACACCGGACCTTTCCGCATTATTGCGAAACGTGGAGTAGTTGCCTACCAACTTGAACTACCTCCGCACCTCTCCCGAGTACACGATGTATTCCATGTGTCCCAACTCAGGCGTTGCTTCAAGGACCCTATCCGCGAAGTCGACCATGAAACGCTTGATCTACAAGATGACCTTTCTTATCGAGAATACCCCGTTCGTATTCTTGATTCCGCAGAGCATGTCACTCGTCGTCAGAAGATTAGGTTTCTGAAAGAGAAGCTACATGGGAAAGAGAAGACCGTCTCAATGCTGAGTACCCCACCTTCCTCCCGCAGACTTTTGAATCTCGGGACGAGATTCTGTTGAGTGGGGGCGAGTTGTCAGAACCTCTGTTAGGTAAAGTGCTAGGATCAATTTCACTTTGCATTTTCAAAAGAAATCTTTGAAATCAACTTCAAAATCAAAATGGGAGAAGGAAACCCCCGAGATGAATTAATTCAAAAGGCCAGATAAAAATCTTTTCCAAAAATTCTGGTTAGATTTTTGAAAAGTCTTATAAATGAGTGTGATCACATATCAAGTGATGTGGGACCTACCCCATGCTCATAGATTTTTCAAATTATCAAACAGTGCCTTGGAATTAATGAAATACCCCTATTTGATTTAAAATTCAAATTATTTGAATTTTAAAAATGTTGAAACTTTATATGTGGCTAGTCTATTTTATTATGAAGCCATATAAAAATTTTCAGCATTTAATAAAATGTTTAGCTATTTTATTTAGCTAAACAGAACAAATGCCAGAAAAGAAAAATAGAAAAGGGAACAAAAAAGCTTACCTGGCGCCTAGGCGAGAGCAGCCCATCCGGCCCACCCGGCCCAGAGGGGCAGCAGGGTCTTCTTCCCCGCCCCGCGCCTCCAAGCTGCTCGGTGGAATGCCACCGAGCCAGCCGTGGACGACACGTCGCCGCCGAGCACCTTCCAGGCCTCCCCGTGCCCTCTCCTCGTGCCTGGAGACGCCTCTCTTCCATCCCGATCCATTCCCCCCCCTCCAGAGCTTCCTGCTCCTCCTCCCGTGCTCGATTCCGTCGCCGCCCGAGGACCGCCGTGGAGCACGCCGCCGAGTCCACCCAGCCACCGTCGTCCCCGAGCCGTGCCGCCGTGTCCAAAAGAACCGCAGCAGGCGTCTTCGTTGTTCCCCCCAATCAATCGAGCCCGAGCGCCTCAGCAGACGACGCCAGCTTCACCGAGGAGTCGCCGGACCCGCAAGTCGCCGTCGTCGAATTCGCCGCCACCACGACCTCCCCGGCCTCCCTGACTCCTCTGCTAGCTTCAGGGTGAGCTTCTTCATCCGCCCCGACCAACCCCGGATTTTTTCTCCTTCTCCTTTGTGTTTTGCCATGAGAGCCGAGCACGGCCTCCGCCATGGATGAGCTCGAGGTCGCCCCTGTGCACCTCCGTCTCAGCCAGAGCGTGCGTCGTGTTCCCCTCCACCCCAGCATCTCAATGCGCTACTTCCCGTCCGTTTTGATGCACGGAATCGACGGATGCTTCTAGACCGAGCCACGACCGCCGCCAAAGGTCGTCGCCGGCGCAGCTCCGGTGCCCCCCAAGGTCCCCCGAGTTCACCACAAGACGCAGATGAGCTCGAGGAGCCGTCCAATGCTCTCCCCGTGCCAATTGGTGGCCGGGAGTACCCTCCCCGTGCAGCGCCGCCGCATCTGTGACGCCGGCTTCTAGCCGCCGGCAGGCCATCCGATGTGGCCTTGGTTAGGGCCTTAACCCCACCTGGGTTAAGTGACCCTAGGTCACTGACCAGTGGGCCCAGTGGCTTAATTAAGCCACAGGATTAACTTAACCCACGGATTAAATTACCCAGCCACTGACAGGTGGGACCCCCTTGTCAGCCCCCCTTGACGCCAGCTTGACGTCAGTCTGACGCATTAAATCAAATTAAATGAATTTCCAAAAAAATCAAATTGAATTAAAGAATTCCAGAAATTCCAGAAAATACCCCAAACTTTGGAAATTCATAGAAAATTCATATTAACTCCAATTTTGACAAATAATATATGAAAAATGATCAGGAGAAAATTATCTTCCCAAATATGCAACTTTCAACTCTGTTTGAGTTGATTTTAAAATGGGACCAGTAGCATATGTCATTTGGTTTATTTGAAATTAATTCAAATTCAAATCAAATGATTTTGCAACTTAAACCATGGAATTATGCTACAATTCAACCACACTTCAGAGGTATATCATACACTTTTCCAAAAGGTTCAAACTGATCAAACAATGTCACATGCAACTTGGTTAATTTGAATTCAAATGTGGAGTTTGAATTTGCAATTCAATTTGCAATATACTCCATTTAAATGGAATTGCTTCACACATCAAAGCATGTACATCAAGATTCAAACTTCCATCATGTGTTTGTGCATCGTATTTACTTTGCTACTTTGCTTGTTGTTTGTCGAGTAGAGGTGGAACCGGAGCAGGAGGCTGCCCCCTTCGTTGAAGACCCAGAACCCGAACCTCGTCAGCAAGGCAAGCAAACCCCCATTGATCATGTCGGTAAAATCCCACTTCCCTCTCAGGTCTCGCTTATGCATTGTTTAGGATGATCACCATGATTCGTTTCTACCGCATAGATGAACCCATTCCTTTGCATGACCTATCTTTTTGTCACAGTAGTAAGAAAACCACAATCCTAGCAAATGTAGGAGGTTGTTGATATCATGTGGCCCCTGCAATTGTTATCCCTTATTGTATGCTTAGTATGATACCATGTTGTTACTGTGATGTGAGTCGGGATGGTAGTGATCATGTTGATGTTGGTAGAAAAGTGTTGGTGAATCGACCCTAATACAAGGTGAACGATGAGAGGCTGTGTAGGAGTACACGGTGGGTTGTCTCATTGAACACCGCCCTAGTACGAGTTCTTGTGTGGTGATCCAAGATGAAGAGTACAACCACACATTGGGCTCACTGACCCCTCTCAACTTACTAACTCATCCCTTTCGATGTCCAGATGTCGCAATAGTTCGGAGTTCTGGTAGGTCTGTGGCCTGGTTGCTAAGTGAGATAACGGCTCATCCGAGACCGGCTTATGCACCACGCACACATCACTTGGGTCCACTTCGGTAAACCATTCGGGTTCACGATTGTGGTAACCAACCCAAGTAGGCGGCTTTCTCAGACTAGATCGGCTATGAGGTAACAGTTGTGGTGAGCATCCTCGCTGGCACCCCTTTAATGGTGTCGAGATCAAAGGCGGTAAATGATGATCATGTGTGTGTAGCGGTACGCCCCTGCAGGTTTAACAAAACTATTCGAATAGCCGTGTCCGCGGTTATGGACTGCTTGGAAAGCATAGCTTGATTATTAGACAACTTGAACTGGATACTTCTAAAACACACCAAGATAAGTGTGAGTGCTATGGCGTGCTTTCTCGTGGGGAAGTCGAGGAAGGCACCATAGTGGTGTAATTGGTTGGAGAATGTAGTGGACTCGTGTACGCTTCTTACCTCAAAGTCTGGTACTCGTAGTTCGGGATTAGCCAAGTCAAAGCTGGCACTTCTGCAAATGAACCCCACATACCTTTACCTTGATACATGTGCAACAGTAGTATAGCTCCTATGTAAGTCTTGCTGAGTATGACTTTGTACTCACGTTTGCTTAATCTCTGTTTTAGATGATGCTACTGACCCCGAAGGTGGCTTCTTCATCGAGCTGGACGACTGAAGACCAACTAGTATAGTCCCAGTCAGACGACTGGTTTCCCTCGTGGAGGGCTTGTGTTTAAATAAGGCTTCTTAAGCCATTTGTTAAACTTGTCTGTACTCAGACATAATTTGCTTCCGTTTGTGTTGTAATGTTGGATCACATGTTTGTGATCTCTGTTTGCACTCTATAAGAGTTATCAATAAAAATGTACACTTTGTAGAGAATTGCAATGGTACCTGCTTTTCATACAAGGCATGTGTGCTACGTGTATGTTTATAACATGCATGTCTTTGTATGGGTTTTCGAGACCTTAGTTGTCTTCTGGCTGGCGGTCTTTCATACACCAAGTGGCCCTTAGATGTGCGAAGCTTGGGGCATCGCGATGCGATTGTTCGAGACTCCGTCTCATGCACACTTTGTGGTATGATCGAGCCCGCCCTAGACCCCGACTAAGTGATCGGGCTGGAGTAAGTCTATGTAAGAGTTTTGAGATAGTCGATAGTATGGTTGAGGCGACTTGTCTTTGAATATGGGAGTTCACCACCCATATCATTAGACTTGTGTGCGGACGATGAGGACCCATCTCAGTTGATCATCCGGCCTGGATGGGATGCCCCTCACGTACGATGCTTCCCGAGAACGTTCTGTGCTTGGCCTTGTCTTCTTAGACAAGTGGGTACGGTTCTCGGCTCTCCATATGACTATGTCTTAGTTGTACTTGCATACGCTAACCCCGGGTCCCGACATGGGGTCACCCCCTCGTCAGTAGCCCCCGAGTGCCTGGGGGACTCGAAGAGTTACGCAGGGACTCGAGTCCATTCTTGCGTTGTTTTGATGTATGCACGGTTTAACCGCGGGTCGCTGGCAGTCTGGGGCCATGACAAAACCTATTTCGATGGATTGCTAAGATGAAAGGGCCCAATGAGTCGACTGGTCGAGCCTTGGTGAATTGCAGTAGTGGAAAAAACCACAGTAGCCCAATCAAACTCACGTCCCTCGACATGAGCTTGGAACACTGGTGTCGAGCAAAAGTCATGCCGCTGCAGGTCTTATAGTGATCAATTGCCGCCAGTAAAGTTCGTAGCCTAGGCGCGTCCGCCCGACTTATTCTATCATGTAAGCGCATGGAAAAGGTTGGGAGTGAAATCGCTCTGTGGCAAGTCCCAGCCCGGCCGATCTACGCAGCGGGGTCTTACCTACACGCTAAGCTTGCGTGGCATCTGGGCACATTATATCGTGTTCCAGGAATATGTATTTTTATTGAGGCGCGGAGCCTAGTAGATAGTGCACCCACTTGGAATAAACAATCAAGTGAGATGTTTTAGCGGTCACTCGCGGAGCTTTGACGAACGCTCGGGCGAGGAGTAATTGCTCGGGAGGTCTTTGATTGCTCGGGTACAAAGAGTTCTGCGAGTAGTCACTCGAGTGTTGTCTTCGCTTTCGGGGTGAGGGAGTATCCAATACTCTGGGCCCATACGATCTAGCGAGTGAAGGTCTGCTTATCTTGTGTCGTGGTGAGGGAGCACCCGAAACTCTTCATGTGTGCGAGTAATCACTCGAGCACGTTTCTTCTTTTAGGTGAGGGAGCACCCGAAACTCTCATGGGTGCGAGTAATCACTCGAGCACGTGTTTTCTTTTAGGTGAGGGAGCACCCGAAACTGTCATGGGTGGATACGCTCCCGATGGGAGTTAAATATATTTGAAAAATGTATTTCAGTTGGAGAAAATGGTGCTTGCAGACTGCATTTTTCTTTTTGTGCTGCCGTTTTAATTTACCTTTTATTGGTGAGGATAACGATCTCCTTGCTGGCGGACTGTCAAAGATGCTCTGCCTGCGAACCGTCATGTCTTCCTGACCGGTCATAATGATGGACTTGGTGGCGTGCTGCAGCCGCCTGTTGAGTTACCGATGTATGTATTGAAAACGCGTGAGATTTGATGCGTCCAGCGCACAGTGCTGCCTGTGTGAAGGCATATTTGTCTTGGACTTCGAATCGCCCGGCATGCTTGTTCTTTGAATTAATTGCTGCCGTCGTCTGGGCTTCTGCATGCCCTTGGGGCTGTGCTATAAATAGACCCCTTTTCTTCATCCGGTTGTAGTGTTCGTCCTCTACCTCTCTTGCTCCTCTTCTTCATCTCCTCATGGGGCCAAGACGAAGTGTAGGTATGACTAGCCGCGGCCGGGTTCGCCGTGGTCGCGGTGGTCGTACTCCGCGCTCTTCTCGCGGTGGCCGTCGTGGTGCACCGTCGACGCCTTCCTCTTATTTCTCTGAGTAGGGTTTTTGGCGTTATGATTTCCTCCTACGCATCCGTGGCCGGAACGCCGCTCGCATTCTGCTTCCTTCTGCATTTTCTACCCTTGTTTCTGAGCGTAGTCTGGATGGCTTGCTGCTTCGTCTTCAGGGGTGCACTCAATCTCCCTCTTACGTTAAATTGGAGATCGATAGTTCGCGCTTGATTTTTCTTGGCTTTGGCTGGGAGTCGTTTGCTCGACGCTTGAACTTGCGTGATGGTGATACCCTCGGTTGCCGCTTTGATGGCGAAGATACTCTTACCATCCGCGCTTTTGACCCGAGCGGTAATCGCATGGATCCGTACTGTCAGGAGACAAGCAGCAACGGTTCCGTCAGGTCGAGGAGTCCTACGCCTTCATCTTCATCTGCTTCCTCCTCCGGCGACTCTTCGGGTGGTGATGTTCTGCCATCCAGCTCTGGAGAGGACCTCGACGTCAAGCCACCGATCAAGCGGGCGCGCCAGGCAACCTTGTAGAACTGGAGGCAACGGCGTCATCTTCGCCGGCAGCTCGGGTGGAGCTTGAGAAGAAGCTAATGGAGTAGGAGAAGAAGCTGGTGGAGCATCGTCCTCTGTGCTCCGCAAATAAGTCGAGCTTCACCTTTTGTTATGTCATTGTCATCATGAGCTGGCTGCTTCGACTCCTTTTTTGTCTGTGATGAGGCTCGTTTTCTCAGTGCCAATTATCCCAGCATGGGCACATATGTAGAAGTCATAATTCCTTAGGTGCTTGATGCTGTAGGATTCTCGGCTGTTTTTGTGTCTTTTGTAACTAGGTTATTTCTCCATGTAAGGAGGATTGCCTTCGAGTAATCAGAGCTGCTTTCTATCCAATGTACTTCGAATCTTTTGTACTGAGGATTACCTTCATCTCCTTGTAATGTGAAGTTTGTTTGCCTCCTCGTAATGGAATCTGTCTTCGATTCCTTTGGTGATGTGATCTATCTTTAAGTCTTGCAACGAGAGCTGTCTTCGAGTCCTTGTACTGTGGATTCTGTCAGGTGCGCGAGGCTACGTTTGAGTTGTAGAGTCGAACGTAGGCTGAGCTTTATTGTTTTCATCGTTCTTCTATTAACTATTGTATTTTATCGGGTGCCCGACAGTGCTCCCGATTGGACTAGCCCCCGAGTCTTTAGGTGATCGTTGGCGATTAGGTGAAGACTAAAGGATTGTCTGTATCTTATGCTCCATCCACATGTGTCCAGAGTACTTGGTGTTCGTTCTGGTTGTAGTCGTTTCTTCCCTTTGATTCCGATAAGTTTTCAGCAGGTGGCCCATGTTAGGGTTTTTTCTTTGGACCTTTTTATTTTTGGGCTGCATGAGCGAAGATAGCGCCTCGGGGGGTTGGGGGTGCTCGAGCCCCCGAGTTGTTTGGGTAAAGATCGCGTGAGCGAATGTTGTGTCTCTCGGGGGGAGTTTTTTACTCGAGCCCCCAAGTTCTTTGGATAAAGATCGCGTGAGCGACGATAGCGTCTCTCGGGGGAAGTTTTGTACTCGAGCCCCCGAGTGCTTTGGATAAAGAGTACATGAGCGAAGATAGCGTCTCTCGGGGGGAGTTTTGTACTCGAGCCCCCGACTGCTTTGGATAAAGATCGCATGAGCGACGATAGCGTCTCTCGGAGGGAGTTTCGTACTCGAGGCCCCGAGTGCTTGGGATAAAGATCGCGTGAGCAACGATAGCGTCTCTCGGGGGGAGTTTTGTACTCGAGCCCCCGAGTTATTTGGATAAAGATCGCGTGAGCGACGATAGCGTCTCTTGGGGGGAATTTTGTACTCGAGCCCCAGAGTGCTTTGGGGTGGTAGTGTTTGAGCAGCATCATTTTATTGCGTCGAGGGGTTACATCGAGCTGCCAGTTGAGTATGATTGTTGGAGACTATGGGTAGGACAGGCCTAGGTTCGCTACATTCCATGGATTCCCCACGTCCTCGTCGGTCTTCGGGTTCTTCAGTCTCTAGGCGCCTCCTCCTATGACTTCTGAGATTATGAACGGTCCTTCCCATTGGGGGGCGAGCTTGTGGACTTTCTCTTGTACCAGTCGCAGGACGAGGTCTCCTTTGTTGAATGTTCTGGTGCATAGGCGACTGCTTTGATAAGTGCGCAGCTTGTCCTGGTACACCTCTGACCTTGCTAGGGCTGTGTCTCTTGCTTCGTATGTTGTATCCTTATCATCTTGCAGTGCTTCTTCTGCTTCTTCTTCGTACCCCGAGATCCGGGGTGCCATGAATTTGAGGTCGTGTGGTAGCACTGCCTCCGACCCGTACACCATGAAGAAAGGTGTGTACTGGGTTGCGGTATTTGGGGTGGTACGCAGGCTCCATACTACTGCAGGGAGTTCTTCTATCCAGTTGCCCACGGCCTGCTCGAGTGGCGCAAGGAGCCGTTTTTTGATTCCTCCACATACTAGGCCATTTGCTTTTTCCACCTGGCCGTTGGACTGCGGGTGCGCGACTGATGCGTAGTTGATTTTGATGCCCAGTTCGTCACAGAAGTTCTGGAATTCTGCTGCTGTGAAGTTCTTACCGTTGTACGTGATGATGTTGTGTGGTACTCCGAACCTGAAGATTATTGATTTGATAAAGTTCACTGCCGTGAGGGTTGTGGAGCTGGTGATGGCACTTCCTCGATCCACTTGATGAACTTGTTGACTGCTACTATCAGGTGTGTTCTTCCTCCCTTTGATGATTTCTTGAGAGGGCCCACCATGTCCAGTCCCCAGGTGGAGAACGGCCATGATAGTGGTATGGTCTTGAGTTCTGAGGCTGGAGCGTGCGATCTGCTGGCGAATTTTTGACAGGCGATGCAACGTTGCACGATGTCTTCTGCGTTTCTCATGGCTGTTGGCCAGTAGAGTCCTGCTCGATAGGCTTTTACCACGAGTGCTCGACTGCTGATATGGTTCCCGCAGGTGCCTTCATGGATCTCCATTAGTAGGGTTTTTCCGCCTTCCTCGTCTATGCATTTTTGTAGGACCTGGGAAATGCTGTGCTTTAGAGTTGTCCGTTGGTTACTGTGAATGTTTTGGATCGCCGACTGATGCGTCTGGCTTCTGCGACGTCCTGCGGTAGGGTGCCGTCGATAAGGAATCTGAGAAGCGGCTCTCTCCAAGATGTGTCTTCAGGTGCGACTGGCTCTGGCTCCTCGACTGCGTTGTTGGCTTCTTCATTAACGATTGGGTTTGCGGCTGCCACTTTGGCTAGTTCGCCTATGTTGTCATCCTCTATTTCTGCTTGTGGTCCGAGTTCTTTGGTTGCGATGATGATCTCGTCTATGTAGACCGGGATGTTTCCACCAATCTAGTTTCTCATCTATGCGTGAGATATTCGCTGGTATATTGTTCCTGCGTTGTTTAGGCCGAAATGCATTTTGGGGCGGCGGGATGTGCCGTAAGGGGTGACGACCAAGGCGTGTTGTTCGTCTTTTTCCTCCATCCTGGCCTAATTGTGTCCTGAGTACGCGTCGAGGAACGATAGTAGGTCACATCCTGCTGTCGAGTCGATTATCTGATCCTTTGGGCCGTGCTTGTTGGTTGGCCCGTAGTCGACGCATATCCGCAGCACGTCTGTGTCTTTCTTGGGGACCAGCACAGGGTTGGAGATCCAAGTGGCCTTCTTAGTTTCTCGGATGGATTGGGCGTCGAGTAGTCGGTTGATCTCCTCCCCAATTTCTCTGCGCTTGGGTTCCGATAATCTTCGTAATGCTTGCTTCACTGGCTTGGTGATTGGCTTGATACGCAGCGCGTGTTCCGCGAACTCGCGCGGTACTCCTGGCATGTCGGCTGGGCACCGGGCAAAGATTTCCCATTCTTCACGGAGGAAAGTGATGAGGGCAGTCGCTTGCTCTTCCGGGAGGTGGGCGTACACGCGGACTGTTTTGCCTAGGTCCGTCGGGTGCACTTGGTGTGTGACCGTGTCGCTGTCGATCCTGAAGTCGCGCCCGTATTCTTTTGAATCGCTTGGACTTGCTAGCGGGAAGATACTTTTGTCTGTCGCCATGGCTATTTCTGTGAGCTCTTGCTCAGCTCCGAAGGTGTCGTACACTTTGTGGAAATCGCGGTCACATTTGTCTGATTTGGTGAAGCTTCCGTTGACTGTGATGACGCCCGCGGATCCTGGCATCTTGAGTTTGAGGTAGGGGTGGTGCGGAATTGCCATGAATTGCGCAAATGCTAGACGCCCCAGTATGGCGTGGTACTGTGACTGCCAATCGAGTACTCCGACTTCGAGGGTGTGTCTTGAGAAATTTCATCTTCTACCAAATACAACTTCGAGCTCGATTACTCCAAGGGAAGTGGCCGCTTCTCCTGGTACTACTCTGTATAGCACGGTGCTTGATTTCTTCCATACTGATCGTGGGATCAGCATCTTGTGTAGGGTGCTGAAGAAGATTATGTTCATGCTGCTGCCTCCGTCCATGAAGATTCTATCCTTGTTGTACCGTCCGATTTGAGCGTCGAGTACCAGCGGCACGTGCCCCGTCCTTGGGACTACAGGTGGGTGATCACTCTGGTCGAACGTGATGCTGGTAGACTTCGACTGTGTTTAGGTTCTCGACTGCTCTGACCTGCAGGGTGTAGGCGTCCTTTTGGGCTTGTGATACCCTGCCTTCCTGGATCGTGTACACCTTTCCTTGAGTCGGGTTGGAGCGTCTTTCGGGACTTGGAGTCAGCGACTGCTCGGTTCGTCGGCTGTGTTTGGCTTTCCGCTATTTTTCTTCCTTGAGGCTGTCGGCGAGTTCGTTGAACAGGCGGCAGTCTCACAGAGTGTGACTCGATCTGATGTATCCCCGGTCGTCTTCGAAGCAGTGGATCGTGCAGGGTCCTTCTTGCTGCTCCCTGATCGTGAGTTTGCTGGATCCGGCGTGTCGTTTCTTCCTTGAGATTCGGAAAAACAGCACGTGATCCGCCGGGTGCTCGTGGGCTCGTGGATCGATTTCGATCCATGGGCTCAGATTCTGGTTCTTGATAAGGTTGGAAAATTCGCCTGGTCTTCGATCCGGGTCGTAGTATTCGCTATTCTGAGTCTCAGAGTCGCTGTCCTGGCGGGCGACAGCTGTCCTTGCGGCGGGTCGTCGAGTGGTCGGCGAGCGCGTAGCTGTGTAGTGCGACTCGTCGAGTGGGGTCTCCTCGTAGAATCCTCGGGCCTGTCTTCTAGGTCTTCGATTCCTTCTTCGTTGGCGATGATTTTTACGATCGCTGATCTTGTGCTCGGAGTCGGTGTCTTGTTGTGCGGCGGGTGCCTGGGTGGTGGTGGGTTGTCGAGTCATCGGCGGGTCCTCTGCTTCGTGCTGTAGCTCGTCAACCGGGATCTCTGTGTATAACCCTGGCGCCTTTCTTTTGGGTCGTCGAGTTCTCCTTTGCTGGCGGTGGGCTCGGTTGCCGCCATAGTGTTGGTCCTGGCACAGCTGCGGGCCGAGCGATCTCACTGGGGCGGAAGAGATGCTTGCCGTGATCTTGAATTCTTCGGAACCGCCGAGATCGTGATTCCAACCTGTGTAGTTCCCACAAATGGCGCCAATTGACGGGGATGTACCCCGGCAAATCCCACGGTCAGCGACCCTGGGTTAGTCATGAGAGGCACAGGTTGTATGATAGCTCGTCGGCTAACAGGAGGATACGTTCCTGCTCGATGTTATTGATTGGAGATGGCGATTACAGGGAAGCCAAGGCTAGTGCGCACAAGGCTAGATTTACAGATTTTGTATTGCTTGATCTCGACGTCTCCCTTCCTAGCCCTTATATACTAGGCTAGGTCTCGAGGAGTCCGTCCTGGATTACAGATGAGGTTTCCTAACCCTGATCTTGTTTCGTACGGTAGGTTTGCACCTTCCTTATGAGTCGCGGACTCCTACGTCGGTGCCACTAGTGGGCCAAGGCCGGACCTAGGCGGCATATTTGTGGGCCTTCTGTCTTTGGGTACACCGGGTAGGTTCATCCATATGAGTCGTGGGGTCACCCCCTCGTCATCCGCAGTGGAGCTCCTCCCACCTCGTGCTCCGCCGCTGCACTCCGACTGACGAGCCACCAGCACCCGGCGAGCCGCGCCTCCCCGCCAAGAAGGTCATGGCCGCCGCGCCCCTTTCTCTCTCCCTCGTTCCCCTCTCCTTTCTCTTCCTCATCTCCTCTCCCCGCAGGTCACCTCGGACCGGCCATGGACGCCCAGCCCCAAGGTGCTTGCCGCCGCCCCCGAAACTTTAACCACCTTCCAGATCCGACAAGGGCTGTCGGATCCGCGCCGTCTTGTGCTCTCCAGCTCCTCCTCGCGCCCGTCCCGATCTCCTCCTCGCTGGTGGCCAGCGCCGCCACCAGCCACGGCTTGGGAGGAGCACAGCGCAGCGACTACCGGCCGCCCGATCCACTCGCTCGAGATGGTCCCAGCTCGCCCCAAGAGGCCCAAGCCTCGGTGCCCCACCGGCCCATCAAACCCCTGGCCCGTTACGCTCCAGCGCCCCGAGCGGCGGCTAACTAAGCTCCGCCTAACCCTGTGAGTTGGGCCAGGTCCATAGGGTGAGCGCCCTTTTTTATTATTTTTAATTGTTGCTGGAGGATTGCTGGGCTTGGCCCATTGCCTTAGTGTGCCCGTGTGTGACGAATAGTTTAGCTGCGCTCTCCGTTTCGGCCCGTTGCATGTTTTCCTTATTTTTGGGCAATTAAAATAGCAGTTTATGTTATAGTTTTGCAGCGCTTGTAACTTTTCAACGGTAGGTTGGATTGCGACGTGTTAAACATGAAACTTGCTTTGAATTTTGTGTATATTAATAATATGTACTCCTTTGAAATGTTTGCACTTTTCTACGTATTGTTTTTATTCTAATTACACTACTTGGCACCGTAAATTATTTCTTTAATAACTTTTCAACCGTTGCTCCGATTAAAATGTTCCTTACATGTAACTTGACAAGAATTTCGTGTAGATTTTGTTTATGCCATTGTTTGTTGTTGTTAACCAACCTAAAGTATTGTTTAGGTCAGAACAGTACTAAAATCTTAGTTATCACGGGGTAATTAGTGTTGTGCCATGCTTAGGAGCTTACCCCACTTAACTTGACTAGTATAGGTAGATTTCTTTATGCTTCCCCTTTTGTCATGATTGTGTGATTTGCCATGCCTGAGTGAGATGCCATGTTAATAACCTTTGCTCATATAGTGTAGCTAAACAACTTGAACCTTCGTAAATGTGTGGTATCTTCGTGTGTGACGAATACTCCACTTAACCTGTCAGTAACCGCTCTCGACGATAGATGCGATACTGTAGTGTGTTGTCTCATGTTGCTTTCTTGTTGTTGATTGATCCTGATTGCTTCGTAGTAATAGATTCTTGCTCATCGATTGCCTTTTCCAGTGTTTCCTTCTTGTGTGCTTCCGCGGGTACTCTCGTTGACGGTGCAACCTCGCGATCGCCTACACCTTCGGAACCCGACTTATCAACAGGCAAGGACTATACATTACTTATGATCCATTCTATTATAACCAGCGGTTTGCATGCTAGTCTAGGTTAGGTTCGATGTTTGATCCTACCACATGTTTACAGCCTCTCTCAAACCGATACAACCATGTCCCCTCCCAGCAAACCATGTACTGCGATGTTACTATTGCTCGTTGCTCAGCCCCTGCTTAGTATGCATGCTTAGGATGCTACGATGTTACCCTGTTACTCCTTGGATTGGGCTATCACATTATTATATTGTTGTGAATGATATGATTATTATAATGTTGACTATATTCGACCAAGGATGGAAGGTCTAGGCTATCACGCCCTGACGCTTTGTTCCATTCGAATCACGTAGGATCCGAGTTCTGGGTATTGGTTCTACGACTGAGCGTTCCTAACCGTGTGTGGGATACTATGGGGTCCCCTTTTCTTACCTACCTAGCTTCAAACATTTCTAGAGGTGGCCCAAGCTGATTTACCATTTGAAACCATGCATATATATCTGGCGGGTTGCTCCTAGCAGATATCCTATAAAATAACCTGGGCCAGCGGGGACATGGTTTCCGTGTTAGTCCAACTTTGGCCGGCGAGGGCCCGTGACCTCACGTGAGGTGTCCCGGTGACCAAAACCCTGTTGAGACAGAAGAGGCCGATCCGAGGGTGCGGACGGATTTTGGATTGGATGTCGACTCACCGGGGGCCACCCAGATTTGTTCGTTGTTAGCTAGAGGGACCTGTCATTTTGGATCTCTCGGAACTAAATCATAAAATGGTTTCCTATGATGGGTAGAAACCGAGAGAGATGGGTGTGCGTGCGGAGCCTTGTAATGGGTAGTTGGTACACCCCTGCAGGGTTAAATATTTTCGAGAAGCCGTGTACATGGTTATGGACGACTTGAGACCTACTCCTTGTTCATAGACAACAACAACTGAGATAATCTTAATAACTTGATCAACGTGTGTGTGCCTTGACTGCTTCTTCTTCGTCGGGATGCGAAGGGGAGGCCAAGGATAGGATAGGTGTTATGTTTGCGTAAGTAGCTGATAGCAGACTTGTTGGAGGCGATTCCTCATCGAATGCTTGGCTTCTTATCTTACTCTCTAGATCGTTAGACACTTCATAAATGCTAGTGCGGAAGCAACCTCACGACTTACCCCAACCTTACCGTGAACTACTAGTTATCCTAGAATGACGAGTGATGAAGTCCTTGCTGGGTTAGTTGACCTCTAGAGTTGGATGCTGAGTACTTCTGTACTCATGATACTACACCCAAACTCTTTTTAGGGTTCTTGATCGACAACAGGTATGGTGATCGATGATTCACGTGGAGACTCGACGACGACTAGTTAGGCTGACCCCGGCGGACAGCCTGGACCCGTGTGGTAATGGGGATCGATGATTTTCTCTTTGCCACTAGGCATTTGATTTTAGTCTGTACTCAGACATGCATCTTCCGCTGATGTAATGTAATTAAGGCAGTTGTATGCCGATTGTATGAGATGTTGTATCCTTGTAGCTGCAATGTTGTGATATCATGTTGGAAATCCGGGGCATATGGCATTGTCATATGTCACGGTGGGACCGATATGTGCTTCGTCCCCGGATCTGGATGGAAACATCTAGATCTGGAACAGTACCGCATATCGGGCCTTACAGTTAGTCCACGCCATCGATCCATGGCCTCTCCTCCTGTTAGGCGCACATGAGGTTTGGAGCGAGCGAGGGCGAGAGGGGATGATAGTGGGGCTGGCTTGAGGAAGAGAGTATCCAGGGGAAAAGAAAAAGGAGAGAGAGGGGAAGAGATATGTGCGTGAGAGGGGGACTTTCTCAGCGTGGGATAGCGAGAACATGAGAGAGAGAGAGGTTAGAGGGATTAGGGGAGGGGTGGTTACGGTAGTTTTTTTTCTTCTTTTTTATACAGATTTTACTGGGTTTGCACAAGTTATACCTCTGGTTTGGTTTAAATTTGAAACCAAATTCCAAACTCAAACCTCTAAAATACTTTAAAAACTCTAGGGGTATTATCCTAATTTTATATAGGAATTTTAGAGGATTTTTTATTATGTCTATAATATTATCACTATTACAGTAATAGTAATAAATCATTTAGCATTTTTTTAAATCTTTTAATTAAATACCTTATGCTATAGAGGTATTTTTAACTATTTAAAAAATAAATTTCTGTGAAATCAAAGATTTATTTAAAATATATTTTATTGATTCTAATTTCTTATGGTGGTAAAAGTGTGGCTATTATAATATGAGTGGAGTGCTAAACAATTTTATTGGTTGATTATTTTTGACAAGGCATAAGATAAAACAACACACTCAAGAGCAAGGCAAGGTAAGGCATAACAATCACAACAAAGCATATGCAAGCATGGCATGGCAATATTATGCTATCACATCACAACTTAGCAAGGTTTTTGTTTACCCTAATTTTTGGCATTAATATAACAAGGCAATAAAAGTTGGGATGTGACATACCTTCCTTCTTAAAAAGAATCTCGTCCCCCAGATTCACAAGCTAGTGATGAGATTCGGGAACTCGCGCATGAGTTATTCCTGCCGCTCCCAGGTGGCCTCATCCTCTGTGTGGTTTGTCCATTGGACCTTGTGGAACTTGATCGTGCACTTATGGGTGACTCGGGTCGCTTCTTCCAGGATACGAAGGGGTGTCTCGCGGTACGTGAGATCCTGGTTGATATCCACCGTGCGGTGATCGATGTTCTTGAAAACATCGGGTTTGTCCGGCACCTCCAAACACTTCCGGAGTTGTGAGACATGGAAGACATCGTGCACATCAGATAGTTCTGCTGGCAGTCTCAACTGATAGGGAACTTTCCCTCGTCTGGGTATCACCTCGAATGGTCCAATGTAACGAGGTGCTAGCTTCCCCTTCACATGGAATCGTTGCATTCCCTTCAATGGGGTGACTCGGAGATACACAAAATCTCCAACTGCAAAAGTCACCTCTCCATGCTTGGGGTCGGCATAACTATTCTGACGAGACTGAGCGGTCTTGAGATGCTCACGAATCAACTACACCTGCTCTTCGGCCTCCTTCAGAACATCGGGTCCGAAATTTTTCCCTTGCCCAGTATGAGACCTTTTTAGGGGCATGCGACACATTCGTACATAGAAAGCTTCAAATTGGGACATCTGCAAACTCGACTGGTAGTTGTTGTTGTACGAGAACTCAGCATATGGCAAACAGTCCTCCCACTTGGAACAATAGGCTTGAGCACATGCGCGGAGAATATGCTCTAGTATCTGGTTCACTCGCTCGGTCTGGCCTCCAGTCTGCACGTGATAGGCCGTGTTGAATGTGAGCTTGGTGCCTAGTTCCTCCTGGACTTGCTTCCAGAACCTCGAGGTGAACTGGGTACCTCGGTCAGACACAATCTCCTTTGGAACTCCGTGCAGACAAACTATCCTTGACATATACAAGTCCGCCAGCTGGTCTCCTCGATACGTGGTTCGCACTGGAATGAAGTGCGCTACCTTGGTGAGTCGGTCGACAATGACCCAGATAGAGTCATGTCCTTTTCTCGACCTCGGTAGACCTGTGATGATGTCCATGCCTATTTTTTCCCACTTCCATTCAGGAACTCGGAGTGGCTGCAATATTCCTACAGGTCTTTGGTGTTCTTCTTTCACTCCCTGGCAGACGTCGCACTTGGCAACATGCAAGGCAATTTCACGCTTCATACCGTGCCAACAGAACAAGTCCTTCAGGTCTTGATACATCTTACTCCCTCCGGGGTGGATGGAGTAAGGTGTATCGTGAGCTTCTCTCAGGATAGTGAGATTCAACCCCTCTACATCGGGCACACAGAATCGTCCATCGAACCAGAGAACTCCGTCATCATCTATCGTGAACTTTGGGGCCTTGCCGAGGGGCATCTTCTTCTTGATTCCCTTGATGCTATCGTGTCCCTTCTGTGCCTCCTTGATCTGATCAAACAGAGTCGGAGTCAGTTCGAGGTGAGAAAGAAAATCGGGTGTCACAAGCTCCAAACCCAGCTTCTCGAACTCCTCGTGCAGAGCTGGTTGTGTCTCTTTGATCATTGCATTAAGTGTGGAAGGCTTGCGACTGAAGGCATCTACTACCACATTGGCCTTGCCGGGGTGGTAGTGGATCTCCACATCATAATCCTTGATCAACTCGATCCATTTCCTCTGCCTCATGTTCAACTCCTTCTGAGAGAATATGTACTTCAGGATCGTATGGTGTGTGTATATGTTGCAACGGTGACCCATCAGGTAATGTCTCCACCTCTTGAGAGCAAGCACAACAACGGCTAGCTCCAAGTCATGGGTGGGGTAGTTCAACTCATGCGGCTTCAACTGCCGTGACAGGTACTCAATCACCTTGCCCACTTGCATCAGGACAAAACCTAAACCAACTTTGGATGCGTCGCAGTACACATAAAAACTCTTGGTCAGGTCAGGCATCGTCAACACTAGGGCAGATACCAATCTCCTCTTCAACTCCTGGAAATTGGCTTCACACTTTTTTGTCCACACAAACTTCTGGTCCTTCTTCAGCAGTTGCGTCATAGAATGGGAAATGCTAGAGAAGCCTTCCACGAACTTGCGCTAGTATCATGCTAGTCCGAGGAATCTTGAGCTTTCCCTCCTTCATAATAGAAGCATCAGCGAGATACTCAAGATCGGGGAACTGCAAGGCCACCAGAACAACCTGCAGTTCATCGTGCAGTCCATCCAGGAACAGTCCTTCCGCTTCCCCTTGGCGTCCACCTCCTCCGGGGCATACCTCGACAGCTGAGTGAAGCGGTCAAGATATCTAACCACAGTCATGCCCCCTTTCTTGAGGTGGCCGAACTCATCCTTCATCCTCCTGAACAGTACGGTCAGGATGTGCGCCTTCTTGAACTTCTCGGAGAACTCAGTCCAGGTGAGTACTTGCCCTTCGGGAAGACGGGCACGCACTCCTTCCCACCAGCTCCTTGCGTGTAACATCCCAAAATTCTCCGAATTTTGGAATGTTAATAAAATTAAATAGATAATGATTGTTTTCTTGATATGTTTGATTTCCCCTAGGACTTAAAACTTTTGGTTTTTAAATGAATATTAAAATGAGAGGGAACAAAAGGACTTTCCCTAATATTCGTTAATTGATGTTTTCGGAATTTATTATTTAAAACAAGAGCAAAAAAAAATGATAGAAGGTAATATGACTCCTTCAACTCAAGGAAATTCATTTGAGAGGATATAAAATGACTTATCCCCTTTTTAATAAAGTTGGGAAATATTTAGAATATTACTTTAAAGTTTTTAAAATTTATTATGAGTATTATAAATAACTCTAAAATTATTTTAGGGATTTTATAATGCTAAGAGAGTTTTTATTTCATTGAAATGATTTATTAAATATTTTAATAGAGTTGAAAAAGTATTCCAATGGGATATTTTTATTTTACCAAATTATTTATTGGTGTAACAATTTTAAAATTTAGATTTTATTATTTTGAAATGGTTTGTCAATGCTTTTGATCAAATAAAAATATTTTTAATAATTTACTGGATTTTATTTGATTTATGAAAAGTATTTTATATTTAAATAAATTATTTAGAAAATGTTTTTATTTTTATTTTCCTTTTTGGAAAATTTATTCATTAAATAAATTTCTTTGTATTATTTGAAGAATTTAGAAATTTATTTCATATTTTTCTGATGAGTATTTATTTCTCTAATATTGTTTGAAATTTCAGATTAAAAGAAAAAGAAAAACTCGTAGCTAGCCGGCCCAGTAGCGTTTTCCGCTCGGCGCACAATTAGAACTCGAGCCGGTTTCGGAATTGTTTTTTTTCCAGCCTATATAAGTTTTTCGATTTTGTTTTATTTTATTTATAAAAAACCCCTAGTAGCGGGACCCGCGGGCCGCCGCCCCGTCGGACTCCGACCGCGCCGCCGCGCCGGCCAGCGCCACCGCCGCCAAGGCCCCACGCCTCCCTGGCCGCGACGCCGCCGCCGGCCCCATCGCCCGCCCGCCACGCCGAAGCGCTGGTCACCGCCCCGGCCCGGCCGCGCCGCCAGACCACGCCGCTGCCCTCTTCGGAAGCCACCTTGCCGGCCGGCCTCCCCACACCGCCTCCTCTCAGTCGTCGCCACCTCTTCTCGCCGGCAGCCTGCCACCTCGCTGGAGCAGGTTGAGTTCTCCTTAAACCGCCTGGCCGGAGTTGCTCCGGCCAGATTCGGACCAAGGACCCTTTCTCTTTTGCAAAAAAAGATAATTGCGGATAGGTCCTTTTGGCAGAAAACACCCCGGTGTCGTACTCGCAATATCTCCTTCACCGTGCGTCGGATCGAGGTAAAACTTTTTCTTACACTTTTGAATTTGAATTTATTTCAAATTCAAATTCAAATTCCGGAGGTTGTATCTCTTCCACCGTTGATCCAAATCGAGTGGTTATTTTTGCGTTGGATCACTCGTTCCATGTACTTACTGTCTATATCATGTGTACACAAAAATTCAAATGTTTCTTGATCTGTTTAAATTCAAATTCAATTCAATTTTGAACTTGCTATGACCTGTGTTGTAGTATTCCATTTCACGTGATTATTTTTGCATATTGGATCACTGGAGACATGTTATCGGTAAGATTCGCACACTTTTCATGTGGGCATGATATTCACCTTGGTTTCATAAATTTCCAGGGCCACAACTACTTACCGATGAATCTTTATCTGTTGACTCTCTTGAGTTCACTTCCACCGATCACCTTCGAGAACATCGACACCTTTGCACTTCAAAGACTTTTTGTTCTGTTGCTAAAACCTTTGTGTTTGTTTGTTGATCTTTTGTTTGTCTTGTTGTGATGTGATTGCTTATTTGAGTTCTTTCGATGACGAGTAGAGTTGACTGGACCGTGAGAGCGAAGAAGTTCACCGAATGGAAAAGGCAAGTTACACTTTGACCATACCTCATCCTATATTTTGTATTATGCATGTAGCAAATTATCACTCTATGCATGTGTAGGACTATATATTAGTTATGATTTAAACCTAGTAGGATAGCCATATGTTTTGACCTTGTATTTCTTTGTCGCCCTAGGATAGTGGTTGTTCTATACTGCTATTGCTTTGTAGACGGGGATTGGTTGAGTTGTCATTGAGCTATGTGAGGATTAATGACTTGAGCTATGCAGGTATGATATATTGTAATACTGGATCTTCGATGCAATATATATGACATGTGGTTTATTCTTGATATTACATCATGTACTGTGTGTGTTAGCTATTGATCCAGGGACTAGCACAGAATGCACAGATACTTGGATTCTTAGTGAATCGGGTCGTTACATTGTGGTGCTGGTGAGGTAGTGGGTGGCATACATGACCTTCTCGTTGTTGCGAACAACGGGGACAACGGGATTGTTCTCCATGGTGCGGATCCAATTCTCAGCATCCAAAGGCTCCTTCGTCTGCGAGAACACGGGAGGGTAGGTGTTCTGTAAATCTCGGAGCCGAGACCTGGGCTCCTCATTCCGACCAGCTCCTCCGCCTCCTTGGTTGGCATTGGTGGCAGCCTGGCGCTCCTCCAGCAGCACGGGTTAGTGTCATCCTAAGTGAGGGTAGGGTCATTCTAACAAAATACTAAACCACACAAATCATACAAGCATAAGATCACGAATTTGGGTAGGGGACTAAGGCAAAATCTTCCACTAGTTCTTATCTGTTTCGGGACACCATTCCCTCTTAATCTTCGGTCTCTCTTGACTTAAAACATTTTGAAGGGGGTAAGAGGTATAAGATATTTTCTTTTATTAAAAATATTTCTTACTAACGTCCAAGCGAACTAGGCTGCTACAGTCTAAACCTGGCTATGATACAAAGTCTGTAGGCACCCAGAACTATATGTCCGAAGCGGCCAGCTGTGCATACCGTCATGCTCCCACGATTAGTGTCGCATGACGCACAACTCGACAATGGATATCACAGTCACAAGTTCACACAATACCGAATACAAAGTCACACATCAATATAGTTTTACACGGCCTCATCAGGCTCAAATGGCAGCAGAATAAGCAAAAGCAAGATAGATAGCAGCAGCACAATCCACAGGTAAAGCTCAGAGCATAGCACGTCCTAGTAATCACCGGTAGCATCATCGTCATATACCTGCTCCTCTCAATCCTGGCCGATTGAATAACCAGGGACAAAGCCGTGAGTACATACAAAGTACTCACAAACAACCTAAAGAAAGAAACAAAGTTTTGTATACGAAAAAAATAGGATGGCTATATGGTGGAGTTTTTCATAGGGATTTCCTATCTACTTATGTTTATTATTAAGTTGGCAAAGTTTTAAACTTGGAAAATTTTATTCCCACAAATGAATTTGGATAAGTAAAGTCCAACTCTTTTCCAATAATATCAACATCATCATCGCGAACCATAAACTCAGTACCGGACTTTCTCATCTATTCCCCACAAAGTGTGGCCTCACTAGCTGTCCATGATCGTGGACTCCGGCTACTCGAATATTTTTCACTCGGCAGAGGTTGTACACTTTACCCACCACATTCGATACATCCGCCGCGTGTCCCCAAGGATCATCATACCTCAGTATGCGATTCTCGAATAATCGACCATAGTCTTCCCCTTGCCTACCCTACTACAGGTGAACTACGCGATGCCCACATCCTGAACTGTCCGCGTGCAAGGTCATGCTCCTCTTGGACACATGCCTTCACTGTAGTAGAGGTGCGGCAAAGTTCCGTTCCACTTCTGCCTTGGCAGCGACCTCACCTCCGATGCATCGGTAGGCTTACAGGCTTCTATGTATTATGTAGTTAGAAGACCCCCGTACTAAGATATGCAAGCTGCTAACTAGCCCTGTCCCATAACAGAGTATTGTGGTTGTACTGTAAGTCTAGGTTTTGGCGGCACTTATAGAGAGTCCCTCTAGACTTTGTCCATGTTGGACGATGTTCCACAATCCCGGCCATACCACCTTCTTAGAGTGAAGTATGACCATCCATGTTGTTATGTAATGCTAATTACTAGAGTTGTGTGATGGTCTCTACCGAATGTCGGGATCATCGGGGTTCTAATTTGTTCTCCCAAATAGGATGGCTATGGGGTGGTGGAGTTTTCCTACTATAACTAATAAAATCCGAAATCATATGAATATAATACTAGCATGATACAATATAAGTGATACAAAGGAAAGTAAAAGGGTAATGTGGAGTTTGAGTTTTGACGGTGGCTTGCCTTCGTCGGCGATGTACCCTGCATCGGCTTCTTCGACGGCTTGGAAGGAGTCTTCAGCTGCAGCGTCAATCGTCTCGTCTACACGTTGCATAACAAAAGAAATTCACACCATCACAACACGACAATAGCAAGCACAATATTTCATCACTCAATTTTCACAAACAATAGCAAGCAAAAAAGGAAAAACAATTTTCAAGGTTTTATAATTATTAAGTTTTAAATTTTATAACATCTCAATAAGGTCAAAATTTATAACATGGCCTTGGAATAAATATTATGAAATTATTAAAAACAAGATTAAATTTAAACAAGCCCTAACTAAAGTATTGTTTTTCACTTATTTTACTCACTAAGTTGTTTTTAATTTATTTTAATACCATTAAATAAATACATAACAATATGCTACTGACCAGAGGTAATTTTAATAAAGTGCTAATAAATTAGTATTACTAACAAAATAATTATGGAAATTAAACTGGAAATTAAATTTATAACAAAAGGCCACAATTTTAAATGAGCAAACCACAATTCTAATCATGCAGAAAACTAAATCACAATTTTACTAACAGCATAAAATTTGTTTCATATTTTTCTGACTTATAATGATTTTTTAAAAGTATTTCTACCTTGCTGCTTTATTAAAAGGAAAATAAATATTCACCCGGCCCAGGGCTATACCGCGCCCACGATTTTTTTTCCTCAGGGGGTCGAGCCTGTTTGCTGTGCGCTAGTGCAGTATTTCTATAACGAAGGGGTATGGCTGATCTGGGCCGTTGGATCCCAGTCCGATCTAACGGTTGTGGGGCTTCTTCCCCACAGGCTCGTCCTGGACCGGATTGGCCTCTGGCATTGGCGAATAGGGGGCTAGGGGATCTCACCGGCGTGCCTCCGGCAGGCGGCGGGAAGTGGGAGTGGGCAGCGGAGGTAGAGGGGCTCGCCGGGGTTCCGTTTTTGTGCTCGGGGGCATCCTTCAACGTCGGGAACGGCAGCAGCTCGGGGTAGACGTGGGCGGCGCGACGGCTTCTCTGGCCTCCTCGCCGGCGGCGCTCCTGCGAAGGGTGGAGAGGGGTGGCTCTCCGGCCCCCACCTCTCCCTCCTCTTCTTCTTTTCTCCCCTTCCTTCTTCCTCCTCCCGTCTTCTTCTTTCTGTCTATTTCTTCTCTGTCTCGTGCGAGGGGGGTAGAGCGGGGTGGCAAGGCGAACTGGGTGGAGTGGGGTGTGTGGTGTGGAGGAAGGGAAGGGCAGTGCTCCCCCTTTTATAGGCGTGGAGAGGGGAGCGTTGGCGGGAAGAGCGATGGGGAGCGGGGCGAGCGCGCGGGAAGGATCGGAAGAGGGTGAGATCGAACGTCATAGCGCTGGGGTGCAGGAAGAAGACGATCTGAGGCCTCATCATCTACAGGCGGGAGGGGCGGGTAGAATCCAACCTGGACGTTGTCAGCCACATCGCGGCCAAGGGTTGGGGGTACGCGAGCTCTATCAGTCCACGCCATCGACCCGTGGCCTCTCCTCCTCTTAGGCGCACACGAGGTTTAGAGCGAGCGAGGGGCGAGAGGTGCTGATAGTGGGGTTGCCGTGAGGAGGAGAGTATCCAAGGGAGAAGAAAAACAAGAGAGAGGAGAAGACATATGTGCGTGAGAGGGGTCATCTCTTTGTGTGGGAGAGAGAGAACGTGAGAGAGAGAGAGAGGTTAGAGGGATTAGGGGAGGGGTGGTTAGGGTAGTTTTTTTTCCTTCTTTTTTTATACAGATTTTACTGGTTTTGCACAAGTTATACCCCTGGTTTGGTTTAAATTTGAAACAAAATTTCAAACTCAAACCTCTAAAATACTTTAAAAACTCCAGGGGTATTATCCTAATTTTATTTAGGATTTTTAGAGGATTTTTAATTATGTCTATAATATTATCGCTATTATAGTAATACTAATAAATCATTTAGCATTTTTTTATCTTTTAATTAATTACCTTTTGGTATAGAGATATTTTTAATTATTTAAATAATGAATTTTTGTGAAGTCAAAGAATTATTTAAAACATATTTTATTGACTCTAATTTCCTATGGTGGTAAAAGTGTGGCTATTATAATATGAGTGGAGTGCTTAACAATTTTATTTGTTGAGTATTTTTGACAAGGCATAGGATAAAACAACACACTCAAGACCTTGGAAAGGTAAGGCATAATAATCAGAACAAAGCATATGAAAGAATGGCATGGCAATACTAGTGCTATCACATCACAACTTAGCAAGGTTTTTGTTTACCCTAATTTTTGGCATTAATATAACAAGGAAATAAAAGTTGGGATGTGACAGTTAATTCATCAACATCTACTCACTAATCATCCCCTTGAGATATCTATCCAGAACATCTCGCTGCTATTAAGTTGCGAGCCCCACCCAAAGTGTAAATTCAAAGCAACAGACAACTGCATTCATAAACTATGCTTAAGGTAAACAATCCTTGCAAGTGCGGTTACAAGCACCGTTCTATTCTCCCTGGTGGCAACAACACATCCCCTAGTCTCATGTTTCTGTCACTCAAGCTAGATATCGGGGGGCATGAACAAACAATCAAGCATAACGCTCCCTCTTGGAGTTAATATCTACTACTTGGCCAAAGAAATAAAATGCAATGGAGAACATGCAAGAATTACTCAAGAACAAATATATAAAAAGAGAATAAAGTATATAACTCATCACAATCTGAACAGAATCTCATAGATCCCAGCAAACACAGCATAGAAACAACAGAAAGATTACATAGATGCCTTGATCGTGTAGGGAAGCTCACAAGGGCTAAGAATTGAAGCACAAGATTGGACAGAAGACACCACATAGCTACTGGTCATGGACACATCATCCAAGCAGGACTACTCACGACACATCCGGGAAGCGCTCATGGTGGTGGAGAAGCTCCCGAAGATCAATCCTCCCTCCGAAAGGGTGCCGGGACGAGGTATTCCGGCGATCCCGATATCGGGATCGCAGCGGCGGCAGAATAGTGATGAATTTTGCGATGTGGGGTATTTTTTCCGGTTTTTTGTTTCGAGGAGTGAATATAGGCCGAAGGAGGACAACACAGGGGGTCCCACCCCTCCAGGCGACCTCGTGGCACGGCCTAGGGTGGGATCTCGCCCCTGGCAGCCTGGGAGGGGGTGGCCCCCCTCCGGCCCTCCTTCGGCCTTCCAGAGTCTTTTGGAGCGCTGATTTCCCGAGCACTGTAAATATGGGTATAAACTGGCAATTCACAGACATCAGCAGACAAAAACTGGCTCTGGGTGCCCTGAGTTAGAAGGTTAGGTCAAATATGTGTAGAAAGGTATGAAAGTGTAGCAAAACACATAGCAATGTCACCCAAATAATCATGGAACAAGAAGAAGTTATAGATACGTTTGGGACGTATCACTTGTTGTAAGTCACTTTACTTTGCTGTTTTTAATTTCACTGTTTTGTCACCACTATTTCCATTACCACCGCTACCACTATCACCACGTTACTACTAATAAATTGTTGCCAAGAAAGTATCTTTCAGATGCGGTTGAATTGACAACTCAACTGTCAAAACATATAAATATCCTTTGGCTCCCCTTGTGTCGAATCTAGAAATTGGGTTATTCTTACCCACGAAGACTGTTGCAATTACCTACACTTGTGGGTCATCAATACTATTTTCTGGCGCCGTTGCCAGGGAGCATAGCTATATTTACATGCCTACATTGGAGGTATTATGCTTCCTGAAATTTATTCATTATGGGTAAGAAAGGAGATCCCAAGGTTCCTATTTTACCATCCACTACAAGGAAAGGTACCATCCTTAGTACTAGTGTTGCACTTGATTAACCTTCTGTTATATGTAATTTTGGTTCACCACCAGCACATGTTGTTTCTACTGAATCTGGTGATATGTCTGATACTTTTGATGATGCTTCTACTATTCTTGATAAGACTGGTTCACTTGGTCCTTTTCTTGAGTCTCAAATCACTAAAGCTGCAAAACATGTTGGCACTGAAATTCCTTATGTCACACGTTATCCTTTTAGTATATCCTCTAATTATGCTCATTTGAACAAGTTTAAAGATAAATGTTTTGATGATGATTATATTGAGATTTATGATGATTTTTCTAGAGAATATGCATATTGTAATGATTCTGCAGATCCTGATGCTATTTAGAAGCTCGAGAAACATGCTATGAAGAACAAATTTTCTCCTGATACTGAGTTTGTGACCTCTCCTATTTGCATTAAAGATGCTAATTTTGATTTCTTTGTTGATCTATCACTTATATCTATAGTTGAGGTTGACCCCTTTTACGGTAGAGAAAATGAAGATGCTATTGCACACCTCTCTAAGCTCGCTGAGCTGAGCGACTTATTTTCCTATGTGGAAAAATTACGAAATTACCACGTTGGGAAATTATTTCATTTGTCCTTAAAGGAGGGAGCTAAATCTTGATATGATAAATTACCCTATGGTTCTATCAAGAGTCCTCAGGACTTGGCTCAATCCTTTCTTGCTAAATATTTTCCTGCTCATATGCAATAGCCGCTTTAAAAGGAATTTATAACTTCAAACAGTTGCAGGATGTGCACCTCTCTAAAGCTTGGGGGAGGTATTGTGGCTTACTCAAGTCAAGACCGGGACACGAAATTCCTAAGAATGATCTTATTGATATATTTTATAGTGGACTAACTGATGAGTCTAGATCATATCTAGATAGTTGTGTTGGTTGTGTTTTCGAGGAAGGAACACCTAATGAGGCCGAACAATTAATGGGCAAGATAGCCAAAAATCATGATGATTGGTCCATCCCTGAACCAACTCCAACACCGAAGAAGAGGGTAATGCTTGTTTTAAACCCTGAAGATATGCAAGAAGCTAAGAAATATATTAAGGAGAAAGGTATTAAAGATGAAGATGTGAAAAATTTACCTTCTATTGAGAAATTGTGTGAGCCTACCACTCACCCTCCTATCGTAAAGGTACACTCTCTTTTAGGTTTCAATGCAAGTGATGGTCCTTATGGTAAGCCTCCTGATCAATGTCTAGATGAGCTTGATAATGTTATTATGAAGAAAATTCATTTTAATGAAAGAATCCAAAATCAATTGTTGATAATTCTCTTGCTATAAAAAATTTTCTAGATGTTTTAGGAAGAAATGTTAATGATGTTATAGGACTTGTTAAGAATTTTCATATGGTTCAAACTCGGCTTGAACAAATTTCTAAAGTGCAAAAATATTTTCTTTCCAACAATTCCCAACAAGTTGATACAATGTCTTATGGTATTAAGACCCGGGGTGGGACACTAACCCAGGATCCTCTCTACCCCGAGGGACATCCAAAGAGAATCGTGCAAGATTATCAAATGCAGGAAGAAGGCATCGTCAGCTCTCCGATGAAAAAGAAAAAAAAAAGAATAATCGCAGGGAGGCTGAAAATTCTAATGATCGCACAGGGCAGCAAAAAAGGAATATTGATCATGGCTCCCTCCCACCCCCATGTCGCCTCCCCTAAACCCTAGCCTCTCCACCAAAGATCCACGTTGATCGAGCCTCTACTCCAGCTTTTGGCTCCGATCATCTTCACCGGTGTCGCCTCCTCCTTGCATTGATAGCCATATCATGGCGGTATATGCATCCCTCCAGATGGGCTTGGATCTGGCTCCTGGTGTGGAGTTCTCCGAGGAGGTTCGACGCACCTGCTTTTCAACGGTGCACCCCACGTATGATTCGGGGCATTTCACCATGGTTGTGGCTTTTGGACGTACATCGTTCAAGTTGACTGAGGATTCGGCTGCTGTTGCACTCGAGTCCATCACTGGAGGTCGTTGTGATGCCCTCAAGGTGTCCATCTTGCGTGATCGTGTTTTCAGTCTCAACGTTGCTAATAAAAAGGTTGGTTTTCTCCTCACCGATCGCCGCAAGTTTGTCTCTCCAAAGTTTATCTGCTATTTTTATCTTTGGAACTATGGTGGACCTCAATGGATGTATGAATTCAAGCTATGGCACAAGCAATCCAGGGAGGAATGGACATTGGTTTGTCCTTTCAATAAGAGAGTTCAGTTAGGGCACAATGCTTTGCGTTCGGCTCCTAAGAAAACCTCTTTTAAATCTTCTACATCTATCTCTAAGTCAGTACGTTTTTCTGGAATAATTGATTATTATGCATGCAAAAGTTATGGCCTCCGGGTGTCACCAGAAACTAGAGTGGATCTGCTGGAGGCAAGATATGAGTTGCTGCCGAAGGAATGCCCTCCGCCATCACCGGTGCCGGAGGTTCATCGGACTGCAACCTTGCCGTCCATTCTGTTTGGTACAGTCCCGATTCATCAGGATCTGTTTCCAAATATTAGAGATTCAGTTGATACTCTACCACAAAGCAATGACATAATGGTGGCAAAGGATCCAGGCGTCAATACCTCCCACGTGGCTCATCCTGTGGTTGCCAATGAAGCGGCTTCTACGTCTGCTAGGATTCATGCAGGTGGCCCAGTGGGGCTGCCTAGTCAGGTGGCACCATGCAACCTGCAACTGATGGGAGATACGATTTCTGTTCCCAACTCGGATACATCGGGAGTTCTATTTTTTCTACGCCAGAAGGAAGCAATTTTCAATCCCTGAAATCCCTGACCCTGCCGATTCCGGAGCATATCTTGCCGTCCACACAGGAGGCTGCAGATGCGTTTGAAGCCATGGTCGATGACATGGTGGCCCGCATCATGACTTGCTCTATCTGTAACCGCCAGGGCCACCTGTCATCCAGCTGCACTACTAATTTGGTTTGTTTAATTTTCTCCAAGCCAGGTCACCATCGACGCGACTGTGAAAAGATTGCGCGGCAGGAGGGACGCGTGTGGAAGGAAACCCAAAGGGCAGGTACTACACTTAATAATGATGATCTAGAGCCCGTTCCAAACACACCTGCCTCTTCTCCACCTAGCAATACAGAGAAAACCCCAACCCCCGCCGCCCAAGCTTCGCCAAATCTTGCTCCACCAACACCAGGAGTTGAACTCACCGAGCAACAGCGCATCGCGGTGTACGAGCTAGACCCCCACAGGTTCCTTCCGGCTGGCCACTAGATCATTGATGGTGGCCCCACGCGCCTCCCGCGCACTTTCGTCACCCCTGTTGTGCGCCCGGCCCGTACCCATGAGAACTACATGGTGGTCGAGGTAGTGCCTCCGCCGGAGCCGGAAGAGATGGGTGCAATGCGGGAGCAAGTCGTCGATTTCCTTCATGAGCGAGGTATTCAGGTTCGGTCCACGCAACCTTGGTTTACTGGCATTGGGTTGTTTGGAGTTAGAAGCGCAGCTATGCGTTTTTCGCTGACGCAACATCCTCCTTTCAACCTTGGATCGAATCACTTTGTGAGATTTTTTAACCATGATGAGGGGATTGGATATAGAGAAGCTAATGACCACCTCTCTGGTTGGCTCATGTTTATTGGAGTTCCTTTGGATATGCGCAATGGCAACAATCTCAGGGAGATGATCAACACTTTTGGTAAATTTCACTATTGGGATGCTGAGGATCCGTATCTTGTCAGGGCCATGGTCTATGCTTCGTTCCCTGATGTACCTCGGGTACCTAGAGACGTTGTATTTCAAGATTTTGCTGAATTCGGGGGTGCCCGTGTTAATTGGGCTGCAACATGCTATATTCTGGGGCCGAATTGGGAAAACCAGCTACCTCACGATGAGGACCCAATGCCTCTAGATGGGAATCCACACCCCATGCCTGGTCAGCTGCAGCACAATAATTTCAATTTTGTGCTACCCCCATATCCAGCTCTGGGTTGGAATGAAGCCTCTCACCCTCCAATGGACAAGCCCCCAACAGAGGACCACCCTGGAGCCCCTTAGGATCAGAATTGGGGACATGCTATGTGGGGGGATGAGCCAGTCATTGAGTAGGTTCAGGAGCCTGCAATAGTTGCTGAAGAACAGATGTCCATGGTGCTTGATCACCCACAGGAATCAGACTCAGTGGACCAAATCATGGAGGTTCCTATGATTTATGTTGATCTCATTGCTGAAGACAACATGCAAGATGTGTTGCCAGACCCCATGTTGGCCATTTTTCCTTTTAATCCACCCCCTGCAGAACCACAAAACTTAATTGTGGAAATGATCAGGATTCCTGCCGGACCTGCACTGCCACCTGAAATGATTTGGAGGAGAACTTTTAACTCTTTGTATGAGGAGATTTGTTCCAGGACAGTTCCAAGACCTTTGATGCTGCCTCCCCTGAAATCCCTTGTTTGCTCCAAGAGATCTTGGAGCCTTTCTTCTGATACTGAAATTCTAGCACCATCCTTGATTTTCATTGAGGACCAAGCTCACAATGATGGAGTTTGTGATCCTGCTGAGCCTTTCTTTGTGCCACAGGTTAATATTAGTTTGGAGGAAACAATTGATGATAAAAATTTGGTTTTCTCTGCCCCATAGATTAAGGGTGGCAACAAACATGCTCGGAAGCGATCTACTCCACTTAAGTAAGCCTCAGTACGTCGCTGTACTCGAAGCCTGGCTAAGAGAGACGGTTTTAAGGCGGGAACTCTCTTGGAGATCACTACTCCTCCTAAAAAGAAAAATCCCAGAACCAAACCACTCCAAGTGGTCCAGAAGCCCATCTTTGAAGAAGAGGCCCACCAAGGTGATTCTGAAGCCCAACATGAGGTCCCTGATATCCCACCTACTCCCATCAGGGTGTTACAACACATTGGTGCGGACCTGGAGATAGAAGAATCCCTAATCACCAAGGAGAATCTTGAAGCTACCCATTCCACTTCTCCTTCATCACAGTCTACTAATGATCAGTGATTATTATGACTTTTTGGTTTGGCAAGCCTCTAAATTTGCCAGTTGTAAGAACAGTGTCTTTTGGGCATGGGTTTATTTTGCCGGATCTGAACTCCTTATGCTCGCTGCAATATTTACAGTAGTTATCTCCCTCTGCTACTTTTTGCTTTATGGATTATTCAACTACTAGAAATTGGAATGTTCTATGTTGGAATGTGAGATGTTTAAATTCTGCAGATAGGCAAAGGGCTGTGAGGGAAAAATTTGAGGAAAGTCAATGTGATATCATTTGCTTACAAGAGACCAAGTGTTCCTCAATTGATGCAAGATTCATTAAGACATGGTTCCCTAGGAGGTTTGACCAGTTTGCATATGTTCCATCTTTGGGTGCTTCTGGGAATTTAATTACTATGTGGAACTCATCTTTATTTAATGGTTTGCTAGTGGACACACAACAATTTGCTCTGGTAATCCAATTCACTTCTAAGCTTAATGTTGAATCTTGGACACTAGTGAATGTTTATGGGCCATGTGAGCAGCAGAGAAGAGATCTTTTTGTACAATGGCTATACAACTTGCATATTCCCTTTGATGCCAACTGGCTCCTTCTGGGAGACTTCAACTTTATGAGATTAGTGGATAAAAGAAATAGGGAGGGAGGTGATATTAATGATATGTTTATTTTTAATGAGATCATTGGACATTTAGGACTCCTGGAGTTGCCTATCAAGGGCAGGAGTTACACATGGTCCAATATGAAGGAAAATCCATTAATTGAGCAACTGGATTGGTTTTTCACCTCATCTAATTGGATTGCATGCTTTCCTCTCTCTCAGGTTTTTCCTCTAGCCAAAACAACTTATGATCATCTGCCATGTGTGGACTCCATCTCCACTTCCATCCCCAAAGTTAAAAAATTTAGATTTGAAATTTTTTGGGTTGAACAGCCTGGCTTTATGGATTGTGCCAGGCAGGTTTGGGAGCTGCCCTCTCATAAAGGTCGCATAACTGCAGTCATAGTGGATAAACTGAAAAGGCTAAGGGGAGCTCTTAAAACATGGAAGAGAAATAATTTAGGCCTCAAAACTCTCATCTCTAAATGTATCAGGGTCATCTTTATTCTGGACTTCTTGGAGGAGTTCAGACAGCTGACAATCCCTGAATCCAACTTTAGGAAGATTGTTAAATTTCACCATGAGAAGTTGTTACTTTAGCATCACCTTTACTGGAAGAAAAGGTGTACCAAAAGATATATCAAGGTTGGAGAGGAAAATTCTAAATTCTTCTAAGCCATGGCATCTGAGAGATTGAGAAGGAACTCAATTGCCTCTCTGAATCTTTCTGATGGGACCCCTTTCTCTGATCATGGTCTACTGGCTGCCGCTTTTTTGTGATCCTTTAAAAATAGGATGGGGATATCAAGGGGAATTCAGATGGTTTTCAATTTGCATAATCCGTTGACTGAAGTGGAGGATTTTGATAGTCTGACTGAACCTTTTGAGAGGAAAGAGATTGATGACACCATAAAGCACAAGCCCATTGATAAAGCTCATAGGACTGATGGTTTCAATAGGTTGTTTCTTAAGAAATGTTGGAGTATTATTTGTGAGGACTTCTACAAATTGGCTGATGTTTTCCATGCTAGTTCTGCTAGGTTGGAGGGGCTGAATGGATCTTTAATCACTTTGGTGCCAAAGAAGTTTACCCCTGAATATGTCAATGATTTCAGACCTATTTCTCTCACAAGTGTGGGAATTAAACTCCTCAAAAAAATGGCAGCTAACAGATTTTAGAAGGTTATCACCAGGTGTATTCATAAGAACCAATATGGTTTTATTAAGGATAGATCCATTCAGGATTGTATTTCTTGGACCCTGCAATATCTACACCAATGTCACCATTCTAGAAAATGCTTTTGAATCCATTGAGCATGAGGCTATTATGCAGATTCTAAAATTCAAGGGCTTCAATCTTAGATGGAGAAACTGGGTAGCTGATTTACTGTCATCTGGCTCTTCTTCTATGCTCTTGAATGGGACTCATGGCAAGCAATTCAAATGTAGAAGGGGTGTCAGATAGGGGGACCCTCTGTCCCCCCCTACTATTTGTCCTTGCTGCTGATCTTTGACAATCAGCGGTTAATGATCTTCTCAGCAGGGGAAGATTGAAATTACCAATTCCCTCACATGATCCAGATTTCCCAATAGTTCAATATGCTGATGACACTCTCTTAATCATGCAAGCTGATGAGAATCAGGTGCTAGTTCTGAAGGAGGCCCTGCAAGAGTTCTCCCAATCCACTGGGCTTGATATCAACTACCCCAAATCTGCCATGTACCCTATTAACATCAATGGTGAGCAAATGTCTAGACTGACCTCAGTCTTTGGCTGTCAATCTGGCACTTTCCCCTTCACATTCCTAGGTTTGCCTATGGGGACCACCAGACCAAGAATGATTGATTTTATGCCACTAGTGGATAGTATGGAAAGGAGACTTACTGCAAGCTCTTGTTTTCTCAACCAGGGGGGCAAATTTCAACTACTGAATTTAGTTATTTCATCGATGCCAATTTACTTCCTCTTCTCACTGCATATTCCTGCTGGCATCATTAAACAACTAGAAAGAATTCAGAGGCAATGTCTGTGGAGAAGATACGATATGGACTCTGTGAAGTCTATAGCTGCCTGGGATCTTGTCTGTAGGCCCAAAAACAAAGGTGGATGGGGTATACTCAATCTTTCTCTGCAAAATGAAACTCTTCTTCTTAAACACTTGAATAAATTCTACAACAGAAGGAATGTCCCTTGGGTTCAGCTTATCTGGAACACATATTATCATATCAGAGTTCCTCATGCTACTAAACTATGTGGATCTTTCTGGTGGAAGGACATATGCAAACTGATGGATAAATTCCTAGGAGTGTCCAAATGTACATTTGGAGATGGGATGACTGCTCTTTTCTGGCTGGATCTTTGGCTGCCACAATTTGAGATTTTAGCCAGTAGATTTTCAAGGCTGGGCTCTTTTGCTATTGATATCCAAATATCAGTCCAAGAAATGCTCCTCACAGATGATGTGCTATCCCTTTTCAATCTGCCACTCTCTAATGAAGCTTTTGAGGAACTACAGCTACTCAGAGTTCTCCTTGAACCATATCAGGAGAGGGGGGATAATTTAGATGAATGGTCCTGGAAATTTGGGAAAGGTGGCCCATATACTTCAATGAAATTCTATAAGCAGGTCCATGAACCAATAATTTCCAACCCTTTGCTTTCTTGGATCTGGAAGTCATGTTGCACACTAAAGATCAAAGTTTTCGCTTGGCTGGTTATCATGTATAGGATTAATACTAAAGATATGATTCAGAGGAGGCGTTGGCACATTGAGGACAGCTCAGACTGTGTGCTCTGAGTGCCCATACACTTGAGACCAGAGATCATTTATTTTTTCAGTGTGTGTTAGAATTTGGAATTATCTCCAAATTGACTGGACTCAAGGTTCCAATATGATGGAGGTCACAACCCATGCCATAAGAGAGTTTGCTAAACCTTTCTTCCCTGAAGTGGTCTTCATAGCATGGTGGAACATTTGGATAATTAGAAATGGCAAGGCTTTCAGACATGAAAGACCCTCTTTTGCTAGATGGCGACAAGGGTTCATACATGATATAACTCTACTAGGTTACAGAATCAGACCCAAATATAAGGATGACTTATTTAGATGGATTGACTACTTACCACCATGAGGTGGGTTGTTGTAATTTTTCTGTTTTCTTTTGGTTGGGCTTGGCTCAGTTGTAATTTTGTAAATACTTTTTCAATGTAATAAAGTGTTGTGGGGTTATTTGCCCTACAATTGTACATAAAAAAAACTAATTAAGAACCTATTGATGATCCAAACAATATATCTATTTCCGATGCTGAGACTAAATAAGGTTCTTAACGCGATAATGATAATGAGAAGAACGATCCACGTCAAGAAGAAGTACCTGACAAGGATAAATGGTATACTAAAAAATACTTCGTCCCAAGAAAACATGGGAAAGAAAGAGAGCCATGGGTACATAAGTCAATTCCCTTTCCAGGTAAGTCTCTCAAAACAAAAGAAGAAGAGCATTACAATAAGTTTTCTGAATGGATGAAACCTCTTTATCTTCAAAATCCTTTGAGTGATGCTATTAAATTGCCTCCTTATTTAAATTATATGAAAGATAGTGAAACTAATAAAAGAAAAGTTCCTAATGCGGAAATTTTTGCTATGCTTGCTAATTACTCTATCACTGGCAAGAGTCCTGAGAAGCTTGGAGACCCAGGTATACCGACGATTCCATGCTCCATAAAGAATAACTATGTCAGAACTGCTTTATGTGATCTTGGTGCAGGAGTGTGTGTTATGCATTTTTCTATATCTAAGAGGCTTTGTTTATACAAACTAATCCCTATAGATATCTCTCTTCAAATGGCTGAAAAGTCTACGACTATCCTTATTGGTATTTGTGAGGATGTTGAAGTTGAAGTTGCTAACTTTTTGATTCTTACTGAATTTGTTGTGCTAGATATGCCCGAAGATGGTAGCATGTCTATAATCCTTGGGAGACCTTTTGTTGACACTGCAAGTGCTGCTATTGATTGCAACAAAGGAAATGTTACTTTCATTGTTAATGATAAGGAGCATACGGTATATTTTTGAAACAAGATCAATAAACGGCATGGCCTTAATTCTATTGAAAATATTTAGACCCTCAAGGTTGGAGATCGGGATTGTCCTTTACATGCGCATCATACATATAAAACTCTTATGGTGGGGAAAATGTCCGTAAAAGTGAAGGTATCTTAGTTACTTTTCAGAAGTGAAACCTTTAGCTCGATATAAAGTTTATTTGTTAGTTACTTGATCAACCTTACAAACAAACCTTTTCTATGTAAGCAAAAGGATGCAAATTATTTCAGCTATTATTTGTGTTCCCCCTTTTCCTTGTTGTTCCTACTTTTTTATTTTTTAAACTTCATAAGTTTGACCACTGTTTCCAGTTTCTGGAAGTCCACCAGCTTTCTTTACCTCGAAAACTACTCAAAAATGAACTTGTTAGAAAAATTCTGGAAAAAAAATCTGTGTTAAAAAAGTGTCCTAGAAGTGCTGGCGGCTGACCAGGGGGACCCACCCCTACTCCAGGCGACCAAAGGGAGCAAACATCCCCTACCGCGCCACCAGGCCGCCTAGGCCCACCAGGTCCCCCCAACAGGTATTTTTCCTCCCATGCTCTCTCTCTTCCTCCAAAAATGATCGTCATCCTGCTCAAGCTCGAGTTCCTGGAGCTTTGGCTGCGATTTTTAATCTCCTTCCACAGCCCTCTGTTTCAGCTAAAATTTGGGGCATTTTCTCCTTGGTATGTGATTCCTCCACTCCTCCAAATAGAATTTTCAATTGTAAAGTTATATGTGAGTATTTTGGAGTTCTTGGTGGTTGTTCATATGAGCTTGCATGTTTGATTTATATTTAATTTTTGAAGTTTTGATCCATGTTTAGGTTTCCATGAAGTGACTAAAGTAGTATGCTTCAACCCATGTTTGTTATTCATCACTTGTTGAAACTTGCTAAAAATTTCAGATTAGGGGAAAATGAAAAAAGTTAGAGGATGGTTTGGGGCAAAGAAGGCTCCTTCCACACATAGGCTTACTAGAGCCTCAAGATCAACTCCGACTGAGAGAACAAGTTACAACGATGATGTTGAGCTTCCGGAATTGCTCAATAAGACGAACACCGTACAAGCCATGTCTTATCCTTTCCATGAGTTTCGGACGGCCTCAGGTTTGCACGATTATTTTACTAACATTTGCGAGACTGCACGTTTTATGCGCCTCATGACGGACAAGGTGCAACAAAATCCTAGGATGACACACAGAAGTCCAAACATTACCTGAAACAATACGTCAAAAGTATAACAAGTTACTACTAAACTTAGCATAGCAACCTTGATTACCTACTCAAAGTAAGACATACATTCAGTGCAACAGGCCAACTCTCTAAACAAGATAAACATGAAACTCAAGAGATTACTAAAAACAATATCCTCAATCAAAGCTCTCAAAGATAAACATGAAGAACAAGAGCTAAACATGATAGAAGCTAGAAATAAGAATGGACACCCAACGAAGTTTGGAATGAAAACTATGAGCATTCTAGACAAAAGTGGAGCGTGTTTCTCTCCAAAACAAGGCATGTTAGGGTCCAACTTGTTACAACCAACAAACACAACTAAACTGAAAAAAGCAAACTAAAAAGTAAATGCAAGACGCTCCAAGCATAGCACATAACACATGAAGTGATTAAAATATAGTGTGCAGAAGGACGAACTAATAATTGTTGATATAGGAGGGGATGCACGGGGGCATCCTCAAGCTTAGATGCCTGAGTCTCCTTGAATATTCCTTGAGGGTGCGGGGGGCATCCCCAAGCTTAAGCTTTTTTCACTCCTGAATCTTTTTTCATCATCTCCCTTCGCACACTTTTTTTAAGCGTTAAAACTGAAGGGTAAAGCACCCCCAGCATTTTATTCCTTAACCCACAATATTTAGAAATGTACAACAAAAGGTTCCAAAAAATAGTCCTTCAAGGGGGAAGAAATTCTATCCATCTAAGTAACTCATCCTTAAACCTAGGCTTAATTCTGTAACTAAGCATAGTGAGATCATGGATGAAACCTACTCTCCATTTGGAAAAAGATTGTTTTCATGCTTAAAGCATTTGGCATTCCTCACCATCCATATGTTCCACCATGAAGTAAACACCACTTCAGCAAAGAAGGGTTTATGAAAGGCCTCCCTGGACGCCTTGGCAACCTGCACCATGCCAGATCCAGCTGTCCAGTCAATTTGGAGATATGTCCATATTCTTGCACTGGAACAATAAGAGGTCTCTGGTCTCAAGGTGGGAGTGGGACATATCGCACATTCAGGACCATCCTCAATATTCCAATGTCTTCTGAGAATCATATCTATGGTATTGAGATGGTCCATGATCACCAGCCAAGCAAAGAACTAGGTCTTGAGTATGCATCAAGATTTCCAAATCGAATTTAAAAGGGGATTGGATTGAATAGGAGGATGCACCATTGTGTAGAACTTCTTGGCAGTGTACTGACCCTTGTTTCCCAGTCTCCAGGTCTAGCATTCTTTGTCCTCATCTGATCTGTGGTTCCGAAGAATATCTCTCAGCTCAGTTAACTCTTGGTAAGCCTGTGCAGAAAGTGGTAGGTTGAAGAGCACTGTGAGATCAGTAACAGCCTAAGCCTCCTTCACAGAGATGAGGGAATCTTTTGCATAGGAGAAGAACCTCCAAAATTTATGTGCCAAAGAAATATTAGTGTGGTCCATCCAGTAGTCATTCCACAGGAGCAGAAACTCCCCAGCGCCAATTTTGATCTTGGAAACAACCACAAAACTATCCATATTCTTGGTCACATCTTTCCACCAAAAGGAAGAACAAAGTTCAGTGGCATGAGGAACTCTTTGGTGGTAGTAGGTGTTCCAGATTAGTGAAACCCAAGGAACATCTTCTTTATTATAAAATTTATTCAGATGCTTCATCAGAAGGGATTGATTTTGGAGCTGCAAGTTGAGAATGCCTAGGCCACCCTTATTCTTAGGTCTGCAAACCAATTCCCAACCAGCTAGATATTTACGTGAGTCTTTGCCGTACTTTCTCCAAATGCACTATCTCTGTATCCTTTCTAACTATTTGATAATTCAAGCAGTAATGTGCAAGGAGCAGAGAAAGTAAATTGGCATGGAACAGATCACAAAATTCAAAAGCTGAAGCTTACCCCTTGAGTGAGGAAACAAAAACTAGCTGTAACTCTCCTCTCCATGAAATCAACCATACGAAGGAAATCCACAATTTGGCCCTAGTGGTGCCAACAGGCAGACCCAAATAAGTGAAGGGAAGCTTCCCCATTTGACAACCAAAATCAGCAGCTAGTTGACAAAGAGAAGCCTCATCAATATATATAGGTATCATGGAGGATTTGTTGTAATTGATATCAAGGCCTGTGGACATAGAAAAACACTTAAGGGCATTCGTTAGTATCAACACTTGCTGCACCTCAGCAGGCATCACCAGTATGGTATCATCAGCATATTGCACAATTGGGCAGTCAGGATCATGAGAAGAAAAAGGTAATGTGATTATCCCTTTCCTAAGAAGATCATTCACCACAGACTGCAGTAGATTAGCAGCAAGAACAAATAGAAAAAGATATAAAGGATCACCCTTCCTGACCCCTCTCCTTCATTTGAACTGCCTACCAAGGATGCCATTTAACACCACAGAAGAGGACCGACTATCCAAGTGTTGTTGCACCCGCACTAGACACCTATTAGGGAAACCTTTGTGTTTTAAGATTTCCAAGATAGCTTCATGCTCAATGGAATCAAAAGCTTTCTCAAAGTCAATTTTGAGTAGGATCAGAGGTCTTTTTTATTGGTGGCACCGGTGCAAATATTCCAGTGTCCAGGCAATGCAATCCTGAATAGATCTTTCCTTGATAAAGCCATACTGATTCTTGTGAATACATCTTCTGATATCCTTCTGAAGTATGTTGGCTGCCATTTTGGGGAGGAATTCAATGCCCACACTAGTAAGTGATATAGGCCTATAATCATTCATAGTTTCAGGACTAATTTTCTTGGGGATTAAGGTGATGAAAGAACTATTTAGGCCTTCCAGATCAGCTTTACCACTATGAAAATCCTCAGAAAGGTTGTAGAACTCAGAACATATGAGAGACCAGCATGATTTAATAAATTTACCATTGAAACAATCAGGTCCAGGGGCATGAATTTAACTGTGTCATACATCTCCTTCTTATCAAAGGGAGCCACTAGGGACTCCAGACCATCCACAAGGACAAGAAAATCATCCAGCTCACATATCATAACAATGCCCTTGGTCACTCCCATTTTGTTCCTAAATGCTGACACGAAAGCAACTGCAAGGATATAATGGTTGGAACATGGAGAACCATCAGACAGCTGCAAAGAAGCAATAGAGTTCATCCTATGCCTTTCAGAGGCCATTGCTTGAAAAAACTTGGAATTCTCCTCTCCCACCTTGATATATCTTTGTGTGCATCTCTTTTTCTAGTACATATGTTGCCAGTAAAGTAACTTCTCAAGATGCACTTTAACAATTTTCCTGAAATTGGACTCAGGAACAATGAGGGTCTGATATCTTCCAGGCAATCTAAAATGAAGATTACCCAATTGAATTTGGTTATAAGCACTTTAGTAGTGGAAAAATTCTTCTGCCAATGTTTGAGAGCCCTTCTGAGTCTTTTGAATTTGTCCACTATTATTGCCACAGGGTGAGATTTATTGGAATGCATTTCCCATGACCTTTTAACACAGTCCAAAAAACCAGCCATCTCAACCCAGTAATTCTCAAACCTGAAGATATTGGCCTTGGAGACAGTGTTATTGATGACCACTACACAAGGTACATGATCAGAGGTACTCTTGGCTAGAGGAAGTACCTGAGAAGAAGGGTAAGTGGAAATCCAGTTTGATGAGGTGAAGAACCAGTCTAGCTTCTCTAACAAAGGAATATCCTGCATATTAGACCAAGTAAATCTCCTTACTGTCAGGGGCAATCAGGAGTCCCAAGTGCACAATTATTTCATTGAAGATTAACATATCATTCACATCTCCCCCAGGAAAGTTCCTGTTACCCATAGACCTGATGAAATTAAAATCCCCCAAAAGCAGCCAATTAGAATCAAAAGGAATAGAAAGATGGTATAGCCAATCCAAAAAAAAATCCCTGCTGTGATATTCACATGGACCATACACATTAACCAGAGTCAAAGATTCAGCATTATGTGTGGAGGTCACTTGGATCACAAACCCAAAGTCCATTGTATCCACCAACAAACCATCAAAAATGTTGGAATTCCAGATGGTTATAATCCCTCCAGATGCACCCCTTGAGGGAACAAAGGCAAATTCATCAAAACGCCTAGGACAGAAAGACATAATAAAGTTGTGGTCAATGATTTCACATATGGTTTCCTGCAGGAACACTGACTTTCCTCAATCTTCTCTCTAACAGCCCTTTGACTAGCATCAGAATTTAAACCTCTAACATTCCAACAAATAACCTTCCAGTTTATAGTAGATATATAATCCATATAAAACGAAGTAGCAAGAGAAAAAGATAACTGTAAACATTACAGTTAACATCCAGTGCCAAAAGTATGAGCCTGGGCCAAAAAAAGACTGCCCAAATGCTGCATCACAACTAGCCAATTTAGGGGCTTGTCAAAACCAAAAGTTAAAAGGGGGACTAAAAATCAGCATCAGCATCATGTGCTTCAGTGGATGTCGAAGTCGCCATAAGCTTCTACTCAGTGAGAAATGAGTGATAAATCTGCAGATCTGTGCGAATTTCCTACATGATCTTGATGGGAGTTGGGGGAATCGCAGGTAGCTCCTCCTGTGCTGGGCCTTTGGCTTCATCTACTACTGGAAGATCAAGTACCATGGGGATGCGCTTGGTCCTGGGATTCTTGTGTTTGGGGGCCATTGGAAGTTCAGTGAAGTTTCCCGCCTTGAAGCCATCTCTCTTTGCAGTGCTACGGGGTACAGCGTCGTACTAAAGTTTCAACCACCGGAGTGGTCTACTTCTTGCATCGAGATTTTGCAGCTGCCGCAAGTGGAGGGCTTGAGAAGGAGATTTCCTAAGGGTGATCCAACAGAGGCTGAGTTTGAGCAAAAGCCGGTTCAGTCGACAGCTCATCCTCTTCAATATAGGAGATTGAGAACTCAATGGAATCTTCATCAAAAGCCATGCTCCTAGATCTCTTAGAGCAGACCAGTAGTTGTACTGGGCTGATCTTCAAGGTCCTGGGAACCTGCATCGTGCAAATCTCTGGCAGCAGGTTGGAAAATTATCTGCTCTAGAGCATCTCCGGAGGAAGTGACGGACCAGCAGCAATCTTTATCATCCCCACAAAAAATTGTTGTGGGGGAATTGGAGGTGGCTGATAGAAAACCAGGACCATAATTGGCTCCCCCACAACAGGTAGGTGTTGCACCTGAACTTCATCATCACGAACTTGGATGACCTCCAGAACCGGCTGCTCAACCGATTCAGACATGTCACGATGGTCCAACACCATGGATTGCTGGTCTTGTTCAGGTGCCTCAGGTTGCGCAGGTTGGGCCTCCTCGTGGTGCGCATCCTCTCCCCATACAGCATTCCCCTAGCCCAGGGGATCATTGTGATCAGCAGGGTGGTTGTCAGGCAGAGGTGCAGGGACGTCATTCCATCCCAGTGCAGGATATGGAGGGAGCACCCAAGGAACATCATAAATTCCCTTGAAACCTCCCTTCATACGGAACTCATCATAAACTGTTTAGAGAGGCTAGTGCCTTAAATAAATTAATTCCACTTATCCTTTGTTGAAAAAAAAGGTTTTCAACAATGTCTACTATTTCTCAAGATTTCCAAAAGTTTTTTGCAAAGAAAAATGACGCGCAAGATTTGCAAAATTGAAGAAGCACAAAACAGGGAAGAATCTGGGGAAAACAGAACAACAAGAATTAAATATTTTTTTGGGGAATGTCGGGGGAATGACCCCTGGGGTAGGGTCACCCAGCCGAAACAACCTTTCAAGACAAAGTAAAACTTGTAGAGGGCCATCAGGAGCAGCTAGGCCGAGCTAAGCAAGTCGGTTGCCGATTGGCCAGGAGAGCGCAATCGGCTGCCGAATGCACGCAGTCGGCCCAGGCGATGTCGCTCCACCCCGAGCTGCCACCAGAATCAAGATTTGACCCAAGGCCAGGTCGGAGCACTTGGCCTGAGGTCATTAATGGTTGACCCCGAGAGATGTGCATGGCAAAGGAGACAAGTCCCATCGCCGACCTATCAGGCGCGTGATGTCCCCCCCCACGCCGATCTGACAGGACGGCCGATAAGACCAAGATATGACCATGCCGCTTGTCTACCTATAGAGCTCTCAAGACCTACTACCTAGAATATTCTCAGGACAAACTAGGCACGCTGGAGGTCTATGCCTAGGCAGCCGGTGGGCTGTAGTCGGCGTTACCGAGAGGAGCTCCAGAGGCTTACAGTTGGGTCCCTCTTCACTGTGTAGGAACCTTCGTCCCCTGGGTTCAGCCTATAAGAACCCCGAGCACCCCTCCTGTGTGAGGGGACGAGAGCATTTACTTTATTCCACCCACCACACAGAGACACATAAGAGAGCAGATCCATAGGCGTTCTCCTCCTTCCTCTGAAACAGCTCATGGAGCAAGCATTGTATCTCGAGTTGCTGCTTTCATATAGCTCGGCAGGAGTAGGGCTGTTATCTCTACGGAGATCCCTGAACCTGGGTAAATCATGTTTTCTTACCGTTCTTGTGCCCAATATCGTCTCCGGCACCATCGACACTCTCCTCTGATCTTTCCCCCTCTCTTAGCCATCCCCATGACATCTCCCGTTCCATATCGATGATAGTTGGCACCCACCATGGGGCATGTCGAGGCTTCGATTGGATTATTGATGAAGACGGGACCATCCTCTACATCGAGTGCGTGCTGTGCTTCGGGCTTGGTCTTCAGGTACGAAGTCTTCGACTACGTCGTCGACTACGCCTCGCGGTTTGGGGTAGGAGAACCCCTGCCGCCGGGCATTGTCCTTCCCATCGAAAGTACTCGCATCTTCATCACCGACCCCAGAACTACCGTTACTACCAGAAGATGTGCTATGGCATATATCTGACAGCAAGAAGAATCAAGCCCTATTTTCAGGCACATTCGGTTACAGTTATTAGCTCGGCACCACTTGATGACATCATTGGCAACTGGGATGCAACCGACCGAGTGGCTAAATGGGAAATTCAAATCGCCACACACGGCATCAAGTATGAACCTCGCACAACAGTCAAGTCCCAAGACTTGACCAATTTCTTGGTGGATTTGTCTGACAATCAGTATGAGCCGCCCTGCCCCGATTCGGATCATTGGCGAATGCACTTTGATGGTTCCAAGATGAAGAATGGTTTGGGTGCTGGCATTGTCCTTTCCTCTCACAAGAATGACAAGATCCACTATGTTGTGAAAATTTACTTTGCAACATCCAACAACGTTGCTGAGTATGAAGCACTTGTCCATGGCATCAAACTGGCAAAACAGATCGGCATTCGACGAATTTTGTGTTTTGGTGACTCTGATCTGGTGGTCCAACAGTGCACAGGCAATTGGCATGAAAAAGATGAAAACATGGTAAGCTACAGATTCCAATTCAATAGCTCTATGGCTCCTTTCAGGGCTGTGAATTCCATCATGTGCCCAGAGCAGAGAATGAGGCAGCAGATGCACTCTCTAAGCTAGGATCCACCAGAAAAATCATTCCAGCAGGCGTGTCCCTAGAGCACATCGACAAGCCATGGATCAAGCCTTCCACAGAATCAGAGTCCATCTTTATTTCGGTCGACTTGGAGGTTCCAATTGCGAAAGGCGCAGAACCGGCAAAAACATCCAGCAAGAAAGTGCAATCGGTCACACCGGGGGCTGCACCCTCCTCCGAGCTAACAGCACCAAGGGCTGCCGATTGCGGACCAGGGGCTGCTGTCGTCAACTCGGGGACTGACATTGTCATGCAAGAGGCGTCCAAATCAAACAATGAAGAAACAATAGCACCTACACCAATGAAAGCAGTCGGGCTGGTGATTGTGACTACACCATCCTCGGCGCAGAATGTCAAGATTTTCTGGTGGATGGTACTCTCCCCTCGGATGAAGTAGAAGCTCGGCAGATCCAGCGCCGATCTGGCGCATACACAATCATCAACAATGAGCTTATTCACTGCAGTACAACCAGATTGCTGCAGTGATGTGTTGAAAAGGACAAGGGGATGGAATTACTATGGGACATCCATCAAGGAGAATGCGGCCACCATGCATCAGCAATGGCGATAGTAGCCAAGAGTTTCCGCCATGGTTTTTACTGACCGACTGCGCGAGCAGCAACTGAAAAAATCTGGTGAAGCATTGCAATGGCTGCCAGCGTTTCAAAGCCAAAAGTCACCAACCGGCATCAGCACTCAAAACCATCACAATAACATGGCCGTTTGCAGTGTGGGGACTGGACATGGTTGGAACTTTCATAATGGCTAGAGGAGGCATGACGCACCTTCTGGTCGTAGTCGACAAGTTCACCAAGTTGATCGAGGCAAGGCCGATCAAGAAAGTGGACGGGCCCACTGCGGTCAAGTTCATAGCAAATATAGAAAGCAGATATGGGATGCCACACAACATCATCACTGACAATGGTACAAATTATGCAAAGGGGGCACTAGCTCGGTATGCATCCCAACAAGGCATTCGGCTACATGTGGCATCTGTGGTACATCCATAGTCCAATGGTCAACCAGAGAGGGCAAACAGCCTCATCTTGTCAGGTATCAAGCCTCGACTGGTTGAGCCACTTGAGTGAGCACCAGGAGCATGGATTGACGAGCTATCGTCCGTGCTCTGCAGTCTACGCACCACACCAAACCATTCAACCAGATTTACTCCCTTTTTCCTCGTATATGGTACAAAAGCAATTATCCCTTTGTATATTGAGTTTGACTCACCTCTCCACGCCATGTATACGGAGGAAGAAGGCAAGGAAGCTCAAGACAACATCGTCGATCTGAAAGAAGAAGCTTTCTTGTTGGCCTTGTCCAGGTTGGCAATATACCAGCAGAAGCCGCGCCACTATCACAACAAGAAGATCCGCCCCCTCACTTTTCGTGAGGGTGACTTGGTGCTCCGCCGAATCCAACACTCGGTGGGTCATCACAAGTTATCCTCTCCTTGGGAAGGTCCATTCATCGTCAGTTGGGCGCTGAAGAACAACGCATACTACCTCATCAACTGCACCAAGCCGACCCGATACACGAATACTTCAGGAGTTGAAACAGAGTGTCCCTGGAACACCGAGCTGTTATTTCCGTTTTACAGTTGAACGGTACAAATGTATCTCTATCCTTGAAAAATTTATCAGTAAAATCATCATGCGTTCATGAAACTGCATTCGATGGGCTTGTTGCACCTATTAAGGCCGAGATATTTAAATTTCTGTAAAACTTAGCCCCGCAGTCGGCAAATGCACACTTGGGGACTTATCGGCCGATCCACAGAACTTTATCTCAATATATTTGAAATATGGTAGTTTTGGGTCGGGCCATTATTCAAATCGGATGCAGACCGCAGGTCGGCTATAATATCAAGGAAAGCAGGGCTGGTCTGAACTAGTATTTGAAAGTATGACTGGGATAACTTGGAGGTGGATACGAACGAATGCATTTCCTTCCGATTGCAACTAACAGAGGGGGAAAGATCCGAGGAGAGTGTTGATGGTGCCAGAGACGAGATTTGGCACAAGCACGGTGAGAAACCACGATGTATCCATGTTCAGGGCTCTCCGTAGAGGTAACACCCCTACTCCTGCCGAGCTATATGAAAGAAATAACTTGAGCTACAATCAATGCTCCTTGAGATGTTTCAGAGGAACGAGGAGAAGGCCTATGGCTCTGCTCTCTCCTACGTATCTGTGCAGTCAGTGCAATGAAGTAAATGCTCTTGTGCCATCGCACAGGATGGGTGCACGGGGTTCTTATAGGCCGAACCCAGGGTACTAAGGTAACTACACAGTGAAGAGGGACCCAGCTGTAAGCCTTTGAAGCTCCGTTGTGGCCCGCCGACTGCAGCCCGCCGGCTGCCTAGGCATAGACTTGCGGCGTGCCTAGTTTTTCCTGAGAATCTTCTAGATCTTAGGTCTTGAGAGCTCTATATGTAGACAAGCGGCATGGTTCGAGCTTCGTCTTGTTGGTTGTCTTGTCAGATCGGCGTGGGAAGGGACATCACATGCCTGGCAGGTCGGCGATGGGACTTGTCTCCTCTACCATGCGGATATCTCTGTATCGACCATTAGTGACCTCGGGCCAACTGCAAAATCCTGGCCCTGGTTCAACTCTTGATTCTGGTGCCAGCTCGGAGTGGACCGACTGCACCTGGGCCGGCTGCGTGCATCCGACAGCCTATTGTGCCCTCCTGGGCAATCGGAAACTGGCCTGCTTAGCTCGGCCCAACTGCTGCTGATGGCGTTCTTGGGTTTGCACTTTGTCTTGAAAGGTTGTTTCACCTGCGTGACCCTACCCCAAGGGTCATTCCCCCGACAGTAGCCTCTAAAGTTGTATAGGTCCCGCGGTCGCCCGATCGAATGCCTCATGCTGAGCTGATTCCTTAGTCTCGCCGAGTGCGTTCGGCCGACCTAAACGTGGGTTTTACCGGACACCTTATGCCGAGCTACCCACCAGTTTTTCCGAATGCTTCCAATATATTTGAATCGTGCTTCCTCAACATGCCTCATGCCGACCTTCCCACAAGCGTCGCCCCAACGGTTACCTTTGACCAATACTTGACCATCACGCGCCCGTCCGACTTCGTCTCGAGGAATTCATGCTCCATGGTCCACTACCCACGAGCGACGAGACGTTACTGCAGTCCTCGGGCCACGGGAGCATGCCCCGGTTCCTCCGCTGGATCCATTGTGCCCGGCGCCTCCATAGTTAATCTAGATACACGCCGCAACCGGAGGCCGCATGGAGCCACAGAGTGCACGACTCGATCCCACTCACACCCCGCTTCCCATAAATAGGAGGGGGAGAGGTTCGGGCTGGCCTCCATGCCCCCTACCCTTCTTCTTCCTTGCTCTTCTTCCTCTGCCTCCGCCACTGTCGCCCTTGCTCTCTGCTCCGGTCGCCACCGCCACCAACCTTGCTCTCTGCCCCGTTTTCCGCCGCCCCATCTTTTCTCCTACCTATCGCAGCCGCCACCGCCGCAATTTGTGCTCGCGGCTCACGACCACCTCCGCCCAAGATTTTTTCCGCCACCACGCTGTAGTACAATGAGATGGGCGCCTCCGCCGCCTCACGCGTCGCCTTGAAATGCTCTGAGGTGAAGGAGTGGGAGATCATCAACCTCCGCCACACCCGCATGATCCCGAGGAACATCATGTTTCCCGTTCCCAAGAGCGAGACTGTGCCCGAACCCCTGGCCGGCGAGCGCGTCATCTTCGTCGCCCACTTCGAGCGTGTATTCAGGCTCCCGGTGAGCACCTTCTTCCGTGACTTCTTAGACTTATACCAGTTGCAACCTCATCTACTCGACGCTAGCGCTGTGATCCTCCTCTCACCCTTCCAGACGTTGTGCGAGGCCTACTTAGGTGTGAGGCCGAGCATAGGGTTGTGGAAACGGATTTTCCACCTAAGGTACCAAATGGCCGGAAACGGTGTGATTATTACGAATTCAAAGGCCCTGAACCACCAACCATCGAGGAGAAACTGATGATCGAATGCGGCACGGCCATCATCTACACCAACATAAAGACTGCCTATCCGAATCCCAAGCCGTTGAAGTGGGTGAAGGAATGGCAGACCACCTTCTTCTATGTCTGAACGTCGGACGGCGACGCCGATTGCCACAATCTTTCTGAATTTTAGTTGCTGCCGCCGACACGAAAGATCACCGGGGCGAAAAGCCCAGCCACGGCGACACCAATCTGGACGACCAGTTCACACGGATTGCCGAGCTGGTCTCGGAGGCACTGCATACTGCCGATCTGGTTGGTGCGCAGATATGCCTCCGAGTGCTCCTACTGCAGCAGCGGTGCCACCATTTGTGCGACTTGCTGTCGCGAAAATATTCAACTCGGATTAACACTCATGTCCTGACCGAGGAGGATCTATATGCGCTAGTGCACGTGCTGACCGACGCCCCCTACTCCAATTCCTCGCAGTTCTCCATAAAGCCTTACAGCCGGAAAAATCCTCCGTCCAAGGTACTTTCTGATCCTTGATCTCCTTTTTACTTTATCTTGTTCCATTTGCCAATCCTGATCGGCTGCCTTCGCATTGGTTTATTGGGTCAAACGTTATGCATGACAGAAAGACTGCCACTTTCTATCATCTAGACCGCAACGAGGAGGACGTCGAGGACCTGGAGCTCGTCGCACCCACCGACTCCGAGACCGAGGCCAGGACTTCCTCGCTTGATGCACGTTGGAAAGAGGGTGTACGTTCAATTCTTCGCTCGAACGGTTCATGGATGAATAGAGTGATGACAGTGACGACTCACGCCCTTGTTATTATGGTGCAGAATCTCATTCGAAACCCCCGGAGGGTGACAAGGGGAAAAGGCCCCGAGAAGAAGTCGGGCCGAGTGCGCACGCTCTGCCCCCGAGCAAGCAAATGCGAAAGGTGCCCACGAAGGGGCAACCCTCGAATAATCCCACCGGCTAGGCGAGGAAAAGGGCCAAGCCCACTCTGTGCCTCTGAACATTCCGCCCTTGCGGTATTCGATGGCCATAATGCTTGGCCGAGTGCCTCAAGTTGACAGGTACTTTTCACACCACACTGCATACTGAAATTGCATTCTTTGAATCTTATTCTGTGCCTTTTTGCTTTCCAGGGACCCACTTGATGTTGACGCTGCTATCGCTACTGATGCGGCTCCTCGACATCCCTAGCCCATCACCTCGACCACCCACTCCAAGATTGCGCCAGGTCGGAAACAGGTCCCGAGCGCCAGAGACACCGTCAAGGCCGAGCGCACGAAGAAAGCCCGTGAATACGCGGCGAAACAATAGGTGAAAACTGCTGCACCTTCTGGCCCCGTCGCTAACACTGGAGGTTTTCCCATGTCGGGGGTAATTTCTTAGGCCCTCCTTCTAGCGCCAGATGACGGGGGTTCATGCCCAGCCCTTTTCCAGCGCCAGAAGTTGGGGAGAACAACGGCGACGCTGACTCGAAAGATCCTTCCGGAAGGGCTTCTTCCTGAAGGGAGCGATCCAAGGACCACGCTGGACGGGTAGCATGTAAGGCTCCCGCTTGCTTGATGTAGACGAAGGATGTTGGTGGCGTCGAAACATCATTCGGGTTGATGAACTGATACGAGCAAACACAAGTGATTACCTAGGTTCGGGCCGTCCGGAGACTAAAAGCCCTATTCCTTCATGTCTGATTTTCCTTGCTGGTGGTGGAGTAGAACAAAGTACAAGGTGATCTTCAGGGAAAAGATATCCTATGCTACAGTCCGCTACAATCCTTTATTCTTGGTGGAAACTAACTACGCTCTCAAGGGGGATCCTTGAGAGGCCTCCAAAGAAGTTCAAGGGATGAACTCCTCTACTCTCTAGTTGTGGATTCTTCTGGGTGATGGCTTCTTCTTTCTCCTGCCGAGCTCTTCCTTCTTCTCTTCCTTCTTTTGCTTCTTTCTTCTCCTTGTTTTTTCCCTCCTCCCCCTACTGATGCGGTCGACGTATACCTTTTATAGAGAAAGGGGCTCGCCACAGGACCAAGGATAGCTACAGTAAGGGTGGTTATCTTATGCTTGTGGACGTGATGCGCTCTGCAGTCTTCCGGGACGTTCCCATGGCATCGTGGGGACATCTGGTGCATGCACAGGCTGAATAGACGAGAGGGAGCTCGCCAGGTGTTGGCAGCCTCCCTACAGTGGCGCATGCTTGTATTCTAGAGCATTGAATGTGATGTTCTCGTTGTTGGGCGGTAGGAACCAGCTGAAGGATTCCACCATTCCGGAAGTGACGTGAAACGCTCCTTCCGTGTGTCTTTTGAGATGTTCCCGACACCTTCATGCCAGAATCCTCCTGGGTTGCTCTTCGCTGGGTGTAAGAGCAAAGTTTTGCCCCCATGTGTTTTGGATATTGTTGGACAAGACAGTAGAGGAACTAACAATGTTTTCTAGTATAGACTATTGATTAGGTTCCTGAAGGACAAGCTTGGTGATAAAGCTTCTAGGAAGGTTTTCAAGTTATCGAAGAATTACCCCTTGAGAGAAGCTTAATCACTGAGGATGACCACCAAAAAAGAAGTTGTCCTGAAGCTCAACTCATCGAAGGAATTGAAAAAGACGGCGCAACACTTAGATGTTTTTGTGTAATTATTTTTCTGTTCTTTGAGTCATAGGAAAAACCGTACTATCAAGAGGGGTTTTAGTTTGTGGACACCGAAGTTATTGAGAAAATTCTCAGATCAAATCTAAACCAAGTGAGAAGCCTGAGTGAAGAAATCTCATGTGCACTAAGTAAAGTTTCGGTAGCAAACACTTCGTTATTGGGCTTTCGAAGCACAACTAAGTCCGTGAGTCAGCTTTACTTTTTCCGCAAGTAAAGTTGTGAATTAATGAAAAATCCAACCGTTGTGGACACATGTCAAGCTGTCGCTTCGGGTCAAATCTATCATTTCGCACCTCGGGATAGCCAACTATAAATACGACGCCCCTCCTCCATTTGCGGGTGTCTGCTCTGAGAATATTCCTGAGAGAGATTGAAGAGAGCACCCCAAGAACGCGACCATAGAAAAACCGAAAAACCAAACCACTGAATCCTAAGTCCCATTGATCTGAGTAGATTCGAAATGACTTAGGTGAAAAATTTCTAGACTTTTTCTCTTGGAGAACTGGAATTCTCCTTGACGGTTAGAGGGTCGACTTCAGAGAGCGAAGAGTAATTGTCGCCTCGAAGATCAAGTTTGTAAAAGGTTTCGGATATTTCTTTGATAATCTACCCCGAGTCAAAACTGGCCAAGCTCAAGGAGATTGGTGCAGTGGAGCAACGGACGGAGAAGGTTTTCTCTAGGTGTTCAATCACCAGTCCCTCCAACCAGACGTAGCGCTTTGCAGAGCGTGAACTGATCGAACAAACATCGCCGAGTCAAGATTTTGTTTTACTTCAAGCATTTACTTTCCGCATGGCTTTTGCTTCCTATTAAAGCTTCAATGTGTTTTGATTCGCTGAGTTTAGTTTCTATACTAGTTTTTCTTCTCTGTTATCTATTTCTATTACTCGTTTCTGCTGAGGTTATGCTTCACTTCAAAGCTTCAGTCAAAAATTTTAAGTGATCATTCACCCCTCCACCTTTGATCACATACTTAGACTTTCAATTGGTATCAGAGCTAGGCACTCCGTACACTCTGTGTGTTTTGGATTAACCTCCTGGAGTGCTTTCAAGTATGTCTTTCGCAACTATTCGCTCCGGCGAACCAATTCATGTTTTCAATGGAAAAGACTATCCTTACTGGAAGGACAAGATGAAGAGAGACATCATTGCTATCAATTCCGCTTCCTGTCGAGTTGTCCAGAGTGGAGTCGCAATCAAGGATGAGAAGGCCATCACCCCTGATGCTGCAAAACTGATGGACCTTGATTCTGAAGTCTGGGTATTCATCACGAATCATTTGACTCAAGAAAAGTATCATGAAGTGAAGAATATCCCCTCTGCCAAAGGTGTTTGGGACTATCTTGAAAATATTGGAGAAGGAGTTTCCACTCAGAAAGATGCCAGAGTAGACACCCTCCGAAGCAAATTCTATCGATTCAAGAGAAACGAGGGTGAGAGAGTCAACTCCATCTACAGCAGGCTCACTGCCATCACCCCTCACTTGGTGGTGAGAACTTTGCTTTGCTCATTGGATGATTCCTTCGATCACATTGTGCTGATGATCAAGGAAAGGACTGATTTCAGAAATCTTGTTGCCGCTGATATTCTTGAGAGACTCAACAATTTTGAGATGGAAGAAGATGAGAAACATGATATAAATGGCTCTCCAAGAAGATCACATGCACTCAAAGCTAGAGCTTCGCATCATTCTTCACCTGAAGTTAGTTCTTCTTCCGGTGTTGAATCTGATGATCCTGCAAGAATTGGGAAAGATTTGTCTTTGATCATGAGACGCTTCAACCGCTTCTAGATAAAAGGTTTTTCTTCACCGAAGAAGAGTTACTCATCAAGAAACTCAAGTAACTCATCTCACTGTTCATCCTCACGAAGATCTCCATCGAAGGATAACTGCTGCTACAAGTGAAAGAAACCAAGCCACTACATTGCTGACTGCCCATTGTGGGAAGCTGAAAAATAATCAAAGCATTCACTCAGAGATTCCTCAAGCAAGTCCCACAGATCCTCCAGAAGCTATGAGTCCAAGAGACATGATTCCAGTTCAAGAAGCGAAAAGAAGAAAGATTCTGATGATGACAAGAAAAAAAAATATCACAAGAAGCGCGAGAGTTCTTCTTTGAAGACACACTTTTCTCGTCGAAGCAATTCTCATCGTGCCAAGGCCTATCTGGGAAAGGAGATGAACTCTGAAGAAGGAGCCTCTGGATCTGAAGTTGAATCAAGCTCAAGATCTCCATCTGGATCTGAGTCTGATGGTGTTGCTGGATTGGCATTTTCTTCGGCTGGTGCTTCGAGCTCATTCTTCACCAACGACAGCAGTGTAGATGGGTGATTTTGCTACATGTTTTTATACAATTTCATACCATTTTCAACATATTTGGACTAACCTACTAACTCAGTGCCCTAGTTCCACTTTCTGTATGTTCTTGTCCGTGCATTGCAGGTATTTTACCAATATTTAAAGTGCTCGGAAAAATCCAGAAAAATATAAAAAAAATCAGCACTTCAGAAGCTTCCGGAAGCCCGAAGGAGAATCGGAGGGGGGTGGTCCCCTCCCAGGCGTCCACCTGGCGTGAACATGGTGGAGGCCGCGGCAAGGACCCTCCTAGTGGGGCCAGGACTCTCCCGGTTCCCTCCTTCGGCTTATATTTACCCCTTGTTCCAAAACCCCTGGTGCTCTTGTTATGCGATTTTCACCACTATTCCACCGCAGCCGCGATCCCGAGATTGGGATCGCCAGAAGACCCTGTCCCGGCACCCTGCCGGAGGGAGGAGTGACCTCCGGGAACTTCTCAACCACCATGAGCTCTTCTCGAATGTGCCTTGAGTAGTCCAACTTGAACCGTGAGTCCATGAACTTTAGCTATGTGATGTTTTCTCTCCAATCTTGTGCCTCAATTCTTAACCCTTGTGAGCTGACCTACATGATCAAGGCATCTATGTATTAATTCTGCTATTGCTATGCTATGTTTGCTGGGTTCAGATGGATTATGAGATTATGTTCATATTGTGATGAGTAATATATTTGGTTTACCTTTTATGTTTAGTTCTTGATTATTATTTCATGTTCTCTGTTGTTATTTTTTGCATTGGCCAAGTAGTAGGTTGGAACTCCAAGAGGGAGCGTTATGAATATTGTGGATTCATGTCCCCCGATGTCTAGCTTGAGTGAAAGAAACATGAGACTAAGGGATGTGATTTTTCCACAAGGGAGAATCCAACGGTGTTTGTAACTGCGGTTGCAAGGATTGTTTATGTTATGCATAGTTTTTTAATGCAGTTGTCTGTTGGTTTGAGTTTACACTTTGGGTGGGGCTAGAATCTTAATACAAGCGAGATGTTCTAAATAGATATATCAAGGTGGATGATTAGTGAGTAGACGTTGATGAATAAACGGTCTACTTGTCTTGGAGTACTGCCCGTACGATTGAGCCTCTAGGTTTCTTGTAGCATAATTAGCATTGCGTGCGTTTATAATTATGTCAATTGCCCAGCTGTAATTTGTTCACCCAGCATAGTTGTTTATCTTCTTTTGGGAGAGAGACATCTCTAGTGAGCATCATGGGAGCCCGGTCCATATTTCCACCATTTTTTACACCACAACTAGTTACTGCTTTTATTTCCTTTTAATTGCAACCATCACTACTATTCCCGTTTCTGGTTTGATCCTTTGTAAACAACAAGACAAGATAGATTGCAACCTCTTGAACTCGTTGGGAGCAAAGTTATTTGTTTCCATGTGCAGGTCCAGGTCAAGTAAGCAACATCTAGGTTGTAAATGGCGCCATAGTTTTCTTGCCACCTACTTGCAGAACTTGGAGTCCTACGGGAGACATCTACGTAGCCTCTAAGTTCGGGGAAATTTGCTACTATCTACTTCTTAACTTCCACTTGGGGTAACCAACGAGGGGCGTGAAGCCATCAGCACAAAAACAATAAAATAAAGATACAAAGATGTTTCTACAGTAGTAACAAACATCAAGACCACTAAAACTGAAAGTATGAACATTTTTGGTGGCCTCCCAAAATGCTTTTTCTTTTATGCCTTTGAGCTAGGCATAAAGGATTATAAAAAATGTGCTCACAAGAATAAGAATTGAAGCAAAAGAGAACGTCAAGAAGCAAATATGAAACACATTTAAGCCTAATCCACTTCCTTTGCCTAGGAACCTTGTAAACAGATAAATTACGAAAGCACAAAGTAACAAGCATAGGAAGGTAAAACAAGAACAACTTCAACACTTTCATCATAAAGAGAGTTGTTTTTGTAACATGAAAGTTTCTACAACCAAACTTTTCTCTCTCAAAATAATTTTCAGTAGCATCATGAACAACATCAAGAATATAATTATCACATAAAGAATATTGTTCATGACCTACAAGCACAAGTGCATAGTTTCAACACGGCATTTACGAATATAAGATAAATGCAACCCATCACTATGAGCCTTAATAAGAGCAAATATCTATGGGATATGAGCTAGAGATGTCAAAAGTATAATAGGACAATCAAGTGTGGGTGTAATAGCAACAATTTCATGGGAAACTACAAATGGAGCACGCGGGCATATGCACCCACTAACTCATAAAAGCAAAAAAAATGCAAAGCAATTAAAAAAAACCCTGAATTTCTGTGGAACACAACATGCTCATGCATGTGACATCAGTGCAAAATTTCATGGTATTTCGACATTCGATTTGTGGAAAACAAGAAAACGACAAATTCTTGATTAATAGTGTAGCTTTCCAAAAACCCTCACAGTCCCAAAATTTGTCATTTTTAATTGGTTTACTCAAAGGTTCAAACTTCAGGAAACGTTGCATGGACTTCGCACACATGACCATCTTGCATCATACAAAAAATCCTAATTTTTTGGTTTTCTTTACTTTTTGAAATGATGTTCGTATTACTAATAGGTGCAAATGCACCTACGGCCAAAAAAGATGCATTCCAATTTCATGGTTAACATAAAGAATTATAGAAAGTTCATCTCCGTAAGCATCATCCATAGTGGCATCATGGCCATAGACACAACAAGTATCAAGATCACCAGAAAAGGATATATCAAGTGAGTCCTCGGAATCATAAGATTACTCATCATAGCTAGCAATCATTAGCCTCTTCTTGGGCAGAAAGCATTTTATTTTTAAAATCCTAAATATAATCATTGCAAACATAATTATCATAGAAATAAGCAATAACTGCAAGGTTTTTGGACTTGTGAATAGTATCGTAATACTTTTCGATCAAACAAGAAATTTCATAAGCACCCTTAATAGCAACAAACTCTTCAATATTTTTAGCATCAAAGTGAAAGGTATCCATCCTACCATATTTGGGTGGTTCCGCACCCATGGTGAGGATACCATTAGTAGGAAAAGAAAGACAAAGATAAAAGGTAGTGTGAAACTCCCCTATCTTGTAGACTGGAGTCCCTGTCAACAGCGCCAGAAATTTGCTTGATGGCGCCTTGGCGGGAGTAGATTCCTGCTTGTGTTCCCCAGCAACAGCGCCAGAAATTCGATCGATGGGTGTAGATAACACCTCATCGTTGGTTACCGCAAGTGGAAGGTTGTGATGTAGATAGCAGCAAATTTCCCTCGGTGAATATTCCAAGGTTATCAATCCAGCAAGACTCCAAGAGATACAAGTAGGTGACAACGGCGTCAGAAATATGGCGCATAAGTTGATGGTTGTTGCGCACCTGTACACAAGAACAAATAACTTTGTTCCCAAAGAGTCAGAGAGGTTTTTAATCTCTCTGGTCTTGTTGTTTGCAAAGGGACAAAACACAAGGGGGATAATAATAGTGATGGCAACGGAAAGGAAATAAAAGCAGTAAAGGTGAACAATGTAAACTATGGTGGAAATATGGACCGGGGTCCCATGACATTCACTAGTGATGTCTCTCTCCCAAAAGATGATAAACAAATATGCTGGGTGAAAAAGTACAACTGTGCAATTGACAGAATTATAAACACACCGCAATGCTAATTATACTACAAGAAAGCAAGAGGCTCAATCGTATGGGCATTACACAAAAAAGAGTAGACCATTTATACATCAACATGTACTCACTAATCATCCACCTTGATATATCTATCCAGAACATCTCGCTGGTATTAAGTTGCGAACCCCAACCAAACTGTAGGCTCAAAGAAACAGACAATTGTATTAACACTCTATGCGTAATGTAAGCAATCCTTGCAACCGCAGTTGCAAGAACTGTTGTTTTCTCCCTGGTGGCAACAACACATCCCCTAGTCGCATGTTTCTGTCACTAAAGCTAGACATCGGGAGGATGAACCCACAATCAAGCATAACGCTACCTCTTGGAGTTACAATCTACTACTTGGCCAATGCAACAACGTAACGGGGAACATGCAAGAATACCCAAGAACAAAAACATAAAATGTAAACCAAATATATTACTCATCAAAATTTGAACATAATCTCATAATCCACCGGATCCCAGCATACACAGCATATCAACACAAAGACTAATACATAAGTGCCTTGATCATGTAGGGTAGGTCACAAGGTCAAATAATTGAACCACAAGATTGGAGAGAAGACATCACGTAGCTATTGATCATGGACTCATGGTCCAAGGGGGAGTACTCACGACACACCCAGGAGACGATCATGGTGGCGGACAGGTCTCTGGAGGTCAATCCTCCCTCCGGAAGGGTGCTGGGACAACTTCTCCTGGCGATACCGAGATCGGAATCGCTCCAGCGGTGGAACAGTGGACGAAATCGCGTAACGCGAAGGGGGTCTCTGCGAGGGTTTTCTCCTCGGGATGTAAATATAGGTCGAAGGGGGGCCCGAGGGGAGGCCCCACCTGACTAGGCGGCCAGGTGGCGCAGCCTCCCCCTGGTCGCGCTAGGTGGCCGCCTTGCCAGGGGTTGGCCCCCTTCGGGCTTGTGGAGTCTTTTGTGCTGCTGATTTTTATTTGATTTTTCTAGAATTTTCGGAGCACTTTTATTTTTAACATTTTCCTGCAATGTACGGACAACAGCAGACAAAAACTGGCACTCTGTACTGAGTTAGTAGGTTAGTCAAAATATGTTTTAAAAGGTTATAAAGTGTAGCAAAACATATATCAATATCACCAATATAAGCATGGAACAAACAGAAATTGTAGATACGTTATGCTAGAATTTAGCATACAGTTAACTGAATTAAATTAAATTGAAATTGACCCATGTGACTTGATTGTTCAATCTGGTTTGGATCACATACAATTGGTTTGAGATGATGAAGGACTAGCTAGAATTTCAGCTGAAATAACATGTTTAAGTTCCATGAAAAGTGCTTATGCTACTAGTCTTACCATTAGCTTGATTGGAGAGGACTTTGTAGACATGATATTTTTGGTGCATAGAATTTGCATCACATGTGATGTTCTGGCTAGCTTGAAAAGGAATATTAATATTCCAATGCTTGGTAATTTTAATATGTCCTCCAACATAGTTATTGATTATATGACGAATATCATGCTGCATTATTGCTTATCTACACATACTAATTTGGATATACCTAATAGTTATGTACCTATGTTTGGATGGTTTAATGATCAACATTAAAAATTGAACAATATAAATATGTGCTTCACTAATATGTGCAAAGTAAGTTCTAAGTTAATTCGTCAAGAAAGAAGAGTTAAAGCAGATGATTTATATATCTATCATGCATACACTTTCTCTCGTTGGCTAGTCAATATTTAGATTAAGCAAAGTCGAGGACGACTTTGTTTTCAAGAAAGGGAGGATGACATGGACATGGCCCCGATGGATATAACCACAATCAATATGCGTAAAGATAATTATTAGGTGAATTCTAATAAATATAATATGAATTGTTATTTCATTATCCAAAACATAAATATAGCAGAATATTTTTATTATATGCAGTGTTATGGATGACACCACTAGTGCAAAGATGGGCTAACAGGATACTCCTTTCCCACTCCCTTGCACGAAACTGTTTGCGATGCTATCGACGCAAACAGTATAAACAAAAAACCATTTGGCGAAACTGAACCGTGTAGGAAACATACCCGAAAGGACACAATTCTAAAAAATATTGTGTGGGTGATGTTGAGCTGACAGGTCTTTGAAAATCGGTCTGGGATGTTTAGGGTGAAAACCCACAGTTGCAAATAAAGGACTGCCAGCCTGTCTACGCAATCGTTCATAGTAACTGAAATATTTGGAATGCCTAATCTAACAGGCATGCTTCTGAAAATCCTTTCGTGTGTGAAATAAGGGCTGACGATTCGTTCGAACAACCGTCCGCATGACCAGCCAGAACACCCATGGTTGCAAAGAATGAACCTGTAAGGCCCGATATGCGGTACTGTTCCAGATCTGGACATTTCCATCTAGATCCGGGAACGAAGCAGATATCGTTCCCACCGCGACATATGACACTGCCATATGCCCCGGATTTCCAACATGATATCACAACATTACAGCTACAAGGATACAACATCTCATACAATCGTCATACAACTGCCTTAATACAATACAGCAGTGGAAGATACATATCTGAGTACAGATTACAATCAAATTCCTAGTGGCAATGGTAAAACACACCATTCCAGTAACCACATGGGTCCAGGCTCTCCGCTGGGATCCACCTAACTAGTCGTAGTCGAGTCTCCACGAAGGCATCCAGAAGAAGGATCGTCGAGCACATCTGAGGTCCCAGATCGTTTGCATAACGTGCGTAAAAGAGAGAAGAAGAGGTGAGCTATATCAACAAGTCAGATAACTAACTTCTCATAGTAAGAAGGGGGTATTGGTTGAGGTTGCAGCCGTACTAGCAATATATGAGGTGGCTAACGATCTATTTAGAGTGAGATGAGAACCAAGCATTCGATGAGGCATCGCCTCCAACAAGTATGCTATCAGCTACTTATGCAAACATAACACCTATCCTATCCTTGTCCTCTTCTTTGCATCCCGACAAATAAGAAGCAGTTAAGGCACACACACGTTGTTCAAGTTTTAGTTACGATTCAGTGGATGTTATCTATGAACAAGGAGTAGGTCTCAAGTCGTCCATAACCGTGGACACAGCTTCTCGAAAAGATTTAACCCTGCAGGGGTGTACCAACTGCCCATTACAAGGATCCGCACGCACGCCCATCTCTCTCAGTTGCTACCCATCACAGGCAACCATTTTATAATTTATTTCTGAGAGAACCGAAACGATAGGTCCATCTAACTAACAAAGAACAAATCCGGGTGGCCCCCGGGGACTCGACACCAAATCCAAAAGCTGGTCGGGCTCTCGGATTGGACTCTTCCATCTCAACATGGTTTGGGTTAACAGGGAACTCAACTAAGGCCTGGGCCCTTGCCGACCTAGGTTGGACCAATAGGAAACAGTGTCCCCACTGGCCCGGGTTGTTTAAAATATGCGACGGGATCCAACCTTACGCACACACGGGTTTCAAATGGTAAATCAGCTTGGGACACCACTGGAAATGTTTGGAGTTAGGTAAGTAAGAAGAGAGGACCCCATAGCATCCCACACGCGGTGAGGCACACTCGTGAAGAGACACAATACCTGGAACTCGGGACTTAGGTGACTCGAATGGAACAAAGAGTCGAGGCGGGATAGCCTAGACCTTCCATCCTTCGTCGAATATAGTCAACATTATAATGATCAAATCATACAAATCAATATAATATTGTGATAGCCCAATCCAAGGAGTAAGAGGATAATATATGTAGCATCCTAAGCATGCATAATAAGCAGTGGGTAAGCAAGCAAGGTACATGTCCAAACAAAGGTTTTCTAGGATGTGGAGCAACATGGTTTTTTGGGTTTTAATATGGAGGTATAAATGCGAGGTGGTAGGATCAAGCAATATTTCTATCCTATACCCGGGGAAAAGTGGGCTCAAAGTTATAAGTATGATATATGCTCCCCCTTACCTGATGAGAAGACGAAACCGAAGGTGTAGTCGATCGCAAGCTCGCATCGTCTCCGAAGGTAACCGCGGGAGCACGCAAGAAGGAAACACTGGAAATGGAATCAACGATATGCATCTATTACTACGAAGCAATCACAAGAAAGCAACAAAAAGAAGGCAACACGAGGCAACAGACTTCGACATCGCATCTACCGACCAGAGTGGTTACTAACATCTAATGACGATACTTCACATTTACGGTTAAAAAGTTATAGCCTATTACATTTACGGTGGCATGCATTGTAAATAGTAGGTAAACAACATCTCGACAAGTTCAAACATGGCATGGAGCAACATTTTATTAATCTATGAGAAAAATGGAGCAACATCCACATAGAGCACATCGTGATCCGATCTACGGTCTAAAAGATATCGCCCTCGCAAAACGGTAATAAATAATGCCAATTTAAAAGCCCAGAAATAGTTTAAATAATTACTGGGCCGAAACTAGCAGAAAACAGGTCCAAATAGACGGGCGTAGGTAAGGTAAACTATGCCTAGTGCGACAGATAGTGTCAAACGGTAATGGGCGAGCCCAAGTCGGGTGCACACAGAAAAAAAAAAGAGGAAAAGGGGCTCACCACTTGGGCCAAGCCCAGCCGGAGATGGGCGGAGGATAGCGCTGAGCGCTCTGGTCGAGAGGGCGCTGTAGGCTGAGGAAGCAGGTGGGCCGCGGTGCGCGTCTTGGCCTCTTGGAGTGCGCCGGCCCACGTGTTGTTACGAGCGGTTGGATCGGGAGGCCGATCTCCCGATCGAGAAGACGCGAACGGCGGCGCCAATTCCGGCGGTGCTCGTGTGAGGTGGTGGCGAGGGGGTCATTGTCACAACCCCAACTTGGGTAAGTGCTAGGGCTTGCTTGTCCCTTTGCATCATGCAAAAATTCAAAAGAAAATTCAAAAATGGGGAAAAGAAAGCCCTGAGAAATTAATTCAAATGGCCAGATAAAAATCTTTTTCCAAAAATCATTTGAAAAGTTCGAAAATTCCTATAAATGATGGTGATCATTTTAAAAGTGGTTTGGGTTCATTCCCATACTCATGGAATTTTCTAAAATTCAAAATGGGCCTTGGAAATTAAAGTTGACCCCTATTTGATTTGAAACTCAAATTGTTTGAATTTAAAAAATGCCCAAATCCTATATGTGACTAGCTACTGGTCATCTAGGATTTATAAAATTATTTGGGAATTTTACTAAAATGCCAAGCTATTTAATTCTAGGAAAAACAAATAAAACAGAAAAACAAAAGAAGAAGAAAAATAAAAGGGGAAGAACCCTTGGCTTCCAACCCAACTAAACCCCCCCGGCCCACCTGGCCTCGGCCCAGCCCACCCTCTTCTTGTCTCTTCTTCCCCGCTCTGCCAAGCACCTCGGTGGCAAGCCGGCGCCACCCCGACGCCGTCGAGAGCCTTCTAGGACTCCTCGAAGCCCCTCCTTGCGCCACGCAGCAGCCAGAACACGCCGCACCCCTTCCCCTACCTCTTGTTCGCCCAACCCCTCTCTGCGTCGCCGTTGCCATGCGGTCCGAGAAGCTCATCGGAGCGTGCAGCCGCGCCACCGTGGCCACCCTCCTCCTCAGCCGCTGCCACCATGTCCAGGAGACGCGCCTTGGTCCTCTCTATCGTTTCCCCCTTCTAATCAAGCCAGAAGAGTACCAGGGGCGACGACAGCAACGACGAGTTCCGCCGGCCGCCGAGATTTCCATCGCCGGAATACGCCACAACCCGGGCTCCTCCGGCCTCCTTGTCTTCACCTAAGTGCTCTGGTGAGCTTCGCACGTCCTTTTCCCCTAGTTGCGCCTCTTCCCGACCCTCTTCGCCACTTCTCGCCGATGACAGTGGACGGCCGCCGCCTTTGTCGGTGTTGCCGTCGCACAGGACCTCCCCGTGAGCCCCAGTTGGAACCAACAGACGCGGGAAAGAGAGGGCTACGCCCCAGTGCCACCCAAGCCCCACCCCGTGCCCTAAAACTAATGTCAGCGACAACTCCGGCATCTACAGTGTCGCCGGCGTCAAGCCGGCCATAAGAGCCCCTAAACCAGAGCACTAATCCCCCTCCTCTCTATGACAGTGGGCCCCAGGCCCTTAACTCACCACTGTTAGTTTATAACTAACAGGGGTTTAACCCCAGAGCTTATGACAGCAGGGCCCCACCTGTCAGCCCCCTGTGACATCACCCCCACGCCACCCTGACGCAATAAAAAGAGAAGGAAGTAAAAAGAATTAAAAGAAAACAGAATAATCCAGAAAATGCAGAAAATTAGGTAATCTTTGAAAAATCATAGAAAATTCATATTAACTCCAAATTGGACAAATAATATATATGAAAAATGATCAGGAGAAAATAATCTATACAAATATAGAACTTTCAGCTATGTTTGAGTTGAATTTAAAATGGGACCAGTAGCTTTTGCTATTTGGTTTAATTGGAATTAATTCAAATTTAATTCAAATGCTTTTGTAATTTGAACCTGTGCAACCTACCACATTTCACTTGAACTTCAGAAGCCTACCACACACATGATCACATGGTGTTCAAAGAACAAATAATAGCAATTTCAATTTGGTTCAATTGAAATTCATATGTGGAGTTTGAAATTGCATTTCAAATGCAATACACTTCATTTAAATCAAATGTGCCACAAATCACTAGCATTCACATCATGTAACAATATAATCATGTGCTTGTGCATTTACATTAATTGTTTCCCCCCTTTGTTGATGTTTGTGCCGTTAATAGTGCCCCCGAGACGGTGATCACCCCCGACGAAGAAGAAGATCGGTAAACCCCGTGTATCGTCAGCAAGGCAAGCAAACCCCATTGATCATGTCTATAAAACCCTACTTCCCTCTCAGTATCGCTTATGCATGTTTAGGAGATCACTGAGACACGTTCTTTCGCATAGTTGAACCCATTCCGATCCATGACCTATCATTTTGTCACCGTATTAAGCAAACCACAATCCTAGCAGATTTAGGAGTTGAATGATGAGCATGTGGCCCCTGCAACTGTTACTGTTTATTGCTGCTTAGTGACACAATGAGGATGTTATGATTGTGAGTCGGGTTGGAATGAACACAATGATTGTCGGGACCCGGGGTTAGCGTATGCAAGTACAGTTAAGACATAGTCATATGGAGAGCCGAGAACCGCACCCACTTGTCTAAGCAGACAAGGCCAAGCACTGAACATTCTCGGAAAGCATCGTACGTGAGGGGCATCCCATCCAGGCCGGATGATCAACTGAGATGGGTCCTCATCGTCTGCACACAAGTCAAATGATATGGGTGGTGAACTCCGATATTCAAAGACAAGTCGCCTCAACCATACTACCGACTATCTCAAAACTCTTACATAGACTTACTCCAGCCCGATCACTCAGTCGGGGTCTAGGGCGGGCTCGATCATACCACAAAGTGTGCACGAGACGGAGTCTCGAGCAATCGCATCGCGATGCCCCAAGCTGCGCACATCTAAGGGCCACTTGCTGTATGAAAGACCGCCAGCCAGAACACAACTAAGGTCTCGAAAACCCATACAAAGACATGCATGTTATAAACATACACACAGCACACATGCCTTGTATGAACAGCAGGTACCATTGCAATTCTCTACAAAGTGTACAATTTTATTGATAACTCTTATAGAGTGCACACAGAGATCACATACAGGTGATCCAACATTACATTACAAGCGGAAGCAAATTATGTCTGAGTACAGACAAGTTTAACAAATGGCTTAAGAAGCCTTATTTAAACACAAAGCCCTCCACGAGGGAACCAATCGTCTGACTGGGACTAGACTAGTTGGTCTTCAGTCGTCCAGCTCGATGAAGAAGCCACCTTCGGGGTCAGTGGCATCATCTAAAACATAGATTAAGCAAACGTGAGTACAAAGTCGTACTCAGCAAGACTTACATAGGAGCTATACTACTCATGCACATGTATCAAGGTAAAGGAAGGTGGGGTTCACTTGCAGAAATTCCAGCTCTGACTTGGCTAATCCTGAACTACGAGTACCAGACTTTGAGATAAGAAGCGTACACGAGTCCACTACTTTCTCCAACCAATACACCACTATGGTGCCTTCCTCGACTTACCCATGAGGAAGCACGCCATAGCACTCACACTTATCTTGGTGTGTTTTAGAAGTATCCGGTTCAAGTTATCTAATAATCAAGCTAAGCTTTCCAAGCAGTCCATAACCGCGGACGCGGCTATTCGAATAGTTTTGTTAACCTTGCAAGGGTGTACCGCTACACACACATGACCATCATTTACCGCCTTTGATCTCGACACCATTCAAGGGGTGCCAGCGAGGATGCTCACCACAACTGTTACCTCATACTTGGGTTGGTTACCACAATCGTGAACCCGGCCGGTTTACCGAAGTGGACCCAAGTGATGTGTGCGTGGTGCATAAGCCGGTCTCGGATGAGCCGTTCTCTCACTTAGCATCCAGGCCACAAGCCTACCAGAACTCCGAACTATTACGACATCTGGACATCGAAAAGGATGAGTTAGTAAGTTGAGAGGGGTCAGTGAGCCCAATGTGTGGTTGTACTCTTCAACTTGGATCACCACACAAGAACTCGTACTAGGGCGGTGTTCAACGAGACAACCCACTGTATACTCCTACACAGCCTCTCATCGTTCACCTTGTATTAGGGTCGATTCACCAACACTTTTCTACCATCATCAACGTGATCATTCCCATCCCGACTCACATCACAGTAACAACATGGTATCATACTAAGCATGCAATAAGCGATGACATTGCAGGGGCCACATGATATCAAACAACTCCTACATTTGCTAGGATTGTGGTTTGCTTACTACTGTGACAAAATGATAGGTCATGAAAAGGAATGGGTTCATCTATGCGGTAGAAACGAAGCATGGTGATCATCCTAAACAGTGCATAAGCGAGACATGAGAGGGAAGTGGGATTTTATCGACATGATCAATGGGGGTTTGCTTGCCTTGCTGACGATGTTCGGGTTCGAGATCTTCAACGAAGGTTGCAACCTCTTGCTCCGGTTCCACCTCTACACGACAAACAAAGCACGAAGTAGCAATCAATATGAATGCAATGCTCAAGCACATGAATGAATGTTGAAACTTGAAGTATAAGTTTTGATGTGTGAGGCAATTCCATTTAAGTGGAGTATATTGCATTTGAAATGCAAATTCAAACTCCACATTTGAATTCAACATTAATCAAGTTGTATGTGATATAGTTTGATCATTTTGAAACAACTTCAAATGTGTATGATATGCCTTTGATGTGGGATTGAAATGTAGCATGTTGCCATGGTTCAAGTTGCAAAATTATTTGATTTGAATTTGATTTAATTCTATTTAAATCAAATAGCAAATGCTACTGATCACATTTTAAATTCAACTCAAACAGAGTTGAAAGTTGCATATTTGGAAAGATATTTTTCTCCTGATCATTTTTCATATATTATTTGTCCAATTTGGAGTTAATATGAATTTTCTATGAATTTCCAAAGTTTGGGGTATTTCTGGAATTTCTGGAATTCTTTTAATTCAAATAATCTCTGGAAATTCATTTAAATGATTTATTGCGCAAGTGCTGACGTCAGGGGGGGCTGACATGTGGGGTCACCTTGTCAGTGACTGGATTTAATTAACCCGTGGGTTAAATTAATCCAGTGGCTTAATTAAGCCACTGGGCCCACTGGTCAGTGACCCAGGGGTCATTAGCCGAGTAATTAACAGGGGGTTTGGCTAACTCGCCGGCGGCTAAACGCCGGCGACTGGAGTCACGGCGGCACTGCACGGGAAGGCGAATCCGGCCACGGGAGGGGAAACGGAGGGCACCGGCTTGCTCCTGGAGGTCGTCCCCGTCTTCTGGAGGCAAAAGGGGATCACGGGGTGCTCGGAATCGACGACGGCGACGACTCCGGCGGAAATAGAGAACCGGCGAGGTCGTAGTCGACGTTGTAGAGCAAGACTTGAGGCGATTCTGGGCGCGTTCGAACGCTGGCATGTTCAGGAGCCAAACGCACGCACTGGGGGTTCACGAAGAGCACGGGAGCGAGGAGGACGACGACCATGGCGGCGACGAGCTCCTGCGTCCATGGCGGAATTGTCTAGGGGGGGATTGAGGGGCCGCAAGATTAGGGGTTCTGCTCACCAGGAGGTGGTGAACGCAACGGCGCAGGCGGTGGAGACGGAGAGGCTTCAACGACGACGAATTCGCCGGAGTTGGCCTGCGGGTCCGTCGGCAACGTGGAGAAGATTCCGGCGGCTACAGAGCGTCCGAGCTCGATTCCTTCCGCACGGAGTCGAAGTCGAGGATGGCGAGGAGGATGGACAGCACGGCGCAGCTCGGGGACGTCGTTGGCCACGCGGGCTTCAAGCTATGGCGACGGCGGCGTCCTGTTCTTCTCGGGGCTCAGCGAGAGAGACGAGGATAGGCACTGGGGAGGGGGGGAATGGACTGCGGAGGCTGCGGGGAGTCTCCAGGTGCGAGAAGAGGCCACGGGGAGGCCTGGAAGCTCCTCGACGGCGACGTGTCGTCCCCGGCTAGTTCGGTGGCATTCCACCGAGCAGCTTGGAGGCGCGGTAGGGGGAAGAAGACGCCCCTGCCCCTGTGGTCCGGCTGGGCTGGGGTGGGCTGACTTCGCGTGGGCGCCAGGTAAGGATTTCTGATTTCTTTTCTGTTTTTCTTTTCTGCTATTTGTTCTGTTTAGCCAATTAAAATAGCTAAACATTTTTTAAATGCTGAAAACTTTTATGTGGCCTCATAATAATATAGACTAGCCACTCATAAAATTTCAACATTTTTAAAATTCAAAATATTTGAATTTTAAACCAAATAGGGGTATTTCTTTAATTCCAAGGCACTGTTTGAATATTTGAAAAATCTATGAGCATGGGATGGGACCCACATCACTTGATATGTGATCACACTCATTTATAAGACTTTTCAAAATTCTAACATGAATTTTTGGAGAAGATTTTTATGTGGCCTTTTGAATTAATTCATCTGGGGGGTGTTCCTTCTCCTATTTGGATTTTGAAGTTGATTTCCTTTGAAAATTTGACATGATGCAAGGTTACTTGATCCTAGCACATTACCTAACAGAGGGTTCTGACAATGATGCTGATGAGAACGTGTTGGTGAATCCACACTAAGCAAAGGTGAACGATGAGAGGCTGTGTAGGAGTACACAGTGGGTTGTCTCGTTGAACACTGCCCTAGGCCCCGAGTTCCTGTTTAGGGTATGACCACATGTAGGGTTTTATGGGGACCCCGTTTGGCCTCTTTACGTACCCGATCCAGTCTAGGAGTCACATTAGATTCGGGCTTTCCATTTGGCATGTGCATAGAAAAAGAATGAAGAAAAGGTTACATCATATAGATATGTGGTTGGACCTGTGAGGCAGTGAAACCATCTGGAAGAGGTGGCGTCTCGGTCCCTTGCATTATCTGAGTCAGTTTCGTGGAACCAGCCGGACTCTCGAGCGGTGCCAAACTCAGGTAGTCGACTCCTGGATTAGAGAAGGTGATGTGAGGGTAGTGCCTTGGTTTCATCCACGTCCGACACCCGCTTGAAGGGTGACGAGAACGAGGCGATAAGTGATGACACGCGTGTGAAGATGTACACCCCTGCAGGGTTAATGAACTATTCGAATAGCCGTGTCCGCGGTTATGATCATTAGATAACTTGAATGGATACTCTAAAACTCGCAAGATAAGCGTGAGTGCTATGGCTTGCTTCCTCGTGGGGAAGTCGAGTAAGTAACCATAGTGGTGGATTGGTTGGAGACTTGGTAGTGGACTCGTGTACGCTTCTTACCTCAAGTCTAGTACTCGTATTACAGGACTAGCCATGTCAAAGCCGGCACTTCTGCATGTTGAAACCCCACCTCCCTTTACCTTGAAACTTGAGCATGAGTAGTATAGTTCTAATGTAAGTCTTGCTAAGTATGACTTTGTACTCACGTTTTCTTATTCTATGTTTTAGATGGAAAACACAGACCCCAGATGGAGTCACCTTCCTGAAGCTCGACATTGACCTTGGTAGTATAGTTCCAGACAGCAGTCTGGTCCCTCGTGGATGGGCATGTATGTTTACAAGGCTTCTCTAAGCCATTTGTTAAACTTGTCTGTACTCAGACCTAATTTGCTTCTGTTGTATGATGCAATGATGATCACAGACATGTGATCTTTGTATGCTCTATGTGTAAGTCAATAAAGAGTACTTTGTAGAGTTATGTGATGATACCTGCTGTTCATACTAGGCATGTGTGTTGCGTGTATGTTTATAACATGCATGTCTTAGTATGGGTTTTCGAGACCTTAGTTGTGATCTGGCTGGCGGTCTTTTATACACCAAGTGGCCCTTAGATGTGCACAGCTTGGGGCATCGCGATGCGATTGCTCGTGACTCTGTCACGTGCACACTATTTTGTATGATCGAGCCCGCCCTAGACCCCGACTAAGTAATCGGGCTGGAGTAAGTCTATGTAAGAGTTAGGATTCCATCGATAACATGGTTGAGGTGACTTGTCTATGATTATGAGATTCACCACCCATAAGCATTTAGACTTGTGAGCGGACGATGAGGACCCATCTCAGTTGATCATCCGTCCTGGATGGGGTGCCCCTCACGTTCGATGCTTTCCGAGAGTGTTCTGTGCTTGGCCTTGTCTGCTTAGACAAGTGGGTAAGGCTCTCGGCTCTCCATGTGATTGCATCGTGACTGGAATTACATACACATATTTTGGGTCCCGACAGACATGGTATCAGAGTAGGTCTGTCTGTAGGATTATCAAACCCTTGGTCGAAGTCGAGTCTAGCTTTCTATAGTTATATAGTTACTTTGGGTATAACGGGAACAACGTAAGGCTTCTTTTTCTCCTTACCCTCATCGATCTGAGTTCTGAGTCACCCTTATCTTTTCTCCGGGAAGATAGGACTAGGCTCATCTATGTCTTACTAGAACATCTCGTTGTTTGCTTCCTTGTAGCCGTAGGAAAGTTGTGTTCGGTTGTCTAGAGTCGTTGTGCTGCCTATTTTGACACTTCCTATGCAAGTGATGTTGAAATGTTGTGAGGATTTCCAATTCTCTTGCAATTACAGCCGTTATGCTGTCCGAGTCATTCCAGGTTTTCCTTAAAATCTAATGCATTTGCATAATCCTTCTCTCCATTTCGGTTGTCCTTTTTGAAGAGCTTCTAGGTGGCATGCCCGACAGTTCTCTAGAGATTGTTGTAGGTTTTCTTCTAGAAACCTATATTGATGCATTTGCAGTTCTTCCTCCCAGTTTAGGTGACTTCTAGCCAGAAGAACCACACTAACCATCGTGTTGGGGTACTTTGCTACTCTGACATATCCGTTGTAGCCCCTAGTAAGCCATGGTCATCCTGAGGAAAACCATCCAGTAATCCAACCCCTTAAACCTAGCCACCCAAACGATGTGTAGAATTCATCGTAGACCTCATACCAGGCACAACCCCAATTTCCAGACGCCCATATAGAATGGCCCCACATGAGATAGCTGAGCTAAAAACCCAACTTGATGCTTCATTGGCAAAAGGCTTCATCCGCCCTAGCTCATCGCCATGGGGTTGCCTCGTCCTGTTCGTAACGAAGAAAGATGGAACAGAAAGGATGTGCGTAGACTATCGCCCGCTAAACCTAGCGACGATAAAGAACAAGTACCCACTGCCCAGGATCAATGATCTTTATGATCAACTTGCTGGATCCTCGGTCTTCTCCAAGATGGATTTGAGATTAGGCTATCATCAAATCAAAATCCGAAACAAGGACATTTCCAAGACGGCTTTCACTACTCGATATGGTCTTTACGAGTACACCATCATGTCCTTTGGTTTAACCAATGCCCCCGCCACATTCTCGCGCTTAATGAATTCGATCTTCATGGAGTACCAAGATAAATTTGTTGTGGTTTATCTTGATTACATTCTCATCTACTCGAAGAACGAAGAAGAGCATGCAAAACATCATAGGTTGGTATTGATGAAACCTAGAGAGCATCGCCTGTATGCTAAATTCTCCAAGTGTGAATTTTGGCTACCAGAAGTGACCTACTTAGGCCACGTGGTTTCTGCGAAAGGCATTGCTGTCAATCCCGAGAGAGTTCATGCCGTCCTTGACTGGACTCCACCTGAATTGGTTAAGCAAGTTAAGATTTTTCTTGGCCTAGAAAGCTATTGTCGCCTCTTCGTTTAGAACTTCTCCAAAGTTGCAAAACCCTGACTGAACTCCTCAAGAAAGATAAGAAATTCCAATGGACTCCAAAGTGCGAGGAAAGCTTTGAAGAGCTAAAAAGAAGATTGACTTCTGCACCCGTACTTGCACCTCCAGACACCAAAAGGGATTTCGATATCTACTGTGATGCTTCACGACAAGGGTTAGGATGCATACTTATGCAAGATCAACATGTGGTAGCATACGATTCATGGCAACTGCGTCCACATGAAGAAAATTATCCTACCCATGATCTTGAACTCGCTTCCGTAGTTCATGCCCTGAAGACATGGCGACATTATGTCGGGACCCGGGGTATGCGTATGTAATTCTAGTCACGATACAATCACATGGAGAGCCGAGAGCCGTAACCACTTCTCTAAGCAGAAAAGGCCAAGCATAGAACACTCACAGAAAGCATCGAACGTGAGGGGCATCCCATTCAGGCCGGACGATCAACTGAGATGGGTCCTCGTCGTCTCCTCACGAGTCTAAATGCTTACGGGTGGTGAATCCCATATTCATAGACAAGTCGCCTCAACCATGTTATCCATTGAATCCTAACTCTTACATAGACTTACTCCAGCCCGATCACTTAGTCGGGGTCTAGGGCGGGCTCGATCATACAACAAAGTATGCACGTGACAGAGTCACGAGCAATCGCATCGCGATGCCCCAAACTGCGCACATCTAAGGGCCACTTGATGTATAAAAGACCGCCAGCCAGATCACAACTAAGGTCTCGAAAACCCATACTAAGACATGCATGTTATAAACATACACGCAGCAAACATGCCTAGTATGAACAACAAGTATCATCACATAACTCTACAAAGTGTATCTTTATTGACATACACATAGAGCATACAAAGATCACATGTCTGTGATCATCATTACATCATACAACGGAAGAAAATTAGGTCTGAGTACAGACAAGTTTAACAAATGGCTTAGAGAAGCCTTGTACAACAAACATGCCCTTCCACGAGGGACCAGACTGCTGTCTGGGACTATGCTACCAAGGTCAACGTCGGGCTTCACGAAGGTGACTCCATCGGGGGTCCGGGTTCTCATCTAATACATAGAATAACCAAACGTGAGTAAAAAATCATACTCAGCAAGACTTACATCATAACTACACTACTCATGCTCAAGTATCAAGGTAAAGGGAGGTGGGGTTTCACATGCAGAAAAGCCAGCTTTGACTTGGCTAGTCCTGTACTACGAGTACCAGACTTGAGGTAAGAAGCGTACACGAGTCCACTACCAAGTCTCCAACCAATACACCACTATGGTTACTTCCTCGACTTCCCCACGAGGAAGCACACCATAGCACTCACGCTTATCTTGCGAGTTTTAGAAGTATCCATTCAAATTGTCTAATAATCAAGCAGAGCTTTCCAAGTAGTCCATGACCGCGGACGCGGCTATTCGAGTAGTTTTGTTAACCTTGCAAGGGTGTAAACTACAAACACATGACCATCGGTTACCGCCAAGTCTCGCCACCGTTCAAGAGGTGACAGCGAGGATGTTCACCACAACACTTCGCCCACAACTCCGTTCTAGTCCAAGGAGTCAACCGTCTGAGTTCCAAACCCAACTGGAGTTCCGGCCGAGCTTCCAGCCAGGACTCAAACCATGTAGGCACAACTGACAAGCCCACCTCGACGGATGGTTCTCCTCTTGACAAGCCATGTTCCACAAGCCCTACCATGAATGCCACATTTCATTTCCTTTATTTTTCTATGCATATGCCGAATGGTAAACCCGAACTAGGTGTGACTCCTGGACTTGGATCGGGGTGAGTTACTAGGTCGAGAGGGGTCAGTGAGCCCAATGTGTGGTTGTACTCTTTGTCTCAGATTACCATACAAGAACTCGGGCTTAAGGCGGTGTTCAACGAGACAACCCACTGTGTACTCCTACACAGCCTCTCATCGTTCACCTTGTATTAGGGTGGATTCACCAACACGGTTTCACTTTCATCAACACCATGTTCACCATCATCCCGACTCACATCAAAAGCAATCTTATTGTACCAGTAAGCATGGAATAAGCAGTAACAGTTGCAGGGCCACATGATATCAATCAACTCCTATGTCAGCTAGGATTGTGGTTTGCTTAATACTTTGACAAGATGATAGGGCATGCATCAGATATGGGTTCAACTATGCGGTAGAATCGATACAAGGTGATCTCCTAAACATTCATAAGCGAGACTGAGAGGGAATTGGGATTTTATAGACATGATCAATGGGGTTTGCTTGCCTTGCTGACGATACACAGTCTTAACGGTGGTCTTCTTCTTCGTGGGTGATCACCGTCTCGGAACGTCTGTCATCGAAGTCAATCATCAACAAAGGGGGGGGGGCAACATCGAAAGTAGACTGCACAAGCACATGTTAAGGTGGTGACATGAAGTATATGGTACTGGTTTGTTAACAATTCAATTTAATTGAAGTGTATTGCAAAGGATTTGCAAATTCAAACTTCAAATTCAAATTATTCCATATGCATGTTTGCTACTGTTCACCCATTTTAAAATGGTCAAACATGAAAAAATTTTGCATATTCATAATCCTTGCATTTTTCTGATAATTTTAGACATATTATATGCCTATTTGGAGTTATGGTTAATTAATTTTGAATTTCCAAAGTTTATATGATTTTCTGCAATTTCTGTAATTTCTCTAGAATTGTTTTATTTCTGGAAATTCTTTTATTGCATCATCATGACCTCATCATGACATCAGCAGGGGGCTGACATGTGGGGCCTACATGTCAGAGGCCCAGTGTTAAAATGTTTGATTATTTAACTTTTAATTTGATTTAGGGGGGGCTGGTCCCACCTGTCAGTGGCTTAGAGCCAACTAATCAGGGGTTAGCCCCCCTAATGATCCCAGCCACGTGGGCCTGCCGGAGAGAGGTCGCCGGTGACCAATAGAGCGGCGGCGCTCTCAGGACATGGCGGCTCCGGCCTGCTCGCGCCAAGCGGAGGGCACGACTGGGCGCTGGATCTCGCCTGCATCACCAGGGGCACACCAGCGTCGCCGGGGTGGCCTTAGGCGACGGCAGTGAGCAAACGGAGCGGCGGTTGGAGAGGAGCTCGACGAGGATCCGGCGATGAGGCATGAATTAGAGCGCAGAAAGGGGGATTTCTTAGAGGAGCTCACCCCGATCAAGATGGCGCAGTTGTTGGAGTCGGAGGAGCCGCGGCGGTGGCGAATTCGGCGGTGAGGACCCGCGGTGGCCGAGAAAATCAGCGAGGCGGGCGTCGTCTACAGCGCGTCCAAGCTCGGGATGTTCTGCGCGGGGAAGCTTCTCGGTGCTGCGCGTCTGTTAGACATGGAGGTTCGGCGAGGGGTGCTCGATGGACGCGCAAGAGCTCGTCGGGGCGCTCCAGTGAATTTGGTCAGAGGACAGTTCGAAGAGGAAGACGGCTGCGAGAGGAAGGGAATGGAGGAGGAAAGGCACAGGGCCTCCATGGCGCTAGAAGGCGGCAGGGGAAGCAGCTCGGTGGCCAGGGGAGCAGGAGGTGGCGCCGTGCTCGGCATGCCCTCCAAGGCACTGCCTCCAGGCGCTGGGAAGAAGACAGCCTTGCCCCTTCTGGGCTAGGCTGGCTTCTGTGGCAGATGGGCCAGGTGGCCAGGAAGGTAAGTGGGGCTTGCCCTTTTATTCTTTTCCTTTTTTTGTCTTTTTGTTTTTCTCTGGTAAATAAATACCAAAACATTTTATAAAAATGCCCAACTAATTTTATAAATACTAGGTGACCAGTAGCTAGTCACTCTTAGGACTTGGGCATTTTTGAAATTCAATACATTTGAATTTCAAGTCAAATAGGGGTCAAATTTAATTTCCAATCCCTATTTGGAATTTTTGGCAAATCTTGGTGCATGCAGTGGGACCCACTTCACTTTATATGTGATCATGCATATTTATAAGACTTTTCAAAAATACCAGAGGAATTTTTGGAAGCAATTTTTTTCTGGCCATTTAATTAAATTCTTTAGGGCTTTTCTTTTCCCCATTTTTGAATTTCTTTTGAAATTTTCATATGATGCAAAGGACACAAGCCACTCTAGCACTTAGCCTAGTTGGGGTTCAGACACATTACCTCCTTCGTAATCACTACCATATCTATTCTGATCACCAGAGCCTCAGAAACATTTTCACCCAGCCAAATCTTAATCTCAGGCAAAGACGCTAGATTGAGTTGATAAAAGATTACGACGTAGAAATTTCATACACCCCAGGCAAAGCCAATGTCATGGCTGATGCACTAAGTCATAAGTCGTATTGTAACAACCTCATGTTACAACAGTATCAACCCCTTCTTCATGAGGAATTTCGAAAGCTCAACCTCGAGATTGTTCCTCGTGGATCTCTTTTCAACTTGGTGGCGAAACCAACACTTGAGGACCAAATCATAGTTTCCCAAAGGCGTGCACGAGGTGTTCGCCGGATCAAAGAGAACATTGCTAGCGGAGCTGCTAAATGTGTCTCCATAGATAGCAAAGGAATGATATTCTTTGAAAATCGTTGGGTAGTACCTAGGAATAGGGATCTACGGCAACTCATCCTCAAAAAAGCCCATGACACACCCCTCTCGATTCATCCCGGTAGCACAAAAATGTACCGAGATCTACGCCAGAGATTTTGGTGGACCAGGATGAAGAGAGACATTGCTCGATTTGTTGCTGAATGTGATGTTTCTCGTCGCATTAAGGCAGAACACCAAAGACCTGCTGGCACACTTCAACCTTTGTCTATTCCCGAGTGTAAATGAGACAAAGTCGGTATGGACTTCATCACCGGCTTTCCAAAAACCAAGAAAGGAAATGATGCCATCTTTGTTGTCATTGACCGACTTTCCAAAGTTGCTCACTTCCTTCCATTTCGCGAGTCTATAACTGCTAGCCAGTTAGTGGACTTGTACGTCTCTAGAATTATGTCTCTTCACGGTGTTCCTTTGGAAATGAATTCTGATCGAGGTAGCCTTTTCACCTCTAGATTGTGGGGAAGCCTTCAGAATGCTATGGGAACTCATCTCTCCTTTAGCACAGCTTTCCATCCTCAGTCCAGCGGTCAAGTGGAAAGGGTTAACCAAATTCTTGAAGACATGCTCAGAGCTTGTGTTATCTCTTTCGGAAAGAATTGGGAGAAGTCTCTTCCCTTCGCTGAATTTTCTTATAACCATAGCTATCAATCTAGTCTGGACATGGCTCCCTTTGAATTCCTCTATGGCCGACGATGTCGAACACCCCTAAACTGGTCAGAAACCGGTGAAAGACAATTCTTTGGACCGAATATGATCAAGGAAGCAGAAGAGAAAGTTCGCATTGTCCGTGCTCGATTGAAAGCCGCTCAGTCTCGTCAGAAAATCTACTATGATCATCATCATAGGCAAGAAAGCTACAATCTGGATGAGAAGGATTACCTTCGGGTTACTCCTCTGAAGGGAACCCAACGCTTCGGTATAAAAGGCAAGTTGGCCCCATGTTACATTGGACCTTTCCGCATTCTAGCTAAACGTGGAGAAGTTGCCTACCAACTTGAACTACCCCCGCACCTTTCCCGAGTACATGATGTATTCCATGTGTCACAACTCAGGCGTTGGTTCAAGGACCCCATCCGCGAAGTCGACCATGAAACACTTGATCTCCAAGATGACCTTTCTTATTGAGAGTACCCCATTCGTATTCTTGATTCCGAAGAGCGTGTCACTCGTCGTCAGAAGATCAGGTTTCTCAAAGTGCAATGGTCACACCACTCTGAGAGAGAAGCTACGTGGGAAAGAGAAGACCGCCTCCGTACCGAATACCCCACCTTCCTCCCGTCGACTTCTGAATCTCGGGACGAGATTCTGTTGAGTGGGGGCGAGTTGTCACAACCCCAACTTGGGTAAGTTCTAGGACTTGGTTGTCCCTTTGCATCATGCAAAAATTCAAAAGAAAATTCAAAAATGGGGAAAAGAAAGCCCTGAGAAATTAATTCAAATGGCCAGATAAATATCTTTTTCCAAAAATCATTTGAAAGTTGGAAAATTCCTATAAATGATGGTGATCATTTTAAAAAGTGGTTTGGGTTCATTCCCATACTCATGGAATTTTCTAAAATTCAAAATGGGCCTTGGAAATTAAAGTTGACCCCTATTTGATTTGAAATTCAAATTGTTTGAATTTCAAAAATTCCCAAATCCTATATGTGACTAGCTACTGGTCATCTAGGATTTATAAAATTATTTGGGCATTTTACTGAAATGCCTAACTATTTAATGCTCGGCAAAACAAATAAAACAGAAAAACAAAAGAAGAAGAAAAATAAAAGGGGAAGAACCCCTGGCTTCCAGCCCAACTAAACCCCCCGGCCCACCTGGCCTCGGCCCAGCCCACCCTCTTCTTGTCTCTTCTTCCGCGCGCTGCCAAGCACCTCAGTGGCAAGCCGGCGCCACCCTGACGCCGTCGAGAGCCTTCTAGGCCTCCTCGAAGCCCCTCCTTGCGCCACGCAGCAGCCAGAACACGCCGCACCCCTTCCCCTACCTCTCGTTCGCCCAGCCCCTCTCTGCGTCGCCGTTGCCATGCGGTCCAAGAAACTCGCCGGAGCGTGCAGCCGCGCCACCGTGGCCACCCTCCTCCTCAGCCGCTGCCACCATGTCCAGGAGACGAGCCTTGGTCCTCTCCATCGTTTCCCCCTTCTAATCGAGCCAGAAGCGCACCAGGGGCGACGCCGCCCGCCGAGATCTCCATCGCCGGAATACACCACAACTCATGCTCCTCCGGCCTCCTCGTCTTCACCTGAGAGCTCTGGTGAGCTTCGCGCGTCCTTTCCCCCTAGTTGCGCCTCTTCCAGACCCTCGTCGCCACTTCTCGCCGATGACAGTGCTTGGCCGCCGCCTTTGTCGACGTTTCCGTCGCACAGGACCTCCCCGTGAGCCCCAGTTGGAACCAATAGACGCGGGAGAGAGAGGGCTACGCCCCAGTGCCACCCAAGCCCCACCCCGTGCCCTAAAACTAATTTCGGCGAGAACTCCGTCATCTACAGTGTCGCCGGCGTCAAGCCGGCCATTAGAGCCCCTAAACCAGAGCACTAATCCCCCTCCTCTCTATGAAAGTGGGCCCTAGGCCCTTAACTAACAACTGTTAGTTTATAACTAACAGGGGTTTAACCCCAGAGCCTATGACAGCAGGGCCCCACCTGTCAGCCCCCTGTGACATCACCCCCACGCCACCCTGACGCAATAAGAAGAAAAGGAATTAAAAAGAATTAAAAGAAATCAGAATAATCCAGAAAATGCAAAAAATTAGCTAAACTTTGAAAAATCATAGAAAATTCATATTAACTCCAAATTGGACAAATAATATACGAAAAATGATCAAGAGAAAATAATCTATCCAAATATACAACTTTCAGCTATGTTTGAGTTGAATTTAAAATGGGACCAGTAGATTTTGCTATTTGGTTTAATTGGAATTAATTCAAATTTAATTCAAATGCTTTTGTAATTTGAACCTTTGCAACCTACCACATTTCACTTGATATTCAGAAGCCTACCACACACATGATCACATTGTTTTCAAAGAAAAAACAATAGCAATTTCAATTTGGTTAAATTGAAATTCATATGTGAGGTTTGAATTTGCATTTCAAATGCAATACACTTCATTTAAATCAAATGTGCCACAAATCAGTAGCATTCACATCATGTGACAATATAAGCATGTGCTTGTGCATTTACATTCAATGTTGCCCCCTCTTTGTCGATGTTTGTGCTGGTAACAGTGCCCCCGAGACGGTGATCACCCCCGACGAAGAAGAAGATCGGTAAACCCCGTGTATCGTCAGCAAGGCAAGCAAAGCCCATTGATCATTTCTATAAAACCCTACTTCCCTCTCAGTCTCGCTTATGCATGTTTAGGAGATCACCGAGACACGTTCTTTCGCATAGTTGAACCCATTCCGATGCATGACCTATCATTTTGTCACCGTATTAAGCAATCCACAATCCTAGCAGATTTAGGAGTTGAATGATGAGCATGTGGCCCCTGCAATTGTTACTGCTTATTGCTGCTTAGTGATACAATGAAGATGTTATGATTGTGAGTCGGGATGGAATGAACACAGTGATGCTGATGATAACGTGTTGAGGAATCCACCCTAAGCAAAACGGAACGATGAGAGGCTGTGTAGGAGTACACAGTGGGTTGTCTCGTTGAACACTACCCTAGGCCCCGAGTTCATGTTTTGTGATCCAAGACAAAGAGTATGACCACATGTAGGGTTTTATGGGGACCCCGTTTGGCCTCTTTACGTACCCGATCCAGTCCAGGAGTCACATTAGATTCGGGCTTTCCATTTTTCATGTGCATAGATAAAGAATGAAGAAAAGGTTACATCATATAGACATGTGCGTGGACCTGTGAGGCAGTTAAACCATCTGGCAGAGGTGGCGTCTCGGCCCCTTTTATTATCTGAGTCCGTTTCGTGGAACCGGCAGGACTCTCGAGCGGTGCCAAACTCAGGTAGTCGACTCCTGGATTAGAGAAGGTGATGTGAGGGTAGTGCCATGGTTTCATCCACGTCGGACACCCGTTTGAAGGGTGAATAGAACGAGGCGATAAGTGATGACACGTGTGTGAAGATGTACACCCCTGCAGGGTTAATGAACTTTTCATATAGCCAAGTCCGCGGTGATGGACTACTTGGAGACCTCTACTTGATCATTAGATAACTTGAATGGATACTCTAAAACTCGCAAGATAAGCATGAGTGCTATGGCTTGCTTCCTCGTGGGGAAGTCGAGGAAGTAACCATAGTGGTGTATTGGTTGGAGACTTGGTAGTGGACTCATGTACGCTTCTTACCTCAAGTCTGCTACTCGTAGTACAGGACTAGCCAAGTCAAAGCTGGCACTTCTGCATGTTGAAACCCCACCTCCCTTTACCTTGAAACTTGAGCATGAGTAGTATAGTTCTGATGTAAGTCTTGCTGAGTACGACTTTGTACTCACGTTTGCTTATTCTATGTTTTAGATGGAAAACCCAGACCGCCGATGGAGTCACCTTCCTGAAGCTCGACATTGACCTTGGTAGTATAGTTCCAAACAGCAGTCTGGTCTCTCGTGGATGGGCATGTATGTTTACAAGGCTTCTCTAAGCCATTTGTTAAACTTGTCTATACTCAGACCTAATTTGCTTCTGTTGTATGATGTAATGATGAACACAGACATGTGATCTTTGTATGCTATATGTGTAAGTCAATAAAGAGTACTTTGTAGAGTTATGTGATGATACCTGCTATTCATACTAGGCATGTGTGTTGCGTGTATGTTTATAACATGCATGTCTTAGTATGGGTTTTCGAGACCTTAGTTGTGATCTGGCTGGCGGTCTTTTATACACCAAGTGGCCCTTAGATGTGCACAGCTTGGTGCATCGCGATGCGATTGCTCGTGACTCTTTCACGTGCACACTTTGTTGTATGATCGAGCCCGCCCTAGACCCCGACTAAGTAATCGGGCTGGAGTAAGTCTATGTAAGAGTTAGGATTCAATCGATAACATGGTTGAGGCGACTTGTCTATGAGTATGGGATTCACCACCCATAAGCATTTAGACTTGTGAGCGGACGATGAGGACCCATCTCAGTTGATCATCCGGCCTGGATGGGATGCCCCTCACGTTCGATGCTTTCCGAGAGTGTTCTGTGCTTGGCCTTGTCTGCTTAGACAAGTGGGTACGGCTCTCGGCTCTCCATGTGATTGCATCGTGACTTGAATTACATACGCATATTCCGGGTCCCGACAGTCATGGGGAGGCGCAACCTAGGTGACTCGAATGGAACAAAGCGTAGAGGTGGTATAGCCTAGACCTTTCATCCTTCGTCGAATATTGTCAACATTATAATAAACAAATCACCCACAACAATATAATAGTATGATATCCCAATCCAAGGAGTAACTGGATAACATAAGTAGCACGCTAAGCATGCATACTAAGAAGTGGTTAAACAAGAAGGTACATGGCCAAACAAAGGTTTGCTAGGATGTGGAGGAACATGGTTGTTTGGGTTTTAATATGGAGGCATAAAGGTGAGGTGGTAGCATCAAGCAATCTTTCTATCCTATACCTAGGCACAAGTGAGCTGAAAGTTATAAGCATGATATATGCTCCGCCCTACCTGATGAGAAGACAAAACTAAAGGTGTAGTCGCTCGCAAGCTCGCATCGTCTCCGAAGGTAACCGCGGGAGCACGCAAGAAGGAAACACTGGAAATGCAATCAAAGAACATGCATCTATTACTACGAAGCAATCACAAGCAAGCAACAAGAAGAAGGCAACACGAGGCAATGGACTTCGACATCACATCTACCGTCGAGAGCAGTTACTAACAAGTTAAGGAAAGTATCGATCTCACACAACGATACGGTACATTTATAATAGTTCAAGTTGGTTAGCTACACAACAATGAGAAAGGTTGTTTTTTTGAGGCAGAACAGTAGGCAAAGCCCCACTGCAATTTTTCCATTATTTGAAATAAAAGGTGTTTGTTACATGGTGGCTTGAGATAAGCCAAAAAAGAAAAAAGTGGAAAGCCTCAAAAGCATAATGAGCAAGGTTGTTAACATGTCATATCACTCAAGAATGGCATATCACACAATCATGGCAAGATGTGAAGCATTAAAGTAAACTATCTATACTAGTCATGTTAAAATGAGCTAACACCCTAAACATGGCAAACAGCTAAGTACCCCATAACAATTAAAGAATTTGGTACTGTTCTGTCCTGAACCATATATTAGATTGGTTAACAACAAGAAACAATAGCACAATCACAATCTACATGCAATTCTAGTCAAGTTACATATTGAAAACATTTTTATCAAAGCAACGGTTAAAAAGTTATGGCCTACTCCCTCCGTTCCTTGATATAAGGTGCCTAAGGTTTTGAGACAAATTCCAAAATACATGGCATATTTGTATTATACCACACTTCTAGGCAAATATACCTACGGAAAAAAATAGAACGAAGGGTCTCTTTTCTATTATTGGTTGATTCAAACTGTTTTTTCTCGAATTTTTCTAGGGAAAGATCAGTCCAATTATACCATTATACGTACACGTTAATATCCGTGCAAAAACCTTAGCCACCTTATATCAAGGAACGAAGGGAGTATTAGATTTACGGTGGCATGAAGTGTAAATAGCAGGTAAACAACATCCAGACAAGTTCAAACATGGAAAGGAGCAACATTTTATGAATCTACGTGAAAAATGGAGCAACTTTCACGTAGAGCATGTCATGATCCGATCTACGGTCTAAAGATATCGCCCTCGAAAAACGTTAATAAATACTGCCAATTTAAAAGCCCAGAAATCGATAAAATCATTACTGGGCCGAAACTGCAGCAAACAGGTCCAAACAGACGGGCGTAGGTAAGATAAGCTACGCCTAGTGCGACAGATAGATAGTGTCAAACGGTAATGGGCCGAGCCCATGTCGGTTGCACACAGAGAAAAAAAGAGGAAAAGGGGCTCACCCCATGGGCCAAGTCCACTCGGAGAGGGAGGAGGATAGCGCTGAGCGCTCTGGGCGAGAGGGCGCTGTGGGCCGGGGTAGAAGGTGGGCCATGGTGCGCGGCTGGACCACGTGTTGTTACGAGCGGCTGGATCAGGAAGCCGAGATCCCGATCGAGAAGACGCTGACGGCGGCGCCAGTTCTGGTGGTGCTCCGGCGAGGAGGTGGCAAGGGGGTCGAGGGGAGGCGCACGACGGGGCCAGATCTGGCGAAGGCGTGGCAGGGGGTCTTGGGGAAGAGCTTAGGGCCGGCGACCGTCGACCTCGGGGCCATGGCGGACGGTGGCTCGATCTAGAGATGGAGAGAGAGGTGAGGAGAGGAGCAAGGAGACTAGGAGAGGAGCGAGGCGGCGAGGTGACCTGCAGTGAGGGTGGACGGCGGTGGCTCGTCGGAGTTGACGGCCGAGGTTTGGACGAAGACGTGCGGGGAGGTGGCTCGTGTGTCCTCGGGCGAGGGTGCTGGGGATGAGGAGCTCCTCCACTGGAGGCTCGGTTCTAGTGACGTGGCGCATCGTCGATGTTGCGATTTGGATCGGACAGCCAAGATCGTTGCCGCCAGTTCTAGGGGGGCTGGTGCTGGTGGCGCCATTTGGCGGCAGGGAAGAGGCCAGGTGCGGATTCCGAGTACGGGCTAGGGTTAGTCTATTTTGGTAGGTTAGCACCTGCTATTTATAGAAAGAGGCTAATAGGAGTTGTTTTGGGCCACAAAGTGGACCATTTTAGAGGTGGTTTGGGCCTGGTTTTTGGGTAGGCTAGGTTTTGGAGATGAGAGGGAAATCAGGGCGGTCAGCTATTAGCACGCACAACATTTTATAAATACGCCCCTGGAGTTATAGCAGCTACTATGCTTGGCACCTCCGATCGTTACCTGCCAGACGAAGTCGGAATCGCACGAGATTCGAAATACCGCCTCATTACATTGAACTGATGTCTTCTACAAAATTTCTCACAAAACAGAGATCGTCGAAACCCGCCCGATAAAATAATCTATTTATTTAATAAGTGAAGTTTTCATTCTGATGGCGATGGCTGGTCCTATGCCGGAAGCTGCGACGGTGATTGGGTGAACACCCGGTGCCGCAAAGGTCGTGTGCCATGGTGGAAAAGTTTGGTCACGCATGCTGGTACGAGATGGAGGGGAAAATAATTCACCAATTAATAAATTGCCGAAGCAAATATTATTAACAATGCTAGCAATCAACAAAATAATTATAGCAATTTTTTTTAATTTGGGTGCAAATCCCGGGCTGTTACATAACCTCTAGCCCATCTTTACAATTATTTTTATATACTAAAATTTGTGGGATGTTTAATCTATCAGGAAATTTTTTGTAAAATCTTAGTGTTGGCTATGCACGGCACACAATTCATACGATAAAGTGTTTTTGATAAATCCTTATAACACCTACAGTTCTAAAACTTGAATCTCTACCTTAGTAAAGCAAACATTCTGAATTAAAACATGGTCTGGGAAGTAAAACATATCAGAAAAGTTTCTAAAAATCTAAGGGTTAGTGATGCACGATGTCTTGTTTTTATTTTCTTTGTCTTTTGAAAGTTGGCTAGCTTCTCTTGCAGACGTTCGGAAATACAAAACTGTGTGCAATGATCTAGTGAAACAGAAACATGTTAGTTATCGAAAATATCTACTATGTAGGCACACATTTTTTAAACTGGCACCCGTTTGATATATACTTGATAATACAAAAGTTTATGTATTGAGAATTGTCTGCTCTGCCAAACAACTAATTAAACTGAATGACATGAGAGCATAGTAATTCGTGTCTCCGACGGATTGATTTCCGAAAGTATGGACGATTTTACTCCTCTGTTACCATCCTAGAACACTGAAGAAATAACATACTCCACTGCATATGCAAGAAAGGATCTGACGAAACATGTATAAAATACACCTCTGTTACCATGCATGCTGACGATTTTACGAAAGAAAATATTCATACTGACAAAGTTTACATCAGAATAGTGCGGAAAAGGTGCATGCATTGAAGAGAGAACCAACAAACAAAAGATACATCTAAATTACCCACTGCATATGTATGCATGAAAGGATCTGAACATCTAAATCAATAATTACCTAAGCCTAGCTAGGTAACCGGTTGATCGCCGCTAGCGCGAACTACTTGATCCTTGAAGGGCTCGCTCCATCGTCGTTGGGATGACGCTTGTTGGGAGGCGGCTTGTCGTCGACAGTGCCGGCGGTGGCGTAGGCGGCATCATCGTCCTCCTCCTTCTACTGTTGTGGCTGTGGATGCTCCTCCTGCTGCTGCAGCTGTGGATGCTCCTCATCCTCCTCGTCCTGCTGCTGCTGCGGCTGCGGATACTCCTCATCCTCCTCCTCCTCCCCCTACTGTTGCAGCTCTTACGACTCGGGCCACTCAAGTTCCGAGTTGGTCTTGTGCTCCGGGGTCGGCCCTTCCATGATCTCCAACAATGCGGGGTCATCAGGGCCGGATGGCAGCGATGCAAGGGGCAGCGGCAGGTCGTGCTCACTCAGATAGCCATGACCATTGTCGTCGTCGCTCCTAGAGTCGCTGGTGTGACCGTGTCAGTCCTCTGGATGACGCTAAGAACTCATGGTGGATATGGCCGGGAGGGCGAGCGAGAAAATTTGAAGAGTCTGTGTTGTTGAATGAGGGGGAAACTGAAGCAGATGGGTGGAAAGATAAATGTGTTTGCATACTTAACTATTACGAAAGATTATATTTCCGAAGCGATGGGACGGGTTCGTACTGAATTTAATACTGATTGACTACATGTGGCAGCATGACCAGCAGAGTGAACGAAAAGACAACACACACTCTGTAAAGAATTGTGTGTTCGATGGAGAAAATATTTGCTGACGGTTTGATAATGACGAGTCACAACACTGTAATTTTGTGTGTGGGATGGAGAAACATCTGTCATTTTTGAACGTCTGCTTAGTCTGTCAATTTTAGGCAAACAAAAAAATTGAATGAACTGTGTGCGATAGATTTAAATTGAATTGACTAATTTCAAAAACTGTGGGCTAAATGTTTTTCTATGTCCCTCTGCCAATGGGGCCAGTCATGTGGTCGCGACGCACAACCCAGTACGACCATTTTCATGGGGATCTCGTCACCGTGACTTGAGTCACTGACATGTGGATCCAACAAGAGGATGGCCCACCTTTCACACACCCCAAGTCACGCTGACTGAAGTCAATGAAGCTGCTTCCCCTCTTCAAGGGTTTCGCGCAACCAACGAGGTTCTGTAAAAGTCAGTAGGACGGCCAGAGCGAGACACCATGCATCCACATCCTGCACGCCATAACATACTGAAACGTTTGTCTGGGATGATGAAGCCGATCAGGACTTAGAGTCACTGAAGAAACAACTATCCCAGGCTCCAATACTGGCAGCGCCCAAGCCTAAGGAACCTATGTTACTTTACATCGCAGCCAACAATCGAGCAGTCAGCGCTGTGGTTGTTGTCGAGCGCATGGAGGCCGGCAAGGAGCACCCTCTGCAAAGATCAGTTTATTACGTCAGTGAGGTCCTGACTTTATCAAAGCAACACCATCCTCACTGGCAGAAATTATTTCTTGGTGTATTCATGGCGAGTCGAAAACTTAAACACTACTTCCAGGAGCACCCCATAATTGTGGCCAGCTCAGCACCACTTGCAGATATCATCCAAAACCGGGAAGAAACGGGAAGGATTGCAAATTGGGCCATAGAGTTGGGGGCTTATCACATCAAATACAAGCCGCGAAAGGCCATTAAACCCCAGGCGCTAGCCGACTTCATCAATGACTGGACAGAAATCAAGACATCGCCGGAGAAGCCGGTCACCAAATATTGGATGATGCACTTCGATGGAAGCTGGCAGCTTCAAGGGTCAGGAGCCGGCGTGATTCTTACCTCACCTAAAGGGCAGAAATTCTGTTATGTTCTACAGCTGCAGTTCACTTGTACAAACAATGCAGAAGAATATGAAGCCTTTATTCATGGACTGCGGCTGGCTCATGATATGGACATAAGTTGGATCCAATGCTATGGCGACTCTGATCTCGTTTCTCATCAAGTGTCAGCAAAATGGGACTCCAAAAATCCCATAATGGCAGCTTAACGACGCGAGGTGCAAAGACAAGCCGGATTTTTTGTTGGATACCAGGTGGATCACGTGGACCGAAGGGAAAACGAAGCAGCACATGCCCTCTCCCGACATAGCTCTCAGCGAAAGCCGGTCCCTCCAAACGTATTCCTGGAGGTCCTAAAAAATCCATCTTTATAACCCCCAATAGAGCAAGACATAGCAGAGCCGAACCCAGAACCGGCTTTGGTCGCTGCAATACATGGTACACCCTCATGGGTCCTACCTTACTTGGATTACAAGACCTGAGGAATACTTCCTCAAGATGAGATGTTGGCCAGAAAAATCGTCAGGAGAAGCCAATCCTTTATACATATCAATGGTGAGTTACATCGGCGAAGTGCCGCAGATGTTTTTCAAAGATACGTCTCACCAGAAGAAGGCAGAGCCATCCTCAACGAAATACACTCTGGAGATTGCGGACACCATGCCGACTCTCGTTCGCTTGTAGCTAGTGCCTTTCGATACGGCTTCTACTGGCTTACACCTCATGCGGATGCAGAGGACATAGTCAAGAAATGTGATGGATGTCAGCACTATGTAAAACAAGCTCACGTGCCGGCTCAAGAACTCAGGATGATACCTATCACTTGGCCCTTTGCGGTATGGGGACTTGATATGGTGGGACCTTTTAAAAGGTCAGCCAACAAGAATACCCACATACTAGTGGTAGTTGAAAAATTCACCAAATGGGTGGAGGCAGAGCCGGTCAGTAAATGCGATGGTGCAACAGCACTGAAATTCCTGAAAAAGATCATATACAGATTCGGCTATCCCCATAGCATCATCACTGATAATGGTTCTAACCTATCAGAAGGGGTTATGCAGCGATTCTTCCAGAACGATCACATCCGACTCGACCTTGCATCAGTAGCACATCCATAGTCCAACGGGAAAGCCGAGAGAGCCAACCAATAGTTGCTCCGAGGCATTAAACCCTGACTTGTTGTTTCATTGAAAAGGACGCCGGGCTGTTGGGAGGAGGAGTTACCCTCAGTATTATGGAGCATCCGGACGACTCCCAACAGGTCGACAGGCTATACGCCATTCTTCCTAGTTTACGGAGCAGAAGCCGTCCTCCCAAGTGACATACGTCATGACTCGCCTCGAGTCACTGCTTATATAGAAGACGGCAATGAGAAAGCAAGACAAGATTCCTTGGATATTCTCGATGAAAAACGAGATTTGGCTGCAGCTCAGTCGGCTATCTATCAACAAGATCTACGACGCTACCATAGCCGTCGCATCAGGAGTCGGACTTTCCAGGAAGCTGATTTGTTGCTCCGACTCATACAGAAAAGAGATGGAATGCACAAGTTATCCTCTCCTTGGGAAGGACTGTTTGTGGTCTGCAAAAACCTGTACAACTGATCCTACTACCTAGTGGATATACGAGAGAAAGCGGACACACACACAAGTATGGAGGATACTAGCTTCCTCATCACAGCACGCTCGTTGCGGCAGCCAAAGGATGGGCTCGACAAGGATTTTCGAACTTTTTTTATTTCCTCCTGCGCGCTTTAGTCGATCCTTCCTGCGCAAGCGCCCACAAGCGCAAATATTGATCCCCAATCTGAGCGCTAGCTCTACAAATAAAGCTCGCCATAGCCAGCGTGTCAGAACCCCAACTAGGGTAAGTGCTAGGGTTGGTTGTGCCCTTTGCATCATGCAAAAATTTCAAAAGAAATTTCAAAAATGGGGAAAAGAAAAGCCCTGAGAATTAATTCAAATGGCCAGATAAAAATCTTTTTCCAAAAATCATTTGAATATTTGAAAAATTCCTATAAATGATGGTGACCATTTTAAAAGTGGTTTGGGTTCATTCCCATGCCCATGGAATATTCAAAAATTCAAAAGGTGACCTGGAAATTAAATTTGACCCCTATTTGAATTGAAATTCAAATTGATTGAATTTCAAAAATGCTCAAATTATACAAGTGACTTACTACTGGTCACCTAGGATTTATAAAAATGTTTGGACATTTTATAAAATTTCCTAGCTATTTATTTCTAGGAAAAACAAAATAACAGAAAAACAAAACAGAAGAAAAATAGGAAAAGGAAAGAGAGCCCACCCCACCCACTTACCTGGCCCAGCCTGGCCAGAAGCCGGCCCAGGCCCACCCCCGGCGCCCTTGTCTTCTTCTCCAAGAAGCCAGGAAGCTGCGTGCCCGGCATGCCCGTGGCCGTGGCCACCTCCTCCTAGCCACGCAGCTTCTTGCAGCCCCCTGCCCTCTCTTCTCGCCGCCGTGGACGACCGACGACCCCGCATTCCTTTCCCCTACCTCGCGCACGCTCTGCCCCTCTCTGTTTATCCAATCTCGCGCACACCCGAAGCCACGCCGGAGCGCCGGCGTTCCCCAGCGTGGCCACCGGCCTCGTCTTGCCGCCGTGCCGTGTTAACTAAGCTCGCCGTGGATGACTACTTCGACCACCTCATCTAATTTGGAGCGAGAGGAAACAAAGACGACGCAAGCTTCGACACCTCACCGCCGGCCGCCGTGGAGCTCGGGCTCAAATTCGCCGCCACCTCTTCGTTTTCGGCCACCCCGACTTCTCCACTGCACTCAGGGTGAGCCTCCGGTTCGAACGCCACCCTCCGCGCCCCTTTCCGTGCACTCCATCGTCGATCCCCTCCTCGGCCGAGAGCTCACCGCCGCGGGCCTCGGCGACGCCGTGCCCCGAGAACCTCCCGTGACCCCATGGTGGCCCCTTCGGATGCGCGACGACGAGAGGATCCCCCCAGTGCCCGCCTTCTCCTCTCCCGTGCCAGATTCCCCCTCTCTGGCGAGCTCTCCGGCATTGTCAGTGGACTCCGGCGACCTAGGCCATTAGAGCCACTAACCCGAGCCCTAACCCCCTTAATCACTCGCTGACAGGTGGGGCCCCCAGCCCTAATAACCCCTGTCAGTTTAATTAACCAGGGGGTTAGCTCCCACTGAGGCTGACAGGAGGGCCCCACTGGCCAGAAGCCCCCCACGTCATGCTGAGTTCAGCATGAAGCAATAAAAGGGTTTTCTTTTTAAAAAAAATTCCAGAGAAATTCCAGAAATTCCAGAAATTCATTTAAACTTCAATAAATCATAGAAAATTCATATTAACTCCAAATTGGACAAATAATATGTCTAAAATTATCAGAAAAATACAAGGATTATGAATATGCAACTTGTTTCTATGTTTGACCATTTTAAAATGGGTGGACAGTAGCAAACATGCATATGGATCCTTTTCAAATTCAAATTTGGAGTGAATTTTCAAATGATTTTGCAACACACTTCTTTTAGATGGATTCATCCACACATCAGAGGCTTTACCTCACCTTTACAACATCACTTCGTGATCAACCTTTTCAAATGAACTTTCATGCATTGAAATGCATTTGAAATTGATCGATAAATCAAATGGAGTTTGAATTTGCATTTCAAATGCAATATACTCCTTTTAAATGGAATGCTCAACACATCAGTACCTTGAACATCACCATTACAATTTTATTCATGTGATTGTGCATTGTACATTATGTTGATCCTATGATTGTCATGTTGCTGATAGAAGTGGAGCCGGAACCCGAAGCCACCCCCTTCGTTGAAGACATTGTAACGAACCTCGTCAGCAAGGCAAGCAAACCCCATTGATCATGTCTATAAAATCCCAATTCCCTCTCAGTCTCGCTTATGCATGTTTAGGAGATCACCTTGTATCGATTCTACCGCATAGTTGAACCCACATCCGATGCATGACCTATCATCTTGTCACAGTAGTAAGCAAACCACAATCTTAGCTGACATAGGAGTTGTTTGATATAATGTGGCCCCTGCAACTGTTAATGCTTATTACATGCTTAGTGGTACAATGAGGTTGCTTTTGATGTGAGTCAGGATGATAGTGAACATGGTGTTGACGAAAGTGAAATTGTGTTGGTAAATCCACCCTAATACAAGGTGAACGATGAGAGGCTGTGTAGGAGTACACAATGGGTTGTCTCGTTGAACACCGCCTTAAGCACCGAGTTCTTGTATGGTAATCCAAGACAAAGAGTACAACCACACATTGGGCTCACTGACCCCTCTCGGCCTAGTACCTTGATCCGTGTCGACGTCCAGGAGTCACATTAGTTCGGGCTTTCACTTTGGCATCTGCATAGAAAAAGAATGAAGGAATGGTTGCATCATATAGATATGTGGGTGCACCTGTGAGGCAGGAAAACCATCTGCCAGAGGTGGCGTCTCGGTCACTTACATTGTTTGAGTCCGTTTCGTTGATCCGGCCGGGCTCTCGAGCTGAGGCAACTCAGATAGTCGACTCCTGGAATAGACCGGTTGTGAGCAAAGTGTTGTGGTGAACATCCTCGCTGTCACCTCTTGAATGGTGGCGAGCAAAAGGCGGTAACCGATGGTCATGTGTGTGTAGCTTACACCCTTGCAAGGTTAACAAAACTATTCGAATAGCTGCGTCCGCGGTCATGGACTACTTGGAACCTGTACCTGATTATTAGACAACTTGAATGGATACTTCTAAAACTCGCAAGATAAGCGTGAGTGCTATGGTGTGCTTCCTCGTGGGGAAGTCGAGGAAGTAACCATAGTTGTGTATTGGTTGGAGACTTGGATAGTGGAATCGTGTACGCTTCTTACTTCAAGACTGCTATTCGTAGTTTAGGATTAGCCAAGTCAAAGCTGGCACATCTGCATGTTGAACCCCACCTCCTTTACCTTGGAACTTGAGCATGAGTAGTATAGATCTGATGTAAGTCTTGCTGAGTACGACTTTGTACTCATGTTTGCATATTCTATGTTTTAGATGAGAACCCGGACCCCGATGGAGTCACCGATCTGAAGCTCGACGTTGACCTTGGTAGTATAGTTCCAGACCGCAATCTGGTCCCTCGTGGAAGGGCATGTATGTTTACAAGGCTTCTCCAAGCCATTTGTTAAATTTGTCTGTACTCAGACCTAATTTTCTTCCGTTGTATGTTGTAATGTTGATCACAGACATGTGATCTTTGTATACTCTATGTGTAAGTAAATAAAGAAGTACTTTGTAGAGTTATGTGATGATACCTGCTGTTCATACTAGGCATGTGTGCTGCGTGTATGTTTATAACATGCATGTCTTAGTATGGGTTTTCGAGACCTTAGTTGTGATCTGGCTGGCGGTCTTTTATACACAAAGTGGGCCTTAGATGTGCGCAGCTTGGGGCATCGCGATGCGATTGCTCATGACTCTGTCACGTGCACACTTTGTTGTATGATCGAGCGCGCCCTAGACCCTTACTAAGTGATCGGGCTGGAGTAAGTCTATGTAAGAGTTAGGATTCAATAGATAACATGGTTGAGGCGACTTGTCTATGAGTATGGGATTCACCACCCATAAACATCTAGACTTGTGAGCGGACGATGAGGACCCATCTCAGATGATCATCCGGCCTGAATGGGATGCCCCTCACGTTCGATGCTTACCGAGAACGTTCTGTGCTTGGCCTTGTCTGCTTAGACAAGTGGGTACGGTTCTCGGCTCTCCATGTGATTGTATCGTGACTGGAATTACATACGCTAACCCCGGGTCCCGACAGACTTGGTATCAGAGAAGGACTGTCTGTAGGATTATTCAACCCTTGGTCGAAGTCGAGTCTAGCATTCTATAGTTATATAGTTAATCTGGGTATAAGGGAACAACGTAAGGCTTCTTTTTCTCCTTATCCTCATCGATCTGAGTTCTGGGTCACCCTTACCTTTTCTACGGGATGATAGGACTAGGCTCATCTATGTCTTTACTATAACATCTCGTTTATTGCCTCCTTGTAGCCGTAGGATTGTTGTGGTTGTCCAGAGTCTTCGAGTTTTTGAGTTCCTTGAGGAAGTTCTGTTCACTCTCCTTGATGTTGTCTTGTTTTCCATCCCGGTGTAGCCGTTATGGTGCCGGAATTATTCCGAGTTTCTTTGGATCATTGCCTTCGCATTATAATCTTTTCCGTATGTCCTTCTTGTCTTTGATTCCATCATACAACCTGTTTTGATTGTTGATTTTTATCACACAGGATGTCAGGTGGAACTCGTAGTGCTGTTCGTCGGAATCGAGACCGTGTTCGGAATCGAAATGATGATGAACCTCTACCACCGCCTTCTGCGGCGGAAATCATGATGGAAGCTGAGAAGAGTCGACGTGATCAAACACGCCTTCTGGAGCTCATCGAGCAGAATACCGCCATCATCGCAATGTGGTTGTGAGCATTCAGGACTTCATCCTCCTCAAGCCACCGGTATTCCGATGTTCTTCTGAGCCCCTTGAAGCTGATGATTGGCTCCGTTCCATCGAGCGTAAGCTTGATACTGCACATGTTGCTCCCGATGACCGAGTTTTTTTCGCGGTATACTTCCTGGAAGGTGCTGCTATTCAATGGTGGGAGAACTATGTTGCTATGCAGCCAGATAGTCACGTAGTGACTTGGCAAGAGTTCTGTGTTGCCTTTCGAGGGTACCACATTCTGGATGAGTTGATGGAGCGCAAGAAGGAAGAGTTCTGCAATCTGACTTAAGGAGAGATGTCCATTCATGAGTATGTGAGAGAGTTCAACCGTCTTGCTTGTTATGCCCAAGATGAGATCACCACCGATGCCAGAAAGCAGGCAAGGTTACGTAAGGGAATTAGCCCCATCCTTCGTCATGATCTCAACCTCATCGAATTTTCCACCTTTGAGGATTTAGTCAACAGATCCTTCAGAGCTGAGCATGGCAATGAAGTGTTCGAAGAGTCTCGCTAGCATGCTCTTGAGCTTGCTCCGTCTGCAAGTTCAGCCCCTCAGAAACGCCAAATTTGGATTCCAACCAGAGCCATACCTCAAAACTTTCTGCAGAGACCAACCTCCAATATATGCCATCCACCCCAACACATTATTCCACCCCGGAATGATGGTGTGCAGCCAAGTAATCCCACTCCTAGCAATTCAGACAGGGTATGCTTTATGTGTGGTCCTCCAGGCCACTACTTTCGTCAATGCCCTCAGGTCTTGATGACATGACGTCATTCTCGACATAAGCCTTCAAGGAAATCCACCTCCAAACCCTTGCAGGCAAAGCCTTCATCCACTAGTAGTGGTTGTGTGAACCAAATCTCCGTTGAGGAAACCACTGCTGCTTCTGACGTCATCCTTGGTACACTCCCAGTCAATCATGTCCCCGCCTCCGTTCTTTTCGATCCAGGAGCTTCTCATTCATTCATGTCGGAGAGTTATGCACTTCATCATGAATTCCCTATTGAAGAAATGTTTTCTCCAATGATCATTCAAACTCCTGGTTCAAAGTGGCTAACTAATAGAGTAAGCCATGGTAATCAAATTGCAATTGAGGGTTTAGTATTCCTTGCTTCTCTTATAGCCCTCAAGTATTCGGACATTGATGTCATCCTAGGAATGGATTGGTTATCAAGGCAGAATGCTTTCCTTGATTGTAAAGCCAAGTCAGTTAAACTCACCCATCCTTCACGCCAGATCATTGAATACACCTCACCCTGTTCTAGAATCCAGATGCATACTCTGAATGTGCTTCCCCTTCCAGACCTTGAAGATGCTCCGGTGGTTCGTGACTTCCCGGATGTCTTTCCTGAAGAGCTGCTAGGAATGCCACCTGACAGATGTGTAGAGTTCATAGTGGATCTTGTGCCTGGAACCGCACAAATTTCTAGACACCCATACAAAAGGGCCCCACACGAGTTAGCTGAGCTAAAAACCCAACTTGATGCTTCGTTGGCAAAAGGCTTCATCCGCCCTAGCTCATCGCCATGGGGTTGCCCCGTTCTGTTCTTAACGAAGAAAGATGGAATAGAAAGGATGTGCGTAGACTATCACCCGCTCAATCTAGTGATGATAAAGAACAAGTACCCACTGCCCAGGATCAATGATCTTTATGATCAACTTGCAGGATCCTCTGTCTTCTCCAAGATGAATTTGAGATTAGGCTATCATCAAATCAAAATCTGAAACGAGGACATTCCCAAGACGGCTTTCACTACTCGTTATGGTCTTTACGAGTATACCGTCATGTCCTTCGGTTTAACCAATGCCCCCGCCACATTCTCGCGCTTGATGAATTCGATCTTCATGGAGTACCTAGATAAATTTGGTGTAGTTTATCTTGATGACATTCTCATCTACTCGAAGAACGAAGAAGAGCACGCAGAACATCTTAGGTTGGTATTGATGAAGCTTAGAGAGCATCGCCTTTATGCCAAGTTCTCCAAGTGTGAATTTTGGCTACCAGAAGTGACCTACTTAGGCCACGTGATTTCTGCGAAAGGTGTTGCAGTCAATCCCGAGAGAGTTCAGGCCGTCCTTGACTGGACTCCACCTGAATCGGTTAAGAAAGTTAGGAGTTTTCTTGGCTTAGCAAGCTATTGTCGCCGCTTCGTAGAGAACTTCTCCAAAGTTGCAAAGCCTCTTACTGAACTCCTCAAGAAAGATAAGAAATTCCAATGGACCCCGGAGTGCGAGGAAAGCTTTCAAGAGCTAAAAAGAAGATTGACTTCTGCACCCGTACTTGCACCTCCAGACAACAAAAGGGATTTCGAGATCTATTGTGATGCTTCACGGCAAGGGTTAGGATGCATACTGATGCAAGATAGACATGTGGTAGCTTCTTCTTCACGCAAGTTGCGTCCACATAAAGAGAACTATCATACCCATGATCTTTAACTCGCTGCCGTAGTTCATGCTCCGGCTTGTAAGTGCAAAAAAAGTTAAATAATACAAAATAAAAAGGAATGCGTGCATATTCGAAGGAATATCATGTATAGACGCGTGGCAGATGTGAAAAAAAAATCAACCACAATCGACGAAGTAACGATACAATATACTTGTAACCCGAACATTTCACCACTTGTTCCATACATATGGAAACCATGGTCCTTCATGTGAGATGCCCCCATTTTCACGGCGATCGCATGATAGCGTTTCTCAAAATGTCTGAAATTTTTACCACATAATATTTTTACCTTCTCACGACGACATGCAAAGTCTCGTGCATTTTCGACCGATTCTCAATTTTTTTTGATTTTTTTGTAATTTTAAAACCACCGAACCCATTGTTTCACGATCGAAAGACCTGACCGAGGTGCAGAAAGTTCACTCAAATCCCACGTTATGAGCTACAAGTTAACCCGAGAGCACATACATGATATTTCCGCACAGATTTGGTCAGATTTCGTTGCACTCGTAGTTCAAATGCAAATAAATTCATATCGAGTGCACATGAAACTGACTTAGCACCGTATATCAAACGGAAGATGAAAATGACAAAAGAACATAGCTCGAGTGTAAAATAAACCCATAGCAATTATCAAATCTACACTTAATGACTTACATGTATCAAACACGTCCCGTTAAATGAAAAAAATTTCGTGACACGGTAAAGCACACGGTACGTTTTCTACAACCGTTTGCTTAACCTATACCCTGCGGAATACGCCGTTGCGTTCTGATTGGACAGAACGCAACACCACGGATCGCACGCCCTGCACCGTCCAATGCGCACGGATTAAACGGTCGACATTGAACCAACATGATGCTGCGGCAGTTCCGGTGGATATTGTATTTACGTCTTTTTTTCATCTTGTAAGTGCATAAAAAGTTTAAAAATACCAAAATAACAAAGAATGCTTCCAGATTCGAAGGCATATCACGTATAGACGCGTGACAGCTGTGAAAAAAAAATCAAACACAATCGACAAATGAACAATACAATCTACTTGTAACCCGAACATTTCACGACTTATTCCATACATATCGAAACCATGGTCCTTCATGTGAGATGCCCCATTTTGCATGGCGATCACATGATAGCCTTTCCCAAAATGTCAGAAATTTTTACCACATCATAGTTTTACCTTCTCATGGCGACACACAAAGTCTCGTGTATTTCCGACCGATTCTCAATTTTTTTCATTTTTTGTAATTTAAAAACCACCAAACTCAATGTTTCATGATCGAAAGACGTGACCGAGGTGCAGCAAGTTCACTCAAATCCCACGTTGTGTGCTTCAATTTAACCCGAGAGAACATGCATGATATTCAGCCACATTTGGTCAAATTTCGTTGGAATCGTAGTTCGAATGAAAATAAATTCATATCGAGTGCACATGAAACTGACTTAATGCCATATATCAAACGAAATATGAAAATGACAAAAAAACATAGATCCAATGTAAAATAAACCCATAGCAATTGTCTAATCTACACTTAATGACTTACATGTACCAAATACGTCCCGTTAGATGACAAAATTTCGGTGACACGGTAAAGGACACAGTTCGTTTTCTACAACCGTTTACTTAACCAATACCCTACAAAATTCGCCGTTGCGTTCACTATTGTAAATGGCTAATTTGCCATGCGTTTTTTCTTTGCCGTCTACTTTTTATCGGGGCGGACGACAAAGAAGGTCTTTGCCGTCAGCTTCAGACGACAAAGATTGGCTGATGGGAAAGTTGGCATCTCCATCAGTTTTTTTTTCACGCATGGCAAAGAGGGTCTTTGCCGTCTGTTTTTTTTTCACACACGACAAAGAGGGTCTTTGGCATCAGGTATTTTTTCACGCATGGCAAAAAGTATCTTTGTCGTATGCTTTTTTTTCACGCATGGCAACCCATCTCTTTGCCGTCTGTTTTATTTTCACGCATGGCAAACCATCTCTTTGTGGTCTGTTTTTATTAAGCACATGGACTCGCCTCCGCAGCTCCCTCCGGCCTCGCCGCACCTCCCGTCGCCCGCCTCCCTCTCCTCGCCGCCTGCCCCTCCTCGCCAGCCCACTCGCCTCGCCTGCCCCTCCATGCCTCCCTCCCCGGCCAAGCTCGAGGCCGCGTCCTGACGCTGTTGAGCTAGGCCGCCCTGCCCCGACTCACCGCCCATCGGCCCCGCCCCTCCGTGCGACAGCTGCCCCACAGGCCGCCTTCCCACCACTAGTCGGCTGCCTCCCCGGCGGCCTTGCTTCCAATGGCCGGCTGCCTCGCCTCCACAATATGTCCGCCACGCCTCCCCAGCCGGCCCGTCTAGCAGCAAGGCTGCCCGAGCAGCTCCTTCATCCGGCCGCGAATCGCCGGTCCCGCCCCAGCGGCTCCACGGTCCGGCCGCGCCCCACGCCTCGCCTCCCAACGGCCACGCCTCGCTGACCTTGCCTCCCGACGGCCACGCTCGTCTCCCACGTACGAACATGTCGCAAACGAATGGCTGGGACGAAAACGGAACGGGGTGCCGGGGCTAGGACAAGAACGAAATGAGCAACATTTTTTTATAATTAAAAAATCATTTTCTGTCTGCTTAATGTTTATTGGGCCCACCTATGAAAAAACATGTGTAATTTATACTTTGTCGTCTGCTTGGGTAAAAATCGGATGGCAAATTCATTTGCCGTCCGTCGATAATATGCAGACGACAAATCACCTCTTTACCGAAGAAATGGCTGATGAGTACTTCGCCCTCCACCGGCAGATGGCAAAGGACTTTGCCGTCCGCTTTGTATATGTTTGCCGAAAGCCATGGCGGACGGCAAACGACAGAATTCCAGTATTCGTTCTCATTGGTCAGAACGCAGCACCACGGATCTCACACCCTGCACCATCCAATGCGCACGGATCGAGCGGTCGACATTGAACCAACATCATGAATGCTGCAGTTCCGATGGATATTGTATTTAAGTCTTTTTTCTGGTTTGTAAGTGCCAAAAAAGTTTAAAAATACAAAAATAACAATGAATCCGTCCACATTCGAAGGCATATCACGTATAGACGCGTGGAAGCTGTGAAAAAAATCAACCACAATCGACGAAATAACGATACGATCTACTTGTAACCAGAATATTTCACCGCTTGTTCCATACATATCGAAACCATGGTCCTTCATGTGAGATGCCACCGTTTGGAAGTAGATCGCATGGTAGGCTTTCTCAAAATGTCTGAAAATTTTACCACTTGATAGTTTTACCTTCTCACGGCGCCACGCAATATCACGTGTATTTCCTAGCGATTCTCAATTTTTTTGATTTTTTTGTAATTTAAAAACCACCAAACACAATGTTTCATGATCGAAAGACGTGACCGAGGTGAAGCTAGTGCACTCCAATTCCACATTGCGTGCTGCAAGTTAACCCGAGAGCACATACATGATATTTTAGCACACATTTGGTCAAAATTAGTAGCCACCATAGTTCAAATGCAAATAAATTCATATTGAGGGGACATGAAACTGACATACCGCCATATATCAAACAGAAGATGAAAATGACAAAAAAATTATAGCTCAAGTGTAAAATAAACCCATAGCAACTGTCTAATCTACACTTAATGACTTACATGTATCCAACATGTCCCCTTAGATGAAAAAATTTCGGTGACACGGTAAAGCACATAGTTCGTGTACTACAACCGTCTGCTTAACCTATACCCTATGAAATTCGCCGTTGCGTTTTGATTGTCCAGAACGCAGCACCACGGATTGCACGCCCTGCACCGTCCAATGCGCACGGATCAAACGGTCGCCAATGAACGAACATCATCCTACTGCAGTTCCGGTGGATATTGTATTAACTCTTTTTTCCGACTTGTAAGTGAAATTTTTTTTAAAAATACCAAAATATCAAGGAATGCGTCCAAATTCGAAAATATATCACGTATAGACGCGTGGCAGATGTGCACAAAAATTAAACACAATCGACGAAGTAAGATACAATCTACTTGTAACCCGAACATTTCACGACTCGTTCCATACATATCGAAACCATGGTCCTTCATGTGAGATGCCCCCGTTTGCAAGGAGATCGCATGATAGCCTTTCTAAAAATTTCTGATTTTTTTATCACATCATAGTTTTACGTTCTCACGGCACCACGCAAAGTCTCGTGTATTTCCGAGCGATTCTCAATTATTTTGATTTTTTGTAATTTAAAAACGACTGAACTCAATGTTTCCCGATCGAAAGACATGACTGAGGTTCAGCAAGTTCACTCCAATTCGACGTTGTGTGCTGCAAGTTAACCCGAGAGCACATACATGATATTTCAGCATACATTTGGTCATATTTCGTTGCACTCATAGTTCAAATAAAAATAAATTCATATCGACTGGACATGAAACTAACAAAAAAATCATAGCTCCAGTGTAAATAAACCCATAGCAACTGTCTAATCTACACTTAATTACTTTCATGTATAACACACGTCCCATTAGATGGCAAAATTTCGGTGACACAGTAAAGCACACGGTTCGTGTACTAAAACCTTTTTCTTAAACTATACCCTGCAAAATTCGTCGTTGCGTTCTGATTGGTCAGAACGCAGCACCACGGATCACACTCCCTGCACCATCCAATGCGCACGGATCGAACGGTCGCCAATGAACCAACATCATGCCGGTGCAGTTCCGGTGGATATTGTATTTAACTCTTTTTTCCGGATTGTAAGTGCAATTTTTTTGAAAAAATACCAAAATAACAAGGAATGCATCCAAATTCTTAGACATATCACGTATAGACGCGTGGAAGCTAGGAAAAAAATGAACCACAATCGATGAAGTAACGATAAAATTGTAAGGCCCGATATGCGGTACTGTTCCAGATCTAGATGTTTCCATCCAGATCCAGGGACGAAGCACATATCGGTCCCACCGCAACATATGACAAAGTCATATGCCCCGGATTTCCAACATGATACCACAACATTACAGATACAAAGATACAACATCTCATACAATCGGCATAAAAATGCCTTAATACAATACATCTGCGGAAGATACATGTCTGAGTATAGACTACAAACAAATGCCTAGTGGCAAAGAGAAAAAGACATCGCTGCCATAACCATACGGGACCAGGCCCTCCGCTGGGATCCGCCTAACTAGTCGTCGTCGAGTCTACACGTGAAATGTCGATCACCATACTTGTTGTCGATCAAGAACCCTGAAAAGAGTTTGGGGGTAGTATCATGAGTGCAGAAGTACTTCATGACTTGTCATTCTAGGACAACTAGTAGTTTACAATAAGGATGGGTAAGTGGTGAGGTTGCTGCCGCACTAGCATTTATGAAGTGGCTAACGATCTAGAGAGTAAGATAAGAAGCCAAGCATTCGATGAGGAATCGCCTCCAACAAGTCTTGCTATCAAATACTTACGCAAACATAACACCTATCCTATCCTTGTCCTCCTCTTCGCATCCCGAAGAAGAAGAAGCAGTCAAGGCACACACAGGTTGATCAAGTTATTAAATATAATTAAGTTGATGTTATCTATGAACAAGACGTAGGTTCCAAGTGGTCCCTAACCATGGACACGGCTTCTCGAAAAGATTTAACCTTGCAGGGGTGTACCAACTTCCCATTACAAGGCTCCGCACGCACGCCCATCTCTCTCAGTTGCTACCCATCATAGGCAACCATTTTATGATTTAGTTCCGAGAGATCCAAAACAACAGGTCCCTCTAGCTAACAACGAACAAATCCGGGTGGCCCCCGGTGAGTCGACATCCAACTCAAAAGCCGACCGCGCTCTCGAATTGGCCTCTACCGTCTGGATGAGGCCGGGTTAGCTACCCAAACTAATGAGGGAAGCCCCCTAGCTCCCTGTGGTGGACCAACAAGAGAAAACATGTCTCCGCTGGACCAATTTATTTTAAAGGATATCTGTTAGGAGCGACCCGACAGACATATATGCATGATTTTCAAATGGTAAATCAGCTTGGGCCACCAATAGAAATGCTTGAAGCTAGGTAGGTAAGAAAAGGGGACCCCATAGAATCCCACACGCGGTTAGGAACGCTCAGTCTTAAAACCAATACACGAAACTCGGATCCTCAGTCGGGGCGGGATAGCCTAAACCTTCCATCCTTCGTCGAATATAGTCAACATTATAATAATCATATCATCCATAACAATATAATAATGTGATATCCCAAACAAAGGAGTAACAGGAGGTAACATCGTAGCATCCTAAGCATGCATACTAAGAAGGGGCTGAGCAAAGAGCAATAGTAACATAGAAGTACAAGGTTTCCTGGGAGGGGACATGGCTGTATCGCTTTGAAAGAGGTTGTAAACATGTGGTAGGATGAAACATCGAACCTAACCTAGACTAGCATGCAAACCGCTGGTTGAAATAGAATGGATCATAAGTAATGTATAGTCCTTGCCTATTGATAAGTCGGGTTCCGAAGGTATAGTTGATCGTAAGCTCGCAACGTCTACGAGAATAACCACGAGAGGCACACAGGAAGGAAACACTGGAAAGTAATCAACGAGCAAGCATATATTACTACGAAGCAAACAAAAGCAAGCATCAACAACAAGGCAACATGAGACATCGCACCTACGGTCGAGAGCGGTTACTAACAGGTTAAGTGGAGTACTCGTCACACACGACGATACCACACATTTACAAGGGTTCAAGTTGTTTAGCTACACAACATGAGCAAAGGTTTTTAACATGGCATAACACTCAAGCATGTCATAGCACAAAAACATGGAAATATTTGAAGCATAAAGGAAACTATCTATGCTAGTCAATTTAAGTGAGGCACAACCTAAAAATGGCATTCCACTAAGTACCCCAAGACAATTTAAGTAATTGGTACTGTTCTGCCCTAACCATATTTTAGTCTGGTTAACAGAAGCAAACAATAGCACAAACACAAAGTACACGAAAAACTAATCAAGTTACATGTAAAGAACACTCCAAACGGAGTTACGGTTAAAAAGATACAAGCAAAACAAGTTTGGAACACAATCTGCCAACATCAGGAAGCACACTTTAGAGCAATGCATAATCAGGATAATGAGTGCAAACATGCTGACAAATGATGTGAAACTAAAGTAGACATGGAAGGGAAGGCATGGCAAAAGGAATCATGAAAATAGGCATGATGGTTCACTAGTTATAAGAAACACAAAAAGCTATAAAACATTACTGGTCAAGGACTTCGTGAAAATCAGGAAAACATGGCAGAAACTGTTATTTTCATGCTGTATAAATAGGGGTAAAGATATATTCCAAAGTGCAGAAACATGACATAGCAATATATGGGCATGAACTAGACATGATGGTGATCAGGTACAAACAAGAATCAAGGTCATAGGCATCATAGATCAAAAGCTATTAAGCATGCAACATGGCATCGGAAAGTTACAGACTTAGAGAAAAACAGTGGTGGCTGTCAACAACAGTGGCATAGAAACTTTGGGTGATGAAACGAACATCATGCATCAGGAAAATATGACATGTGAATGCATAGCATTGAAGTAGATATGATGCTTAACAGTACGCAACAAGAATCCATGAAATGGGCCTCATGGATATGTCACAATCATCAGTCAAACTTGCAATAAAATAACAACAGCAGCACACTAACAGAAAATAATAGCAGTTAGCAGTCTGATGCCCACTTCAACAGAGATTAACAACATCAAGATGGCCTCAAATCAAAATGCTCACAAAATATGAACTCAAGTACACACAATTCTAAGCAATTTTCCTTTTTGGCGCATCGTGATCCGGGCTACGGTTTACTCGCATATTACTACGCAAAACTGAATAAAATACTACATCTCAGGGACTTAGCAAAAATCACAGATTTAGAAAAAAAAGAAAAAGGGCCTCACCCCTTTATTGGGCTTCGGCCCAGCTGGCAGCTAGAGGGGCCAGGGCGCAGGCCGGCTGCGGGCCGGTGGGGAGCTGGGCCGCGCTGGGGGGGCGGCAGGCTGACCCACAGCGGCGGTTAGTGGCGGCCGCAGATCGGGATCGACCCGATCCCGTGCGAGCGGCCAACCCCGACAGTGGCTAGCTCCGGCGAGAGGCAAGGAGGCGTCGGGCGGCGGGGTATCGAGGAGGGGCGGAACGGGCGCGGTGGTGGGCGGAGGAGCGTGACAGGACGGCGGCGCGGAGCGGTTTGGGCGCGGATCCGGTCGGCGTTGGCGATGTTTCGCGGCGGCGTGACCCGAGCTCGCCAACTCGTCCATGGCAGCCGCGGTGCCTGTTGCTACTGCGAGAGATAGAGGGTCGAGGTTAGAAGGAGAGGGAAGGGGAGGAGAGGACGCGGCAGGGAGCGGCTCACCAGAAAGGATGGCGCGGCGGCTTGGCTGCCGGCGGCGGCGTCCTCGTGGGCGGCGGCTCGATCCGTTTGGGGTGCGGTTGGTGGGAAGCCAGGACGCGTCTGGGCCGTTGGATCGGACGATCCGACGGTCCAGATCGCAGGGACACAAAAATATCTGAAAATAGGGTTTTTTAACAAAATTGGGGTATTTTGTGGGCAAAAACAGGGGGTGGCAGAAATTTTGGACTAGGGAAACCCTAGAAAGTGGTGGGGGAGTGGTGGTCTTTATATAGCCCAGCTGGCTAGCAGTTTGCAAAAACATCCCCGTTTTTTCACTCGTGTGCGCGGTGTTCACATTTCTGACCGCTGAGGGTCCGCAGGACCTCCGTTTCGGGTAAAACTTCGAACTGAGCGATCAGCACGTCGAGACGGCAGCATTCACCTCGTGCCGGAACCATTTTGTGAACAATTTCAGGTGCGCTATAAAAATATCCCATTTACTTATTAAACGGGGTTTTTCGTTCCTTTGGCTGCGGCTGGTCTCCTGCGTTTTTGCGATGGTGCTCGGGTGAAAACCGCAAATGTCGAGTGTCAGGGTGGCAAGGGTCGGTCTCCGTCCGGTACGAGATAAGAGGAGGAAAAATAATCTCCGGTCGATAAATCAGGGATGCAAACACCGCAAACAAATCAAACAATCAGACAATTCACACCGGAAACAAAAATTTTAATTTTGGTGAAATCTGGGCTGTTACAACAATCTACTTGTAACCTTAACATTTCACGACTCGTTCTATACATATCGAAACAATGGTTCTTCATGTGAGATGCCCCTTTTTGCAAGGTGATCGCATGATAGCCTTTCTCAAATGTCTGAAAATTTTACCACATCATAGTTTTACCTTCTCACAACGCCACGCAAAGTCTCGTGTATTTCCGAGCGATTATCAATTTTTTTGTTTTTTTTGTAATTTAAAAACCACCGAACTCAATGTTTCCCGATCGAAAGATGTGACCGAGGTGCAACAAGTTCACTCCAATTCCCCGTTGTGTGCTGCAAGATAACCCAAGAGCACATACATGATATTTCAGCACACATATGGTCAAATTTCATTGCACTCGTAGTTCAAATGCAAATAAATTCATATCGAGTGCACATGAAACTGACTTAGCGCCATAAGTCAAACGCACGATTCTTCTTACAAATCCGTATGGGGTAGTCGCCCTATTACGGACGCCCGGAACAAACTTACCATGTGCGATCTCTATCACCACACCTACCCCGAGTGTTTTGAACTTAAAGAGAGGTGGCTCAAAATTTCGGCGATGAGGGGTTCCATGGATAGTTTCCCCTGTATGGGAAACGTTTATCGATAGGAACTGTGTGCAATGTATGTTTCCCCCGCTCAAGTTTTCAGTTTCCAAGCAAAATTTCAGCCTTCTTCCCACCAACGCACTCATATCCCCCCTCGTCGACCGTCGCCACCATCTTCTCTAAGCTGTCGAGCTCCTCTTGTTCTTATCAGGTAGACCACCTAGCTGCATCCCTTCCTCGTACCATCTGCGTACATGGATCCGGCAAATCACCCTCTTCCATCCATATTCCCACACCCTACCCCAATGAATCACTGCCTAAGCATTTCCACATATCATCGTGAGCTCGAGGAGGTAGATCTGGTCTCCGATAGTCATCTCCCAACCAAACTAGCTGGGTCAGCACATCAGATCCGGTGCATTCCTTCCTTGTACCACCAGATGAACACATCACCGCGGTTGCAGCCGAGTGTATAAACCAGCGTGCATGTGTATCTCATCATCTGCTACGTGCTGGTCTCGACATTGAGCTAGTCAACAACGACGGCTTGAAAAGGGCTATGACACAGATGAAGTCTCCAAACTTTGATCTATTGGATGTACCCCCTCTGATCTCTTCAAGCGCTTAGTGAAGGACACGCGATGTCTGTACCCCTGGAGCCCCTTTTGATGTTTATCAAAAGCCTCTTGCAGAACCGGTGGCTCGACATCACCAACCGCCAAGTCAGATCTATTCGACAACTACAACCACCAGGAGGGCACCCACGATGTGTCCTCTCCAAAGGGGAAGAAGCTGTTTAAATTACTATCTTTATCCAAATAGCTAAAAAAGTTGGTTCTTGGGTAAGCATTTCGGGGGATGAAAATCATAAACATATCTCTTTGCACCAATGCCATTTTAATGTCCATATGTAGTTATCTCCTTCTGTTGGTTTGATGATGCAATGACATGTTCAACTATGATGTGTTTGGCTATGTAATGCATGATCTGCTAAAAAAATGGTATGCCATGATATGTTAAACTATGATGTGTTTTTCTGCGTTATGCACACCGATATTTAGGTATCAACTAGTCAGTTTGATTCCACCAATACCATTTAATGTCTATATTTAGGTATCAACTAGTCTGCTATGCTCCTTCTTGTAAGGCCCGATATGCGGTACTATTCCAGATCTAGATGTTTCCATCCAGAACCGGGGACGAAGCACATATCGATCCCACCGTGACATAAGACATTGCCATATGCCCCGGATTTCCAACATGATACCAAAACATTACAGCTACATGGATACAACATCTCATACAATCGGCCTACAGTTGCCTTAATACAATAAATCAGCGGAAGATACATGTCTGAGTACAGACTACAATCAAATGCCTAGTGGCAAAGTTAAAACACACCATTCCCGTAACCACACGGGTCCATGCTCTCCGCTGGGATCCACCTAACTATTCGTCGTCGAGTCTTCGTGAAGGCGTCCATGAGAAGGGTCGTCGAGATCCTCTGAAGTCCAAGATCGTTGCATAACGTGCGTAAAAGAGAAAATAAAGAGGTGAGCTATATAAAAAGTCTTGTAACTAACTTCTCACGGGTAAGATGGGGGTAGTGGTGAGGTTGCAGACGCACTAGCAATATATGAGTGACTAACGGTCTATTTTAGAGTAAGATGAGAACCAAGCATTCGATGAGAAATCGCCTCCAACGAGTCTTGCTATCATCTACTTACGCAAGCATAACACCTATCCTATCCTTGTCCTCCTCTTCGCATCCCGACGAAGAAGAAGCAGTCAAGGCACACACACATTGATCAAATTATTAAGATTATTTCAGTTGTTTTTGTCTATGAACAAGGAGTAGGTCTCAAGTCGTCCATAACCGCGGAAAAGGCTTCTCGAAAAGATTTAACACTACAGGGGTGTACCAACTGCCCATTACAAGGATCCGCACGCACGCCCATCTCTCTCAGTTGCTACCCATCACATGCAACCCTTTTATGATTTAGTTCTGAGAGATCCGAAACGACAGGTCCGCCTAGCTAACAACGAACAAATCTGGGTGGCCCCCGGGGAGTCGACACCCAATCCAAAAGCCGGCCACGCTCTCGGATCGTCCTCTTTCTTCTCAACAGGGTTTGGGTTACCGGGACACCTCAAGTGAGGTCCCGATCCCTCGCCGGCCAAAGGTGGACCAACAGGGAAACCATGTCCCCACTGGTCCGGCTTGTTTTTCAAGAATATCTACCAGGAGCGACCCAATAGACACACACACGGCTTTCAAATGGTAAATCAGCTTGGTCCACCACTAGAAATGTTTGAAGCAAGTTAGGTAAGAAGAGGGGACCCCATAGTATACCACACGTGGTTAGGCACGCTCAGTCTTAGAACCAATACCCAGAACTCTGATCCTAGGTGACACGAATGGAACAAAGCGTCGGGGTGGGTTAGCCTAGACCTTCCATCCTTCGTCGAATATAGTCAACATTATAATAATCATATTATCCACAAAAATATAATAATTTCATAGCCCAAACCAAGGAGTAACAGGATAACAATTGATAGCATCCTAGCATGCATACTAAGCAGTGGCTGAGCAGCGAGAAATAGTAACATAGCCGAACAAGGTTTGCTAAAATGTGGAGGACATGGATGTTTGCGTTTATTTGAGAGGCATGAAAATAAAGTGGTAGGATCAAGAAATCGTTCTATCCTACACCTAAGCGCGAGTGAGCTGAAAGTTATAAGCATGATATATGCTCCCCCTTACCTGATGAGAAGACGAAACCGAAGGTTTGGTCGATCGCAAGCTCGCATCGCCTCCGAGAGGTACCCGCGGAAGCACACAAGAAGGAAACACTGTAAAAGGCAATCGACGAGCATGGCTCTATTACTAGGATGCAATTGTAGGAGATTGCGCGATAGAAAACAAAAAAAATTCTCTCACATGCGGAAGCAACATCCAAGATCCAATCTAGAAGATGCTAGTAACGGAGAGAGTAGGTCATCATACCCTCAAAGAACACGCGCGTTGAACGTTTATTTCAACGCAGCTTGGTGAAGTTGTTGGTGAAGTTCGATCCGATCAGCACTGCAAACGAGCAGTACCTCCGGAGGCTTGCACACGTACAGCTCAATGACGTCTCCTTCTTCCTGATCCAGCAAGCAAGAGGGAGAAATAGATGGGATCAATTCCAGCAGCACAACGACGTGGTGGTGGATATGGTGAAGAGTTTCCCGCGGGCAGGGCTTCGCCAAGCGATGCACGTGAGGGAGGAGGAGGTGTGGAAGGACTTGGGGTGTTCTTGGTGAGCCTCTCCCCTCTCTTATATAGGCAAGGAGGTTTTAGCCACTTCAATTCCCAAGTGATGAAACCCCTTCTCTCAATAAAAAGATGGTAACACCTTTCTTTTAAGAGTGGTAACCCTCCCATTGAAGGGCTTCCCATTTATTGGCATAATAAACCAAGGAGGGCTGGTCACATGGACTACTGGACCATCCTTGGTCGTCCAAAACAGGTGGGGCCGATAGTGGGACCCTCCGGATCCTTCTAGAACATTCCGACACTGCCGAAAAAATCCTGAACTTTTCCGGAACCCTGAAATCAACTTTCCTTATATAAATCTTTACCTCTGGACTCTTCCGGAGCTCCTCGTGATGTCTAGGATCTCATCCGAGACTCCGAACAATATTCGAACACCATTAATAAAATTATCCCAGAGCTATTCTAGCGTTACCGAGTGTTAAGTGTGTGACCCTACGGGTTCGAGAACGTGCAGACATGATCGAGACATCTCTCTGATCAATAGCCATTAGAGGGACAGGATATCCGTAAGGACTCCCACACATTCAACGAAGATCTTTATCGATTGAACCACTATGTCGTGGACTACTATAATCCGTACACAATTTTGTTTGTCACACGATATTTTACTTACCCGTGATTCGATCGTCGGTATCGCTATACCTAGTTCAATCTCGTTACCAGTAAGTACTCTTTACTCGTTCTGTGACTAACTCATTAGTCACGTTCTTGCAAGCGTTACCGATTGTCCATTACCGAGTGGGCCCAGAGTATATCTCACCGTCACACGGAGGGACAAATCCCAGTCTTGATTCATGTAATTCAACAAGTGCTTTCAGAGATACCCGTAAGACATCTTTATGATCACCCTGCCACGATTTGATGGTTGATGTCCCCAAAGTATTCTTCTGGTACCCGGGAATAACATAATCTCATGGTCTAAGAAACATGATACTTGACAATAAAAGGCATGACAGTATAAACTTAATGAAACGATCAATATTGTTATGCTTAGTTGGGTCTGTCCATCACGTCATTCTTCTAATGACATGATCCCATTAATTAATAAACAACTCAGTTTCATGGTTAGGAAACCATAACCATCATTAATTAACGAGATAGTATAGTAGAGGATTACTAGGGACGCGGTGTTGTTTATGCAACCACACATGCATTATGTTTCCGGTTAATACAATTATAGCATGGAAAATAAACATATATCATGAACACGGAAATATGATAATAACAATTTTATTATTGCCTCTAGGGCATATTTCCAACAGCAATCACGAGCAATCATCAACAAGAAGGCAACACGAGACAACGCACGACATCGCATCTATCGTCGAGAGCGGTTACTAACAAGTTAAGTGGAGTACTCGTCACACACGACGATACCGAACATTTAGACTGGTTCAAGTTGTTTAGCTACACAAGGTGAGTAGAGGATATTAACATGTCATCTCACTCAAACATGGCATAGCACACAAACATGAAAAGAGATTAACCATAAGACAAACTATCTATGCTAGTCAATTTAAGTGAGGCACAAGCTAAACATGTCATAACACTAAGTGCCCCACGATGATTAAAGCATTTGGTACTGTTCTTCCCTAAACCATATTTTAGGTTGGTTAACAACAACAAACAATAGCATAAACACAAAGTACATGAAATTATAATGAAGGTACATGTAAAGAGCACTCCAAACAGAGTGACGGTTAAAAAGATACAAGCAATACAAGTTATGCACACATGCTGTTAACATCAGGGAGCACACTTTAGAGCAATGAAAAAATTAGCTACAGATTGCAAACATGCATCAAAAGGACAAGGAATTACAGCAAACATAACAAGGAAGGCATGGCAACAAGTTTCATGTATATTGGAATCATGAACAATTAGGTATAGCCCATGCAAAATGCAATAAAACATTACTAGTCAAGGACTTAGTGGAATAACAGGTAAACAGGGCAAAACGGTTATTTTCATGCTGTATAAACAGGAGGAAAACTGTATGTAAATGTGCAGCAACTTGACATAGAAATATTTCGGCATGAAGTAGACATGATGGTGATCAGGTACAAACAAGAATCAAGGTCATAGGCATCACAGATCAAAAGACATGAAGCGTGCAATATGGCATCGGAAAATTACAGACTTAGTGAAAAACAGCAGGATAGCAACTTTGGAGCTGAAGATAACTATGACCAGGAATGTAAACATGACAATGAAATACATATAATGGCATAGATCAAAATGACATATTGCAATGCTCAATAGGATGCATGGTTAAAAATATAAATGGCAGCAAAGTAGCAACTTTATATAAACAGCAGCACATGTCATCAGGGTCACCAATTTGGAGCAAGAAATAATATAGCTACAACAGGCAAACATGAAAAGTGAAAGCATATAACTGAAGCAGACATGATGCTTAACACACACAAAAAAGAATCAACATCATAGGCCTCATGGATCTCACACAATCATCAATTAAAGTTGCAATAAAATAACAACAACATCACTTAACAGAAAGTAGCAGCGTTTAATAGTCTGGTTCCCACTTCAATAGAAAATTTATAAATGCTAATCAATTCAAACATGATAAACCATTATTCTACCGTCTAGAGCACAGAGAGCACAATAATTAAAAAAATAAATCATTTCAATCTGATCTACGAGCTAACGGGGAATCGCGTTGCAAGTAAGGCACTTGAGACAAAACTCTGGGACTTAGAGAAAATTATAGGGGTGGACGAGCTTGGGGTTGTCAAATCCATGGCGGGCTGGCCATGGCCGGAAAGGCGACGGAGAGGGCACGGGAGGTCAGGAGAGGCTCGGGGAAGGCCGGTGACGCGTGGATCCGGCGGAGGGCAGCCGGATCCGGGCCGTGGTAGCGCCGGTGAGGCCATGGTGGCCGGCTCGGCCACGAGCTTCGAGCTCAAAGACATGGCAGCCATGGCGGCTCGCCCTGCACGGGGAAGAGACGAAAGAGTGTGAGAGGACGGGCAAGGAAGAAGGAGAGGGAGGAGGAGGCGTGGGGCGGCGGCTCGGCCTCGCCGGAGTGCGGGGCGGAGACGACCGGCCGACGGAGGCGCTCGGGCGTGGGGCGGCTCGGCCCGGCGCGGCCCTGCTGCGGCCCGGGGCGGCGGCGCACGGCCCTGCAGGGCCAGGCTCCCTGTGCTACGGCTGCTGGAGGTGGGAGACGCGATCTGGACCGTCCAGATGTGGATCGAAAGGCTGGAAATTCCCCAGATCTAGTGTTTCGAGAAATTTGGGGGCAATTGGGCAGATCTGGAAAATTTGGAGGGGCGTGGCTGCAATTTTTTACAAGGGAAGACCCTAGAAAAGGGTGGAAGAGTGGTGGTCTTTATATAGGTGGTCTGGCTGGCAAGTTTATGCAAAATCCCTCGGGATTTCTCCCTCGCGTACGATACTCCGCGGTTCTGACCGCCGGGAGTGCATACGACCTCCGATTCGGGCGAAATCTCAAACCAGGCGCTCAGTGCGTCGAGCCCGTCAGTCTTACCTCACTTCGATACCGTTCCAAGAATATTTTCTGGTGCCCGATAAAATAACCCATTTAAGTATTAAACGGGGTTTTTCGTTGCGATGGCGATGGCTGGTCTCGTGCCAGAAGCTGCGACGATGCTCGGGTGAACCCGGTGTCGCAAAGGTCGAGTGTCAGGGTGGCAACGGTTGGTCTCCGTCCGGTACAAAATAAGAGGGGGAAAATAATCGCTGATCGATAAATCGGGGATGCAAACATCACAAACAAATAAGACACTTAAACAATTCACGCAGAAAACAAAATTTTTAATTTTTGAGAAAATCTGGGTTGTTACACTTCTGTTGGTGTGATGATCCAATGACATGTTCAACTATGATCTATTTCGCTATGTAACGCATGCTCTGCTAGTATTTAACTAATAACAAATACTTGTTAGAACGGTTATATTTGGTTGTCATCACTCATGGTCTAGTTAACACGATTTTCATTTTTATTTCAGTTGCTTTACTATCATATTAATCTTCAAAATCAAACTATATTTCTTACTATAATGATTTGCAAAGAGAGCAACATGGACGCTAAACAGTGACTTGTTTCTTACTGTCATTTGCATCTATCTCTCTTACCAAAAATGGTTTACCCAAAAACAAATCCGGTCTGTGCATAACGGTATTCTTCTCTTGTGAGAACCTTTAATGCTCTTTTGACTGCTCTCTGGCACCATGGAAAACGGTGCCACATTACATGATTAGTTATCCTCCACCATATATCTAGAAGGATCAAGTGAATCCACATACAATATCTCTCAGGTGTGTTATACAAGGTCCTTAATAGAGCTGGGTACCGTTATGCACAGATAAATAACTTGGTTCTTGGGTAAGCATTTTTGGGGATGAAAATCATATACATACCTCTTTTTAACTCTTTACAAGTCTCTAAATGGTGCTAATATGATCTACTTATTCATTGACACCGATGCCATGATATGTTAAACTTTGATCTGTTGGCCTCTGTTATGCATACTGATATTTAGGTATCAACTGACCACTTCGATTCCAACAATACCATTTTTATGTCTATATTTGTTTCTTGCCAATCCCCATCTACTTAACATGATTCCCTACTTTTCTCTATGTTGCTTCCCCTTGGATATTAATATACACAATCAAACTATCTTTTTACTTCCATGATCTGCCATGAACTATGTTGTGTTTCTTTCTTATGCACAATGTGATATTTAAGTATTAGTAAATACTCAGTTAAACTTCACCAATACCAGTTGTAATCACAGAAATTTGTTTTTTTCAATCATCTTATATACTTCTAGTTAACATGCTTTTCTATTTTCATTTTGTTGTTTTACCATCATGTCAAATGCTCACATCCGAACAATCTATACTATGATTAATTTTGTTTTACCTCATTCTGTGTTTATAAATCAAAACATTGGTTCAATTTTACCCCTTCCTTTACCAGCATCTTAAAACGTAACAATCAAGATATCTTTCATAGTCTAATGATTAGTATCCCAATCTGTACTTATGCAGGAAAAACAATGGGAGATATCGTTGTTTAGCATCAAGGTTAGTTTCATCCTATGGCTTTTATTGACTAATTCCACAAGTACATAATATATTTTAATGGTTATAGTTGTTTCTTCTATAGGTACATACATCAAGGGTCCAGATCCACACTTCGACCTTTTTTGCGTTGGGGTAATGAAATATTGATGACCGACCGCCAAGTGATGAAACTAAAAAAGATTATTAGGAGAAAGAGACAGGAGATGAGAATTAAAATCTTTGTCTATTCTTTATCCAAGGCAACTGTGAACTTCAGGTTGGTAAGAACTACGCAACCTTCCTTTTTCACGCTCATATTGAGTTGTTAGTCATCACTCACCAGATTACCTAGCAAACTCCAGGCTTGGTGCGGAGGCAACCAAAATAAAAGTCTATCATCCAGACTATCATGAAGACGATCTACACGTGTTCCTAAAGTTTCTGAAGGATGGACGGGCGGTCATCACAAGAGGTTGGACCAAAGTTGTGCGCGCCTTCCGCATGATGGAGGGAACAATATGAGCATTCCTCTTCTACAACTTCCCCGACAGTGTAAATGGTTGTTGGCTCTCTCTATACCGCCTTCAATACTCATCTGGTTCATTGTTGTTATAAAGTTGTTTCTGTAATTCTTCAACATTAGTTTTTTTGAGGGTAGACCATTAGTTGTTGTGATTTTAATTATTCTTTGATTGTTGAACCTTTGTAAATTGGATGTATATAATTTTGAGTTTCACCTATTATTAAATTAAATTTATAATTTTGAATACAAGATAATTGTAATTGTTGGTAATAAATTAAGGTGAAATAATTTTCTACAGATTAAGATGCACACAGTTTCTTGGGACCAATTGTTTGCATAGATATCAACAACACAAACGTTGTCCCTCCAAAATTGGTGTCGATTAGATCATGCATCATACACGTTCTGCGTATAAAAACCGTCATCCAGTATCCAAAACAGAACACATGTTTTGATTACAAAAACTTACTGCGATTCTGAATATCATCCCACACAATATGGAAACATGAAATGTGTGTGATCTATCCTAATAGAACACACGTGTTGCGAAATACAAACGTTTGTGATCTCTCTCAATTGGCTCATGTGTACTAAAATAAAACCGTTTGGAAGATATAGACCATGCACACATTTAAAATTTAGTAACCGTGGCAGATAATTGTATGGTCGCACTCAAATAGTTGTAGAAAATCGTCAGTCATACATGAAGTGTTACAACCCAAAACCCGATAGTGTAAACCCAAAACCGGTACCATAAAGGAACTGTTTGGGATCTATGTAATGTCACAGACGGCGCTGACCTACTGCTTGTATGTGTTCCTGGTCGCATTGCAAACGATCGTGTCGAGTAAACTGCATGTGATACATATGTTATGTCCACACGGTCATTCTGGCAACGGTACCATAAAGGAACTGTTTGGGATCTATGTAATGTCACAGACGGCGCTGACCTACTGCTTGTATGTGTTCCTGGTCGCATTGCAAACGATCGTGTCGAGTAAACTGCATGTGATACATATGTTATGTCCACACGGTCATTCTGGCAACGGACGCGTGGGATATCGTTGTACATTAGAGACAATTTTTTAAACGGAAGCGTCTTCTTGACATCACCACAAACCAAACGTTTTATAGCTATCGTCTGGAAAAGGCACCCTATCGCAATCATGAGCAAGGCGACAGTTCCAATTCCCGTAGGCGATAGGGCTCAAAAACTGTTTGGATAGACCCTAACAACACTATTGCAAAAACCTTGGATGGAGTTGGAAAATGAAGATCACCATTTGTTTTTGCATGCAAAAAGTCCAGCCATTGAGCCAACACGTGTGCACATTGATTCAAAGGAGGTGGTCCCATGTACATGTGTGTTGCGTGCCATGCATGCAACCAGGGTATGTGGTCAAAAGAGTTTGGCTAGTCCATGGGCTACTAAGGCCCAACAATGACGTACATCCATCGACCGACATCACGCGAATAGTGCCTCTAATAAATAGCGAATTGTTGTGGTTTTAAACACGGATTTTATATTATTGTTTAGCCATTTCTACAAATCGCATCTACGAGACGTGTAGGACTACCGCCTTCTCAGATCAAAGTGGAACCCCAACTTGTTCATCCACACCGTGCTTAATATATTATCCGCAGTTTCAGATTCCAATTTATCTTCGTTCTTGCAGGTCTTCGGTTGCTTGCAGGAACGCGAACCTCGTTGTTCAGTTTGATCATGCCTACGACAAGATCAATAACCATCGGAATTGGTTTAGCGATTTCGAGGTGTATCTTCGGGTACGGTATAGCCGGATCGTCAAGGTCAAAATCTACCAAATCTATAGCTACCACACTCTCATCAAAATATCTATCCTCCGTTACATCAGGTTTTGCAACAAGGATTTAGTTTTCCATCGATCCCTCTATGTTTCTTTCAGTATGCTGGTTCGCTTGATCATTGTCAACATCAAACTCCTTGGATATCATCTTAATCTCTCAATAGGGGATTTAACATTGAGGGGCCTGCGGATTTTATGAACTCAAATCCACACAGGATCACGCATTGAATGAAGTTTGTGATGTGGCATTAGTTGATGCACGTTCCCGAATGCCAAACTAACAACATTGAAGTATCGAGTTTGGTTTGTACAGGGAACACCGTTTGCATGTAATCTACTAATCAGCCAAGATGAAATTTGCAAAAACCCGGGTAGATGGCGATCTAACTTATTTTTGCAGGGTATGCATGTGATGTGGTATAGCCTTCAAGATTAGCAATATGTTTGTATGAGATGCTATATGTTATGTAATATTTACTCGCGGCCTACATGTCGTGGTATTGCAGACTGGAGTCTGATACGCGAGAGATAATAACGGCTTCTCTCCCTTCGTTGGTTACCCTAAGTGGAAGGTGAGATGTATCTTAGCGGCAAGCTTCCCTTGGTGAAGATACCAAGGTTGAGTATCGACCAGTAGGACTCCGAAAGCGACAAGTAGGTGGCAAGGAAACAATGGCACCCTTTTAGAAAAAAGTTGCTTCCTTGACCTGGACCTGCACACGACACAAATAACTTTGCTCCCAACGAAGTTCAAAGAGGTTGTCAATCTCTCTGGTATTGTTGTTTACAAGGGATCAAACACAAGGGATAATGATAATGGTAGCAACTGGAAAGTAAAAGAAGAAAATAAATGAGCTTGTAAACAGTGATGAGAACATGGAACGGGGTCTCGTGATGTTCACTAGTGATGTCTCTCTCCCAAAAGACGATAAAACTGCTATGCGAGGTAAACAAATCACAGTTGGGCAATTGACAGGATTAAAACCGCACCGCAATGCTAACTATGCTACAAATAAAGGAAGAGACTCAAAAGCATGGGCGGTACGCAAAAATGAGTAGATCGAAATCCACTTGCATCTACTACTAATCATCCACCTTCAGATATCTATCCAGAACATCTCGCTCGTATTAAGTAGTGAGCCCCACGCAAAGTGTAAACCCAAAGCAACAAACAACTGCATTAATCGAACTTTGCGTAAAGTAAACAATCCTTGCAACTGCGGTTACAAGCACTATTGCTTTCCCCCTTGTGGTAACATCACATCCCCTAGACTCATGTTTCTGTCACTCAAGTCTGTGTCATCAGGGGGCATTAACCCACAATCGAGCATAACGTTCCCTCTTGGGGTCACTACCTACTACTTGGCCAAAGAAATAAACAACAACGGAGAACATGCAAGAATTACTAAGAACAAAAAATACAAAAGATAAGAAACAAATATATCTCTCTATCACAAACTGAACATAGTCTCATAATCCATCAGATCCCAGCAAACTCAGCATAGCAACAGCAAAAAGAATTACATATGTGCCTTGATCATGTAGGGCATCTCACAAGGTCTAATCCATGAAGAACAAAGAGGGGAGGAGAACATCACATAGCAACTGATCACGGACTCATGGTCCAAGGTAGACTACTCACGGATCATCCAGGAAGCATCCATGGTGGAGGGGAAGCTCCTCGAGGTCAATCCTCCCCCCGGCAGGGTGCCGGGTAGTGGTCTGCTGCCGATCCCATGCTTGCAAGACCGGCGGCGGAAGAACAGAGGCGAGATCACGGAAAAGGGTTCTATCTTTGGAAGAATCTGTAACACCCCCAGTGTCATGCTACAGTAATCTTTTTGTGAGTGTCAAGTCCCAGTGATTAGCAAGTAATTAATCACCTTGATCATTCCCCAAATCAAATTCAACTTAATTGCATGGATTAAAAACAAAATGGAAATAAAAGTGAAACCAAAACTGTTGCAAACAATTTTATAAAATGTCAAAAAATCATTAGGACATATTAAAATACAAATGGTATTTCATTACAATGTTTAAATATTTGAAAAAATTAAACAGTAGCAAAACAACCACCATTGTTACATTTTAAATAAATCCAAAATGCAAATGAATTTATTTTGCAACCAAACTTTTTGCGGTGGTGTTGTAATGTATAAGAGCAATATTGGAGCAAGTTCCATATTTTACAAAAATTCACAAGTGTGCTAAACAATTAAAATATAATTACAAAAGAACAATGGAAATCAAAAAATATATATGAAAGGGGCTATCCATCGCCAAGGGCCATCCCTCAACCGGCCCAACCTATTTCCCCTTGTCTTCTTCCTCCCCTCTCCCGTTCATGACGTGCATCTGTGTCGACAGGAACACATCACGCCGAGCTCCCCTCCATGGCTCCTCTCGCTGCTCGACAGCGAAGAAACGGGGAGGATAAGAATTGCCAACCCCCCTTTACGCCCCATGTAGACCTAGATCGATAGAAAACCCCCCTCCCCTGCATCTTTCCCGTTGCGTCAGTCGCCGCCATGGCCACCTCTCCATGGCCGACGTGGCCATCGGGCCTTCTGTGCCAAACCGGTGTATCCCAAAGCTGCGCCAGGGACATCCTCGTCGCCCGAATGAGATGGCCCAAGCGGAGCGCCTCTGCTTCGTCTAAATCGGGGTCATCGCCAACCTCTGCCCCGTGAAGCCCCGTCGTCTATTCACGCTGCTCCGAGCCACCCCCCCCCCCACACTCTTCTCCGAGCCCTTCGTCGAGTTCCCTGTGAGCTCACGCACATGCCCTCTCTTTCCCCCATTCGATTTCTTCTCCTAGCCACCGTGGCCTTGGACGCTGACAAGGGGGTGACCCCACTACTCCTATGGATGGGCCTACCCGGTGTACCCGAAGACAGAAGGCCCACAAAGATGCCGCCTGGGCCCAGCCTTGGCCCACTAGTGGCACCGACGTAGGAGTCCGCGACTCGTAAGGAAGGTGTGAACCAGCCGCGCGGTACAAGATTAGGGTTAGGAAACCTCATCTGTCATCCAAGACAGGTTCCCCGAGACCTAGCCTAGTATATAAGGGCTGGGAGGGGAGACGTCGAGATCGGCCAATACATAATCGGTAACCCTAGCCTTGTGCGCACTAGCCTTGGCCTTCCCTGTATTCTCATCTCCAAGAAATAATATCGAGCAGGAATGTCTCCTCCTATTAGCCGACGAGCTATCGTCCAACCTGTGCCTCTCATGACTAACCCAGGGTCCCTGACCATGGGATTTGCCGGGGTTGAGCCCCGTCAGACGCCTTGCTCCAGCTTCCGCGCGCTGTCACCGCGCCGGTCGGCCCCATGGTCACCGACACGCGTGCGCCTGCCGCACGTGACCACGCCCCGCACTCCCCTCCGTGACGCTCTCCAACCGCCGCCGTTCTCGCCACAGTTGCGAGCACCATGCTCGCTCGTTCGCCGCACCCTTGCCCGAGCCCATGCCCTGCTTGCTCTCCATGCATTTCCCTGGCCGCGCCCTCGCCAAACCTGCTGCCACCCACCCCCATCCTCGTCGAGCCTCGCCGGAGCGGCCTCGCAATCGTGCTGCTCTTCTCGCCGGCAAGCTTGGGTTAAGCCAGGGGGCTAATCCCCTGTTAATTAAACCCACCACCATGCCTATGACATGTGGGGCCCTCTGCCCTCTAATTAAGCTATAAAAATTAAATAACTAGAGGAATCCTCCTAGTGAGACTTAATGCAGGCCCAACAACATATTAGATAATTAAATAAAATATTTAAAACAATGAGTGAATGACATGTGGGCCCCTGTTTATTTAAATGGATTAAGTTAATTTGATGGCCCCTGTTTCAATGACATGTGGGCCCTCTGCTAATTTTGATTTAAAAAATGATTTAATTAAGTCACTGTCTATGACAGGTAGGCCCCACCAGTTAGTAACTATTCTTTAAGTGTACCATCGAGGATGATATCTCCTGGTTTCACGTAATGGTAGGCACTCGAATCAACTGGTGTCCTTAAAGGTAAGTAGTCGAGTGACCCAACGGTACCCGTGAGCGGTATTGCGTTGGGAACGAAAGGGAGGGTACGACCGATATTACTGGCGTGCTTTTCCCCTGCTCGTATCTCGCGGGAGTTACCAAACCACAAAAAGTCGATCTCTACCAAGAGCACATGCGAGAGAAGGTAAGGTGATGGTTCACCTTGTTCGTAACCGCGTGTTTTGACGGGACGACAGGGCAGGCCCCGACGTTACTGGTGGACCTTGTTGTTGTTCGTTGTTCGTTCTGTTGTTAGTCGCACAGAAATAACGGTTGTCTGCAAGATAATAATAAAATGCTAAATGGTTCGATGGATGACTTGAGAGGCACGTTGGTCTATACGCACTACCTTAACGTGGGATAATGTAAGGCCCGATATGCGGTACTGTTCCAGATCTAGGTGTTTCCACCCAGATCCGGGGACGAAGCACATATCGGTCCCACCGCGACATATGACAAAGCCATATGCCCCGGATTTCCAACATGATATCACAACATTACAGATACAAGGATACAACGTCTCATACAATCGGCATACACCTGCCTCAAATACAATACAACAGCAGAAGATACATGTCTGGGTAAAAACTACATGCAAATGCCTAATGGCAAAGAGAAAAACATCGATCCCCATAACCACACGGGTCCAGGCCCTCCGCCGGGATCCGCCGAACTAGTCGTCGTCGAGTCTTCACGTGCAACGTCGATCACCGTACCTGTTGTCGATCAAGAACGCTGAAAAGAGTTTGAGGGTAGTATCATGAGTACAGAAGTACTCAGCATCCAACTGTAGTGGTCATCTGACCCAGCAAGGACTTCATCACTCGTCATTCTAGGACAACTAGTTGTTTACGGTAAGGATGGGGTAAGTGGTGAGGTTGCTGCCACACTAGCATTATGATGTGGCTAACGATCTAGAGAGTAAGGTAAGAAGCCAAGAATTCGATGAGGAATCGCCTCCAACAAGTCTTGCTATCAACTACTTACGCAAACATAACACCTATGCTATCCTTGTCCTCCTCTTCGTATCCCGACGAAGAAGAAGCAGTCAAGGCACCCACACACATTGATCAAGTTATATTAAGTTTATCTCAGTTGTTGTTGTCTATGAACAAGGAGTAGGTCTCAAGTCGTCCATAACCGTGGACACGAATTCTCGAAAATATTTAACCCTTCAGGGGTGTACCAACTGCCAATTACGAGGCTCCGCACACACGCCCATCTCTCTCAGTTGCTACCCATCACAGGCAACCATTTTATGATTTAGTTCCAAGAGATCTGAAACGACAGGTCCCTCTAACTAACAACGAACAAATTCGGGTGGCCCCCGGTGAGTCGACATCCAACTCAAAAGTCGTCCGCGCTCTCAAATCTGTCTCTACCGTCTGTCACAGGTTTGGATAGCCGGTTAATCACACATGGGAAACCGGGTCCTCAGCTGAACGAGGTGGGCCAGGAAGGGAACTATGTCCTCACTGGTCCGGGTTGGTTGGAAAACTACTGGCGGCCGACCAGCACACACACGGTTCCAAATGGTAAATCAGCTTGGGCCACCACTAGAAATGTTTGAAGCTAGGTAGGTAAGAAAAGGGGACCCCATAAAATCCCACACGCGGTTAGGCACGCTTAGTCTTAAAACCAATACCCAGAACTCGGGTCCTAGGTGACTCGAATAGAACAAAGCGTCGGGGCGGTATAGCCTAGACCTTCCATCCTTTGTCGAATATAGACAACATTATAATAATCATATCATCATCAACAATAATAATAATGTGATATCCCAAACCAAGGAGTAACAGGGTAACATCGTAGCATCCTAAGTATGCATACTAAGCAGGGGATGAGCAACGAGCAATAGTAACATAGCAGTACATGGTTTGCTGGGAGGGGACATGGCTGTATCGGTTTGAAAGAGGCTGTAAACATGTGGTAGGATCAAACATCAAACCTATCCTAGACTAGCATGCAAACCGCTGGTTTAAATAGAATGGATCATAAGTAATATATAGTCCTTGCCTATTGGTATGTCGGGTTCCGAAGGTGTAGTTGATCGAAAGCTCGCATCGTCTCCGAAGGGTACCCGCGGAAGCACCCAAGAGGTAAACACTGGAAAGCAATCAACGAGCAAGCATCTATTACTACGAGACAACCACGAGCAAGCAGCAACAAGGAGGCAACACGAGACATCGCACCTACCATCGAGAGAGGTTACTAACAGGTTATGTGCAGTACTCGTCACACACGACGATACCGCACGTTTACGGTGGTTCAAGTTGTTTAGCTACTCAAGTTGAGCAAAGTTATTAACACAAACATGGCAAGAGGTGAAGCATAAATAAACTACCTAAGCTTAGACATGGCAAACTATTGCGAACCCCACGATAAAAATGGAATTTGTACTGTTCTGCCCTAAACATAATTTTGTTATTTTTATTAGCAAGCAAGAACAGCATAAACACAATCTACATTGAATTCTCATCAAGTTACATATAAAGAACATTTTAATCGGAGAAACGGTTAAAAAGTTATTAAATAAACAATTTACAATGGCAAGCAGTTGTAATTGGCAGGTAAACAACATGTAAACAAAGTCAAACATAAGAAAGAAGAACATTTTCTTTAACTACACAAAATTCTAAGAAACTTTCATGTTTTATGCGTCGCGATCCGAGCTACCGTTAAAAAGATATAGCGCTCGCAAAAATTAAAACACAATCTGCAATTTAATAACCAAAAAAAACTACTAAGGGACTCTGGGACGAATCTGGCGCTACTAGGCCTACACAGGCTGGGCGCAAACTAACTAAAAGACGCCTGGGGCGCTAAACAAGAGCAAGGCTATTGGGCCAAGCCCAGCAGTGCAACAGCAGCAATAAAAAAAAGGGCAAGCAGCTCACCATAGCGGTTCGAGCCCAACTGCAAGGGGGCGAAGGATAGCGGTAGAGCGCCCAGTGCGTAGGGAGGCCGCTGGGCCACTAGTGCGCTCGCCGGGCCGTCGGGCTGGCAGGACGGCCCAATGGGGCGAGGCGGTTGGCTCGAGGGACAGGGGACGCTCGTCCCTGGACGCTCCCGAGCGGTGGCGGCGGAGCTACTGCTCCGGCGAGGAGGCAGGGCGGCGCTGGGCGAGGGGGGCTGCCGGAACGGGCAGATCCGGGGACGCGACGACCGGATCCGGCGGCTGGAGAGGACGTCGACGTGGTTTTGGGGCGGCGCGGGGAGCTCCGAGCTCGAGGGCAGGCCATGGCATGGCGGCGGTGATGAGGTCGCCGGCGGTGCCCTGGTGAGAGAGAGGGAGAGGGGTGAGGCGAGAGAGATGAAGGAGAGGAGGAGGGGCGCGGTGAGGAGGGAGTTGACCGGGGCGCGGGGGGCGCGGCTGCTCGCCGTCGTGTCGCCGGAGTTCGAGGCGTGGGCGGCGGCTCCACGACAGGAGGGAGTCGGGCAGGAGGAGGCTCCACGGGTGCCTGGGGAGAGTCTGGTGACGTGGCTCAATTTTATCACCCGCCTCCCGCGTTACACGTTTCTGACCGCACAGGCTCCGTCCGACCTCCGATTTGGACAAAACCTCAAACCACACGCTCAGCGCGGTGAGCCCGTCAATCTTACCTCACTTCGGTAACGTTCCGAGAACACTTTCCGGCGCGCTATAAAAATATCCCGTTTAATTATTAAACGGGGTTTTTCGTTCCGTTGGCTGCGGATGGTCTCGTGCGGTTTTCGCGACGATGATCGGGCGAAACCCGGTGTCGCAAAGGTCGAGTGTCAGGATGGCAAGGGTCGTTCTCCGTCCGGTACGAGATAAGAGGGGGGAAATTATCGCCGATCGATAAATCGGGGATGCAAACACCGCAATCAAATGAAAAAATCAAACAATTCACACCGAAAACAAAATTATTATTTTTTGTGAAAACTGGCTGTTACAGATAAGGAGTTATGGGCTCCCCTGCGTCACAGTTCATTCAAAAGATCTTCAGACGTCAGCAGTACCGCGACCTGATTGCCGGGAAGTAGTGTGTCTTCTTCGTCAAGACGGTGTATTTGGATTTTCTTTTTGCTTCACTGGCCATACTCGCATTGTGCAGGAGCGTGGAAAGGTGAGGAACCAAGACCCCTGAGCGCGTAGGATATAGTCCGGTAGATGACCTCTCTGTTGAGCCTAGGATGTGCTACACCATGTCAGATAGCTTTGGTGGAGCGTTCTCTAACAAGGTGCCCGCCACCCTGGAGATCCGAGCGTGCAGGCTGAACAGTAGTGCAACCTTGCAGGGAGTTTAATCTATTCGAATAGCCGTGTCCACGGTAACAGGACGCTTTATGCTGAAGCTGGATCTTACCACTACAAACTACTACTATTAAATGGTATGGTTCCTGGTCTTCTTCCTTGCAGGGAAGTCGAGGAAGGCAACCCGGAGGCATTATTATTGTTAATTACTACAACTTACTACTCCCTCCGATCCATAATAAATGTCGTTCATCTAGTACAAAGTTTGTACTAGCTAAGTACAAAATGTGCGACACTTATTGTGGATCGGAGGGAGTATTATACAATGATACAACAACTTCTGTTGCATAGTTACTTTATGCTTTACATAAACTGTTGGTTGTTCTCTCCTTGTGCTGCAAGACTCGTCAGAAGTTGCTAGTCTTCGATAGGCCTAGTTTTTTATCCTTATTATGATTTCTACCTTGCAGTCCAGTATATACAGCCTCCCCTTTCCATTTGATACACATGCATAAATGCTTAGTAGCGGACGAAAGACTTGTGGGTATGCTAGATACTCACCCTTGCTTTATTTTCCCTCTTTTTGTTTTGCCTGATCGGCCGCTGCAGTCGACGTTGGCGCCTGGGAGTCCATGAGCAGGAGTTCCCCAAGGCCGACCACCGCAACATGAAGATCCCCGATGCCTTCTACGACGTCGAGACCCCCCCCCTTTGACCAGGACAAGGAGTAGTTTGGCGGTTCCGAGGCATGAAGCCTCGCCTTTTCGATCGTTGTTGTTTTTGTGCTAGCCTTCTTAAGGTAGATAATGTGTACCTTGAGTCTATACTACAATACTATTGCTTCCGCTAACTTTGTGCTCTCGAGCTATTGTATTCGAGCCCTCGTGGACCCTGTCTTGTATTAAACAACTTGTATTATTTTATTTGTAGAGTTGTGTTGTGACATCTCACCGTGAGCCTGATCTCGATCGTGTACCTTGCGTGTATGATTATTGTACATGTCTTGAATTTGGCGGCGTCACAAGTTGGTATTAGAGCCGACTGCCTGTAGGACACCCTCTTCCAACTCCTTGGTCGAAGTTGGGTCTAGTGTTTGCAAAACTACTTTACTAACAGTATCGTGTGGCTTATCATCCCACGTCGGAAAATTGTTGGCATTAGGATCTTTTTCTCCGTACCCTTACTCTGGGACTCTGATCTCTCTTCTCTTTTGGGTCAAATATTTTGCTAACTCTGACATTAGGTTCTCGTGACTACTTCCTCCTGGAGAGGCCCTCATTAAACATAATCGCTTGCTTCACGAGAAGATTCCGAAGATTACTCTCCAATAAAATTCCCGAGACCATCTGTGCCGATCACCTTTACAATTTCCTGCCACCGATAAGTCCGCATGTGTAACCACATACACCTTCCATTCATCCATTCAATCCCAGTTTCTCTTGTGTTCACCAGATGCATCGAAATACTTTCCGTTGCTTCGGGAATCCGTTGAGCCTACTTCCTTGCAGCTTCTTTTCACCCTGCGGATAATTCCTCACATTTATCGAGGATTCGTTCATCCTAAGTGTTCCTATGATTCCCAAAATACTTTGAAATAGTATTCGATGTCGCAACAATCCTCGGCAGCCTACTTCTTTGGAGATTCTTCTTACCTGCTTGCACTATGATTAATGCCGTTTGTCTTGTAGTCTTTGAAGATCTCCCTTGGCATTGCCATTTTGATCTTTTGAATCGTCGTGTGTTCTAGTGCATGCAATCATCAGTTGATCCGTATGAATCCATTCTTCTAGCTCAGACGTCATTCCGGACATGAGCTGGATCTCGGAATATCAAACCTTGATTGATTGACCACCTGGCTCTATTCTACTTATCCATCTTGGATCAGAGCGTCTGCTTCTGATCCTCCGTTTTGGACATCGTAATTCCTTTGTACCCCAGCTTCGAACTATTCAGATGCTTCTATCTCCGATGCTTATGCATTCTTTCTTTTTATGGTTGAGTACCTATACTCGCACCAGACTCTCTGTACGCCTCCTGGCCTTTTTGGTGGATTACTACCTGTCGTCCCCTTTGTCCTAAATTATTGAGGAGCTTCCCCTAATACGAAATGCCTTTGGTGAACCGTATCATCTGGTCCGTGTCATCAGCCTTCTGCTTTTAAACATGTATCTCTTGTTCCTATTGTTTGATGTATAGATTCATAAAATGTCCCTATTGGTTGTATCTATTATTCATCCATCTGTGTGGACCCAAGAACTTCTACGGGTCTTACTCTACTTGTGTTATGCTAGATAAATTTTTGAACGATACAAATTCATCGACGGCGAGAACTGAATGAAAGGATATGCATTGAAGAAGTGGGAGTCGACCCTGAACCTTTGTGTTCAGGCCCATGGATACTATGTAGAACTAACCATGAAAGCTTTTTGTAAAGATAATTAACTAGCTTGGTATAAATTCTTCTACACCTATGATCCACCATTCTACCTTCGAATATTACCCCTGGTATCTCAAGGATATCATGCCTTTGTACTACATCTTAAGAATTGTGATGAAACAATCCCTATCCCTGTCGTAGTCATTTCATGGTTCTGGGTTGTCGTCAACCGAGAACATCGGTTACCTTTTTCTCCACCACTCCTTTTGTTTGGTGATGTTGTGGCTCGATTGCATTCTCTTGAAATCTCTCAACATAAAGTGTCGTGGTCATCATCAACATTTTTCCTCTTCCAAGTGTTAATTGGATTCATCGTGAGTAATACCATCCTTGCCCCTCGATGATTTGTGTTATCATCGACAACCGACTTTGACTCCCTGCCAATGCAAATTTGGTCATGTATATCGTGCTCTGTTTTCCCTTGGCAAGGATATACACCTGACAGTTATGTATCATCACATTTTCCTTTCCATTGGTCTGCTTAACATTACTTGTGATATAACTTATCTGAGCAGTGATAATTCCCTGCTTATGTTAACACTTCGGTGTAATACTATGTCAGTACAACTAGTTACTATTGTTGATAACATTTCATTAACCATCAATAGATGAGAACTTTGCCAATTGGTCTGCCTCGTCTTAATGAGCAGGAAGATGGTTCTCTTCGTCCCCCGCCCTTGCTACCGATATTGTTGCCGACATAGTTGACAAACTGTTCTCTTACAAACCTTGCATTGTGGTCGCATACTATGTCACCACCCCTCCTACTAATAATCTGCACTATGCCACCGTTCCACAGGACCGAAACCTAACTCTTTTGTACATCCCCGTTCCCAAGATTACTCTTCGTGCTTGGCCTCGTATGCAATTCACGAGTCATCTACCTTGTGATATTCAACCCGATATTAAACTCGGTGTTTATGCCTGTTACTTCGGACCCCTTTTTCATCATTCGTCGTCGACATCGAATGCATGCCTATTCGTTTGAAACATCTCATGCCTTCTTTTGTTTCTCACGATGTATTTCCTGAGTTCAACTCTAGGGATACTTTGTGTTTTATCCCCTGGGGTAACTACCGGATGCCCACCCTCCCAAAAATCCTTCTTTATAATTTACCCTCCTACCCTTGTTGTAAGTATGATGAAGACCCTTAAGAAAGAATGACAACTCATCGGGATGCACCAATGCAGAACAGTGAAGACATCAACGGGAAGGATTAACTTCTTCGAGAAGGGAAACAAGAACAAGAGGATTCGTTAGAATTTGAAACCAACACTTTAACCATTGCACTACCTTTTAATTCTCGGGACGAGAATTCTTTGTAGTGGGGGAGATTTTTTACACCCCCGGTGTCATGCTAAAGTAATCTTTTTGTTAGTGTCAAGTCCGAGTGATTAGCAAGTAATTAATCACCTTGATCATGCCGTAAATCAAATTCAACTTAATTGCATGGATTAAAAACAAAATGGAAATAAAATTGAAACCAAAAATGTTGCAATTTTTTTTATAAAATGTCTAAAAATCATTAGGCCATATTAAAATACAAATGGTATTTTATTACAATGTTTAAATATTTTAAACAAATCAACAAGTAGAAAAATAACCACCTTTCTTCCATTTTAAATAAATCCAAAATGCAAATGAATTTATTTTCCAACCAAACTTTTTGTGGATGTGTTGTAATGTATAAGAGCAATATTAGAGCAAGTTCCATATTTTACAAAAATTCACAAGTGTGCTAAACAATTATAATAGAATTACAAAAGAACAACAAAAATAAAAAAATGAAAGGGGCTATCCATCGCCTAGGGCCATCCCTCAACCGGCCCAACCCAGTTCCCCTTATCTTCTTCCTCCCCTCTACTGTTCATCACGTGCATGTGTGTCGACAGGCACGCAGCACGCCGAGCTCCCCTCCATGGCTCCTCTCGCTATTCGACAGCGAGGCAACGGGGAGGATAAGAACGGCCAGCCTCCCTTTACGCCCCCTGTAGACCAAGATCGATAGAAAACCCCCCTCCCCTGCTTCTTCCCCGTTGCTTCAGTCGCCGCCATGGCCACCTCACCTTGGCCGACGCGACCACTGTGCCTTCTATGCCAAAACCCGCGTGTCCCGAAGCTGCGCCAGGGACGTCCTCTTCGCCCGAATGAGATGGCTCGAGCGAAGCGCCTCTGATTCGTCTGAATCGGGGTCATCCCCAACCTCTGCCCCGTGAAGCCCCGTCGTCGATTCGCGCTGCTCCGAGCCCCCCCCCCCCCCACTCTTCCCCGAGACCTTCGTCGAGTTCCTTTTGAGCTCATGCACATGCCCTCTCTTTCCCCCTTCGATTTCTTCTCCTAGCCACCGTGGCCATGGACGCCTTGCTCCAGCCACCGCGCGTTGTCACCGCGTAGGCCACTCCCATGGTCGCGGGCACGCGTGCGCCTGCCGCGCGTGACCACGCCCCGCACTGGCCACGCCCTGCATTCCTGAAGTAACCCTCTCCAACCGCTGTCGTTCTCTCCATGGCTGCGAGCCCCGTGCGCGCGCGTTCGACACACCCTTGCCTAAGACCACGCCCTGCTTGCGCCCCATGCATTTCCCTGGCCGCGCCCTCGCCAAGCTTGCTACCACCCACCCCCACCCTCGTCGACCCTCTCCGGAGCGGCCTCTCCACCGTTCTACTCTGATCGCCGGCGAGCTCGGGTTAAGCCAGGGGGCTAATCCCCTTTTAATTAAACCTACCCCCATGTATATGACATGTGGGGCCCTCTGCCCTCTAATTAAGCTATAAAAATTAAATAACCACAGGAATCCTCCTAGTGAGACTTACATGTAGGCCCAACAAATTATTAGATAATTAAATCAAATATTTAAAACAATGAGTGAATGACATGTGGGCCCCTGGTTAATTAAATGGATTAAGTTAATGTGATGGCCCCTGTGTCAATGACATGTGGGCACTCTACTAATTTTGATTTAATAAAATGATTTAATTAAGTCACTGTCTATGATAGGAAGGCCCCACCAGTAAGTCACTGTTCTCTTTAAGGTTTTGGATATTTTTGATTTAATAATTAAAAGAAAATCCAGAAAATGATTTAAATTGAATAAAACTTTGAAAAGTCATATCTGTTAATCCGTAACTCAAATGAAAATATTTTATATGTAAAATTTCTCAACAAATAAAACATATAGAATTAAGCTACCCACATAGCCACCGCACCCATCTAACATACTGAACCCGAGACTTTCCCCCTCCGGGTCGTCTATCCGGTAATTACCCGATACTAGTAAAACTTTCCGGGGAGGATAAGAACGCCCAGCCTCCCTTTACGCCCCCTGTAGACCAAGATCGATAGAACACCCCCCCTCCCCTGCTTCTTCCCCGTTGCGCCAATCGCCGCCATGGCCACCTCACCATGGCTGACGCCACCACTGGGCCTTCTATGCCAAAACTGGCGTATACCGATGTTGCGCCAGGGACTTCCTCTTCGCCCGAATGAGATGGCTTCAGCGGAGCGCCTCTGATTCGTCTGAATCGGGGTCATCCCTAACTTCTGCCCCGTGAAGCCCCATCGTTGATTCGCGCTTCTCCGAGCCCCCCCCCACTCTTCCCCGATACCTTCGTCGAGTTCCTTGTGAGCTCACGTGCATGCCCTGTCTTTCCCCCCTTCGATTTCTTCTCCTAGCCACCATGGCCATGGACACCTTGCTCCAGCCGCCGTGCGCTGTCACCGCGTTGGCCGCCCCCATGGTCACGGGCACGCGTCCGCCGACCGCGCGTGACCACGCCCGCACTATTGTAAGGCCCGATATGCGGTACTATTCCAGATCTAGATGTTTCCATCCAGATCCGGGGACGAAGCACATATCGGTCCCACCGCGACATATGACAAAGCCATATGCCCCGGATTTCGAACATGATATCACAACATTATAGATGCAAGGATACAACATCTCATACAATCGGCATACAACTGCCTTAATACAATACAACAGCGGAAGATACATGCCTGAGTATAGACTACAAGCAAATGCCTAGTGGAAAAGAGAAAAACATCGATCCCATAACCACACGGGTCCAGGCCCTCCGCCGGTATCCGCCTAACTAGTCGTCGTCGAGTCTCCACGTGAAACGTCGATCACCGTTCCTGTTGAATATCAAGAACCCTGAAAAGAGTTTGGGGGTAGTATCATGAGTACAGAAGTACTCAGCATCCAACTGTAGTGGTCAACTGACCCAGTAAGGACTTCATCATTCGTCACTCTAGGACAACTAGTAGTTTACGGTAAGGATGGGGTAAGTGGTGAGGTTTCTGCCGCTCAAGCATTTATGAAGTGGCAAACGATCTAGAGAGTAAGTTAAGAAGCCAAGCATTCGATGAGGAATCGCCTCCAACAAGTCTTGCTATCAGCAACTTAGGCAAACATAACACCTATCCTATCCTTGTCCTCCTCTTCGCATCCCGACGAAGAAGAAGCAGTCAAGGCACACACACACGTTGATCAAGTTATATTAAGATTATCTCAGTTGTTGTTGTCTATGAACAAGGAGTAGGTCTCAAGTCGTCCATAACCGTGGACACGGCTTCTCGAAAAGATTTAACCCTGCAGGGGTGTACCAACTGCCCATTACGAGGCTCCGCACGCACGTCCATCTCTCTCAGTTGCTACCCATTATAGGCAACCATTTTATGATTTAGCTCCAAGAGATCCGAAACGATAGGTCCCTCTAACTAACAACGAAAAAAACCGGGTGGCCCCCGGTGAGTCGACATCCATCTCAGGAGCCGGCTGCGCTCTCGATCTGGTCTCAACCGTCTGTCGCAGGTTTGGATAGCCGGTTAATCACACATGGGACACCGGGTCCTCAGCCGGACAAGGTGGGCCAGCAAGGGAACTATGTCCTCACTGGTCCAGGTTGGGTTGTAAACAACTGGCGGCCGACCAGCACACACACGGTTTCAAATGGTAAATCAACTTGGGCCACCACTAGAAATGTTTGAAGTTAGGTAGGTAAGAAAAGGGGACCCCATAAAACGGAGAAACTTTCATGTAGAAAGCGTCTCCATCGGAGCTACCGGTGAAAAGATACAGGCCTCGAAAAATTAACAATACAATCTTCCTAAATAATAAAAACCCTAGCAGAGGAAAAAAAACTAAACGGGTCGAAGGCAATCAGGCCCAACAGGTAACAGAAAAAAAAACAAGCAAAAAAAACGGAGGGCGTTACCATGGGCCTCGGCCCAAGAAGGCTGGAGTGGGGAGGAGGCCGGCCTGGGCTGCTCGGCTAGCTGGGCCACCTGGGGGGCGCGCCGGCCCAGGTGGGGCTGCACGGTTCGTGCTCGTCCACACGCAGGAGCGCTCGGACTCGTCTTCCCGACGACCAGCGGCGGCGGCTTGGTCTCCGGCCACCGGAGCGGGGCGGAGCAGTGAGCGTGGAGGCCGGAGGAGGAACAGGAGGGGGCGCATGCGGAGGAGGGCACGGATCCGGCAGGTGGCGGCGAGCATTAGGGGATGGCGCGGCTCCCGTGTGGGTGTCCTTGTGGCATGAATGGGGAAGAGAGGAGTGGTTAGAGAAGAGAGAAGAGGGAAAAGAAAAATGGGGCGCAGTGAGGGGCATGACCTGGGTGGGCACGGCTCGCCGGCAATGGCCGGAGCAGGGCGGCTGCCGGGGCAGAGCAGCACGGGAGGCGGCGGCGGCGGGTGGGTGAGCCCACGGCTGGAGGTAGGTGGAGGCTGGGCACACCCTGGCCGTTGGATCAGTCGATCTGACGGTCAGGAGTGTTTGGGGCTAGGGTTTGCTAAAATTTGGGGTTAAAACTGCGAAAATTGGGGTATTTCCAGATCTGGGAGGCTGGCTAGGTGCTTAGGGAAAACCCTAAGTGGGGTGGGAGTGTGGTGGTCTTTATATAGCCCCGGTGGCTGGCAGTTTGCAAAAACATCTCCGGTTTTTTTCTCTCACGCGCGTAGTGCTCACATTTCTGACCGCCGGGGGTCTGCAGTACCTCCGATTCAGGTAAAACTTCGAACTGCGCGATCAGTGCGTCGAGCCGGAGGCGTTCACCTCGCGCTGGAACCGTTCTGAGAACACTTTCCGGCGCGCTATAAAAATAACCCGTTTACTTATTAAACGGGTTTTTTCGTTCCGTTGGCTGCGGCTGGTCTCGCGCGGTTTTCGCGACGGTGATCGGGTGAAACCCGGTGTCGCAAAGGTCGAGTGTCAGGGTGGCAAGGGTCACTATCCATCCGATACGAGATACGAGGGGGGAAAATAATCGCCGATCGATAAATCGGGGATGCAAACACCGCAAACAAATCAGACAATCAAACAATTCACACCGAAAACAAAATTTTTAATTTTTGTGAAAACTGGGTTGTTACAATACAACACCACCAACAAGGGATCTCGTCCTGAGATCCTGGACGATCCGGGGGAGTGGAGGGGAGAGAGAAAAGGAACACGACGATCTTCAACACCACCAACAAGGGACTCTGCTCCATGTCGACGTCAAACTTCTGTCGAGAAACTTTTCGAAGGGAGATGGTTACGTCAGAAAACGAAACCACCAAGTGTTCAAGAGGAAGAACGACAGTGAAAACCAGATCAAGGGATAGTGATTTTCGACGCAAGTCGTGAAAACACCGGGCAAAAGGAGGGAGGGAAAAGGACGACCCAGATGTTATCCGAAGCCGGAGAAGCTAAAGGTACTACAGGAATTCCCACCTGAGCTCGGAATTGAGACAATACGCTGCAAGCAAGGCTTTGTAACGGTTCCGATACTCCACACACTCGAGATCCTAGAGTTTGAAAGGGGATAAGTCGAGACTAAAACACTTACGTCACTTCTCCTGACCAGAGCAAGGGTAAGGAGTAAAAAGATTCCTACTCTCCGACAACTAACTTACTAACTACAAAATAGTTTTTGTCTAGACTCGACTTCGGCCAGAAAAGGGATCCTACGGTCGGTAAGGCTCTGATACCAAGTTGTAAGGCCCGATATGCGGTACTGTTCCTGATCTAGATGTTTCCATCCAGATCCGGGGACGAAGCACATATCGGTCCCACCGCGACATATGAAAAAGCCATATGCCCCAGATTTCCAACATGATATCACAACATTACAGATACAAGGATACAATATCTCATACAATCGGCATACAACTGCCTTAATACAATACAACAGCAGAAGATACATGTCTGAGTACAGACTACAAGCAAATGCCTAGTGGCAAAGAGAAAAACATCGATCCCATAACCACACGGGTCCAGGCCCTCCGCCGGGATCCGCCTAACTAGTCGTCATCGAGTCTCCACGTGAAACGTCGATCACCGTACCTGTTGTCAATCAAGAACCCTGAAAAGAGTTTGGGGGTAGTATCATGAGTACTGAAGTACTCAACATCCAACTATAGTGGTCAAATGACCCAGCAAGGACTTCATCACTCGTCATTCTAGGACAACTAGTAGTTTACGGTAAGGATGGGGTAAGTGGTGAGGTTGCTGCCGCGCTAGCATTTATGAAGTGGCTAACGATCTAGAGAGTAAGTTAAGAAGCCAAGCATTCGATGAGGAATCGCCTCCAACAAGTCTTACTATCAGCTACTTACGCAAACATAACACCTATCCTATCCTTGTCCTCCTCTTCGCATCCCGACGAAGAAGAAGCAGTCAAGGCACACCCACGTTGATCAAGTTATATTAAGATGATCTCAGTTGTTGTTGTCTATGAACAAGGAGTAGGTCTCAAGTCGTCCATAACCGTGGACACGGCTTCTCGAAAAGATTTATACCTGCAGGGGTGTACCAACTGCCCATTACGAGGCTCCGCACGCACGTCCATCTCTCTCAGTTGCTACCTATTATAGGAAACCATTTTATGATTTAGCTCCAAGAGATCCGAAACGACAAGTCCCTCTAACTAACAACGAACAAAACCGGGTGGCCCCCGGTGAGTCGACATCCATCTCAGGAGCCGTCCGCGCTCTCGATCTGGTCTCAACCGTCTGTCGCAGGTTTGGATAGCCGGTTAATCACACATGGGACACCGGGTCCTCAGCCGGAAAAGGTGGGCCAGCAAGGGAACTATGTCCTCACTGGTCCAGGTTGGTTTGTAAACAACTGGCGGCCGACCAGCACACACACGGTTTCAAATGGTAAATCATCTTGGGCCACCACTAGAAATGTTTGAAGCTAGGTAGGTAAGAAAAGGCAACCCCATAAAATCCCACACGCAGTTAGGCACACTCAGTCTTAAAACCAATACCCGAAACACGGATCCTAGGTGACTCGAACGGAACAAAACGTCGGGGCGGGATAGCCTAGACCTTCCATCCTTCGTCGAATATAGTCAACATTTATAATAATCATATCATCAACAACAATATAATAATGTCATATCCCAAACCAAAGAGTAACAGGGTAACATCGTAGCATCCTAAGCATGCATACTAAGCAGGGGCTGAGAAACGAGCAATAGTAACATAGCAGTACAAGGTTTGCTGGGAGGGAACATGGCTATATCGGTTTGAAAGAGGTTGTAAACATGTGGTAGGATCAAACATCGAACCTAAACTAGACTAGCATGCAAACCGCTAGTTGAAATAGCATGGATCATAAATAATGTATAGTCCTTGCGTGTTGATAAGTTGGGTTCCGAAGGTGTAGTTGATCGCAAGCTCGCATCGTCTCCGAGAGGTACCCGCGGAAGCACACAAGAAGGTAAACACTGGAAAGCAATCAACGAACAAGCATATATTACTACGAAGCAAACACGAGCAAGCATCAACAAAAGGCAACACGAGACATCGCACCTACCGTCGAGAGCGGTTACTAACAGGTTAAGTGGAGTACACGTCACACACGACGATACCGCACATTTACGGTGGTTCAAGTTTTTTAGCCACAGGTGATCAAAAAAGGTTGTTAACATGGCATCTCACTCAAGCATGGCATAGCACACAAACATGGCAAGAGGTGAAGCATAAATAACTATCTAATCTAGTCAATTTAAGTGGGGTGAAATCCTAGACTTGGCAAACTATTACGGACCCCACGATAAAATAGAATTTGGTACTATTTTTCCCTAAACAATATTTTATTATTTTATTTGCAAGCAAGAGCAGCATAAACACAATCTACATGCAATTCTAGTTAAGTTACATATAAAGAACATTTTAAACCGAGCAACGGTTAAAAAGTTATAGCAATTACAGTTTAAAGTGGCAAGCAGTGTAATTAGCAGGTAAACAACATGTAAACAAAGTCAAACATGGCAACAAGCAACATTTTAATAATCTACGCGCAAAACGGAGCAACTTTCATGTAGAAAGCGTCTCCATCGGAGCTACTGGTGAAAAGATACAGGCCTCGCAAAATTAACAATGCAATCTGGCTAAATAATAAAAACCCTAGCAGAGGAAAAAAACTAAACGGGCCGAAGGCAATCAGGCCCAACAGGTAACGGAAAAAAAAACAAGCAAAAAAAAACGGAGGGCGTTACCATGGGCCTCGGCCAAAGAATGCTGGAATGGGGAGGAGGCCAGCCTGGGCTGCTCGGCTAGCTAGGCCGCCTGGGGGGGGCGCCGGCCCAGGTGGGGCTGCACGGTTCATGCTCGTCCACGCGCAGGAGCGCTCGACCTCGTCTTCACAACGACCAGCGGCGGCGGCTTGGTCTCCGGCCACCGGAGCGGGGCGGAGCGGCGATCGTGGAGGCCAGAAGAGGACCAGGAGGGGGCGCAGGCGGAGGAGGGCCTGGATCCGGCAGGTGGCGGCGAGCATCAGGGGACGGCGCTGCGAGCTCCCACGTGGGAAACCATGGCGCGACTCCTTTGTGGGTGTCCTTGCGGCATGAACGGGGAAGAGAGGAGAGGTTAGAGAAGAGAGAAGAGGGAAGAGAGAAAGGGGGCGCGGTGAGGGGCATGAACTGGGTGGGCACGGCTCGCCGGCAATGGTTTTTTTCTCTCGCGCGCAGTGCTCACGTTTCTGACCGCCGGGGGTCCGCAGTACCTCCGATTTGGGTAAAACTTCGAACTGCGCGATCAGTGCGTCGAGCCGGAGGCGTTCACCTCGCGCTGGAACCGTTCTGAGAACACTTTCCGGCGCGCTATAAAAATAACCCGTTTACTTATTAAACGGGGTTTTTCTTTCCGTTGGCTGCGGCTGGTCTCGCGCGGTTTTCGCGACGGTGATCGGGTGAAATCCGGTGTCGCAAAGGTCGAGTGTCAGGGTGGCAATGGTCAGTCTCCTTCCGATACGAGATAAGAGGGGGAAAAATAATCGCGGATCGATAAATCGGGGATGCAAACACCGAAACAAATCAGGCAATCAAACAATTCACGCCGAAAAAAAAATTTAATTATTGTGAAAACTGGGCTGTTAAAACTGGCCACGCCCTTCATTCCCGAAGTGACCCTCTCCAACTGTCGCCGTTCTCTCCATAGCTGCGAGCCCCGTGCGCGCGCGTTCGCCACATCGTTGCCTAAGCCCACGCCCTGCTTGCACCCCATGCATTTCCTTGGCTGCGCCCTTGCCAATCTTGCTTTCACCCACCCCCACCCTCGTCGATCCTCGCCGGAGCGGGCTCTCCACCGTGCTACTCTGCTCGCCGGCGAGCTCGGGTTAAGCCAGGGGGCTAATCCCCTTTTAATTAAACCTACCCCCATGTCTATGACATGTGGGGCCCTCTGCCCTCTAATTAAGCTATAAAAATTAAATAACCACAGGAATCCCCCTAGTGAGACTTACATGTAGGCCCAACAAATTATTAGATAATTAAATCAAATATTTAAAACAATGAGTGAATGACATGTGGCCCTCCTGGTTAATTAAATGGATTAAGTTAATGTGATGGCCCTTTGTCAATGACATGTGGGCCCTCTACTAATTTTGATTTAATAAAATGATTTAATTAAGTCACTGTCTATGATAGGAAGGCCCCACCAGTAAGTCACTATTCTGGATAAGGTTTTGGATATTGTTGATTTAATAATTAAAAGAAAATCCAGAAAATGATTTAAATTGAATAAAACTTTGAAAATTTATATATTTTAATCCGTAACTCGGATGAAAATATTTTATATGTCAAAATTGCTCAAAAAATATAACATATAGAATTATGCTACCCACATACCCACCGCACCCCTCTAACATACTTAATCTGAGACTTTCCCCCTCCGGATCGTCTGTCCGGTAATTACCCGATACTAGTAAAACTTTCCGGATGGACATGTTCTGAACATAAAAGTTGTTCGGAATTCATCAACGATCACGGATACACTATCCACATGTCTGTCAGATATTCACGACACTACAGACATGGAACTTTCCCCCTCCGGGCTGTCTTTCGATAATCACCCGGAGCCGATATTTCATTCCCGGATGAATTCCCGCTCCCAGCATAACCCTTTGCACTTCGTTAGAACACCGTTAACATTGCATCTGTCATGTCATGCATCTGTTTTTATGTTTTATTTGTATTTACTGTGTCTCCCCCCCTTCATTCTCCGATAGACCCCACAACTGTCGCCGACGACACCGTTGCCGAGTACCACTTCTACATCGACGACCGTACGCATACAACCGAGCTTCTAGGAAAGAAGAGCCATTCTCTTCCCCAGATATCTCCTATCTTTTTCATACATTTCTTGCACTAGGCATTGTTACTAATGCTGCTACGTTACAACCCTATTCAATTGCATAGCTATCATTGTCGCCCCTTGATGTACCATCCTTTACCCTATGCTTCCTATAAATATATATATATTATATTCAGCAGTGAACCTTGTGCATTGTTAGCTAGGTTTAGAATAGCGGGTCGTGATCACTCTGGTGAGTGAACGCGGATTACAAAATATAATAACTGCAACATGTACGGATCAATGCAGATGCCCTAGGGAACCTACAACGGAGAGACTCAACCGACTCACTTCGAGTTTGATTTACGAGTGGATGGACTCGTATTTCACTCTTATTCTCTCAGTAGCGTAGCATCACCGGGATGATGCGAGGTTTACCTCTTTAGTTCATTCCGCTGATGTCTCTGTCGAAGCTCTATAGGTGTACCATCGAGGGTGATACCTCCTGGTTTCACTTAATGGTAGGCACTCGAATCAACTGGTGTCCTTAAAGGTAACTAGTTAGGTGACCCAACGGTGCGCGCGAGCGGTATGGCATCGGGAACGACAGGGACGGAACGACCGACGTTACTGGCATGCTTGGCCCCTCCTCGTATCCCGCGAAAGTTACCAAACCACAAAAATTCGAGCTCTACCAAGAGAACACACGAGACATAGTAAGGAGATGAATCAACCTTTGGTAACTGCGTGCTTTGAAGGGACGACAGGGCAGGCCTCGATGTTACTGGTGGACCTTGTTGCTGTTCATTGTCTGTTGTGTTGTTAGTCAGACAGCGATAACGGTTGTCTGCCAGATAATAATAAAATTCTAAATGGTTCGGTGAATGACTTGAGAAGTCCGTTGGTTTGTACACACTACCTTCATGTGGGATAAGGAGTTATGGTCTCCCCTCTGTCGTAGTTCATTCGAAAGCTCTTCAGACGTTAGCAGTACCGAGGCCTGATTGCTGGGAAGTGGTGTGTCTTCTTCTTCCGGACGGTGTATTTGGATTTTCTTTTTGCATCACCGGCCAGACTCGCACCGTGGAGGACCCTGAGCGCATAGGATATATTCCGGCGGATGACCTCTCTGTTGAGCCTAGGATGGCCCGTGCCGTGTTGGATAGCTTTCGTGGATCGTTCCCTAACAAGGTCCCCGCCACCCTGGAAATCCGAGCATGCAGGATGAACAGTAGTGCACCCCTGCAGGGAGTTTAATCTATTCGAATAGCCGTGTCCACGATAAAAGGATGCTTTATGCTGCAGTTGGATCTTACCACTACAAACTACTACTATTAAACTGTATGGTTCCGGGTCTTCTTCCTCGCAAGGAAGTCAAGGAAGGGAACGCGGAGGCATTATTATTGTTAATTACTACAACTTACTATTATACAATGCTGCAACAAGTTCTGCTGCATTGTTACATCATGCTTTATATAAACTGTTGGTTGTTCTCTCCTTGTGCTGCAAGACTCGTCGGAAGATGCTAGTCTTCGATAGGCCTAGATTCTTATCCTTATTCTGATTTCTACCTTGCAGTCCACTATATACAGCCTCCCCTTTCCATTTGATACACATGCATAAATGCTTAGTAGCGGACGTAAGACTCACGGGCTTGGATTCCACGAGCAGTCGACGTTGGAGTCTTGGATTCCACGAGCAGGAGATCCCCGAGGCCGACCACCGCAACATGAAGATCCCCGATGCCTTCTACGACGTCGAGGCCCCCCCCATTGACCAAGAACGGGAGTAGTTTGGCAGTTCTCAAGCAAGAGGCCTCGCCTTTTCGATCGTTGTTGATTTTGTGCTAACCTATTTAAGGAAGATCATGTGTACCTTGTGTCTGTACTCATATACTATTGCTTCCGCTAACTTTGTGCTCTCGAGCTATTGTATTCGAGCCCTCGTGGCCGATGGCTTGTATTAAACAGCTTGTTTTATTTTATTTGTAGAGTTGTGTTGTGATATCTCACCGTGAGTCCATAATCTCGATCGTGTACCTTGCGTGTATGATTACTGTACACGGCTTGATTTTGGCGGCGTCACAGAATCCCATCACGGAGAATATATAGGCGAAGGGGGGCAGCCAAGGGGGCACCAGGGGTCTAGGCTCCTCCCTGGCGAGCCAAGCCCTAGGGCGCGCCACCCAGGTGATTCCAGAAGGTTCTTTTATGCTGATTTTTTATCTGATTTTTCCTCAATTATTGGAGCACTTTTAATATGGGGGAAACCTGAAATAGAAAATCAGCAGAAAACAGGAACTGACACTGGGGTGCACTGAGTTAATAAGTTAGTCCAAATATGATCAAAAGTGTATGAAAGTGTATCCAGATCATTGAAATATCACGCAAAACATGCCCAATCTTAATTCCTGCTCGTCCTCGAGTAGGTACATGATAACAAGCATAATTTATGTGGTGACATGCTAATAACCATATAAGAACTTGAAAGTAAAGCAATGAAGGTATGTAATTCCATTCAAGCCGTAACAGGAAAGAGTCTATATTACAATTCAACCAAGCAACGCAAGAACATAAATGTGCAAGAGCTGTCGCTGTCCGTGACTTGAATGTCTCTAGATGGTGTTTGCGTGCAAGAAGTGGGGGATGGGAATACGAGAGAAAAATATATTTGTTCAGAACTCAATCTACTAAAGTTTCACACTTAGTCTTCTTCGGAATCTTATCTTGACTCGTCCCCAGAGCACTTGCCACGTACAAGTCAATTTGTTCCACTCCTTTTCGATATTTTGAGCACTCATGCAATGGATGAGCGTAAGCACGAGATTTGACCCTTAGGATGGCAAAGAGAGAGATATGGTGGAGGAGGAAGACAAAAGGGTGAGAAAGGCTCACATCAATGATGAAAATCATAGGCGAGAAGGTCAAATGATAGATATGGTGTGAGGAGTAGGGATTGCCATGCAACCGATGCACATATGAGCTAAGAAAAGCTCTCCAATGGAACCAGTGGGGGTGCATCTAACTTGCTCGCTCATGAAGACCTAGAGATCGTTTGAGGAGGCTCATCCTTGGAATATTCAAGCCAAGTTCTATAGTGTGAAGGTCCGCACATAGCTATATGCATAGCTGATCATCTCTATGGAGTACAAGATATAAAGGGAGTACGAGTGTGGATCTTTCAAAAGGAATATTAGTGTTGCCCCGTTCTCTCTTTTTATTTATTTTGCTATTTTTTGTATTTTTTGGTGGCCTTAATGGCTCTTTCTACTTAACTCTCATTTGTTCTCTTTGGAATCTTTTAAATTTGTACTCTTTGTGATCTTTTCCTCACTTAAGGGCAACACTCTATTTTACAAGAAGGTATAGAAGATCTTCACACTTTACAAGGTACTCAACATAAAGAAGATGTAGCTATCATGATGTATGCAAATGTATGCCTCTTCCAGTGTTGCAGGAACATATATAACATGAAGATAAACTCATGAGAAGGTGGATGTTGCATGGCAATATATCTCGGAAAGGCTATGGAAATTCTTGATAGGTAGGTATGATGGCTGTTTTGAGGAAAGATATAAGGAGGTTTATGATGACAGAGTGTATAATGCCAAGGCTTTGGATGCACCGGCGAGGTGGACGCCAACTCTCGGAGTGAGAAGAGGGAAATGCGCGGGACCAAAGAGGCTAGCAAATATGAGGAGGTGGAAGTGTCAACTTTCAATACTTACATTAGTCCGAAGAGCTCATGCACTTATTATCGATAACTCTCAATCTAATAAGGAGGTTCACAAAGAGACAAGTACATCGAGGAGGAGTGTATGTGGGTTTGGTTATCCTTGCGCATCCTCGACTCATGGTACGTGAGTGTACTCTAATATTTGATCCCTCCAAAGATTAGTGATCCATCTAGTAGCTAGAGTTCTCAACTAGTTTTTGTAGGTTTTGAAAATAAGCACGGATTGCCCAAAATATGACACCTATCACTAATAGGCTAGAGCTCTTGACACCAAAAGTTCAAACATTACTGACAACAATACCTCAAAACTATTGCAAGTTACTACTACAATTGAATAGCAACCTCAATTACCTACTTCAAGACAAGACACAACTCAGTGCAACAACCAACTCTCTTAACAAGATAAACATGAAAACAAAAGAGAGTTCCAGAAACAACTAAACAAAAGATAAAGCTCTTCAAAAAGATGAAAACGAAAACTAAAACTAAACATGGCAGCAGCTACGAAAAGATAAAGAACACATAACTGAAGAAAGATAGGCATGAAAATCCTATGATGTGTTCTAGATTGAAGTGGAGCGTGTTTCTCTCCCACACAAAGTAATCTGGGTTCTAACTTGTTATGAACATAAATCAAAGCTAAATAAAACTAAAAAGGAAACCTAAGAGTGAGACGCTCCAAGAATAGCACATAACGCATGAAGTGATAAAAATATAGTGAGACAGAGGACGAACTGATGATTGTTGATGGAGAAGGGGATGCACGGGGGCATCCCCATGCTTAGACACTTGAGTCTCCTTCAATATTTATTGGGGATGCATGTGGGCTTCCCCAAGCTTGAGCGTTTGACACTCCCGGATCTTCTTTCATCACCTTCCCTCGCACACTTGAAAACTCCCTTCATACATAACTCATCATAAGGTGATTAGAGAGTTAGTACCCTTAATAAAATAATTTTCCTCTACTGGAAATAAAGATATTCTTGAAGACCTTCTGTTTCTCAAGATTTCCAAAAAGGTTTTGAAAAGAAAAAGCAAGCTTAAGGTTTGAAAAAGTAGGGAAAGGAAAAACGTGGCAGAATCTGTGAAAAACAGAACAACATGTCGCAAATAATTTTTTCGGGGTACTTCTGCAACTCAAATAAAAAAACTCAGAACAGACGCTCGAAAAAAAATGTATGGAGCACGCTATCAAAAAAAGTTCAGATCCAAAAGATGATCTCGTGATTTTAGGCTAATTTTTCCGTCCAAGGACAGAATATGTTTTCTGGAGAGCATGTCACAACTTGTGAACTTTCTTGCAATCGGAGGCTAAACCTTGCACAAAGCTTGAAAATAAAGATACAATGATGTTGGTAAAGTAGTTACAATCATCAAGACCACTAAAAACATAAGTAAAAACATCTTGGGTTTCATCCCAACAAGCACTTTCTTTTACGCCTTTAAGCTAGGCATAAAGCAAAAAAGATAAAGATTTATCAAGAGAGAGAGAATAACTAGCTCTCCTAACGGACTCAAAAGCTAACTTAATCTTCTTTCTAGGGAAGTGTTCTATCCCCTTTTTGAGAGGTAATTGAAATTTTATATCCCCCTCTTTCATGTCAATAACAGCAGCCACGGTGTGAAGAAAAGGATGTCCCAAAATAATTGGACATAAAGGTTCACACTCTATATCCATAATAATAAAATAAACGGGAACATAATTGTCATTTAGAATGATAAGAACATCATCGACCTTCCCCAAAGGTTTCTTTACGGTAGAATTAATGAGACTAACACCAAAAGAACAAGGATCAAAAGGCTTAAATTCAAACATATCATACATTCTATTGGGCATAACGGAGGTACTAGCTCCAACATCACATAAAGCATAGCAGCAGAAGTTATTCAATTTAATTTTATCATAGGATCCCAACCATCATCTAGATTCCTAGGTATGGAGGCTCTATTCTAAGATTCTCATCCCTATCTTTGATGAGAGTATTAGTGATATGCTCCGTGAAGGCAAGATATAGTGTGCTAGTGTGGGGATCTCTAGACATTTTGTGTAGCAAGCTAATAACTTCTGAAAGGATACAACTATCAAAATCAATGTCACTACTATCAAAGATGGTAGTGGTGTCATCTAGGCTCACTTTTTTGAAACCCTCTATGTTCATAGGAGTTTCTTCTTCTACGGGTGAGGTAGTAGCATCACCATTAATAGGTCCACTGGGACTAGGAGTGTGTTGGGTGCTACTAATTTGGGTGTCCTCAACAATTTGGATAGTAGCAACCGTGTGGTGTGTAGGAAGGCTCTTAATTCTATCCTCTTCCTCTTTTTCTCTATCCCATCTTTATTTAAGTTTAGCCATCATCCTAATATTTTCATTAATTTGCAATTCGATAACATTAATAGTAGTGGCCTTCCTCTCCTCAAGGGGAGAGGTTCTAATTTTAAGCATCTCAACATCAAGGGCTAAGTTGTCTACCTTCAAATAGAGATTATCTAATTTGTCCGATCTCTCTTCTACTCTCTTGTTGAAGGCTTTTTGGGTAGTGATAAGGTCTCTAAGCACGCTTTCTAATTCAGAAGTGGGGTTCTTATTGCTAGGTTAAGTGTTTTGTTCCCATAGTTGGATGCAAACGGTCTAGGATTGCTAGCAAAATTACCGCTATAAGCATTATTGTTGAAGTTGTTTCTAAAGATAAAGTTCACATCTACTTGTTCCTGAGCAACCAAATAATTTAAAGGGACATCATGAGGATCAATAAAGGGTTTCTTTGTAAGTAGAGACATAATTAAGTCAACTTTTTCATTTAGGGAGGTAATCTCCTTGACAGAGTTTACCTTCCTACCCATTGAAGCTCGTTCGTGTGCCATTATGAATAGTTTGTCATCATCTCATCTAGGAGTTTTGTGGAAGCACCAAGTGTTGTTGACATAAAGGTTCCTCCCGCGGTCGAATCTAACAGGTTCCGCGAGGTAAAGTTCAAGCCTGCATAAAAAGTATGGATAACCATCCAAGTAGTCAAACCATGTGCAGGGCATTTCTTAACAAGAGATTTCATTCGTTCCCAAGCTTGGGCAACGTGTTCATTATCCAACTTCTTAAAATTCATAATGTTACTCCTCAATTGGATAATATTAGCAGGTGGGTTGTAATTCCTAATAAAAGTATATTTGCACTTATCCCAAGAATCTATGTTATTCCTAGGCAAGGATTGAAACCAGATTTTAGCTCCTTCCCTCAGAGAGAAAGGAAAAATCTTAAGCTTAACAACATCACCTTCTACTTCTTTATACTTTTGAATATCACAAAGCTCAACAAAATTATTTAAGTGTAAAGCAGCATCATCTCTGGCACCAGAGAATTGATCACTCATAACAAGGTTTAGCACAACAGGTTTAATTTCATAAGAGGTAGATGAAGTGGAAGGTGTGGCAATAGGAGAGCAGATAAAATCATTGTTGTTGTGACTAGTGAAGTCACACAACTTGGTGTTTTCAGTGGAACCCATAGTAGCAGCAAGTCTGACACACAATAATTTTTTTGTGATTTTCGATAAAGGACACTAAGATAAAAGCTGAAAGGTAAACTAACAAGACTAAAAAGCTAAGGTAAAAGATAGTGTGAAACTCCCCTATCTTAAAGATTGGAGTCCCCGACAACGGCGCCAGAAATTTGCTTGATACGCGAGAGATGATAACGGCTTCTCGCCCTTCGTTGGTTACCCCAAGTGGAAGGTGAGATGTAGCGTAGCGTCAAGTTTCCCTTGGTGAAGATACCAAGGTTGAGTATCGACCAGTAAGACTCCGAAAGCGACAAGTAGGTGGCAAGGAAACAATGGCACCATTTTAGACCAAAGTTGCTTCCTTGACCTGGACCTGCACACGACACAAATAACTTTGCTCCCTACGAAGTTTAGAGAGGTTGTCAATCTCTCCGGTCAAAGAAAAGGGATAATGATAATGGTAGCAACTTGAAAGTAAAAGCCGAAAATAAATGAGCATGTATACACTGATGAGAATATGGAACGGGGTCCCGTGATGTTCACTAGTGATGTCTCTCTCCCAAAAGACGATAAAACTGCTATGCGAGGTAAACAAATCACATCTGGGAAATTAATAGGATTAATAATGCATCGCAATGTTAACTATGCTACAAAGAAAGAAAGAGGCTTAAAAGCATGGGCGGTACACCAAAATAAGTAGACCGAAATCTAATTGCATCTACTACTAATCATCCACATTGAGATATCTATCCAGAACATCTTGCTGCTATTAAGTTGCGAGCCCCACCCAATGTGTAAATCCAAAGCAACAGACAACTGCATTAAAAGAACTTTGCGTAAAGTAAACAATCCTTGCAACCGTTCTTACAAGCACCGTTGTTTTACACCTTGTGGCAACAACACATCCCCTAGACTCATGTTTCTGTCACTCAAGCGTGTCATAAGGGGGCATGAATCCACAATCGAGCATAACGTTCCCTCTTGGGGTCACTACCTACTACTTGGACAAAGCAATAAAGAGCAACGGAGAACATGCAAGAATTACTTAGTAACAAAAATATAAAAGATAAGAACCAAATATATTACTCTATCACAAACTGAACATAGTCTCATAATCCATCAGATCCCAGCAAACTCAGCATAGCAACAACAGAAATAATTACATATGTGTCTTGATGATGTAGGGTAGCTCACAAGGTCTAATCGATGAAGAACAAAGAGGGGAGGAGAAAATCACATAGCTAATGATCACGGGCCCATGGTCCAAGGTAGACGACTCACGGATCATCCGGGAAGCGTCCATGGTGGAGGGGAAGCTCCCGAAGGTCAATCCTCCCTCGGGCAGGGTTCCGCGAAGTGGTATGCTGGCGCTCCCAATCTTGGAAGCGCGGCGGAGGTGGAACATAGGCGAGATCGCGAAAAAGGGTCCTGTCTTTGGAAGAATCCCGTCACGGAGAATATATAGGCGAAGGGGGGAAGCCAGGGTGGCACCAGGGGTCTAGGCGCGCCCCTGGCGCGGCCAAGCCCTAGGGCGCGCCACCAGGGCGCCTGGGCCCCTTGTGATGGCCCTCTGGCCCCACCTAGGTGATTACGGAAGGTTCTTCTACGCTGATTTTTTATCTGATTTTTCCCGAATTTGTGGAGAACTTTTAATATGGGGGAAACCTGAAACAGAAAAATAGCAGAAAAAAGGAACTGGGGTGCACTGACTTAATAAGTTAGTCCAAATATGATCAAAAGTGTATGAAAGTGTATCTAGATGATAGAAATATCACACAAAACATGCATGGATCAAGCATAAATTATAGATACATTTGGGACGTACCAAGATCCCCAAGCTTAATTCCTTCTCGTCCTCGAGTAGGTAAATTATAACAAGCATAATTTCTATGGTGACATGCTAACAACCATATAAGAACTTTCAATGTAAAGCAATCAAGGTATGTAATTCAATTCAAGTCATAACAGGCAAGAGTCTATATTAGCATTGAAACAATCAACGTAAGAACATATATGTGCAAGAGCTCTCACTGTCCGTGACTCGAATTTCTCCAGATGGTGTTTGCGTGCAAGAAGTGGGGGATGGGAACACGACTGAAAAATATATTTTTTGAGAACTCAATCTAGTAAAGTTTCACACTTGGTCTTATTTGGAATCTTATCTTGACTCGTCCCCAGACCAGTAGCCAGGTACAATTCAATTTGATCCACTCCTTTTCGATATTTTGAGCACTCATGCAATGGATGAGAGTAAGCACGAGATTTGACATTTAGGATGGAAAAGAGAGAGATATGGTGGAGGAGGAAGACAAAAAGGGTGAGAAAGGCTCACATCAATGAGGACAATCATAGGCGACAAGGCCAAATGATAGATATGATGTGAGGAGTAGGGATTTCCATGCAACGGATGCACATATGCTCTCCAATGGAACCAGTGGGGGTGCATCTAACTTGCTCGCTCATGAAGACCTAGATGTCGTTTGAGGAGGCTCATCCTTGGAATATGCAAGCCAAGTTCTATAGTGTGAAGGTCCCCACATAGCTATATGCATAAATGATCATCTCTATGAAGTACAAGATATAAAGGGAGTACGAGTGTGGATCTTTCAAAAGGAATAGTAGTGTTTCCCCTTTCTATCTTTTTATTTCTATTTTATTCTTTTTTATATTTTTTTGTACTTTTTGGTGGCGTCAATGGCTCTTTCAATTTAACTCTCATTTTTCCTCTTTGTATTCTTTTAAATTTGTCCTCTTTGGGATATTTTCCTTACTTAAGGGAAACACTCTATATTACAAGAAGGTATAAAAGATGTTCACACTTTAGAAGGTACTCAACATAAATAAGATGTAGCTATCATGATGTAAGAAAATGTATGCCTCTGCCAGTGTAGTAGGAACATGTATGAAATGAAGATCATGTCATCAGAAGGTGGATGTTGCATGGAAATATATCTCGGAAAGGCTATGGAAATGCCTTGATAGGTAGGTATGGTGGTCGTTTTGAGGAAAGATATAAGGAGGTTTATGATGATAGAGCATATCATGCCAAGGGTTTGGATGCACCGGTGAGGTGGACGCTAACTCTCGGAGTGAGAAGAGGGCAATGCGCAGTACCAAAGAGTCTAGCAAATATGAGGAGGTGGAAGTGTCAACTTTCAATACTTACATTAATCCGAAGAACTCATGCACATATTATCGGTAACTCTCAATCTAATAAGGACGTTCACAAAGAGACAAGTATCCCGAGAAGGAGTGTATGGGGGTTTGGTTATCCTGGTGCATCCTCGACTCGTGGTACGTGAGTGTACTCTCATATCCGATCCCTCCAAAGATTAGTGATCCATCTAGTAGCTAGAGTTCTCAACTAGTTTTTGTAGGTTTTGAAAATAAGCACGGATTGCCCAAAATACGACACCTATCATAAATAGGCTAGAGCTCTTGACACCAAAAGTTGAAACATTCCTCGCAACAATACCTCAAAACTATTGCAAGTTACTACTACAATTGAATAGCAACCTCAATTACCTACATCAAGACAAGACACAACTCAGTGCAACAACCAACTCTCTTAACAAGATAAACATGAAAATATCAAGTAGATAGTGTTCTTCCAACTGTAGCACCGTCTCGACTATGTTTCACATCGGATCAGGTCATTTCACATGGAAGCACACGGTGTCACGCATAAAATACGGGTGTTTTATTAACACACTGCATATTACACTGGGTTGTCTTGATGGTTTGGATAAAGTTTTCTATCGGAACACGCCCATCGAAAGATGAACAAGAATCATGTGTGTTGTGATTAGCAAGGTGGCCTACCAATCCATTCTAAGTCATTAGTGATGTCACACCAATGGCGGACGATTGTGTCGGATCTTGAATCACTCGATAATCAACTACAAGAGATATTGATCTGAGTGGGAGCGCACTTAGTAATTAAATTGATTAATCATAAGTGCAACTTAATTACGAAAAAAGTCTTCGTATTTGCATTCTCGTTGTTTTTTTAATATAAGGACTATGAAGCATGTGCTCCACAGTATTTTATTGCATAGGGGAGAATCAAAAGTTCTTAGACATGGTACATGTATATTTACAAAGTGGAGCAACTTACCTATACAAAACTAATGCAAACTATTTATCCATGCAAGTAACTTGTCTCTGTGATCTCCCTGGAATCTATGTGAAAGAAGGGTGATGTCATGCAAAAAGTTCCTTCTCCAGGAGTTGAAAGAAGGCGTCCCACTCCAAAAGGTCTTGCCATTCCTCTCAATCGAGATGCACCAAGCAGCAGTGAGCACAACCACAAAGAAGAAGGGGTGCCTGAAAGTCAACCAAGCCTAGGCAAAGGATTCTACAATATCCCCACCATGTGACCATTCAATCTGCAAGTAGTTCCAAATTCTTGAGCTTAAGTTGCAAGAGAAAGACAGATGAACTCTTTCTTCCAAAGCATGTGCAGGGCACATGACACAATCATTATTTTCATGGGGTAATCTCCAATGTCTTCTAACAAGGAGATCTTTGGTATTCAATCTGTTAAACATCAAGATCCAGCCAAATACCTTGATTTTCATAGTGCATTTGCTCTTCCCGATCCATTGGCAAACTGTGCCATTTGGAAGGTGTGAATGCATGAGACTGTAAAAGATCTTAGCAGTGTATCCATGCTTTCCTGACCAAGTCCATATATCAGAAACATTAGGATTACTCTAAAGATTCCTCAGCCAGAGCCCTCGAAACTCCAAACTCGTAGGAAGCCTGTTGGGAAAGAGGAAAGTGAAAAAGTGTGGCAGCCTCATAGTGCGAGAGAAAATCATGTACAAACACTTTTTCATCTTTCACAAAACAAAACAGGTGAGGTAGTTTGTCTCTCAAGGGTATGTATGAATTATTCGGAATGCAGTCATCAGACCAAAAAATAACTGAGTCACCAACATTTTCCTGAATAGAAACATCAGGCCTGTAGAGAACAGCCAGTCTAAGAATATCCTTCCACCAGAAAGATCCACAGAGCATAGTAGCATGTGGAACATTGACATTGTAGTAAGAATTATAGATGAGGGAGACCCAAGGAATATTGTCCTTATTTTAGAATTTGTGCAGATGCTTCAGAAGGAGAGCTTTATTTTGAAGTTGTAGGTTAGAAAACCCATGCCCCCTTTCTTTTTTTGTCTACACACAAGATCCCAAGAAGCAAGAGATTACCTTTGGGTATCAGAACTGCCCCTCCATAGGCATTGCCTTTGAATTCTCTCTAATTGTAATAAGATTCCTTGAGGGATAGACAAGGTGCATAGGTGGTAAATAGGCTGGGATGAGATGACAGAATTCAGAAGCTGCAATCTCGCACCCTGGTTAAGCATTGCAAAACTAGCTGTAAGACTTCTCTCCACTCTATTAACAAGTGGCATGAGGTCCTAAAATCTAGGATTGGTAGTACCCATTGGTAAACCCAGATAAGTGAAAGGCATTTGGCCAATAGTGCTTTCAAAAATAGTAGCCAACCTAGCAACCTCTTCTTCAGAAACATTGAGTGGCACCATGGAAGACTTGTTAAAGTTCACTTTCAGTCCAGTTGAAGAGTGAAATTTCAATAACATGTCCTTGAGAGCTAACAACTGATCATCTTTTGCAGGCACCGCAAGGATTTTATCATCAGCATACTGAATGATGGGATAAAAAGGATCATGAGAAGAAATGGGCAATATGAGAACTCCATCAAGCAACATTTTCTTAACAATAGATTGGAGATGATCAGCAAACAGTACTAAGAGAAGAGGTGAAAGGGGATTACCCTATCTGACACCTCTATTGCAGTAAAATTGTTTCCCAGGGAGACCATTGAAGAGGATGGAGGAAGAGCCTGAAGAGAGGATTTCTTTCACCCAATTGATCCATGTGGGGTTAAATCTTTTGTGGTGGAGAATTTGCAGGATTACCTCATGTTCAATGGTGTCAAAGGCCTTAGCAAAATCCAATTTAAGAATTAGCAGAAGCAGGTGTGACTGGTTGCATTGATGTATGAACTCAAAAGCCCAGGGCAGGTAATCCTGAATGGATCTGGATTTCAGGAAGCCATATTGGTTCATATGTATGCATTTGAGTATAACCTTTTGAAGACGATTGGCCGAGAGTTTTGTCAGGAATTTCAGGCATCTGTTGGTCAAATATATAGGTCTAAAATCATTTGGGCTCTCAGGTGCCAGCATCTTTGGAATGAGAGCAATAAGGGATCCATTCAGACACTCTAACTTGAGATCACCAAAAGAAAATTGATGTATAAGTTCCAAGAAACCTTTCTCAACTATGTGCGATCATTTCTTGAGGAAATAATCATTAAATCCATCAGGTCCAGGGGCCCTTTCAACAGGTAACTCCTTAAGTACAGCATCCATCTCAGCCTCGGAGAAAGGGAGAGATAGGTCCTCATGGCCCATGACAGGTTGGATTAGATCAAACTCCATGGTGATTCCCTGGGAGACTCCCGTTCTTCTCTTGAAAGAATTCCACAAAAGGCCATCCATCTGTGTGTGATGAGTGAAGACAGAGCCATTAGGTGCAGCAAGGATTGAAAGAGAATTCATCCTCATTCTTCAAAAGCCATGGCATGATTTTTTTTAGAATTATCCTCTCCTACCAAGATGCCTCTCACTATGTATCTCCACTTCCAATAAATGTACTGGAGTCTCAAAAGATGTTGATGATGCAGTTTAATAATCTTTCTGAAATTAAATTCGGGTCTAGTCAGAGGCTTGTTTCTTCTAGATAATCAATCGCAAGTACCACCTGGGAACACCTGGCAATATTATTTTTCAAAGTAGACATGATGGAGGACCATTTTCTCAGATCATGCCTCAATCGTTTGAACTCTATGGATATGATGGTAGCAGCAGAACCTGAAGCAACATTTGCAGACCAGTAAGCAGTGACACATTCCTGGAAGCCAGGGAGATCCACCCAGAAATTTTCAAACCTGAAGATGTTCCCCTTTGGGATAGTTGTGTCAATTGAAACAATGTTGGGCATATGATTAGAACCTGTCTTGGCCATAGGAAGTACCGCCGTATTTGAATAAAGAGAAATCCAATCACTGGAAGTGAAGAACCAGTCCAACTGCTCAAGGTGAGGATCAGCCTTCATGTTAGACCCGGTATAAGACCTACCTTTAAGGGGAAGTTCCAGTAGGCGAAGATGTCCAATTATCCCATTGAACGGAAATATATTATTTAGGTCACCGCGAGGACAATTTCTATTATCCAGAGAGCGGATGAAATTAAAAATCACCCAAGAAAAGCCAGTTTTCATCATCAGGAACGTGGATGTTGTAAAGCCACTGAACAAATTCATCCCATAATAACCCAGATTATGGCCCATAAACTGCTACCAAAGTCCAGCGTTGTACATTGTGTAATGAGGTGAAGGAGACAATAATGCCATAGCGCAAGGATTGAACCAAGGTAACACTAAACATCGATCAGTTACATGCAACTAAAATTCCACCAGAGGCTCACACAGAGGGTGTGTAAAAAAAGTTACCAAAACGTCGAGGGCAAAAATTTATGACCAAGCGCAAATCAAAAGATTGATATTTTGTGTCCTGAAGACAAACGATAGAACAATTGCTCTCCTCAATTTTTTTCCCGAAGATCACGTTGCCTATCTTCAGAGTTGAGACCACGAACATTCCAACACAACACACGCCAATTACTGTATGATGTACTATCCATTAAACACCAACTTGAGTTCAGAAAAATTCATATCTTCCCAACAGACAGGAGACGACGAGTAGCAAAAAAATAACTAGAGTAAAAAATTTTTGAACAGGCAAAAGTCCCCGTCCTACCACAAAGATACAAAACTGAACTACTCATGGGGAACTAGTAGAAGGTTCAGCAGACGTTCCAGCCATAAGCTTATCCGTAGAGATCTTCAGGGGCGATGCCAAGGGAGACACACAAGTCTTGCATTGATCTGATCAGTGTTGGAGGTGGAATGACATCATCATCACCAGCTTGCGCATCCACAACTGGAGTACCTGCCACCCAGAGTTTAGGCTTCTTGGCATGTGGTTGTCTCAAGGGGGAGGGCTTGACCGGGATAACAGAGACTGGCTTGAAGATAGATTTTTTGGCAGCACTGCGCGTCATTCAACTTGTGGAAAAATCATCTTCAACATGGACCAGGCGAACAGCTGAGCGTGCGACACGGTGATGCTTCCCAAGAACCGGGTACTTACCTGCAAAAAAGACATCTACTTCAGGTGTGCGAGCCTCTGCAGATGCCAAATCCTGAACTGGATCAAAACAAACAGGGGATGCCAGCAGTTCTAACAGTAGGGGTGCACTGGTGGACATGCAGGGAGGGGCCTTGTTCATAAATTCAGTCCAATTACCTCTAGGAAGGGCCATTGGGGGCAAGGGGAGATGCTCCAGGCTTAGAGGCACAGTCTTCAGTAAGAATTTAGGAAGTAGGTGCTGAACAGTTCTCTCCCAAATCATCTGTGGAGGGAAAGAAGGTCCAAAATGAACTAGAGCCATGCCAACTTGCTGAGGTGCCATCTGAAAAATAGGTTGCTGATAAGGAACTATGGCCCAGGCTGTAGCATCCAGAATTGGCTGGGCTCACTAGTACCGAGGGAAGCTATGCACACAGTTTTTTTACCCATTCGCATACGATTTTCTGAACCGGATGCTTGCCTGCGTGTGCGATGAGGGGTCCATCGCTGACGGACACTGAAATCGTCTGCGATCGATAGAACATCCCCCACGAGTTTTAAAGCTGTAATCGTGTGCGATCTCAAATAATCGCCCACAATTACGTACCAACAATTGTGTGCAATATACTTTTATCGCTGACCCTCATGTTTTCGTACTCGTTTGTATAGGTGATACATCGCCCATGCCTGTTTATGTACATATGTGTGCATTCATCATTGCATTGCACACGCTCATGTTTTCGTACTCGTTTGTATAGTTACTTTCAATGCACACACTCATTCTTTCGTACTCATTTGTATAGTTATATTCAATGCACACGCTCGTGTTTTCGTACTCATTTATATAGTAATTTTCACTGCACATGCTCAGTACGCCTGAACCGTGGCCTTTTCTACGAGGATCAATATGGTGATTTTGATTTTTATTTAAAACATTCAAAACATATATTAAATACATGCAATTGAAAAGGAGATAAAACAATTTGTATCACAATTTTATTGTTGTGTGCATGAAACACATCGATCAGTACAGAGTATTTTGATCACTCATTGATCCTTAGACATATACAATCCAAGCCAATCACAATTGGGTTAACAATACTCTTGAAGAACAGGAATCTTCCTAGACTGAGGCCGTCTCCATTCCCAAGTGATGAATAACTTGGGCATCACCAGGGGGGTGTTGTGCTTTCTCTGTTTGTTGCCTCACCACTCACCAGGCCAAAGATGCTTCAAGATGTAAAACTCACTAAACTGTCTCGAAAAGCAATGATCAAAGAGGAAATTATTCAGTGACTCCAAACATTCATTGTGCATAGTAAGAGACGAGGTTAGCCATAGTTCATACCACATCCTGTTGTTGGCAGCAGCCTTTCTTTACTGTGCAAACAAAAATTTAGTTGTTTTCCAGTAATTTTCTTTACTGGTCGGCTACTTTGCAGATGTTCTACTAGCTTGGACCTACAAATGTAGAGTTTTATGTTATTAACTGAAAGATTTATGTAGCACAATGAAAAAAGAGGGGGAATATATAAGGATGAAGCAAACCTTGGTGGAAAATAGCAGGTTATTCCATTCTCACCCTGCAATTACATGGCACCATGATCCAAGCATCATCAACTCCTAAGAAAGGACAAGATTAATCATGAAAATTACTTAGATTTCTGCCTCATACATAGATTGGACACACACAAGCAGCCACGGGGATGGAGCTAGTGAGCCATTTAGGATGCACAAGTACCATATTTTGTCATATCACAAGGATCACTCGACCATCCTTGCTATCACATAGTTCCACAACCCTTTTAATCATCGGCATTCTTCTTTCCCTTTTCTTCCCATTTTATGCCTCATACTTACATTGGACACACACAAGCAACCATAGGGCCGAAGCAAGTGAGCCAACGAGGATGCAAAAGATTCGTATTTGTGCATATCACAAAGATCACTCGACCATCCCTACTGTCACATAGTGCCTCAACTCTTTTAATTATTAGCATTCTTCTTTCCCTTTTCTTCCTATTTGTGCCTCATACTTACATTGGACACACACACTAGCAACTATAGAGATGGTGTCAACGAGCCAAGTAAGATGCACAAGATTCGTATTTGTGCATATCACATGGCTCACTGGACCATCCCTGGTGTCACGTAGGGTCGGATCACAATGGTATAATCATCGACATTCTAAAAAAATGTAGCCGACAAATCCCGGGTGCCTTTGCTAAAAATTAGACATCTGGAGTGTGAATTTTCCGGAGTGGCAAAAGATAGGCCACTCATAGTCTCCCTAACAACATGTACAAAGGAAATAATAAGCTATCATCTCCATCATGGCTATAATAGCATCCAAAAAAACATATATCCTTCATTTGGCACATCATGGGTACTCCAAAATTAAGTACAAAAGCAGAGTTAATGTTTGTAACTTAATGATTTATGCAACAAAATGAATAAAGTGGGGGAATATATAAATAAAGAACCAAACCTCGCTGGCAAATAACATGTTGTTCCATCCTTAGCCTGCAATTACATAAATTTACATAGTTAGATGAAATACCCTTATCTAGACGTTTGAGGAGATAAAATAATTATTACCCAAAGATAAGCCCTAACTACCGGCGTTGTATAGCGATCCCAACAGTATGATTCTACTTACTCTCTCCTAGTCTTCTGTGCGGCCTCATTAATTCCACTAAGTATGCAGTTGGGGTGTAATGGGTTAGTTATACCCGGGGTTATGGATACGTGCGCCTCCTTTGCTCCTCATCCTCCTAGTATAAATCGGAGAGCCATTTTGATATAAACCCAACTTCATCGCCTCCTCCTCCTCCTTGTATTCCCTGACTCACCGCCTCTCATCTAGACGTCAACCTTCAGTTTGTTGGTGCTCCGCCTAACCCAAGAAGGAATCCATGGCATCACCAGCTAAGCGGAAGAGGTGTGTGCAATTACATTATTCTATTTTTGTTCTTTGTTTTTCTTTCTTTCCACTTCATTTTACCCAATCAATGTATAGGGTTGTGTCAGAGTTTGAGGGAAAAAAAGGGGAAATGATCGAGAGTATGCAGAAGCTCTTAATCCAGCTTTCGCGAGCTCCCGAGGATGCCACAGAGCAATGCCACGAATAAACTGACCACACATTTGCAGCCCTAGAGGAGCAGCTGCAGAATGGAGAGGAGTGGCTTGCACGCTTGCTAAAGATGAATGATTGTCACATCCCAACTTTTGCTCTTCTGTTAACTTAGGTAGCCGAAATGAGAGCCAACAAAAACCAAGTGATTATGGTTAAGAATATATCTCCACCATACATGCAACTCATCTTAAGATGATCATACTTCAAGCAACGTGATAAATTCTAAAACCCCTTATAGTGCTAAAACCTCATCTCCATTTAACATTCTTGCACCCTTTTCTTTGTTGCTTGGTTTTATTTTCTTTGCTCTTGTGTGTTGGATAAATGCATGAGGAATATAAATCCTTATGTATTTTATGTAATATATATAATAACGTCATTAACCCCCACAAAACCCTAGGACATTAACCTTGTGCCTTATAAGGATAATTGAAACTTTGATCAATGAAGTCTCTATAAATTATACAAACCATAATAAATAAATATTTGTGATCATCAAAAAATCATATTATAAAATTGTAAAAAAAATCCTTTAGTTTTTTTTCCACAAACACCTAGGATATATTTTCTGTAGTTACTTAATTTTGGTTACAAATAAAATTTAGATAATTATAAACAAGAAATAGAGTAGTCTAACTATCCTCCTCTAATCTCTCAACCTCCCCTAACTTCCCCCGCACACGTAGAGAGACTTCTCTCTTGTTCTTTCTCTCTCACGACTCTCTCTCTCTCTCGTATCTCTCTTTTTCTCATTTCCTTCTCTCCCTGCTGCTGGCCCACTGTCATCCTCCTCGCATCCTTGTTCCTGTGTACGCCTACCCCGATCAAGGCCACGGATCGATGACGTGGACTGATTGAGCTCGCCTACCCCCCAACCCTCGGCCATGAAGTGACCGGCGAACGGCACGCCGGAATCGACCCACCTCACCTCTCTCACGAGCCCGTCCGCCGCCCTCGTTGCCCAGTAACCAAAGAGGCCACGGATCGCCACCCCAACCTCCCTCCCGTTGCCTCTCGAGCAGGCCCCTCCCTCGGCTATAAAAGGACCCCGACGCCCCTTCTCTCCACACCAGCCCAGCTCACGGCTTAGCCACTCCATCACGTTGCCACTACACCTTCCCACCCGTGCAGCAGTAGAAGAACAGAGAAGAAGGGAAGAAGAGAGGAGGCAAGGAAGCAGGCGGAGAGAAGAGGAGGAAGAAGGAGGAAAGGAGGAGGAGGAGGGGAGGCAGGAGAGTCTCTCCCCTCTGCCTCACCTCGCCGGCGACTTCCTGGAGGATACGCCGGCTGAGTTCTCCCCCGAGCTCCCGACCGTCTAGCCCAGGCCGCCGCTGCACCCCATCATCCTGACGTCATCGCCCTCATCCAAGCACAAAAACGGGTTGCCCTAGCCGGCCCGCACGCCCGCTGCCTCTCCACGCCGCCCGTCGCCGCCTGAGACGCCCCGGTGAGCAGCCCGAGCCTACTGTCCGCCATGGCGCCGCCATTTTTTTTCCTCGTCGCGCAGCCCTTCTTAGGGCCAAAATGGAACCCCCATGGGCCCCCTACCCCCGCCGCCACTTGCCGCTAGCCTCCGGCCACCGGAGGGCCACCAGCGCGGCCGTGCTGGCCTCTGGCCACCATGGGAGGGCTCCCGTGCCCTGGCCTGGGCGAGGGGAGGAAGACGGCCCCTGGCCGTCGGATCCCACTTAGATCCAACGGCCTGGGGAGGCCGATACCCGTTCGGTTTAAAAAAAATGAAGAGTGCTGCGCTGTGCTGGGCTCGGCCCGAAAAAAAAGGAACAGTGCCCGTGGGCGCCAGATAGCCGGGCCGGCCTGCAATTTTTCTTTTTTATTTATTAGCAACACCATTTTATTTCTAGAAAAATAAATATAGCTCCAAATCCAGTGAAATAAATTTTGTTGTGTGCATAAAATTAATATCTATAATTCTGCATGTTTAGAATAATTTTTGTGCAGTGCCAAAATAATTGCTTTAGTTTTTATTAGTTTATTGTGCTTTTTAGCAGCTAAGAATAGTTTTAATTAATTCACTGTTAACCCTAAAAATGTAATGTTGATTTTTTTATTCCTGTGATTATTATTATTTCTATTGCTAGTTTTTTTTCCTTTTAATTAATGTTAGTAGTATTAAAATTGTTAGTTTTATGTAAAACTAGCCTTTGGTCAGTAGTTTATTTCCATGAACTTGGTTGTGGAAATAAAACAAATTAAAAAGTTGTTAGTGAATAAAATGGGTTAAAAACATTGCTTTTAGTTAAAGTTGTTTTATTTAATATTGATGTTAATAAGTCCACCGAAATTATCCTATAAATTTTAACCTTGTTGAGGTGGTATAAAATTTGAATCTTAGCAAATAGAAAACCTTGAAATTGTGTTGCCCTTTTGTTGTTTGTGTTATTGTTTGTGAAAAAATTGAGTGATGAAATATTGTGCTGTTGTTGCCCCATTGTAATGGTGTGTATTTCTTCTGCAACGTGTAGACGATACGCCGTACGTTGCAGGTGAAGACTCCTCCCAAGCTGCCGAAGCAGCCGATCCGGGGTACTTCGCCGAAGAAGGCAAGCCACCGTCAAAAACTCAAACTCCGTTTTACCCATTTTTACTTTCTTTTGTATCATTCATATTGTATCATGCTATTATATTCATATGGTTTTGGGATTATATTAGTTTAGTAGGAAAACTCCACACACCCAAAGCCTACCTATCTGGGAAAAGAAAGTAGGACCCCGATGATCCCGACATTCTGTCGAGACCATAACTTAACCTTGTTATTCATCAATACTTAACTTCATGGATAGTCATACTTCACCCGATATGGTATGGCATTCATCGAAGAAGGTGGAGTGACCGTGGTTGTGGACATCGTCGGACATGGACAAAGTATGGAGGGACTCTATAAGTGCCGCCAAAAATCTAGCCTTACAATACAACCACTATACTCTGGTATGGGACAGGGCTAGTTGGAAGCTTGTTTGTCTTAGTACGGGGGTCCTATAACTACACATGGATGCGTGATTCCACGAATCCGATAGCCCTCGAAGTCGATGGGTGAAATTCTCTAGGCTTAGTGTCGGAAGGAACCTTGGTGCTCTTCGACTACGGGGCAGGCTTAGGTCCAAGAGGAACATGATCTGTCACACGGAGAGTCCATGCAGTACGCAAGGGGTGGATTCACCTGTACTAGGGAAGACAAGGGGAAGACTATGGTCGATTATCCGAGACCCGCATACTAAGGTATGACGATCCGTGAGGGCACACGGCGGATGTATCGAATGTGGTGGGTAAAGTGTACAACCTCTGCAGAGTGTAAATCTATTCGAGTAGCCGAAGTCCACAGTCATGGACAGCTAGTGAGGCAACACTTTGTGGGGAATAGATGAGAAAGCCCAGTACCGAGTTTATGGTTCGCCATGATGATGTTGGTATTGTTGGAAAAAGGTTGGACTTGACTTATCCAAATACATTTGTGGGAAATAAAATCTGCCAAGCTGAAAACTTTGCCAACTTAATAATAATCCTGAGTAGATGGTAAATCCCTATGAAAAACTCCACCTTATAGCCATCCTATTATTTTGGTATGCAAAACATTGTTTCTTTCTTTAGGTGGTTTGCGAGTACTTTGTATGTACTCACGTCTTTGTCCCTGGTTATTCCATCGGCCAGGCATGGAGGAGCAGGTATATGACGATGATGCTACCGGCGATTACTAGGACGTGCTACGCTCTGATCTACTCTGTGGATTGTGTCGCCACTACCTTCGATGCTTTTGCTTTTCCGCTCCTATTTGAGCCCGATGAGGCCATGTAAGACTTTATTGATGTATGACTTGTATTCGGTATTGTATGAACATTGAGACTGTGATATCCATGTCGAGTTGTGTGTCATGCGAACTGATCATGGGAGCATGACCGCATACAAAAATGGTCGCTTCGGACATATAGTCCGGGGTGCCCACAAACTTGGTATCAGAGCCTCTGTTCAGACTGTAGCAGCCTAGTTAGCTTGGATGTTAGTTACAAATATTTTTGATAAAAACTAAGTCTCTCATACATCTTATCCTATTCAAAATGTTTTAAGTCAAGCGAGACCGAAGATTAAGAGGGAATGGTGTCCCGAAACAGGTGAGAACTAGTGGAAGGTTTTGCTTTAATCCCGTACCCGAATTCGTGATCTTATGCTTGTTGGATTTGTGTGGTTTAGTCTTTAGTTAAAGTGACCCTAACCCCCCACTTAGGATGACACTAACCCGAGCAATCTTATCTTGTGCAACAACCTCAGGATGCCGAGGAGCTCCTGCGCCAACCCGAGTGGATCCGGTGACGCACCACCACCACCCGACCCGAACATGGCGCAACTTCTGCGACTGCTGATGGAGGAGCGCCAGGCCCCTCGTGACGAGCGCCAGGCGAACATGGCTGCACTACAGCAGCTAGTCCAGGCAGTCACCAAGGCCAACCAAGGAGGCGGAGGAGCTGGTGGGAATGAGGAGCCCAGGTCTCGGCTCCGAGATTTCAAGAACACCAACCCGGCCGTGTTCTCGCAGACGCAGGAGCCTCTGGATGCTGAGGATTGGCTCCGCACCATGGATAACAATCTCGCTGTCGCCGCTGTTGGCAAAAACGAGAAGGTCTTGTATGCCCCTCACTACCTCACCGGCATCGCAAGGAGCTGGTGGGAAGGAGTGCGTGCCCGTCTTCCTGAGGGGTAAGTGCTCAGCTGGGCTGAGTTCTCCGATAAATTCAAGAAGGCGCACATTCCGACCGCACTGATCAGGAAGATGAAGGACGAGTTTCGCCACCTCAAGCATGGATCCATGTCTGTGGTGGGTTATCTCGACCGCTTCACCCAGCTGTCGAGGTATGCCCCAGAGGAGGTGGACACTGAGGAGAAGCGGAAGGACCGTTTCCTGGATGGACTGCACGATGAGCTACAGGTTGTCCTGGTGGCCATGCAGTTCCCCGATCTTGAGTCTCTTGCCGATGCTGCTATCATGATGGAGGGCAAGCTCAAGATGGCCTCTGAGAACCGCAAGCGCCGCATGATGCAGCAGGGTGGATCCAGCAACCCCCGACTGCGTCCGGCATAGCCGCCAAGGCCAGCACCCCAGCCTCAGAGGAGCCCTTACCCAGCGCCACGACACAGTGCTCCTGCCCGCCCTGTTGGAGTTCCGCTCCCAGCAGGCGGAGTTCCCCGCGACCCTGCATCAGAAGTGATATTGTCCAAGTGTGACCTGAAGGGTCACTAGGCCATTACCTGCACCAAGAAGGCGAATGCTGCCCCACACCCCAATGCTACAGCACCAGCCAGAGGGAACCCCGGCCGCAACAAGGCCCAGGGCGGTGCGCCCAACGCCGCCAAGGGATGTCTGAACCATGTGCAAGCCGAGAAAGCCCTGGAGGCAGCAGACGTTATCTTGGGTACGTTTCCAGTTAATTCAGCACCTGCTCAAGTATTGGTTGATTCTCGTGCATCACACTCGTTAGTTACGAAGACATTTGTGGATAGAAGTAAGTTTTCACCTAGTGAAATGAGGAGGCCCATGGTAGTCGAAATACCCGGATCCAAAACCCGACCCAGTTTAGCTTGTTCCGGAGTTCCCATAGCGAGTCATGGAGTCGAGTTCCTAGGTGACCTGATCGTGTTAGGGACAGTAGGTATAGATGTGGTACTTGGCATGAATTGGTTGTCCAGATACCGAGGCCGGATAGATTGCACTGAGAGGACAGTCAACCTCATGAGTGCCGATGGAGTTCAGATAGAGTACACCGACAAGGAAGACACTGCCCGAGCCTTCTGTCATCAGAGTGTCTCGGTGCCACCACTCTATGAGGTGAAGGTTGTATGGGAATTCCCGGATGTCTTTCCAGAAGAGTTACCCGGTATGCCGCCTGATCGAGATATCGAATTCATCATCGAGTTTGTGCCTGGCTCGGCCCCAATTGCACAGAGACCCTACCGGATAAATGCCGAAGTGCTGGATGCGTTGAAGAAACAGCTGAATGAGATGCTCCAGAAGGGACTGATTCGACCCAGTGCTTCACCCTGGGGTTCGCGAGTTCTCTTTGTGGACAAGAGAGATGGCACCATACGCATGTGTGTGGACTACCGTAAGATGAATGAGGTGACCATCAAGAACAAGTATCCGCTCCCTAAGATCGAGGATATGTTCGACCAGTTGAACGGAGCCCGAGTCTTCTCCAAGATCGATCTAAGGACCGGATATCACCAGCTGAAGGTCCGCGAGTCGGATATCCCCAAGACCGATTTCACGACCCTCTATGGTTTGTTCGAGTACATTGTGATGTCCTTCGAACTTACCAATGCCCCGGCCTATTTCATGAACCTCATGAACAAGATCTTCATGAAGTATCTCGACAAGTTTGTGGTGGTATTCATTAATGATATCCTGATATACTCCAAGACCGAAGAAGAGCATGCCGAGCATCTGCGCTTAGTCCTCGGGAATTTGCGTGAGCACCAGTTGTACGCCAAGTTCAGCAAGTGTGAGTTTTGGCTCAAGGAAGTCGGATTTTTGGGACATTTATTGTCAGAGGGAGGAATATCCGTCGAGCCCGCCAAGATTCAGTCCGTCATAGACTGGACAACTCCGACCACTCAGACTAAAGTTAGAGGATTCCTTGGACTAGCGGGATACTACCGCAAGTTCGTGGAAGGCTTCTCCAGCATTGCCCGACCCAACTGCTAAAGAAGGACCAGAAGTTTGTGTGGACAGAGAAGTGTGAAGCCAGTTTCCAGGAGTTGAAGAGGAGATTGGTATATGCCCCATTTTTGACTGTGCCTAACCTGACCAAGAGCTTTGATGAATACAGCGACGCATCGAAGATTGGTTTGGGTTGTGTTCTTATGTAAGTGGGCAAGGTGATTGAGTACCTGTCATGACAGTTGAAGCCGCACGAGTTGAACTACCCCACACACGACTTGGAGCTAGCCGCTGTTGTGCTTGCTCTCAAGAGATGGAGACATTACATGATGGGTCACCGTTGCGACATATACACAAACCATAAGAGCCTGAAGTACATTTTCTCGCAGAAGGAGTTGAACATGAGGCAGAGGAGATGGATCGAGTTGATCAAAGACTACGATCTCGAGATTCACTACCATCCTGGCAAGGCCAACGTGGTAGCAGATGCCCTCAGCCGCAAGCCCTGCACACTTAATGCAATGATCAGAGAGACGCAGTCAGCTCTGCACGAGGAGTTCAAGAAGCTGGGTTTTGTACTTGTTGCACCCGGTTTTCTTGCTCACCTCGAGCTGACTCCGACTCTGTTTGACCAGATCAAGGAGTCCCAAAAGGGACACGATAGTATCGAGGAATCAAGAAGAAGATACCCCTCGGAAAGGCCCCAAAGTTCTCGGCAGATGAGGAGGGAGTTCGTTGTTTGATGGACGTTTGTGCGTGCCTGATATATAGGACTTGAAGCTCACTTTCCTGAAGGAAGATCACGATACACCTTACTCCATCCACCCTGGAGGGACTAAGATGTATCAAGACCTGAAGGACTTGTTTTGGTGGCATGGTATGAAGCGTGAGATTGCCTTGTATGTTGCGAAGTGCGACATCTTCTAGAGAGTGAAAGAAGAGCACCAAAGACCTGCAGGATTGCTGCAACCACTCCGAGTTCCTAAATGGAAGTGGGAACAGATAGGCATGGACTTCATCACAGGACTACCAAGGTCGAGCAAGGGTCATGACTCTATCTGGGTCATCGTCGACCGAGTCACCAAGGTAGCGCACTTTATTCCAGTGCGAACAACCTATCGAGGAGATCAGCTAGCGGATTTGTACATGTCGAGGATCATATGCCTGCACGGTGTTCCGAAGGAGATTGTGTCTGACCGAGGTACCCAGTTTACCTCAAGGTTTTGGAAGAAAGTCCAGGAGGCACTAGGAACCAAGCTCATATTCAGCACAGCCTATCACCCGCAGACTAGAGGCCAGACCGAGCGAGTGAACCAGATACTAGAGGATATGCTCCGCGCATGTGCTCTATCCTACGGTTTCAAGTGGGAGGACTGCTTGCCCTATGCAGAATTCTCCTACAACAACAGTTACTAGTCAAGTTTGCAGATGGCCCCATTTGTAGCCCTTTATGGACGAAAGTGTCGCACGCCCCTCAACTGGTCTTAGACCGGAGAAGGGAAATTTTTTGGACCCGATGTTCTGAAGGAGGCCGAAGAGCAGGTCCAGTTGATTCGTGCGCATATCAAGACCGCTCATTCTCGACAGAAGAGTTATGCCGATCCCAAGCGTCGAGAGGTGACTTTTGCACTTTGAGATTTTGTGTATCTCCGAGTCACCACACTAAAGAGAATGCAGCGATTCCATGTGAAGGGGAAGCTAGCACCTCGTTACATGGGACCATTTGAGGTGATAGCAATACGAGGCCAAGTTTCCTATCAGTTGAGATTGCCAGAAGAGCTATCCGATGTGCACGATGTCTTCCACCCCTCGCAGCTCCGGAAGTTTCTGGAGGTGCCGGACAAGCCCGATGTTTTCAAGATCATCGATCACCGCATGGTGGACATCAACCAGGATCTCACGTACCATGAAACACCCCTTCGTATCCTGGAAGAAGCCACCCGAGTCACCCGTAAGCGCGCGATAAGGTTCCACAAGGTCCAGTGGACAAACCACACCAAGGAGGAAGCCACCTGGGAACGAGAGGACTACCTCAAGCGCGAGTTCCCGCATCTCTTCACTAGCTTATGAATCTCGGGGACGAGATTCTTTTTAAGGGGGGAAGGTCTGTCACATCCCAACTTTTGCTCTTCTGTTAACTTAGGTAGCCGAAAATGAGAGCCAACAAAAACCTTGCATGAAATGTTAGGTTATTGTTTCAATGCTTGAACTTGTGTGCTTAGGGTTAGTCGTGTTGTTTCTTGATGATGCACTTGTGATGATGATCATTTGTGATGCAGGTGCTTAGATAACCAAGTGATTATGGTTAAGAATATATCTCCACCACACATGAAACTCATCTTAAGATGATCATACTTCAAGCAACGTGATAAATTCTAAAACCCCTTATAGTGCTAAAACCTAATCACCATTTAACATTCTTGCACCCTTTTCTTTGTTGCTTGGTTTTATTTTCTTTGCTCTTGTGTGTTGGATAAAAATGCATAAGGAATATAAATCCTTATGTATTTTATGTAATATATATAATAACCTCATTAACCCCCACAAAACCCTAGGACATTAACCTTGTGCCTTATAAGGATAATTGAAACTTTGATCAATGAAATCTCTATAAATTTTACAAACCATAATAAATAAATATTTGTGATCATAAAAAAATCATATTATAAAATTGTAAAAAAAATCCTTTAGTTTTTTTCCACAAACACCTAGGATATATTTTCTGTAGTTACTTAATTTTGGTTACAAATAAAATTTAGATAATTATAAACAAGAAATAGAGTAGTCTAACTATCCTCCCCTAATCTCTCAACATCCCCTAACTTTCCCCCCCCCCCCACACGTAGAGAGACTTCTCTCTCGTTCTTTCTCTCTCACGACTCTCTCTCTCTCTCTCTCTCTCGTATCTCTCTCTTTCTCATTTCCTTCTCTCCCTGCTGCTGGCCCACTGTCATCCTCCTCGCATCCTTGTTCCTGTGTACGCCTACCCCGATCGAGGCCACGGGTCGATGGCGTGGACTGACAGAGCTCGCGTACCCCCCAACCCTCGGCCATGAAGTGACCGGCAAACGCCACGCCGGAATCGACCCACCTCACCTCTCTGACGAGCCCGTCTGCCGCCCTCGTTTCCCAGTAACCAAAGAGGCCACGGATCGCCACCCCAACCTCCCTCCCGTTGCCTCTCGAGCACGCTCCTCCCTCGCCAATAAAAGGACCCCGATGTGGCACCCCGGCTCAGAGGACCGGAACGCCCCGTGCACCAGCCCAGAGATCAAGTCTTCTGGAGCACGGCACTGATTGATATTGAACTGAACAACTTTCTATTACCGAAGACAGGGGTACACGAGTTCTATTACAATGCTAGCGGAGACACAACTTGCTCCTCAGGCTAGCCTCAGCTCTACATCAAGCAGTAGCATAACTCTAGCAGCGGAATAACGACGGCAGCGGAACAATAAGAACAATGATGAACTCCAATCCACAGGGACACTGGCTGGGACACCTCCTAGCTCGCAAACACCGGGAACGTCGTCCTACGGATCCAAAGCACGGCCTGCAAATCTGGCATAACACGCCAGGTCAGTACATTGAATGTACTTGCAAGCTCACAACAACCATGCAACAAGGAAAAAAAAACATGGCAACAGATTAAAGTATATTAGTGGATTAAACAGGTGAGCAATAATATCGTGCAGGCATATAATCATCAAGCATATTATCAACATTAAGTCTAATGCACACACAATGTACCCCACATGATCGTCGCACGATCACGTGGCTTACCTCGGAGTCCTTATAGACTCAAGCACCGGGTCACATCGTGACAATTCACTTCCACGGGTCGTCGCATGAACGAACGGGTCATCGCACGACCATTCAACGGGTTAGGTGTCCTCCGTTAACACCCAACCAATCCACTCATAGCACAACCATCCACTTACCACAAACTTGCTACCGTACTCAAGTTGATCGTATGGTGTGACGTAGTACGATCTGTGTCCCATGACCAAGGACGCGGCTATTCGAATAGATTGTGACTCTGTAGAGTTTGTGCATGTTACCCACATTATGGAGTTCCTCCTCCATCTAGCACCTCGGTAATTGTCCCATAGGATCCTTGGAACTCGCACCACAGGAGTGGACTAGGACATCTCCAACGAAACCCGACTACCATGTTACCTCCCTACGGACTCACCGACACACGGTCTTGGGTATCCCTGTGGGTAGGTGTCCACGTTACCACCTCAACCACCCAGCCACCTTGTGGCAACTTGTCCCACTGGGACTGAGCTCATAACAACTATGGATGTCGAGATTATCACCACCTACCTGATCAGGGTAGCGTGCGTGCATAACCTCCCCTACTGGGTGATATCCGTAGAAGGCACTATGATAGCCCGAGTCAAGGCCCGCCCATACAAGCAAATGTGGCTGCATGGATAAGTCCGGTTCGGTGGCACCTGATCCACTTGTCACGAAGCATATCTCCAACAGCAAACACAAGTATCAAGTGCAACATGTGTATCAGATCAAAACAATGCATAGCATATTAACATGACAGTTTCAGATATGATCAAACACATTTTAGATGGTGAACTTATCCGTATTACAAAGATTAAGCTATTTAACATGGCAACATTATGAATGCAGTTAGGCATAACTCAGGCATAACATGAACTAGCATAGAGATAACATGATCAACTTAGCATGGTGTCTTTGTGGTTAGATGGTGCAAATTATAACATGACATGATTAAAACATAGCATGGATATGACATGGCAAAGCATAGCATGGTAATGATAACATCAATCATAGCATAGCATGGCATCAATCATAGCATAACAACATGATCATAATCACCGATATAAGCATATCATCGAAAAACAATTTTTTTAAAGACACGTCAAAGCTTTGCAAAGGTGCAAAGGGTATTGTGGCTTGCTTTTCACCAGAGGAGTGTGAAATACTGCTGGATCTTCGACACAAGCAAAACCCTGCAAAAATATTTCAAATAAAGCAATGGGAAAAAGGTCAAACGTCATCTTTTGTTTGACCAGAAAATAACAGCATATAAACTTGGCATGAAACCTATGCCAAACTGAAGAGGAGTTCGATACGAAGACAACGCAAAAATAATCACCGCGTTTGGACTTACGGTTGCGAAGATACAGCCGAAACGGGGTCGGGGGTGGGCTGGTTTAGGTGGGAATACGCTTTCCAGAAGATGAAAGCGTACTTTGGGCTGCAAAGGAAAAGAATACGCTTTCCAGCGGCGAAAGCATACTCTGGGGCTGCAAGGGATGAAAGTACGCTTTCCCTTGGGGGAAAGGTATTCGGCAAAATCCTCCACCACTCAAACCGGGCTGGGCCCGCACGTCAGTGGGCTATGTACCCCTTCGCGGTGGCTGACACGCGGGGCCCACCGCATTTTCTCTCCCCTCCCCTGTCTCTCTTCTTCTTCCCCACGCCTGAACAGAGGAGGCCGAGGCCGGCGGCCTCGCCGTCGAGGGCCGGCTCAAGGAGGGGCGCCGGCAGGGCCTCTGCGTGCGGCGCAGCGAGGCACTCCCGCCGGTGGTCTTCGAGCCGTGCGGGGCTGCTGGTGGCGAGGGGCCACACGGCGGCTGGGGCGGCTCGGCTAAAAGGCGAGCGCGGCGGCGCTACACCGAGAGGGAGGGGACTCCGGCGGGGAACGGGGGTGGCGCGGCTTCTGAAGGGTCCAGGGGGCGCTCGGGTTCTGGTCAGAGGAGGAATGGGGGTTCGGCTTGCTCCAATTTGGAGGCGAAGCGGGCGGCGGCAATGGCGCCTGAAGCGGGTAATGGTGGCTCCGGCGAGGAAATTTCTAGGGGCATTGGAGGCAAGGGAGGTCGGGGAGGCGTCTGGTGCTCTGTGAGGGCCTAAGGGGCGTGGCTTATATGGGGGAGCACGGATTCCGAGCTCCAGGCCACGAAAGCGAGATGCGGCCGAGGCATGCGGGCGTGCTGGCGACCACGATGGCGACGTGACGGTGGTGGAACTAGGCACGCGCACTGATAAAAGCCGTGCGGCGCGGTTTGACAACTAGAAGAGGACGGGCGTGCATTGTGGCTCGAGTTGGACAGGATGAGCACGCGCGGTGCGCGGCCAGTGCACGCCGTGTGCATCCAAACGCGTGGCCACCAAATGCACTGTGGTTTTGGATGGGTTTCTTCGTGGCCAAGGATGTCAAGCATGCAGTCCTTTGAGAGTAGATCACTGTGGTATGCTTGGTTGGCAAGATGAGGCACTGTGGTGATCTCTATCTCTTCCTGAAGTTGGATGCAACAAACTTTGAGCAGAAGCAAAGCTCACATGTTGGGGGTTTGGATAGGACGAAGATGTGTTCTGGCTTTGGGGTACAAAGGACTAGGCTTCTGTGGAGTTTGGGCTCAAACAAAACAATGTACATGGTACTTGCTTTGTAAATGTAGCAATGTTGCAGAAGGTGTTTGTAATGTGGCATGGCTTGTACATAGCTCCCCTGAGCATGATATTTTGCAGAGCTCATTCATACATTAGGATGAGTATGTATGCCAAGTTTCACATCATTTGGAGCAATATTTTTGGTACTTCCTTTGTAAAGCACCAAATAGGTCAGAATGGTGTTGGTGAGGCTAGCATCTCACTGGATTGTTTGATTTGGCTGAAAATATCTGTAGCTTGGTCCTTGGACATGGTGCACATGTGTATAAAATCTCATAGCCATTGGACACACATAGCTAGCACTTGCTTCACAATGTGGCCCACTGACCAGAAAGTTAAACATGACAATGCACTCACATGGGTGATTGGATTTGGCTCAAATCTGGTTTGGTGGAGTCATTTGGTGGTAGGATGATGTTCAAAAAGTTTCAAGGAAAATGGGATCCCCTATCATGCACTTGCTTCACAATGCCCCCTTGCTGCATCCATACTTTGGGAATTTATTGTGGGAGTTTGGGTAAGCAACATGTGGTGGAATTTGGTGGAGATCAATCATATGATCATATGAGATTGCACAAAAAGTTTCACCAGCAATGGATCAAGATAAATGGTACTCCTTTCACAAAGCTCCAATCTGCACCACAGACAAATGAATTTTTCTAGAGGAAAAATCCACTTGGGCTATGGAATGTTTTTGGATAATTTGGAAAGATATGATGTCAGTGACATGTGGGAATTATTTTTGGATTTATGGAGCAATATAAATAGGGGTTGCTTCACAAACTTCAAATAATAGGACTATCCCTTTTATTGGAAAAAGGAATATAAGGCTTGAATAAAATGGTGGCTTGGATGAGGCGGGTCCACTGAATGCCAATGGAAAGGCTTGAGATCAAGGGTCACTTGAGCATGGAAAGAATATATGCTCAAGTTTCAAGTCCAACGAGCTGATCAAAATCAAATCCAATCGCAAATCCAGAAATAAATCCGAAAAGTTTTTGGAAAAAGAAAGTTCCAAAATCTAGGGTGTCACAAACCTACCCCCCTTAGAAAAATCTCGTCCTCGAGATTTGGTTGCTCAAGGAACCATCGCAAACTTACCGTCCTTCGGAAACTTGCTGCTTCTCGGATTTCCTTTTTACCGCATACTGTTCCCAGGGTAGCATCCAATATATCTGCTGAGGGGGTTTACTTCACCCGATCTGTAGATCTGACATAATGTTCTTCTTTGATACCTCATCCTTTCCTGCTGATTTCCATCCTCATATCTTCTGGCTTGTATGATAACGAGATGTCTTGTCATCGGCTGAAAGTTGACGATACCCATGCTGTGTTTAGGGTACCTCGGGTTTTACTCGTGGAACGGTCTTGAATCATTTACATTGGCCCCTTTGAGAAAGAGAGCTTGGCCTTCATCGGTAGTTGGTACCTCAGAATGTTTACTATTGGGACCTTGAGTGACTTCACGTGGGGTTGCCTCTTAATTCTTTTGGCCTGTCCACCGTGCTCAAGGAGTCAGAGCGGGGCACGAATTCTGGACATTCACCCAAGTTGAGATTTCTCTGACTGGTGGCCCTATCCGGATGGAGATAGGTCATGATATTCTTCCATCTGGTTCTTGTATTTGAAATTCCGAGTTGAGCAGGTGACCTTTAATGAAGAAGACTGGGGTATCTTGGCAATACGGACGATGCCGAACTTGAGTAACTGCTCAGGCTAACTGGATCGGTACACGGTCCTTAGCCCGTAGTGAATGAGCTTTCTTTGTGGTAGATATCCATGGTGGTCCACATGACTTCAACTGATCGAGGAAAATTTTACTTGAGGTCCATGCGATTCATTCTGCCTAACCCGTCGGCTTGCAAGAGTTGTGTACCCTTGACAACTTGCGAGGTGCCACGCTTGCTCAGACTGAAGCGAGGTTTGACATCTGCCATGTGTGTTTGCCCTGGGTCTTGCCTCCGCGGCAATTACCCTTCATGTACTGGCTTTTCTTCGGTCAGGGTTCTTTCCTTGTTGCATAACTGCTTATTTTTCTGCCGCAATCTTTGTGATAGATAGGTTATCATCACCTTTCGTCCCTTGTTTCATCCCGATAACCTTGCTTGCAATGAACGAGGTCTCCAGATTATTCTGCTTCGGAGCCTTTTCGGTCGTGAGGAGCTGACCTTCATGACGGGAGCAGGGTCCAATGCTCATTGCTTCCTTTCTTCGGGGTGTTTCTTCACGACTTTGTTAGTCTCTCTTCCAGGCTGAGAGGTGTATCCGCCTCTTCTGCTGACTTGTTTCCCGAGAGTTGCGGTTCTTCCACGATGTTCATATGCATAACTCTTCCTTGATTGCAAGCATGGTGGTATCTGCACCGGAGTAGATGTTATACTTGATAATAATACCCATACCCATATGCGGGTCCTGACGATACTGAAGTCTTCACTATCCCGCGTGGCTGAATTTCTGACAATACTGTTGCAGGTATGATGACGCGTCGAGGAAGACTAGTATCTTGTCCGCGAAGCTTGGGGTAGCTTGCTGGGGAAGGTTGGGTACCGTACCCCAGAAGCTTGCTCTGGTGGCATATCGAGGAAGGAAGGGTGTCGTACACGGGAAGCTGCCTCGATAGCTTGCTGAAGAAGGCTGGGTGCCTTGCCTTGGAATCTTTTCTTAATAACTTACTGACGAAGATGGGTTGTCTTGTCCCGGAAGTTTGCCTCTTGCACTGTGGACATACTGGTCCCTTCTGCTAGAAGTTTCTGCGGCAATTCACTTTAGACAACCGAGCGGCTTGTGCTGGAGTCCATCCCTGTGGCGTACCGAGCACGGTCAAGTGTCTTGCACTATAAGCTTTTGCCGGTGGTCTGTGGTGGATGGCTGACTGTCTTGGCTGAGAAGATATCCCGGTAGCGTACTAAGGAAGGCTGATACACTGTACAAGTCGGCTGTGCCGGGTACCTTGTGATGGAAGGCTGAGGTTACTTCTGTTGGAAGCTTTCCCTCAATGACGTGGAGACAGATCTAACCACGGTGTCTGACAGGCTTCTGACTGCCTGCTGGTGAGGGGAAAACATTCTTCCGATCATTTGGGCTTCATGATGTGTCTTGTTCACCTTCCGGAATATACCGAAATAATTTGTATTGCATCGGACTGTAGCTGGTGTTTGTCCTGCCTTGGGTGCATATGCTCGTGGGTCATAGTCTTTGCTTATCTTTGCATGAATCTTTGCGGCTGTCATAGTTGATGTAGATGGGACTCAATGGATAGCTTGGGTAGCATCCATTCGTGAACCACTTGCTTCCAACGCAACTGGGTACAAATCCTTTTTGACTTGCTGATTTCCCGCATCATTGCGGCCTTTAACTGTCTGAGTGTTTAGGATGTTGTGAAATGCAGGCCTGATGGTTTCCATATGCTTCATACTTGAGAAAAAAGTGTGAGATGCGACCGGGTATGCGTCATTCTGTCTGGTTGATCTCCTTATTTCTTTGCGGTCTTACACTGATAGAATCTTCATGACTGTAACATCCACCGGAAAAATGCTGACTTGGTTCATTCAGGAAGAACTCATATGGGGTGGAATACTTCTGCTGCAAGCTGGTGTGAGTCCTTGACTTGGTGTCTTCATGCTGGTCTGTGGTATTGCACTGGCCCTTCAAGGTATGCGGGGTTATGAGCAACTTTTCATCGGGGCGGAGAAAGTGACACCAAAGAACCAAACGAAGAACCAACGAAGAAAACCACGGGGTAAAAGCAAACGAGAAGCGGCTTGCTACGTCATCAGCTGTAGCGGTGGTCGATGATTATCCGGACTCTTGCAAAGAAAACAACAAATAACCCAGTAGCCACCAGGACGGTCTTTACAACTCAGATCTGGGACTTGTACTGGAATAGTTCAAGCATTGCTCACGACGGCCGACCGAAATCAGCTCAGAGCATGAGGCAATGTTGATAAGAAGAATGCAGAGGTCCCCTAAGACGTCCGAGAAAACAGCTCAGAGCATAGGGTCTCCACTGCGAAAAGAAACTCAACAACTACCCGAGACGACCGAAAAGAAGCTCAGAACAAGGGTCGATGTTGAAAAGAGAAATCTAAAACAGGCATCCACTCCGGACGGCCGACGATGGATCAGCTCAGAACCAGACGTGGTGCCAATATCGAAGAACAACAAGCAAGGGTCCGTCCAAGTCATCTAACACCTGCCAAAACAGAGTTAGTAACTGCCGAGGAACAATGAACCAACAACGAGAATCAAGCAAGAACATCAACACTGAAGAAGCCCTAAGATCACACGCAAGATCTCAACTTATTGCTACACATATCAACATGCAACAATCAACATGCAACACTACTACTCGTGCATTCCGGACTACGCGAAGCTCAGGCGTTCTGATCTGATGGCCGGTTTCCGGGGGTGGCGGGAGTGGGCGAAGAAGTCGACAATGAAAAGGTTACAGCAAGAGCTCTCCTTGCATCCCTTGCATCACGGACTAGCTCGACGATGAGGGCGTACTGGGAGATCATGTAGCGGGACATGGTGATCACCGCTGCATCGGCTTCGGCCAAAGGGCGAGGAAACCTTACTTGCTGCGGAGTTTCTCCCAAGGTGGGGTAGAAATGGAAGGCGCGATTCTGATGCATCGCACTCTTCTGGTGGCGTAGGCCTAGGAGGCCCGCCATCGTGGCAAGCTGAATGGCACGATCCGGGGTAGAAGCGGGTCCACCCTGGAAGTTCTAGGAGCGCACACCGATGGGGATGGTGGCAGACATGTAGACGCTGGCACGGTACTCAAGCAGCGGCCCTCCGATCGGCGTCTGGGAAACCTGGTACCTTGGAAGCTCTCCACTGGGGTAGAGAGTCCACCAAACGTGTGCAAGGAGATAGTCAAAGTTGGTCGCGGACGAGGATCCTGTGTATCCCACCGGGTATTCCGCCATCTACACTCGTCAGATCAGATCGTTAGCGAAAACATAGCGTCTATATGCAGCAAACAAATGCAGGAGGCAATAGCATCACACAAGAAAGCTATACTCTAGCTCTAACGTTAATCTAATGTCCTTCTAACGTTCGCGCGGGCTAGCGGGTCCGACAGCCAGTCCTTGCTCTGATACCAGCCGTTGTGGCACCCCGGCTCAGAGGACCGGAACGTCACGTGCACCAGCCCAGAGATCAAGTCTTCTGGAGCACGACACTGATTGATATAGAACTAAACAACTTTCTATTACCGAAGACAGGGGTACACGAGGTCTATTACAATGCTAGAGGAGACACAACTTGCTCCTCAGGCTAGCCTCAGCTCTACATCAAGCAGCAGCATAACTCTAGAAGCGGAATAACGACGGCAGCGGAACAATAACGGCAATGATGAACTCCAATCCACAGGGACACTGGCTGGGACACCTCCTAGATCGCTAACACCGGGAACGTCGTCCTACGCATCCAAAGCACGGCCTGCAAATCTGGCATAACACGCCAGGTCAGTATATTGAATGTACTTGCAAGATCACAACAACCATGCAACAAGGCGAAACAATAACATGGCAACAGATTAAAGTATATTAGTGGATTAAACAGGTGAGCAACAATCTCGTGCAGGCATATAATCATCAAGCATATTAACAGCATTAAGTCTAATGCACACACAATGTACCCCACATGATCGTCGCACGATCACGTGGCTTACCTCGGAGTCCTTATAGACTCAAGCACCGGGTCACCTCGTGACCATTCACTTCCACGGGTCGTCGCATGACCGAACGGGTCATCGCACGACCATTCAACGGGTTAGGTGTCCTCCGTTACCACCCAACCAATCCACTCATAGCACAACCATCCACTTACCACAAACTTGCCACCGTACTCAAGTTTATCGTATGGTGTGACCTAGTAAAAACTGTGTCCCATGACCGAGAACGCGGCTATTCGAATAGATTGTGACTCTGCAGAGTTTGTGTACGTTACCCACATTATGGAGTTTCTCCTCCATCCAGCACCTCGGTACTTGTCCCACAGGATCCTTGGAACTCGCACCGCAGGAGTGGACTAGGACATCTCCAACAAAACCCGACTACCGCGTTACCTCCCTACAGACTCACCGACACACGGTCTTGGGTATCCCTGTGGTTAAGTGTCCATGTTACCACCTCAACCACCCAGCCACCTTGTGGCAACTTGTCCCATTGGGACTGAGCTCAAAACAACTATGGATGTCGAGATTATCACCACCTACCTGATCAGGGTAGCGTGCGTGCATAACCTCCCCTACTGGGTGATATTCGTAGAAGGCACTACGATAGCCCGAGTCAAGGCCCTCCCATACAAGAAAATGTGGCTGCACGGATAAGTCCGGTTCGGTGGCACCTGATCAACTTGTCATGAAGCATATCTCCAACAGCGAACACAAGTATGAGGTGCAACATGAGTATCAGATCATAACAATGCATAGCATATGAACATGACGGTTTCAGATATGATCAAACACATTTTAGATGATGAACTTATCCGTGTTACAAAGATTAAGCTATTTAACATGGCAACATTATGAATGCAGTTAGGCATAACTCAGGCATAGCATGAACTAGCATAGAGATAACATGATCACCTTAGCATGGTGTGTTGTGGTTAGATGGTGCAAAGTATAACATGAGATGATTAAAACATAGCATGGATATGACATGGCAAAGCATAGCATGGTAATGATAACATCAATCATAGCATAGCATGGCATCAATCATAACATAGCAACATGATCATAATCACCGATATAAGCATATTATCGACCAACAATTTTTGCAAAGGTGCAAAGGGTATTGTGGCTTGCCTTTCACCAGAGGAGTGTGAAATACTCTTGGATCTTCGACACAAGCAAAACCCTGCAAAAATATTTCAAATAAAGCAATGGGAAAAAGGTCAAACACCATCTTTTGTTTGACCAGAAAATAACAGCATATAAACATGGCATGAAACCTATGCCAAACTGAAGAGGAGTTCGATACGAAGACAACGCAAAAAGAACCACCGCGTTTGGACTTACGGTTGCAAAGATACGGCCGAAACGGGGTCCGGGGTGGGCTGGTTTAGGTGGGAATACACTTTCCAGAAGCTGAAAGCGTACTTTGGGCTGCAAAGGAAAAGAATACGCTTTCCAGCGGCGAAAGCGTACTCTGGGGCTGCAAGGGATGAAAGTACGCTTTCCCTTGGGGGAAACGTATTCGGCAAAATCCGCCACCACTCAAACCGGGCTGGGCCCGCACGTCAGTGGGCTAGGTAACCCTTTGCGGTGGCTGACACGCGGGGCCCACCGCGTTTTCTCTCCCCTCCCCTGTCTCTCTTCTTCTTCCCCACGCCCGAACAGAGGAGGCCGAGGCCAGCGACCTCGCCGTCGAGGGCCGTCTCAAGGAGGGGAGCCGGCAGGGCCTTAGGGTGCGGCGCAGCGAGGCACTCCCGCCGGTGGTCTTCGAACCGTGCGGGGCTGCTGGTACTTTCTAAGCAATGGTACTTGCTTTGTAAATGTAGCAATGCTGCAGAAGGTGTTTGTAATGTGGCATGGCTTGTACATAGCTCCCCTAAGCATGATATTTTGCAGAGCTCATTCATACATTAGGATGAGTATGTATGCCAAGTTTCACATCATTTGGAGCAATATTTTTGGTACTTCCTTTGTAAAGCACCAAATAGGTCAGAATGGTGTTGGTGAGGCTAGCATCTCACTGGATTGTTTTATTTGGCTGAAAATTGGTGTAGCTTGGTCCTTTGGCATGGTGCACATGTGTATAAAATTTCATAGCCATTTGACACACATAGCTAGCACTTGCTTCACAATGTGGCCCACTGACCAGAAAGTTAAGCATGACAATGCACTCACATGGGTGATTGGATTTGGCTCAAATCTGGTTTGGTGGAGTCATTCTGTGGTAGGATGATGCTCAAAAAGTTTCAAGGCAAATGGGATCCCCTATCATGCACTTGCTTCACAATGCCCCCTTGCTGCATCCAAACTTTGGGAATTTATTGTGGGAGTTTTGCTAAGAAAAATGTGGTGGAATTTGGTGGAGATCAATCATATGATCATATGAGATTGCACAAAAAATTTCTCCAGCAATGGAGCAAGATAAATGGCACTCCCTTCACAAAGCTCCAATCTGCCCCCACAGACAAATGAATTTTTCTAGAGGAAAAATCCACTTGGGCTATTGAATGTTTTTGGAGAATTTGGCAAGATATGATGTCAGTGACATGTGGGAATTATTTGGGGATTTATGGAGCAAAAATAAATAGGGTTTGCTTCACAAACCTCAAATAATAGGAATATCCCTTTTATTGGAAAAAGGAATATAAGGATTGAATAAAATGGTGGCTTGGATGAGGCGGGTCCACGGAATGACAATGGAAAGGCTTGAGATGAAGGTTCACTTGAGCATGGAAAGAAAATATGCTCAAGTTTCAAGTCCAACGAGGTGATCAAAATCAAATCCAATCGCAAATCCAGAAATAAATCCGAAAAGTTTTTGGGAAAAGAAAGTTCCAAAATCCAGGGTGTCACACCCGACGCCCCTTCTCTCCACACCAGCCCAGCTCACGGCTTAGCCACTCCATCACATTGCCACTACCCCTTCCCACCCGTGCAGCAGTAGAAGAACATAGAAGAAGGGAAGAAGAGAGGAGGCAAGGAAGGAGGCGGAGAGAAGAGGAGGAAGAAGGAGGAAAGGAGGAGGAGGAGGGGGAGGCAGGAGAGCCTCTCCCCTCTGCCTCACCTCGACAGCGACTTCCAGGAGTATACACCGCCCGAGTTCTGCCCCGAGCTCCCGCCCTTCTACCCCAGGCCGCCGCTGCACCCCATCATCCTGACGTCATCGCCCTCATCCAAGCACAAAAATGAGTTGCCCTAGCCGGCCCGCACGCCCGCCGCCCCTCCATGCCACCCGTCGCCTCCTGAGACGCCCTGGTGAGATCCCGAGCCTACTGTCCTCCATGGTGCCGCCATTTTTTTCCTCGTCGCGCAACCCTTATTGGGGCAAAAATGGAACCCCCCAGGGGCCCCCTACCACCGTCGCAACTTGCCGCCGGCCTCCGGCCACCAGAGGGCCGCCGGCGCGGCCGTGCTGGCCTCTGGCCGCCATGGGAGGGCTCCCGTGCCCTGGGCTGGGCAAGGGGAGGAAGACGGCCCCCTGGCCGTCGGATCCCACTTAGATCCAACGGCCTTGGGAGGCCGATACCCGTTCGGTTTACAAAAATGAAGAGTGTTGCGCTGCGCTGGGCTCGGCCCGAAAAAAAAAGGAACAGTGTCCGTGGGCGCCAGATAGCCGGGCCGGCCCGCAATTTTTCTTTTTTATTTATTAGCAACACAATTTTATTTCTAAAAAATAAATATAGCTCCAAATCCAGTGAAATAAATTTTGTTGTGTGCATAAAATTAATATCTATAATTATGCATGTTTAGAATAATTTTTGTGCAGTGCCAAAATAATTGCTTTAGTTTTTATTAGTTTATTGTGCTTTTTAGAAGCTAAGAATTGTTTTAATTAATTCACTGTTAACCCTAAAAATGTAATGTTGCTTTTTTTTATATTCCTGTGATTATTCTTGACTTTTCTGTATGTGTAGAATAATATTTATCTTGGAGAAATTTGTGACCCTTTTTATTATTATTTCTATTGCTAGTTTTTTTTCCTTAAAATGAATGTTAGTTTAATGTAAAACTAGCCTTTGGTCAGTAGGTTATTGCCATGAACTTGGTTGTGGAAATAAAACAAATTAAAAAGTTGTTAGTGAATAAAATGGGTTAAAAACATTGCTTTTAGTTAAAGTTGTTTTATTTAATAGTGATCTTAGTAAGTCCACCAAAATTTTCCTATAAATTTTAACCTTGTTGAGGTGGTATAAAATTTGAATCTTAGTAAATAGAAAACCTTGAAATTGTTTTGCCCTTTTGTTGTTTGTGTTATTGTTTGTGAAAAAATTGAGTGATGAAATATTGTGATGTTGTTGCCCCGTTGTAATGGTGTGTATTTCTTCCGCAACGTCTAGACGATACGCCGTACGTTGCAGGTGAAGACTCCTCCCAAGCTGCCGAAGAAGCCGATCCGGGGTACTTCGCCGAAGAACGCAAGCCACCGTCAAAAACTCAAACTCCGTTTTACCCATTTTTACTTTCTTTTGTATCATTCATATTGTATCATGCTATTATATTCATATGATTTTGGGATTATATTAGTTTAGTAGGAAAACTCCACACACCCAAAGCCTACCTATCTGGGAAAAGAAAGTAGAAGCCCGATGATCCCGACATTTGGTCGAGACCATAACTTAGCCTTGTTATTCATCTATACTTAACTTCATGGATACTCATACTTCACCAGATATGGTACGACATTCACCGAAGAAGGTGGAGTGACCATGGTTGTGGACATCGTTGGACATGGACAAAGTCTGGAGGGACTCTCTATAAGTGCCGCCAAAAATCTCGCCTTACAGTACAACCACTATACTCCGGTATGGGACAGGGATAGTTGGAAGCTTGTTTGTCTTAGTACGGGGGTCCTATAACTACACATGGATGTGTGATTCCACGAATCCGATAGCCCTCGAAGTCGATGGGTGAAATTCGCTAGGCTTAGTGTCGGAAGGAACCTTGGTGCTCTTCGACTACGGGGCAAGCTTGGGTCCAAGAGGAACATGATCTGTCACACGGAAAGTCCATGCAGTACGCAAGGGGTGGATTCACCTGTACTAGGGCAGACAAGGGGAAGACTATGGTCGATTATCCGAGACCTGCATACTAAGGTATGACGATCCGTGGGGGCACACGGCGGATGTATCGAATGTGGTGGGTAAAGTGTACAACCTCTGCAGATTGTAAATCTATTCGAGTAGCCGGAGTCCACGGTCATGGACAGCTAGTGAGGCCACACTTTGTGGGGAATAGATGAGAAAGCCCGGTACCGAGTTTATGGTTCGCCATGATGATGTTGGTATTGTTGGAAAAAGGTTGGACTTGACTTATCGAAATACATTTGTGGGAAATAAGATCTGTCAAGCTTAAAACTTTTCCAACTTAATAATAATCCTGAGTAGATAGGAAATCCCTATGAAAAACTCCACCTTATAGCCATCCTATTATTTTAGTATGAAAAACTTTGTTTCTTTCTTTAGGTGGTTTTCGAGTACTTTGTATGTACTCACGACTTTGTCCCTGGTTATTCCATCGGTCAGGCTTGGAGGAGCAGGTATATGACGATGATGCTACCGGCGATTACTAGGACGTGCTACGCTCTGATCTACCCTGTGGATTGTGTCGCCACTACCTTCGATGCTTTTGCTTTTCCGCTGCTATTTGAGCCCGATGAGGCCATGTAAGACTTTATTGATGTATGACTTGTATTCGGTATTGTATGAACATTGAGACTATGATATCCATGTCGAGTTGTGTGTCATGCGAACTAATCATGGGAGCATGACCGTATACACAACTGGTCGCTTCGGACATATAGTCCGGGGTGCCCACAATGATGAGACGAAGTAGCTTATGGAGACCAGCCATGACCTCACCAGGAAGAATGGCAACCTGCACGTGGAGCTTAACCTCGCGCGCAATGAAGCTTTTCTTCTGCGCAAGTATGCTCTAGTTTCGGAGAAGGCCAACATCGACATGAAGATCGATGCCAGGTCTGCAGGAACCCTTGACTAGGCTAGTTTATGTGTATGTTTATGTTCTGTCTGAGACTCTATTATGCTACTCGGTAATCTGAACATTGTTGCTCCGGTATAATGATGCATGGAACATGGCAGCCTTTCTGGGTTCCCTGATGATAAAAAACAATTATGTTCTTGGTGGATTACTCCGTGATTTCCTTTTCTAAAAAATGTTGTTTCCGGAAAAACTGTTATTATTAGAAGTGGATGGAATTTTATGGATCTAGATATAAGATTTAGTTCTACTCACATTCATTTTGAAGTACTTGGTGGTGGAGTCCCAGAGCGGGAAAAGGAACATGTTGGATCTGGTTTGCAAAATCCCGTGCGGCAGGTCCTCCGCACCGGTCCTGCAGTTCTAGCGGGCTGCCAACTCCTTGCTGAAGCCACCCTCACGCCGCCGGCGCTGCGCAGCAATGGCCGTGGCCTCCATATCCACCTTTAGGATAGACACAAACAAGCTGGAGTGTTAGTCTGTTTAGCATCAGATTGCAGGTATAAGATGCTCACCTCAAAGACACCACTAACAACATTTGGCCCCGGCGAGGTTGTGCACGGAGGATCTGGCGGACGGCAAGAGTATGCTAAAAAATAATTCATTTAATGCATTAAAATTACCAAATGAAGTGAGAAACATTTGAAATTTCAGTATGTTAGTGTGAATACTTAATGTTGATTATATAAAAAGTTTGGGGTGTAAAAGATGTAAAAACTTTTCAATTTCGAAGTCATTTTTACTAAGAACAATTCATTAAATTCATTAAAAAGCATTACTCAACAACAATTACATACACATGTTCTTAAGGTGCATTCCACCAAACATAGTTTCGTGGTTTTGATAGTTGACCCCCCCTACATTTTGATTGATATTTGCCTTTCACATTGTTTACAAATTAAACCTCGATTTTCTGTTGTAGGTTGAACATATATATATAGACAGACCTGAAAATCATAAAGATGTGCAAAAGTTTCTTTAATTTGCTCCATTTTTAAATTATTAAGGATATTTAATGGTTCCAATTTCATTTAAAGGAAGATTGATTGGAAATATAGACTCTAGGGTTTCTAATTGTTGACACACGAACCCGTCATCTGTACCCTCGACGCTGGGGGTGATGCACCGCAGCTCACGGCGAAGGAGACCTGACCGGAAGCGCCATACACAAGCAATCCGGTGGGTGCTTTTGAAGAACCCGAACCCCCGCACGCTCGGGAGGGACCCCGTCTGGAAGCACGGCGGCTATGGCTGCCCTAGGTCGACATTTTCGCCCCTAGAGCTCCCGCGGATCGTGGCCCTGCAAGAACAAGAACAAATGAAGAACGAGGGAGAAGATACATGGAAAAGTAGACAAAAATTAAGATTTATATGTCTTTGCAATTGTGTGTTGTTTCAATCGGCCGTCACCTCATCTATAATGAGGAGGCTGGACTTTCCGTACAAGAAAAGGTCTCCAAATCCCGTCCAAATCTTTCCAAACTTAACCGACCTCGGATTACACGGGGGCCTGGTACAAAAGTTCGAGTTTCGGCAGTTTCGGATCTGTAAACGGCCTCGGATGAAAAAACTTGAAGCATCAAAGTTGCAGCCCTCGAAATTTCCAAGAACTTTCATGTTGAACGTTTTTTTATTTGAGTCCATCTTGTCGGTCGAATTCCTCGCGCAAAACAGGTCAGAACTGGCTCTACCCACCAGACATTAGTTATATAGGTGTATGGTGGGTCGCGCCACCCTATAGCCTGTGACATGGTTGTGCTCTGAGGGCCGTAACTTTCGTATACAAACTTGGATTGGGACGATTCAAAAATCAAAATCGACCGATTCGACGAGCCAAAGCCTCTCCATTTAGAAGTTTTTTCCATGTGATGATGTCGTAAAGGCTTAATTGGCAGAATAGTGCTTCGAATGATAGGATCTTACTGCTTCAAACATAGTTTCGTCCTTCGATATGGAATCGGATAGCGATGGCTCGAACTACAAAGAAGTTCGCATCAATAATACCCAAAGTTTTCATGTAGAGCACTTCTTAATTTGAGGTCGTCTTATATATGTTTATTGTCGTGCCAAAAACTGGTGTTAACAAATGCCCCTGTTTTTCGGCAAAACTTGCGTGCCAAAAAATAATGTGCACCACATAGTGTCTAAGGATGATGTCAACACTCCATCGGCCATACATATTCTTAGGGCGACAATTACATATCAGCCATGTCTTGTTCTTAGGGCGATAATCATATATCGCCCATTAGCCCATTCAGTCTTCTTGCCACACACTTGGGTGGTATTTCTTCAAATACTTTCCATTGAGAGCTTTAGGAAGCATCGTTCCTTGTATGGATTCCACCAAATAAGAATTTCCGGGAAATATTCTTGTAATCTTGAAAGGACCTTCCCAGCTTGGTGACCACTTCCTAAACTTTCTATCTTTTGAACCAATTGGAAGGATCACCTTCCACACAAGATCTCTAATCTGAAAATTCTTCAATTTCACCTTCTTATTGTAAGCTCTTGAAACCGTCAACTTTTCATTTTCTATGGGATTTAACGCAGCCAAACGCATATCAGTAACCTCATCAATATTATCCATCATCAAATAATAAAAGACCACCGCTGATAAATCATTTTGTTTGGCAATCCTCAAGGCATTCAAATGAACTTCCACGGATAAAATGGAGTTACCTTTGTAGCACCATGCATTGAAACCCTATGTTCCCACATAGCTTCAGACAATGTTTGAGGGATGCCGAATCTATGAATAATATGCTCGGTTATAAATTTAATTACCGCCACATGTGTCATAATATTCCTGAGAGGTACTGCTTCCGACCACTTGATGAAGTAATAAGTTGCCAACAACACAAACCGATACCCCTTTGAAGAGGAAGGATGGACTCCAATGAAATCTAATCCCCCACCTCTAAAAGGACATGGCTTGACAATAGGATGTAACATAGAAGCGGGAGCCAACTAAATATCATGAAACTTTTGACAACATTCACATCCTTTATAGTATTTGAAGCAATCACTAATCCTAGTCGGCCAATAATTTCTAGAACATCGCAATAACCACTTCATCTTTGGAGCCAACTGATGAGTACCACATATTCCTTCATGTACCTCTCCCATAGAAATTATTGCTTGATCACATCCAAGCATTTTAAAGAAACATCATCAACCGTTCGGCAATAAGGGTCATCATCTCTCAACTCATACTTAAAAGCTATACGCCGAACAGTCCTGTCCACTCTTTTACTAGGATGACGCAAATAGTCAATAATGGGCTTCCTTCAGTCTTAATTTTCACTTGCACTAGATATCTCATTAGTGTCCGAAGTAGTAAGTTCTAATTTGGCCTCTTTTATGTTGGCAAGGAAACACATCGGTTCTTGAGAAATATGAAAAATGCCACGATCAACATGATAACCGGATGCTTGTTGTGCCAATTCATTTTCTTTCCAATTTTCATGTCTAGGTATATGAGCAATACTAAAATGATCTAAAGGAGAAACTACATCTAGACATTTATCAAGATAAAAATTGAGTGATTCATGAAAGCATTTAAACACTCCAGAAACTTGCTGCACCACCAATAATGAATCACCAAAAGCCTCAATATGTGTAGCACCTATATCAAGCAACATCTTTAAGACGAATAAAAATGCTTCAAATTCGGCCTGATTATTGGTGCAAAAGTATTATAATTGGCATGAGGCCTAAAAACAGCACCATTAGGAGATATATAAACAACACGAACACCCTGGCCATTGCTACAAACTGAACCATCAAAATATAATCTCCATGGTACTAATGAAACAAGGTATATATCAATATCATGCTCACTATCAATCCGATGTTCAAAAATAAAATCAGCAACAATTTGGCCTTTCATATATTTCAAAGATTCATAAGCCAAATCATACTCAATTAAAGCATAAGCCCACTTGCCAATTCTACCACTAAGAATTGGCCTATGCAACATGTACATGATGGCATCGGTTTGACAAGCTACTATGCAATTACTACGAACTAGAATATGTCTCTGTTTTGTGCAAGCATAATATAAACATAAGCATATTTTCTTAATGAAGGTATACCTTGTTTCGGCATCCAAAAGGCGCTGGCTCAAATAAGCAATAGCATGTTCCTTCCCTTTGGTCTCTTGAGTCAAAACAACACCAATAACACCTTTCTCCGTCGCAATATAAAGTCTAAAGGGCTTCCCATGCTTTGGAGCTTTCAACACCGGAGGAGTGCATATATAATTCTTGATCATGTCAAATGCTTCTTGTTGTTTTTCCCCACAAGTAAACTCAACATCATTATTTAACTGGAATATAGGGGTAAATGCATCAACCTTCCCTAACAAATTAGCAATGAATCTCCTCAAATAATTAATCTTGCCAAGGAATTTTTGGATATCTCTCTTGCACATTGGATCCTCCACATTCTGTATAGCTTCTATCTTCTTGGGATCAATTTCTATACCGTCCTCATGAATAATAAAACCCAAGAATTTGCCAGCCGATACACCAAAATCACACTTCAAAGGATTCATCTTCAGTCCATATTTCTTCATCCTCTCAAAAGCTAAATACAAATTGGCTAAGTGAGATTCAAAAGCATCCGATTTGACAACAATATCATCGATGTAGACCTCAACTATAACACCAAGTAAATCATGGAAAATCAAGTTCATGGCCCTTTCGTATGTGGCACCGGCATTCTTCAAACCAAAATTCATTACCACCCACTCAAATAATAAAACCAGGTCACCGAAAAGCAGTTTCATATATATCCTCTTCAGCCATAAAACTCTGATTGTATCCCGCATTATCATCCAGGAAACTAATAACTGTATGTCCAGAAGCTTCATTAATAAGAATATCGGCTATTGCCATGGGATACTCATATTTAGGCGTAGCTCCATTCAAAACTCTGAAATCAATACATGCCCTCACCTTGTTGGACCCTTTCTTCTCCACAGGCACAATATTAGAAATCCATTCAGCATACTTTCAAGGTCTAATAAAATTAGCTTTAAGCAATTGACCGATCTCTTCCTTGATGTGGTCATATATTTTAGGATTAAAATTTCTAGTCGTTTGCTTATAAGGCCTAAAACCATTCTTTATAGGAAACCGATGCCCAACTAGCTCTCGGCTTAAACCCGACATCTCATGATATTCCCATGGAAAACAAAAAATATATTCTTTCGACAACTCGATTATTGTAACTTTACAATCGGCTTCCAGATTTTTGTTGAAAAATGTCGGCACGAAATTGAACCATATCCTATGTCTACCTCCTCTAATGGATCAGTCGACGCAAAACCTTGTCCTAGCTTATCCATGTATTCCAACTCTTCTATCGACTGAAATGTATCGTTCCCATTGGACCGATATTCTTCAAGATGGTTCTACAACCATTCGGAGTTAGAATCCATTTAAATGCATTGTTCCTTGGAGCCGGTTACCACCACCTGGCTTTAGAGATACGGGCACGAAACCATTCTTTGTGGTTCTAAGAAAATCAAAATCTGACAAGTCGCGCCCCGTCAAGCAAGTAACATGTGGATGTTGCCAATCCACCATGCATCAGCTAAAGAAACACAAGCCGAATTATCTGCATGAACAATGTCCACTTCATTATCATCCCACTGAATCAAGAACTGGTGCATAGTTGATGGCACACATTGATTTGCATGAACCCAATCGCGCCCAAGTATGATATTCTATTTACCCTGCACCTCAGCAACAAAGAACGCGATAGCCAAAGTGTTTCTTCCCACCATAAGCTCAACATACGTAACACCTTTGGCCTCAGTTTTTTCGTTGCCTTCGAATCCATTGAGCACCATATTGGTCTTTATCAATTCTGCATCATTCAAACCCAACTTTTTCAAGACCGAATAGGGCATAAGATTAACAATAGCATCAGAAGGCACTGGATATGGAAATCTTGCTGCATCCTCAAAACTAAAGTTTTTGCATGGCTAGTGGTTATGGATCGTCTAAACACCAAGGACATGATCATCAGAAGGCACTGGAACATTGAGGATGGGCCAGAATGTGTGTTATGCCCCACTCAACACTTGGAGACCCGAGATCATTTGTTCTTCCATTGTAACTTTAGTGCTAGGATCTGGACATATCTTCAAATCGACTGGTCATTGGGGACTGATATGGTGCAGGTAGCAACAAAGGGTAGAGAGGATTTTCAGAAACCTTTCTTTGCTGAGGTTGTGTTCACTGCCTGGTGGAATATCTGGATGGTCAGGAATGCCAAATGTTTCAAACATAAGAGGCCATCCTTTGCAAAGTGGAAAATGGGATTCATCCATGATCTCACTTTGCTTAGCTACAGGATCAAATCTAGGTTTAAAGATGAATTACTTATATGGATTGACTTTCTGCCCCCTTGAGGGTCTATTTTTTTTAAGCTTTGTTGTAAATTCTGCAAATATTGTGTGGAATTAATAAAATGTTGGGGGTGTTCTACCCTTCAGTTTTAAAGCTTCAAAAAAAAGATTAACAACAGAACCACCATAAACAAGCATCCTAGAGACCGGTGATCCATTAATACGACCTTTGAGGTACAATGGATTCAAGTGCGTCACCGGTTCTTTTGGCTTCTCGAATATAGCATTCTTAGGACCAAAATCCAAATGAGCCACCTCCCCTTCTTCATCTACGGCACGAAATTCAGCATCTAGGTAGAGCACCATATTAATATCCATACTTTCCCGAACAGGCGTAGGCTCATAATCTAGCAACTCCTCTTCCTCGGGCATATCCACTGATTCCGATGCTTTCTCAAGTGAAGGAGAAGTGATAGATGATGTGGACGATACAATAGCACTTGCATCATCCTCTCTTGAAACTATCGGTGTGGCGAGAGCCATTGTGTTATCTATTTTTTTAGGCCTCCACACCTTCGTTGCGAGCACCATTGGACGTTCTTCATTGAACCACTCGTCCCTCAGTTTTTCTACCTCTTGCTCCACCTTTTCATGGTTCCTCATGCGCTGCAACCTCCTCTTTCGTGATTTAGATAAACCGGGAGGGCACCATTTAGGTTGAGTATACTTAGAATCCCTAGGCTTGACCTCACTTGCACTAGCTTCATGATAGATAACATAAGGACCTTGCGGGAGAGCCACCACACCATTACTTGAAATAACGGTTTTAGCATCTTAGTGCCCACCATAACGGTTTTGACACCAAGCCCATCTTCTTTTGGTTTATCTGAATCTGGAATTATAGTACTTGGCGACTTTGCATGCCACCTTTTCCCGCTAGCTTCCTTTGGATGACTTTGCATTGACCGATCAGCACCATAACTCTTGTATGGGGTAATAAATCCTCTCGTGCATGGATCTCCTAGGCGCTCCTCACCCTGGATGAAAATCATAAGGAGCCATTAGGGGATGCTCCCATCTACCATCAAAGCCTCCTGCATAGTATGGCGCATAAGGGGTGGCGCATAATTGGATGGCGCCATCCATGGGGCTGGCGCCCATGACCCATATGGCCTTGCTTGACGCTGAAATTCCTTCTTAGGAGGTGACTTCGAACGTTTTAGACGTGATGACCGGTTAGAGCTAGAACCGGCCGCTTGGTTGGTATACTTGGACGACAACATATCAAAAGTTGGCTTGATTTTCTTGCGTTGCACTTTAGCTTCATTTGTCTTCCACCTGCCAACTTCTAGACTCTTGGGCTTAGAAAATCAGACATGATTATTCTCGTGCACTTGTGGTTTCCCCCCGGGTGTAGGTTTCTTGATGGCGATCTCATTAATCTCCCCACCACCAGGTTGCTTGTCAAGCGACACTTGCCTCTCTGAGACCTTGCTGCCATCCTTGCGTTTCCTGGATTCACCAAAGCCAACATTGTCCTTGTTAGCTGATTCGGCTATATCAGGACAAATTAACATCTTCCTGCCCTCCAAGTCCATAGTGTTCATTGGGAAGGGCTTCTTATCAATTTGCATCTCAGAAAAATTAATCTTCGTCTTTAATGGCCGATTGTATCTATTGTCGAAAAACATTGCAATCGTTAGTAGCATGATAAAAAGAATTATGATACTTGCAATATGCACGCAATTTTAGCTCCTAAAACGGTGTTAAACCAGGAGATATTTTAATAAACTTGGCTTGCAACAAAGCATCAAATATTCTATCACATTTAGCAATGTTAAAAGTAAAATTAATATCATCATCAAGATTCTTATTGATCGGCTTTAAATCTTGACAGGTAAAAGGTTTGGCCTTGGAGGGCCAAACAAACTCATCGGTATATATAATAGATTCATCGTCCGAACAATCACTATCATATTCAATAATATTCACCTTAGGACGATCAATCTTATACCTATGCACCTCTTTATTTTCTTTGCCACGACTCCCTTGAGCTAAAGCCCTTTGCAAGACTTGTTTAATAGTTAAAAACTCATAGCCCTCTAACCTGTCTTGAATGTATGTTTTCAAACCATTAAGTACAAGATCAGCTAAATCCCTCTCACTTATCACTAAACTATGACATCGGTTTTTTGTATCCCTAAACCTCTTGACGTAATCGTAGACCGATTCATCATTCTTTTCCCAAACCGATGTAAGATGTGACAGTTTATTTTAATTATCTCCACTGTAAAAACTATCATGAATTTTTCTCTCAAGATGAGGCCATGCAAGAATAGAACCATGTAGCAAAGATGAAAACCATGAAAAAGAAGTACCTGTCAATGATAAAGGAAACAAACGTATTTTCAACTCCTTTGATGAAGCTACTTCACCCAATTGAGCCACATACTGACTAATATGCTCCCATGTAGTCTTTGTGCCATCCCCACTAAACTTAACAAAATCTGGAATTTTATATCCTGGAGGACATTGAATTTCATCGAAATAATGAGGATACGGCTTTTGATAGATCCGATTCCTAGGTAGTTACACACTAAAGTTTTCTCTAAGCATCTTGGTCATCTCCTCTCTAAGGTTAGCTAACACATCGTCTTTATTAGACGATGTTGCTTGTGACACGGGCATAGGAGGTGTATGGTTTGGGGCTACATACGGGTATACCGAACCATAATTCGGCAAACTTCCAATATTATCCCTACCTTTAAACAAAGTTTGGTTCGGCGTTGCCACCGAACCTGGCATACTCATGATAGGATTAATAGGTGCAGCTACAACTTGATTTGTGTAGTGAGGAAAATAATTCATCGGCATGGGAGGCGCCGATGATAATGGAAAAAACTGAACTAGGGTTTACCAAACTAGTACGTGCACCAACACTACCACTAGATAATGGAGGCATATCATTTTTAGCACTATTATTCTCAACGCAAGATCGGTAACCAAATTATTGCCGTAAGTAATATGACTATCAATTTCAGCCCATTGTTCACGAGAAAAGGTAGTACTCATAGAGGGTTTAACTTGCTCAACGTGAATAGGAAGGAACTTGATTTCTCCTACCGGAGCAATATTTCCTTGGCGATCTTTCTTGAAATTCCCAAGGAAATCCTACAACTCCTTCTCTTCACGTGACTTCTTGTATTCCTCATAAGCTCGTCGATGGTCCTCCGATAATTCCTGAAGACCAGGCTTGATGATGTTACGACGTCAACTTCTGATGGATTGGGAAGATTATCTCTGTTGGTCATGGTTGATGATGAAGCTTGATCTATTTTTCCAAGCGGTGTCGCGAAAAAGTGTGTTGACACACGAACACGTCACATGTACCCTCGACACCGGGGGTGATGCACCGCAGCTCATGCAGAAGGAGACTTGACCGAAAGCGCGATACACAAGAAATCTGGCGGGTGCTTTTGAAGAACCTGAAACCCCACACGCCCGGGAGGGACCTCGTTTGGACGCTAGGTGGCTATGGGCTGCCCTAGGTCGACCTTATCGACCCTGGATCTCTCGCGGATCGTTTCCCTACTAGAACAAGAACAACCGAAGAGTGAGGGAGACGATACATGGAAAAGTAGACGAAAATTAGGGTTTATATGTGTTTGCGATTGTGTGTTGTTTCATTCGGCCGTCACCTCATCTATATATGAGGAGGCTAGACTTTATGTACAAGAAAAGGACTCCAAATCCCGTCCAAATATTTCAAAACTTAACCGAACTTGGATTACAGTTGGGCCTGGGACAATAGTTTGGTTTTTGGGAGTTTCAGGGCTGTAAACGACCTTGGATGAAAATACTCAAAACATCAAAGTTGTAGCCCTCGAAATTTCAAAGAACTATCTTGTTGAATGTTTTTTGATTTGATTCCATCTTCTGGGTTGAATTCCTCGTGGAAAACAGGTCAGAACTAGCGCTACCCACCAAACCTCAGTTATATAAGTGTCTTGTGGGTCACACCACCCTATAGCCTGTTACAGGGTTCTACTCCGAGGGCCGTAATTTTTGCATACGAACTCAGATCGGGACGATTCACAAATCAAAATCGACTGATTCGACGACCCAAAGCCGCTCCATGTAGAAATTTTTTTCCATTTGATGATGTCTTCAAGGCCTAATTGGCAGAATAGTGCTTCCAATGCTAGGATCTTACTGCTTCAAACATAGTTTCGGCCTTCGAGATGGAATCAGATAGCGATGGCTCGAACTACAATAATGTTCAAATTGACAATACCTAACTTTTTCATGTAGATCACTTCTTCATTTGAGGTCATCTTATATAGGTTTATTTTCGTGCCAAAACCTAGTGTTAACACTAAGATTTCTAATTGAAAAATGAGTCTAAGAGACCTGAAACTTGGCATGGTGCATGGAATGATATGAAGGAGACCCTCATATTATATAATGCGTTGTTAGAAATTTGAGTTGGTTTGAAATAATAAGCTCAATTCTCCCACACACACGATTTTCAAATCGAACCATATCTCTGATGAAGTTCTGTTGTTTCGATAGTTGACACCCTTACATTTTGATCGATATGTGCCTTTCACATCGTTTACAAATTAAATCTCAATTTTGTGTTGTAGGTTGAGCATATATATATACATAGACCTGAAAATCATAAAGATGTGCAAAAGTTTATTTAATTTGCTCCATTTTTAAATTATTAAGGCTATCTAATGGTTTGAAGGAAGAGTGATTGGAATTATAGACTTTAGTGCTTCTAAGATTTGAAGAAAAATGAGGATAAAAGACCTGAAACTTGGCATATTGGAATGATATGGAGGAGACCCTTATAATATATAATGCAATGGTATAAATTTGATATGGTTTGAAATAATAAGCTCCTCCCACATGTACTATGTACAAATCGAACCATATCTCCGATGAAGTTCCATGGTTTCGATAGTTTACCCTCCCTTCATTTTGATCTATATGTGCCTTTCACATCATTTCCAAATTAAACCTCGACTTTTAGTTTGAACTAATGCCCATACATTAATTAGTTTGAAAATATTATACAAATCGAACCATATGTACATTTTTACATAATCAAGACTTATATGTTAGGATAATTGATCATCATGGGAAATATGCAAAGTTCACAATTCCGGGCTTAATTTCCTTTAATTTAGCCTCTTTCAAATTTATCTTGTCACCTTATCGTCGAAGGATCGTCAGGATCTAGATAGAAACACGCGTGTGTAGCACATTAATGAGGTTACAGATTTGACATGACAATACTAGCGCACTTTGGATACATTGGTGTTTCCACACGGGTGCCTTCACTCCACCTCCACCCGTGTGCGTTCACTCTTATACCCTTCCCCTAGCTCCAGCCAGTCTCTCCCACTTCCGGCCACTCCCCAGATTCAACTCCAAGCACACCACCGCCCATCTCTCCTACCTATATCGCGGACTCCTCCAAGAAGGATCTGTCGGTATCTGATATGTCCCATACGTATCTATAATATATACGTGTACATGCATATTTTGGTGGCATTGCTATGTGTTTTGCTACACTTTAGTACCTTCTTACACATATTTGAACTAACCTACTAACTCAGTGCACCCAGTGCCAGTTTTTGTCTGCTGATATCTGTGAATTGCATGTTTATACCCATATTTCCAGTGCCCAAAAAAGTCCAAGAAAAATATATGAAAAGCAACATTCTAGAAGACTACGGAAGACCGAAGGGGAGTCGGAGGGGGGCCAACCCCCCTCCCAGGAGGCTAGGTGGCACGGCCCCACCCCTGGCCACGCCAAAAGGTGACCTGCAGGGGTGGGCCTCCTTCCTCCTATATTTACTCTTCGGTACAGAAACCCTGAAAAGAGACCCCACATTGCGAAATTCGCCACTGTTCCACCGCCGTCGCGATCCCGAGATCGGGGTCACCAGAAGACCACGTCCTTTAAACCTGTCGGAGGGAGGATTGATCTTCGAGAGCTTCTCCACAACCATGAGAGCTTCCCGGATGTGTCGTGAGTAGTCCCCCTTCCATGGGTCCATGACAAGTAGCTATGTGCTGTGTTCTCTCCAATCAAGGAATCTATGTAATCTTTCTTTTGTTGCTATGCTGTGTTTGCTGGGATCCGATGGATTGTGAGATTATGTTCAAATCGTGATGAGTTATATATTTGGTTTTCGTTTTATATTTTGTTAATGAGTAATTCTTGCATGTTCTCCGTTGTTTTAATTGATTTGGCTAAGTAGTAGATAGTAACTCCAAGAGGGAGCGCAAGAGGGAGCGTTATGCTTGATTGTGGGTTCATGCCCCCCGATGTCTAGCTTGAGTGACATAAACATGAGACTAGGGGATTTGTTGTTGCCAATACGGAGAAAACAACGGTGCATGTAACCGCGGTTGCAAGGATTGTTTACCTTACGCATAGTTTGTAATGCAGTTGTCTGTTTCTTTGGGTGTACACTTTGGGTGGGGCTCGCAACTTAACACCAGTGAGATGTTCTGGATAGATATCTCAAGGTCGATGATTAGTGAGTAGATGCTGATGAATAAACGGTCTACTTGTCTTGGTGTACTGCCCATACGATTGAGCCTCTAACTTTCTTGTAGCATAATTAGCATTGCAGTGCGTTTATAATTATGTCAATTGCCCAGCTGTAATTTGTTCACCCGGCATAGCTATTTTATCGTATTTTTGGAGAGAGACTTCACTAGTGAACATCATAGGACCCCGGTCCATATTTCCAACATTTTTTAGACCTCCATCTTTACTGCTTTATTTCCTTTCCGTTGTAATCACCATTACTATTTCCACCGTTTGTTTGATCCTTTGTAAACAACAAGACTAGAGAGATTGAGAACCTCTCTCTACTCATTGGGAGGAAAGTTACTTGTGTCGTGTGCAAGTCCAGGTTAAGCAAGTGATTTTTATTCAGACGACGCGTCACTTACTTCACCAGCTACTTGAAGAACTTGCATTCCTCCTGGATCTGACAACCTTACAGTCCTCGTGTAAGGGAAATTAGCTGCTATCTACATCTAAAACCTTCCACTTGTGGTAACCAACGAGGAGCACTACTTCGGTGCAATTAGTGTCCAACCATCCTCGTTGCCCCACCCAAGGTGATAGAGCTTAAAGTGTTGTACATGCAGAGCAGCGAGGAAGCGGCGCGGTGTATCAACTACTTCGAGAGGCTCCTGAATGGTAGGGTTGACCCCATCGTCGGGTTCGACCTGGAGATCACCCCGCTTGTCGACGGAGTTCAGAAGGTCACCCTCGCATAGTTCTGCGTCGACGACAAGGTGTTGTTGTACCACTACTGCCATGTCGACGAGGAATGCACCAGGTTTGTGGAGTTCCTCGGCAGCAATCACTATTCTTTCTCTACGGTGGACGCTAGCAACGACAAGAAGTTGTTGCGCGCTAGTTTCCTCGCTTGACCGAGTCTCGTCGACATACAAGATCACTACAAGATCATCGAGCGAAAGGAGGGCAACAAGAATTCCCTTGCTGACCTCTCCAAGGACATCACAGAGCTCATATCCTACGACAATGTGAAGCTAAAGAAAACCAAAGGCCCTGAATATTGGAAATTCCACGATAAGTTGGTGCACGGTGAGCTAACGGATGAATAGACCCGTTATGCGGGAATCGACGCCCATGTCAGCTTGGAGCTCTACTGCCGCATCCAGCATATGCAGAAATGCCACAAGGATCCATATGATGGCAAGGGTAAGGGCGAGAATATGATGTGCAGGTACTGAGGTAGATCGTTGTGCCTCTTAGGAGGGAAATCGCAAGGGAAACAAGATGGTGCGCATGTACTGAGGAAAATTGTTGCACCTATTATCTTATGTTATTTTTAATCGTGGACTCCTCGTTATGTAATATCATTTGGTACTCGGTTTGTTGTTGCTCGACCTACTTGAACTTAATTAATTAATGCTTTTTATTGCCACCACTCGATCTTCATTACAATCTTTGAAGTAGGTAGTACATTGAGCTAGCTATCTAGAGTTTCGTCCACGGCCGCTGCCATGTCTACGAGAACGACCACTGCCATGGAAAACGCCGAGTCCATGGCCTTCGCCGCGATGGACACGAGGACATGAACCTCCATGGGAAGCGCCACCGCCATAGTAGAATTGGTGGAAGCGGGCTGGAATGCTTGGAAAATGCTGGCCAATCATCTTCCCTTAATAGCTCGATGGGGGGCCCAGGATTGCGCGGGCGGGCACGGGGACGTGAACGGGCACGAGCTGGGGTGCAGGTATCTCCTCTGGAGCATGCACGGGGAAACGCACGGACGTGGGAAGCTCCTCTGGCGCGGGGTTCTTCTCTGGTGCGCACAACTCCTCAAGCACGGGCAGCTCCTCTGGCGCGTGGTTCTTCTCCGGTGCGTCCAACTCTTGCATTGGCGCCGCCACTAGCACCGCCAATGAAATCACTTTCTCCTCCTTCCACTCCTCGGCAACAGCCATCTCATAGTGCGCCGAAAATGGGGCCAGACGATCAAGCTCCTCCTCCTCCTCATCATCGCCAAAAGTGAAGACGAGGGGGTCATCCAGGTAAGCCATTTGCGATGGTAGTGGGTGCCAATTGAGAGAATACTACGACCGTCTATATAGCCAGCACGCCGGCTGGCCGTCCATTAAGGCTATTTAGTTCTGGGTAGTTCAACCGATGGGTCAAAGGCTGCCATGGCCTCGATCCACGCCGGCGGATGGAGACGCGATGAGTAGTCAAAACTTGTACTACCTCTGATCCTAAAAAAGTGTCAAAAGTTACACTATGAGTTATAACTATCTTAGTTATTTTTTCAAGACACTTTTTTGGGATCGGAGGGAGTAGTTGTTAATACCCAAGCCAGTACTGCCAGTGACATGACCGTAATAACAATGATTTTTTTATTTCCACACTTGGGTTGTCGGCATCATCATTGTGTCTGCCCTTATTCTCACACGGGTGGTTGAGTTCAAATGTGTGTGATGCTTATCTTCATCGCCGACGCTTGGAACTGTAGAATCGTCACAACATGTTCCCCTATGGGCCGATATGTTTAAATGTATGAATATCATGCTTACAGTGCCCACAATTTTTCAAAGGGAATTGTGTGTAATTCATTGTCCAAATGGTATAGGTTTCGGTCATCAGTACTGTCACGTTCATCGCCCATGGTTCAATTTTGGGAAGACGTGTCGATATTATCGGTGTGTGATTTGCAATCATCGCACATAGTTTTGCGCTATCGTGTGCGATAGAGGGGGCTTAATAGCTGCGGTCGGTACTAGTGATCGGCTGCAGTTGTTGCACTTCATCTTCAATGATCTGAACATCAGAGGAGTTGTTGGTTCCCATAGATGGATTCAGAACCATGGAATTTTGTCATATCCCCACTTTTACTCTCTAGTTAATTTAAATAACCAAAAATTAGGGCCAACAAAAAAAACTTTGCATGAAATGTTGTGTTGATTGAATCCATGTTTGAAGTTGTGTGATATCATGATGTAGTAGTAGATCATATAGGAAATTGTGGTGATAGGGTAGATCACTACACCACCAACTTGGCTAGATCATCTTGATTTGAGCTTGGAATGACACCACTTGATCAACCCCAACCAATGTGTGCTTTATCATCATAACTCTTCTTAAAAAAAAACATTAAAATTTCCAATAAAAATTACTTGTAAGAATTTCAACAAACACCTAGGGTGCAAATTTCTGCAATAACTTGGGCATTATTTGTTTTAAAAAAGTGTAAACTAGCCTAAACACCCCCCTAATATCTGAACTTCCCTAATCCCCCTCCCTCATGTTGAGAGATCTTCTCTCACGTTCTCTCCCACGGTTCTCTCTCTCTCTCTCTCTCTTGTTTCTCTCTCGCCCATAATCCCTCTCTCTCTCACACAACTCTTCTCTCCCAAGCCAACCCCACTTTCCAGCCTCGCTATCCTCGCATACCCACCAGAGTCGACCCCAAGGATTGATGGCGTTGCCTGACACCATGTGCATACCCCTCAATACCCTTCTGCGATGTGGCCGGCGATGCCGACGTCAGAACCGACCCACCTGTGCTCCTCTCACAAGCTCGCCCGCCTCCCACCTCGCCCAGCCAACACAGAGGCCCAGGATCGCCCCCATGGCGTCCGGACCGTTGGAGGCCTCTCCCGAGTCCTGGCCTTAGCAGCCCTCGCTCGGATATAACAGGAGGCCGCCCCAGCTCCTCCTCTCCACACTCAAGCGCCCAGATCATTCGCCTCACCACCCAGCGCCACACCACCACCACCCCGCCAGCCCGAGCAGAAAAGAAACAGAAGATAAGGCCCGAGGGGAAGAAGAAGTTGGTGGAGAGGAGGAGGAGGCGGGAGGAGGCCGGCGTGCCCCTCTCCGCCCCACGCCGGAGCCGCCGCAGGCAAGGAGCAGGAGGAACCGACGCCTCTGCCCCTTTCGTCTACCCCCAAGACGCCGCGGTTCCCGTCGTTGAAGGTCGCCCCCGAGTACAAAAACGGAACCCCTACGCCGCCACGAGTCCCTTCCACCGCCCAGTTTCTCCAGCCTTCGCCCATAGCCTTCGGTAAGCCCCCCCCCTAGCCTTTGTCCGCCATGGCTGTAGGCAGAGGCCATGCCTCGTTCGCGTGAAGAAGACAACCCCCTGGCCGTTCGATCGGGCCTTGATCCAACGGCCAGGGAGGCCCAATACCCGTTCGGTTTAGTAAAAATAATCTCCAAAAAAAGGGGAAACAACAGCGAAGTCCACGGGCTCAACCCATTGAAAAAAAACTGCCGTGGGCGCAATATAGCCCTCGGACGGCTGTGCCATTTTTTTCCTTTTTTTTAAAGCTGCAGATAGAAATACTTAAATAAAAATGAGTATAATTCAGAAAAATATGAGACAAATTGCGTGTTGTTCCTCAATTTATGCTTTATTTTTCTGCATGGTTAGAATATTGTTGTTTACTAAATGTAATTGTGATTTTTTATTTTTTATGTATTACTTGTTCCTTAGATAATAATATTAAACTCTCTGTTAATAAATTGAGTTCAGAAATTCCTATTAATATTTTCCTCTAACTAGTATCCAATTATTGTATAGTTTAATAATAAAAATAAGATAAATAAAAATTAGAATACTTTTGGTAATAGTTATACACATTAATGCTTAGTATAAATTTAGTTAAATATTTAATAATGAAGCAAGTTAGATATAAATTTCAATAGTAATATTCCTAGACAGTAGCTATTTATTATGATATTAGATAATTAAATTTAAATAGATATAAAGTTTTGTAGAAATGATAACACATCCAGTACATACTTGAAACAAGCCCAGCAGCCAGAAAACAATTCATCCTGAGCGAGATATATCCCTGGGCTATGCCAAACTGCTTTGTTTTTATTTATTCTGGGCTGAGCTAAAATAATATTAGAAAAATAACCACACATCAGGAAAATGTGATATAAATTTTGTTCTGATCGTGTGTTTATGCTTTATTTTTCTGTATAGGTGGAATTATTATTTATAGAAATAAACTTAATGGTCATATTATTATTATAGCTAATATTTCATGCTTAGGGTAATTTTAGATTATTCTCTGTTAACAGATTAAACATGTTCAAATATTGTTACGCTTGTCTCTGGATAGTAGCTAATTCTGGTTGCTATTGAATTCATTTTTATTAAATTAAAACATGACTTAAGGTAATAAAAAAATGACTTGTGTAAACTCCTATGTAGTGTGTTACTTAATGCTGGTTTAGCCCTATGAACCTGTTAAACCACCATTAAAAATTATGCCCACTTGTGATAATCTGGATATAATTGTTGGTATGATTCATGTGATGATTTGATTGAGTGCTAAATGATTGTTTTGTTGGTTAAATGTTTGCTTTGAATGATGTGATGTTAATTATGTGCTATTTTCCGCAACGTATAGACGAGACGCTTGAAGTTGCAGGTGAAGACTCCTTCCAAGCCGAAGAAGCCCTACCAGGAGACACCGCCGAGGATGGCAAGCCATCTTCAAAAACTTAACCCTTGTCCTACATTTTTACTTTCTTTGTACCATTTTATTATCATGCTATTATCATTATAACATTTTAGGTTGGGAATTGTATTAGTTTATTAGGTGAACCACCACATACCTTGTAAGCCTACCTATTTGGGAGAAAGAAATTAGACACCGATAATCTTGATGTACTATCCCTAACCTTGCTAAAAAAATGAGGACATAATGATTTTATTAATTTTGCTCCACCCTAATGAAATAACATTCATCTAAGAAGATGTAATGGCCAAGATTGTGGTTGTTGGAAACATCGTTGGACATATTCAAAGTCTGGAGGGACTCTCTATAAGTGCCGCCGAAACCTAGTCTTAAAGTACAACCACAATACTCTAGTATGGGACAGGGCTAGTCGGAAGCTTGCTTATCTTAGTACGGGGTTCTTATAACTACACATGGATGTCTGATTCCACGAATCTGATAGCCCTCGAAGTCGAGTGGTGAAATTTGGTATGCTTGGCGTCTGAGGGAACCTTGGTTCTCTTCGAATACGGTGTAGGACTGGGTCCAAGAGGAGCATGACCTGGCACGCGGATAGTCCATGTAGTACACAAGGGTTAGATTCACCTGTACTAGGATAGGCAAGGGGAAGACTACAGTCGATTATCCGAAAACCGCATACTGAGGTATGACGATCCGTGGGGACTCACGACGAATGTATCAAATGTTGTGGGTAAAGTGTACACCCTCTGCAGAGTGAAAACTATTCCAGTAGCCGGAGTCCACGGTCATGGACAGCTAGTGAGGCCACACATTGTGGGGAATAGATGAGAAATTCTAGTACTGAGATTATGCTTCACGATGATGATGTTGGTATTATGAAAAAGGGTTGGACATGATTAAATCAAATATATTTTTGGGATTAAAATTTTCCAAGGATAAAATGTTGCCAACTTAAATAATATTGAGTAGTTAGGTTTCCCCCTAATAAACCCCACCATATAGCCATCCCATTATTTTCGTATACAAAAATCTTGTTCATTTCTTTAGGTGGTTCCCGAGTACTTTGTTTGTACTCACGACTTTTTCCCTGGTTATTCAATCGGTCAGTCTTGGAGGAGCAGGTATTTGACGATGACGCGGATGACGAGTACTAGGATATGCTACGCTCTGAGCTTTACCTATGGATTGTGATGCTGCTATCTATCTTGCTTTTGCTTATTCAGCTGCCATTTGAGCCCGATGAGGCCGTGTAAGACTATGTTGTTGTATGACTTTCTATTCGGTACTATATGAACTTGTGACTGTGATATCCGTTGTTCAATTGTGCGTTATGCAACACTGATCATGGGAGCATGACGGTATGCACTGCTGGCTGCTTCAGACATATAGTCCAGGGTGCCCACAATTTTTTTTCATGAGGTCGCAGATCTTCCTGTGCAGGTGGGTTATTTTGGGCGACATCCTCATTGTTCCAAGCAGGCCAACCATCATCCATGGCATCTTTAGCAAAATTGGGCTCATCATTGTTGCCATTATTGTCCTGTTGTTGCACTTGTGCCCCCATTCCATCCTAGAGCTAGATATGGTGTTAGAGCTCACAAAGGAGTATACGGAGCAAAATCTCCAGGCATGGGATGCGTATTACCCTCAAGTGGCATGAAGTCTTCATCGACCGGCAGAGCCGCATCAGCAAAATTAGTTGTGAGAATGTATATCGGCGTTGTCCAAGACACAATGGAGCCTCCCCAAGAAACAAACTATCTGAATACAATGTCAAGAGGGACCAGTGCATTCTCCGGGAAGGAAGATCGCACCAAATATCGAACCAATGTCCTTTTAGTATGTTCCCAGGGAAGGAATTTCCCAAAAGTGCCAACCATCACAGAGAGACATCTAATGTTGCGATAATCTAGATGAACACCAATGAACATCAGCCACCCAGCCTGATGGCAATCTATGGCACGAAAACTCTCGCCTTGTGTAAGGCCCCCGATGCGGTGCTAACTCAAGTTAGTCGCTTTCGTGTCCCGCTCAAGTTAGTAGCGCATAAAATGCCACCGACTCACGACACTCGCACTCGTGTCGCTGCCGGATTCTCGACAACAGGTAGAAGAACAATGAACCTTATACTAAGACACATAAATATATAGAGTCCAGGGCATACATCGCCGCTGATATTTATTACATCATCTCAGAGGTCCATAGACCCAACAGTACATCATGCAACAAGTGGAAGACAATCACGACCGAGTACGGTCAAAATCCAAATGACTGTAGAGAGGGCTACACATAAGCAAGTCCACCCACGGAACATCGGAACCCAACTCTAGGATCTAATGAGTGAAGTCATCCTCATCGTCGTCCTCCGGGGGCACCACCATGAAGTATCGTCTGGTGCTCGGGTCGAGGTAGTAGTCAACTGCAGCGGCCGATCAGGAAAAACAGTAAAAGGACAAAAGGAAGCAAGGGGTGAGATTATATCATTACAGGATAACTAACTTCCTACGGTAAGACAAAGTATTTGTAAATTTTGCAGCCGCACTAGCATATATGGTGGCTATCGTTCTATTAGAGTAGAGGTGAGATCCAAGAATGTACGTGACATCGTGTCATAAGTCTGCTATTCACCTACTTACTTCAAACATAACACAACCTGGATCTTCTCTCGGTCCCCCATGGACGAAGAAAAGCAACCAAGGCACACACATGGTAGGCGAGTTTTAATTATGATCCAATTTGATGTTATTCTATGAACAAGACGTAGGCTCTGAGTCGTCCATAACTGTGGACACGGATTTTCGAAAAGATTTAACCCTGCAGGGGTGTACCAACTGCCCATCATAGGCTTCGCATGTACGCCCGGTTTCCACTTAGCTAGGTAAGCGCCAGAAACTCGGGAACGTCAGAGTCCCTCTAACTTACAACGCACAATTCCGGGTGGCCCCCTGTGAGTCGGCACCCAACTCAAAAGCCGGCCGCGCTCTCGAATCGGTCTCTACCGTATGGCTAAGTCCGGGTTTAGTCTCACCTAAATAGCAGGGGACTTCGCTATCTCACCAATGTGGACCAACCAGAGGAATTATGTCTCCGTTGGTCCGGGTTGTTTCGAAAACTGCTAGGGTACCAACCAAGCACACACACGTTTGCAAATAGTAAATCAGCTTGGGCCACCACTAGAATTGTATGAAGCTAGGTAGGTAAGACAAGGGGGCCCCATAGAATCCCACACACGATTAGGCACGCTCAAACAAAGAACCAATACCCGGAACTCGGATTCTAGGTGACTCAAATGGAACAAAACGCCTGGCGGGAACAGCCCGGGCTCCCATCTTTTTTCAAATATAAGTTAACATCATAATAATAAATATCAACCAACATCTTTATTAACATGATATCCCAACCATAGCATAGGGTAAGCAGCAAGTTTTCCTAATCATACTAACCAATGGCTGAAGCGCGGTAACTTAGCAATACAATGTTTTGTTGGCATAAAGAAGGTGGATAGGATCAAACAATCGTTCTAGACTACAACTAGGCAGGTAGGCAGAGAGTTATAAAGTAATGGTATAAATCTTCCCCTTGCCTGGGTAATCGGTCGACGGAGCACACGTAGCAGGGTACTCGAGCTCGGTGTCGGAAATCTCCACGTAAGTCTCCTCGGCAGTCTCAGGTGCTAACGTAAGGTACCGGCAAGGAAAGCACACAAGTAAACATCGGGATCAACAATGCTCAAGCATGGATGAGATGATCAAGTTTAATAGTCATGGTGTGACCCTATCTAGTCAAATTTAAATGGAGGTGTTGACGACACGTCCAAAACTTCATATGAAATTAATTATATTTTATGGGTTTGGTCATAGCCTTAATATTGGTGTAAGTAACATGGAAACATGGCAAGGCATGAAATAACAATAACAAGTTAACAATGATATGCATCGTGAAATAAATCTATCGATTCCGGAGACGGGGAGGTTTCGACAAAGGGTTGACACCCGGTGAACTTTCAAAGGAAGGAACGGAGACAAGTCTCTCGCCTTTTTCCGCACCAAAACCATATATGATATGGCTATATTTTGAACAAGTGCAAAAGAAGTTGGAAGAAGAAAAAGAAAAGAAAAATGGTGGCACATGTGACAATTGTGTTACATTCCAGTTTGTACTTTCTCAGAATACAACATGGATAGCACCATCTTAATCCTTTTATTTTTCTTCCCCAAAAACATGTACACCATGTGGGAATTCGAGAAGGGGATCAAACTACAAGGATTTGAATTGATGTAAAAAAGAAAAGGAGGGAAAACCCTTCTGGGCTCCCCTCGGCGATTCTGGCCCATGGGCACGCAAGCAACTCTCTCTTGAGTTTCCTTCTGGGCCGAGCCCATCTCTACACAGAGAGCTAAAAAGAAAAGAAAAGCATCAAAAGGCTGGCTAAAACGTCCCAGGGGGGGTTTGAACCAGAGATCTCTCTGTTGAGAGACACGTTGCTCTACCACTGTGCCACTTGAACGATTACGAAAAAGATCAAAGCTGAGTCATTATGAAGGGGTTGCAAGGCGTTAACTAAATATCGATCTGAAGAAACAAAACTAAACTGAAGGATAGGTTGTGCGCTCGACAAAACAGAAATAAAATGAGCACCTTCCCCCGGAGGGGATTTGATCCCATGACCTCATAGATAGAACCAAATCACACAAACCATTGCGCTAGCTTCTATTATGCAACAAAGATCGATCCTGAAGACATAAGAAGCACCTACAGGCGCTCACTTAAGAAAATCTGACAGAGAACTCTCTGTCTCTGAACCTGCACAAGACGAGGCTGAGAGGGGCAAGAACGAGTCGGTAAGGGTGCAGAAAATCGGAGTCTTACGGCTACAGCGGGAAAGAACCCGGGGAGGGCGAGGCGCTCACAGTGGGTTGCCGAGGTAGTCTGTCGAGCTCGGGGACGGCCTTGAGTCGAGGAAGTCCACGTCGACGGTGGCTTGGGCTCGTCTCGGTCAAGAACTCCATGGCCCTCGGGTGGCCGAGCAGAGGAGCAAAGGATGGGAAGGAGGTGATGGTGGCGTTGGGAGTAAGAGGAGGAGGCTAGGTTTCGGCAGAGGAGACGGGGCTATAAAGGGAGGTGGCTGGGAGGCTGCAGGTGGTGGCCAGAGGAGGTCCTTTCCTCCTCCTCGCCATTCTCCTGTAGCGAGGCAGGGGACCTCCACGACAGGGAGATGGATGGGGATTTGCTGGGCTGGAGTTGGGGACTAGAGGGAAAGGGGGGGGCAACTAGGCTGGGCTTCCTGCCACCTTTTCTCCCCGAAAAAAAATACCCAACGATTTCTATTTAAAAAAAACAGACATCCTCTTGGAGTTTTGCAGACCCAAGGAGATAGAAATAAAACATAGAAAAATATGTTTTATGATGGGGAGAGTTTTTCTAATTTTATAAAATTGGTTTGAATCAATTTGAAACATATAAAATCAGGGGCAATTGATTTAGATTCACATGATAATTGAACTGAATTCTCCATATACTAAAAGAAGAGAAGCAGCACAACCACCAGTGCCTACCGCAGAAGAGCAATATCCGCCATGTCCTGAACGAATTTGCATGATCCAAGAAGGACGATCCTCAAAGGAGAAGAAGGAAGCAAACACCCTGCAAGCCCGAGCAGCCGAAGAAATGTTGGTACAAGAACCCTATAACTTATGTGACGAGGGGGTGACCCCACGACTCCTATGGATGAGCCTACCCAGTGTACCAGAAGACAGAAGGCCCACGAAGATGCCGCCTGGGCCCAGCTTTGGCCCACTAGTGGCACCGACGTAGGAGTCCGCGAGTCATAAGGAAGGTGCAAACTTGTCGTACGGAACAAGATCATGGTTAGGAAACCTCATCTGTCATCAGGACGGACTCCCCGAGACCTAGCCTGGTATATAAGTGCTAGGAGGGGAGACGTCGAGATCAAGAAATACACAATCTATAACCTAGCCTTGTGCGCACTAGCCTCGGCTCCCTTGTAATCGCCATCTCCAATCAATAATATCGAGCAGGAACGTATCCTCCTGTTAGCCGACGAGCTTATCGTCCAACCTGTGCCTCTCATGACTAACCCAGGGTCCCTGACCATGGGATTTTCCGGGTTATATCCCCGTCAATTGGCGCCGTCTGTGGGAACTACACAGGTTGGAATTACGATCTCGGCGGTTCCGTCTCCAGCAAGCCGTAACTCAAGGGCAAGAACAAGATGCAATCTACCCGAGGAACTCAAGATCACGGCGAACATCTCTGCCGCCCCGACCAGATCGCTCGGCCAACAGCCGTGCCAAGACCAATACTACGGAGGCAACCGAGCCCGCCGCCAGCGAAGGAGAACTCTACATTCCGAAAGAAAGGCGCGAGGGTTCTACACGGAGACCCCGATCGACGAACTACAACATGAAGAAGAGGACCTGCCGGCCACTAAATGACCCACCGCCACCCGGGCACCCGCCGCACAACAAGACACTGACTCCGAGATCGAGATCAGCGACTGCCAAGACCATCGCCAAAAAGGATGAAATCGACGACCTAGAAGGCAGGCGCGAGGCTCCTACGGAGCGACCCCACCCGACGAGTCGAACTATACAGCCGCACGATCGCCGACCACTCGACAACCCGCTGTCGCGCGGACAGCCACCACCCGCCAGGATAGCGACTCTGAGACTCAGACCCGCGAACACTATGACCCAGATCGAAGGACAGATGAATTCGCCAATCTCATAAGGAACCAGAATCTAAGTGCAGGGATCGAAGTCGACCCACGAGCTCACGAGCACCCAGCAGACCACGCGCTATTCTTCCGAATCTCAAGGAGGAAACTGCACGCCGGATTTTGCAATCTCACGGTCAGGGAACAGCTAGAAGGGCCATGCACGATCCACTGCTTCAAAGACAACTAGGGAAACATAAAATCGAGCCACACTCTGGGAGACTGCCGCCTATTCAATGAACTCGCCGACAACCTCAAGGAGGAAAAACAGCAAGAAGCCTAGCGCGCCCGACGAGCCGAGCAGTCGCCCACTCAAGGACATGTGTACATGATCCAAGAAGGCAAGGTATCGCAAGCCCAACAGGACGCCTACACCCTGCAGGCTAGAGCAGCCGAGAATCTTAACACAGTCAAAGTCTACCAGCTACACGACGCAGAAACCAGCATCACGTTCTCCCCGAGCGACCACTCGCCTGCAGTCCCAACGCCGAGGCATGCGCCCCTAGTCCTTGAAGCTCAAATCGGAGGGTACAACATGGACAGAATCTTCATGGACGGAGGAAGCAGCATGAACATATTCTTCGTCAGCACCTTGCGCAAGATGCTGATCCCTCGATCAGTATGGAAGAAATCAAGCACTGTGTTATACGGAGTAGTCCTAGGAGAAGCAGCTACTTCCCTTGGATGAATCGAGCTCGAAGTCGTCTTTGGCAACAGACGCAATTTGGCAAGACGCACCCTCGAGTTCGAAGTACTCGATTGGCAATCACAGTACCACGCCATACTGGGGCGTCCAGCGTTCGCACAATTCATGGAGATTCCGCACTACGCCTACCTTAAACTCAAGATGCCAAGATCTGTGGGCGTCATCACAGTCAACGGGAGCTTCATCAAGTCAGACGAATGTGACCGCGATTTCCACAAAGTCTCCGACACCTTCGGAGCCGAGCAAGAACTCACAGAAATAGTCATGGCGACAGACAAGAGTATCTTTCCGCTAGCAAGCCGAAGCGAGTCAAAATAGTATGGACGGGACTTCAAGATCGACAGCGACACGGTCACCCACCAAGTACACCCGACAGACCCAGAAAAAACAGCCCGCGTGTACGCCCACCTCCTGGAAGAGCAAGCGACGACCCTCATCACCTTCCTCTGCGAAGAATGGGAAATCTTTGCCTGGTGCCCAGCCGACATGCCAGGAGTACCGCGCGAGTTCGCATAGCACGCGCTGCGCATCAAGACAAACACCAAGCCAGTGAAGCAGGCGCTACGAAGATTCTCAGAACCCAAACGCAGAGCAATCGGGGAATAAGTCAACCGACTCCTCGACGCCCAATTCATTCGAGAGACGAAGAAAGCCACTTGGGTCGCCAACCCTGTGCTGATCCCCAAGAAAGACACGGACGTACTGCGAATGTGCGTCGACTATGGGCCAATCAACAAACACTGTCCAAAGGATCACTTTCCCCTGCCAAGAATCGACCAGATAATCGACTCGACAGCAGGATGCGATCTACTATCGTTTCTCGACGCTTACTCAGGATACAATCAGATCAGGAGGAAGGAAGAAGAAAAAGAACATACATCATCCATCACCCCTTATGGCGTATTCTGCTATAGGACAATGCCTTTGAGACTCAGGAACGCAGGTGCTACATACCAGCGAATGATGCAAGCGTGCTTAAAAGAGAAAATCAGAAGAAATGTATAGGTCTACGTGGATGACATCGTCATCAAAACCTATAGCGCAAACACACTACTCGACGACCTGCGCGAGACCTTCGCAGCACTCAACAAATACGGAATCAAACTCAACCCTAAGAAGTGCGCGTTCGGTGTCCCAGCCAGAAAGCTGCTCGGGTACATGGGCTCTGCTCGAGGAATCGAAGCGAACCCCGAGAAAGTTCAAGCAATCGCCAGGATGCAGGAACCAACCAACATCATAGGCGTGCAGCAGCTCACCGGAAGACTCGCAGCCCTGAGTCGTTTCATCAGCAGATTGGGACTGAAGAAGCCCGCAAAGCATTCGCGGACCTGAAGAAGACACTGTCGACCCCACCGACCCTAGCGGTGCCCAAAGAAAAACAACAACTATACCTCTACGTAGCAGCACGCAACAACGTGGTAAGCACAGTACTCGTCGTCGAGCGCACAGAGGAAGGAAAGATCGAGAGCATACAGAGGCCTATCTACTACCTCAGCATGCTCTTGACAAAATCCCAGTAGCGGTACCCGCACTACCATAAGCTACTACTGGCCATTATCACGACCTTATGAAATGTGTCGCACTATTTCGACGAGCACCCCATCACAATCGTGAGTAGCGCACCACTCGCAGACATTCTCAACAACCCCGGAGCGACTGGGCGAGTCGCCGAGTGTAACATTGAGCTCAGTCCGCGGGACCTACAATTCAAGCACCCGACAGCAATCAAGGCCCAAGTATGTAAGGCCCGATATGCGGTACTGTTCCAGATCTTGGTGTTTCCACCCAGATCCGGGGACGAAGCACATATCGGTCCCACCGCGACATATGACAAAGCCATATGCCCCGGATTTCCAACATGATATCACAACATTACAGATACAGGATACAACATCTCATACAATCGGCATACAACTGCCTTAATACAATACAACAGCGGAAGATACATGTCTGACTACAGACTACAATCAAATGCCTACTAGGAAAGAGAAAACATAGATCCCATAACCACACGGGTCTAGGCCCTCCGCGGGGGGGCGTCTTTGGGCTGCTCACCATGGGCCTTGGCCCATCTACGGCTGGAGGGATTGTGGGCGGGCCGTGGCGCCTGGGCCTCCCTGGCTTGGGCCGTAGCCCACCTGGCTGGCCGGCCGTTGACCAGGGGAGCGTGCGGCGCGAGACGCCGATGGACACGGCCACGGCGCCGGTTGCCGGCCGGTCGGAACGGCGAGGGGGGCGGCCTGGCCGCGGTTGGAGGCGAAGGGGGCGAGGGGAGGCGATGCCGACCTGGGGCCCGCTGGATCCGGCGCTGGCAGGGAGCTCGGGCGGCGGAGCTTCGAGGCCGAAGCCATGGCGTCTCAGGCGCGGGTCCTGCACGCAGAGAGAAGAGAGAGGGAGAGGTTAGGGGAGATGAGAGGGAGAGGGAAGGCAGAGGAGAGGCGCCGGCGGGACGAGGGGAGCCGGGGCTCGCCGGAGCCGGAGGTGCGGCGGGCGGCTGCTGCCGGCGTGGCTGCCGGAGTTGAAGGCGGCGGTGGCTCCACAACAGCACGCATGGTGGAGAGGAGTTGGAGGAGAGAGAAGGCCACGTGGCGGCATCTGGACCCTCTGATATGCGATCCGATGGCTGTGGTGCACCGAGATCTAGGGTTTCGGGAGAGAGAGGGATTTGGGGGCAGATTTGAGTGGAGATCAGGGGTGTGGCTGCAAAATTGGGGCTAGGGAAACCCTAGAAATGGGTGGGAGTGTGGTGGTTTTTATATATCCCCGCTGGCTGGCAGTTTGCAAAAACATCTCCGGTTTTCTCTCGCGCGCGCGGTGCTCACGTTTCTGACCGCCGGGGGTCCGCAGTACCTTTGATTCGGGTAAAACTTTGAACTGCGCGATCAGCGTGTCGAGCCGGAGGCGTTCACCTCGCGCTGGCACCGTTCCGAAAATACTTTCCGGCCCGCTATAAAAATATCCCGTTTAATTATTAAACGGGGTTTTTCGTTCCGTTGGCTGCGGCTGGTCTCGTGCGGTTTTTGCGACGGTGATCGGGTGAAACCCGGTGTCGCAAAGGTCGAGTGTCAGGGTGGCAAAGGTCGGTCTCCGTCCGATACGAGATAAGAGGGGGAAAAATAATCGCCGATCGATAAATCGGGGATGCAAACAGCACAAACAAATCAGAAAATCAAACAATTCACACCGAAAACAATTTTTTTTAATTTTTATGAAAACTGGGTTGTTACAAAGTACTCCCAGATTTTCTGGTCGAGTGGACGGAGGTCCAGACACCAGGCCCCCCGAACCAGCCGAACTCATGGACAATGTTCTCTCACAAAAGCACTCGGGGGATCGAGCACAAATACTCCCCGAGAGACGCTATCGTCGCAATCGAGATCTTTCTCAAAAATTCTCGGGGGCTCGGTTGAAAAATCTCCTCCCGAGAGACATCGTCGTAGCTCATGCAGTCCAAAGCTCAAAAGGGACCAAGAAAAAACCCATCGACAAGCGCTACCCGTTGAACTCTGTCCCGAATCAAAGGGAAAGACACGGCTACAACTAGATGGAACACCCTGTACTCTGAAGAAATACGGACGACGCGCAGGACGCAGACAAATATTTAAGTCTTCACCCAATCGCCAACGATCACCTAAAGACTCGGGGGCTACTCCCATCGGGAGCGCTGTCGCGCACCCGATAAAAGACAGGAAATAATGGAAGAATGACAAAGGAAACATATCTCAGCCTACGTTTGAATCTTCGACTCAAACGTAGCCTCGGGGGCTACACCCATCAGGAGCACTGTCACGCAACCGATGGAACCCACAAAGCGAAGTTATAATGGACTTGAAGACAGCTTTCGATCGCCAAGGACTCGAAGACAACTCTCGTTTGCAATGGACTCGAAGACAGATTCCATTACAAAGACTCAAGAATAGTTCGCATTACAAGGGCCCGAAGATCATTATTAATACAAAAGATTCGAAAGTACATTGGATAGAAGGCAGATCTGATTGCTCGAGGGCAATCCTCATTAAATGGAGAACTAACCTAGTTACAAAAGACACAAATAAGCCTACAACATCAATCAACCAAGGAATTATGACTTCTACATGAGTGCCCATGCTGGGATGATTGGCACCAAGACAACGAGCATCTTCACAGACAAAGGAGGAGTTGAAGCAGCAGGCTCATGATGTCAATGACATAACAAAAGGTGAAGCTCGACTTATTTGCAGAACAGTTGAAGACGATGCTCCACCAGGTTCTTCTCCTGCTCCACCAGCTTCTTCTCCAGCTCCACTCGAGCTGCCGGCGAAGATGACGCTGCGACCTCGAGTTCTACAAGGTCGCCTGGCGTGCCCGCTTGACTGGTGGTTTCACGTCGAGATCCTCTTCAGAACCGGAGGGGGAAGCAGTTGAAGACGGCTCCGCATCATCACCCGAAGAGTCACCGAAGGAGGAAGCAGTTGAAGACGCAGACGAAGGACTCCTCGACCTGTCAGAACCATCACTGCCTGTCTCTGGCCAGTACGGATCCATGCGGTTGCCGCTCAGGTCAAAAGCGCGGATGACAAGAGTGTCTTTACCATCAAAACGGCAACAAAGAGTGTCACCATCACGCAGGTTCAACCGACGAGAAAAGGATTTCCAGCCTAACCCAAGAAAACTCAAGCGGGAACTATCGATCTCCAACTTAACATAAGAAGGAGATCGAGCACTCCCCTAAAGAAAAAGCAGCAAGCCAACAAGGCCACGCACAGAAACAATGGCATAAAATGCAGAAGGAAGAAGAATACGAGCAGTGCCCCGGCCACGGACGTGCAGGAGAAAGTCATAAACACCAAACACCCTGCTCCGAGGAAGAGGAGGAAGGCACCAACGCTGCACCATGACGACAACCGCGAGAAGAGCGCGGAGTACGACCACCACGGCCGCGGCGAGCACGTCCACGGACAATCATACTAGCTCCATGCTTGGGTGCCATCGGAAAAGGAAGAGAAAGAGAAGCAAGATGAGAAGAGGACGAATATCGCTGCTAGAAGAAAAAGAGGGACCTATTTATAGCAAAAACCCCACATAGAAGCTCAGACGACGGGAGCCATTAAATCAAAGACCAAACACGCCGGGCGAGTCGAATTCCGAGGCAAAGATGCCTTCACACGGGCGGCACAGTGCGCTGGACGCGTCAAATCTCGCGCAGTTTCAATGCGCGCATCGATAACTCAGTAGGCGGCTTCAGCACGCCACCAAAATCCATCATTATGACTGGTCATGAAGACATGACGGTTAGCAGCCAGAGCATCTTTTGACGGTCCTCCAGCAAGGAGATAGTTATCTTCACCAAACAAGAGGTAAATTCAAGAGACAGTCAGCAGAAGAGGCAGCTTCCAAGCACCGTTTTTTGCATAGTTTAAATACATTTTTCAAATATATCTAACTCCCATCGGGAGCGTATCCATCCATGAGAGTTTTGGGTGCTCCCTCACCCAGAAGTAAAAACGTGCTCGAGTGATTACTCGCACCCATGAGAGTTTCGGGTGCTCCCTCACCATGACGCAAGATGAGCAGGCCTGTACTCGTCAGATTGAGCGTTCCTGGAGTATCGGCTGCTCCCTCACCCCGAGAGTGTCGGGACCCGGGGTTAGCGTATGCAAGTCCCGCTACGACATAGTCATATGGAGAGCCGAGAACCACTCCCACTTGTGTAAGCAGACAAGGCCAAGCACAGAACGTTCCCGGAAAGCATCGTACGTGAGGGGCATCCCATCCAGGCCGGATGATCAACTGAGATGGGTCCTCATCGTCCGCACACAAGTCTAATGATATGGGTGATGAACTCCCATATTCACAGACAAGTCGCCTCAACCAAACTATCGACTATCTCCCAACTCTTACATAGACTTACTCCAGCCCGATCACTTAGTCGGGGTCTAGGGCGGGCTCGATCATACCACAAAGTGTGCACGAGACAGAGTCTCGAGCAATCGCATCGCGATGCCCCAAGCTGCGCACATCTAACGTCCACTTGGTGTATGAAAGACCGCCAGCCAGATCACAAATAAGGTCTCGAAAACCCATACAAAGACATGCATGTTATAAACATACACGCAGCACACCTGCCTTGTATTAATAGCAGGTATCATTGCAATTCTCTATAAAGTATACATTTTATTGGTAACTCTCACAGAGTGCACACATAGATCACAAGCATGTGATCCAACATTACAACAAACAAGCGGAAGCAAAGTATGTCTGAGTACAGACAAGTTTAACAAATGGCTTAAGAAGCCTTATTTAAACACAAGCCCTCCACGAGGGAACCAGTCTTATGACTGGGACTAGACTAGCTTTGTCGTCAGTCGTCGAGCTCGATGAAGAAGCCACCTTCGGGGTCAGTGGGTTCATCTAAAACATAGAATAAAAAAACGTGAGTACAAATTCGTACTCAGCAAGACTTACATAGGATCTATACTACTCATGCACATGTATCAAGGTAAAGGGAGGTGGGGTTTCACTTGCAGAAGTGACAACTTTGACTTGGCTAGTTCTGAACTACGAGTACCATACTTGAGGTAAGAAGCGTACACGAGTCCACTACTTTCTCCAACCAATTACACCACTATGGTTCCTTCCTCGACTTCCCCACGAGAAAGTACGCCATAGCACTCACACTTATCTTGGTGTGTTTTAGAAGTATCCAGTTTAAGTTGTCTAATAATCAAGCTAAGCTTTCCAAGCAGTCCTTAACCGCGGACGCGACTATTCGAATAGTTTTGTTAACCCTGCAGAGGTGTACCGCTACACACACATGATCATCATTTACCGCCTTTGATCTCGACACCATTGAAGGGGCGTCAGTGAGGATGCTCACCACAACTGTCACCTCATAGCCTATCTAGTCCAAGAAAGCCGCCTACCTGGGTTGGCTACCACTATCGTGAACCCGGCCGGTTTACCGAAGTGGACCCAAGTGATGTGTGCGTGGTGCATAAGCCGGTCTCGGTTGAGCCGTTCTCTCACTTAGCATCCAGGCCACAAGCCTACCAGAACTCCGAACTACTGCGACATCTGGACATCGAAAGGAATGAGTTAATAGGTTGAGAGGGGTCAGTCTGCTAACGAGGCGCCACATAGGATGGCCTCGGTGGGTTGTTCTGGCGGAACATACTGTTGGGGATCCAGATCTTGCGCTTCTGAGAGCCGGAACTGGATGATCCATCATCTCTAGGGTGTTTGCGGAAGTCGTTGGGGGTGTTCATGTCCTGTGCCTTGATGGCCTTGTTGACAAGGACCTGGAAGGTGGCAAAGTCATGCAGGTTGAGATCACGACGGAGTCCGGAATTGAGTCCACGACGAAACCTCTCTTGCTTCTTGGCGTCGGTGGAGACCTCTTCAGTAACATAGCAAGCCAGTCGGTTCAACTCACGACTAAACTCGTCAACAGTCCTTCTGCCTTGGGTGAGGTTGCAGAACTCCTCACGCTTGCGGTCCATAAGACCCTTTGGAATGTGGTGCTCGCGGAAGGAAGTGCAGAACTCATCCCATGTGGTTGGCGGTCCAACGGGACGCATGTTCAGGAAGTTCTGCCACCAAGATCTAGCTGCACCTTTGAGGTGATAGGTGGCATAGCTGACCTTGTTGCCATATGCAACATGGCCTACTTGGATCTTCGTCTCGATGCTGCGAACCCAGTCATCGGCGTCAAGGGGCTCGGTGGAGTAACTGAAAACCGGGGGATGAAGCCGGATGAAGTCGTTCAAAGACACCAACTTGTTGCGCTGCTGAGTGGTGTTGCGGGCAATGACCTCCAGCAAATGGTGAGAGTCTCGGCGGTTCCTCTCAACCTCCATCAGAACCTGAGCCATCGTGGGTGTGGGTGGAAGTTTGCCTTCCTCCTGTTCATTCCCACGACCTTGGGCACGACCAAGCTGGCCACGGGTTCCTTGAGACATCCTGAAGGTGAAAACCAAAGTCAAACAAAGTTGATTGGAAGAGTCTAAACAAGGTATTGAAGTACTGGAAGGATAACAGAGCAAAGGAAGTAATCATCTTGACAACATGGTGATAAAAGCATACAAGCCATATATTCACAAGTTTTCATACAAACCATACATCATTTTAGTACAAGCACCAAGCTAATACAAACGTCATGAACATGATACATCCTTCAGAGGCACTCTGACTTCCTATACATTATTTATCTAAGACTCTGGAACTTAGAACACCTTGCGTACAATATATTAAGATACTACTACATCCTCACTAAGTAAGACCACAGGCGGTCTCACTCATCTCCATCTCCATAGTAGTCCTTGTAAAAGTTACCCGCGTAACCCGGTAGCTGAAGGTGACCATCGGAAAACACGGAGGCCTGTGGACCCTGATATCCATTTGGGAAAGGATGGGGCCTAGGTCCAGCGTAGGGTGGAAGCAGAGGACACTGGGGTGGAAAAATGCATCCAATCTCGGGCCAAGCAACTCGAGAAGGCATCTGTGTCCTGACTGGGTAGATAGCATCATACTCGACTGATCCAACACTCACAAAAGGAGCCAGGAGTTCTAGTGCTCGATACAGACGAACGCGGGTGGCGTGAAGCTCGAAACAGAGAGCGCGTGCATCACGATCTCGATCACAAGCAAACCTAGCAGTTATCTGAAGCAAAGGGTCCTCCAAAGAGTGATCTGTGTATAGTCCGGTGTAATACCCCTCTTCTCCTGGAAGTGCAGCAGGGATATAGCGGAACGAGGTCTCTCTCAACATAGTGTGCTCCTCTCTCAGCAAGGTAATACATGAGTATGCAGCATCCTGCACAGCCATGTTCTCAGTCATGCCAATGCCATGTCCAAAGTGGATAGGATGAGTGACTCCATTGTGGTGCGGGTAGATCCTGACAATGCAATGGAACTGGGTCTGGTTGAAGTCAAGGAACTGCTCCTCAACTATGTACTCAGGGTACCATCGGTATCCAATGAAGGACATCATCTCGATCAGCATGGCGGGATGGCCACGCACACCGAGGCACCTGGTCAAACGAACAATCTGCCGAGGGGGAAGATCTGCCATCTGAAACAGAAAGAAGGAGTTTGCAAATGCATCAGATTATGAAGAAACTTGGAATGACTCGGGCAGCATAACGGTTGTAATTGTAAGAAAAGACAATTTCTTACAACGCAGAAAACAGCACTTACATAATACGATGTAAGAAATCAGCATTTACAACAATGCTAGGAAACCGGACACAACTTTCCTACGGCTACAAGGAAGCAAGATGAGTTCTAATCAGACAAAGGAGAGCCTAGTCCTATCTTGCCGCAGAACAAGATGAGGGTGACTCAGAACTCAGAACGAAGAGGGTAAGGAGGAAAAAGAAGCCTTACGTTGTTCCCTTATATACCCAGAGTAACTATATAACTATAGCAAGCTAGACTCGACTTCGGCCAAGGATGCTAGTCCTACAATCAGTCCTGCTCTGATACCAAGTCTGTCGGGACCCGGGGTTAGCGTATGCAAGTCCCGCTATTACATAGTCATATGGAGAGCCGAGAACCGTACCAACTTGTCTAAGCAGACAAGGCCAAGCACAGAACATTCTCGGAAAGCATCATACGTGAGGGGCATCCCATCCAGGCCGGATGATCAACTGAGATGGGTGCTCATCGTCCGCACACAAGTCTAATGATATGGGTGATGAACTCCCATATTCACAGAGAAGTCGCCTCAACCATACTATCGACAATCTCATAACTCTTACATAGACTTACTCCAGCCCGATAACTTAGTCGGGGTCTAGGGCGGGCTCGATCATCCCACAAAGTGTGCACGAGACAGAGTCTCGAGCAATCGCATCGCGATGCCCCAAGCTGCGCACATTTAAGGGCCACTTGGTGTATGAAAGACCGCCAGCCAGATCACAACTAAGATCTCAAAAACCCATACAAAGACATGCATGTTATAAACATACACACAGCACACATGCCTTGTATGAACAACAGGTATCATTGCAATTCTCTACAAAGTATAAATTTTATTGATAACTCTCACAGAGTGCACACAGAGATCACAAGCATATGATCCAACATTAGAACAAACAAGCGCAAGAAAAGTATGTCTGAGTACAGAAAAGTTTAACAAATGGCTTAAGAAGCCTTATTTAAACACAAGACCTACACGAGGGAACCAGTCTTCTGACTGGGACTAGACTAGCTTGGTCTTCAGTCGTCGAGCTCGATGAAGAAGCCACCTTCGGGGTCAGTGGGTCCATCTAAAACATAGAATAAGAAAACGTGAGTACAAAGTCGTACTCAGCAAGACTTACATAGGAGCTATACTACTCATGCACATGTACCAAGGTAAAGGTAGGTGCGGTTTCACTTGCAGAAGTGCTAGCTTTGACTTGGCTAGTCCTGAACTACGAGTACCAGACTTGAGGTAAGAAGCGTACACGAGTCCAGTACTTTCTCCAACCAATTACACAACTATGGTGCCTTCCTCAACTTACCCACGAGAATGTACGCCATAGCACTCACACTTATCTTGGTGTGTTTTAGAAGTATCCAGTTTAAGTTGGCTAATAATCAAGCTAAGCTTTCCAAGTAGTCCTTAACCGCGGACGCGGCTATTCGAATAGTTTTGTTAACCCTGCAGGGGTGTACCGCTACACACACATGATCATCATTTACCGCCATTGATCTCGACACCATTCAAGGGGTGTCAGCGAGGATGATCACCACAACTGTTACCTCATAGCCTATCTAGTCCAAGAAATCCGCCTACCTGGGTTGGCTACCACTATCGTGAACCCGGCCGGTTTACCGAAGTGGACCCAAGTGATGTGTGCGTGGTGCATAAGCCGGTCTCGGTTGAGCCGTTCTCTCACTTAGCATCCAGGCCACAAGCCTACTAGAACTCTGAACTACTGCGACATCTAGACATCGAAAGGGATGAGTTAATAGGTTGAGAGGGGTCAGTGAGCCCAATGTGTGGTTGTACTCTTCATCTTGGATCACCACACAAGAACTCGGGCTTAAGGCGGTGTTCAACAAGACAACCCACTGTGTACTCCTACACAACCTCTCATCATTCACCTTGTATTAGGGTAGATTCACCAACACCTTTCCACCAACATCATCATGATCACTACCATCCCGACTCACATAACAGTAACATCATTGTATCACTCTAAGCATGCAATAAGCAGTAACAATTGCAGGGGCCACATGATATCAACCAACTCCTACATTTGCTAGGATTGTGGTTTTCTTACTACTGTGACAAAAGATAGGTCATCCAAAGGAATGGGTTCATCTATGCGATAGAAACGTAGCATGGTAATCATCCTATACAATGCATAAGAGAGACATGAGAGGGAAGTGGGATTTTATCGACATCATCAATGGGGGTTTGCTTGCCTTGCTGACGAGGTTCGGGTTCGGGGTCTTCAACGAAGGGGGCAGCCTCCTGTTCCGGTTCCACCTCTACTCGACAAACAACAAACAAGGTAGTAAAGTAAATACAATGCACAATCACATGGTTGAACGTTGAAACTTGATGTATATGCTTTGATGTGTGAAGCAATTCCACTTAAATGGGGCATTTGCAATTGAATTTGCAAATTTAAACTCCACATATGATTTCCAATTTAGCCAAGTTGCATATGACCTTGTTGGATCAAGTTAACCCATTTTGAAATGTGTATGATATGCCTCTGATGTGTAATTGAAATGTAGTATGTTGCTATGGTTCAAGTTGCAAAAGCATTTGAAAAGAATTTGTTTTAATTCCATTTAAACCAAATAGCAAATGCTACTGGTCACATTTTAAATTCAACTCAAACATAGTTGAAAGTTGGATATTTGGATAGCTTATTTTCTCCTGATCATTTTTCATATATTATTTATTAAATTTGGAGTTAATATGAATTTTCTATGAATTTCCAAAGTTTCAGCCTTTTTCTGGAATTTTTGGATTTATATAAATCAACTAATCGATTTACTACGTCAGGCTTGCGCAAGGGTGACGTCAGGGGGGGGTCTGACTGGTGGGGTCAGCATTTCAGCCTCTGGGTTAATTAACCCGGTTAGTTTTGACTAACCAGGGGGTTAAGGGGGGGGGGACAGGGCCCACTGCCAGTGACCCAGGGTCACTTAACCCAGGTCGGGTTAAGTCCCTAATCACGGCCACGTCGGCGGGCTGCCGGCGGCTAAATGCCGGCGTCACCAGACACGGCGGCGCACACACAAGAGGAAGATTCCGGCGTCCATTTGAAGCGCTGCGTCCACCAAACGACTTCCCTTGGTCGCGCGCATCTCCTCGAGCACCTCAGCGTCATCGGGGGGCACCGGAGTGATGCCGACGTCAAGTTTTGCATTGGCGGCGCCACTGGCTTGAGGTGAACCTTGCCACAGAGCATCAATTTGAGCGGGGACAGGTGCAAACAGAGCTGTGTAGCACGGGGAACGCGAAGGACACGGTGGCAGCGATGAAAGCTTAGCGGAGACTCGCAGTCGACGAGCACGGCGGCGCTGCACCTCGGCCCTCATGGCAGATCGTGAAAGAGGCAGAAATAGGGCGCGGGAAGAGAGGGGTTTGAACCGCCTGCTCACCAGGAGTTCAACGGCGGTGAAGGCTTGAGCTGGGAGGGCTTGACGGCGAGGCAATCTTCTGCAGATCGACACAACGCTCGAAGGGGAACACGGGGGAAAGCATCAACACGCTCCGGGACGTCGATGGCCACGCGGGGGCTCGACGGCGCTCCGGCAATCTTCTCGGTCTTCTTCAAATCCGGCGAAAACGGAGGGGGAAAGTGCACTGGAGGGAGGGGAATGGAGGAGGCGTGCTCCAGCGCGTCTCCAGGCGAAGGAAGAGGGCACGGGGAGGCCTGGAAGGCCCTCGGCGTCGATGTGGCGTCGACGGCTGGCTCGGTGGCTCTCCACCGAGCAGCTTGGGTGCACGGGACGGGAAGAAGACCCTACTGCCCCTGGTGGGCCGGCTAGGCTGGCTGGGCTCGCATGGGCGCCAGGTAAGTTTTCTCTGCCTCTTTTTCTTATTTTTCTTTTCTGTTTTCTTCTGACATTTGTTTTGGCTAGATAAAATAAATAGCAAACCATTTTATTAAATGCTGAAACTTTTTATGTTGCTTCACAATATACTAGGCTAGCCACTTGTAAAGTTTGAACATTTTTAAAATTCAAATTATTTGAACTTTAAATCAAATAGGGGTTTTTGATTAATTCCAAGGCACTGTTTGAATATTTGAAAAATCCATGAGCATGGGGTGGGTCCCACATCACTTGATATGTGATCACACTCATTTATAAGAATTTTCAAAAACCAAACATGAATTTTTGGAGAAGATTTATTTCTGGCCTTTTGAATTAATTCATCTGGGGGTGTTCCTTCTCCCATTTTGCTTTTGATTTTGATTTCAATGACTTCTTTTGAAATTTTTAATATGATGCAAGATGACTTTGATCCTAGCACATTACCTAACAGAGGGTTCTGACAAAGAGAAAAAGCGATATTCGAGTGATTACTCACAAAACTCTATATACTCAAGCACTCGACGACCTCCCGAGCAAATATCCCTCTACACCCGAGGACTCGGAGAAGCTCCACGAGTGACCGCTAAAACCGACCACTTGATTGTTTATTCTAAGTGGGTGCATTATCTACTAGTCTCCGCCCAGATGCCACGCAAGCTTAGAGTGTAGGTAAGATCCCGCTGCGAAGATCGGCCGGGCTGGGACTTGCCGAAGAGCGATTTCACTCCCAACCTTTTCCAAGCACATGCATGATAGAGAAAGCCAGGCGGACGTGCCTAGGATACAAACTTTAATGGCAGAAATTGATCACTGTAAGACCTGCAGCGGCATGACTTTTGCTAGACACCACTGTTCCAAGCTCATGTCGAGGGACATGGGTTTGATTGGGCTACTGCGGTTTTTCCACTAGTGCAATTCACCAAGGCTCGATCAGTCGACACCTTGGGCCCTTTCAGCTTAGAATCCCTCGAAACAGGTTTTTTGATGGCCCCAGACTGCCAGCAACCCGCGGTTGAACCGTGCATACATCAAAACGACGCTAGAGTGGATTCGAGTCCCTACGCGCCTCTTCGAGTCCCCCAGGCACTCGGGGGCTACTGACGAGGGGGTGACCCCACGACTCCTATGGATGAGCCTACCCAGTGTACCAGAAGACAGATGGCCCACAAAGATGCCGCCTGGGCCCAGCCTTGGCCCACTAGTGGCATCGACGTAGGATTCCACGAGTCATAAGGAAGGTGAAAACTTGCCGTACGGAACAAGATCATGGTTTGGAAACCTCATCTATAATCAGGAAGGACTCCCCGAGACCTAGCCTGGTATATAAGGGCTAGGAGGGGAGACGTCGAGATCAAGCAATACACAATCTGTAACCTAGCCTTGTGCGCACTAGCCTCGGCTCCCTTGTAATCTCCATCTCCAATCAATAATATCGAGAAGGAACGTATCCTCCTGTTAGCCGACGAGCTTATCGTCCAACCTGTGACTCTCATGACTAACCCAGGGTCCCTGACCATGGGATTTTCCGGGGTACATCCTCGCCATTATGCGATTCAGAAGTCAACATCACCTTCTCGCAAGACGATCATCCACCTGCAATTCCAAGGCCAGGGCACGCGCCGCTGGTTCTTGAAGCACAGATTGGCGGGTACGACATGACCCGAGTATTCATGGACGGGGGAAGTAGCCTGAAAATCATCTTCACCGACACTTTGTGCAAGATGTTGATCCCACGATCGTTCTTTAAGAAATCAGGCGTCACGCTCTACGGCATGTTACCGGGAGAGGCAGCCCGATCCCTAGGAACAATCAAGCTCAATGTAGTTTTCGGCAGCAACGGCAACTTCGCAAGAAAAACCCTCGAGTTCAAAGTACCCTACTGGCATTCCCAATACCATGCCATACTCAGTCGGCCACCATTTGCGCAATTCATGGCAGTCCCACACTACGCATACCTCAAGCTCAAGATGCCGGGACATTCAGCGGTCATCACGGTCAACGGAAGCATCACCAAATTAGATCAATGCGACCGAGATTTTCATCAATTCTCCGACACATTCGGGGCACAACAACAGCTCAAAGAAATAGCTATGGTGGTAGACATGAGCGTCTTTCCACTATCCTGCAGAAGCGAAATAAAGGAAATCGCTCCCGACTTCAGCATCGACAGCGACACTGTCACCCACCAGGGGCAACGAATGGACCCGGCCAAGACGGTCCGAATCTATGCTCATATGCCAGAAGAACAAGCGACAACTCTTTTGACCTTCCTCCGTGAGGATTGGAATTTTTTTTCCTGGTGGCCAGCCGACATGCCCGGAATACCGCCAGAGTTTTCAAAGCACACACTACAAATCTATCCAAACACCAAACCAGTGAAGCAAGCACTACGTAGATTCTCCGAGGCCAAGCGCAGAGCTATTCGAGAAGAAGTCAATAGACTACTCAACGCAAAATTCATCCGGGATACAAAGAAGGCCACCTGTGTCGCAAACCCAATCCTAGTATCCAAAAAAGACACCGACGTACTGCGCATGTGTTTCGACTACGGGCCCGTCAACAAACGTTGCCCAAAGGACCACTTTCCTCTGCCAAGGATCGACCAAATAATCGACTCCACTACAGGACGCGACCTCCTGTCTTTGCTCGACTCCTACTCAGGACACAACCAAATCAGAATGGAGGAAGACTAGGAGCACACCTCATTCATCACACCCTACAGCGTATTCTGCTACAGGACAATGCCCTTCGGGCTAATAAACGCCGGAGCCACGTACCAGCGGTTGATCCAAGCATGCCTAAGGAACCAAATATGCAGGAAAATCCAAGTCTACATAGACGACATCGTCATCAAAACATACAACGCAAATACACTGCCCGACAACCTCTGAGAGACCTTCGAACCACTCAACAGATACAAAATCAAGCTCAATCAAAAATAGTGTTTGTTTGGCATCCCAGCCGGAAAGCTACTTGAGTACATTGTCTCTACTCGAGGATTCGAGGCTAACATAGAGAAATTGCAAGCACTCGCCAGGATGCAAGAACCAGTCAACATAAAGGGCGTACATCAACTCACCGGAAGACTCACAGCCTTGAGCCATTTCATCAGTAGGCTAGGAGAAATAACACTGCAATTCTACCAACTACTCAGGAAAGGGGGGAAATTCGAGTGGACCGACGAAGCTCGAAATGCATTCATGGACCTAAAGAAGAACCTCTCGACTCCACCCATCCTAGCAGTACCCAAGGAACGAGAATCCCTAATCCTCGACATAGCGGCGAGGAGCAGCGTGGTCAGCACCGCACTCGTTGTCGAGCGCATGGAAGAAGGCAAAGTGCAGAGCATCCAAAGGCCAATCTACTACCTCGGCTAGATCTTCAAAAAATATCAGCAGCGGTACCAGCACTACTAGAAGCTCATGTACGCCATTGTCATGACATCACAAAAAGTAACACATTACTTCGAGGAGCACCCAATAGAGGTGGTGAGATATGCACCACTTTAGGACATCCTCAACAACCCAGGAGCAATAATTCGAGTTGCCGAGTGGAACAACGAGCTCAGCCCCCGCGACCTACAGTTCAATCACGCAACAACGATCAATGCGCAAGTTCTCCCAGGTTTCTTGGTCGAGTGGATAGAGATACAAACGCCCCCCCCCCCCCCCCACCTCTCCGATTCCTGGAAGATGTTCTTCGATGGGTCAAAAAGGCACCAAGGAGCTGGAGCGGGCGTCATGCAATTCTCACCCAAAGGAGACAAGCTGAGATATGTTCTCCAGATCAAATTTGACAAGGCATCAAACAACGAACAAAAATATGAGGCACTCCTTCATGTCATGCGCATGGAAAAAGCCTGTGGCGCTACCCGCCTTGTAATCTATGCCGACAACAACCTCGTCTTCCAACAAGCAATGAGAGACTATGAAGCAGTCGCAGATAACATCTCAGCATACACGAAGTTCTACAACACTCTAGAAGGGGAGTTTGAAGGATGCGAGCTTAATTACATCACTAGGGTGAATAACACAGAAGTAGACGAGCTCGCAAACATCGGATCAACCCGAGGACAAGTTCCCCCAGGAGTTTTCCTATAGAGTATCAGCCATATATTAATCAAAACCAAGGCACTCGCGCCCATAGTAGCCACTGAAGTGGGCAACATAAACGAATCGGCACAAGTAGCAGCAGTGAACCCAGTCACTGACGAAGAAGGCAAAAATGCAATCGAGGAGGAAGAGCAAGCGGCACCGAAAGGCACAACCTGGACAAGACCTTTCATCAGATATCTGAAACACGACACCTTGCTTCAAGACGTCGCGGCAGCTCAACGGATCAACTGATGATGCAAATCATTCACCATAATCAATGTGCAACTCTACAAGCACAACATCTCTCAAGTACTCCAAAAGTGCATCGAGGAAGAAGAAGAAGGCAAGGCACTACGAATCGAAATCCACGAAGAAGTTTGCGGACACCACGTGAGCAGCAACGCCCTGGTGGCTAAAGCTTTTTGAGAAGGGTTTTACTGGACAACTGCGATGCGAAACATAGAAGACATTGTGCGATGCTGCATCACATGCAAAAAATTAGTCAGCAGGCCCCACGCGCCAGCATCAGAACACAAAACCATACCATTATCCTGGCCCTGTACAACATGGGGACTCGATATGGTTGGACCCAATCAAGAAATCTTCAAAAGGTGGTCGAACACACCTCCTAGTAGAAGTTGACAAGTTCACCAAATGGATTGAAGTAGTACCAATCACCAGCTCGACAGCCCTCACGACAGTCAACTTCATCAAGTCAATCATCTTCTGGTTCGGCATACCACACAACATCACTGACAATGGTACGAACTTAACAGACGAAAAATTCCAAAATTTCTTCCAGGAACTAGGCATCAAGATCAACTACGCTTCAGTCGCGCACCCGCAATCCAACGGACAAGTGGAGAAACAAAATGGCCTAGTATGTGACGGAATCAAAAAGCGGCTCCTCACACCACTCGACTAGGCCGCAGGTAACTGCATAGAAGAGCTTCCCTCCGTCCTCTGGAGCCTGTGCACCACATCTAACGCCTCAACCCAGTACACGCCATTTTTCATGGTGTACAGAGCGGAAGCTGTACTCCCACATGACATCAAATGTGGAGCCCCCCGCATCACGGGGTACGAAGAAGAAGCAGAAGACGCACTCGTAGACGGCAAAGATGTCACGGACGAATCAAGAGTCAAAGCCCTAGCACAATCAGAAGAATACCAAGACAAAGTTCACACATACCAAAGCAGCCATCTACGAACAAATATTTTCAGCGAAGGGGACCTCGTCCTACGACTAATACAAGAGAAAGTCCACAAGCTCTCCCTGCAGTGGGAAGGTCCATACATAATCTTAGAAGTAATAAGTTGTGGATTCTACAGACTAAGGAACCCGAAGACAGGCGAAGACATGGGAAACCCGTGGAACGTGGAGAACTTGCACCTCTTATACCCATAAATTAGCTGCAGGCACCTTCGCCCCTACACCTTTATATCGGCGGCACCACCAAAGAGGTAACCCATGTAAATAATAAAAGTAATAAAAGATGTGTTACCTAAATTTCAACACTCTGGCACTCGGGGGCTCGCTCGCAGCAGCCACTCTCCGAGGCGTTTTTTCGCCTACACGACGAAAACACTCTAGCACTCAGGGGCCCGCTGACAGCAGCCAAACTCTGAGGCATTTTATCGCTTACGGGACGACAACACTCTGGAACTCGGGGGCTCGCTCAGAGAAGCCACCCTTCGAGGCATTTTTTTGCTCACGCGATGACAACACTCCAGCCATCGGGGGCTCGAACGCAGGCTCAAATTTTTCTCCAAGGCACCTTTTTTCGCTTACTCAAGAGTCCGGTGGCTCGACCGCAGGATCGCCCTCCGAAGCATCTCTCACCTTCTTAAAACAACGCTACTTCAAGACTCGGGGGCTCAAGTATAAAATTCCTTTTTCTTCACCCAAGAGGGACAAGAAGCAGCGCAAAACATAAAATAACAACATGACCTCTTTTGGAGAAAAGCACTGGAACCCCTAGAAAGGGACAGCACAACGAACAAAGAAATTTAAAGTCTTCGACCTATTACAACCAATGGACTAAAGAAAAGCACTGGAACCCCTAGAAAGGGCCACGCACCCTATGAGTCTAGAAATACAGTACAAAATAACAGGGTGGGATCAGTTCAGCGGAATAATTCTAAGCCTACTCCCGACTCTACGAATCGAACATAGCCTACGGGGCTACTCCCATCGGGAGCGCTGCCACGCACCCGATATTATCACAAAGTCCAGCACTCTAAGACATTTCCTGTCATACATCAGAGGATATATAGTCCAGCACCCGAAGACAATTTATGTTATACATCTGCCGGGACCCGGGGTTAGCGTATGCAAGACTCCCTACAACATAATCATATGGAGAGCCGAGAACCGTACCCACTTGTCTGAGCAGACAAGGCCAAGCACAGAACGTTCTCGGAAAGCATCGAATGTGAGGGGTATCCCATCCAGGACGGATGATCAACTGAAATGGGTCCTCTTCGTCCGCACACAAGTCTAAATGATATGGGTGGTGAACTCCCATACTCATAGACAAGTCGCCTCAACCATACTATTGATTGTATTATAACCCTTACATAGACTTACTCCAGCCCGATCAATTACTCGGGGTCTAGGGCGGGCTCAGTCATACATCAAAGTGTGCACGTGACGGATTCACGAGCAATCGCATCGCGATGCCCCAAGCTGCGCACATGTAAGGGCCACTTGGTGTATAAAAGACCGCCAGCCAGATCACAACTAAGGTCTCGAAAACCCATACTAAGACATGCATGTTATAATCATACACGCAGCACACATGTCCAGTATGAATAGCAGGTATCATTGCAATTCTCTACAAGTATAAAACTTTATTGATAACTCTTACAGAGTGCACACAGAGATCACAAGTCTGTGATCCAACATTAGATCAAACATGCAGAAGCAAAGTAGGTCTGAGTACAGACAATCTTAAGAAATGGCTTAGAGAAGCCTTATCTATAAACAAGCCCTTCCACGAGGGACTAGTCGTCTGACTGGGACTACACTAGCTTGATCAGTCGTCATGCTCCAGGAAGAATCCACCTTCGGGGTCAGGGGATTCATCTAAAACATAGAATAAGCAAACGTGAGTACAAAGTCGTACTCAACAAGACTTACGTAGGAACTATACTACTCATGCACATGTATCAAGGTAAAGGGAAGTGGGGTTCAATTGCAGAAGTGCCAGCTTTGACTTGGCTAGTCCTGAACTACGAGTACCAGACTTGAGGTAAGAAGCGTACACGAGTCCACTACATGTCTCCAATCAATTACACCACTATGGTGCCTTCCTCGACTTCCCCACGAGAAAGCACTCCATCGCACTCACGCTTATCTTGGCAAGTTTTATAAGTATCCGGTTCAAGTTGTCTAGTAATCAAGCTAAGCTTTCAAGGCAGTCCTTAACCGCGGACGTGGCTATTCGAATAGTTTTGTTGACCCTGCAGGGGTGTACTGCTACACACACACACATATCAGTTACCGCCTGGGATTGGGACCCTTCAAGCTGGTACCAGCGAGGATGTTGCCACGACACTTCGCCCACAGCTCCGTTTCTGTTCCAAAGAGTCGCCTATCTGAGGGGGCTCCGTATGGAAGTCCGGCTGAGGTTCCAGTACAGCCTCAAACGATGTGTGTAGGGTCCCAAGCCGGTCTTTAAAAGCCGTTCATCCACTTCGCAGACTGTGCCACAGCCCTACCAGAACTCCGAACTACTGCGAATTCTGGGGTTCGAACGGGGTGAGGTACTAGGTCGAGAGGGGTCAGTGAGCCCAATGTGTGGTTTTACTCTTCTTCTTGGATCAGCACACAAGAACTCGGGCTTAAGGCGGTGTTCAACGAGACAACCCACTGTGTACTCCTACACAGCCTCTCATCGTTCACCTAATATTAGGGTAGATTCACCAACACATTTCAACCATCATCAACATGATCACTACCATCCCGACTCACAAAAGAGTAACCTCATTATAACTCTAAGCATGCAATAAGCAGTAACAGTTGCAGGGGTCACATGATATCAACCAACTCCTACCTTTGCTAGGATTGTGGTTTGCTTACTACTGTGACAAAAGATAGGTCATGCAAAGGAATGGGTTCTTCTATGCGGTAGAAACGTAGCATGGTAATCATCCTATACAATGCATAAACGAGACATGAGAGGGAAGTGGGAATTTATCGACATGACCAATGGGGGTTTGCTTGCCTTGCTGACGAGGTTCAGTCACGGGGTCTTCAACGACGGGGGTGAAATCGGGTTCCGGCTCCACTTCTATCCGAGAAAACAATACAAACAAAGTGATCAACATAGTGTACAATACACAAGCACATGATCAATTGTATAAGGTGATGTACATGGTACTGATGTGTTGAGCATTCCATTTAAAAGGAGTATATTGCATTTGAAATGCAAATTCAAACTCCATTTGATTTATCAATGAATTTCAAATGCATTTTAAACCATGAATGTTCATTTGAAATGGTTGAGCATGAAGTGATGTTGCAAAGGTGAGGTAAAGTCTCTGATGTGTGGATGAAACCATTTAAAAGAAGTGTGTTGCAAAGTCATTTGCAAAATCACTCCAAATTTGAATTCAAAAGAATGCCATATGCATGTTTGCTACTGTTCACCCATTTTAAAATGGTCAAACATAGAAACAAGTTGCATATTCAGAATCCTTGTATTTTTCTGATAATTTTAGACATATTATATGTCATATTTGAAGTTCAAATGAATTAGTTATGAATTTCCAAAGTTTAATTCATTTTCTGGATTTTCTGGATTATTCTTTTAATTTGGAAAATGACGCCGGCTATGTCAGCTCGCCGGCGACCAACCGAGGTGGCGGCGTTGCGCAAGACGGCGGCACAGGCCACCATTTGGCAAGCCAAGGCCACCAAAATGGATCCCATGCACGCGCAGTTCATCCCGCATGCACGGGGAGGATCGGGAGTCGCCAGAAGCTCGTCGACGACGTGCTCGGCGGCGGCCGTGGCACGGTCTTGGGGTGGAACTCGCTGCGGCGCACCAAATGAAACAGCCGTGGTTGCAAACGAAGCATTGGAGCACGGCGAAGACGTCGGACAAGGAGGCGGGTTGCAAACAAACAGTGGGTCATCGCCATGGATCCCGGCGGCGAGAAGCTCCGACCTTCATAGCAAAACATAGGCCAAGAGCGTGGCCGTGGACTGGGTGGGGCGAAGCAGGAGCTCACCGCGGATGCAGTGGAAGCGGGGGCGTGGTCAGGGAGTCTCTGTGGACGGAGTAATCGGCGACGGCGGCTTGCGGGTCCGGCGAGCTCTCGGTGAAGCGTGCGTCATCCTCGGGCTCGATTAGGACGCCATCTACTCCAGATCGGGGTAAACGGCGACGCGGCGCACGATGGACATGATCTCCTCGCCTATCTCCAGCGTTGGCTGCGAGTTCTTGCGTCAACGAACGGTGGCTGCTCTCGGAGGATTTGGGGGAAACGCACAGAGAGCGCGAGAGAGTGCGGCGAGAGGGGGAGAGTGACGAGGACGTCCAGGGGCTTCTCCTGGACACGCGGAAGACGGCGGGGAAGCAGCCGGCTCGTCGCGGTGGCGTCCGTGGCCACGGCATGGACGCCACCGAGGTGCTTGCCGCCGCGCTCGAAGACGACAAGAGCCTGGCGGACCTGGTCTGCGATACAGGTAAGTTGGGCCTGGGGCCCAAGGTGAGTGGGCCTCTTTCGCTTTTCTCTTTTCTTTCTGTTTTTCTCTCTGTTATTTGTTTTGCTGTGCTAAAAAAATAGCTAGGCATTTTATTAAATGTTCCAAATTTTTATATGGCCTCACAATATATATTGCTAGCCACTTATAAAGTTTGGGCACTTTTAAAATTCAAATAATTTGAAATTTAATTCAAATAGGGGTTTAAATTTAAATCCAAGCTCCTGTTTGAATATTTTAAAAATCCATGAGCATGGGGTTGGTCCCACATCACTTGATATGTGATCCCACTCATTTATGGGACTTTTCAAAAATGCAAAAGGAATTTTTGGAGCAACTTTATTTCTGGCCATTTGAATTAATTCATCTAGGGGGTGTTCTCTCTCCCATTTTTATTTCTTGTGAAATTTTTAACATTATGCAAAGTGACCTGCTATTCTAGCACATAACTAACTTGGGGTTGTGACAATTCGCCCCCACTCAAAAGAATCTCGTCCCGAGATTCAGAAGTCTGCGGGAGGAAGGAGGGGTACTCGGCACGGAGACAGTCTTCTCTTTCCCACGTGGCCTCTTTCTTAGAGTGGTGTGACCATTGCACTTTCAGAAACCTAATCTTCTGACGACGAGTGACACGTTCTGCTGAATCAAGAATACGAACGGGGTATTCTCGATAAGAAAGGTCATCTTGGAGATCAAGCGTTTCATGCTCGACTTCGCGGATGGGGTCCTTGAAGCAACGCCTGAGTTGTGACACATGGAATACATCATGTACTCAGGAAAGGTGCGGGGGTAGTTCAAGTTGTTAGGCAACTTCTCCACGTTTAGCAAGAATGCGGAAAGGTCCGATGTAACGTGGGGCCAACTTGCCTTTGATACCGAAGCGTTGGGTTCCCTTCAAAGGAGTAACCCGAAGGTAAGCCTTCTCATCCAGATTGTAGCTTTCTTGCCTATGATGAAGATCATAGTAGCTTTTCTGACGAGACTGGGCTGCTTTCAATTGATCACGAACAATGCGAACTTTATCTTCTGCTTCCTTGGTCATATCCGGTCCAAAGAATTGTCTTTCACCGGTTTCTGACCAGTTAAGGGGTGTTCGACATCGTCGTCCATATAGGAGTTCAAAAGGAGCCATGTTCAGACTAGATTGGAAACTATTGTTATAAGCAAATTCGGGAAATGGAAGAGACTTCTCCCAATTCTTTCCGAATGAGATAACACAAGCTCTGAGCATGTCTTCAAGAATTTGGTTAACCCTTTCGACTTGACCGCTAGACTGAGGATGGAAAGCTGTAGTAAAGGAGAGATGAGTTCCCATAGTATTCTGAAAGCTTCCCCAAAATCTAGAGGTGAAAAGGCTACCACAGTCTGAATTGATTTCCAAAGGAAAACCGTGAAGAGACACAATTCTAGAGACATACAAGTCCGCTAACTGGCTAACAGTTATAGACTCGCGAACTGGAAGGAAGTGAGCAACATTTGAGAGTCGGTCAATGACAACGAAGATGGCATCATTGTCTTTCTGGGTTTTTGGAAATCCGGTGATGAAGTCCATATCGACTTTTTCCCATTTCCACTCTGGAATAGGCAAAGGTTGAAGAGTACCAGCAGGTCTTTGGTGTTCTGCCTTAATGCGACGACAAACATTACATTCAGCAATGAACTTAGCAATTTCTCTCTTCATCCTAGTCCACCAAAATCTCTGGCGTAGGTCTCGGTACATCTTTGTGCTACCAGGATGAATCGAAAGGGGTGTGTCATGGGCTTCTTTGAGGATTAGCCTCCTAAGATTGTGTTTTTGTGGTACAACCAATCGAGTGCCAAAGAAAACAACACCTTGATCATTTATGGAGAAACATTTAGCAACTCCGCTAGCAATGTTCTTCTTGATCTCTCGAATACCACTATCACGTTTCTGGGCGGCTATGATTTTATCCTCAAGGGTTGGTTTCTCCACCAACGTAGAAATATAGCCATGAGGAATAATCTCAAGATTGAGTTTTCTAAATTCCTCATGAAGAAGTGGTTGATATTGTTGTAACATGAGGTTGTTACAATACGACTTACGACTTAGTGCATCAGCCATGACATTGGCTTTTCCTGGGGTGTAAGAAATTCCTAAGTCATAATATTTTATCAACTCAATCCAGCGTCTTTGCCTGAGATTAAGATCTGGCTGGGTGAATATGTATTTGAGGCTTTGGTGGTCGGAATAGATCTCACAACGATTACCAAGGAGGTAATGTCGCCAAGTTGTCAGGGCATGAACTACGGCAGCGAGTTCAAGATCATGGGTAGGATAGTTCTCTTCATGTGGACGCAACTGGCGTGAAGCATAAGCTACCACATGTCTATCTTGCATGAGTATGCATCCTAACACTTGCCGTGAGGCGTCACAAAAGATCTCGAAATCCTTTTTGGTGTCTGGAGGCGCAAGTACGGGTGCAGAAGTCAATCTTCTTTTTAGCTCTTGAAAGCTTTCCTCGCACTTGGGAGTCCATAGGAATTTCTTATCTTTCTTGAGGAGTTCAGGTAGAGGCTTTGCAACTTTAGAAAAGTTCTCGACGAAGCGGCGGCAATAGCTTGCTAAGCCAAGAAAACTTCTAACTTGCTTAACCGATTCAGGTGGAGTCCATTCAAGGACAGCCTGAACTCTCTCGGTATTCACAGCAATGCCTTTTGCAGAAATCACGTGGCCTGAGTAGGTCACTTCTGGTAGACAAAATTGACAATTGGAGAATTTAGCATACAGGCGATGCTCTCTAAGCTTCATCAATACCAGCCTTAGATGTTCGGCATGTTCTTCTTCGTTTTTCAAGTAGATGATAATGTCATCAAGATAAACCACAACAAATTTATCTAGGTACTCCATGAAGATCGAATTCATCATGCGCGAGAAAGTGGCGGGGGCATTGGTTAAACCAAAGGACATGACGGTGTACTCGTAAAGACCATAACGAGTAGTAAAAGCCGTTTTTGGAATGTCCTCATTTCGGATTTTTATTTGATGATAGCCTAATCTCAAATCCATCTTGGAGAAGACAGAGGATCCAGCAAGTTGATCCTAAAGATCGTTGATCATGGGCAGTGGGTACTTGTTCTTTATCATCGCTAGATTTAATGGGCGATAGTCTACGCACATCCTTTCTGTTCTATCTTTCTTCGTTACGAACAGAACGGGGCAACCCCATGGCGATGAGCTAGGGCGGATGAAGCCTTTTGCCAACAAAGCTTCAAGTTGGATTTTAAGCTCAGCTAACTCACGTGGGGCCATTTTGTATGGGCGTCGAGAAATTGGTGCGGTTCCTGGCATAAGATCCACTATGAACTCTACACATCTGTCTGGTGGGATTCCCGGCAGCTCTTTAGGAAAGACATCCGGGAAGTCACGAACCATCGGAACATCTTCAAGGTCGGGAAGGGGAAGCACATTCAAAGAATTCATCTGGGTTCTTGTTCTTGGTGAGGAGTAATCTATTGTCTGGCCTGAAGGATGTGTAAGTCTAACTGACTTGGATTTACAATCAAGAAAAGCATTTTGTCTTGATAACCAATCCATACCAAGGATGACATCAATGTATGAAGACTTGAGGGCTATGAGTGAAGCAAGGAATACTAAACCCTCAATTGAAATTTGATTGCCATGGCTTACTCTATTAGTTTGCCACGTGGAACTAGGAGTTTGAATAATCATTGAGGTGAACATTTCATCAAAGGATATCTCATGCCGAAGTGCATAACTCTCCGACATAAATGAGTGAGATGCTCCTGGATCGAAAAGGACAAAAGTGGGAACATAATTGACTGGGAGCGTACCAAGAATGACGTCAAAAGTACCATCATTTTCCTCAGCTGAGATTTGGTTCACACGTCCAAGATTTGCGAAACAAGATGGCTTGGTGGTGGATACTATCGGAGGTGGCTTGGCACGAACATTGGGGTTCCCTTTGGCATGGTGTGGAGCATTCTGATTTATGGGGCACTCACGAGAATAGTGACAAGACTGGCCACATCTGAAACAGGCTCCAAAGATAGTGCAGGGAGCTGGGTTGTTAGGTGGAGCTGGATGGAAAGGAGCTGCTGGACGATGTGCCACATAGGATGTCCTCGGTGGGTTGTTCTGGCGGAACATGCTATTGGGGATCCAGATCTTGCGCTTCTGAGGGCCTGAACTGGATGAACCATCGTCTCTAGGGTGTTTGCGGAAGTCATTGGGGGTGTTCATGTCCTCTTCCTTGATGGCCTTGTTGACAAGGACCTGGAAGGTGGCAAAGTCATGACGATTGAGTTCGCGACGAAGTCCAGAATTGAGTCCATGGCGGAACCTCTCTTGCTTCTTGGAGTCGGTGGAGACCTCCTCGGGAGCATAGCGGGAAAGACGATTGAACTCCCGACTGAACTCGTCAACGGACCTTCTTCCTTGGGTGAGGTTGAAGAACTCCTCTCTCTTGCGGTCCATGAGTCCCTTAGGAATGTGATGTTCACGAAAAGCGACACATAACTCATTCCACGAAGTCAACTGCCCAGCTGGACGCATGTTCAGAAAGTTCTCCCACCAAGATCTAGCTGCACCCTCGAGGTGGTAGGTGGCATAGTTGACTCTGTCACCATCTGCAACATGTCCAGAATGGAGCTTTCTCTCGATGCTGCGAAGCCAGTCATCGGCGTCAAGGGGCTCAGTGGAATAGCTGAAAACTGGGGGATGAAGCTGGATGAAGTCATTCAACGACACAAGCTCATTCCGCTGATGGTAAGTGTTCTGAGCAATGACCCCCAACAACTCATGAGAGTCCCTTCGGTTTCTTTCGATCTCCATGAGAACTTGAGCCATCGTGGGTGAGGGTGGAAGATTGCCTTCCTCCGGATCATCCCCACGGGCTTGGGCACGACCAAGGTGGCCACGGGTTCCTTGAGACTTCCTGAAGGAAAAGATCAATGTCAAACAGAGTTGAATGAGTTTGCAAATGCATCAGATTATGAAGATAACTGGAATGACTCGGACAACACAACGGCTGTAATTGCAAGAGAATTTTTTTTTCTTACAACAAAGAAACATCACTTACATACGATGTAAGAAATCAGGAAGCACAACATCTCTAGCAATCCGAACACAACTTTCCTACGGCTACAAGGAAGCAAAAAACAAGATGTTATACTAAGACATAGATGAGCTTAGTCCTATCTTCCCGTAGAACAAGATGAGGGTGACTCAGAACTCAAAACGATGAAGGTAAGGAGAAAAAGAAGCCTTACATTCTTCCCTTATATACCCAGAGTAACTGTATAACTATAGCAAGCTAGACTCGACTTCGTCCAAGGCTGATAATCCTACAGTCAGTCCTGCTTTGATACCAAGTCTGTCGGGACCCGGTGTTAGCGTATGCAAGACTCGCTACAACATAATCATATGGAGAGCCGAGAACCGTACCCATTTGTCTAAGCAGACAAGGCCAAGCACAGAACGTTCTCGTAAAGCATCGAACGTGAGGGGCATCCCATCCAGGCCGGATGGTCAACTGAAATGGGTCCTCTTCGTCCGCAAACAAGTCTAAATGATATGGGTGGTGAACTCCCATACTCATAGACAAGTCGCCTCAACCATACTATTTATTGTAGTATAACCCTTACATAGACTTACTCCAGCCCGATCACTTAGTCGGGGTTTAGGGCGGGCTCGATCCTACATCAAAGTGTGCACGTGACGGAGTCACGAGCAATCGCATCGCGATGCCCCAAGCTGCGCACATCTAAGGGCCACTTGGTGTATAAAAGACCGCCAGCCAGATCACAACTAAGGTCTCGAAAACCCATACTAAGACATGCATGTTATAATCATACACGCAGCACACATGTCCAGTATGAACAACAGGTCTCATTGCAATTCTCTACAAGTATACAACTTTATTGATAACTCTTACAGAGTGCACACAGAGATCACAAGTCTGTGATCCAACATTACATCAAACATGCAGAAGCAAAGTAGGTCTGAGTACAGACAAGTTTAACAAATGGCTTAGAGAACCCTTATATATAAACAAGCCCTTCCACGAGGGACCAGTCGTCTGACTGGGACTACACTAGCTTGATCAGTCGTCGAGCTCCAGGAATAATCCACCTTCGGGGTCAGGGGGTTCATCTAAAACATAGAATAAGCAAACATGAGTATAAAGTCGTACTCAGCAAGACTTACGTAGGAACTATACTACTCATGCACATGTATCGAGGTAAAGGGAAGTGGGGTTCAATTGCAGAAGTGCCATCTTTGACTTGGCTAGTCCTGAACTACGAGTACCAGACTTGAGGTAAGAAGCGTACATGAGTCCACTACATGTCTCCAATCAATTAGACCACTATGGTTCTTTCCTCAACTTCCCCACGAGAAAGCACGCCATAGCACTCACGCTTATCTTGGCAAGTTTTATAAGTATAAGGTTCAAGTTGTCTAATAATCAAGCTAAGCTTTCCAAGCAGTCCTTAACCGCGGATGCGGGTATTCGAATAGTTTTGTTAACCCTGCAGGGGTGTACCGCTACACACACACACGCATCAGTTACCGCCTGGGAGTGGGACCCTTCAAGCGGGTACCGGCGAGGATGTTTCCACGACACTTCGCCCACAGCTCCGTTCTAGTCCAGAGAGTCGCCTATCTGAGGGGGATCCGTATGGAAGTCCGGCCGAGGTTCCAGTACAGCCTCAAACGATGTGTGCAGGGTCCCAAGACGGTCTTGAAAAGCCGTTCATCCACTTCGCAGACCGTGCCAATGGCCTACCAGAACTCCAAACTACTGCTACTTCTGGCGTTCGAACGGGGTGAGGTACTAGGCCGAGAGGGCTCAGTCAGCCCAATGTGTGGTTGTACTCTTCTTCTTGGATCACCACACAAGAACTCGGGCTTAAGGCGGTGTTCAACGAGACAACCCACTGTGTACTCCTACACAACCTCTCATCGTTCACCTTGTATTAGGGTAGATTCACCAACACATTTCCATCATCATCAACATGATCACTACCATCCCGACTCACAAAAGAGTAACCTCATTATAACTCTAAGCATGCAATAAGAAGTAACATTTGCAGGGGTCACATGATATCAACCAACTCCTACCTTTGCTAGGATTGTGGATTGCTTACTACTGTGACAAAAGATAGGTCATGCAAAGGAATGGGTTCTTCTATGCGGTAGAAACGTAGCATGGTAATCATCCTATACAATGCATAAACGAGACATGAGAGGGAAGTGGGAATTTATCGACATGACCAATGGGGGTTTGCTTGCCTTGCTGACGAGGTTCAGTCACGGGGTCTTCAACGACGGGGGTGAAATCGGGTTCCGGCTCCACTTCTATCCGAGCAAACAATACAAACAAAGTGATCAACATAGTGTACAATGCACAAGCACATGATCAATTGTATAAGGTGATGTTCATGGTACTGATGTGTTGAGCATTCCATTTAAAGGTAGTATATTGCATTTGAAATGCAAATTCAAACTCCATTTGATTTATCAATGAATTTCAAATGCATTTTAAACCATGAATGTTCATTTGAAATTGTTGAGCATGAAGTGATGTTGTAAAGGTGAGGTAAAGTCTCTGATGTGTGGATGAAACCATTTAAAAGAAGTGTGTTGCAAAGTCATTTGCAAAATCACTCCAAATTTGAATTCAAAAGAATGCCATATGCATGTTTGCTACTGTTCACCTATTTTAAAATGGTCAAACATAGAAACAAGTTGCATATTCAGAATCCTTGTATTTTTCTGATAATTTTAGACATATTATATGTCCAATTTGGAGTTCAAATGAATTAGTTATGAATTTCCAAAGTTTAATTCATTTTATGGATTTTCTGGATTATTCTTTTAATTTGGAAAATGACTTTTTGCATCACTGTTGCGTCATGCTGACGTGGGGGGGGGGATGACTGGTGGGGACAGCATGTCAGTGTCTGGGTTAATTAACCCGGCTGGTTTAAATTAACCAGTGGCTAATTAAGCACCTTGGGCCCAGTGTCAGTGGGTTAGGGGGGTCATTAGCGGGGGGGAGGGGGTTTAGTGCTAATGACGCCGGCCATGTCAGCTCGCCGGCGGCTTAACGCCAGCGACCAACCGACGACGTGCTCGGTGGTGGCCGTGGCACGGGCTCGGGGTGGAACTCGCTTCGGCGCACTAAATGAAACAGCCGTGGTTGCAAACGAAGCATTGGAGCACGGCGAAGACGTCGGACAAGGAGGCGGGCTCGATTGCGCAACAGGGGGTCGTCGCCATGGATCCCGGCGGCGAGAAGCTTCGGACTTCATGGCAAAACACGGTATAGGCCAAGAGAGTGGCCGTGGACTGGGTGGGGTGAAGCAGGAGCTCACCGCGGATGAAGTGGAAGCGAGGGCGTGGTCGGGGAGTCTCTGTGCCCAGAGTAATCGACGACGGCGGCTTGCGGGTCCGGCGATCTCTCGGTGAAGCGTGCGTCGTCCTCGGCCTCGATTAGGACGCCATCTTCTCCAGATCGGGGTAAACGGCGATGCGGCGCACGATGGACATGATCTCCTCGCCTATCTCAAGTGTTGGCTGCGAGTTCTTGCGTCGACGAACGGCGGCTGCTCTCGGAGGATTTGGGGGAAACACACAGAGAGCGCGAGAGAGTGCGAAGAGAGGGGGAGAGTGACGAGGACGTCCAGGGGCTTCTCCTGGACACGCAGAAGACGGCGGGGAAGCAGGCAGCTCATCATGATGGCGTCGGTGGCCACGGCATGGCCGCACTAAGGTGCTTGCCGCCGCGCTGGAAGACGACAAGAGCCTAGTGGACCTGGGCTGCGGTACAGGTAAGTTGGGCCTGGGGCCCAAGGTGAGTGGGCCTCTTTCCCTTTTCTCTTTTCTTTCTGTTTTTCTCTCTGTTATTTGTTTTGCTGTGCTAAAAAAAATAGCTAGGCATTTTATTAAATGCTCCAAATTTTTATATGGCCTCACAATATATATAGCTAGCCACTTATAAAGTTTGGGCACTTTTAAAATTCAAATAATTTTAACTTTAATTCAAATAGGGGTTTAAATTTAAATCCATGCTCTTGTTTGAATATTTGAAAAATCCATGAGCATGGGGTTGGTCCCACGTCACTTGATATGTGATCCCACTCATTTATGGGACTTTTCAAAAATGAAAAAGGAATCTTTGGAGAAACTTTATTTCTGGCCATTTGAATTAATTCATCTGGCGTGTGTTCTCTCTGCCATTTTGATTTCTTTTGAAATTTTAACATGATGAAAAGTGACTTGCTATTCTAGCACATACCTAACTTGGGGTTGTGAAAACATCGAAGAGATAGAGGATCAAGCACTCGGGGCCATAGAAATAAACAAAACCCTATATTTGCATCAAAATGAGTACTTGTGAGAACCCCAAGTTAGGTATGTGTTATGTTCCAAGTTATACTTTGCATCGTGTAAAAATTTCAAAGGAAATTGACAAGGGGAAAGCAAAAAGCCTCCCAAATGAAATTCATTCAAATGTCTAGATAAAATATTTTCCAAATATTCCTTTGAAGCTTTGTAAAATCTCTAAAACTGGGCTTGAACATATATCATGTGTTGTGGGTCCCATCTCAAGCCCATGGAATTTTACAAAAGTCCAAAAAGGGCCATAGAAATAAACAAAACCCTATATTTGCATTGAATTCAAATATTATGAATTTCAAAAATCTTCAAAACATGGGAGTGGCTAGTGATATGCCATATAAGTCCAAATTAATGTTGTGGGGATTTTATAAAATGCTTTGGTATTTGAAATCAAAGAAATACAAAAGAAACATAAAAGATTTTAAAATAGAAAGAAAGATATACAGAGGAAAGGGCCCAACTTACCCTTCCGCAGCCCACTTGGCCCAGCTAGCCCACCTCCCCTCTTCTCATTTCTTCCCAGCGCAGCCAAGCAGCTTGGTGGCGAGCCGACAGAGCATGCCGACGACCCCTTGGCCACCTCCTGCTTCACGCGTCCACGTATATGTGCCTGGAGACGTCCCTCACCGTCCCCATCCATTCCCCCCTCTCCCTGTTGACCCGCTCACTCTCCCTCGCCGGAATCCGCACCGCCCGAGCGCCGCCGCAGAGCATGGCCGAGCGCGCGCGTGGCCATCGTTGTTGTATCGCCGAGACACCTTGTCCAGGAGCTCCACCTCCATCTACTACGTTGCTGTGCAGAAGATCGGAAGCTAAGAGGACCCCGAGCCGCCTAATTCGTTGTCGAGCCGCCACCAGACCCGCAAGGCCTTTCCGGAAAAATCGTCGCCGTTAGCCCTGCTCTGCCTTCCTAGACAACGCCTTCGTGCTCCTGGTGAGCAGACGCTTCGAACCGCTCTCCTTGAGTTTTATTTGGTGCCGTGGTATCCATCCCCATCGAGCCCGAGCCCCGGCCACCGCCGCCTTGGTCGCCGACGTGGCTCCCTTGCTTCCCGTCGACCGCTGCCTCGTCTTCGTGGTGCGCGAGTGCACGGGGTTCATCACAGTGCAATTAGCGCTCCAAATGGCGCACCGCGCCGCCGTCTCCGTGCCACGCCGCCGTGCGGGAAGGTCACCGACAGATAAATGCCGGCCGTGCCAACGTTTCCACAGGCCATTAGGCCTTAATTAGCTCCTAATCCACCCCTAGCTCACTGACAATTGGGACCCTGGGCCCTAAACTTTCACTGTTAATTAAACTAAACCGGGGTTTAGACCAGTGTCACATACAAGCCGACCCCACGCGTCAATTTGACTAGTCAGCTCTGCTGACGCCAGCATGATGCAGTGCTTGTGCAATAACTCAATTTCCATTATATAAATAATTCCAGAAATGGGCAAAACTTGTAAATTCAATATCTTTTAAACCACAACTCAGATTGAAATAAATTATATATGAAAAATTATCAGAAAAATAAAAGGAATATGAATATGTCATTTGTTTTCATATTCAAACACTTTACAGTGCGGAAACATTAGCAAATGTGCATTTGTTTTATATGGAAATCATACACGGAGTTTGAATTTGCAATTCCTTTGCAATACACTCCATTTAAATTGAATGAGCAACATATCAGCACCATGTACATCATATCATCAATGATCTCTATGATGAACTCGCTGGATCCTCAGTCTTGTCCAAAATGGATTTGAGATTAGATTATCATGAAATAAAAATCAGAAATGAGCACATTCCCAAAACAACTTTCACTACTCGTTATGATCTTTACAATTGCAACATCATGTCCTTCGATTTAACCAATGCCCCAGCCACTTTTTCACGCTTGATGAATTCTATCTTCATGGAGTATTTGGAAAAGTTCATCGTAGTTTATCTCGATGACATCCTTATATACTCAAAGAACAAAGACGAACATGCTGAGCATCTAAGTCTGGTATTGATGAAACTTCGAGAGCATCGGCTATATGCCAAATTATTAAAGTGTGAATTCTGGATACCAGAAGTGACCTACCTATGCCATGTGATTTTTGCGAAAGGCATTGATGTCAATCCCGAGAGAGTTCAGGTTGTCCTTGAAGGGACTCGACCTGAATCGGTTAAGCAAGTTAGGAGTTTTCTTGGCTTATCAAGATATTGCTGCTGCTTTGTTGAGAACTTCTCAAAAGTTGCAAAGCCTCTAACTGAACTCCTCAAGAAAGATAAGAAATTCGAATGGACCCCCAAGTGCGAGGAAAGCTTTCAAGAGCTAAAGAGGATATTAACTTCTGCCCCCGTACTTGCGCCTCCAGACACCAAAAGGGATATGGAAATCTATTGTGATGCTTCACGGCAAGGGTTAGGATGCTTTCTTATGCAAAATCGACATCTGGTAGCATACGCTTCATGCCAGTTGCATCCACATGAAGATAATTACCCTACCCATGATCTTGAACTCGTTGCCGTAGTTCATGCCTTGAAAACTTGGCGACATTTCCTCCTTGGTAATCATTGTGAGATTTATCCCGACCACCAAAGCCTCCAATACATCTTCACCCAGCCAGATCTTAATCTCAGCGAAAGACAATGGATTAAGTTGATTCAGAACTATGATTTAGGAGTCTCTTTCACTCCAGGAAAAGATAATGTCTTGGCTGACGCACGAAGTTGAAAATCCTATTGCAATAACCTCATGTTGTCGCAATGTCAACCATTTCTCCATGATGACTTTCAAAAGATTAATCTCGAGATTGTTCCTCAAGGATTCCTTTCCACCTTAGTAGTGAAACAAACTCTCGAGGATCAAATAAAAGCTTCTCAGAAGCGTGATCGAGGCATCTGGCATATCAAGGAAAACATTGCTAGCAGGAGTGCTAAATGTTTCTCTGTAGATGATCAAGCAACGATATTCTTTGAAAACCGTTTAGTAGTTCCTATGATCAAGAACTTAAGGAGATTGATCCTTAAGGAAGCTCATGAATCCTCTCTCTCAATTCATCCCGGTAGCACAAAAATGTACCGAGATCTACGCCAGAGATTTTAGTGGACTAGGATGAAGCGAGAAATTGCTCGATATGTTGTTGAATACGATGTTTGTCATCGCATTAAGGCCGATCATCAAAGACCTTCTAGAACTCTTGAACCATTGCCTATTCCGGAGTGGAAATGGGACAAAGTCAGTATGGATTTCATCACTGGATTTCTGAAGTCTCAAAGGGGAAATTATACCATTCTCGTAGTCATTGATCGACTTTCCGAAGTTGCTCATTTTCTTCCTGTTTGTGAGAGTATAACTGCCAGCCAGTTAGTAGACCTATTTGTATCTCGAATAGTCTCTCTTCATGGTGTTCCTTTGGAAATCAATTCTGATCGTGGAAGCCTTTTCACCTCTAGATTCTGGAAAGGTTTTCATAATGCTATGGGAACTCATCTGTCCGTCAGCACATCTTTCCATCCCCAGTCTAGCGGTCAAGTTGAGAGGTTTAACCAAATCCTCGAAGACATGTTCAGAGCTTGTGTTATCTCTTTTGGAAAGAATTGGGACAAGTCTCTTCCATTCACCGAATTTTCTTATAACAATAGTTTACAATCTAGTCTGAACATGGCCCCTTTTGAATTCCTCTATGGATTAAAATGTCAAATACCTCTGAACTTCTCAGAAACCGGTGAAAGACAAATCTTTGGACTGGTTCGCATTGTACGTGATCAGTTGAAAACAACCCATCCTCATCAGAAAAGCTACGATGATCGTCATCATAGGGAATAAAGCTATGAACTGGATGAGAAGGCTTACCTTCGAGTTACTCCTCTGAAGGGTATCGAACGCTTCGGTATCAAAGGAAAATTGGCTCCATGTTACATTGGTCCCTTTCGCATTCTTGCTAAACGTGGGAGAGTTACCTACCAATTGGAACTACCCCCTCATCTTTCCAAGGTTCATGGCGTCTTCCATGTCTATCAACTTAGGCGTTGCTTCAAGGACCCCATCCGCGAAGTCGACCATGAAACGCTTGATCTCCAAGATGACCTTTCATATCGAGAGTACCAAGTTCGTATCCTTGATGAAGCCGAACGGAGCACCCGTTGTCAGAAGATAAAGTTCCTGAGAGTGAAGTGGTCCAACAATTCTGAGAAGGAAGCCACCTGGGAACGAGAGGATCTTCTTCGAGCCGAGTACCCCACCCTCTTCCCGATGACTTCTGAATCTCGGGACGAGATTCTTTTGAGTGGGAGCGAGTTGTCAGAACCCCAAGTTAGGTATGTGTTATGTTCTAAGTTATACTTTTGCATCATGTAAAAATTTCAATGAAATTGAAATGGGGAAAGGAAAACGCCTCGTAAATGGAATTCATTCAAATGTCCAGATAAAATATTTTTTGCAAATATTCCCTTGAAGTATGTAAAATCTCTAAAAGTGATCTTGAACACATTTCATGTGTTGTGGGTCCCATCGCAAGCCCATGGAATTTTACAAAAGTCCAAAAAGGGCCATGGAAATTAACTAGACCCTATATTTGCATTGGATTCACATATTTTGAATTTCAATAATCTTCGAAACTTGGGACAGGCTAGTGATATGTCAAATAAGTCCAAATTAATGTTTTGGGGATTTTATAAAATTCTTTGGTATTTGAAATCAAAGAAAAACAAAAAAAGAGAAAAGATTTCAAAACAGAAAGAAAGATATACAGAGGAGAAGGGCCCAACTTACCCTTTTGCAGCCGACTTGGCCCAGCCCACCTCCCCTCTTGTCGTTTCTTCCACGCGCAGACAAGCAGCTCGGTGGCGAGCCGAGAGAGCACGCCGATGACCCCTTGGCCACCTCCTGCTTCCCGCGTCCACGTCTTTGCACCTAGAGATGTCCCTCACCGTCCCCATCTATTCCCCCCTCTCCATGGTCACCCGCTCTCTCTCCCTCGCTGGAATCCGCACCGCCCGAGGGCCGCCACAGAACATGGCCGTGCGCGCGCGTGGCCATTGTCATCATATCGCCGAGACACCTTGTCCAGGAGCTCCACCTCCATATAGTACATAGAAGATAGGAAGCTAAGAGGACCCCGATCCACCGAGTTCGTCGTTGAACCACCGCCGGACCCGCAAGACCTCGCCGAAAAAATCGTCCCTGTCAGCCTTCCCCTGCCTTCCTAGACCACGCCTTCGTGCTCCTGCTGAGCAGACGCTTCTAACCCCTCTCCTTTCATTTTATTTGGTGACGCGGTAGCCATCCCCCTCTAAACCGAGCTCTGACCTCCGCCGCCTTGCTCGCCAGCGTTGATCCCTTGCTTCTCGTCGACTGTTGCCTCGTCTGCGTGGTGCGCGAGTGTGCGGGCTTCATCACGGTGCACTTAGCGCTCCAAATGGCGCACCACACCGCCGTCTCCGTGATAAGCTGCCGTGCGGGAAGGTTACGGGCCGTGCCGACGTGGCCACGAGACATTAGGCCTTAATCACCTCCTAATCCACCGCCTTGCTCACTGCCAAGTGGGACCCTGGGCCCTAAACTTTCACTTTTACTTAAACTAAATTGGCATTATACAAGAGACACTGACAAGCCGACCCCACGCTTCAGTTTGACCATTCGTCTCTGCTGACGCCAGCATGATGCAGTGCTTGTGCAATAACTCTATTTCCAGTATATAAATATTTCAAGAAATTGGAAAAACATGTAAATTCACTATCTTTTAAACCATAGCTCAGATTGAAATAAATTATGTATGAAAAATTAGCCGAAAAATGCAAGTAATTTGAATATGTCATTTTTTTCATGTTCAAACACTTTAAAGTGGGGCAACAGTAGCAAATGTGCATTTCTTTTATATGGAAATCATACATGGAGTTTGATTTTGCAATTCCTTTGCAATACACTTCATTTAAATTGAATGAGCAACATATCAGCACCATGTACATCATATAATCACACCTTATCATGTGCTTGAGCATTATTCTTTTATTGATTTCTACATTTTTGTATTGCTTGCTGATATGCGAGAGATGATAATTTCTTCTCGCCCTTCGTTGGTTACCCCATGTGGAAGGTGAGATGCAGCGTAGAGGCAAGTTTCCCTTGGTGAAGATAACTAGGTTGAGAGTATCGACCAGTAGGACTCCGACAATGATAAGTAGGTGGTTCGGCAAGTGATGCTCCGTCTGAAGATAATCACTTGCTTCTCCTGGACCTGCACACAGAAGCAAATAAATTTTCTCCCAACGAACTTCAGAGAGGTTGTCAATCTCTCCGGTCTTGTTGTTTACAAAGGATCAAACGCTAGGGATAATGGTGATAGTGATAGCAACTCGAAAGTAAAAGAAGAAAATAAATGAGCGTGTAAACAATGATGAGAATATAGACCGGGGTCCCGTGATGTTTACTAGTGACGTATCTCTCCCAAAAGACGATAAAAATGCTATGCCAGGTAAACAAATTACAGCTGGGCAATTGACAGGATTAAAAACGCACCGTAATGCTAACTATGCTACAAAGAAAGGAAGAGGCTCAAAAGCATGGGCAGTACGCCAAAACAATTAGACCGAAATCCAAATGCATCTACTACTAATCATCCACCTTGAGATATTTATCCAGAACATCTCTCTGGTATTAAGTTTCAAGCCCCACCCAAAGTGTAAACCCAAAGCAACAGACAACTGCATTAAAAAGAACTTTGCGTAAAGTAAACAATCCTTGCAACCGCGGTTACAAGCACCGTTGTTTTCCTCCTTGTGGTAGCATAATGATAGCATAAGTCTCATACATAATCAAGTCTTACAGGTAACCAACCACACATGAAAAGGTCTAACGCAATCTCCAAAAGGGGCATCTAACAACTAACGACGCCTAGAGCTCATCCTCATTGCGATCATCGATGAAGTCCTCATCCTCCGTGTCCGGAGTCTCCTCGTCCTCCTCAGCAGACTCCAGCCAGTCCTCATCGTCAATAGTATGAGCGTTGTTCTCCTTGCGAAGGTCCTCCGCAGCCTCCAGATCCTTGATCTCAGCCTCCAAGACATCGCGCTGGCGCTTGAGGCCCCTGTTGTTCCTCCTGAGCACTCCGTTGCGCTGACGCAGGCGCTCAACCTGCTCAGTGAGACTTGCCACCTACTGGGTCGTGGCCGGAAGGTTGCCATTGGCCTCACGCAGGTGCTCTACCTCCTCAGCAAGACTCTCCACCTCCTGGTTCTTAGGTTTGAGCTTACCATTGGCACGCTCGAGGTTGTGGATGGTGTAACAACCCATGTGCAATAAATAGAAATCAGCATGAGATTGTACTTTGTTTGTTGACTTTATACCTTGGCATGATGCTAAAGATTAGAATTTCATGTGATTATTTAATTTTCCAACAAGATTTGAGTTCATTTGATTTTCTTTTGAATTCAAACAAAATGCTTCAAGAAGGGTACTTTTGCATTTCTCAATGCTTCATCTCTTTTCCCCTAAGCTCCAACTTTTGGGTAGCCAAATCTCTCCACCTCCCAAGACTTTTCAAAGCCTTGCACTAATTTATAGCTCCCTGGAAAATTGAGTTGTAGTTCAAAAGCAATTTGAATTTAAATCAACTCCCAAGTTTTCACTTTCACCAAAAATTCCCTAACCATTTTTGGAAATTGAAGAATATTGCAAGGATAATTTTACATATTTTCATGTATTTTTAAACCTTGTAATTAATTCTCGTAAACCCCAAATCCTTTATTTTTATTTTCAAATGGAAAAGGACAGCAACAGGGGTTTTCTCTTTTTTCCAACTCCCTGTTGCAGGCCCAGCCCACCTGGCCTTTCTTTGCATCTTGGGCTAGAGCCCAGCCACGAAGGGGTAAGTTGGAGGGCGCCCGAGCCGTTTGATCTGCATCCAAGGGCCCTCCTTCTTCTTCTTTCCAGCATCGATAGAGGTCCCCTCCCGCTCCTCTCTCATGCGCGAGTTCGGCCAGAGCCGGTGGAGCCCTCCGGCCACGGAGAGCTAGGCCCCCTATAAGAGGCAGCCGGGGATGCGCCGGGGAACATAAGGTTCCTCCCCCCAGTTTTTCACCTCGGTTCGCCGCTGCCGCGCTCAATTTCTCCGTTCTTCTCCGCCGTGACCGCAGGTGACCGAGAGAAATTCTCCGCCGTTGAACCTCGTCGCCGGCCGTGCCTTCGCGGTCGTCCTTCTGCGCGATTTCCTTACCCTTTCCCGTCGGCCGGTTGGCTGCAGGAGCCCCGCTTCGATCCTGCGACGAGGCCACCCGTAGTGCTGCCGTTCTGCTTCACCGACGACTTGCTTCGCCGACGTCTCCGTCAAGGCATCGAGTTCGTCCTAGAACACCTCTAGGTGAGCACCCGATGCTCCCCTGTTCCCCTCGTAGTCACGAGCTAGTGGGTCGCCGTAGCCGTCGTTTTCTGGCCGCCGTGTCACGGGTCCCCGCCAAGCCGGTGGTCACCGTGACCAGGGCGTCGTTGAGGTGTGTGCGGACGTGCTCTGGGCACGTCCATGTCGCCTTCGCGGCCTCAAAGGACTAGCCTTTGGGTGCCTGCGTGTAGGTCCTCTGAACTCGGGTTCAGATTCACAACCGCGGGGTGTTTCCGGCGAGGCTGCGGTCTGTTCCCATGTTCTCCGGTGTGAGCTCGAGGTGTGAGGTTGAAGCTGGATATTCCAGGGGGCGTAGCTACTCACGGTGTCGCCGGAGGATCCCTGGGTGCGAGGCTAGCATCGCCGGAACCTTTCTGTCGCCGCCGCCTGAAACTTCTGTCATTAAGTGCAGAGGTGCGCTGTCGTTTTCAGAGGAGCCTAGCATCTTTTCCGTTGGGACTCGATCAATTCCGAGGGAATCCACGTGTTCGTGGTGGTTCCCTCTCCATGTTGCTCTAGATGGATAGGCCGGAGACGTCTCAATGACGACGAGAGCCTCGCCGTGGTTCTCTGCCGCCGGTTTTTGTCAGGGCTGTTCCAAGTTCATTTAACCACTTGGGGTTGATTCACCTCGCTGTTACTATGTCTTTATTCAGCAAATCGCTCATAGCGTAGTGGTCAGGGGGGCTAGTGGTGAAGGACACGGCCTGGGTTCGAATCCCAGCCGGAGCAAGCCCACTTTTCTTTTGTTTTTTTCCCACGCAGGGGCTTGGACTTGGCCCATGTGGTTTCTGCCACTGATGGGCTCGCGGTGCTGGGCCATGCAGAGAGAGAGAAGGAGGTGGGCCTTGCGCCCGAGAGTAGCCCACGTGGCATAACTCTCTCGTTTTATTTTTCTTTTCTGTTTTAATTCCAAAAATTGATTTGAATTCTTATTCAAATCTGATTTGGGGCATTTGAGCACTAACCCCCAAACATGTCTTTCCATAAATGAAATTGGCGTAGTTTTTCCAACTGATCACAGTGGTGATGTCCATTTTGCTTCTTTCCCCCTCTAAAATTTTGGAGTAGTGGTATTTTTTTGCAAAAGCCCCTCACCTCTTTTGAATTGGCAAGGTGTTTTGCAAAATTCAAAGTGTGACATGCCATATATGGTTTTGGGGTAGAAAAATGCAAGGATTCAAATGGTGTTGTCCATTTGATGTTTTGTGAACTCAGTGGACATGGTGAGATCACTTAAACCATTTCAAAACCTTGCCTTCCTTTCTTTGCATTCCTTTCAACTTCAGTGCATGTTGAATCTTGTTCATCTGATCAGTCAAGTTCTGTTCCATGTTGTCTTCAATCTTTGATATCTCAAACCAGCCCCTAGCATATTGTCATATGAATTGTGGCTGCATCCTTTCTTCTGTTGAACCTCCCTTCGTGTCAATTTCACCGACACTTTCTCCGTCTCCGGAATCGATAATTACTTCACGATGTTTATTAATGTTATTGTTGTTATTGTTTCATGCCATGCCATGTAGCCATGCCACTTACATCAAGGTTAAGGCTCTGACCAAAGCCACAAAAATTAACAAGTAATTTCATATGAAGTTGTTGACGTGTCGTCAACACCTCCATTTAAATTTGACTAGATAGGGTCACACCATGTCTATTAAACTTGGTCATCTCATCCATGCTTGAGCATTGTTGATCCCGATGTTTACTTGTGTGTTTTTATTGCTGGTACCTTACGTTAGCACCTGAGATTGCTGAGGTGACTTACGTGGAGATTTCTGACACCGAGCCCGAGGACCCTGCTATGTCTGCTCCGTTGACCGATTACCCAGGCAAGGGGAAGATTCATACCATTACTTTATAACTCTATGCCTACCTGCCTAGCTGTAGTCTAGAACGTTTGTTTGATCCCATCCACTTTGCATACGCCACATTCAAAAAACAAACAGCCATGACCCCCACATCCCAGCAAAACTTTGTATTGCTAAGTTACCGCTGCTCAGCCATTGCTTAGTATGAGTAGGAAAACTTGCTTCTTACCCTATTCTATGATTGGGATATCATGTTATTAACGAAGTTGGTTGATATTTATTATTATGATGTTAAGTTAAATTTGAGGAATGATGGGAGGCTGGGCTATTCCCTCCTGGTTCTTTGTTCCATTTGAGTCACCTAGGATCCGAGTTCCGGGTATTGGTTCTTTGTTTGAGCGTGCCTAATCTTGTGTGGGGTTCTATGCACTACTGGAAAAATAGCTATAGATAATATGGACACTAATGGCGCACCACATGTCCAGTGCGCCATTAATAAATAGCAATGGCGCACCTTGCACTGATGCGCCATTAGTGCCCTTACTACTAATGGCGCACTTGAACATGAGTGTGCCACCGCCAATTCGCTTCTGGACTAGCCCCCCTCCCCTGACTTAGAAATGGCGCACTTCCCGGAAGTGCGCCATAAGGAACCAGGGATGCTAATGGCGCACTTCCGGTACGTGCGCCATTGCTAAGTCAGGGGAGGGGTGGGCCCAGTCCTGATGACACATCAATAGCACATGACGTAGATGTGCGCCATTACTAAGTGTGTAACTACAATGGCGCATTTATGCACGGTGCACCATTGCTGTTCTGGTCCCCCCTCTCTGTCCCTTGGTCCCCTCTCCCAGAGATAGTAATGGCGCACCTCTAGTTGGTGCGCCATTAGCTCCCATACTTAGTAATGGCGCATATTGGTGAAGGTGCGCCATTACTAAGTCTGGGAGCAGCTAGATATTTTGGAGTCACCCTACCACACTCACTTTCTCCACCTCCACCTCCAACTAGCTTCTCTCGGTTCCTTTATTCTCCTCACCTTATTTACACCATAGATCTACCCAAAATAAGTAGTTGTATCTCCTTTTTTCATTGGTAAGTAAGGTATATCTCTTTATTGTTGTGTAGATCTAGTTTGTCTCTCTCGAACACACTTTTTGTCGGTGTATATGTGTGGTGTGATGTGATGATCATGTGGTATATATGTGTGGTGTGATCTGATGATCATGGGGTATATATGTATGTGTGTGTGATGATTGTTTGCAGGTACCTCACATATGCGATAGTTGCCAATATTTTGCCGGAATGTTGATTCATTTCCGTTTCGGCGAAAATTTGGCACACTTTGCATTCTTTTTTTTCCTAATAACTAGGAAAAGGTCATGCCAACAAAATTTTGGTTATAAAATATCGTTTTGCTCTATGCCCCGTAGGCGACCATGGTTCGCAAGATGACCGGAGGCATCGTGGATAGGTTTTTGAGCTCCGCGAAGGCCGAGATGATTCAAAAGAACGAGACGGAGATAAGATGTCCATGTCGAAGATGCAAGCTGAAGTGCCTTTTGGACCTGGATTCAAAAACACTAAAGGGGCACCTGCTCACGCGTGGGTTCATGGATGGCTATCGGTGGCAAGGTGATGAAGAAGATTATGAATTCGTCCAGGGTGGTCGGGCAACAGTAAGCAGAAATAGCGCCGAGGTCGGGCGAGAAGACGAAGAATCTCCCGGACATGATCACGATGCAGGACACAATCATCATGTTGAAGATGCCGGACATGATCATGAGGAAGATCAAGACGAAGGGCATGATCATCATGAAGATGAAGATGCCGGAGAAGACGACGATGATGGACCATCGTCGATGGACTGGGTGCAGGACCTTCATCTTCAAGAGTTGCTTCTGAACCAGGCGAGTAATACCGCAAGAGCTGCCGCCCGAGAGAAATCCAAGCTGAATCAACTTGAGATGGACGCAGTTACTCCATTGTATGAAGGATGCAATCCTGAGGATACCCGCCTGAAAGTAGCACTCATGGCTCTGGAGATGAAAGTAAAACATAAAATGACCGACACATGCTTCGACGAAAACATGTCATTCTGGCAAGACCGTCTTCCCAAGGGGAACACGTGCCCGACAAGTTTCAATGAGGCGAAGAAAATTGTGTGTCCTCTGGATTTACCGCATGTTAGATACCATGTCTGCGTTAACGATTGCATCATTTATCGACATGAGTACGCGGAGTCTACCGTATGTCTGAAGTCCGGCGCCAGTCGATAGAAGAAGAAGAAGAAAGCTCCTCAAAAAACGGTGTGGTACTTTCCGATCATTCCTCGTCTGCAGCGTTATTTCGCGGACCCTAAGCAAGCTAAGCTCATGCGTTGGCATGCGGAAAGGAAGCAGCAAAAAGAAGAAGCTGAAAAAAATGATCCAGAAAAAGATAGGATGTTGAGTCACCCTTCTGATGGGACCCAGTGGGAGGCATTGAACTTCGAGGAGGACTTTGGGAAGGATCCAAGGAACGTAGTGTTGGTCGCGAGCACCGATGTAGTCAATCCTTTCGGAAACCAGAGCAGCACAACTAGCACCTGGCCAGTGTTTGTGTGCATGTACAACATCCCCCCCTCGGAGTGCATGAAGAGAAAGTACATGCACATGAGTGTGCTAATTGAAGGGCCGAAACAACCAGGAAACAACCTCAATCTGTATCTGGGGCACCTAAAAGAGGAGCTAGATACGCTATGGAGAACGCCAGTCAATACGTGGGACGCTCTAGAAGAAACATATTTCCCTATGAAAACCGCACTGCTCACGATGGTGCACGACTATCTCGGTTTAGGGTATGTCGCGGGGCAGGTGGTCCAAGGACACTGTGGATGCGCTAGGTGCATGGACAACACAATGTATCACCAGCTACCTAAGGATCCCGGGTCTTCAAAAACCGTGTTCATGGGACATCGAAGATATCTTCCTCACAATGACCCATGGAGAAAATGCAAGGATCTGTTCGATGGAACAACCGAACCCCGAAAGGCCCCACGTAGGATGACCGGCACCGAAATAGACATGTTGTTGGCAAGTTGGAAAGAGTGCCCACCACCAGGAAAGATCAATTCTAAGCGAAAGGCGCCAGAGCCGCTGTTGAAGGTCTGGAAAACGAGGTTTGTTTTTTGGGACTTGCCGTTCTGGAACATCCTCGGTGTGCAAAACAGCCTTAATGTCATGCATATCACGAAGAATGTGTGCGAGAGTCTGCTTTCTACCCTGCTCAACATGCCAGAAAAGACCAAAGATGGTCCGAAAGCAAGGGCATACTTGCTATCAATGGGCATCAGGGAGGAGCTTCACGCAAACCGCCCTAATTATTATGATGATGATGACGACGACGACGACGATGATGATGATCCACCGGAGGACACGGAAAGTAACGCAAAGGTAAAAAGGCCAAGAAGCAGAGCGAACATTATTACTGCCCCCCGCGCGCTTCACTCTAAGTCAGAAGGAGATCCAGCAGTTTATCAACTGCCTCCTAGGAATAAAACTTCCTTACGGTTTCGCTGGGAAGATTAGCAAATACCTAGACTCAGCGAAGAAGAGGTTTAGCGGGATGAAGTCTCACGACTGTCACGTGCTGATGGCGCAGCTACTTCCGGTTGCAATGCGCGGGATCATGGATGACCACGTCCGTGAAACGCTATTTGGCCTATGCAACTTTTTCGATGTCATCTCTCGGAAGTCGGTTGGCGTGAGGCAACTCAGAAGGCTACAAGAAGAGATCGTGGTGATATTATGTGAGCTCGAGATATACTTCTCGCCTGCATTCTTTGATGTCATGGAGCATCTCCTCGTCCATATCGTGGATGACATCATCCAACTCGGGTCGACGTTCCTGCATAGCATGATGTCGTTCGAAAGGATGAATGGTGTGATCAAAGGATACGTTCGCAACAGGGCACGTCCAGATGGAAGCATAGCCCAAGGCTTTCTGACCGAAGAGAGCATCTCCTTTTGCACGAATTATCTAGGCATCGATAACCCCGTTGGTCTGCCCGTCAACAGGCACCTCGGCAGGCTCACTGGATGTGGTCACCGCGAGGGTCTCCACGAAATGCATGCCGACTTCCAGGATCGACTCGCCGACTTTGAAAGAGCAAACCTAGTCGTGCTGCAACACATTGACTTGGTCGATCTTTGGGTGGTAGAGCACAAAACATCAATTGAGAAGACGTACAATGACCGAGGCCAACAGTGGACGGACGGAGATGTACTCAAAGAGCACAACTCATGCTTCACGCGTTGGTTCAAGGACAAGCTTCTATCGTACCCTTTACATCAGGACTCTTCCGAGGAAGAAAAACACGTATTCTCCTTGTCACAGGGCGCCGAGCACAACCTGTTGACATATCAAGCGTAGGATATCAACGGCTACAGATTCTACACCGAGGAAAAGGACATGAAGAGCGATTATTAGAACTCCGGGGTAACGATGGAAGCCTACACCGGTAACGTCCAGAAAAGATACTACGGAAGGATCGAGGAGATCTGGGAGCTCAACTACGCTGGAGAGAAGGTGCCGATGTTCCGCGTTAGGTGGGCCAAGAGCATCATAAAAGAAAGCCGGTATTTCACCACCATGGTTATACCCCGAAGCCAAATCCAAGACCGCGGGCACAAACGTCACCGCACAAAATGAGCCATGGGTACTGGCTAGCCAAGTGGACCAATGCTTCTTCATTACCGACCCGTCAAAGCCCAACCGTGTTGTCGTGAGGAGAGGCAAAAGGAACATCATCGGAATGGATGGAGCCGCCAACGAGCAAGACTTCGACAAGTACGGCGACCCGAAGATTGAAGATGACAACGACGATGATGCAGTAGCATACAAAACAAGAAGAAGCAGGACCACCCTACCTAAATACGGTCGCCCGTTCAAGAGAAGAAATCAAGGGGTTCCGGGGCTAAATTATGCAAACGCGAAAAAGAAGGGCAAAAAGATTGTGAAAAGATGATAGCTAAGATCCAATCATGACGATTGTTATTTCATGATTGTTATTTCATGTCACTTGATTTCAACCTCATTTATGACATGTGAATGATTATTTTTAGAGATCTTTTAAACATTATATTATTTTATATTATGAGCATTACATTATTTTAGTACATAAAATATGAAACTACTTGCCATGATTAACTAAATGATACAAATTTGCTTTTATATTAAAATTGCCATGTGTTTATAATTACTACACAATATAAAACTAACACATAATTATAGTTATAATTATAAATAACAAAATATTAAAAGCGTTAATGGCGCACCCATGGAAAGTGCGCTATTGCTATGCCTATGCTACTGGCGCACTTCCAAAAAGTGCGTCATTGCTATCTACTTACATTATGGTGCACAAACCAGATGTGCGCCATTGCTAACCCGTACACCCTAGCTAGTCCCCACCTCCCCTCCCGAAGCCCTAACCTCCCACACTTCTCCCCGCGCGCAGCCGATCTCGATCTAATCTCGCCGTCGTTCACCCTCCGGTGACCCTGCAATCGTTCGGTGACTCTCCCTCCCTCCACTCCGGTAAGCCTCGCCGCGCCACCCCTCCCTCCCTCCCTCTCTCTCACGCATTGCGCCCCCCCCTTGCAGATTGACCGCCTCCGCTGCTCTCCGCCGTCGCCCTCACCGGTGACCTCTCCTCCACGAGGCCTCCGTCCCGCCGTCGTCTCGCCCGTCGACTTCTCCTCCGCGAGGTCTCTGTCCTGCCGCCGTCTCGCCCATCAACCTCCGCCGCCGCAGGACCATGTGAGTTATTTCTCTGGATTTTGGTTTGGCTGTGTATCTGTAGATTTCATCCCTGCCAAATCGATCCTGGGCATATGTTCATGAGAGCTTCGATCCTGGGCATGGTTTATTTGTTGATTTAGCTTCCTTCTCCCCTTTGGTTGCTGATTCGCAATTATTGAAGTGAAAAAAAATGTTTTCTGTTCTTTGTCCATGACATCCCAAAATCCCCTTTAAAATACCTACGGCGTCCTATATATGATATCTCTGCCAAATCGATCATTTCCAAACAGACAAGTCTTCAGTTCCCCACTGTACTAATTAAATTCCTTGTCATTTTTTAATAAATAAATCACACACACACACACACACACACATCCCAGCATTAATTATTTGTTCTTGTGTGTATGCATGATTGTCTAAGGTTCTCAATCATGCATCAAAATGTATTGCTTTGTTGGGTCAGACTTGAATTCAAGATCTTGGGACCAATTATAGATGTATTTATGTGCGGATTGATTAGCTACGTATCTATTAATTCTCAGTCAATTAATTCCAAGAAAAATTCTCTTTGTTCCTCTCCGCTCATATGTCAATATATATCATGCATGTGTACTTCCTTCAATTGCATCCAAATCTAAGGTGGTTGTGTGCATGCTGCTAGTGGCTTTTACTACAATGGTTTATGGGAATTATTCTACAATGAGAACAAAATTCACACGTCTTGTCTGCCTCCATGAAACTAAATGAACATGTGGTAAGAATATTCATAGAAGTCTTTGCCTCGCTTTTCAATCATCACCCTGCATGAACCAATGTGGCACTTGTCATAAATTGAACCTTGATATGGAAACTACTGGTTTTGGTGCTAGTGTATGTTCTTATTATGCCATTAGAAATTTTTCACAGTAGCATTTGGGAATGTTGCAATGACAAAATAGTTTATCTAGATTGTAGAGCCCAGGAAAATACATGCTGGTTCTGGCTTTTACTACCTAGCAATCAAATCAAATCAAATGAGTTGTTCCTTAGATGCATATACTAACACGGTTGTTTTTTCAGTTCAAAATTCCGGTCTAAGACATAGAGCTTTTCTACTCAATAGAGCAATGTACTACTACTGAAGTTTTTTTTTAATTTACTGTGTACTAACTGCACTGGCTTTTCAGTAGTTTTTGTTGTTAAACTGATCAAAAAGTTTGTGTAATGCATAATGTACCTATTGAAACATGAGTGGTTGTAATGCATTGTTGACATTGCTCCAGATTACCCTCTCCTCTAGAATCTGATAAGAATAGTGGCTTCCTGATCTTGGCTTCCTTACCAAAATTCCTTCTCCTCTAAATCTGATTATGAACAAATGCTATACTTGTTGGTCTCTCTTTTCTTTGTTATAAAACTGCTACGAACAGATCCTTTACTGATCTTGCACACTTTTGCTGGTTGAAACTGATATGAATAGATTCTACAGTTGCTTTTAGCCAAGCCTATGATGCTAGATTCTACATTACTGACCATGTGTCTTTTTTCTTCTGTGTTGCTTGCTGCAGTCACAACATGAGCGAGGTGGAGGCCATGTTCGAGCTCTTCAAGACCATCAGCGGCACCCTCACCGACGACTCCCTCATCAACAAGGTTTCTTTATACCATCAAATCAAATCATCTTGTATCCATGACCTTCTTCCTTCCCATGTTTTCTTTTTTATTCCATGGTAAAAAACATGCTGGTTTAATACAGTCTTGTAAAGAAACAAAACTGCCTCTGGCTCAGTCATTTTCCAAACCCCCTGATTTCTGTTACTGCCAGCCTCATCACATTGCTCTGTAAGAAGGAAGTAGCATATCAAATCTGTTATGTACATTTGGATCTTTCTAAATCAAGACAGTAGCATATCAAATCTGTTATGTACATGCCCATGCTTGATTATATATTGTATGCTTTTTTCACTTGTCCTTTGTGCACCTGGTTGTGGCTATATGTATGCTTGTTGTGCCTATATGTACGCCTTTTTTGTACAGGTACAAATAATGACCCCATTCTCCCGAAATGTTGATTAATTTCCGTTTGGTTGAGAATGGGGTCCTAGCTCAAGAAAATTAGCAAAGGTCATGCCGAATTTTTCCGTGAATCCGTGCATGACCTTTGTTAATTTTCTTGACCTAGAAGGTGCTTTGCATGTAATTGTCCAACTACATAGCTCAACAATCTCCATAGTAGCATATAGTGTTAGGAACATGCAGATTTGATCATTGGCAGGATGAAAGCTACACACATCATAATACAAACATCAAGAACTTTTTTCTTATCCTAGCTATACTAGCTACCCTGATATCATCCAATCACTCTAGTAGCATTTTTTCTTATCCTATGTAGTGGGTGTAGATGGCCGACAACGATGAGGCCTCCGGTTCGCACAACCAGAATCAATATTGGGAGATGAGCATAGACGATGATCCACAACATCAACCCCGCTACGAGGGCATCGGGGATGACTTTACCGATCCCGATTACGCAACCGCTAGCGGGGATGATTGTGGTGCCGCGGCGGCCGATCCCGCCACTGATGATGGCAGCCAACCCACAGATGGAAGCCAACCGAAGAGGCAAAAAAAGGAGAGGCGCCCGAGCAAGCTAGGCACCGTCAAGGAGGAATTTACCGAAGTGGAGAAAATGGGCTTCCAACGGCGCCCAAAGAATTAGTCGGTGGGTACGCCGGAGAACTCGGGTGCATTCTCCGGGGCACCGTCTCGATCAACACCGAGAACCTAAGGCATCCTGACCGAGCGAATTTGCGCAACCTCCTCTTCATGAAGCTGCACAACCGATACAATTTCCCCGCTCAATTCGCAAACACACGACTCCATGGGAATAAAGTGAACAGTGTCGCCCTCACGAAGATGAGCACATCCCTGGCTACTTGGAGAAGCATGGTGAAGAAAATAATTAATAAAGGTGTTAGTTACGAGAAGATCAAGGAGTCAAATCCTTCGATGAGCGAAACTGACTACGCGGAGTTCAAGCTCAAGTGCGAGGACACCTCAACCAGTGAATCGAGTCAGTGGGGGAAAAATATGCGGGAATTGAACATAGGGGTTCACTGACTCGGTCCCGGCGGTTACAGAGTGGCGGAACCGAAATGGGACAAGGAGGACGCGGAGCGTGCCGCGCAAGGCCTACCGCCCGTCTTAAAAAAATATGGAGATAAGCCTACAGATAACTATGTCAGGGCCCGCTACAAGAGGAACGTGATAACAGGGGAGCTTACGACGGATCCGAAGGCTGAGGAGCTTTAGCGTCTTCTGGTAAAGAATACCTCCCCCCTGTTAAATTAGCTCCATATGGTTTCATTTTAAAATTAGCGAAGCCAAATTTCTGAATGGTCCCCGCGTTCCTTGTGCAGGAAACTTAAGGCAGCAGCGCGGAGTCCCCGCCTATCGCCCCTTCGGACAACTCTTTAAATAGGGCGATCAACACACTCAAGAAAAAGGATAAGCTTAGTAAGCCGTCGTCAGCTGGTCGTGTGTCCAGAAAAGGCTGTTCCACAAAATGGTCGAACTACTATAGCACTAGGCGAAAGGAGAAAAGCACTAGCGGCTCGGATGCACAACTCCAGGAAAAAATGGAGCAGATTCCACGCATTGTGGAAGAACAAGTTGGACATGCGCTCAACAACATGATGCCTTCCTTGTTTGTGTTCATGCGAGACTGGCTTGCGAGCGGTCAAGAGGGGTTGCCCCCGATTCCCAGCTTCATGGGAAGCAACTCTCACAATGCGACGGCAGCGGCGGCGGCCCCGTTGGTGTCCCCGGCGTTGGATGCGTTTGTGACCCCGGCGGCAGCCAAGATGGTGCCCCCGGGTGCGGCCGCGACGGTGACCCCGATGGCGGATGCGTTTGTGACCCCGGCGGCGGCTTAAGTATTGGAGCGTAAAACACAAACGCCCGGCACCTCAGGAGCAAGAACCCCTCCGTCACATGCCCGCCCGCCGTTGGCGGTCCATCGACATTAGCCGAGCTCGACGCCATCTCGGTAACTAAGCCTCGGCCGATGACTTCATCTCCTTTTGCCTTTGACTGGTAATCCTTGACGCCCTACATGTTTTCGCAGGGCACCGTCAACGTTCCATGCACTCTCCTGCACTTCGTGGACGAGGAGTTGGTCGATGTTCCATGGGCAGAATCATTCAAATGGGCATCCGCGTGTTCCATGGTAATCCGATGCCAGCCAACGTGTATAAGGTTCAATTGATTCAGGTGCTGGATGGCTACCGCGAATTATTACCTCCCTATCGACCCCCTAGAGCCGAGGACGAAGATGTGATGGACATACATGGCTGCTTGAACTGGAGCATGCTTTGGCCGAAGAGCCAGATTCGTTTGGCGGTGGGGAACTAGTCCACCCCACCGCCAGTCGTGCCGGCGCCAAGCCATGACAAGACCGCTGCAACGCCGTCGGCTGATCCGGGCCACCACCCCACGGACATCGATGTGGCACAAGATCGGAGCAACACAACCACCAACACACTACTTGCCCATGTCGATGACTTCTACGAGGAACTTGGTGGGTGCGACATGGACGACCTTTTCCCGCCTGCTTCTCAAGAACCAAACCTTCATGCAAAAGACTCATCCCACCCATCTCGTAGCGCGGAGATGAATTCCAACAATAAGCGTTGAATTTTCAGTTCACAGGAGAAGCCTCCAGCTTCTGCCTTCACCGATGCTGAGATGGCCGAGGCGCGAAATGTTATCAGCCCCAACACATCCTTTCTGTTCCTGGGTTGATCATAAAGATCATTGATCCTGGGCAATGGGTACTTGTTCTTTATCGTCGCTAAATTTTGCGGACGATAGTCTACGCACATCCTTTCTGTTCCATCTTTCTTCTTTACGAACAGAACGGGGCAACCACATGGCGATGAGCTAGGGCGGATGAAGCCTTTTGCCAACGAAGCATCAAGTTGGATTTTAAGCTCAGCTAACTCACGTGGGGCCATTTTGTATGGGCGTCTAGAAATTGGTGCGGTTCCTGGTTCAAGATCCACTATAAACTCTACGCATCTGTCGGGTGGTATGCCCGGCAGCTCTTCAGGAAAGACATCCAGGAAGTCACGAACCACCGGAATATCTTCAAGTTCGGGAAGGGGAAGTACATTCAAACAATGCACTTGGGTTCTTGTTCTCGGTGAGGTATAGTTGACGGTCTTGCCTGAAGGGTGGGTGAGTTTCACGGATTTGCCTTTGCAATCCAGGTAGGCATTCTGTCTTGATAGCCAATCCATGCCAAGGATGACATCAATATCTGATGACTTGAGGGCTATGAGTGAAGCAAGGAATACTAAACCCTCAATTGCAATCTGATTACCATGGCTTACTCTATTAGTTTTCCATCTTGACCCTGGAGTTTGAATAATCATTGGAGTGGAAAGTTCAACAAAATATAACTCATGACGAAGTGCATAACTTTCCGACATGAATGAATGAGATGCTCCTGGGTCGAAAAGAACGGAGGTAGGAACATAATTGACTGGGAGCGTACCAAGAATGACGTCAGTAGTGTCGTCAGTCTCTTCGGCGGCAATCTAGTTCACACGTCCACGAGTGGCGGGAGGAGCGGGTTTGGCGGTGTAGACCTTCTGGGGTGGCTTGCCACGACCATTGTTGTTGCCTCCGGCACGGGGTGGAGCATTCTGATGCTGGATCTGGTTCTGGGGGCACTCACGAGAATAGTGGCCTGCCTAACCACACTTGTAACAGGCTCCGAAAACAGTGCGTGGAGCTGGGTTGTTTGGTGGAGCTGGGTGGAACTGGGTTGGTGGACGAGGAGCCACATAGGATGGCCTCGGTGGGTTGTTCTGGCGGAACATACTGTTGGGGATCCAGATCTTGCGCTTCTGGGAGCCAGAACTGGATGAACTGTCGTCTCTAGGGTGTTTGCGGAAATCGTTGGGGGTGTTCATGTCCTCGGCCTTGATGGCCTTGTTGACAAGGACCTGGAAGGTGGCAAAGTCATGTAGGTTGAGCTCACGACGGAGTCCAGAATTTAGTCCACGACGAAACCTCTCTTGCTTCTTTGCGTCGGTGGAGACTTCTTTGGTAGCATAACGAGCAAGTCGGTTGAACTCACGACTAAACTCGTCAACAGTCCTTCTGCCTTGGGTGAGGTTGCAGAACTCCTCACGCTTGCGGTCCATAAGACCATTGGGAATGTGGTGCTCACGGAAGGAAGTGCAAAACTCATCCCAAGATGCGGGTGGTCCAACAGGACGCATATTCAAAAAGTTCTCCCAACAAGAGCTAGCTGCGCCTTCAAGGTGATAGGTGGCATAGCTGACCTTGTCGCCATTTGCAACATGGCCTGCTTGGAGCTTCCTCTCGATGCTGTGAAGCCAGCCATCGGCGTCAAGGGGCTCGGTGGAGTAACTGAAAACCGGGGATGAAGTCGGATGAGTGGTGTTGGGAGCAATGACTTCCAACAGGTGGTGAGAGTCTCGGCGGTTCCTCTCGACCTCCATCAGGACCTGAGCCATCACGGGTGGGGGTGGAAGGTTGCCTTCCTCCTGGTCATTCCCACGACCTTAGTTACGACCAACCTAGCCACGGGTTCCTTGAGACATCCTAAAGGTGAAAACCAAAGTCAAACAGAGTTGATTTGAAGAGTCTAAACAAGGTATTGAAGTACTGGAAGGATTACAGAGCAAAGGAAGTAATCATCTTGACAACATGGTGATAAAAGCATACAAGCCATATATTCACAAGCTCTCATACAAACCATACATCGTTTTAGTACAAGCACCAAGCTAATACAAACGTGATGAAGATGATACATCCTTCAGAGGCACTCTGACTTCCTATATTTTTTTATCTAAGCCTCTAGAACTTAGACACCTTGCTTACAATATACTACGATACTACTACATCCTCACTAAGTAAGACCATAGGCGGTCTCACTCATCTCCATCTCCATAGTAGTCCTCGTAAAATTTACCCACGTATCCCGGTAGCTGAAGGTGACCATCGGAAAACACGGAGGCCTGTGGACCCTGATATCCATTTGGGCAAGGATGGGGCCTAGGTCCGGCGTAGGGTGGAAGCAAAGGACCACGGGGTGGAAAATTGCCTCCAATCTCGGGCCAAGCAACTCGAGAAGGCATCTGAGTCCTCACTGGATAGATAGCATCATGCTCAACTGATCCAACACTCACAAAGGGTGCCAAGAGTGTTAGTGCTCGATACAGACGAACACGGGTGGCGTGGAGATCGAAACGGAGAGCGCGTGCATCACGATCTCGATCACTAGCAAACCTAGCAGTCACCTGAAGTGCTGGATCCTCTGCAGAGTGATCTGAGTAGTGTCCGGTGTAATATCCCTCTTCTCCTGGAAGTGCAGCAGGGATATAGCAGAAAGAGGTCTCTCTCAGCAAAGTGTGCTCCTCTCTCAGTAGTGTCATACATGAGTATGCAGCATCCTGCACAGCCATGTTCTCGGTAATGCCAATGCCATGTCCAAAATGGATAGGCTGGGTGACTCCAACGTGGTGCGGGTAGATCCTGACAATGCAGTGGAACTGCGTCTGGTTGAAGTCGTGGAACTGCTCCTCGACGGGTACTTGTTGATCATAACCCCCTTTTTGATTAATTCAAAACCCCCTTTTTGATTTAAGATTCAAATTTTTTGGATTTTAAAAAGTGCCAAACTTTATAAGTGGCTAGTCTAAATTAATATGAGGCCATATAAAAAGTTCTAGCATTTTTTAAAATGGTTTGCCATTTAATTAGCAGAACCAAAACAAAAGACAGAAAAGAAATAAGAAAAAGAAACAGAAAACTTACCTGGCTCCTAGGCGAAGCCCACCTCTTCTGGCCTGGCCCAGCACACCCGGGCTCCCCTGTCGTCTACCTCCCCTGGCCCGAAAGCAGCTGGATGGAGGCCGAGCATACTGTGGACGCCACGTCGACGTCCAGGGGCTTCCAGGCCTCCCCGTGCCCTCACCTCGTGCCGTGGAGACCCTCCTCGAAGCCGCCCGTCATTTCCCCCTCTGCTGGCTCCCTCTCCTCCTCTCTCTCGTTCGGTTTTGGCGCCACCCGAGAACCTCCGTGGATCACGCCGCCGAGAAAACGCGGCCAACACCAACGAGAGGCCTCGCCGTGGTTTCCATATTCTACGTCATCGTCCCCTACGTCGAGCTGTGCACTCAATTGATGACGAAGGCCTCTGCATGCGTCGCTAGCTTCATCTTCCCCAACTCCAGCCGACGAGCTTCGTCGTGCAATTGCATCGCCGTGAGACCCTCCCCGGCCTCACCGTCACCACCAACGCACTCCTGGTGAGCTGCTACACCACCTCCAACCCTCCTCCTCACCCCATTAGCCCTTTAGCGAGTTTCCCCTTTGGAGTAGGAGCTCACCGCCACCATGGTAGCGTGTGGGGCTGCTCTTTTGCTCGCCTGTCCTCGTCGTGCTGTCCATCGCATAGCTGGCATTCCCAGGAGGCCGTCTAGCTAGCGCATGGCCAAGCACGGGCAGCGCAGCGTCTACTCCGTCGAAGTCGTGGCTCCGCCGCCGCTAGGGGTTGACGTGTAACAGCCCAGTTTTCACAAAAATTAAAAAAAAATTCGGTGTGAATTGATTAATTGTCTGATTTGTTTGCGGTGTTTGCATCCCCGATTTATCGATCGGCGATTATTTTTTTCCCCTCTTATCTCGTACCGGACGGAGACTGACCCCTGCCACTCTGACACTCGACCTTTGCGACACCGGGTTTCACCCGATCACCGTCGCGAAAACCGCACCAGACCAGCTGCAGCCAACGGAACAACAACCACATTTATTTAATAAACGGATTATTTTATGGGGCGCCGAAAAATGTTGTCGGATTGTCACCGCAGTGAGGTACGATCAACGGTCTCGACGCGTTAAGCGCGTGGTTCGAGATTTCGTCAGAATCGGAGTCCGTACGGAGTCTCAGCGGTCACGAACGCGAACACCGGACGCACGAGAGGGATACCGAGGGCGTTTGCGTAAACTGGCCAGACAAACTGCCTATATAATGACCCCACCTCCCAAACCAGCCATTTAGGGTTCCCCCTATGGCATAGTTGCATCCACCCCCGTCCTTTTGCACAAAATTAGCCCCAAAACCCCCAAAATCCCTGAAACCCTAGCCCCCTGGCCCTCCGGAGCCATCAGATCTGAGATCCGACGCTCCGGGTGCCTCCACGTCACCTCCTCCCCCTCCATAGCAGATCCAGCCGCAACAGCGGGCGTCCGGGCCCCGCAGGGCCTCAGATCCGCCGCCCCCGCCGCCGTGGGCCCGTTTGGGCCCGGATTCGCCGCCAGCCGTGGAGAATCTGCCGCCGACGCCGTCTCCGACCGCGCGCCGGCGAGCAACCGCACGCCATGCCCCGGTGAGCCCTTGCCAAGCCTCCTCGCCCTCCCTTCTCCCCTGACCTCGCCTCCACTCCTTTGCAGGCAGCCCACGCCGCAGCCGCGCGCCATGGGAGCCGCCGAGCTCGGGCCACCTCGCCGTCGACCGCCTCCAGACCGGATCCGGCTGGATCCGGCGTTCCGGCCGCCGCTGCTCCAAGATCCGCGCCCTCCTGCCCTCCTTGTTCCACCGCCCCGGCGAGCCGCCGACAGGAGGTGCCACCGCCGCCTGCTGCCCATGTCGGGACGAGGGAGTCGTTTGCTCCAGCGCCCAGCCAGCCACGTGGGCCACGGCCCACCTCTACGGCGAGCTGGCCCAGCCCGAGCCGACCTCCCACGGCCCAGTCCAGTGCCGCCTCAGCCGAGTGGGCCGGCCCATGGGTGAGGCCCCTTTTGCTTTTTTTTCTTCTGAGAACCCCCCTGTAAATTTTGCTAAGTCCTGTGTTAACTGCTGCTGTTTCCGTTTCGCGTTGTAATTTCCGGTCGATCCGTAGCTCCGATGAACGTGCCCCCAAAACGAAAGTTGCTCGGAATTGCGTGTACTTTAATTCATCTTTTGTGAGAATTTCCATTTGAGGTCATCTTGATTGTGTAATTTTGTGTTGAAGTGTGCATCAGGCCGTTAAATGCTTTTATTTCCTGTTAAGTGCTGCTGTTTATATTTTGTTGCAACTTTGGTCGACGAGTGTGTCGCGACCGTTTATCGGAATTGAGTGATTCCAATTGCATATTGTTAAGCATGATGTCTACTTTCATTATATTTATTGCTTTGCCATATTAGCATTCCTGGTCATATAGATATTTAGCTCCAAAGTTGCTATGCTTCTGTTTTTGACAGCCACCTCTGTTTTTCACTAAGTCTGTTACTTTGCGATGCCATGTTGTTTGCTTAATATCTTTTGATCTATGATGCCTATTTGCATGATTCTTTTGCCATGCCTTCCATGTCATGTCTACCTTAGTTCAATATCATTTTTGAGCATGTTTGCACTGATTATCCTGTTTATGCATTGCTCTAAAGTGTGCGTCGTGATGTTGGCAGATTGTGCCCGTAACTTGTTTTGCTTGTATCTTTTTAACCGTAACTCCGTTTGGGGTGTTCTTTATATGCAACTTGATTAGTTTTTCGTGTAGTTTGTGTTTATGCTATTGTTTTCTGTTGTTAACCAACCTAAAATATGGTTTAGGGCAGAACAGTACTAAATATTTTAATCGTCGTGGGGTACTTAGTGTTATGCCATGTTTAGGTTGTGCCCCACTTAAGTTGACTAGCATAGATAGTTTACTCTATGCTTCACCTCTTGACATGTTTGTGTGATATGCCATGCTTGCTTGAGTTGCCATGTTAAAAACCTTTGTTGATCACCTGTAGCTAAACAACTTGAACCATCGAAAACGTGCGGTATCGTCGTGTGTGACGAATACTCCACTTAACCTGTTAGTAACCGCTCTCGACGGTAGGTGCGATGTCTCGTTTTGCTTCTTGTTGATGGTTGCTCGTGTTTGCTTCGTACTAATAGATGCTTGCTCGTTGATTGCTTTCCAGTGTTTACCGTCTTGTGTGCTTCCGCGGGTACCTCTCGGAGACGATGCGAGCTTGCAATCAACTACACCTTCGGAACCCGACCTATCAACAGGCAAGGACTATACATTACTTATGATCCATTCTATTCGAACCAGCGGTTTGCATGCTAGTCTAGGTTAGGTTCGATGTTTGATCCTACCACATGTTTACAGCCTCTTTCAAACCGATACAGCCATGTCCCCTCCCAGCAAACCTTGTACTGCTATGTTACTATTGCTCGTTGCTCAGCCCCTGCTTAGTATGCATGCTTAGGATGCTACGATGTTACCCTGTTACTCCTGGGTTTGGGATATCAAATTATTATATTGTTGTTGATGATATGATTATTATAATGTTGACTATATTCGACGAAGGATGGAAGGTCTAGGCTATCCCGCCCCGACGCTTTGTTCCATTCGAGTCACCTAGGATCCGAGTTCCGGGTATTGGTTTTAAGACTGAGCGTGCCTAAACGCGTGTGGGATTTTATGGGGTCCCCTTTTCTTACCTACCTAGCTTCAAATATTTCTAGAGGTGGCCCAAGCTGGTTTTACCATTTGAAAACCGTGTGTGTGACTGGTGAGCTCCCAGCAGATTTTCAAACAACTCGGGCCAGCGAAAACATGGTTTCTTTGTTGTTCCACACCTGGAAGCTAGGGGGCTGCCCACAGCTGTTTGGGTAGCTAACCCAACCTCGTCCAGCCGGAAGAGTCCGATCCGATAGCGCGGCCAGCCTTTGGATTGGGTGTCGACTCCCCGGGGGGCACCCGGATTTGTGTGTTGTTAGTAGGGACCTGTCGTTCCGGATCTCTTGGGACTAAATCATAAAATGGTTGCCTATCATGGGTAGCAACTGAGAGAGATGGGCGTGCGTGCGGAGCCTTGTAAATGGAAGTTGGTACACCCCTACAGGGTTAAATCTTTTCGAGAAGCCGTGTCCACGGTTATGGATGACTTGAGACCTACTCCTTGTTCATAGACAACAACAACTGAGATAATCTTAATATAACTTGATCAACGTGTGTGTGTGCCTTGACTGCTTCTTCTTCGTCGGGATGCGAAGAGGAGGACAGGGATAAGATAGGTGTTATGTTTGCGTAAGTAGCTGATAGCAAGACTTGTTGGAGGCGATTCCTCATCGAATGCTTGGCTTCTTATCTTACTCTCTAGATCGTTAGCCACTTTATAAATGCTAGTGCGACAGTAACCTCACCCCTTACCCCATCTTTACCGTAAACTACTAGTTGTCCTAGAATGACGATTGATGAAGTCCTTGCTGGGTCAAATGACCACTACAGTTGGATGCTGAGTACCTCTGTACTCATGATACTACCCCCAAACTCTTTTCAGGGTTCTTGATCGACAACAGGTATGGTGATCGACGTTTCACGTGGAGACTCGACGACGACTAGTTAGGCGGATCCCGGCGGAGGGCCTAGACCCGTGTGGTTATGGGATCGATGTTTTTCTCTTTGCCACTAGGCATTTGCTTGTAGTCTGTACCCAGACATGTATCTTCCGTTGTTGTATTGTATTTGAGGCAGTTGTATGTCAATTGTATGAGATGTTGTATCCTTGTATCTGTAATGTTGTGATATCATGTTGGAAATCCGGGGCATATGGATTTGTCATATGTCGCGGTGGGACCGATATGTGCTCCGTCCCCGGATCTGAGTGGAAACATCTAGATCTGGAGCAGTACCGCATATCGGGCCTTACATGACGCCGGCGACGTTCCGGTGCGCCCAAGTGACCCTGCAGTGCTCAGTTCGACACGCGGCACTCCCAGTTTTCGTTTGCACCTAGCCGCGCTTCCAACCATGACCGGAGACGTCGATCCCGTGCAGCGCCGCCGTGTTGTCGGTCACCGGCGTTTAGCCGCCGGCAGCCGTCGACGTGGTCGTGATTAGGGGCTTAACCCCACCTGGGTTAAGTGACCCTGGCTCACTGCCAGTGGGCCCTGGCCCCAACCCCTTAATCCCCTGGTTAGATTTAACTAACCGGGTTATTTAAGCCAGAGGCAGTCAGGCCGACCCCACTGGTCAGACCCCCCCCCCCCACGTCAGCATGACGCAATAGTGACGCAATAAAGACTTTTCCAGAATAAAAAGAAATCAGAGAAATTCCAGAAAAAGGTTTAAACTTTGGAAATTCATAGAAAATTCATACTAACTCCAAATTTAACATATAATATATGAAAAATGATCAGGAGAAAATAATATATCCAAATATGCAACTTTCAACTATGTTTGAGTTGAATTTAAAAGGTGACCAGTAGCTTTTTCTATTTGGATTAATTGGAATTAAATCAAATTCATTTCAAATGCTTTTGCAACTTGAACCATAGCAACATACCACATTTCAATTGCACATCGGAGGCATATCATACACATTTAAAAATGAATTACATTGATCACACAATAGCATCTAAAACTTGGCTAACTTGAATTCAAATTGGAGTTTGAAATTGCAATTCATTTGTAGTACACTCCTTTTAAATGGAAATTTCCCACACATCAGAAGCATATACATCAAGTTTCAACCTTCAACCATGTGATTGAGCATTGTATTTATATTGCTTCCTTGTTTGTTGTTTGTCGAGTAGAAGTGGAACCGGAACAGGAGGTTGCCCCATTCGTTGAAGACCCTGAACCCGAACATCGTCAGCAAGGCAAGCAAACCCCCATTGATCATGTCGATAAAATCCCACTTCCCTCTCTTGTCTCGCTTATGCATTGTATAGGATGATTACCATGCTACGTTTCTACCGCATAGATGAACCCATTCCTTTGCATGACCTATCATTTGTCACAGTAGTAAGCAAACCACAATCCTAGCAAATGTAGGAGTTGAATGATATCATGTGGCCCCTGCAAATGTTACTTTTTATTGCATGCTTAGAGTGATACAATGTTGATACTGTGATGTGAGTCGGGATGGTAGTGATCATGCTGATGATGGTGGAAATGTGTTGGTGAATCTACCCTAATACAAGGTGAATGATCAGAGGATGTGTAGGAGTACACAGTGGGTTGTCGTGTTGAACACCGCCCTAAGTCCGAGTTCTTGTGTGGTGATCCAAGATGAAGAGTACAACCACACATTGGGCTCACTGACCCCTCTCAGCCTACTAACTCATCCCTTTCGATGTCCAGATGTCACAGTAGTTCGGAGTTCTGGTAGGTTTTTGGCCTGGTTGCTAAGTGGGAGAACGACTCAGCCGAGACCGGCTTATGCAACATGCACACATCATCTGGGTCCACTTCGGTAAACCGGTCGGGTTCACGATAGTGTTAGCCATCCCAGGTAGGCGGCTTTCTTGGGCTAGATCGGCTATGAGGTAACAGTTGTGGTGGCATCCTCGCTTTCATCTCTTGAATGGTGACACGCAAAAGGTGGTAACTGATGACATGTGTGTGTAGCGGTACACCCCTGCAGGGTTAACAAAACTATTCGAATAGCCGCGTCCGCGGTTAAGGACTGCTTGGAAAGCGTAGCTTGATTATTAGACAACTTGACCTAGATACTTACAAAACTTACCAAGATAAGCGTGAGTGCTATGGCGTTCTTTCTCGTGGGGAAGTCGAGGAAGGCACCATAGTGGTGTAATTGGTTGGATATGTAGTGGACTCGTGTACGCTTCTTACCTCAAGTCTGGTACTCGTAGTTCAGGACTAGCCAATTCAAAGCTGGCACTTCTGCAATTGAACCCCACCTCCCTTTACCTTGATACATGTGCATGAGTAGTATAGTTCCTACGTAAGTCTTGCTGAGTACTACTTTGTACTCACGTTTTCTTATTCTATGTTTTAGATGAACCCACTGACCCCGAAGGTGGATTCTTCATCGAGCTCGACGACTGAAGACCAAGCTAGTGTAGTCCTTGTCAGACGACTGGTTCCCTCGTGGAAGGGCTTGTTTGTGGATAAGGCTTCTCTAAGCCATTTGTTAAACTTGTCTGTACTCAGACCTACTTTGCTTCCGCATGCTTATCTCTGTGTGCCCTCTGTAAGAGTTATCAATAAAGATGTAAACTTTGTAGAGAATTGCAATGATACCTGCTGTTCATACTAGACATGTGTGCTGCGTGTATGATTATAATATGCATGTCTTAGTATGGGTTTTCGAGACCATAGTTGTGATCTGGCTGGCGGTCTTTTATACACCAAGTGGCCCTTAGATGTGCGCAGCTTGGGGCATCGCGATGTGATTGTTCGTGACTCCGTCACGTGCACACTTTGATGTATGATCGAGCCCGCCCTAGACCCCGACTAAGTAATAGAGTGCTTTCTCGTTGATTTCTTTCCAGTGTTTATCGTCTTGTGTGCTTCCGCGGGTACCTCTCGGAGACGGTGCAAGCTTGCGATCAACTACACCTTCGGAACTCGACTTATCAACAGGCAAGGACTATACATTACTTATGATCCATTCTATTTCAACCAGCGGTTTGCATGCTAGTCTAGGTTAGGTTCGATGTTTGATCCTACCACATGTTTACAACCTCTTTTAAACCGATACAGCCATGTCCCCTCCCAGAAAACCTTGTACTGCTATGTTACTATTGCTCGTTGCTCAACCCCTGCTTAGTATGCATGCTTAGGATGCTACGATGTTACCCTGTTACTCCTTGGTTTGGGATATCACATTATTATTATATTGTTGTTGATGATATGATTATTATTATAATGTTGACTATATTCGACGAAGGATGGAAGGTCTAGGCTATCCCGCCCCGACGCTTTGTTCCATTCGAGTCACCTAGGATCCGAGTTCCGAGTATTGGTTTTAAGACTGAGCGTGCCTAACCGCGTGTGGGATTTTATGGGGTCCCCTTTTCTTACCTACCTAGCTTCAGACATTTCTAGTGGTGGCCCAAGCTGATTTACCATTTGAAACCGTGTGTGTGCTGGTCGGCCGCCAGTTTTTTCCAACCAACCTGGACCAGTGAGGACTTAGTTCCCTTGCTGGCCCACTTTGTCCGGCTGAGGACCCGGTGTCCCATGTGTGATTAACCGGCTATCCACACCTGCGACCGATGGTTGAGACCAGATCGAGAGCGCGGCCGGCTCCTGAGATGGATGTCCACTCACCGGGGGCCACCCGGATTTGTTCGTTGTTAGCTAGAGGGACCTGTCGTTTCGGATCTCTTGGAACTAAATCATAAAATGGTTTCCTATAATGGGTAGCAACTGAGAGAGATGGACGTGCATGCGGAGCCTCGTAATGGGAAGTTGGTAGACCCCTGCAGGTTAAATCTTTTCGAGAAGCCGTGTCCACGGTTATGGACGACTTGAGACCTACTCCTTGTTCATAGACAACAACAACTGAGATAATCTTAATATAACTTGATCAACGTGTGTGTGTGCCTTGACTGCTTCTTCTTCGTCGGGATGTGAAGAGGAGGACAAGGATAGGATAGGTGTTATGTTTGCGTAGTAGTTGATAGCAAGACTTGTGGGAGGCGATTACTCATCGAATGCTTGGCTTCTTATCTTACTCTCTAGATCGTTAGCCACTTCATAATGCTAGTGCGGCAGCAACCTCACCACTTACCTCATCCTTACCGTAAACTACTAGTTGTCCTAGAATGACGAGTGATGAAGTCTTTGCTGGGTCAGATGACCACTACAGTTGGATGCTGAGTACCTCTGTATTCATGATACTACCCCCAAACTCTTTTCAGGGTTCTTGATCGACAACAGGTATGGTGACCGACGTTTCAGGTGGAGAATCGACGATGACTAGTTAGGCGGATCCCGGCGGAGGGCCTGGACCCGTGTGGTTATGGGATCGAAGTTTTTCTCTTTGCCAGTAGGCATTTGATTGTAGTGTGTACTCACACATGTATCTTCCGTTGTTGTATTGTATTAAGGCAGTTGTATGCCGATTGTATGAGATGTTGTATCCTTATATCCGTAATGTTGTGATATCATGTTGGATATGCGGGGCATATGGCTTTGTCATATGTCGCGGTGGGACCGATATGTGCTTCGTCCCCGGGTCTGGATGGAAACATCTAGATCTGGAATAGTACCGCATATCGGGCCTTACACAGTTCGTACACCCCTGCAGGGTTAAATATTTTCGAGAATCCTTGTTCATAGTTATGGACGACTTGAGACCTACTCCTTGTTCATAGACAACAAGAACTGAGATAATCTTAATACAACTTGATCAATGTGTGTGTGCCTTGACTGCTTCTTCTTCGCCGGAATGCGAAAAGGAGGACAAGGATAGGATAGGTGTTATGTTTGCGTAAGTAGTTGATAGCAATACTTGTTGGAGGCGATTCCTCATCGAATGCTTGGCTTCTTACCTTACTCTCTAGATCGGTAGCCACTTCATAAATGCTAGTGCGGCAGCAACCTCACCGCTTACCCCATCCTTACCGTAAACTACTAGTTGTCCTAGAATGACGAGTAATGAAGTTCTTGTTGGGTCAGATGAACACTACAGTTGGATGATGAGTACTTCTATACTCATGATACTACCCCAAACTCTTTCCAGGGTTCCTGATCGACAACAGGTATGGTGGTCGACGTTTCACGTGGATACTCGACGACGACTAGTTAGGCGGATCCCGGCGGAGGGCCTGGACCCGTGTGGTTATGGGGATCGATGTTTTTCTCTTTGCTAGTAGGCATTTGATTGTAGTCTGTACTCAGACAAATACCTTCCGCTGATGCATTGTATTTAAGGCAGTTGTATGCCGATTGTATGAGATGTTGTATTCTTGTATCTGTAATGTTGTGATATCATGTTGGAAATCCGGGGCATATGGCTTCGTCATATGTCGCGGTGGGACTGATATGTGCTTCGTCCCCGGATCTGGATGGAAATATCTAGATCTGGAACAGTCCCGCATATCGGGCCTTACAACTTGGTATCAGAACCTTACCGACCGTAGGATCCCTTTTCTGGCCGAAGTCGAGTCTAGACAAAAACTATTTTGTAGTTACTAAGTTAGTTATCGGAGGGTAGGATTCTGTTTACTCCTTATCCTTGCTCTGGTCAGGACAAGTGTCGTAAGTGTTTTAATTCTCGACTTATCCCCTTCAAACTCTAGGATCTCGAGAGTGTGGAGTATCGAAACCTTTACAATGCCTTGCTTTCAGCGTATTGTCTCGATTCCGATCTCAGGTTGGGAAATCATGTAGTACCTTTAGTCTGTCCGACTCCGGGTAAACATCTTGGTCATCTGTTGACTTCAGTTCTCTTGCCCAGTATCCTCACGATTTCCGTGAGAGTACTTCCTTGATCGTCGCTTTAAATTTTCGTTCTTCCTCTTGATCACCTGATAGTTTCGTTTTCCGACGTCGCCATCTCTCTGCGGAAATTTATCTCGACAGAAGTTCGACGTCAACATGGAGCAGAGTCCCTTGTTGGTGGTGTTGAAGATTGTCGAGACTCTTCTTTCCCCCTTCCCCTCTTCCCTGGATCGTCCTGGATCTCGGGACCAGATCCCTTGTTGGTGGTGTTGTATTGTAACAGCCCAGATTTCACAAAATTTTAAAAATTTTGTTTTCGGCGTGAATTGTTTGATTGTCTGATTTGTTTGCGGTGTTTGCATCCCCGATTTATTGATCAGCGATTATTTTCCCCCTTTTTATCTTGTACCGGGCAGAGACCGACCCTATCCACCTTGATACTCGACCTTTGCGACACCGGGTTTCGCCCGATCACCGTCGCGAAAACCGCACGAGACCAGCCGCAGCCAACGGAACGAAAAACCTCGTTTAATAACTAAACGAGATATTTTTATAGCGCGCCGGAAAGTGTTCTCGGAACGGCTCCAGGGCGAGGTGAACGCCGCCGGCTCGACGCACTGATTCCGCAGTTCGAAGTTTTACCCGAATCGGAGGTCCTGCGGACCCCCGGCGGTCAGAAACGTAAACACCGCGCGCGAGAGAGAAAACCGGGGATGTTTTTGCAAACTGCCAGCCACCTGGGCTATATAAAGACCACCACACCCCCACCCCTTTCTAGGTTTTCCCTAGCCACAAAATTGCAGCCACCCCCTCAGATCTACCTCCAAATTCTCCCAAAACACCCCCAAAATCCCGAAACCCTAGCCTAGCCACCCCAGAGCCGTCGGATATGTGATCCGAGGGCTCCCGTGCAGCCACGTCACCCATGGGGGTCTCCTTCCACCTCCCAGCCGTCCGGGCCGCCCTGGGTCCGAACCGCCACCGCCAGGGCCCGCCGAAGCCCATCCGGGCGAGTTCCTCCTCCGTCCATGGCCGCCGCGGCCGGCGAGCCGCCACGCTCCGGCAACCGCCGCCCCCGTTCCAGTGACCACCTCCTCTCCCCGCGCCCTCCTCCACCTTCCCTTTCTCCCTCACCTCGTCTCCCTTCCTTCCCCGCAGGTGCAGCCCGCCATGGCCATGGCATGGCCGAGCTCGAGCTCCGAGCTCGTGGCCGCCGCCACGGCCTTTCCCGGCCCAGATCCAGCGACCCATGGCCTGATCCGGCCCTCCTTCGCCGCCCTGGCCATCCCCAAGCCTTCCCTGGCCTCCAGTGCCCTCGCCGTCGCCGTTCCGGTCATGGCCAGCCCGCCATGGATCTGACAGCCCCGAGCTCGTCCACCCCTGTATTTTTCTCTAAGTCCTAGAATTTTGTCTGTTGTACCTGTTTTGCAAAGCGTTTTCCCGTTGACTCGTAGGTCGGAACGAAGTGATTCTTTTTTTGTATTGGTGTGCTCTCTGTGCTCTAGCATCCATATTTTCCGAGAATTCTGTTTTGAGGTCATCTTGTTTGGGTAATTGTTGGTCAAAAAGGGCACCAGATCGTTAAACTGCAAAACTACTGTGAATTTGTCTGAAACTGTTATTTTATTGCAACTTCGGGTGACGGTTGCGTCGCAACCATTCGTCGGAATTGATTGATTCCTTTTGCATCATGTTAAGAATTGTTTATACTTAAGTTCCATGCCTGCACCCTGCTGTTTGTGTGCTGCTGTTTATATTTTGTTGCAACTTCGGTCAACGAGTGTGTCGCGACCGTTTATCGGAATTGAGTGATTCCAATTGCATATTGTTAAGCATCATGTCTACTTCCATTATATGTATTGAATTTTCATGATATGCTTTCTGGTCATATAGTTATTTAGCTCCAAAGCTGCTATGCCACTGTTTTTGACAGCCACATCTGTTTTTCTCTAAGTCTGTAACGTTCCGATGCCATGTTGTTTTCTTAATATCTTTTGATCCGTGATGCCTATTTGCATGATTCTTTTGCCATGTCTACTTTAATTGCATATCATTTGTGAGCATGTTTGCACTCATTACCCTGTTTATGCAATGCTCTAAAGTGTTCTTCCTGATGTTGGCAGATTGTGCCCGTAACTTGTTTTGCTTGTATCTTTTTAACCGTAACTCTGTTTGGAGTGTTATTTATATGTATCTTGATTAGTTTTTCGTGGACTTTGTGTTTATGCTATTGTTTTCTGTTGTTAACCAACCTAAAATATGGTTTAGGGCAGAATAGTACCAAATCCTTTAATCATCGTGAGGCACTTAGTGTTATGCCATGTTTAGGGTGTTGCCTCGCTTAACTTGAGTAGTATAGGTAGTTTACTTTGTGGTTAAACTTTTGCCATGATTGTCTAACATGCCATGATTGGGTGCCTTGCCATGTTAACAACCGTTGGTTGATCACTTGTAGCTAAACAACTTGAACCGATTCTAAACGTGCGGTATCGTCGTGTGTGACGAGTACTCCACTTAACCTGTTAGTAACCGCTCTTGACGGTAGGAGCAATGTCTCGTGTTGCCTTCCTGATGTTGCTTGCTCCTGTTTGCTTCGTAGTAATAGATGCTTGCTCGTTGATTACTTTCCAGTGTTTACCGTCTTTTGTGCTTCCGCTTATATCTTCGGAGACGATGCGAGCTTGCGATCAACTACACCTTCGGAATCCGACTTATCAACAGGAAAGGACTATACATTACTTATGATCCATTCCATTTCAACCAGCGGTTTGCATGCTAGTCTAGGTTAGGTTCGATGTTTGATCCTACCACATGTTTACAGCCTCTTTCAAACCGTTAAAACCATGTCCCCTCCCAGCAAACCTTGTACTGCTATGTTACTATTGCTCGTTGCTCAGCCCCTGCTTAGTATGCATGCTTAGGATGCTACGATGTTACCCTGTTACTCCTTGGTTTGGGATATCACGTTATTATTATTGTTCTTGATGATATGATTATTATAAATCTTGACTATACTCGACGAAGGATTGAAGGTCTAGGCTATCCCGCCCCGACGCTTTGTTCCATTCGAGTCACCTAGGATCCGAGTTCCGGGTATTGGTTTTAAGACTGAGCGTGCCTAACCGCGTGTGGGATTTTATGGGGTCCCCTTTTCTTACCTACCTAGCTTCAAACATTTTTAGAGGTGGCCCAAGCTGATTTACCATTTGAAACCGTGTGTGTAACTGGTCTGCAACCAGTGGTTTTAAAACAACTCGGGCCAGTAGAGACAGAGTTCCTTTGTTGGTCCACACTGGTGAGCTAGGGAAGTCCCCTGTTATATAGGTGAGGCTTACCCCGAACTTAGCCATACGGAAGAGTCCGATCCGAGAGCCTGGACGACTTTTGGGTTGGGTGTCGACTCCCCGGGGGCCACCCGGATTTGTGCGTTTTTAGTTAGAGGGACCTGTCGTTTCGGATCTCTTGGGACTAAATCATAAAATGGTTGCCTATCATGGGTAGAGACTGAGAGAGATGGGCGTGCGTGCGGAGCCTTGTAATGGGTAGTTGGTACACCCCTGCAGGGTTAAATCTTTTCGAGAAGCTGTGTCCACGGTTTTGGACGTCTTGAGACCTACTCCTTGTTCATAGACAACAACAACTGAGATAATCTTAATACAACTTGATCAATGTGTGTGTGCCTTGAATTCTTCTTCTTCGTCGAGATGCGAAGAGGAGGACAAGGATACGATAGGTGTTATGTTTGCATAAGTAGTTGATAGCAAGACTTGTTGGAGGCGATTCCTCATCAAATGCTTGGCTTCTTACCTTATTCGCTAGATCGTTAGCCACTTCATAAATGCTAGTGCGGAAGCAACCTCACCACTTACCCCATCCTTACTATAAACTACTAGTTGTCCTAGAATGACGAGTGATGAAGTCCTTGCTGGGTCAGATGACCACTACAGTTGGATGCTGAGTACTTCTGTACTCATCATACTACCCCAAACTGTTTTCAGAGTTCCTGATCGACAACAGGTATGGTGATCAACGTTTCACGTGGAGACTCGACAACGACTAGTTAGGCGGTTCCCGGAGGAGGGCCTGGACCCGTGTGGTTATGGGGATCGATGTTTTTCTCTTTGCCAGTAGGCATTTGATTGTAGTCTGTACTCAGACATATACCTTCCACTGATGTATTGCATTTAAGGCAATTGTATGCCGATTGGATGAGATGTTGTATCCTTGTATCTGTAATGTTGTGATATCATGTTGGAAATCCGGGGCATATGGCTTCGTCATATGTCGCGGTGGGACTGATATGTGCTTCGCCCCCGGATCTGGATGGAAACATCTAGATCTGGAACAGTACCGCATATCGGGCCTTACACATATACCTCACGACAGTTGAAGACGAGTGAGAGGAATTATCCCACGCACGACTTGGAGCTTGCAGCAGTTGTGCACGCGTTGATCACTTGGCGACACCTCCTCTTAGGGAGGAAGGTGGATGTGTTCACCGACCACAAGAGTCTAGAGTACTTGTTCACTCAGCCTAATCTGAACTTGAGTCAAAGAAGAATTTTTTCACTAAGTACACAGTTGATATTCAGTACACGCCTAGGAAGGCGAATGTCATAGCTGATGCGCTGAGCCGCAAGGGCGATTGCAATAATATCCAGGTGCAGATGATCCACCCTGATTTGTGTGAGTCCTTTCGAAGGCTCAATCTCGAGCTAGTTCCAGCAGGCTACCTTGCCAACCTTGTGGTAGATCCCACTATCCATGAGAAGATCTGTGAAGCTCAGTCTGGCAGCTCAATGATACAAAAGATCAAGCAGGGTATTGCCGCCTCAGTTCCAAAGTACGGTCTCTTTTCAGTGCATAATGACGGCACCGTGTTGTTCGAAGAGTGAGTTGTTGTTCCCAAGCACGGAGATCTCAGAGAGGTCATCATGAAGGAAGCCCATGATTCCAAGCTGTCGATTCACCCTGGCAGTACAAAGATGTATCAAGATCTCAAGCAAAGCTTTTGGTGGACTCGTATGAAGCGGTATGTGGCCCGTTACGTGTCTCAGTGTGATGTGTGCAGAAGAGTGAAGGCACAACACCAGATGCCTGCAGGGTTGCATCAGCCACTTGAGATTCCAGAGTGGAAGTGGGATCACATCGAAATGGACTTTGTCACCGGGTTTCCGAGGTCACAGAAGGGAAATAATGCAATCTTCGTTGTCGTTGATAACTTGTCCAAAGTTGCCCATTTTCTTCCTGTCAAAGAAACTATCTCGGTGGGACAGTTGGCGGAGTTGTACACCGCGAGAATTTTTTCACTGCATGGCATTCCCAAGAAGATAAGTTCTGATCGTGGAAGCATTTTCACCTCAAACTTCTGGAAGGCCTTTCAAGAGGCATTGGGTACAAAGATTGTCTTCATTACTGCATATCACCCTTAGATAAGTGGCCAGGTCGAGCGCGGGAACAAAATCCTCGAGGACATGCTTCGAGCATGTGTCATCTAATTTGGCATGAAGTGGGAGGAATGCTTGCCGTATGGTGAGTTCTCTTACAACAACAACTATCAGGCAAGTCTGCAGGCAGCGCCGTTTACGGTTTTGTATGGCCGAAAGTGCAGGACACCTTTGAACTGGTCCGAGACAGGGGAGAGGCAGTTGTTCGGTCCAGATGTGATCCAGGAGGCACAGAGGACAGAGTGAAGATTGTCCGAGAGCACCTAAAGGCAGCACAGTCAAGGCAGAAGGCTTACTATGACAAAAGACACCATGGTGTAGCTTTCCAAGTTGGTGAATGGGCATATCTCAAAGTGTCTCCATTAAGGGGTACTCACCGCTTTTGTATGAAAGGAAAGCTCGTTCCAAGATTTGTCGGACCTTTCCGCATCCTTGAGACTAGAGGACCGCTTGCCTTTCGGCTCGAACATCCAGAGAGTCTGTCCATGGTGCATCACGTGTTCCATGTGTCCCAGCTAAAGCAGTGCTTCAAGTAGCCAGAGCAGGCTGTTCACTTGGGCGAGATACAGCTGAGTGCGGACCTTTCCTACTCAGAGCGTCCAGTCCGTGTTCTTGAGACGTCCGAGCGCAAGACTCGGAACAAGACCGTCAAGTTCATGAAGGTTCAGTGGGCACATCATTCGGAGAAGGAAGCAACATGGGAGCGTGAAGATCACCTCCGTTCCGAGTTTCCTGAGTTGTTTCAGACTTAGATCACGGGATGAGATCCTGTGTTGGTGGGAGAGTGTTGTAACAGCCCATGTGCAATAAATAGAAATCAGCATGATATTGTACTTTATCTGTTGACTTTGTAACTTGGCATGATGCTAAAGATTAGAATTTAATGTGATGATTTAATTTGCCAACAAGATTTGAGTTCATTTGATTTGCTTTTGAATTCAAACAAAATGCTTCAAGCAGGGTACTATTGCATTTCTCAATGCTTCATCTCTTTTCCCCTAAGCTCCAACTTTTGGGTAGCCAAATCTCTCCCCCTCCCAAGCCTTTTCAAAGCCTTTCACTGATTTATAGCTCCCTGGAAAATTGAGTTGTAGTTCAAAAGAAATTTGAATTTAAATCAACTCCCAAGTTTTCACTTGCACCAAAAATGCCCTAACCATTTTTGGAAATTGAAGAATATTGCAAGGATAATTTTACATATTTTCATTTATTTTTAAACCTTGTAATTAATTCTGGTAAACCCCAAATCCTTTCTGTTTTAGTTTTAAATGGAAAATGACAGCAGCAGGGGTTTTCTCTTTTTTCCAACTCCCTGTTGCAGGCCCAGCCCACCTGGCCTTTCTTTGCATCTTGGGCTAGAGCCCAGCCATGAAGGGGTAATTTGGAGGGCGCCTGAGCCGTTTGATCTGCATGAAAGGGCCCGCTTTCTTCTTCTTTCAAGCGTGGATAGAGGTCCCCTCCCTCTCCTCTCTCACGAGCGAGTGCGGCCAGAGCCGGTGGACCGCTCCGGCCAGGGAGAGCTAGGCCCCCTATAAGAGGCAGTCGGGGACGCGCCGGGGAACCTAGTGTTCCTCCCCCCCCCCCCAGTTTTTCACCTCGGTTCGCCGCCGCTGTGCTCAATTTCTCCGTTTTGCTCCACCGTGACCGCAGGTGACTGAGAGAAATTCTCCGCCGTTGAACCTCGTCGCCGGCCGTGCCTTCGCGGTCGTCCTTCTGCGCGTTTTCCTGACACTTTCCCGTCGGCGGGTTGGCTGCAGGAGCCCCGCTTCGATCCTGCAAGGAGGCCACCCGCAGTGCCGCCGTTCTACTTCACCGACGACCTGCTTTTCCGACGTCTCCTTCAAGGCATCGATTTCATCCCTGAACAGCTCTAGGTGAGCACCCGATGCTCCCCTGTTCCCCTCGTAGTCGTGAGCTCGTGGGTCGCCGTAGCCGTCATTTTCTGGCCACCGTGTCATGGGTCCCCGCCAAGCCGGTGGTCACCGTGACCAAGGCGTCGTCGAGGTGCGTGCGGACGTGCTCTAGGCACGTTCAGGTCGCCTTCGCGACCTCAAAGGACTAGCCTTTGGGCGCATTTGTGTAGGTGCTCTGAACTCGGGTTCAGATCCGCAGCCGCGGGGTGTTTCCGGCGAGGCTGGGGTCTGTTCCCGTGTGCTCCGGTGTGAGCTCGATGTGAGGTTGAAGCTGGATGTTCTAGGGGGCGTAGCTACTCGCGGTGTCGCCGGAGGAGCCCTGGGTGTGAGGCTAGCATCGCCATAACCTTGCTGTCGCCGCCTCCAGAAACTTTTGTCAATAAGTGCAGAGGTGCGCCGTCGTTTTCAGAGGAGCCTAGAATCTTTTCCGTTGGGCCTCGATCAATTCCGAGGGAATCCACGTGTTCGTGGTGGTGCCCTCTCCATGTTGCGCTAGATGGATAGGCCGGAGACGTCTCAGCGACGATGAGAGCCTCGCCGTGGTTCTCTACCGCCGGTGTCTGTCAGGGTTGTTCCAAGTTTAGTTAACCACTTGGGGTTGATTCACCTCGCCGTTGCTGTGTCTTTGTTCAGCAAATCGCTCGTAGCGCAGTGGTCAGGGGGGCTAGTGGTGAAGGGCATGGCCTGGGTTCAAATCCCAGCCGGAGCAAGCCCCCTTTTCTTTTGTTTTTTTTCCCAGCAGGCGCTTGGACTTGGCCCATGTGGTTTCTGCCACTGATGGGCTCGCGGTGCTGGGCCGTGCAGAGAGAGAGAAGGAGGTCGGCCTTGCACCCGAGAGCAGCCCACGTGGCATAACTCTCTCGTTTTCTTTTTCATTCCCATTTTCTTTTCTGTTTTAATTCCAAAAATTCATTTGAATTCTTATTCAAATCTGATTTGGTGCATTTTAGCACTTTACCCCAAACATGTCTTGCCATATATGAAATTTGGGTAGTTTTTCCCACTGATCACAAGGGTGTTGTCCATTTGGCTTCTTGCCCCCTCTAAAATTTTGGAGTAGTGGTATTTTTTTGCAAAAGCCCCTCATCTCTTTTGAATTGGGAAGGTGTTTTGCAAAATTCACAGTGTGACATGCCATATATGGTCTTGGGGTAGAAAAATGCAAGTATTCAAATGGTGATGTCCATTTGATGTTTTGTGGAACTCAGTGGACATGGTGAGATCACTTAAACCATTTCAAAACCTTGCCTTCCTTTCTTTGCATTCCTTTCAACTTCAGTGCATGTTGAATCTTGTTCATCTGATCAGTCAAGTTCTGTTCCATGTGGTCTTCAATCTTTTCAATCTCAAACCAGCCCCTAGCATATTGTCATATGCAATGTGGCTAGATCCTTTCTTCTGTGGAACCTCCCTTGGTGTCAATTTCACCAACACTTTCTCCGGCTCCGGAATCGGTAATTACTTCACGATATTTATTAACGTTATTGTTGTTATTGTTTCATGCCATGCCATGTTGCCATGCTACTTACACCAAGGTTAAAGCTCTAACCATAGCCACAAAAATTAACAAGTAATTGCATATGAAGTTATTGACGTGTCGTCAACACCTCCATTTAAATTGGACTAGATAGGGTCACACCATGTCTATTAAACTTGATCATCTCATCCATGCTTGAGCATTGTTGATCCCGATGTTTACTTGTGTGATTTTCTTGCCGGTACCTTACGTTAGCACCTGAGACTGCCGAGGAGACTTACTGTCGGGACCCGGGGTTAACGTATGCAAGTCCCGCTACGACATAGTCATATGGAGAGCCGAGAACCGTACCCACTTGTCTAAGCAGACAAGGACAAGCACAGATCGTTCTCGGAAAGCATCGTACGTGAGGGGCATCCCATCCAGGCCGGATGATCAACTGAGATGGGTCCTCATCGTCCGCACACAAGTCTAAATAATATGGGTGATGAACTCCCATATTCACTGACAAGTCGCCTCAACCATACTATCGACTACCCCATAACTCTTACATAGACTTACTCCAGCCCGATCACTTAGTCGGGGTCTAGGGCGGGCTCGATCATACATCAAAGTGTGCACGAGACAGAGTCTCGAACAATCGCTTTGCGATGCCCCAAGCTGCGCACATCTAAGGGCCACTGGGTGTATAAAAGACCGCCAGCCAGATCACAACTAAGGTCTCGAAAACCCAAACAAAGACATGCATGTTATAAACATACACGCAGCACACATGCCTTGTATGAATAGTAGGTATCATTGCAATTCTCTACAAAGTATAAAACTTCATTGATAACTCTTACAGAGTGCACACAGAGATCACAAGTCTGTGATCCGACATTACATCAAACATGCGGAAGAAAAGTAGGTCTGTGTACAAACAAGTTTACCAAATGGCTTAGAAAATCCTTCTCTATAAACAAGACCTTCCACGAGGAAACACTCGTCTGACTGGAACTACACTAGCTTTATCAGTCATCGAGCTCCAGGGAGATTCCACCTTCGGGGTCACGGGTTCATCTAAAACATAGAATAAGCAAACGTGAGTACAAAGTCGTACTCAGCAAGACTTACGTAGGAACTATACTACTCATGCACATGTATGAAGGTAAACGGATGTGGGGTTTCACTTGCAGAAGTGCCAACTTTGACTTGGCTACTCCTGAACTACGAGTACCAGACTTGAGGTAAGAAGCGTACACGAGTCCACTACATCTCCAACCAATACACCACTATGGTTACTTCCTCGACTTCCCCACGAGGAGCACACCATAGCACTCACGCTTATCTTGCGAGTTTTAGAAGTATCCAGTTCAAGTTGTCTAATAATCGAGCACATCTCCAAGTAGTACCTTACCGCGGACGCGGCTATTCGAATAGTTTATTAACCCTGCAGGGGTGTACTGCTAATCACATGAAATGATCAGTTACCTACGGGATCTCGTCACCCTTCAAGCGGGTGTCGGCGAGGATAATTTCCACAACTTTTACCTCACAGCCAACTCAAATTCAAAGGAGACGCCTATCTGGGCTGGAATCCACATCGTGAACCCGGCCGGTTTACCGATGTGGTCCCGGAAGATGTCTGCAGGGTCCCAAGCCGGTCTAAATAGCCGTTCTTCCACTTCGCAGACCGTGCCACAGACCTACCAGAACTCCGAACTAATGCGACTCATTCAACTGAGAAGGGGTGAGTTAGTAGGTTGAGCGGGGGTCCAGGTGCCCAACATGTGGTAGTACTCTTCGTCTTGGATCACCACACAAGAACTCGGGCTTAAGGCGGTGTTCAACGAGACAACCCACTGTGTACTCCTACACAGCCTCTCATCGTTCACCTTGTATTAGGGTAGATTCACCAACAAAGTTTCACTTTCATCAACACCATGTTCACTATCATCCCGACTCACATCAAAAACATCCTCATTGTAAACTCTAAGCAGGCAATAAGCAGTAATAGTTGCAGGGGCCACATGATATCAGTCAACTCCTATGTCAGCTAGGATTGTGGTTTGCTTACTACTGTGACAACATGATAGGTCATGCATCGGATATGGGTTCAACTATGCGGTAGAATAGATACAAGGTGATCTCCTAAACATGCATAAGCGAGACTGAGAGGGAATTGGGATTTTATAGATATGATCAATGGGGGTTTGCTTGCCTTGATGACGAGGTTCAGTCACAGGGTCTTCAACGAAGGGTGTGATCTCGGGTTCCGGCTCCACTTCTATCAGCAACATGACAATCATAGGATAAACATAATGTACAATGCAAAATCACATGAATAAGATTGTAATGGTGATGTTCATGGTTGCATTGTGTGGAAAATTCTATTTAAAAGGAGTATATTGCAATTGAATTGCAAATTCAAACTCCATTTGATTTATCGATGAATTTCAAATGCATTTGAATGCATGGAAGTTCATTTGAAAAGGTTGATCATGAAGTGATGTGGTAAATGTGAGGTAAAGCCTCTGATGTGTGGATGAATCCATCTAATAGAAGTGTGTTGCAAAATCATTTGCAAATTCACTCCAAAATTGAATTCAAAAAGGATCCGTATGCATGTTTGCTACTGTTCACCCATTTTAAAATGGTCAAACATAGAAACAAGTTAAAATGAATTAGTTATGATTTTCTAAAGTTTAAACAATTTTCTGCCTTTTCTGTAATTTCTTTAAAAACAAATTCTGTTTACTGCGTCATGCTGACATCAGCATGACGTGGGTGGGCTCTGGCCAGTGGGGCTCTGTTGTCAGCCTCAGTGGGGGTTAACCCCTGTTTTATTTTAATTAAGCAGAGGGTTAAGGGGTTGGGTCCCACATGTCATAGACTAGGGTTAGGAATAGTGGGTGTTAGGTTAGCTCTAATGGCGCCGGCTTGACGCCGGTGGCCTGGCCACGGCGGCGCCTTTGCCGGAATCAGCTAGGGGCCACGGGGAGGACAACGGAGAGCACAGGGGGGGTCCTCTCGCTCGCCCGCGTCCTCTGGTGCCACTGGGGCATCAAGGGGAGGCTTTAGGCCTCGTCGGCGATGACCATGCGCAGCGGCCGGAGTCGGATTTCGACGGCGAGGTGACGCACGACACGGGAGAACGAACGGGGAGGGGGAATCGAAGTGCGCGGCTCACCAAAGCTCGATGGCGAGCATGGAGAGGCCGGAGGGGGCTCGGCGGCGTCCAATTTCTCGCCGGAATCTTCTGCGGCCGGCAGTGAAGAATTGAAACGGGCGTTGGCTCTGGTGGCACTGGACCTCAATTGGTGCGGGGAAACGACGAGGACGTCGGCGGGGAATGCTTTGGACAAGGTGGAGCTCTTCGGGGACCTCAGTCACCAAGGTGGCGCTCGTCGGTGCTCCGGCTAGGGCTTCGGCCACGATGCAGAACTCGCCGGGGAAGGAGAAAGGGGAGCCGAGGGCGAGGGGAAAGCGTACGGGGGGGGGGGGGGGGGGGGTTCTGCGGGTGTGTGGCGTGCGCTGCGTGCAAAGGAGAGGACTAGAAGGCTCTCCTCGACGGTGGTCGTCGACGCGTGCCCCCTGCCCTCCAGCGACCTGCTTGGAGGCGCGGGGGAGGAAGAAGACAAGGTGGGCTGGGCCGAGGCAGAGGGAAGGTGGGCCTCGCCCCTGGGCGTTAGGTAAGTGTCTCTGCTCCTTTTGTTTTTTTTTGCAATATGTTTGATCTAGCTAATAAAATAGCTAGGCATTTTTTTAAATGCCAATATTTTTTATATGGCCTCATTAAATATAGAGCTAACCACTTATAAAATTTGAGCACTTTTAAAATTAAAATATTTGAACTTTAACTCAAATAGGGGTTTAAATTTAAATCCATGCTCCTGTTTGAATATTTGAAAAAATCCATGAGCATGGGATTGCTACCACATCATTTTATATGTGATCCCACTCATTTATGGGGCTTTTCAAAAATACAAAAGGAATTTTTGGTGAAGATTTATTTCTGGCCTTTTGAATTAATTCATCTGGGGGGTGTTAGCTCTCCCATTTTGATTTCTTTTGAAAATTTTAACATGATGCAAAATAACTTGCTACTCCTAGCACATACCTAACTTGGGGTTGTGACACTTACGTGGAGATTTCCGACACCGAGCCCGAGGACCCCGCTAGGTCTGCTCCGTCGACCGATTACCCAGGCAAGGGGAAGATTCATACCATTACTTTATAACTCTCTGCCTACTTGCCTAGCTGTAGTCTAGAACATTTGTTTGATCCCATCCACTTTGCTTACGCCACATTCAAAATCCAAACAGCCATGACCCCCACATCCCAGCAAAACTTTGTATTGCTAAGTTACCGCTGCTCAGCCATTGCTTAGTATGAGTAGGAAAACTTGCTGCTTACCCCATGCTATGATTGGGATATCATGTTTTTAAAGAAGTTGGTTGATATTTATTATTATGATGTTAAGTTATATTTGACGAATGATGGGAGGATGGGCTGTTCCCGCCTGGTGCTTTGTTCCATTTGAGTCACCTAGGATCCGAGTTCCGGGTATTGGTTCTTTGTTTTAGCGTGCCTAATCGTGTGTGGGGCTCTATGGGGGCCCCTTGTCTTACCTACCTAGCTTCAGATCACTCTAGTGGTGGCCCGAGCTGATTTACATTTGCAAACATGTGTGTGCTTGGTTGGAACCCCAGCAGTTTTCGTAATAAACCCGGGCCAGCGGAGACTTGGTTTCTCTTGTTGGTCCACCCCAGAGAGCTAGGGGGTTGTCCACATCTGTTTGGGCAACTAACCCGACCTTGTCCAGACGGTAGAAGCCGATTCGAGAGTGCGGCCGGCTTTTTAGTTGGATGTCGACTCACCGGGGGCCACCCGGAATTTTGCGTTGTTAGTTAGAGAGACTCTGACGTTCCAGAGTTTCAGGCATTTACCTAGCCAAGTGGAAACCGGGCGTACATGCGAAGCCTATGATGGGAAGTTGGTTAACCCTTGCAGGGTTAAATCTTTTCGAAAAGCCGTGTCCACGGTTATGGATGACTCAGAGCCTACGTCTTGTTCATAGAATAACATCAATTTGGATCATAATAAAAAATTGCCTACCGTGTGAGTGCCTTGGTTGCTTTTCTTCGTCCAGGGGGACCGAGAGAAGATCCAGGTTGTGTTATGTTTGACGTAAGTAGGTGGATAGAAGGACTTATGACACGATGTCACGTGTATTCTTGGATCTTACCTCTATTCTAATAGAACGATAGCCACCATATATGCTAGTGCGGCTGCAACCTCTACTTTTACCTTGTCTTACCGTAGGGAGTTAGTTATCCTGTAATGATATAATCTCACCCCTATTTCCTTTTGTGCTTTTGCTGTTTTGCCTGATCGGCCGCTGCAGTTGACTACTACCTCGACCCGAGCACCGAACGATACTTCGTGGAGTTGCCACCGGAGGATGACGACGAGGATGACTTCGTTCAGTAGATCCTATAGTTGGGCTCCGACGATCCTTGGGTGGACTATTTATGTGCAGCCTTCTCTAGGGCCATTTGGATTTTGACCGTACTCGGTCGTGATTGTCTTCCGCTTGTTGCATGATGTACTGTTGGGTCTATGGACCTCTGAGATGATGTAATAAATACCAGAGGTGATGTATGCCCTGGACTCTATATATTTATGTCTTAGTATAAGTTCAATGTTCTTATATCTGTTGTCGAGAATCTGGCAGCGACATGAGTGCGAGTGTCGTGAGTCGGTGGCCTTTTATGCGCTACTAACTTGAGCGGGACGCGGAAGCGACTAATTCGAGTTAGCACCGCATCGGGGGCCTTACAGATGGTGTAGTCAAAGCGAGCACGGACCGCGTCCAGAGCAAGCTCCGTACTGGTCAGGTGGTGCTGCAAGTCGGTCAAGTGATCTGCAAGCTCCAGAAGGGTGGTGGCAGGGGTAGGGTAGCCATCCTCATCGTGCCTCCCATAGAAATGGAAGCGCGTGCCCTCAAGATCAGCGTGGTGGTAGCTGACCACACGAGCGATCGCCTCCTACATCTCTCGGCGCTTACCCTCTTCCTAGGTTTGGGCATACACACGGAAATCGATAGTGTCCGATTCCGGGTTAAGTACCCGACCTCGGAGGATACACTCCACGATAATGCGGATCTCGCGCTGGTCATCCACGGGAACTACTCTACTAGTGAACTCAGCACACGGGAGATCGACAAGCTGGAGTAGCTCGATCAGATCCGGACAAAAGGTGGTCGTGTCGGCGTTAGCGCTCGTCAGTTGCAAGTAGTACGAGAAAGGAGCTGCCATCTACAAATTTTAAGAGTTTAAATGAGATGACAAGTGTGCAAAATTTTAGCATAATAAAACACTTATAAATGTTTACTATAAAGGGGATAAGAGAGGTAAGCATTCTATAGTATGCATTTGACCATCTATTTATTTTAGAAAATAGTTTTTGATTTCCCACCCATCCTATCTACCATCCATTCCAACTAGGCTGCTACAATCTGAATAGAGGCTCTGATGCCAAGTCTGTGGGCACCCCGGACTATATGCCCGAAGCGACCAACTGTGTTTACGGTCATGCTCCCATGATAAGTTCGCATGACACACAACTCGACATGGAAATCATAGTCTTAATGATCATACATTACCGAACACAAATCTCATAATAACATAGTCTTACAAGGCCTCATCGGGCTCAAATAGCAGCGAAATAAGAAAAAGAATCAAAGGTAGTGGCGACACAATCCACAGGGTAGATCAGAGCATAGCACGTCCTAGTAATCGCCGGTAGCATCATCGTCGTATACCTGCTCCTCCAAGCCTGGCCGATGGAATAACCAGGGACAAAGTCGTGAGTACATACAAAGTACTCGCAAACCCCCTAAAAAATAAACAAAGTTTTGCATACGAAAATAATGGGATGGCTATATGGTGGAGTTTTTCATAGGGATTTCCTATCTACTCAAGATTATTATTAAGTTGGCAAAGTTTTAAACTTGGCAAATTTTATTTCCCAAAATGAATTTGGATAAGTCAAGTCCAAACTTTTTCCAACAATATAAACATCATCGTCGCGAACCACAAACTCGGTACCGGGATTTCTCATCCATTCCCCACGAAGTGTGGCCTCACTAGCTGTACATGACTGTGGACTCTGGCTACTCGAATAGATTTACACTCTGCAGAGGTTGTACACTTTACCCACCACATTTGATACATCCATCGTGTGTCCCCACGGGTCGTCATACTTCAGTATGCGGGTCTCGTATAATCAACCATAGTCTTCCCCTTGTCTGTCCTAGTAAAGCATGCACCGTAGTCGACGAGCACCAAGGTTCCTTCCGACACTAAGCATAGAAAATTTCATCCATCGACTTCGAGGGCTATCAGATTCGTGGAATCACCCATCCGTGTGTAGTTATAAGACCCCCATACTAAGACAAACAAGCTTACAACTAGCCCTGTCACATACCAGAGTATAGTGGTTGTACTATAAGGCTAGATTTTTGGTGGCACTTATAGAGAGTCCCTCAAAAATTTGTCCATGTCCGACGATGTTCCACAAACCCGGACATACCACCTTCTTAGGTGTATGCTGTACCATATCTGGTGAAGTATGACTTTCCAAGTTGTTATGTAATGATAATGCTAGAGCTGAGTGCTGGTCTCGACTGATTGTCGGGATCACCGGGGTTCTACTTTTTTTCCCAAATAGGTAGGCTATGGGGTGGTGTGGATTTTTCCTAATACAACTAATACAATCCCAAATCATATGAATATAATACTAGCATGATACAATATAAGTGATACAAGAAAAGTAAAAAGGGGTAATGCGGGGTTTTGAGTTTTGACGGTGGCTTGCCTTCGTCGGCAGTGGTCTCCTGGTCAGTCTCGGGGGTAGCTTGGAGGTAGTCTTGTCCTGTAGGGTCAATCGTCTCATCTATACGTTGCGAAACAAGGAAATTCACAATATTACAACGGGGCAATAGCAAGCACAATATCACTCAATTTTTCAAACAAAGACACAAGCAACAAAGGACAAAACAATTATCAAGGTTTTCTATTTATTAAGATTTAAATTTTATACCACCTCAATAAGGTTAAAATTTATAACCAGGCAATAGGATATTTTTGGTTGATTTATTAACATCAATATTAAATAAAACAACTTTAACTAAAAGCAATGTTTTTAACCCATTTTAATCACTAACAACTTTTAAATTTATTTTATTTTTATTAACTAAGTGCATAACAAAATTGCTAGTGACCAGAAGCTAATTTAATAATAATCTAATAAAATAATACTACTAACATAAATTATATAGAAATTAAACTAGAAAGGGTCACCATTTTATCTAAGCAAAACAATATTCTACACATGCAGAAAAATAAAGCATAATTCCATGAACATCACAAAATTTATTTCATATTTTTCTAAGCCACGGTTATTTTTCTAATATTATTTAAGTTCTGCATATAAAAAAAATAAAGAAAAAATCTCAGCAGGCCGGCCTGGGATATCCCTCACCCATGCGCTTTTTATTGTTGTGGGCCGAGCCCGAGCGTAGTCCGGGGTGTGTGTGTGTGTGTGTTTTAAAAACAAAGAGATATGGGGCACCTTGGGCTGTTAGATCCAGGGGGATCGGACGGCCCTTGGTCGTCTTCCCCGGGGAGCTGAAGGGGGAGGGCCAGGGGCTCAACGGCGGCGCTACGATGGGCGGCGGACAGCGGGGAAGGGTGGCGGTGCACCGGTTCCATTTTTGGTGCTAACGGAGGTCGCGGACGACGAGTGGAGGCACGGGTCGGGGTAGTCGAACGGTGACTACTCGGGGCAGAAAGCGGCGACGGGGCGCAGGGAGCTCGCCGGCGTAACTCCGGCGAGGGAGAGGAGTGGCGCACCTGCCAGCCTCCTCCCTCCTCTGGCTCCTTCTTCTCCTCCTCACCTCCCTTCATTTCTCCTTCCTTCTCTGCGTTTCTTCTCTTTGTTTATGTGGCGGGGCGAGGTGGAGTGGCTGTGAGGGGCTGGGGAGGCTCGGGTGCTCCCCTTTTATAGCGAGGAAAGGGAGGGTGCGGGAGCGGGAGGCGTAGCTGGGAGAGGTGCGGGAGCGGGCGGCCTCCTCTCCTACTGACCGACGAGGGCGGTGGCGAGGGCTGGTGTCACCCGGTGTGCGTCTACAGGGGGCTCTCCTGATGACGTAGGGGATGGGGTGAGTGACTGACGGGTGGGGTCAGACTGTAAGAGGGATGGGGAGAGAGAGATGGGTTGCGGCCCAGATTGGCTAGTTTCTCTTTTTTTAACGAAATTATACTGGTTTTGCAAAAGTTATACTTCTGGTTTGGTGTAAATTTGAAAAACAAAATCAAACTCAAACCTGTGAAATACTTTAAAAGTTCTAGGGGTATTATCCTAGTTTATTTAGAATTTTGAGGGAATTTTTAATTGGGTTAATAATATTATTACTATTATATTAATACAAAAATAATTATTTAGTACTTTTTAAATATTTTAATTAAATACTTTCTTCTATAGAGGTGTTTTTAGTTATTTAAATAATGAATTTCTATATAGACAAATATTTATTTGGGAGCCATTTTAATGACACGCATTACTATGGGTGACTAAATGTGGTTGTTTGAAATTTTTTTGGTGTTGTGAGTATATACTACCACTTAGGTTGATTTTTTTCCTTCTTAGCCATGGCAAGACAACCACATAAGGTAAAGCATTATCAAGCATGAAAAGAAAGGGCATAGCAATCAAACAAAGCAAAGTTTTTGTTTGCACTAAAATTTAGCATAAAAGTTGGGGTGTGACATTGCGCTGTACCAGTATGGGTCCAAACGATTCCCTCCAGCATCACAAGCGCGGACGGTGAGAGTATCTTCACCATAGAAACAAAAGCAAAGAATATCACTGTCGCGCAGAACAAACTATCAACTTCAAGATCTATCCATAAAGAGGATCGAGAGATCGAGAGCACCGTTGAAGCCAAAGAGAAATACCTGTCAAACTGAGCTCAGAAACAATGGGAGAAAAAGAAAACGGAAGACGAATCCGGCTAGCTGTCCGGCTAAGATTTCGCAGAAGGAAGTCATAGAGCCAGATGCCCTCCCCCGCAACAGCAAGGGTAGGCACCATTGTAGCAACACCACGTCCCTGTCCAGAGGACGAGGAGCACAGAAACCATGACCACGGCGACCTCTACCTCGGCCAGCCATGCCACCAGAAGAACTAGCAGAAGATATACGACCACCACGCTTTGGTTCCATATCAAGCAAACAAAGGATAAGGTATGGAAGAATGACTGCAGGACAACAAAGCGGCAGCACTTATATATGCCAAGAAAGGGGCAAAAGAGGAACGCTCCAAGAAATCCAAACGGCACCACAATCAATATCGAAGACCGGCGCACGCAATGCTACAAACACGAAGACCAGTCATCCTTTCATATCAAATAAAATTTAAAAAGGCATCAAATTACGCTTGTTCCCACGCACTCTTGGGAAACCCAACAGGAAGCAGCAGCGCAGGGTGACTACACAGTATCCAAGACGTCATTATGACTACAAAGAGGATGCGGCGGTTCACAAGCTTTCCACCGTCATCAAGCGCGTCATCAAGTGCATCATTACAACTCCTCCCATCACGACAGCTCAGATGGGGCAATGCAAAAAAAGATATAGGAAAACATGTCTCTGGAAAGATGCCCTAGTTTTTAGACCTTTTTCTTTAAAATTTCACTTTACATCAAAATTTTAATCCCATCGGGAGCGATCTATCTTTGCTAAAAACAGAGCATGGACCAAGTCTCGAGGATTCTAGTGGACACTCCCCTCCAAACAAGAATATATGCATCTACAGAGTCCAGGGTGCTCCCTCACCCAGATGATGACTTGCTCGAGTGGTTACTCGCACTAACAAGCTAGAATAAAATGACACACAGAAGAACAAACCGCCTGAGCACTTGAGTTCATCGCGGATGCTTACGCTATTAACCCACTTGAAGAATATTCGATTGGGCATATCTCTTCTCAATTGCTCGCCTGAGCTTGCAAATTCTCCTCGCATGACTGCTATTAGTCCAATAGATTGTTCTCCGAGTGGGTGCCCTCTATTTTTGCACTACGCCCCTACAAATATTGCCTGGGGTGCGACACACTGCACCCGAGATGTCGCGCAAGCTAGCCCATAGGTAAGACCCCGCTGCATTGTCGACCGGGGTGGGACTTCCCACAACGCGACTTCACTCCTGATGTTTTCCATGCACAATGCATGAAGAAAGTTGATCCAATAACGGACGCGTTAGTGCTGTATTTTCTTAGACCAGCGACATTAATCATGCAAGCCTTGCAGCGACATGGACCTTGCTAGACACTGGTTGTATCCAAGTTTGTGTCGAGGGACACGGGCTTGATTTGTCTACTGAGGTAGTTTCCACTAGCTCAATTCACCAAGGCTCGACCAGTCGATTATCTTGGGCCCTTTAAGCTTAGTATCCCTTGAATAAACTATCTTTTGTGGCTAACAGCCGATGACTCGCAACAAAGAGACACGCACAACTAATGATTACGGACTTGAGTCCCTATGCGACTTTTCGAGTCCTGTCATGGGAAAGTCACAGTAGATGTCCGAAGAGTCAAACTTAACATGGGACCTTTGCTGCAAGGCGATTTCATGGAGAGAGTTGACATGGAAATGAGACTCGGCGATTTACCCAGGTTTCAGCCCCTCTTTTTCTCGAGGTAAAAGCATACTCTTGCTTCTTATTATTATGGGTTCCGACTCTCTAAAGAAGAGTCGGTTGATCGATTACAAGAGAGTCGGCTCGAAACCTTGATCTCGAGGTGATCTATGTTACGCCGACGAGTGTCTTGTCCTATCTGAGATTGGCATTGTTCTCTGGCCCTGGTTCCCATGGATCTCGTCTTATAAAGGCAACGGGTCCCGGGATTCCGCGAGTCCGACTCCGACACGAGGTGGAGTCCTATTCTACTTTACAAATATGCTATGATCTATACAAGGTAAGTCGAATTTCTTCTACGACTTCGATCTTCTTTCCTTAGTGCAGCCGGCATGTGGCCGGGTCTTCTTTGTTGGCATTCCGTAGGTGAGTCGTCCCATAGATCTAATGTCGGGTCATGGGCTTAGTCCATCTCCCCGACATTAGCCCCCAGTATTGGTATGATGCTTTAGTCTTCACATTAATCTTCCTGTCACCATCGTGGTTGCCGACTCCCTAATTTGGATTGACCGACTCTCGTATCCTTTTCAGACTTGCAAGGAGTCAGTGTCAATCTTCTCTTATATCTTCATTTCATCTTCCAACTAAAAAATTTCTTTTGACTTTTTCAGTGAAAAATCCGGTATGGTATCTATGATTACACTGCCCGAAACGCAGGTTGGAGGCATTGATGTTGTAGTGGGAATCGAGGAGTCTTTCCATAAATGTCACCTACAATGGGTAGTTTACCCACGTATTTATGGTGTTTGATTGATCTTCTCCTTGTATCCTCTATAAACTATCTTGCCAAATACTCGTATCCTCTTCTCCCTCTACCAGTTTTCTCCATGGCTCCCAAGCTAGATGCTCGTGTTCCTTTGGCGGCCAATGACCCTGGCTCCAGTGCTAGCACTCGTAGTCGAGGCCATGGCCTCGGTCGTGGACGTGGGCGAGGTCGTGGTCGTGGTAGAGGTAGGGGAAGAAGTGCTCGCGCCTCTTCTCCATCTGAATCTCCCCCTTCTTCTCCTGAGAGTGGAGAGTTCTTGTTTTATATCCAGACGATTCGTCGCTGGATCAAACTACCTGAGTCTTTTACTCAACTTGTGATCGAGTTAAGGCCTTCGGGTCTTTGGCTCCGCTCTGAGGGATGTCCTCATGGACCCGTTTGGGTGGCTACCAGTTTTTCTAGCCACAACTCCATGTTCTTGGAGAAAGGTTGGAAAACTTTTCTTCGTTCGAGGAACATCTTAAGGGGAGACACCATTATCTTTAGATATGATAGTGGTGAAAACTTGTGTGCTAGAATCTTTGTCTCAGATGGTGACCGAGCCGGCTGCTGCATGGAGAGTTCCAGTAGTAGTGATGAAGAGTTCTAGAACAACAATGAAGAAGAAGTCCAAAAATCTTCCCCTGAAGACGAAGACGACGACTGAAGCTGTAGTTTTTTTTACTTTAGTAGTATTTTTCCGACTTTCGCTTTAATTTCCTGCAATGTAGGGCTCCTTTCTTTTGATGTAAGACTCAGCTACTTGATGAATGAAAATTATAAATTCTCATCGAGTCTATAAGTCGGTTTTTATTCCTGACTTTGAATATTTTTTCTACAAATCCATGATGTTTGTATCTGTAGCCCCCTGAGTCGATTCAGAATATCTGTGTATCAGTGATCGACTCTTAGGATAGATCGACTTGTAGCCCCCATGAGTTGGTGTGGTCACATTTGTGTGCCGTACCAGGTCATACGTAATTTTTTCAAGTTATACTCCCCAAGAATTGGTATGATCATTGTGGCGTCGTGCCAAATTTTTGAATAAGAAAATTTCGAAGTGTTACTCCCCAAGAGTAGGTGTGTGCGTCTGGGTGTTGTACCGAGTCTTTGCTTGAGAAGAAAATTCGATGTGTAGTCCCCAAGAGTCGGCAGGAACATCATAGCGTCGTGTCGGGTCTTTGAGAAGATTTTTGAAGTGTAGTCCCCATGAGTCGGTATATGCATCTGCGTGTTGTGCCGAGTCACATAGGTCTAACTGTCAGAAAATTGTTGTAAATAATTTTAAGATGCAGGATGATGCAAAAAATGAATATGCAGAGGCTAGTAGAAGCCGACTTAGAACTCGTCTTCTCATGTTGATAAATATTATTGGTTCAAGAGTCGACTTTTCTCTGTATAGCCGGCTTTTCAATGACTAGCGTGCCCGGCCCTTAGGACTAAATTCGATGGGAATTTTATGTAAACCCCAAAGTTTAGACCAACCGGTTGCGCGTTAGTTATGTAAGCGCTGAGCTATACAGGCCGGGCGGCGTGGGTGGCCAATTCAAGTGTATGTTGGGGATTCTTTGGTTTTAAGAGTAGATGGGAGCCATCGAACTCCCCTACTTCCCATTATCTAAGCAAACACATGTGAAGTTTTACATATATATTTTGACTTTTCTGGTAGGAGTCAATGAGTATCATCAAGCCCCCCATCTTTGCCTTATCAAATAAATATACATGCTCAGAGTCGGTCGAGGGTTGATGAAGCCCGAAGGTCTCTGAGAAAAAGGTGCAAAAATATGTAATTTATGATTCAATATGATGCAATATGATGTAATATGATGCAATATGTATGAAATATTATGCAATATGACAGTTGATTTTATGCATAAGTATGACTATGAGATGTGGCGAAAGCCTGGTGCGACGAAAGTCAACTTTGTATGTTAATTATGGCAATAGCCTAGATGCAATTAAGTTTGACTTATTAATTTTACTGTGGCGAAAGACGGTTGCGATGTAAATCGACTTTATTAGGCGGCGATAGCCGATGCGATAAAATGTCGACTTATATGTATATATATATGGCGAAAACCGGTGCGACGAGTTACGACTTTGTACAATAGTGTTCTTGTACTACTGATACGTCTCAAACGTATCTACTTTTCCAAACACTTTTGCTATTGTTTTGGCCTCATTCTTGCATGATTTGAGCTAAACTAAACCCAGACAGACGCTGTTTCCAACAGAGCTACCTGTATGGTTTTATTGTGCGTAGGAAAATGGATTTTTGGACATCTCAGAAAATTCCTAGAAAAATACCAAAAAATCCACGCACCCGAAGGAGCCCGGAGCTACAAAGGGGGCCAGAGGGCACACAGGGGGGCCCAGGCACCCTACTGGAGCGACCAGGGGTGGGGCCGCGCCGGCTGGCCGCCTGGGCGACTCCACCTTCCCATGGTGCCCTACTTCAACTCCTATTTATTCCCGTGACGGGGAAACTCCGAAAAAAAAGTCGATTTTCCAGAACACGTCCCGGAGCCGCCGCCAACCTCTGTTCTTCCTCGGGAGGGCTAATCTGGAGGTTTATTTGTCCTCCGGAGAGGGGAGATCGTCGCCATCGTCATCACCATCACCACTCCATCATCCCTTCCTGACTTCTCTTCACATGTGTGAGTAATTCCCCGATGTAGGCAAAGGGGATGGTAGGGATTGGGTGAGATTGATCATGTAATAGTTTGTCAGATTGTTGGGGGCATGTTGCCTATCATCTACTTTGGTGTTTATCATCTTCTCTACAACTTGTTGCTCTTAATGCTTGTCACTTTGGGCCCGGGTGCCATGTTTTCAGATCTGAACCACTTATGTTGTCATGAGTTTATCTATGTTCGAGATCCTATCTATGAGTTTTATGCACCTATTATGGTCCGGAACCGGCAATCCCAAAGGTGACATCTTGGGACACCAAAGGGGATGGTCCATAATTGGACGATTCCATGTATCCATTGAGTTTATTGCTTTGTTCCAGTGCTCTTTGACAGGAGCACCTTAATCTCCATAAGTTCCTTTTGGCCCCATTCGTAGCGGGATGGTAGGACAAAACATGTTGTGCAAGTTCTTATTGCAAGCACGCACAACTACCTATGGGATACATGCCTAATGTTTGATATTTGCCTAGATGATCATTGATTTTTTGTGTGCCTTGCACCATGTTAGAATCTATTACATGTTCATCCTTATTCATGCAGCACCCGACCATCCATCTCCCTAGCCTACGGTGTTTTAATCTTGCAATTACTAGTTGTTACTTTTCGCTGTTTTACTTTCGCTATCGTCACTATTGCTATCATATCACAGTTGCTATTAATACTTTGTTGCAAGCAAGTATATTTCAGGTGCGGTTGAATTGATAACTCAATTGTCAAAGCTTATAAATACTCTTTGGTTCCCCTTGTGTCGAATCAATAAATTGGGTTAACTTACCCGCGAGAACACTACAGTCGATCCCCTACAGTTGAGGGTCATCAAGTACTGGTTTCTGGCGCTGTTGCCAGGGACCATAGAAATATTTACATGTCTACTTGAAATATACTGCCTGCCACACTTCATCTGCTATGGGTAAGAAAGGAGACCCAAGGTTCCGATCCTACCATCCACTACAAGAAAAGGTACCGTTCTGAGTACCAGTGCTACGCTTGATTCACCTTCCGTTATAATTAAGTTTGCTTCACCACCGGATGCTACTTCTACTGAGTCTGTCACTATGTCCGATAATTTTGATGATGCTTCCACTACTCTTGATGATGACAATTTTCTTGGGGACTATATTGAAACTCAGACTGCTAAAGCTGCAGCAGAACCCGAGACCAAGACTCCTGCAACCTATACTCCTACTTGCAAAACCTTTGGTTACCCAACCCTAGATGAAATCAAGGAGATGATCCTTGATGATGATTATATTACTCTCGATGATGATCTTTGCAGGGAACTCAGAGAGTGTACCGACTCTGACCCTGATTCTATTAAGGAGCTGCTCGAAAAGCACTCCATGAAGAACAAGAATATTCCTGATCCTAAATTTGCCACATCTCCTATATGCATCAATGATCCTGATTATGATTTCTCTGTTGATCTTTCACTTATATCTACAGTCGAGGCTGACCCTTTTTATGGTAGAGAAAATGATGATGCTATAGCACACCTTACCAAACTCGCTGTGTTAGGTGACCTATTTCATACTGATGAAAAGATACGAAACTTCTATGTGGCCAAGCTTTTTTCCTTTTTCTTTGAAGGGAGAGCTAAATCCTGGTACGATGCACTACCCTATGGTTACATTGAGATTCCTCAGGACTTAGTTCAATTTTTATTGATAAATACTTTCCTGCTCATATGCAACATGCTGCTTTGCAAAGAATCTATAACTTTAAACAGTTGCAGGATGAGCACCTCCCTAAAGCTCTGGGGAGGTATTGTGACTTAACTAAGGCTAGACCAGGACATGGAGTCCCAAAGAATGAATTACTTGATATATTTTATGTTGGCCTAACCGATGAGTCCAGGTCATATTTGGATAGTTGTGCTGGTTGTGTTTTCAGGGAAAGAACACCGGCCGATGCTGAAGAATTAATGGGCAAGATTTCCAAGAACCATGAAGATTGGTCCGTCCCTGAACCACCTCTTCCACCAAAGAAGAGGGGCATCCTTGTTCTGATCCCCGAAGATATGCAAGAAGCAAAGAAGTCTATTAAGGAGAAATGCATTAAAGTTCAAGACATGAAGAATCTACCGCCTATCGAGAAGTTGTGTGAACCTACCACTCACCCTCCCTTGGTAGAGGTACACTCTCAATTAGACTTTACTGAAAGTGACATTCCTAAAGGTAAGCCTCCCGACCAATGCTTAGATGAGCTTGATAATTTTATTATTAAACAAGATAATTCCAATAACAGGATACAAAGTCAGTTGCATGATAATTATCTTGCTATAAAAAATTTTCTTGGTGTTCTTGAAAGAACAGTTAATGATGTTAAATGTCTTGTTAAGAATTTTCATATGGTTCAAACTCAGCTTGAACAAATTTCTAATGTGAAAAAAGATTTGTTTGCTGACAATGCCAAATAGGACATACAATCTTATGGCATCAAGACCAGGGTGGAACACACACCCAGGACCCACTATATCCAGAGGGGCATCCGAAGAGGATCGATCAAGATTCTCAAGTACCAGTAGAAGACGAGATTGTTAGCTCTCCAAAGAAGAAAAAGAAGAAGAAGAAACACAAGAAAGCTGACAACTCCAATGATCCCATTACAAGTGAAGAACCTGTTGTTGATCCTAACAGCATATCTACCTCCGATGCTGAAACTTAAGACGGTGTTGAGCCCGGAGAAAATAATAAGGAGAAAATGATCCTCCCGAGGTGCGAGAAGAAGAAGCACCAGATAAACGCAAGAAGTAAACAAGATAAGACTTCATAGAAAAACGACATGGGAAGGAAAGAGAACCATGGGTACAAAAACCCATGCCCTTTCCAGGTAAGTCTCTCAAATCTAAAGAAGAAGAGCATTATAATAAATTTTGTGAATGGATGAAACCTCTTTTTCTTCAAATTCCTTTGACTGATGCTATCAAGTTACCTCCTTATTCCAAATACATGAAAGATATTGTCACCAATAAAAGAAAAGTTTCTAATGAGGCAATATCTACTATGCTTGCTAACTACTCTTTCAGTGGCAAGATCCCTGAGAAGCTTGGTGATCCAGGTATACCCACCATACCTTGTTCCGTAAAAAATAATTATGTCAAGACTACCTTATGTGATCTCAGAGTAGGGGTGAGTGTTATTCCTTTTTCTCTTTATAAAAGTCTATGTTTTAATAAGCTAATCCCTACAGATATCTCTCTTCAAATGGCTGACAAATCAACAGCCGTCCCAATAGGTATTTGTGAGGATGTTCCATTTGAAGTTGCTAATTGTTTAATTCTTAAAGATTTTGTTGTGTTAGACATGCCCGAGGATGGGAGCATGTACATTATTCTTGGTAGACCTTTTCTTAACACCGAAGGTGTCATTATTGATAGCAATAAAGGAAAGTTCACCTTAAACGTAGACGATAAAGAACACACGGTGTATTTTCCAAAGAAGATCGACAAGAGGCATGGCCTTAACTCAATAGAGAATATCGAGACTGTGAAGATCGGAGAATGGGGTTGTCCTTTACGCGTGCACCAGAAATACAAAACCATCATGGTGGGGACAATGTCCATTAAAGTAAAGGTGGAATGATCACTTCATAAGAGGTGAGACTTTTTGTTCTATATATCGCCGGTTCCTTGGTAAGGCTTGATCAACCGTGCTAGTGGGCATGTTTTATATAGGTAAAAAGTGGAGCCTGTTATGTTTTCTTTTGCTTTAGCTTTTATTCTCCCTGCTGTACCAAGTTTATATGTTTTGGAAGCTTCACAATTCTAATCACTGCTTAAAGTTTTCAGAAACTGTTGCAGCTTTTTCAACTCCGGAAAATTTTCAACAGTGAAGTTTTCACAAAAATTCCAGAAAAATTATAATAAAAATTTCCAAGGCAGGTGTGACCCAGAGGCACCTGGGGCTGACAAGGGGGTCCACTAGTGGACCAGGCGGCCAGTAGGCGCGGCCAGCCCCCTGGTCGCACCCACAGGGTGCCTGGGGCCCATAGGCCCCATCTCTAGGTGAGTCTTCTTCCTCTCTCTCCCTTTCTTCCCCAAAACACAAGTTTTGCACCTGGAACTTTCGTTCTTGCTGCTCTTCGTCCAGAATTTCGATCTCTCTCTACGACCGACCATTTCAGCTGAGATTTTGAGTAAATACTCCCTGAAATGAGTTTGCTAGGAAAAGCAAAGGGGTAGCTTGGGATGAAGAAGCCGAGCGCTCCGATCGAGTTACTAGAGCTGCAGCTTCACCCTCAGCAGTTAGGGTGAGCTACAACGAAGATAACGTGCCCTTGGAGTTGTTGGAAGACACAAGTCCAGCATGCACAATGATGTATCCGTGCGATGATTTTTTCACAACTGCGGGAAATAAGGAGGAATTCAATGGGCTTTGTGCCAATGCAGGTTTGACACGGCTAGCACTATGCCATGTGGTACAATACAAGAACCTCACCTCCTGCTTTGTTAACAGTTTTTGTTATAAACATTCTGCTGGAACCGTCGAGTTCAAACTTTATAATGATCTCATAACCATGTCTTTGGCACAGTTTTGTGAGAAAATAGGTCAGACGGCAAAGATGACCACTCAGCCTTCCGAGTTGAGGACCCTCTTAAACTCCCTTTGTTGCCAGGAGGAAACCGACATTTGGTGTACGAAGATTTCAAGCATTTTGTTTCCACACCTCAGGTATTTTGTGTATTTTTTTGCTAGAGGTGTGTTGGCTCGGGACAACACGAGCAATGGTTCTGCACCAGATTTTTCTATTGATGCGAACGCCCTCTCTGATAATAATGATTATAATGTGGATGTGTTAATTGCCTGGTGCCTTGTTATGAACAGTAACAAAGGCGATTTATATGGTGGTGTTTACGCCACACTTATTGTTGAGTCTCTTGATCGCACCCCGCATCGTGATGATGTTCCCTTTTCATACGCAAGTCTCGATCTTGCTCCTATGAAGAGGCATAAGTTTGTTACCATGACTTCCCAGTTTGTTTGATATTTTGAGGTTTGAGAGGGTCATTACTCGTGAGATCCGTCTACCTGCACAACTTTTGTTTGATAACACTCGCAGGAACGGATGGTCCTTCAACGATATTCAATTTGATGAGTTCATGGCTCACTACCAGCTGCATAACCCCATGGAGGAGGTTGTGCCCGACGAGGAGGAGCATGGTGAGTTCCCACCTTTCCAGGGAGAGACCTTCACCTAGCATGGCGAGGGGTCTTCTTCTGCTTGGAACGAGGGAATTTCCTCATGGGAGAACCTGAGGAGTTCAGTGTACGCGTCGGAGGGCTCATTCGACCCTTGGGCTTACCATTACTCCGGAGCAGGAGGTTCCTGGGGGCAGTAGCTGCTACCAACTTAGTCGAAAAGCCTAAGCTTGGGGGAGTACGTGCCCTTCTCACCTTTCCATTGTATTATCCGTTTTTATTTTATTTGCTTTGATCTTTTCGAAGTTTTTGCCCGTTCTTCTTTGTTCTCTTATATTTCAAAAGGAACAAAAAGATTTCTCTTTTCTTTTTATTTTGTAAAACCATTAAAAAACCCAAAAATATTTACTTTCTCTCTTTAGTTTTCTTTGTTTTCAGAGTTCAGCTCGTGTCCGTGATGGCTTTTGATTATATTTCCCACGTTCAGTTGTGCAAGTGACAAGGCAGTAATGACGAAGATCGACGAAAGGGAAGAAACAAGGAAAACCGTTATGAACTCATCTTGTTTCTACTTTTGTACATATGCCTGTACTTATGATCTAGAGACCACCTGGTAGCGACATAGTGCTATGTTTACAATGCTTTCCTAGTGTTCATGCTTTCTTTGTGGCTGATCTCAAATAGCTAGGGTGCATAATATGTTGTTGAAATGATCTACATGAATTTCATTGTTCATGGTTTGGCATATTGAAGTGGTATTTCCCTTCGGAGAATTCTTGGATTGACTTGGCACATGTTCACACATGTTTAGGAATAAAATTTATATCATGCCTTGATGATCTTTTTATTTCAGAATAGTTATATCACTTTCATGCCCGATTCAATGTTGCTTTGTCGCTCTGCATGATTATGACAATTATTGCTCTCTATTTGGTCGCTTCCCAGTCTTTTTCTAGCCTTCGTCCACACTAAGCGGAATTCTTCTTGTGTATCCAAACTCCTTTTCATACCAGTTATTCCACTTGTGTCCACCATACCTTCCTATATGTGGTATTTACCGGCCACTCCTAACTTAGACTTTCTTGTGCCATCTCGAAATTTATTCAAAAGCTTCCCTTTTTGTAACAGTACAAGCTCATGGTGTGGTGAGCGAAAATCAGTATCTACCATGCCAAAAATATTTTCACTGAAGTTTTAACTAGTCAATAAAAAAAGGGAGTTACACCTTGCCCCCATACTTGATGATGGAATGAAATGGACCAAATGGTGCTAATTATAGATGGAACGATATCCTCCTTCAATACTTGAGTCAAAATAAAAGGTTCCATAGAACATCAAAGCATCTATGGATAAGCGAACAAGTGTAAGCAAAAAGCATTAATATGGTTGGCATGTGAGATATTGAGAGACCTTTACCGTTCATCGTTGACTGGAAAGTTGCACTTCTCAAAAGAATTTTTTCTCTGTTTTCAAAACCAAGAGCTCTGGAACATGTTTAGTCTTTGCTTCGTTTCACGCGTTTTCAATTTTTCCATGAAAATCCACGGTTCGAGATTCTCCCCTTCTTTCTTCAAATGGGGAAAGCAGAAGCCCTAATTAAATTTAATTCAAATGGCCAGACAAAAATTTCTTCAAAAAACTACTCTATTATTTTCGAAAAGTCTTATAAATATGCCTGATCACATATAAAGTGAAGTGGTTCCCACTGCATGCTCTAAGATTTTTCAAAAAGTCCAAAAAGGCTTGGAAATTAAATAATACCCCTATTTGAATTGAATTTGAAAAATCTCCAAAACTTGGGAGTGGCTAGTGATACGTCACATAAGTCCAAATTAAAGTTTTGGGATTTTTGTAAAATGTTTTGGTATTTATTTTATCCAGAAAAAAAAATGACAGAAATAAATTAAAAGAAAAGAAAAGGAAAGGGACAAAGCCCACTTACCTGTAGCCCAACTAAGGGAGGTGGCCCAGCCCAAGGGCAGGGTCGTCTTCCTCCCAGCGCCAGGGAGGCTGGGAGCTGCGTGGAGACCATGCCGCCGTCGCCAGGCCGCCCACGGCTCCCCGCCGTGCCTATCCCGCGGCAAGGATATGCCCAGAAGCCCCCTCTTATTTCCCCCTCTCGCAGCTCACTTTCATCGTCTCCCCTCGCCGATTTCTTTGCCGCCAGTGAGGTTCCAAGCGCCACGGTCGCCATTTCTCCGTCGTCGGCGTGGCCAACGAGCTCTTCGCGCCTCGCAAAGTTGTCCAGAAGAACCAGCGTTGCTTCTTCATCGAAACCCTCTACTAATCGAGCCAAGCCCGCACCGAACACGACGCCAGCACCATCGTTTTGCCGCCGGCCACCGAGAGATTCCGGCGAGCAATTCATCGTCGTCAGAGCTTCCCCGCCTTCGCCGTCGGAACCTTTGGCATCAGGGTGAGCTCGTGCCCACTTTCCCCCTATCACCGCTCCATTCCGTTCCCTAGACGCCAAACTCGCTGGAGTAGAGCCACGGCCGCCACCTTTGTTGAAGTTGTCGTCGCTCCAGAGCACCCCGACGCCCCCTGCATAGCGCACAAGTCGCGGGAGCATGCGGGCTCCAGTTTGGTATCAGCCTCGTGCCCTCCCGTTCCCTAAAACCCAACTCCGGCGATGCTCCACCGCGGATTTGGTCACCGCCGGCGGGCCTTGCCATTAAAACCTAACCCACACTCAAACTAACCCTAACCCCACTGACACGTGGGCCCCATGGCCCCTAACCTCTCTCTATTTAGTTAAACAGAGGGGATTAACCCCAAAGAGGCTGACCGGTGGGTCCCATTGGTAAGAGGCCCCCCCTGCATCATCATGATGTCATGCTGGCGCAGTAAAGCTTTTTCTCTATTTAAAATAAATTCAGAAAAAGTCAGAAAATGAATTAAACTTTAGAAATTCATAACCAATTCATTTTAACTCCAAATTGGACAAATAATATATGTAAAATTATCAGAAAAATGCAAGGGTTCAAAATATACACTTCATGTTTGAATATAACCAATTCATTTTCATGTTTGACCGATTTAAATTGGGTGAACAAAGACAAATGTGCCTATGGCATTCTTTTGAATTCAAATTTGGAGTGAATTTGCGAGGCACTTCTTTTAAATGGAATTGCCAACACAATGCAACCATTAACATCACATTACAACCTTGATCATGTGATTGTGCATCGTATTTTTATTGATCCCCTTATTTGCAATGTTTTCTCGATAGAAGTGGAGCCGGAACCGAGATCACCCCTCCGTTGAAGATACCGTGTAAGACCCTCGTCAGCAAGGCAAGTAAACCCCATTGATCATGTCGATAAAATCCCATTTCCCTCTCAATCTCTCTTATGCTTTGTTTAGGATGTTTACCATGATACATTTCTACCGCATAGTTGAACCCATTCCTTTGCATGACCTATCATTTTGTCACAGTAGTAAGCAAACCACAATCCTAGCAGATGTAGGAGTTGGTTGATATCATGTGGCCTTGCAATTGATACTGCTTATTAAATGCTTAGAGTTACAATGAGGTTATTCTTTTGTGAGTCGGGATGGTAGTGATCATGATGATGATGGTGGAAATGTGTTGGTGAATCTACCCTAAACAAGGTGAACGATGAGAGGCTGTGTAGGAGTACACATTGGGTTGTCTCGTTGAACACCGACTTAAGCCTGAGTTCTTGTGTAGTGATCCAAGACAAAGAGTACTACTACATGTTGGGAAAACGGATCCCCGCTCGGCCTATTAACTCACCCCGTTTCAGGTCTAGGAGTCACACCTAGTTCGGGTTTACCATTCGGCATATGCATAGAAAGATAAAGGAAATGAAATGTGGCAATCATGTTAGGGCTTGTAGCACATGGCTTGTCAAGCGGAGAACCATCCGTAAAGGTGGGCTTGTGAGTCGTGCCTACATGGTTGAGTCCTGACAGGAAACTCGGCCGGAATTCCAGTTGGGTTTGAAACTCAGATACGTGACTCCTTGGACTAGAACGGTGACGTGAGGTAAGTGTCGTGGTGCACAATCTCGCCGACACCCGCTTGATGGGATGGAGAGTTCTTGGCGGTAACTTATGAGCACATGTGTGTAGCAGTACACCCCTGCAGGGTTAAGAACTATTCGAATAGCTGTGTCCGTGGTTATGGACTACTTGGAGATCTTTACTTGATCATTAGACAACTTCAACGGAAACTCTAAAAACATTCCAAGATACGTGTGAGTGCTATGGCGTTCTTTCTCGTGGGGAAGTCGAGGAAGTATTCATAGTGGTGTATTGGTTGGAGACTTGGTAGTGGACTCGAGTACGCTTCTTATCTCATTCTGGTATTCGTAGTACAGGACTATCCAAGTCAAAGCTGGCACTTCTGCATGGAAACCCCATCTCCTTTTACCTTGAAATTGAGCATGAGTAGTATAGTTCTGATGTAAGTCTTTCTGAGTACGACTTTGTACTCATGTTTTCTTATTCTATGTTTTAGATGAGAACCCATCCCCTGATGGAGTCACCGTCCTGAAGCTCGACGTGGACTAAGTTAGTATTGTTACAGACAGCAGTCTGGTCACTCGTGGAAGGGCATGGATGTTGAACAAGGCTTCTCTAAGCCATTTGTTAATCTTGTCTATACTCAGACCTAATTTGCTTCTTTTGTTTGATGTAATGTTGGATCACAGACTCGTGATATCTTTGTGTACTCTTTGTAAGTCAATAAGGATATACTTTGTAGAGTTCATGTGATGAGTACCTGGTATTTACACTAGACATGTATGATGCGTGTATGTTTATAACGTGCATGTCTTAGTGTGGGGTCCGATAGCTTAGTTGTGATCTCGCAGGCGGTCTTTTATACACCTAGTGGACTTAGATGTAGGCAGCTTGGTGATTCGCGATGCGATTGCTCATGACTCTGTCATGTGGCGCACTTTGTTGTATGATTGACCCCGCCCGAGATCCCGACTAGGTGATCAGGCTGGAGTCTGTTTATGTAAGTGTTATAATTCAATCGATAATATGGTTGAGGCGACTTGTCTATGAGGATGGGATTTCACCACCCATAATCCTTTATACTTGTGAGCGAGCGATGAGGACCCATCTCAGTTGATCATCCGGCCTAGATGGGATGCCCCTCACGTACGATGCTTTCCGAGAGTGTTATGTGCTTGGCCTTGTCTGCTTAGACAAGTGGGTACGACTATCGGCTCTCCATATGATTGAGTTGTGAATGTAATTTCATACGCATATTCCGGTTCCCGACAGAATTGGTATCAGAGTAGGACTGTTTGTATGATTATCAAACCCTTGGTCGAAGTCGAGTCTAGCATTCTATAGTTATATAGTTACTTTGGGTATAAGGGAACAACGTCAGACTTCTTTTTTCTCCTTACCCCCAACGATCTGAGTTCTGAGTCACCCTCATCTTGTTCTACGGGAAGATAGGACTAGGCTCATCTATGTCTTTTACTAGGACATATCGTTGAGTGTTTCTTTGTAGCCGTAGGGAAGTTTTGTTCGGTTGTCTAGAGTCGTTGTGCTTCCTATTTTTGAAATTCTTATGTAAGTGTTGTTGAAATGTTGTGAGGATTTACATTTCTCCTACAATTACATCCGTTATGCTATCCGACTCATCCCAGGTTTCTTCATAATCTGATGCATTTGCAAAATCCTTCTCTCTACTTCGGATGTTTTCCAGAAGATTTGTTAGGTGGCATACCTGACAGTTTCATAGAGTTTGTTGTACGTTTCGTTCTAGAAACCTATATTTATGCATTTGCAGTTCTTCCTCCCATTTAGATGTGTTCTAGCCAGAATAACCACACTAACCATCATGTTAGGGTACTTTGCTACTCTGACATATCTGTTGTAGCCCCTAGTAAGCCATGGTCATCCTCTAGGAAAACCATCTAGTAACCTAACACCTTAAATCTATTCACCTGACAAATGTGTAGAATTCATTGTAGATCTTATGCCAGGAACCGCCCCAATTTCTAGACGCCCATACAAAATGGCCCCACATGAGTTAGCTGAGCTGAAAATGCAACTTGAAGCTTTGTTGGCAAAAGGCTTCATCCGCCCTAGATCATCGCCATGGGGTTGCCCTGTTCGATTCGTAACGAGGAAAGATGGAACATAAAGGATGTGCGTAGACTATCGCCCACTAAATCTAGCGACGATAAAGAACAAGTACCCACTTCCCAGGATCAATGATCTTTATGATCAACTTGTTGGATCCTCTGTTTTCTCCAAGTTGGATTTGAGATTAGGCTATCATCAAATCAAAATCAGAAATGAGGACATTCCCAAAACGGATTTCACTACTCGTTATGGTCTTTACGAGTACACCGTCATGTCCTTCGGTTTAACCAATGCCCCCGCCACATTCTCGCGCTTGATGAATTCGATATTCATGGAGTACATAGATAAATTTGTTGTAGTTTATCTTGATGACATTCTCATATACTCGAAGAACGAAGAAGAAGACGCAGAACATCTTAGGTTGGTATTGATGAAACTTCGAGAGCATCGCCTATATGCCAAATTCTTAAAGTGCGAATTTTGGCTACCAGAAGTGACCTACTTAGGCCACGTGATTTCTGTCAAAGGCATTGCTGTCAATCCCGAGAGTGTTCAGGCCGTCCTTGCCTGGAATCCACCTGAATCGGTTAAGCAAGTTAGGAGTTTTCTTGGCTTAGCAAGCTATTTTTGCCGCTTCGTTGAGAACTTCTCCAAAGTTGCCAAGCCTCTAACTGAACTCCTCAAGAAAGATCAGAAATTCAATGGACCCCCAAGTGCGAGGAAATCTTTCAAAAGCTGAAAAGAAGATTGACTTATGCACCCGTACTTGCGCCTCCAGACACCAAAATGGATTTCAAGATCTATTGTGATGCCTCACGGCAAGGGTTAGGGTGCATACTTATGCTAGATCGACATGTGGTAGCATACACTTCACGCCAGTTGCGTCCACATAAAGAGAACTACCCTACCCATGATCTTGAACTCGCTGCCGTAGTTCATGCCTTGAAGACTTGGAGACATTACCTCCTTGGTAAACGTTGTGAGATCTATTCCGACCACCAAATCATCAAATACATATTGACACAGCCAGATCTTAATTTCAAGCAAAGACGCTAGATAGAGTTGATAAAAGATTATGACTTAGGAATTTCTTTCACCCCAGGCAAAGCCAATGTCATGGCTGATGCACTATGTCGTAAGTCGTATTGTAACAACCTCATGTTACAACAGTATCAACCACTTCTTCATGAGGAATTTCGCAAGCTCAATCTTGAGATAGTTTCTCATGGTTTTCTTTCAACCTTGGTGGCGAAACCAACTCTTGAGGATCAGATCATAGAGTCATAGTTACCCAAAGGCGTGCACGAGGTGTTCGCCGGATCAAGGAGAACATTGCTAGCGGAGTTGCTAAATGTTTATCCACAGATAGCAAAGGAAAGGTATTATTTGAAAATCGTTTGGTAGTACCTAAGAATAGGGACCTAAGGAACTAATTCTCAAAGAATCCCATGACACTCACCTCTCTTCATCCCAGTAGCACAAAAATGTACCGAGATATACGCCAGAGATTTTGGTGGACTAGGACGAAGAGAGACATTGCTCGATATGTTGCCTAATGTGATATTTGTCGTCACATTAAGGAAGAACACTAAAGACCTGCTGGTACTCTTCAATATTTTCCTATTCCCAAGTGGAGAGACAAAGTCGGTATGGACTTCATCACCGGATTTCCAAAAACCCAGAAAGGAAATGATGCCATCTTCGTTGTCATTGATAGACTTTCTAAAGTTGCTCACTTCCTTCCAGTTCGGGAGTCTATAACTTCTAGCCAGTTAGCGAACTTGTATGTCTCTAGGATTGTGTCTCTTCATGGTGTTCCTTTGGAAATCAATTCTGATCGAGGTAGCCTTTTCACCTCTAGATTCTGGGAAAGTTTTCAGAATGCTATGCGAACTCATCTCTCCTTTAGTACAGCTTTCCATCCCCAGTCTAGCGGTCAAGTTGAGAGGGTTCACCAAATTCTCGAAGACATGCTCAGAGCTTGTGTTATCTTTTTCGGAAATAATTGGGAGAAATCTCTTCCATTTGCTGAATTTGCTTATAACAATAGTTTCCAATCTAGTCTGAACATGGATCCTTTTGAATTCCTCTATGGACGAAGATGTCGAACACCCCTAAACTGGTCAGAAACCGGGGAAAGACAATTCTTTGGACTGGATATGATCAAGGAAGCAGAAGAGAAAGTTCGCATTGTTCGTGATCAATTGAAAGCAGCCCAGTCTCGTCAGAAAAGCTACTATGATCGTCATCATAGGCAAGAAAGCTACAATCTGGATGAGAAGGCTTACCTTCAGGTTACTCCTCTGAAGGGAGCCCAACGATTCGGTATCAAAGGAAAGTTGGCCCCACGTTAAATTGGACCTTTCCGCATTCTTGCTAAACGTGGAGAATTTCCCTGCCAACTTGAACTACCCCCGCACCTTTCCCGAGTACATGATGTATTCCATGTGTCACAACTCAGGCGTTGCTTCAAGGACCCCATCCGCGAAGTCGACCATGAAAACCTTGATCTCCAAGATGACCTTTCTTATCGAGAGTACCATGTTCATATTCTTGATTCTGCAGAGCGTGTCACTTGTCGTCAGAAGATCAAGTTCCTAAAAGTGCAATGGTCACATCACTCCGAGAAAGAAGCTACATGGGAAAGAGAAAACCGTCTCAGTGCCGAGTACCCCACCTTCCTCCCGACGACTTCTGAATCTCATGGACGAGATTCTTTTGAGTGGGGGCGAGTTGTCACAACCCCAATTTAGGTATGTGCTAGGGTTCAAGTGCTCCTTTGCATCATGCAAAAATTTCAAATGAAATCCAAATGGGGAAAGCAGAAGCCCTAATTGAATTTAATTCAAATGGCCAGGCAAAAATTTCTTCCAAAAATTCCTCTGGTATTTTTTATTAGTCTTATAAATATGCATGATCACATATAAAGTGAAGTGGTTCCCACTTCATGCTCTAAGATTTTCAAAAAGTCGAAAAGGGCTTGGAAATTAAATAATACCCCTATTTTAATTGAATTCAAATAATTTGAATTTCAAAAATCTCAAAAACTTGGGAGTGGCTAGTTATATGTCACATAAGTCTAAATTAAAGTTTTGGGATTTTTATAAAATGTGTTGGTATTTATTTTTTCCAGAAAAGAACAAATGACGGAAATAAATTAAAAGAAAAGAAAAGGAAAGGGACAAAGCCCACTTACCTGCAGCCCAACTAACGGAGGTGGCCCAGCCTAGGGGCAGGGTCTTCTTCCTCCCAGCGCCAGGCAGGCTGGGAGCTGCGTGGCGACCATCCCGCTGTTTCCAGGCCGCCCACGGCTCCCCGCCGTGCCTATCCCGCGCCAAGGAGACAACCAGAAGCCCCCGCTACTTTTCCCCCTCTCGCAGCTCACTTTCCTCGTCTCCCCTCGCCGATTTCTTCGCCGCCTGTGAGGTCCCAAGCGCCACGGTCACCATTGCTCCGTCGTCGGCGTGGCCTACGATCTCGCCGCGCCGCGCAAAGTTGTCCAGAAGAACCAGCGCTGCCATCTTCGTCGAAACCAACTGCTAATCGAGCCAAGCCCGCACCGAAGATGACGCCAGCACCATCGTTTTTCCCCCGGCCACCGAGGGCTTCCCCGCCTTCGCCGTCGGCTCCTTTGGCATCAGGGTGAGCTCGCGCTCACTTTCCCCCTATCCCTGTCGGGACCCGGGGTTAGCGTATGTAATTCCAGTTACGATACAATCACATGGAGATCCGAGAACCGTACCCACTTGTCTAAGAAGACAAGGCCAAGCACAGAACGCTCTCGGAAAGCATCAAACGTGAGGGGCATCCCATCTAGGTTGGATGATCAACTGAGATGGGTCCTCAACGTCCGCTCACAAGTCTAAATGCATATGGGTGGTGAATCCCATACTCATAGACAAGTCGCCTCAACCATGTTATGGATTGGATCCTAACTGTTACATAGACTTACTCCAGCCCGATCACTTAGTCGGGGTCTAGGGCAGGCTCGATCATATAACAAAGTGTGCACGTGACGGAGTCACGAGCAATCGCATCGCGATGCCCCAAGCTGCGCACATCTAAGGGCCACTTGGTGCATAAAAGACCGCCAGCCAAATCACAACTAAGGTCTGAAAAACCCATACTAAGACATGCATGTTATAAACATACACGCAGCACACATGCCAAGTATGAACAGCAGGTATCATCACATAACTCTACAAAGTACTTCTTTATTTACTCACACATAGAGCATACAAAGATCACATGTCTGTCATCAACATTACATCATACAACGGAAGCAAATTAGGTCTGAGTATAGACAAGTTTAACAAATGGCTTAGAGAAGCCTTGTAAACAAACATGCCCTTCCACGAGGGACCAGACTGCTGTCTGGGACTATGCTAACTTAGTCAACGTCGAGCTTCAGGTCGGTGACTCCATCGGGGTCTGGGTTCTCATCTAAAACATAGAATAAGCAAACGTGAGTACAATGTCGTACTCAGCAAGACTTACATCAGAACTACACTACTCATGCTCAAGTATCAAGGTAAAGGGAGGTGGGGTTTCATCATGCAGAAGTGCCAGCTTTGACTTGTCTAGTCCTGAACTACGATTACCAGACTTGAGGTAAGAAGCGTACACGAGTCCACTACATCTCCAACCAATACACCACTATGGTTACTTCCTCGACTTCCCCACGAGAAAGCACACCATAGCACTCACGCTTATCTTGCGAGTTTTAGAAGTATCCATTCAAGTTGTCTAATAATCAGGTACAGGTTCCAAGTAGTCCATAACCGTGGACGCTCTAATATAGTTTTGTTAACCTTGCAAGGGTGTAAGCTACACACACATGACCATCGGTTACCGCCAGGTCTCGCCACTGTTCAAGAGGTGACAGTGAGGATGTTCACCACGACACTTCGCTCACAACCGGTCTATTCCAGGAGTCGACTATCGGAGTTTGCCTCCGCTCGAGAGCCCGGCCGGATCAACGAAACGGAGTCAAACAATGTAAGTGACCAAGACGCCACCTCTGGCAGATGGTTTTCCTGCCTCACAGGTGCACCCACATATCTATATGATGCAACCAGTTCCTTCATTCTTTTTCTATGCACATGTCAAATGGAAAGCCCGAACTAATGTGACTCCTGGACGTCGACACGGATCAAGGTACTAGGCTGAGAGGGGTCAGTGAGCCCAGTGTGTGGTTGTACTCTTTGTCTTTGATTACCATACAAGAACTCGGTGCTTAAGGCGGTGTTCAACGAGACAACCCACTGTGTACTCCTACACAGCCTCTCATCGTTCACCTTGTATTAGGGTGGATTCACCAACACAGTTTCACTTTCATCAAAACCATGTTCACTATCATCCCGACTCACATCAAAAGCAACCTCACTGTAACACTAAGCATGCAATAAGCTGTAACAGTTGCAGGGGCCACATGCTCATCATTCAACTTCTAAATCTGCTAGGATTGTGGTTTGCTTAATACGGTGACAAAATGATAGGTCATGCATCGGAATGGGTTCAACTATGCGAAAGAACATGTCTCGGTGATCTCCTAAACATGCATAAGCGAGACTGAGAGGGAATTGGGATTTTATAGACATGATCAATGGGGTTTGCTTGCCTTGTTGACGATACACGGGTCTTAACGGTGGCCTTCTTCTTCGGGGGTGATCACCGTCTCGGAACGTCGTGGATCTGATGGCGAGGTCGAAGGCGCCGGAGGAGCAGCGGGAAGGGCTCAATCGCTCGCCGGAGACGAGTGGCCGTGGCGGAAGAGCTCGGGGTTGGCGCCGTTTCCGTGGTGCTCCGGCTCGAATTGGAGGCGCAGCTTGATGAAGACGTCGACCGCGGAGCGAGCAGACACGACAGTGGGGTTTCTCGTCGTCGTTGGCCGCGAGTGTGCGTGTGCGGCGGCGACCTTGAGCTACGGGTGGCGGGGAAACGACGAGGGGGAGAGAGGGAGAGCGAGCCAGAGGAGGGGAAAGGAAGGGGGTGCTGCACGGGGTCTCCACGGCGAGGAGATAAGGACAAAGGCGCCGTGGACGGGCTGCCGACGGCGGCATGCTCGCCACGCAGGTGCCCGCCTTCCTGTCCGGCGAAGAAGACGACCCTGCCCTTGGGCTGGGCCGCTTCTTCTAGTTGGGCCCAAGCCAGGTAGGCCTCTCTTCTGTTTTTCTTCTCCTTTTCTTTTTCTGTTATTTTGTTTTGCCTAGAATTTAATAGCTAGGCATTTTAGTAAAATGCCCAAACATTTTTATAAATCCTAGGTGACCAGTACCAAGTCACTTGTACAATTTGAGCATTTTTGAAATTCAAAACATTTGAATTTCAATTCAAATAGGGGTCAAATTTAATTTCCAAGGCACCTTTTGAATTTTTGAATATTCCATGGGCATGGGAATGAACCCAAACCACTTTTAAAATGATCAGCATCATTTATAGGAATTTTCCAAATGTTCAAATGATTTTTGGAAAAAGATTTTTATCTGGCCATTTATTTAAATTCTCAGGGCTTTTCTTTTCCCCATTTTTGAATTTCTTTTGAAATTTTGCATGATGCAAAGAGCACAAACAAACCCTAGCACTTACCCTAGTTGGGGATCTGACAACTCGCCCCCACTCAAAAGAATCTCGTCCCGAGATTCAGAAGTCGTCGGGAGGAATGAGGGGTACTCGGCACGGAGGCGGTCATCTCTTTCCCAGGTTGCTTCTTTCTCGGAGTGATGTGACCATTGCATTTTGAGGAACTTGATCTTCTGATGACGAGTGACACGCTCTGCTGAATAAAGAATACGAACAGGGTACTCTCGATAAGAAAGGTCATCTTGGAGATCAAGCGTTTCATGGTCGACTTCGCGGATGGGGTCCTTGAAGCAACGCCTGAGTTGTGACACATGGAATACATCATGTACTCGGGAAAGGTGAGGAGGTAGTTCAAGTTGGTAGGCAACTTCTCCACGTTTAGCGAGAATGCGGAAAGGTCTGATGTAACGTGGGGCCAACTTTCCATTGATACCGAATCTTTTGGTTCCCTTCAGAGGAGTAACCCGAAGGTAAGCCTTCTCATCAAGATTGTAGATCTCCTCTCTATGATGACGATCATAGTAGATCTTTTGACGAGACTGAGCGGCTTTCAATCAATCACGAACAATGCGAACTTGCTCTTCTGCTTCCTTGATCATATCCGGTCCAAAGAGTTGTCTTTCACCGGTTTCTGACCAGTTTAGGGGTGTTCGACATCGTCGGCCATAGAGGAATTCAAAGGGAGCCATGTTCAGACTAGATTGATAGCTATTGTTATAAGGATATTCAGCGAATGGAAGAGACTTCTCCCAATTCTTTCCGAATGAAATAACACAAGCTCTGAGCATGTCTTCCAAGATTTGATTAATCCTTTCAACTTGACCGCTAGACTGTGGATGGAAAGCTGTACTAAAGGATAGATGAGTTTCCATAGCATTCTGAAAGCTTCCCCAAAATCTAGAGGTGAAAAGGCTACCACGATCAGAATTGATCACCAAAGGAACACCGTGAAGAGACACAATTCTAGAGACGTACAAGTCCGCTAACTGACTAGCAGTTATAGACTCGCGAATGGGAAGGAAGTGAGCAACTTTGGACAGCCTATCTATGACAACGAAGATGGCATCATTTCCTTTCTAGTTTTTTGGAAAGCCGGTGATGAAGTTCATACCGACTTTGTCCCATTTCCACTCGGGAATATGCAAAGGTTGAAGTGTACCAGCAGGTCTTTGGTGTTCGGCCTTAATACGACGACAAACATCACATTCGGCAACAAATCGAGCAATGTCTCTCTTCATCCTGGTCCACCAAAATCTCTGGCGTAGATCTCGGTACATTTTTGTGCTACCGGGATGAATTGAGAGGGGTGTATCATGGGCTTCTTTGAGGATGAGTTGCCGTAGATCCTTATTCTTAGGTACTACCAAACGTTTTTCAAAAATACCGTTCCTTTACTATCTGCGGAGAAACATTTAGCAACTCCGTTAGCAATGTTCTCCTTGATCCGGCGAACACCACGTGCACGCCTTTGGGCAACTATGATTTGATCCTCAAGGGTTGGTTTCAGCACCAAGTTGAAAAGAGATCCACGAGGAACAATCTCGAGATTGAGCTTTAGAAATTCCTCATGAAGAAGTGGTTGATACTGTTGTAACATGAGGTTGTTACAATACAACTTACGACTTAGTGCATCAGCCATGACCTTGGCTTTGCCTGGGGTGTAAGAAATTTCTACGTCGTAATCTTTTATCAGCTCAATCCAGCGTCTTTGCCTGAGATTAGGATCTGGCTGGGTGAATATATATTTGAGGCTTTGGTGATCAGAATAAATCTCACAACGATTACCAAGGAGGAAATGTCGCCAAGTCTTCAGGGCATGAACTACGGCAGCGAGTTCAAGATCATGGGTAGGATAGTTCTCTTCATGTGGACGCAACTGCGTGAAGCATAAGCTACCACATGTCGATCTTGCATAAGTATGCATCCTATCCCTTGCCGTGAAGCATAACAATAGATCTCGAAATCCATTTTGGTGTCTGGAGGTGCAAGTACGGGTGCAGAAGTCAATCTTCTTTTTAGCTCTTGAAAGCTTTCCTCGCACTTGGGGGTCCATTGGAATTTCTTATCTTTCTTGAGGAGTTTAGTAAGAGGCTTTGCAACTTTAGAAAAGTTCTCGACGAAGCGGCGGCAATAGCTTGCTAAGCCAAGAAAACTCCTAACTTGCTTAACCGATTCAGGTGGAGTCCAGTCAAGGACGGCCTGAAATCTCTCGGGATTGACTGCAACACCTTTCACAGAAATCACGTGGCCTAAGTAGGTCACTTCTGGTAGCCAAAATTCACACTTGGAGAACTTGGCATAAATTCGGTGCTCTCTAAGTTTTATCAATACCAACCTAAGATGTTCTGCGTGCTCTTCTTCATTCTTCGAGTAAATGAGAATGTCATCAAGATAAACCACAACAAATTTATCTAGGTACTCCATGAAGATCGAATTCATCAAGCGCGAGAATGTGGCGGGGGCATTGGTTAAACCGAAGGACATGACGGTATACTCGTAAAGACCATAACGAGTAGTGAAAGCCGTTTTTTTGGAATGTCCTCGTTTCGGATTTTGATTTGATGATAGCCTAATCTCAAATCCATCTTGGAGAAGACAGAGGATCCTGCAAGTTGATCATAAAGATCATTGATCCTGGGCAGTGGGTACTTGTTCTTTATCGTCGCTAGATTTAGCGGGCGATAGTCTACGCACATCCTTTCTGTTCCATCTTTCTTCGTTACGAACAGAACGGGGCAACCCCATGGCGATGAGCTAGGGCGGATGAAGCCTTTTTCCAACGAAGCATCAAGTTGGGTATTTAGCTCAGCTAACTCATGTGGGGCCATTCTATATGGACGTCTCGAGATTGGGGCTATGCCTTGTATAAGATCCACTATGAATTCTACACACCTGTCGGGTGGCATTCCCGGCAGCTCTTCAGGAAAGACATCCGGGAAGTCACGAACCACCGGAATATCTTCAAGGTCTGGAAGTGGAAGCACATTCAAAGTATGCATCTGGATTCTAGAGCTGGGTGATGTGTATTCAATGGTCTGGCCTGAAGGATGGGTGAGTTTGACTGACTTGGCTTTACAATGAAGGAAAGCATTCTGCCTTGATAACCAATCCATGCCTAGGATGACATCAATGTCCGAAGACTTGAGGGCTATAAGTGAGGCAAGGAATACTAAACCCTCAATTGCAATTTGATTGCCATGACTTACTCTATTAGTTTGCCACTTTGAACCAGGAGTTTGAATGATCATTGGAGAAAACATTTATTCAAAAGGGAATTCATGACGAAGTGCATAACTCTCCAACATGAATGAATGAGAAGCTCCTGGATCGAAAAGAACGGAGGCGGGGACATGATTGACTGGGAGTGTGCCAAGAATGACGTCAGAAGCATCAGTGGTATCCTCAAATGAGATTTGGTTCACACAACCACTACTAGTGGATGAAGGCTTTGCTGGAAAGGCTTTGGTGGTTGATTTCTTTGGAGGCTTGGGTCGAGAACGACGTGGTGCCATCAAGACCTGAGGGCATTGACGATAGTAATGGCCTGAAAGACCACACTTAAAGCATACCCTATCTCAATTGCTGGGAGTGGGATTACTTAGCTGCACACCATCAATCCGGGGAGGAACAATGTGTTGAGGTGGATGGCATATATTGGATGGTGGCCTCTGAAGAAAGTTTTGAGGTATGGCACTAGTTGGAATCCAAATTCAGCGTTTCTGAGGGGCTGAACTTGAAGAAGGAGCAAGCTCAAGAGCATGCTTATGAGACTCCTCGAAAATTTCATTGCCATGCTCAGCTCTGAAGGATCTGTTGACTAAATCCTCAAAGGTGGAAAATTCGATGAGGTTGAGATCATGACGAAGGAATGAGCTAAGTCCCTTACGGAACCTTGCCTGCTTTCTGGCATCGGTGGTGATCTCATCTTGGGCATACCGAGAAAGACGGTTGAACTCTCTCACATACTCGTGAATGGACATCTCTCCTTGGGTCAAATTGCAGAACTCTTCCTTCTTGCGCTCCATCAATTCATGTAGTAGGTGGTACCCTCGAAAGGCATCACGAAACTCCTGCCAAGTCACTAGGTGACCATCTTGCTGCATAGCAACATAGTTCTCCCACCATTCAGCGGCAGCACATTCCAGAAAGTATGCCGCGAATATAACTCGATCATCGGGAGCAACATGTGCAGTATCAAGCTTACGCTCGAGGGAACGGAGCCAATCATCAGCTTCAAGGGGCTCAGAAGAACATCGGAATACCGGTGGCTTGAGGAGAATGAAGTCCTGAATGCTCACAACCACATTGCAATGACGTGAGGTATTCTGCTCGATGAGCTCCAGAAGGCGTGTTGTATCGCGTTGATTCTTCTCAGCTTCCAACATGATTTCCGCCGCAGAAGGCGATGGTGGAGGTGCATCATCATTTTGATTCCAAACACGGTCTCGATTCCGACGAACAGCACTACGAGTTCCACCTGACATCCTGTGTGATAAAAATCAACAATCAGAACAGGTTGTACGATGGAATCAAAGACAAGAAGGACAGGATGAAGGCGGAAAGATTATAATGCGAAGGCAATGATCCATGGAAACTCGGAATAAATCCGGCAGTATAACGGCTACACCGGGATGGAAAACAAGACAACCTCGAGGAGATTGGACAGAACTTCCTCAAGGAACTCAAAACACGAAGACTCTGGACGACCACAACTGTCCTACGTCTACAAGGAGGCAAACAACGAGATTTTCTAGTCAAACATAGATGAGCCTAGTCCTATCATCCCGTAGAAAAGATAAGGGTGACCCAGAACTACGATCGATGAGGGTAAGGAGAAAAAGAAGCCTTACGTTGTTCCCTTATACCCAAAGTAACTATATAACTATAGAATGCTAAACTCGACTTCGACCAAGGGTTGACTAATCCTACAGACAGTCCTGCTCTGATACCAAGTCTGTCGGGACCCGGGGTTAGCGTATGTAATTCCAGTTACGATACAATCCTATGGAGAGCCGAGAACCGTACCCACTTGTCTAAGCAGACAAGGCCAAGCACAGAACGCTCTCGGAAAGCATCAAACGTGAGGGGCATCCCATCCAGGCCTGATGATCAACTGAGATGGGTCCTCAACGTCCGCTCACAAGTCTAAATGCTTATGGGTGGTGAATCCCATACTCATAGACAAGTCGCCTCAACCATGTTATCGATTGGATCCTAACTCTTACATAGACTTACTCCAGCCCGATCACTTAGTCGGGGTCTAGGGCGGGCTCGATCATACAACAAAGTGTGCACGTGACGGAGTCACGAGCAATCGCATCACGATGCCCCAAGCTGCGCACATCTAAGGGCCACTTGGTGCATAAAAGACCGCCAGCCATATCACAACTAAGGTCTCAAAAACCCATACTAAGACATGCATGTTATAAACATACACGCAGCACACATGCCAAGTATGAACAGCAGGTATCATCACATAACTCTACAAAGTACTTATTTATTTACTTCCACATAGAGCATACAAAGATCACATGTCTGTGATCAACATTACATCATACAACGGAAGAAAATTAGGTCTGAGTACAGACAACTTTAACAAATGGCTTAGAGAAGCCTTGTAAACAAGCATGCCCTTCCACGAGGGACCAGACTGCTGTCTGGGACTATGCTAACTTAGTCAACGTCAAGCTTCAGGTCGGTGACTCCATCGGGGTCCGGGTTCTCATCTAAAACATAGAATAATCAAACGTGAGTACAATGTCGTACTCAGCAAGACTTACATCAGAACTACACTACTCATGCTCAAGTATCAAGGTAAAGGGAGGTGGGGTTTCATCATGCAGAAGTGCCAGCTTTGACTTGTCTAGTCCTGAACTACGATTACCAGACTTGAGGTAAGAAGCGTACACGATTCCACTACATCTCCAACCAATACACAACTATGGTTACTTCCTCGACTTCCCCACGAGAAAGCACACCATAGCACTCACGCTTATCTTGCGAGTTTTAGAAGTATCCATTCAAGTTGTCTAATAATCAGGTACAGGTTCCAAGTAGTCCTTAACCGTCGACGCTCTAATATAGTTTTGTTAACCTTGCAAGGGTGTAAGCTACACACACATGACCATCGGTTACCGCCAGGTCTCGCCACCGTTCAAGAGGTGACAGCGAGGATGGTCACCACGACACTTCGCTCACAACCGGTCTATTCCAGGAGTCGACTATCTGAGTTTTCCTCCGCTCGAGAGCCCGGCCGGATCAACGAAACGGAGTCAAACAATGTAAGTGACCGAGACGCCACCTTTGGCAGATGGTTTTCCTGCCTCACAGGTGCACCCACATATCTATATGATGCAACCAGTTCCTTCGTTCTTTTTCTATGCACATGTCAAATGGAAAGCCCGAACTAATGTGACTCCTGGACGTCGACACGGATCAAGGTACTAGGCCGAGAGGGGTCAGTGAGCCCAGTGTGTGGTTGTACTCTTTGTCTTGGATTACCATACAAGAACTCGGTGCTTAAGGAGGTGTTCAACGAGACAACCCACTATGTACTCCTACACAGCCTCTCATCGTAAACCTTGTATTAGGGTGGATTCACCAACACAGTTTCACTTTCATCAAAACCATGTTCACTATCATCCCGACTCACATCAAAAGCAACCTCACTGTAACACTAAGCATGCAATAAGCTGTAACAGTTGCAGGGGCCACATGCTCATCATTCAACTTCTAAATCTGCTAGGATTGTGGTTTGCTTCATACGGTGACAAAATGATAGGTCATGCATCGGAATGGGTTCAACTATGCGAAAGAACGTGTCTCGGTGATCTCCTAAACATGCATAAGCGAGACTGAGAGGGAATTGGGATTTTATAGACATGATCAATGGTGTTTGCTTGCCTTGTTGATGATACACGGGTCTTAACGGTGGCCTTCTTCTTCGGGGGTGATCAAAGTCTCGGAACGTCGTGGATCCGATGGTGAGGTCGAAGGCGCCGGAGGAGCGGCGGGAAGGGCTAAATCGCTCGCCGGAGACGAGTGGCCGTGGTAGAAGAGCTCGGGGTTGGCGCCGTTTCCGTGGTCCTCCGGCTCGAATTTGAGGCGCAGCTTGATGAAGACGTCGACCGCGGAGCGAGAAGACACGACAGTGGGGTTTCTCGTCGTCATTGGCCGCGAGTATGCATGTGCGGCGGCGACCTTGAGCTATGGGTGGCGGGGAAACGACGAGGGGGAGAGAGGGAGAGCGAGCCAGAGGAGGGGAAAGGAAGGGGGTGCTGCACGGGGTCTCCACGGCGAGAAGATAAGGACAGGGGCGCCGTGGACGAGCTGCCGACGGCGGCATGCTCGCCACGCAGGTGCCCGCCTGCCTGTCCGGTGAAGAAGACGACCCTGCCCTTGGGCTGGGCCGCTTCTTCTAGTTGGGCCCAAGCCAGGTAGGCCTCTCTTCTGTTTTTCTTCTCCTTTTCTTTTTCTGTTATTTTGTTTTGCCTAGAATTTGATAGCTAAGCATTTTAGTAAAATGCCCAAACATTTTTATAAATCCTAGGTGACCAGTAGCAAGTCACTTGTAGAATTTGAGCATTTTTGAAATTCAAAACATTTGAATTTCAATTCAAATAGGGGTCAAATTTAATTTCCAAGGCACCTTTTGAATTTTTGAATATTCCATGGGCATGGGAATGAACCCAAACCACTTTTAAAATGATTAGCATCATTTATAGGAATTTTCCAAATGTTCAAATGATTTTTGGAAAAAGATTTTTATCTGGCCATTTATTTAAATTCTCAGGGCTTTTCTTTTCCCCATTTTTGAATTTCTTTTGAAATTTTGCATGATGCAAAGAGCACAAACAAACCCTAGCACTTACCCTAGTTGGGGTTCTGACAATCCCGCTCCATTCCGTTCCCTAGACGCCAAACTCGCCGGAGCAGAGCCACGACCGCCGCCTTTGTGGAAGCCGTCGTCGCTCTAGAGCACCCCTGCGCCCCCTGCATAGCGCACAAGACGCGGAAGCATGTGGGCTCCAGTTTGGTAGCAGCCCCGTGCCCTAAAACCCAACTCTGGCGACGCTCCGCCGCGGATTTGGTCACCGCCGGCGAGCCCCGCCATTAAACCCTAACCCACACCCTAAACTAACCCTAACCCCACAGACAGGTGGGCCCCCTGGCCCCTAACCCCTCTCTGTTTAGTTAAACAGAGGGGATTAACTGTAGAGAGGCTGACCGGTGGATCCCACTGGTCAGAGGCCCCCCTGCATCAGCATGATGTCATGCTGGCGCAATAAATCTTTTTCTCTGTTTAAAAGAAATTCATAAAAAGTCAGAAAATGAATTAAACTTTAGAAATTCATAACCATATCATTTTTACTTCAAATTGGACAAATTATTTATGTAAAATTTTCAGAAAAATGCAAGGATTTTGAATATACACTTTGTTTTCATGTTTGACCAATTCAAATTGGGTGAACAGAGACAAATGTGCATATGGCATTCTTTTGAATTCAAATTTCGAGTGAATTTGCAATACACTTGTTTTAAATGGAATTGCCAACACAATGCAACAATGAACATCACATTACATCCTTGATCATGTGATTGTGCATCGTATTTTTATTGATCCCCTTGTCTTCAATGTTTGTTCGATAGAAGTGGAGCCAGAACCGAGATCACCTCCTCCGTTGAAGATACCGTGTACGACCCTCATCAGCAAGGCAAGCAAACCCCATTGATCATGTCGATAAAATCCCATTTCCCTCTCAATATCGCTTATGCATTGTTTAGGATGATTACCATGATAGGTTTGTATCGCATAGTTGCACCCATTCCTTTGCATGACCTATCATTTTTTCACAGTAGTAAGCAAACCACAATCCTAGCAGATGTAGGAGGTTGTTGATATATTGTGGCGCTGCAACTGTTACTTCTTATTGCATGCTTAGAGTTACAATTAGGTTACTCTTTTGTGAGTCGGGATGGTAGTGATCATGATGATGATGTTGAAAATGTGTTGGTGAATCTGCCCTAAACAAGGTGAACGATGAGATGTTGTGTAGGAGTACACAGTGGGTTGTCTCGTTGAACACCGCCTTAAGCCCGAGTTCTTGTGTAGTGAACCAAGACAAAGAGTACTAACATATGTTGGGAAAATGGATCCCCTCTCAGCCTATTAACTCACACCGTTTCAGGTCTAGGTGTCACACCTAGTTCGGGTTTTCCATTCGGCATATGCATATAAAGATAAAGGAAATGAAATGTGGAATTCATGGTAGGGCTTGTAGCACATGGCTTGTCAAGCGGAGAACCATCCGTCGAAGTGGGCTTGTCAGTCGTGTCTACATGGTTTGAGTCCTGGCGGGAAACTCGGCCGGAATTCCAGTTGGGTTTGAAACTCAGATACGTGACTCCTTGGACTAGAACGATGACGTGAGGTAAGTGTCGTGGTGCGCATCCTCGCCGACACCTGTTTGAAGGGTGGCGAGTTCTTGGCGTTAACTTATGAGCACATGTGTGTATCAGTACACCCCTGCAGGGATAAGAACTATTCTAATAGCCGTGTCCGCGGTTATGGACTACTTGGAGACCTTTACATGATCATTAGACAACTTCAACGGAAACTCTAAAAACTTTCCAAGATAAGTGTAAGTGCTATGGCATGGTTTCCCGTGGGGAAGTCGAGGAAGTATCCATAGTGGTGTATTGGTTTGAGACTTGGTAGTGGACTCGAGTACGCTTCTTACCTTATTCTGGTATTCATAGTACAGGACTAGCCAAGTCAAAGCTGGCACTTCTGCATGGAAACCCCACCCCCCTTTACCTTGAAACTTGAGCATGAGTAGTATAGTTCTGATGTAAGTCTTGCTGAGTACGACTTTGTACTCACGTTTTCTTATTCTATGTTTTAGATGAGAACCCAGCCCCCGATGGAGTCACCTTCCTGAAGCTCGACGTTGACTAAGTTAGTATAATTCCAGACAGCAGTCTGGTCCCTCGTGGAAGGGCATGGATGTTGAACAAGGCTTCTCTAAGCAATTTGTTTATCTTGTCTATACTCAGACCTAATTTTCTTCCATTGTTTGATGTAATGTTGGATCACAGACTCGTGATCTCTTTGTGTACTCTATGTAAGTCAATAAAGATATACTTTGTAGAGTTCATGTGATGAGTACGTGTTATTTACACTATACATGTATGATGTGTGTATGTTTATAACGTGGATGTCTTAGTGTGGGGTTCGATAGCCTAGTTGTGATCTCGCCGGCGGTCTTTTATAGACCATGAAAGTCCAAGTATGTGATCAGAGGGGGAGGGGGTGAATGATCACTTCAAATTTTTTAACAAGAAACTATGAAGTGAAGCATAACTTAGTAGCAGAAGGAGTTCAACAGAAAGGTAAACAGTTAAGCAGAACTAGAGTGAAGAACATCATAGCGAATCAAAAGCATCAAATTAGTTGAATTGAATCAAAACACAGAGGCAATTGCAATACTGAATGTATGTGCGGAATGTAAAACGAACTCTTGACTCGGCGATCTTTTTTCGACCAGTTCACACTCTGCAAAGTGCTACGTCTGGCTGGAGGGACTTGTGATTAAACACAGGAGCTAACCTCTCTCCGTCCGTATCTCCACTGCACCAATCTCCTTGAGCTTGGTCAGTTCTTCACTCGTGGTTCATTATTGAGAAAATCACCGAAACCTTTGACAAACTGGACTTCGAGGCGACAATTACTCTTCTCTCTCTGAAGAACAACACTCTAACCGTCTAGGAGAATTGCAGTTCTCCAAGATAACAAGGCTAGCAAACTTCTTCCTAAGTGACTTAAGCTTTGGTGGATGGGTTTTTGGTTTGCTTCGGTGGGGTTGCTCTCTCTCTTAACTGTCAGAATAATCTTGGAGCAGTCACCCGCCAATGAGGGCGGGGGTGGCCTATATATAGGTGGCGATCCCAAGGTGCGAAATGACTGAAATGACCCGATGCGACAGCTTGACACCTGTCCGCAACGGTCGGATTTCTGTTCAATATGCAACTTTACTAGCGGAATAAGTAAAGCTGACTCACGGACTTGGTTATGCTTCAGGAGCCGAAAGAACATAGTCTTCGCTGGTGAAGCATTACCTAGTGCACATGAGATTTCTCATCGCTGGCTTCTCACTGGTTTGGATCAGATCTGAGTCTTTTCACAAAAACCTTCGGAGTACATTTACTAAACCCCTCTTGATAGTACGATTTTTCCTACGACTCAAAGAAGTGAAAAATAACTACACAAAAACTACTAAGTCTTGCGCCATCTTGGTCATCTCCTTCAATGAGACGTGCTTCAGGATTCCTTATCTTTTTGGGTGTTAACATCTGTGATGAGCTTCGCTCCAGAGGACATGCTTCAGTAAATATGTAAATCTTCCTTGAAGCTTTAGCACAAACCTATAACTTCAGGAACCTAACCATCTGTTTAACACTTGAAAACTTTTTAGTTCCTCTACTATTTTGTCCAACAATATCCAAAATTCATGGGGGCATAACTTTGCTCTTACAATCTCCCCCTTTTTGGACTATTGTTGACAAAATAGGCATCGATAAAAATATGGAATTTTGAGTTGAGTTGAGAGCAAACTCTAAGATATGAAGCTTTTGACTCCCCCTGAATGCAAGCATCGAATATTTGTATAATCGAAGTAAATGCTTGATCAAGAATATCGTTGGTGGGGAGCTTAAAAGATATCTTAGTGAATCAATTGCATTTAAAAGATATTAGTCTTGAAGAATATGCAATCATCCAATGACATGTGAACTTAATGGGAATAACTACCTACAAAGACAAAATATACGAGAGCAACTTGCAAGCACGGGGGTTATTAACACATAACATGTAGCAGTTCACAGACGAAGTAAAACTTAATTTACAACCCAATCGAAGCGAATGGAAAGTTTGTTGTAACTCAATATGCAAAAGATCGAATCAAAAACCCTTAAACCCCGCAGCGAATCTAAACTCAATTGATGCTACATTCTCCCCCTTTTTGTCAATGATTGGACAAAAGGTTGAGAGGTATATCAAGAGTATTTACTCGTCGGCTGCAACCCGGGTTCCCTGCTGACAGTCTTTGCCCGAAGAAGATGCATCTCGAGAAGTGTCTCCTTCGGCCGAGGCAGGCGACTCCAATTCTTCAATGTTCATTGGCGCCTGCAGAAAGTCGAGGTCACTGTCTTTGAGAGGGTCATCTTCTTGCTTCGACGTATGAGAGTCTTCGTCAGAGAAAGTGTCAGGGCGAATCTGTTCAGATGGGTTGACAAATAAAACTTCGTCAATATTCTCCAACGGAGGAATATTTGTGTTGGGGCGGTCTATCGAATCATTTCTTTAAAAACGGCGTTGAAGATGTGGATACTCCTTGTAAATCCTGGCATCTTCAAGCTTCTTGACAGAGTTGAATTTCCTCAATCCTTTCCATGAATGGCGTTTCAACACTTTTAGATACTGATTGTTGTTCAAAGAAATGTTGCCAACTCTATTGATTTCATCTGACAGATGTTGCAGTTGGCGTTGATTTACTTCGATGAAGTTTTCCAGCAACTGTTGAGAGTGAATGCCAACTTCAAAGTGGTAGACTTCCTTCTGGAAAGACTTCGACATGTTTCTTTCATTTACATGTTGTTTGACTCCAACATAAGTGGCAAATGGATCATTTGGCCATCGGAAGATATTGATTGTATCTCATATAGGAGGAGAGAACAACTTCGGGTGATGCTTTGCAACAAAGTCTTCACTGCGTCCATAATTGCATATGGCTTGGAGCCAGGGAGCATAAGGCTTCAATTGATGGACCAGTTCAGCAGCTTGAAACATGTACCGAGGAAAACAATCCTCGAAGTCAAATACATGGCCATGAGTGAGCTTCAGCAGTGCATGTCATACATGATAATGGATGTTAGACTCATCATTGGCAGTGCTGAGGGGCATCAAGGAACTAGACAAGATATAAAACCAAGTCGTTGAAATGAAAACCAGATGCTTCGGGCAAATGTTTTCTGGCATGTGATCACCAGTGACTTCGGGATCCAGGAGCGAGGAAAATTCAGCCTCAGTGGGATGAGGCAGTATATGGACCTTTGCTAGCTTGCCAGTATGCCGAGGGATATTCACTATTTCCATGAACTCATCAGAATGCATGCAAAATACTTTGCCTTGAATCATCCAATCCAGTACCCAAGTGGCAGAATCATCCAATCCAGTATAGTGTGGCATAGAATTGCTTGATCAATTCGGAGTTGAACGGTGTCTCCATGGCAAACAAGCTTGTCAGATTTTGTGCTTCGATAGTTTCCATGATATTCTGGAGGCACGTTGCAGATGAGAGGCTTCGCATGTCCAAATACTTGTGCCTAAACAGAACACCCTTCTGGCAGTACAGCTTTGTGTATAGAATTTGTTTTTCAGCAGTCCAGAATTGAAGATCATCAGTTGTCCTCGGCGAATCATACGAGCTTGTGGAAAAGAAGCGATGCTTCTGGCGATGCGCTTCGACATCGAATTATGTCCCATGTATTCTTGAAGAACCATCACCCAGAAATATTGGAAAGGTTTCGCTCGGGTAGATGGAATCAAGTTAGGTATCCTGGGCAGGTGTGCAATGTGGCGCCTGCCTTTGAGCAACTATGGCTCGCTCTTGTGGTTGAGTCATGATGGCCAATTCATTTTCTTCATCATCTTCATTGGCTTCAGGCTCTTCTGATACAACTTGATTTTTTGCTTCGCCTTCTTGTTCTTCGGACTCATCCGTAGAGTGAGCCGAAGAGTAATCTCTTGAAGGAACTGGTATGTCTTGAGCTTGGGGTGAAGGCATTGGCTCAAAGTTGTCGTGGTGCGAGGGTTAAGGAGCGGCTTGAGGTGGAGGTGGAGGTGGAGCATGGGGTGGAACGACTTCGGGAGCAGATGGATTTGCAGTGGGAGAGGGGAGGCGGATGATTTTGCATCAAGGGGGCGAATCACGTCTTGGGATCTTCTTGGTGGGATGAGAGTTGACCTCATCAGCTTCGTCAGCAGCATCAGTGATCAGACGTCTCTTCCTTGGCTGTAATTGGGGAAGAGGAGAAGCAAGTTGCTTGAGTATTGCTTCACGCTTCTTGGAGTCAAGAGCCATGACTGAAGCATTATGCGTCTTGCAACATTATTCGATGGCAAATTTTATCTTGCCTTGAAATACTTGAATATTTTTCTTCGTCTTCTCATTGACATCAGCAATTTTCTTCGAAGCAGCTTCTGCTTCGGCCTTGAAGTCTTCATCAGATTCAGCGTCAGCCTTCTTCTGGAACTTTAGAATCTTTGCAGACTGAGAATTGTCCCTTGCGTGCAAGTCCCATAGCTGATTGTACAAAGTTTCAGTCATTGCAGAGAGTGTTGGTGAGATGTATACATTCCCAACATTAACTGCTTCGGGATCAATAGCTTCGGCGAGCTTGCAGAACGCCTCATGCAGGCTAAGACAATCCCATAGATCTACTTCTCTTTGATTAGGGAAGATGTGGTGACTATGTTCAGCTTCTCCATGGGCTTTCGGGGCAGGAGATGTGACTTGCTTCGGAGTAACTTATTTTGGAGTCATATCCACAACAGCTTCCTTATGATCAGCTCTAGCAGCTTTCTCTGCTTGCTTCGTTCTCATAGTATTAAGTGCTGCCTTGCGGTTGGCTTCGGCTTCACTAAGTTGTTTGGCTTCGGCAGCAGCCTTAGCTTCTTGATTTTTTACTTCAGCGAGCTTACGCTTCGCTTCAGCTTTCTGATTGGCTTCCGCCAAGTCCTTTCTTTGCTTTTCAAGAAAGGCAGCTTCTCTGTCAGCCTCTTTCTTCGCTTGAGCTTCTTTATCAGCCTTAGCTTGCGCTTGTGCTGCAGAGTGTAGTCGTTCAGCTTCAGCACGGTCTCTCTTGCGCAGTTCAGCTTCAGACAGCTTCTTGGTGCCAACCTGGGCATAAGTTTGGCCAGGCTTTGCAATAGTAGATTTCAGCTTCGAAGCTTTGGTTGATCTGCCAAGATCAGGAGCAGTAGCTTCGGGCTGACCAGCAGGCTTCTGCTTCGGGTCATGCCTTTCCTTTGTCCTCTGCTCTGCTGGGACCAGGCGGCGAGGGGGCTTTGAAGCCAATGGAGCCTCAACCACCAAATTTGTTAAGTCAATTCTGGGCCTAGGAGTAGGAGGATCAGTGGGATCTTGAATTCTCACGCCTCTCAAAGCAGGCGGTTTCTCTCCAGCCTTTTTTCTTTAGAGGCTTCAGAATCTTTTGCCTCTTGGGACTTGGAGAAACTTGTGTGTGCTCCGACTCGTCATCAGCATCTTCAGCAGGATCTTCATGAATGGAATCCTCAAGCTGTGCGGCTGCATCAGCTTCATCATCAGCAGCTTGCTCACTGTCTTCATCTGAGACAACAGGATGCGGTGAAGCACTCAATTTCCTCAGCCTGCGACTCTTGGGCTTCGACGTGCCAGCTTCAGCATGGCCTTCAGCAGCTTGTGCTTTGGCCTTCTTCTCTTCTCTAAGTCTTTTCTTCTCAACCAAAATAGCAAGTCTTTCTTGCTCCTTGGGGTAATCATCTGGTGTCTTGAGTGAATTGGGGCGAGGAACCTTTGGTGGGCTTGGGTAGTATTTCCTTCGGTTCTCATCAGTGTACTGAGCACACATAGCGGTGGTGTACATATATGGTGGGTTGAAGGCAAACTCCATTGCCCACTTCCAATCAAGAACGCTCTTGTACTTGTACGATCGAATCGCCCAGTAGCGTCGAATCTTTTTGCAGGAGAATCTTTATCATACGATCATTTTCTTCGGGTGGAGTGTCATAGCCCAGTTTCACACGAATGGCTTTGGAAATTCCTCGGCCATTGTTGACTTCCTTCGTTTTGCCTCCTTTGCCTTTTTGCTTCGGGGGCTCAGGGAAATCCTCAAGCCCTTCAACGACTGGAGATTCATTGCCGAAGGCAGCCTCTTCATCGGACATCTTGTGAACAGAATAATAGAAGAGGAGGGAAATAGGATAGGGAAGGATAAGCACAGGCAAAGGCTTCGACCAAAACAAATTTTGACAAGAATTCAGGGCAAGGCCAAGATCAGATGCATATCTTGAGTTGGATTGGGCTAGAACAAATTCAAGAACAAGTTCTAACTCAGTCCAGACACAAACAGATCTAATCCTAAAACTGACCTGAATAGAGGGGATACTTTGATTCTACAACAAGTTTCCCAGAGAGCAAGGATCAACAAGGATCAAACAATCCTAGAAAATAGAAGATAAAACTCAAGAACACAGATTCAACTGCAATGGAGAAGAACACGGGAGGGAAGTTGGATCGGAGAGACCAGCGTACCATAACTCGGTGACGCGGAGCGGCTACGGCGACGGAGGGCGGGGAAGAGCGCTTCGTCGATGGGGAACGTGCACGACGGCGACTGTCCGACAGTGAAGCGGCGCGGTCGTCGTTGGAGGAAGGAGCTCAGCGGCGTGCTCGAGGAGATAGAAGAGGAGCGGAGGAGACGAATGAGCCGGGGGCGGTTCGAAGGGGTGGAGATTGCCTTATATAGTGGCCGATCTGAAACGGTTATCAGATCGCATCGGACGGCTCCCTGCGAGTGTCTCTTGCAATTCAACGGTGTGGATGAAGTGGCGGTTTGTGAGCGAAACTCAACGGACCGAAAAAGATGGGGACTCAACGGTCGAAGAATAACTCTTGACCGAGAGCAGAGACTTCGATAAAGATGAAAGCAATTGATTCTGAATCCAATGATGTTCGAAGCAATATGCTTTCCGTTTCAAATGTGCTTAACCATTCAAGACGGAATAGATTGGGAGCGAATCAGAATGGAGGGGATAGGGTCCGAAACTTATCACTTTGAAGACAAACAGCGAAGCTAAAAGTGATAAGTCAGGGGACAAATGAAACGAATAAAACCAACACAGAACTGAAAGCAAATGGCAAACAAAGCTAATCATATAAACTTGGATGAAGGAAAACTCGAGCGAAACTAAGGAGGATGAATATGTACAGGGGAAAAGTTTCGATCTTCCTGAACATTGTGTGAGTCTAGGATGTTGAGCTCACATCTTAATGCACAGAACCTTTTCTCTTCCAATGTCCTTGGGAATATATCTGCCAATTGATCTTTAGTTCTGACATGACTGATCTCAATGTCTTCGTGCTGAACATGATCTCGAAGAAAAGGGTGGTGAATATTGATATGCTTCGTTCGAGAGTGTTGCACAAGATTGTGTGCAATTTTGATAGCACTCTCATTATCACAAAGCAAAGGGATTTTTTCTTCACATAAATACCATAATCTTTCAGCATCTTCTTAAGCCAAAGTATCTGAGTGTAGCATGAGCCAGCAGCAATGTATTCGGCTTCAGAAGTAGATATTGAGACACAATTTTGTTTCTTTGAAGCCCAACACACAAGAGATCTACCAAGAGAATGACAAGTGCCTGAGGTAGATTTCCTGTCAACTCTATCACCAGCCCAGTCTGAATCAGAATATCCAATCAAGTCAAACTGAGTTCCTTTGGGATACCAAAGTCCCAATGAAGGAGTATGTGCTAGATACCAAAGAATTCGCTTTACTGAAGTATGATGTGATTCCTTCGGATTGGCCTGAAATGAGCACAAATACAAACTGATAGCATAATGTCAGGTCTAGATGCACATATGTATAAGAGTGAACCTATCATAGCCCGATACTTCTTCTGATCGAAGGGTTTCCCTTTTTCATCAGCATCAAGAAAACCATTTGTTGGCATGGGAGTTCTGGTAGCCTTCCAACCAGTAAGATCAAATTTCTTCAGGCAATCCTTCAAATATTTTTCTTGTGAAATAAAGGTGCCATTCTTCTATTGGCGAATCTGAAGTCCAAGGAAAAACTTCAATTCTCCCATCACGGACATCTCATATTTCTTCGACATCATCCTTTCAAATTCTTCGCTGATATCAGTTTTAGTGCAGACAAAAATAATATCATCTACACATATCTGACACACAAATAGATCATTGTTATATGATCGAGTGAAAAGAGTGGGGTCAGTGGTTCCAGGTTTGAAGCCTTTCTTCAGGAGGAAATCCTTCAATGTTTCATACCAAGGACGAGGTACTTGCTTGAGTCCATACAAAGATTTGTGAAGCCTGTAGACCATGTCAGGATTCTTTGAGTCTTCAAAACCTGGTGGCTGCATTACATACACTTCTTCTTCTATCTCACCATTTAGAAAAGCACTTTTGACATCCATTTGATATAGCAATATATTTTTGTGGTTAGCAAAAGCAAGCATGACACGAATGGATTCGAGACGGGCTACTGGAGCATAGGTTTCGCCAAAATCAATGCCTTCGATTTGGGTGTACCCTTGTACTACCATTCTAGCCTTATTTCTTACCACTATACCATCTTCATCTTGCTTGTTGCGAAATATCCACTTAGTACCAATAATATTGTGCTTCGTGGGATCAGTCCTGTCAACAAGTGACCAAACTTTGTTTCTTTCAAACTGGTAAATTTCTTCAATCATAGCCAATAACCAGTCTGGATCATTCATGGCTTAATCAAATTTTGAAGGCTCTAGCATGGAAACAAAAAAAAACTTCCACAGAAGTTAGCCAAACGAGTATGAAATCGAGTAGTGGGACGATGTAAGGCCCGATATGCGGTACTGTTCCAGATCTAGATGTTTCCATCCAGATCCAGGGCCGAAGCACATATCGGTCCCACCGCGACATATGACAAAGCCCTATGCCCCGGATTTCCAACATGATATCACAACTTTACACATACAAGGATACAACATCTCATACAATCGGCATACAACTGCCTTAATACAATACAACAGCGAAAGATACATGTCTGAATACAGACTACAAGCAAATTCCTAGTGGCAAAGAGAAAAACATCGGTCCCCATAACCACACGGGTCCAGGCCCTCCGTCGGGATCCGCCTAACAAGTCGTCGTCGCGTCTCCACGTGAAACGTCAATCACCATACATGTCGTCGTTCGTGAACCCTGAAAAGAGTTTGGGGGTAGTATCATGAGTACAGAAGTACTCAGCATCCAACTATAGTGGTCATCTGACCCAGCAAGGACTTGATCACTCGTCATTCTAGGACAACTAGTAGTTTACGGTAAGGAAGGGTTAAGTGGTGAGGTTGCTGCCGCACTAGCATTTATGAAGTGGCTAACGATATAGAGAGTAAGATAAGAATCCAAGCATTCGATGAGGAATCGCCTCCAACAAGTCTTCTATCCACCTACATACGCAAACATAACACATATCCTATCCTTGTCCTCCTCTTCGCATCCCGACGAAGAAGAAGCAGTCAAGGCACACACACATTGATCAAATTATATTAAGATTATCTCAGTTGTTGTTGTCTATAAACAAGGAGTAGGTCTCAAGTCGTCCATAACCGTGGACACGGCTTCTCGAAAATATTTAACACTACAGGGGTGTACCAACTGCCCATTACAAGGCTCCACACGCACGCCCATGTCTCTCAGTTGCTACCCATCACAGGCAACCATTTTATGATTTATTTCCAAGAGATCTGAAATGACAGGCCCCTCTAGCTAACAACAAACAAATACGGGTGGCCCCCGGGGAGTCGACACCCAATCCAAAAGCTGGCCACACTCTCGGATCAGACTCTTCTGTCTCAACAGGGTTTGGGTTACCGAGATGCCTCACGTCAGGCCTCGGCCCCTCGCCGGTCAAAGGTGGACCAACAGGGAAACCACGTCTCCGCTAGTCCGGGTTGGTTTAAAAACTACTGGCAGCTGACCAGCACACACACGGTTTCAAATGGTAAATCAGCTTGGGCCACCACTAGAAATGTTTGAAGCTAGGTAGGTAAGAATAGGGGACCCCAAAAAATCCCACACGCGGTTAGGCACGCTCAGTCTTAAAACCAATACCTGGAACTCGGATCCTAGGTGACTCGAATGGAATAAAAAGTCGGGGCGGGATAGCCTAGACCTTCCATCCTTCGTCGAATATAGTCAAAATTTATGATAATCATATCATCAACAAAATATAATAACAGGGTAACATCGTAGCATCCTAAGCATGCATATTAAGCCGGGGCTGAGCAGCGAGCAATAGTAACATAGCAGTACAAGGTTTGCTGGGAAGGGACATGGTTGTATCGGTTTGAAAGAGGCTGTAAACATGTGGTAGGATCAAACATTGAACCTAACCTAGACTAGCATGCAAACCTCTGGTTGAAATAGAATGGATCATAAGTAATGTATAGTCCTTGCCTGTTGATAAGTCGGATTCCGAAGGTCTAGTTGATCGCAAGCTCGCATCGTCTCCGAAGGTACCCGCGGAAGCACACAATACGATAAACACTGGAAAGCAATCAATGAGCAAGCACTCTATTACTACGGGGAAACACAAGATCAAGAAGACATCACAGGACACGGCAACGCAATACGGATCTATCGTCGAGAATGGTTACTAACAGTTTAAGTGGGGTATCGGTCACACACGATGAATACCGCACGTTTCCGGTGATTCAAGTTGCTTAGCTACAGGTGTTCAACCAACGGTTATTAACATGGAAACTCAAGCAAGCATGGCATAGGACACAAAGATGGCAAGAGGTGAAGCATAAAGGAAACTATCTATGCTGGTCAATTTAAGTGAGGCACAACCTAAACATGGCATAACACTAAGTGCCACATGATGATTAAAACATTTGGTACTGTTCTGTCCTAAACCATATTTTAGGTTGGTTATCAACAGAAAACAATATCATAAACACAAAGTACACAAAATATTAATCAAGTTACATATAAAGAACACCCCAAACGGAGTTACGGTTAAAAAGATATAAGCAAAACAAGTTACGGGCACAAACTGCCAACATCACGAAGCACACTTTAGAGCAATGCATAAACAGGATAATCAATGCAAACATGTTCACCAATGATATGAAACTAAATTAGACATGACAGGGAAGGCATGGCAAAAAGAATCATGCAAATAGGCATCATAGATCAAAAGATATTAAGCATGCAACATGGCATCGCAACGTTACAGACTTAGAGAAAAACAGAGGTGGCTGTCAAAAACAGCGAGATAGCATTTTTTGAGCTCAATAACTATATGACCAGCAAGCATATCATGACAATGCAATACATATAATGGAAGTAGACACGATGCTTAACAATATGCAATTGGAATCACTCAATTCCGATAAACGGTCGCAACTCAGTCGTCGACCGAAGTTGCAACAAATTAACAGTTTTCAGCACAGCAACACATTAACATCAGGATCACCACTTTGGAGCAAGATTTAATATAGCTAAAGCACCCAAACATGACAAGTTAAAGCATGGAAATAAAGTACACATGATTCTTAACACATAGGAAAAAGAATCAATGCAATAGGCCTCATGGATGTGTCACAATCATCAACAAAAGTTGCAATAAAATAACATCAGCAGCACTTGACAGAATTTAGTAGCAGTTAACGGCCTGATGCCCACTTCAACACAGATTTGCAACATCAAGATGGCCTCAAATCAAAATTCTCACAAAAGATGAATTGAAGTACACACAATTCTAAGAAATTTCCTTTTTGGGCGCAACGTCATACGAGCTACAGATTCACCGCAAATCCGAACGCAAAAATGAATCAGCACAATAATATTCTCAGACTTAGGAAAAAATAACAAAGGTAGAAGTAAAAAACAATAAAGGGCTCACCCAACTGGGCCGGCCCAAGAGTCTACGGTGGCAGTTGGGCTGTGGCGGCAAGGCTGGTGGTGGGCCTTGGGCCGCGCTGGCCGCTGTGGCAGGCCAACCCACCTGGCCGGTCAACGACCGCGTCTGGATCGGGATCACGGTCCCGACCGCGGCGGCGGTGGCGCCCGCCGGCGAGCGGCAGCACGATGAGTGGGACGGGCGCGGGGAGGCAGGTAGGCGGCGTGAGAGGTTGCGGTAGGAGGCCAGCGGCCGGCTCGGGCTTCGGGGTGGCCGGAGCCGTCGCAGCTCGGGCGGCGGCGTGTGGCCCGACGAGGAGGCGCCGACGAACTCGGGGATGCCGTTCATGGCACTGGCGGCGGCGGCCTGCTGCGATGAAGAGGAGGGGTGAGGAGTAGAGGAGAGAAGGAAGGAGGCGCATGGAGGAGAGGACCGGACGGGCGACGACGGCGGATCTCGCCGGAGTGCGATCCACGGCGGCGGCTGGAGGACGCAGACGACGGAGGAGCTCCACGGGTGGCGGGCTTCGCGGGCCACGGCGATTGATCCAGGGCCCTGCGGGGCCCAGATCTGGCTGGGGCGCTTGGTGGAGCTGTGGGTGCAATCTGAGTCGCAGATCGGCCAGATCGATGGCTGTGGTTGCTTGGGGTGTTAGGGTTTCGAAAATTGAGGGGTTATTGGGCAGATCTAGCAATTTTCCGGGTGGCTGCAATTTTGAGGCTAGGGAAACCCTAGAAAGAGGTGGGAGTGTGCTGGTCTTCATATAGCCCAGGTGGCTGGCAGTTTGCAAAAACATCACCGGTTTTTATCTCACGCGCGCGGTGCTCACGTTTCGGACCGCCGGGGGTCCGCAGTACCTCCGATTCTGGTAAAACTTCGAACTGCGCGATCAGAGCATCGAGCCGGCGGCGTTCACCTCGCGTTGGAACCTTTCCGGTAACACTTTCCGGCGCGCTATAAATATAACCCATTTAATTATTAAACGGAGTTTTTCGTTCTCTTGGCTGCGGCTGGTCTCGTGCGGTTTTTGCGACGGTGATCAGGTGAAACCCGGTGTCGCAAAAGTCGAGTGTCAGGGTGGAAAGGGTCGGTCTCCGTCCTATACGAGATAAGAGGGGGACAAAATAATCGCCGATCGATAAATCAGGGATGCAAACACCGCAAACAAATCAGACAAATCAAACAATTCACACCGAAAACAAAATTTTTTATTTTTGTGAAATCTGGACTGTTACAATACAACACCACCAACAAGGGATCTCTTCCCGAGATCCTGGATGATCCGGGGGATAGGGGGGAGAGAAAAGAGTCAACGATCTTCAACACCACCAACAAGGGACTCTGCTCCATGTCGACGTCGAACTTCTGTCCAGATAAATTTCCGCAGAGAGACGGCAACGTCGGAGATCGAAACCATCAGGTGTCAAAAAGGAAGAACGATCGCGAAAACCACATCAAGGGATAGTGATTTTTGACGCAAGTCGTAAAAACACCGGGGAAAAGGAGGGATGGCAATGGATGACCCATATGATACCCAAAATCGGAGAAGCTAAAGGTACTGCAGGAATTCCCAAACCTGAGATCGGAATCGAGACAATACGCTGCAAGCAAGGCATTGTAACTATTCCAAACTCCACACACTCGAGATCCTAAAGTTTGAAAGGGGATAAGTCGAGAATAAAACACTTATGACACTTGTCCTGACCAGAGCATGGGTAAGGAGGAAAAAAGATTCCTACTCTCCGATAACTAACTTAGTAACTACAAAATAGTTTTTGTCTAGACTCGACTTCGGCCAGAAAAGGGATCCTACGGTCGGTTAGGCTCTGATACCAAGTTGTAAGGCCCGATATGCGGTACTGTTCCAAATCTAGATGATTCCATCCAGATCCGGGGAAGAAGCACATATCGGTCCCACCGCGACATATGACAAAGCCATATGCCCCTGATTTACAACATGATATCAAAACATTACAGATAGAAGGATACAACATCTCATACAATCGGCATACAATTGCCTTAGTACAATACAACAGCGGAAGATACATGTCTGAGTACAGACTACAAGAAAATGCCTAGTGGCAAAGAGAAAAACATCGGTCCCCATAACCACACGGGTCCAGGCCCTCTGCCGAGATCCGCCTAACTAGTCGTCGTCGAGTCTCCACGGGAAACGTCGATCACCATACCTGTTGTCGTTCGAGAACCCTGAAAAGAGTTTGGGGGTAGTATCATGAGTACAGAAGTACTCAGCATCCAACTGTAGTGGTCATCTGACCCATCAAGGACTTCATCACTCATCATTCTAGGACAACTAGTAGTTTACTCTAAGGAAGGGGTAAGTGGTGAGGTTGCTGCCGCACTAGCATTTATGAAGTGGCTAACGATCTAGAGAGTAAGATAAGAAGCCAAGCATTCAATGAGGAATCGCCTTCAACAAGTCTGCTATCCACCTACATACACAAACATAACAACTATCCTATCCTTGTCCTCCTCTTCGCATCCCGACGAAGAAGAAGCAGTCAAGGCACACACACATTGATCAAATTATATTAAGATTATCTCATTTGTTATTGTCTATGAACGAGGAGTAGGTCTCAAGTCGTCCATAACCGTGGACACGGCTTCTCGAAAAGATTTAACTCTGTAGGGGTGTACCAACTGCCCATTACAAGGCTCCGTGCGCACGCCCATCTCTCTCAGTTGCGACCCATCACAGAAAACCATTTTATGATTTAGTTCCAAGAGATCCGAAACGAGAGGTCCCTCTAGCTAACAACGAACAAATCCGGGTGGCCTCCGGTGAGTCGACATCCATCTCAGGAGCCGGCTGCGCTCTCGATCTGGTCTCAACCGTCTGTCGCAGGTTTGGATAGCCGGTTAGTCACACATGGGACACCGGGTCCTCAGCCGGACAAGGTGGGCCAGCAAGGGAACTAAGTCCTCACTGGTCCAGGTTGGTTTGTAAACAACTGGCGGCCGACCAGCACACACACGGTTTCAAATGGTAAATCAGCATGGGCCACCACTGGAAATGTTTGAAGCTAGGTAGGTAAGAAAAGGGGACCCCATAAAATCCCACACGCGGTTAGGCACGCTCAATCTTAAAACCAATACCCGGAACTCGGATCCTAGGTGACTCGAATGGAACAAAGCGTCGGGGCGGGATAGCCTAGACCTTCCATTCTTCGTCGAATATAGTCAACATTTATAATAATCATATCATCAACAACAATATAACATGACCCTTACATCATCAACAACAATATAACATGATTTGTGCAACCACTATCCATGACCCATTCGGATCAACCGGAGACATAGCCCTGCAGAAGAATTAGTTCTTCTTAACCACCCACAAACGAGTAGGTGACTGAGAAGAGGTTGAAGCACTTGTTGAAGCAATATTAAAACGAACATGATTATATTGCCTAGGGGGACCATCATGTACACCATAAATGTAAGTCCTCTCCAAATGGTTAGGATAAGAATGAGCATAGGCAATCTTGTTATGGTTATCATCAGGACGATAAGTATAACGACTAGTGCGATAGTATTGCTTCTGAGGAACATTTGATTCGGGCACCAGTGAATCATTTCTCTCCTCTAGTGAGTAGAAGTGATTCGATGGTACCGAAGACTTTCCCTGCATAGTATGGTTAGTAGGCAGTTTTTCCACAAGTGCTTTCTGCACCCATATCTGCCTCCTGTAGAAGCCATTCTTAGGAAGAGTACGTACATACTCAGATGTAACCTTTCCATGTTCATCTTTTATAAGCTTGTAGTTAGAATCAAGTGATTCATCCACAATAGCTTTGTTCATTTTGCAGCCGAAACCTGAAAGGTTCGCAAGATCAATGGGTTTCTCCTTCGCTAGGACCCAAACAGTCTTTGGATACTACTCAGGTTACCAATAGGTGCCATCAGGGTTTATCTTTCTCTCGAAACCAACACCGTCATTCCTGGGATTCCTGTGAAGGAGAGCCTTCCTCAGGATGTCACAAAGATAATGGTGACCTTGCACACTTTTGAACATGCTTGTTTCAAATAAGTTTTTCAACCTGAGGAGTTCCTCGGTAACAGCAGAGTTTTCCTCATCTGAGGCATTAGTATCATCAATAACAATAGGAGCTTTGCCTTTGGAATCCTTTTTGCTTCGTTCAAGACAAGTTAAGCAAGGTGAATCAGTTTTATGATTTGCTTCACAATCTTGTTGAGTCATGAGAGAGAGATTGACATTTTCCAACTCTTCATGAGCCTCTTTCAGTCTTTCGAGAGCCATTTTCCTCTGAAGAAATTCATAGGTGAGCTTCTCATAATCAACATGATATCACAACATTACAGATACAAGGATACATCATGTCATACAATCAGCATACAACTGCCTTCATACATTACATCAGCGGAAGATACATGTATGAGTACAGACTACAATCAAATGCCTAGTGGCAAAGAGAAAAACATCGATTCCCATAACCACACGGGTCCAGGCCATCCGCCGGGATCCGCCTAACTAGTCTTCGTCGAGTCTCCACGTGAAACGACGATCACCATACCTGTTGTCGATCAAGAACCCTGAAAAGAGTTTGGGGGTAGTATCATGAGTACAAAAGTACTCAACATCGAACTGTAGTGGTCAACTGACCCAGCAAGGACTTCATCACTCGTCATTCTAGGACAACTAGTAGTTCACTGTAAGGAATGGGTAAGTGGTGAGGTTGCTGCCGCACTAGCATTTATGAAGTGGATAATGATCTAGAGAGTAAGATAAGAAGCCAAGCATTCGATGAGGAATCGCCTCCAACAAGTCTTGCTATCAACTAATTACGCAATCATAACACCCATCCTATCCTTGTCCTCCTCTTCGCATCCCAACGAAGTAGAAGCAGTCAAGGCACACACACACGTAGATCAAGTTATATTAAGATTATCTCAGTTGTTGTTGTCTATGAACAAGGAGTAGGTCTCAAGTCGTTCATAGCCGTGGACACGGCTTCTCGAAAAGATTTAACCCTGCAGAGGTGTACAAACTGCCCATTACAAGGCTCCGCATGCACGCCCATCTCTCTTAGTCGCTATCCTTGACAGGCAACCATTTTATGATTTAGTTCCAAGAGATCCGAGACGACAGGTCCCACTAACTAACAACGAACAAATCCGGGTGGCCCCCGGTGAGTCGACATCCAACTCAAAAGCCGGCCGCGCTCTTGAATCGGTCTTTACCGTATGACTCCAGGTTTGGATTGCCGGTTAATCACACATGAGAAACCGGGTCCTCAGCCGGTCATGATGGGCCAGCAAGGGAACTACGTCCTCACTGGTCCGGGTTGGTTTAAAAACTACTGGCAGCTGACAAGCACACACACGGTTTCAAATGGTAAATCAGCTTGGGCCACCACTAGAAATGTTTGAAGCTAGGTAGGTAAGAAAAGGGGACCCCATAAAATCCCACACGCGGTTAGGCACGCTCAGTCTTAAAACAAATACCCGGAACTCGGATCCTAGGTGACTCGAATGGAACAAAGCTTCGGGGCGGGATAGCTTAGACCTTCCATCCTTCGTCGAATATAGTCAATATTATAATAATCATATCATCAACAACAAAATGACATTTTAATAACATGGCATGAATATAAGAATTAAACAAGGTTAACGAAGCTCGGTAGAAAGGGTGCAATGCTCTCGACAACCTTCATATGCATTTTGTTGGTGAGTTACGGATCCAAAGGATCCATATGTTATAATTATTATGATGCATGATCATGGAAAGAGCAAGGAATGTAGATCATGGCTTGAACAAGAATTGCCCACTCACAAAGATCGACCTCGAGATGGGGTTCCTTAAATTAAATATATGCAAATGACATGGCATGGTATGATATGATGCACCTAATGCAATCAATTGCAAGCAATGGAGGAGAACGGGACTACGCTACCGGCATCTACCACATCGCGGAACTACGAAGCTCGAAACACGAGAAAAGAAAGGAGGAATTGCACCATGTGCGTCTTATGAAGGTTTATGTGCAAAATGCACCATCACCAAAATAATGCATGCCCATACGATAAAATGAACAGAACCATTGTCTTCCTCATGTTTTCTACACCAAATTCATGTATGACATGAATTATTCGGAGCTAGGATGCACATAATACAAGTAAAGCAAAAAAGGAGGCAGATTTGAATGGATTTGCATCAAATCCAATAAAAAAAAGAGGGAAACCCTCTGGTGGGCTATCCTCGGCCGAAGAGGCCCACCAGTCTCGCAGGTAGCCTATTAGGGGCGCCCACGGGCGAACAAACAGAGTGGGACGAGCTCATCACACGCAGCAGCAAAAAAAGGAAAAGAGGCAAAAACTGGGGGTTTAATTCGCTCCAAGGGGAAATCGAACCAGGGACCTCCCAGTTCAATCCGCGGTGCTCTACCACTTGGTCATCAACGAGCTCATGTCAAGAACAAATACTCAGAGGATATGAAACAAGATAAGCGCCAGCTCTGAAACTAACTGAATAAATTGACACCTGACGAACAACCCACTAGCAGCAGGGCCAGAGGCGCAAAACAGGAATAAAAAGGGGTGCCTTGCCTCCAGCGAGATTCGATATCAAGACCTCTCACATGCACAGCCAGGGCGCTGGCACTGCGCTACGCTGAAGTTTTTGACAGGGAATCATTGCTAAGGAACCTAAACGACACTAGAAGTTGACTGAAACTCTGAACGAAATACACCGTAACTGAACCTGAAGAACAACATTTGCACGCAGCAAAACAGAATAAAAGCGGCAGTTCTGCTCTTCCTGGGATTTGATCCCTCAATCTCACGGATACAAACCATGGAGGTCAGCCACTGCGCTACTGGATCACATACGAAACAAAGCAAGTCGAATCACACATGAAGAAGATGCATGGCGCCTACTGAATTCGACAGGTCAATTTCTGACGAAACTGACGGACGCATCTTCCAGCAGAAGAGGTCCCGCACGGCGAGGCTGGCGTTGGTCACGCACGCGGAGCGCGAGAAGGTCGCGGGGCACGACTTCGATGCTACTCACCACGGGAGGGAAAACGGGAGGAGGAGAAGGAGCTCACAGAGGGGCTGCTGGCGACGGAGATGATCGCGGGTTCGCGGAGGCGCTTGGGGAGGACGACTCGGGGAAGACAGGCGGCGGCAAGGGAGCACACCGCCATGGTAGACGCGGCCACCGTGCCCTAGAGCCCAAACCAGCGTGTCCCTCGTGCTCCTCATCGACGACTTCGTCACCCTGCAGAAGCTGGCGAGCCAATTCGGCCCCGAGACGACGCAAGCCTCCTCGACTCGCCGCCGACAACCGAAGATCGTTGACGTCGATTCGCCGCCGTTGAGGTCTCCCCGAGCCCACTGGCTGCATCATCGTGTTCGTGGTGAGCCCCTGAGCATTTCCCCTCCGCTCCCGTGTTTCTCCCCTTCCTCTAGCTGCGGCCGCCATGGGAGCCGAGCTCCGTCGCCGCCGTGGTTGACCATGCGCTCGCTCCCGTGCACCTAAGCCCCCGCCCTGTTGTCCTTTGTGTTGCTGCACGCTCTAGGAGTCCAACGCACCCATAACCGTATCCTCTCGTGCACTACAGCGAGGACCTCGCCGTTGCCGTGCCTCTGCTGCCGCTTTTCTCGATGACGGCGAAGCTCCGATGACCCCCTTGGTCCCTCGACTCCACCCAGCGACGCGCGCGGACTCCAGCTACCCGTAGATGGTCTCAGCGGGCAAAACGGTGGCCGGAATCACCGTCCCGTGCGAGCGCCGCCGCGCTGGACGCCACAGGAGGCTAACCGCCGGCGGCCCGATTAGATTAGGGGCTAATCCCCCTGTTAGTTGACCCTTGGGTCACTGACTGGTGGGACCTGGCCCCCCTAATGACCTTTCTAGTTTAATTTAAACGGGGTTACCCCCCTAGCCACTGACAGCCTGACCCCACCAGTCAGACCCCCCCCCCCACGTCAGCATGACCTCATGCTGACACAGTAAACCAGTTAAATCATTTAAAAAGAAATCAGTAAATTACAGAAAATGCTTTAAACTTTGAAATTCAATAACTAATTCATATTAACTCCAAATTGGACAAATAATTAATATATGAAAAATGATCAGCATAAAATTCTCTATCCAAATATGCAACTTTCGACCATGTTTGGGTTGATTTTAAAATGGGACCAGTAGCTTTTGCTATTTGGCTTAATTGGAATTATTTCAAATTTAATTCAAATGCTAATTTAATTTGAACCTTTGCAATACACCACATCTCACTTGAACATCAGAGGCATATCAAACACTTGAACACATGCTTTATAATGATCCAACAATAGGAAATGCAATTTGGCTAAACTGAAATTCATATGTGGAGTTTGAATTTGCATTTCAAATGCAATACACTTCATTTAAATCAAATGTACCACAAACCAGCACCATTCACATCATGGACAACTATATCATGTGCTTGTGCATTCTATTACAATGTTGCCCCCCCTTTGTTGATGATTGTTTCCGGTACCAGCTTTTCCGAGACGGTGATCACCCCCGAAGGAGAAGACCACCGATAAGACTTGTGTATCGTCAGCAAGGCAAGCAAAACCCATTGATCATATCTATAAAATCCCAATTCCCTCTCAGTCTCGCTTATGCATGTTTAGGAGATCATCGAGACACGTTCTTTCGCATAGTTGAACCCATTCCGATGCATGACCTATCATTTTGTCACCGTATTAAGCAAACCACAATCCTAGCAGATTTAGGAGTTGAATGATGAGCATGTGGCCCCTGCAACTGTTACTGGTTATTGCTTCTTAGTGATACAATGAGGATATCATGATTGTGAGTCGGGATGGAATGAACACAGTGATGCTGGTGTTAACGTGTTGGTGAATCCACCCTAAGCAAACGTGAACGATGAGAGGCTGTGTAGGAGTACACAGTGGGTTGTCTCGTTGAACACTGCCCTAGGCCCCGAGTTCCTGTTTTGTGATCCAAGACAAAGAGTATGACCACATGTATGGTTTTATGGGAGCCCCGTTTGGCCTCTTTACGTACCCGATCCGGTCCAGGAGTCACAATAGATTCGGGCTTTCCATTTAGCATGTGTATAGAAAAAGAGTGAAGAAAAGGTTGCATCATATAGATATGTGGGTGGACTTGTGAGGCAGTGAAACCATCTGGCAGAGGTGGCGTCTCAGTCCCTTACATTATCTGAGTCCGTTTCGTGGAACCAGCCGGACTCTCGAGCGGTTCCAAACTCAGGTAGTCGACTCCTGGATAAGAGAAGGTGATGTGAGGTTAGTGCCTTGGTTTCATCCACGTCCGACACCCGCTTGAAGGGTGACGAGAACGAGGCGATAAGTGATGACACGCGTGTGAAGATATACACCCCTGCAGGGTTAATGAACTATTCGAATAGCCATGTCCGCGGTTATGGACTACTTGGAGACCTCTACTTGATCAATTGACAAGTTGAATGGATACATATAAAACTCGCAAGATAAGCGTGAGTGCTATGGTGGGCTTCCTCGTGGGAAAGTCGAGGAAGTAACCATAGTGGTGTATTGTTTGGAGACTTGGTAGTGGACTCGTGTACGCTTCTTACCTCAAGTATGGTACTCGTAGTACAGGACTAGCCAAGTCAAAGCTGGCACTTCTGCATGATGAAACCCCACCTCCTTTACCTTGATACTTGAGCATGAGTAGTGTAGTTCTGATGTAAGTCTTGCTGAGTACGACTTTGTACTCACGTTTTCTTATTCTATGTTTTAGATGAGAACCCGGACCCCGATGGAGTCACCGACCTGAAGCTCGACGTTGACCTTGGTAGTATAGTTCCAGACAACAGTCTGGTCCCTCGTGGATATGGGCATGTATGTTTACAAGGCTTCTCTAAGCCATTTGTTAAACCTGTCTGTACTCAGACCTAATTTTCTTCCGTTGTATGATGTAATGTTTGATCACAGACATGTGATCTTTGTATGCTCTATGTGTATATCAATAAAGAGTACTTGTAGAGTTATGTGATGATACCTGCTGTTCATACTAGACATGTGTGATGCGTGTATGATTATAACATGCATGTCTTAGTATGGGTTTTCGAGACCTTAGTTGTGATCTGGCTGGCGGTCTTTTATACACCAAGTGGCCCTTAGATGTGCGCAGCTTGGGGCATCGCGATGCGATTGCTCGAGACTACGTCTCGTGCACACTTTGTGGTATGATTGAGCCCGCCCTAGACCCCGACTAAGTGATTGGGCTGGAGTAAGTCTATGTAAGGGTTATAATACAATCGATAGTATGGTTGAGGCGACTAGTCTATGAGTATGGGAGTTCACCACCCATATCATTTTAACTTGTGTGCGGACGATGAGGACCCATTTCAGTTGATCATCCGGCCTGGATGGAATGCCCCTCACGTTCGATGCTTTCCGAGAGTGTTCTGTGCTTGGCCTTGTCTTCTTAGACAAGTGGGTACGGCTCTCGTCTCTCCATGTGATTGCATCGTGACTGGAATTACATACGCATATCCCGGGTCCCGACAGACTTGGTATCAGAGCAGGACTGTCTGTAGGATTATCAAACCCTTGGTCGAAGTCGAGTCTAGCATTCTATAGTTATATAGTTACTCTGGGTATAAGGGAACAACGTAAGGCTTCTTTTTCTCCTTATCCTTATCGATCTGAATTCTGAGTGACCCTTATCTTTTCTACGGGATGATAGGACTAGGCTCATCTATGTCTTACTAGAACATCTCGTTGATTGCTTCCTTGTAGCCGTAGGAAAGTTGTGTTCGGTTGTCTAGAGTCGTTGTGCTTCCTATTTTGAGACTTCCTATGTAAGTGTTGTTGTTATGTTATGAGAATTTTCATTTCCCTTGCAATTATAGCCGTTATGCTTTCCAAGTCATTCCAGGTTTCTTCATAATCTGATGCCTTTGAAAAATCCTTCTCCCTATTTCGGTTTTCTTTCCAGAAGATTTGTTAGGTGGCATTCCCGACAGTTCTCTAAGTTTGTTGGAGGTTTTGTTCTAGAAACCTTTAGTGATTCAATTGCAGTTCCTCCTCCCACTTTAGATGTCTTCTAGCACGAAGAACCACACTAACCATCGTGTTGGAGTACTTTTCCACTCTGACATATCTGTTGTAACCCCTAGTAAACCTTGGTCATCCTCTAGAAAGCTATCCAGAGATCCAACCCCTTAAACCTAGCCACCCGACAGATGTGTCGAGTTCATTGTTGATCTTGCCCCAGGAACCGCCCCAATATCCAGACGCCCATACAAAATGGCCCCATGTGAGTTAGCTGAGCTTAAAACCCAACTGGAAGCTTTGTTGGAAAAAGGCTTCATCCGCCCTAGCTCATCGCCATGGGGTTGCCCCATTTTGTTCGTAACGAAGAAAGATGGAACAGAAAGGATGTGCGTAGACTATCGCCCGCTAAATTTAGCGACGATAAAGAACAAGTACCCACTTCCCAGGATCATTGATCTTTATGATTAACTTGCCGGATCCTCTGTCTTCTCCAAGATGGATTTGAGATTAGGTTATCATCAAATGAAAATCCGAAACGAGGACATTCCCAAAACGGCTTTTACTACTCGTTATGGTCTTTACGAGTACACCGTCATGTCTTTTGGTTTAACCAATGCCCCCGCCACTTTCTCACGCATGATGAATTCGATCTTCATGGAGTACTTAGATAAATTTGTTGTGGTTTATCTCGATGACATTCTCATCTACTCGAAGAACGAAGAAGAACATGCCGAACACCTAAGGCTTGTATTGATGAAACTTAGAGAGCATCGCCTGTATGCTAAATTCTCCAAGTGTGAATTTTGGCTAGTAGAAGTGACCTACTTAGGCCACGTGATTTCTGCAAAAGGCATTACTGTCAATCCCAACAGAGTTTAGGCCGTCTTTGACTCGACTCCACCTGAATCGGTTAAGCAAGTTAGGAGTTTTATTGGCCTAGCCAGCTATTGCCGCCGCTTCGTCGAGAACTTCTCTAAAGTTGCAAAGCCTCTCAATGAACTCCTCAAGAAAGATAAGAAATTCCTATGGACTCCCAAGTGCGAGGAAAGCTTTCAAGAGCTAAAAAGAAGATTGACTTCTGAACCCGTACTTGCACCTCCAGACACCAAAAAGGATTTTGAGATCTTTTGTGACGCCTCACGGCAAGGGTTAGGATGCATACTTCTGCAAGATCGACATGTGGTAGCTTATGCTTCACGCCAGTTGCGGCCACATGAAGAGAACTATCCTACCCATGACCTTGAACTCGTTGCCGTAGTTCATTCCCTGACAACTTGGGGACGTTACCTCCTTGGTAATCGTTCTGAGAACTATTCTGACCACCAAAGCCTCAAATACATTTTCACCCAGCTAGATCTTACTCTCAGGAAAAGACGCTGGATTGAGTTGATAAAAGATTGCGACGTAGGAATTTCTTACACCCCAGGCAAAGCCAACGTCATGGCTGATGCACTAAGTCGTAAGTCGTATTGTAACAACCTCATGTTACAACAGTATCAACCACTTCTTCATGAGGACTTTCGCAAGCTCAACCTTGAGATTGTTCCTCATGGCTATCTTTCTACCTTGGTGGAGAAACCAACTCTTGAGGATCAAATCATAGTTGCCCAAAGGCGTGCACGAGGTGTTCGCCGGATCAAGGAGAACATTGCTAGCGGAGTTGCTAAATGTTTCTCCACAGATAGCCAGGGAACGGTATTCTTTGCAAATCGTTCGGTAGTACCTAAGAATAGGGAACTAAGGCAACTCATCCTCAAGGAATCCCATGACACACCCCTCTCAATTCATCCCGGTAGAAAAAAATATACCGAGATCTACGCCAGAGATTTTGGTGGACCAGGATTAAGAGAGACATTGCTCAATTTGTTGCCGAATGTGATGTTTGTCGTCGCATTAAGGCCGAACATCAAAGACCTGCTGGTACGCTGCAACCTTTGTCTATTCCCGAGTGGAAATGGGACAAAGTCGGTATGGACTTCATCACCGGCTTTCCGAGAACCCAGAAAGGAAACAATGCCATCTTCGTTGTCATAGATAGACTTTCCAAAGTTGCTCACTTCCTTCCGGTTCGCGAGTCTATAACTGCTAGACAGTTAGCGGACTTGTACGTCTCTAGAATTGTATCCCTTCACGGTGTTCCTTTGGAGATCAATTCTGATCGCGGTAGCCTTTTCACCTCTATATTTTGGGGAAGCTTTCAGAATGCTATGGGAACTCATCTCTCCTTTAGTACGGCTTTCCATCTCAGTCTAGCTGTCAAGTCGAAAGGGTTAACCAAATTCTTGAAGACATGCTCAGAGCTTGTGTTATCTCATTCGTAAAGAATTGGGAGAAGTCTCTTCCATTCGCCGAATTTGCTTATAACAATACTTTTCAATCTAGTCTGAACATGGCTCCTTTTGAACTCCTATATGGACGACGATGTCGAACACCACTAAACTGGTTAGAAACCGGTGAAAGACAATTCTTTGGACCGGACATGATCAAGGAAGCAGAAGAGCAAGTTCGCATTGTTCGTGATCAATTGAAAGCAGCCCAGTCTCGTCAAAAAAGCTACTATGATCGTCATCATAGGCAAGAGAGCTACAATCTGGATGAGAAGGCTTACCTTCGGGTTACTCCTCTGAAAGGAACCCAACGTTTCGGTATCAAAGGCAAGTTGGCCCCACGTTACATTGGACCTTTCCGCATTATTGCTAAACGTGGAGAAGTTGCCTACCAACTTGAACTACATGTGTCCCAACTCAGGCGTTGCTTCAAGGACCCCATCCGCGAAGTCGACCATGAAACGCTTGATCTCCAAGATGACCTTTCTTATCGAGAATACCCCGTTCGTATTTTTGATTCCGTAGAGCGTGTCACTCGTCGTCAGAAGATTAGGTTTCTGAAAGTGCAATGGTCACACCACTCTGAGAGAGAAGCTACGTGGGAAATAGAAGATCGTCTCAGTGCCGAGTACCCCTCCTTCCTCCCGCAGACTTCTGAATCTCGGGACGAGAATCTTTTGAGTGGGGGCGAGTTGTCAGAACCCTCTGTTAGGTAATGTGCTAGGGTTAGCTAGTACTCTTGCATCATGTTAAAATTTCAAAAGAAATCTTTGAAATCAAAATCAAAATCAAAATGGGAGAAGGAACCCCCCCAGTTGAATTAATTCAAAAGGCCAGATAAAAATCTTCTCCAAAAATTCATGTTAGATTTTTGAAAAGTCTTATAAATGAGTGTGATCACATATCAAGTGATTTGGGACCCATCCCATGCTCATTGATTTTTCTAATATTCAAACAGTGCCATGGAATTAATCAAATAACCCTATTTGAGTAAAGATTCAAATTATTTGAATTTTAAAAATGTTGAAACTTTATAAGTGGCTAGTCTATATTATTATGAGGCCATATAAAATTTTTCAGCATATAATAAAATGCCTAGCTATTTAATTTAGCTCAGCAAAACTAATGTTAGAAAAGAAAAACAGAAAAGGAAGAAGAAACGCTTACCTGGCGCCCAGGCGAGAGCAGCCCATCCAGCCCAGCCGGCCCAAAAGGGCACAGGAGTCTTCTTCCCCGATCCCCTGCCTCCAAGCTGCTCGGTGGAATGCCACCAAGCTAGCCATGCACGTCGCCGCCTCTCCAGACGCCACCTGCCCCTCCCGCGCCTTCTAGCCACGCCACGGAGACGCTGGAGACGCCCACGTCCACTCCCCTCCCTCCAGAACCACCTCCCCCTCCTCACTCGCCCGTTCCGCCGACGTCCGTGAAGCTCGCCGGAGCACCATCAAGCCCCCGCGTAGCCATCGACGCCGAGCAGCCCCCGGATCCTGTCCATCGTCTTCACCGCAGTTGTCTTCGTCTTTGAGCGGAATATGGGGAGCTGAAGCCCCCTCGAGCTGCTGAATCGCGTCGTCTTCCTCATCTACGGCCGCCGCGCAACATCGTCGATTACATCGCCGTCGAGCCACCCCAGTCCTTGCCACCACCTCCGTTGAGTTCCTGGTGAGCTCAGAGTCAAAACCCCTAACCTCTCCCCCTCGATTTATTCCTCTGTCACCGATTGCCATGGTCGCCGGAGTACCGAGCCGCCACGGTCGTCGTCGGCGAGCATCTGCTAGGAAATCATCCTCGCCGTCTTGTCCATCACCTCAGCCGTAAACTGCTGCATTGAACGCGCCCAGAGGTGGCTCAAATGGTGCTCTGCAGCGAGATCCACCCTGAGCCCGTGCCACGGCCGCCGCGGAAGGTCGTCGCCGGCGTCGCTCCGGTGGCCTCCTTGGTCACCTAGACCCTCCCCGAGACGCGCGGCTCCACGAGCTTGCGATTGGTGCCTCCAGCGCTTCAAACGGACCACGGCAGCCTCCTCCCGTGCAGCGCCGCCGTGGGTTGGCCGCCGGCGTTTAGCCGCCGGTTGGTTAGCCACTAATCCCCCTCCTAACCCCACCGTGGGCCACTGACCAGTGGGCCCAGTGGCTTAATTAAGCCACTGGTTAAGTTAACCCAGCCGGATAAAATTAACCAGCCACTCACACCCCTGGCCCACGTGTCAGCCCCCCCCTGACGCCAGCATGAGGTCAAGCTGACGCAGTAAACCTTTTCCAGGAAATAAATTGAATTAAAGAATTAAGAAAATTCCAGAAAATACCCCAAACTTTGGAAATTCATAGAAATTTCATATCAACTCCAAATTGGACAAATAATATATGAGAAATGATCAGGAGAAAATAAGCTATCCAAAAATCCAACTTTCAACTATGTTTGAGTTGATTTTAAAATGGGACCAGTAGCATATGTCATTTGAATTATTTGGAATTTATTCAAATTCAATTCAAATGCTTTTACACCTTGGACCATGGAATTATGCTATATTTCAACCACACATCAGAGGCATATCATACACATTTGAATATGATTCAAATTGATCAAACCATGTCACATATAACTTGACTAAGTTTGAATTCAAATTGGAGTTTGATTTTGCAATTCAATTTGCAATATACTCCATTTAAATGGAATTGCTTCACACATCAAAGCATTTACATCAAGTTCCAACCTTCCATCATGTGATTGTGCATTGTATTTACTTTGCTAATTTTCTTGTTGTTTGTCGAGTAGAGGTGGAACCGGAGCAGGAGGTTGCCCCCTTCGTTGAAGACCCAGAACCCGAACCTCGTTAGCAAGGCAAGCAAACCCCCATTGATCATGTCGATAAAATCCCAATTCCCTCTCATGTCTCGCTTATGCATTGTTTAGGATGATTACCATGATGCGTTTCTACCGCATAGATGAACCCATTCCTTTGCATGACCTATCATTTTGTCACAGTAGTAAGCAAACCACAATCCTAGAAAATTTAGGAGTTGATTGATATCATGTGGCCCCTGCAAATGTTACTGCTTATTGCATGCTTAGAGTGATACCATGATGATACTGTTATGTGAGTCGGGATGGTAGTGCTCATGATGATGATGGTAGAAAAGTGTTGGTGAATCTACCCTAATACAAGGTGAACGATGAGAGGCTGTATAGGAGTACACGGTGGGTTGTCTCGTTGAACATCACCCTAAGTCCGAGTTATTGTGTGGTGATCCAAGATGAAGAGTACAACCACACATTGGGCTCACTGTCCCCTCTCAGCTTACTAACTCATCCCTTTCGATGTCCAGATGTCGCAATAGTTCGGAGTTCTGGTAGGTCTGTTGCCTGGATGCTAAGTGAGAGAACGGCTCATCCGAGATCAGCTTATGCACCACGCACACATCACTTGGGTCCACTTCGGTAAACCGGCCGGGTTCACGATAGTGGTAGCCAACCCAAGTAGGCGGCTTTCTCGGACTAGATCGGCTATGAGGTAACAGTTGTGGTGAGCATCCTCGCCGACACTTCTTGAACGGTGTCGAGTACAAAGGCGGTAAATGATGATCATGTGTGTTTAGCGGTACACCCCTGCAGGGTTAACAAAACTATTCGAATAGCCGCGTCCGCGGTTATGGACTGCTTGGAAAGCTTAGCTTGATTATTAGACAATTTGAACTGGATACTTCTAAAACACACCAAGATAAGTGTGAGTGCTATGGTGTGCTTTCTCGTGGGGAAGTCGAGGAAGGCACCATAGTGGTGTAATTGGTTGGAGAAAGTAGTGGACTCGTGTACGCTTCTTACCTCAAAGTCTGGTATTCGTAGTTCAGGATTAGCCAAGTCAAAGCTGGCACTTCTGCAAGTGAACCCCACCTCCCTTTACTTTGATACATGTGCATGAGTAGTATAGCTCCTATGTAAGTCTTGCTGAGTACGACTTTGTACTCACGTTTGCTTAATCTATGTTTTAGATGAACCCACTGACCCCGAAGGTGGTTTCTTCATCGAGCTGGACGACTGAAGACCAAGCTAGTCTAGGCCCAGTCAGACGACTGGTTCCCTCGTGGAGGGCATGTGTTTAAAGAAGGCTTCTTAAGCCATTTGTTAAACTTGTCTGTACTCAGACATACTTTGCTTCCGCTTGTTGTTGTAATGTTGGATCACATGTTTGTGATCTCTGTATGCACTCTATAATAGTTATCAATAAAAATGTATACTTTGTAGAGAATTGAAATGATACCTACTTTGCATAACAAGGCATGTGTGATGCGTGTATGTTTATAACATGCATGTCTTTGTATGGGTTTTCTAGACCTTAGTTGTGATCTGGCTGGCGGTCTTTCATACACCAAGTGGCCCTTAGATGTGCGCATCTTGGGGCATCGCGATGCGATTGCTCGAGACTCTGTCTCGTGCACACTATGTGGTATGATCGAGCCCGCCCTAGACCCCGACTAAGTGATCGGGATGGAGTAAGTCTATGCAAGAGTTATGAGATAGTCGATAGTATGGTTGAGGCAACTTGTCTTTGAATATGGGAGTTCACCACCGATATCATTAGACTTGTGTGTCGGGACCTGGGGTTAGTGTATGGAAGTTCAGTTAAGACATAGTCATATGGAGAGCCGAGAACCGTACCCACTTGTCTAAGCAGACAAGGCCAAGCACAGAACGTTCTCGGAGAGCATCGTACGTGAGGGGCATCCCATCCAGGCCGGATGATCAACTGAGATGGGTCCTCATCGTCCGCACACAAGTCTAATGATATGGGTGATGAGCTCCCATATTCAAGAGAAGTCGCCTCAACCATACTATCGACTATCTCATAACTCTTACATAGACTTACTCCAGCCCGATCACTTAGTCGGGGTCTAGGGCGGGCTCGATCATACCACAAAGTGTGCACGAGACGGAGTCTCGAACAATCGCATCGCGATGCCCCAAGCTGCGCACATCTAAGGGCCACTTGGTCTATGAAAGACCGCCAGCCAGATCACAACTAAGGTCTCGAAAACCCATACAAAGACATGCATGTTATAAACATACACGCAACACACATGCCTTGTATGAATAGTAGGTATCATTGCAATTCTCTACAAAGTATACATTTTATTGATAACTCTTATAGAGTGCACACAGAGATCACAAACATGTGATCCAACATTACAACACAAGAGGAAGCAAATTATGTCTGAGTACAGACAAGTTTAACAAATGGCTTAAGAAGCCTTATTTAAACACAAGCACTCCACGAGGGAACCAGTCGTCTGACTGGGACTAGACTAGCTTGATCTTCAGTCGTCCAGCTCGATGAAGAAGCCACCTTCGGGGTCAGTGGTTTCATCTAAAACATAGATTAAGCAAACGTGAGTACAAAGTCGTACTCAGCAAGACTTACATAGGAGCTTTACTACTCATGCATATGTGTCAAGGTAAAGGTAGGTGGGGTTTCACTTGCAGAAGTGCCAGGTTTGACTTGGCTAATCCTGAACTACGAGTACCAAACTTTGAGGTAAGAAGCGTACACGAGTCCACTACTTTCTCCAACCAATTACACCACTATGGTGCCTTCCTCGACTTCCCCACGAGAAGGCATGCCATAGCACTCACACTTATCTTGTTGTGTTTTAGAAGTATCCGATTCAAGTTGTCTAATAATCAAGCTAAGCTTTCCAAGTAGGTCATAACCGCGGACGCGGCTATTCGAATAGTTTTGTTAACCCTGCAGGGGTGTACCGCTACACACACATGATGTCGGGACCCGGTGTTAGCGTATGCAATTACAGCTAAGACATAGTCATATGGAGAGCCGAGACCCGTACCCACTTGTCTAAGAAGACAAGTCCAAGCACAGAACGTTCTCGGAAAGCATCGTACGTGAGGGGTATCCCATCCAGGCCGGATGATCAACTGAGATGGGTCCTCATCGTACGCACACAAGTCTAATGATATGGGTGGTGAACTCCCATATTCAAAGACAAGTCGCCTCAACCATACTAACGACTATCTCATAACTCTTACATAGACTTAGTCCAGCCCGATCACTTAGTCGGGGTCTAGGGCGGACTCGAACATACTACAAAGTGTGCACGAGACGGAGTCTCGAGCAATCGCATCGCGATGCCCCAAGCTGCGCACATCTAAGGGCCACTTGGTGTTTGAAAGACCGCCAGCCAGAACACAACTAAGGTCTCGAAAACCCATACAAAGACATGCATGTTATAAACATACACGCAGCACACATGCCTTGTATGAACAACAGGTACCATTGCAATTCTCTACAAAGTGTACATATTTTATTGATACCTCTTATAGAGTGCACACAGAGATCACAAACATGTGATCCAACATTACAACATAAGCGGAAGCAAATTATGTCTGAGTACAGACAAGTTTAACAAATGGCTTAAGAAGCCTTATTTAAACACAAGCCCTCCACGAGGAAACCAGTCGTCTGACTGGGACTAGACTAGTTGATCTTCAGTCGTCCAGCTCGATGAAGAAGCCACCTTCGGGGTCAGTGGCATCATCTAAAACATAGATTAAGCAAACGTGAGTACAAAGTCGTACTCAGCAAGACTTACATAGGAGCTATACTACTCATGCACATGTATCAAGGTGAAGGGAGGTGGGGTTTCACTTGCCGAAATGCCAGCTTTGACTTGGCTAGTCCTGAACTACGAGTACCAGACATGAGGTAAGAAGCATACACGAGTCCACTACTTTCTCCAACCAATTACACCACTATGGTGCCTTCCTCAAATTCCCCACGAGAAAGCACACCATAGCACTCACACTTATCTTGGTGTATTTTAGAAGTATCCAGTTCAAGTTATCTAATAATCAAGCTAAGCTTTCCAAGCAGTCCATAACCGCGGATGCGGCTATTCGAATAGTTTTGTTAACACTGCAGGGGTGTACCGCTACACACACATGATCATCATTTACCGCCTTTGATCTCGACACCATTCAAGGGGTGCCAGCGAGGATGCTCACCACAACTGTTACCTCATAGCCGATCTAGTTCGAGAAAGCCGCCTACTTGGGTTGGTTACGACTATCGTGAACCCGGTCGGTTTACCGAAGTGGACCCAAGTGATGTGTGCGTGGTGCATAAGCCGGTCTCGGATGAGCCGTTCTCTTACTCAGCATCCAGGCCACAAGCCTACCAGAACTCCGAACTATTGCGAAATGAGGACATCGAAAGGGATGAGTTAGTAAGTTGAGAGGGGTCAGTGAGCCCAATGTGTGGTTGTACTCTTCATCTTGGATCACCACACAAGAACTCGGACTTAGGGCGGTGTTCAACGAGACAACCCACCGTGTACTCCTACACAGCCTCTCATCGTTCACCTTGTATTAGGGTCGATTCACCAACACTTTTCTACCATCATCAACATGATCACTATCATCCCGACTCACATCACAGTATCATCATGGTATCATACTAAGCATGCAATAAGAGATAACATTTGCAGGGGCCACATGATATCAACAAACTCCTACATTTTCTAGGATTGTGGTTTGCTTACTACTGTGACAAAATGATAGGTCATGCAAAGGAATGGGTTCATCTATGCGGTAGAAACGAATCATGGTGATCATCCTAAACAATGCACATGCGAGACATGAGAGGGAAGTGGGATTTTATCGACATGATCAATGGGGTTTTGCTTGCCTTGCTGACGAGGTTCGGGTTCTGGGTCTTCAGCGAAGGGGGAAGCCTCCTGCTCCGGTTCCACCTCTACTCAACAAACAACAAGCAAAGGAGAAAAGTAAATACAATGCACAATCACATGATGGAAGGTTGGAACTTGATGTAAATGCTTTGATGTGTGAAGCAATTCCATTTAAATGGAGTATCTTGAAAATTGAATTGCAAATTCAAACTCCAATTTGAATTCAAACTTAGTCAAGTTATATGTGACATGGTTTGATCAATTTGAATCATCTTCAAATGTGTATGATATGCCTCTGATGTGTGGTTGAAAATATAGCATAATTCCATGGTCCAAGTTGCAAAATCATTTGAGTTGAATTTGAATTAATTTCAAATAAACCAAATGACATATGCTACTGGTCCCATTTTAAAATCAACTCCAACATAGTTGAAAGTTTCATTTTTGGATAGCTTATTTTCTCCTGATCATTTTTCATATATTATTTGTCCCAATTGGAGTTAATATGAATTTTCTATGAATTTCCAAAGTTTGGGGTATTTTCTGGAATTTCTGGAATTTCTTTAATTCAAATTACTCTGGAAATTCATTTAATCGATTTATTGCGCCAGAATGACGTCATGCTGGCGTGTGGGGGGGGGCTGACATGTGGGCTAGGGGTGTCAGTGACACTGGCTAATTAACCCGGCTGGTTAATTTAATCCAGTGGCTTAATTAAGCCACTAGGCCCACTGGTCAGTGACCCAGGGGGGTCATTAGGGGGGATTAGGGCTAACCCACCGGCGGCTAAACGCCGGCGACTAGAACCGCGGCGGCGCTGCACGGGGAGGTTCATTCCGGGCACCAATCGAAGCGCTGTGACCTCCAACTTGAAACCCTTCCCGTTGCGCGTCGAAAGAGACCAAGTCCAAGTGTTGGGGTGCCCTGTACGCTCGCCGGCGTCAAGTTTCGCGGCGACGGAGCTACGGCTGTGATCGGGCACCAATAGGCTGGTTTGAAGCAGTGGTGCACGGGGAACGCGATGGACAACACGGCGAGCTCGACTGCGTAGCAGGTGGTCATCGGCATGGTTCCCGGCGGCGAGGAGCTTCAGCCTTCATGGCGGCCACGGCTAGAGGAAGCAATCCAGGGGAAAAAGATAGGGTTTTTGATCCCGCGTTCACCAGGAACTCGGCAGAGCAGGCGGTGAGGCAAACGGCGGCGTGATGATGACGAATTCGACGGAGAGTTCTTGCGGGTCCGGCGGCGGCTCGAGCTCGATTCCGGTGACTAGGAGGGCTCCGGGCTGGCCTTCTTCTGCAGATCGACGAAGACGACGACGCTGCGCACGGGGGACACGGTTGCTGGCCTTCTTGTCGATGTTGGCCGCGGCTGCTCACGACGATGAGCGGCGGCTGCTCTCGGGGAAGAAGGGGGGAAACGCACAAAGAGCTTGAAGGAGGCGGCGATGGGGGAAAGTGAGAGGGGGCGATGTGGACGTCACCTGGGCACTCTTTGGAGTCCTGGGGCGGCCTGGAAGCCCCTGGGCGTCGAGGTGGCGTCCACGGCGTGCTCGGCTGCTCCAGCGAGCTGCTTTGGCGCGCGGGGAGGAAGACGACAGGAGAGTTCGCGGGCCGGGCTGCCGAAATGGTAAGTTGGGCCGGGTTGGCCCAGGTAAGTGGGCTCCTTTCCGTTTTCTATTTTCCTCTTTGTTTTTCTTTCTGCTATTTGTTTTGCTGTGCTAAAATAATTAGCTAGGCATTTTATTAAATGCTGAAATTTTTTATATGGCTTCATAATAATATAGACTAGCCACTTATAAAGTTTCAACATTTTTAAAATTCAAATAATTTGAATCTTAACTCAAATAGGGATTTTTTTATTAAATCCAAGGCACTGTTTGAATATTTGAACAATCTATGAGCATGGGGTGGGTCCCACATCACTTCACATGTGATCACACTCATTTATAAGATTTTTCAAAAATCTAACATGAATTTTTGGAGAAGATTTTTATCTGGCTTTTTGAATTAATTTATTTGGGGGGGGTTCCTTCTCCCATTTGCTTTTGAATTTTGATTTCAAGGATTTCTTTTGAAATTTTGACATGATGCAAAAGTACTGGCTAACCCTAGAACATTACCTAACAGAGGGTTCTGACAACTCGCCCCCACTCAACAGAATCTCGTCCCGAGATTCAGAAGTCTGCGGGAGGAAGGTGGGGTACTCGGCATTGAGACGGTCTTCTCTTTCCCACGTAGCTTCTCTCTCAGAGTGGTGTGACCATTGCACTTTCAGAAACCTAATCTTCTGACGACGAGTGACACTCTCTGCGGAATCAAGAATACGAACGGGGTATTCTCGATAAGAAAGGTCATCTTGGAGATCAAGCGTTTCATGGTCGACTTCGCGGATAGGGTCCTTGAAGCAACGCCTGAGTTGGGAAACATGGAATACATCATGTACTCGGGAAAGCTGCAGGGGTAGTTCAAGTTGGTAGGCAACTTCTCCATGTTTGGCAAGAATGTGGAAAGGTCCGATGTAACATGGGGCCAACTTGCCTTTGATACCGAAACGTTGGGTTCCCTTCAGAGGAGTAACCCGAAGGTAAGCCTTCTCATCCAGATTGTAGCTCTCTTGCCTATGATGACGATCATAGTAGCTTTTCTGACGAGACTGGGCTGCTTTCAATTGGTCACAAACAATGCGAACTTGCTCTTCTGCTTCCTTGATCATGTCCGGTCCAAAGAATTGTCTTTCACCGGTTTCCGACCAGTTAAGGGGTGTTCGACATCGTCGTCCATATAGGAGTTCAAAAGGAGCCATGTTCAGACTAGATTGAAAACTATTGTTATAAGCAAATTCGGCAAATGGAAGGGACTTCTCCCAATTCTTTCCGAATGAGAGAACACAAGCTCTGAGCATGTCTTCAAGAATTTGGTTAACCCTTTCGACTTGACCGCTAGACTGAGGATGGAAAGCTGTACTAAAGGAGAGATGAGTTCCCATAGCATTCTGAAAGCTTCCCCAAAATCTAGAGGTAAAACGGCTACCACGATCAGAATTGATTTCCAAAGGAACACCGTGAAGGGATACAATTCTAGAGATGTACAAGTCCGCTAACTGGATAGCAGTTATAGACTCGCGAACCGGAAGGAAGTGAGCAACTTTGGAAAGCCTATCTATGACAACGAAGATGGCATTGTTTCCTTTCTGGGTTCTTGGAAAGCCGGTGATGAAGTCCATGCCGACTTTGTCCCATTTCCACTCGGGAATAGACAAAGGTTGAAGTGTACCAGCAGGTCTTTGATGTTCTTCCTTAATGCGACGACAAACATCACATTCGTCCACAAATCGAGCAATGTCTCTCTTCATCCTAGTCCACCAAAATCTCTGGCGTAGATCTCGGTACATTTTTGTGCTACCGGGATGAATCGAGAGGGGTGTGTCATGGGCTTCCTTGAGGATGAGTTGCCTTAGTTCCCTATTCTTAGGTACTACCAAACGATTTCCAAAGAATACCGTTCCCTTGCTATCTATGGAGAAACATTTAGCAACTCCGCTAGCAATGTTCTCCTTGATCTGGCGAAAACCTCGTGCACGCCATTGGGCAACTATGATTTGATCCTCAACAGTTGGTTTCGCCACCAAGGTAGAAAGATAGCCATGAGGAATAATTTCAAGATTGAGCTTGCGAAAGTCCTCATGAAGAAGTGGTTGATACTATTGTAACATGAGGTTGTTACAATACGACTTACGACTTAGTGCATTAGCCATGACATTGGCTTTGCCTGGGGTGTAAGAAATTCCTACGTCGTAATCTTTTATCAACTCAATCCAGCGTCTTTGCCTGAGATTAAGATCTGGCTGGGTGAAAATGTATTTGAGGCTTTGGTGGTCGGAATAGATCTCACAACGATTACCAAGGAGGTAATGTCGCCAAGTTGTTAGGGCATGAACTACGGCAGCGAGTTCAAGGTCATGGGTAGGATAGTTCTCTTCATGTGGCCGCAACTGGCGTGAAGCATAAGCTACCACATGTCGATCTTGCAGAAGTATGCATCCTAACCCTTGCCGTGATGCATCACAATAGATTTCTTTTTGGTGTTTGGAGGTGCAAGTACTGCTGCAGAAGTCAATCTTATTTTCAGCTCTTGAAAGCTTTCCTCGCACTTGGGAGTCCATAAGAATTTCTTATCTTTCTTGAGGAGTTCAGTTAGAGGTTTTGCAACTTTAGAAAAGTTCTCGACAAAGCGACGGCAATAGCTGGCTAGGCCAAGAAAACTCCTAACTTGCTTAAGCGATTCAGGTGGAGTCCAGTCAAGGACGGCCTGAACTCTCTCGGGATTCACAGCAATGCCTTTTGCAGAAATCACGGGGCCTAAGTAGGTCACTTCTGGTAGCCAGAATTCACACTTGGAGAATTTAGCATACAGGCGATGCTCTCTAAGTTTCATCAATACTAGCCTTAGGTGTTTGCCATGATCTTCTTCGTTCTTCGAGTAGATGAGTATATCATCAAGATAAACCACAACAAATTTATCTAAGTACTCCATGAAGATCGAATTCATCAAGCGCGAGAATGTGGCGGGGGCATTGGTCAAACCAAAGGACATGACGGTGTACTCGTAAAGACCATAACGACTAGTAAAAGCCGTTTTGGGAATGTCCTCATTTCGGATTTTGATTTGATGATAACCTAATCTCAAATCCATCTTGGAGAAGACAGAGGATCCTGCAAGTTGATCATAAAGATCATTGATCCTGGGTAGTGGGTATTTGTTCTTTATCGTAGCTAAATTTAGCGGGCGATAGTCTACGCACATCCTTTCTGTTCCATCTTTCTTCTTTACGAACAGAACGGGGCAACCCCATGGCGATGAGCTAGGGCGGATGAAGCCTTTTGCCAACGAAACATCAAGTTGGATTTTTAGCTCGGCTAACTCATGTGGGGCCATTTTTTATGGGCGTCTGGAAATTGGTGCGGTTCCTGGCACAAGATCCACTATAAACTCTACACATCTGTCGGGTGGCATGCCCGGCAGCTCTTCAGGAAAAACATCCGGGAAGTCACGAACCACCGGAATATCTTCAAGTTCGGGAAGGGGAAGTACATTCAAGGAATTCACTTGGGTTCTTGTTCTGGGTGAGGTATAGTTGACGGTTTTTCCTGAAGGGTGGGTGAGTTTCACGGATTTTCCTTTTCAATCCAGGTAGGCATTCTGTCTTGATAACCAATCCATGCCAAGGATGACATCAATGTCTGAAGACTTGAGGGCTATGAGTGAAGCAAGGAATACTAAACCCTCAATTGCAATTTGATTACCATGGATTACTCTATTAGTTTGCCATCTTGACCCTAGAGTTTGAATAATCATTGGGGTGGACAATTCAACAAAGGATAACTCATGACGAAGTGCATAACTTTCCAACATGAATGAATGAGATGCTCCTGGGTCGAAAAGAACGGAAGTAGGAAAATAATTGACTGGGAGCGTACCAATAATGACGTCAGTGGTGTCGTCAGTCTCTTCGGCGGCGATCTGGTTCACACGTCCACAAGTGGCGGGAGGAGCGGGTTTGGCGGTGTAGACCTTCTGGGTGGCTTACCACGACCATTGTTGTTGTTGCCTCCGGCACGGGGTGGAGCATTCTGGTTCTGGATCTGGTTCTGGGGACACTCACGAGAATAGTAGCCTGCCTGACCACACTTGTAACAGGCTCCGAAAACAGTGCGTGGAGCTGGGTTGTTTGGTGGAGCTGGGTGGAACTGGGTTGGTGGACGTGGCGCCACATAGGATGGCCTCGGTGGGTTGTTCTGGCGGAACATACTATTAGGGATCCAGATCTTGCGCTTCTGAGAGCCTGAACTGGATGAGCCATCATCTCTAGGGTGTTTGCGAAAGTCGTTGGGGGTGTTCATGTCCTCTGCCTTGATGGCCTTGTTGACAAGGACCTGGAATGTGGCAAAGTCATGCAGGTTGAGTTCACGACGAAGTCCAGAGTTGAGGCCACGACGAAACCTCTCTTGTTTCTTGGAGTCAGTGGAGACTTCTTCAATTGCATAACGAAACTCGTCAACAGTCCTTCTGCCTTGGGTGAGGTTGCAGAAATCCTCACGCTTGCGGTCCATAAGACCCTTGGGAATGTGGTGCTCACGGAAGGAAGTGCAGAATTCCTCCCAAGATGCAGGCGGTCCAACAGGACGCATATTCAGAAAGTTCTCCCACCAAGAGCTAGCTGCACCTTCGAGGTGATAGGTGGCATAGCTGACCTTTTCGCCATCTGCAACATGGCCTGCCTGGAGCTTCCTTTCGATGCTGCGAAGCCAGTCATCGGCGTCAAGGGGCTCGGTGGAGTAACTGAAAACCATGGGATGAAGCCGGATGAAGTCGTTTAGGGACACCAACTCGTTGCGCTGCTGAGTGGTGTTGCGAGCAATGACTTCCAACAGATGGTGAGAGTCTCGGCGGTTCCTCTCGACCTCCATCAGAACCTGAGCCATCGTGGGTGGGGGTGGAAGGTTGCCTTCCTCCTGGTCATTCCCACGACCTTGGTTACGAACAACCTGGCCACGGGTTCCTTGAGACATCCTGAGGTGAAAAACTGTAACAGCCCAGATGTAATAAGCTATCAAACACCATGTGATTGTATTTCCTCTGTTGGACTTGTAACTTGGCATGGTGGAGGTGTATGTCATTTCATGTGGTGATCTTAATTGGCATTGGGATTGGAGTCATGTTGGGTTGGTTTCCTTTGCATCCAAAGTGGTTCAAGAAGGGCATTGATGGAATTTTCCTTGTTGCATGCTCACTCCTCTTGAACCCAATTTTGGCCTACCCATTTCTTTTGCCTTTGCAAGGGTTTTAAAATCCTCAAGGTATTTTTGACTTCATCAAAAACAGAAGCTCTAGTTCAAAGTGAATTTGAAATTCAAAATGAGCTCACACTTTTGTTGTTGCCAAAAATACCCAAACCATTTTTAGAAATTGAGGAATAATGCAAGGATAATACTACATATTTTTATGTGATTTTTCCATTTGTATTTAATCCAGAATAACCCAATTCCTTTCGCTGTTTTTGTAAATGGAAAAGGGGATCCAGCGGGCTGTTTTCCTCTTCTGCTCCAAGTCTTGCTGGAGGCCCAGCCCAGGAGCCCTCCGCTCCGCAGCCCGGCTGGAGGCCTTTCCAGCGAAGCGGTACGCGGGGTCGTCCTTGGCCGCTGGATCCAGATCGGGCGGCCCTGGGTCGTCGTCTTTCCACCGTGTCCAGGGTCCCCTCCCCCTCTCTCTCACAGCCGGCGGGAGGCGTCGACGTCGATGCGGCCGACGTGGCCAGGGAGCCTCCCCCTTTATAAGGAGAGCACCAGAGGCCCCCTCGCGAACCCTAGGTCCCGTTCCTCCCTCTAGTTTTCGCCGCCGCCGCCTCGTTCGTTGTCGTGGAGCTCCCCTGTTCCGCCTGACCCGGTGAGCTCCGACGAGCAATTCGTCGTCTCCACCTGTCGTCGTTGGCCGCGTTCCCGTCTGAGGCATCTCCAGCACCTCACCTCCTTGTTCCCGCCGTGCAGGTTAAGCAGAGAGCCTCGATTCGAGCCCGCGGCGACGCCGTCAAGTTTCGGGCCTTGTCTTCCATGTCGCCGGCGAGATCGACGACGTCCTCTGCAGTAGCATCTCGAGGTCGTCCACAATCCACCCAAGGTGACTGAGCCGCCCTCTTCCTCTCCTAGGTTCAGCGCGTAGTTTCTCTCCGCATCAGTAGGCCGTCTGCTGCGTAGCTCGTCGCCGGTGAGGAATTCGTGATCACCGTGCCCGTGGTGCGTCTCGAACGACCTCCCGCGTGCTCTAGGGGTGTCCAGGGCGCGTCTTTGGCGCCAAAGGAGCCCCCTTCCTGTGTAACTGTGTTGGAGTTCGCCGTGTCTGAACCTTGCGTGTGTCTGACAGTAAGATCCGCCATGGATTCAGATGAACGTAGCATCCCCTCCGGTGAGATCCAGGTCTGGGCCAGGGCAGCCACGTGATCGTGGTACTTCCCTCTCGCGATTGCAAGCAATGCCATGGCTGGAGGCGTTGTGTGCTCGTCGCACGGTTCACCTGAAGGTGAGGATGCGCGGGGGTGGTCTGAAGCTGTAGCCGTTCTGCCGCCGTGCTGTTCCGGTGAGGTTAGCGAGCAGAGGAGGTGGAGCTAGGAGCCGTGGCGCACGTCATCGTGTAGAGCTAGGTGCCCTCTCGGGTTCGTTTCATGGCGGGGTGGCCGGAGCTTGCCTGTACACGATGCGCGGTTCGCCGCAGTAGAGCGTCGCCGTCGCGGTTCAGAGTCTTCAGGTGTTCGAAGTTCAGAGTACTGGAGCCTGAACCTTAATTAGCCTGCGTAGCGTTTAGGTTCAGAAAACTCTTCGTGGCGCAGTGGTAGCGAGCCGTGGAGAAGAGCAGCGCGTCGCGGGTTCGAGTCCCAGCCGACGCCCCCAATTTTTGGTTTTTCGCTGTAGCTGACACCTGGGGCCCGCATGTCAGCGTCCCAGGCTGCCAGGCCGCGTGGGCTGAGCCCAGCGCGGGCCAGGGAGGCGGCGTGGGCCGGATTCTCCCGAAACCAACCCATGGAGGCTGGGTTCTTTTCTTTTTTCTTTTTTTCTTTTAAATTCTTTTCTGTTCAAATTCAAATTTGAATTGCCTCCAAATTCAAATCTGGTTTGAACATCTTTTGCAATTAGAGGCATGCCTTATATGAATTTGGGGTAGCTTGAGCTACTGATCAACATGGTGAGGTCAACTTTTGCATTTGACCCCTTCCAAAAATTGAAGTGTGGCCATTTTGCAAATAAGCCCCTTTTTCCTTTCTTTGTTTTTTGTCAAGTGGTTCAAAATTTAAATTGCCCATGCCATATATGGAATTTGGGTAATTTTGCACAAGCAATTGCATGGTGATGATGATTTGGTCATTTGAGCCCATTTCAAAAATTCATGTGGTGTAATTTTGCACCCAGCCCCCTGAACTTCAGTTGAATTTGCAACTGCCCTTGCAAATTCAAGTGGAGACATATCATATATCTTTTTGGGGTGCTTTTCTGCAAAGATTTTAATGGTGAGGTTCTCATGATGTTTTGAGCAATCATGCAATCAAGGCGTGGTCACCTGATCCAAGAACATCAGTTCTTTTCTGCTTGCAACATTTCAACTTCAGTGCATTTGAAATGTTGATCATCTGATCTTTTCAATCTTGCTTCATGTCACCTTCTTCTTCAATTCAGCCCCTAACATATTGTCATATGTAAGGTGGATGGGTTGCAACCTTTGCTGCACCTTCCTATGTGTCAAGTTTACCGACACTACTCCGTCTCCGGAATCGTTGTTTACTTTCGTGTTATTTAAATTCTTGCATTTGTTTTGTTGATCATGTTATGCTTTCATGCTACTTACACTCGAGTTAAGGCTTAGACCAAAGCCATTACAATGTAAAGAAAATGCATGTGAAAGTGATGACTTGGCGTCATCACCTTCATTTAAATTTGACTAGCCAGGGTCATACCATGTAAATAAAACTTGAATGTGCCATCCTTGTCTGATGTTGCATCAGTTGCTTACTTGTGTGTTTTCCTTGCCGATATCTTTACGTTAGCACCCGAAACTGACGAGGAGACCTACGTGGAGCTGTCCAACACCGAGCCCGAGGGTACCGTGGGTGCTGCTTCGACTACCTTACCAGGCAAGGGGGAGATCTGTGTCATTACTTTACAACTTTCTGCTCATGCCTAGCTGTAGATCTAGAACGTTGTTGCTTGATCCTATCTACCTTATATGCCATGTTTAAACCATACAACCATGATCCCCACATCCCAGCAAACCATTGTACTGCTAGGTTACCGCTGCACAGCCATTGCTCAGTATGGATAGAAAACTTGCTGCTTACCCTTTATATTTTGGTTGGGATATCATGCTATAAAAGAAGTTGGTTGATATTTATTGTTAAAATGATGTTAATTTATATTCGACAAAAGGTGGAAGGCTGGACTATTCCCGTCTGGTGCTTTGTTCCATTTGAGTCACCTAGGAACCGAGTTCCGGGTATTGTGTTTCTTGACGAGCGTGCCTAATCGTGTGTGGGGTTTTATGGGGCCCCCTTGTCTTACCTACCTAGCTTCGTACAATTCTAGTGGTGGCCCGAGCTGATTTATATTTGCAACTGCGTGTGTGTTGGTAGGTACCCCAGCTGTTTTCGAAACAACCCGGGCCAGTGGAGACATAGTTTCTCTCGCTGGTCCACACTTGGCGAGCTAGGGGTCCCCTGAATATTCAGGTGTGACTTACCGACCTTAGCCAGACGGTTGAGACCGATTCGAGAGCGTGGCCAGCTTTTGAGTTGGGTGTCGACTCACCGGGGGCCACCCGGAGTTGTGCGCTGTTAGTTAGGGGGACTCTGACGTTCCGGAGTTTCAGGCGCTTACCTAGCCAAGTGGAAACCGGGCGTACATGCGACGTCTATAATGGACAGTTGGTACACCCCTGCAGGGTAAATCTTTTCGAAAAGCCGTGTCCGCGGTTATGGACGACTTGCGACCTACTCCTTGTTCATAGAATAACATCAATGATAATCATGCTATAAAAACATGACAAACCATGTGCGTGCCTTGGTTGTCTTTCTTCGTCCAGGGGGACCGAGAGAGAAACGAGGTTGTGTTATGTTTGCGTAAGTAGGTGAATAGCCGACTTATGACACGTTGTCAACGTAACTTCTTGGATCTCATCTCTATTCTGCTAGAACGTGTAGCCACCATATATGCTAGTACGGCTGCAACTTGTCTATGTCTTTATCTTTCCTGTAGCGTTAGTTATTCCGTAATGATATGTTCTCACCCCCCGTTTACATTTCTGTCTTTACCGCTTTGCCTGATCGGCCGCTGCAGTGGACTACTACCTCGACCCCAGCACTGGACATTACTTCGTCGAGGTGCTCCCGGAGGATGACGACGAGTACGAGAACCTCGACCAGTAGGATCTTATAGTTGGGTTCAGACGTTCCCGTGGGTGGATATTTATGTGTAGCCCTCTCTAGGGCAATTTGGATCTTGACCGTACTGGGTCCCTATTATGCTTCCGCTTGATGTATTGAGGAGTTGTACTCATGATGTTGTACTATTAGACAATGGCGTTGTATGCCCTGCTCTATATATATATCTATATGTATTTCTGTCTTGTAGAGTTGTGCTTTATATACCTGTTGTCGAGAATCCGGCAGCGACACGAGTGCGAGTGTCATGCGCCGGTGGCGTTTGATGCACTTCTAACTCCGACCGGACGCGAAAGCGACTAGTTAGAGTTAGTACCGCATCAGGGGCCTTACAACTTGGTATCAGAGCAGGACTGACTGTAGGACCCTTTACTGGCCGAGGTTGAGTCTAGAAACTATTTTGGTAGTTATATAGGAAAAATTTCGGATAGTAGGACCTCTTTCTGTTTTCTCCTTATCCCACCCTCCGACCCCTTTTTCCGTGAGGAAGTGAAACGATGTTTGTCTCTGCAACTTATCCCCTTTCAAAACAATCTAGGTTCTCATTTACATGAGGCTCCGATTCCTCTATAGTTTTTTGCTAGCGACGAGATGTGTTGGCGTCTTTGAGACCACTGAGCCGCCACTTGGGGTTGACTGCTCTACCTCGCTTACGGCGTACCCCAGGTGAACCGTCCATACAGGATTGGCGGGCATCCTATGGTAATATGGATGTGGTGTCTTTCCCCTATGGACGACCGTGATGGCGGGCCGCTCAGGGCAGATGTCTCATTGTTCAGGTTTCCAACCGCTCGTATATATTGTTGTGTGCTCGCTAGCAGATTATTATCTTGGATTCGGATGATCTTGGTTTGGGAATTCCAGTAGCACCTAGCTATCGACTTTCCGGGTAAACCTTGGTGGAATTTCAGCCTTCGGCTTTCTCATACCTCGTGAGGAAGTTTTGTTGTCAATATTGCTTTAACTTCTGGTTACTTCAATGATTCGATCATGTTCTCATAAGTGTTCCTGTATACAGGATGCCAAGAGCGAACATGCCGCCGCCAGAGAACCCTATCCTTGGGGAGGCTGTAGCCGCAGTGGCTCAGGGCACAACTGCGATCCTTCAGATGCTGCAGAACCAGGGTGCTCAGAGGAATGATCGACCACAGTACACCACACTGCAGCAGTTCCTTGCGATGAGCCCCCCCAGGTTCTCCGAGGCTCGAGACCCGCTGGAGGCGGATGACTGGATCGTAGAGATCAAGAAGCACTTCAATGCCAACACCGTCAGACCCGTCGACTACGTCACCTTCGCCTCCTTCCAGCTTCAGGGTGCCACAGGAAGTTGGTTCTCGACGTACAAGGCCAACAAGGGTGATGCAGAGATCACGTGGGAGGACTTCGTCAGGGATTTCAGAGCTTCTCATATTCCCAGTGGACTGATCGAGAGGAAGCGCGAGGAGTTCTTAGCCCTGAGGCAGGGGGACAGGTCTGTGCAGGAGTATAACCTGGCCTTCGTCAGGCTTGCCAGGTACGCTCTAGAGGAGGTCTCGACAGAGGCCAAGCGCACTTCCAGGTTCCGCGGCGGTCTTGCCACGGACATCAAGTATGCGCTCACCTTGTCCACGCCACGCCTGTTCTCAGAGTTCGTCGACCAGGTTATCAGACAGGAGTCAGCTGAGGCAGAGCGTTCCGCAGAGAAGATTAAGCAGAGAGAGCACAGTTCAGCAGTGATGGTCCACAAGAAGGCCAAGTCCTGGGTTGCAGAGCCACAGTCTCAGCCGCAGCGTCAGCAGTTTCAGCAGAGGGGGGCAGTTGTCCGCACTTTTTCCCGCCCTCCCGTCCCAGTGCAGCACGGACCTCGCTCTACTCCACCCTCCGCGAGGCCGCCTGCTCCACAGGGCCAGCCCAGGCCTGAGATCACGTGCTTCAAGTGTGGCAAGCCGGGGCACAAGTCTCCGCAGTGCACCGACCCTCGTTACGCCAGGCTGCCTCCGCCTCCACCTCGCTCTACACCGAGCAACGCGATGGTGCGGGCCCAGCCACGAGCGCTCCGTGTGAACAACGTGACTGTGGCAGAGGCTCAGCAGTCGTCCGAGATTGTGCTTGGTAGGTTTCTTGTATGTTCAGTTCCAGTGTCAGTTTTGTTCGATTCCGGAGCTTCTCATTCCTTCATGTCCAAGTCCTTTGCTCAGAGATTTGACTTTCAGTCAGAGGTGATGCCTTCACCTGTGGCCATTTCTTCCCCGGGTTCCAAGATGAGCTCAGCTGTCAGAGTTCCTGATGTGCAGATTCAGATTCAGGGTCTTCTTTTCTCAGCATCCTTGATCTTGCTTCCGAGTTCCGACATCGATGTCATTTTGGGCATGGATTGGCTTGTCAAGTACAAGGCCAAGATTGATTGTCCGTCCAAGACCGTGTTGCTGACGCACGATTCAGGCGCAGAGATTTGGTACACTTGTGGCTCGACAGCAGGATCAGCACAATTGTACGCTCTGAACGCTGGAGTTGCTCCATTGATCGAGGAGGTCAGAGTTGTTTGAGAGTTCCCGGATGTCTTTCCAGAGGAGTTGCCAGGTATTCCACCCGTGCGTGCTATTGAGTTCGTGATCGAGCTAGAACCTGGTACACAGCCGGTATCTCGGCAACCTTACAAGATGTGTCTGGAAGAGCTGATTGAGTTGAAGGAGCAGCTTGTTAAGCTTGAGAAGGATGGGCTCATTCGTCCGAGCACTTCTCCTTGGGGTGCCCCGTGTCTTTTTGTGAAGAAGAAAGATGGTACTAGCCGGTTGGTTCAAGACTACCGTGGTATCAACAAGAAGACAATAAAAAACAAGTACCCTTTGCCCAACATCAATGACCTATTTGAGCAATTGCATGGGGAAAGGTGTTTTCAAAGCTTGATTTAAAGATGGGGTACCACCAGATTCGTGTCCGTGAGGAGGACATTCCCAAGACAGCCTTCCGCACTCGTTATGGACTGTACGAGTTTACGGTCATGACGTTTGGCTTTTCTAACGCACCTCCGACGTTCATGAGGGCCATGAACTATCTATTCCAAGAGTGGCTAGATGTGTTCGTACTCCTCTACCTCGACGACATCCTTGTCTTTTGAAAGTCAGAGGCTGAGCATGAGGAGCATCTCAGATTGGTGTTGCAGAAGTTGAGAGATCACCAGTTTTATGCCAAGTTCTCCAAGTGTGAGTTCTGGATGAATAAGGTCAACTTCCTTGGCCATGTCATTTCCTCAGAGGGCATTGCCGTTGACCCAGACAGAGTCCGGACGATTCAAGATTGGACTCCGCCGAAAAATGTCAAGCAATTGAGGAGTTTTCTCGGACTTGCCAGCTATTGCAGGAAGTTTGTCGAGAATTTCTCCAAGATAGCAAAGCCGATGACCGAGCTATTGTGCAAGGGAAAGAAGTACGTTTGTTCACAGGCTTGCCAGGCAGCTTTTGATGAGTTGAAGCTAAGGCTGACCACAGCTCCGATCCTTACACCGCCAGACGAGTCACAACCGTTTCAAGTTTTCTGTGACGCCTCGTTGAATGGCCTTGGAGGAGTGTTGATGCAGGGAAAGAGTATTGTGGCTGACACCTCCAGACAGTTGAAGCAGGCTGAGAGGAACTATCCGACACACGATCTTGAGCTGGCTGCAGTGATTCATGCATTGGTTACTTGGCGACACCTCCTCCTAGGGAGGAAGGTTGATGTGTTCACCGATCACAAAAGCTTAAAGTACTTGTTCACGCAGCCTAACCTGAACTTGAGGCAAAGGAGATGGCTCGAGACTATTACTGAGTACTCCGTGGATATTCAGTATACGCCTGGCAAGGCGAATGTCATAGCCGATGCGTTGAGCCGCAAGGGCGATTGCAACAGTGTCCAGGGGCAGCAGATACACCCTGATTTGTGTGAGTCCTTTCGAAGGCTTCATCTCGAGCTAGTTCCAGCAGGCTATCTAGCCAACCTTGTGGTAGAGCCCACTATCCGCGAGAAGGTTTGTGAAGCTCAGTCTGGTTGCTTGATGATTCAGAAAGTCAAACAGGGTGTTGCCGCCTCAGTTCCGAAGTACGGTTGCTTTTCAGTGCATAATGACGGAACAGTGATGTTCGAGGAGCGAGTTGTTGTTCCCAAAGAAGGAGGTCTCAGAGAGGTCATTTTGAAAGAAGCCCATGACTCAAAGCTGTCTATCCACCCGGGTAGCACCAAGATGTATCAAGACCTCAAGCAGAGTTTTTGGTGGACTCGTATGAAGCGGGATGTTGCCCGTTTTGTCTCCCAGTGTGATGTGTGCAGGAGAGTGAAAGCACAGGATCAGAAGCCGGCAGGGCTACTTCAGCTAATTGAAATTCCGGAGTGGAAATGGGATCACATTGAGATGGATTTTATCATAGGTTTTCCTCTGTCGCAGAAGAAGAACAATGCCATCTTTGTCGTCATTGACAATCTCTCCAAAGTTGCCCACATCTTCCCAGTGAAGGACTCCATTTCAGCAGCTCAGTTGGCAGATTTTTACATCGCAAGAGTTGTATCTTTGCATGGCATTCCCAAGAGGATCAGTTCAGATAGAGGCAGCCTTTTCACCTCTAAGTTCTGGCAGGCCTTTCAAAAAGCGATTGGTACGACAGTGTTGTTCAGTACCTCTTATCACCCTCAGACCAGTGGGCAGGTTGAGCGTGTGAATCAAATCCTCGAGGACATGCTTCGGACATGTGTCATCTCGTTTGGAATGAAGTGGGAAGAATGCTTGCCGTACGCTGAGTTTTCTTACCACAACAGCTATCAAGAAAGTCTGCAAGCAGCGCCGTTTGAAGTCTTGTATGGTCGCAAGTGCAGGACACCTTTGAACTGGTCCGAGACAGGCGAGAGGCAGCTGTTCGGCCCAGATGTGATACAAGAGGCAGAGGACAGAGTGAAGATTTTCCGGGAGAACCTAAAGGCAGCACAGTCTAGGCAGAAGGCCTATTATGACAAGAAGCACCATGGTGTTGACTTCAAAGTTGGTGACTTCGCATACCTCAAAGTGTCTCCACTTCGGGGCACTCACCGCTTTGGGATCAAAGGCAAGTTGGCTCCCAGGTTCGTTGGTCCGTTCCGCATCCTCGAGACTCGGGGACCTCTTGTGTTCCGCCTCGAGCTTCCAGACAGCTTGGCTATGGTGCATGATGTGTTCCACCTATCTCAGTTGAAGAAGTGTGTCAAGCAGCCAGAGCAGGCAGTGGACTTGGGCGAGATCCAGCTTAATGCGGATCTTTCTTACTCAGAGCGTCCAGTCCGTGTTCTTGACTCGTCCGAGCGCAAGACTCGCAACAAGACCGTCAAGTTCCTCAAGGTGCAGTGGGCACATCACTCGGAGAAGGAGGCAACGTGGGAGCGTGAAGATCATCTCCGTTCTGAGTACCCCGAGCTTTTTCTTGCTTAGATCTCGGGACGAGATCCTATGTTGGTAGGGGAGAGTTGTAACAGCCCATATGTAATAAGCTATCAAACACCATGTGATTGTATTTCCTCTGTTGGACTTGTAACTTGGCATGGTGGAGGTGTATGTCATTTCATGTGGTGATCTTAATTGGCATTGGGATTGGAGTCATGTTGGGTTGGTTTCCTTTGCACCCAAAGTGGTTCAAGAAGGGCATTGATGGAATTTTCCTTGTTGCATGCTCACTCCTCTTGAACCCAATTTTGGCCTAGCCATTTCTTTTGCCTTTGCAAGGGTTTTAAAATCCTCAAGGTATTTTTGACTTCATCAAAAACAGAAGCTCTAGTTCAAAGTGAATTTGAAATTCAAAATGAGCTCACACTTTTGTTGTTGCCAAAAATACCCAAACCATTTTTAGAAATTGAGGAATAATGCAAGGATAATTCTACATATTTTTATGTGATTTTTCCACTTGTATTTAATCCAGAATAACCCTATTCCTTTCTCTGTTTTTGTAAATGGAAAAGGGGATCCAGCGGGCTGTTTTCCTCTTCTGCTCCAAGTCTTGCTGGAGGCCCTTCGCTCCGCAGCCCGGCTGGAGGCCTTTCCAGCGAAGCGGTACGCGGGGTCGTCCTTGGCCGCTGGATCCAGATCAGGCGGCCCTGGGTCGCCGTCTTTCCACCGTGTCAAGGGTCCCCTCCCCCTCTCTCTCACAGCCGGCGGGAGGCGTCGACGTCGATGCGGCCGACGTGGCCAGGGAGCCTCCCCCTTTATAAGGAGAGCACCAGAGGCCCCCTCGCGAACCCTAGGTCCCGTTCCTCCCTCCAGTTTTCGCCGCCGCCGCGTCGTTTGTTGTCATGGAGCTCCCCTGTTCCGCCTGACCCGGTGAGCTCCGACGAGCAATTCGTCGTCTCCACCTGTCGTCGTTGGCTGCGTTCCCGTCTGAGGCATCTCCAGCACCTCACCTCCTTGTTCCTGCCGTGCAGGTTAAGCACAGAGCCTCGGTTCGAGCCCGCGGCGACGCCGTCAAGTTTCGGTCCTTGTCTTCCACGTCGCCGGCGAGATCGACGACGTCCTCTGCAGTAGCATCTCGAGGTCGTCCACAATCCACCCAAGGTGACTGAGCCGCCCTCTTCCTCTCCTAGGTTCAGCGCGTAGTTTGTCTCCGCATCAGTAGGCCGTCTGCCGCGTAGCTCGTCGCCGGTGAGGAATTCGTGATCACCGTGCACGTAGTGCGTCTCGAACGACCTCCCGTGTGCTCTAGGGGTTTCCAGGGCGTATCTTTGGCGCCAAAGGAGCCCCCTTCTCGTGTAATTGTGTTGGAGTTCGCCGTGTCTGAACCTTGCGTGTGTCTGACAGTAAGATCCGCCATGGATTCAGGTGAACGTAGCATCCCCTCCGGTGAGATCCAGGTCTGGGCCAGGGCAGCCACGTGATCGTGGTACTTCCCTCTCGCGATGGCAAGCAATCCCATGGCTGGAGGCGTTGTGTGCTCGTCGCACGGTTCGCTTGAAGGTGAGGATGCGCGGGGGTGGTCTGAAGCTGTAGCCGTTCTGCCGCCGTGCAGTTCCGGTGAGGTTAGCGAGCAGAGGAGGTGGAGCTAGGAGCCGTGGCGCACGTCATCGTGTAGAGCTAGGTGCCCTCTCGGGTTCGTTTCATGGCGGGGTGGCTGGAGGTTTCCTGTACACGATGCGCGGTTCGCCGCAGTAGAGCGTCGCCGTCGCGGTTCAGAGTCTTCAGGTGTTCGAAGTTCAGTGTACTGGAGCCTGAACCTTACCTAGCCTGCGTAGCGTTTAGGTTCAGAAAACGCTTCGTGGCGCAGTGGTAGCGAGCCGTGGAGAAGAGCAGCGCGTCGCGGGTTCGAGTCCCAGCCGACGCCCCCAATTTTTGGTTTTTCGCTGTGGCTGACACCTGGGGCCCGCATGTCAGCGTCCCAGGCTTCCAGGCCGCGTGGGCTGAGCCCAGCGCGGGCCAGGGAGGCGGCGTGGGCCGGATTCGCCCGAAACTAGCCCATGGAGGCTGGGTTCTTTTCTTTTTTCTTTTTTTCTTTTGAATTCTTTTCTGTTCAAATTCAAATTTGAATTGCCTCCCAATTCAAATCTGGTTTGAACATTTGTTGCAATTAGGGGCATGCCTTATATGAATTTGGGGTAGCTTGAGCTAATGATCAACATGGTGAGGTCCACTTTTGCATTTGACCCCTGCTAAAAATTGAAGTGTGGCCATTTTGCAAATAAGCCCCTTTTTCCTTTCTTTGTTTTTTGTCAAGTGGTTCAAAATTTAAATTGCCCATGCCATATATGGAATTTGGGTAATTTTGCACAAGCAATTGCATGGTGATGATGATTTTTTCATTTGAGCCCATTTCAAAAATTCATGTGGTGCAATTTTGCACCCAGCCCCCTGAACTTCAGTTGAATTTGCAACTGCCCTTGCAAATTCAAGTGGAGACATATCATATATGTTTTTGGGGTGCTTTTCTGCAATGATTTTAATGGTGAGGTTCTCATGATGTGTTGAGCAATCATGCAATCAAGGCGTGGTCACCTGATCCAAGAACATCAGTTCTTTTCTTCTTGCAACATTTCAACTTCAGTGCAATTGAAATGTTGATCATCTGATCTTTTCAATCTTGCTTCATGTCACCTTCTTCTTCAATTCAGCCCCTAACATATTGTCATATGTAAGGTGGATGGGTTCCAACCTTTGCTGCACCTTCCTGTGTGTCAAGTTCACCGACACTACTCCGTCTCCGGAATCGTTGTTTACTTTCGTGTTATTTAAATTCTTGCATTTGTTTTGTTGATCATGTTATGCTTTCATGCTACTTACACTCGACTTAAGGCTTAGACCAAAGCCATTACAATGTAAATAAAATGCATGTGAAAGTGATGACTTGTCGTCATCACCTTCATTTAAATTTGACTAGACAGGGTCATACCATGTAAATAAAACTTGAATGTGCCATCCTTGTCTGATGTTGCATCAGTTGCTTACTTGTGTGTTTTCCTTGCCGGTATCTTTACGTTAGCACCCGAAACTGACGAGGAGACCTACGTGGAGCTGTCCGACACCGAGCCCGAGGGTACCGTGGGTGCTGCTTCGACTACCTAACCAGGCAAGGGGGAGATCTGTGTCATTACTTTATAACTTTCTGCTCATGCCTAGCTTTAGATCTAGAACGTTGTTGCTTGATCCTATCTACCTTATATGCCATGTTTAAACCATACAACCATGATCCCCACATCCCAGCAAACCATTGTACTGCTAGGTTACCGCTGCACAGCCATTGCTCAGTATGGATAGAAAACTTGCTGCTTACCCTTTATATTTTGGTTGGGATATCATGCTATAAAAGAAGTTGGTTGATATTTATTGTTAAAATGATGTTAATTTATATTCGACAAAAGGTGGAAGGTTGGACTATTCCCGTCTGGTGCTTTGTTCCATTTGAGTCACCTAGGACCCGAGTTCCGGGTATTGTGTTTCTTGACGAGCGTGCCTAATCGTGTGTGGGGTTTTATGGGGCCCCCTTGTCTTACCTACCTAGCTTCGTACAATTCTAGTGGTGGCCCGAGCTGACTTATATTTGCAACTGCGTGTGTGTTGGTAGGTACCCCAGCTGTACCCCAGCTGTTTTCGAAACAACCCGGGCTAGTGGAGACATAGTTTCTCTCGTTGGTCCACACTTGGCGAGCTAGGGGTCCCCTGAATATTCAGTTGTGACTTACCGACCTTAGCCAGACGGTAGAGACCGATTCGATAGCGTGGCCAGCTTTTGAGTTGGGTGTCGACTCACCGGGGGCCACCCGGAGTTGTGCGTTGTTAGTTAGAGGGACTTTGACGTTCCGGAGTTTCAGGCGCTTACCTAGCCAAGTGGAAACCGGGCGTACATGCGACATCTATAATGGACAGTTGGTACACACCTGCAGGGTAAATCTTTTCGAAAAGCCGTGTCCGCGGTTATGGATGACTTGAGACCTACTCCTTGTTCATAGAATAACATCAATGATAATCATGCTATATAAACTTGACAAACCGTGTGTGTGCCTTGGTTGTCTTTCTTCGTCCAGGGGGACCGAGAGAGAAACGAGGTTGTGTTATGTTTGCGTAAGTAGGTGAATAGCCGACTTATGACACGTTGTCAACGTAACTTCTTGGATCTCATCTCTATTCTGCTAGAACGTGTAGCCACCATATATGCTAGTACGGCTGCAACCTGTCTATGTCTTTATCTTTCCTGTAGCGTTAGTTATTCCGTAATGATATGTTCTCACCCCCCGTTTACATTTCTGTCTTTACCGCTTTGCCTGATCGGCCGCTGCAGTGGACTACTACCTCGACCCCAGCACCGGAAGTTACTTCGTGGAGGTGCCCCCGGAGGATGACGACGAGTACGAGTACCTCGACCAGTAGGATCTTATAGTTGGGTTCAGACGTTCCCGTGGGTGGATATTTATGTGTAGCCCTCTCTAGGGCAATTTGGATCTTGACCGTACTCGGTCCCTATTATGCTTCCGCTTGATGTATTGAGGAGTTGTACTATTAGACAGTGGCGTTGTATGCCCTGCTCTATATATATATCTATATGTATTTCTGTCTTGTAGAGTTGTGCTTTATATACCTATTGTCGAGAATCCGGCAGCGACACGAGTGCGAGTGTCGTGCGCCGGTGGCGTTTGATGCGCTTCTAACTCCGACCGGACGCGAAAGCGACTAGTTAGAGTTTGTACCGCATCAGGGGCCTTACAAAAACCAAAGTCAAATAGAGTTGATTTGAAGAGTCTAAACAAGGTATTGAAGTACTGGAAGGATTACAGAGCAAAGGAAGTAATCATCTTGACAACATGGTGATAAAGCATACAAGCCATATATTCACAAGCTGTCATACAAACCATACATCGTTTTAGTACAAGCACCAAGCTAATACAAACGTGATGAAGATGATACATCCTTCAGAGGCACTCTGACTTCCTATACATTATTTATCTAAGCCTCTGGAACTTACCACCTTGCGTACAATATACTAAGATACTACTACATCCTCACTAAGTAAGACCACAGGCGGTCTCACTCATCTCCATCTCCATTGTAGTCCTCATAAAAGTTAGCCGCGTATCCCGGTAGCTGGAGGTGACCATCGGAAAACACGGAGGCCTGTGGACCCTGATATCCATTTGGGAAAGGATGGGGCCTAGGTCCAGCGTAGGGTGGAAGCAAAGGACCACGGGGTGGAAAAATGCCTCCAATCTCGGGACAAGCAACTCGAGAAGGCATCTGAGTCCTCACTGGGTAGATAGCATCATGCTCAACTGATCCCACGCTCACAAAGGGTGCCAAGAGTGTCAGTGCTCGATACAGACGAACACGGGTGGCGTGGAGCTCGAAACGGAGAGCGTGTGCATCACGATCTCGATCACTAGCAAATCTAACAGTCATCTGAAGTGCGGGATCCTCTGTAGAGTGATCTGAGTAGAGTCCGGTATAATATCCCTCTTCTCCTGGAAGTGCAGCAGGGATATAGCGGAAAGAGGTCTCCCTCAGCATAGTGTGCTCCTCTCTCAGCAGGGTCATACATGAGTATGCAGCATCCTGAACAGCCATGTTCTCGGTAATGCCAATGCCATGTCCAAAGTGGATAGGCTGAGTGACTCCAACGTGGTGCGGGTAGATACGAACAATGCAGTGGAACTGCGTCTGGTTGAAGTCGTGAAACTGCTCTTCGACGGTGTACTCAGGGTACCACCGATATCCCACATAGGACATCATCTCGATCAACGTGGCGGGATGGCCACGCACACCGAGGCACCTGGTCAAACGAACAATCCGCCGAGGGGGAAGATCTGCCATCTGAAACAGAAAGGAGTTTGCAAATGCATCAGATTATGAGATAAACCTGGAATGACTCGGACAGCATAACGGCTGTAATTGTAAGAAATGACAATTTCTTCCAATCATGAAAAACAGCACTTACATAATACGATGTAAGAAATCAGCATTATAACAATGCTAGGAAAACCGGACACAACTCAGAACGAAGGGGGTAAGGAGAAAAAAGAAGCCTTACGTTATTTCCTTATATACCCAGAGTAACTAGATAACTATAGCAAGCTAGACTCAACTTCGGCCAAGGCTACTAGTCCTACAGTCAGTCCTGCTCTGATACCAAGTCTGTCGGGACCCGGGGTTAGCGTATGCAATTACCGCTAAGACATAGTCATATGGAGAGCCGAGAACCGTACCCACTTGTCTAAGCAGACAAGCCCAAGCACAAAACGTTCTCGGAAAGCATCGTACGAGAGGGGTATCCCATCCAGGCCGGATGATCAACTGAGATGGGTCCTCATCGTAGGCACACAAGTCTAATGATATGGGTGGTGAACTCCCATATTCAAAGACAAGTCGCCTCAACCATACTAACGACTATCTCATAACTCTTACATAGACTTACTCCAGCCCGATCACTTAGTCGGGGTCTAGGGCGGACTCGATCATTCCACAAAGTGTGCACGAGACGGAGTCTCGAGCAATCGCATCGCGATGCCCCAAGCTGCGCACATCTAAGGGCCAGTTGGTGTATGAAAGACCGCCAGCCAGAACACAACTAAGGTCTCGAAAACCCATACAAAGACATGCATGTTATAAACATACACGCAGCGCACATGCCTTGTATGAACAGCAGGTACCATTGCAATTCTCTACAAAGTGTACATATTTTATAGATAACTCTTATAGAGTGCACACAGAGATCACAAACATGTGATCCAAAATTACAACATAAGCGGAAGCAAATTATGTCTGAGTACAGACAAGTTTAACAAATGGCTTAAGAAGCCTTATTTAAACACAAGCCCTCCACGAGGAAACCAGTCGTCTGACTGGGACTAGACTAGTTGATCTTCAGTCGTCCAGCTCGATGAAGAAGCCACCTTCGGGGTCAGTGGCATCATCTAAAACATAGATTAAGCAAACGTGAGTACAAAGTCGTACTCAGCAAGACTTACATAGGAGCTATACTACTCATGCACATGTATCAAGGTGAAGGGAGGTGGGGTTTCACTTGCAGAAATGCCAGCTTTGACTTGGCTAGTCCTGAACTACGAGTACCAGACTTGAGGTAAGAAGCGTACACGAGTCCACTACTTTCTCCAACCAATTACACCACTATGGTGCCTTCCTCGACTTCCCCACGAGAAAGCACGCCATAGCACTCACACTTATCTTGGTGTATTTTAGAAGTATCCAGTTCAAGTTATCTAATAATCAAGCTAAGCTTTCCAAGAAGTCCATAACCGCGGACGCGGCTATTCTAATAGTTTTGTTAACCCTGCAGGGGTGTACCGCTACACACACATGATCATCATTTACCGCCTTTGATATCGACACCATTCAAGGGGTGCCAGCGAGGATGCTCACCACAACTGTTACCTCATAGCCGATCTAGTGGGGTTGGTTACCACGAGAAAGCCGCCTACTTGGGTTGGTTACCACTATCGTGAACCCGGTAGGTTTACCGAAGTGGACCCAAGTGATGTGTGCGTGGTGCATAAGCCGGTCTCGGATGAGCCGTTCTCTCACTCAGCATCCAGGCCACAAGCCTACCAGAACTCCGAACTATTGCGACATCTGGACATCGAAAGGGATGAGTTAGTAAGTTGAGAGGGGTCAGTGAGCCCAATGTGTGGTTTTACTCTTCATCTTGGATCACCACACAAGAACTCGGACTTAGGGCGGTGTTCACTGAGACAACCCACCGTGTACTCCTACACAGCCTCTCATCGTTCACCTTGTATTAGGGTCGATTCACCAACACTTTTCTACCATCATCAACATGATCACTATCATCCCGACTCACATCACAGTATCATCATGGTATCATACTAAGCATGCAATAAGCGATAACATTTGCAGGGGCCACATGATATCAACCAACTCCTACATTTGCTAGGATTGTGGTTTGCTTACTACTGTGACAAAATGATAGGTCATGCAAAGGAATGGGTTCATCTATGCGGTAGAAACGAATCATGGTGATCATCCTAAACAATGCATAAGCGAGACATGAGAGGGAAGTGGGATTTTATCGACATGATCAATGGGGTTTTGCTTTCCTTGCTGACGAGGTTCGGGTTCTGGGTCTTCAGCGAAGGGGGAAGCCTCCTGCTCCGGTTCCACCTCTACTCGACAAACTACAAGCAAAGTAGCAAAGTAAATACAATGCACAATCACATGATGGAAGGTTGGAACTTGATGTAAATGCTTTGATGTGTGAAGCAATTCCATTTAAATGGAGTATATTGCAAATTTAATTGCAAATTCAAACTCCAATTTGAATTCAAACTTAGTCAAGTTATATGTGACATGGTTTGATCAATTTGAATCATCTTCAAATGTGTATGATATGCCTCTGATGTGTGGTTGAAAATATAGCATAATTCCATGGTCCAAGTTGCAAAATCATTTGAGTTGAATTTGAATTAATTTCAAATAAACCAAATGACATATGTTACTGGTCCCATTTTAAAATCAACTCCAACATAGGTGAAAGTTTCATTTTTGGATAGCTTTTTATCTCCTGATCATTTTTCATATATTATTTGTCCAAATTGGAGTTAATATGAATTTTCTATGAATTTCCAAAGTTTGGGGTATTTTCTGGAATTTCTTTAATTCAAATTACTCTGGAAATTCATTTAATCGATTTATTGCGCCAGACTGACGTCACGCTGGCATGTGGGGGGGGGCTGACATATGGGCCAGGGGTGTCAGTGACACTGGCTAATTAACCCGGCTGGTTAATTTAATCCAGTGGCTTAATTAAGCCACTGGGCCCACTGGTCAGTGACCCAGGGGGGTCATTAGGGAGGGATTAGGGCTAACCCACCGGCGGCTAAACGCCGGCGACCAGAACCGCGGCGGCGCTGCACGGGGAGGTTGATTCCGGGCACCAATCGAAGCGCTGTGACCTCCAACTTGAAGCCCTTGCCGTTGCGCGTCGAAAGAGACCAACTCCAAGTGCTGGGGTGCCCTGTACGCTCGCCGGCGTCGAGTTTCGCGGCGACAGAGCTACGGCTGTGATCGGGAATTCGCTACAAGGCGCGAATTGAGGCGGGGCTAGGCTGGTTTGAAGCAGTGGAGCACGGGGAACGCGATGGAAAACACGACGAGCTCGACTGCGTAGCAGGTGGCCATCGCCATGGTTCCCGGCGGCGAGGAGCTTCGGCCTTCATGGCGGCCACGACTAGAGGAAGCAATCGAGGGGAAAAAGATAGGGGTTTTGATCCCGCGCTCACCAGGAACTCGGCAGAGCAGGCGGTGAGGCAAACGGCGGCGTGATGATGACGAATTCGACGGAGAGTTCTTGCGGGTCCGGCGGCGGCTCGAGCTCGATTCCGGTGACTAGGAGGGCTCCGGACTCGCCTTCTTCTACAGATCGACGAAGACGACGACGCTGCGCACGGGGGACACGGTTGCTGGCCTTCTTGTCGACGTTGGCGGCGGCTTCTCACGACGATGAGCGGCGGCTGCTCTCGGGGAAGAAGGGGGGAAACGCACAGAGAGCTTGAGAGGAGGCGGCGATGGGGGAAAGTGAGAGGGGGCGATGCAGACGTCTCCTGGGTACTCTTTCGAGTCCTGGGGCGGCCTGGAAGCCCCTAGGCGTCGAGGTGGCGTCCACGGCGTGCTCGGCCGCTCCAGCGAGCTGCTTTGGCGCGCGGGGAGGAAGACGACAGGCGAGTTCGCGGGCCGGGCTGCCGAAACGGTAAGTTGGGCCGGGGTGGCCCAGGTAAGTGGGCTCCTTTCCCTTTTCTATTTTCCTCTCTGTTTTTCTTTCTGCTATTTGTTTTGCTGTGCTAAAATAATTAGCTAGGAATTTTATTAAATGCTGAAATTTTTTATATGGCTTCATAATAATATAGACTAGCCACTTATAAAGTTTCAACATTTTTAAAATTCAAATAATTTGAATCTTAACTCAAATAGGGGTTTTTGATTAAATCCAAGGCACTGTTTGAATATTTGAAAAATCTATGAGCATGGGGTGGGTCCCACATCACTTGATATGTGATCACACTCATTTATAAGATTTTTAAAAAATCTAGCAGGAATTTGTGGAGAAGATTTCTATCTGGCTTTTTGAATTAATTCATCTGGGGGGTTCCTTCTCCCATTTGCTTTTGAATTTTGATTTCAAGGATTTATTTTGAAATTTTGACATGATGCAAGAGTACTGGCTAACCCTAGCACATTACCTAACAGAGGGTTCTGACACATGATCATTATTTACCGCCTTTGATCTCGACACCATTCAAGGGGTGCCAGCGAGGATGCTCACCACAACGATTACCTCATAGCCGATCTAGTCCGAGAAAGCCGCCTACTTGGGTTGGCTACCACTATCGTGAACCCGGCCGGTTTACCGATGTGGACCCAAGTGATGTGTGCGTGGTGCATAAGCCGGTCTCGGATGAGCCGTTCTCTCACTTAGCATCCAGACCACAGACCTACCAGAACTCCGAACTATTGCGACATCTGGACATCGAAAGGGATGAGTTAGTAAGCTGAGAGGGGTCAGTGAGCCCAATGTGTGGTTGTACTCTTCATCTTGGATCACCACACAAGAACTCGGACTTAGGGCGGTGTTCAACGAGACAACCCACCGTGTACTCCTACACAGCCTCTCATCGTTCACCTTGTATTAGGGTCGATTCACCAACACTTTTCTACCATCATCATCATGATCAATACCATCCCGACTCACATAACACTATCATCATGGTATCACTCTAAGCATGCAATAAGCAGTAACATTTGCAGGGGCCACATGATATCAATCAACTCCTACATTTGCTAGGATTGTGGTTTGCTTACTACTGTGACAAAATGATAGGTCATGCAAAGGAATGGGTTCATCTATGCGGTAGAAACGTAGCATGGTAATCATCCTATACAATGCATAAGCGAGACATGAGAGGGAATTGGGATTTTATCGACATGATCAATGGGGGTTTGCTTGCCTTGCTGACGAGGTTCGGGTTCGGGGTCTTCAACGAAGGGGGCAGCCTCCTGTTCCGGTTCCACCTCTACTCGACAAACAACAAGCAAAGTATCAAAGTAAGTACAATTCACAATCACATGATGGAAGGTTGGAACTTGATGTAAATGCTTTGATGTGTGAAGCAATTCCATTTAAATGGAGTATATTGCAAATTGAATTGCAAAAACAAACTCCAATTTGAATTCAAACTTAGTCAAGTTATATGTGACATGGTTTGATTAATTTGAATCATCTTCAAATGTGTATGATATGCCTCTGATGTGTGGTTGAAATATAGCATAATTCCATGGTCCAAGGTGCAAAAGCATTTGAATTGAATTTGAATAAATTCCAAAAATTTCAAATGACATATTCTACTGGTCCCATTTTAAAATCAACTCAAACATAGTTGAAAGTTGGAGTTTTGGATATCTTATTTTCTCCTGATCATTTTTCATATATTATTTGTCCAATTTGGAGTTGATATGAAATTTCTATGAATTTCCAAAGTTTGGGGTATTTTCTGGAATTTTCTGAATTCTTTAATTCAATTTATTTTCTGGAAAAGGTTTACTGCGTCAGCATGACCTCATGCTGGCGTCAGGGGGGGGGGGCTGACATGTGGGCCAAGGGTGTCAGTGGCTGGTTAATTTAATCCGGCTGGGTTAACTTAACCAGTGGCTTAATTAAGCCACTGGGCCCACTGGTTAGTGGCCCAGGGTGGGGTTAGGAGGGGGATTAGTGGCTAACCCACTAGCGGCTACACGCCGGCGGCCAACCCATGGCGGCGCTGCACGGGAGGAGGCTGCCGTGGTCTGTTTGAAGCGCTGGAGGCACCAAACGCAAGCTCGTGGAGCCGCGCGTCTCAGGGAGGGTCCAGGTGACCAAGGAGGCCACCGGAGCGACGCCGGCGACGACCTTCCGCGGCGGCCGTGGCACGGGCTCGGGGTGGATCTCACTGCAGAGCACCATTTGAGCCACCGCTGGGCGCGTTCGAAGCAGTAGTTCACGGCGGAGGTGATAAACAAGACGGCAAGGATGATTGCCTAGCAGATGCTCGCCGACGATGACCGTGGCGGCTCGGTACTCCGGCGACCATGGCAATCGGTGACAGAGGAAGAAATCGACGGGGAGAGGTTAGGGGTTTTGACCGTGACCTCACCAGGAACTCAACGGAAGTGGTGGCGAGGACTGGGTGGCTCGACGGCGATGTAATCGACGATGTTGCGCGGCGGCCGTAGATGAAGACGACGACGCGATTCGGCAGCTCCAGGGGGCTTCAGCTCCCCATAGTCCGCTCAAAGACGAAGACAACTGCGGTGAAGACGATGGATAGGATCCGGGGGCTTCTCGGCTTCGATGGCTACGCGGGGGCTTGACGGTGCTCCGGCGAGCTTCACGGACGTCGGCGGAACGGGCGAGAGAGGAGGGGGAGGTGGTTCTGAAGGGAGGGGAGTGGACGTGGGTGTCTCCAGCGTCTCCGTGGCGTGGCTAGAAGGCGCGGGAGGGGAAGGTGGCTTCTTGAGAGGCGGCGACGTGCACGGCTAGCTCGGTGGCATTCCACCGAGCAGCTTGGAGGCGCGGGATCGGGGAAGAAGACCCCTGTGCCCTTTTGGGCCGGCTGAGCTGGATGGGCTGCTCTCGCCTGGGCGCCAGGTAAGCGTTTCTTCTTCCTTTTCTGTTTTTCTTTTCTGACATTTGTTTTGCTGAGCTAAATTAAATAGCTAGGAATTTTATTGAATGCTGAAATTTTTTATATGGCCTCATAATAATATAGACTAGCCACTTATAAAGTTTCAACATTTTTAAAATTCAAATAATTTGAATCTTAACTCAAATAGGGTTATTCAATTAATTCCAAGGAACTGTTTGAATATTTGAAAAATCTATGAGCATGGGATGGGTCCCACATCACTTAATATGTGATCACACTCATTTATAAGACTTTTCAAAAATCTAACATGATTTTTTGGAGAAGATTTTTATCTGGCCTTTTGAATTAATTCAACTGGGGGGGGTTCCTTCTCCCATTTTGCTTTTGATTTTGATTTCAAAGATTTCTTTTGAAATTTTAACATGATGCAAGAGTAATGGCTAACCCTATCACATTACCTAACAGAGGGTTCTGACAACTCGCCCCCACTCAACAGAATCTTGTCCCGAGATTCAGAAGTCTGCGGGAGGAAGGAGGGATACTCGGCACTGAGACGGTCTTCTCTTTCCCACGTAGCTTCTCTCTCAGAGTGGTGTGACCATTGCACTTTCAGAAACCTAATCTTCTGACAACGAGTGACACGCTCTGCGGAATCAAGAATACGAACGGGGTATTCTCAATGAGAAAGGTCATCTTGAAGATCAAGCGTTTCATGGTCGACTTCGCGGATGGGGTCCTTGAAGCAACGCCTGAGTTGGGATACATGGAATACATCATGTACTCGGGAAAGGTGTGGGGGTAGTTCAAGTTGGTAGGCAACTTCTCCACGTTTAGGAATAATGCGGAAAGGTCCAATGTAACATGGGGCCAACTTGCCTTTGATACCAAAACGTTGGGTTCCTTTCAGAGGAGTAACCCGAAGGTAAGCCTTCTCATCCAGATTGTAGCTCTCTTGCCTATGATGACGATCATAGTAGATTTTCTGACGAGACTGGGCTGCTTTCAATTGATCACGAACAATGCGAACTTGCTCTTCTGCTTCCTTGATCATATCAGGTCCAAAGAATTGTCTTTCACCGGTTTCTGACCAGTTTAGTGGTGTTCGACATCGTCGTCCATATAGGAGTTCAAAAGGAGCCATGTTCAGACTAGATTGAAAACTATTGTTATAAGAAAATTCGGCGAATGGAAGAGACTTCTCCCAATTCTTTCCGAATGAGATAACACAAGCTCTGAGCATGTCTTCAAGAATTTGGTTAACCCTTTCGACTTGACCGCTAGACTGAGGATGGAAAGCTGTACTAAAGGAGAGATGAGTTCCCATAGCATTCTGAAAGCTTCCCCAAAATCTAAAGGTGAAAAGGCTACCGCGATAAGAATTGATTTCCAAAGGAACACCGTGAAGGGACACAATTCTGGAGACGTACAAGTCCGCTAACTGGCTTGCAGTTATAGACTCGCGAACCGGAAGGAAGTGAGCAACTTTGGAAAGTCTATCTATGACAACGAAGATGGCATTATTTTCTTTTTGGGTTCTCGGAAAGCCGGTGATGAAGTCCATACCGAACTTGTCCCATTTCCACTCGGGAATAGACAAAGGTTGAAGTGTACCAGCAGGTCTTTGATGTTCTGCCTTAATGCGACGACAAACATCACATTCGCCAACAAATTGAGCAATGTCTCTCTTCATCCTAGTCCACCAAAATCTCGGGCGTAGATCTCGGTACATTTTTGTGCTACCGGGATGAATTGAGAGGGGTGTGTCATGGGCTTCTTTGAGGATGAGTTGCCTTAGTTCCCTATTCTTAGGTACTACCAAACGATTTTCAAAGAATACCGTTCCTTTACTATCTGTAGAGAAACATTTAGCAACTCCGCTAGCAATGTTCTCCTTGATCCGACGAACACCTCGTGCACGCCTTTGGGCAACTATGATTTGATCCTCAAGAGTTGGTTTCGCCACCAAGGTAGAAAGATAGCCATGAGGAACAATCTCAAGATTGAGCTTGCAAAATTCCTCATGAAGAAGTGGTTGATACTGTTGCAACATGAGGTTGTTACAGTACGACTTACGACTTAGTGCATCAGCCATGACATTGGCTTTTCCTGGGGTGTAAGAAATTACTACGTCGTAATCTTTTATCAACTCAATCCAGCGTCTTTGCCTGAGATTAAGATCTGGCTGGGTGAAAATGTATTTGAGGCTTTGGTGGTCGGAATAAATCTCACAACGATTACCAAGGAGGTAATGTCGCCAAGTTGTTAGGGCATGAACTACGGCAACGAGTTCAAGGTCATGGGTAGGATAGTTCTCTTCATGTGGCCGCAACTGGCGTGAAACATAAGCTACCATATGTCGATCTTGCAGAAGTATGCATCCTAACCCTTGCTGTGATGCATCACAATAGATCTCGAAATCCTTTTTGGTGTCTGGAGGTGCAAGTACGGGGGCAGAAGTCAATTTCCTTTTTAGCTCTTGAAAGCTTTCCTCACACTTGGGAGTCCATAAGAATTTCTTATCTTTCTTGAGGAGTTCAGTTAGAGGCTTTGCAACTTTAGAAAAGTTCTCGACGAAGCGACGGCAATAGCTGGCTAGGCCAAGAAAACTCCTAACTTGCTTAACCGATTCAGGTGGAGTCCAGTCAAGGACGGCCTGAACTCTCTTGGGATTCACAACAATGCCTTTTGCAGAAATCACGTGGCCTAAGTAGGTCACTTCTGGTAGCCAAAATTAACACTTGGAGAATTTATCATACAGGCGATGCTCTCTAAGTTTCATCAATACCAGCCTTAGGTGTTCGGCATGTTCTTCTTCGTTCTTCGAGTAGATGAGAATATCATTGAGATAAACCACAACAAATTTATCTAAGTACTCCATGAAGATCGAATTCATCATCCGTGATAAAGTGGCGGGGGCATTGGTTAAACCAAAGGACATGACGGTGTACTCATAAAGACCATAACGAGTAGTAAAAGCCGTTTTGGGAATGTCCTCGTTTTGGATTTTTATTTGATGATAACCTAATTTCAAATCCATCTTGGAGAAGACAGAGGATCCTGCAAGTTGATCATAAAGATCATTGATCCTGGGAAATGGGTACTTGTTCTTTATCGTCGCTAAATTTAGCGGGAGATAGTCTACACACATCCTTTCTGTTCCATCTTTCTTCGTTACGAACAGAACGGGGCAACCCCATGGCGATGAGCTAGGGCGGATGAAGCCTTTTGCCAACAAAGCTTCCAGTTGGGTTTTAAGCTCAGCTAACTCACGTGGGGCCATTTTGTATGGGCGTCTAGAAATTGGTGCGGTTCCTGGTACAAGATCCACTATAAACTCTACACATCTGTAGGGTGGCATGCCCGGCAGCTCTTCAGGAAAGACATCCGGGAAGTCACGAACCACCGGAATATCTTCAAGTTCGGGAAGGGGAAGTACATTCAAGGAATGCACTTGGTTTCTTGTTCTGGATGAGGTATAGTTGACGGTTTTGCCTGAAGGGTGGGTGAGTTTCACGGATTTGCCTTTGCAATCCAGGTAGGCATTCTGTCTTGATAGCCAATCCATGCCAAGGATGACATCAATATCTAAAGACTTGAGGGCTATGAGTGAAGCAAGGAATACTAAACCCTCAATTGCAATTTGATTTCCATGGCTTACTCTATTAGTTTGCCATCTTGATCCTGGTGTTTGAATAATCATGGGGGTGGACAATTCAACAAAAGATAGCTCATGACGAAGTGCATAACTTTCCGACATGAATGAATGAGATGCTCCTGGGTTGAAAAGAACGGAAGTAGGAACATAATTGACTGGGAGCGTACCAAGAATGACGTCAGTGGTGTCGTCAGTCTCTTCGGCGGCAATCTTGTTCACACGTCCACGAGTGGCGGGAGGAGCGGGTTTGGCGGTGTAGACCTTCTCGGGTAGCTTGCCACGACCGTTGTTGTTGTCTCCGACATGGGGTGGAGCATTCTGGTTCTGGATCTGGTTCTGGGGACACTCACGAGAGTAGTGGCCTGCCTGACCACACTTGTAACAGGCTCCAAAAATAGTGCGTGGAGCTGGGTTGTTTGGTGGAGCTGGGTGGAACTGAGTTGGTGGACGAGGCGCCACATAGGATGGCCTCGGTGGGTTGTTCTGACGGAACATACTATTGGGGATCCAGATCTTGCGCTTCTGGGAGCCGGAACTGTATGATCCATCGTCCCTAGGGTGTTTGCGAAAGTCGTTGGGGGTGTTCATTTCCTCTGCCTTGATGGCTTTGTTGACAAGGATCTGGAATGTGGCAAAGTCATGTAGGTTGAGCTCACGACGGAGTCCAATGTTGAGTCCGCGACGGAACCTCTCTTGCTTCTTTGCGTCAGTGGAGACTTCTTCAGTAGCATAACGAGGAAGTCGGTTGAAATCACGACTAAACTCGTCAACGGTCCTTCTGCCTTGGGTGAGGTTGCAGAACTCCTCACGCTTGCGGTCCATAAGACCCTTGAGAATGTGGTGCTCGCGGAAGGACGTGCAGAATTCATCCCAAGATGCATGCGGTCCAACGGGACGCATATTCAGAAAGTTCTCCCACCAAGAGCTAGCTGCACCTTCGAGGTGATAGGTGGCATAGCTGACCTTGTCGCCATTTGCAACATGGCCTGCTTGGAGCTTCCTCTCGATGTTGCGAAGCCAGTCATCGGCGTCAAGGGGCTCGGTGGAGTAACTGAAAACTGGGGGATGAAGCCGGATGAAGTCGTTCAGGGACACCAGCTCGTTGCGCTGCTGAGTGGTGTTGCGAGCAATGACTTCCAACAGGTGGTGAGAGTCTCGGCGGTTCCTCTCAACCTCCATCAGAACCTGAGCCATCATGGGTGGGGGTGGAAGGTTGCCTTCCTCCAGTTCATTCCCACGACCCTGGTTACGACTAATCTGGCCACGGGTTCCTTGAGACATCCTGAAGGTGAAAAACCAAAGTCAAACAGAGTTGATTGGGAGAGTCTAAACAAGGTATTGATGTACTGGAAGGATTACAGAGCAAAGGAAGTAATCATCTTGACAACATGGTGATAAAGCATACAAGCCATATATTCACAAGCTGTCATACAAGCCATACATCGTTTTAGTACAAGAACCAAGCTAATACAAACGTGATGAAGATAATACATCCTTCAGAGGCACTCTGACTTCATATACATTATTTATCTAAGCCTCTGGAACTTAGACCCTTGCCTACAATACACTAAGATACTACTACATCAACTCTAAGTAAGACCACAGGCGGTCTCACTCATCTCCATCTCCATAGTAGTCCTCATAAAAGTTACCCGCGTATCCCGGTAGCTGAAGGTGACCATCGGAAAACACGGAGGCCTGTGGACCCTGATATCCATTTGGGCAAGGATGGGGCCTAGGTCCAGCGTAGGGTGGAAGCAAAGGACCACGGGGCAGAAAAATGCCTCCAATCTCGGGCCAAGCAACTCCAGAAGGCATCTGAGTCCTCACTGGGTAGATAGCGTAATGCTCAACTAATCCAACGCTCACGAAGGGTGCCAAAAGTGTCAGTGCTCGATACAGACGAACACGAGTGGCGTGAAGCTCAAAACGAAGAGCGCGTGCATCACGATCTCGATCACTAGCAAACCTAGCAGTCATCTGAAGTGCTGGATCTTCTGCAGAGTGATCTGAGTAGAGTCCGGTGTAATATCCCTCTTCTCCTGGAAATGCAGCAGGGATATAGCGGAATGAGGTCTCTCTCAGCATAGTGTGCTCCTCTCTCAGCAAGGTAATACATGAATATGCAGCATCCTGCACAGCCATGTTCTCTGTCATGCCAATGCCATGTCCAAAGTGGATAGGCTGAGTGACTCCAACGTGGTGCGGGTAGATCCTGACAATGCAGTGGAACTGCGCCTGGTTGAAGTCAAGGAACTGCTCCTGAATGGTGTACTCAGGATACCATCGATATCCCACATAGGACATCATCTCGATCAACGTGGCGGGATGGCCACGCACACCGAGGCACCTGGTCAAACGAACAATCTGCCAAGGGGGAAGATCTGCCATCTGAAACAGAAAGAAGGAGTTTGCAAATGCATAAAATTATGAGATAAACCTGGAATGACTCGGACATCATAACGGCTGTAATTGTAAGAAATGGCAATTTCTTTCAATATGGAAAACAGCACTTACATACGATGTAAGACATCAGGAAGCATAACCACTCTAACAAAACGATCACAACTTTCCTACGGCTACAAGGAAGCAAACAACGAGATGTTCTAATCAGACAGAGGAGAGCCTAGTCCTATCTTCCCGTAGAATAAGATGAGGGTGACTCAGAACTCAGAACGAAGGGCGTAAGGAGAAAAAAAGAAGCCTTACGTTATTCCCTTATATACCCAGAGTAACTATATAACTATAGCAAGCTAGACTCGACTTCGGCCAAGGCTACTAGTCCTACAGTCCGTCCTGCTCTGATACCAAGTCTGTCGGGACCCGGGGTTAGCGTATGCAAGTCCAGTTAAGACATAGTCATATGGAGAGCCGAGAACCGTGCCCACTTGTCTAAGCAGACAAGGCGAAGCACAGAACATTCTCGGAGAGCATCGTACGTGAGGGGCATCCCATCCAGGCCGGATGATCAACTGAGATGGGTCCTCATCGTCCGCACACAAGTCTAATGATATGGGTGATGAGCTCCCATATTCAAGACAAGTCGCCTCAACCATACTATCGACTATCTCATAACTCTTACATAGACTTACTCAAGCTCGATCACTTAGTCGGGGTCTAGGGCGGGCTCGATCATACCACAAAGTGTGCACGAGACGGAGTCTCGAACAATCGCATCGCGATGCCCCAAGCTGCGCACATCTAAGGGCCAGTTGGTGTATGAAAGACCGCCAGCCAGATCACAACTAAGGTCTCGAAAACCCATACAAAGACATGCATGTTATAAACATAGACGCAGCACACATGCCTTGTATGAACAGTAGGTATCATGGCAATTCTCTACAAAGTATACATTTTATTGATAACTCTTATAGAGTGCACACAGAGATCACAAACATGTGCTCCAACATTACAACACAAGCGGAAGCAAATTATGTCTGGGTACAAACAAGTTTAACAAATGGCTTAAGAAGCCTTATTTAAACACAAGCCCGCCACGAGGGAACCAGTCGTCTGACTGGGACTAGACTAGCTTGATCTTCAGTCGTCCAGCTCGATGAAGAAGCCACCTTCGGGGTCAGTGGTTTCATCTAAAACATAGATTAAGCAAAAGTGAGTACAAAGTCGTACTTAGCAAGACTTACATAGGAGCTATACTACTCATGCATATGTGTCAAGGTAAAGGTAGGTGGGGTTTCACTTGCAGAAGTGCCAGCTTTGACTTGGCTAATCCTGAACTACGAGTACCAGACTTTGAGGTAAGAAGCGTACATGAGTCCACTACTTTCTCCAACCAATTACACCACTATGGTGCCTTCCTCGACTTCCCCACGAGAAGGCACGCCATAGCACTCACACTTATCTTGGTGTGTTTTAGAAGTATCCGATTCAAGTTGTCTAATAATCAAGCTAAGCTTTCCAATTAGTCCATAACCGCGGACGCGGCTATTCGAATAGTTTTGTTAACCCTGTAGGGGTGTACCGCTACACACACATGATCATCATTTACCTCCTTTGATCTCGACACCATTCAAGGGGTGCCAGCGAGGGTGCTCACCGCAACTGTTACCTCATAGCCGATCTAGTCCGAGAAAGCCACCTACTTGGGTTGGCTACCACTATCGTGAACCCGGCCGGTTTACCGAAGTGGACCCAAGTGATGTGTGTGTGGTGCATAAGCCGGTCTCGGATGAGCCGTTCTCTCACTTAGCATCCAGACCACAGACCTACCATAACTCCGAACTATTTCGACATCTGGACATCGAAAGAGATGAGTTAGTAAGCTGAGAGGGGTCAGTGAGCCCAATGTGTGGCAGTACTCTTCATCTTGGATCACCACACAAGAACTCGGACTTAGGGCGGTGTTCAACGAAACAACCCACCGTGTACTCCTACACAGCCTCTCATCGTTCACCTTGTATTAGGGTCGATTCACCAACACTTTTCTACCATCATCATCATCATCACTACCATCCCGACTCACATAACAGTATCATCATGGTATCACTCTAAGCATGCAATAAGCAGTAACGTTTGCAGGGGCCACATGATATCAATCAACTCCTACATTTGCTAGGATTGTGGTTTGCTTACTACTGTGACAAAATGATAGGTCATGCAAAGGAATGGGTTCATCTATGCGGTAGAAACGTAGCATGGTAATCATCCTATACAATGCATAAGCGAAAAATGAGAGGGAATTGGGATTTTATCGACATGATCAATGGGGGTTTGCTTTCCTTGCTGACGAGGTTCGGGTTCGGGGTCTTCAACGAAGGGGGCAGCCTCCTGTTCCGGTTCCACCTCTACTCGACAAACAACAAGCAAAGTATCAAAGTAAATACAATGCACAATCACATGATGGAAGGTTGGAACTTGATGTAAATGCTTTGATGTGTGAAGCAATTCCATTTAAATGGAGTATATTGCAAATTGAATTGCAAAAACAAACTCCAATTTGAATTCAAACTTAGTCAAGTTATATGTGACATGGTTTGATCAATTTGAATCATCTTCAAATGTGTATGATATGCCTCTGATGTGTGGTTGAAATATAGCATAATTCCATGGTCCAAGGTGCAAAATCATTTGAATTGAATTTGAATAAATTCCAAATAATTCAAATGACATATGCTACTGGTCCCATTTTAAAATCAACTAAAACATAGTTGAAAGTTGGATTTTTGGATAGCTTATTTTCTCCTGATCATTTTTCATATATTATTTGTCCAATTTGGAGTTATATGAAATTTCTCTGAATTTCCAAAGTTTGGGGTATTTTCTACAATTTTCTGAATTCTTTAATTCAATTTATTTTCTGGAAAAGGTTTACTGCGTCAGCATGACCTCATGCTGGCGTCAGGGGGGGGCTGACATGTGGGCCAGGGGTGTCAGTGGCTGGTTAATTTAATCCGGCTGGGTTAACTTAACCAGTGGCTTAATTAAGCCACTGGGCCCACTGGTCAGTGGCCCAGGGTAGGGTTAGGAGGGGGATTAGTGGCTAACCCACCGGCGGCTAAACCCCAGCGGCCAACCCACGGCGGCGCTGCACGGGAGGAGGCTGCCGTGGTCCGTTTGAAGCGCTGGAGGGACCAAACACAAGCTCGTGGAGCCGCGCGTCTCGGGGAGGTTCCAGGTGACCAAGGAGGCCACCGGAGCGACGCCGGCGACGACCTTCCGCGGCGGCCGTGGCACGGGCTCGGGGTGGATCTCGTTGCAGAGCACCATTTGAGCCACCGCTGGGCGCGTTCGAAGCAGCAGTTCACGGCGGAGGTGATGGACAAGACGGCGAGGATGATTGCCTAGCAGATGCTTGCCGACGACGACCGTGGCGGCTCGGTACTCCGGCGACCATGGCAATCGGTGACAGAGGAAGAAATCGAGGGGGAGAGGTTAGGGGTTTTGACCGTGAGTTCACCAGGAACTCAACGGAGGTGGTGGCGAGGACTAGGGTGGCTCGACGGCGATGTAATCGACGATGTTGCGCGGCGGCCGTAGATGAAGACGACGACGTGATTCGGCAGCTCCAGGGGGCTACAGCTCCCCATATTCCGCTCAAAGGCGAAGACAACTGCGGTGAAGACGATGGACAGGATCCGGGGGCTTCTCGGCGTCGATGGCTACGCGGGGGCTTGACGGTGCTCCGGCGAGCTTCACGGACGTCGGCGGAACGGGCGAGAGAGGAGGGGGAGGTGGTTCTGGAGGGAGGGGAGTGGACGTGGGCGTCTCCAGCGTCTCCGTGGCGTGGCTAGAAGGCGCGGGAGGGGCAGGTGGCGTCTGGAGAGGCGGCGACGTGCACGGCTAGCTCGGTGGCATTCCACCGAGCAGCTTGGAGGCGCGGGATCGGGGAAGAAGACCCCTGTGCCCTTTTGGGCCGGCTGGGCTGGATGGGCTGCTCTCGCCTGGGCGCCAGGTAAGCGTTTCTTCTTCATTTTCTGTTTTTCTTTTCTGACATTTGTTTTGCTGAGCTAAATTAAATAGCTAGGCATTTTATTAAATGCTAAAAAAATTTATATGGCCTCATAATAGTATAGACTAGCCACTTATAAAGTTTCAACATTTTTAAAATTCAAATAATTTGAATCTTAACTCAAATAGGGTTATTTGATTAATTCCAAGGCACTGTTTGAATATTTGAAAAATCTATGAGCATGGGATGGGTCGCACATCACTTGATATGTGATCACACTCATTTATAAGACTTTTCAAAAATCTAACATGAATTTTTGGAGAAGATTTTTATCTGGCCTTTTGAATTAATTCAACTGGGGGGGTTCCTTCTCCCATTTTGCTTTTGATTTTGATTTCAAAGGTTTCTTTTGAAATTTTAACATGATGCAAGAGTACTGGCTAACCCTATCACATTACCTAACAGAGGGTTCTGACATTGTGTGCGGACGATGAGGACCCATTTCAGTTGATCATCCGGCCTGGATGGGATACCCCTCACGTACGATGCTTTCCGACAACGTTCTGTGATTGGCCTTGTCTGCCTAGACAAGTGGGTACGGTTTTCGGCTCTCCATATGACTATGTCTTAACTGGACTTGCATACGCTAACCCCGGTCCCGACAAGTACCCTGTTCGTATTCTTGATTCAGTAGAGCGTGTCACTCGTCGTCAGAAGATTAGGTTTCTGAAAGTGCAATGGTCACACCACTCTGAGAGAGAAGCCACGTGGGAAAGAAAGACCGTCTCCGTGTTGAGTACCCCTCCTTCCTCCCGCGGACTTCTGAATCTTGGGACGAGATTCTTTTGAGTGGGGGCGAGTTGTCACAACCCCAAATTAGGTATGTGCTAGGATCAAGTGCTCCTTTGCATTCATGATAAAAATTTCAAAAGAAATCAAAATGGGAGAGAGAACACCCCCCAGATGAATTAATTCAAATGCCCAGATAAAAAGTTGCTCCAAAAATTCCTTTTGCATTTTTGAAAAGTCCCATAAATGAGTGGGATCACATATAAAGTGATGTGGTAGCAATCCCATGCTCATGAATTTTTCAAATATTCAAAACAGGAACTTGGAATTAATTTAAAACCCTATTTGAATTAAAGTTCAAATTATTTGAATTTTAAAAGTGCTCAAATTTTATAAGTGGTTAGCTCTATATATATTGAGGCCATATAAAAATTTGGGGCATTTAAAAAAATGTCTAGCTACTTTTTTTTCTAAGACAAAACAATTACAGAAAAGAAAAGGAAACAGAAAATAGAAAAGGGGCCTACCTGGTATTCAGGCCAACTTGTTCCCCAGCCGTCCCAGGCCCACCTACCTCCCCTGTCGTCTTCTTCAAGCAGCTCGCTGTCGATCTGAGGGTGTGGTCGAGGCCACCTCGACGTTCAGGGGCTTCCAGGCCACCCCGTGCCCTCTCTTTGTGTCCTGGAGGATCGCCTCGCAGCCGTGACCCCTTTCCCCCCTCTCCAGCGCCATCTTTTCTCCCTCCCTCACTCGATTTTGCCATGGACAAAGATATCGCCGGAGCACACCGCCATGGCAGACGCGGCCACCATGCCCTAGAGCCCAAACCAGCGTATCCCCCGTGCTCCTCATCGACGACTTCGTCACCCTGCAGAAGCTGGCGAGCCAATTCAGCCCCGAGACGACGCAAGCCTCCTCGACTCGCCACCAGCAACCGAAGATCGTTGATGTCGATTCGCCGCCGTTGAGGTCTCCCCGAGCCCACTGGCTGCATCATCGTGTTCGTGGTGAGCCCCTGAGCATTTCCCCTCCGCTCCCGTGTTTCTCCCCTTTCTCTAGCTGCGGCCGCCATGGGAGCCGAGCTCCGTCGCCGCCGTGGTTGACCATGCGCTCGCTCCCGTGCACCTAAGCCCCCGCCCTGTTGTCCTTTGTGTTGCTGCACGCTCCAAGAGACCAACGCAACCATAACCGTATCCTCCCGTGCACTGCAGCGAGGACCTCGCCGTTGCCGTGCCTCTGCTGCCACTTTTCTCGACGACGGCGAAGCTCCGATGACCCCCTTGGTCCCTCGACTCCACCCAGCGACGCGCGCGGACTCCAGCTACCCGTAGATGGTCTCAGCGGGCAAAATGGTGGCAGGAATCGCCGTCCCGTGCGATCTCCACTGCGCTGGACGCCACCGGAGGCTAACCGCCAGCGGCCCGATTAGATTAGGGGGCTAATCCCCCTGTTAGTTGACCCTTGGGTCACTGACTGGTGGGACCTGGCCCCCCTAATGACCTTTGTAGTTTAATTTAAACGGGGTTACCCCCTAGCCACTTACAGCCTGACCTCCTGCTGACGCAGTAAACCAGTTAAATCGTTTAAAAGAAATCAGAAAATTACAGAAAATGCTTTAAACTTTGAAATTCAATAACTAATTCATATTAACTCCAAATTGGACAAATAATATATGAAAAATGATCAGCATAAAATTCTCTATCCAAATATGCAACTTTCAACCATGTTTGGGTTGATTTTAAAATGGGACCAGTAGATTTTTCTATTTAGCTTAATTGGAATTATTTCAAATTTAATTCAAATGCTAATTTAATTTGAACCTTTGCAATACACCACATCTCATTTGAATATCAGAGGCATATCAAACACTTGAACACATGCTTTACAATGATCCAAAAATAGCAAATGCAATTTGGCTAAATTGAAATTCATATGTGGAGTTTGAATTTGCATTTCAAATGCAATACACTTCATTTAAATCAAATGTACCACAAACCAGCACCATTCACATCATGGACAACTATATCATGTGCTTGTGCATTCCATTACAATGTTGCCACCCCTTTGTTGATGATTGTTTCCGGTACCAGCTTTTCCGAGACGGTGATCACCCCCGAAGGATAAGACCACCGATAAGACCCGTGTATCGTCAGCAAGGCAAGCAAACCCCATTGATCATATCTATAAAATCCAAATTCCCTCTCAGTCTCGCTTATGCATGTTTAGGAGATCATCGAGACACGTTCTTTCGCATAGTTGAACCCATTCCGATGCATGACGTATCATTTTGTCACCGTATTAAGCAAACCACAATCCTAGCAGATTTAGGAGTTGAATGATGAGCATGTGGCCCCTGCAACTGTTACTACTTATTACTGATTAGTGATACAATGAGGATATCATGATTGTGAGTCGGGATGGAATGAACACAGTGATGCTGGTGTTAACGTATTGGTGAATCCACCCTAAGCAAAGGTGAACGATGAGAGGCTGTGTAGGAGTACACAGTGGGTTGTCCCGTTGAACACTGCCCTTGGCCCCGAGTTCCAGTTTTGTGATCCAAGACAAACAGTATGACCACATGTAGGGTTTTATGGGAGCCCCGTTTGGCCTCTTTACGTACCCGATCCGGTCCACGAGTCACAATAGATTCGGGCTTTCCATTTAGCATGCGTATAGAAAAAGAATGAAGAAAAGGTTGCATCATATAGATATGTGGGTGGACTTGTGAGGCAGTGAAACCATCTGGCAGAGGTGGCGTCTCGGTCCCTAACATTATCAGAGTCTGTTTCGTGGAACCGGCCGGACTCTCGAGCGGTGCCAAACTCAGGTAGTCGACTCCTGGATTAGAGAAGGTGATGTGAGGTTAGTGCCTTGGTTTCATCCACGTCCGACACCCGCTTGAAGGGTGACGAGAACGAGGCGATAAGTGATGACACGCGCGTGAAGATATACACCCCTGCAGGGTTAATGAACTATTCGAATAGCCGTGTCCACGGTTATGGACTACTTGGAGACCTCTACTTGATCAATAGAAAACTTGAATGGATACTTATAAAACTCGCAAGATAAGTGTGAGTGCTATGGTGGGCTTCCTCGTGGGGAACTCAAGGAAGTAACCATAGTGGTGTATTGTTTGGAGACCTTGTAGTGGACTCGTGTACGCTTCTTACCTCAAGTCTGCTACTCATAGTACAGGACTAGCCAAGTCAAAGCTGGCACTTCTGCATGATGAAACCCCACCTCCTTTACCTTGATACTTGAGCAGGAGTAGTGTAGTTCTGATGTAAGTCTTGCTGAGTACGACTTTGTACTCACGTTTGCTTATTCTATGTTTTAGATGAAGCTCGACGTTGACCTTGGTAGTATAGTTCCAGACAGCAGTCTGGTCCCTCGTGGATGGGCATGTATGTTTACAAGGCTTCTCTAAGCCATTTTTTAAACTTGTCTGTACTCAGACCTAATTTGCTTCCGTTGTATGATGTAATGTTTGATCACAGACATGTGATCTTTGTATGCTCTATGTGTATATCAATAAAGAGTACTTGTAGAGTTATGTGATGATACCTGGTGTTCATACTAGACATGTGTGATGCGTGTATGATTATAACATGCATGTATTAGTATGGGTTTTCGAGACCTTAGTTGTGATCTGGCTGGCGGGCTTTTATACACCAAGTGGCCCTTAGATGTGCGCAGCTTGGGGCATCGCGATGCGATTGCTCGTGGCTCTGCCACGTGCACACTTTGTTGTATGATCGAGCCCTCCCTAGACCCGGACTAAGTGATCGAGCTGGAGTTTGTTTATGTAATGGTTATGATTCAATCGATAACATGGTTGAGGCGACTTGTCTATGAGTATGGGATTCACCACCCATAAGCATTTAGACTTGTGAGCGGACGATGAGGACCCATCTCAGTTGATCATCCCGCCTGGATGGGATGCCCTTCACGTTCGATGCTTTCCGACAGTGTTATGTGCTTGGCCTTGTCTGCTTAGACAAGTGGGTACAGCTCTCGGCTCTCCATGTGATTGCATCGTGACTGGAATTACATACGCATATCCCGGATCCCGACAGAAACTCCCCCCGAGAGACGCTATCTTCGCTAAACGCGACCTTTACTTAAAAGCACTCGCGGGCTCGAGTCGAAACTCCCCCCGAGAGACCCTATTCTCGCCAAAAAACGCGACCTTATCTACAAAAGATTGGGAGGAAAGAACGCAAGACTCTCGCCAAAAAACAAAAGTTCCGACAAAGCAAATAGCAACGAAAAGTGCATGGTTCTTTAGTCTTCACTTGATCGCAAGCGATCACCTAAAGACTCGGGGGCTACTCCCATCGGGAGTGCTGGCGCGCACCCGATCCGAAGTTGGCAAAAAAAATCAAAAAACAGCTACAAACCAGTGAGACAAAAATTCACATACCCTGCGCTCGATTCTACAAATCAAACGCAGCCTCGGGGGCTACTCCCATCGGGAGCGCTGGCGCGCACCTGAGAAGACATTTTCATTGCAAAGGAGCCAAAGACATTCATCTCATTACAAAGGAGTCGAAGACATTCATCTCATTACAAAGGAGTCGAAGACACTCATATCATTACAAAGGAGTCGAGGACACTCATATCATTACAAAGGAGTCGAAGACATTCATTTCATTACAAAGAAGTTGAAATGACAGTTGTCACTACAGAAATACCCGCAGAACAGCAAGATGGGCTACGCTCAAATTCTACATGTGTGCTCATGCTGAGATAATTGGCACTTTCGTGCCACAACCCGATGCGCATCACCACAGAAAGGGTAGTAACTCAGCCGGTGAAGAAGAAGCTCGCCGTCCTCCAGTTCTACAAGGTGCCTCACCTACTGCCGCGACCGCTTGACCACCGGTTTTACGTCCAGTTCTTCCTTGGAACTAGAATAGCAAACACCATCGTCCGATGGATTAGCCGAAGACGAAGACACAAGAGAAGCAGGCGAACCACCAATCGAGCCATCGGAATCGTCGCTTCTTGTTTCCCCACAGTATGGATCCAGACGGTTGCCACCAGCATCAAATGCGCGGATAATAACAGTATCTTCGCCGTCAAAATGACAACAAAGGCTATCTCGGCCGCGCAGATTCAAATGACGAGAAAACGCCCTCCATCCAAGCCCAAGGAAAATCAAGTATGAACTATCAGTCTCCAGCTCTACCCAAGAAGAAGAGCGAGCACATACGTGAAGGCAAAACCAGAAGCCCCTCAAGTTAACATCAGAAGCAATGGAGGCAAACGAGAGAGGAAGAGAAATCTGGGAAGCATTCCGGTTAAGAACACGCAAAAGAAATTCATGGCGCCAAAATTCCTCCTCCATGGAGGAAGAAGAAGAAGGCACCAACGTGGTACCATGGCATCCACCTCGTGAAGAACGAGGCGTGCGGACACCACGGCCACGGCTACCACGACCTCGCCCAGCCACACCTCTACCACGCTTGGGCGCCATATGCAGAAGAAGAAGAAGAAGAGAAATACGCGAAGAATGGATACAAAGGACGGGAAACCACAGGACGGCATGACGAAGGTTATTTCATTAAAAGGATGGACTATTGTACCTCAAGACAGGAACCCTCAACCTTGATTTGATCAAGTGCTTTTGAGATAACCAAAATATTGAGTGGGCCTGCAGTTTCATGAAACTGAGTGGGAGCTTTGAAGACTTCCCGGAAACTTGGAATGCAGAGGGCATTTTCTGGGTGGGAGCTTTGGAAGCATTGTCATTATGTGAGACATAGTGAACAATAAAATGACTTGATGAAAGCTGAACCACATATATATGAGTATATCATGGATATATTTGAGTGGGAGCATGATCATTGTCTCAAACATATATGCATTGATATGTGTGAAGAATGATCTCATATGTATATATATGGATATGCATTGATTGTGTATATAGAGAATCGTCTTATATACATATGTGCATTATGATATATATAGAGCATAAGGAAAATAAAATACAAGATTGCAAAAATCTTCTTTTATGTGAAATACCAACACATTAAACGTTGAAATCTATATGAGTAGATTAAGATACGGATAATGAAACGAAGTGAAGGTTGGAATAATATTCTAAGACAAGAAACAGGTTCTTGTGGCTAGAAATTATATAATGGATGAAATCCAAATATCACAAGCAATGTCTTGATGGAAGAATAGAGATGCACCATGTAATGGACATGTGATGTTATATGTTCTTGACATATGATTCTACCATATAACATGCATTGTGAATCCAACAACAGACTGACTCAAAAGTTCTTGGAAGAAGAACAGATTCCGATGTGCTTTAGGAGTAAAACACATAATCTGAATATAGTCCATGCATTCAGTATATGAGGAATATTGAGGACTATTCTCTAAAATATAGAAAGGATAATAGACTTGAATGAAATGCAAGATTACAATTGGAAGCCATATTATGGGTCTATATGGAATTAGAGACATCACCAAAGACATGAAAGAAATGTGACCAAAATTCACGGCACTACAAACATAATACTACTTAAGAAAGTAGACGTATGGATAAAAGTTTAGCGTTAGAAGTATTGGACTTCTGGTTGAGTGTATTTTCCAGTATATATGCCTATGGATGAGTCTTCTAAAGACTGGACCAAGAGATCATTGGAGGATACTGTGAAATAATAGTCTCACTCTCCCGCGAAACTTATATCCAACCATTATATGATAATGAGTGGTATGTCAAAAGAGCTTTTCACCTGTACCAGTTGCAAAGGAAACATACGAATCTGAATTGGTGCAGTTCGTTGACGAACCCTCTTCCATGAGCGTGCATGATCAAAGAAACACTTATGTGATAAGATGATTATGATCGGAAAAATGCGGCTAGATTATTAGCACTCTAGTGCAAGTGGGAGACTGTTGGATATATGCTCTAGAGGCAAATAATATATGATTATTCCAATATATCTAAGCATGTTCATAACCAGTTTCATACCGTGCTAGAACTGCATCAGTGAAACAATGATGCAGGTGTGGTATAGAAACCCCAGAGTTCCTAGTTAGCCTCTACATCGATAACTAGTTCATGGTCAACATGATGGTCGTGGTTTCGCGATCATGGACAATTAAGTCTCTTGACTATGAGGTCACCTCACTGCTTATGTGACGTGATGAACATTACCCAAAGTAAGCATTACAGCATGATCAAATCTTGTGAAGGTTCAGTGTTGTAACTACAGAACGTGGTAGATCGTTCCTTTGACCGTGAGTACGTGCATAATTGCTATCTTCCCGGATGCTTTGACCTACATCCCACCACCTGACTGAAATATGCGGGTCATAACGGTTGTATCTTGGGTATTCTGTGGAGATATGTTGAGGAGTATTGTTACAAGAGCGGGATTTGTCAATCCATATAATGGATAGATACTCAGGGCCCACTCGGTGAGATTCCATCCATAAAGCTGCAGCGTGTGACTAGGTCATGGGGATGAATATCACGGGAACGACTGAATGAGGATTAGTTCAGAACGAGGTTGAACTAGACATATGATGTCATTGATCGAATGTCGGAACAATCCAGTATTGCTGACAAATGGAATGCTATACGGCGTAAGGTCCAATCGGTATTGATATCCGGAATGCACAGGGGTCATTATGGGCATCCAGGTCCCGCTGATGATCATTCACCGTATCCTCATCTCGGTCATGACCGGGGTGTTCTCGGACCGTAGGGTAACACACTTAAGGGGTCGATGAAATCGGAGACCTTTTCGGAACTATCGGAGTAACCGGAGAATAAAGGAAGCAGCACCGGAAAAGTTCCGTGTTGACCCGAAAGAGTTTCGGAGTGAGCCGGAAGGTGTTCCGGACACCGGGAGAAGGAATAATATGTTTTAGTTATTAATTAATTGAATTAATAATTAAAAACATTTTATTTATAATTAAAAAGTGCTATGGGCCTTATTTATGGAAGAGGCCCATTAGGGGAAATAAAAGGGAAAAAGAAAAAAGCAAAGAGGGGGGAGGCGCCATGGGCCCTAGGGCCCATGAGGGGTGCGCCCCTCTCCCCCCTTGGACGGCCACCCCCCTTAGCAAAGGGACTTTAGTCCCACATTGCTAAGGGAGAGGAGTTGACTCCCTCCCCTCTGCCTATATATAGATGGGCAGGGTGCACATATTTAATGCACAGAAATTCGTGAGAAAATAAATATTACTCCGAATTGATATCGGTTTTCTCCGGTCTTCTCCCCTTCCTTGTCTCTTTCACGGTGGGCTCCCTAGTGTGAGCCTATAGTGGAATTGAGGCTTCTCTGCTAGAATCGTAGGCCGTCGTGCTGCCGAAGCTCCGTCCGGAGGTCTTCTTCCGCCACCTTCGCTGGATCGGAGAACGGAGGTCGTCATCGAGTCTCGTACGTGTGCGAGTACTACGAGGTGCTACACGTGTGGCACTATACCCATCCGGGTGCTCAACACAGCCAGGGGGCTGTGAAACTTGATCGGCTACATCAACCACGTTTGCGGGAACATTTCCCGCGCAACGGACTACACCGCGATGTATGTTATTTCCGCACTCCTTTCCGTTACGGTAATACGGCTAGCTAGATCTGGGGTTATAGGAACGCTAGTTAGAAAAATTTGTGTTTTCTGCTGCGAACTCCAACAATCTGAAGGTGGATGATTCGTAGTAGATGCAGATGGATTTCGGTGTACTTACTTTGGCGTACTGCCCATTGCTTTTGAGCCTCTTCCTTTCTTTTCTAGCATAGTTAGCATTGCGCTACGTTTATAATCCTGTCAATTGCCCAGCTGTGATTTTTTTACCTTGCTAGCACTTTTATCGTCTTTTGGGAGAGAGACATCACTAGTGAACTTCATGGGACTCCGGTCCATATTTCCATCATTGTTTACACCCTCAATTTACTTTCAGTTCTTACTTTCCATTGCCACTATTATTATCTCTTCGTTGATCCTTTGTAAACAGAAAGGCCGAAGGAATGGACAACTCCTCTGTACTCGTTGGGAGCAAAGTAATTTGCTTTGTGTGGAGGTCCATGTGAAGTTAGCAACCTCGGCGCCATTGTTCACTTTACCACCTTCTTGTATTTCTGCGAGTCCTACGGGAGACAAACCCTATCCTCTACATAGGGGAAATTTGCTGCTACGCTACATCTCACCTTCCACTTGGGGTAACCAACGAGAAGTGAGAGAACTATCTTCCTAACCGTATGAACATCGTATTTTTATTGATCCCCTTGCTTGCAATGTTTTCTCGATAGAAGTGGAGCCGGAACCGAGATCACCCCCTCCAATGAAGATACCGTGTACGACCCTCGTCAGCAAGACAAGCAAATCCCATTGATCATGTTGAAAAAATCCTATTTCTCTCTCAATCTCACTTATGCATTGTTTATGATGTTTACCATGATACGTTTCTACCGCATAGTTGAACCCATTCCTTTGCATGACCTATTTTAAGGCCCCCGACGCGGTACTATCTCTAGTTAGTCGCTTTCGCGTCCCACCTGAGATAGAAGCGCATAAGTGGCCCCCGACGCACGATACTCGCACTCGTATCGCTATCGGATTCTCGACAACAGGTAAATGAAGCATGAACAACTAAGACATAAATATATATATAAGTCCAGGGCATACACTCGCCGCTGGTATTTATTACATCATCTCAGAGGTCATAAGATCCAACAGTATATCATAACATCATGCGGAAGACACACACGACCGAGTACGGTCAAAACCCAAATGGCCCTAGAGAGGGCTGCACATAAACAAGTCTACCCACGGAACGTCGGAACCCAACTATAGGATCTACTAGGCGAAGTCCTCCTCCGTTGGCACCTCCACGAAGTAACGTCCAGTGCTCGGGTCGAGGTAGTAATCAACTGCGACGGCCGATCAGGCAAAACAATAAATGAGAAAAGAAAAGCAAGAGGTGAGAATATATCAATGCAATATAACTAACTTCTCACGGTAAGGAAAGGTAGTGGTTGAGGTTGCAGCCGCGCTACCATATATGAGTGGCTAACGAACTATTAGAGTAAGGGGAGATCGAAGAACTCGTTGACAACGTATCGTAAGTCTGCTGTCCACCTACTTACACAAAATATAACACAACATTGTGCCCTCTTTTTCGCCCCGGAAGAAGAAGAGCAATCAAGGAAACTCACACGTTGGCAACTTTTAAAACATGATTAAATTGATGTTATTCTATGAACAAGGAGTAGGTCTCAAGTCGTCCATAACCGCGGACACGGCTTTTCAAAAAGATTTAACCCTCCAGGGGTGTACCAACTTCCCATCATAGGCTTCACATGTACGCCCAGTTTCCACTTGGCTAGGTAAACGCCTGAAACTCCGGAATGTCAAGAGTCCCTCTAACTAAAAACGCACAATTCCGGGTGGCCCCCGGGGAGTCGACACCCAACCCAAGAACAGGCCACACTCTCGGATCGGAATCTACCGTATGACGCACGTCGGATTAACGGTAATTCTCACATGAGGCCGGGTCCTATCTGACTAGGTGGACCAACAAGGGAACCATGTCCCCTCTGGCCCGGTTTATTTTGAAAATTATTGGGGTACCAACAAAGCACACACACGTTTGCAAATAGTAAATCAGTTCGGGCAACCACTAGAACTGTTTGAAGCTAGGTAGGTAAGACAAGGGGGCCCCATAGAATCCCACACACGATTAAGCACGCTCGTCAAGAAACACAATACCCGGAACTCGGGACCTACGTGACTTGAATGGAACAAAACACCTGGCGGGAACAGCCCAGCCTCCCATCCTTCGTCAAATATAATTAATATCAATAATAATAAATATCAACCAATTTCTGATAATAGCATGATATCCCACCAAGCAACAATGGGTATAAGCACCAGGTTAAGGGCCTACACATACTAAGCAATGGTTAGTCAAGCAAGGAACATAGCCAAACAAGGTTAAGCTAGGATGTGGGGGCATGGCTATTTGGGTTTAATTGAGAGGCAACGTATATGGTTGTAGGATCAAGCAATCGTTCTAAATACAGTTAGGTAAGCGAGCTGAAAGCTATAAAGAATGATATATAAACCCACTTGCCTGGGTAATCAGTCGACGGAGCAGACGTAGCAAGGTCCTCGGGTTCGGTGTCAGAAATCTCCACGAAAGTCTCCTCGGTAGTCTCAGGTGCTAACGTAAGGTACCGGCAAGGAAAAGCACACAAGTAAACATCGAGACCAAAAATTCTAAAGCATGTATGGGATGATCACGTTTAACAGGGATTGTGTGACCCTATCTAGTCAAATTTAAATGAAGGTGTTGACGACACGTCAACAAACTCCATATGCAATTGTTAATATTTTCTGGCTTTGGTCACAGCCTTAATTTTTTTGTAAATAACATGGCAACATGGCATGGCATGAATAGCAATAACAAGTTATCAACAATAAGTGCATCGTGAAATATGAATCATCGATTCCGGAGACGAAGAAGTTTCGGTGAAATTGACACCGGGAAGGTTCAACAGAAGAAAAGGATCCCAGACACTTGCATATGACAATATACTAGGGATGGTACATGGAGACAAAGGATTCAAGATGACATGGCCCAAGTTGAATTTGCAAAACATAGTTTGAAATTCAAAAGAGCTGGAGGGCCTTATTGAAAATTGATAACACCTCAAAATTTAAGGCTCAACTTATAGAATAGACCCCACCATGAGCTTCATTGGGAAATTCTACCCCAAAATCATATATGGAAAGATATGTTTGAGGTAAAAATCCCCAAGTCATTTGAAACAGATTTGAATTTTAATTCAAATCAATTTTGGAGGGAAAACAAAAAAAAATAAAAGAAAAAGAAAAAGGACAGGGGAGGCCCAGCACCTTGGGCTGGTTTCGGGCATGGAAGACCCACTCCAAAACAGCCAGTGGGCTTGGCCCACTGTCCACTCGGCCTCCACATAAAAGAAAAAAATGGGGGGGGGCAAAGTGCCCTCACTGGGACTCGAACCCACGACCACCAGGTTCACGGAGCGGCTCGGTTGCCACTAGGCTAGTGTAGTGTTTCTCGATAGAGAACACTGCCTAGTATATATACATCAATTTCAGAGGCACCAAACATTTGGACAACTGAACCCGGTCGCCGGCGACGACTTGCGGCGACGCTGGACTCGCGCCTTGTACACCTACGACGCTGCGGTGACTGCTACTTCCTCCTCGCACCACCAGCTTCACACTGAGGCACAGCACGGCCACAGCGACGTTACGATGAGGACGCAAGCTCCATGGGAATAGATAGGCGGCAACACCTGACAAAACATCAGACGCGGCAGTGGCGAGCTTCCGGCGACCCTAGGCTTGAACACACAGCTCCGATGGCACAACGGCGAGGCGCAGCGCGTAGCCGGGACATCCACCTATGCGCCAACACCTGGAACTAGCCCTTAGCTTCCACTACGGTGACGCTATGCTCCACTGAACATGGCGGCTCCACTGCTACTGCAAGATCTTCAGACACGGGGGAATCAGCGACCAAATCACGTGCAAAGGACCTCCCTTGAGTCCATACGCGTGGCCAGAACACGTACGAACTCACCCCTGGCACGCCATGTACAAGGCGGCCACGGTGGCTCGACGGCGATGGTGACACGCGGGAGAAACTGATGAGCTACGACGCGGGGGACTATGCTACGCGCTACGGGAGGAAGAGGAGCACCACGGGGCTCACATAGGGGTTGCGGTGGTCGAGCTCGAAGCGCGGAAGGATCGGGAGGAAAACGACGTCGCCGGGAAGAAGAAATCCGCGGCGGAGCTCGTCGTCGCGATCTTGACACACCTCGTCCCGATGCAACCTGCACGGGGGAACGATGGAGATGAGCACTAACAACATTTGTGTGAGCGCACGCTCGATGGCATCGACGGGCGGCGGTGGAATTTCTCACCGGAGTTGCTGTTCTAGGCGGAACAGGGGAGCTCCATGGCAGAGATGCAGGCGGCAGCGAGGAAAACTGGAGGGAGGAACGATACCTAGGGTTCGCGGGGGCCCTCTAGTGCCCTCCTCATAAAGGGGTGAGGCTCCAGCCACGCTGGCTGTCGTCGACGTCGACGCCCCGGCCGGCTGTGAGAGAGGAGGCCGGCGGGGACCTCTCCACGCTGGAAATACGACGACCCTCACCCCTTGGACCAAGATCGAATGGCGCAGAGCCATCCCGCATACCGCTTCGCTAGCGCAGGCCAGGTGGGCTGCGGGGAGGCCTGCAGGGCTGGGCCTGCCAGGCTCTCTGTCCCCTGAATTAAAAGAAATGGAAAAAATCTATTTATTTAAAACATCAAAACCAAAGAGTTTTTCTGAGCAAACCAAAAGGGATAAAAACATAAGAAAATATGTTTTGGAATCCTTGCAATATTCTCCAATTTTTAAAATTGGTTTGGCCATTTTTGGAGCAACTAAAATGTGGGGTCGTTTTTGAAATTCAAATTTACTTTGAACTATGGCCCACTTTTTGGAAGGGGCAAAAAATGGTGCAAGGTTTTTGAAAATCTTGGGAAGGGTAACGAATTGGCTATGCCAAGTTTGGGGGCAAGGGGAGCCCACATGCATCATGGAAAAATCCTCAAACACCTCTCTTGAACCAACTTGCATGAATTTAATAGCAATTCAAATTATCTAAAAACTTCTTGGCATTTAACATTATCACATGTAATTACAACCTCTTGCAGCATAACAAGTGTCAAAGCCGTTGATGAAAGCAAAATTACATCATGAAAACATAATTTGCTCTTGGGTTGTTACAGCACTCCCCCAACAACTCAGGATCTCGTCCCGAGATCTAAGCCTGAAAAAATTCTGGATCCTCGGAACGGAGATGATCTTCACACTCCCACATTACTTCCTTCTTCGAATGATTTGACCACTGCACCTTCATGAACTTGACGGTCTTGTTGCGAGTCTTGCGCTCAGACGTCTCAAGAACACGGACTGGACGCTCTGAGTATTAATGGTCTGCACTCAGCTGGATCTCGCCCAAGTCAACCGCCTGCTCTGGCTAATTGAAGCACTGATTTAGCTGGGACACATGGAACACATCATGCACCATGGACAAACTCTCTGGAAGCTCAAGCCGAAAGGCGAGAGGTCCTCTAGTCTCAAGGATGCGTAAAGGTCCGACAAATCTTGGAGAGAGCTTTCCTTTGATGCCAAAGTGGTGAGTTCCCCTCAATGGAGACACTCTCAGGTACGCCCAGTCACCAACCTGAAAAGTTAGACCATGGTGCCTCTTGTCATAATAGGCCTTCTGCCTTGACTGTGCTGCCTTGAGGTGCTCTTGGACAATCTTCACCTTATCCTCTGCCTCTTGGATCACATATGGACCGAACAACTTCCTTTCTCCTGTTTCGGACCAGTTCAAAGGTGTCCTGCACTTCCGGCCATACAAGACCTCAAACGGTGCTACCTGCAGAATTTCCTGGTAGATGTTGTTGTACGAAAACTCAGCATACGGCAAGCATTCTTCCCACTTCATGCCAAAGGAGATGACACATGCTCGAAGCATGTCCTCGAGGATTTGGTTCACGCGCTCGACCTGCCCACTTGTCTGAGGGTGATAAGCGGTACTGAACAATACTGTCGTACCCATCGCCTTTTGAAAGGCCTACCAGAACTTAGAGGTGAAAAGGCTGCCTCTATCAGAACTGATCGTATTGGGAATGCCATGCAAAGATACAACTCTTGCGTTATACAAGTCTGCCAACTGAGTTGCTGAAATGGAGTCCTTCACTGGAAAGAAGTGGGCAACTTTGGAAAGATTGTCAATGACGACAAAGATGGCATTGTTCTTCTTCTGCGACAACGGAAAGCCTGTGATGAAATCAATCTCTATGTGATCCCATTTCTACTCCGGAATCTCAAGAGGTTGAAGCAACCTTGCAGGCTTCTGGTGTTGTGTCTTCACTCTCATGCACACATCATACTGAGACACGTAACGGGCAACGTCCCGCTTCATACGAGTCCACCAAAAGCTTTGCTTGAGATCTTGATACATCTTAGTGCTGCTAGCGTGAATCGATAGCTTGGAATCATGGGCCTCCTTCATGACGACCTCTCTGAGATCTCCCTCCTTGGGAACAACAACCCTCTCCTCAAAGAACACGGTGCCGTCATTATGCACTGAAAAGCAACCGTACTTGGGAACTGAGGAGGCAATACCCTGTTCGATCTTTTGTATCATTGAGCTTCCAGACTGAGCTTCACGGATCTTCTCATGGACAGTGGGATCTACCACAAGGTTGGCAAGGTAGCCTGCTGGAACTAGCTCGAGATTGAGCCTGCGAAAGGACTCACACAAATCAGGGTGGATCTTCTGCATTGGTTATTATTGCAATCGCCCTTGCGGCTCAGCGCATCAGCTATGACATTCACCCTCCCAGGCATGTACTGAATATCAACTGTGTACTCAGTAATGGTTTCAAGCCATCTTCTTTGCCTCAAGTTCAGATTTGGCTGAGTGAACAAGTATTTCAGACTCTTGTGGTCGGTGAACACATCCACCTTCCTCCCTAAGAGGAGGTGTCGCCAAGTGATCAAGGCGTGCACAACTGCTGCAAGCTCCAAGTCGTGCGTGGGATAATTCCTATCACTCGTGCTCAACTGCCGTAAGGTATAGGCCACAATGTTCTTGCCTTGCATCAGAACTCCTCCTAGCCCATTCAACGAGGCATCACAAAAGACCTAAAAAGGCTGTGACTCATCTGGCGGTGTGAGAATTGGTGTTGTGGTCAACTTCTTCTTCAACTCATCGAAGGATGACTGGCAAGCCGGTGACCAAGTGTAACTTTTACCTTTGCACAACAATTCAGTCATTGGCTTTGCTATTTTGGAGAAATTCTGCACAAACCTCCTGCAATAGCTGGCGAGGCCTAGAAAACTCCTTAGATGCTTCACATTCTTCGGCGGAGCCCACTCTTGAACAGTGCAGACTCGCCCTGGATCAACAGCAATATCCTCAGCGGAAAATACATGGCCAAGAAAATTGATTTTGTCGAGCCAAAACTCACACTTGGAGAACTTGGCGTAGTACCGGTGCTCTCTCAGCTTCTGCAGCACCAGGCGAAGATGTTCCTCATGCTCAGCCTCTGACTTGGAATACACAAGAATGTCATCGAGGTAGAGGATAAGAAACACATCAAATAGTTCATAGCTCTCATGAATGTTGGAGGGGAGTTTGAGAAGCCAAAAGTCATGACTATGAATTCATACAGCCCATAACGTGTGCGGAACGCGGTCTTGGGAATGTACTCTTCACGAACACGGATTTGGTGATACCCCATCCTCAAGTCAAGCTTGGAAAACACCTTTTCCACATACAACTGTTCGAATAAATCGTTAATGCGGGGTAAGGGGTACTTGTTCTTGATGGTCTTCTTTTTGATCCTGGACCAAGCGGCTAGTCCCATCTTTCTTCTAGACAAACAAAGCTGGTGCACCCTAAGGGGAGGTGCTCGCGCGGATAAAACCACCTGCCTCCAAATCTGTCAACTGCTTCTTGAGCTCAATCAACTCCTCCGAACACATCTTGTACGGATGCCGAGAAATCGGCTGAGTACCAGGCTCTAACTCAATAGCGAACTCAATGAATCAAACAGGGGGAATTCCTATTCGATTTGGCCTCTGCTGATCGTGGTCATGCTTTATCAACTGGTAAAGTCTCTCAGCCTTGAAAAGTGGAAAAAGAGATGGATCCATGTTTCGCTAATCATCTCGAGCTTGAAGAGAAGTGAATGCACGTGGGGAAACGAAGAAGGCCTAGGGTTATCTCTAGAAAGACGTTAGGAAACTCACAAACGACTTTGACTTCTTCGAGCAAAGGTGCGACTCCAACGTTCCGGGCGTACAACTGTGCTACTCCTGCCATTGAGCCACAAGTGTACAAGATTTATTCGCCTGAATCATGTGTCAACTTCATGGATCTTGAAGGGAAATCAATGTTGGCCTTGTGCTGCACAAGCCAATCCATGTCCAAAATGATATCGATGTCGGAACGGTGCAAGATAATCAAGGATGCTGAAAAGGAAACTCCCTGAATACGGATCTCCACATCGGGGACTGACCAGGAAGAAGTGAATTTGGAACCAGGAGTAACAACTGAGAGTGTCCTTGTAAGCTGTTTTCTTGGAAGATCAATCATTGTTGCAAAAGACTGGGAGACAAAAGAGTGAGTTGCTCCGGAATCGAACAACACTGTCGCGGGAACAGAATTAACAAGCAACCTACCAATCACGATCTCAGAAGACTGCTGAGCATCTGTCATCATCACGTTGTTCACCCGAACTGCACGTGGATGTGCCCTCACCATCGTAGTGCTCGGAGTAGAGCGAGGTGGGGGCGGTGGGAGCTGAGCAAAGCGCAGATCAGTGCACTTGGGAGAAGTGTGCCACGACTCTCCACACTTGTATCAGATCACGCGTGACCTGGGGTGGGGCTGCGGCCTAGGAGGCCTCGCGTGTGGTGGTGTAGAGCGAGGGGCCTGTTGAACTAGGATGGGAGGGCGGGAAAAAGTGCGGACAAGTGCCCCCCTCGACTGGAACTGCTGCCTCTATGGTGGCGCCTGTGTGACCCAAATCTTTGCCTTCTTTTGGACCATCACTGCGGAGCTGTATTCTCTCTGGCGCTTGACCTCTGCTATCTTGACCTCTGCGTTCTATGGTGGCGCCTGTGGGCCTTCTATGTTTGCGTTGAAGTGCTTCTTGACCTCTGCTATCCAATCATCCGCTTCCAGCGGGTCTCGAGACTCTAAGAATCTGGGGGGGTTGATAGCAAGGAACTTCTGCAAAGTCGTGTGTTGTGGTCGATCATTACTCTGGGCCCTGTGTAACATCCCAAAATTTTCCAAATTTTGGAATGTTAATAAATAATATAATATTGATTGAATTGTTTTGATTTTGGGGTAAATAAAAACTTTTCCCTTGAGTTTATGTTTAAACCTTTACAAACCATTTAATAAAATTGGATAATCATTTATCCAATAATGAAAAGTTTGGTTTTCAAGTTTATTAAAAATTCAAAGAATGATTTCCTTTCTTTTGTATTTTTGAAACTTGGTAGGAACCACAATTAAATATTTTAGAGTGAGAATAAAATGACTTTCTCAAAAATTTTGTGGTCCCATACTCATTCTCGAATTTAATTTGAAATTGGAGTTTATTTGATATTGACATTTAAGAGATATTTAAATATTTCCAATAATTTAATAAAGAAAATGAGAGGAGATAATATGACTTCTCCAAAAACAGTATTGGAAAAATTTAATAATGTCGTTAATGAGTTTTTTTTCATAAAAATCTATTTCTAAAATTTATTCTGAGAGGGAAATATAGTTTTCTTAGACTCTCTATGTTTTATTTGCCTATACAATTTTATTTGAGAGTGTTTAACCCAGATAATAAAAATAGGATTCCTAAGTCAATTGGACTGAGGTCATCGATCTAATTTTTCCTTCTATCTCTCTTTCCTTTTTCTTTATCTTGGAACAAATTTCCACTAAGGCTCATATCATCTTCTTCTGTCTCACGTTCACAAATGAACGAGTCACTCGTTACAGAAAAAACGAGGTACATGGCACCTGGACACATTCCTCCCCTCCTTCTACTTAATTCCTTGACCGATTCGATATGAAGTCCACATTCGTAGCACATTATAAGGAATTCATTCAGGCAATTAAAACCTCACTTTAATGCTTTTAATGCCATTATTTCTCCATGAATGGCATTAACTCCATTTCCAAAACCTCGCTTTTAATGCCCATTATTTCTCCATGAATGTCATTAACTCTATTTCCAAAACCTCGCTCACTCTCCTTCTATGGACCTCCCATGACCCTATAAATACCGCCCCTATGACCCCTTTGAACCACACATCCCCACGCATAAAGTCCCTCTCCAAAGCCCTCTCGTTCGTGCGCAATTTCTCGTCGGAGTAAAGATGCATCCACACTTCCGGTGAAGATTTTTGTCGCCATGAAAGGTACCTAGTCCATATTTCTTCCTCTAGTTTCTTCCCCTTGCCGATGCGCACCGTTGTGACATATTTTTCCTCTCGATTGCAAGGCCGGAGCACGCCGTCCGCGTCATTGTGCTCTTCATGCGTTCTTCTCTACTCTGGTGGAACTTCTCGGCTATCCGAAGGCGAACATGGAGCTATAACCTTGTGCATCGAGTAGCCCAAATCATCCTCTACCCCATTCGGCTGTTCGTTGACGCCGGAGACCTTTTTCCAAAATTCCGGCGACATCTCTGGTAAGATTTTCTCCCCTTTGTTCATCATGTTTTTTGTAAAAAAATGAATAGGTGCAGACCTATCAGAACTCGCCATTTTGCATCATTTTTATTAATCCCGTAATTCATTTTAGCAAAAATATCCAAACTTGGAAAATTCATATCTTCTAGCCCGTAAGTCGGATTTCGACAAATTTTATATCCCCGGATTCCTTGGAAAATGTAGTTTATTATTTTCCAGTAATATTCCACTTTTGATAATTCGAAATTTAACTCAAATTTATTTTTATAATTTGAGTATATTTGATATACATCTTATTCTATAATTTATTTGGATTATTTTCTTCATCAAATTTGATCCGTAAAATCAAATCTTTCTGTTTGGACAATTGTCACATTCTTTCCATCATATAAATACACTATTTTGACCTCAAATCTTCGTCTTAACTTCCATTTAGTTATATCTCTTTTTTATATAAATTTGGCTACAAAAATTCAATCTTCTCAACAAGATCATCACGATTTCTATCGGATCTTTTTGAATCCAATCCAAGAATTGATTTCCTATTCAAATATTCATATGGACAAACCAACTGAGTTTGACATACTCTCCATCCAATTGATTTTATAATCAACCTCCAACATATCCAATTTATTTTACAATCCTCGGATATATTATTTCCATCATATTTCCATCCAATCCAACTTGATCCTATCTCAACCTATCCATGCCATAGTAATTAGTTTATTAATAGTAATAAATAAATATTTATGTTGTCATTGTATCTTATTTGGATCTTCACTTTGGATTGAGTTGTGTGTTAAAGTGTTTCTCTTTTACCGTTAGATATATTGTAACGAGATGGAGAGATGACTACGAGTAGAATATTTCATCGTCAAGATCCAGGCAAGTTACTCTTTTGATCATGCTCCAGTATTACCTATATTTTGATATGCATTGTAGTCCAACTTAAATATTATGCATTGATAGGATTATATATTATGCTATGCTATTACACCCAGTAGTTCATTGAGTTAGGTCCGAACCTTATATCATTGTCGCCATCGTGTAGAATTATACTGCTTTGCTAAGTATACGTGGATTGGGAAGTGATCCATTATGAGGTATGAGCGACTAAGTAGTAAACAGGACCAAGATAATCTTAATGAACCACCTGGGTGGAATGGTTGGGGGCACCCTGGAGGAACCAGTGGATTTGCCTGAGTGACCTGGAGATGGCCAGTAATCACTGCGGAATGCCACCCAGGCTTAAAAGGATCAATCATATTTTTCATAACTAGAAGCTTACGTGTGCAGCCACAAGCTATTATGGGCTCTGGCTTGGTTGATTAGTTGTAGTGACTCTTAGTAGGTGGTTCTACGAACGTAGTTATGAGTAGGCGGGATGGGCACCGCCAGAGTGAGGGAAACTCTCCTAAAAGACCATGTCTCGACCTTCCGATTCTCATACAATGTGAAGTGTGATGAACTACAAAGGAGGTGGTCGAGTCTTGTGGGGAAAAGTGCACAAACCTCTGCAGAGTGTACAAACTGATCATGATTAGCCGTGTCCACGGTTACGGACGACTTTGAGCATCTAGAAGTGGGAATGTTGGCGGATCTCATCATATTTAATTAATCAATCGGGCTTAATCAACTTTGCAAATAGATTGACTTGGAGAAACTTATTCAGTCATATTATGAGCTTTGTAGTACTGTTATGATACTCTTTGAGTAGGAAAAAATCAGCTTTATGCAAACTGAAACTCTTAGAGCTTTTCCACCAGCCAAAATTGCATGTAGAAGATAGGTCTGTTATATATTCTTTTGGGAGTAACTTGCCGTACATTCAAAGTACTGACCCATTTTGGGTTGTAACCTTCGGTGTTGCAGGATTGTATATGACAAGTAAGTGATGCGATGTAGGGTTACGATGTCTACACTCAACTTTGCCGTTGGTGTTGATGGGACTCCACTTATATTGTTTATTTCCGCGGTGTATTCTATCCCAAAGGCTATAAGGTAATAAATACCATGTATTTACGTTACTTTTGACATGTGATTCATGGTATTTCATCCAGTACTGTGTGTGCTAGCATACTGATCCAGGGATAGCATAGAAGCACAGTAGACTTGGTTCCTTTTGGGACCGGGTCGTTACAAGATGGTATCAGAGCACATGTTGACTGTAGGTCGTGACCCTAGAAACTGGAAAGCCATTAGGAAATTATACTCTCTAAAAATATATTTAAAAAAAATTCCATTAGTACTCATCTTTTCTGAGTTTTATCAAACACTTCCTCTTACCCCAAACAAATTAGATTATACCCATGCCACTTTGACCACTTAGAAGGATTATGTTATGTATCTTGGAGAAGGACAAGATATTGGACAACTCAAGACCATTTCAAAGTAAAGATGATTTTAGTATGCAATAGAAGAATGGAAGTATTGAAGACTCGAATAATTTGAAGACTTTGAAGATCCCGATATTACCGATGACCCATAGAAGAACTGGATACATCCAAGACTAAGATGCTTGTGAAGAAGTTAAGGAATATATTACACAATACCAATAGTATCCAAGCCACCATGAGAGTTCTGAAATGAACGAAAGAGTGCGAGTAGAGTGCCCGACCATGCGAGCTCATGTGGAGGAAGGTACCATAGGAATTGTTTGATTGACTTTATGAGTGATATTTGGAGTTTTCTCGGAGTTCTCGCTATTGATTTAATGATTGGTGTCATTTGGACTGTTAAATTTAAATTTGTATATTTGGGATACGTATTTCGTAGGATTTATTATTAATTGAATCTTGAGAGTTGTGAGCAACAGATGATGTATCAGAAGACCATCACATCGACGAAACTCCTTGTATCGAAGACTTTCAAGAACCGAAGAGAATGAAGACTTCCTGACGAAAACGTAGTAAACGAGTCTATTATGTATGTTAGTTGTTTGATAATTGTTGTGTAGGTATCCATCGCCTCTTCTCTCTAAAATTCTATCTCATCTCTGACCAACCTTAAAACCAATAGATGGACATTAATTATTTTGATGAGATCAGCGACCCATTCAAGGTAGAATATTGGATTCAGAATATAGAAGGGACTAGAATTGCCCATTTGCAAGGAGAACACAATTGTTGAAGACGGAAGTTCCCTATTCTATGGATGCAAGTGTTAGCACAAACCATGTAGGATCATCGCCACCCAAAAACGTTTTATTAGTTTTGCAGTTGAAGACCTCTTTAAGAGGAGTGAGAAAGACTAAGTGTTAGAATACGAGATTCATCTATCTGCATATGAAGTAATAATTTGAGTACGGGATGGATTGGCCCCCATACCGAAGACTCTTATTGTAAACTTTTGTATGTTGCATTGGTAAATCAGAGAGCCTAAAAAAAACCTTAGTAGACTGTCGATGCGACAAGCCTAAAACCATAGAATGGTAAGACGCATTACCCTTGTAGATAGGCATCGTGCCTAACGTAGGTTGTACGGTGAGTAAGAAACATGAAGATTTTCAAGAAGCCTCATTTTTGGAAGTTATTTTGACCACCATGAGCGTCTCGATGGTTAGTTTTGGAACCCATGTATTTTTAGCAAGACTTGTTCCTTGGGGAGATGCAGATTCTTATATGTGGATGCTTGATGAAGAACCATCATGGAATGAAGAATTTTGGAGGCCACATAAGCTTTCTTCTAAGGGTGGTAGTTCCCTAACACACTGGTGCGGTAAATGATGCGAACCACACCATGGTTAAGGTTCAAAACTGGTGCCAAAAGCCACGAGCCCAGGATATGATTTAAGTAACGGAAGCATATGTAATTGTACCGGTGGAACAGAACCCTCAAAACGAGGAGTGAGGGATAAACCGGAAGCCTCGTGTTATGCCAAGACCATGGGGAAGTAACCCAAGAAACCTCGAGCCCAACCCATTTCTATCTAGCCTTTGCAAATCTCGAGGACGAGATTTCTTTTAAGGGTGATAGTTTGTATCATCCCAAAATTTTCCAAATTTTGGAATGTTAATAAATAATATAATATTGATTGAATTGTTTTGATTTTGGGGTAAATAAAAACTTTTCCCTTGAGTTTATGTTTAAACCTTTACAAACCATTTAATAAAATTGGATAATCATTTATCCAATAATGAAAAGTTTGGTTTTCAAGTTTATTAAAAATTCAAAGAATGATTTCCTTTCTTTTGTCTTTTTGAAACTTGGTAGGAACCACAATTAAATATTTTAGAGTGAGAATAAAATGACTTTCTCAAAAAATTTGTGGTCCCATACTCATTCTCGAATTTTATTTGAAATTGGAGTTTATTTGATATTGACATTTAAGAGATATTTAAATATTTCCAATAATTTAATAAAGAAAATGAGAGGAGATAATATGACTTCTCCAAAAACAGTTTTGGAAAAATTTAATAATGTCGTTAATGAGTTTTTTTTCGTAAAAATCTATTTCTAAAATTTATTCTGAGAGGGAATTATAGTTTTTCTAGACTCTCTATGTTTTATTTGCCTATACAATTTTATTTGAGAGTATTTAACCCAGATAATAAAAATAGGATTCCTAAGTCAATTTGACTGAGGTCATCGATCTAATTTTTCCCTCTATCTCTCTTTCCTTTTTCTTTATCTTGGAACAAATTTCCACTAAGGCTCATATCATCTTCTTCTGTCTCACGTTCATGAATGAACGAGTCACTCGTTACAGAAAAAACGAGGTACATGGCACCTGGACACATTCCTCCCCTCCTTCTACTTAATTCCTTGACCGATTCGATATGAAGTCCACATTCGTAGCACATTATAAGGAATTCATTCAGGCAATTAAAACCTCACTTTAATGCTTTTAATGCCATTATTTCTCCATGAATGGCATTAACTCCATTTCCAAAACCTCGCTTTTAATGCCCATTATTTCTCCATGAATGTCATTAACTCCATTTCCAAAACCTCGCTCACTCTCCTTCTATGGACCTCCCATGACCCTATAAATACCGCCCCTATGACCCCTTAGAACCACACATCCCCATGCATAAAGTCCCTCTCCAAAGCCCTCTCTTTCGTGCGCAATTTCTCGTCGGAGTAAAGATGCATCCACACTGCCGGTGAAGATTTTTGTCGCCATGAAAGGTACCTAGTCCATATTTCTTCCTCTAGTTTCTTCCCCTTGCCGATGCGCACCGTTGTGACATATTTTTCCTCTCGATTGCAAGGCCGGAGCACGCCGTCCGTGTCATTGTGCTCTTCATGCGTTCTTCTCTACTCCGGTGGAACTTCTCGGCTATCCGAAGGCGAACATGGAGCTATAACCTTGTCCATCGAGTAGCCCAAATCATCATCTACCCCATTCGGCTGTTCGTTGACGCCGGAGATCTTTTTCCAAAATTCTGGCGAGATCTCTGGTAAGATTTTCTCCCCTTTGTTCATCATTTTTTTTGTAAAAAAATGAATAGGTGCAGACCTATCAGAACTCGCCATTTTGCATCCTTTTTATTAATCCCGTAATTCATTTTAGCAAAAATATCCAAACTTGGAAAATTCATATCTTCTAGGCCGTAAGTCGGATTTCGACAAATTTTATATCCCCGGATTCCTTGGAAAATGTAGTTTATTATTTTCCAGTAATATTCCACTTTTGATAATTCGAAATTTAACTCAAATTTATTTTTATAATTTGAGTATATTTGATATACATCTTATTCTATAATTTATTTGGAATATTTCTTCATCAAATTTGATCCGTAAAATCAAATCTTTTTGTTTGGACAATTGTCACATTCTTTCCATCATATAAATACACTATTTTGACCTCAAATCTTCGTCTTAACTTTCATTTAGTTATATCTCTTTTTTATATAAATTTGGCTACAAAAATTCAATCTTCTCAACAAGATCATCACGATTTCTATCGGATCTTTTTGAATCCGATCCAAGAATTGATTTCCTATTCAAATATTCATATGGACAAACCAACTGAGTTTGACATACTCTCCATCCAATTGATTTTATAATCAACCTCCAACATATCCAATTTATTTTACAATCCTCGGGGTGAGAGTGAGGAAGGCGTTGAGTGGTAAATGACCGAGGGAGGGGGTAGAGGGCTATTTATAGAGGGGTAAAAACTGAGGGGTTGCGAAATTTGTGGACCAGATTGCCCCTGATTGTTGGGATCCTTAGTGGATATCTTAATGGTGCGGTAAAATCGCAACAAATTGAAGACAGTTGTAACAGAAAATCCGTGATTTGAGGAACTTGAGGACATGGGCTGAGGATGAAGACAAATGGTCTCATTCTGAGGAATACATGATTTCCGGATGAACGCATATGAGATAGACAGATTAGATAAGTGAGCATAGAGGGACGGGTCTGATCACGTTCACCTAGATGAAGAAGCAAAAATTGAAGAACAATAACTATAGGTGAACGCTGTTGAGGACAAACACGATAATCATCAGTAATGAAGACTTCAAATCCTGAGGAAGTTGAGAGACAACAAATCCTGAGGAAGTTGAGAAACAACCAATCCTAAGGTGTTTGGGCGGTGGCGCTACCCACCTTATAGGGAATGAGACACTTGATACCATACAATTGTCGTATGGATCTTGAGTCAATTCCATGTTAATTTCTTCACACTTAGCAAGGTAGTTCCTCATGATTTGAGGAGTACGACGCATCGTGTGTTGTGCATCAGGATTTTCAATATTTTTTAAGCGTTAGGATGTGTGTCCATTCACTGGACGTTTGAGGAATCTAAGATATTTAGCTCACACCTCAAAGTGCTAAATCGCTTCTCATCCAAAGGCTTAGTGAATATATCAGCAAGTTGATCTTCAGTCTTCACGTGGCTGATGACGATATCTTCCTTCAATACATGATCTCGAAGAAAGTGATACCGAATCTCAATGTGCTTTGTCCTCGAGTGCTGTACTGGGTTCTGAGAGATCTTGATGGCACCCTCATTGTCACATAGTACTGGTACTTTCTTCAGGTTGATGCCGTAGTCCTTCAGAGTTTGCTTCATCCAAAGAAGCTATGAGCAGCTAGCACCAACAGCAATGTATTCAGCTTCAGCGGTGGAGAGGGAGACGCAGTTCTGCTTCTTCGATGACTAGCACACAAGAGAACGTCCGAGGAAGTGACATGTTCCTGAGGTAGACTTCCGATCCACTTGATCTCCAGCATAATCTGAGTCTGAGTACCCGACGAGATCCAGCTGCGTGCCTTTTGGATACCATAAGCCTAGCGACGGGGTGTGAGCCAAATATCGAAGAATTCGTTTCACCGCTTGGTGATGCGATTCCTTTGGTGCCGCTTGGAATCGGGCACACATGCAAATGCTCAACATTATATCAGGCCTAGATGCATGTAGATATAGCAGAGAACCTACCATGGAGCGATATACCTTTTGATCGTAGTCCTTGCCATTTTCATTAGGGCCAAGTTGTCCATTTGTGGGCATCGGTGTCTTGATGCCCTTACAGTCTTGCATCCCAAATTTCCTCAGGCACTCCTTGAGGTACTTCTCCTGAGAGATGAAGATGCCGTTGCATTGTTGACGAATTTGGAGCCCTAAGAAGAACTTCAGTTCACCCATCATGGACATCTGATACTGTTCACTCATTAAGAATGCAAATTCTTCACTGTATTTCTTGTTAGTACATCCAATTATTATGTCATCAACATAAATTTGACAAATAATGCATCATCATATCATTTTGTGAAAAGAGTTGGATCGAGGGAACCAGATTTGAAGCCCTTGCTGATGAGGAAGTCCCTTAGTGTGTCATACCAAGCCCGAGGGGCTTGCTTCAGTCCATAGAGGGCTTTCTTCAATCTGTACACCATATCAGGTTTCTTTACGTCTTCAAAACCTGGAGGTTGAGAAACATATACTTCTTCCTCGATATTACCATTGAGGAAAGCACTTTTCACATCCATTTGATATAACTTGATATTATGATGGTTAGCGAATGCAAGCATAATACGAATGGACTCAAGTCTAGCAACAGGAGCGAAGGTTTCACCGAAGTTGATCCCCTCAACTTGAGTATATCCTTGAGCTACGAGACGAGCTTTGTTTCTGATGACTTGTCCATCTTCATCGAGTTTGTTGCGGTAGATCCACTTCGTGCCGATGACATTGTGAACTCGAGGATTAGGGCGCTTGACAAGTTCCCAAACATCATTCAGTTTAAACTGAAGAAGTTCGTCTTGCATGGCCTGAATCCACTCCGCTTCTTCGAATGCCTCGGTGACTTTGGTGGGTTCTGAAATTGATACAAACGAGAAATGCCCACAAAAGTTAGCTATACGATTCGCTCTTGCACGAGTAAGAGGACCTGGTAGGTTGACATCAGCGAGGATTTTGTCCACTTGAACTTCATTTGCCACACGAGGAAGTCGAGGAGGATGATCTTGAGGCGGAACTTCATCACTGCTGTCAGATTCATTTGCATCAGCTTCAGGTGCTTCAGGAGCTTCAGGGGTGTTAGGAGCCTCAGGATCGGGATCGTCATCAGGATTATTTGCATCAGGATTTGGATGTTCTTCAGGAGCAGGAGGTATATGGATTTCTTCAGGATGCTCCACAGGCATGATGTTACCTGCACCCATCTTCTTGATCAGTTCTTCAGGTGGTGCTTCACCTAAATCATGTGGAAGGAGCTCTCTTTGGGAGCCATCAGATTCATCAAATCGCACGTCTACAGTTTCAAAAATTTTATAATGACTAATATTGAAGACTCTGTAGGTGTGCGAGTTGATACCATAACCAAGCATGAAACCCTCACATGCTTTGGGTGCAAATTTGGACTCGTGATGAGAATCTTGAATCCAGCAGGGCGCACCGAATACTTTGAAGTAACTTACATTGGGTTTCTTACCGACCATTAACTCGTATGATGTTTTATTGAATAATTTATGAAGATACACTCGATTGACGATGTGGCATGCAGTGTTGATTGCTTCAGCCCACCACTTGAGTGGAGTATTGTACTCAGCCAGCATCGTGCGAGCCATCTCGATGAGGGTTCGATTCTTCCTCTCAAAAACTCCATTTTGCTGAGGAGTGTAGGGAGCAGAGAATTCATGAGTGATTCCCAAGTCATCGAGGAATTCTTCCACACCGAAGTTCTTGAACTCAGTGCCGTTGTCGCTTCGAATGTGCTTGATCTTCAGGTTTAGTTGTTCATGACTCGGAGGGCGAAGCGCTTGAGGATTGCTGGAGTTTCTGGCTTATATAGAAGAAAATACACCCAAGTGTATCGTGAGAAGTCATCAACAATAACAAGACCATACATATTACCTCCAAAGCTTGAGTACTTTGGAGGACCTAATAGATCCATGTGAAGCAATTCCAGTGGTCTCGTAGTAGTCATGATGGTCTTCGCTGGGTGCTTGGCCTTGGTCATCTTTCCAGCTTCGCAAGCACCACAGAGCCGATCCTTTGAGAATCTGATTTCCTCAATTCCAAGGACATGTTTCTTTAGTACCAGCTTCTGAAGATTTCTCATTCCAGCGTGGCCGATTCTTCGATGCCATAGCCAGCACTCTGAGGCTCGAGCCATGAGGCATGTAGCAACCTGAGGACCTTCAGAGAAATCTACAATATATAGGTCACCTTTCCTAACCCCACTGAGGACAACGGAGTTATCGCTAACCATGAAGACAATACAACCATGTTTTCCGAAGAGAACAGCGAGATTAAGATCACACAGCATAGATACAGACATCAAGTTGTATCCAAGGGATTCAACAAGCATGACTTTATCAATGTGTTGATCTCGAGAGATAGCCACTCTGCCGAGACCCAATACCTTACTTTTACCTTTTTCAGCGAAGGTGATGGTTTTCTTTGAGGAAGGACTCAGTGATGATTCCATAAGAAGACTTTTGTCACCAGTCATGTGATTTGTGCATCCACTGTCCATTACCCATTCAGTCTTTCCCTTGGAGGACTTGGCCATGAAGCAGAAGGCAGGAGTTGTTGCTTCAGCTTCATCATCAACAAGTGATAGACCAGATTCCTCAGTGCTGAAGATTGACTTTGAGACAAGCGTCGTGGCAAGAGCCAGACCGGCCACACCCTCAGATGCTTCAGATTCTTCTTCCTCAGCATCAGGGTTGAAACCAGATTCTTCCGAGTCCAATTCCTTGCCGAGATATGCGCGAGCCTTACGGGCACTGCTGTTCCTGTATCCAGCAGACTTTGAGGATCTTGAGGATTTCTTCTTTGTCTTTTCATCAGAACTGTCATGTTTCGCTTTCTTCTTCTTCTTCAGTCTAGCTTCCTTTTCCCATAAAGGACACTCAGCGATGTAATGCCCAGGTTTCTTGCACTTGTGGCAAACTCTCTTTCTTGCTTCGACAGAGTCATCATCTTTGCTTTTTCTTGAGGACGATCTTGAGGAATTTCCGAAGCGATTCTTCTTCGTGATTCTCTGAAACTTTCTGGTAAGGAGAGCAAGTTCACGGCTGAGAGTTTCAGGATTATCAGTATCAGCCTCAGACTCTTCATCAGAGGACACTCCTCGTGCTTTAGCTTTTAGCGCGCGGACTTTAGGTGTGGAGCTGTATAAATCTCGTTTTTCAGAGAGCTTCAGTTCATGAGCATTGAGGCGCTCGAGAATGTCCGCTGGATCCAGAGTCTTGAAGTCAGGCCTTTCTTGAATCATCAGCAATAGGAACTCGAATGAGTCATCCAATGACCTCAGTAGTTTCTTCACAACTTCATGGTCTGTGATATCAGCGGCACCTAATGCTTGAAGTTCATTGGATATGTCAGTGAGTCTGTCAAAGGTTTTTTGCATGTGCTCATTTTCCAGCCTCTTGAACCTGTTGAAGAGACTTTGAAGTGTATCAACTCGCGAGTCTCGTTGAGCTGAGACTCCTTCATTGAATTTAGACAGTCTTGTCCATATCTTCTTTGCAGTGTCCAGACCACTGATACGGTGGAAGTGGGCCTTGTTGAGATGACCACCAATGATGCTTCGAGCTTTTGCATCAAGCTGCCAGTTCTTCTTGACAACTTCAGGAGCAGTCATCAAATTTGCTTCAGGAATGCCTTGATCAACAATATCCCACAGATCCTTGTCAATGGCTTCAAGATGCATCCTCATCTTGTTCTTCCAGTATGGATAGTCTGTCCCGTCGAAGATAGGGCAGTTTGAGGCAACACTCATTGTACCTGAGGTCGACATAACTAAAACTCCAGGTGGTTAAACCGAATCACACAGAACAAGGGAGTACCTTGCTCTGATACCAATTGAAAGCGCAATATATCGACCAAAGGGGGGGTGAATGGGAGATTTTTAATTTTACTACCAGATTTTGGTTTTCTTCAGGACTGAAGCAATCATGAAGCTGAAGAAGTAACCAAAATGATGAAGAAATAAAAATTCACACAATATAATCATTAGGGCAGCTCATCATAATGCAACAGAAATAAATCAATTCAGATAAGCAGAAGTGCTTCAGATGCATAGTATGAAGACAAAGAGCAGACGGAGAGCTGAAGCATAATAAGTCAAAATAGCAAATAATGAAACTTAAGAGTTGAAGAGATAGCACCCGAGATTGAAGACATTGGTTTGATAGACCAGTTCAAGTTGCTATGACAACTCTACATCTGGTTGGAGAGGCTGAGATTCAACTCAGAAGACATAGTCTTCACCTTGTTCTCCTTGAACTAGAGTCCTCAGACTCCGTCCAATAACTCAGGTGAGTCTTCAAGGTAGACTCCCAAAACCTTCACAGACTTAGTCACTCCGGGAAGTCACAATTGCATCTTGACTTCGTCAGACTGAAGACGTCTACACCGGCTGGAAGATCACAGTCTTCAAGAGTAAAAAGCTTCGGATCACTCGAACCGATTTCCTCAGAAATGCTGAACTACTCAGGCTGGTGGTTTTCCTCACATAGGTTCTTCAGTTTCCTCAGAGGTGGGTTGCTCTCAAATGACAAGTGTCAGTTTTTCTCTCGGAGTAGCCAACCCAAAAATGGGGCTGGGGGTGGCTATTTATAACCGCGGAGCAACCCGAGGTGAAAGGACATAAATGCCCATGCATGCAATTACTCTCATGCCCTCGGAAATGACCGTTGCTAGACATGTTCTAGCCTTTCACCACGCAACACGTGGCACGGTCAAAGTATTCTCTCTCCAGACTCCTCAACCGAAGTTAGTTACCTCAGTGTCCAAAAGAACAACGTCTCAGACACATGAGGACTGAACTTCTACTGCAGGAGATAACTCTCTCTTCAGGAGAACTGCAATCGCAGTCTCCAGACTCCTCAACCGAAGACAGATTCCTCAGTGTCCTGAAGAACAAGGTCTCAGACACCCGAGGAACTGAAGTTCTACTGCAGGAGCTTTCCTCAGGGTTTTTCTTCAGGATTCCTAACTGAGCACTTCCTCAGACCTTCGGAACTCGTTTTCTTCAACCCCTCCAACAGTGCGGTGTTTTCCTATGACTCAAGAAGTATAAAAAGTCTTAGCAAAGACTACTCTTCAACTTCGTCTTCAGCGCGAACGTCCTCAGGATCGTCTTCAGCTTCAGCTTCAACCGAACGCTTCAGGATCCTACTTCCTCAGGATTTCGCACAACTTTATTCTTCAGGAAACGCACCGATTTCTCCAATGTTCCTCAACATGTTGAGGGGTCGACATTGGTGGTTAAACACCTCATCAGGGACTGTTCTCCTATGTATACTCACAAACACATCAGTCCCTTAACCGTTTTGTCATCAAACTCCAAAACCTCAAGGGGAGGGCACTTGATGCACTTACACCATTTTTGGAGGAACTAAAATGTGGGGCCATTTTTGAAATTCAAATTGACTTTGAACTATGGCCCACATTTTGGAATGGGAAAAAATGGTGCAAGGATTTTGAAAAGCTTGGGAAGGGGAAGTAATTGGCTATGCCATGTTTGGGGCAAGGGGAGCCCACATGCATCATGGGAAAAATCCTCAAACACCTCTCTTGAACAAACTTGCATGAATTCAAAAGCAATTCAAATTATCTCAAAACTTCTTGGCATTTTATATCATCACATGGAATTACATCCTCTTGCAGCATAGCAAGTTTCAAATCCATTAGGATGTTACACCTATCATTTTGCAAAATTACATCATGAGAACATAATTTTCTCTTGGGATGTTACACCTATCATTTTGTCACAGTAGTAAGCAAACCACAATGCTAGCAGATGTAGGAGTTGGTTGATATCATGTGGCCCTGCAACTGTTACTTCTTATTGCATGCTTAGAGTTACAATGAGGTTACTCTTTACTGATGATGATTGTGGAAATATGTTGGTGAATCTACCCTAAACAAGGTGAATGATGAGAGGTTGTGTAGGAGTACACAGTGGGTTGTCTCGTTGAACACCGCCTTAAGCCCGAGTTCTTCCGTAGTGATCCAAGACAAAGATTACTACCACATGTTGGGAAAACGGATCCCCGCTCGGCCTATTAACTCACCCCATTTCAGGTCTAGGAGTCACACCTAGTTCGGGTTTTCCATTCGGCATATGCATAGAAAGATAAAGGAAATGAAATGTGGCATTCATGGTAGGGCTTGTAGCACATGGCTTGTCAAGCGGAGAACCATCCGTCGAGGTGGGCTTGTCAGTCATGCCTACAAGGTTTGAGTCCTGACGGGAAACATGGCCGGAATTCCAGTTGGGTTTGAAACTTGGATACATGGCTCCTTGGACTAGAAAGGTGACGTGAGGTAAGTGTCGTGGTGCGCATCCTCGCCGACACCCGCTTGAAGGGTGACGAGTTCTTGGCGGTAACTGATGTGCACATATGTGTAGAAATACACCCCTGCAGGGTTAAGAACTATTCGAATAGCTGTGTCCGCGGTTATGGACTAATTGGAGACCTTTACTTGATCATTAGACAACTTCAACGGAAACTCTGAAAACTTGCCAAGGTATGTGTGAGTGCTATGTCGTGCTTTCTCATGGGGAAGTCGAGGAAGTATCCATAGTGGTGTATTGGTTGGAGACTTGGTAGTGGACTCGAGTACGCTTCTTACCTCATTCTGGTATTCGTAGTACAGGACTATCTAAGTCAAAGCTGGCACTTCTGCATGGAAACACCACCTCCCTTTACATTGAAACTTGAGCATGAGTAGTATAGTTTTGATGTAAGTCTTGCTGAGTACGACTTTGTACTCACATTTTATTATTCTATGTTTTAGATGAGAACCTAGACACCAATGGAGTCACCTTCCTGAAGCTCGACGTTGACTAAGTTAGTATAGTTCCAGACAGCAGTCTGGTCCCTCGTGGAAGGGCATGGATGTTGAAGAAGGCTTCTCTAAGCCATTTGTTAATCTTGTTTGTACTCAGACATAATTTTCTTCCGTTGTTTGATGTAATGTTGGATCACAGACTCGTGATCTCTTTGTGTACTCTATGTAAGTCAATAAAGATATACTTTGTAAAGTTCATGTGATGAGTACCTGCTGTTTACACTAGACATGTATAATGCGTGTATGTTTATAACGTGCATGTCTTAGTGTGGGGTTTGATAGCTTAGTTGTGATCTCGCCAGTGGTCTTTTATACACCAAGTAGCCCTTAGATGTGCGCAGCTTGGGACATCGCGATGCGATTGCTCGTGACTCTGTCACGTGGCACACTTTGTAGTATCATTGAGCCCGCCCGAGATCCCAAATAGGTGATCCGGATGGAATCTGTTTATGTAAGTGTTATAATTCAATCGATAATATGGTTGAGGCGACTTGTCTATGAGTATGGGATTTCACCACCCATAATCATTTAGACTTGTGAGCGGGTGATGAGGACCCATCTCAGTTGATCATCCAGCCTGGAAGGGATGCCCCTCACGTACGATGCTTTTCGAGAGTGTTCTGTGCTTGGCCTTGTCTGCTTAGACAAGTGGGTACGACTCTCGGCTCTCCATATGATTGAGTTGTGACTGGAATTACAGACGCATATTCTGGGTCCCGACACTTTCCTATTTGTCAAATAGATCTGTCCCAATGATGAACTTCTTGGAAGCGTCACCAAGAAGTGGCAGGAGTCGGTTTCTTCAAGATGGTAGAGTCGGTTGGACCTAACTTCTCCTGCTATGAAGACATGTCCTCCTTTGCACATGCTGAGTCGTCAAATTTGACGTGTTGCTCGTCGCATTCAGTATCTCTGGACCGGCTCCCGTCTACCATGATCGGGCCGAAGGGACCCGACATCTTTAGCTTCAGGTAAACATAGCACGGTCGAGCCATGAATCTAGCATAAGCCGGTGTGCCTAGGATGGCGTGATATGGGCTTTCAAGATTTACCACCTCATAGGGTATGATTTCAGAGAGAAAGTTCTCAGCAGTTCCAAAAGCTATCTCCAGGTAAATTTTGCCTATTGGGTGAGCCGACTTCGATGGGACTATTCCATGGAACACAGTGTTGGAGGTTTTAAGCTGTTTGTGAGTCAATCCCATCCTTCGGAATGTCTCGTAGTAGAGGATATTGATACTTCTTCCTCAATCCATGAGTACCTTGTCGAGTGTGTAGCACCCGATTTGTGGAGAAACTACCAGGGCTAGAGAACCCGGGTTTTCTCCAACTGGTGGGTGGTCATCTCTCCTCCAAGTGATCGGCTATTCAGACCAGTTAAGCCACCTGGGACAAGCCGGCTCCATGGCCACAGACATGGCGTCTCTCTGTTGCAACATCCTGTCCCTCCAACAGTTGCTGATGGTGAAGACATGGTAAGCTGAGTGGTCTTGGAGCTGCTTTGGGTATGATTGGAATCCGGCGAGTCCCGATTGATTCTATTGTCCTCCTCCTTGAGGTCCTTGGTATTGTGGTGCTGCGCCGGCTCCCTGCTGGCCAAAGTTTTGGTTTTGGTTATTGTTGTTTTGACCGGCTCCGCTACCTGACCCAGGGGGGCCCTGACCTCCACGACGTGCGAACTCTTTCATGAAGTTGCAGTCTTCCCAATTGTGGCTGGCTGGACGGCCGGGTTTGATGTGCATCGGGCAAGGTCTTTTCACGGCTTCTTCGAAGGTGAGTGGGGTTTGGAAACTTATTTCCGACTTGTGGTAGTTGTTGCCCCCCTGCTTCTGCCTTTGGGAGCTGACATTTGTGTTGTCTACCATGTCGGAAGTATTCTGATCGAGTCGGCGCTTGGTCTGTTGGCCCTGGTTCTGAGATCCCTTGGCGTTGTTCTTCTTGTTCTAGGCAGCTTTTTCCTCTTCTGGATCAGCATCCTTGGTTTTATCAGACTCGGCATGCTTGCTGACCGCATTCATGAGCTCTCCTCTGTTGTTGATCGTCCTCTTGAGTCAGCCAATCTTGTGTACTAGAGGCTCGAACTTGCAGTTTCTTTCCAGAACGATCACTTCTGTCTATCCAATATTAGTGTCTGAGGAATGGATTATATCTGTGACTCGTCGTGCCCAGCTTAGCGCCGACTCTCCTTCTTTCTGGAGACAGTGCTCCAAGTCGACTACAGTTGTGGCTCGCCGGCAGGTTCCCTGGAAATTCTTTATGAACTTCTGTTTGAGATCCGTCCAAGAGGTGATGGAATTCTCTGGAAGATTTTTGAACCATGTGCGAGCCGGCCCCTCCAACATTATCGTGAAGTAACGGGCCCAGACTTCTTCGCTAGTGTGCAACATATCCATGGCGAGATCGTAGCTTTCGATGCAGGCCGCTGGGTGCATGTAAGTCGTGTAGTTTGGGATTTTACGCAGTCCCTTGAAATCTAGGGCTAGGCGTGTGTTCCTTAAAGCCGACACTAGACATCGGTTACCCACGGATCAGCTGACGAACTCGGTGAGGATCATGGACCTACCGGCTCTACGCGGTGGTTGGTGTTAGGAGCCGGTAGGTCCATGATCCTCCATGCCCCTTGAGGGCGTCGAGGTACTCTATGGTGGCGATGGTTGCCTGTGGCTGCCGGAGCTGGTGACTCGGCTTGCCGACTCACGCTTCGATATGGAGTTCCATGTATGAGTGGGGCCCCTTTTGAGTATTGGCCCTGCTGTATGATCGCAGTTTTGAGAAAGTAAACGTCCTCTTGAGCGGCACAATCTGCTGGAGTGTCTCCCTGAATTGGCACATGGGTGAGGTAACGGGTCGCTGCCATGATGTTAGCCATGGGGTTATCGAAGTGGTGAGGAGGTGTGTGGAAGAAATATTGGCGGGGCGACGGAGCCGGCTGTCTGAGAGGCTCGAATCTTGGGAGAGTCGACTGTTCGGGGCTCTCGAAAAGCGCTCGTCCTTGGTAACCAAGGTGGAACAGACTCGTATGTCCCTGCGGGTGCGTATGAGCGAAACTCAATCGTTGAGCGTCTATCAGGTCCGACTCTCCCCGGAGGCGCGCGGCTTCCTGAACGAGCCGAGCTTCTCTCTCATCCATCTTCTGTTTCTCGGTGTTGACTTCTCTCCGTAGGCTTGCTACCCGTGTCTTGAGTCCATTGACCTTTGTCCTCCAGGCCTCCTGATTCTCCGTTTTTACTTTCACGGCTAAAGCCTCATCAAGGGCGGCTAAGGGATCTGCGAGGGCTTCGGTCCAAGTGGGAACTTGTTCTATTGAGTGTGCTGCCGGCTCCCTATTTGCATTAGGAACCGCAGCGGCCGACGACTCTGCGCCTTGGTGTTTGGTTGCCGGACTCTTCAGTCCTCCAATGTCGGCCATGAACAACATGAAAAAATATGGACGTTCAAAGTGAGGGTAATCTGGGTTATACTCTGGCACACCAGTGTCGAGTCTGTTGTTCTCAAAGGATCGGATGGACCCCTCATCTAAGAAGCTTACTTCACTTGGATATGAGTCGGCCTCAGTCAGTTCTTCCGAGGCATCGTACATTGGGGACTCGACAGAGCGCTCCGACTCTGGAGTCTCACCAATGAATCCGACGAAAGTGATTTTGGAGCCGGTATGTCACCGGCTTGAAGTTTCGATGGGAACTTCAGGATCTAGGTCTGGCTCAGATCTGTCCGTCCGGCCGATGAAGATGTGGACAGAAATGATCGGGACCCGGTATCCTGATTCGATGGAATCGGCTTCAGGGCCCCAGGTTGAGTCGTCGATGCAGAGTTTCCCGCGCCGGCTTCTGGTGATCCATCCAACGACGAATCCCTCCATGCGTTGCAGAGCTCCCTCCTGAATCTCAACACCTGCGAGCGCAGGCCCTATGGCGGGCGCCAACTGTCATGGGCAAGTCATGGCAGATGTCCGAAGAGTCGAACTTAACATGGGACCTTTGCTGCGAGGCCATTTCATGGAGAGAGTCGACATGGACAAGAGACTCGGCGATTTACCCAGGTTTCAGCCCCTCTTTGTCTCGAGGTAAAAGCCTACTCCTGCTTCTTATTATTATGGGTTCCGACTCGAGGTAAAAGAATAGTCGGTTGATCGATTACAAGAGAGTCGGCTCGCAACCTTGATCTCGAGCTGATCTAGGTTACGCCGACGAGTGTCTACTCCTATCTGAGATTGAGATTGTTCGCTGGCCCTAGATACCATGGATCTCGGCTTATAAAGGCACCGAGTCTCGGGATTCCGCGAGTCCGACTCCGACACGAGATGGAGTCCTATTCTACTTTACAAATATGCTATGAGCTATGCAAGGTAAGTCGAATTCCTTCTACGGCTTCGATCTTCTTTCCTTAGTGCAGCCGGCCCGTGGCCGGGTTTTCTTTGTGGGCCTTTCGTAGGTGAGTCGGCCCATAGATCTACTTCCGGGTCATGGGCTTATTCCATTCCCCCGACAAGTCCCCCAGGCACTCGGGGGCTACTGAAGAGGGGGTGTCCCCACGACTTCTACAGAGGGTACCGGGTGTGTGTCAAGACAAAAGGCCCACTAGAAGCTTCGACCGGCACACGACTGGCCCACTCGAAGCACCGACGTAGGAGTCCTGAACAATTACGGAAGCTCGACCTCCACTGTAATCGCTTCCATTATAATACAAAAGAGTAGGAAGTAGGGGTGTCACCGATTGAGGGCCCTGCACCTGGGTAAATCCATGTCTCCTGTTAGTCGACGAGTATCACCAATCTACACCTTCTCTCTACGATCTAAACCAAGGCTTCCTAACAATGGGATTTCCCGAGGCCGATCCTCGTCAATACGTATAAAGGATAAACAAAAGAATATTGGAATATCCATCTCGGAAATGAAAGTCCTACAAGTTATAGATGAATTCATTGCTAGTCAAAAGATGTAATTCTTCGGAATCAAGATTAAGTAGTTAATCATTAAATTCTTTGTTATTGTGATTAAACAAGTTGATCGCTAAAATATCACTTTGATTGCATATTGTTGCAACTCGATGCAAGAAACACCACTAGTGCGCGTGATAGCTATCAAAACGGTTTTTGACCCCTATCGCCAACGGGAATCAGAACCGTCGTGTTGCATTCGATTGCGATATCGGGGGTCCTATTCCACACGATAGCCAGAAACCGATTCCTATCGATAGTTCACGCAGACGCTCAAGATAACTTGAATGTTTGAGATGATTTTTTTATCGTAAACAGTTATCCACGAATGTCCGTCTGAGATTATTATCCTATAGCATACGATTATTACAGAAACTACGTTTGTGTTGAGTTAACCTATCCCAAATGTTGGCGTGTCAGGAACTGCGTGGGATACCCGAAGGTATTCCATACAGTTTCGATATAGTACACGTTTGTGTTCTTCACACCTACACAAACGTTTGTGCAAAAATGGTCGTGTGGTTTGAGAATTAAATCCCAATGGTTCTTTTCAGCTGAACTCTGTGTGCTGTACGCCGAACATTACAATTGGTTGTGCACAAAATATGGTGTGGAATTATAAATTAATCCCCAACGCTCATTTCTTACGGAATGTGTGCGATGTACATAGATATCAGTGACGAACTTATATGCAGAACCGTGAGCAATGATCTAATCACTCGCAGTTTAATTAGCATTGTATTTATCTGAAATATTGTAGGATGTGTTTTAATTGCTGATATAAGCACATTCATATATATAACAAAGTATCTTTCATATGCTTGTACTGCTCACTGATACGTCTCAAATGTATCTATAATTTCTCCTTGCTCCAGCATGTTTTGAGTGTTATTTCTATGTGTTTGCTATACTTTCATATATTTTAATAACATATTTTGGAACTAACCTATTAATGGTTGCAAGAGTGCACAAATTCTTGTTTTTGTCCTTTATGTGTAGGAATTATTTGGATAAAGGAAAAAACCACAAATAGGACCCTTGTAGAGTTGGACTCTAACTGTCCTAAAATCTGTCCTCACCAGACAGGTTTTAAAGATCTCCTCGGAAACGCTAGAAGACGGGCTCAAACGAAAAAACTTAAAACTACAAAGTTGTAGAGAATTGTGTTCTGGTGGATCTAGGAATAAAATTCGGCCCAATCGGAGTTCGGATGCTCCCTAGAGCCGTGAAATACTGAAGACCTAGTCTGGATGACGGGAATCCGAGAGTCTATATAAAGAGAGGAAACCTAGGTCAAAGGGCACTATGAAATTTCCTCCCCCTTGGCAGCCATCTTCAGGAGGATATCAATCTCCACAGCATCACCATATCCAAGGAAGACTAAGGGGGCCAAGGGCCGCTACCCCCAAGGGTCGTGGCCACCGCCGTGGCCGTGGGCGTCGCATTCACCGCCGCCGCCGCCGTCTCCTTCATCTCCTCCGAGCTGCACCTCTTCATCAACAACTCTCTCTCTCTCTCTCTTACCATGTACATGTGTGAGTAGTTCCTCCTCGGGGCTAAGGTTTCTACAGGTAGCTATGTGGTCAATTCTCTCTCCCATGATGTGATCTTCGTTGTGATCATAGACTATGTTAATCTAGGGTGATCCCATGATATTTCTCCCTCCTCTATGTATTGGATTATTGTAATCACTTGATCTTATCTAGTATAATCCCCGAGACCAAGGTGACAGCGGTCTATTGGGCATGGGTTAGAAGAATATTTTCATTAGTGATTTCCTCTTTTGTGTGTTGATTGAAGATTGAGAGTCTCTTGGTGCTTGTCTTTGACTATCCTTGAGATATGTTGTGATGATTGTGGTACTCTCTTTGAATGGCCGCGGTGACATTGGGAAATCCATAGATTGTGAACTACGAAGTCTGAGGTGTGCTGTTGTAGCCCTGCATAATTATCGTCCTCTCTTGACCACAAAGGAATGAACTCCTAGTACGTCTCCATTGCATGTTTTATGGGAAATATCATGTGATTAGACTATGTTAATGTTGTTGGGAGTTTCCACTAGTGAAAGTATGAAGCCTAGGCCTTGTTTCCACCATTGTTACACCGTTTGTGCTCACTTTTGTCATATGTATGCTTGCTGCACTTTTTATTACAGATTTATATTACTTTGTTTTGCCACACCTATCACCCATATTTTACCATCTCTTCACCGAACTAGTGCACCTATACAACTCCTAGTTGTATTAGGTGTGTTGGGGACACAAGAGACTTCTCGTATCTTAATTGCAGGGTTTCTTGAGAGAGACCATCTTCAACCTGTACTTCCCTGAGTTCTATAAACCTTAGGTCATCCACTTGAGGGAAATTTCTGCTATCCTACAAACCTGGCGCTTGGAGGCCAAACATAGTCTACAAGAATAGAAGCGTGCGTAGACATCAGTAACAAAGATTTTCATAATTACTGATATCACAGTACATCCAACAGCTTGTACAGAAGGCGCATTACAAAAACACGAAATATGTGGAAACAACTAGCAGATAGTACACCAGGCTGCAATACAGAATCAACCTTTCCTAAGTACAGCAACATAGTCGGTAGATAGACAGGTGAATCTCATCTAGGAAATAGTCGAAGTGGAATGCGAAAATTGAGCCTTCGAGAATGTTAAAGGCCAATGCAACTTTAGTCCAGCGTCTGTGGATGATTTCCCACCCATCGTTTTCCCTCTTTAGGAAAGCATCAATATTATAGCTTGGGTGTTGTACAAAAACCTTTCTTGCCTCTTGACCATACAGGTGGTTTGATAGATAATCATCGGTGAACTGCTTCAAAAAAGACTGCATACAAACATATGCATAAATATAGATTTCAATATGGAAATTGTGTGCATAGGGGAAAATATGGTAGGGATGTAAATTATTACCATCCTATAGGAGACTGAAGTGTTCTTCATTGTGCAGACGAAGAGTTTGTTGTCTTTCGTGGCTAGTTTCTTTATCTTTACAATTTTTCCAAGTTTCTTGAATTGATAGACAGTCATGGTAATCTCATTTCCCCAAATGCAAAATGGGTCGAACAGTGGATCTAATCCTCTAACAAAGGGAACTACAAGAAAAATGTAAATATTAGAACACGAGCAGTGTCATTTCTCCTTTAGTTGTACACTAATGGGATATAAGCCATTTAGACCATGTGCATACCTCAGTTGTAAATCTCAGAGTCACCCATTACTACCCTGAAATTGCATAAAGTACATAATGATTAAGTAATTTAAGAATTGGCATGCAGTCCATGATAACAGGTTCGTGCATACATAATACACCATACAATCCAACAAATTCAAGACATGGAAAGTCCAACTAAGTAACTACAACATGCCTAACAAATATAGGAAATGAATAGGTTTTCATGTTTTAATGATTGCTAATTAACTTTGGTATCACATTTCATGATAACATTACATAGAGTATGAGTTCAATTACTTGAAGTTGTGTGGCACCCCGGCTCAGAATACCGGAACGCCCCGTGCTCCATCCGAGAGATCATGTCTTCTGGAACATGGCACTACTTGATATAGACCGGAACCACTTTTATGAACAATGAAATGGGAAAAAGGGTCTATTACAATGCAAGTGGAGCGAGGCATCGGACAACTTGCTTCTACTGCTAACCACAACTCTACACCAAGCAGCGGGATAACTCTACGGTAGCGGAATAATACTTAGCAACGGAACAACGGCGACGGTGATGAACTCCATTCCGTAGGGACACTGACTGGGACCCCTCCTAGGTCGCAAACTCCGGGAATGTCGTCCTACAAAATCATAGCATTTCCTACAAGTCTGGCATAACACACCAGGTCAGTACATTGAATGTACTTGCAAGCTCACAATAACCAAAGCACCAAGGCAAAACAATAACATGGCCTAACAGTTCAAGCAAAGCTACCATGATGAATCTAGAATATTATCCAGATTATAACTAAAACATGAAAAATCATCGTTTCATGTCACATGGACCACGTATGATTATCGCATGATCATACGGCTTACCTCGGAGTCCTTACAGACTCAAGCACCGGGTCATCTCATGACCACTCAACTTGCACGGGTTGTCGCACGACCATTCAACGGGTTATGCGTCCTTACTGTTGGATATATGCTCTAGAGGCAAATAATATATGATTATTCCAATATATCTAAGCAAGTTCATAACCAGTTTCATACCATGCTAGAACTGTATCAGTGAAACAATGGTACAGGTGTGGTATAGAAACACCCAACGTTCCTAGTTAGCATCTATATCAATAACTAGTTCATGGTCAACATGATGATCGTTGTTTCGCGATCATGGACAATTATGTCTTTTGCCTGTGAGGACACCTCACTGGATGAGTGTCGTGATGAACATTACTGTAACATCCCACATTTTACAAAAATTAAAAATTTTGTTTTTGGTGTGAATTGTTTGATTGTGTGCTTTGTATGCTGTGTTTGCATCCCCGATTTATCGATCGGCAATTATTTTCCCCCCTCTTATCTCTTACCGTACGGAGACTGACCCTTGACACCCTGACACTGACCTTTGCGACACCGGGTTTCACCCGATCACCGTCGCGAAAACCCACACAAGACCAACCGCAGCCCATGGAACGAAAAACCCCGTTTAATAAGTAAATGGGTTATTTTTATAGCGCCGGAAAGTGTTCTCGAAACGGTTCTAGCGCGAGGTGAACGCCGCCGGCTCGACGCACTGATCACGCAGTTCAAAGTTTTACCCGAATCGGAGGTCCTGCGGACCCCCGGTAGTTAGAAACGTAAACGCCGCTCGCGAGAGAGAAAAACCGGGGATATTTTTGCAAATAGCCAGCCACCTGGGCTATATAAAGACCACCACTCTGCCACCAATTTCTAGGGTTTCCCCTAAGCCAAAATTGCAGCCACCCCCCTCACAATAGCCCCAATTTTCGCAATCCTAGCCCATCAGATCTGGATTTTTTCTCCTGAGCGATCTGGACCGTCAGATCTTCCGATCTGATGGCCAGGAACCCTCCCCTAACCTCTCTACTTGCTCTCCTCATGTCGCTGCCTGCACCGTGGAGGCCCTCACCGCCGGCCTCGCCTCTCGCGCCGCCGACCACCTCTCCTTCTCCTCCTCTCTCACTTCCTCTCCCTTGTTGTAGGGACTCCGCGCAACCCTCCATGGAGACGGGAGCCGTCGTCGGCAGCCGACCGCGCCATGCCCTGCGGCCTCGAGCTCGCTGTGCCGCCCGCCAGCGCACCGTCGCGACTGGATCAGGCCGCCCCGCCGGCCTCGCCCCTCCTCGGACCTCCTCCTCGTCGTCCTTCGCCCGAGACGCGGCCACCGCACCGGCCGGCGAGCCTGCGCTGCCGCAACCAGGAGATGGACGAGACTGCTCCCCTGCCTCTCGCCGTCGTGGCCTTGGGTCGACTCCTCCTGTCGGCCCAGCACGCCCCCTCGGCCCGCCAGACTCCTCCCAGCCTAGCCGCCTCCACCGCGGCCTGACGGGCATTGGTCCAAGGTGAGCTTCTCTTTTTTTTCTTAGTGTTTTTTTGCTAAGTCCTTAGTTTTTATGCTGCTGGTACTTTTTTGCGACGTAATCTGCGACAGAACCGTAGCTCTGATCGATTTGCACCCAAAATAAAAATTGTTTAGAATTGCATGTACTTCAATCCATCTTTTATGAGAATTTTGATTTGAGGCCATCTTGATATTGTTAATCCCTGTTGAAGTGGGCATCAGACTGTTAACTGCTACTAATTTCTGTCAAGTGCTGCTGCTATTATTTATTCAAAGTTTGATTGATGATTGTGACACATCCATGAGGCCTATGCTATTAATTCTTGTTGCATACTGTTAAGCATCATGTCTAATTCAATTCTATGCATTTACATTTCATATTTTCCTGCTGCATGATGTTTGTTTCATTATCCAAAGTTGCTATCCTGCTGTTTTTGAAAGCCACCTCTGTTTTTCACTAAGTCTGTAACTTTTCGATGCGATGTTGCACGCTTAATATCTTTTGATCTGTTCTGCCTCTGACCATGATTCTTGTTTGTACCTGCTCACCATCATGTCTAGTTCATGCTCATATATTGCTATGTCATTTTTATGTACATTTGCATATAGTTTTTCCCCTGTTTATACAGCAGGAATATAACAGTTCTTCCATGTTTTCCTGATTTTTTCACAAAGTCCTTGACCAGTAATGTTTTATAGCTTTTTGTATTGCTTATAACATGTGAACCATGATGCCTTTTTGCATGATTCCTTTTGCCATGCCATGCCCTCCATGTCTACTTTAATTGCATATCATTTGTGAGCATGGTGGCATTCATTATCCTGTTTATGCAATGCTCTAAAGTGTGCTTCCCGATGTTGGCAGATTGTATTCCAAACTTGTTTTGCTTGTATTTTTTAACCGTAACTCCGTTTGGAGTGTTCTTTATATGTAACTTGATTAGAATTTCATGTACGTTGTGTTTATGCTATTGTTTTCTGTTGTTACACAACCTAAAATATGGTTTAGGGAAGAACAGTACTAATTACTTAAATTGTCGTGGGGTACTTAGTGTTATGCCATGTTTAGGTTGTGCCTCACTTAAATTAGCTAGCATAGATAGTTTAACTTATTCTTCATCTCTTGTCATGTTTGTGTGCTATGCCATGCTTCAGTGAGATGCCATGTTAACAACCTTTGCTCATGTTGTGTATCTAAACAACTTGAACCATTCTAAATGTGCGGTATCGTCGTGTGTGACGAGTACTCCACTTAATCTGTTAGTAACCGCTCTCGACGATAGATGCGATGCCGTACGTTGTCTCGTGTTGTCTTATTGTTGATACTTTCTCGTGATTTCTTCGTAGTAATAGATGCTTGCTCGTCGATTGCCTTTTCCAGTGTTTCCTTCTTGTATGCTTCCACGGGTACCTCTCGGAAACGTTGCGAGCTTGCGATCGACTACACCTTCGGTTTCGTTTTCTCATCAGGTAAGGGGGAGCATATATCATGCTTATAACTTTCAGTTCACTCGCGCCTAGGTGTAGGATAGAACGATTGCTTGATCCTACCACTTTATATTCATGCCTCTCAAATAAACCCAAACAACCATGTCCTCCACATCCCATCAAACCTTCTTCGGCTGTGTTCTATTGCTCGCTACTCAGCCACTGCTTAATATGCATGCTAGGATGTTATCAACTGTTACCTCCTGTTACTCCTTGGTTTGGGCTCTCACATTATTATATTGTTGTGAATGACATGATTATTATAATGTTGACAATATTCGACGATTGATGGAAGGTCTGCTATCCCGCCCCGACGCTTTGTTCCATTCGAGTCACCTAGGACCCGAGTTCCAGGTATTGGTTTTAAGACTGAGCGTGCCTAACCGCGTGTGGGATTTTATGGGGTCCCCTTTTCTTACCTATCTAGCTTCAAACATTTCTAGAGGTGGCCCAAGACAATTTACCATTTGCATACCATGCATATATGTCTGTCGGGTCGCTCCTAGCAGACATCCCTTAAAACAACCCGGGCTAGCGGAGACATGGTTTCTCTGTTGGTCCACACTGGTGAGCTAGGGGGCTGCCCACATCTGAGGGGATCATTTACCTCGACCTTGGCCAGAAGGAAGAGCCCTATCCGAGAGCGTGGCCAACTTTTGGATTGGGTGTCGACTCCCCGGGGGCCACCCAAATATGTTCGTTGTTAGCTAGAAGGACATGTCGTTTCGGATCTCTCGGAACTAAATCATAAAATGGTTGCCCATGATGGGTAGCAACTGAGAGATATGGGTGTGCGTGCGGAGCCTTGTAATGGGCAGTTGGTACACCACTGCATGGTTCAATCTTTTCGAGAAGCCGTGTCCACGGTTATGGACGACTTGAGACCTACTCCTTGTTCATAGACAACAACAACTGAGATAATCCTCATAATTTGATTCACCGTGTGTGTGCCTTGACTGCTTCTTCTTCGTCAGGATGCGAAGAGGAGGACAATGATAGGATAGGTGTTATGCTTGCGTAAGTAGTTGATAGAAAGACTTGTTGGAGGCGATTCCTCATCGAAGGCTTGGTTCTCGTCTTACTCTAAAATAGACCGTTAGCCACTCATATATTGCTAGTGCGTCTGCTACCTCATCACTACCCCCCATCTTACCCGTGAGAAGTTAGTTACAAGACTTTTGATATATTCTCACCCCTTGCTTTCTTTTCCCTTTTATGTTTTTCCTGATCGGCCGCTGCAGTTGATTCTCCCCCGACTCTTATTCTTCTGGACGCCTTCGTGGAGACTCGAGGACGACTAGTTAGACGGATCCCGGCAGAAATCTTGGACACGTGTGGTAATGGGAAAGATGTGTTTTACCTTTTCCACTAGGCATTAATTGTAGTCTATACTCAGACATATAACTTCCGTTGATGTAATTTATTTAAGGCAGTTCTATGTCGATTGTATGAGATTTTGTGTCCACGTAGTTGTAATGTTGTGATATCATGTTGGAAATCCGGGGCATATGGCATTGTCATATGTCGCGGTGGGACCAATAAGTGCTTCGTCCTCGGATCTGAATGGAAACATCTAGACCTGGAACAGTACCGCATATCGGGCCTTACAATTACCCAACGTAAGCATTACAACATGATCAAACTTATGAAAGTTTAGTGTTGTAATTACAGAACGTAGTAGACCGTTCCTTTGACCTGAGTACTTGCATAATTGCTATCTTCTCGGATGCTTTGACTTACATCCCACCGCCTGACTGAAATATGATGGACATAACGGTTTTATCTTGGGTATTCCGTTGAGATATGTTGAGGAGTATTGTTACAGGAGAGGGATTTGTCAATCCATGTGATTGATAGCTACTCAGGGCCCACTCGTTGAGATTGCATCCATAAAGCTGCGCAGCGTGGACTAGGTCACGGGGATGAATATCACAAAATGAGTGAATAAGGATTTGTCGGTAACGAGGTAGAACCAGACATAGGATGTCATTGTTTGAATCTCGGACTAATATAGTATTGATGACAAAGGTAATGATATAAGACGTAAGGTCCAATCGGTTTTGATATCCGGAATGCACAGGGGTCATTATGGGCATCCAGGTCCCACTAATGATCATTGACCGTAGCCTCATCTCGTTCATGACTGGAGTGTTCTTGCACCATAGGGTAACACACTTAAGGGCTCGATGTAATCGGAGACCTTCTCGGAACTATCGGAATTACCGGATATGTGAGAGAGAACTCCGAAATCGTTTCGAAGGGGAGACAGAAAAGTTCCGTGGTTCCGAATTGTTCGGAAAGTTATTTAGATATGTTTTATTATTGAACTAGATGAATTAAATATTAAAATATAATTTAAATAATTAAATGGAATAAAGGTTCTTTTATTTTATTTCTTTAAAACAAAGGAAAATAAAAAGAAAATAAAAGAAAAAGAAAAAATGGGGGAAGGGCAAGTGGCACCTTGGGCCACTTGGCCCAACTAGTGGCAGGCCAAGGCCCTACTAGCCGATGGCCACATGCATGCCCAGTTTAGTACCACATGGCTAGTTGACAGGTATTGCCCCCCGGTTTGCCCCTATATATAGATGTGGTGGGTGTCCCTTTTTCTACATAGAATATTCCAAGAAAAATACAGATAAATTATGTTGATCTCTCTCTCCCTATTTTCTCCTTCCTTGAGCGGAATCCCCTTGTATGGAGGTTGCACTTGCTTGGAGATGTCTCCACTATACGCACGCCGTCTTGCTGCTGAAACTCCGGTTCCGGAGGTCTACTTCTGCCACCTTCGCTGGATCGGAGATCGGAGGTCTTCATCGACTCTCGTACGTGTGCGAGTACTACGAAGTGCTACACGTGTAGCACTACACCCATTCGGGTGCTAACAAAGCCAGGGGGCTGTGAACTTCGTTCGACTACACCAACCACATTTGCGGGAACGTTCCCCGCGCAACAAACTACACCCCGAGGTATGTTATTCTGCACTCCTTTCCGTTACGGTAATATCACTAGCTAGTTCTTGGGTTATGGGAAACTCTAGTTGGGAAAATTTTGTGTTTTCCACTACGAACCCCAATAGTGGTACCAGAGCCAGGTTTATTCTTAGTATTACTGTACAGATAGAACACATCGGGGTTGTCGGCATTGGTTGTATGATTGTTACCCTCCCACGTGTACTTGTTCACATCTGCGGCATCGTTTGATGAAGCGGCCCCCGACCGACCTTACGCGTACTCTTACGCGAGACTGGTTCCACGCTTGACATGCGGCTAATACTTATAAAGTGGCTTTGGGGGAAGTTTGTCTCTCTACTTTAGCGGATGTGGCATTTGCAACGGAGGGCCCCGTACGAGTCTAATAGAGACAATCGTATAGTCAGAGTTGTGTTTGACTCGTAGGTTAAAACCTGTTTAACTATGAAAGCCCTAGTATCCACGTAAAACATGAAGTATACAACTAGAGCGTCTAAACTTTATATTGCTAAGTGGGCGATATCGTTTGTTTGATTGTGATGTAGTGATAGCTTTGCTATGTGTTACTAGAAAGTAGTCAAAGTCATCATGATAAAACGAACTCAAATGGAGACACTGTAGACTTAGTGCCACCATGGAAAAATAACTTAAAACTTGCTAGTATGGGATACACGACGGTAGCATGTGATAAGATGATCCCTTAACAAATACCAAACACAAGTATTCTACCAAAGTGTGCACCACCTGGAAGGTTATCCCATATGGCCGACATTCCGTACATATCGGGTGTCACACATATTAAATGGCGTTCGAATGAGGTTGGGTTCGGCAAGCCTAGCATATGCAGATATGGCCTTGCTGAGCAGCATATAACACTGAGGTCAATTTGGCGAGCCTAGCATATGCAGATATGGCCTCGGAATACTAGAGATCGAAAGATCGAGAATGAGTCACATACCTAATGTGATCGCACAAGTTGTTGTCTACCTTTGAAACTGATCCATCTGCCGTGTGATATTCGAGGGCGGACAGTGAATTTGGATCATGTAATCACTAAAACTTCTTAGGGATGATTGTTTTAGTCCGAGCTCATTTATAATGTGATTATATGAACTCATTGTTGTGAACTAGTCTTAATTGTGTTCCTTGCAATTATGTTTGTAGAAAATTGAAATGTCTCAATATCATGAACTGATTACTTTCCTACATGGTGAAACACTTAGAGAGGATGGGTCAAATTTCATTAGTTTGTACTTACAACTTAGGGAAGTGCTCAAGAGAGCAAACCTTTCGTTCGTAACAAAAGAGCATGTGGGAAATCCTCTAGCAAACGACGTGGATGAACGGGCAGCGACTGATTATCAGAATCGTCGAAGGACATACGCCATATCTAAAAGTGTCATAGAAACATCCATCCACAAACCTTACGTCACCAGTATGCGGTTTTGGACACGTATGACATGATAGACCAGCTGAAGTGATCGTACTGACATCAGTTCAGAGTTGCCAAATTTGAGTTAGAAAGTGAGTTTCTTTCTACAAAGATGGAAGAAGGCTCTTGTCTGAAAGCACACCTGGATGATTCTGATCCTCGTAGATGACTTTGACTATTGGACCACAGATGATTCTGCGATATACATGGTGTTACACTCGCTTCCAGCGATCTATACAGACCATGTCCATGGCTATGTCGTCAGAGGTGAAAACCTCGAGTTCTCTGACTTCATGGATAGACTTCAGTATCTGGAGGTTGAACCCATTGAAGGAGAAGTTGTCGATGGAGAAGGTATATACTTGATATACTTTATAAAAATGTTTGTTCCCTTTATACAACATTTTTAGTTAATGAGTATCTGATACTTGTTCTGTTTTATGAAAACAGGACATGCCGTTTCTTGGACGGGAAGAGGTGAAATCAAGGATTGATGGCAACCAAGTCAGTTGATGGCCAACATGGATTCCACCGAGACATCTATCATAGGAAATACTTTTAGTATTGGATAAATCTTATGTAATCATTATAGTATGAACACTTAGTTGAGTGTCTTGCATCTCGCAAAACAAAGTTATTCATGTAATGAGACAAGTCAGTTGTTCTGGTTAAATGAATAAAGTGTGCTTATATTTTGATTACATCTTTATTTATATTATGATAGAAAGTATTTATAATACTTCTATTATTGTCAAGTGATATTCAATGTTTAATGATAAACTTGTTATGATTACAACAAGCCAAAGATTTTAATGCATAAGGTGATTTCATAAATGGTGAAGCCATTAAATGTATGATCTATTAAGTTGTGCATTCATTATCGGATGAAAGTCATAACTTAGTTGCATTTGATGGATTAGATACACGATCTATGAACCTCTGCATTAAAAATGACCATGACAAAGTTCTAGCAAGTAGAACTTGTGGCAATCATTATACATGAATGATGTGCTAAATGGGCACGTGAGTTATCATTAAATACTTCATATGATTAATTGAACATTGTATTCAATTGAGATCATAAAACTGAGATTCAGGAATCATAGTGCGAAGTGGAATATAAGGATACAAATCACTACGCAATGATCTAAGTGATAAGTATTAAAATTGACATAATGGAAGACTTGTGGAAATTGTACCACAAATTACGATGGAAGTTTAAAGTGCTAGACTACTTAAACCACTCGTAGTCATACTAAATTGTACTATGGTCTAAAGGTTCTTTCCCCTTGCACTACTACAGAATATTATCGAACAAGGTTGTTTAATTCATTAAGTTAAAACACCCACATCGTGAATTAGGAAACCATCCCGAATCTAATGAGACAAGATAGCTCCATAAATGATGGTGTTAGAAAGTTTCTAAAGAATTTCTTTGTGTTGAAATTACAAGCAATTGAAATTACACACTCTCCCTGAATAGCAAAACTTGTATTTCTTGATTGGTAATGTGAGAAGATAGTTCTCGTCACAGACCCAATGGGAGATAGTGAAAACTTTGACCAGGGTACTAGACCTTGCCTTCATAATATCAGAGTATTGCAACGGAAGCATGTTCCGCTGTAACAACACTGTAAAAGGAGGGAATATGCCATGGATGATAATCATGGTATATGAGTTGAAGCCATTGTTGAATTTAGAAGGTTGTCATGAATACGTTCTTTACAGAACAATAATCATGAGTCTTCTTAATGAAACAAAAGGAATAAATTGCTTGAAATACAAAGGAATGATGGTAGCCTATAACACGAGGAGAAATGAAATAATATTGATTTACATAAAGGATGGCTCACGTCCTGTGAAATAAATAGGTTATTTCATATTCTCGATAAACTAGAAAGTTATTGAGAATAATGTAACGGACATAAGGGATTATTTGGCTCATAAAACTGTTATGACCAAAGTTCAATAATGATTGACTAAGGAAACGTAGGAATGCTTTAATCAATAAAGTATTTCACTTACACTACAATTAGGCCATAGCCTGAAATTGCGTCTCATTCAAATTTAGGATTTGAAAGTGAATTGCAATACTCATGACAAATTTCATTTCGTTAAAGTATGGACTATGGTACCTCAAGACAGGAAACCCTCAACCTTGATTGCATCAAGTGATTTTGTAATGACCAAAATATTGACTGGGCCTACAGGTTCATGAAACTGAGTGGGAACTTTGAAGACTTCCAGGAAACTTGGAATGTAGAGGGCATTTTCTGAGTGGGAGCTTTGAGAGAATTATTGTTATGTAAGACATAATAATAAAGACGTTAACTTGATGAAAGTTGGACCACAAATATATGAGTATATGATAGATATATGTTAGTGCGATCATGATCATTATCTCAAACATGTATGTACTGATATGTGTGAAGACTGATCTCGTATATATATATATATATATATATATATATATAATGCACTGGTTTGTGTATATAGAGAATTGTCTTTTATACATGTATGCATTATGATATATATAGAGCATAAGGCAGATAATAGCAAGATTACAAGAATCTTCTTTTATGTGAAGTACTAACACGTTACTCGGTGAAATCTATAATGATAGATTAAGATATGGATAATGAGCCAAAGTAAAGGTTGGAATAATTTTCTAGACAAGAAACATGTTCTTGTAGCTAGAAATTATATAAAGGATGAAAATACAAATATCACAAGCAATGTCTTGATGGAAGAATAGAGATGCACCATGTACTTGGACATGAGATCTGATATGATCTTTGTCATATGATTCTTCCATAAAACTGTGTTGTGAATCCAACAAAAATAATGACTCAAAAGTTCTTGAATGAAGAACAGATTTCGATGTGCTTTAGGAGTAAAACACAGAATATGAATAATGTCCATACATCATTATATGAGGAATACTGAGAACAATGCTCTAAATTATAGAAGGGATAATAGAATTGAATGTAATTGAAGATTACAATTGCAAGACATATTATGGGTCTATATACAATTAGAGACATCACAAAAGATATGAAAGAAATGTGAGCAAGATTCACGACTCAAAACACTACAAACATAATACTACCTAAGGAAGTAGACGTATGTATAAAAGTTTAGCGTAAGAAGTTTTGACTTCTGGCTAAATGTATTTCCCAGTATATATGACTATGGATGAGTATTCTAAAGACTGAACCAAAGGTAATTGGAGTATACTGTGAAATAATAGTCTCACTTTCTCGCAAAACTTATATCCAAACATTATATGATAATGGGTGGCATGTCAAACTAGTTCAACAACACCAGTTGCAAAGGAAACATACGAATCTGAATTAGTGCATATCATTGACGAACCCTCTTCCATGAGGAAGCATGATCAATGAACACTTATATGCTAAGATGATTATGATAAGGAAAATGTGGCTAGATTATTAGCACTCTAGTGCAAGTAGGAAACTGTTGGATATATGCTCTAGAGGCAAATAATATATGATTATTCCAATATATCTAAGAAAGTTCATAACCAGTTTTATACCGTGCTAGAACTGTATCAGTGAAACAATGGTGCATGTGTGGTATAGAAACACCCAACGTTCCTAGTTAGCCTCTATATCAATAAATAGTTCATCGTCAACATGAAGATGGTTGTTTCGCGATCAAGGAAAATTAAGTGTATTGACTGACAGGTCACCTCACTGGATGAGTGACGTGATGAACATTACCCAACGTAAGCATTACAGCATAATCAAACTGATGAAGGTTCAGTGTTGTAATTACAGAACGTAGTAGACCATTCCTTTGACCGTGAGTACTTGCATAATTGCTATCTTCTCGGATGCTTTTACTTACATTCCACCGCCTGACTGAAATATGTTGTCCATAACGGTTGTATCTTGGGTATTCCATATAGATATGTTGAGGAGTATTGTTACAAGAGCAGGGTCATTATGGGCATCCAGGTCCTTGACTTACATCCATAAAGCTGTGCAGCGTGTGACTAGGTCACGGGGATGAATATCATGAAACGAGTGAATAAGGATTTGTCGGTAACGAGGTTGAACCAGACATAGGATGTCATTGATCGAATCTCGGACTAATCTAGTTTCGATGACGAAGGGAATGCTATACGACGTAAGGTCTAGTCGGTTTTGATATCCGGAATGCACAGGGGTCATTATGGGCATCCAGGTCCCGCTGATAATCATTGAACGTAGCCTCATCTCGTTCATGACTGGAGCATTCTCGGACCTGAGGGTAACACACTTAAGGGCTCGATGTAATCGGAGACCTTCTCGGAACTATCGGAATTACCGGAGATGTGAGAGAGAAATCTGAAATCGTTTCGGAGGGGAGACGGAAAAGTTCCATGGTTCCGAATTGTTTGGAATGTTATTTAGATATGTTTTATTATTTAATTAAATGAACTAAATATTAAAATACAATTTAAATAATTAAATGGAATAAAGGTTATTTTATTTATTCTTTAAAAGAAAGGAAAATAAAGAGAAAAGAAAAGAAAAATAAAAAAGGGGGGAAGGGCAAGTGGCGCCTTGGGCCAGTTGGCCCAACTAGTGGCCGACCAAGGCCCTAGTGGCCGATGGCCACATGCATGCCCATGGGTGGGCACATGGTGCGGCTAGCACACATGTGGTACTTAGTTTAGTATCACATAGCTAGTTGACATGTGTCAGAACCCCAACTAGGGTAAGTGCTAGGGTTGCTTGTGCTCTTTGCATCATGCAAAAATTTCAAAAGAAATTCAAAATTGGGGAAAAGAAAAGCCCGAAGAAATTTAATCAAATGGACAGACAAAAATTTCTTCCAAAACTTGCTCTGGTATTTTTGAAAAGTCTTATAAATATGCATGATAACATATAAAGTGAAGTGGGTCCCACTGCATGCACCAAGATTTTTCAAATATTCCAAATAGGGCTTGGAAATTAAATTAAAATCCAATTTGAATTTAAATTCAAATTGTTTGATTTTCAAAAATCACCAAAACTTATGAGTGGCTAGCTATATATGTTATAAGCCCACAAAAAAGTTTTCATGATTTTATAAAATGCCTTGCTATTTTATTCAGGGAAAAACATATTTACAGAAAAGGAAAAACAGAAAGAAGAGAAAAGAGGAACCCCCTGGCCATCTGGCCCAACTTACCTTAGGCCTCGGCCCAGCCCACCAGACGAGCTTGTCGTCTACCTCCCCGCCGAGCCAAGCAGCTCGGTGGAGGCAGAGCGCGGGCACGGCGCCACCTCGTCGCCCTGGAGCTTCTAGACCTCCCCTTGGCCTGTAAGCACGCCACGGAGCTGCCCTCGAACCCCCACACCCTTTCCCCCTCCTCTGGCTTCCTCCCTGCCTCTCTCCCCCGTGAATCCAGCGCCGCCCGAAGCCCAGCCGGAGCACGCCGCCGTGCAGCGCGTGGCCAACGACCTCCTCTCGCCGAGCTGAAGTGTCCAGACGCACCGCCGCCATCGTCTTCGTCGAATCCCACAGTCAATTGAGCCCGAGGACGCCGACAACAACGACTGCTTCAAGTTCTTCGCCGCCGGCCGCCGTGGAGCTCGTCGACGACTTCGTCGTCTCCAGCCCTTCCCCAACCTCCCCGTCGGCTCCGTTCACATCGCGGTGAGCTCGCGCCGTTTTCCCCTCAAATTTTAGCGCCCCTTCCTTCTCCTAGCCCGTTATGCCATGAACGCCGAGAGGAACCGCCGCCATGGACGACGGCGACGCTGCTCCCCTTCTCTTCTGTTTCGCCCGTGACGCGCACCGTGATCCCCAGCTCCACAGCTTCGCAATGCCCTACTCCCCGGTAAAAACCGCGCTCCAGAACGCCATCCCGACAACGCCCGAGCCGCAGCCTCCGCCTCCTTCGACGCCGGCGACGCTCCAGTCCTCCCCGAGCTCGCCTGCTTGTCCAGGCGGATGCGCGGGAGCTCCACGGTTCTTCTAGTTGTCGCGGCGGCCGATTTGGTGCCCGGGTTCATCCTCCCGAGCTCGCCGGTCTCTCTGACCTCGGCGGCGACTCGCCGGAGTTAACCACGGCAACGTGGCAGTGGTTAGGGTCCTAACCCCTGGGTTAGTTGACCGAGGTCACTGACCAGTGGGCCCCTGGCCCCTAACCCCTCTGTTTAGTTTAAACAGAGAGGGGATTAACCCTCTCCCACTGACAGGGCTGGCCCACTGGCCAGAGTCCCTGTGACGTCACCCCTGCGTCACTGCTGACGCAGTAAATGGAAAAACTTTTAAAATAATCCAGAAAAATCCAGAAAAGGGCTTAAACTTTGGAAATTCATAGAAAATTCATATTAACACCAAATTTAATAAATAATATGTCTAAAAATATGAGAAAAATCCAAGGATTATGAATATGGGCCCTGTTTTCATGTTTGTCCATTTTAAAATGGGTGAACAGTGCAAAACATCCATATGGTTTTATTTCAAATTCAAATTTGAAGCATATTTGCAAATGACTTTGCATTTGAATTCTTTTAAATGGAATTGTACCCACATTGTGATCAAGAACATCACCATTTAAATATTGATCATGTGTTTGAGCATTGCAAATAAATTTATACCTTGTTTGATTGTTTGCTCGATAGACGTGCAACCGGAACCGGAGGCCACCCCCTTCGTTGAAGACCCCGATATCAAACCTCGTCAGCAAGGCAAGCAAACCCCGTTGATCATGTCTATAAAATCCCAATTCCCTCTCAGTCTCGCTTATGCATGTTTAGGAGATCATCTTGTATCGATTCTACCGCATAGTTGAACCCATATCCGATGAATGACCTATCATCTTGTCACAGTAGTAAGCAAACCACAATCCTAGCTGACATAGGAGTTGTTTGATATCATGAGGCCCCTGCAACTGTTATAGCTTATTGCATGCTTAGTGTTACATGAGGTTGCTTTTGATGTGAGTCGGGATGGTAGAGAACATGGTGTTGATGAAAGTGAAATTGTGTCGGTGAATCCACCCTAATACAAGGTGAACGACGAGAGGCTGTGTAGGAGTACACAGTGGGTTGTCTCGTTGAACACCGCCTTAAGCACCGAGTTCTTGTATGGTAATCCAAGACAAAGAGTACAACCACACATTGGGCTCACTGACCCCTCTCGGCCTAGTACCTTGATCCGTTTCGACGTCCAGGAGTCACATTAGTTCGGGCTTTCCATTTGGCATCTGCATAGAAAAAAAATGAAGGAATGGTTGCATCATCCTGGATATGTGGGTGCACCTATGAGGCAGGAAAACCATCTGCTAAAGGTGGCGTCTCGATCACCTGCATTGTTTGAGTCCGTTTCGTTGATTCGGCCGGACTCTCGAGCGGTAGCAACTCAGATAGTCGACTCCTGGAATAGACCGGTTGTGAGCGAAGTGTCGTGGTGAACATCCTCGATGTCACCTCTTGAACGGTGGCGAGCAAAAGGCGGTAAGCGATGGTCATGTGTGTGTAGCTTACACCCTTGCAAGGTTAATAAAACTATTCGAATAGCCGCGTCCGCGGTTAAGGACTACTTGGAACCTGTACCTGATTATTAGACAACTTGAACTGGATACTTCTAAAATACACCAAGATAAGTGTGAGTGCTATGGTGTGCCTCCTCGTGGGGAAGTCGAGGAAGTAACCATAGTGGTGTGTTGGTTGGAGTCTTGGATAGTGGACTCGTGTACGCTTCTTACCTCAGGTCTGGTATTCGTAGTTCAGGATTAGCCAAGTCAAAGCTGGCACTTCTGCATGATGAACCCCACCTCCTTACATTGATACTTGAGCATGAGTAGTATAGATCTGATGTAAGTCTTGCTGAGTACGACTTTGTACTCACGTTTGCTTATTCTATGTTTTAGATAAGAACCGGACCCCGATGGAGTCACCTTCGTGAATCTCGACGTTGACTAAGTTAGCATAGTCCCAGACAGCAGTCTGGTCCCTCGTGGAAGGGCATGTTTGTTGTACAAGGCTTCTCTAAGCCATTTGTTAAACTTGTCTGTACTCATACGTAATTTTCTTCCGTTGTTTGATGTAATGATAATCACGGACATGTGATCTTTGGATGCTCTATGTGTATATCGATAAAGAGTACTTTATAGAGTTATGTGATGATACATGCTGTTCATACTAGGCATTTGTGCTGCGTGTATGTTTATAACATGCATGTCTTAGTATGGGTCTTCGAGACCTTAGTTGTGATCTGGCTGGCGGTCTTTAATACACCAAGGGGCCCTTAGATGTGCGCATCTTGGGGCATCGCGCTGCGATTGTTCGTGACTCTGTCACGTGCACACTTTGTCGTATGATCGAGCCCGCCCTAGACCCCGACTAAGTGATCGGGCTGGAGTAAGTCTATGTAAGAGTTAGGATCCAATCGATAGCATGGTTGAGGCGACTTGTCTATGAGTATGGGATTCACCACCCATAAGCATTTAGACTTGTGAGCGGACGATGAGGACCCATCTCAGATGATCATCCGGCCTGAATGGGATGTCCTCACGTTTGATGCTTACCGAGAACGTTCTGTGCTTGGCCTGGTCTGCCTAGACAAGTGGGTACGGTTCTCGGCTCTCCATGTGATTGTATCATGACTGGAATTACATATGCTAACCCCGGGTCCCGACAACATGTATTTGTAGGGACCCCGGGGTATGCGTATGTAATTCCAGTCACGATGCAATCACATGGAGAGCCGAGAGCCGTACCCACTTGTCTAAGCAGACAAGGCCAAGCACAGAACACTCTCGGAAAGCATCGAACATGAGGGGCATCCCATACAGACCGGATGATCAACTGAGATGGGTCCTCATCGTCCGCTCACAAGTCTAAATGCTTATGGGTGGTGAATCCCATACTCATAGACAAGTCGCCTCAACCATGTTATCGATTGAATCCTAACTCTTACATAGACTTACTCCAGCCCGATCACTTAGTCGGGGTCTAGGGCGGGCTCGATCATACAACAAAGTGTGCACGTGACAGAGTCACGAGTAATCGCATCGCGATGCCCCAAGCTACGCACATCTAAGGGCCACTTGGTGTATAAAAGACCGCCAACCAGATCACAACTAAGGTCTTGAAAACCCATACTAAGACATGCATGTTATAAAGATACAAGCAACACACATGCCTAGTATGAACAACAGGTATCATCACATAACTCTACAAAGTACTCCTTTATTGACTTACACATATAGTATACAAAGATCACATGTCTGTGATCAACATTACATCATACAACGGAAGAAAATTAGGTATGAGTACAGACAAGTTTAACAAATGGCTTAGAGAAGCCTTGTACAACAAACATGCCCTTCCACGAGGGACCAGACTGCTGTCTGGGACTATACTACCAAGGTCAACGTGGAGCTTCACGAAGGTGACTCCATCGGGGGTCCGGGTCCTCATCTAAAACATAGAATAGGCAAACGTGAGTACAAAGTCGTACTCAGCAAGACTTACATCAAAATTACACTACTCATGCTCAAGTATCAAGGTAAAGGGAGGTGGGGTTTCATCATGCAGAATTGCCAGCTTTGACTTGGCTAATCCTGAACTACGAGTACCAGACTTGAGGTAAGAAGCGTACACGAGTCCACTACCAGGTATCCAACCAATACACCACTATGGTTACTTCCTCGACTTCCCCCACGAGGAAGCACACCATCGCACTCATGCTTATCTTGTGAGTTTTAGAAGTATCCATTCGAGTTGTCTAATGATCAAGCATAGCTTTCCAAGTAGTCCTTAACCGCGGACGCGGCTATTCGAATAGTTTTGTAAACCTTGCAAGGGTGTACCGCTACACACACATGACCATCGGTTACCGCCTTGTTTCGCCACCGTTCAAGAGGTGACAGCGAGGATGTTCACCACAACACTTCGCCCACAGCTCCGCTTCTAGTACAAGTAGTCAACTGTCTGAGTTACAAACCCAACTGGAGTTCCGGCCGAGCTTCCAGCCAGGACTCAAACCATGTAGGCACAACTGAAAAGCCCACCTCGTCGGATGGTTCTCCGCTTGACAAGCCATGATCTACAAGCCCTACCATGAATGCCACATTTCAGTTCCTTTATATTTCTATGCATATGCCGAATGGAAATCCCGAACTAGGTGTGACTCCTGGACTTGGATCGGGGTGAGTTACTAGGTCGAGAGGGGTCAGTGAGCCCAATATGTGGTTGTACTCTTTGTCTCGGATTACCATACAAGAACTCGGGCTTAAGGCGGTGTTCAACGAGACAACCCACTGTGTACTGCTACACAGCCTCTCATCGTTCACCTTGTATTAGGGTGGATTCACCCACTACTAGGGAATAGCCTTATGGTGGCGCACTGTTTTTGAGTTTAGTGGCGCATTAGGGATGCGCCACTAACTACAAGCCACTAATAAGGGCTTAGAGGTGGCGCATTCTGGATGCACCACCCCTAAGGCCCTTAAGAGTGGCGCGTCTCAAAATGCGCCACCTCTAAGCTCTTAGGGGTGGCGCATTCACAGTGCACCACTAAATCCTGAAAATCTGCGCCACTAAATAATTACAGAAAACAAAAAAAAAGAATTACAAAAAAGAATAAAAGCATTACATATATTTTTATTATATTACAGAAATGCAAAATACAATATAACAATGAGGCCAACAATTATTGATACAAAAGAATTGCATTATAATTTTTATTACAAAGGTTTAGAGGCCAACAAGATTCACAAGATTACATCCATCACAAAATTACAATGAGTCCAACAATTATTGAAAACCATAAGCTAATTTCGTCATCATATCTTGTTTGCTCGTCAACCTGCACAAAACAAAGCTTTAGAGGTCACATCCATATGAATCATACCAAAGGAGAACAAAGCAATCTAGCATCTATTCTTATCAACAACTTAAAGCAAGTCGATCAATGGTGAGAAGCATGCACATATGCATAAAAATGCATATGCAGTGACCTTTATACACAAACAGCACCAAGAGTATTTGACACTACCATCTACTACACAAAGGGTACATCCAAATTACATCCAAAATACACAAAGAGTACATTCAATTGTTCTGACTCGGCTCGGGGAATGGTCGGCATCCTTGTTTCCTCATGAAAGGCCTTGTGTCACGCAGGGCCTTTAGGCGGACTTCTGTCTCCCCATTGGATGGTGCAATGTTGGAGTGGAAGATCGCCCCCTTCATTTGTACTTCATGACGGATGATAGTCGCCATCTGCGCTTGGATGTGAAAGAACTCCTCCTTCAGATTTGCATCGTTGATTTCCGCCTTCCTTTCGGCCCACGCTCTGAGATGACTTGGCAGCGTAAGGTTGCGTTGTTCCTGTACAATCGCCCTCATGTGATGAAGGGTGTAGTACGCATCCCTCACACTGCCAGCCGGCTGCTTGACGCACGGGAACTGTGTTACGTGGTTGAACACGTTCACGCCAGGCTGATTTTTCCTGAACTTGTGCTTCATGATCTTGCCTCCGGCTTTTATGTAGCCGACGAGAGCATCATCCAATACTCTCATGATATACTTGTAATCTTTCTTCTTCACACTCCCCGAGTCTAAATACACGGCATGCGAGTGTTGCGGTGAAAAGCAGATGAGCACGCAGCCTTGATCCTCACTTCATAAATAAAATAATCCAAAAGGAATGTTGGAAGAGGACAATGGAAAGCTAAGAAAGCATATATGCTACGGAGGCGAGCGAATGACTTACTTGGGAGAGTATGTCATAAGAAATGAATCCTTGTCGGCGTTCTGTAGCATGAAGTCTGTGATGTACCCCGCCGCGAGAGCCGCGTCCCCGTCGTCCATCAAGATTCTTTCACGCATGTAGAAGGGGTCCAATATCGCGACGCTCGGGGTCTTATCTCTCCTGATACTCATAGAAAGGCTGAGCGAGAACAGACGGATAAGTCTATGGTCCAGCCGCTTGAGATGGTACAAATTGAAGATCTCCAAAAATCGCAGGATTATCATATCCACGGGGATAGTGTTGATGAAGCCCATGTTGAGTGGCACCTTGGCCATGAAAACCGGGAACGAGGGATTCTCTTCTCGAAGAAGAATCTTCTCTAATGCCATAATACTATGATGCACACTCTGCATATCCGAAGTTGCAAGGTCCAGCATGTCCTTAGGTAGCATCGCCCTACCAGCCACATGGATTTCAAACGAGAGATCCTTGGGTCTTGGTGGCCCGTCCTGAGCCCGGATCGGCATCGAAGGTTGGCTACTAGAAGTGATGCTCTTCTTTCTTTTCCGTCCCTTCTTCTTTTCAGGTTTTGAGCAGTCACCGGCCTTTATCTACTCAGTGGCCGCCTTATGGAGTGTGGACGTGCTGAGAATAGATCTTGTGGCATCTTCTTGAGGCTCGGTGAAGGCGCAAGCTGCTGGAGACATGTCCTGAGAAGCAGCGAAGAGACGCTTGGAGCAAGCAGGCTTCGCCGCAGGATCAGCTGGACCGCGAGCTTCCTCGTCATGCTGATAGGCTCCTCTAGCAGGAGGCATGAATAAGTCATCAGCATCATACAAAGTATTGATGAACTGGTCGGCGCTGATATCATCATCAAGATCATCGTCTTCTTTTTGTGCGCCGATGGGATCATGTGGCGCCGACCCGATGACTAGCGGTGTTGTCCTAGGTGTGGTGCCCCTTTCCCCCGTCATTAAACGCATTTGGCTCTTCGGCCATAGGCATATTTTGTTGAAACAGTCACTGAGGACTGCCGGCTCGTTCTCATCGTATCCGGGGGGTTGAATGGGAGGTTCAACTCTCTCGTAGCCCGAAATCACGAGAGAGATTTGAACCCTATGCATCTCCGGTGCCATCGGCATATTGTGCATGATTCGATTTTGCGGTTGAATGATTTTACCTTTGGCAACATCCTTCAACTATGTTTGAGTTGATTTTAAAATGGGACCAGTAGCATATGTCATTTGAATTATTTGGAATTTATTCAAATTCAATTCAAATTCTTTTGCAACTTGGACCATGGAATTATGCTATATTTCAACCACACTTCAGAGGAATATCATACACATTTCAAAAAGGTTTAAAATGATCAAGCAATGTCACATGTAACTTGGATAAGTTTGAATTCAACTTGGAGTTTGAATTTGCAATTCAATTTGCAATATACTCCATTTAAATGGAATTGCTTCACACATCAAAGCATATACATCAAGTTTCAACCTTCCATCATGTGATTGTGCATTGTATTTACTTTGCTACCTTGTTTGTTGTTTGTCGAGTAGAGGTGGAACCGGAGCAGGAGGCTGCCCCCTTCGCTGAAGACCCAGAACCCAAACCTCGTCAGCAAGGCAAGCAAACCCCCATTGATCATGTCGATAAAATCCCATTTCCCTCTCATGTCTCGTTTATGCATTGTTTAGGATGATTACCATGGTGCGTTTCTACCGCATAGATGAACCCATTCCTTTGCATGACCTATCATTTTGTCACAGTAGTAAGCAAACCACAATCCTAGCAAATGTAGGATTTGTTTGATATCATGTGGCCCCTGCAATTGTTACTGCTTATTGCATGCTTAGAATGATCCCATTATGATACTGTGATGTGAGTCGGGATGGTAGTGATCATGATGATGATGGTAGAAAAGTGTTGGTGAATCGACCCTAATACAAGGTGAACGATGAGAGGCTGTGTAGGACTACATGGTGGGTTGTCTAGTTGAACACCGCCCTAGGTCCGAGTTCTTGTGTGGTGATCCAAGATGAAGAGTACAACCACACATTGGGCTCACTGACCCCACTCAACTTACTAACTCATCCCTTTCGATGTCCAGATGTCGCAATAGTTCGGAGTTCTGGTAGGCTTGTGGCCTGGATGCTAAGTGAGAGAACGGCTCATCCGAGACTGGCTTATGCACCACGCACACATCACTTGGGTCCACTTCGGTAAACCGGCCGGGTTCACGATATTGGTAACCAACCCAAGTAGGCGGCTTTCTCGGACTAGATCGGCTATGAGGTAACAATTGTGGTGAGCATCCTCGCCGACACTTCTTGAACGGTGTCGAGTACAAAGGCGGTAAATGATTATCATGTGTGTGTAGAGGTACACCCCTGCAGGGTTATCAAAACTGTTCGAATAGCCACGTCCGCGGTTATGGACTGCTTGGAAAGCTTAGCTTGATTATTAGATAACTTGAACTGGATACTTCTAAAACACACCAAGATAAGTGTGAGTGCTATGGCGTGCTTTCTCGTGGGGAAGTCGAGGAAGGCACCATAGTGGTGTAACTGGTTGGAGAAAGTAGTGGAATCGTGTACGCTTCTAACCTCAAGTCTGGTACTCGTAATTCAGGATTAGCCAAGTCAAAGCTGGCATTTCTGCAAGTGAAACCCCACCTCCCTTTACCTTGATACATGTGCATGAGTAGTATAGCTCCTATGTATGTCTTGCTGAGTACGACTTTTTACTCACGTTTGCTTAATCTATGTTTTAGATGAACCCACTGACCCCGAAGGTGGCTTCTTCATCGAGCTAGACGACTGAAGATCAAGCTAGTCTAGTCCTAGTCAGACGACTGGTTCCCTTGTGGAGGGCTTGTTTTTAAATAAGGCTTCTTAAGCCATTTGTTAAACTTGTCTGTACTCAGACATACTTTGCTTCCGCTTGTGTTGTAATGTTGGATCACATGTTTGTGATCTCTGTTTGCACTCTATAAGAGTTATCAATAAAATTGTATACTTTGTAGAGAATTGCAATGATACCTACTATTCATACAAGGCATGTGTGCTGCGTGTATGTTTATAAAATACATGTATTTGTATGGGTTTTCGAGACCTTAGTTGTGATCTGGCTGGCGGTCTTTCATACACCAAGTGGCCCTTAGATGTGCGCAGCTTGGGGCATCGCAATGCGATTGTTCGAGACTTCGTCTCGTGCACACTTTGTGGTATGATCGAGCCCGCCCTAGACCCCGACTAAGTGATCGGGCTGGAGTAAGTCTATGTAAGAGTTATGAGATAGTCGATAGTATGGTTGAGGCGACTTGTCTTTGAATATGGGAGTTCACCACCCATATTATTAGACTTGTGTGCGGATGATGAGGACCCATCTCAGTTGATCATCCGGCCTGGATGGGATGCCCCTCACGTACGATGCTCTCCGAGAACGTTCTGTGCTTGGCCTTGTCTGCTTAGACAAGTGGGTACGGTTCTCGGCTCTCCATATGACTATGTCTTAACTGGACTTGCATACGTTAACCCCGGGTCCCGACAGACTTGGTATCAGAGCAAGACTGGCTGTAGGACTAGTAGCCTTGGCCGAAGTCGAGTCTAGCTTGCTATAGTTATATAGTTACTCTGGGTATATAAGGGAACAACGTAAGGCTTCTTTTTTCTCCTTACCCCCTTCGTTCTGAGTTCTGAGTCACCCTCATCTTATTCTACGGGAAGATAGGACTAGGCTCTCCTCTGTCTGATTAGAACATCTCGTTGTTTGCTTCCTTGTAGCCGTAGGAAAGTTGTGACCGGTTTGTTAGAGTGGTTATGCTTCCTGATTTATTACATCGTATGTAAGTGTTGTTTTCATTTTGGAAGAAGTTGTCATTTCTTACAATTACACTCGTTATGCTGTCCGAGTCATTCCAGGTTTCTTCATAATCTGATGCCTTTGCAAAATCCTTCTCTCCATTTCGGTTGTCCTTTTAGAAGAACTTCTAGGTGGCATTCCCGACAGTTCCATAGTGTTTGCTGTAGGTTTTTCTCTAGAATCCTATAGTGATTCAATTGCAGCTCTTGCTCCCACTTTAGATGTCTTCTAGCCAGAAGAACCACACTAACCATCGTGTTGGGGTACTTTGTTACTCTGACATATCTGTTGTAGCCCCTAGTAAACCTTGGTCATCCTCTAGGAAGCTATCCAGAGATCCAACCCCTTAAACCTAGCCACCCGACAGATGTGTAGAGTTTATAGTGGATCTTGTACCAGGAACCGCACCAATTTCCAAACGCCCATACAAAATGGCCTCACATGAGTTAGCTGAGCAAAAAATCCAACTTGATGCTTCGTTGGCAAAAGGCTTCATCCACCCTAGCTCATCACCATGGGGTTGCCCCGTTCTGTTCGTAAAGAAGAAAGATGGAACAGAAAGGATGTGCGTAGACTATCGCCCGCTAAATTTAGCGACGATAAAGAACAAATACCCACTGCCCAGGATCAATGATCTTTATGATCAACTTGCAGGATCCTCTGTCTTCTCCAAGATGGATTTGAGATTAGGTTATCATCAAATCAAAATCCGAAACGAGGACATTTCCAAAACGGCTTTTACTACTCGTTATGGTCTTTACAAGTACACCGTCATGTCCTTTGGTTTAACCAATGCCCCCGCCACATTCTCACGCTTGATGAATTCGATCTTCATGGAGTACCTAGATAAATTTCTTGTGGTTTATCTCGATGATATTCTCATCTACTCGAAGAACGAAGAAGAACATGCCGAACACCTAAGGCTGGTATTGATGAAACTTAGAGAGCATCGCCTGTATGCTAAATTCTCCAAGTGTGAATTTTGGCTACCAGAAGTGACCTACTTAGGCCACGTGATTTCCGCAAAAGGCATTGCTGTGAATCCCGAGAGAGTTCAGGTCGTCCTTGACTGGACTGCACCTGAATCGGTTAAGCAAGTTAGGAGTTTTCTTGGCCTAGCCAGCTATTGCCGTCGCTTCGTCGAGAACTTTTCTAAAGTTGCAAAGCCTCTAACTGAACTCCTCAAGAAAGATAAGAAATTCCTATGGACTCCCAAGTGCGAGGAAAGCTTTCAAGAGCTAAAAAGAAGATTGACTTCTGCACCAGTACTTGCACCTCCAAACACCAAAAAGGATTTCGAGATCTATTGTGACGCATCACGGCAAGGGTTAGGATGCATACTTCTGCAAGATCGACATGTGGTAGCTTATGCTTCACGCCAGTTGCGGCCACATGAAGAGAACTATCCTACCCATGACCTTGGACTCGCTGCAGTAGTTCATGCCCTAACAACTTGGCGACATTACCTCCTTGGTAATCGTTGTGAGATCTATTCCGACCACCAAAGCCTCAAATATATTTTCACCCAGCCAGATCTTAATCTCAGGAAAAGACGCTGGATTGAGTTGATAAAAGATTACGACGTAGGAATTTCTTACACCCCAGGCAAAGCCAATGTCATGGCTGATGCACTAAATCGTAAGTTCTATTATAACAACCTCATGATACAACAGTATCAACCACTTCTTCATGAGGACCCAAAAGAAATCTTTGAAATCAACTTCAAAATCAAAATGGGAGAAGGAAACCCCCCAGATGAATTAATTCAAAAGTACAGATAAAAATCTTTTCCAAAAATTTAGGTTAGATTTTTGAAAAGTCTTATAAATGAGTGTGATCACATATCAAGTGATGTGGGACCTACCCCATGCTCATAGATTTTTCAAATAATCAAACAGTGCCTTGGAATTAATGAAATACCCCTATTTGATTTAAGATTCAAATTATTTGAATTTTAAAAATGTTGAAACTTTATAAGTGGCTAGTCTATTTTATTATGAAGCCATATAAAAAATTTCAGCATTTAATAAAATGGTTAGCTATTTTATTTAGCTAAACAGAACAAATGTCAGAAAAGAAAAATAGAAAAGGGAACAGAAAAGCTTACCTGGCGCCCAGGCGAGAGCAGCCCATCCGGCCCACCCGGCCCAGAGGGGCAGCAGGGTCTTCTTCCCCGCCCCGCGCCTCCAAGCTGCTTGGTGGAATGCCACCGAGCCAGCCGTGGACGACACGTCGCCGCCGAGCACCTTCCAGGCCTCCTCGTGCCCTCTCCTCGCGCCTGGAGACGCCTCTCTTCCATCCCGATCCATTCCCCCCTCCAGTGCTTCCTCCTCCTCCTCCCGTGCTCGATTCCGTCGCCGCCCGAGGACCGCCGTGGAGCACGCCGCCGAGTCCACGCAGCCACCGTCGTCCCCGAGCCGTGCCGCCGTGTCCAGAAGAACCGCAGCAGGCGTCTTCGTCGTTCCCCCCAATCAATCGAGCCCGAGCGCCTCAGCAGACGACGCCAGGTTCACCGAGGAGTCGCCGGACCCGCAAGTCGCCGTCGTCGAATTCGCCGCCACCACGACCTCCCTGGCCTCCCTGACTCCTCTGCTAGCTTCAGGGTGAGCTTCTTCATCCGCCCCAACCAACCCCGGAGCTTTTCTCCTTCTCCTTTGCTTTTTCCATGAGAGCCGAGCACGGCCTCCGCCATGGATGAGCTCGAGGTCGCCCCTGTGCCCCTCCGTCTCAGCCAGAGCGTGCGTCGTGTTCCCCTCCACCCCAGCATCTCAACGCGCTACTTCCCGTCCGTTTTGATGCACGGAATCGACGGCTGCTTCTAGACCGAGCCACGGCCGCCGCCAAAGGTCGTCGCCGGCGCAGCTCTGGTGCCCCCAAGGTCCCCCGAGTTCACCACAAGACGCAGACGAGCTCGAGGAGCCGTCCAATGCTCTCCCCGTGCCAATTGGTGGCCGGGAGCACCCTCCCCGTGCAGCGCCGCCGCGTCTGTGACGCCGGCGTCTAGCCGCCGGCAGGCCATCCGACGTGGCCATGGTTAGGGCCTTAACCCCACCTCGGTTAAGTGACCCTAGGTCACTGACCAGTGGGCCCAGTGGCTTAATTAAGCCACTGGATTAACTTAACCCATGGATTAAATTACCCAGCCACTGACAGGTGGGACCCCCTTGTTAGCCCCACCCCCTGACGCCAGCTTGACGTCAGCCTGACGCACTAAATCATATTAAATGAATTTCCATAAAATCAAATTGAATTAAAGAATTCCAGAAATTCCAGAAAATACCCCAAACTTTGGAAATTCATAGAAAATTCATATTAACTCCAATTTGGACAAATAATATATGAAAAATTATCAGGAGAAAATTATCTTTCCAAATATGCAACTTTCAACTCTGTTTGAGTTGATTTCAAAATGGGACCAGTAGCATATGTCATTTGGTTTATTTGAAATTAATTCAAATTCAAATCAAATGATTTTGCAACTTAAACCATGGAATTATGCTACAATTTAACCACACTTCAGAGGCATATCATACACTTTTCCAAAAGGTTCAAAATGATCAAACAATGTCACATGCAACTTGGTTAATTTGAATTCAAATGTGGAGTTTGAATTTGCAATTCAATTTGCAATATACTCCATTTAAATGGAATTTCTTCACACATCAAAGCATGTACATCATGATTCAAACTTCCATCATGTGTTTGTGCATCGTATTTACTTTTCTACTTTGCTTGTTGTTTGTCGAGTAGAGGTGGAACCGGAGCAGGAGGTTGCCCCCTTCGTTGGAGACCCAGAACCCGAACCTCGTCAGCAAGGCAAGCAAACCCCCATTGATCATGTCGATAAAATCCCACTTCCCTCTCATGTCTCGCTTATGCATTGTTTAGGATGATCACCATGATTCGTTTCTACCGCATAGATTAACCCATTCCTTTGCATGACCTATCTTTTTGTCACAGTAGTAAGCAAACCACAATCCTAGCAAATGTAGGAGTTGGTTGATATCATGTGGCCCCTGCAATTGTTATCGCTTATTGCATGCTTAGTATGATACCATGTTGTTACTGTGATGTGAGTCGGGATGGTAGTGATCATGTTGATGTTGGTAGAAAAGTGTTGGTGAATCGACCCTAATACAAGGTGAACGATGAGAGGCTGTGTAGGAGTACACGGTGGGTTGTCTCGTTGAACACCGCCCTAGTACGAGTTCTTGTGTGGTGATCTAAGATGAAGAGTACAACCACACATTGGGCTCACTGACCCCTCTCAACTTACTAACTCATCCCTTTCGATGTCCAGATGTCGCAATAGTTCGGAGTTCTGGTAGGTCTGTGGCCTGGTTGCTAAGTGAGAGAACGGCTCATCCGAGACCGGCTTATGCACCACGCACACATCACTTGGGTACACTTCGGTAAACCGGCCGGGTTCACGATTTTGGTAACCAACCCAAGTAGGCGGCTTTCTCGGACTAGATCGGCTATGAGGTAATAGTTGTGGTGAGAATCCTCGCTGGCACCCATTTAATGGTGTCTAGATCAAAGGCGGTAAATGATGATCATGTGTGTGTAGCGGCACACCCCTGCAGGGTTAACAAAACTATTCGAATAGCCGCGTCCGCTGTTATGGACTGCTTCGAAAGCTTAGCTTGATTATTAGACAACTTGAACTGGATACTTCTAAAACACACCAAGATAAGTGTGAGTGCTATGACGTGCTTTCTCGTGGGGAAGTCGAGGAAGGAACCATAGTGGTGTAATTGGTTGGAGAATGTAGTCGACTCGTGTACGCTTCTTAACTCAAAGTCTGGTACTCGTAGTTCGGGATTAGCCACGTCAAAGCTGGAACTTCTGCAAATGAACCCCACCTCCCTTTACCTTGATACATGTGCATGAGTAGTATAGCTCCTATGTAAGTCTTGCTGAGTACGACTTTGTATTCACGTTTGCTTAATCTATGTTTTAGATGATGCCACTGACCCCGAAGGCGGCTTCTTCATCGAGCTGGACGACTGAAGACCAACTAGTCTAGTCCCAGTCAGACGACTGGTTTCCCTCGTGGAGGGCTTGTGTTTAAATAAGGCTTCTTAAGCCATTTGTTAAACTTGTCTGTACTCAGACATAATTTTCTTCCGTGTGTGTTGTAATGTTGGATCACATGTTTGTGATCTCTGTTTGCACTCTATAAGAGTTATCAATAAAAATGTACACTTTGTAGAGAATTGCAATGGTACCTGCTGTTCATACAAGGCATGTGTGCTGCGTGTATGTTTATAACATGCATGTCTTTGTATGGGTTTTCGAGACCTTAGTTGTGTTCTGGCTGGCGGTCTTTCATACACCAAGTGGCCCTTAGATGTGCACAGCTTGGGGCATCGTGATGCGATTGTTCGAGACTCCGTCTCGTGCACACTTTGTGGTATGATCGAGCCTGCCCTAGACCCCGACTAAGTGATCGGGCTGGAGTAAGTCTATGTAAGAGTTTTGAGATAGTCGATAGTATGGTTGAGGCGACTTGTCTTTGAATATGGGAGTTCACCACCCATATCATTAGACTTGTGTGCGGACGATGAGGACACATCTTAGTTGATCATCCGGCCTGGATGGGATGCCCCTCACGTACGATGCTTCCCGAGAACGTTCTGTTCTTGGCCTTGTCTGCTTAGACAAGTGGGTACGGTTCTCGGCTCTCCATATGACTATGTCTTAGCTGTACTTGCATACGCTAACCCCGGGTCCCAACAGCTCCTTCCACTGCTGATCATTTTTGTGCCACTGGAGGGTCAAGGGGAGCACTATGTTGGTCTTTGCTTGACTGCAAAGATTGAAGAAGTGAACTTGGGGCACATGAAGTGGTCAAATGGTGTAGTGTGGGATAGGGATAGGTTGTCACATGGCTATAGGGTACAAAGGACTAGCACCCTGTGAAGTTCCAGCCCAATTGGCCAAAGGAATAATGTACTTCCTTTGTAAAGCACCAAATGGACTAGAAACTTGGTGTTGAAGCTAGAATCTCCATGGCTTGATGGAATTGGTTGAAATTTGGTGTATGGTAGTAATTTTGTGGTGTGCATATGTGTGCAAAATATCAAGGCTAGGGTAAGCTAGTACTTGCTTCACAAGGTACTAGGCTGGCCAGAAACTTGATCTTGGTGATGTGATCACACGGTTGGTTGGTTTGTCTCAAACATGGTTTGGTGGGGTCATTTGGGTGTGGGAATATGCACAAAAAGTTTCAAGGCAAATGGGTTCCCCGATCATGCAATTCCTTCACAATGCCCCCTTGCTGCATACCAACTTTGGGAATTTTGGTATGGAGTTTGGCTGGTCCCCTTAAGCTGAAACTTGGCATAGGCTCTTGATATGATCACAAGACTATGCAAAAAAAGTTTCACCAGAAATGGATAAGGATGCATAACACTTCCTTCACAAAGTGCCATTCTTCCCCCACAGAAACATGAATTTCCCTAGGTGAGAAATCCACTTGGGCCATGCAATTTTTTGGATAATTGGGCTAGATATGGTGTCAATGCTATGTGGGAGTTATTTGGATATTGATGGAGCAATATAAATAGGGGTTGCTTCACAATCCTCAAATAGATGGAAATATTCCTTTTATTGGAAAGGGAATACATGGCTTGAATAAAATGTGGCTTGGATGGGATGAATCAAAGGATGATCATGGGAAATGGCTAGGAAATCATGAGCTACTTGATAAAGGAAGGAAAATATGCTCAAGGTTCAAGTCCAAAGAGTTTCTTGAAATCCAACCAAATGGCAAATGCAGAAATAAATCAAAAAAATATTTGGAAAAAGAAAGTTCCAAATATAGGGTGTCACAAACCTACCACCCTTAAAAAAATCTCGTCCTCGAAATTTAGTTGCTCAGGGAACATACCGTCTCAAGGAAACTGATTGCTCTCAAGTTTCCTTTTTACCGCATAGTGTTCCCTCGATAGCATCCAAGATGTTTTGGCTCAAGGGGGTTTACTTCACCCAATCCATATGTCTGACATGTGTTTACCTTTATATATCCGATCCCTTCCTTCTCACTTCCATCCTCATGTTGGTTGACTAGTATGACCGTGAGGTGTCTTCCTACAGGTTGAATGTTGACGATATCTGTATTAACCTCATGGTATCTCTTACTTGGTCTGTGGCACGTTCATGAACCCTCTGTATCGTCCCCTTTCATAATAGACTTTACCTTTCATGGGCAGGTGGCAAAATCGGAATGCTCATCATCATGATGTCCCATTGTGCGGGACTTGGACTGTCTGTACGGGGTGTTGCCTCACTTTGTTTGGCTCGTACCTTTTGAGAATTAGTTTTGACGGCCGGGTGACAACACTGAATCTTTTACTCATGCTGACATTTACTAGTTATGTTGCCATGTCCGTGTGTGGCAAGAGGCCGAGTTATGCTTGAACACGGTCCTTGTAGTCAAAGTTACGAGCTGGGTAGGGGAGCTTTAGTTAGATAGACTTGAGTGTCGCCGCAATTACGGATAATTTCAAACAGGTGTAACTCCACAAGCTGACAGGCTGGATGCTCGATCCTTTTCACTATGACCTGGGGTTCCTTAGGTTTGGGCATCCATGGTGTCTTATATGGAAGCATGGCTTCAACTGATCGGAGTGAATTTGACCATGCAATCCAGATAATTTCCCTTTTTTCCTTTCGTGTCAGCTCGCAAGGTTTGCTCCATTTTGGCAGCTTATGGGGTAGCGCTAACTCTTGTCGCATACATCAAAGCAATATTCGACATACTCCATGTCTGTCTGCCTGGTCCTTGCCTCTCCGACAATCACCTTTCTTGGGTACTCTTGTACACTGACTTTCTGCTGTCGGAATGCTTTCTCTGAGCTAGTTAGGCTGCATTCATACTTCGTCTCTTGGCTAATCCATAATCACTCTTGGTTGTGATAAACTGGACCTCAAGGTTATACTCCTTCAGGGCCTTGTCGGACATGAGGAGCTATGTCTCCGGGATGTGGTCGAGACCAAAGGCTTCATGGTTTCTACGGGTGTTCCTCCAAGACTTGGCATTCTATATACCCAGCTGAGATGCGGATTTTCTTCTTCCGCTTGCTCTCCTCGCAGAAGTTGCGGTTCCAATCGCATTCCATGTGTATCACTCACTTGAATACGAGCCTGATTGTATACATACGGGAATAGCTCGCATAACTTGGGAAGTATGCCCATGAAATATACATATCCATATGCAAATGACTATGTTGAAATCTTCCTTGCTTTTTGAACAGTCGGGTTTCCGTCAATACTGTCGCTGGCACAATGGCGTATCGGAGAAGATTCGATAGCTTACGCTCGAAGCTTGGCTGGGGTACCGTGCTGAACAATTCATGCCGAAAACAAAATTTTTAATTTTTGTGAACACGGGGCTGTTACAATACAACACCACCAACAAGGGATCTCGTCCCGAGATCCTAGACGATCCGGGGGAGAGGGGGGAAGAGAAAAGGGAGACGACTATCTTCAACACCACCAACAAGGGACTCTGCTCCATGTCGTCGTCGAACTCCATCGAGATAAATTTCCGCAGAGAGACGACAACGTCGAAAATACGATACCGTCGGTGTCGAGAGGAGGAACGACAATGATAACCGGATCAAAGGATAGTGTTTTCGACGCAAGTCATGAAAACACCGGTAAAAGGAGGGATGACAATGGATGACCCAGATGATAACCGAAATCGGAGAAGATAAAGGTACTACAAGAATTCCCACCTGAGCTCGGAATCGAGACAATACGCTGCAAGCAAGGCATTGTAATGGTTCCGAAACTCGACACACTCGAGATCCTAAAGTTTGAAGGGGGATACGTCGAGAATAAAACACTTACGACACTTGTCCTGACCAGAGCAAGGGTAAGGAGTAAAAATATTCCTACTCTCCGATAACTATCTTAGTAACTACAAAATAGTTTTTTTTCTAGACTCGACTTCGGCCAGAGAGGGGATCCTACGGTCGGTAAGGCTCTGATACCAATTTGTAAGGCCCGATATGCGGTACTGTTCCAGATCTAGATGTTTCCATCCAGATCCGGGGACAAAGCACATATCGGTCCCACCGCGACATATGACGAAGTCATATGCCCCGGATTTCCAACATGATATCACAATATTACAGATACAAGGATACAACATCTCATACAATCGGCATACAACTGCCTCAAATAAAATACAACAGCGGAAGATACATGTCTGAGTACAGACTACAATCAAATGCCTAGTGGCAAAAGAAAACATCGATCCCATAACCACATGGGTCCAGGCCATCCGCCGGGATCCGCCTAACAAGTCGTCGTCGAGTCTCCGCGTGAAACGACGATCACCATACCTGTTGTCGATCAACACCCTGAAAAGAGTTTGGGGGTTAGTATCATGAGTACAGAAGTACTCAGCATCCAACTGTAGTGGTCATCTGACCCAGTAAGGACTTCATCACTCGTCATTCTAGGACAACTAGTAGTTTACGGTAAGGAAGGGGTAAGTTGTGACGCCCCCAAAATCAATCCGTATACAGTAATCATACACGCAGGGTACACGGCTGAGATTAGGGTGCCACGGTGATAATATCACAGCACAACACTAAACACAAAAGGATAAACAAATATATTACAATAAAGGTTGGGTCACGCGGACCCGAATACATAAGTCATACAAGCCTAGTGGCAAAAGAAAACATCGATCCCATAACCACATGGGTCCAGGCCGTCCGCCGGGATCCACCTAACTAGTCGTCGTCGAGTGTCCGCGTGAAACGTCGATCACCATACCTGTTGTCGATCAACACCCTGAAAAGAGTTTGGGGGTTAGTATCATGAGTACAGAAGTACTCAGCATCCAACTGTAGTGGTCATCTGACCCAGTAAGGACTTCATCACTCGTCATTCTAGGACAACTAGTAGTTTACGGTAAGGAAGGGGTAAGTGGTGAGGTTGCTGCCGCACTAGCATTTATGAAGTGGCTAACAATCTAGAGAGTAAGATAAGAATCCAAGAATTCGATGAGGAATCGCCTCCAACAAGTCTTGCTATCAACTACTTACGCAATCATAACACCTATCCTATCCTTGTCCTCCTCTTCGCATCCCGACGAAGAAGAAGCAGTCAAGGCACACACACACGTTGATCAAGTTGTATTAAGATTATCTCAGTTGTTGTTGTCTCTGAACAGGGAGTAGGTCTCAAGTCGTCCATAACCGTGGACACGGCTTCTCGAAAAGATTTAACCCTGCAGGGGTGTACCAATTTCCCATTACAAGGCTCCGCACGCACGCCCATCTCTCTCAGTTTCTACCCATCACAGGCAACCATTTTATGATTTAGTTCCAAGAGATCCGAAATGACAGGTCCCTCTAACTAACAATGAACAAATCCGGGTGGCCCCCGGTGAGACGACATCCAGCTCACGAGCCGGCCGCGCTCTCGATCTGGTCTCTACCGTATGACTCCAGGTTTTGATTGCCGGTTAATCACACATGGCAAACCGGGTCCTCAGCCGGTCATGATGGGCCAGCAAGGGAACTATATCCTCACTGGTCCGGGTTGGTTGGAAAACTACTAGCGTACGACCAACACACACACGGTTTCAAAAGGTAAAAACAGCTTGGGCCACCACTAGAAATGTTTGAAGCTAGGTAGGTAAGAAAAGGGGACCCCATAAAATCCCACACGCGGTTAGGAACGATCAGTCTTAAAACCAATACCCGGAACTCGGGTCCTAGGTGACTCGAATGGAACAAAGCGTCGGGGCGGGATAGCCTAGACCTTCCATCCTTCGTCGAATATAGTCAACATTATAAGAATCATATCATCCACAGCAATATAATAATGTGATATCCCAAACCAAGGAGTAAATGGGTAACATCGTAGCATCCTAAGCATGCATACTAAGCAGGGGCTGAGCAACGAGCAATAGTAACATAGCAGTACAAGGTTTGTTGGGAAGGGACAAGGATGTATCGGTTTGAAAGAGGCTGTAAACATGTGGTAGGATCAAACATCGAACCTAACCTAGTCTAGCATTCAAACCGCTGTTTGAAATAGAATGGATCATAAGTAATGTATAGTCCTTGCCTGTTGATAAGTCGGGTTCCGAAGGTGTAGTCGATCGCAAGCTCGCATCGTCTCCGAGAGGTACCCGCGGAAGCACACAAGACGTTAAACACTGGAAAGCAATCAACGAGAAAGCATCTATTACTACGAGGCAAACACGAGCAAGCATCAACAAGAATCAACACGAGACATCGCACCTACTGTCGAGAGCGGTCACTAACAATTTAAGTGGAGTACTCGTCACACACGACGATACCGCACGTTTACGGTGGTTCAAGTTGTTTAGCTACAGGTGATCAACCAATGGTTATTAACATGGCAACTCAAGCAAGCATGGAATAGCACACAAACATGGCAAGAGGTGAAGAACAAAGTAAACTATCTATGCTAGTCAATTTAAGTGAGGCACAATCCTAAACATTGCATAACACTAAGTGTCGCACGATGATTAAAAGATTTGGTACTGTTCTATCCTAAACCATATTTTAGGTTGGTTAACAACATAAAACAATAGCATAAACACAAAGTACACGAAAAACTAATCAAGTTACATATAAAGAACACTCCAAACGGAGTTACGATTAAAAAGATATAAGCAAAACAAGTTACGGGCACAAACTGCCAACATCACGAAGCACACTTTAGAGCAATGCATAAACAAGTTAATGAATCCAAACATGCTCACAACTGATATGGAATTAAAGTATACATGACAGGGAAGGCATGGAAAAAAGAATCATGCTAATAGGCATCATAGATCAAAAGATATTAAGCAAACAACATGGCATCGCAAAGTAACAGACTTAGAGAAAAACAGAGGTGGCTGTCAAAGACAGCAGCATAGCAACTTTGGAGCTAAATATCTATATGACCAGTAATGCTAACATGAAGATGCAATACATGTAATGAAAGTAGACAAGATGCTTAATAATATGCAATTGCAATCACTCAATTCCAATAAACGGTCGCGACACACTCGTCGACCGAAGTTGCAACAAAATAACGGTTTCAGCAACAACAGCACATTAACATCAGGATCACCACTTTGGAGCAAGATTTCATATAGCTAAAGCACCCAAACATGGCAAGTTAAAGCATGGAAATGAAGTACACATGATGTTGAACACATAGGAAAAAGAATCAATGCAATAGGCCTCATGGTAGAGTCACAATCATCATGCAAAGTTGCAATCAAATATTAACAGCAGCACTTAACAGCAATTTAGTAGCAGTTTAACGGCCTGATGCCCACTTTAGCACACAATTACACAATCAAGATGACCTCAAATGCAAATTATCACAAAAGATGAATTAAAGTACACGCAATTCTAAGAAATATTCGTTTTGGGGGCACGTTCATCGGAGCTACGGATCAACGGGAAATCGCATTACAAAACGGGATCAGCAGCAGTTACAGCAGTTACAGACTTAGAAAAAAAAACAGGAAAAGAAATAAAGGAAAAAAAAGAGGAGGGGTCGGGCCGGCTCCCCGTGGGCTCGGCCTATGTGGCCTGGAGGTCGGCGGTTGGGCTGCTAGCGCCTGGCTGGGCCGCCTGCTGCTGTGGGCCGGCCCACGTCGGCCACTAGAGGAGGCCAGCCGGCTCGGGCTCCCTCCCGAGCACGACCGCAGGCGGCGGCGGCTCCAACGCCGGCAAGGGGCGCGCCTCAGCCGCGGGAGGACTCGAGAAGGGGCAGGACGGCGGGGGCCGGCGGGAGGACGTAGATGACAGTGGCCGGCTGGAGAAGGCGCTCGGCCTCGGGTGCTCCTGTCCATGGCGCGGCTCGGCCGTGGCTTCCATGGCCGCCGGTGCTCCTGCACGAAGACAGAGGAGATGGAAGTTAGGGAGAGGAGGGAGGAGAGGGAAGGAGAAGGGTGCGGAGGAGGAGAGGCGGCGGCGGCGTGGAGCTTCTCCATGGGCAGGAGATGGAGAGGAGAAAGGAGGTGGTTGGGAGACTCGATCTGGGCCGTCGGATCGTGAGAACTGACGGTCCAAATCGCAGGGGAGCAAAATTTCGGGATTTGGGGGCTAAATTGCAATAATTAGGGATTTTGTGAGGGGGTGGGTGCAATTTGTGGCTAGGGAAACCCTAGAAATGGGTGGGAGTGTGGTGGTATTTATATAACCCAGGTGGCTGGCAGTTTGCAAAATCATCCAAGGTTTTTCTCTCGCGCGCACGGTGCTCACGTTTCTGACCGCCGGGGGTCCGCAGGACCTCCGATTAGGGTAAAACTTCGAACTGCGCGATCAGCGCGTCGAGCCGACAGCGGTCACCTAGCGCTGGAACCGTTCGGAGAACACTTTCCGGCGCGCTATAAAAAATATCCCGTTTAATTATTAAACGGGGTTTTTCGTTCCGTTGGCTGCGGCTGGTCTCGTGCGGTTTTCGCGACGGTGATCGGGTGAAACCCGGTGTGGCAAAGGTCGAGTGTCAGGGTGGCATGGGTCGGTCACCGTCCGGTACGAGATAAGTGTCACAACCCCAAGTTAGGTAAGTGCTAGGGTTTTATTGTGCCTTTGCATCGTGATAAAATTTTCAAAAAGAAATTGAAATGGGAGAAGGAACACCCCCCAGATGAATTAATTCAAAAGGCCAGATAAAAAGTTTCTCCAAAAATTCCTTTTGCATTTTGGAAAAGTCCAATAAATGAGTATGATCACATATCAAGTGATGTGGGACCCACCCTATGCTCATAGATTTTTCAAATATTCAAACAGGAGCATGGATTTAAATTTAGACCCCTTTTTGATTTAAAGTTCAAATTATTTGAATTTGAAAAATGTCCAAACTTTATAAGTGGCTAGCCATATATTTTTTGAGGCCACATAAAAATTTGTGGCATTGAAAAAAATGCCTAGCTAATTAAATTAGCAGGGCCAACACATTACAGAAATAATAAAAAGAAAAGAGAAACCCCACCTCCCTTTACCTTGATACATGTGCATGAGTAGTATAGCTCCTACGTAAGTCTTGCTGAGTATTATTTTGTACTCACGTTTGCTTAATCTATGTTTTAGATGAACCCACCGACCCCGATGGTTGCTTCTAACCGAAGCTCGAAGAATGAAGACTCAGACCAAGACCAAGCTAGTGTAGTCCTAGTCAGACGACTGGTTCCCTCGTGGAGGTCTTGTTTTTAGATAAGGCTTCTCTAAGACATTTGTTAAACTTGTCTGTACTCAGACCTACTTTGCTTCCACTTGTCTGTTGTAATGTTGGATCACATGCTTGTGATCTCTGTGTGCACTCTGTAAGAGTTATTAATAAAGATGTATACTTTGTAGAGAATTGCAATGATACCTGATGTTCATACAAGGCATGTGTGCTGCGTGTATGTTTATAACATGCATGTCTTTGTATGGGTTTTCGAGACCTTAGTTGTGATCTGGCTGGCGGTCTTTCATACACCAAGTGGCCCTTATATGTGCGCAGCTTGGGGCATCGCGATGCGATTGCTCGAGACTACGTCTCGTGCACACTTTGTGGTATGATTGAGCCCGCCCTAGACCCCGACTAAGTGATCGGGCTGGAGTAAGTCTATGTAAGGGTTATAATACAATCGATAGTATGGTTGAGGCGACTTGTCTATGAGTATGGGAGTTCACCACCCATATCATTTAAACTTGTGTGCGAACGATGAGGACCCTGTTGGGAATGTGCCCTAGAGGCAAATAAAATATGTTTTATCGAGCATATTCCATTAGTTCATAATACGCTTGATACTATGCTAGAACTGTATTAAGCGGAAACATTAATTCAGGTGTGGTATACAAACAACCAGGTCCCTAGTTAACCCTAGTATACTAGTCCATTGGGCGATTGATGATCAAGGTTTCCTGATCATGAGACAATGGCGTCTGTTGACAATGGAGTCGTATCATTGGATAATGATTTGATGGACATACACCCACCAGAAGTGTTGCGATGTGATCAAGTCACATAGTTCGACATTGCGATAACTATAACGTAGTGACCAGATCCTTTGACCGTAATGATCATACGTAATTGTCATCTATGAGGAGACTTTGATTTGTATCCCACTGCCTGACTGAAATATGCTGGCTATAACGGTGCACTTTGGGTATTCCGAAATAGATGGTTGATGAGTATGCAAATAGATCAAAGAGGGATTTGTCCATCCGTGTGACGGATAGGTACTCTGGGCCCACTCGGTGATGTTACATCATAAAGTTTGCAAACGTGTGACTAGGTCACGGAGTTGTAATATCACGGGAACGAGTAAATTTGTTTGTTGAGAACGAGGACGAACTAGGTATAGTTGATACCGATAATCAAACCTCGGACAAGCAAAGTACCATGGGACAAAGGGAACAGGCACACGGTTAATGGATCCAACAGCGATTGAAGTTCATTCGATGGAAGCGCAGGGGCTATCAAGGATTGTAACCAGGTCCAATTGATTAGTCATTGATCAATGAGAGTTGTCTCGATCATGTCTGTTGTTTCCCGGACCGTAGGGTGTTACACTTAAGGGTACTCGACGCAGTAAGGATTGATTCGGGATCACCGGAGAAATTGGAGAGAACACCGGAATTGTTCCGGTGATGGCCGGAATTGTTCCGATGAAGGCCGGAAGCTGTTCTGGGTATTTTGAAAGGTTCAAAATATATTTAATAATGTTTAATTAATGTTTTATTATTTAATTATCTGAATTAAATATTAAAATATAATTAAATATAATTAAAAATGAATTAAAAGGCATATGGGCCTCATAGGGCCCATTAGGGGGAGAGGGAGTCCTCCCCCATGGGCCATGGCGCCATGAGGGGGCCCACCCCCCTATTTGGTGCGCCACCCCCCTCCCCTTGGGATTAGTCCCACATGGGAAGTTGAGGGGAGGTGGCACCCCTCCTTGGCCTATATAAGGAGGGGTAGGGGTGCCCTTTTAATGATGAATTTTTTGAGAAAAGTTTCTCATCTCTCTCCCTCCTTTCTCCTTCCTTTGAGCGGACTCCCCTTGTTTGGAGGCTGCTCTGGGTTAGGGATTTCTCCATTATACGCACGCCGTCGTGCTGCTGGAATCGGGATCCGAATCCATCTTCTTTCCGCTGCTCTACTGGTTCGGAGCCCGGAGGGACGTCGGGTATACTGTATGTGTATAATCCCGCGAGGCACTACACTTGTGGTGCTACTTCATCGTCGTGGTCGTATCGCGAGGTCTTCATCAGCAACGTTCCGACGGGGACGTAATCCCGTCATCGGTCCGCAAGGATCGGGTGGCTACAGGAGTCATCGTGGATCTGCGCGGCATGGGGGATTGCCGGTACGACTACACCAACCACGTTCATGCGGGAACGTTTCTCGCTTAACGGACTACATACTGGTATGTGATCTATTTCTGTCCGTTACTTGCATCAGCATAGCATAGGTCTTGGGATTGGGTATCGTAGGTCAAGGAAAAATTTGTGTTTTCTGCCCCGAACCCCAACAGTGGTATCAGAGCAAGGCTATGCGTAGATGTATTGTACGGATAGAACACATCTAGTATGTGGGCATAAATTCTCAATTGTTACCCTCTCACGTGTACTCATTTAGCGTTGCGGCAATGTTTGATGAAGCGGCCCCCGACCGACCTTACGCGTTTACGCGAGACTGGTTCCACGCTTGACATATGGCTTGTACCATATAAAGTGGCTGGGGGGGTGTCTGTCTTTCTGCATTAGCGATGCGAAGATGTTTGCAACGGAGGGCCCCGACAGGGGTGTAATAGAGACAATTGCGGGATTGGCGTTGTGGCTTGTTTTCGCAGGATAGAAAGCGGTTCTTTTCTCGAAACCCCTAGCAGCCACGTAAAACTTGCAAAAGATAAAGTAGAAAGGCGTTTTCAACTTTAATTTGCATGTCGGGTGGAATCATAGCATGTATGATTTATGTTGCATCCTGTTTTTGCTAATATGTTAGATATACGACGGTAGCATAACAGGATGATCCCTCACTAATCCAACAAAGTGTCCTTCCTTAGTGAAGCACCATCTGGAAAGTTCTTCATTATGGAGGCATCACGTGTCACACGGGTGTCAAACATTTTTACCTTCACAAGAGATGGGTGGAGCAAGCCTAGCATGTCCAGAAACATGGCCTTGCATACGCAGCATATACTCACTAAGGTTATTGTGGCGAGCCTGGCATGTGCAGACATGGCCTCGGGACACAAGAGACCGAAAGGTCGAGCATGAGTCACATGGATGATGTGAGTGGCATGATGGCCTACCTTGAACAACATACTGATGGTCGTGTCACACGGGGGAGGTATGTTCTTCAAGGATCGTGTAATCACTTAGAACAAACTATGAGGGATGTTTGTCTGAGTGGGAGTTCCAGAATTGTTTTTGAAACATGAACTCCATATTATGAACTTAATCTTCATGTCTTTGCAAATATCATTGTAGATAATGTCATACCAATGTTTAGAACTATGTCTCTTTTAGTATGATAGAACTTAAGGTAAATGGGTCTTACTTCATTGATGTGTACCAACACCATTAGAGACATACTCATTAGTAATGACTTGCTAAACATAATACGAAGAACTGCTAGGAGATACACCTGTTAAACTCTGTATTCAAGGAAGATGATGATGAGTATCGTACTCACCGTCACTTATGAATGACTGTCCCATACACCATACTTCATTCTATGAGTCTGAATTGTGAATGCATGTTAACCAACACGTGTGACGTGCTAGGTGAACTTGAAAGCACTTGGTCACAAATCAGAGTAATGGAATATGAGTATATGGACGAGGTTTCTTTCAACTATGGTGGAAGGAACAACCTGCTGAGAAAGTCACTTGGAAAATGTATAAGATACATGGAACACCTTGTGTATAACTTGGACTACTGAATGACTGGTTTACTTTGCGATAACTAGGGAGTTACATCCGCTTCCTCCTAGTTACAAAGACCATGTCTGGACTATGTCATGAAGGAGAATCGTTCACCTGTCATGAGGTCATGGTTAAAGTTAAGAACTTTAAGAGTAGAACCAATGCAGGAATGGTCATTGACGGAGAAGGTATATTTGATATACGAGTTATAAATGTCTTTCCCACGAAACACTAATTGCGGTTGATTAATTATTCGATGCTTGAACTTACTGCTTGAGAGTGGCTTGGAAGGGATGAGGTGACAATGTGTGCTGACGGCAATCAAGATAGTTGATGGTCGACAACACTCTCCCTCTACATCTATCAATTGATTAATATATGAATAAATTTTATGATCGTTTGAATGAGGACTTTATTAGTGTGTCTTGCATCTCGCGAAGACAATTATTCATATTAGTGAGAAACAAGTCAGTTGTTCTCCTTTTATGAATGATATCTCTTATGGTCACATTACGATTATGAATGAGTTATTCTTATATTGATGATAGCTGTTTGATCATTTATAAGAAATATTGTAAAGCCAAGAAATATCCAGGCTTGATAATGACACTACAGTTTAAGTCATGAATGGTATGATGATGTCTTAAGATACTTGATCTCTTGACACATACAAACCATGCCTTTTAGGTGAGATGACTAAAACCTCGCATTATGGTAAACAGAATGTGTACTGATTGTTGAATATCATACATCGTGATGTATTGTATATGAGCATGTAGTGAATTTCATTATTTTCTGAACTTCATGTGTGGACTTAGATGAATATTGGTATTCACTAATGAAACGTGAGTCTGAAATAATTTGATATGATCAAAAGGGATTTCAGAGTAAAGATGGATATTAAATTAACAAGAAAGACAAGTCTCTACGATTTGATCAAAGTGACAAATGTTTTGAGTTAGTCTTGGGCATAAAGACTTGTGTGAAAGTTGTTCCACAAATTGCAATGTCTTGAGACACTTCAATATGATTGACATGCATGAACATTGTGATCGTATTCTATGAAAAAGTGTATGGTCTAAGTTATCTCTTACCAAGTTACGTTATTATTGTTTAGAGTTATTAATTTAATATGCAAACACTCACTTCAGCATAGGGAACCATCTGAGTTCGTGGAAACCAACACCATATATGTCATGGTGTGTTGTGGTTTCTAGGAAGCTTGATTTATGTAAGATAAATTATCTTTGTAGTGTATCCTTAGACGACTATGGATGCATCTTCCACAACTAGAACCAAAAGGAGCAAAACTTGTATTGTTATGTTTGGTGTTTGTCAAGAATTGTTCTTGATAAATGTGGTAATGGAAGAAAAAGTGAAAGTTCAACCAAGGTAATTGACCTTGCCTCCAAATGTCAGAGTAGTGCAACGGAATATGTTCCGGAAGCAAGGCTCTACAATAAGAGGAGAAACTAATGATAAAGATAATGATGTTTTGAAGGGAGCTTTTACTAAGAAAGGTAGGATTCAAGAATATATATGTTTGTCCTTGGTGCAAAATGATATTCATGATTCACTTGTCATGTTAATGGAACAAGACATTCCTACGAACTACAAAGAAGCGATGGTGGACCTAAGTACGTGATATGACTATGAGTCATGAAATCCTATGTTGAGTTACATTTAAGATTGCTTGAATCTTATCAAGTAAGGAGGTTACTTGATATTCACAATAACTTCAGAGTTATGAGGAATAAATGTGAACATCAAAGGGACGTCAAGATTGGTTTGTCACAAAGATTGTTTCTGACAAATTCAATGGGTTGACTACAATGTGTAGCAATGCTTGAGTCAAAGGGATATTCACTACGATTGATCCAGGATTGTTATCAATACCGTGACTTCCTCAAATCCTGTATTTGAAGAAGTGTTGTAATTGGTACAACAAGAAAGTTTTGGAAAAACATATGGATACTAGTGTCTCGTAAACTGAATTCTCGTTTTGATGGATGATCAAAGGATTTTGGACTTAACCAAAATATCGAGGAAACATGCATTTGCATGAGACTGAGTGGGAGCTGAATAGTTTCCTGAAACTTGATATATGTAGACGACATATTTTCAGTGGGAGCTATGGGAGTATTATCCTATACTTATATGTAAATGACATATTTGAGTAGGAGCCATGTGGTTAGTATCCTGAACTTAATATGTGTCTGACATATCTAAGTGGGAGCCATGTGGATGTTATCCTTGTCTTATATGTGGCTGACATATTTGAGTGGGAGCAATATGAGTGTTATCCTATAACTTAATATGTGCATGCCATATTTGAGTGGGAGCATGATAACATTCTCATATATGGATAACATATTATGAATGGTGCAGTTGGTGTTAATGATTATTTGAATCGTTCATAAATGAAGATGAATAAAGTATTATGCATTGAAGATCTATTAAGATAGATATGTGTTTAATAACATTGAGTCGTAATACTTTCCTGGATAAGATTCTGAAGGAGTTCAGAATGGGACAAGTCAAGAAGTGGTCCTTACTTGTATATCCAAGAGAAGTGTTGAGTTAATCTCAGTACAAGAACAATGGTTAATGGTAAATGAAAGAAATGGATGTGCTGGATCCTCTATGCCTTTGTCATAGGTTCTTTCATATAAAACCAGAGTTATGTACTCGACGTAATGTGACCCAAGTTCTTAGTAGTAAGAACATGTTGTGATATGGTTTATGAGTAAATCATTGAACAAAGAGTTAAGTTTATCCTTCAGTGTCTGAAGAGAACTGAGGATACATCTCAAATTTGTAAAGGATAGTGGACTTGACCATAAATGTTATGCTAGTTCAAGTTTTGACACTAACCTAGAAAATTGAGATATCATACTAATGAATGCCTAAGTTGAAAGAAACTTGGTTAGACATCAAAGTTGCATACAATGCACTAAGGATTGAATCTACATTGATGTGGCTGCTTTAGAAGTAGCAGGAGTTATATTATGGCTTAAGAAGTTAGACTTCTGATTGAGTGAGTTTCAAGTGTGCATGACTATGGGAAAGTCCGCGTGACCCACCGGATGTCATTGCTATGACACAGCAAACGAAGTCTCACTTCACCGCCAAAATATATACCTCATCATTATAGTGGATAATGAAGGAATGTCAAATTAGGTGACATTATGATTTGCAAAAGGACATACGGTTCTGAATGGTACCCAGACCGTTGATACAACCTCCTCCACGGGCAAGCATGATCAATATGGAGTTATGATCCAGCAAAAATGCAACTAGATTATTTGTACTCTAGTGCAAGTGGGAGACTGTTGGGAATGTGCCCTAGAGGCAAATAAAATATGTTTTATCGAGCATATTCCATTAGTTCATAATACGTTTGATACTATGCTAGAACTGTATTAAGCGGAAACATTAATACAGGTGTGGTATACAAACAACCAGGTCCCTAGTTAACCCTAGTATACTAGTCCATTGGGCGATTGATGATCAAGGTTTCCTGATCATGAGACAATGGCGTCTGTTGACAATGGAGTCGTATCATTGGATAATGATATGATGGACATACACCCACCAGAAGTGTTGCGATGTGATCAAGTCACATAGTTCAACATTGCGATAACTATAACGTAGTGACCAGATCCTTTGACCGTAATGATCATACGTAATTGTCATCTATGAGGAGACTTTGATTTGTATCCCACCGCCTGACTGCAATATGCTGGCTATAACGGTGCACTTTGGGTATTCCGAAATAGATGGTTGATGAGTATGCAAATAGATCAAAGCGGGATTTGTCCATCCGTGTGACGGATAGGTACTCTGGGCCCACTCGGTGATGTTACATCATAAAGTTTGCAAACGTGTGACTAGGTCACGGAGTTGTAATATCACGGGAACGAGTAAACTTGTTTGTTGAGAACGAGGACGAACTAGGTATAGTGAATACCGATGATCAAACCTCGGACAAGCAAAGTACCATGGGACAAAGGGAACAGGCACACGGTTAACGGATCCAACAGCGATTGAAGTTCATTCGATGGAAGCGCAGGGGCTATCAAGGATTGTAACCAGGTCCAATTGATTAGTCATTGATCAATGCGAGTTGTCTCGATCATGTCTGCTGTTTCCCGGACCGTAGGGTGTTACACTTAAGGGTACTCGACGCAGTAAGGATTGATTCGGGATCACCGGAGAAATTGGAGAGAACACCAGAATTGTTCCGGTGATGGCCGGAATTGTTCCGATGAAGGCCGGAAGCTGTTCTGGGTATTTTGAAAGGTTCAAAATATATTTAATAATGTTTAATTAATGTTTTATTATTTAATTATCTGAATTAAATATTAAAATATAATTAAATATAATTAAAAATGAATTAAAAGGCATATGGGCCTCATAGGGCCCATTAGGGGGAGAGGGAGTCCTCCCCCATGGGCCATGGCGCCATGAGGGGGCCCACCCCCCTATTTGGTGCGCCACCCCCCTCCCCTTGGGATTAGTCCCACATGGGAAGTTGAGGGGAGGTGGCACCCCTCCTTGGCCTATATAAGGAGGGGTAGGGGTGCCCTTTTAATGATGAATTTTTTGAGAAAAGTTTCTCATCTCTCTCCCTCCTTTCTCCTTCCTTTGAGCGGACTCCCCTTGTTTGGAGGCTGCTCTGGGTTGGGGATTTCTCCACTATACGCACGCCGTCGTGCTGCTGGAATCGGGATCCGAATCCATCTTCTTTCCGCTGCTCTACTGGTTCGGAGCCCGGAGGGACGTCGGGTATACTGTATGTGTATAATCCGGCGAGGCACTACACTTGTGGTGCTACTTCATCGTCGTGGTCGTATCGCGAGGTCTTCATCAGCAACGTTCCGACGGGGACGTAATCCCGTCATCGGTCCGCAAGGATTGGGTGGCTACAGGAGTCATCGTGGATCTGCGCGGCATCGGGGATTGCCGGTACGACTACACCAACCACGTTCATGCGGGAACGTTTCCCGCTTAACGGACTACATACTGGTATGTGATCTATTTCTGTCCGTTACTTGCATCAGCATAGCATAGGTCTTGGGATTGGGTATCGTAGGTCAAGGAAAAATTTGTGTTTTCTGCCCCGAACCCCAACAGACCCATTTCAGTTGATCATCCGGCCTGGATGCGATGCCCCTCACGTTCGATGCTTTCGGAGAACGTTCTGTGCTTGGCCTTGTCTGCTTAGACAAGTGGGTACGGTTCTCGGCTCTCATATGATTGTGTTGTAGCGAGGCTTGCATACGCTAACCCCGGGTCCCGACAGACTTGGTATCAGAGCAGGACTGACTGTAGGATTATCAGCCTTGGCCGAAGTCGAGTCTACCCTTCTATAGTTATATAGTTACTCTGGGTATATAAGGGAACAACGTAAGGCTTCTTTTTTCTCCTTACCCTCATCGATCTGAGTTCTGAGTCGCCCTCATCTTATTCTACGGGAAGATAGGACTAGGCTCACCTCTGTCTTACTAGAACATCTCGTTGATTGACTCCTTATAGCCGTAGGATGGTTGTGGTTGTCCAGAGTCTTCGTGTTTTGAGTTCCTTGAAGAAGTTCTGTCCAAATTCTTCGAGGTTGTTTCATTTTCCATCCCAGTGTAGCTGTTATGCTTCTGGATTTGTTCCTTGTTTCTTTGAGTCATTGCCTTCGCATTATTATCCTTTCCGCCTAAATCATATCCTTTTATCGTTGCCTCCATCGTACAACCTGTTCTGATTGTTGATTTTTATCACACAGGATGTCAGGTGGAACTCGTAGTGCTGTTCTTCGGAATCGAGACCGTGATCGGAATCGAAATGATGATGAACTTCCACCCCCGCCTTCTGCGGCAGAAATCATGATGGAAGCTGAGCGGAATAGACGTGATCAGACACGCCTTCTGGAGCTCATCGAGCAGAATACCGCCCACCATCGTAATGTGGTGGTCAGCATTCAGGACTTCATCCTCCTCAAGCCACCGGTATTCCGATGTTCTTCGGAACCCCTTGAAGCTGATGATTGGCTCCGTTCCATCGAGCGTAAGCTTGACACTACACATGTTTCTCCCGATGACCGAGTTGTTTTCGCGGTATACTTCTTGGAAGGTGCTGCTCTTCAGTGGTGGGAGAACTATGTTGCAATGCAACCAGATGGTCACGTAGTGACTTGGCAGGAGTTTTGTGTTGCCTTTCGAGGGTACCACATTCTGGATGAGTTGATCGAGCGCAAGAAGGAAGAGTTTTGCAATCTGAATCAAGGAGAGATGTCCATTCATGAGTATGTGAGGGAATTCAACCGTCTTGCTCGTTAGTCCCAAGATGAGATCACCACCGATGCCAGAAAGCAGGCAAGGTTCCGTAAGGGACTTAGCCCCATCCTTCGTCATGATCTCAACCTCCTTGAGTTTGCCACCTTTGAGGATTTAGTCAACAGATCCTTCAGAGCTGAGCATGGCAATGAAGTTTTCGAGAAGTCTCGCAAGCATGCTCTTGAGCTTACCCCTTCTTCCAGTTCACGCCCTCAGAAGCATATGATCTGGATTCCTAACAGTTTGTTTCCCCAAAACAACCCACCGAGGCCATCCCTTGTGCCGCCTCGTCCACCAGCTCCACGAAACAACCGAGCTCCCCGCACTATCTTTGGAGCCTGCTTTAGATGTGGCCAGCCTGGTCACTATTCTCGTGAGTGCCTCGTCAGTCAGAATGCTCCACCCCATGCCAAAGGAAACCCCACTGTTCGTGCCAAACCACCCCCGAAGGTTCCCACCACCAAGCCTTTCACTTCCACAAATCTTGGACGTGTGAACCAAATCTCTGTTGAGGAAACTGATAGTACTTCTAACGTCATTCTTGGTACGCTCCCAGTCAATTTTGTTCCCACTTCTGTCCTTTTTGATCCAGGAGCATCTCACTCATTCATGTCGGAAAGTTATGCACTTCGGCATGATGTATCCTTTGAAGAAATGTTCACCCCTATGATCATTCAAACTCCTGGTTCCAAATGGCAAACTAATAGAGTAAGCCATGGCAATCAAATTGCAATTGAGGGTTTAGTATTCCTTGCTTCACTCATAGCCCTCAAGTCTTCAGACATTGATGTCATCCTTGGTATGGATTGGTTATCAAGACAAAATGCTTTTCTTGATTGTAAATCCAAGTCAGTTAGACTTACACATCCTTCAGGCCAGACAATAGTTTACTCCTCACCAAGAACAAGAACCCAGGTGCATTCTTTGAATGTGCTTCCCCTTCCCGACCTCGAAGATGTTCCGGTTGTTCGTGACTTCCCGGATGTCTTTCCTGAAGAGCTGCCGGGCATGCCCCCCGACAGATGTGTAGAGTTCATAGTGGATCTTGCCCCAGGAACCGCACCAATTTCCAGACGCCCATACAAAATGGCCCCACGTGAGTTAGCTGAGCTTAAAACCCAACTGGAAGCTTTGTTGGAAAAAGGCTTCATCCGCCCTAGCTCATCGCCATGGGGTTGCCTCGTTCTGTTCGTAACGAAGAAAGATGGAACAGAAAGGATGTGCGTAGACTATCGCCCGATAAATCTAGCGACGATAAAGAACAAGTACCCACTGGCCAGGATCAATGATCTTTATGATCAACTTGTTGGATCCTCTGTCTTCTCCAAGATGGATTTGAGATTAGGTTATCATCAAATCAAGATCCGAAGCGAGGAAATTCCCTAGACGGCTTTCACTACTCGTTATGGTCTTTACGAGTTCACCGTCATGTCCTTCGGTCTAACCAATGCCCCCGCCACTTTTTCACGCATGATGAACTCGATCTTCATGGAGTATTTGGAACAGTTCGTCGTGGTTTACCTCGATGACATCATTATATACTCGAAGAACGAAGAAGAACATGCCGAACACCTAAGGATGGTATTGATGAAACTTAGAGAGCATCGCCTGTATGCTAAATTCTCCAAGTGTGAATTTTGGCTACCAGAAGTGACCTACTTAGGCCACGTAATTTCTGCAAAAGGCATTGCTGTGAATCCCGAGAGAGTTCAGGACGTCCTTGACTGGACTCCACCTGAATCAGTTAAGCAAGTTAGGAGTTTTCTTGGCCTAGCCAGCTATTGCCGCCGCTTCGTCGAGAACTTTTCTAAAGTTGCAAAGCCTCTTACTGAACTCCTCAAGAAAGATAAGAAATTCCTATGGACTCCCAAGTGCGAGGAAAGCTTTCAAGTGCTAAAACGAAGATTGACTTATGCACCCGTACTTGCACCTCCAGACACCAAAAAGGATTTTGAGATCTTTTGTGACGCCTCACGGCTAGGGTTAGGATGCATACTTCTGCAAGATAGACATGTGGTAGCTTATGCTTCACGCCAGTTGCGGCCACATGAAGAGAACTATCCTACCCATGACCTTGAACTCGCTGCCGTAGTTCATGCCCTAACAACATGGCGACATTACCCCCTTGGTAATCGTTGTGAGATCTATTCCGACCACCAATGCCTCAAATATATATTCACCCAGCCAGATCTTAATCTCAGGCAAAGACGCTGGATTGAGTTGATAAAAGATTACGACGTAGGAATTTCTTACACCCCAGGCAAAGCCAATGTCATGGCTGATGCACTAAGTCGTAAGTCGTATTGTAACAACCTCATGTTACAACAGTATCAACCACTTCTTCATGAGGAATTTTGAAAGCTTAATCTCGAGATTGTTCCTCGTGGATCTCTTTTCAACTTGGTGGCGAAACCAACCCTTGAGGATCAAATCATAGTTGCCCAAAGACGTGCACGAGGTGTACGCCGGATCAAGGAGAACATTGCTAGCAGAGTTGCTAAATGTTTCTCCACAGATAGTAAAGGAACGGTATTCTTTGGAAATCGTTTGGTAGTACCTAAGAATAGGGAACTAAGGCAACTCATCCTCAAAGAAGCCCATGACACACCCCTCTCGATTCATCCCGGTAGCACAAAAATGTACCGAGATCTACGCCAGAGATTTTGGTGGACTAGGATGAAGAGAGACATTGCTCAATTTGTTGCCGAATGTGATGTTTGTCGTCGCATTAAGGCAGAACATCAAAGACCTGCTGGTACACTTCAACCTTTGCCTATTCCCGAGTGGAAATGGGACAAAGTCGGTATGGACTTCATCACCGGCTTTCCAAAAACCCAGAAAGGAAATAATGCCATCTTCGTTGTCATAGATAGACTTTCCAAAGTTTCTCACTTCCTTCCAGTTCGCGAGTCTATAACTGCTAGCCAGTTAGCGGACATGTATGTCTCTAGAATTGTGTCTCTTCACGGTGTTCCTTTGGAAATCAGTTCTGATCGTGGTAGCCTTTTCACCTCTAGATTCTGTGGAAGCTTTCAGAGTGCTATGGGAACTCATCTCTCCTTTAGTACAGCTTTTCATCCTCAGTCTAGCGGTCAAGTTAAAAGGGTTAATCAAATCTTGGAAGACATGCTCAGAGCTTGTGTTATCTCATTCGGAAAGATTTGGGAGAAATCTCTGCCATTCGCCGAATTTGCATATAACAATAGTTTTCAATCTAGTCTGAACATGGCTCCTTTTGAACTCCTATATGGACGACGATGTCGAACACCACTAAAGTGGTCAGAAACCGGTGAAAGACAATTCTTTGGACCGGACATGATCAAGGAAGCAGAAGAGCAAGTTCGCATTGTTCGTGATCAATTGAAAGCAGCCCAGTCTCGTTAGAAAAGCTACTATGATCGTCATCATAGGCAAGAAAGCTACAATCTGGATGAGAAGGCTTACCTTCGGGTTACTCCTCTGAAGGGAACCCAACGATTCGGTAGCAAAGGCAAATTGGCCCCACGTTACATCGGACCTTTCCGCATTCTTGCTAAACGTGGAGAAGTTGCCTACCGACTTGAACTACCCCCGCACCTTTCCCGAGTACATGATGTATTCCATGTGTCACAACTCAGGCGTTGCTTCAAGGACCCCATCTGCGAAGTCGACCATGAAACGCTTGATCTACAAGATGACCTTTCTTATCGAGAATACCCTGTTCGTGTTCTTGTTTCAGCAGAGTGTGTCACTCGCCGAAAGAAGATCAAGTTTCTGAAAATTCAGTGGTCACACCACTCTGAGAAAGAAGCCACGTGGGAAAGAGAAGACCGTCTCAGTGCCGAGTACCCCTCCTTCCTCCCGCAGACTTCTGAATCTCGGGACGAGATTCTTTTGAGTGCGGGCCAGTTTTCACAACCCCAAGTTAGGTAAGTGCTAGGGTTTTATTGTGCCTTTGCATCATGATAAAATTTTCAAAAAGAAATTGAAATGGGAGAAGGAACACCCCCCAGATGAATTAATTCAAAAGGCTAGATAAAAAGTTTCTCCAAAAATTCCTTTTGCATTTTTGAAAAGTCCTATAAATGAGTATGATCACATATCAAGTGATGTGGGTCCCACCCCATGCTCATAGATTTTTCAAATATTCAAACAGGAGCATGGATTTAAATTTAAACCCCTTTTTGATTTAAAGTTCAAATTATTTGAATTTTAAAAATGTCCAAACTTTATAAGTGGCTAGCCATATATTTTGTGAGGCCACATAAAAATTTGTGGCATTTAAAAAAATGCCTAGCTAATTAAATAAGCAGGGCCAACACATTACAGAAATAATAAAAAGAAAAGAGAAAACAGAAGGGACCACTTACCTCATGCCCTGGGCGAGGCCCACTCCCCTAGCCGGCCCAGCCCACCCCAGACGCCTTGTGGTCTACCTCCCCGCAGCTCCAAGCTGCTCGGTGGAGGCAGAGCGTGGCCACGGCGCCACCTCGACGCCGAGGGGCTTCCATCCCCCCCTGGACCTCATCTCCTCGCCAGGAGACGCGCCACGTTTGCCCGCACCTTTCCCCTCTCCTCGCGTTTACCCTCCTCCTCTCTCTGCTTCGTTTCCAAACCGCCCCGAGAAATCGCCGCCGGCCACCATTTTGCGAGACCGTGGCCAACGACGACGAAGAGCTTCCCCACCTTGTCCTTCAAGCTCCCGTACGTCGTCTTCCCCGAGCTAGAGCTTCAATCGGACCCGAGGCACCCTGAAGTCGACGCTCGCCTCGCCAAATCACCGCCGGCCACAGAAGATTCCGGCGAGAAATTGGACGCTGTCGAGCCCCCTCCGGCCTCTCCATGCTCGCCATCGAGCTCTGTTGAGCACCGCGCGTCGTTTTCCTCCTCCCAACGCTCTTCCCGCGGCCGCTGTCGTCGTGTTCGTCTAGGTCAGCAGCCAGCCGCCGCGGGCTTCGTTGAAGTCGCGCACCAGAGCGCCCCCTTGACCCCCCGATTACTCCAGAAGACGCGCGCAAGCCCAAGCTACTCGCCAATACTCTCCAATCCCTCTCTCGTGGCCGTTAAACCAAGTCCGGCGAGAATAGTGTTCCGACCGTCGCCATGGTCGATGCCACCGTCGTCACAAAGCCCGCCGTGGCACCCCAATGGCACCGGCAGACGCGCAAGTTCACGCCGCGCACGCCCGTGCCCTCCAGACCCCTCCCCGTGCCCAAACCCTCGACTCCGGCAAGACTCCGGCGAGTCCCGAGCCGCCGTCGCCATTAACCCTCCCCTCTCTCACTGTCCCGTGGGCCCGAGGCCATTAAGTTAATCCCCCTCCACAGCTTATGACAGGTGGGACCCAGCCCCTTAACCCCCTGCTTAATTAAAATTAACAGGGGTTAACCCCCACTGAGGCTGACAGCAGGGCCCCACTCGTCAGCAGCCCCCTGACGTCACCCTGACACCAGGCTGACGCAGTAAAGGAATTAAATCGTTTTAATTAATTCAGAAAATTCCAGAAAATAGATTAAACTTTGAAATTCAATAACTTTTTAATCCTAACTCCAAATTCGACAAATAATATGTCTAAAATTATCAGAAAAATACAAGGATTATGAATATGCAATTTGTTTTCATGTTTGACCATTTTAAAATGGCTGAACAGTAGCAAACATGCATATGGATCCTTTTCAAATTCAAATTTGGAGTGATTTTGCAAATTGACTTTGCAACACACTTAATTTGAATGGTTTCACCCCCACATCAGAAACATTACTTCAAGTATACCACAACACTTCATGATCAACATTTTCAAATGAACTTTCATGCATTCAAATGCATTTGAAATTCATCGATAAATCAAATGGAGTTTGAATTTGCATTTCAAATGCAATATACTCCTTTTAAATGAAATGCTCAACACATCAGTACCATGAACATCACCATTACAATCTTATTCATGTGATTGTGCATTGTACATTATGTTGCTCCTATGATTGTCATGTTGCTGATAGAAGTGGAGACGGAACTCGAGATCACCCCCTTCGTTGAAGACCCGTGACTGAACCTTGTCAGCAAGGCAAGCAAACCCCCATTGATCATATCGATAAAATCCCAATTCCCTCTCATGTCTCTCTTATGCATTGTTTAGGATGATCACCATGATAACGTTTCTACCGCATAGTTGAACCCATATACTTTGCATGACCTATCATCTTGTCACAGTAGTAAGCAAACCACAATCCTAGCAGATGTTGGAGTTGGTTGATATCATGTGGCCCCTGCAACTGTTACTGCTTATTGCATGCTTAGTGATACAACGAGGTTGCTTTTGATGTGAGTTGGGATGATGATAAACTTGGTGTTGATGAAAGTGAAATGTGTTGGTGAATCTACCCTAATACAAGGTGAATGATGAGAGGCTGTGTAGGAGTACACAGTGGGTTGTCTCGTTGAACACCGCCTTAAGTCCGAGTTCTTGTGTGGTGATCGAAGAAGAAGAGTACAACCACACATTGGGCTCACTGACCCCTCTCATCCTAGTACCTCACCCCGTTCGAACCCCAAGAGTCGCAGTAGTTCGTTGTTCTGGTAGGGCTGTGGCACGGTCTGCAAAGTGGATGAACGGCTTTTCCAGACCGTCTTGGGACCCTGCACACATCGTTTGAGGCTGTACTGGAACCTCGGCCGGACTTCCATACGGATCCCCCTCAGATAGGCCATTCTCTGGACTAGAACGGAGATGTGGGCGAAGTGTTGTGGTGAACATCCTCGCCGAAACCCCTTGAATGGTGTCGAGACCAAAGGCGGTAACTGATGGTCATGTGTGTGTAGTAGTACACCCCTGCAGGGTTAAAAAAACTATTCGAATAGCCGCGTCCGTGGTTAAGGACTGCTTGGAAAGCTTAGCTTGATTATTAGACAACTTGAACTGGATACTTCTAAAACACACCAAGATAAGCGTGAGTGCTATGGTGTGCTTCTCGTGGGGAAGTCGAGGAAGTAACCATAGTGGTGTAATTGGTTGAAGATATGTAGTGGACTCGTGTACGCTTCTTACCTCAAGTCTGGTACTCGCAGTTCAGGACTAGCCAAGTCAAAGCTGGCACTTCTGCAAGTGAAACCCCACCTCCCTTTACCTTGATACATGTGCATGAGTAGTATAGCTCCTACGTAAGTCTTGCTGAGTACGATTTTGTACTCACGTTTGCTTAATCTATGTTTTATATGAACCCACCGACCCCGATGGTGGCCTCTAACCGAAGCTCGAAGAATGAAGACTCAGACGAAGACCAAGCTAGTGTAGTCCCAGTCAGACGACTGGTTCCCTCGTGGAGGGCTTGTTTTTAGATAAGGATTCTCTAAGCCATTTGTTAAACTCGTCTGTACTCAGACCTACTTTGCTTCCGCTTGTTTGTTGTAATGTTGGATCACATGCTTGTGATCTCTGTGTGCACTCTGTAGGGGTTATTAATAAAGATGTATACTTTGTAGAGAATTGCAATGATACCTGCTGTTCATACAAGGCATGTGTGCTGCGTGTATGTTTATAACATGCATGTCTTTGTATGGGTTTTCGAGACCTTAGTTGTGATCTGGCTGGCGGTCTTTCATACACCAAGTGGCCCTTAGATGTGCGCAGCTTGGGCATCGCGATGCGATTGCTCGAGACTACGTCTCATGCACACTTTGTGGTATGATTGAGCCCGCCCTAGACCCCGACTAAGTGATCGGGCTGGACTAAGTCTATGTAAGGGTTATAATACAATCGATAGTATGGTTGAGGCGACTTGTCTATGAGTATGGGAGTTCACCACCCATATCATTTAGATTTGTGTGCGGACGATGAGGACCCATTTCAGTTGATCATCCGGCCTAGATGGGATGCCCCTCACGTTCGATGCTTTCCGAGAACGTTCTGTGCTTGGCCTTGTCTGCTTAAACAAGTGGGTACGGTTCTCAGCTCTCCATTTGATTGTGTTGTAGCGAGGCTTGCATACGCTAACCCCGGGTCCCGACAATAAGAGGGGGGGGCATAATCGCCTATCGATAAATCGGGGATGCAAACACCGCAAACAAATCCGACAATCAAACAATTCACGCCGAAAACAAAATTTTTAATTTTTGTGAAAACTGGGTTGTTACATGTTCCTTATAAGCAAAGTTTTCCCACGATGGCGTGTGGACAAAAGTGAACATTGTGTATGGGAATTTTCTGACTTACTGGCTGCTAACTCGTCAGGGGCGATCATGGTTCCAATCACTTCCTTGCTGGGTACTGGTCTCATGGAACGCTCTGACTTTCTTCCGAAGTATCCATAATCCAACAGCTTGCGTATAACAAGATTGCAACCTGTAGGTGTCATACCTTTGATGAAAATGTTCATGGGTCAGGACTGATCTTTTTCCCTTGGTTGGATCTCCATGATTGTAATTGGTGAATGACCGATGCAGACTTCATCCGAAAGATTCATCCAGGTAGGATTCATAATTGAGCCAAATATTCTCAATGCAATCATGTGTGAATCCTTCTTGACTTGCTGATTTCCCAACTCATTGCGACCTTTTACTGCTTCTTCGCGGTATGCGGTGGTTTGCTGAGCAACTTTCCATAAGGAGGAAAATATGGCGACACCCAAGAACCAAATGAAGAATCAACAAAGAAATCCAACAAAACGAAGAACAATAGAAATCGATAGAAAGTTCACAAGTTTTATCGATAGTCGATGACCATCTTTACCCCTTGTATAAAACCAGCAAATAACCTAGTAGCCACCAGAACGGTTTTTACAACTCTGATCTGGGACATTTACTGGAATCACTCAAACACTACTTAAGATGGCCGACCAAGAATCAGCTCAGAGCATGAGATAGATTTGGTAAAAGAATGTAGAGGTCCTCTAAGACGACCGAGAAAACAACTCAGAACATAGGGTCGCCACTGCAAAAAGAAACTCAACAATTTCTTGAGACGGCCGAGAAAGCAGCGCAGAACACGGGTCGGCTGTTGAAAAGATAAACATAAAGTAGGCATCCACACCGGATGACCGAAAACGAATCAGCTCAGAACCAGGCGTGGTGCCGTTATCCAAGAGAAAGTGAGCAAGGGTTCGTCACAGTCACATACTACCTGCAAAACATATTCATCAAACCTCGAGGAACCAAATAAAGACTCGACGAAGAGATTCAATGAAGCAAAGATCAATAGCTCTGAAAGTGCATCGAGAACACACACAAACAAGATCACATCTCATTGCTACACACAACATGCAACATGAAACATGCAATACTACTACTACTCATGCGACATGAACTATGCGCAACTTAGACACTACGGTCCGTCGACGGGTTACTGGATGCAGAGGGAGCTGGCGGAGGAGTTGCCGAAGCCAAATCTGCGGCAAGAGACCTTGTTGCATGCCTTGCATCACAGACCAGATCGACGATGAGGGCGTACTCGACGATCATGTAGCGAGACATACTGATCATCGATGTGTCGGCTCCCGCAAGAGGCCGAGGGAACCCTGCTTATTGAGGAGTGGCGGTCAAGGTGGGATATAAATGAAAGGCACGATTCTGCTGCATCGCGCTTTCCTGCTGACGAAGACCTGCGAGGCCTGCCAAAAAGCAAGTTGGACGACATGGTCTGGGGTAGAGGCGTATCCACCTTGGAAGTTGTAGGTGCGCATGCTGATGGGGAGGTTGACTTCTATGAAGACCTTGGCATGGTACTCCAGCACCGGTCCTCCGAGTGAAATCTAGAGCACTTGGTACCTCAGGACTTCTCCATTGGGATAGAGACTCCACCATACGTCGGCAAGTAGGGAGGCAAAGCTGGTCGGTGAAGGGGAGGATAGGTGCTCAAGTGGATACTCTGCCATCTACACTCACTAGACCAGATCATTAGCGAAAATAAGGCTACCTATATGCATGCTATGCAGCCAACAAATGCATGAATCAAATGCAGAATACAAGCAAGCTATAAACTCTAAATCTACCATCATTCTCACGTGCTTCTAACGTTCGCGTGGACTAGGGTGTCCTACAATCAGTCCTGCTCTGATACCAAGCGTTGTGTCACCCCGGCTCGGAATACCGGAACGCCCCGTGCTCCAGCCTAGAGATCATGTCTTTTGGAACACGACACTACTAGATATAGAACTGAACCACATTTATTAAGGATGAAATGGTTACAAGGGGTCTATTACAATGCTAGTGGAGCGAGGCAGCGAACAACTTTCTCCTACTGCTAACCACAGCTCTACACGAAGAATAGGGACAACTCTACGGCAGCGGATTAATACTTCCCAGCGGAACAACAACGACGGTGATGAACTCCATTCCACAGGGACACTGACTCGGACACCTCCTAGCTCGCAAACTCCGGGAATGTTGTCCTACGCAATCACGGCATTTCCTGCAAGTCTGGCATGACACGCCAGGTCAGTACATTGAATGTACTTGCAAGCTCACAATAACCAAAGCACCAAGGAAAAACAATAACATGGAATAATAGTTCAAGAAAATCTACCATGATGAATCTAGCATATTATCAAGATTATAAATAAACCATGAACAATCATAGTTTAAGGTCACATGGACCCGGTATGATCATCACATGATCATACCGCTTACCTCGGAGTCATTATAGACTCAAGCACCGGGTCATCTCATGACCACTCAACTTGCACGGGTCATCGCATGACCATTCAACGGGTTAGGTGTCCTTACATTACCACCCAACCAATCCGGTAATCGCATGAGAAACAACCTCCACTGGTCGTTGCACAACCATTTACTTACCACAAACACCAAATCGGATTCACGTTGACTCATAGTGTGACCTAGTACAAACTTTGTCCAATACCATGGACTCGGCTATTCGAATAGATTCTTAACACTCTGCACTTTACCCACGCTATGGATTTCTTCCTCCATCCAGTAGCTTGGAACTTGTGGCACATGAACCTTGGAACTCATACCATAGGAGTGGACTAGGACTTCTCCAACGAGACCGTTCTACCACGTGCCTCCTTACCGTATCACCCGACATGCTTTGCAAGCCATGCCTTGGGTAGCCCCGTGTCCTGTAGACACACCTGCCATCGCATGGCAACCCCCGTCGTGGCAAACAAACTTGTCCCAAACGAGGACGGGCCCATATCAACAAACCGGCTTTCAAGACTATCGCCTCTTACCTGGCCAAGGTAACCGCGCGCGCATAGCCTTCCCACCTTGGTGATACCCATAAGTGAGCCCACCGATAGACCGAGCCAAGGCCTTCCCATACATGCAAGTGTGGCCGCACGGATAAGTTCGGTTCGGTGGCACCAGACCAACTTGGCACATATCACATATCAACATGCATAATCATAAAGATCAGGTGTAACATGACATCTATAGTACAATCATAACAACATATGCAGAACAATCCAAGCTACTATCACGGTTATACCATAATCCAAAGCATCACTATATGGTTAACTTAGCAATGTCAAGATGATCAATATTATCTTGCAACATAACAAGATCATAAACATGACTAGGGGTCTGATGCAAACAAGGAAAACATGGCAATAGCATGATGAAAGTAACTCAAGCATATCAAACAAGATCATTATATCATCTGAAATGCTACGGCAAGTTGCAAAACCATGTAAAATATTTACAAAGGTGCAAAGGGGGTTGTGTCTTTCCTTTCACCAGAGGAGTAAGAAATACTCCTGGTCTACACACAAGTCAATACCTGAAAATATATTTTTTAATAGCAAAACAAAATGTCACATAAAAGGATTTATCTTGAAAAACAAATATAAAATAACGACATGTAATGAATCCTATGCAAAAATAAAGAGGGGCTCGAGAGAAAAATAATGCAAAAAGAATCATCTCATTTGGACTGGTGGTTTAAAAGTTATAGCTGGTCAAAGTCTGGTCAACAAAATCAATTAAATTGATTTTTGGAAAAAATGCCGGGGAGTGACGTCGAAGGAGGGTTCCAGGAATACGCCTTTGTAAGTGCATCTAGTGCCCTTTTGAGGTTTTGGAGTATTTGATGACAAAACGGTTGAGGGACTGATGTTTTTGTGAGTATACACAGGAAAACAGTACCTAAGGATGAGGTTAACCACCGTTGTCGATCCCCCAAAATGTTGAGGAACATTGGAGAAATCGGTGTGTTTCCTGAAGAATGAAGTTGCGCAAAATCCTGAGGAATCAGGATCCTGAAGCGTTCGGTTGAAGCTGAAGCTGAGGACGATCCTGAGGACGTTCGCGCTGAAGACGAAGTTGAAGCGTAGTCTTCGCTAAGACTTTTCATACTTCTTGAGTCGTAGGAAAACACCACACAGTTGGAGGGGTTGAGGAAAATGAGTTTTGTATTTCTCAGGAAGTGCTCAATTAGAAATCCTGAAGAAAAACCCTAAGGAAATCTCCTGCAGTAGAAGTTCAGTCCTCGGTTGTCTGAGACGTTGTTCTTCAGGACACTGAGGTAACTAACTTCGGTTGAGGAGTCGGAAGATCGCCAGTGCGATTCTTCTAAAGAATGTGAAGAGAGAGAATAGTTTGACCGTGCCACGTGTTGCGTGGTGAGAGGCTAGAACCTGTCTAGCAACGGTCGTATCCGAGGGCATGAGAGTAATTGCGTTCATTGGCATTTATGTCCTTTCACCTCGGGTTGCTCCGCGGCTATAAATAGCCACCCCCAGCCCCATTAGTGGGTCGGCTGCTCCGAGAGAAAAACTGACACATGTCATTTGAGAGCAACCCACCTCTGAGGACATTGAAGAACCTAAGTGAGGAAAACCACCAGCCTGAGTAGTTGAGCATTTCTGAGAAGTCGGTTCGAGTGATCCGAAGCTTTTTACTCTTGAAGACTATGATCTTCCAGCCGGTGTAGAAGTCTTCAGTCTGAGGAACTCCAGATGCAATTTTGACTTCCCGGAGTGACTGAGTCTGTGAAGGTTTCGGGAGTCTACCTTGAAGACTCACCTGAGTTATTGGACGGAGTCTGAGGACTCTAGTTCAAGGAGTATAAGGTGAAGACTATGTCTTCTGAGTTCAATCTCAGCCTCTCCAACCAGACGTAGAGTTGTCACAGCAACTCGAATTGGTTCATCAAGTCTTCGTCTTCAGTGTCCCGGTGCTATTTCTTCAACCTCAATTATTATATTTATGCACTGATGACTTATCCTGATGCTTTACTTTCTGATTTCACTTTGCACTGTTTCCTCAGTTCGTGCCTCAATCTTACCTTAGCTGTGCAATAGGTTGTTTTTACATTCACGTCATTGCTATTGCACTTCGTGTGTTCTTCCTCAGGTTTCAACTTCCTCAATTTCGTATTGCCTCAGTCCTAAGGAACTAGAAATTCCTCGAGAAACTTTAAAATCTCCCATTCACCCCCCCCTTTGGTCGGCATATTGCACTTTCAATTGGTATCAGAGCAAGGTGCTCCCTTGTTCTGTGTGATTCGGTTTAACCTCCTGGAGTTTTAGTTATGTCGACCTCAGGTACAATGAGCGTTGCCTCAAACTGCCCCATCTTCGACGGGACAGACCACCCCTACTGGAAGAACAAGATGAGGATCCATCTTGAAGCAATTGACAAGGATCTGTGGGATATTGTTGATCAAGGCATTCCTGAAGAAAATTTGATGACTCCTCCTGAAGTTGTTAGAAAAAACTGGCAGCTTGATGCAAAATCTCTAAGAATTATAGGTGGTCATCTCAACAAGGCTCAGTTCAACCGTATCAGTGGTCTGGATACAGCAAAGAAAATATGGACTAGACTGTCAAAAGAAAATGAAGGAGTCTCAACTCAACGAGACTCACGAGTTGATACACTCCGCAGTCTCTTCAACAGGTTCAAGAGGCTGAAAAACGAGCACGTGCAACAAACCTTTGATAGACTCACTGACATATCCAATGAACTTCAAGCATTGGGTGCCGCTGATATCACAGATCATGAGGTGGTGAAGAAACTACCGAGGTCAATGGATGACTCATTTGAGTTCCTATCACTGATGATTCAAGAAAGGCCTGACTTCAAGACTCTAGATCCGGCTGAAATTCTCGAGCGCCTCAATGCTCATGAACTGAAGCTCTCTGAAAAACGAGACCTATACAACTCCACGCCTAAAGTCCACGCGCTAAAAGATAGAGCTCGAAGAGTATCCTCTGATGAGGAATCAGAGGCTGATACTGATGATCCTGAAACCCTCAGCCGGGAACTTGCTCTCCTCACCAGAAAGTTCCAAAGATTCATGAAGAAGAATCGCTTCGGAAATTCTTCAAGATCTTCCTCAAGAAAAATCAAAGATGATGACTCTGTCGAAACAAGAAAGAGAGTCTGCCACAAGTGCAAGAAACCTGGGCATTACATCGCTGAGTGTCCTCTATAGGAAAAGGAAGCTAGACTGAAGAAGAAGAAGAAGAAAGGGAAAGATGAAAGTTCTGATGAAAATACTATGAAGAAATCCTCAAGATCCTCAAAGCCTGCTGGATACAGAAATAGCATCTCCGGCAAAGCTCGCGCATATCTCGGAAAAGAATTGGACTCTGAAGAATCTGGTTCCAACCCTGATGCTGAAGAAGAAACTGAAGAATCTGAGGGTGTGGCTGGAGTGGCCCTTGCCACGTCGCTTTTCTCCAAGTCAATCTTCAGCACTGAGGAATCTGATCCATCACATGTCGATGATGAAGCTGAAGACACAACCCCTACCTTCAGCTTCATGGCCAAGTCCTCCAAGGTATCTACTTACTCATCATCGGATGATCCATCTGATGAAGAACCTGATGAAAACTATGCTAAAATGGCTAAACTTGCATCTAAACAACAACGTGGACTTGAATAGATCCAGATCTCACTAAACAAGAGTGATGATATGTTGGTTGAGGAAATGACAAAGACTCAAAAGTTCACTAATGAATGAAAAATTCTTCAGTCAAAATTTGATGACTTGTTCAATCGTCATGAGGCACTCCTTACCGATCATGAGAAGCTGGCTCATGAGTTCTTCATGAGGAAGCAAGAACTTGAACGCGTGAGGATGTCTCATGACAATCTGAGGAAAGAAAATGATTCGCTCCTCTCCCAATAGATCATCATGCCAAAGAAGGATTTAATCCTCCCTGTTTAAAATGCATTGAACATGACCGTATCATCTATGTGCCTAGTTCCTCAATGTCTTCAGACTCTTTTATTTCTGTTTCCTCTGTGGCCTAACCCCTTATTTGAGGATACCATAGACATTTTTGAAGAAAATGATAGGTTGAAGAGTCTACTAGAAATCGGCATGTTCAAGAGTCTCAAAGGACATCAGATTCTCTGTGACGTCCTCAAGAAACAGATCCTCAACAGGAACCCGAGGAAAGAAGGTGACGCATTCACTCGTAAACTCAACCCTGATGGGTCTTACTAGAAACCTGAACAATATCCTGAGACCACTTGGGTTCGGGCAAAGATGCCTCCTCCTGATCCCTATACTTTATCTGGTTATGATGCTGTTTCTTCAGATGTGGTGATTGAGTCTTTTGACTCAAACTATAAAATGTTTAAGGATGTTAATGGTGAGGTATTCGCCAGATTCATCGGAACCAACTACAGGAACGGCCCTCCAATCAAGCTGATTTGGGTTCAGAAGGACCTCATCACTAACCTTGCTGTGAATGCAGATGCAAACAAGTTGAGGGTATCATCTGAGGACGATACCTCAAATGGAAATGGTTATAATCATGTATCTGCTAACCATTTTGTTCACAGGGAAGCCCCTCATAAGAATTCTTATTCATTTGTTTATCCTGATACTACCATCTCACGGCCCATTAGGTCTCATCGCCCTCATCAGTCCTCATGTACCTCAAAACCACCATTAAGATGTGGGTGGTAAAGAAGAACTAATCATCTGTGCAGGGACATGTCCTGTGGCAATCATAAATTTTGCAGATCATATGCCCAGGACAACATCAATTGAGTCAGTTGAAGGATATTTATATTGATTGGTTTCATTGAATCAATCCTGAGGAACATCCTGAGGAATTAATTCTGAGGAACCATAAATTCCTCAAACTGAGACTGGCTCATAACTTGCTGTATGAGATACTAATTCCTTTGCAGGGAAAGGCTGAATGGGTGATGGACAGTGGATGCACAAATCACATGACTGGTGACAGAAGCCTTCTTATGGAATCATCTCTGAGTCCTTCTTCAAAGAAAACCATCACCTTCGCCGATAAAGGTAAAAGTAAGGTATTGGGTCTCGGCAGAGTGGCCATCTCACGAGACCAACACATTGACAAAGTCATGCTTGTTGAATCTCTTGGATACAACTTGATGCCTGTCTCTATGCTATGTGATCTTGATCTCGTTATTGTCTTCGGAAATATGGTTGTATTGTCTTCAGTGGAGTTAGGAAAGGTGATCTTTATATTGTAGATGTCTCTGAAGGTCCTCAGGTTGCTACATGCCTCATGGCTCGAGCTTCAGAATGCTGGCTATGGCATCGAAGACTCGGCCACACCGGAATGAGGAATCTCCAGAAACTGGTGCTGACGAAACATGTCCTCGGGATTGAGGAAATCAGATTCTCAAAGGACCGGCTGTGTGGTGCGTGCGAGACTGGAAAGATGACCAAGGCCAAACATCCAGCGAAGACCATCATGACTACTACAAGACCTCTGGAATTGCTTAACATGGATCTATTTGGTCCTCCAAAGTATTCAAGCTTTGGAGGTAATATGTATGGTCTTGTTATTGTTGATGACTTCTCACGATACACTTGGGTGCATTTTCTTCTCTATAAGTCAGAAACCCCAGCAATCCTCAAGCGCTTCGCCCAGCGAGTCATGAACAACTACAACCTGAAGATCAAGCACATTCGAAGCGACAGCGGCACTGAGTTCAAGAACTTCGGTGTGGAAGACTTCCTCGATGACTTGGGAATCACTCATGAATTCTTGCACGATGGAGTTGTTGAGAGGAAGAACCGAACCCTCATCGAGATGGCTTGCACGATGCTGGCTGAGTACAATACTCCACTCAAGTGGTGGGCTGAAGCAATCAACACTCCATGCCACATCGTCAATCGAGTGTATCTTCACAAGTTCTTCAATAAAACATCATATGAGTTAATGGTCGGTAATAAACCCAATGTATGTTACTTCAAAGTATTCAGTGCTGGATTCGTGATCCTCATCACGAGTCCAAATTTGCACCCAAAGCATGTGAGGGTTTCATGCTTGGCTATGGTATCAACTCGCACACCTACAGAGTCTACAATATTAGTCATTATAAAATTGTTGAAACTGTAGACGTGCGATTTGATGAATCTGACGGCTCCCAAAGAGAGCACGGGAGACATGATTTAGATGAAGCACCGCCTGAAGAACAGATCAAGAAGATGGGTGCTGGTGATATCATTCCTGTAGATCATCCTGAAGAAACACACATACCTCCTGCTCCTGAAGAACATCCAAATCCTGATGCAAATAATCCTGATGAAGATCCTGATCCTGAGGCTCCTGATACTCCGGAAGCTCTTGAAGCACCTGAAGCAGATGCAAATGAATCTGACAGCAGTGACGAAGATGCGCCTCAAGATCATCCTCCTCGACTTCCTCGCGTGCCGAATGAAGTTCAAGTGGACTGAATCCTCGCTGACGTCAACCTACCAGGTCCTCTTACTCGTGCAAGAGATAATAATATAGCTAACTTTTGTGGGCATTTCTCATTCGTATCAATTTCAGAGCCCACCAAAGTCACTGAGGCATTCCAAGAAGCGGAATGGATTCAGGCAATGCAAGACGAACTTCTTCATTTGAAACTTAATGATGTTTGGGAATTAGTCAAACGTCCTGATCCTCGAATTCACAATGTCATCGGCAGAAAGTGGATCTACCACAACAAACTCGATGAAGATGGACAAGTCATCAGAAACAAAGCTCGTCTCGTAGCTCAAGGATATACACAAGTCGAGCGGATCGACTTCGGTGAAACTTTCGCTCCTGTTGCTAGACTTGAGTCCATTCGTATTATGCTTGCATTCGCTAACCATCATAATATCAAGTTATATCAAATGGATGTGAAAAGTGCTTTCCTGAATGGTAATATCGAGGAAGAAGTATATGTTGCTCAACCCCCAGGTTTTGAAGACGCAAAGAAACCTGATATGGTGTACAGATTGAAGAAAGCCCTCTATGGACTGAAGCAAGCCCCTCGGGCTTGGTATGACACACTAAGGGACTTCCTCATCAGCAAGGGCTTCAAATCTGGTTCCCTCGATCCAACGCTTTTCACAAAACGGTATGATAATGCATTATTCATATGCCAAATTTGTGTTGATGACATAATATTTGGATGCACTAACAAGAAATACAGTGAAGAATTTGCATTCTTGATGAGTGAACAGTATCAGATGTCCATGATGGGCGAACTGAAGTTCTTCTTAGGGCTCCAAATTCGTCAACAACGCAACGGCATCTTCATTTCTCAGGAGAAGTACCTCAAGGAGTGCCTGAAGAAATTCGGGATGCAAGACTGCAAGGGTATCAAGACACCGATACTTACAAATGGACAGCTTGGTCCTGATGAAAATGGCAAGGACTACGATCAGAAGGTATACCGCTCCATGATAGGTTCTCTGCTATATTTATGTGCATCTAGGCCTGATATAATGTTGAGCGTTTGCATGTGTGCCCGATTCCAAGCGGTACCTAAGGAATCGCATCACCAAGCGGTGAAACGAATTCTTTGATATTTGGCTCACACCCCATCGCTAGGCTTATGGTATCCAAAAGGCACACAGCTGGATCTCGTTGGGTACTCAAATTCCGATTATGCTGGAGATCGTATGGATCGGAAGTCTACCTCAGAACTTGTCATTTCGTTGGACGTTCTCTGGTATGCTGGTCATCGAAGAAGCAGAATTGCGTCTCCCTTTCCACTACTGAAGCTGAATACATTGCTGCTGGTGCTAGCTGCTCACCGCTTCTTTGGATGAAGCAAACTCGGAAGGACTACGACATCAACCTGAAGAAAGTACCACTACTATGTGACAATGAGAGCGCCATCAAGATCTCTCAGAACCCAGTACAGCACTCGAGGACGAAGCACATTGAGATTAGGTATCACTTTCTTCGGGATCATGTATTGAAGGAAGATATCGTCATCAGCCACGTGAAGACTGAAGATCAACTTGCTGATATATTCACTAAGCCTTTGTATGAGACGCGATTTAGCACTCTCAGGTGTGAGCTAAATATCTTAGATTTCTCAAACGTCCAGTGAATGGACACACATCCTAACGCTTAAACAATATCTAAGAATCCCGATGTACAACACACGATGCGTCGTACTCCTCAAATCATGAGGAACTACCTTGCTAAGTGTGAAGAAATTAACGTGGAATTGACTCAAGATCCATAGGACAATTGTATGGTATCAAGTGTCTCATTCCCTATAAGGTGGGTAACGCCACCACCCAAACACCTCAGGATCTGTTGTTCCTCAGCTTCCTCAGTTGAAGTATTCATTGCTGATGATTACCGTGTTTGTCCTCAACAGCGTTCACCTATAGTAGATGTTCTTTAGGTTTTCTTTTTCATCTAGGTGAACGTGATCGGACCCGTCCCTCTGTGCTCACTTATCTAATCTGTCTATATCATATGCGTTCATTTGGAAATCATGTATTCCTCAGCCTGAGACCATTAGACTTCATCCTCAGCCTGAGACCATTTGTCTTCATCCTCAGTCTTTGTCCTCAAGTTCCTAAAATTGAGGATTATCAGTTACGATTTTCTTCAATTAGGTGCGATTTTACCGCAAGTCGTGCTTATCCACCATTATGATATCCACTTAGGATCCCAACAATCAGGGGCAATCTGGTCCATAAATTTCGCAACCCCTCAGCCTTCACCCCTCTATAAATAGCCCTCTAACCCCCGGTCAATTCCCCCCCACCTCTTCTCTCATTCTCGCGCCGCCACCCTTGAGCTCCTCAAGCTCTCGTGCTAACGTCGCCGGAGTTCGCCGTCGCCGGGGAAGAACTGACACGTGGTTCCTCAACATTCGCCTCATTTCTGGTATGCTTATTCCTCAGTTTCCTATTCCTCAGTACTGTTGTGTCCTCTAACCATTCAATCCTCAATTGTACTGATGGCTTTCGGAGACCTATACCTATGCCTCATTCAGCTGCTTTCCTCAGCCTATTCCTCATGAACGCATATAACCGTACCCCACTTCCCTCGCAACTTAATTCTGTCACAGATACATTTCTGCTGAGGAATCTTATGGTTCTCATAGTCTCACTTCATTTGCAGCTCAGCTTGAACGTACCATTCCTCAGTCTCCACCACTGAAGAAAATGGCTCCTCGACGTAAGCTCACTGATACTGCTAAAGACCTGCCTCCTGAGCTCTATGAGAAGCTGAAGACTCCCGAACGTGAAACTGCTGATGATCGTAAGAAAAGAGTCCAGAAAATCACGAGGGAATGGGCCAAGCGTTGGGTGGCATATCAATGGCTTAATCCTCAGCATGAGGAAATGTTTGCTGTCAATCCGCCGCTGAAGACTTTGGGTATCAAGTCTCGAACTCCACCTGCACCGGGAGTCACTCCTGATCCCACAACACTGCACACCCCTGATGACTTTCCTGAGGCCTATCAACTATACCTCAAGCGTAGTAGCAGCCGAGTCAAGAATCTGGTCCGTGACTTGACTGCCTCAATACAGATTCCACCTCAGGCTCAGTCTCAACCCAGGCCACAACCTCCGCCTCAGCACCCCAAAAAGGCTCCTGGCATCAAGCCCACCAAGAAGTCCTAATCTAAGCCTCAAGTTACTGGTTCCTCATGTCAACGCACTGATGGTGCTGCCCCCTCCTCAAGGATTCACACTGATGAATCTGGTCATGCTCCTGAGGCCTCAACCACAATGCCTCAGTCTGAGCTGAAGACCAAAATTGTTCTTCAACGCGGCCCCCGACCCTCACCAAAGAAAACTGCTATGCGTGGCGCCATTCATCATACTCCTCAAACCTCTGATGATGAAGATGAATTTGAGGATTTGGCCGGCTTCGTCGCCACTGAAGCAGATAAGATGAAATATGTGCATGCCGCAGCCAGATGCAAAGCTGAAGAAATGGGCTCAGAAATCCCGCTTCTCCTTGATCCCAAGAAGATCATGGAGTACATTGAAATTTGGTTTGTCAAGCCTGACACTCCTCTTGATGATTTGGACATTCCTAAAGACATCAAGTTCTATGTTCAACAGTTCCTCATCAATGAGATTCAGGAACGTGATCTTCAGAAACAGTTGAAAGCCAAACTGAAGAAAGTCCTCAGTGAATTCAAAAAAAACCTATCACTGCTGTTACTCCTCAAGAGTTTCTCGAGCATCAATGTGAAGTTCAACGCCTCAATACTGAGTGTGCCGCAAACCGTGCTTATATCGGCAAATCCAAGGAACGGATGTCTCTGTAGATGGAAAACTTGATGAAGCTTCGACAGCCTGCCTCCTCAGTACCCCCTGCTGCCTCTGCCAAAAGCCTCAAGCGCCTGCCCGAGGCCCAACCCTCAACTCCACCTGCCGCGAAGAAGCCCACTGTTGAGGACCCCATTGATGCTACACCAATCTCCTCAGCTCCTCCAGCATCAAAGGTCGCTGATACCCCTGTCCTCATCACTGCTGCCTCAACTCCACCTCCAAATCCTCAGCGCATCTTAATTGTCTTCACTCCACCCACTGTAGCAACACCCATTGTTACAACTCCTCAGTGCCCACCGCCACCAATTATCACTGAGATTGAAGACATGGACGTGGAAATTATGGATCATGGAACTCCTCGCGTCCATGATGATGAATATGGGCTGACAAACTCTCCCACTCATACTATCTTTTCTCCAGAACCTCACTCCCCCACCGTGACTGAGGTGCTTCCTGATACTTCTCGGCAATCTGAAGAATCAGTTGGTGCATCGTCCTCAGCGTCTGATGCTAATGAACCTGAAGCCACAAGTGCACACACCACTTCTGCTGCTGACAATGATGCTGCGGCAACAACAACTGCTGATCCTTAGACCGATCCTCCCGCTGCTGAAGCTGAAGATGAAGCCGAGCGTAGCACCAATGATGATACTGAGGCTGCACCTGATCGCGCTGAGGATCGCCAAGTCACCTCTCCCTCAGCAACTACCACTTCCCCCAAGGCTGTACCCGAGTCACATGCTGAAGACCAAGCTTCTCCACCTCAGCCACACTCTGCCTCAGCATCAACCGCTCGTCAGGAGAATGCCTCAGCCATCTCTCTATGTCCGAAGTAGAAGAAGCCATTCTATAGAAATCTTGAAGCTGATGCTCGTCCCAACTTCAACACGGATGCCTTCTTTAATGCCATGAGCTTATTTCAGGCTGGGATTCAAAATCCATATCATTCACCTCCACCCAGAAAGCTCCTCAGGTTCTGGACGGCTACTCAAAAGAATTACTATGCCTCCGTCCTCTACATGGCCCAAAAGGTTTTTCCTCATAAACATATTCCTCATTTGGATATGTAGGCCATCCCTTGCTTCAACAATGTGCTTCAGGATTTTCATCATGCGAAGCTCCTTCAGTTTTTCTCCGAGTGCACCCACTTGAATGAAGAACTTGTGCTTCAATTTTATGCAACACTTTATGTCTCAGGGGATCACAAAGACATCAACACTTGGGTGCTTGAATGGATGACTTAGCATCAGCACTACACAGCCTCAGTGCCTGAGATCGTGGAAATTCTTCAGCTCCCTCCTTCTGAAGCTTCAGTACCCAGCACCTACGGTGCTCCACTTCTTCGGGATGACCTGATAAATATGCTGATGAAGCCGCAAGCCCCTGAAGCTCCGCCCCGAACCAAGTTCCTAGTTTCTGAGCTTCAGTATTTGCCAAGCACATTGTACCGCATATTGGCTAAGTCCTTTTGCCTCATCAAAGGCTATGAATCAACTGCTGAGGAATTCGTAGGCATCATAAAGAACATCCTATATAGCCTCTGCATGTCGGCTCCAATTAATGTCTCAGACTTCTTCTTCAGGACGCTTGTGGATGCAGCTCGGAATCCTTACATTCTGAAGCCATACGCTCCATGGATTATGAAGCTTATCTGCATCAAGACTGGCCTCGACTTTCAGGCTAACCGGGCTAATCATCGCTCGTACGTTCCTCCGGTTGAAGTGCTTCAGCACACTATTGACGCTAATGCCAAGGGAAAAGCGCCGTTTTATTAAGTCGTACTTCCTCAGGACTCGCTCGGGGGAAATATTCGTCAACCTCAGTCTTGAACCACTCATGAGGAGCGCACCCATGCCTCGACCGACGAAACCACTCAAGCTCTCCTGATGACTGATCGCGAGCTCCTCATCAGGCTCCATCAGAAAGTGGATAGGAATCATGACTGGACAAAGCGTTAGATTGGTGACATCCTCAGCTATATGGCGCAGATGCATACCACTCAGAAGAAGGTTCATCAGTATGCTCACCACACTTATCAGCGACTTGATGCTCTGATGTCTGAGGTGATCACCCCTGAAGACCTTGCCAAGCTTAACCTCCGGCAGCCTCCACTTCCTGAGATACGTCCTCCACGTCAGTTCACCAAAAGCAAGACACCACCTCTGGCGATGGACTCCTTTTCTTCAGCGCAAGAATTCTCGCCTGAAGAAGTTGAAGACACTACGGCTTGTCCTCACACTGCCACGGCGTGCCTCTATCCTGATGATCAACCCTGAGGCACTTCTTTGGGACGTTAGCAGTAGTCTCTCCTTTTTGTTCATTTAATGACAAAGGGGGAGAAATTTAGTTGTCTTCATGCGGGTTATTATGGGTTCCTCAGTTACAACTCTCGTTCTTCTGATAATTTCTGTAATGAGTTGTACACTGATATTTTGTGTGGTTTCTGATACTCTTAAGTTACCTCATGCTATTCTTCAAGTTTATCTATTACTCATGTTATTCCTCAGCAACCACATTACTCAGTGCTATTCCTCAAATTACTTCATATAATGCACTGTCTCAAACAAACCGGGATATAGGGGGAGCTCCTCATGTTTTTCAAAACATGCATATCCTCAGGGGCAGCATCTGTATATCCGGAAACAATGAACTGTTTTCTTTTAGTCTTTCCTCAAAAATATTTATTTTATCTCGTTGAAGCTTTAACCTGATTGTCATCAAATCACCAAAAAGGGGGAGATTGTAAGTGCATCTAGTGCCCCATTTCAGGTTTTGGAGTATTTGATGACAAAACGGTTGAGGGACTGATGTGTTTGTGAGTATACACAGGAAAACAGTCCCTGAGGATGAGGTTAACCACTGTTGTCGACCCCCCAAAATGTTCAGGAACATTGGAGAAATCGGTGTGTTTCCTGAAGAATGAAGTTGCGCGAAATCCTGAGGAATCAGGATCCTGAAGCGTTTGATTGAAGCTGAAGCTGAGGACGATCCTGAGGACGTTCGCGCTGAAGACGAAGTTGAAGCGTACTCTTCGCTAAGACTTTTCATACTTCTTGAGTCGTAGGAAAACACCACACTGTTGGAGGGGTTGAGGAAAATGAGTTCTGTATTTATGAGGAAGTGCTCAATTAGAAATCCTGAAGAAAAACCCTGAGGAAATCTCCTGCAGTAGAAGTTCATTCCTCGGGTGTCTGAGACGTTGTTCTTCAGGAAACTGAGGTAACTAAGTTCGGTTGAGGAGTCGGAAGATCGCCAGTGCGATTCTTCTGAAGAATGTGAAGAGAGAGAATAGTTTGACCGTGCCACGTATTGCGTGTTGAGAGGCTAGAACCTGTCTAGCAACGGTCATATCCGAGGGCACGAGAGTAATTGCGTGCATGGGCATTTATGTCCTTTCACCTCGGGTTGCTCCACGGCTATAAATAGCCACCCCCAGCCCCATTAGTGGGTCGGCTGCTCCAAGAGAAAAACTGACACTTGTCATTTGAGAGCAACCCACCTCTGAGGACATTGAAGAACCTATGTGAGGAAAACCACCAGCCTGAGTAGTTGAGCATTTCTGAGGAAGTCGGTTCAAGTGATCCGAAGCTGTTTACTCTTGAAGACTGTGATCTTCCAGCCGGTGTAGAAGTCTTCAGTCTAAGGAGGTCAAGATGCAATTGTGACTTCCCGGAGTGACTGAGTCTGTGAAGGTTTCGGGAGTCTACCTTGAAGACTCACCTGAGTTATTGGACGGAGTCTGAGGACTCTAGTTCAAGGAGTATAAGGTGAAGACTATGTCTTCTGAGTTCAATCTCAGCCTCTCCAACCAGACGTAGAGTTGTCACAGCAACTCGAACTGGTTCATCAAGTCATCGTCTTCGGTGTCCCGGTGCTATTTCTTCAACCTCAGTTATTATGTTTATGCACTGATGACTTATCCTGATGCTTTACTTTCTGAGTTCACTTTGCACTGTTTCCTCAGTTCGTGCCTCAATCTTACCTTAGCTGTGCAATAGGTTGTTTTTACATTCACGTCATTGCTATTGCACTTCGTGTGTTCTTACTCAGGTTTTAACTTCCTCAATTTCGTATTGCCTCAGTCCCGAGGAACTAGAAATTCCTCGAGAAACTTTAAAATCTCCCGTTCACCCCCCCCCCCTCTGGTCAACATATTGCACTTCCAGCCTTCCTTAAGAAAACGGTTCGGCGTGGGGATGGGTTGCTGACTGGTGGGGCCGGCTAGTTAGTTGGGAGAGAAATAGTGGAACCAGAGCAGGGGCTCACCGGCGGCGAGAAATCTAGCGAGAGGCCTTGGCGAGGTGTGGCGAGGGTTCAGGTCGAACGGGGAGTCCATGGTGGTTCTCCCCGTACCCGTGGCTCGATCGGAGACGGTTAAACGGCGACGTACGGTTCGTGGAGGCGGCGGTTGGATCACGGCTCCAGTGATCTTGACGGTGGCGGATATTCCGTCGTCAATCTGCTCTGGAGGTGGATGGGTAAGGTCCGTGGGGTTTGGGGTAGTTCGACGGAGGTGGTGGCAAGCCTAGGTGGTCACCGGAGAGGCCGGGATCCCACTACAACTGCGCGGCAGGGCTGGTCGCCGGAGTTGGCGAAGAGGGCCTTCGGTGCCTCGATTTCAAGCGCTAGAATGCGATTGAGAGGGACGTGAGGCTGGTGGTGGAGAAAACGGGTGGGGGAGACCTCCTTGGATAGGGGCATCAGATTCCGTGCACGGGTGCCGCCGTGGAGAAACGGCTAGGACGGAGGGGTGAGCTGGCGGTCTCTGGTGGCGTCGCGGGGGTTTTTAGGAGGTTCAGGGAGCTCACGAGGATGCAGTGCGGCGCAACGAGCAGCGGGGGAGAAGCCATGGCGAAAGCGACGGGACGGGCCACTGTGCTCATCGCGTTCCGGCGTAGCGGCGAGCTACCGGCGTGAATCCGGTGAGTATAAGGCGTGAAGGAGGGGACGCATGGAAAGAAAAGTCGTGCAGCGCGGCTAGATAAGGAGAAGGGGCCATCCTATAGGAGACTGCCGTGTTCTTCATTGTGCAGACAAAGAGTTTGTTGTCTTTCGTGGCCAGTATCTTTATCCTTACAATTTTTTCAAGTTTCTTGACTTGATTGATAGTCAGGGTCACCTCATTTCCCCAAATGCAAAATGGGTCGAACAGTGGATCTAATCCTCTATCAAAGGGAGCTACAAGTAAAATGTAAATATTAGAACACGCGCAATATCATTTCTCCTTCAATTGTACACTAATGGGATATAAGCCATTTAGACCATGCGCATACCTCAGTTCTAAATCTCAGAGTCACCCATTACTACCCTGAAATTGCATAAAGTACATAATGATTAAGTAATGTAAGAATTGGCATGCCGTCAATGATAACAGGTTCGTGCATACATAATACACCATACAATCCAACAGATTCAAGACATGGAAAGTCTAGCTAAGTAACTACAACATGCCTAACAAATATAGGAAATGAATAGGTTTTCATTTCTTAATGATAGCTAATTAACTTTGGTATCACATTGCATGATAACATTACATAGAGTATTAGTTCAAGTACTTGAAGTTGTGTGGCGCTCTGGTGGCGTCACGGGGGTTCTAGGGGGTTCGGGGAGCTCATAGGGATGCAGTGCGGCGCAAGGAGCAGAGGGGGAGCAGCCATGGAGGCAACGACGAGACGGTCCACTATGCTCGTCGCGTTCCGGCGTGGCGGCGAGCTACCAGCGTGAATCCGGAAAGGATAAGGCGTGGAGGAGGGGACGCGTTGAAAGCAAAGCCGTGCGGAGCGGCTAGACAAGTTGAAGGGGCAAAGGGCGCACTGCAGCGCGTGGTGCACACGTGGGGTGGCCTCGGGGCACGGCCAGAGCGCGTCAATGGCAGGCCATGTTCGTGGTAACCACGGCACTGGTTCACATGGTGGGTTTTCTTCTTGGCCAAGAATATCTATAAGGTGCTCCTTCCACTGTTGATCACTGTTGTGCAATGGAGGGTCAAGGGGAGCACTGTGTTGGTCTTGGCTTGACTGCAAAGTTTGCAGCAGTGAACTTGGGGCACAAGAAGTGGTCAAATGGTGGAGTGTGGGATAGGGATAGGTTCTCACATGGCTATATGGTACAAAGGACTAGCACCTTGTCAAGTTCCAACCCAATTAACTAAAGGAATAATGTACTTCCTTTGTAAAGCACAAAATGGACCAGAAACTTGGTGTTGAAGCTAGAATCTCCATGGCTTGATGGAATTGGCTGAAATTTGGTTTAGGTTAGTCATTTGGTGGTGTGGATATGTGTGCAAAATTTTCAAGACTAGGGTAAGATAGGAATTGCTGCACAAGGTACTTGGCTGGCCAGAAACATGATCTTGGTGATGTGCTAACATGGGTGGTTGGTTTTGGCTCAAACATGGGTTAGTGGGGTCATTTGGTGTGGGAATATGCACAAAAACTTTCAAGGCAAATGGGTTCCCCTATCATGCACTTCCTTCAAAATGTCCCCCTTGCTGCATACAACCTTTGGGAATTTTGGTATGGAGTTTGGCTTGTCCCCTAAAGCTGAAACTTCGCATCGGCTCTTGGTATGATCACAAGAGTATGCAAAAAAAGTTTCACCAGCAATGGATAAGGATTAGTAACACTTCCTTCACAAAGTGTCATTCTGCCCCCACAGACAAATGAATTTCCCTAGGTGAGAAATCCACTTGGGCCATGCAATGTTTTTAGAGAATTCGGTTAGATATGGTGTCAAGGATATGTGGGAGTTATTTGGGGATTTATGGAGCAATATAAATAGGGCATGGTGCGGTGATTAGACGGGAGAGGCGTGGCGTACCAAAATTTTTAACTAGAGGGCAGTGTGCCAGGAGCACGCGCGTACCAGCGCTTCTCACCGGGACTAGTGCTAGCTCACTGTGAGAAAGGGCGTTTGATGTATAAACCCATCCTCCCCTCACCGCTCAAAAATACTACTACATGTTCTTCCTGCTTTCACATTTCAAACATGGCTAAGAAATGTATGATTCTACAACAAAACTCACTGAATAAATCAAGCTTAAGGAGGTGGGGGTGGCCCGAAGCAACGACGAGCACGTGGATTTGACCACTGCCATTGCCATTTCCATGCTTGAAGTGAGCAATCAGAGAGCTGATGCCTATCAAATGTTCGAGGAAACTATAGCCAATGATGAAGATCTCGAGCCTTCCATGCGAGTCAAGATGATGAAGAAGTGAAATTATTTTACAAGCTAGGCTCGCAACTTTCCACAGTCATGGCTAGGTGTGCGATGATTAGACTGGAGAGGCGTGGCATGCAAACAGGTTTGACTAGACGGCAGTGTGCCAGGAGCACACACCAGCGCTCCTCACCATGACTAGTGTGAGCTCACCGTGAGACAGGGATCCAACTTCAGTGACTCAATTCACATGACTTTGGGTGCATTATAGCTGGGCCCAGCAGCTGTTGGACCCATCTTTCATGCACCCAAAGTCATGTGACTTATGTCACTGAAGCTCAGTCTGTGAGGTTAAACCCCTCCTCCCCTCAATGATCCCACATACTACATGCATGTTCTCCCTTCTTCCCATCGCAACCATGGACTCTCCATCAAGGTCGCCAAGTGGCCCCCTGATGGCGGAGAAGTTAATAGGTTTAGTTGGGTTGCCTCCCCCGTTAACCGCGCCAATAAACGATTCTTGATAACCCACAAGTGTAGGGGATCAATTGTAGCTTTTCGATAAATAAGGATGTCGATCCCACGAGGAGCAGAAGGTGTTGATAAGTGACCCTGGATAAGGAAAGGCTGCACACACTTAAAGGTAAATATTTAGGGGTTTTTGGTTTAAGCAACAGAAAAGTACAAGACAAGCACAGTAAACAGGGTAACTGAGGATTAGCAAGTGGCCCAATCCTTTCACAAGGATAAGCCTAGGAACTAAACTTATAAAAGCTAAAGCGTTCTCGAGAACACACGCGAGAGATAGTCAAGTTACTTTCACCATACTCCGCCAAGTAATATGTATCGTGTTGATAATTGTTGGTGAGTGGATCAATGCTAGTACACCTTCTCGACTAAGATAAGTGTACTCTTATGATTACACACCTTGCAAGCATCCGCAAATACAAGGTAGTAATTAAGGCATAAGCCTAACCACAGCATTACGATCAAGGATCCATAACTCCCTTGTGCAAAAGTGTGCGAACTGGGGTTCAGGTTTCTGTCACTCCGGCAACCCACCATAAGCATCCTTTGTGCACAATGTATTCCTCTAGGCCCATGAATGGTGAAGTGTTAAGTGTTCGACTCAGATAACACCACTAGAGAAATAACAACACAACTTAAGTATCAAACAACACATAATACTTCAACATCATATGACTACTAACAACTAGACTTCTCCCATGTTCTCAAGAACTAAAGTAACTACTCACAAGACATAAAAGAGATCATGATCAGAGGTGATAGATGGGTGGCAGACAATCTGGACACAATGATATTTCTCCAACAAAACTCAATAGCATACACCACAAAGTAGTAATCAACACCAACGGAGTAGAGAGGATAGATAGTACGGATTACAACACAAGTTGCAATTGTGAGATGAGATGGGATGGAGATGGAGATGGTGCTGATGTTGATGACGAACTCGATGATGACCGTGACGATGATGATGATGACGGCGACGATCTCCCCTTTCGGGAGGTGATCTCCCTGGCGGAATCTTCCCGCCGGAGATGGCTTTTCTCCTCTGTAGGTTTCCGCCCCGTGGCGGCGGCGATACACGGAAACTCTTCTGTACTTAGGGTTTTCACCCCAGGGGGGTCTTATAGGCGACACCGAGGGGGGACGCCGAGGGGGGACCGAGGGGGGACACCAGGCATCCAGGAGGGTGCCTGGCGCGACCAGGAGGGGGGGCGCGCTAGGGACCCTTCTGGCTGCCTGGTGGGTCCCCTCACCTCCATCCTCGGTGATCCCCAGTAAATCTTCATAAAAACGATCCGTGTAAATTTTCATCGCATTTCGACTTGATCTGATTCAGCAACTTGGTGTCCACTTTTCACCGCTGAATTCTGGTTCTGCTGCTTCGGCACCGGAAAGTTGTAAACTGTGTAAAACAAGCCAAAACAACATAAGAAAAATACTTTAAAGTGGAATATATCAATGAATAGGATGAAATTACGATATAAAATAGTGATGATTTTTGGACGTATCAACTCCCCAAGCTTAGACCTCGCTTGTCCCCAAGCGATTACTAAGCTCGGTAAACCTGTCCACAAGTTTAGAGAGTGAAGCGTCGATAACAGAATACGGACAAGAAGCATCAAGATTTCTCACCAAACTGAAGCATCCTCAAGAGCAACCTCAACTCATAAGGTCCTTATGGGAAAGTAGTAACAATTATAACAAAGTAGGACCTGGAAAACTCATCAAATCATGGCAAACATAGCCTTGGTCAAGGAAAAACTAATAACTTTTACTTTTTCTCTTTCACTTATAAAGGAACCAGTTGAAGCTTTGGAAAGAACATGTTATTAGTCAAGAAGTGCACATGTTTACACAAAGGAAGATGTTTACTAAGCAAGCTTTTGCAAACAACTCACTTATCAAAAGATAATGTCAACAAAGATGTAAGATGCTAACTTTCAATGCAGCTTTGTATGCAAGAATCTTTATTAACATCAAGTGTCTGTTCTCTCTCAAGAAGGAAGGAAGTAGGAAGGACTGACTCAGCACAAAATAAAGGATAAACCCCGTGCAAAAAGGGTAAGCAGGGAAAACTCATGTGGCATCTCTAGATCAAACAGAATAAAACAGACTTTTGGGAGGTGCATGATCCGTCAACGACTGCTGATAGATAACTCACTCACTTCATGATTTGGACAAGTTTTGAGGAACGGCTCCCATGTGGGGACAATCACATCCCCTTAAATTCCTTTGTTTATCACTCATAAATGGGCGAAAGAACTTGTGTGTTAGTATTTATCTTTTACGAGCTGGGCACTCATGCCAGTCCCTTCTCGTATTAGGGGTTTGCAGATTAGGCATGCAATCCAAAGATAAAACTTGTCCAAATTAAGAAGATCATGGGTTACCCACCACTTCCTCATGAGCTGAATCAGTGGCACAAAACAGAAGATTTTGAACATCTATAGATAGCACATAAATTATATACTTTAGGAGTGGTAGTGGAATACCACAAATAGGAAGGTATGGTGGACTCAAGTGGAAGATTTTTGTTTCAGGGTATGGAAGTACAAGAAGAATTCCGCTTAGTACAGAGTTTTGGCTTGCAAAGCTTTGAGAGACCAGACAATTGATGACAACTTAGATGCAAGCAATACGAAACATGAACATTAAAACTAGCATGAAACATCAAGTTGTTTTCCTTGTCAACATAACACTTCAAGCATAATAACACAAAGGTTTTGGCTATGTCGCTACTTTGAGAAAAACATGCTTGTTGTTATGACCAAAGCTATACTTTCCAAGATTTAAATAAAGTTTTCAAAGCCATACCTGATATAAGGTCAATACTCCCCACAAGAATCAGCTCATAATGTGGATTGCGTTCAGAGAATACCGAGTGCAGCGAAGAAACCAATAGACTTCTCATTAATATTCCTTCATAGACGACCCCACACTCACGGATACAAAGCTCTCCACAAAAGGAGTGATAGACCTCAAAGCAACACCTATTTCATAAAGTAACTTCCCTATACATGATACGACTCTACTTGACTCCTAAAGACAAAGATAAAGATAAAGATACCCGGCACTCCCGCAAGCTTCGAACAAGCTGATGGGATACCATTACCCGAGGAGATTTACTCCTCATTCTTTTTGTGGTTGTTTCTTAAGATCCCTGATGACACGGCGAAGGGTTTGGTTCTCTAACTCCAAGACTTCCACTTGTATTTTTAGTACACGGAAATCTTCAATGAGTTGGTTGGTGATGCGGTAGGCCTCGGAGACTTCCACTTGCAAAGCATTCATTAATCTTCAAGTGAAGTGAAGGCCCCTGAAAGGTTAAGAGAAAGATCATATTGCGGTTGGGCAGATCCCACCATGATGGGATTGCATGGACCCCCTTGTTGTTGGGCAGTGATAGTCTTGACTTTCTCTCTCACGGAGCGCTCCATCTTCGATTGTCTTGCGGCAATTTCTTCTTCGGTAGCCAAACCAACGTCCTTTCCTTGATTAAGATCCTTCTGAACCTGACGTAGACGCCATCCCAAGAAGTCCTCTCCGCTCGATCCACAAGAAGACATCTCTAGCAACAACTTTTGACCCTGGCAGAAACAGACCGAGAAAAGAAAACACGCGAAATCGAGAGATACGGTGCCGGGCCGATCCGGCAAATATATAGCAAAAATTTCTGCAACAGAAGGAAGGTTTCAAGCCTAGGTGGAGTCGGATTCGGAGTCCAGGGCACACAGGAGGGTGCCTGGAGCGCCAGGAAGGGGGGGCCCCATGAGGCCTCCTGGGCCCCCTGGAGTTCCTCTCCGGCTCCACTCGGGCTTGGAATTTTCCTAATTTTGCAAAAACTTTGAAAAGTAAACTTTTATTGATGTTCGCAATGTTTCCTTACCGTAATACATACCTTTTCTTATTTTTCTCCTGCTGGAGTCTGAAACTGGGCTGCAACATGCTCTTCGTGAGTCTTTGTATATATCATGTTCACATCCACATTGATTGGATCACCTGCCATATAATGTTTGAGTCTTTGTCCATTCAGAACTTGAGGTTTGGTACCTTTGAAATTATTGATCTTGATTGCACCAGACCGAATACTTCTTCAATAAGGAAAGGTCCTTCCCATCTGGAAAGTAGTTTACCTAGAGAAAACCTGAAACGAGATCTAAACAACAAAACTTTATCACCAACATTAAATTCACGTTTCAGAATTCTTTTATCGTGCCACTTGTTTATCTTTTCCTTGAACATTTTAGCGCTCTCGTAAGCTTCACTCCTCCACTCATCTAGAGAAGTCAAGTTTATGAGACGCTTTTCACCAGCTAAGTTTGGGTCAGCATTTAGCTCTCTGACAGCCCAAAAAGCCTTGTGCTCTAGCTCTAATGGTAAATGGCAAGACTTTCCATAGACCATTTTATACGGAGACATGCCCATGGGGTTTTTGTAAGCAGTTCTATACGCCCACAAAGCATCTCCTAACTTCTTTGACCAGTACTTTCTAGAACCGTTTACTGTCTTTTGTAAGATCAACTTGATCTCCCTATTGGTGAGCTCAACTTGCCCACTAGTTTGAGGGTGGTACGGTGATGCAATCCTATGATTGACATCGTACTTGGCTAGAGCTTTCCTAAAAGCTCCATGCATGAAGTGTGACCCTCCATCTGTCATGAGGTACCTTGGTACTCCAAACCTAGGAAAAATTATATCCTTGAGAATTTTCAAAGATGTCTTGTGATCAACACTCTCAGTTTGGATTGCTTCAACCCACTTGGTTACATAATCAACAGCAACTAAGATGTGTGTGTACTTGTGTGAAGGAGGAAAAGGACGCATAAAATCAAAACCCCAGCAATCGAAAGGTTCGATCACTAGTGAGTAATTCATAGGCATCTCATTTATCCTGCTAATGTTACCAACTCTCTGACACTTATCACAAGATAAAACGTACCTTCGGGCGTCCTTAAAAAGAGTAGGCCAATAAAAACCTGATTGTAAAACTTTATGTGCGGTCTTTTCACCGGCATGATGTCCTCCATAGGGACTATCGTGACATTGTCGAAGAACGTCCTGCTGCTCGTGCTCCGGTATACATCTTCTCACGATCCCATCCGGACCCTCTTTGAAAAGATGTGGATCATCCCAAAAGTAGTGCCTCAAATCCGTGAAGAATTTCTTCCTCTTCTGAAATGTAAAACCTGGAGGCAAAAACTTTGCAACGATAAAATTAGCATAATCTGCAAACCAAGGGTCGGAATGAGATCGTACTTTTACAACAGCAAGCAGTTCATCTGGGAAACTGTCGTTGACTAGAATAGGATCGTGCGGGATATCTTCCATCCTTGACAGATTATCCGCCACCGGATTGTCTTCTCCTTTTCTATCGATAATATACAAATCAAATTCTTGAAGAAGGAGTACCCATCTAATGAGTCTTTGTTTGGCATCCTTTTTTTGCTAAAGATACTTAATGGCAGCATGGTCCGTATGAATAATAACTTTAGAATCAACAATATACAATCGAAACTTATCACAAGCAAACACCACTGCCAAGAATTCCTTCTCGGTAGTAGCATAATTCTTTTGAGCACTATCAAGTGTCTTGTTGGCACAGTGGATGAAATTCAGCTTCTTGTCAACCCTTTGTCCTAAAACAGCTCCAACAGCAAAATCACTACAATCACACATAATTTCAAAGGGCAAATTCCAGTCAGGTCGTTGTACTATAGGAGCGTTTATCAAGGCTTTATTAAGAACTTCAAAAGATTCCTTACAATCTTCGTCAAATACAAAAGGAGAATCCTTCTTGAGAAGATTGGTAAGGGGTCTCGAGGTCTTAGAAATGTCCTTGATAAATCTTCTATAAAAACCAGCATGACCTAGAAAACTACGAATACCTTTGATGTCCCTTGGATAGGGCATCCTTTCAATATCTTCAATCTTTGCCTTGTCCAGTTCAATTCCACTTTCGGAAATCTTGTGTCCATGAACTATCCCTTCGTTATCCATGAAATGGCACTTCTCCCAATTGAGCACCAAATTCGTTTTTCACATCTCTGCAAAAGTTTATTAAGATTGTGGAGATAGTGGTCAAAGGAGTTTCCATAGACGGAAAAGTCGTCCATGAAAACTTCTACAATCTCCTCACAGAAACCATGAAATATTGCAGACATACACCTCTGAAAAGTAGCAGGTGCATTACACAAACCAAAAGCCATACGCCTATAAGCATAAGTACCGTAAGGACACGTAAAGGTGGTCTTCTCTTGGTCCGCGGTGTTAACATGAATCTAGGAGAAGCCTGAATACCCATCAAGATAGCAGAACTGGGTGTTTTTAGATAGACGCTCGAGCATCTGATCAATAAAGGGCAGAGGATAGTGGTCCTTCCTGGTGGCCTTGTTTAACTTCCTGAAATCAATACACATTCTATATCCATTAATAGTCCTCTGAGGTATTAGTTCATTTTTATCATTAGGAACAACAGTTATACCTCCTTTCTTATGAACACAATGAACAAGACCTACCCACTTACTATCAGCTATAGGATAGATGATACCTGCGGCTAGAAGTTTGAGAACCTCCGTCCTAACCATGTCCTTCGTCTTTGTGTTCAACCGTCGTTGATGATCAACAACTGGTTTAGCATCGGGCTCGATATTGATAGTATGTTGGAAAATGGATGGACTAATACCCTTGAGATCATCAAGAGTATAGCCAATAGCACCTCGGTGTCTGCGGAGTGTCTCCAATAATCTCTCTTCTTCATACCCTGAAAGGTTAGAATTGATAATAACATGATATACTTTCTTTTCATCTAAATAAGCATACTTGAGCGTATCGGGTAGTGGTTTTAGATCAAGCACCAGGTCTTATTTTGGTTGTGAGAGGATTCCTAAAGGTTCAACCGGGAGGTTGTGCTTCAGGATAGGATTTTGTCTTAAAAATATGTCGTCTAGTTCATCCCTCTCCTACATATGTATGTCATTCTCGTGGTCTTCCATAAATTGCTGCAAAGTATCATTAGGAGGAATAGCAATAGAAGCAATTTCTTCAATAATTTTGTCATTACTTGACAAGTCAGTACCACGAGGCTGCTTAGAAAACTTAGAAAAATTAAATTCATACGGCTCATCGTTAAATTCAACAGAAACTTTACCTTTCTTGCAATCTATTATAGCTCCACAGGTGCTGAGGAAGGGCCTACCAATGATAATAGGGAAAAAACTATCTTGCACTGAACCAAGTACAAGAAAGTCAGTAGGATATTTTACCTTCCCGCAGAGTACTTCAAAATCTCTCACAATCCCAACTGGAGAGATTGTTTGTCTATTTGCAAGATGAATCGTGACATAAATTTCCTCGATCTCACACGGCTGAATCTCGTGCATGATCTCTTGATAAAGTGTAAAGGGAATAGCGCCGATGCTAGATCCCAAATCACACAGCCCATAGTAATTATGATCTCCTATTTTGACAGATACAACTGGTGTACCAGAAATTGGGCCTTTGTTCTTGGCTGTGACAATGTTAGTGGAAACAACACAAAAACTAATAGTGGATCCTTGACCATTGCAACTTGAGGCTTGAACTTGATCATGTCCTCAGGTTCGTTAGTGGTCCTTCCGTTTTTGTTTAGAATACCTGTAACAAAAGAGTGCTCCTTTATCCTTGAGGGATAAGGAGGCTGTTCATACACAACTGCAGGTAAAACAAGATCAGTAACATTAATCTCAATATGTGACTCCTTGAAAGGTTTATGATGTTGACTCTCCTTCTTCTTAGAAGAATCAATATGAGAAGCAAAGTCCTTGCAAAAGTCAACCATTAGCTGGGAATCAAGACCAATTTTAGAGCAGAACGTATTAAAGTAATCAGTCTTTACATAACTCTCAATGTAATCATGCTCATAGTTTATAGTGGGTTCAATACCTTTATCAATTTCCCAGTCTTCAGTGTTCTTCTGGATCCTTTCTATAAGATCCCATTTTTCTTCCATACTTCTGGTCTGGAATACCCCGCTAGAGGAGGCATCCAACATCTGCTTGTCCTGGCGAGAAAGCCTGGCATAAAAATTTGTAAGTATAATTTCCTTGGGGAGCTCATGGTTTGGGCATTTGAGCATCAGGGACTTCAGTCTCCCCCAATCTTGAGCGATGCTCTCTCCGTCGCGAGACCAAAAGTTGTAGGTGTAGTTCCTGTCTTGGTGAATTTCATGAAGAGGATAAAACTTTGCATAAAAGAGAGACATAAGCTCTGGCCATTCAAGCAGATCAGAGTTATCGAGTAAGTTATACCAATCTGAAGCTTTATTTTGAGTGATATGGAGAATAGTTTCTTCATGACGAACTCCATCGTTACACCTGAAAGCTTAAATAAAGAACATAATTGTGGTAAATATAGCAGGTGTTCTCCCGGATATCCTTCTCCTGTATAACGATTAGACAAGACATGATCAATAATACCAGGTGGTATTTTATAGGGCACAATTTCAGTAGGGGTAGGAGTGACCACCATAGTCGTGGGGCGGCTCCTTACCAACAATGAACCAACAGTAGAAGAGTCCATAAGGACTGACAGTAATAACAGAAAATAAAGATTTCCTTACCGGCTTCACTTACCAATAGCGCTACACTCCCCGACAACAGCGCCAGAAAAGCTCGTCGATGGCGGAGAAGTTAATAGGTTTAGTTGGGTTGCCTTCCCCGTTAACCGCGCCAATAAAAGATTCTTGATAACCCACAAGTCTAGGGGATCAATTGTAGCTTTTCGATAAATAAGGATGTCGATCCCACGAAGAGCAGAAGGTGTTGATAAGTGACACTGGATAAGGAAAGGTTGCACACACTTAAAGGTAAATATTTAGGGGTTTTTGGTTTAAGCAACAGAAAAGTAAAAGACAAGAAAAGTAAAAAGGGTAACTGAGAAGTAGAAAGTGGCCCAATACTTTCACAAGGATAAGCCTAAGAACTAAACTTATAAAAGCTAAAGCGTTCTCGAGAACACACGTGAGAGATAGTCAAGTTACTTTCACCATACTCCGCCAAGTAATATGTATTGTGTTGATAAGTGTTGGTGGGTGGATCAATGCTAGTACACCTTCTAGACTAAGATAAGTGTACTCTTATGATTACACACCTTGCAAGCATCCGCAAATACAAGGTAGTAATTAAGGCATAAGCCTAACCACAGCATTACGATCAAGGATCCATAACTCCCTTGTGCAAAAGTGTGCGAACTAGGGTTCAGGTTTCTGTCACTCCGGCAACCCACCATAAGCATCCTCTGTGCACAATGTATTCCTCTAGGCCCATGAATGGTGAAGTGTTAAGTGTTCGACTCAGATAACACCACTAGAGAAATAACAACACAACTTAAGTATCAAACAACACATAATACTTCAACATCATATGACTACTAAAAACTAGACTTCTCGCATGTTCTCAAGAACTAAAGTAACTACTCACAAGACATAAAAGAGATCATAATCAGAGGTGATAGATGGGTGGCAAACAATCTGGACATAATGATATTTCTCCAACAAAACTCAATAGCATTCACCACAAAGTAGTAATCAACACCAACAGAGTAGAGAGGATAGATAGTACGGATTACAAACCAAGTTGCAATTGTGAGATGAGATGGGATGGAGATGGAGATGGTGCTGATGTTGGGGATGATGTTGATGACGATCTCGATGATGCCCTTGATGATGATGGTGATGACGACGATGATCTCTCCTTCCAGGAGGTGATCTCCCCGGCGGAATCTGCCCTCCGGAGATGGCTTTTCTCCTCTGTAGGTTTCCGCCCCGTGCCGGCGCGAAACACGAAAACTCTTCTGTCCTTAGGGTTTTCTCTCCAGGGGGGTCTTATAGGCGAGAGGGGGCACCGAGGGGGGCCACAATGCATACAGGAGGGTGCCTGGCGCGGCCAGGAGGGTGCCGTGCCAGGAACCCTTCTAGCTGCCTGGTGGGTCCCCTCACCTCCATTCTCGGTGATCCCCAGTCAATCTTCGTAAAAACGATCCCCGTAAATTTTCATCGCATTTGGACTTGATCTGATTCAGCAACTTGGTGTCCACTTTTCTCCGCTGAATTCTGGTTCTGCTGCTTCGGCACCGAAAAGTTGTAAACTGTGTAAAAAATGCCAAAAAAACATAAGAACAATAATTTAAAGTGGAATATATCAATGAATAGGATTAAATTACGATATAAAATAGTGATGATTTTTGTTCGAATCACCCCCCCTCACCACCAATGATACTTGAATATCCAACAACCAACTCCCAGGCGGAGGAGAAAACCAACGTGTTCTTTCTCATGGGGGCCTTCTCGACCTTACGGTCGAAGAATGCCACGGAAAAGGCGGATGTCTGAGCCCAGACTGCCATGAACACAGCGGAAGAAGCAACTCGCTTGACGGAAGCCGCGAACAAAGCGGTAGACCTCGCCTCTAAGACCGCGGAGAAGGCGTCAAGGGCCTATTTGGCAGCCCGCACTTCGAGGAAGCACAGAGGTGATGCCTTGGAAACGTATGATTCCGCGACAAAACTCACTAAATTTCTCAAGCTTAAGGAGGCGGGGGTGGCCCGAAGCGACGATGAGGACGTGGATTTGACCACTGCCTCTTCCATTTCCATGCTCAAAGCCAGCAATCAGAGAGTTGATACCTACCAATTGTTCAAGGAAATGGTGGCCAACAATGAATATCTCGAGCCTTCCATGCGAGTCAAGATGATGAACAAGTGCTGGGAAATTTTTCTTGGTCAAGTCAATATGCTTTAGCCGGCGTTAGTTATCTTATTATCGTAGTTAAGTATCCATTGTTTAGCTAGTATGATGAACAATGAAATCCCTTTTACTCTCCTGTATATAGGATTGGGATGGTTTGGAGGCAATTGAGGGGATATTTGATATATTTTGTACAACTGATTATGTGTGCAATTATTTTCCAAGCGATCGAGGCTCATGATTGTCCATAGGCATAGCTAGTTGTGCGACGATTAGACAGGAGAGGCGTGGCGTGTGCTCAGGGTGGACTAGACGGCTGCATGCCAGTAGCACGCACCATCGCTCTTCACTGGGACTAGTTTTTTCTAACCGCTGGTCCCAAGATTCTACGCTAAGGAAACAACTATTCCTCTTTTCAAATGGGCAGCGAAATCTACAATGGAAAAACTGGCGCGAGCGGTCGCGCAGTGCCAACAGTATGTTTTAATGACCCGTATGCCTTTCTTCATCTATATCTGTTCAAGACTTTTCATCTCGCAATCAATGAAACAAGAGAAATACACACATAGGATTCACTGGCAACATATTTTCATTTTATAACATAGATCTTCATTACATAAAGGAGCATGGTTCCTTTTATCCAATTAGTTCAACAATAAGAACTAACTAAAATAGACCATAAACTAGCGTCCAGTAAGTACTGAAATAGCTTTTATCCTCGTATCTAGCTCATTTCAAGTACGCTACCAGTCCATCGACGATATACTGATGAACCCAACATATTTACTACTAGCTACATTCTCCCTGTTGCACGCGCATATCAGTTGGAGCCACCGGAAAAGAATCCCCTCTGTCTATGGGAAACCTCCTCCAGCCGCTCCCGATGCCCTTCCGCGAAGCGGGCGTTTTCCTCGTGGAGGGAAGCTTCCACTGCCATGACCATGTCCCTTTCCTCCTCCTCCTATGCGATGAAGGCATTGAAGTGCTCGACAGTGGCGCCGAAGCTCGGAGGACCTTCGGTGGCGCGCTCAGGTGCCTAGATGGTGCTCGCCGGCGCTTGGATGGTGATCACCGGCGCCTAAATGTGCTCGTCGGCGCCTAAAAATGCTCGTCGGTGCATGAATTCTGCCCCCTATGCCCGTATGGCGCTCCCCTCCTCCTGCAAGCCACACCCCTGTGCCCGGATGGTGCTCCCCTCCTCCTGCATGCCGGGCGCTATTGCCCGGATGGTTCGCACCTCCGCCTGCATTGCGCGCGCATGCACCCGGAGTGTCTGCGCCTCACCCCTAATGGTGCCCGCCGGCGCTAGTATGGAAGTTTGGTGGTAGCGTGCGATGCACTCGGCATGATTTGTGCGGCCGGTGTTCCGGTAGAAAGGGCCATTGTGTGCATACCGTCGGGGAGTGCGGCTCTTCCATGGTACCAGGACAGGTACTGGATCTAGCATGGAGTTGTCCGGCACTACCGGCAGAGCTTCCAGCGGTGTGACTAACTCACGATCTGCTGGGGTACGGCGCACCGGACCCATTGTTGATCTATGAGAAGAGAGGGCAAAAGAAATGAATGCGGCTCCTATGTCCCCGACTAACTCACGATCTGCTGGGGTACGGCGGAGCTGGGATGTGAATGCGGCTCCTATGTCCCTGACTAGATACTCTTTATGTACCGCATTGTTTTTTTTTGGCTATGGGCAGGAAGGTTGGGCGGTTGTGCGCGTGACCTTGCGCCTGCTAAGCTGGATCGCGAGCGTACCCATGGCCATCGCAAACGATCAAGTGGTGTTTGATCTGTTTGACTAGATGTCTCCAGCGGGTACAAGCCGAAACGACGCCTAGGAAGACGAGAGGTTGACGCATGGCGGTTGTATTAAACCAATCGTTTGTGATGCTTCTATATCGCAAGGTTCTCGTTACTCTTTGCTTCAAATTTTTTTAAAAAGTGTGCAAGGTATCACACATGTAGTGTTTGTAAATATTCTAGAATTATAATCGTTTGTTTGTCAGAGCAGACATTTCTCTCCACAGAATCGTTTCTGTTGTCAAGGGTATCTCAAATGGGTTGCAATCGCGAAATGTGTGTCTACAATGCACACATTTTCGAAAATTTAACTGTTTGTGTTACACCATATCATCACACACAATGTTGTAGTTCAGAACGGCTGCCAAGAGAAATTAGCGAAATTTAAAATAAATAGAAAATACATAGAAAAATCTAGAGGTTTAGTTCGAGCAATTGTTAGTGTTTTAGCTATTATCACGCACAGTTGATTGTACGAACTGTGTGCCGTCCAACACCAACACTTACATTTTTAGTAACCACAACCGATTGATAACAAGGGCTAGCGATTCATTTTTTGCGACCAAGGGTGCTCTAAATATTTATGAGGATGGTTTCTTGGATTAATCGTTAGCTTTGTGTCTGGACCCGGAATATGCATATATAATTCTAGTCACAACTCAATCATATGGAGAGCCGAGAGCCATACCCACTTGTCTAAGCAGCCAAGGCCAAGTACAAGACACTCTCGGAAAGCTCGAAGGTGAGGGGCATCCTATCCAGGCCCGGATGATCAACTGAGATGGGTCCTCATCGTCCGCTCACAAGTCTAAATGCTTATGGGTGGTGAAATACCATACTCATAGACAAGTCGCCTCGACCATATTATCAATTGAATCATAACATTTACATAGACAACTTTGACCCGATTTGCTTAGTTGGGGTCTTGGGCGGGCTCGATCGACAACGAATTGTGCCACGTAACTGAGTTACGTGAAATTGCATCGCGATGCTCCAAGCTGTGCACAACTCAGAGCCACCTGGCAGTAAGAAAGACCGCCGGTGAGAGCACAAGTAAGCTATGAAACCCCACACTAAGACATGCACGTTATAATCATACACGCAACATACATGTCCATTGTAAACAGAAGGTACTCATCACATGAACTCCACAAAGTATACATCTTTATTGACTTACATATAGAGTACACAAAGGAATCACATGACTGCGATCCAACATTACATTGAACAACGGAAGCAAATTATGTCCGGGTACAGAAAAGTTTAACAAATGGCTTAGAGAAGCCTTATTTAACATACAAGCCCTTCCACGAGGGACAAGACTGCTATCTGGGTCTACACTAGCTTAGTACACATCGAGCTCTAGGAATAAGCCACCATCGGGGTCAGTGGTTTTATCTAAAAACATAAATAAGAAAACGTGAGTACAAAGTCGTACTCAGCAAGACTTACATCAAAACTATACTACTCATGCTCAAGTTTCATGGAAAAGGGAGGTGGGGTTGTAATGCAGAAGTGCCAACTTTGAATTGGCTAATCTGAACTACAATTACCATAATGAGGTAAGAAGCGTACTCGAGTCCAACTATCCAAGTCTCCCAATCAATTACACCACTATGGATCCTTCCTCGACTTCCCACGAGAAAGCAAACCATAGCACTCAAACTTATCTTGGCAAGTTTTAGAGTTTTCGTTGAAGTTGTCTAATAATCAAGCACAACTTTCCAACTAGTCCATTACCGCGGACACGGCTATTCAAATAGTTTATTAACCCTGCAGGTGTGTACTGCTACACACATGAAACTATCAGTTACCATTGGGATCTCGTCACTCTTCAAGTGGGTGTCGACGAGGATAATTACCACAACTTTTAGCTCACATCCAAATCTAAGTTCAAAGGAGACTCCTATCTAGGTTGGATTCCACAATCGTGAACCCAGCCGGTTTACCGATGCGGTCCCAGAAAATGTGTGCAGGGTCCCAAGCCGGTTTGAATAACCCTTCTTCCACTTCGCAGACCGTTCCATAGACCTACCAGAACTCCTAACTACTGCGACTCGTTGAACTGAGAAGGGGTGAGTTAGTACGTTGAGCGGGGATCCATGTGCCCAAAATGTGGTACTACTCTTTATCTTGGATCACCACACAAGAACTCGGGCTTAAAGCGGTGTTCAACAAGACAACCCACTGTGTACTCCTCCACAACCTCTCATCCTTCACCTTGTTTAGGTAAAGTTCACCAACACATTTCCACCACCATCATCATCATCATTACCATCCCAACTCACATAACATTGTCAACATTGTGTCTCTCTAAGCATACAATAAGCTGTAACAGTTCCAGGGGCCAGATGAACATCAATCAACTCCCAAATTTGCTAGGATTGTGGTTTGCTTACTACTCTGACAAAATGATAGGTCATGAAAAGGAATGGGTTCAACTATGCGGTAGAAACGCATCATGGTGACATCCTAAACATGCATAAGCGAGAAAGATAGGGAAATGGGTTCTGATCAACATGATCAATGGGGTTTGCTTGCCTTGCTGGCGAGTGTCGTACTAGGAGTCTTCAACTCCGGCGATGAACTCCGGTTCCGGTTTCACTTCTATTCGTTAACAATCAAGACATGAAGTAACAATCAATACATTTAAAATGCACAAACACATGATCAAGTTGTGCGATATGATTCAAAGGGTGCTGATGTGTTGTTCATTACATTTAAATGAAGTGCATTGCAAATGGTTTGCACATTCAACTCCAAATTTGCGTTCAAAAAGGGTTCATGTGCACATTTGGTACTGTTTCTCCATTTTAAAATGTTCAAACATGAAAACAAAGTGCATATTCATACTCCTTGCATTTTTCTGATAATTTTTCATATATTATTTGTTTACTTTGGATTTATGGTTGAAAAATTATAGCAATTCAAACTTTATAGCATTTTTTGGATTATTTCTGAATAGAAAACATTTACTGCGTCAATGTGATTTCATGCTGGCGTCAGGGGGTTTGACATGGGGGTCCCACCTGTCATTGGCTTTGGTTAAAATCCATGTTAGATTAATTTAACAGAGAGTATTAGTGGGGCCTGGTCCCACATGGCAGTGGCATAGGGTGCGGTTAATGGGTGATTAGCACCTAAACTATTGGTGGCCTCGTCACCTCGCCGGCGGCTCAACGTCGGCGACCAGCAAGGCGGAGCACCACGGGATGGCGGCGCAGGGCACAACTCATAGCGCCGAGGCCACTAGAACGTAGCCCGCGCACTTGCGCGTCACCTGGAGGTCATAACGCATGTAGGGGGTGATAGGTACGACGGTGGTGACTTCGTCGGCAACAGCCGTGGCATGGCGGTGACGAAGATGGCGCTACGGAGCACAGGAGGAGGGTGGAGTTAGAACGTCCGAAGCCATGGTGTGTTGTGCATCTGTTGGGCAAGGTTAGGGCGTCGATGGGGTTGCGTAAGCGCGCCGGCAAGCAACCCGTCGATGCTGTACTCCGGCGTTCATGGAAAACCGTGACAGAAAGGAGAGGTCCACTGGGGGGTTGGGTGGAAATGGTGAGAAGCTCACTACTAATGCAGAGGAGCAAGCGCCGAAGTCGTGGAGGGAGTGGCGGAGAGGAAGTCGACAACGAGCTCTGGTGACCATAGACGAGGAAGACGACCTGATTCGTCGACTTCAGGGTGTTCCAGCTAGCGGGTCGCTTCAGAGGGTCGAGGTAGTGGACGTCGAGCTCGAAGGACACGAGGGCTTGACTTGGAATGGTCGTTGTCCACGAGGTCGCAGCGGCGCGCTCCACGGAGGCGCTCGGGCAGTGACAAAAGCGACGAGAGGGCGAAGGGAGAGACGTCTCCTGGGGGTGGAATGGACGAGGGACGTGATTGGGCGTCTCCGGGCGCAAGGAGGTGACCGGGGAGGTGTCAGCGGCCATGGCATAGTCGCCACGCACCTACATGCTCGTCTGCCTGGGAAAGACGATAATGGAGAGCGTATAGGCCTGGGCCAGGGTTCTTCTATTTGGGATAGAAGCCAGGTAAGTTCTCTGTCTTCTGGTTTCTTTTAAATATTTATTTTATTTGTTTGCTCTGTTTAAATAAGTACCAAAGAATTTTCATAAATTCCCAAAACTTTATCTTAGACGTAGGGTTTTCATTTAATTTCCAAGGCACTTCTGGACTTTTCGAAAAATCTTGGAGCATGGGATTGAATCCATTTCACTTGATATGTGATCACACGCATTTGTCGGACTTTTCGAAAAGTTCAAATGATTTTTGGAAGAAACTTTTAAGATGGCCATTTGAATAAATTTGTTTGGGAGGGTTTCCTTCTTCCATTTCAATTTCTTTTGAATTTTTTTTGACATGATGCAAAGCTAATCTTAATCCTAGCACATACCTAAGAGGGTTGTAACAACTCGCCCCCACTTAAAAGAATCTCGTCCCGAGATTCACAAGTCGTCAGGAGGAAGGTGGGGTACTCAGCACAGAGACAATCTTCTCTTTCCCATGTGGCTTCTTTCTCGGAGTGGTGTGACCATTGCACTTTCAGAAACTTGATCTTCTGATGGCGAGTGCTATGCTCTGCTGAATCAAGAATATGAATGTGGTACTTTTCGTGGGAAAGTCACGACAGATGTTCGAAGAGTCTAACTTGACATGGGACCTTTGCTGCTAGGCGAATATGTGGAGAGAGTCGACCTGGACAAGAGACTCGGCGATTTACCCAGGTTTCAGCCCCTCTTTGTCTCGAGGTAAAAGCCCACTCCTGCTTCTTATTATTATGGGTTCGGACTCCTCGAATAGAACAGTCGGTGGATCAATTACAAGAGAGTCGGCTCGCAACCTTAGTCTCGAGGATATCTAGGTTACGCCAACAAGTGTCTAGTCCTATCTTGGATGGAGATTGTTCCTGACCCTGGATCCCATGGACCTCGGCTTATATAGGTAGCGGGTCCTGGGATTCCGCGATTCCGACTCCGACACGAGGTGGAGTCCTATTCTACTTTACAAATATTCTATGTGTTACACAAGGCAAGTCGAATTCCTTCTACGGCTTCGATCTTCTTTGCTTGACGCAACCGACCTGTGGCCGGGTCTTCTTTCGTGGGCTTTCCGTAGTTGAGTCGGAAAATAGATCCTAATGCCGGGTAATGGGCTTGGTCCGTCCCCTCGACATTAGCCCCCAGGATTGGTGTGATGCTTTAGTGTGTCCCAACTCTGCAATTGGTCAGACCGACTCTCCCCATTTTTGAGCTTTGCAAGGAGTCGGTGCCAATTCTCTTGTCTCTTCTCTTCACCTTCCATCCAGATAATTTCTTTTGAATTTTTGAGTCAAAGATCTATTATTGCATTTATGATTTCACTGCCCGAAACGCCTATTGATATTGTGGTGGGATCGAGGAGTCTTTCCATAAATGTCACCTACTATGGGTAGTTCACCCGTGTTATTATGGCATTGATTGATCCCCTCCTCGTATTCTCTATAAATAGCCATTGGGTAGTTCATCTTCTGAGTGATCGTATCTTCTTCTTCCTCGTCTCCCTTTGCCGATTTTCTCCATGGCTCCTAAGTTAGCACCCGCGTTCCTTTGGCTACCGATTATCCTGGTACCAGCGAAAGCTCTCGTGTTGGTCGAGGCTGTGCCGCAGTCGTGGCTGTGGACGGGGTCATGGCCGTGACAGAGACAGGGGAAGAGGCGTACGTTCTTCTTCTCCATCTAAATCTCCACCTTCTGCCGAGAGGCGAGAATTTTTGATACATGTTCAGACGATCCGTCATTGGATAAAACTTCCTGAATCTTTTTCTCAACTTATGATGGATTCAAGGCCTTTGGGTCTTTCGCTTCGGTCTGAGGGGTGTCATCATGGACCCGCGTGAGTAGGCCCTAGGTTTTCTAGTCATGACTCCATGTTTTTGGAGAAAGGATGGCAGACCTTTCTTTGTTCCAGGAATATCTCGAGAGGAGCTACCATTATTTTTAGGTATGATGGTGGTGACACCTTGTGGTCCAGGATTTTTTTCTCCGATGGTGTTCGAGCCGGCTGCTCTGTGGAGAGTTCCAGTAGTAGCGATGAGGATTTCTACAATAATGAAGCAGAGTGGCACAGCTCTTCATCTAAAGACGAAGCCGACTCTGAAGAAGACCATTGAAGATGTAGTTCTTACTTAGTAGTATTTGACGACTTTTGGTCTTGTTTTCCTTTGATGTAAGGCCCTTCTTTTGATGTAAGACTTCTCCACTGATGAATGAAATTTTTAATTTCCCATCAAATTTTTAAGTCGGTTTGATACCTGACTTTGAGTATCGTATGAGAGCCATCTTGTATCTGTAGCCCCCTGAGTTGATATGTATTTATATCTTGCATCGACTCATAGAATAGATCGACTTGTAGCCCCCATGAGTTGGTATGGTCATCTTGTGTGGAAAACCAAATCATTCAAGGTTTTTTTAGTGATACTCCCCAAGAGTCCGCACGAACATTATTGCATCGTGTCGGGTATTTGAGAACAACTTTTGAAGTGTAACTCCCCAAGAGTCGGTGAATGCATCTGGGTGTTGTATCGAGTCTTTTACTTGAGAAGAAACTTTGAAGTGTAGTCCCTATGAGTCGGTATATGCGTCTGGGTTCTGTGCCGAGTCACATAGGTCTAAGTTATAAGAAAAATTGTTATAAATAACCTAAGATGCGAGATGATCTTTTGAATGAAAAATGCGGATGCAAAGGCTAGTAGAAGTCGACTCATGCGTCATCTTATCGAGTTGAGAGAGATTATTGGTTCAAGAGTCGAAACTTCTCTTTAAACCGGTTTATATGACTAACGTGCCCGGCTCTCAGGACTAAACTCGATAGACCAACAGGGTTCGTGCTAGTCATATGAGCTTGAGCTATACAGGACAAACGGCGTGGGTGGCCAATTCATGTATATGCCAGGATTTCTTCACTTAAGAGTAGACGGGTGCCATCAAACTCCCCTACTTCCCCTGAATAAGTCATACACATGTGGAGTTTTACATATATATGCCGGTTTCTCAGTCAAGAGATGATGAGTGTCATTGAGTTCCCCGATTCGCCTGACTAAGTAATATACATGCTCAGAGCCAATAGAGGGTTCATCAAGCCCCCAGGTCTCTGAGAAAAGGTGTAAAAATATGTAATTGATGCAATATGATGCAATGTTTTTAAGAAATATGAAAAAGACATGCAATATGAAAGTCGACTTTATGCATAAGTGTGGCGAGAGCCGGTGCGACGAGAGTCGACTTTAGATGTGGCAAAAGCCTAATGCGATGAAAATTGACTTTATTTATGGAGAAAGCCCATTGCGATGGAAATTGACTTTATGGCGAGTGCCTGTTTGCGATGAAAATCGAATTTATGGCGAGATCCTGTTGCGATGAAAATCAACTTTGTGTTAGATATGGCGATAGCCTATTTGCGACGAAAGTCGACTTTATATGTTAAATATGGCGATAGCCTAATGCGATGAAAATTGACTTATTAATTTTAGTATGCCGAAAGCCCAATGCGATGTAAATCAACTTATTATATATAGGGTGGGTCTATTCTAACAACACCCCCTCCCACCCCTCCCAGCTCCCTGGCGCGGCAGCGCCCGCGACCGGCCGCGACCCCGACCTCTCCCAGCTTCCTGGCGTGGTAGCGCCCCCCGATCCGGCGGCGACCGCAACCCCTCCCAGCTTCCTGGCGCGGCAGCGCCCGCGACCGGCGACGACCCCGACCTCTCCCAACTTCCTAGCGCGGCAGCGCCCGCGACCGGTGGCGACCCCAACCGCGCAGCGCCCCAGGCCGGCGCACCCCCACCGACGGTGGCGCGGAATGACACAGAGAGCCACTATGCGGCGCAGATTCGGTGGATTCGGTGGATCCTTCCACAATTCAGCGCCGCCACCGCCTACAGCTCCACCTGCTTCAGTTCCGATCTCCTAGCCTGCAAGATCTGCCGCCGTTCAGCAAATCGGGGCATCCAGCCGCGGTGATGCATGGTCGAGGGAAGCGAACTGCAAGGAGGCCTTCTCCGGAAAACACGAAGTTGTCGTGGGAGCGAACTGCAATGGTCATATCGCCCATACAGCCTTCTCAAGCGACGATGGCGCAGGTTGAGAAGTCCCATGTTTTCCTGCAACGCAGCTGGGCTGCACGTAGACAACAAGCCGAACTGCAACTACAGAACAGCAGAGCTGCTTTCAAGAGGAAGGTCGCGCCACCAACTAATGTAAGCAGTCCTACTACGTGAATTCATAATGCAGTGCTCTGTTTTCTTGCAATGCAGTGAGTTCTTGCGTCAAAAAATGCGTTCGTGACTCTCCCATGGCTTACATTGTGTAGTAGTTTGTGAAAATAATGCAGTGCACATTGTTTGTGTATGTTGAGCACTGTGTCTTTGAACTGAACTGCATGGGAGTACATTGCATCCAAAAAAATATAGTTTCACAATAACTAAACTGCAAAAGTAACAATGCAGTGCAGTGCAGTTTTTTCTTGTTGCGTACATAAATGACATATAGTATCTAAAAAAATACAGTGCAGTTCACTATTCTACAAATAAAAAAAGAGTACCACTTTGGATTAGATACTAAAGTGCAGTTCGCTGCCTATTCTCCTATGCAGGATAAAGCTGTGCAGAGAAGCCAGAAGATGCAGCGAGTGATTCAGGACAATCAACCCCTGAACTGCGTTGAGGGAGAAGACTGGGAGATCGCCGCATGGACAACACCAGAGATACCTGACGGAGGATCGCTGCATGAAGATGTACAGGACTGCATACTCAACGGAGGAAGATGTACAGGACAAAGATGAAGACGGAATAGAACATAGCGGCCAAGATGAGCAGGAGGATGAACTGGTATACATGGGGCAGCATGCGCAGCGAGACGACGATGATGACGACGATGAAGAGCAACTCATAACAGTTATGCAGCCAAGGTACACGGACGTTATTGCAACATTTGGTCAGCAGATAAGAGTGGATGATATTGAGCCTCCACAAAACAATGTTGCGCCTCCGGAAACCAATGTTGAACACGAGCCGGTTCGGGAGCAACCGGTTGGTCGACACAGAAGCAGTGGGATTCCGCCGAGGCCGCATGCCACACATCAAATGGATCAGCGCCCGGATCAGAAAAAGACACAGGCAACAAAGAGAGTATAGTTCTCATCACTTCTGCCTCCCTGAGATCCTCGATTACACAGGTCTATTGTAACTCCTCCATGCCCAATAAATGTTGGTGAGATGCAAACACTAATGGAGAATAAGAAGTACACACATCTAAGCTTCCTTGATTTACTGCTACAGTTCTCTTATGAAAACTTTTTCAGCCTGCGCGTTCTTTCGTTAACAAAAAGAAAATAATTTTCATGTTGCGGTGCAGAAAAAGAACTAGCTGCAAGAACTTGTGCCTGCAAAAGGTATGCAATTCACCTCTTTCGCGGCAGCACACGAGTTCTACAACATGTATGCGAGGCATGTAGGATTCGGCACACGAAAAAGGGGGACGCACATGACGAACAACTACATAGTTTGCCCAAGAGAGGGCAACCACCAAGAGACTATGTCAGATTATGACAGGAAGCGAGATAAAACAACGAAAAGAACTGGCTGCAAGGCGAAAATAAGAGTGAAAAATATCAAGGATGTGTTTGTGATAGCACATGTTGAGCTCAATCACAACCACAAGATGATTGAAAACCCAGCTATGCTTCAACACTTGCACTCACATAAGAGGGATGATCCATTGCTTGATAAACATGTAAAGGACATGCAGATCGACAACCTGACGCACACGCAAATGATGTCAACTCTATCGAGAATGTCAGGAGGGCTACAATATATGGGGAGAACTAGCCGTGACTGGGTGAACAAGTACTTACATTAAACTAGCTGAGATCTCCTCTGCTTGATGCAGTTCGCTTGTGCATTTCTGTGTGTTGTTTAATGCTGAGGTATGTTCTTCTTTCAAACTGCAGGAAGTACCAGTTCGCAAAGGAGGAAACTGAGGACGATGTGAAGAAACTGCTAGATTTCTTTGTGAAGATGCAGGAAATAAATCCAGAGTTCTTCTATGATTACAACAAAGATGCCGATAACCGTGTGCAAAACTTCTTCTGGGCGAACGCAAGCTACCGGGGTTCCTATGAAGATTTTGGAGATTGTGTCACATTCGACACGACATACAAGACCAACAAGTTTCACATGCCTATGGGCGTGTTCATTGGAGTAAACCACCACCTACAAAGTACAATATTTGCGGTGCCTCTCGTCAGAGACGAAACAATACCATCTTTCGAGTGGGTGTTCCGGACGTTCTTGCGTTGCATGAACAACAAGCGGCCAATCTGCATACTCGCAGCTAAACTAAAAAATGCAGTTCAATGCCAGCTTTTTTGTATTCCGTTTCATACATCCAAAAAACAAAAAATAAAGCGGAGAAAAATAAAAAAAATGAGAAATACAATTCTATCAAAATAATTGACTGCTTGTTTTCAAAAAAAACATGCAGATCAATGCCCCTCCATGGATGGAGCGATAAAGAGTACACTTGTTGACACCCGTTTTTGGCACGAAAGAAGAAGTGTTCTACATGAAGAAGTTGGGAATTGTCGATATGAAAAACTTTGTAGTTCGAGCCATGATCATCCGATTCCATCTGAAGGGCCGAAACTATGTTTGAAGCGATAAGATCCTGGCATTCGAAGTACTATTCGGCCAATTAGGCCTTCAATATATCATAAAATGGAAAAATGTTCTACATGGTGCGGCTTGGTATCGTCTAACCGGTCCATTTTTCTTTTTGAATCATCTCAATCCGAGTTCGTATGCAAAAGTTACAGCCCTCGGAGTACAACCCTGTCATAGAGAAAAAAGTGACGCCCGGAGCCAGACACCTATACGATTGATGTCTGATGGAAAGCGTGAGGATTTCGGCCCTCAAGATGGCCCCGAATCAAAAAACGTTCAACATGAGAGTTCTTGGAAATTTCGAGGGATACAACATTGATGTTTTGAGTTTTTTTCAGCCGAGGTCGTTTACAGTCCCAAAACTACCAAAAACCGAACTGCTGTTCGAGGCCCACTTGTAATCCGAGTTCGGTTAAGTTTGGAAAGATTTGAACGAGATTTAGAGTCCTTTTCTTGCACGAAAAGTCCAGCCTCCTCATATATAGATGAGGTGATGGCCGATTGAAACAACACACAATCGAACAAAACACATCTACATCTTTATCGTTCATCTATCTATCTCCCTTGTACCTTGCTTCTTGTTCCTCGTTGTTCTTCAGATTTGGGGGCTACGATCTACAAGGCTTCAGGGGCGTTCAGGACGACTTGGAGAATCCAATCGTCGCCGGGTACTCCGACGGGGTCCCTCCCGAGTAACCGGGGCGTCTGGTGTCAAAAGCGCCTGCCGGACTGTCTTGCGTATCGCGCTTCCTGCAGGCCTCCCGCGGCGTGAGTTGCGGAGTATCTCCCTCAGCGCTGCGGGTACACGTGTACGTGTTCGTGTGTCAACACACTTTTTGGCGACTCCGCTGGGGACGAAGCTTTGAATGGTCTCCGGCCCGTTCTTGCTACGAAAAGATCGTCATCAAGGATTTTATATCTACGAAGGTAATATGAATACCCAATCCCTTCATGTAGATGCAAATAACTCATATGGTGTTACTAGATCGTGCAATGAGTATACTCTATCGGCCAACCCTAGTTTTGTCAATTATACATCTAATTATATGCATGGGCCGATTGAAAGTAATTTACATGCTTCATGTTCTTATGATACTAGTAACATGCACCATATGTATTACAACTCTCATGCATCGGCAACCCCAGGAATCCATATGCTGATGAACAACATGATGAGCTCGGTTGGTAGAGTTGAAACACCCAATGTAGGAAATTTCAATAACATGCAACAAAGTGTTTCACATTTTTATTCATCGGCACCTAACTTGCAATATGTCAATCCAAATATGCCGATGGATAGGGGAATTGGCCATGGTAGCACTAGTTATTCGGCCAATTACCATCAACCATCATATGCTACAACTCAGGCTACTAATCTTCCAGTGCCATATGCAACTGTTGATACTCATAATTCGGCTCCACACCTTCATGGTTATAGCCAAATAAGTGACCAATATATAGGAGCATACATACCTTCATCTAAAGTTGCTGCTGAGGTAGCTGCGTTAGAAAGGAAGAAAGCCCAAAATGACAGGATTAGTGATATTTGTATGGAATTATATCTTAGTGGTTTGTCTCCTGACTATAATGCAATAAAAGCTAGATTTTTTCAAGAAGATGAATCACTGCCAATTGATAGGTTATGCCAGGAAAAATATAGTTCCACACCAATGCATATGTCTTCTCCTATTTCTCCAGCATACTATATACCCCCTATACAATTGCAAAGTTTCGGCAATACTCAAGTTCTAATGCCGAAAGAGTCTGAAAGTATTGGAGGGCAATCTTACCCATAGTGGGCTGAGATTGAGAAAAGCTTAAAGCTAATGGCATTGGGGGCAATCTTTTCCAGGGTGGGCTGAGCTTGAGAAGAAGCTTAAAGCTAAATCAGTTGTTCGCCGTTTGGAGCAAATAGAAAAAGAATTAGCTCAAAGAAAAGAAGTCTTGCCAATTGATGAAAAAAGTGATGGCTCGAAGATTGAAAGTTCTTCGGCTGGGATGAAAGCCGAATCAACTAGTGTGTGTTCCGAAACCATCAAATACAAAGAGGCAAGCACCATTGGGAAAGGGCATGGAGAGCACATAACAATCGAGCTTGATTTTTCTGAAGCTAAGGGAACCTATTTCTTTCCCTTTGAGTTCCGTACCACCAAAATTGATGAGCATCAAGAACAAAGTGATATGGCCGAACAAAGTTTGGTTAATGATGAACATCAAGAACACAAGCGTGCATCTGAGCAAATTTCACTTGACAATCATTCGAGTGATGAAGCACGGAACAAAGAAAAATATGAGGACAAGACGTTGGAGAGTCATCCAAAACTGGAACAAGCTATTATTCAATTCACGCAACCATCATGCTCTCCCAACGCGTATGAAAAGGTATGTTTAGCAAGTAATTTATCTATTTTCAGATTTAGTCATAAGTTTATTGTTCATGCAACTATTAGCAAAATTCTTCTAACAAATCTTGAGAGACCAATGAAGAAGGATAATTTTCTTGTTAGCAATACAATTATAACAAAGCATATCAGTCAACAAATTGCGTCATTTAGAGAGACCAATAGTGACTCATTATTTCATCAAAAGCTTTTCCCATTGTTTCATTTAAAGTTTATGTATACATGGGTAATTTTGCTTATTTCATACTTGGCTTGCATTTGGTCTCGATTGAGGCATATATGCTATAACAGTTTTGATTTCAGAAATATAAAGCCAAGGTTTGAATTTTCTGAGAAAACCGTCGGTAGTATAATTTCTTATTCAAAGTCATCGGAGATGGGGTGCGAAAAACAATGCATAGCCGAATTGGGTGATCCGAAATCTGAACCATTCGTTTGCTTGCTTCGAAAGCCGTTTTCGCACCAAGATCGGCTAGAAAACAAACTGATTACCTTCGATTCAAATATGTGTGATCAAATCTTTGATTTATTGCTGAAGAATTATTATATTAGAATTCTTGATCACCATGTTAAGCCATCAATACAAGGACGAATGTATTGTAAGTTACATGATTCGTTCAAGCATAATTTTGAGGATTGCAATATGTTTGGTCAAATAGTTAAATCGGCCATTGATAGTGGATGATTGAAACTTGTTAAAACACAAAGGGATCATCATGCTATTCCTATTGGTCCTGATGATAAAAAGTTTTTGCATCGGTTGCTTCAAGCCGATTCATTTAAGGAAAGAAGGTAAAAACTGCAGGTGATGGGATCAAGCTTTCAAGGACACAAATTATTCCTAAGCGCAATGATGACATTCTTGAAGGCGATAATTCTGTCAAAGTTACAATGATGACGCCAAGCACTATGGGCACCAAGCAAATCCAAAGATCGATGCAAGGAAAACAAGAGAGAGCAAAGGCCGAGATAAGCACAAGGGTGAGAAATCAAAGGTCACTTTCGCGCAACTATTGGAAAAAATATCAGAAGATAAGTGAGGAGAAAATTGCTCATCGGCCAAGTAATTCAAAAGCATCAATATCACCCCCTAGGCGCAAATCTGACCGGTATTGGCAAAGTGATAATTTCAATACATCATACTCATATCCTTATTTTGAGCCGCCAGTACCAGCGTCATGGGTACCTCCCTATGCTTATATGAATCAATATCCATCACGGGACAGGTATAATTCTAGGGCACATTATCCATCTTATTTTAAACCATCTCATCAAAATTATGCGGCTCCAAGAAGGTCCACATTCGACGAACAATTTCATAACAAAGACCATTTCAATCGAAAGGAATCGGTCCGGAGCTCAAGGAAGAAGAAAGAGGTGGTCAAGCAAGTATATCGTGTCAAAAAGGATGGTCGTAGGTGTGCCACTTCATATTTAGTTTCCAATAATGAAGATCCAATTAAAGCATTGACATTGGCTACTAAAGGCAAAGACGTGGAGCAAGCAAATGTTCGGAATCAAGATGCAAAATCTGAACAGAAGGAGCTGAGAGTGCACAGGATCAAAAAGGAATTGCCACTGCTTGAAAAAGAATCACAATCGAGATGTGCACTCGGTTTATCATATTGGCAGCAAAAGAAATTGCAAAAACTTAGTGCACGGGAACTTGAAAAGAGGAATATGGCATGGGTCCCCAAGAATAACAGTCAAACCAAAAATGATGTGCAAGCTTCTATTTTAGAGAATACAACCAAAGTGAAGAAGGATAAATCATCTCATAAAAGATTAAGCCGAAGGTTTCCATCATCCAATCGGAATCTTCGATTAGCACATCATTCATATTCTTCAAACATGTCATTGATGCCTTTATCATGGAATTCATCCTGAGGTATGATTGGTTACCCTCCATGGACTTATTTTGATCCATGGATGCAATACAATTTCTTACATCATGATAGGGAATTACCAAGTCACTATAAATTTGATTAGTTTCATTCTTGTTGCTAATTCAAGGGGACGAAATATTTGATTTGTTATTTCATTTGTTTGTTTCGGCTATATATGCTTTGGTGGATGAATTCTACATGTCGTTTATACTAATGGCCGATATTTCTTCTATCGTCCTAAGAATACATCTAAACATGGCCGGTGTGATTTTCTAAACATCGTCCTTAGTTTTTGATGGAGATTGAAACAAGGTGTACATTCGCTAAAAATATGATGCATGGACCAATTCATAAGTTGTAGAATTGGTGAGTGGGATTATGCTTTGGCTTAGTATGATATAGCTAATTTTCATCCATGAGAAGCGAAATCATTGTTGTTTCTATTATTGAGCATAATATTGTTATGAACCTTGTCTCATTAGTGCCACGGAGATTATATTTTGATTGTTTAGTTTGTAGCAACGCCCAAGGTTTTGGTATTGTTTATATATCTCCTCGTGGTGCTGTTTTAAAGCCTCAGGCTATTTAAATGTTGTTACATGAACAATGAAAGATGAATATATTATTATTCGGTTCAGAGCTTTTGCTTGCTATAGGTGCTACACATAGAGAGGATTTTGGTGATTCGTTATTAGTAGAGCAGCATATATCTATGGATTTTGTGCGTTTTGACGAATCACTTATTATTTATCTTGATAAGTGTCTAGATATAATTTCTATATTTGATTGCTTCAGTATTTCAAATATATTTAGACATGACATTGAAGAGCAAATGAGTTGGCACAGCGAGCATCCGGCTATTATGTTAATCATGGTGTATTTCTCAAAAGCCGGTGTCGCGTTTGCCAACATAGGGGAGGCCGAATCGGAGATTACCGTTTTCGGCCACTAATGGAAATCTTATATGCAGGCGAAGGCAAGCTTGCGGGAAGTTCACTATTTTTTATTTATAAGATTCTTGCTAAAAAGAATCAAACAAGCAATGGATGATACATGATTAATCGTGCTAGCAAATAGCGGATTTATGATTATCGCCTCAAGGATAGTCATGGCCGGTATAAAATTACCGCCCTTAGAAAACACATGGCCGATGGAGTGCTGACATCGTCCTTAGAACAAGCCTGGGCAAGATATTTTTCGGCACACAAGTTTTGCCGAAAAACAGGGGGCATGTGTTGACACACGTTTTTGGCACGACAATAAACCTATATAATATGGCCTCAAATGAAGAAGTGTTCTACATGAATAAGTTGGGTATTGTCGATATGAACAACTTTGTAGTTCGAGCCATGATCATCCGATTCAATCTCTATGGACGAAACTATGTTGGAAGCGATAAGATCCTGGCATTCGAAGTACTATTCGGCCAATTAGGCCTTCAAGATATCATCAAATGGAAAAATGTTCTACATGGTGCGGCTTGGTCTCGTCGAACCGGTCGATCTACAAGGCTCCAGGGGCGTTCAGGACGACTTGGAGCAGCCAATTGTCGCCGGGTACTCCGATGAGGTCCCTCCCGAGTAACCGGGGCGTCTGGTGTCAAAAGCGCCTGCCGGACTGTCTTGCGTATCGCGCTTCCGGCAGGCCTCCCTCGGCGTGAGTTGCGGAGTATCTCCCTCATATCCGCGGTATGGTACAAAAAATCTTATTAAGCTCATATCCGCGGTTCAGACTCACTACTGATTTTCCTTTGAACTTAAAAAATGTAGTTCTCTTTCTGTATGAACAAAAATGTGATGAAAAGTGTGATGTTAAATGCAGTTCTCTTCTGTATATAAAATCAATTATGTTTTTTGTTAACCAAAAACATCTAACTGATTGGCTTCTTTATTTCACAGGGGGAAATAAAAACTACTACTCAGTTTGGTTTCGAGGTTCAACTATCCAGGATTTACACAAGGGCGGTCTTTGCTGACTTCAAGCAAACGCACTACCGCAACACTGCATTCAGATCGGAGCAGTCCCATCACAACCCAACAAAGTATTTGGTGCGCCACTAAAACAGGTCCAATGATTTTGACTGGGCGAGACATGAGTTCCAGGTTGTCACTGACGTGACGAACGGTATCTACGAATGCGAATGCAAACTGTGGACACGCACAGGTCACTGAGACGAGAAATAAGACACAAAAAAGCATAATGAAGTTCACCAGAATAAAAAACAAAAAACTACATATTTTTAATGCAGTTCACAAACCCTAAATTATTTGTTACATATTTATTTGAAGTTTGCTCGCACTGACAACCAAAAAAATAAATGAATCTTTGCTGCAGGGCTGTTCTGCGTACACATCGTTTGCATGTTGGATCAGCTGCGGGTGGACAAGATGCCTGAGGAGTACATATTAAAGAGGTACACACGGAACGCGCGGCAAAATGCAACTTTTGATTGTAGAGACTACAAACAAACTGCTCCAGATGGAAGTTCAATGTTCTTCCATAGGAGGCTACTTGTAGAAACAGGCATGGACCTGTCAAACAGGGGTGTGAAGTCGGATAGCGGGTTCAATAGAGCGTTATATGGGATGAGAACACTCATAGAAGAAGTTCACGTGTTGAACGAAGAAGAGGCGGAGAACAACAAGAATGAACGGAGTGAAGAAAAGGAAGATGAGCACAAACATGACACTGATGGTGCAACACCTACTGTGGAAGAAACAATTCTTCCCCCACCTGTATCAAACACAAAAGGGAGAAAGAAGGAGAGCAAGTCAACAAATAAAAAATCTGCAGCAAAGGATGTAGGTTCTGAAAAGAAGAACAAGCCTGAGCCAGAGCTGGACAGCGAAGGGAGGCCACTAGGAGTGAGGATGTGCAAATCATGCGAAAAGATTGCGGGGCACACTCGAGGACATGCAAGCAGAGGCTAGAAAAAATCAAGGCCAAAAATGCCACCACATATGACCAAGATGACCAACAAGAAGATTTGACAAAGAGAAGACTGTGCAGCATCTGCAAAAAGAGAGAGAAGCATAATGCAAGAACTTGCCCACAGATAGAAGAAGAAAAAAATGAAGAAGATGAGGAAGATGATGAGGAAGAGGTAAAGGACGAAGAAGAACATTAAGATGAAGACAGCGAAGGACCAGCATCAATATAGAAGGGAAAGGGCATTAAGAAAACAGATCATAGGCAAGCATCACGGCCGCATGGGCGCGTTACAAGGAGTAACATGTTCAACAAGAAGAAAACAAATGGAGTGACAAACAATGAAGCAATTGCAGTGCACGCTTTGAGAAGAAGTAGCAGGAACAGGACATAGCTCAGCACACATACATTGTAGACTTTTTACGTACATCAACTTCATCCATTTATGTAGAATATAATAGAGATAGCTTGAATTTAGTGGACAGCAAGAAAATAGACTTCGAGATATAATGTTGAAGTCCAACTTAATATATATAGCACAAAAACAGGTATACTTTGTATTCAATGCTCTGCTGTCGCAATTGAGGAATGTAGTTCTCTCTAGAAAATGAAATGCAGATGAGATAGGAGTGTCATTTTAAACATGCAGTTCTATTCTGTTTCAGAACAATAATATATGATATAAAAAATGCAGTTCTCTTATGTGTGCAGAAGCTGGGATGGCAGTGTGATGTTAAAAATATGCAGTTCTCTACTGTTTGCAGAAGCTCATATGGATAAAAAATTAAATAATGTGGTTATGAAAATAAACAATACTCTACATGTAGTAGAGACTAGGATTCTTCATGTGTACATTGCAGTGCGCTTACCGCGAACAATGCAGTGCGCCAGCATGTAACCTATGCAGTTCGCTTAATACAAAAAATTTAAAAATGGAGCTCTTGATTAGCGCACACATGCAGTTCTGTGTTCCAAAGAAAATACTATTTTCCAAAACTTTTTGATTATCAACACTATAAAGCGTTGAAGACCCTCTTTTGCGCAATGCAGTGCACTTTGCAAAAAATGTTATATATTATATAGATATTATGTTAACCAAGTATGTGGGGGATCCCCCCCCCCACCCCCAACCCCCAACCCACCAGCAAAACACATCCTCCAATAAAAATATGTAGTGCAGATACATAAAAATGGAGCGACAAAACTATTTACAATGAAGTTTCTAAAACACATCAAACACGCCTGCTGTTGTTCTATTCCTCATCCTGCTCCTGCGAGTCAGGTTTGGCAGTGAGACCAAGAGACTTGCCCATATTTTTTAGCTCCTCAGGAAACTCGCTCGGTAGAACCATGTTGTCAAATTAGAACAGAATCTGGAACAGGAACTCAGCCTTCCAATCCACGATATCAGCTTCCTGCGATCAAAAAACAGCAACAAGATAAAACAAAATAGCAACTTGGTTATGAAAAAAAAGGTGATATTGATGCAGACAGGAAGAGGAAATATATGAAGGATTACATTGCACTTTCCAAACTTCACAACAAAGCTTCTTTCGTCATAAAACAGAGCCATCTTCAGAACAAAAAAGCCGCACTCATTGGGGCCCTGTGCAGGGGTGCCCAAAAAGCTAGCTTTCTCTGAAACGTCGAACCAATCTACCGACTCCTTCTTATTGTATTCCTTTTCTCCGTAAACCTTATTCATCAAAGTGGTCATCCTGATCATCTGTTGAAATACGACATAGACAAATGCACGCAACAAGTACACGTCACGAAAACTGACGTTCAGCTCGTATACATGTGAAACCAAAAATATAGAAAGATGAATAAAAGCGAACATTTTACCATTTCAGTGCAGTCGCTGTCGTAGTCAGACTTATGTCACCTCATCGTTTCATCAAACGATCCACGGTATCTCCTAGTCTCAGGGATATCGAGGGTCTCACGGTGCATGTTCATCCTGTATAAAGAGTAGTGTTGATCTTTCATCCGTGGTAACAATACCTGAATTCGTTTTCAACAAAGGTGTTTCTATGTTTGAGTGGGGGAAAGGATTACTAGAAAAAAAATGACGCAAAAAAAAAGAACAGCGAGATGAAAACCTGAGAACTTACTAATTTACAATTAAGAAGGTTCTCATCATCGCGAACATATGCTTTGAACTGCCTTGCTGCATCTTCAACATTGAACTTTGTGTGCACAAAGGGAAACACGACGTTTCCATGTTCATCTCTCTTCGCGTGATCATTCATTTGAAGCACATACTTAATTCATAAAAAATGCATTAATGAAGTTCGTCTAGGAAAAAAAAGGATCTTCTAATGTAAGCAAAACAAAATGCAGTTCACTAGGCGAAAAAGCTAAAAAAAGAAAACAATTAAGAACACAACATATTAATGCAGTTCGGTCTGGGATGAGTGAAAAAAAGAGTTACGTATGCAGTTCATTAATAAGTTCCGCGAAACGACATTTCCTGAGCTTTGAATAAAATTATTCAAGCAAGCTATCTTTTATTATACAGTGGAAATGCAGTTCACACCTAAAAGCAACATCTTTGTATTATACGCTGGCAATGCAGTTCACCTACAGCAAGAAAAAAATAAAAAAAGGGGAGGAATGAGAAATACCGTGATAAATAGAGGGGAAAGAAGAACGTGTTCACCAGATCGGTAAACCACATTCATTCGCTAGTCAATCTTCCAGTAATTAATGATATGATCCATCAAATCTGAGTCCATGAAACTTCCTTTATAGAAAGTTAAGAATATGTAGTCAACAAACAGAGTGTATACTTTGATAGGATTCATGTACATGAACATCGCGGACTTGCTCAACAAAAACAACACAGCGAGTGGGGATAGGGTTAGGAACGCAAATAACCATAGATCGCTCTGATTCCACTTTGGGAAACGCAGTAGAAAACAAAAAAATTTGTGCCTACGTAGCAAACACCAAAGATCATCTATGAAGATTGCATACAAGGATTTAGGTTATGTCTCACCAAATGATGTAGCGGAAGTAGAGTTGGTGAAGACTGTTGGTGCAGATCCTCGCAGCTAGGAATTCCAATGATCTCCCAACCGCGAAGATATCGATCCCTCGAACCGTCCCGCGATCTAGTCCCGCGGCCAAGTCCCACGAACAAGTTCCTCGAAGAAGGGTCGAAGGAACGACCCATCCATTAGTATCCAGACATCCCGTAGAAGCAATCCAGCAGTGCTCCGCCGTCTAGAAAAGAACGCCACTGAGAAAACTAGAGGGAGAAAACCCTAACGGATTCCGGTCTAGAACAGCGTCTAAACCAGGGTCTAATTGTGGAGCAACGGGGTTTAGAGGGAGGGAGGATGGCTCATTGGCATTGGGGATAAGTTGTGCTGTGCCCCCCACCGTTGCCCCTCCTTATATAGGTGGGCAGGAGGGCCCCTGGCCGACCTAAAGGGGTGTGGAGTCCTTCCCACCGGGGAGTCTGAGTACAAGGAGGACTCCTCCCCATGTAGGGCGCTCCCACCACTTAATTGGGGCCAGCCCCCTTGGGGTGCCTTTCCCCCCGAGGCTAAGGGTGGTGGGCGCATATGGTACTATCTGGAAACTTGTGGAACCTTCCAGGACACTTCGGGACCATTCTCTGCCATTCCGGAACCTTCCGGGATGGTTTCGGGACATTCCGGAACCTTCTCGAAGACCTCCAAGATCTTCCGGGACCGTTTTCGGACATTACGGAACTATCTGTATAGGTTCCGAGACCATCTAAGTTACAGTCTAAGAAATCCGATGACTGCGTAAGTTTGTCGGGACGTCCACCGATTAACCAAAAACTATTTCGGTCGATCTAGGACTTCCCCAGTACCATTCCCATATGTTCCGGAACCACCTAGGAATATTCCAGAGTGATCCGGACATATCCTTAAATACCCAGAACTTTTTCTGGTGCCCTTATGAACAATTCCATAAATACTCGGAACTACATCCGGTGCCCATATGAACTATTCTGTTTTGCTTCCACTAGACCTTCTACCATTCTAGTATTCTAACCGACTACTTCTCGTTAAGTGTGTGACCCAATAGGTTTGGTATTATGCGGACATGACTCAGAAAATCTTTTGTACATACGTCAACAGCCGTTTGTCAATAGCCAATAATCAATAGCGTAGCCATGGACACCAATGTTGACTCCCGCACATACACGAAGAAAATTCGAGTGAACCATTATGTTTAGTCATGTACGATTCCACTTGGTTCATGATATATGACAAAGTCAGAGGAGAGAAGTTTGGCATCTATGTGTAACAACTTCTTGAACACAACCCACTCGTTATCCTCTTTGCTCGTTTGTCCCTTTTTCTCATCCTATTCCGATATCGCCGTGACTAAATCCCAATGCGTCTGGCCAGACTATAATGGATACCGTCATACCGAGTGGGCCCGAAGTAAATATCTTCTTCGTCGTGAAGGACCAAATTCCAGTCTTGAACTATCACAATTACTAGACACACTATCCGATGTACCAGAACTTATTTTACTACTTCCCAGTAATGGGAAGATTCATCTAAGAACCAAAGTACATCTTCCTGCGTGAAGCAACTTGATACTCTCATGGTCTAAGGAATTACGTATATGATAACATTTCATGATATGACTTATAACGTGGTTACGATGTGATCTCTAAGTATATCATTCAATACTGGGGTCGGTTCAACATCATTGTTCTGCTAACAATATGTTCTCATTGCTACTGACATCCTTGGTACAATAAAAAGGTCCATGATTAAGAAAAAGTAATCCTCAATTAGCACATGAGATGGTCTTAGAGGCTAAACCAGGAACTCTTGGTGTTTACATTTCCACACATGCAAATGAGTTTTATTCTGAATCTCACAGTCAGGGTCATTGCAATTATAGCACAAAAATATAAACATTAATTATGAATGTGGAAATATATATAATAACATTTAATTATTGCCTCTAGGGCATATTTCCAACATGCCATGGGCGTGCTCTGCAAGTGCCCCGAGCCCCTGGACACGTCAACTTCGTCCTGCAGCTCGCCCCCTTCGCCTAGCCGATGTCCTCCCGCACTGCACGGCTTTCCCGAGCCACACATCCCTCTGCTGAGCCTTTCCCCCTCCTTATCCTCGCCGGAATCACTCGCCTTCCCCGTGCGAACATGGCCACAGTGAGCCGCCGCAGCCCCCAGCGCCATTGCTCCTCCCTCCTGCCCCACGTGACTCCTCTGATCCATCTCGTCATCGACAGGGCCTCGAGAACCATCTCAAGCTTGCCAGCGCGGTGCCCCGCTCACCCTCGCCGTGTCCGGATCTCCCTGGTGGCTTCTGGCCATGGGCGTCTGCCCCCCCTATAAATGGAGCGTGCCCCGCTCACCCTCGCCGTGTACGGATCTCCTTGGCGCCTTCTGGCCATGGGCTTCTTCCCCCCTATAAATGGAGCGTGCCCCGCCCTTTCGCTCGTCACCACCGACTTCCCCCTCCTCCCAATCACCCCCCTGCGCAAGGAATCGTGTCGTGAAGCTCGTCTTCCCCAACTAAGGCGAGCACCCCGCCGCACTTCCCCTACCGTGTCTATCTAGCTCCCGTGCCCCCTAGACCCAGCTGACACCACCGTTGGACTCCCCTTGCTGCCGGTGTGCTTCCTCAACCACGCCCCATTCGGATTGCTGCCAGGTTGGACACCACTGACGACCACCGTGGCGCTCTGCCGCCGGGAAGACCGTGGCCTCGCCATGCATCCACATTCCAAGAAGCTACTGGTGCGGGGGTGCTCGCCCGGGTCTTCCCGTTCCCACCTAACCATCTCCAGCCCCAGCCGCAGCCTCTCGCCCAAGCTACGCCGCCGGTGAGCTCGTCTCTCTTTGTCTCCTCTCTTTCTTCTTATATGACAGGGTGGCCCCATCTGTCAGCCTCTCTCTCCCACCCGAACCGTTTTCCTAGTGGAGACGTATTAACGACATACGCCTTCGACGTCACCCCAGGGAATTTCTGGAGAAAATCAATTTAAATCTATTTAAATTGATTATTTTGACCCAACTTTGACCATGAATATCTCCTAATCTACATGTCCAATGGAGTTTATTCCTTTTGCATTGTTTTCCTTTTGAAATCCTCTTCTTTTTTGTCATAGCTTTTGTGCCATGTTGTTCTGTTTATTTTTGCTGGTCAAAAGAAAGGTTTTATGTGACATTTTGTTTGCCTTTAAAAAAAATTCAGGGATTTCTTTGTGTTGAAGACCAGGAGTATCTTCACACTCCCTTTGTGAAAGGCAAGCCATGATTCCCTTTGCATCTTTCTAAAACTTTGACATGGTTTTAAAACTTGTCGTAGCATTTCGGATAATATTATGACTATTGTTGATATGCTTAGATTATTACTATGATTATTTTATTGTCATGTTATGCTTGTATGCATTATGACTCCTAGTTAAGTTTATGATCTTGCTATGATGCACATTACTATAGTTAGATTTATCTTGCTCATCCTGACATGACTAAGTTACTCATTGAATATGCTTTGGATTATGATGTACGCTCTTGGAGGCACGCTTTATGCCAAGTTGATCAGGTGCCACTGAACGGAATTTATAAGTGCAGCCACACTCTCCTGTGTGGGAAAGCCTTGGCTTGGTCTATCGGTAAAATATTTTAATCGTATCACCAAGGAGGGAAGGCTATGCGCGCGTGACTACCCTGGCCCGGTAAACGGCGATAGTCTTGAGAGCCGGTTCAGTTATATGGATCCAGTCCCCATTTGGGACAATTTTGTTCGCCATGCGGTGGAAGTTTACCACGAAGGTGGTTGGTGTCTGGAGGACACGGGGCTACCTACGGCATGACTCGCAGAGTATGTCGGGTGATACGGTCAGGGAGGCACGCAGTAGAACGGTATCGTTGGAGAAGTCCTGGTCCACTCCTATGGTACGAGTTCTAAGGTTCCTGTGGGACAAGTTCCAAGGTACTAGATGAGGGAAGAACTCCATAGTGTGGGTAAAGTGCCCAACCTCTGCAGAGTGTATGAATCTATTCGAATAGCCGAGTCCACGTTATTGGACACAGTTCGTACTAGGTCACATTATGGATCAACATGAACCCGGTTTGATGATCGTGCTAAGTTTGTGGTCATGCAATGACCCATGCAAGTTGGTGGTCATGCGATGACCCATGCAAGTTGGTGGTCGTGCAAAGACCCGTATAAGTTGTTGGTCATGCGATGACCTGATAAGTTGGGTGGTCATGATATGACTCCTAACCCGTTGAGTGGTCGTGCGGCGACCCGTACAAGTAGATTCGTCATGCGATGACCCGTAACCCGTTTGTTGAGTCTATAAGGACTCTGAGGTAACCTACATGATCACGCGATTATCATGAGATGAGTAAGTGGTCCATGTGACCTTAAACGATTGTTGTTCTTGCACTAGTCTTAATCTTGATATCATGCTAAATTCATCATGTTACCATTGTTTAATTGTTATTGCCATATTATTGTTTGGCCTTGATGCTTTGGTTGTTGTGAGCTTGAAAGTACATTCAATGTACTAACATGCTGTGTCATGCCAGATTGGCAGGCAATGCTGTGATTGCGTAGGATGATGTTCCTGAGGTTTGCGAGCTGGGAGGTGTCCCAACAGTGTCCCTTTGGAGTGGAGTCCATCACCATCGTCGTTGTTCCGCTTCTAAGATTTATTCTGCTGCTTGATGTAGTTCCGTTGCTAGCATTCAGAGCAATCTTGTTCTCCGCCCCGCTCCACTAGCATTGTCATAGACCCCTTGTACCCATTTCATTGGTAATAAAAAGATGTTCAGTTCTATATCAATCAGTGTCGTGTTCCAGAAGACTTGATCTCTGGGCTGGAGCATGGATCGTTCCGGTACTATGAGCCGGGGTCCATAGGTGCCGGCGAGGATGTTCACCACGACACTTCACTCACAACCGGTCTATTACAGGAGTTGACTATCTGTGTTAGACCCCGTTCGAGAGTTCGGCCGGTTCAACAAAACGGACTCCAACAATTGTCGTGGGGACGACCACGCTATTGTTGATGTTCTCGGGCGCGCACGCGAAACACTATGGAGCTCGTCGCGATGGGACACATTAAGATTTACCCAGGTCCGGGCCGTCCGGAGATTAAAAGCTCTAATCCTGCTTATCTGGATTACTTGACGGAGATTACAATGGTGGGAGTTCTTTTCAGAAGGAAAGGGCAACTCCCCGCATAGCAATGTGTTTTTCAAGGGGTGGAACCCTTTTCTCGGTGGCCCGGGCCTCCCTTTTATAGATGAAGGGGCCACCGCAATAGCTCTTTCGAGGAGGGGCTCCTTCGGCGGTTGCTTGGGAGGTGTCTACGTAGCGCCACTTCTGGGAAGGACGCCCGGTGGAAGGTTGCTGCTCTTGTCGCGCCGTCGCACGGGCCCTTGGCACATACGAGGAGCGAAGGGGGTCGAGGACGCCGTTGTAACTGCCGTCCCTTTGACCATGGGGCAGCGCATTAAATGCTCCTTAGAACATTCCGCAGGCGGTGGGAACGTTGCCCGTCCCCCACCGTTTAAGGGAAGCGGTGGCTAGGATCCTTCCCGGGAGGCGCCGTGGCGGGGCATGTCCGGATGAGTAGGAGGAGTCTGATGCGGGATCTTTTCCAGAAGGGCGGCGAGGCTTCCCGGTAGATGGAGCGAGCTTCTATCCTCCGACAACAATGTAGGCAACCGAGACGCCATCCTGACAGATGGTTTCACTGTCTCAGAGATCCACCCACATATCTAAATGATGCAACCTTTCACTCACTTTTTTTCTTTGCATATGCCAAGTGGAAATCCCGAACTAGTGTGACTCCTGGACATCAACACAAAATTATTTTATAGGACAAGAGGGATCACTGAGACCAATGTGTGGTTGTACTCGTTATCTTGGATTACCATACTAGAATTCGGGCTTATGGCGGTGTTAAACAAGACAACCCATTGTGTACTCCTACACAGCCTCTCATCGATCACCTTGTTTAGCTCAAATTCACAACCATGTTACCACCATGATTAACATGATCACTACCATCCCGACTCACATAAGAGTAACCTCATTGTAACACTGTAAGCATGCAATAAGAATTAACAGTTGAAGGGTCCACATGATCAACAATCAACTCCTACATCTGCTAGGATTGTGGTTTTCTTACTTCTGTGACAAAATGATAGGTCATGCAAAGGAATGGGTACAACTATGCGGTAGTAACACATCTCGGTGACATCCTAAACATGCATAAGAGAGAGCGAGAGGGAACTGGGATTTTATCAAAATGATCAATGAGGGTTTGCTTTCCTTGCTGACGAACACGGGGTAATAGTCTTCTGAGGTGAGGTTGAACTCATCTCCGAGAACAACTTCTACCAAGAAGAAGAAATCACTAAAACAATGAAACTAATACACATTCAATATATTGAAATGCACAACCAATATGACATGTGTGTAGTTATGATCTTTATGTTCATGTGAAGTGTATTGCATAGCAATGGATCAAGTTGAATTGGGGTTTGGAATTTGAATTGAATTATATCAAATAATCCATATAGCAAAATGCTACTGGTGTAAGACCCGATATGCAGTACTGTTCCAGATATGGGCGTTTACATCTAGATCCTGGGATGTAGCACATATCGGTCCCACTGCGACATATGACCATATGCCCCAGATTTCCAACATGATATCACAACATTACAGCTACAAGGATACAACATCTCATAAAAGTCAGCATACAATTGCCTTAATACAATACAACAGCGGAAGATATATGTCTGAGTACAGACTACATTCAAATGCCTAGTGGCAAAGAGAAAATCATCGATCCCCATAATCACACGGGTCCAGGCCCTCCGCCGGGATCCGCCTAACTAGTCGTCGTCGAGTCCCACGTGAAACGTCGATCACCATACCTATTGTCAATCAAGAAACTTGAAAAGAGTTTGGGGGTAGTATCATGAGTAGTGAAGTATTCAGCATCCAACTGTAGTGTTCAACTGACCCAGCAAGGACTTCATCACTCGTCATTCTCGGATAACTAGTAGTTCACGGTAAGGATCGGGTAAGTGGTGAGGTTGCCGCCGTACTAAAATTTATGCAGTGGCTAACGATCTAGAGAGTAAGATAAGAAGCCAAGCATTCGATGAGGAATCACCTCCAACAATTCTTCTATCCACCTACTTACGCAAGAATAACACATATCCAACCATTGTCCTCCTCTTTTATCACCTGACGAAGAAGACGTAGTAAAGGCACACACACATATGACGTTATTAAGATTATCTCAGTTGTTGTTGTCTATGAACAAGGAGTTGGTCTCAAGTCGTGCATAACCATGGACAAGGCTTCTCGAAAAGATTTAACCCTACAGGGGTGTACCAACTGCCCATTATAAACTCCACATGTACGCCGGCTCTCTCAGTCGTGCCCGTTAAAGACACTCATTGAAATGTTGTTCCGAGAGATCCGGGCGTCATAATCCCTCTAACTAACAACAAACAAATCTGGGTGGGCCCCTGGGAGTCGACACCAAATCCAAAAGCCGTCCACGCTCTCGGATCGGACTCTTCCGTAAGGCTAAGGTTGAGGTAACTTATCCCCTCGCATGTGGGAAGCCCCCTAGCTTACCAGTGTGGACCAACAAGAGAAACCATGTCTCTGCTAGCCCGAGTTGTTTAAAATCTGCTGGGAGCTCACCAGTCACACACACAGTTTTAAATGGTAAATCAGCTTGGGCCACCACTAGAAATGTTTGGAGCTAGGTAGGTAAGAAAAGGGGACCCCATAGTATCCCACGCGCGGTTAGGCATGCTCGCCAAGAGACACAATACCCGGAACTCGGGACCTTGGTGACTCGAATGGAACAAAGCATCGAGGCGGGATAGCCTAGACCTTCCATCCTTCGTCGAATATAGTCAACATTATAATAATCATATCATACACAATAATATAATAACGTGATAGCCCAATCCAAGAAGTAACAGGGGGTAACATTCGTAGCATGCTAAGCATGCATACTAAGAGGGGCTGAGCAACGAGCAATAGTAACATAGAAGTACATGGTTTGCTGGGAGGGGACATGGATGTATTGGTTTAAGAGAGGTTGTAAACATGTGGTAGGATCAAACATTGAACCTAACCTAGACTAGCATGCAAACCGCTGGTTATAATAGAATGGATCATAAGTAATGTATAGTCCTTGCCTGTTGATAAGTCGGGTTCCGAAGGTGTAGTAGATCGTAAACTTGCATCGTCTCCGGGAGTATCCGCGGGAGCACACAAGAAGTAAACACTGGAAAGCAATCAACAAACATGCTTCTTTTACTACAGAACAAGCACGAGCAAGCAATTAACAAACAAGCATGATCAATATGATGCATGTCATTTTAATGTCACGACTTGAACATAAGAACGAGCAAGTTTAAAAGAAGCATCGGGAAGCAAGGGTGCACTGCTACCGACAACCTTCCTATGCATTATGTAGTGGAATTACGGATCCGAAGTATCCTTATGATGTAGTTGTTATAATGCATGACCATGGCATAAGAAATGGAATATAACATGACATGAATAAGAATTGCCCACACATGAAGATAGACCTCACGTTGGGATTCCTTAACATAACATATATGAAAATGGCATGGCATATTATGATGCAACTAATGCAATCTATTTCAAGCAATGAAATACAACATAGGAATACGCTACCGGCAACTACGGTATACGGGAGAACCACGGTTCTCGGAACGCGGTAAGGATTGGAAGGATTGCACCACGTGCATCATAAGAGGGGTTATGTGCAAAAAGGAACATCACCAAATAATGTATGACATGACTAAAATGGAAAAATGAACAGAACGATCTTATTCCTCATATTTTTCTACCCCAAAATCATGTATGACATGACTAAAATGGAGCTAGGATACACACAACACAAGCATTGCAAAAACATGGAAGATTTGAATTAAACTCTAAAAAGAAATGGAGGGAAACCTCACTCGACTGGCTCTCGGAAAAGTGGCCCAAAACCCTCGCAGGCTAGATCAACCGAGCTTACACGGGCGAGGGATAGCAGCTGGGCCGAGCCCACTTCTAGCTATAGAAAAACAAACAAAAAGAGTAAATAAAAGAAGGTGAGTTTATTGCTCCACGGGGAGATCGAACCCAGGACCTCTCAGTTCCAACAACAGGCACCCAACCACTGCACCACTGAGCCAAATCACAACAGGAAACATGCGTGGGACTACAAGAACCAACACCACGCGGTTAACTGAACCCAAAAACAAAACTGAAGAAAAACGCAAGGACTCTCTGAACCTGGCGAAGAGCATAGGCTATGCGCGGTCCAGAAAAAAGGAGGCGCCTTGCGCCAAGATGGGATAGAACCCACACTCTCACGGTTCTATCCGTAGACAATCTACCACTATGATAGAGGCCAAGTTCTGAACAAAGTACAACTCGACGCTAGCTAAACTACCAGAAGGCGAGATAACCGAACCAAACTGAAGAAATCTTAAGTGCCCAAACTCTAACGAACTGAAAGTAACGGACGCTGCTGGCGGGAGGAACAGAGGAGGCTAGGCTCCTACGAGGCGCACAACACGATGCTGAGGTGCCACTGGCTACCAACGGCATGCACTGTCCGACTCCTGATCACTCGTGTGTGCACCACGAGCACGCACGGTTCAGGAAGAAAGAATGACGACGAGGCAACAACTAGGAACGCGGGGCGTGGCTTGGGTGGCCAGGAAGGCGAGCACAAGTGGCCAAAGGTGGTGGCTTGCGTAATCTAGAGAAGCGGAACAAACGCGCGCTCGTGTTGGGCATGCAAGGACGTGCTCCGATCACGGAGATCACGACATCGGGCAAGAACAAAGGCGGACCGGGGACGGCGACTTGCTGGCACACGACCAGAGAGGGGAGGATGAACGGGTGCTCATGGAGAGGATCGCGATGGATTCGAACAACTCGGTGACGCGAAGGTCGTCCACGAACAAGATGACGACGCGTGCACCTTGGGGGAGACACGCCAGCCTCCGTCCATGCGCTCGGGGAAGCGCGCGGGGAAAAATAGGAAGCCCTCCTCCTACGGAGGACGACGACGATCGGATGCCGCCGTCGAAGAATTGGAGGTCCATGTCCTTCTGCCATGGAGGGATGCAGAGGAATTTTGTGTGAAAGGAGAGGAGAAGAGAGGGTGGCAGGCTGGCAGCACGAGGGAAAGGAGAGGAGAGGCTAGGGTTCTGGAGGGAATAGGGGGCTTAAAAGGGGAGGCTGGAGAGAGGCTGGAAGGAGGGCTCCACTCCTTGTCTTCCATGGGCGCTAGCGAGAGAGAGAGAGAGATAGAGGGGGGGAATCGGGGAGCGGAAGAAAAGGAGAGGGGGGGGGGTACCGGATCGGCTTGGGCTGGGGGTTTGGCTAGGTGGGCTGGGAGGAAGAAGGAATCGGCCCAATGGCCTTTGAAGTTTCTCTACACTTTATTCTTTAAAAAAAGATAGTAGAGGAAAAGGCTAAAAGTAAAATGCAAATCAATGCCAAAAATCATATACAAACATGATTATGAATCCTCAGCAACTATAGGATTTTTAGAAAATAAATTGGGTCAAATATGTTAAGTATTTCAAACGGCTTTCAAATTAATTCAAAGGTCATTTGAACTACAACCCCATTTTCTGGACATGATTAAATCATGAGAATTGGCAAGAAGTTTCATCATGGAGCAACATGATGATATCCAAAGGATCTTGCTTAGGGGAACAAAGATGAGGCTTGGGGAAAATGGCAAAGCCATTAAAGGAACAAACTGAAAGAATCAAAATAATCCTTTTACATAACATGAAAAATGCTTGGGCATTATTCTGTCACATGGATTATGGCAATGAATATATGTGAAAATTTCTATCCCCAATGGGAAAAATAAATGTGCAATTTTTTCTGAATTTTGCTAGTTTTGGGCTGTTACAACTGGTTCCTCAATATAATCAATTCAAACATGGATGAAAGTATGATATATGGATAGAGCATTTTCCCTTGATCATTTTTGATATGAAAACATTTCAATCCGAGTTACGATTTAGAAGTTATTCAAATTCAAAGTTTGGCATATTTTCTGCAATTTATCGATTTATTTTTATATAGGAAAATCCTTTACCGCATAAGCATTGCATCATGCTGACGCAGGGGGTTGACTGGTTAAATCTGAACTGTGGGTCCTAGGTGTCAGTGGCTCAGGCTAAAAATAAGGGTTTACAATAAACTAAAGTGTATTTGGTTAGAGGATAGGTCCACATGATTAACAGAGGGGGTTAGTGGGATTAAGGGCCTGGGCGGTTGACGGCTCAACGTCAGCGTCCATGGACGCGGCGGCAACTCACCGTAGTTGCATGGGAGGGTGTAGGAGGGAAAAAGGGTGCGCCTCAAGATCGTGCGCAATACGTAGTGCACGCAGGGGGCTCGGGGGCACCATGCCCACGCCGGCGTCCGGGGAGTCGGACTTGATTGCGGGGCCTTTGCTACGAGTGTACGAGGAAAAAGAAATCACGGAGAGAGAGACATGATTTATACAGCTTCAGGCCGCGGGAAACATCATCCGGTAAAGACCCAACATGTTGTTTGTGGCTAGGTATTATTCCTTTGCTCATCGGAGATCGCCGGCATGTCGCCGGCTCTCCTATGGTTGTGTCTAGTTGTCCCGGGTTTAGATGACACGGGACTAATTTTAATCTAGAGCCTATTATTTTGGCCTTTCCATTCTTCCCTCTTTGGGGCGGCTTGCCCCTACTTATATATGAGGAGAGGAGGAGGCTCTACATGTAGAGTCCTAGTAGGGTACAAACTTGTCTCATCTTCTATTACAATTTGGATATCAATCCGGGTCTACTCTATGTCTTGTAGCCTTTCGTGCCTTCCAAGTCAGGTGGACTCCTTTCGAGATTGGGGGCTTCTTTCCTATAGAGGATCCTGTCTTTACTGTAGCAGACCCCCTGTGGATACTATAGAAGGCAGACTCTTGCGTACTATAGAGGACCCCCCACGGGTACTGTAGCAGCCGTCTCATTGGTCCTATAGAGGAGTCCATGTCGGTACTGTAGCAGCACACTCCAGTAGAGGACTTCATGTGTGCACTGTAGCAATCCGAGTCTTCTTTTCAGGACATGTCTTCTAGGTGAGTCTTCCTTTTGGGTGCTGCCTTCTGGCGGGGTCTTGGCTGTTAGTAATCCCCCCGACAGTAGCCTCCAAGTTTAGTTTGGACGCAATCTTGGCATGGGCTTCATTTTTTCTCTGCTTTTCCTTGGCAATGAGATTGTGGTAGAAGAGAATGCCAGGTGCGCGTCCATGGTGAACTTCCAATATAATGAATAGTTAGGATAAAGACCTGGTCTAGAGGCCAAACCATTAGGCCGTCTTGCTCCACTGATTCATGTCAATGAACCCGATATGTTTCAATTTTGAGCTCTTCCATGTTTGAGTTCAATGTTGCTTTTTGCTCTTCCGTGTCTCGTCAAAGGACTCAGAAAATTTTTACGTGCAATTTTATGTCCATATCACCTATAGCCCCCAAGCTCCAAGTTTATCATCTCTTGATGACTTGGAGTTTTGTATATAAAATAGCCTTGCTGGTGTAGCCCCCAAGTTTAGCTTGGAAGAAATCCTGGCGTGGGCATCATTTTTTCTCTGCTTATCCTTGGCAATGAGATTGTCGTAGAAGAGAACTCTAGGTGCGCGTCCATGGTAAACTTCCAATATAATGAATAGTTAGGATAAAGACCGGGTCTAGAGGCCAAACCATTAGGTCGTCTTTCTCCACTGATTCATCTCAATGAACCCGATATGATTCAATTTTGAGATCTTCCATGTTTGAGTTCGATGTTGTTTTTTGCTCTTCCGTGTCATGTCAAAGCACTCGGAATTTTTTTACGGGCCATTTTATGTCCATATCACCTGTAGCGCCCAAGCTCCAAGTATATCATCTCGTGATGACTTGGAGTTTTGTATATAAAACAGCCTTGCTGGTGTAGCCTCTAAGTGCCGGATTGCTCGCCCACAACATCCTGGGACTTGGAATTTCTTGATGAAAGATCTTTCAATTTGTACAACCCCCAATTGCTGGGTTTTCTTCCCTGTAGGAACCTGGGACTCACTTCTGCTATAATCTTGTATTTTTTATCTTATCCATGCACCGAAGCACAAGGTTAGTCTTGCTTGCATGAACTTTTATTTCATGAAGCCAGGAAACACTTGTCTACCAAAGTTACGGAACCATGATTTATGCCAGTGTTTCCATTGACAAGTCTAGTATCCGTAATGCTTTGATGAATACCGACGTTGTACGGACTTGCCACGGTTACAACCAAGTCATGTTGTTTTTGCAGGTACTCCTGCTCTGAGAATGATATGATACTCATAATATCCTGCATGATCAATGTATGCCATACAATTTTGATAGGTAATCCCTGGGAGTCGGTTGTGTATATGTCACATCCATTCTCACTTTAAAGCTCATAATCATCCGTCTTCCAAGTAGGAGCTCTTGTGACCGACTTTATAAGGAAGAAAATTGTTTGATTTACCAATAAGTAAGTCGGTAAATAGCTCACGGTGCTTGTCCTTAGATCATTTGAAGCTAGTCTTTTAATAAAGATGGTAAAAAAAATTTAACTAAGTCGGGTCCACTCGTGCTAGCGTTCCCTTTTTCTTAAAGAAAACATGGCAGCACCTTGTAGAGCTGGCTAATGTTTAGACTTTAAGACAGGTTCACGTTTATGTATGCGAGTCGTTAAGTTATCCCAAGTCATAGAATTTCGAGTTATATTACCCAAGAGTCGGTATGAGCAACTTTATGTCATGCCGAGTCTTAGAAAAGTTCGAGGTATAGTCCCCATGAAATGGTATGAGTATCTTTGTGTCATGCCGAGTCATAGAGAAATTCGAGCTATAGTCCCCATGAGTTGCTATGAGCATCTTTGTGTCATACTGAGTTACACAGGTTAATGCTAATATTGTATGAAAAAATTATGCATGGTTTTATGACATATGAAAAGATAGAAAAGAAAGTATGTTATGATGCTGATGTATGCAAAAAGTAAAGTACAAAGGCTCATATAGAAGTCGGCCCCGGATTTAACATGCCTCATCTTCCCGCGTTGAGAAAGATTATTGGCTAATCCCTGGGCCTCAGATGACTAGCGTTCCTGTATCCTAAAGTTAATATCGGCCAAGCTTTTGTAAAGTCGACTAATGAATTGGAACTTTAGGCGAGTTCACGACTAGCGTTGCCGGTACTATTGCCAAACTCGGTAGCATTGTGTAAGCCTCCAAGGTTTCAGCAAAGTTGGGTACACGTTGGTCGTATGAGCATCAGTTGTGTAGGCCATTATAAGACCACAGTGGGCCAATTTTTCATATATATGCCGAGTTCCCAGATTAGAGTCGATGGATATCATCGATCCCCCCGATTCTCTGAATAAGTCATATACATGCTCAGTTTTACATATATATGCCGATTTCTCAGATTAGAGTCGATGGATGTCATCGAGCCCCCCGATTCCTCTGAATAAGTCATATACATGCTCAATACCAATAGAGGGTTGATCAAGCCCCCAGGTCTCGAGATATAAAATGCAGAAGTTGCAATGCATCATGATATAAAAATAAAGGCGCAATGCATAAGACAAAAAATTCTGGGTTCCAGAATTAGCGAGTCTTACAGAGATTTCTTGGAAGCTGGTATTTTGTAATTGTCCTGGATTCATAAAGGAGCCAGAATTTTTGATGAACCGAAACTCATCAAGGACCCAAAATTTTTGATGAGCCGGGAATCACTGAGGATCCGGAATTTTAAATGAGTCGGAACTCGTCGAGGAGCCGGAATTTTGGATGAACCGGAATCTCATTGTGGAGTCGAGATTTTCCAATGAACCAAACCTCGAGAAGGGAGCCGGGATTTTTCCGATGATCCAGAACTCCATGAAAGAACCGGAATTTCTCAAATGAACCAGAATCTGAGCCTGGATTTTACGGATAATCCAGAACTTAATGAAAGAGCCGTAATTTCCCAATGAACCGGAATCTGAGCCGGCATTTTACCGTCGAAATCAATGGATCAAATTTTGTAATGGTCAATTATAATTCGTCATTGAAACATAATATATCTCAATCTCCGATGGATCCTATAGGAGGCGTACCCCCAAGTCTTGAGTCGACTCGAGGATTTGGCTAAGGACTCCATGTATCTGGCTTGATAAAGAAACAAGCGTTGATCTGATCATATAGAGAAAAACCTGGAGAACCATTGAAAGAAACCGTGGTGAGGTTGTGACTGGTCTTCGTAGCCAGCACGAGAAGCTTCTCCTGCGTTCCTGCCCACGGTTTTCTCGCCACCGCCCTGCTCGCCAATCATAGCCAGCGCTCACCACCATGAACGCGGTGCACACCTCCCTTCGGTGCACCGGCCAACTGCTATAAAAGGGGCCTCCCAGGCCCCTCTCCAACTCGCCCTGACCACTCCTCCCTCCCCTCCTCATAGTTGCATACCAAGGGGCAAAGCTCAGCTCGGTCGAGCGAGCAAACGAGCAAAGCGCTCAAGCTCGAGCCCGACTAGCAGAGATATACCACAACCCTGCCTCGCTCCCTCCACCTCCTTCGCTAAAACGGCCCCATCCTAACCCCCCTACCTCGCCTCCATGCATGAAGGGAACCCGCGGAGGAAGACACCGCGCCGGCGACAACCACCATGTCGCCCATGTGTCGCCTCCGTCCTGCACCGCAAGCCACCCGCGTAGACAACCAGGAGCCCTGGTGCGAGTCACAAAGGATACAGGCGCGCCCCCCGCACGTCGTCGCCCCGCCCGACGTTGCCTTGCCGTCCCCGGATATGGTGCCCATCACCGAGCACCTCTCCTTTGTACCTTCCCATGCCGCTGTCTAGGAACCTTACCCAAGCGCAAAAATGGAGTGAGAGATCCGCCCTGAAGCTCCTACGCCTGTCGCCGTCGTCCTCCACCGCCGGCGAGGCCCCTTGGTGAGCTCCCCACCCTCCTGACGGTCTACACCTGGGCGCGGCTGGCCTATGCGGAGCATGCTGTGGAAGATGACCGTGGGCCGTTGGATCGGGCTAGATTCAATGCCCCAGAGGCTCCCGAACCCCTTCGTTTAAAAAAAACAAAAACAAAACTAAAGCAGCTATGTAGTGTAGAGGCCTGCCCCGCAAAAACAAAACAAAAAACAAACGTGCCCGTGTGCGTTGGATAGCTTTGGGCAGACTATGCACTTAATATTTTTCTTTTTATTAAATCATCCTAAGAGAAAAAAATTCATAAAAATATTTATACGTCAGAAAAACGTAAAACACACTTTTTAATCTTTATAAAATTGTTATTTATTTGTCTGCATTCATAGAATATTATTTTTCTTATTTAAAATCGTGGTCTTTTGTTATTAAATGATTGCTATTTTAATTTTCATAAAATTTTCGGTTAGTGAAACAAAATTGTTAGCATTTTCATTAAAATTGTTTATGATCAGTAGCTATTTTTTTCTGTATTTAGAAAATTAAATTAAGTAAGCACAACACTAAAAGTATTACTAAAAAAGAATTGTTTATCCTTTCTTTTCCCTTAAATGCTAATGGAAAAACCTAATCCTAATGACACTTGAATATAATGTTTAGCTAGAACTTTAGTTCCCTGAGTATTACTTAATGTTATCCTTGTTATCCATGATGTTAGATTATTATTGACAACGATACTTAATAACCACCATGATGATCTAAACCAGAGTGAAAATATTTATCACTAATTAGGATAATTTTAAATTATCCTTTTTTAGTGAATTAAATAAATTGTAACTTTTTCTATCAATGTCTCTAGACAGTAGGTAAGTATGGTATTTTTAAATAATTGAAATAAAACAAATAAAAATAATCCCTAGGATAAAAATAAAGAATTATTACGACCATATGTGAGTGCTATATTATTTTCTAATAATGTTGCTTCAACCACACCTTAAATATAGCTCTCATGCCTTAGAAATTATATCCGTGTGTTATGTTGAACCATGAGTAAATCAATATACACTTATTAATGTTAGTCATGTGTTGCAATGTTAAGTGCTAAGTGTGTGTTATGTGTTCTTGAATGCTTGATTTAAATATCATGTCTTCAATTAGTTTGAATTCCTTGTTTGTGAATGTCGTGATTGTAACTGTGTGTATGCCTTTCCGCAACGTGTAGATGAGACGCTTGACGTTGCAGGTGAAGACTCCTCCCAAGCCGAAGAAGTTGTACCAGGAGACACCGCTGAGGAGGCAAGCCACCGTCAAGACTCAAACTCCGTTTTACCCAATTTTTACTTTCCTTTTGTATCATGTATATTATATCATGCTAATATGTTCATATGGTTGGGACTATATTCAATTTAGTAGGAAAACTCCACACACCGCATAAGCCTTCCTATTTGGGAAAAAAATAGAACCCCGATGATCCCGACGTTCTGTCGAGACCATCATTTAGCTCTAGTAATTACTATTACATAATAATCATGGAAAGTCATACTTCACTCTATATGGTACGGCATACAGCCAAGAATGTGGTATGGCTGGGATTGTGGAACATCGTCGGACATGAACAAAGTCTGGAGGGACTCTCTATAAGTGTCGCCGAAACTTAGCCTTATAGTACAACAACTATATGCTGGTATGGGACAGGGCTAGTTGGAAGCTTCCGTATCTTAGTACGGGGATCTTCTAACTACATAATACATAGAAGCATGTAAGCCTACCGAGGCAGCGATGGTATGGAACTTTGCCACACCTCTACTATGGTGAAGGCATGTGTCCAAGAGGAGCATGACCTTGCGCGCGGACAGTTCAGGATGTGGGCATCGGGTAGATCACCTGTACTAGGGTAGGCAAGGGGAAGACTATGGTCGATTATCCAACACCCGCATACTGACGTTTGACGATCCGTGGAGACACACGGCGGATGTATTGAATGTGGTGGGTAAAGTGTACAACCTCTACAGAGTGAAAACTATTCGAGTAGCTGGAGTCCATGGTCATGGACATCTAGTGAGTCCACACTTTGTGGGGAATAGATGAGAAAGCTCGGTACCGAGTTTATGGTTCGCGATGATGATGTTGATATTGTTGGAAAGGGTTGGACTTGACTTATCCAAATTCATTTTTGGGAAATAAAATGTGCCAAGTTTAAAACTTTTCCAACTTAATAATAATCTTGAGTAGGTAGGAAATCCCTAGGAGAAACTCCACCATATAGCCATCCTATTATTTTCGTATACAAAACTTTCTTTCTTTATTTAGGTGCTTTGCGAGTACTTTGTATGTACTCACGGCTTTGTCCCTGGTTATTCAATCGTCCAGGCTTGGAGGAGCATGCATTTGACGATGGTGCGACTGACGATTACTAGGACGTGCTATGCTCTGGGCTACCCTGTGGATTGTGCCACTACTACTTATCCTGCTTTTTCTTATTCCGCTGCTATTTCAACCCCTTGAGGCAATGTAAGACTATGTTATTTGTAAAACTTGTATTCGGTATTGTATGAACATTGAGAGTATGATATCCATGTCGAGTTGTGTTTCATGCGGCACTGATCATGGGAGCATGACAGGATACACAGCTGGCCACTTCGGACATATAGTCCGGGGTTCCCACAACCCACTTCAATTGATATGTGATCATGCTCATTTATGGGACTTTTCAAAAACTTTAGAGGAATTTTTGGAAGCAAGTTTTGTCTGGACATTTGAATGAATTCATTTGGAGGCTTTTCTTCCCCTCATTTCAATATCTTTTTTGAATTTTTTACATGATTCAAGTGACATGCTAACCTTAACACATATGTAAGTTGGGGTTATGACATTACCTTATCGAGGGGCCGAACCTGGGTAAATACATGTGTCTCTCTTGCACCGACTCATCATCGCCGACTCTCCACCGACCGACCCTTCCTCCTTTTATCCACTCGTAGCCAAGGCCCCGCTTAAGTTCTCTTATGAGGACATCTGGTGTGTTTTTTTCCCATGATAGGTGTCCCGATGTTTCGATGAGATTGTGGATATCGATTTTGGTGGAGATGACTTGATAACCTGACTGCAAATGTGTGAAGTTGCCGTGCCTTAGATATCTCTATACCAACTCCGAGGGGTTATTGACTCCGTCGGAGCACGATCAACCTGACCATGAAGGTCTAATCGTTGCAAGCAATCAAAGAAAAATAATGAACTAAGAATTTGCAATATGGATATTGCGAATATTAGATGAAAGATTGATAAAAGTTTTGGGTTCCGATGTGCTCTTGGCCTGGTCGGTTGACACAAACGAAGTACACAAAGTTGTTGCGATGGATAAGCGATGCCGTAAGGGCTGTATATATGGGGGAACGGAGGGGATTTTTGTGACCCCTAAGATTTTTGAGTTGAGTTGTCAGTTCAACCACACCTGATAGATACTTGATTGGCAACAATTTATTAGTAGTAACGTTGTGATAGTGGTAGCGGTGGTAATGGAAATAGTGGTGATAAAACAAGGAAAGTAAAAAAAAAAGTAAAGAAACTAGTAACAAGCAGCATTAAAACACTGTAGGCTGAGGTATGAATGATCGGGCGCTGCATGGATAAGATACATCATGTAGTAGATTTAACACGAGGCAAGGCTTACATAAAGCTAATGATCATCTAGTCATATATCAAACATTAGGCATGTATCCCAAAGGTAGTTGTGCGTGCTTGCCATAAGAACTTGCACACCATCTTTTGTCCTACCATCCCACTATCAACGGGGCCAAAAGGAACTAATAGAGATTAAGGTGCTCCTGCCAAAGAGCACCGGAACAAAGCATTAACACTATGGATACATGTAATCCTCAAAATATAGTCCATCCCCTTCGGTGTCCCAACCTGTCACCATTGAGATCGCTGTTTCCGGACTATAACAGGTGCATACAACTTGTACATAGGATCAACAACATGAATATACTGATGAAAATATATAAAGTTCAGATCTGAAATAATTGGACTCGGGCCCTAATTTTCAAGTATTAAGAGCAACAAGTTGTAACAAAGATGATAAACACTATAGTAGATGATAGGAAACATGCCCCCAACAAACTGACAAACTATTATATGATAGAGCTCATCCAATCCCTACCATCCGCTTTGCCTACAACACAGAATTACTCACACATGGATGAGGGAAACATGGAGGGATGATGGAATGGTGATGGTAATGAAGATGGCGACGAATTCCTCTCACTGGAGGCCAAAACAGCCTCCAGATTAGCTCTCCCGAGGAAGAACAGAGGTGGTGGCGGCTCCACGACGAAAAACTGGAATATGGGCATCATTTTCAGGGTTTCCTCGTCGCGAGTAAAAATAAGAGCCAAAGGGGGGCTTCGGGGGAGGTCCTGTTGGGAAATGTAGTAGAAAACAGAAAAAACCGGCCTATGCAGAAATCACCCAAGATCATCTATGAAGATTGAATACAAGGTTTAGGTCATGCTCACCAACTTTGTAGCGGAAGTAGAGTTGATGAAGACCGTTGTTGCAAATCCCCATAGCTACGAATTTCAATGACCTTCCAACCGCGAGGATATCGATCCCTCGAACCGTCTCACGATCTAGTCCCGCGAACAAGTTCCTCGAAGAAGGTTCAAAGGCACGACCCCTATATTAGTATCCACACATCCCGTAGAAACAATCCAGCAGCGCTCCGCCATCTAGAGAAGAGCGCCACCGAGAAAACTATAGGGAGAAAATCCTAACGAATTCCGATCGAGAACAGTGTCTAAACCGGGGTCTAATTGCGGAGCAACAAGGTTTAGAGGAGCCAACGTGGCGCAGGGGAGCTTGGGGTTTGATGTGCAACATCGCTTTCCCCTCCCTCTCATTATATAGGTGGCTAGTGGGTTGATCTAGCTAACCTAGGGGTTGTGGAGTCCCCCGGGGACTCCTACTCCCAAAGGGAGACCTTACCACCAGGGAGTCCCACCCCAAAGAGGATTTTAATCCTACTTCAAGTGGGATTGCTCATCATTGCTGCCCCCCACCTCCTGGCCGACTTGGGCCAGCCTAGATGGCTTGCCCCCAAGCTAGGGGGTGGGTGCAGTGGGTGGTAATGTCCAGAACCTTCCAGAACCTTTCAGAAGCTTCCAAGAACTTTTGAGACCATTCTCTACCATTTCGGGACCTTTCAGGATGGTTTCGGGACATTCCGAAACTTCTATAACACTTCTAAGACCTTCTGGGATGGTTTTCAGACATTCCAAAACTAATTGTATAGGTTTCGAGAATATCCAGATTACAGTCTAATATATACGATGTCCGTGAAAGTTGTCAGGGCACCGAGCGATTATCCGGAAACCAATCCGGTTAAACCAGAACTTCCCAAGTACAATTCTCATATGTTCTGTAATCACCTAGGACTAGTCCAGAGTGATCTGGACGTATCCTAAATACCAGGAACTACTTTAGGTGCCCTTATGAAAAATTCTATAAATACCTAGAATTAGTTCCGGTGCTCGTATGAACTATTCTGCTTCGCTTCCACTAAACGTTCTACCATTCCAGTATTCTAACAGATTACTGCTCGTTAAGTGTTTGACCTAATAGGTTCATTATTATGCGGACATGACTCGAAAAATCTTCTAAACATACGACAACAACCTTTTGTCAATAGCTAATAATCAACAGTGGAATTATGGACACCCGTGTTGACTCCTACACATACACGAAGGAACTTCGAGTGAACCTTTATGTTTAGTCATGTGTCATTCCCTTTGCTTCGCGATATATGAAAAAATCAGAGGAGAGAAGTTTGGCACCCATGTGTAAGAACTTCTTGAATACAAGCCACCCATTATCCTCTTAACTCGTTTGTCCCTTTTCTCTTTATCGTATTCTGGTATCCCCGTGACTATGTCACACTGCATCTGGCCAGACTATAATGGATACCATATTACCGAGTGGAACCGAAGGAAATATCTCTTCATCGTGAAGGAGCAAATCCTAGTCTTGAACTATCTCACTAGACACACTACCTGATGTACCTGGAACTTATCTTACTACTACCTAGTGACGCGAAGATTCATCTAAGAACAAAAGTACATCTTCCTGCGTGAAGTAACTCGATACTCGCATGGTATAATGAATTAAATATATGATAACATTTCATGATATGACTTATAACGTTGTTAGGATGTGGTCTCTGAGTTTATCATTCAATACTGGGGTCAGTTCAACATCATTGTTCTGCTAACAATATGTTCTCATTGCTACTGACATCCTTGTTACAAGAACAATGCCCATGATTAAGAAAACGTAATCATCAGTTAGCACATGAGTTGGTTTTAGAGCCTAAACCACGAACTCTTGGTGTTTACATTTCCACACATGACAATGAGTTTTCTTTTGAATCTCAAAATCAGGGTCATTGCAATTATAGCATAGAAGTATAAACATTAATTATGAACGTGGAAATATATATATATAATAACAAATATTTATTTCCTCTAGGGAAAATTTCCATCAGTCTCATACTTGCACTAGAGTTAATAATATTGTCAGTTCTTGAGCACTTTACACCTATGGCATACCGGTGTAATACATGCTACATTTGTGGTATAGATTTCATCTATGAATCTGACCTTTCAGGCCCGTATGTCTTTTGCATATCTTCACGTTTTTACGCATTCATAAAATTCACTAATTTTTTCAGTTGAGCTTTATATATGTTTGAATCATTTGGTAGGATCTTGGTTCCTTAGAATAAGACGTGAAATCATTCATCAATGTTCCATGAGCTTCAAACATCTAGGAAACCATACCACGTTCATAAATGAACTTATGATTCAAAATACCCTCCCTTGTTACTTCTTTAAGAAATAATATACTTAGCCTCTATAGAATTTTCCACAATATCAAAATTGATAGAGTTCATCCATACTGCGCCATCCTTACGTGTGAAACACATAATCCCAATTAAAATCGAAAAAAGATTGGAGTAAGTATGAAGATTGATTTTGTGTAACTATTTACATCAAAATTCAGATGGTGTAACCCATTACAATGATCTCTTCATTATCTCCATTTTTTGAGAAACATATCTTATCTTTCATAAGTTTAATTTTTCACTGTTTGTCCAATGATCAACATTTTGATCACTTTGGTACCTTACGCACAACCTTTTGGAGCACTGGAAATATATGGTCGTTTTACATATTATGGTGTACATGATTAATCCAAACACATAGGTGAGTGAAATTCAATTCATGTGTTTGCTTATCTGTGTTCATGAACACCGATTTATGCAAAACAACTTTTTACCAAGACCTCCGCAAGAACATCCTTCTTGGCACTTTCATAATAAACTACTTTAGTATCATCTCAATATGTAACATTGGCTTTAGCATGATCAGGCACTTACTATCTTCATAGATCATTGTCCTCAATACTAATGCTATATTAGCCCAAGTACTACAGCTAAAAACTATTTTTCAATGAAGTCCTTATTTGTGTCAAGAAATTTATATCATTTCTAATCAAAATTATGTCATATACATAAAGTTTTAGAAATATTATTCAGCTCCCACTTACTTTCTTGAATATTCAAGCATCTTTGTTATTCCTTATGAAATCAAACTCTATTGGCGATTTCATCAAAATGAAAATTCCAACTCCATCATGCTAGCTTCAGTTATAGATCCATTTATATATTCTTCAGACTCTAAGTCTTTCAGAGGGTTTACCAAGTTCAAAACTTGACTTACTTCCATGGATACTATCTCGGATTATTTGGCATTTAGCAAAATCCCGGAGTCAGGACCCACTAACTCTTCTAAGTATATTACAGGTTTATCATTGTCAAACAACAATATTTGGTTTATATATCATGAATGTTTGAACGAGTTTTTCCTAAGCTATGCGGTTTAGCTACGCACTTATTTGAAGATTCAATAATCTTGAAACGTTGCACTGTCCTCCCACTCGCCCTTTTGCAAGAAACTATTTTTATCAAAATACACAAACACTTTTCCATTGGTGTAGCGAAAGAGGAATACCAAACCTTTTGGAATAACCTTAATAAAGTAATACTTATCTGATTTGGAGTTTTGAGTATGTCAAACATACGTCTCATATACCCAAATTTTAAGAAACGACAATATGGCTTTAACATTCCATAACATATCTAATACGGTGTCATTTCAACAGATTTGATGGTGCTCTTTTCAGTGTAAAAGTTGTAGTCACTAAAGCATAACTTTAATAAGTATACTGGCAAATTGACAAATGACATATTTGATCTTAACGTGTCATACATTTCTTGGTTACATCTCTCGTACACTTTACTCATAGTGGTGTTCCGGGAGGCGCAAGTTATGACACTTCTTCAGAACTTATCAGACATTCACTAAACGTGTAAATCAAATATAACTTTCTACAATCTAATTTGCAGAAGCATTATTTCCTTGAATATTTCAAATATTACAGACGTATGTCTCCATTGGATAGATATCCACATATCTACTTCAAATCATAAGTGAAGATAGAAAATCCACTACAGTGCCACACACTTGTGGTATTTCTGTCAGTCTTGCGACGCTTAGCGTCAATGTTATGTATGTTTAGTATTATTATCAAGATTCATAACATACAACCTATCCACAATGGAAGTATGGGATTTATTTTATTCATAACTTTGAACAACTCCCTTACAACAAACATGGTTCAAAATGATGTTTTTGCAACAAGGCTAAATTATAGTAATATTTTACTTAACTATAAAATGAATTATGAAAATAATAGAGTTAACACGAAGAATACTAAACCATTTACCGAGTTCCTGTGCGTATCCAAACTCATCATCAGCCAGTCATAAAGGCCATAGTACACTAGTGAAAATGGAATCTATCATGATACTCCTTTCATAGTTCATTGGCTGAAACTATTTGTGATGTTGTCAACGCAAACGGTAGAAAAAAATCGTGTGCCCGAAACTGAACCGTCTGGGAAACGTACGCCATCGGTCGCCATTCTAAAAATTATTTCGTGGGTGATGTAGGGCTGACAGTTCTTTGAAAACCTATCTGTGATACCTAGAGTGAAAGCCCACGATTGCAAAAAATGGACCGCTAGCCCTTCATCGCAATCGTTATTAATTCCTCGAATGTTTGAGATACCTAATCTATCGGACACGTTTTCGAAAACTCTTTCGTTGGCGGGAAAAAAGTTTCACAACCCTCTTAGGTATGTAGTAGGATTAAGATTAGCTTTGCACAATGTCAAAAAAAATTCAGAAGAAATTGAAATGGGAGAAAGAAACCCTCCCAAACAAATTTATTCATATGGCCATCTTAAAAGTTGCTTCCAAAAATCATTTGAACTTTTAGAAAAGTCCCACAAATGAGTGTGATCACATATCAAGTGAAATGGATTCAATCCCATTCTCCAAAAAAATTCAAAAAGTCCAGAAGTGCCTTGGTAATTAAATGAAAACCGTTTTTGAATTTGAATTCAAATATTTTGAATTACAAAAATCTTCAAAACTTGGTAGTGGCTAGTTACGTGTCACCTAAGTCCAAGATAAAGTTTTGGAGATTTATCAAAAATTCTTTGGTGTTTATTTAAACAGAGTAAACAAATAATATAAAGATTTAAAAGAAAACAAAATACTGAGAACTTACCTGGCTTTTAGCCCAACTAGAAGCACCCTGGCCCAGGCCCATACCCGCTCCCTTGTCGTCTTCCACAGGCAGACGAGAATGTAGGTGTGGGGGGACCATGCCATGGCCGCCGACACCTCCACGACCACCTCCTACTTCTCCCACGCCACCTCCTTGCGCCAGGAGACGCCCAAAAACCTCCCTCGTCCATTCCACCCCCGGGAGACGTCTCTCCCTTTTCCCTCTCATCGCTTTTGTCACCGCCTGAGCGACGCCGTGGAGTGCGCCGCTGCGAACTCGTGTCCAACGACTATTCCAAGTGAAGCCGTCGTGTCCTTCGAGCTCGACGTCCACTACTTGACCCTTTGAAGAATCCCCTGAGATGGAACGCCTAGAAGCCGACGAATCGGGTCTTCTTATTCGTCTACGACCGCCAGAGCTCGTCGTCGATTTCCTCTCTGCCAGCCCCTCCACGACTTTCATGCCTGCTCCTCTGTATTCATGGTGAGCTTCTCACCATTTCCACCCAACCGCGAGTGGACCTATCCTTTTTGTCTCCATTTTCCATGAAGGCCGGAGCACAACGCCACTGGGTTGCTCGTCGGCGTGCGTACTTAACCCTATCGATGCCCTAACCTTGCCCAGCAGGTACGCAACACACTCGGGATTCAAACGCTCTTACTCCTGCCTCCTCCCATGCCCCGTAGCGCTATCTTCGTTGCCGCCATGCCACTGCTGCCGCCAACAAAGTCACCGTTGTCGTCCCTATCACCCCCTCCCATCCTGCGACCTCCAGGTGACGCGCATGTGCGCGGGCTACGTTCCAGTGGCCTCGGCGCTGTGAACCGTGCTCTACACCACCGTCCCATGGGGCTCCGTCGTGCTGGGTGGCCGCCGGCGTTGAGCCGCCGACGAGGTGATGTGGCCACCCATTAACCTCAGCCTAAGCCACTGCCATGTGGGCCCAGCCCCCCCTAATACTCTCCGTTAAATTAATCTAAGAGGGATTAATTTCTATTTGACTGGTTCAAACCCCCTGACGCCAGCATGACATCACTGTGACGCAGTAAAAAATTTCTATTCAGAACTAATCTAGAAAATGCTATAAATTTGAATTGCTATAACTTCTAAACCATAAATACAAATTGAACAAATAATATATGAAAAATTATCCGAAAAATGCAAGGATTCTGATTATGCACTTATCTTCATGTTTGAAGAGTTGAAAATGGAGAAACATTACCAAATGTACATATGAACCCTTTTTGAATCAAAATTTGGAGTTGAATGTGCAAACCTTTTGTAATGCACTTCATTTAAATTGAATGAACAACACATCAACACCCTTTACATGATATCACACCACTTGATCATTTTTTTGTGCATTTTACATGTATTGATTGTTACTTCATGTCTTGATTTTTATCGAATAGAAGTGGAACCGGAATCGGAGTTCATCCCCGAAGTTGAAGACCACCAATATGACCCTCGTTAGCAAGGCAAGCAAACCCCATTAATCATGTCGATAAAAACCCATTTTCCTCTCTTCTCTCTTATGGATGTTAAGGATGTCACCATGATGCGTTTCTACGGCATAGTTGAACCCATTCCTTTGCATGACCTATAATTTTGTCATTGTAGTAAGCAAACCACAATCCTAGCAGATTTAGGAGTTGATTGATGATCATGTGGCCCTTGAAACTGTTACACCTTATTGCATGCTTAGATATACACAATGTTGATAATGTTATGTGAGTCGGGATAGTAGTGATCATGATGATGGTGGTGGAAATGTGTTGGTGAACTTGACCTAAACAAGGTGAACGATGAGAGGCTGTGTAGGAGTACACAGTGGGTTGTCTCGTTGAACACCGCCTTAAGCCCGAGTTCTTGTGTGGTGATCCAAGATAAAGAGTACTACCACATGTTGGGAACATGGACCCCCGCTCAACCTACTAATTCACTGTAAGAGAAAGTTTTTCCCCCGAAGTGTTGAATCTTCAAATAAGTGCGCAGCGGAACCACACAGGTTAGAAAAAACTCGTACACACATTCATGATATGTAAACGAGATATTGTTGTTCGACAATGATAAACCTGTGATATACAAAGAAGCGTTGATGGGCCCTGACTCCGGGATTTGGCTAAAAGCAAATTATCTGAGATGGTATCCATGGAAGTAAGTCAAGTTTTGAAGTTGGTAGACCCTCCGAAAGACTACGAGTCGGATGAATATATAAATGGATCTATAACTGATTTGGATGAAAAAAAATTATCCATCAAGCTCAACTCGTTGGAAATATACTTTCTAGCAAGTTCAAAGGTTGACTATGGCAAACTAGTCTCGACCGTAGATATGTTTTAGTCAGTTTTGGTTATACTAGCAATTACTACATATCTCATTTATAGGACATGGTAGAATGAACATCAAAACAAAGTTCCTACATGGAAATATAACAAAGGACCTATATCTGATACGACCGGAATGTTTTGCCTATTCAAAGGATGCTAGAAGAGATGCAAGCCTCAGATATCCAGTAATGGACTGAAGCTAGCAAAATGGAGTTGGAATTTTCGTTGTGATAAAATTTCCAAAAGAGTTTTTTTTTCATCAGGAATAACGAAGATGATTGGATGTTTAAGAAATTAAGTGGGAGCTGAATAATATTTCTAAAACCTTATTTATATGACATATTGTTGATTAGAAATAATATAAATTTCTTTACACGAATAAGGACTTCATTTGAAATATTTTTCAACTGAAGTACTTGGGCTAATATAGCATTAGTATTAAGCACAATGATCTATGTAGATAGTAAGTGCCTGATCATGCTAAAGCCAACATTACATGTTGACATGATACTAAAGTAGTTTAGTATGAAAACGCCAAGAAAGATGTACTTGTCGTGGTCATGGTGAAAAATTGTTTGCAGAAATTTGTGTTCATGAACACAGATAAGAAAAACTCATGAATTGAATTCCACTCATCTATATATTTGGATTAATCATCTACACCATAATTGTTGGGATACGGGACAGAAAACACAATTTTTTCATACCTACGATACCCGAACCGAAGATCTATGCTATGGAGATGTAAAGTAACGGAGGGAATCGGAGTTCATACCTTTGAAGACCGAAAGAGGGAAACGTTCTTGATAACGTGGCTGGCGTAGACTAAGAACTATGACCTCCCTCTCGTGTAGAAGACCACCGGCGATGGAGACTCCCGGTTGACCTCCAGCGATGAAGTAGCACCACAGGTGTAGTGCCTCGAAGAGATTATACATGTACGGTACAATCGATGTTCCCTCCGGGCCCCGAACCAGGAGAGCAGCGGAAGAAAGACAGATTCAGATCCCGACTCCGCCAGAGCGACGGCCTGCTATGGTGGAGAACTCCACACTAGGTGTAGACTTCAAACAAGGGGAGTCCACTCACTAGGTAGGAGAAGGAGAGAGAGAATATTGTGTGTTGGAAAAAGGGGGTTTACCCCTCCTTATATATGCCAAGGGGGGGGGGGTGCCATCCTCCTCCCCTCACCGAGGTGGGACAAAACTCCCAAGGGAGGGGGGGTGCGCCGTCCAAGGGAGGGGATGGGCCCAACCCCTTGGCGCCAAGCCCAAGGGGAAAAACCCTCTCCTCCCATAATAGGCCATAGGGCCCAATAAGACTTTTTCCATTTTTTAAATTGATTTAAATATATTTTAATATTTAATTCAGATATTTAAATAATAAAACATTATTAAATAAAAATAATCTTTATTTTGAACCTTTCAAAATGTCCGGAACAACTTCCCTTCTCCTCCAGAACTATTCCGGTGATTTCTCCTATTTCACCGATGATCCCAAAACAATCCCCGTGCATCGATTTCCCTTAAGTGTAACACCCTAACTGTCCGGGAAACAGAAGTCATGATCGAGACACTCTCATTGACCAATGAATAGTCAGTTGGACCTGGTTAAAATCCTTGAAAGCCCCTGCGCTTCCAACGAATGAACTTTAATCGCTTATTGGAAACCGTTAACGATACGAGGTAATCCCTTTGTGTTGCGGTACTTTGTTTGTCCGAGGTTTTATCGTCGGTATCCATCATACCGTGTTCACATCTCGTTCCCAACAAACAATTTTACTCGTCCGTGCCTATTGCATCTCCTATGACCCAGTCACTTGCTTGCAGCTATTTATGCAATATCACCGAGTGGGCCCATAGTACCTGTCCATCACTTGGACTGACAAATCCCGCTCTGATCTATTAACATACTCATCAACCATCTATTTCAGAATACCAAAAGTGCACCGTTACAGCCAGCATATTTCAGTCAGGCGGTGGGATACAAATCAAAGTCTCCTCATATATGACAATTATGTATGATCATTACGGTCGAAGGACGAAGCCATACGTTCCAAACTCAACGCAATGCTAAACTATGTGACCGATCACATTACAATGCTTTAGGTGGGTGTGTGTCCATCACATCATTCTCCCAATGATATGACCTAATTGTCAATGGACTTAAGTGTCGCCATGACCAGGAAAGCTTGATCAATCAATTGCCCAATGAGATAGTTTACCCGAGTTAAACTACAGACTTTTGTTTTATACCACACGTGTATTAGTATTTCCAAGTAATACAGTTATAGCATAGTATTAAACCTATTATGAAAAAAACGGATATGTGAAAAGTATATTTATTAATTTGCCTCTAGGTCACATATCCAACAGTCTCCCACTTGCACTAGAGTACAAATTACACTAGTTTACATCTGGTATGTATCTAACACCGATAGTCTCGCTGTGTTCCTCAAACTTTCCTTGTGGAAGAGGTTTAGTCATCGAGTCTGCTGCATTTAGATCCGTATGTATTTTGTGAATCCTAGTGTATCCATCCCTGACGTAATCCCGCGTCACATGGAACTTCGGAAGTATGTGCTTGGCTGTAGATTGAGTTCTTGGGTCCTTCGCGTTAGCAATGGCACCCGCGTTGTCGCAGAATTTTCCCACGGGGTCATTGCACCTGGGAAAGACACCAAGCTCGATCAAGAACTTCTTCAGCCACAACGCTTCATTTGACGCTTCGCAAGAGGAAATATACTCCGACTCCATTGAAGATTGGGCGATTACTGACTGTTTTCCGCTCCTCCAGCTAATTGCGCCACCGTTCAACATGAATACATATCCCGTCTGGGACTTCGAGTCATCTAGGTCTCAGCCGAGGCTTGCGTCAACGTAACCCTTTACGGTGAGCTCCTCATCAACTCCTCCATAAACGATAAAGAGATCCTTTGTTCTTATCAAGTACTTTAGGATATTCTTTACTGCGGTCCAGTGAGCCATTCCCGGATTACTTTGGTAGCGATTAGTCATACTAATAGCCAGCGCTAAATCCGTCCGGGTACATAACATAGCATACATGAGAGAACCTATGGCTGAGCCATAGGGCTTTGAGGACATTTCCTCCTTCTCTTTTGCTGTAGTTGGGCATTGAGCCACACTTAATTTGATACCTTTTATAACTGGCAAGAGGCCTCTCTTGGAGTTATCCATGTTGAACATTTTCAATATCTTATCAATGTAAGTACTCTGACTCAAAGCCAATAGGCGATTCGGTCTATCTCTATAGATATTAATCCCTAATATGTACGCACCTTCACCTAGGTCCTTCATGTAAAATTTTCTATTCAGATATTCTTTCACTTCGTCTAAGAATTTTCTATCGTTCCCTATCAGCAATATGTCATCTACATATAACACAAGGAATGCCACAGAGCTCCCACTTAGTTTCTTATAGACGCAGAACTCTTCGACGTTTTGGAAAAATCGAAACGCTTTGATGACCTTATCAAATCAAAGATTCCAGCTCCAAGACGCTTTCTTCAACCCATAGATGGACCATTGAAGCTTGCATACCTTACCAGCATTCCCTGGATCAATGAAACTCTCCGATTGCATCATATACAACTCTTCCTCAATGTTACCATTAAGGAACGCAGTTTTCATGTCCATCTTCCATATCTCGTAATCATGATATGCAGCTATTTCTAGTAGGATCCGAATAGACATTATCATCGCTACAGGAGAGAACGTTTCCTCGTAGTCAACTCCTTGAATTTGTCGGAACCCCTTCGCAACAAGTCGAGCTTTGTAGACAGATATGCTTCTGTCTGCGTCAGTCTTTTTCTTGAATATCCACTTATTCTCGACGGCCTTGCGGTCCTCGGGAATATCCACCAAAGTCCAATCTTTGTTGGTGTACATGGAGTCCATTTCGGATTTCATGGATTCTAGCCATTTCTCGGACTCGGGTCCGTCCATTGCTTCTTTGTAACTTGTAGGTTCATGTGACTCAATAGCCGAGATTTGATTCACATGTTGTCCGTAAAACTCAGTAGCTTGACGGACTCTTGATGACCTACGTGCCAAAATAGGTTCCTGTTCATTCTCATCATGATCATCTTGTATGTCATGATCGTTATGAATGTCGTCCTGGCCATTCTCTTCAGGTCCCACTGTGGAAGATGTTTCCAGAACAATTTTTGTTGCCGGTTCTTCCATTTGGAGTGATTGGACAGTCACTTCATCGAGGTCTATTTTCCTCCCACTTAACTCTTTCAAGAGAAACTTTTTCTCGAGAAAGTGTCCAGTCTTAGCGACAAACGTTTTGCCTTCAGACTGATTGTATAAGGTGTATCCACAAGTTTCCCTTGGATAGCCTACAAAGATGCATTTATCCGCCTTTGATTCGAGTTTGTAAGACTGTAGTTTCCTAACAAAACCATCACAACCCCAAATCTTTAGGTGAGAAAACTTTGGTTTTGTGCCATGCCATTCCTCAAATGGTGTTGTCTTCACGGATTTAGATGGTGACCTATTAAGAACGTAAGAGGCAGTTTCTAACGCATACCCCCAGAATGACACAGGCAAGTCGGTATGAGACATCATCGATCGCACACTATCCAATAGGGTCCGATTACGTCGTTCGGCTACCCCGTTCCTTTGAGGTGTACCTGACGGCGTAAGCTATGTTACAACCCCATAAGACTTCAAATAATCGCCAAACTCGTGACTTAAATACTCGCCACCTCGAGCGGATCGAAGGTGCTTGATTTTCTTCCCGAGTTGATTCTTGACCTCATTCCGAAATTCCTTGAACCTTTCAAAGGTTTCAGACTTATGCTTCATCAAGTAAATATACCCATATCTACTCAAGTCATCAGTAAAGGTCACGAAGTAACGGAGACCATTGCGTGTGGGGACGTTCATGGGTCCACATACATTTGTATGTATGATCCCCAATAAGTCATCTGCACGCTCCATTACGCCATTGAATGGAGTACTTGTCATTTCGCCCATGAGGCATGGTTCACATGTATCAAGGGATCAAAAATTATATGAATGAAGAAGTCCATCCTTATGGAGCTTCTCCATGCGCTTTGTACCAATATGACCAAGTCGACAATGCCACATCGTCATGTGCTCTTCGGCACTACTCTTTAATATATTGGCCTATACATTGTTAATGTGACACACGTCACCATCGAGATCAGGTACGAATAAACCACGTTGCTCCGGTGCATGAACATAAAAAACATCATCCTTATAAATCGAACAACCAATTTTATCAGACTTAAAAGAATAGTGGTCTCGCTTCAAGCAAGAGCCACTAACGATGTTCACACTCAACACGGGTACATAGTAGCATTTATTCAGAACCAAAACTAATCCCGAAGGGAGACTAAGATGCTTCGTGTCGACTGCCAACACATCAATTTGACAGCCATTGCCCATGCGCATCGTCACTTCATCTTTCACCAAGCGTCTCTTACTCCTTAGTCCCTGAATGGAATTAGAAATATGAGCGACATATCATGTATCAAGTATCCAGGATGTGTTCCCGACGCTTGTTAAGAAAAGATCAACAATGTGTATATCAAATATACCTTCGTCTATCTTGACAACCTTGCCAGCCTTCTTGTCCTTTAGGTACTTGGGGAACTTGCATTTCCGATGACCTTCACCCTTGCAGTAAGACCACTCAACTCCGGGTTTGGGCTTAGGTGCCTTGGGAGGAACGACAACTAACTTGCCATCCTTCTTGGGGCTGCCTTTCTTTCCCTTGTCCTGTCTGCTTGACCTCTTGAATTCAGTTGTCTTGTTGAACATGAATACAGCGTGCTCCTTCTTGATCTCAACCTCAGCACTTTTCAGCATGTCGAACAACTCAGAAGGGGTCTTAGTCATGCCCTGCATTTTGTAGTTCAGCACAAAGCCTCTGTAGCTAGGGGGAAGCGACTGCAACACCCTATCAACTTCAAGTTTATCCGTAATCTGACATTCCAGAGCATTCAAGCGTTGAACGTAGCCAGACATTTTGAACACGTGCTAACTCACGCTGCTATGCTCGTCCATCTTAGCTGAGAAGAAGGCTTCAGAAGCCTCAAACCGTTCAGCCTTGTCTTGAGGTGCAAAAACGGCCTTGAGGTCGGTGGTAATCTCATATGCACCCATCCTCTCAAAGCGCTTCTGCGGCTCAGCCTCCATGGAGTAGAGCATGCCACTCTGGACAAGGTTGTAATCATCAGTCTGGGAGAGATAGACATTCTTCTCATCCTAACTGGCATCATCTGCTGGTGCATAACCTGACGCGCCCTCTAGTACGTATGCCATTTTGAGGGGAACGAGGAGAATCCTCAGGGTACGGAACTAGTTGGTGAAGTTGGACCCATCAATTTTCAGTTTGTGTTTCTCTAGGAATGAGCCTAATTTGAACGAGGGGTGTGGTGCTGCCATCTACAATGGTGATTCACAAAGATACATATTTAGACTTTTGTCCATAATGTGGATTTTTCAATTTAATCTTCAAAATTCTAGAAAGCTCCCACTTAGATAAACACCTCTCAATTTAACTAAGTGATTACACAATCCCAGACCCCATACCGCCCCTGATCGTCACGGCCATCAGTATGCGACCCAGGTAGGCCTCTAAGCCAATCACATCAGGTATGTGACTCGTGCTCGATCTTTCGATCTACTGTGTTCCAGGCCAATCACATACGTCAATCCTGCCAATCCAACCTTGATGTTAACTGGTCAACAAGGACATATCTGCATATTCCAGGTTTTCCGAACCCAACCTCATTCGAACGTCGTTTAATATGTGCGACACCCGGTATGTACGGATGTCGGCCATATGGGAGATCCTTCCAGGCGGTTCCCACCAAGGGAGAAAACAATGTTGGTATTGTGAGAGATGGTCCTATTTGTGCTACCGTCGATATATCTAGTATACTAGTAGAAACAGGAAGTAAAACTATAAATCATACAAGCTATGATCCCCCATCATGCAAAGCAAAGTTAAACGCCTTTCTACTTTAGCTTGTGCAAGTTTTACGTGGCTTCTAGGGGTTTCGAGAAAATAACCGATTTCTATGCTGCGAAAAACATGCCACAACACCGATCCCCAATCGTCTCTATTACACCCCTCATGGGGCCCTCCGTTGCAAACATCTTTGCATCTCTAATGTAGAGATACATACACCCCCACCATCCACTTTGATGGTACAAGCCATATGTCAAACATGGAACCAGTCTCACGTAAACGCGTAAGCTCGGTCGAGGGCCGCTTCATCAGACATTGCCGCAACGCTAAATGAGTACATGTGGGAGGGTAACGAATGAAGATTCGATGCCCACATCCTAGATGTGTTCTACCCGTACAATAGGTCTACGCATAGCTAGCTCTGATACCACTATTGGGATACGGGGCAAAAATCACAAATTTTTCATACATAAGATACCCGAACCCAAGATCTATGCTATGGCGATGTAAAGTAGCGGAGGGAATCGGAATTCATACCTTTGAAGACCGAAAGAGGGAAACGTTCTTGCGAACGTGGCTGGCGTAGACTCAGAACTACGACCTCCCTATCGTGTACAAGACCACCGGCGATGGATAGTCCCGGTTGAACTCCAGCGATGAAGTAGCACCACAGGTGTAGTGACTCGCAGAGATTATACACGCACGGTACAATCGATGTTCCCTCCGGGCCCCGAACCAGGCGAGCAGAGAAAGAAAGAAGGATACGGATCCTGACTCCGGCAGACCGACGGCCTGCTATGGCCTATGGTCGAGAACTCCAGACTAGGTGTAGAATCCAAACAAGGGGAGTCCACTCACTAGGTAGGAGAAGGAGAGAGAGAATATTGTGTGTTGCCAAAAGGGGGGTGTACCCCTCCTTATATAGGCCAAGGGGGGGGTGCCATCCACCTCCCCTCCCCGAGGTGGGACTAAACTCCCAAGGGAGGGGGGGTGCGCCGGACAAGGGAGGGGATGGGCCCCACCCCTTGGCGCCAAGCCCAAGGGGGGAAAACCCCCTCCTCCCCTAATGGGCCCATATGGCCCAATAAGCCTTTTTCCATTTTTTAAATTGATTTTAATATATTTTAATATTAATTAAGACAATTAAATAATAAAACATTATTAAATACAACTTATCTTTATTTTGAACCTTTCAAAATGTCCGGAACAACTTCTGTTCTCCTCTAGAACTTATCCTATTTCACCACTGATCCCGAATCTATCCCCATGCATCGATTTCCCATGAGTGTAACACCCTAACGGTCCGGGAAATAGTAGACATGATCGTGACACTCTCATTGACCAATGACTAGCCAGTTGGACCTGGTTACAATCCTTGACAGCCCTTGCGCTTCCATCGAATGAACTTCAATCGCTTTTTGGAAATCATTAACGATACGACGTAATCCCTTTGTGTTACCGTACTTTATGTGTCTGAGGTTTGATCGTCGTTATCCATCATACCGTGTTCACATCTCGTCCCCAACAAACAAGTTTACTCGTCCGTGCCTATTGCATCTCCTGTGAACTAGTCACTTTCTTGCAAGCTATTGATGCAATATCACCGAGTGGGCCAAGAGTACATGTCCATCACTTGGACTGCCAAATTCCGCTCTGATCTATTAACATACTCATCAAACATCTATTTTGGAATACCCAAAGTGCACCGTTATATCCAGCATAGTTCAGTCAGGCGGTGGGATACAAATCAAAGTCTCCTCATAGATGAAAATTACGTATGATCATTACGGTCGAAGGACTAAGCCATACGTTACAAAGTCATCCCAATGCTGAACTTTGTGACCGATCACATTACAATGCTTTAGGTGGGTGTGTGTCCATCACATCATTCTCCCAATGATATGACCTCATTGTCAATGGACTTAAGTGTCGCCATGATCAGGAAAGCTTGATCAATCAATTGCCCAATGAGATAGTTTACCTGAGTTAAACTACGGACTTGTGTTTTATAGCACACGTGTATTAGTATTTCCAAGTACTACAGTTATAGCATAGTATAAAACATATTATGAACAAAATGGATATCTCACAAATATGTTTATTAATTTGCATCTAGGGTACATATCCAAAAATAATATGTAATAGAGGACCAGATATATCCAGTGCTCCAAAATGTTGTGAGCAAGATACCAAAGTGATCAATATGTTGATCATTGGAAAAACAGTGAAAAGTTAAACTTATGAAAGATAAGATATGTTTCTCGGAAAATGGAGATAATGAAGAGCTCGTTGTAATGAGTTACAGTAGCTGAATTTTGATGTAAATAGTTACTCCAATCCAGTCTTCATACTTCCTCCAACCGATTTTCGATTTTAATTTGGATTATGTGTTTCACATGTAAGGGTGGAGCAGTATGGAGGAACTATGTCAAGTTAGATATTGTGACCAATTCTATAACAGAGGCTAAGTATATACTTACTTAAAGAAGTAACAAGGAGGGTATTTTGAATCATAAGTTCATTCATGAACGTGGTATGGTTTTCTTAGATACTTGAAGCTCATGGAACATTGATGAATGATGTCATGACTTATTCTAAGGAACCAAGGTCCTGCGAAATGATTCAAACATATAAAAAGTTCAACTGATAAAATTAGTGAAGTTTATGATAGCATGAAAACGCGAAGATATGCAAGATACGAACGGGCCTGAAAAGTCAGATCCGAACATGAAGTCTATACCACAAATGAAGCATGCATTACACCGGTATGCCATAGGTGTAAAGTGTTCAAGCACTGACAATATTATTGACTCGAGTGCAAGTGGGAGACTATTGGAAATATGCCCTATAGGCAATAATAAAATGTTATTATATATATTTCCACGTTCGTAATTAATATTTATATTTCTGTGCTATAATTGCAATGACCCTGACTGTGAGATTCAGAAGAAAAATCATTTGCATGTGTGGAAATGTAAACAACAAGAGTTCCTGGTTTAGCCTCTAAGACCAGCCCATATGCTAACTGATGATTACGTTTTATTAATCATGGACATTGTTCCTGTAACAAGGATGTCAGTAGCAATGAGAACATATTGTTAGCAGAACAATGACGCTGAACCGACCCCAGTATTGAATGATATACTTAGTGATCACATCGTAACAACATTATAAGTCATATCATGAAATGTTATCATATACGTAATTCCTTAGACCATGAGAGTATCAAGTTGCTTCACGCAGGAAGAAGTGCTTTGGTTCTTAGATGAATCTTCCTGTTACTGGGAAGTAGTAAAATAAGTTTTGGGCACATCGGATAGTGTGTCTAGTAATTCTGATTGTTCAAGACTGGGATTTGCTCCTTCACGATGAAGAAGATATTTACTTCGGGCCCAGTCGGTATGACGGTATCCATTATAGTCTTGCCATACGCATTGGAATTTAGTCACGGGGATACCGGAATACGATAACGAGAAAAAGGGACATACGAGAAAAGAGGATAACGAGTGGCTTCTGTTCAAGAAGTTGTTACACATAGGTTCCAAACTCCTCTCCTCTGAATTTGTCATATATAGCGAAGCAAAGGGAACGGTACATGAATAAACATAATGGTTCACTCGAAGTTTCTTCGTGTATATGCGGGAGTAAACATGGGTCTCCATGGCTCCACTGTTGATTATTGGCTATTGCAAAAGCCTGTTGACCTATGTCCAGAAGATGTTCTGAGTCATATCCGCATAATACCAAACCTATTGGGTCACACACTTAACGAGTAGTAGTCTATTAGAATACTGGAATGGTAGAAGGTCACTGGAAGCAAAACAGAATAGTTCACACGGGCACCAGAAGTAGTCCTGGGTATTTATGGGATTGTTCATAAGGGCACCAGAAGAAGTTCTGGGTATTTAAGGATATGTCCGGATAACTCTGGAATAGTCCTAGGTGGTTCCGGAACATATGAGAATGGTACTGGGGAAGTCTTGGATCGACCGGAATAATTTCTGGTTAATCGGTGGACGTCCCGACAAACTTACGCGGTCATCGGATTTCTTAGACTGTAACTCAGATGGTCTCGGAACCTATCCAGATAGGTCCAGAACGTCCGAAAAAGGACCCGGAAGGTCTTGGAAGTCTTCCAGAAGGTTTCGGAATTTCCCGAAACCATCCCGGAAGGTCTCGGAATGGCAGAGAATTGTCCCGGAGGGTTCTGGAAGGTTTCGGAAGCTTCTGGAATGTTCCACAAGTTTCCGGACAGTACCATATGCGCCCTACCACCCTTAGCCTTTGGGGCAAGGCACCCCAAGGGGGCTGGCCGAAATTAGGTAATGGGGGCGCCCTACTTGGGGAGTAGTCCTCCTTAGACTCAGACTACCCGGTGGGAAGGACTCCCTTTGGGAGTAGGAGTCCCAGGGGGACTCCACACCCCCCTTAGGTCAGCCAGGGGCCCTCCTGGCCACCTATATAAGGAGGGGCAAGGGTGGGGTTGGAGCACAACTTATCCCAAATGCCTATGCGCCAACCTCCCCCCCTTTAAACCCCATTGCTCCACAATTAGACCCCGGTTTAGACGCTGTTCTAGATTGGAATCCGTTAGGCTTTTCTTCCTCTAGTTTTCTCTGTGGCGTTCTTTTCTGGATGGCGGAGCGCTACTGGATTGCTCCTACGGGATGTGTGGATACTAATGGAGGGGTCGTACCTTCGACCCTTCTTCGAGGAACTTGTTCGTGGTACTTATCCGCGGGACTAGATCGTGGGACGGTTCGAGGGATCGATATCTTCGCGGTTGGGAGGGGGGTCTTCACAAACTCTACTTCTGCTACATTGGTTGGTGAGCCATGACCTAAAACCTTGTATGCAATCTTCATAGATGATCTTGGGTGTTTTCTACGTAGGCACGAACTTTTTGTTTTCTACTGCGTTTCCCAACATGGCATGCCAAAGCCGTGTCCACCGCGTGTACTAGTATATTGGATGAGATTTCACATGGCCATTTATGTCCATAGTGCAATCCTTTCAATGTTGAACATAGTGATGGCCTTCAATGGTCACTAGGGGCAAGTTTTTGAGCTTCTAGGCCCTCCAAAGTTCGATACAACAAAGTTTGGCATGCTATTATGGTGAAATTGCAAAGAGGGGGAGGGATCTTCGATGTCACATGGCTTTAGGGCTGAAAGGACAACATTTCTGTGGAGTTTCAGCTCAAATGGACAAGATTTTGATGCACCTCCTTTGCAAATGCAAAATATAACCAGAAACTTTATCTTGAAGTTGGCATCATATGGGTGATGGGGTTAAGCTGAAACTTGGTGTAGGGGGGGTTATTTGGGTGTGGTCACATGTGGTAAAAATCTCAGAGCAAAAGGATGGTCCTAGATAAAACTTCCTTTTTAGTTGCCCCATTGGTCCAGAATGATATTGGTGAATGTCAGAACCCTAATTTAGGTTTGTGCTTTGCTAAGCTTGCATTTTTGCATCAAGAAATTTTTTTGCACAAGAAAAGAATTGAGGAAGCAAAAAAGCCCCAAAATAATTTTAATAAAAGGCCAGACAAAAATCTTTTTCCAAAAATGCTTTGACCTTTTTGAACAGTCTCATAAATGGGCATGATCACATTTCATGTGAAGTGGGTCCCACTTCATGCTCATGGAATTTTCAAAAAGTCCAAAATGCCCTTGGAAACTAAATCAATATTGTATTTGCAATTGGAATTCAATAAATAAAATTCCAATTATTCTAAAACTTTGTGGGTGGATTTATATATGTCTTGTAGGCTCACATAAAAGTTTTTAGAATTTTGTAAAATGGTTTGGTTTAGAAATCAAATCAAAAAAGAAAACATAAAAGAAATTTAAAAAGAAAACAAAAGGAAAGGGCAGAGCCCACCTACCTGACCAGCCCAACCAGCCTTGCCGGTCCAGCCCACAAGGGGCAGGGGCGTCTTCTTCCCCTGTCCAGGCAGGCACGCAACTGCGTGGTGGCCATGCCACGGCAGCCACGCATACCTCCTGCTTCCCCGGCCATCTTCTCTAGCCTAGAGCCGCCTGGAGACACCGCAAGTCTTTTCCCCATCTCTTTGTTCGTCTCCCCTTCTTCCCCCCTCTCGATTTCGCGCAACCCTGAGAGCAACCGAGCGCCGCCCGAGCTCGCCGTCGTGCGCCCACGTGGCCACCGTCTTCCAATGGCCACGTCGTGATGTCCAGAGGACTCGCTGCTGTCTACTCCGTCTTCTAGCGCACACAATCGAGCCAAGGAAGCCCCGTGGACGACACCCTCCTCACCACCTCGCCGCCGGCCGCCGCGGACCACATAGTCGATTGCCCCACCGCCAGCCCCTCCCCGGCCTTCTCGAGCTCGCCATCGCGCTTAGGGTGAGCCCCGCCGTGTTTCCCCTTTGCTCTTGCTCGCCCCTGTGATTTCCCTCGCCGTACTCCTCTCGGCCGAGTCCGGCCACCGCTTGTTCGCCGCCGGCGTGGCCCTGGTGCCGCCGAGCCCCCTCTGCATGCCCCACACGACTAGCGCGAGTGCGAGGCACCCACTGGTGTTCTTCTCCTCTTTCCCCGTGCAACTCCGGTGAGTCGCCGCCGTGGAAAGAGGCGCCGGCGTTAAGCCGCCGGCCAGCCAGGCCATTAGCCCCCTAACTCATATGCTTATTAAACCCCCCCCCCCATCCTATGACAGTGGGCCCCAGGCCTTAATTAAACAGAGTTTAATTTAAACAGAGACAATATGAAGCCCTAGCCACTGAACAGTGGGGCTCCCATGTCAGCGTTGTCCCCATGTCATGCTGACGCCAGCATAATGCAGTAAAGCTAAATCATTTAATTAAATCAGAAAAAGGCAGAAAATAGCCAAAACTTTGAATATTAATATCTTTTAAACCATAACTCCAAATGAAAAGATTTATATATGAAAAATGATCAGCAGAAAATTCTCTATCCAAATTACCAACTTTCAACTAGGTTTGAATTGTTTATATTGAGGAACCAGTAGCATTTTTCTATATGGATCATTTGGTATAATTCAAATAAATCACTAATTCTACTCCAACTTAAACCCTTGCTATGCAATCCACTTCACATGAACATAAGGAGCAAAACACATCCTTGATCATCATCATATCATGCCATATTGCTTGTGCATTGTAATTTATCGAACGTGCATTACTTTTAGTGCTGCGGTGATTGCTTCTTCTCGGTAGGAGTTGATCTCGGAGACGAGTTCAACCTAACGTCAGAAGAGTGTTACATCGTGATTGTCAGCAAGGCAAGCACCCCCTCTTGGATCATGTCGAGAAATCCCAGTTCCCTCTCATTCTCGCTTATGCATGTTTAGGATGTCACCATGATACGATCTACCGCTAGTTCAACCTATTCCTTTGCATGACCTATTATTTTGTCACAGTAGTAAGCAAACCACAATCCTAGCAGATGTAGGAGTTGTTTGATATCTTCTGGCCCCTGCAACGGTTACAACTTATTGCATGCTTAGAGTTTACAATAAGGCTACTTTTTTGTGAGTCGGGATGGTAGTGATCATGTGAATGATGGTGGTAACTCGATGGTGAATTTGACCTAAACAAGGTGAACGATGACAGGATGTGTAGGAGTACAAAGTGGGTTGTCTCGTATAACACCGCCCTAAGCCCGAGTTCTTGTGTTGTTATCCAAGACTAAGAGTACGACCACACATTGGGCTCACTGACCCCTCTCGGCCTAGTACCTCACCCTGGACCAGCTCCAGGAGTCGCAAGTAGTTTGAACTTTAACGATCTCAAGCAGGTGCATCAAGGTAAGTGGTGGACGTAGGTTGTGGCCTAGTTGAATCAAGTGATCATGATCGAGTTGAGCTTGATGGCTGGACACACAACGTTTGAGTCAGCATCGGAAAAATCGGTCGGATTCCGATCGCGGTCCCAACTCAAATAGGAGACCCCCTAGGACTATAGATGGTGCTCTGAGTGAAGTGTCATGGCAACATCCTCGCCGGTACTCGCTTGAAGGGTCCACTCCCAGGCGGTAACTGATGCGTGTGTGTGTGTAGCAGTACACCCCTGCAAGGTTAATGAGCTATTCGAATAGCCGTGTCCGCGGTAATGGACTACTTGGAGACCTTTACTTGAGCATAGATAACTTCAATGGTTACTCATAAAACTTGCCAAGATAAGCGTGAGTGCTATGGTTTGCTTTCTCGTGGGGAAGTCCGGGAAGGATCCATAGTGATGTTTTGATTGGAGACTTGGACTCGTGTACGCTCCTTCCCTCTTTCTGGTATTCGTAGTACAGGACTAGCCAAGTCAAAGCTGGCAAAATCCCACCTCCCTTTGCCTTGATACTTGAGCATGAGTAGTATAGATCTGATGTAAGTCTTGCTGAATATGTGTTTGTACTCACGTTTGCTTATTTTATGTTTTAGAGACGAGACCACTGACCCTGATGGTAGCCTCTACCTCGAGCTCGACGTGGACCAAGTCATATAGTTCCAAACAGCAGCCTGTGCCCTCTGGAGGGTCGTTGTATTTTCTTTCAAGCTTCTTAAGCCATTTGTTAAACTTTTCTTTACTAAGACATAATTTTCTTCCGTTGATGTTTGATGTAATGTTGGTTCACAACCATGTGATCTCTGCTTGTAATACAACTACTATGTATTCTCTATTTAGTAGAAGTTATAAAGACTATGAGTTTGTAGAGTTCATGTTGTCATTACTTGTTGTTTACACTAGACATGTATGTTGCATGTATGATTATAACATGCATTTCTTAGTGTGGGGTTTAATAGCTTACTTGAGTTCTTGCTGGCGATCTTTTATACACCATGTATCCCTTAGATGTGTGCAGCTTGGGGCATCGCGATGTGATTGCTCGTGACTCAGTCACGTGGCACACTTTGTTGTATGATTGAGCCCGCCCGAGACCCCGACTAGGTGATCGGGCTGGAGACTGTTTATGTAAGTGTTATAATTCAATCGAGAATTTGGTTGAGGTCACTTGTCTAAGAGTATGGGATTTCACCACCCATAATCGTTTAGACTTGTGAGCGAACGATGAGGACCCATCTTAGTTGATCATCCGGCCTAGATGGGATGCCCCTCACGTTCGATGCTTTCCGAGAGTGTTCTGTGCTTGGCCTTGTCTGCGTAGAAAAGTGGGTATGGCTCTCGGCTGTCCATATGATTGTGCTGTAACACGAATTACGTATGCAAACTCCGGGTCCCGACAGACTTGGTATCAGAGCAGGACTGTCTGTAGGATTATTAAACTTTGGCCGATGTCGATTCTAGCATTCTATAGTTATTCAGTTACTTTGGGTATAAGGGAACCATGTAAGACTTCTTTTTTCTCCTTATCCTCATCGATCTGAGTTCTAAGTCACCCTCATCTTGTTCTACGGGAAGATAGGACTAGGCTCATATATGTCTTTACTAGGACATCTCGTTGTTTGCCTCTTTGTAGTTGTAGGAGTGTTGTTGTCTTCCAGAGTTATTACTCCATAGTGTTTCTTTGGAAGTGATGTCTGTTATCTTGTTGATTGTCTCATTTTCCATCCAGGTACAGTCGTTATGCTGTCCGTTTGTGACTTTGATGCCATTGCATTTTAGTCTTGTTGTCTTAGCTTAGAAGTGTATCATAAATTCTATTCTGATTATTAATTCTTATCACACAGAATTTCAGGTGGAAATCATTGTGTTGATTTCAGTCTTGGTAGAAGATCCTCCACCACCGCCCTCTGCAGAGGAAATCATGATGGAGGCCGAGAAGAATCATCATGATCATACACGTCTTCTCGAGCGTATTGAGCAGAACACTTCTCGTCAGCGTCATAGTATTGATACCATCCAAGACTTCATTCTCTTCAACCCGCCAATATTCCGATGTTCTTCTGAGCCCCTTGATGCCGATTGTTGGCTTCGTTCCCTCGAGCGTAAGCTTGACACAGCCCATGTTTCTCTCGGTGATCGTGTGCTATTCGCGACATACTTTCTGGAAGGTGCTTCTCTTCAGTGGTGGGATAATTTTGTACCAATGCAGCCCATTGGTCACGTGGTGACTTTGCAAGAGTTAAGTGATGACTTCCGAGTGTATCATATTCCGGATCAACTGATGGAGCGCAAGAGAGAACAATTTTGTAATCTGGCCCAAGTAAAGATGTCTGTTCATGAGTATAGGACTGAGTTCACTCGTCTAGAACATTATGCCCAAGAGGAGATATCCACTGATGCCAAGAAGCAGGCAAGGTTCCGCAAGGGACTTAGCCCCGTCCTTCGTCATGACCTGAATCTTCATGAGTTCGTCAACTTCCAGGATTTAGTCAACAAATCATTCAAGGCCGAGTAGGGAAATGAGTTGTATGAAGAGTCTCGTAAGCGTGATCGTGAGTTTGCACCATCTTCTAGCTCAGGTTCTCGGAAACGCTGCACATGGATTCCCTTGAGTGACGTCAGTCATGCTGTAAGTGCTTCTAGACCAGCAACCACCATATATCGTCCACCTCAACCCAATCTTCCTTGGAATTTTGTTGGAAAATCAAGTGCTCATGTTCCTTTTATTCCACGTGGTGTTTGTTTCCAATGTGGACAATCCGTCCACAATGTTCGAGAGTGTCCTCAAAATCATGTAGCCACCATTCCTAATCCAAGGAAATCCTTTCGTCGTGGTAAGCCACTACCCAAATCTTCCAATGTCAAGCCTTGTGCTTATGAACATGGTTATGTGAATCATGTATCCATTGAGAATTCCCATAAGGCAACCGATGTTGTACTCGGAACCCTTCCTATCAATTCCATCCCAGCTTCTATTCTTTTTGATCCAGGAGCATCTCATTCATTCATGTCCCAGGGTTTCGCATTGTCGCATTACATCTCTTTTTCAATTTTATCTACTCCTTTAGTAGTGCGCACCCCAGGATCTAAATGGCGCACCACCATGGTGAGTCATGGGAATGAAATTGCAATTGAGGGTTTAGTATTCCTTGCTTCTCTTATGCACTAAGTCGTAAGTCGTATTGTAACAACCTCATGTTACGACAGTATCAACCACTTCTGTATGAGGAACTACGAAAGCTTAATCTTGAGATTGTTCCTGATGGATTCCTTTCCACCTTGGTAGTGAAACCAACTCTTGAGGATCAAATCAAAGCTGCATAGAAACGTCCTCGAGGTATCCGATACATCAAAGAAAACATTGCTAGTGGTAAGGCTAAATGTTTTACCCTAGACAATGAAGGTATTGTATACTTTGAGAACATGATAGTAGTACCGAAGAATAAGAACCTTAGACAGCTGATCCTTAAAGAAGCCCATGAATCTCCCCTCTCGATTCATCCCGGTGGTACAAAAATGTACCAAGATCTACGCCAGAGATTTTGGTGGACTAGGATGAAGCGATAAATTTCTCAGTTCATTGCGTAATGTGATGTTTGTCGTCACGTTAAGGAAGAAAATCAAAGACCTGCTGGTACACTTAGACCTTTGCCTATCCCCGAGTGGAAATTGGATAAAGTTAGTATGGACTTCATCACTGGCTTTCCAAAAACCCAGAAAGGAAATGATGCCATCTTCTTTGTCATTGATAGACTTTCCAAAGTTTCTCACTTCCTTCCCATTTGCAAGTCTATAACTGCTAGCCAGTTAGCGGACTTGTATGTCTCCCGAATCGTGTCTCTTCATGGTGTTCCTTTGGAAATCAATTCAGACCGTGGTAGTCTCTTCACTTCTCGATTTTGGGAAAGTTTTCAGAATGCTATGGGGACCCACCTCTCCTTTAGCACCGCTTATAACCCGCAATCTAGTGGTCAAGTAGAAAGGGTCAATCAAATTCTAGAAGACATGCTCAGAGCTTGTGTTATCTCTTTCGGAAAGAAATGGGAGAATTCTCTTCCTTTTGCCGAATTTGCATATAAAAATAGCTTCCAATCCAGTTTGGGCATGCCTCCTTTTGAATTTCCGTATGGACGGAAATGTCGAACACCCCTAAAATGGTCAGAAACCGGTGAAAGACAATTCTTTGGACCGCATATGTTTCAGGATGCAGAAGAGAAGGTACGCATTATTCATGAGAAATTGAAAACAGCCCAGTCTCGTCAGAAAAGCTATTATGATCGTCATCATAGGGAAGAAAGCTATAATCTGGATGAGAAGGCTTACCTTCGGGTTACTCCTCTGAAGGGTACCCATCGCTTAAGTATCAAAGGCAAGTTGGCCCCATGTTACATCGGTCCCTTTCGTATTCTCGCTAAACGTGGAGAAGTTGCCTACCAATTGGAACTACCCCCTCACCTTTCCCAGGTTCATGATGTCTTCCACGTCTCTCCACTCAGGCGTTGCTTCAAGGACCCCATCCGCGAAGTAGACCACGAAACGCTTGATCTCCAAGATAATATTTCATATCGAGAGTACCCTGTCCGTATTCTTGATGAAGCCGAGCGTAGCACCAGACGTCAGAAGATCAGATTCCTCAAAGTGCAGTGGTCACATCATTCAGAGAAAGAAGCCATCTAGGAACGAGAGGATCGTCTACGAGCTAAGTAACCCACCCTCTTCTCGACGACTTCTGAATCTCGGGACGAGATTCTTTTGAGTGGGGGAGAGTTATCAGAACCCTAATTTAGGTTTGTGCTTTGGTAAGCTTGCATTTTTGCATCATGAATTTTTTTTCAAAAGAAAAGAATTGGGGAAGCAAAAAATCCCCAATATAATTTTAATAAAAGGCCAGACAAAAATCTTTTTCCAAAAACGCTTTGACCTTTTTGAAAAGGCTCATAAATGGGCATGCTCACATTTCATGTGAAGTGGATCCCACTTCATGCTCATGGAATTTTCAAAAATTCCAAAATGCCCTTGGAAATTAAATCAATATTGTATTTGCAATTGGAATTCAATAAATAAAATTCCAATAATTCTAAAACTTTGTGGGTGGATTTATATATGTCTTGTAGGCTCACATAAAAGTTTTTAGAATTTTGTAAAATGGTTTGGTTTAGAAATCAAATCAAAACAGAAAACATAAAAGAAATTTAAAAATAAATAAAAAGGGAAGGCAGATCCCACCTACCTGACCAGCCCAGCCAGCCTGGCCGGCCCAGCCCACCAAGGGCAGGGGCATCTTCTTCCCCTTTGCAGGCAGGCACACAGCTATGTGGCGGCCATGCGACGGCAGCCACGACCACCTCCTGCTTCCCCGGCCATCTCCTCTCGCCTAGAGCCGCCTGGAGATGCCGCAAGTCTTTTCACCATCTCTCTGTTCGTCTCCCCTTCTTCCCCCTCTCGATTTCGCGCAACCTCGAGAGAAACCGAGCGCCGCCCGAGCTCTCCGTCGTGCGCCCGCGTGGCCATCGTCTTCCAATCGTCGCGCCGTGATGTCCAGAGGACTCGCCGCCGTCTACTCCGTCTTCGAGCGCACGCAATCGAGCCAAAGGATACCCGTGGACGACGCCCTTTTCACCACCTCGCCGCCGGCCGCCGCGGACCACATCATCGATTGCTCCACCGCCAGCCCCTCCCCGGCCTTCTCGAGCTCGCCATCGCGCTTAGGGTGAGCCCCGCCGTGTTTCCCCTCTCCTCTTGCTCGCCCCCGTGCTTTTCCTCGCCGTACTCCTCTCAGCCGAGTTCGGCCACCGCTTGCTCGCCGCCGGCGTGGCCCTGGTGCCCCGAGCCCCCTCTGCATGCCCCACGCGACTAGCGCGAGCGCGAGGCACCCACTGGTGTGCTCCTCCTCTTTCTCCGTGCAACACCGGCGAGTCATCGCCGTGGACAGAGGCGCGGGGATTGAGCCGCCGGCCAGCCAGGCCATTAGCCCCCTAACCCATGTGCTATTTAAACCCCCAGCCTATGATAGTGGGCCCCAGGCCTTATTTAAACAGAGTTTAATTTAAACAGAGACAAGATTAATCCCTATCCACTGACCAGTGGGGCGCCATGTCAGGGTTGTCCCACGTCATGTTGACGCCAACATCATGCAGTAAAGCTAAATCATTTAATTAAATCACAAAAATGCAGAAAATAGCCAAAATTTTGAATATTATTATCTTTTAAACCATAACTCCAAATGAAAAGATTTATAAATGAAAAATGATCAGCAGAAAATTCTTTATTCAAATAACCAACTTTCAACTATGTTTGAATTGTTTATATTAATGAACCAGTAGCATTTTTCTATATGGATCATTTGGTATGCAATCGACTTCACATGAACATAAGGAGCAAAACACATGCTTGATCATCATCATATCATGATATATTTCTTATGCATTGTAATTTATCAAATGTGCATTACTTTAAGTGCTTAGGTGATTGCTTCTTCTCGGTAGGAGTTGATCTCGGAGACGAGTTAAACCTCACGTCAGAAGAGTGTTACATCGTGATTGTCAGCAAGGCAAGCACCCCCTCTTTGATTATGTCGATAAAATCCCAGTTCCCTCTCATTCTCCCTTATGCATGTTTAGGATGTCACCATGATATAATCTACCGCTAGTTCAACCTATTCCTTTGCATGACCTATAATTTTGTCACAGTAGTAAGCAAACCACAATCCTAACAGATGTAGGAGTTGTTTGATATCTTTTGGCCCCTACAATGGTTACAGCTTATTGCATGCTTAAAGTGTAAAATTAGGATACTTTGTTGTGAGTCGGGATGGTAGTGATCATGTGAATGATGGTGGTACCGTGTTGGTGAATTTTACCTAAACAAGGTGAACGATGAGAGGCTGTGTAGGAGTACACAGTTGGTTGTCTCCTTGAAAACCGCCCTAAGCCCGAGTTCTTGTGTTGTTATCCAAGACTAAGAGTATGACCACACATTGGGCTCACTGACCCCTCTCGGCCTAGTACCTCACCCCGGACTAGGTCCAGGAGTCGCAAGTAGTTTGAACTTTAACGATCTCAAGCAGGTGCATCAAGGTAAGTGGTGGACGTAGGTTGTGGCCTAGTTGAATCAAGTTGAGCTTGATGGATGGACACGCAACATTTGATTCTGCATCGGAAAAATCGGCCGGATTCCGATCGCGGTCCCAAATCAAATAGGCGAGACCCAAGGACTAGAGATGGTGTTGTGAGTGAAGTGTCGTGGCAACATACTCGCCGGTACTCGCTTGAAGGGTCCACTTCCAGGTGGTAACTGATACGTGCGTGCGTGTAGCAGTACACCCCTGCAGGGTTAATGAACTATTCGAATAGCCGTGTCCGCGGTTATGGACTACTTGGAGACCTTTACTTGATCATAGACAACTTCAATGGTTACTCATAAAACTTGCCAAGATAAGCGTGAGTGCTATGGTTTGCTTTCTCGTGGAGAAGTCCAGGAAGGATCCACAGTGGTGTTTTGATTGGAGACTTGGACTCGTGTACGCTCCTTATCTCTTTCAGGTATTCGTAGTATAGGACTAGCCAAGTCAAAGCTGGCACTTCTGCATTGAAACCTGACCTCCCTTTGCCTTGATACTTGAGCATGAGTAGTATAGATCTGATGTAAGTATTGCTGAGTACGTCTTTGTACTCACGTTTGCTTATTTTATGTTTTAGAGACGATACTACTGACCCTGATGCTGGCCTCTACCTCGAGCTTGACGTGGACCAAGTCGTATAGTTCCAAACAGCAGCCTGTGCCCTCTGGAGGGTCGTTGTATTTTCTGTCAGGCTTCTTAAGCCATTTGTTAAACTTGTCTTTAGTAAGACATAATTTGCTTCCGTTGATGTTTGATGCAATGTTGGATCACAACCATGTGATCTCTGCTTGTAATACAACTACTATGTCTGCTCTATTTAGTAGAAGTTATAAATACTATGAGTTTGTAGAATTCATGTTGTGATTACCTGCTTTTTACACTGGACATGTATGTTGCGTCTCTGATTATAACATGCATGTCTTAGTGTGGGGTTCGATAGCTTAGTTGAGTTCTTGCCGACCGTATTTTATACACCAAGTGGCCCTTAGATGTGCGCAGCTTGGGGCATCGCGATGTGATTACTCGTGACTCGGTCACGTGGCACACTTTGATGTATGATTGAGCCCGCCTGAGACCCCGACTAGCTGATCGGGTTGGAGTCTGTTTATGTAAGTGTTATAATTCAATCGAGAATATGGTTGAGGCGACTTTTCTAAGAGTATGGGATTTCACCACCCATAATCGTTTAGACTTGTGAGCGGACGATGAGGACCCATCTCAGTTGATCATCCGGCCTGGATGGGATGCCCCTCACGTTCGATGCTTTCCGAGAGTGTTCTGTGCTTGGCCTTGTCTGCTTAGACAAGTGGGTACGGCTCTCGGCTCTCCATATGATTGTGCTGTAACAAGAATTACATACAGAAATCCCGGGTCCCGACAGAGAAAATGGGTGCTCCGACCTTGCACTTGCTTCACAAGGTTCCATGCTGGACAAAAACTTTGGGAATTTATTGGGGGAGTTTGGCTAGGAAAATGGAGCTGAACTTTGGCATAGGTTAATTATATGATCATGATAGCTTCCACAAAAAGTTTCAGCAGGAATGGAGAAGGATAAATAACATTTCCTTCACAAAGTGCTATTCTGCCCCAACAGACAAATGAATTTCTCTCGAGGAAAAATTCACATGGGCCATGCCATGTTTTATGATATTGTGGCAATATATGATATGAACGACATGTGGGAATTATTTGGAGATTTATAGAGCAATAAAACTAGGGGTTGCTTCACAATCCTGAAATGGGATGAATATTCCTTTTATTGGGAAAGGAATATATGGTATGAAGAAAAATGTGGCTTGGAGGGGATGGAGCAAGGGAAGATCTTTGGAAAGCTTTGGAGAATCAAGGTCCACTTCTTCCAGGAAATAAAATATGTTCAAGTTTGAAGTACAAATAGTTGCTCAAAATCAAACCAACTGGCAAATACTGAAATAAATCTGAAAAGTTTTTGAAAAGAAAAAGTTGCAAATTTCAGGGTGTCACAACACCCCTTGAATTATGATGAGTACTTGGTGGTAATTGAGGGTCATGTGTGTGTAGTCTACATCCTTGCAGGGTTAACACAACTATTCGGATAGACGCGTCCGCGGTCATGGACCACTTGGAGACCTATGCTTCATTATTTGACAACTTGAATGGATTCTCTAAAATTTCCAAGATAAGTGTGAGTTCTTTGGGTTGCTTCCTTGTGGGAAGTCAAGGAAGAATCCATGTTTGTTTATTGATTTTGTGATCAAGATTAGATGAACTCGACTACACTCCTTACCTCATTCTGGTAATCGTAATACAGGTTAGCCAAGTCAAAGCTGGCACTTCTGCATTACAAGCCCCACCTCCCTTTACCTTGAAACTTGAGATTGAGTAGTCTTGCTGAGTATGTCTTTGTACTCGCGTTTTCTTATTTTATGTTTTGGAGATGAGACCGCTGACCCTGATGGTGGCCTGGTTCCTTTGGAGGGTCGTTGTATTTTATTTCATGCTTCTTATTCCATTCGTTAACCTTGTCTTTACTAAGACATAGTTTGATTCCGTTCTTGTTTGATGTAATGTTGGATCACAGTCATGTGATATTTTCTTGTAAAATAACTATCAAGTCTGCTCAGTTTAGCAGATGCAATAAAGTCTATTAGTTTGTAGAGATCATGATGTGTTACCTGCTGTTATACACTTGGCATGCATGTTGCGTGTATGTTTATATCGTGCATGTCATGTGTGGGGTTCGATAGCTTGGTTGTGCTCTCGCTAGCAGTCTTTCTAACGGCCAGGTGGCCCTGAGTTATGAGAAACTTGCAGCATTGCGATACGATTGCGTGTACGGAGATGTCCTCATCTGATACCGTTACGTGGCACACTTCATTGTATGATCGAGACCACCCGAGACCCTGACTAAGTGAATCGGGTCGGAGTTGTTCACGTAAATGCTATGATTCAATTGAAAATATGGTTGAGGCAACTTGTCTATGAGGATGGGATTTCATCACCCATAAGCATTTAGACTTGTGCGTGGATGATGAGGACCCATTTAAGTTGATCATCTGGGCCTGAATGGGATGCCCCTCACGTTCGGGCTTTCCGAGAGTGTCTTGTACTTGGCCTTGTTTGCTTAGACAAGTGGGTATGGCTCTCGGCTCTAAATATGACTGAAATGTGTCTAGAATTACATACGCATATTCTGGGTCCTAACAGACTTGGTATCGGAGCAGGACTATCTGTAGGATTATCAAACCCTTGGTCGAAGTCGAGTCTAGGATTCTATAATTATATAGTTACTTGGTTATAAAGGGAACAATGTAAGACTCCTTTTTTCTTCGTACCCTCATTGATCTGAGCTTTGAGTCACCCTCATGTTTTCTACGGGTAGATAGGACTAGGCTCCTGACAGGTAAAGACCCACTTCTTGCATTTCTTGTATTGTATGTGGGAGATCTCGATTCCAAGGGCACTAGAAGTAGCCGGTGTCTCAAGAACTAGTCTAAGATTATTCAACCATTGGACGCCCCAGGACCCCGTCTTATATACCCACCAGGTCCTAAGGTTTTACAACGAATCCGACTACACCACGAGGTGGAGTCCCAACCTATCTCTACGGCAGCTATCTTGTACTCCAAGGTAGATTGACTCCTAACTTCGGCATCATCCTTCATTGTAATGAGCCAGCCCATGGCCGACTCTCTTCGTCTAGAGTGCAAAGCCTCCTTGCTGAGTATGCCGGCACTAGTGCGCTGTGCAGCTATCCAAACGGTTTTTGACCCTAATTACCTACAGGAATCGGAATTGTCGCCTTTCCTTCGATTGCGAAAGGGGGGTCCTATTTTGCACGATAGCCAGAAACCGTTTCCAATGGACTAGTCCACGCAGACGTACATGATAAATCGAACATTTGTGTTGACCTTTTTATCGCAAACACTTGTCCACGAATGTCCGCCTGAGATAAATCCTATGACAAACGTTTAATCCATAAACTACGTTTGAGTTTAGTTATACTATCCCAAACGCGGGTTTGTCAGGAACTGTGTGGGATAGCTGGAGCTATTCCATAAAGTTTGCATATTGTACACGTTTGTTTTGTTAACAACAACCCAAACATTTGCGCAGAAATGATTGTGTGTTTTAAGAAATAAATCACAAACGTTCTTTTCGGAGGAACTGTGTGTGATATACACTGAACATTTCAAACGGTTGCGCACAAAATGTGGTCTGGAATTAGAAATAAATCTCTGACGCCCATTTCTTATCAAAGTGTGATGTACGCACCTATCTATGATTAAATTATATGCAGAACCGTGTGCAATGCTGTAACTACAAAAAGGATTATTTAGCAATATATTAACGTGAAACATTTTAGTCATTTTTGAATTGCTGTAAGAGGGACATTTATAACAAAAATGTTCCCACCATATATATATATATATGTATGTATATAAAACATAGTGTTACTGAAATCACAGTACAACCAGCCACAATATAGACGCACCAAATCTTTATTATTACAACCTTTGCGAAGTACAGTTTCATAGTCTGTAGATAGACAGATGAATCTCGTCTGGGAAGTTGTGGGAGCGGAATGCAAAAAATTTACCCTACGATAATGTTGAACGCATGTGCAACTTTAGCCCAGCGAGTGTTGATGATTGCCCGTCCATGGTTCGACCTCTTCAGGAATACTTAAATATTATAATGTGGGTGTTGTACAAAAACCTTTCTTGCCTCTTGACCATACAGGTAGGTTGAGAGGTAATCATCGGTGAACTGCTTCGGAAAAGACTGCATGAAAAGATGGGCATAAATATTGTTTCTCGGTATTGAATTTGTGTGCACATGAAAAAATATGGTAGGGGGTAAATTAGTACCATTGTACAACAAACTGAAGTCTTCTTCATTGTTTAGAGAAAGAGTTTGGTGTCTTTCGTGGCCAGTTTCCTTATCCTAACAATCTTTCTAAGTTTCTTGACTTGGTTGATAGTCATGGTGACCTCGTTTCCCTAAATGCAGAATTGTTCGAACAGTGGATCTAAACATCTTGTAAAAGGAGCTACAAGCAAGATGTAAATGTTAGACCCCAAACACTGTCATTTTTCCTTCGATTGTATATTAATGAGTATAAGACCTTTAGATCAAGTGCATACCTCGGTTATAAGTCTCAGAGCCACCCATTGCTAAACTGCAATTTGATGAAGTATAAAATTTTTAAGTAATGTACGAATTGGGAGAAATCAATGATAAGAGGTTCATTCATACAAAATGAACCATACAAACTATCAGATTCAAGACATGGAAATTCCAGCTATGTATCTACGATCGGATCTAATGAGCATTGGAACAGTGCTACGAATATAATGCACAAAGTGAATATTCAAGCTCATGAAAAAGAACTCAAATAGCTAAGAATGGATGATATGAAACTAAAAATTACTTCAAGATTGCAATTCTCATAGTCTAAATATAGTACAGTGGTATCTCGCTTGCCCCTTGAGTGAAGCACGACATAAATCCAGAGCCCATCAATGATGCAGGTCCGCTCATGGAAACTAAACAATACAACCGACCCGCAAAAAACATAAAATCAAGCAGATTCAAGACATGGAAATTCGATCAAGTAACTATAAAATAAGCATCATGATTGATGGAGGAGTAAGAGCATGCGTATGAGGAGGGCGGCAAGGATCTTACCGGAACAGGGCGAGCGGCGTGGCTAGCAGGGAGGGGGGCGGGCGGCCTACACAGTCTAGGCCGCCGCGTGCGGTATACGGATCGGGGGGGGGGTTGTGCCGTGTAGACCGCCTTGTAACACTTTGCTGGAGTTGCCTGCGCCGTCTAGGCCACGGTGCTAGGAGGATTAGGGGAGGGTTTGAACAAGAAGGGGGGAATGCAGCCTTTGGTGGTGGAAGGAAGGAGGGGGCGTCTTAGATATTCCCGCGGCTGGCAAAAAGTTCGGGTATGTGGGGAGGATAGGCGGGAGAAGTGGTATCGCAGATGAAACTAGAAATAAATTCATATGGGCTACCATCTTATCGCAAACGGGCAATTTTTTTCCCCAAGTGAGATGATACGAGAACATTGAAAATTCGGTGGTGGATGGAGAGATGGGCAGGTTAGATATTGACGCGGCCAACGATATTTTTCGGTAAGTGGTATCGCAAAAGTTTCCGCATAATTATCTATGTGTAATATAGCTGAACAAATATCCAGCCAATCAGGTCGCATAACCTGCTTCTCGCAGATCGCAGTAAGATCCAACGACTATCTTTCGGCGCATGTTAAATCCACGGCCAGCGTCTTAAGCTATGGTTTACAAGATATTCCAAGGTCATTATGCTCAAAAATAATTCATTATATGCATTTAAAATGCCAAATGAAGTCAGAAATGTTTGAAATTTCAATATGTTAGTATGAATGCTTAATGTTGATCATATAAAAAGATTGGGGTTTAAAGGATTTAAGAATAACGTGATGCCCTTGTGTTGTGATTGTTTCCGATCGAAACCGTGAAACTTCGAACTGAATGGTCCGATTTGTGAACGGAGTGTATCTAATTTGTCTAGTAATCCACTAAAACTTTTACCACATACCATGTTCGTGAAATGATGAAAGCATGCCAAGTCTCATCCTTTTTGGATGCCATTTGAATTGATTTTCAATTCCCAGTCCATTATGCTCAAAAATAATTCACTATATGCATTTAAATTGCCAAATGAAGTCAGAAACGTATGAAATTTTAGTATGTTAGTGTGAATGCTTAAAATTGATCGTATAAAAAGATTGGGGTTTAAAGGATCTAAGAATAACGAGATGTCCTTGTGTTGTGATTTTTTCCGATCGAAACCGTGAAACTTCGAACTGAATTGTCCGATTTGTGAACGAAGTGTATCTAATTTGTCGAGTTATCCACTAAAACTTTTACCACGGATCATGTTCGTGAAATGATCAAAGCATGCCAAATCTCATCCTTATTGGAGTTCATTTGAATTGATTTTCAATTCCAAGGTCGTTAAGCTAAAAAATAATTCATTACATGCATTTAAATTGCCAAATGAAGTCAGAAACGTTTGAAATTTTAGTATGTTAATATAAATGCTTAATGTTGGTCATATAAAAATATTGGGGTTTATAGGATTTAAGAATAACGTGATGCCCTTGTGTTGTGATGGTTTCCAATCGAAACCCTGAAACTTCGAACATAATGGTCCGATTTGTGAATGACATGTATCTAATTTGTCTAGTAATCCACATGAACTTTTACCACGGGCCATGTTCCTGAAATGATGACAGCATGCCAAGTCTCATCCTTTTTTGGAGGTCATTTCAATTGATTTTCACTTCCACGGCCATTAAAGCTCAAAAATAATCAGTATATGCATTAACATTGCCAAATGAAGTCAGAAACATTTGAAATTTTAGTATGTTAGTGTGAATGATTAATGTTGATCATATAAAAAGATTAGGGTGTAAAGATTTTAAGAATAACGTGATTCCTTTGTTTTGTGATTGTTTTTTATCGAGACCTTGATACTTTGAACGGAATGGTCCAGTTTGTGAACGAAGTATTTCTAATATGTCTAGTAATCCACTGAAGATTTTACCACCGACCATGTTCGTGAAATAATGATAGCATGCCAAGTCTCATCCTTTTTGGATGCCATTTGAATTGAATTTCATTTCCAAGGCCATTAAGCTCAAAAAATCATTATTTGCATTAAACATGCCGAATGAAGTCAGAAACCTTTGTAATTTCAGTATGTTAGTGTGAATGCTTAATGTTGATCATATAAAAAGCTAGTTCGGCAAGGGCCTATATGGCTACACGCGCTGCAAGAAAGAGAAAATCCAAGGCCATCAAATCTTATGAAGCAACGGGGAATCTCTTCAGATCTGTTGACCTTCAGGAGACTGTTGACTAAGAGAAGGCCGATGTGGCCCAACAGGCCGCTGAACACGCGGATCTGGCCGCCGCCTGTGGCATCGAGAAGCTCAAATCCACCAAGAAGGCTACTGAAGATGCCTTTCTCTTGTTCAAGGGGAATGTGGTCAAAGATGAGGATCTAGACCCCAATGTGCGAGAAAGTACGATGAAGAGGTCCAGGGAGCAATTATTTGTATGCGGTTGCGGACCTAGACATCCGGGGTACTAGTAGTCCATATTTATTTAGCTAAAACTCTGATGAACAATCTAATCCTCCGTTTATTTAGCTTGTCTCAGTTATTTTATTTTTATATTACTTGTCTTCGTGTATGCACAAAGTGTTTATATAAATTATTTAGTTGTGACCCTAAAAAAAGGTTATTTAGTTGTGAAAACAAGATAGTCGGAATCTATATACGCGATTCTACTGTACCAGTCCTTCTAGCAAAGCTTCTTCGGTAAGGAAAATCGTGTATTGAAAACAGTCTGTTTTAACAACCCGTCTTTGGTATGCGTTTTGATACAATTGTATGGGTTACAGCCTTATCGAATACGAGCATTGTTTTTTTCTTTTCCAAGATTGATGATACAAAATTACTTTGGTGTCAGAGAATCAAAAACATTTTTGCATTATAAACTGTGTGTAATATACCTGAACAAAGATGCAAGAAAACAGGTCGCGTAACCAGCTTGTCGCGGATCGCGGTAAGATCCAACTACTATCGTTCAGTGCTAAGGTGTAACGCCCCGACCACTCCCAACCGGTTAACCACCGATTCCATGGCCGGTGCGCCTTGGATCCAGACTGTCCTCAAACCAACACTAGTATTTTCTTCATACTTTGTCCTCACTCGTGCGCACCCGGGATTAACTTCCCGGTCGGTCACCCATCCCAAGACTAGTCCAAGCCAAGCACGCTTAACTTTGGAGTTCCTTGGACCTGGGCTTCGGGAAAAGAAGGTGCACCTTGTTGATATGAGTAGTCTATCATTCCTATTGAGATCCTGGGCTGTTACATACACCACCCCTCAAAGGACCCGACGTCCCCGTCGGCCCAGCAGGAACACTCCCCTTTGGCACACGTATGTGCGCGCCAGTTGAAGGCATCCAACATGTACCCCATGTAAGCCTCACCGACCGACACACACACCGTGTAACCGCCAGGTTCGGCTCTGATACCAGCTGTAACTCCCCGACCACTCCCAACCGGTTAACCACCGATTCGATGGTCGGTGCGCCTGGGATCCAGACTGTCCTCACAACCCAACACTAGTCTTTTCTGCACACTTTGTCCTCACTCGTGCGCACCCGGGATCAACTTCCCGGTCGGTCACCCATCCCAAGGCTACACGGTGAGTTATTGACGCGGTTAACTGGTTGGGAGTGGTCGAGGGTTTACATAAGGTTACATCCAACGGCCACATTTGTACGCTAGGGTTACGAGATACTCTGCTAGGTTTTTAGACGATCAACGTGGTTTTCCAAGGTTTGACTAACATTCAACTAATCCATTTTGTGTAAGAAGTGTATCTAACTTCTTTAGTGATCCAATGAAACTTTTACCATGAACCATGTTGGTGAAATGATAACAGCATGCCAAATCTCGTCCTTTTTAGAGGTCATTTGAATTGATTTTCAATTTCAATGACATTATGCTAAAAACAATTCATTTAATGCATTAAAATTGTCAAATGATGTCAGAAATTCCTGAAATTTCAGGATGTTAGTGTCAATGCTATTGCTGAACATATAAAAAGTTTGGGGTTTAAAATATTTAAGTATAATGTGATGCCTTTGTGACGTGGTTGTTTCCGGTCGAAACCCCAATACTTCAAAAGGAATGGCCTAGTTTGTACACGATGTGTATCTAATTTCTTTAGTGATCCACTTAAACTTCTACAATGGACCAGGTTGGTGAAATGATGACAACATGCCAAGTATTTTCCTTTTTAGCTTTCATTTGAATTGATTTTCGATTTCAGTGTCATTATGCTCGAAAATAATTCATTGAATGCATTAAAATTGCCAAATGAAGTCAGAAACATTTGAAATTTTAGCATGTTAGTGTGAATGCTTAATGATGAAAATACAAAAAGTTTTGGGTTTAAATGATTTATGCTTTGTTATGTGGTTTTTTCAGATCGAAACCCCGATACGTCGAAAGGAATGACCTACCTTAAATACGAAGCGTATCTAATTTGATTAGCAATCCACTGAAACTTTTACCACGGATCATGTTGACGAAATGACGACAGCATGCTAAGTCTCATCTTTTTAAGAGGTCTTTTGAAATTATTTTCAATTTGAAGTTAACGATGCTACAAAATAATTCTACCTAGCCTCTTCAATACGAAACTCTTCCTAGCTTCCTCAGCAAGGAAAATCTCCCATTGCAAACAGTTTGTTTTAACAACCCATGTGGGTTATACGTTATGATAACAAAAACGATCACATATAAATTGACCTAAATTCCAGTTGCATATATACATCCATTACATACAATGCTTCATACAAATTACCTCACACACCTGGAATATAATAAATACATGCATATAGTCTGCTCAGAACACACACATTCACACACATACATTTATAAACCAATAAGGATTGACTGAGGAGATGTAAACTTTCATGGTTAAACCTGTGGATCATGCTCAGCCGAGCCATCTAGTTTCGCAGTGACGGAACTATCCACAGAGGGGCTGATGTAAAAATGTTGTTTCTAGGTTTATATGCATTCTGTATGTTGTACCGACTTTGAAGAAATTGTTGCTTGGATCATCAACTTTTTCCGGAGTGATTCAAAATACAACTGGAGAGAAAGTTGTAGTACATAGAACATAAGAGTGAAGCGTATAAAAGGAATGCCGAGTATTTACACATATTAAATCCTTTACTACCTCTAGATGTACAATTCAAAAATATATCAACAATGGAAACTTCACTCTTAATAATCTTCTTATTAGATTTACCTATCTCAAGACAAACTATTGTGCTATGTTGATCCCCAAACTGTGCAAATCTACTTCTCCTCCTTCAATAAAAGTGAATAAGTACATCAGATTAACACCACTTAGAAACTTGGAATGAGTTACAAAGATAATTCTATCTGCTTGTGATCCCCAAAATGCTTTCCCAAAGCCAAGTATTTTATCTATGTATAAGGGTACCCTTCTCTAGCAAAGACCTCTCTCTGCCACACCTGAGAGATACTGTATGGGCTTCACTTGTTCCTTCTAGTTATTTGATGGAGGCTAACTAATCATGTAATGCGGCATTGGCCGCCATGCTGCCACAGAGCGGTCAAATGTGCATGAAAGGTCCTCGGAAAAGAAGAATACAATTATGCATAGATCGATCTTGGATATGGGGAAGCCGTTTTGAGGGGGCATGTTTCTAGAAGGTGTCAATCTGATGTATTTATTCACAGCTGTGGAAGGAGGAAACATATATTTGCACAGGTTGGGATCCATATGTGGACTGTAGTTTCTGTTCATATAGCCAAATCTATTAAGTGAAATTATATGGTCGGTGCTGCAGTTTTCTAGATACAGAGTGTAATTTTCCATTGTTAATATTTCTTTTGAAAACAACATCTAAATAAAATTGAAGATTTTAGATGGGTAAATTTTTCTGGGGCATCTTTATATATATTGCACTAATAGGTTCTATTTGTATTTTTATCTCCAGTTGTATTACAAATATCTCGGGTTACCTTGTATATCTTCCACTCTCGCTGGCTCACCGCAACAGACAAGAGGAATATTGTCATAACTATGTTGTTATATCTGTTAACAGATAAGACATTGGGTAATGGAAGGTTCAGTACATAGTGAGGTACTCACCAAGATTTTGTCGGCGGTGGAGGCAGAAAAGTTCCGGCGGGTGAGGAATGGCCATCAGGATCTGCGGTGGCCCAAAGGAGTTGACGGGGGCGGCGATTAATGTCACCCTGGTGCCGCCGGGGAAGGATGAGATGCTCTATGCCACGGCGGCTTCGAGGGCATAGGCGATGCCGACGTCGACAACGATGCACGGCGTCCCAATCTACGATGGCGAGGGGGCGGCGAGGGGGAGGGGGGCGAGGTGAGGCTCAAAGATAAGACTGTCCCATCCTCCGGCCGTCCAAAAACCTAGATCGGTTGGGCGAACAACACATAAACCGTCTATCTATATGTATATCGCGTATTGCAAACAGTTTGTTTTAACAACCCGTGTGGGTTATACGTTATGATAACAAAAACAATCACATATATATTGACCTAAATTCCATTTGCATATATACATCCATTACATACAATGCTTCATATAAATTATCTCACACACCTACAATATAATAAATACAGGCTTATAGTCTCGTCAGAACACACACACTCACACACATATATACATATATATACACATAAGGATGGATCGAGCAGATGTAAACTTTCATGGTGGCACTTCTGGATCATGCTCGGTCCAGTCCTCGTAGTTTAGCAGCGACTGCACTATCCACTGAGGGGTTGACTCCTGGCCGCTGTAGCAACTTGGTAGGTTACAACCAAGCATAGAAGAGTTGTCCAAGGAAAAACGCCAAAGATCGAGAGATGGTGCTGTGTAACATCACAAAATTCTTCGAATTTTGGAATGTTAATAAAATTAAATAGAGAATGATGGTTTGCTTGATGTGTTTGATTTTCTCTGGGATTTAAAACTTTCTGGAGTTTATTGAATATTAAAATGAGAAGGAATAAAAGGACTTTCCCTAATATTCATAATTGGTGTTTTTGGAATTTATTATTTTAAAACAAAACCACCAAAACAAAATGAGAGAAGGTAATATGACTCCTTCAACATGTTAAAATGTCGGAAAATGTTTTAAATCATTTTTGGAATTCTTTTGAATATTCAAAACATTTTTAAAGAAAAGGAAATTCATTTGAGAGGATATAAAATGACTTATCCCCTTTTAATAATGTTGGGAAATATTAAAATATTACTTTAAAGTTTTTAAAAAATTTATTTTGAGTATTATAAATAACTCTAAAATTATTTTAGGGATTTTATAATGTTAAGAGAGTTTTTTATTTCATTGAAACGGTTTATTAAATATTTTAAAAGAGTTCAGAAAAAAATATTCCAATGGGATATCTTTATTTTACCAAATTATTTATTGGTGTGACAATTTTAAAATTTATATTTTATTATTAGAAATGGTTTGTCAATGCTTTTGACCAAATAAAAATACTTTAAATAATTTATTGGATCTTATTTGATTTATGAAAAGTATTTTATATTTAAAATAAAGTATTTAGAAAATGTTTTTATTTTTATTTTCATTTTTGGAAAATTTATTCATTTCATAATTTTCTTTGGATTATTTGAAGAATTTAGAATTTTATTTCATATTTTTCGGAGTTACGGTTGATTTTATTTTATTGTTTGAAGTTACGGTTTTAAATAAAAAGAGAAAAATCCGGGCTGCCGGCCCATTAGCATCTTTTCGCCCCGAGCGCGGTGGAGTCCTTTTCGGACCCGATTTTGTTTTTTTTCCTCTGAGCTTATAAATAGAAATAGGATTTTCTTTATTTTTTTCCTTTTCCTCTATATAAAAAAAAATCTAACCCTAGCCGCGGGTCCGGTCGCCGGAATCCGCCGCCGCCTTCGCCGGAGTCGCGCCGCCGCCCGCCGGACCCCGCCGCCGCAGATCGACGCCTCCCCGCGCCGCCGCGCCGGCCACTGCCGCCGGAGCCGCGCCGGCCACGCCCCAGCCACCGCTGCTCGCCGCCCGGCACCGCACCGCTCCTCGCCAACCGCGGCCGCAACCGCGCGCCGCCGCGACGCGCGCTGTACCGGACGCTGCCGCCACCTCTCGCTGGCCCAAGCGCCCAAGCACCTCCCCCACGCGGCACCTCGCCGGAGCAAGCGCCTCCTCTCGCCGGAAGTCGCCCCTCGCCGGAGTTCATGAGTTCGCCGGAGCAAATTCCGGTCAGATTTGGGTCGAGGACCCGATCGCTTTTTCTGAAGTTATTTTATTTACAGACGAGTCCTTTTGGCAGAAAACCCCCCTCGTTCTCGCGCCCGCGATATCTCCCACACCGTAAGTCGGACCGAGGTGAAACTTTTTTCTACGCGTTCGTGTTGTTCTGTACTTTAGCATGGTATCAACTTTTGCACACTTTGCACACTTTTGAATTTGAGTTTATTTCAAATTCAAATTCAAATTCTGGAGGCCATATATTTTATACCGTTGATCCAAATCGAGTGATTCTTTTTGCGTTGGATCACTCTTTCCATGTACCTTTTGTTTATATCATGTGTACACAAAAACTCATAAGTTTATTGATCTGTTTAAATTCAAATTCAATTCGATTTTGCACTTGCTATGACCTGTGTTGTAGTATTCCATTTCACGTGATTCTTTTTGCATATTGGATCATATGAGACATCTTATCGGCAATATCCACATACCATTCATATTGCTATGATCTTTACCTTGATTTCATAATGCCTTGATCATACTCTTGTATCAACAACTCTTTATCCGTTGACTCTCTCGAGTTCACGTTCCACCTATCACTTCGAACACATCGACACCTTTGCACTTCAAAGCTTTTGTTTTGTTACTAAAACCTTTGTGATTTTTTTGTTGATCTTATGTTTTGTCCTTGTGGTGTGACGGCTTATTTGAGTTCCTTCGTTGCGATAGATTCTCGGAGTGTGACGAATAGAGTTTACTGGAACGTGAGAGCGAAGATCTTCATAGAATGTATAAGGCAAGTGATACTTTGACCATACTCATACCTATATTTTCTATATGCATTATGTTAAGAAATATCACCCTATTGCATGATAGGTAGTTTATTTTACTGTTGCTGCAAAACCAGTTAGGATAGCCACATGTCTTGACTTGTCTACGGTAGATCAACCTAGCCGTGTTGTTGTTTTATTGCTATGCTTTGTAGACGTGGTTTGGGTTGTGTAAATTCATGGAGTGCTTGTGAGCTATTTAATAACTTGTGTAGCAATTGTTTAATAAATAGAAATCACCTCTGGACGGGCAGGGAGTGCTTCCTGGGGGCTCGTGCCTTATCTAAGGTCGAGACCAGGTTGAACCCCTAATGGTTGGTTTGGTGGTTGAAAACACTTCATGGCGAGTACCCTCTGACGTAGTGGGCGCCGTCCAGGCTCAAAAAGATCAGACATACTTGGTGACTAGAAGCTTACATGTACCGCCGCTGGCCATATGGGCTCTGGCTTAGTTGAGTATGATGTAGGAAGCCTCTCCCGTGCAAAGCTAGCAGATGTAAATGTGATAGGTGGTACCGACTTGCCGTTGGGTGTAGGTGACCTATTCTGAAAGACTTCGTCTCAATCTTCGGGTTGAGTCCAGCGGGGAAAGTGTACTAACCTCTGCAGAGTAAAAACTAATCATGATTAGCCGTGTCCCCGGTTATGGACATCCTTGAGCTACTAGACATTACTGTTACTGGAGGATCTTGACATATGAATCACCATAATAATTTGAGTGGGCAAGATTAAATAAAGGTGTGGATTGAGACTCGTGTGCCCAGTTCAATCTTAAGTAGTAAGTTCAACTTAAAATTTTGACTAGTTTAGTCCAGGAGAAAATTGGCTTTCTGCAAAACTAAATCATAAGCCTTTCCTTTGACTTACCTTGCATGTAGTTGTAGGTCCTTTATATAAACTTTTCCGTGTCACTTGCTGTACAAATCAGATGTACTGACCCGTTGTCGGGCTGTAACCTTCGGTGTTGCAGGTTTTTCAGACGATTAGTAAGGTGCGTTTAGGGGTTGTGAGTCTACACTCAGCATGTTCGCATGTGGCTGTTGATGGACTCCACGTTACTTGCTTTTGCTTCCGCTATATTTATATTGAATAAGCTAGCCTTGAGCTATGCAACTTGTTATTTATTTACTCTGGATCATACGTTGTAATAATGATGCACTTGTACTTTGATATACATCTATAATATTGTGTGTGCCAGCGAGTTCGATCCAGGGACTGGCACTTGAGCACAGAGACTTCAATTCTGTGTGAATTGGGTCGTTACATGCTGCCAAGTCGGATCTGTGGTGACGAGCAATGAACACACAATCAGGCTTAAGGAACGACATACAATCATCCCCAGCGTGCATCAAACAGTCTGTGCTCATCATCTAAGGTGTTATTTTGATCATGTGAGAATAACTTTTTCCTAAAAAGATGGAATAATCACCCAAGTCAGGGACCGCCTCCCATTGTGCGCCCCGGAGATCATGTTGCCCTACATTAATCCTGAAGACGTCGCAACTCACATTGTTGTAACTTTGAAAGGCTGGTCCAGGTAATGAATTTCAAGTTCGTCTCCGGTGAATTTCAAGTTCATGTCCGGTGAATAGTAAGCAGTCGTTATAGCCAGCAGGAACGAGGTACCATCGCTTCGTCCAATCGTGCCAACCGTCCTGCGGGACCATGTCATTGACAATCTGCGGCGCACGAATTGAAATTGGGGGCTGCATCGAACCTACAATTGAAACGAAGCATAGTACATCTTATTATTATATATAAATGGACCGAACATTTACTGAAGAAAATAATAACATATACACCATGGGATATATATGTAAAAACAAGCTTTACCTCCATCATTTGGATCCCACATGTAACAATCACCGTTGTTCGTCACGTCAAAGTACCAGCCACGACTGTGAACGGAATATTCATATCGCCAAGGACTCAAATGGGGTGTTGCGAGCATGTACCATGTTAAGGACTCAGGAACATCGTACCAGGAGTTGGTAACATTGCCCCCGCCTGTTATGGCAATCCTGTTCTCAAAGATGGCGATGAGATTTTTGTCTTTGAAGCCACATTGCTTTCGAGGTGGACGTACAATGGCTATCTTCTTCAATTTAGAATTTATGATATCATAGCCGAAATTTCATAGGCCAATTGTTTGATGAAGGCCAATAGAAGAAAATGGAGGCACATCAACTGTCATTCCAGTGTACACATTGTGCAACCGGATGTCTCCGCCGCTACGTACAAGAAAGGATAGCCAGTCGCCATTCACACCAACCCAAGGCTGTCGTAGCCCATACGTGCAGTTGGATCGATCATCAAAGATTAGGCTGAGAGAAATGAAATTTTGTGAAGAAAGACGTAAGAGATCGATAACCTACCTGAGGGTGACAGAAAATCATTGCTAGAAAAGGTGTTGCATCAAGAGGGGTGATGGTGCACTTGTCACTCAGCGGCTGTTCCTGCTCCGATGCCATGTAGTGATAATGTACTGCTTGCTCCATTACGCAGGGAATCCCGAGAACCGACTTCACCTCCTCAATTCGACCTAGGACGAGGCGCATCACCCCCGGGCCACATGATGCAAACCTTGTGACGCTCAACATGGCCGCTCTAGTGTTGTTGGAGACCATGGTTGTAAGGGTATCGTTCGCCGATTTCCTCCAGGCGGCGTCTTTGCGCCGGAGGGGAACCGTTGATGTCATCCTGCGTAGCCATGTCGAACTACTCAAGAGGGATGAGAAGACAATGAAAGTTTTGGTTTGTGCGGGATGATTTGCTCAGGCCGCCCAGCTTACATAATATGCGCAGTTATGCACGCATGGTAAGTTGGTTAACGAACGAAGGGCTTGCCGAATTTTGGTTCGTCGGGCCGACTTTTGGTTCGTTGGTTCCCCTTATACACTGGTCCATATGATCGAAGGTGTCCAATGAGGGGCAGGGGCTCATGGCCCAATCGGCACATCGGTCAAACTACGCGTGGTACTACTTCCCAAGCGGCGGTGACGAGGGGACGTAATACAAGCGGGCGGCGGGGCTTCAGCGCTTGGGCACATGATCGGCGCCGGCCGTTCGATTTTTCTATCGCCTTCTACTTATTCCGGGTTGGGTGCGCTATAGGGTTATATATACTTCGCCACACCCCAGACCGCAATTTTTCTATTCCGCTTCGCTCCTCCAACTCCAATGATCTATTATGTGGAGAGCATCTCAGCCGAAGGTCCTGGACGTGGAGGACGTGGCCATGGAGGAAATGGCGGCGGCTCCCGCGGCAACCGCGGTTCCGCTAGCTCCATGGCCCCTAGTGCCTAGACCTTCCTTCCGACGGGCGTCGAAGGTAGCGTTGATATTTGGTCGAGCGTCCTCAGGTTACCACGGGAGCTCGGGCCGGCTCTTGCTAAGCTCTACCACGCAGAGAAGCAGCTCTGCACCGTCAACGCGGCACTCATGGCGATGGAAGATCTGGCAGCCATACATCGTGCCGTGTCAAAAGCGGCGTACGACGTCGCCTACGATGAATACAAGGCGGTGATCGACCGCCCTACATCTGCCCAGTCGTGAGCCGGCGCCGACTTCACCTGCAAGGCATCCATTCTACCTAGTACTGTATTTCCAATTTGAATGAGTTATAAGTGTAGAGATGAACTCCGAGTGTGTGTGTACTGCACGCGCTGTTAGCCGGGGCTTCAATTAATGTACCTCGAACTATCTATATTTAAATGTTTTCCGAATGCTCATAGTAGACAGTTGTTTGGATGGACCGTCAGCCTTGCTTCCACCAAGGGAAGGATTTTCATAAATGTGCCTGATAGATTACACATCCCACATGTTTCAGTAAATACAAATGATTGTGAAGCCACTCCTTGTTTCACACACGAAAGGATATTCAGAAGCATACCTGCTAAATTAGTCATTCCAAACATTTCAGTTACTATGAACAATTGCGTAGAAAGGCTAGCGGTTCTTTATTTTCAACTGTAGGATTTCACCCTAAACATCCCAGACCGATTTTCAAAGACCCATCAGCCCTACATCACCCACGCAATAATTTTAGGAATGTGGCCTTTCGGGTATGTTTCGCAGACGGTTCAGTTTCGCCCAAACGGTTTTTGATTTATACCATTTTCGTTGACAACATCGCAAACGGTTTCGTACAAGGGACTGGGAAAGGAGTATCGTGCTAGCCCCTCTTTGCACTAGTGTGGGTCTTAGAATTATCCCCCCGAAAGTAGCCCCCAAGATTGGCATGGAGCCGGCTTCGTGGCAATCTTCTGTATTTGAAAAAAGCCTCATCTTCTAACCTGGTATTTCTGAAGAGTCATTAACCCCTCCATCTTTGATTTGGTCAACTTTGAAGAGGTATCTTCCAATGGGTCACACTGAAATGTGAACGCAACCTATATTTTCACTGGCCTCGAGGCGTGGCCATTAAATCTCGTCTTATCGGACCTAACGAGCTCGGGTATTTTAATGCCTCACGTGGGAATATTTACCGCCGCTACCGATGATTTTCTGCTATGCCCCTTACTTTGGTTATTTAATCCGTGGTGCGGGCACGGTTCCTTTACATCTTCTTTCCTCCTTCATTCTTCCTCACATCTATTTCCATGGCCCCTAAACTTTGTCTCCGCGAATCAAAAGAGACGAACCTCAGCATGAGCCATGGTGCTAGGGGTAGAGTTCATCATGATCGTGGTCGAGTCGGCCGCGCTGCATGTGGCGACGGCGGACGGGGAGAAATGGCAGCTAGCCTCCGCAATCCAGCCGTCCACGAAGGGATTTCTAACCACTCCTTCTTGGTAAACCTTCATTACGCATTCGTTGCCACATCGAGCTTCACTACAAAATCAACGATATTAGTTGACGGGCTATTTGTGTCATGGAAAATCTTTTTTCATCAATAATAATACCCTAATTACGATTCGCCTCCGTCAATCCACCTATCACTAACGCACCGTCATAAAAACGGAAATGATGACGATACCACTTTTTTCGTCTTTAAATATCGCTTCTTTGGCGACATTACCCACCTCGTCAATAGTGTCCATCTTCGATGACGGGGTTTAATAGTCGCCTAATAAGACCAATTTGTCACCCTCATTCGTCTTCGTTGACGATAAACTCGTCTCCAGAATTTTTTTCTGCTAGTTTGACTAGCCAGCTTTCTGACGAGTGGGGCCTCCTTTTTGCTGACGTGGCTTCTTGCATGTGGGTCCGAATGTGATTTACCATTTGTTTTGATGAGTCAACTCTGTTGACATATGGGCTCGCATGCAACATTGGTGATGGTATGTAGGAAACGTCGCAGTTTGAAGGTTGTTTTATTTTTTATTTTTTGCCAGATTTGAAAGAAATTCATATTTATGAAAAAACTAAACTTTAATGCAAAATTAGCTCTCATATAATTGATTAAAACATAAACCATAAACCGTTTACACGGAGTCTAAGCAACATTACAAGAACCATAGGACATAGTAATGCACAACTTCTTATTTATCTAATAGGGCCTTGCAACTTCTTCATTGATGTCAACCTGTCCATCCTTCTGCTCTGGCTGGGCATAGTCGAGAGGTTCAAGTACTTGTTGCTGCTCTTTGAGGGCCGCCTATATAGCTTCAATTTCTTCCTGTTGCTTCTCCATGGACTTCTGGACAGCTTGGAGGTCTACCTGCTGCTTCTCCATGTCCTTCTGAAAAGCGTCAATGTCTACCAGTTGCTTCTCCAGGGCCTTCTGGATATGTTCAAGGTATAACTGCTGCATTGTCAGGGCCTTCTTTCCAGCTTCAGTCTCTTCAATCTGATTTTCCATGTTCTCCTTGCCAGCTTAAGTCTCTTCAAGCGGATTTGCCATGTTCTCCTTGCCAGCTCCAGTCTCTTCAAGCTGATTTGCCATGTCCTCCTTGCCAACTTTAGTGTCTTCAAGATGCTTTGTCATGTCCGAGTTGCCAATTTCAAGCTCTTCATTCTGGTCTGCCAGGATCTCCTTGCCAGCTTCGGTCTCTTCAAGCCGCATTACTATGTCCACTTTGTCATTTTGATCCTCTTCAGGCTCATCATTTGTGAATTCCATATCTCCCTACAACGAATCATATATCTAGTTTAATGTTTGATATAGTAATAAAGTGTGGCAGAATCCAAAGTAAAGATGCATTTGCTAGAGTTTATACATGGCTACAATAAAAGGTATGACAACTAACCATTACAAACCGTATTCTCTTCAATGTGCCTGGACTTATTTCCATACCCCTCTTTGGTCTTGACTTTTCATAGAATGTAGTCATCTATTATGATGTAATTAAACATGTTAGATTTTATTCTACAGTTTGAACTAACTTTGCATGTAACAGTGCATAAACATATTTTCACCTCATGTATACGTGCATCCTCCATGATGTCTCTATATTGCGTCAGCCCCTCAGAAGTTGGTTCATAGATGTCATCACAACCAATGACTTGACTGTTGTTCTTAGTGTCCTTTGGTACGCCATCAACTAGTACGAAATGTGTTAGGCATTGCAAATCCTTGAAACATCTAGCCTTGTCCTCAAGCTTCTTAGAAGCTTCTATGAAATGATCATAACAAGTAAACAGTAGGCATGAAACAAGATGAAAATTAAAAGTGAGAAAACATGTAGATATTTCCTATTATATAGGTTGCGAACCAAAATCAATATGAAAGTACATAAACACGAATGTCCTTGGATAGTATGTATTTAATCCGGAGGTGGCTAATTTACAAGTGCATTTTATAAGCCGGACGAGGTCGATCTGTATTTTTCTTACAAGTGTATTTACAAAAAAAACGAGATTCCAAACAGGGCCTGAACTAGAACATAAAATCAAAGTTTGGATAAAGCAAGAAGGTCGACATTAAATAAAATGGAGTGATTAGTTGGTAGATTATACCCGAGCACCTTGATTTATTTATACATCGTACCCACAGTAGAACCCTAGATAGAAAGAACAACATTCTTAATACCTAATAGAAACCGTACAGGCTAGTTCTTCTTGAAGTAACATCATGTTACATTACATCTTCAATACAAGAAGGAACTACATGGATAGATCTCTACGCATGCACACAAAAAAGAAAAAACGGCATGCATGGATCTATACGCATGTAAAAATGACCGTTTACCGTGTGCCAAGAGGAGGGGAGGGGGATTCATAACGATCTGTATCGGTAGAAGCTATATCCACCGGCGGGGAGGGGGTGATGAAGGTCAGACGAGAGATAAGAGGCGGCTCTTCGTTTGTTGGAAGGAGATGTGGGCACAGTTAAAAGGATAGGCGCTATTTAAGGATGGGTGCGGTTGATAGAGCAGGCCGCTGAAATGTAATGGAGGGAAAGAAAATTTTCAACTGAAAATGTAGTACTACGAAGGAGCGAATGAAGTTTTCCAAGGGAAAGTCTAGTACCAAGGAGGGAACAACAATTTTATGGAAAATTCTAGTAGCTAGGCGAGAACGCAGATTTTTGAGGAAGAGATTTGAAATATCAGATGATTTACATGTCCTTTCTTATTTTGAGTTCTATCTATGAATTTCTTATTTAAATATATTCAAAACACACTTACTAATCTTTGCAAAAAGTTGAAGTTATGACTGTGGTAATATATATCTTGGGCAATATGAAAATGGTACAAATTTAACCAATGCATTGCTTGTACATATGTTATATACAAGCATGATCCTCCCATGTTCACGATGAAACATTGAAGATTAATGAATTAGGATTCATAAATACAATCTTCTAGTAATTGTACATATTATATCAACTCTATAATGAGATATATCATGTGAAATATCATGTTGTCATCATGGGAGTTCAATGTCGGCATACGCTTGATCGTGTGGCTCTTGATTCTTATTACTCCTTCCTGATAGCATGTAACTACCAAACGTTGTGATTGACCCACCATCAACATGACACAATCAACCATGCATAGTCCATCCTTTTGAACCCGTAATGTATACAACATATATGACACATTGGATTGCAAAATTGTCGACTGTTTGCATCTCCTCTGGTATACCTAATGAGACTTGTTGAATATATATACTATACACATTCAATACCAATTATGTGTGTGAAGTTCATGCTTTCATGGGTGCTCAACCACGCTTGATCGTGTTGCTCTTGATACTTTTCATGTATCTTTTTGTATTAAGTCTGGTGATTGCTAGTTAGTGAACCTAAAAGTGGAATTTCAAATTCGTGTTCACCTTAAAAGAAACTCATCTCTTTTTCAAGCACCATATTAATTAGAATAGCATATTCCAATGTCATGTGTACACTACTTCTCCAATGTGTATGCAAAACAATATTTTTGTGCATAGAGTTGTCAAACCAGATGTGTTAACTTAAGTGTCATCTAATGCGACATGGATGAACTTTGTGTAGTCTAACGCCTTGATACTCAACCTATATTATCATATAGTGTCACCATGCAATGCCGAACCGGTGGCACGCAACGACGACAATGAAGGTTCTTGAGCACCGTGCACTCCCGTATAACACGCAATGGCGTCAGCGCCGACTCCGGTTCTCTCAACGACTGGCAACACGAGACCACCCATGCAGGTTTAGGCCGACCATGCGCGTTCTAGCAACACGCAACACGTGCCACACATGCACATCCAGACAACAAGCCGCATGCACACCCAACGCATGGGGAGAGGTCTATATGCAGGACTAGTAACATGCGGGATCGACCACGCAGGGTTTTGGCCAACTTGTGTGTGTTGTGTAGATAGCAACACGAAATGCGCACACTGCGTGCATACCCCTGAAAAAGCAAGCCGTGTGCCAACTTCCGCATTGTATATCCCGACCCCATGCAGAGGTCTCTTCATGATGGGAAACGTACACGACACCGACCACACAAGTTTTTGCCGACCTTGTGCTATCTAGCAACAGACAGTGCTCGTCAGGTTCAAGCCCTGGTAGCAAGCCGCGTGCACACACTAGCATCATATAGCGCTCACACAACCATGTTTTGACACTTTCCATCTCGCTATGTGCTATAAAACCATATTTTGTCACTACACATCATTGTTGCTACTACACAATATATCCGTGTTGTCTCATCGTATCAATTAAGGAAGTGATGGATGTCCGCTAGTGAGAACACAACTCGCACTGCCGTAGTCACCAGTTGGGATCGAGGCCACGATGCCACCGACGAAGCACGAAGAAAACATGAAGAGGAGGAGAAGAAAGGAGAAGTCATCGGCAAGAAAATTGAAGCATCTCCTGCATTTGGGCTGATAACTGGGAGCAGATCGTATGATGGTGGGGGATGATGCGCACAAGGCGTAGGAGAAGGCCCTTGCCTAGCCTGCATGGGCGGAGGCCTCCTCCTACCCTGGTCGCCCCAATCGTCGGTAGTTGCATGTGAGTGTGTGTCTTGTGTCTAGCTGGTACGGTGTATCAGCTAAGGCCTACCTTCGTGTTTGTAGATGCGTGTGGGATTGTCGATCTTATAGTTTCCAATGTAGTTTATCATGTGTTGAATGAAATTAGAAATGTCAAAGGTGAATCTTATTTCCACGTTGTTATTTCATATTCAATAATTATACAATTATTTCAAAAAATATACATAGTGCCGCTTTCTAACATGTTAAAAAATACATATTTATGTCGCTGCCCTTTCCCCCTAAAATCATCTAGAACGCCGGTGGCTTTCAAAGCCGAAACCCAAATGTGCGCGAAGCCTGTCGTGAGAAAAACATGCCAGATGTCCTCTGAGAGAACTTGATTGCATGCACTTTATTACGAGTGTGTGCGAATAGGGAGAGTCGATTGGCGGGGAGTCAGTAACGATGAATCGAGACAAGAGAGACACGGGGATTTACCCACGTTCGTCCCCTCGATGAGGTAAAGACCTACTTCATGCCTTTTTTGTATTATATGTGGGAGATTTTGATTACAAGGGCGCTAGAAGTCATCAGTGTCTCGAGAACTCATCTATATTGATTTGCCCCCAGGACTTCCCGAGGCCTCGGCTTATATACACGCCGAGTCCTAGGGTTTTACAATGAGACCGACTATCGAACGAGGTGGAGAACTATTCTATCTCTTCGATGACTTGTCTTGTACTTCAAGGCAGCTTGGACTCCTTCCTTCTAGCGCCGGTCTTCATCTTGTAAGTCGGTCGGTTCAGGCTCTACTAGGAAAAAGCTTATAGGTAGAGGAGTATCAGTAGCGCCCCTCCAGGAGGCCTGCTACCACTAGACCCTTAGCAGTAGCGCCTCTTGTCTAGGCCCGCTACTGGTACAGGTGGTCCCCACCAAACCCAGCTGACAAGTTGTAGTAGTAGCGCCGCCTTTGGAAGCCCGCTAGTGCTACTGGGTTAGTAGTAGCGCCTCTGCAGGCCGCGAGCTGCTGCAACTATGGTCCCAAAACAGCCCAGAGGCCCGCAAATAGCAGCAGCGCTATTCCGTTCGGGGTGCTACTGCTAACTCGATAGCAGTAGCGGCGTTGCGGTACAGGCACTACTACTTAGGCGCAACCAACTTCTTAAGACGAAGGCTAAAAACAAATGGAGCGACAAAAGTCTCGATGATCATCTCAAGTATCTACACAAGTTAGTTCTTCCCACGGGGAACCTTTGTCCTACTAGTGTTGATGAGGCCAAGAAAATTGTGTTCCCTCTTGATCTGTTGCACATTAGATACCATGCATGCATATACGATTGCATCATTTATCGAAACGAGAACACAGAAAAAACCAGTTGTCCGGTGTGCCATGCTGATAGATACAAGAAAGCCGATGTCGGGACCCGGAATATGCGTATGTAATTCCAGTCACAACTCAATCATATGGAGAGCCGAGAGCCGTACCCACTTGTCTAAGCAGACAATGCCAAGCACAGAACACTCTCGGAAAGCATCGTACGTGAGGGGCATCCCATCCAGGCCGGATGATCAACTGAGATGGGTCGTCATCGCCAACTCACAAGTCTAAATGATTATGGGTGGTGAAATCCCATACTCATAGACAAGTCGCCTCAACCATATTATCCATTGAATTATAACACTTACATAAACAGACTCCGGCCCGATCACTTAGTCGGGGTCTCGGGCGGGCTCGATCATACAACAAAGTGTGCCACGTGACAGAGTCACGAGCAATCGCATCGCGATGCCCCAAGATGCGCACATCTAAGGGCCACTTGGTGTATAAAAGACCGCCGGCAAGAACACAACTAAGATATCGAACCCCACACTAAGACATGCATGTTATAATCATACACGCAGAATACATGTCCAGTGTAAACAGCAGGTACACATTGCCTGAACTCTACAAAGTATATCTTTATTGACTTGCACATAGAGTATACAAAGATCATATGACTATGATCCATAATTACATCAAACAACGGAAGAAAATTAGGTCTGAGTACATACAAGATTAACAACCTGGATATCGTCCTGGATATCGGGACGAGATCCCTTGTTGGTGGTGTTGTATTGTAACAGCCCAGATTTCACAAAAATTAAAAAAATTGTTTTCAGTATGAATTGATTGATTGTCTGATTTGTTTGCGGTGTTTGCATCCCCGATTTATCAATCGGCGATTATTTTTCCCTCTCTTATATCGTACCGGACGGAAACCGACCCTTTCCACCCTGACAATCGACATTTGCGACGTCGGGTTTCGCCCGATCTCCGTCGCGAAAACCGCACGAGACCAGCCGCAGCCAATGGAACGAAAAACCCCGTTTAATAATTAAACGGGATATTTTTATAGCGCGCCGGAAAGTGTTCTCGGAACGGTTCCAACGCAAGGTGAATGCCGCCGGCTCGAAGCGTTGGTCGCGCAGTTCGATGTTTTACCCGAATCGGAGGTCCTGCGGACCCCCGGCGGTCAGAAACGTGAGCACCGCGCGCGAGAGAAAAACCGGGAATGTTTTTGCAAACTACCAGCCACCTGGGCTATATAAAGACCACCACACTCCCACCTCTTTCTAGGGTTCCCCCATGTAAAAATTGCAGCCACACCCCCCGATCTGGTCCAAAATTTCGTCCAAAATCCCCCAATTCCCGAAATTACTAGCTCCTTGCGATCTGGACCGTCGGATCGGCCGATCCAACGGCCCAGATCGGCTCTGGCCTCCACCACCTCTCTCCTCTCTCTCCTCACGCGCATGCTGCCCATGGAGCCACGCCGCCTCCACTCCAGCCAGCAGGCCCCGCCGCCGGTGTGCCTCCTCTCCATCTCCTCCTTCCCTCTCCTCCCTCATCTCCCCTAACCTCCCTCTTCTCCCCGCTGCAGGTCACAGCCGTCGGAGACCCTGCACCGAAGCCGCGCCATGGACAGGAGCGGCCCGAGCTCCACTCTGCCGCCCGGAGCTTGCCCCGCGGCCGCTCGCCTCCCCGACGCCTGCATCGAGCCGCCGCCTCCAGGCCGCCCCCTCCTCGCCGCCGCGATCCGGCTGGATCCGGAGCCTCCCGGTCGGGACGAACCGCCAGGTGGGCCGGCGACCCACCCGCGGCCCAACCGGCCTGCTCGCTCCAGTCAGGCGCCAGCGGCCCAAGCCAGCCGCCAGGCCTCCCAGCCTCTTGGGCCGGCCCAGCTGGGTGAGGCCCGGCTCCTTTTTTTTCTTCTGTTGTTTTTTTCAATTTTCAAGATTTTGCTAAGTGTGAGTAATTTTTGCTGCTGATGTGTGTTTGCAACGTAATTTCCCGTTGATCCGTAGCTCCGATGAACGTGCCCCCAAAACGAATATTGCTCAGAATTGTGTGTACTTCAATCCAACTTTTGTGAGCATTTTTATTTGAGGCCGTCTTGATGTTGCAAAATTGTGTTGAAGTGGCCATCAGGCTGTTAACTGCTATTATTTCCTGTTAAGTGCTGTTGTTATTATTTTATTGCACTTTTGCATGATGATTGTGACACATCCATGAGGCCTATTGCATTGATTCTTTTTCCTATGTGTTAAGCATCATGTGTACTTCATTTCCATGCTTTAATTTATCATGTTTGGGTGCTTTAGCTATATTAAATCTTGCTCCAAAGTGGTGATCCTGATGTTAATGTGTTGTTGTGCTGAAAACTGTTAATTTGTTGCAACTTCGGTCGACGAGTGTGTCGCGACCGTTTATCGGAATTGAGTGATTCTAATTGCATATTGTTAAGCATCATGTCTACTTCCATTATATGTATTGCATTTCCATGGTATGCTTACTGGTCACATAGTTATTGAGATCCAAAGTTGCTATCCCGCTGTTTTTGACAGCCACCTCTGTTTTTCTTTAAGTCTGTAACGTTCCGATGCCATGTTTCATGCTTAATATCTTTTGATCTATGATGCCTTTTTGCATGATTCCTTTTGGCATGCATTCCTTGTCATGTCTAATTTAGTTCAATATCATTTGTGAGCATGTTTGCATTGATTATTCTGTTTATGCATTGCTCTAAAGTGTGCTTCGTGATGTTGACAGATTGTGCCCGTAACTTGTTTTGCTTATATCTTTTTAACCGTAACTCCATTTGGAGTGTGCCTTATATGTAACTTGATTAGTTTTTCGTGTACTTGTTTGTGCTATTGTTTTCTGTTGTTAACCAACCTAAAAAATGGTTTAGGACAGAACAGTACCAAATGTTTTAATCATCGTGCGACACTTAGTGTTATGCCATGTTTAGGATTGTGCCTCACTTAAATTGACTAGCATAGATAGTTTCCTTTATGCTTCACCTCTTGACATGTTTGTGTGCTATGCCATGCTTGAGTGAGATGCCATGTTAACAACCTTTGTTGATCACCTGTAGCTAAACAACTTGAACCACTATAAACGTGCGGTATTCGTCGTGTGTGACCAATACCCCATTTAAACTCTTAGTAACCTCTCTCGACGGTAGGTGCGATGTCTCGTGTTGCCTTCTTGTTGATGCTTGCTCGTGTTTGCCTCGTAGTAATAGATTCTTGCCCGTTGATTGCTTTCCAGTGTTTACCGTCTTGTGTGCTTCCGCGGGTACCTCTCGGAGACGATGCGAGCTTGCGATCAACTAAACCTTCGGAACCCGACTTATCAACAGGCAAGGACTATACATTACTTATGATCCATTCTATTTCAACCAGCGGTTTGCATGCTAGTGTAGGTTAGGTTCGATGTTTGATCCTACCACATGTTTACAACCTCCTTCAAACCGATACAGCCATGTCCCTTCCCAACAAACCTTGTATTGCTATGTTACTATTGCTCGTTGCTCAACCCCTGCCTATTATGCATGCTTAGGATTCTATGATGTTACCCTGTTACTCCTTGGTTTGGGCTATCACATTATTACATTGTTGTTGATGATATGATTATTATAATGTTGACTATATTCGACGAAGGATGGAAGGTCTAGGCTATCCTGCCCCGACGCTTTGTTCCATTCGAGTCACCTAGGATCCGAGTTCCGGGTATTGGTTTTAAGACTGAGCGTGCCTAATCGCGTGTGGGATTTTATGGGGTCCCCTCTTCTTACCTACCTAGCTTCAAACATTTCTAGAGGTGGCCCAAGCTGATTTACCATTTGAAACTGTGTGTGTGTGCTGGTCAGCTGCCAGTAGTTTTCAAACAACTCGGGCCAGCGGAGACAGAGTTCCTCTGTTGGTCCACACTGGTGAGCTAGGGAAGTCCATTGTTATATAGGTGAGACTAAACCCGACCTTGGCCATAGGGAAGAGTCCGATCCGAGAGTGTGGCCAGCTTTTGGATTGGGTGTCGACTCCCCGGGGGCCACCCGGAGTTTCTCGTTGTTAGTTACAGGGACCTGTTGTTTCGGATCTCTTGGAACTAAATCATAAAATGGTTTCCTGTGATGGGTAGCAACCGAGAGAGATGAGCGAGCATGCGACGCCTCGTAATGGGCAGTTGGTACACCACTGCAGGGTTAAATCTTTTCGAGAAGCCGTGTCCACAGTTATGGACGACTTGAGACCTACTCCTTGTTCATAGACAACAACATTTGAAATATCTTAATATAATTTTAATAATGTGTGTGTTCCTTGACTGCTTCTTCTTCGTCGGGATGCGAAGAGGAGGACAAGGATAGGATAGGTGTTATGTTCGCGATAGTAGTTGATAGAAAGACTTTTTGGAGGCGATTCCTCATCGAATGCTTGGCTTCTTATCTTACTCTCTAGATCGCTAGCCACTTCATAAATGCTAGTGCGGCAGCAACCTCATCACTTACCCCTTCTTTGCCGTAAACTACTAGTTGTCCTAGAATGACGACCGATGAAGTCCTTGCTGGGTCAGTTGACCACTACAGTTGGATGCTGAGTACTTCTGTACTCATGATACTACCCCCAAACTCTTTTTAGGGTTCTTGATTGACAACAGGTATGGTGATCGACGTTTCACGTGGGGACTCGACGACGACTAGTTAGGCGGATCCCGGCGGAGGGCCTGGACCCGTGTGGTTATGGGATCGATGTTTTCTCTTTGCCAGTAGGCATTTGATTGTAGTCTGTACTCAGACATGTATCTTCCGCCGATTGTATGAGATGTTGTATCCTTGGATATGTAATGTTGTGATATCATGTTGGAAATCCGGGGCATATGACTTCCTCATATGTCGCGGTGGGACCGATATGTGCTTCGTCCCCGGATCTGGATGGAAACATCTAGATCTGGAACAGTACCTCATATCGGGCCTTACATCTTACGTTGTTCCCTTATACCCAGAGTAACTATATAACTATAGAATGCTAGACTCGACTTCGACCAAGGGTTGAATAATCCTACAGACAGTCCTGCTTTGATACCAAGTCTGTTGGGACCCGGAATATGCGTATGTAATTCCATTCACAACTCAATCATATGGAGAGCCGAGAGCCGTACCCACTTGTCTAAGCAAACAAGGCCAAGCACAGAACACTCTCGGAAAGCATCATACGTGAGGGGCATCCCATACAGGCCGGATGATCAACTGAGATGGGTCCTCATCGCCCGCTCACAAGTATAAATGATTATGGGTGGTGAAATCCCATACTCATAGACAAGTCGCCTCAACCATAGTATCGATTGAATTATAACACTTACATAAACAGACTCCAGCCCGATCACTTAGTCGGGGTCTCGGGCGGGCTCGATCATACAACAAAGTGTGCCACGTGACAGAGTCATGAGCAATCGCATCGCGATGCCCAAGCTACGCACATCTAAGGGCCACTTTGTGTATAAAAGACCGCCGGCACGAACACAACTAAGCTATCGAACCCCACACTAAGACATGCAAGTTATAATCATACACACAACATACATGTCCAGTGTAAACAGCAGGTACACATTGCATGAACTCTACAAAGTATATCTTTATTGACTTTCAGATAGAGGATACAAAGATCATATGACTATGATCCATCATTAAATCAAACAACGGAAGCAAATTAGGTCTGAGTAAAGACAAGATTAACAAATGGCTTAGAGAAGCCTTGTTCAACATACATGCCCTTCCACGAGGGACCAGACTACTGTCTGGAACTATACTACCAAGGTCAACGTCGAGATTCACGAAGGTGACTCCATCGGGGTCCGGGTTCTCATCTAAAACATAGAATAATCAAACGTGAGTACAAAGTCGTACTCAGCAAGACATACACCAGAACAACACTACTTATGCTCAAGTTTCAAGGTAAAGGGAGGTGGGGTTTCATCATGCAGAAATGCCAGCTTTGACTTGGCTAGTCCTATACTACGAGTACCAAACTTGAGGTAAGAAGCGTACACGAGTCCACTACAAAGTCTCCAGCCAATACACAACTATAGATACTTCCTCGACTTGCCCACGAGGAAAGTACACCATAGCACTCACGCTTATCTTGCGAGTTTTAGAAGCATCCATTCAAGTTGTCTAATAATCAAGCATAGCTTTCCAAGTAGTCCATTACCGCGGACGCGGCTATTCGAATAGTTTGTTAACCCTGCAGGGGTGTACCGCTACACATACATGACCATCAGTTACCGCCAGGTCTCGGCACCGTTCAAAGGGTGTCGGCGAGGATGTTCACCACAACACTTCGCCCACAGCTCCGTTCTAGTCCAAGGAGTCAACTGTCTGAGTTCCAAACCTAACTGGAGTTCCGGCCGAGCTTCCAGTCAGGACTCAAACCATGTATGCACGACTGACAAGCCCACCTCGACGGATGGTTCTCCGCTTGAAAAGCCATGTTCCACAAGCCCTACCATGAATGCCACATTTCATTTCCTTTATCTTTCTATCCATATGCCGAATGGAAAACCCGAACTAGGTGTGACTCCTGGACTTGGATCGGGGTGAGTTAATAGGTCGAGAGGGGTCAGTGAGCCCAATGTGTGGTTGTACTCTTTGTCTCATATTACCATACAAGAACTCGGGCTTAAGGAGGTGTTCAACGAGACAACCCACTGTGTACTCCTTCACAACCTCTCATCGTTCACCTTGTATTAGGGTAGATTTACCAACACAGTTTCACTTTCATCAACACCATGTTCACTATCATCCCGACTCACATCAAAAGTAACCTCATTGTAACACTAAGCATGCAATAAGTAGTAACAGTTGCAGGGGCCACATGATATCAATCAACTCCTATGTCAGCTAGGATTGTGGTTTGCTTACTACTGTGACAAGATGATAGGTCATGCATCGGATATGGGTTCAACTATGCGGTAGAATCGATAACAAGGTGATCTCCTAAACATGCATAAGCGCGACTGAGAGGTAAGTTGGATTTTATAGACATGATCAATTGGGTTTTCTTGCCTTGCTGACGATACACGGGTCATAACGGTGGTCTTCTTCTTCGGGGGTGAACACCGTCTCGGAACGTCTGTTACCGGAACAATCATCAACAAAAGGGGGGCAACATTGAAAGTAAAGGCACAAGCACATGTTAATGTTGTGACATGAGGTATAGGGTACTGGTTTGTGCTACATTCCATTTAATTGAAGTGTATTGGAAAGAATTTGCAAATTCAAACTTCAAATTCAAATTCAAATTATGCCATATGCATGTTTTTTACTGTTCACCCATTTTAGAATGGTCAAACATAGAAACAAGTTGCATATTCATAATCCTTGCATTTTTTTGATAATTTTTCATATATTATTTATTAAATTTGGAGTTAGGATTAAAAAGTTATTGAATATCAAAGTTTACTCTATTTTCTGGAATTTTCTGAATTCTTTTAATCTAGAAAAAGAATTATTGCGTCAAGCTGGCATCAACATGACGTGGGGGGGTGCTGAACGGTGGGGCCACCCTGTAAGTGGCTGGGTTAATTAACCCGGCTGGTTTAAGTTAACCAATGGCTAATTAAGCCACTAGGGCCCAATGTCAGTGGGTGTTAGGGGGGGGGGGTTAGCCTAAGCTAACCCATGCCACGTTGGCACGCCGGCGGCTAGTCGCCGGTGACAACAGTGAGCGGCGGCGTGCACGGGGAGGGTGCGTCCGGCCACCATTTGGTGCGCGGTTTGGTGCGTTGGGTAGCTGGAAGCAGCGTGCATCAATTTGGGCTCACCAGAAGAGCTGGGGTTCGTCGGAGCTTTGCCGGTGTCGAGGTTTGCGGTGGCAGAAGCACGGTGGAGAGGCAAAGCCCGCTACGGTGCACTACTTGAAGCGGGGATAGTCGCGTTCGAAGCAGCAGATCAAGGAGAAGACGTTGGACGTGGTTGCGGGTTCAAAAGCTTCATGGATGCTCGTCGACATGAACCGCGGCGGCTCTGTGCTCCGGTGTCCATGGCAGCTAGGGCTAGAAGAACAGCGGGGCGCCAAGAGGTTGGGGGAAAGACCCAGGAGCTCACCGCGAGGACGATGAGAAGGTCAGCGGGCTCGGGGATGCTCTGGTGGCGGCGAATCGAAGAGGCCGATCTCTGTTGGCCGGCGGCTATTCGATGAAGCTCGTGTCTCCTCAGAACCAAATCAGGTCGCCATCTCATGCGGAGCGATGGAGTCGACGACGACGTTCACAGGGGACTTGGAAGCTTGGCCTCTAGCTCACGGTGGCCACGTCTTCGAACGGCGACGAACTGTGGTGGCGCTCGGTGTCGGTGGAAAATGGACAGCAGAGAGAGTTTGATCGGTAGAGAGGAGGGGAAAGTGAAGCAGCGCACTCTCCTCATCTCCGTGGAGAGAGGATAGCCTCTAGGAGGGCTCCAGGCAGGCAGGCAGCTGCCGCCGGTGTCGGCATGCCCTCCACCGAGGTGCTTGCCGTCGCCGGGGTAGACGACAACGGGCAAGGTGGGCCTGGGCCGGGGGTGTTAAGTTGGACCTGCGGCCTGGCCGGGGTGGGCTGCTTCCCTTTTTTTTATTTTCTCTCTGTTTTTGTTTCTGTTTTCTTTTTCTACCATTTGTTTTGCCCCAAATAAAATAGCAAGGCAATTTGTAAAATCTTGAAAACTTTTATGTGGGCTTATAATAAATATAACTAGCCACTCACAAGTTTCGGAGATTTTTGAAATTCAAACAATTATAATTTTAATTTAAATTGGAGTTTAATTTAATTTCCATGCCCTGTTTGGAATTTTTGAGAAATCTTGGTGCATGCAGTGGGACCCACTTAACTTTATATGTGATCATGCATATTAATAAGATTTTTCAAAAATACCAGAGGAAAATTTGGAAGCTATTTTTGTCTGAAATTTTCTTCATGATGCAAAGGGATCAACAAGCCCTAGCACTTACCCTAGTTGGGGTTCTGACAGCCGAAAAGAAATCTCCTCAGAAAGTTTTATGGTACTTTCCGATCATTCCTCGTATGAAGTGTTACTTCGTAGATCCTAAGGAAGCAGAGCTCATGCGGTGGCACGCGGACAGGAAGGTGCCCGATGATTGAGATGATCCGAAGATGAGACAACCTGTGGATGGAAGCCAGTGGAGAGTGTTGAACGCAAAATATGGATTTCATCTTGATCCAAGGAACTTCATGCTTTGTGTGAGTTCAGATGGAATGAATCCTTTTGGAAACCATAACACCAACCACATCACATGGCCCGTGTTTGTAGGGATTTACAACATTCCCCCGTGGAAGTGCATGAAGACAAGGTACATACACATGAGCATTCTGATTCAAAGGCCGAAACAGCCTGGAAATAATATTAATCTATATCTCGAGCTATTGAAAGAGGAGCTAGAAATGTTATGGAAAACACAAGTCAAGATATGGGACGCTTTCAGAAAAGAATATTTCTATATGAAATTTGCGGGGCTGACGACGGTGCACGATTATATCAGTTACGGATATGTATCAGGCATGGTGTGCCATGGATATTGCGGATGTACGAGGTGCATGGATGATACAACGTCTCAGCAACTATCAAAAGATGGTGGGTCTTCGAAGATCGTGTACATGGGGCATCGAAGATGGCTTGAGAAGAATGACCCATGGAGAAATCGTGGAGATTTATTCAATGGTGAGACTAAGCATCGAGGACCTCCACATAAGAGGAGCGGCGCTGAAATTGATGATTTTTTGAAAAACTAGAAAGAGTGCACCCCGCCTGGAAAGAAGAAAAAACCAGAACCATTGCTGAAGGTATGGAAAACAAGGTCTGTTTTCTAGGACTTGGTGTACTAGCCCAAACTCGATACACCTCATTTTCTTGATCAAATGCATATCACAAAGAATGTTCTCGAGAGTTTGCTTGGCACAGTGATGAACATGACGGATAAGACCAAGGATGGGCCGAAGGCAAGAAGAGACTTGGAAGATTTAGAAATAAGGTCAGATCTCCACATACACCGTAAAACGACCGAGACAGAGACGGAGACAGAGACGGAGGCGGGGGACAGCAGGCGGTGATAAAAAAGAAAGAAGGAAGATAAATATTGTCAGAACCCTGTGTTAGGTATGTGCTAGGGTTAGCAAGTAACTTTGCATCACGTTAAAAAATTTCAAAAGAAATTGAAATGGGAGAAGAAACCCCCCCCCCCTAGATTAATTTAATTCAATTGTCCAGAATAAAAGTTGCTCCAAAATTTCTTTTTGCATTTGTGAAAACTCTCATAAATGAGTGTGATCACATATCAAGTGATGTGGAACCAATCCCATGCTCATGGATTTTTCAAATATTCAAACAAGAACTTGGATTTAAATTTAAACCTCTATTTGAAATAAAGTTCAAATTATTTGAATTTTAAAAATTCCCAAACTTTATAAGTAGCTAGCTATATGCATTACAAGTCCACATAAAAATTTGGGGCATTTTATAAAATGGCTAGCTATTCTTTTAGCAAAGACAAAACAAATAACATAAAGAAATAGAAAAGAAAAAGGGAAAAGAGGAATCGCACTTGTGTTTTGGCCCAACTTAAACTCCTGCCGGCCCAGCCTAGCTTCCCTCCTCTGTCGTCTTCCTCAAGCAGCTCGGTGTCGAGCCACAGCACGCAGTGGACGCCACCGAGATGTCGAGAGCCTTCCAGGCGCCCCAAGCCTTATCCTTGCGCCACAGAGACGGCCGTGCACCCGTGGAACACTTCCCCCCTCTCTCTTCTGCTCTCGCGCCCTCTGCCGCTCTTTTTCTTCGACACCCGAGCACCACCGTGGAGAACGCCGTCGTGTTCACGCGGCCATCATCGACGAGAGGCCGCACCGCCAAGCCCATCGCCTCCGCCGTCGTCTACAACGTCGCCATGCCAAAGGAATCGAGCCCGGAGCCCACATAGACGGCGGAATCACCGTCGACACGTCGCCAAAGCCGAGGAAGATTAACGTCGATTCCGTCGCCGTCAAGCCACCTCGGCCCTCGCTGCCTCCTCCGTCGAGTTGCTGGTGAGCTCATGGTCAAAACCCGTTTGCTTGCGCCCTCAATACGTGCCTCCTTCGTGATCTTCCATGGGAGCCGTAGATCAGCGCCGCCGCGGTGCTCGTTGGCGAGCCACCGTGAAGCAGTCGAGCTCGATGCCATGTCCATCACCTTCTCCTTGGTCTTCTTCTTCAAACGCGCCTAGTCCCGCTTCAAACGACGCACTGTAGTGTGATCCGCCTCACGGTCGTGGCTCCGTTGCCGCTAGGGAAAGTCGCCGGCGTGGCTACGGTGCATCCCAGCACCCGTTCTTTGTCCCAATCAAAGTGCAAGATCAAGAGCTTCATTCTGGTGGTCTTGGCGCGTCAAATAGCCCTCTCTGCCGTCGGGCCGTGTGTCGCCGCCGTGATGGAAGGTCGCAGGAGACTTGCCGTCGGCGAGGCTGACGTGGTGGATTAGTTTAACCACTAATCCCCCCCAGAAGTCACTTACAGGTGAGCCCAAGGCCCTGTCTAACCTCTCTGTTTATTTAATTAACAGGGATTAAACCCAAAGAGGCTGACAGCCCTGGCCCACAGGTCAGTTTGACCAGAGTCAAACCTCCTGACGCCAGCATGATCTCATAGTGATGCAATAAACCCTTTTCCAATTTAAATAATAATCAAGAATTTCTAGAAAATTATTTAAACTTTGGAAATTCATAACTAATTCATTTTAACTCCAAATTAAACATATAATATATGTAAAATTATCACAAAAATGCAAGGATTCTTAATATGCACTTTGTTTTCATGTTTTCCCATTTTAAAATGGGGGACATTAGCAAACATGCATATGAATCCTTTTAAATTCAAATATGGAGCTTGAATTTGGAACTCAAATGCAATGCACTTCATTTAAATAGAATGTTCAACACATCAGCACCATGAACCTCATGCTATAACATCATATCATGTGATTGTGCATTGTCTTTATATTGATCACCTTGTTTACATTGTTTGCTATCGAATAGAGGTGGAGCCGGAACCCGAGATCACCCCATCCGTTTAAGATACCGTGTACGACCCTCGTCAGCAAGGCAAACAAAGCCCCATTGATCATGTCGATAAAATCCCACTTCCCTCTCAGTCTCGCTTATGCATTGTTTAGGATGATTACCATGCTACGTTTCTACCGCATAGATAAACCCATTCCTTTGCATGACCTATCATTTGTCACGGTAGTAAGCAAACGACAATCCTAGCAGATGTAGGCGTTGATTGATATCATGTGGCCCCTGCAACTGTTACTGCTTATTGCATGCTTAGAGTGATACAATGTTGATACTGTTATGTGAGTCGGGATGGTAGTGATCATGATGATGATGGCGTAAATGTGTTGGTGAATCTACCCTAATACAAGGTGAACGATGAGAGGTTGTGTAGGAGTACAAAGTGGGTTGTCTCGTTGAACACTGCCTTAATCCCGAGTTCTTGTGTGGTGATCCAAGATGAAGAGTACTACCACATGTTGGGAAAACGGACCCTTGCTCAACCTACTAACTCACCCCTTCTCAGTTCAATGAGTCGCAGTAGTTCGGAGTTCTGGTAGGTTTGTGGCCTGGCTGCTAAGTGAGAGAATGGCTCAACCGAGACCGACTTATGAACCACGCACACATCTTCTGGGACCACTTCGTTGAACCAGCCGGGTTACGAATGTGGAAAACATCCCAGATAGGAGTCTTCATTGAACTTGAGTTGGCTGTGAGGTAAAAGTTGTGGAGATTATCCTCGCCGACACCCGCTTGAATGGTGTCGAGGCCAAGGCGGTAACTGATAGTTTCATGTGTGTAGCAGTACACCCCTGTAGGGTTAATAAACTATTCGAATAGCCGCATCCACGGTAAGGGACTACTTGGAAAGTTGTGCCTTATTATTAGACAACTTCAATGGATACTGATAAAACTTACCAAGATAAGTGTGAGTGCTATGGTGGGCTTTCTCGTGGGAAGTCGAGGAAGGCACCATAGTGGTGTAATTGGTTGGAGACATGTAGTGGACTCGTGTAAGCTTCTTACCTCAAGTCTGGTACTTGTAGTTCAGGACTAGAAAAGTCAAAGCTGGCACTTCTGCTTATGAACCCCACCTCCCTTTGTCTTGATACATGTGCATGAGTAGTATAGCTCCTACGTATGTCTTGCTGAGTACGACTTTGTACTCACGTTTTCTTATTCTATGTTTTAGATGAACCCACTGACCCCGAAGGTGGATTCTTCCTGGAGCTCGACGACTGATCAAGCGAGTGTAGTACCAGTCAGACGACTGGTCCCTTGTGGAAGGGCTTGTTTATAAATAAGGCTTCTCTAAGCCATTTGTTAAACTTGTCTGTACTCAGAACTACTTTGGTTCTGCATGTTTGATGTAATGTTGGATCATGGTCTCATGATTTCTGTGTGCACTCTGATGTAAACTTTGTAGAGAATTGCAATGATACCTGCTGTTCGTATTAGACATGTGTGTTGCGTGTATTATTACAACATGCATGTCTTAGTATGGGTTTTCGAGACCTTAGTTGTGATCTGGGTGGCGGTCTTTTATACACCAAGTGGCCCTTAGATGTACGCAGCTTGGGGCATCACGATACGATTGCTCGTGAATCTGTCACATGCACACTTTGATGTATGATCGAGCCCGCCCAAGACCCCGACTAAGTGAGCGGGCTGGAGTAAGTCTATGTAAGTGTTATAATACAATTGAGAGTATGGTTGAGGAGACTTGTCTATGAATATGGGAGTTCACCACCCATATCATTTAGACTTGTATGCGGACGATGAGGACCCATCTCAGTTGATCATCCGGCCTGGATGGGATGCCCCTCACGTTCGATGCTTTCCGAGAGCGTTCTATGCTTGGCCTTGTATGCTTAGAAAAGTGGGTACGGTTCTTGGCTCTCCATATGATTGTGTTGTAGAGGGTCTTGCATACGTTAACCCCGGGTCCCAACAGACTTGGTATCAGAGCAGGATTGACGGTAGGATTATCAGCCTTGGTCGAAGTTGAGTCTAGCCTTCTATAGTTATATAGTTACTCTGGGTATATAAGGGAACAACATAAGTCTTGTGTTTCTCCTTACCCTCATCGTTCTGAGTTCTGAGTCACCCTCATCTTTTCTAAGGGAAGATAGGACTAGGCTCATCTATGTCTTACTAGAACATCTCGTTGATTGCTTCCTTGTAGCCGTATGAGAGTTGTGTTTGGTTTGCTCGAGTTATTTTGCTTCCTGATTTCTTACATCATATGTAAGTGTTGTTTCTATGTTCTAATAAATTGTCTTTTGTTGCAATTACATCCGTTATGCTGTCCGAGTCATTCCAAGTTTCTTCTTAATCTGATGCATTTGAAACTCCTTCTTTCTGTTTCAGATGGAGGATCTTCCCCCTCGGCAGATTGTTTGTGTGACTAGTTGCCTTGATGTGCGTGGGCATCCAGCCATGCTCACCGAGATGATGTCCTTCATTGGTTATCGATGGTATCCTGAGTTTACCGTTGAGGATCAGTTCCTTGACTTCAACCAGAATCAGTTCCACTACACTGTCAGGATCTACCCGCACCACATTGGATACACTCATCCTATCCTCTTTGTACATGGCATTGCTGTGACTGAGAACATGGCTGTGCAGGATGCTTCATACTCATGTATTACCCTGCTGAGAGAGGAGCATGCAATGCTTGGTGGGTCACCATTCCGCTATATCCCTGCTGCACTTCCAGGAGAAGAGGGATATTACACCGGATTGTACTCATATCACTCCCTGGAGGATCCTTTGCTTCAGATCATTGCTCGTCACGCTTGTGATAGGGATCGTCATGCAAATGCCCTTCGTTTTGAGCTTCACACCACCCATTTCAGGACACAGATTCCTTCTCGATTTGCTTGGCTCGAGATTGGAGGCATTTTCCACCCCGTGGTCCTCTGCTTCCACCCTACGCTGGACCTAGGCCCCATCCTTTCCCAAATGGATATCAGGGTCCACAGGCCTCCGTGTTTCCCGATGGTCACCTTCAGCTACCGGGTTACATGGGTAATTTCTACAAGGATTACTATGGAGATGGAGATGAGTGAGACCGCCTGTGGTCTTTCTCTAGTGAGGATGTAGTAGTATCTTTAGTATGTTGTACGCAAGGTGTTCTAAGTTCCAGAGGCTTAGATAAATAATGTATATGAAGTAAGAGTGCCTCTGAAGAATGTATCATCTTCATCACGTTTGTATTATCTTGGATCTTGTACTAAAACGATGTATGGTTTGTATGACAACTTTTGTATATATGGCTTGTATGCTTTTATCACCATGTTGTCAAGATGATTACTTCCTTTGTCTGGGATTCTTCCAGTACCTTTGAATACCTTGTTTAGACTCTTCTAATCAACTCTGTTTGACTTTGGTTTTAACCTTCAGGATGTCTCAAGGAACCCGTGGCCAGCTTGGTCGTGCCCATGGTCATGGGAATGAACCGGAGGAAGGCAATCTTCCACCTCCACCCACGATGGCTCAGGTTCTGATGGAGGTTGAGAGGAACCACAGAGACTCTCACCAGTTGCTGGAGGTCATTGCCCGCAACACCACTCAGCAGCGCCATGAGTTGGTGTCTTTGAATGACTTCATCCGGCTTCATCCCCCGGTTTTCAGCTACTCCACTGAGCCCCTTGACGCTGATGAATGGCTTCGCAGCATCGAGAGGAAGCTCCAGGTAGGCCATGTTGCAGATGGTGACAGGGTCAGCTATGCCACCTACCACCTCGAGGGTGCACCTAGCTCTTGGTGGGAGAATTTCCTGAACATGCGTCCCGCTGGACCGCCCACAACTTGGGATGAGTTCTGCACTGCATTCCGTGAGCACCACATTGCAAAGGGTCTTATGGACCGCAAGCGTGAGGAGTTCTGCAACCTCACCCAAGGCAGGAGGACTGTTGATGAGTTTAGTCGTGAGTTCAACCGACTGGCTCGCTACACTACTGAAGAGGTCTCCACCGACGCCAAGAAGCAAGAGAGGTTCCGCCGTGGACTCCATTATGGACTCCGTCGTGAGCTCAATCTGCATGACTTCGCCACCTTCCAGGTCCTTGGCAACAAGGCCATCAAGGCGGAGGACATGAACACCCCCAATAATTTCCGCAAGCACCCTAGAGACGATGGTTCATCCAGCTAAGTCTCTCAGAAGCGCAAGATCTAGATCCCCAACAGCATATTCCGCCAGAACAACCCACCGAGGCCATCCTTTGTGGCGCCTCATCCACTAGCTTCGTTCCACCCAGCTCCACCTAACAACCCAGCTCCCCGCACTGTCTTTGGAGACTGCTACAAGTGTGGTCAGGAAGGCCACTACTCCCGCGAGTGTCCCCAGAACCAGCTCCAGAATCAGAATGCTCCACCCCGTGCCGGAGGTAACAACAATGGTCGTGGCAACCCACCCCCAAAGGTCTTCACCACCAAGCCCGCTCCTCCCGCCACTCGTGTACGTGTGAACCAGATCTCAGCTGAAGAGACTAACGAAACTTCTGACGTCATTCTTTGTACGCTCCCAGTCAATTATGTTCCTACTTCCGTTCTTTTTGACCCAGGAGCATCTCATTCATTCATGTCTGAAAGTTATGCACTTCGTCATGATTTATCCTTTGTTGAATTGTCCACCCCAATTATAATTCAAACTCCACGGTCAAGATGGAAAACTAATAGAGTAAGCCATGGTAATCAAATTGCAATTGAGGGTTTAGTATTCCTTGCTTCACTCATAGCCCTCAAGTCTTCAGACATTGATGTCATCCTTGGTATGGATTGGTTATCAAGACAACATGCCTTCCTTGATTGTAAAAGCCAAGTCCGTTAGACAACCCATCCTTCAGGCCAGACAATATATTATTCCTCACCAAGATCGAGAACCCAGATACATTCTTTGAATGTGCTTCCCCTTCCCGACCTTGAAGATATTATGGTGGTTCGTGACTTCCTGGATGTCTTTCCTGAAGAGCTATCGGGCATGCCACCCGACAGATGCGTAGAGTTCATAGTGGATCTTATGCCAGGAACCGCACCAATTTCCAGACGCCCATACAAAATGGCCCCACGTGAGTTAGCTGATCTTAAAATCCAACTTGAAGCTTTGTTGGCAAAAAGCTTCATCCGCCCTAGCTCATCGCCATGGGGTTGTCCCGTTCTGTTCGTAACAAAGAAAGATGGAATAGAAAGGATGTGCGTAGACTATCGCCCGCTAAATCTAGCGACTATAAAGAACAAGTACCCACTGCCGAGGATCAATGATCTTTATGATCAACTTGCTGGATCCTCTGTCTTCTCCAAGATGGATTTGAGATTAGGCTATCATCCAATCAAAATCAGAAACGAGGACATTCCCAAAACGGCTTTCACTACTCGTTATAGTCTTTATGAGCACACCGTCATGTCCTTCGGTGTAACCAATGCCCCCGCCACATTCTCACACATGATGAATTCGATCTTCATGGAGTACTTGGATAAATTTGTTGTAGTTTATCTTGATGACATTCTCATCTACTCGAAGAACGATGAAGAACATGCCGAACATCTCAGGCTAGTATTGATGAAACTTCGGGAGCTGCGCCTTTATGCCAAGTTCTCCAAGTGTGAATTTTGGCTACCAGAAGTGACCTACTTAGCCCACGTGATTTCTGAAAAAGGCATTTTTGTGAATCCCGAGAGAGTTCAGGTCGTCCTTGACTGGACTCCACCTGAATCGGTTAACCAAGTTAGGAGTTTTCTTGGCTTAGCAAGCTATTGCCGCCGCTTCATCGAGAACTTTTCTAAAGTTGCAAAGCCTCTAACTGAACTCCTCAAGAAAGAGAATAAATTCAAATGGACCCCCAAGTGCGAGGAGAGCTTTCAAGAGCTAAAAAGAAGATTGACTTCTGCCCCCGTACTTGCGCCTCCAGACACCAAAAACAATTTCGAGATCTATTGTGACGCTTCACGGCAAGGGTTAGGATCTATACTTATGCAAGATAGACATGTGGTAGCTTATGCTTCACGCCAGTTGCGTCCACATGAAGAGAACTATCCTACCCATGATCTTGAAGTCGCTGCCGTAGTTCATGCCCTGAAAAATTGGCGACATTACCTCCTTGGTAATCGTTGTGAGATCTGTTCTGACCACCAAAGCCTCAAATACATATTCACCCAGCCAGATCTTAATCTCAGGCAAAGACGCTGGATAGAGTTGATAAAAGATTATGACTTAGGAATTTCTTTCACCCCAGGCAAAGCCAATGTCATGGCTGATGCACTAAGTCGTAAGTCGTATTGTAACAACCTCATGTTACAATGTTATCAACCACTTCTTCATGAGGAATTTTGAAAGCTCAATCTCGAGATTGTTCCTCATGGCTTTCTTTCTACCTTGGTGGAGAAACCAACCCTTGAGGATAAAACTCATAGCCGCCCAGAAACGTGATAGTGGTATTCGAGAGATCAAGAAGAACATTGCTAGTGGAGTTGCTAAATGTTTCTCCATAAATGATCAAGGTGTCGTTTCCTTTGGCACTCGATTGGTTGTACCATGAAAACACAATCTTAGGAGGCTCATGATACAACCCTTTCGATTCATCCTGGTAGCACAAAGATGTACCAAGCCCTACGCCAGAGATTTTGGTGGACTAGGATGAAGCGACAAATTGCTCAGTTCATTGCTGAATGTAATGTTTGTCGTCGCATCAAGGCAGAACACCAAAGACCTGCTGGTACTCCTCAACCACTGCCTTTTCCCGAGTGGAAATGGGACAAAGTCAGTATGGACTTCATCACTGGCTTTCCAAAAAACAAGAAAGGAAATGAAGCCATCTTCGTTGTCGTAGATAGACTTGCCAAAGTTGCTCACTTCCTTCCCGTTCGCGAGTCTATAACTGCTAGCCAGTTAGCGGACTTATATGTCCCTAGAATTGTGTGTCTACATGGTGTCCCTTTGGTAATCAATTTTGATCGTGGTAGCCTTTTCACCTCTAGATTCTGGGGAAGCTTCCTAACAGGGATCAACCCCGACAAATCCCATGGTCAGGGACCCTGGGTTAGTCATGAGAGGCACAGGTTGGACGATAGCTCATCGGCAAACAGGAAGGCTTGCTCCTTCTCGATATTATTGATAGGGGAGATGCGATTACAGTGGAGGCCAAGGCTGGAGCGCTCAAGGCTAGAGTTACAGGTGAGATTGGATTTCTTTGGCGTCGCCCCTCCTAGCCCTTATATACCGGGCTAGGTCTCGGGGAGTTCATCTACGTGTACAGGTAAACTTTCCTAACCCTAGCTTGCTCCGTACGGCAGGTCTTCCCACCTTCCTTGTGAGTCGAGGACTCCTACGTCGGTGCCAACTAGTGGGCCGAGGCCGTATCTTCATGGGCCTTCTGCCTTCATGGACACCAGGTAGGCTCATACGTAGGAGTCGTGGGGTCACCCCCTCGTCAGTAGCCCCCGAGTTCCTGGGGGACTCGAAGAGTTGCGCAGGGACTCGAGTACATTCATTTTTTGTTCATTGATATGCACGGTTCATCCGTGGGTCGCTGGCAGACTGGTGGCCATGAAAAAACCTGTTTCGAGGGATGCTAAGCAGAAAGGGCCCAAGGAGTCGACAGTTCGAGCCTTGGTGAATTGCACTAGGGCAAATACCAAAGTAGCCCAATCAAACCCACGTCCCTCGACGTGAGCTTGGAACACTGGTGTCGAGAAAAATTCCGGCCACTTTAGGTCTTACGGTGTTCATTTGCCCCCAGTAATGTGTGTAGCCTAAGGCGCGTCCGCCCGGCTTTTCTATCATGCTCTGCGCATGGGAAAGGTTGGGAGTGAAATCGCTCTTCGGCAAGTCCCAGCCCGGCTGTACTTCGCAGCGGGGTCTTACCTACACGCTAATCTTGCGTGGTATCTGGGCACAGTGTATCGTGTTCCAGGAATGTGTGTTTTTGAGGCGCGGAGCCTTATAGCATTGCACCCGCTTGGAACAAAACATCAAGCGAGCTGTTCACTCATGGACCCGGGGAGCTTTGTTTTCGAGTGCTCAGTCGGGGGGTTTTTCGCGAGTAATCACTCGAACGGCGTTTCGGCTCTTTAGGTGAGGGAGCACCCGAGACTCTTAGTGACGTGTGGTCTTGGCGAATGTTTGTTTGTCTTACGTCGGGTTGAGGGGGCACCCGAGACTCTCATAAGTGCGAGTGTTGACTCGAGCACGTGGCTGACCTTTGGGTGAGGGAGCACCCGGGACTCTTATGATGAACGCTCCCGATGGGAGTAAGATGTTTTTCTTCCTTGGGGAAAAGATCTGAGAGATGGAATCTCAGAGTTTTGATGTATGTTTGGTTTTCTTCGCTGCTTGTCAGGGGTAACGATGCATCTTCCAGTGAACCGTCACGTCTTCAGGACCAGTCATAATAATGGCCGCTGTGGCGTGCGGCAGGCGCCGGTTGAGTTTCCCATACGCGCGTTGGAAACGCGCGCGAATTGACGCGTCTGGCGTACAGTGCGTCCCGTGGGAAAGCATCTTTGTCTTAGATTCTGGGACATCTAGGACGTTTGGTCTTTGAATTAATTGTTGTTGTCGTCTTGGCTTCTCTGTGCTTTCAGGATTATTGTTCTATAAATAGGCCTTTCTCTTCCACGCCTCTATCCAACTCCCTGCTTTGGCTCTTCCTTCATCTCTTCTTCTGCTCATGGTTCCCAGGCGAGGTGTTGGCCGTGGCCGTGTTCGTCGTAGCCGTGGTGGCCGCCCACCACGCTCCTGCCGCGGTGGTCGCCATGGTGCGGCGCCAGTGCCTTCCTCCTTTCCCTTGGAGGAGGGATTCTGGCGCTATGATTTTATTTTTACGTGGTCGTTGACAAATTGCCAATCGCATCCTTCTTCCCTCTGCTTTTTCTGCCATTGTCTCTGAACGTGGCTTGGATGGCTTGCTTTTGCACCTTCAAGGGAGCTGTCGGTCTCTTTCTTATGTTGACCTGGAGGTTGATAGCTCTCGCTTGGTTTTTCTTGTCTCTGGTTGGAGTTTGTTTGCTTGGCGGTTGAATTTGCGAGATGGCGATATGCTCAGCTGTTGCTTTGACGGTGAGAGCACTGTCACTGTCTGCACATTCGATCCGAGTGGCAATAGTATGGATCCGAATGGGCAGGAGTCGAGCAGCGACAGCTCCATAAGGTCGAGGAGTCCTTCGCCTGCGTCTTCAACTGCTTCTTCTTCCGGCAACTCTTTTGGTGGTGGTGGTGAGCCGTCTTCAACTGCTTCCTCCTCTTCCTCTGAAGAAGACCTCGATGTCAAGCCACAGGTTAAACGAGCGCGGCAGGCGACCTTGTAGAACTGGAGGCAACGGCGTCATCTTCGCCGGTAGCTTGGGCGAAGCTGGAGAAGAAGCTAGAGAAGCAGGAGAAGAAGCTGGTGGAGCAGCGTCCCCAATGGCTCCGCAAATAAGTCGAGCTTCACCTTTTGTTATGTCATTGATATCATGAGCCTGCTGCTTCCACTCCTACTTTGTCTGTGATGATGCTCTTGTATTAGAGTCGATTACCCCTCATGGGCACACATGTAGAAGTCATAATTCCTTGGGTGATTTCCTCTTGTAACAGGAGCTTCCTTCTATCCAAATGTAGTCAAGTCCTTTTTGTACTGAAGATGATATCTATGATGTAAACTGTACTTTACCCTTTGTAATGGAATTTATATTTGGGCGTTTATGCCACCGAAAACTGTGTTTTGACCATCAGGAGCTGTCTTCGAATCCTTTTGGAACTGAGAGTTATGTTTGAGTCTTTTGCGGCTGATAACTGTCTTTGAGTCCATCCGATACTTGGTACTGTGGGTTATATCGGGTGCGCGACAGCGCTCCCGATGGGAGTAGCCCCCGAGGCTAAGCTTGAGTCGAAGGGTCAGGCGTAGGCTAAAATTTGTTTCCTTTGTTGTCTTTTATCGGGTGCGCGGCAACGCTCCCGATGGGAGTAGCCCCCGAGTCTTTAGGTGATCGTTGGTGATCAGGTGAAGACTAACTGAGCTTGTGCTTCCTCCAAACTTTCTTCAAAAGTGCTTGGATGTCATTGGAGCGTTGATGGTCGTCTCTCGGGTGGGGCTTGTACTCGAGATCCCGAGTGCTTCATAAAAAAGATCGCGTAGGCGATAGTGTTGCTCGGGGTGATTTTATTCTTAAGCCCCCGAGTGCTTCGATTAAGATCGCGTAGGAGATAGGGTTGCTCGGGGGGGAGTTTCCTCTTCAGCCCCCGAGTTCTTCGATTAAGATCGCGTAGGCGATAGAGTTGCTCGGGGGGGAGTTTCCTCTTCAGCCCCCGAGTGCTTCGATTAAGATCGTGTAGGCGATAGAGTTTCAAGGGGGGGAGTTTCCTCTTCAGCCCCCGAGTGCTTCGATTAAGATCATGTAGGCGATAGAGTTGCTCGGGAGGGGGGGGGAGTTTCCTCTTCAGCCCCCGAGTGCTTCGATTAAGATCGCGTAGGCGATAGAGTTTCTCGGGGGAACGTATTTGGGCAACATTTATTTTATTGTGGTCAAGCGATTTACATGAGTTGCCAGTCATGTCCGGCCGATAGGGGCTATGGATAGAACAGTCGCAAGTTTGCTACGTTCCATGGGTTTCCCACGTCCTCGTCTATCTTTGGGTTCTTCAGCCTGTAGGCGCCGCCTCCGATGAATTCTGAGATTTTGAATGGTCCTTCCCATTGGGGGGCAAGTTTGTGGAACTTCTCTATTAGTCGTAGGACTAGGTCACCTTTGTTGAAGGTTCTAGTGCGCAGTCGACTACTTTGGTAGGTACTTAGTTTGTCTTGGTACCCTTCTGATTTTGTCAGGGCTGTTTCTCTTTCTTCGTCAGCCGTATCTTTGTCGTCTTGTAGTGCTTCTTCTGCTTCTTCTTCCTCGTATCCGGTGACACGGGGTGCTCCGAACTTGAGGTCATGTGGTAGGACTGCCTCTGCCCCGTACACCATGAAGAATAGTGTGTATTGGGTCGCAGTGTTAGGTGTGGTTCGTAAGCTCCATAGGACCGCGGGGAGTTCTTCTACCCAGTTGCCGGTGGCTTGCTCGAGTGGTGCGAGGAGCCGTTTCTTGATTCCCCCACAGACAAGGCCGTTTGCTTTTTCCACCTGGCCGTTGGACTATGGGTGCGCGACTGATGCATAATTAATTTTGATGCCCAGTTCTTCGCAAAATTTCTAAAATTCTGCGGCCGTGAAGTTCGTGCCGTTGTCCGTGATGATTTTGTGTGGCACTCCAAATCTGAAGATGATCGACTTGATGAAGTTGATAGCCGTGAGAGCTGTAGAGCTGGTGATGGGCACTGCTTCGATCCATTTGGTGAAATTGTCGACTGCGACGAGCAGGTGTGTCCTTCCCCCATTTGATGATTTCTTTAGTGGGCCCACCATGTCGAGTCCCCAGGTGGCGAATGGCCAGGATATTGATATGGTCTTGAGCTCTGATGCGGGAGCGTGTGGCTTGTTGGCGAATTTTTGACAGGCGACGCAACGTCGCACGATTTCCTCTGCGTTTTTCATGGCTGTGGGCGTGGACACGAGCACTCGACTGCTCGCGTGGTGCCCGCAGGTGCCTTCGTGGATTTCGAGTAATAGGGCTTTGCCGTCCTCTTCGTCGATGCACCTTTGGAGTATCTGGGTGATGCTGCGCTTACATAGTTGTCTTTTGATCACAGTGAATGCCTTCGATCGTCGGCTGATGCGTCGTGCTTTGGCCACGTCTTGTGGTAGCGTGCCTTCGATTAGGAATCGTAGGAACAGTTTCGTCCAGACAGGTCCTTCGAACTCTGTCGGGGCTGTGCTGTCGGATGTGCTGGTACTTGTGCCTTCTGATAGGATTGTTGCTGCCACCGGTGTTGTTTCTGTTGCGTCCTCGCCGTCCACAACTGCTTCAGGTGTTGTTTCCTGCACCTTGATGGACCTCCGGTTGATGCTTTCGAGAAAAACTCCGGGTGGTACAGGCGCCTTGGTCGAACCGATGTTCGCGAGCTCGTCATCTTCTGTGTTGTTGTCCCTGGTGATGTAGTTGAGCTCACAACCGTAGAAATTTCCTTCGAGTTCGTTGTAGAGCTTTTGGTAGGCCGCCATGTGGTCGGCTATTGCGTTGCAGTTTCTCATTGTCTGCTGGACGACAAGATTGGAGTCCCCGTAAATTCTGAGGCGAGTGGCTCCGCATGTTTTGGCCATGCACATGCCATGGAGGAGTGCCTCGTATTTTGCTTCGTTGTTGGAGGCGTGACTGAAGTTGATCTGGAGGACGTTTTTCAGCTTTGTTCCTTTCGGGGAGATGAGTACAACTCCTGCCCCAGCTCCTTGTTGTCTTTTGGATCCATCGAAGAACATTGACCATGAGCTTGATAGGTCTGGGGGGCCTGGTGTTTGAACCTCCGTCCACTCAACCAGGAAATCTGGGAGTACTTGGGTTTTGATGACTGTTGGGTGCTTGAACTGCAGGTCTCGTGGGCTGAGCTCGATGGTCCACTCGGCGACTCGCCCGGTTGCTCCAGGGTTGTTGAGTATGTCGGCGAGTGGCGCGCTGCTCACGATTGTGATGGGGTGCTCGTCCAAGTATTGGGACACCTTCCTTGAGGTCATGATGATGGCCAATAGTAGCTTCTGATAGTGCGGGTACCGCTGCTGGTATTTGGTCAGGAGCATGCTGAGGTAGTAGATTGGTCTCTGGATGCTCTGGACCTTGCCTTCTTCTGTGCGTTCGACGACGAGCGTTGTTCTTACTACACTGCTGCGTGCTGCCATGTAGAGGTATAGCTTTTCTCGTTCCTTGGGTACCGCCAGGATTGGTGGGGCCGAGAGTGTCTTTTTCAGGTCCGCGAATGCTTGGCGGGCTTCCTCCGTCCACTCGAACTTCTCTCCTTTCCTGAGCAGTTGATAGAAAGGTAGCCTGCGTTCTCCTAGCCTGCTGATGAAGCGGCTTAGGGCTGCGAGTTTTCCAGTGAGCTGCTGCACTCCTTTGACGTCGATTGGTTCTTGCATGCGACTGATGGCTTGGACTTTCTCGGGATTTTCCTCGATTCCACGGGCAGACACCATATAGCCAAGCAGTTTTCCCGCCGGTACGCCGAATGCGCACTTCTTTGGGTTGAGTTTGATTCTGGATTTGTTGAGCGCTACGAAGGTTTCACGCAGGTCGTCGAGTAATGTGGCTGCTTTGTAGGTCTTGATGACGATGTCGTCCACGTAGACTTGTACGTTTCTGCCGATTTTCTCCTTTAGGCAGGCCTGCATCATTCGTTGGTAAGTTGCGCCTGCGTTTTTGAGCCCGAAGGGCATGGTCCTGTAGCAGAATACTCCATAGGGGGTGCTGAACGATGTGTGCTCTTCATCTTCTTCCTTCATCCTGATCTGGTTGTATCCTGAGTAAGCATCAAGAAAAGAGAGTAGATCGCACCCTGCTGTTGAGTCGATTATCTGATCGATTTTAGGCAGGGGGAAGTGATCCTTCGGGCAATGTTTGTTGACTGGTCCGTAGTCGACACACATGCGCAGCACGGTCGTGTATTTCTTGGGCACCAGCACTGGGTTGGCTATCCAGGTGGCTTTCTTCGTTTCTCGGATGAACTGAGCGTCGAGTAACCGGTTGACTTCCTCCCCGATTGCTCTACGATTGGGCTCCGAGAATCGTCTCAGCGCTTGCTTCACTGGCCTCGTGTTTGGCTTGATGCGTAGGGCGTGTTCCGCGAATTCGCGTGGTATCCCAGGCATGTCGGCTGGGCACCACTCGTCTCGAAGGAAAGGGACAAGAGCCGCCGCCTGCTCCTCTGGTCGGTGGGCGTACACGCGGACTGTTTTGTCCGGGTCCGTCGGGTGCACTTGGTGAGTGACTGTGTCGCTTCCGATGCTGAAGTCACGTTCGTACTCCCTGGATTCGCTTCGGTTCACCAATGGGAAGGTACTCTAGTCCGTCATCATGGTTATTTCTCTGATTTCTTGTTTGGCTCCGAATGTGTCGGAGATTCTGTGGAAGTCACGGTCACATTGATCTGATTTGATGAAGCTTCCGTCGATCGTGAGGACTCCTGATGATCCTGGCATCTTGAGCTTGAGGTAGGCGTAGTGTGGGACCGCCATGAATTGCGCGAGTGTTGGCCGTCCCAGTATGGCGTGATACTGCGATTGCCAGTCAAGTACCTCGAACTCGAGGACGTGCTTTGCGAACTTACGTCGGTTTCCAAAGCCGACTTCGAGTTCGATGACTCCGAGGGATGTGGCTGCTTCTCCTAGGACTATCCCGTGCAACTCGGTGCTTGATTTTTTCCATACTGATCGTGGGATCAGCATCTTTTGCAGGGTTCTTGCGAAGTGATGTTCATGCTGCTGCCTCCGTCCATGAAGACCCGATCCATGTCGTATCCTCCGATTTGTGCATCGAGCACTAGGGGTGCGTGCCCCGGTCTTGGGACTGCGGGTGGATGGTCGTCCTGTGAGAACGTGATGCTGGTCTCCGTGCCATGTAATTGGTAGACTTCGACTATGTTTATGCTCTCGTATGCTCTGGCCTGCAGGGTTTGGGCGTCGCGTTGTGCTTGCGGTGCCCTTCCTTCTTGGATCATGAGCACCTGTGCTTGCGACGGGCTGTGACGTCCTTCCGGGTTTGGGGTCGGCGATTGCTCGGGTCGTTGGTTGCGTCTGTCTTCTTTCTGCTTCTCATGGCATTGCTTCAAGTACCCCAACCGCGAAGTCGACCATGAAACGCTTGATCTCCAAGATGACCTTTCTTATCGAGAATACCCCGTCCGTGTTCTTAATTCAGCAGAGCGTGTTACTCGCCGGAAGAAGATCAAGTTTCTAAAAGTTCAATGGTCACACCACTCTGAGAGAGAAGCCATGTGGGAAAGAGAAGACCGTCTCTGTGCCGAGTACCCCTCCTTCCTCCCGCAGACTTCTGAATCTCGGGACGAGATTCTTTTGAGTGGGGGCGACTTGTCACAACCCCAAGTTAAGTATGTGCTAGGGTAAGCTTAGGCCTTTGCATCATGATAAAATTTTCAAAAGAAATCAAAATGGGAGAGAGAACACCCCCCAGATGATTTAATTCAAAAGGCCAGATAAAAATATCTTCCAAAATTTCCCCTGGTATTTTTGAAAAGTCTTATAAATATGCATGATCACATCTAAAGTGAAGTGGGTCCCACTACATGCACCAAGATTTTTCAAATATTCCAAAAGGGGCTTGGAAATTAATTAAATACCCTATTTGATTTGAAATTAAAATTATTTGAATTTCAAAAATCTCCAAAACTTGTGAGTGGCTAGATAAAAATATTGTAACGTCACATAAAACAAATTACAAAAAAGGAAAACACAGAAAAATAGAAGAAAAATAGAAAAAGGAAATCCCAGCCCACCCCTTCGGCCTCGAGCCCAACTAACTGCACCCCGGCCCAAGCCCACGAGGGGCTTGTCGTCTACCCCAAGCAGCTCGCTGTCGAACATGCCGGGGGCGACGACCGCCACCTCGACGGCGAGAGCTGTCTAGGCCTCCCCGGGCTCTCTCTCCTCGCCACGACAGCGTCCTGGACTCCCCCATCCCTTTCCCCTACTCGCTTCTCCCACGGTGACCTCCCCCTTGTCGATTTCGTCGCCGCCCGAGCACTGCCGCAGAGCGAGCCGCCGCTCCCGCGCGGCCAACGATGTCAAGACGCCGCACCACCGTGTCCCTCCTCACCGCCACACTCGTCTTCGTCTTCGTGCCGACGCCCGCAAGATGGGAAGCTTCGAAGGTCGCGAATCGGACCACGACATCTCGCCGGAGCCGCGGACCATCGCCGTTGATACCATCACCGTCGGCCCTCCTCCGGCCTCCTCGAGCTCGCCACTGCCCTCAGGGTGAGCAGGCGGTCATTTCCCCTCTCTCCCCGTTCTTTTCCAAGCACCGTAGCGCAGGTTCACCTCCACCAGTCGCCGGCCGCCGCAGTTCCTCGTCGTCGGCGTAGTCTCAGGCTTCCCCTGGCTCTCCCGCTTGCTCCACGTGATGCGCATGACCCCCAGGAGCATGTACATGGCCTCGGCTCTTCTTCAGGCGCACCGCGCCGCCGTCCCGAGGGGACTCCGCCGTGTCCAGTGGACACCGGCGTTGAGCCGCCGGCGGGTGACGTGGTCGTGGTTAAGTTAACCACTAATCAGCCCACCGAACCACTGAGAGTGGGCCCCCTGGCCCCCCTAATCCCTCTGTTAGTTTAAACAGAGAGGGATTAATTCCCCTCTCACTGACAAGCCGGACCCACGCGTCAGCTGCCCCCTGACGTCAGCACTGCGCCAGGCTGACGCAGTAAAGGATTTAAATCGATTTAATTAATTCAGAAAAATCCAGAAAATGCTTTAAACTTTGAAATTCAATAACTGTCAGAACCCCAACTAGGGTAAGTGCTATGGTTTGCTTGTCCCTTTGCATCATGGGAAATTTGAAAAGAAATTCAAAAATGGGGAAAACAGAAAGCCCTGAGAATTTAAATAAATGACCAGATAAAAATCTTTTTCCAAAAATCATTTGAATGTTTGGAAAATTCCTAGAATTGTTGCTGATCATTGCAAAAGTGGTTTGGGAATTTTCCCATGCCCATGGAATATTCAAAAATTCAAAAGGTGCATTGGAAATTAAATTAAACTCCAATTTGAATTTAAATTCAAATTGTTTGATTTTTAAAAGTCACCAAAACTTATGAGTGGCTAGCTATTTATGTTATAAGCCCACATAAAAGTTTTCATGATTTTATAAAATGCCTTGCTATTTTATTCAGGGCAAAACATATTTACAGAAAAGGAAAAACAGAAATAAATAGAAAAGAGGAACCCCCTGGCCATCTGGCCCAACTTACCTTAGGCCTCGGCCCAGCCCACCAGACGAGCTTGTCGTCTACCCCAAGAAGCTCAGTGTCGAGCATGCCGGGGGCCGACGACCGCCACCTCGACGGCGAGCACCTTCTAGGCCCCCCCGAGGCTTCACCTCGCGCCACCACACCCGCCAGGAGCCGCCACACCTTTTGCCCCCATCGCTGCTTCCTCCCCGTCGCTCTTCGTCGAGTTTTCGCACGGACCCGAAGCCCAGCCGGAGCACGCCGCCGTAGAACTCGCGGCCACCGTGCCCCACTCGCCGCCGCAAGCTGTCCAGAAGCTCCGCCAGCATCGTCTTCGTCAAGCCGTGCAGTTAATCGAGCCTGAGAGCTCCGGAGCCAACGCCTTCGTCACCGTTCCTCTCCGGCCACCGTGAAGCTCCAGCGAGAAATACGCCGTCGTCTCGCCTCCTCCGGCTTCCCCGAGTTCCTCTTCACGCTCAGGGTGAGCAGCTCGTCGTTTTGCCCTACTCCCTTCTCCTCCCCGTGCCCTAGCCACTGATCTCGCCGAAGACAGAGCTGCGCCGCCGCTGCTCTTCGTCGCCGGCGCGCTCCCAGACCTCCTGTCAGAACCCTCTGTTAGGTATGTGCTAGGGTTAGCTAGTGCCTTTGCGTCATGTCAAAATTTCAAGAAGAAATCTTGGAAATCAAATTCAAAATCAAAATGGGAGAAGGAACACCCCCAGATGAATTAATTCAAAAGGCCAGATAAAAATCTTTTCCAAAAATTCATATGAGAGTTTTGAAAAGTCTTATAAATGAGTGTGATCACATATCAAGTGATGTGGGCCCCACCCCATGCTCATAGATTTTTCAAATATTCAAACAGTACCTTGGAATTAAAGAAATCCCCTATTTGATTTAAAATTCAAATCATTTGAATTTTAAAAATGTTGAAACTTCATAAGTGGTTAGTCTATATTATTATGAGGCCATGTAAAAGTTTTCAGCATTTAATAAAATGGTTTGGTATTTTTATCAGAGCCAAAACAAATTACAGAAAAAGAAAGGAAAGATTAAACAGAGAAAAAAAGGAAAAACTTACCTCCCGCCAGGGGCGAGGCCCACCTCTCCAGCCGGCCCAGCCCACCAGGGGAACTCCCCTGTCGTCTTCCACCCCGCGCTGCCAAGCAGCTCGGTGGCGCGGCGTCGACGTCGTGGATGCCACCTCGACGCCCAGGACCTTCCAGGCCGCCCCAAGCCTCCAAAGTGCGCCACGGAGACGCCCTCGGCTCCCTCTCTCACTTTCCCCCATCGCCGCTTCGTCTCGCGCCTCCTCCTCGCTTTCCCCTTTTCCCCCGAGAGCAGCCGCCGTTCGTCGACGCAAGAACCCGTAGCCAACGCCAGAGATAGGCGAGGAGAACTTGTCCATCGTGCGCAGCGTCGCCGTTTACCCCGATCTGGAGAAGATGGCGTCCTAATCGAGCCCGAGGACGACACACGCTTCACCGAGAGCTCGCCGGACCCGCAAGCCGCCGATGTCGATTACTCCGGCCACAGAGCTCCTCCGACCACACCACCGCCTCCACTGCAACCGTGGTGAGCTTCTGCTTCACCCCATCTACTACACGGCCACCCTCTTGTCCCGTACCGTGTTTTGCCATTAAGGCCGGAGCTCCTCGCCGCCGAGATCCATGGAGACGACCCCCTGTTGCGCAATCGAGCCCGCCTCCTTGTCTGACGTCTTCGCAGTGCTCCAAAGCTTCGTTTGCGACCATGTCTGCTTATGTTGGTGCACCGCAGCGACTTCCACCCCGGACCCGTGCCACAGCCGCCGCCCGAGCACCTCGTCGACGAGCTTCCGGCGACTCCCGAGCCTCCCCGTGTGTGCGGGATGAACTGCGCGTGCATGGGCTCCATTTTGGTGGCCTTGTCTTGCCAAATGGTGGCCTGTGCCGCCGTCTTGCGCAACGCCGCCGCGTCGGTTGGTCGCCGGCGACTAGCCGCCGGCAAGCCTGACGTGGCCGGGGTGTTTAACCACTAAACCAACCCCCCTAGGTCACTTACAGGTGGGCCCAGCCCCCTCTAATCCTCTCTGTTAGATTAATCTAAAAGGGAAATTAGATGAGAGGCTGACAGCCCTAGCCCACTGGTCAGTTTGACCGGGGTCAAAACCCCCTGACGTCATGCTGACGCAGTGCTGGCGCAATAAAGGTTTTTCTATTTTAAAAGAATTCCAGAAATTCCAGAAAATACCCCAAACTTTGGAAATTCATAGAAAATTCATATTAACTCCAAATTGGACAAATAATATATGAAAAATGATCAGGAGAAAATTATCTTTCCAAATATGCAACTTTCAACTCTGTTTGAGTTGTATTTAAAATGTGATCAGTAGCATTTTCTATTTGATTTAAATGGAATTAAATCAAATTTAATTCAAATATTTTGGCAACTTGAACCATGGCAACATGCTACATTTCACTTACACATCAGAGGCATATCATACACATTTGAAGATAATTCAAAATGATCAAACCATATCACATATTACTTGGATAATGTTGAATTCAAATGTGGAGTTTGAATTTGCATTTTAAATGCAATATATTCCACTTAAATGGAATTGCCTCACACATCAAAATTATACTTCAAGCTTTAACATCCCATCATGTGCTTGAGCATTGCATTCATATTGATTGCTACTTCGTGCTTTGTTTTCCGAGTAGAGGTGGAACCGGAGCAAGAGGTCACCCCCTTCGCTGAAGATCCAGAACCCGAACCTCGTCAGCAAAGCAAGCAAAACCCCATTGATCATGTCGATAAAATCCCACTTCCCTCTCATGTCTCGCTTATGCATTGTTTAGGATGATCACCATGCTTCGTTTCTACCGCATAGATGAACCCATGCCTTTGCATGACCTGTCATTTTGTCACAGTAGTAAGCAAACCACAATCCTAGCTGACGTGGCCCCTGCAAATGTTACCGCTTATTGCATGCTTAATATGATACCATGTTGTTACTGTGATGTGAGTCGGGATGGTAGTGACATGTTGATGATGGTAGAAAAGTGTTGGTGAATCGACCCTAATACAAGGTGAACGATGAGAGGCTGTGTAGGAGTACACGGTGGGTTGTCTCGTTGAACACCGCCCTAGTACGAGTTCTTGTGTGGTCATCCAAGATGAAGAGTACAACCACACATTGGGCTCACTGACCCCTCTCAACCTATTAACTCATCCCTTTCGATGTCCAGATGTCGCAGTAGTTCGGAGTTCTGGTAGGCTTGTGGCCTGGATGCTAAGTGAGAGAACGGCTCACCCGAGACCGGCTTATGCACCACGCACACATCGCTTGGGTCCACTTCGGTACACCGGCCGGGTTCATGATGGTGGTAGCCAACCCAAGTAGGCGGCTTTCTTGGACTAGATAGGCTATGAGGTAACAGTTGTGGTGAGCATCCTCGCTGGAACCCCTTGAATGGTGTCGAGATCAAAGGCGGTAAATGATGGTCATGTGTGTGTAGCGGTACACCCTTGCAAGGTTAACAAAACTATTCGAATAGCCGCGTCCGCGGTTATGGACTACTTGGAAAGCTTAGCTTGATTATTAGATAACTTGAACCGGATACTTCTGAAACACACCAAGATAAGTGTGAGTGCTATGGCGTGCTTTCTCGTGGGGAAGTCGAGGAAGGCACCATAGTGGTGTATTGGTTGGAGAAAGTAGTGGACTCGTGTACGCTTCTTACCTCAAAGTCTGGTACTCGTAGTTCAGGATTAGCCAAGTCAAAGCTGGCATTTCTGCAAGTGAACCCCACCTCCCTTTACCTTGATACATGTGCATGAGTAGTATAGCTCATATGTAAGTCTTGCTGAGTACGCCTTTGTACTCACGTTTGCTTAATCTATGTTTTAGATGACGCCACTGACCCCGAAGGTGCTTTCTTCATCGATCTGGACGACTGAAGTTAAGCTAGTCTAGTCCCAGTCAGCAGACTGGTTCCCTCGTGGAGGGCTTTGTGTTTAAATAAGGCTTCTTAAGCCATTTGTTAAACTTGTCTGTACTCAGACATAATTTGCTTCCGCCTGTGTTGTAATGTTGGATCACATGTATGTGATCTCTGTGTGTACTCTATAAGAGTTATAAATAAAATGTACACTTTGTAGAGAATTGCAATGGTACCTACTGTTCATACAAGGCATGGGTGCTGCGTGTATGTTTATAACATGCATGTCTTTGTATAGGTTTTCGAGACCTTAGTTGTGTTCTGCCTGGCGGTCTTTCATACACCAAGTGGCCCTTAGATGTGCGCAGCTTGGGGCATCGCGATGCGATTGCTCGAGACTCCGTCTCGTGCACACTTTGTGGTATGATCGAGCCCGCCCTAGACCCCGACTAAGTGATCGGGCTGGAGTAAGTCTATGTAAGAGTTTTGAGATAGTCGGTAGTATGGTTGAGGCGACTTGTCTTTGAATATGGGAGTTCACCACCCATATCATTTGACTTGTGTGCGGACGATGAGGACCCATCTCAGTTGATCATCCGGCCTGGATGGGATGCCCCTCACGTATGATGCTTTCCGAGAATGTTCAGTGCTTGGCCTTGTCTGCTTAGACAAGTGGGTGCGGTTCTCGGCTCTCTATATGACTATGTCTTAACTGGACTTCCATACGCTAACCCCGGGTCCCGACACCTCCCCTTGAGACCCCAGTGGCACAACTCGAAGCGGGCGAGCACGGGCTACCCCCTCGTAGCTTCCCCGTGCCCAGACGTGCCCGGAACCTCCGTCCCCAACGGGCGCCGCCGCACGGGTTAGTCACCGGCGGCTAACCGCCGGCGGCCCGATTAGCTTAGTGGGCTAATCCCCTATTAGTGACCCTTGGGTCACTGACTGGTGGGCCCTGGCCCCCCTAATAACCCTGTTTAATTAAACTAAACCGGGTTTAAACCCCTCTTCCACTGACAAGCCGACCCCACCAGTCAGCCCCCCCCCCTGTGACGTCACCCTGACCTCAGCATGACGCAATAAAGACTTTCCAGAAAATAGAAATGTATTAAAGTAATTACAGAAATTACAGAAAATTGAATAAACTTTGGAAATCATAACTAATTCATATGAACTCCAAATTGGACATATAATATGTCTAAAATTATCAGAAAAATCCAAGGTTTATGAATATGGGCTCTGTTTTCATGTTTGACCATTTTAAAATGGGTGAACAGTGCAAAACATCCATATGGCTTTATTTCAAATTAAAATTTGAAGCACATTGTCAAATGACTTTGCATTTGATTTCTTTTAAATGGAATTGTACCCACATTGTGACCAAGAACATCACCATTTCAATATTGATCATGTGTTTGAGCATTGCAAATAAATTTATACCTTGTTTGATTGTTTGCTCGATAGACGTGCAACCGGAACCGGAGGCCACCCCCTTCATTGAAGACCCCGATATCGAACCTCGTCAGCAAGGCAAGCAAACCCCATTGATCATGTCTATAAAATCCCAATTCCCTCTCAGTCTTTCTTATGCATGTTTAGGAGATCACTTTGTATCGATTCTACCGCATAGTTGAACCCATATCCGATGCATGACCTATCATCTTGTCACAGTAGTAAGCAAACCACAATCCTAGCTGACATAGGAGTTGGTTGATGTCATGTGGCCCCTGCAACTGTTACAGCTTATTGCATGCTTAGTGTTACAGTGAGGTTGCTTTTGATGTGAGTCGGGATGATGGTAAACATGGTGTTGATGAAAGTGAAACTGTGTCGGTGAATCCACCCTAATACAAGGTGAACGATGAGAGGCTGTGTAGGAGTACACAGTGGGTTGTCTCGTTGGACACCGCCTTAAGCACCGAGTTCTTGTATGGTAATCCAAGAGAAAGAGTACAACCACACATTGGGCTTACTGACCCCTCTCGGCCTAGTACCTTGATCCGTGTCGACGTCCAGGAGTCACATTAGTTCATGCTTTTTATTTGACATGTGCATAGAAAAACAAGAAAGGAAATGGTTGCATCATATAGATATGTGGGTGCACCTGTGAGGCAGGAAAACCATCTGCCAGAGGTGGCGTCTCGGTCACCTGCATTGTTTGAGTCCGTTTCGTTGATCCGGCCGGGCTCTCGAACGGAGGCAAATTCAGATAGTCGACTCCTAGAATAGACCGGTTGTGAGCGAAGTGTCGTGGTGAACATCCTCGCTGTCACCTCTTGAACGGTGGCGAGACCTGGCGGTAACCGATGGTCATGTGTGTGTAGCGTACACCCTTGCAAGGTTAACAAAACTATTCGAATAGCCGCGTCCGCTATTAAGGACTACTTGGAACCTGTACCAGATTATTAGACAACTTGAACTGGATACTTCTAAAAATACACCAAGATAAGTGTGAGTGCTATGGCCTGCTTTCTCGTGGGGAAGTCGAGGAAGGAACCATAGTGGTGTATTGGTTGGAGATGTAGTGGACTCGTGTACGCTTCTTACCTCAAGTCTGGTACTCGTAGTTCAGGATTAGCCAAGTCAAAGCTGGCACTTCTGCATGATGAAACCCCACCTCCCTTTACCTTGATACTTGAGCATGAGTAGTATAGATCTGATGTAAGTCTTGCTGAGTACGACTTTGTACTCACGTTTGCTTATTCTATGTTTTAGATGAGAACCCGGACCCCGATGGAGTTACCTTCGTGAAGCTCGACGTTGACCTTGGTAGTATAGTCCCAGACAGCAGTCTGGTCCCTCGTGGAAGGGTATGTTTGTTTACAAGGCTTCTCTAAGCCATTTGTTAAACTTGTCTGTACTCAGACCTAATTTTCTTCCGTTGTTTGATGTAATGATGATCACAGACATGTGATCTTTGTATGCTCTATTTGTCTATCAATAAAGAGTACTTTGTAGAGTTATGTGATGATACCTGCTGTTCATACTGGGCATGTGTGCTGCGTGTATGTTTATAACATGCATGTCTTAGTATGGGTTTTCGAGACCTTAGTTGTGATCTGGCTGGCGGTCTTTTATACACCAAGTGGCCCTTAGATGTGCGCAGCTTGGGTCATCGCGCGATTGCTCGTGACTCTGTCACGTGCACACTTTGTTGTATGATCGAGCCCGCCCTAGACCCCGACTAAGTGATCGGGCTGGAGTAAGTCTATGTAAGAGTTAGGATCCAATAAACAACATGGTTGAGGCGACTTGTCTATGAATATGGGATTCACCACCCATAAGCATTTAGACTTGTGAGCGGACGTTGAGGACCCATCTCAGTTGATCATCCGGCCTGAATGGGATGCCCCTCACGTTCGATGCTTACCGAGAACGTTCTGTGCTTGGCCTTGTCTGCTTAGACAAGTGGGTACGGTTCTCGGCTCTCCATGTGATTGTATCATGACTGGAATTACATACGCTAACCCCGGGTCCCGACAGACTTGGTATCAGAGAAGGACTGTGTGCAGGATTATCAACCCTTGGTCGAAGTCGAGTCTAGCATTCTATAGTTATATAGTTACTCTGGGTATAAGGGAACAACGTAAGGCTTCTTTTTCTCCTTACCCTCATCGATCTGAGTTCTGGGTCACCCTTATCTTTTCTACGGGATGATAGGACTAGGCTCATCTATGTCTTACTAGAACATCTCGCTGAGTGCTTCATTGTAGCCGTAGGATTGTTGTGGTCGTCCAGTGTCTCCGTGTCTTGAGTTCCTTGAGGAAGTTCTGTCCAATCTCCTCAAGGTTGTTTCATTTTCCATCCCGGTGTAGCCGTTATGCTGCCGGAATTATTCCGAGTTTCTGTGGATCATTGCCTTCGCATTATAATCCTTTCCGCCTTCATCATGTCTTGTTATCCTTGAATCCATCATGCAACCTGTTCTGATTGTTGATTCTTATCACACAGGATGTCAGGTGGAACTCGTAGTGCTGTTCGTCGGAATCGAGAACGTGTTCGGAATCGAAATGATGATGAACCTCTACCACCACCTTCTGCGGCGGAAATCATGATGGAAGCTGAGAAGAATCAACGTGACCAAACACGCCTTCTGGAGCTCATCGAGCAGAATACCGCTCGTCAGCGTAATGTGGTCGTGAGCATTCAGGACTTCATCCTCCTCAAGCCACCGGTATTTCGATGTTCTTCTGAGCCCCTTGAAGCTGATGATTGGCTCTGTTCCATCGATCGTAAACTTGACACTGCACATGTTGCTCCCGATGACCGAGTTATATTCGCGGCATATTTTCTGGAAGGTGCTGCCGCTGAATGGTGGGAGAACTATGTTGCTATGCAGCCAGATAGTCACCTAGTGACTTGGCAGGAGTTCTGTGTTGCCTTTCGAGGGTACCACCTTCTGGATGAGTTGATGGAGCGCAAGAAAGAAGTGTTCTGCAACCTGACTCAAGGAGAGATGTCCATGCATGAGTATGTGAGAGAGTTCAACCGTCTTGCTCGTTATGCCCAGGATGAGATCACCACCGATGCCAGAAAGAAGGCAAGGTTCCGCAAGGGACTTAGCCCCATCCTTCGTCATGATCTCAACCTCATCGAATTTGCCACCTTTGAGGATTTAGTCAACAGATCCTTCAGAGCTGAGCTTGGCAATGAAATTTTCGAGGAGTCCCGTAAGCATGCTCTTGAGCTTGCCCCTTCTTCAAGTTCAGCCCCTCAGAAACGCCGATTTTGGATTCCAACCAGTGTCATACCTCAAAACCTTCTCCAGAGGCCATCACCAAATTTATTCCATCCACCCCAGCACATTATTCCACCCCGGAATGATGGTGTGCAACCAAGTAATTCCACTCCCAGCAATTCAGACAGGGTATGCTTTAAGTGTGGTCTTCGAGGCCATTACTATCGTCAATCCCCTCAGGTCTTGATGGCACCACGTCATTCTCGACCCAAGCCTCCAAAGAAATCCATCACCAAGACCATCCCAGCAAAGCTTTCAGTCACAAGTAGTGGTTGTGTGAACCAAATCTCAGTTGAGGACACCACTGATGCTTCTGACGTCATTCTTGGTACGCTCCCAGTCAATCATGTCCCCGTCTCCGTTCTTTTCGATCCAGGAGCTTCTCATTCATTCATGTCGGAGAGTTATGCACTTCGTCATGAGTTTCCCTTTGAAGAAATGTTTTCTCCAATGATCATTCAAACTCCTGGTTCAAAGTGGCAAACTAATAGAGTAAGCCATGGCAATCAAATTGCAATTGAGGGTTTAGTATTCCTTGCTTCACTTATAGCCCTCAAGTCTTCGGACATTGATGTCATCCTAGGAATGGATTGGTTATCAAGGCAAAATGCTTTCCTTGATTGTAAGGCCAAATCAGTTAAACTCACCCATCCTTCAGGCCAGATCATTCACTACACATCACCCAGCTCTAAAATCCAGATGCATACTTTGAATGTGCTTCCCCTTCCTGATCTTGAAGATGTTCCGGTGGTTCGTGACTTGCCGGATGTCTTTCCTGAAGAGCTGCCGGGAATGCCACCCGACAGGTGTGTAGAATTCATAGTGGATCTTATACCAGGCACAACCCCAATTTCCAGATGACCATATAGAATGGCCCCACATGAGTTAGCTGAGCTAAAAACCCAACTTGATGCTTCGTTGGCAAAAGGCTTCATCTGCCCTAGCTCATCACCATGGGGTTGCCCCGTTCTGTTCGTAACGAAGAAAGATGGAATAGAAAGGATGTGCGTAGACTATCGTCCGCTAAATCTAGCGACGATAAAGAACAAGTACCCACTGCCCAGGATCAATGATCTTTATGATCAACTTGCAGGATCCTTTGTCTTCTCCAAGATGGATTTGAGATTAGGTTATCATCAAATCAAAATCCGAAACGAGGACATTCCAAAAACGGCTTTCACTACTTGTTATGGTCTTTACGAGTATACCGTCATGTCCTTTGGTTTAACTAATGCCCCCGCCACATTCTCGCGCTTGATGAGTTCGATCTTCATGGAGTACCTAGATAAATTTGTTGTGGTTTATCTTGATGACATTCTCATCTACTCGAAGAACGAAGAAGAGCACGCAGAACATCTTAGGTTGGTATTGATGAAACTTAGAGAGCATCGCCTTTATGCCAAGTTCTCCAAGTGTGAATTTTGGCTACCAGAAGTGACGTACTTAGGCCACGTGATTTCTGCGAAAGGTGTTGCAGTCAATCCCGAGAGAGTTCAGGCCGTCCTTGACTGGACTCCACCTGAATCGGTTAAGCAAGTTAGGAGTTTTCTTGGCCTAGCCAGCTATTGCCGCCGCTTCGTCGAGAACTTTTCTAAAGTTGCAAAGCCTCTTACTGAACTCCTCAAGAAAGATAAGAAATTCCAATGGACCCCCAAGTGCGAGGAAAGCTTTCAAGAGCTAAAAAGAAGATTGACTTCTGCACCTGTACTTGCACCTCTAGACACCAAAAGGGATTTCGAGATCTATTGTGATGCTTCACGGCAAGGGTTAGGATGCATACTTATGCAAGATCGACATGTGGTAGCTTATGCTTCACGCCAGTTGCGTCCACATGAAGAGAACTATCCTACCCATGATCTTGAACTCGCTGCCGTAGTTCATGCCCTGAAGAGTTGGCGACATTACCTCCTTGGTAATCGTTGTGACATCTATTCCGACCACCAAAGCCTCAAATATATTTTCACCCAGCCAGATCTTAATCTCAGGCAAAGACGCTGGATTGAGTTGATAAAAGATTATGACTTAGGAATTTCTTACACCCCAGGCAAAGCCAATGTCATGGCTGATGCACTAAGTCGTAAGTCATATTGTAACAACCTCATGTTACAACAGTATCAACCACTTCTTCATGAGGAATTTCGAAAGCTCAATCTCGAGATTGTTCCTCGTGGATCTCTTTTCAACTTGGTGGCGAAACTAACCCTTGAGGATCAAATCATAGTTGCAAAAAGGCGTGCATGAGGTGTTTGCCGGATCAAGGAGAACATTGCTAGCGGAGTTGCTAAATGTTTCTCCACAGATAGTAAAGGAACGGTATTCTTTGAAAATCTTTTGGTAGTACCTAAGAATAGGGATCTAAGGCAACTCATCCTCAAAGAATCCCATGATACACCCCTCTCAATTCATCCCGGTAGCACAAAAATGTACCGAGATCTACGCCAGAGATTTTGGTGGACCAGGATGAAGAGAGACATTGCTCGATTTGTTGCTGAATGTGATGTTTGTCGTCGCATTAAGGCAGAACACCAAAGACCTGTTGGTACACTTCAACCTTTGCCTATTCCAGAGTGGAAATGGGACAAAGTCGGTATGGACTTCATCACCGGCTTTCCAAAAACCCAGAAAGGAAATGATGCCATCTTCGTTGTCATTGATACGCCGTAGAACTCGCGGCCATCGTGACCAACTCGGCGCCGCAAGCTGTCCAGAAGCCCCGCCAGCATCGTCTTCGTCAAGCCGTGCAGTTAATCGAGCATGGGAGCTCCGGAGTCAACGCCTTCGTCACCGTTCCTCTCCGTCCGCCGTGAAGCTCCGGCGAGAAATACGCCGCCGTCTCGCCTCCTCCGGCTTCCCCGAGTTCCTCTTCACGCTCAGGGTGAGCAGCTCGTCGTTTTGCCCTACTCCCTTCTCCTCCCCGTGCCCTAGCCACTGATCTCGCCGAAGACAGAGCTGCGCCGCTGCTGCTCTTCGTCGCCGGCGCGCTCCCAGACCTCCCCTTGAGACCCCAGTGGCACAGCTCGAAGCGGGCGAGCACGGGCTACCCCCTGGTTGCTTCCCCGTGCCCAGACGTGCCCGGAACCGCCGTCCGCAACGGGCGCCGCCGCACGGGTTAGTCACCGGCGGCTAACCGCCGGCGGCCCCATTAGCTTAGGGGGCTAATCCCCTGTTAGTGACCCTTGGGTCACTGACTGGTGGGCCCTGGCCCCCCTAATAACCCTGTTTAATTAAACTAAACCGGGTTTAAACCCCTCTTTCGCTGACAAGCCGACCCCACCCGTCAGCCCCCCCCTGTGACGTCACCCTGACCTTAGCATGACGCAATAAAGACTTTCCAGAAAATAGAAATGAATTAAAGTAATTACAGAAATTACAGAAAATTGAATAAACTTTGGAAAATCATAACTAATTCATATGAACTCCAAATTGGACATATAATATGTGTAAAATTATCAGAAAAATCCAAGGTTTATGAATATGGGCTCTGTTTTCATGTTTGACCATTTTAAAATGGGCGAACAGTGCAAAACATCCATATGGCTTTATTTCAAATTCAAATTTGAAACACATTTGCAAATGACTTTGCATTTGACTTCTTTTAAATGGAATTGTACCCACATTGTGACCAAGAACATCACCATTTCAATATTGATCATGTGTTTGAGCATTGCAAATAAATTTATACCTTGTTTGATTGTTTGCTCGATAGACGTGCAACCGGAACCGGAGGCCACCCCCTTCGTTGAATACCCCGATATCGAACCTCGTCAGCAAGGCAAGCAAACCCCATTGATCATGTCTATAAAATCCCAATTCCCTCTCAGTCTCTCTTATGCATGTTTAGGAGATCACTTTGTATCGATTCTACCGCATAGTTGAACCCATATCCGATGCATGACCTATCATCTTGTCACATTAGTATGCAAACCACAATCCTAGATGACATAGGAGTTGGTTGATATCATGTGGCCCCTGCAACTGTTACAGCTTATTGCATGCTTAGTGTTACAGTGAGGTTGCTTTTGATGTGAGTCGGGATGATGGTAAACATGGTGTTGATGAAAGTGAAACTGTGTCGGTGAATCCACCCTAATACAAGGTGAACGATGAGAGGCTGTGTAGGAGTACACAGTGGGTTGTCTCGTTGGACACCGCCTTAAGCACCGAGTTCTTGTATGGTAATCCAAGAGAAAGAGTACAACCACACATTGGGCTCACTGACCCCTCTCGGCCTAGTACCTTGATCCGTGTCGACGTCCAGGAGTCACATTAGTTCGGGCTTTCCATTTGACATGTGCATAGAAAAAGAACAAAGGAAATGGTTGCATCATATAGATATGTGGGTGCACTTGTGAGGCAGGAAAACCATCTGCCAGAGGTGGCGTCTCGGTCACCTGCATTGTTTGAGTCCGTTTCGTTGATCCGGCCGGGCTCTCTAGCGGAGGCAAACTCAGATAGTCGACTCCTGGAATAGACCGGTTGTGAGCGAAGTGTCGTGGTGAACATCCTCACTGTCACCTCTTGAACGGTGGCGAGACCTGGCGGTAACCAATGGTCATGTGTTTGTATCTTACACCCTTGCAATGTTAACAAAACTATTCGAATAGCCGCGTCCGTGGTTAAGGACTACTTGGAACCTGTACCAGATTATTAGACAACTTGAACTGGATACTTCTAAAAATACACCAAGATAAGTGTGAGTGCTATGGCGTGCTTTCTCGTGGGGAAGTCAAGGAAGGCACCATAGTGGTGTATTGGTTGGAGATGTAGTGGACTCGTGTACGCTTCTTACCTCAAGTCTGGTACTCGTAGTTCAGGATTAGCCAAGTCAAAGCTGGCACTTCTGCATGATGAAAACCCACCTCCCTTTACCTTGATACTTGAGCATGAGTAGTATAGATCTGATGTAAGTCTTGCTGAGTACGACTTTGTACTCACGTTTGCTTATTCTATGTTTTAGATGAGAACCCGGACCCCGATGGAGTTACCTTCGTGAAGCTCGACGTTGACCTTCGTAGTATAGTCCCAGACAGCAGTCTGGTCCCTCGTGGAAGGGTATGTTTGTTTACAAGGCTTCTCTAAGCCATTTGTTAAACTTGTCTGTACTCAGACCTAATTTTCTTCCGTTGTTTCATGTAATGATGATCACAAACATGTGATCTTTGTATGCTCTATGTGTATATCAATAAAGAGTACTTTGTAGAGTTATGTGATGATACCTGCTGTTCATACTGGGCATGTGTGTTGCGTGTATGTTTATAACATGCATGTCTTAGTATGGGTTTTCGAGACCTTAGTTGTGATCTGGCTGGCGGTCTTTTATACACCAAGTGGCCCTTAGATGTGCGCAGCTTGGGTCATCGCGCGATTGCTCGTGACTCTGTCACGTGCACACTTTGTTGTATGATCGAGCCCGCCCTAGACCCCGACTAAGTGATCGGGCTGGAGTAAGTCTATGTAAGAGTTAGGATCCAATCGACAACATGGTTGAGGAGACTTGTCTATGAATATGGGGTTCACCACCCATAAGCATTTAGACTTGTGAGCGGACGTTGAGGACCCATCTCAGTTGATCATCCGGCCTGAATGGGATGCCCCTCACGTTCGATGCTTACCGAGAACGTTCTGTGCTTGGCCTCGTCTGCTTAGACAAGTGGGTACGGTTCTCGGCTCTCCATGTGATTGTATCATGACTGGAATTACATACGCTAACCCCGGGTCCCGACAGACTTGTTATCAGAGCTGGAATGTGTGTAGTCTTATCAACCCTTGGTCGAAGTTGAGTCTAGCATTCTATAGTTATATAGTTACTCTGGGTATAAGGGAACAACGTAAGGCTTCTTTTTCTCCTTACCCTCATCGATCTGAGTTCTGGGTCACCCTTATCTTTTCTACAGGATGATAGGACTAGGATCATCTATGTCTTACTAGAACATCTCGCTGAGTGCTTCATTGTAGCCGTAGGATTGTTGTGGTCGTCCAGTGTCTCCGTGTCTTGAGTTCCTTGAGGAAGTTCTGTCCAATCTCCTCAAGGTTGTTTCATTTTCCATCCCGGTGTAGCCGTTATGCTTCCGGAATTATTCCGAGTTTCTGTGGATCATTGCCTTCGCATTATAATCCTTTCCGCCTTCATCATGTCTTGTTATCCTTGAATCCATCATGCAACCGCTTCTGATTGTTGATTTTTATCACACAGGATGTCAGGTGGAACTCGTAGTGCTGTTCGTCGGAATCGAGACCGTGTTCGGAATCGAAATGATGATGAACCTCTACCACCGCCTTCTGCGGAGGAAATCATGATGGAAGCTGAGAAGAATCAACGTGACCAAACACGCCTTCTGGAGCTCATCGAGCAGAATACCGCTCGTCAGCGTAATGTGGTCGTGAGCATTCAGGACTTCATGCTCAACCTTTTCAAATAAACTTTCATGCATTCAAATGCATTTGAAATTCATCGATAAATCAAATGGAGTTTGAATTTGCATTTCAAATGCAATATACTCCTTTTAAATATAATTGTCCACACAATGCAACCATGAACATCACCATTACAATCTTATTCATGTGATTGTGCATTGTACATTATGTTGATCCTATGATTGTCATTTTGTTGATAGAAGTGGAGCCGGAACCCCAGATCCCCCCCTTCGTTGAAGACCCCGTGACTGAACCTCGTCAGCAAGGCAAGCAAACCCCCATTAATCATGTCGATAAAATCCCACTTTCCTCTCATGTCTCGCTTATGCATTGTTTAGGATGATCACCATGATAACGTTTCTACCGCATAGTTGAACCCATATCCGTTGCATGACCTATCATCTTTTCACAGTAGTAAGCAAACCACAATCCTAGCAGATGTAGGAATTGGTTGATATCATGTGGCCCCTGCAACTGTTACTGCTTATTGCATGCTTAGTGATACAACGAGGTTGCTTTTGATGTGAGTCGGGATGATGATAAACATGGTGTTGATGAAAGTGAAATGTGTTGGTGAATCTACCCTAATACAAGGTGAACGATGAGAGGCTGTGTAGGAGTACACAGTGGGTTGTCTCGTTGAACACCGCCTTAAGTCCGAGTTCTTGTGTGGTGATCCAAGAAGAAGAGTACAACCACACATTGGGCTCACTGACCCCTCTCATCCTAGTACCTCACCCCGTTCGAACCCCAAGAGTCGCAGTAGTTCGGAGTTCTGGTAGGGTTGTGGCACGGTCTGCGAAGTGGATGAACGGCTTTTCAAGACCGGCTTGGGACCCTGCACACATCGTTTGAGGCTGTACTGGAACCTCGGCCGGACTTGCATACGGATCCCACTCAGATAGGCGACTCTCTGGACTAGAACAGAGCTGTGGGCGAAGTGTTGTGGTGGCATCCTCGCTGTCACCTCTTGAACGGTGACATGGAAAAGGCGGTAACTGATGACACGTGTGTGTAGTGGTACACCCCTGCAGGGTTAACAAAACTATTTGAATAGCCGCGTCCGCGGTTATGGACTGCTTGGAAAGCTTAGCTTGATTATTAGACAACTTGAACTAGATACTTCTAAAACACACCAAGATAAGTGTGAGTGCTATGGCGTGCTTTCTCGTGGGGAAGTCGAGGAAGGCACCATAGTGGTGTAATTGGTTGAAGAGATGTAGTGGACTCGTGTACGCTTCTTACCTCAAGTCTGGTACTCGTAGTTCAGGACTCCCTTTACCTTGATACATGTGCATGAGTAGTATAGTTACTATGTAAGTCTTGCTGAGTACGATTTTGTACTCGCGTTTGCTTAATCTATGTTTTAGATGAACCCACCGACCCCGATGGTGGCTTATACCCGATGAAGGAAGACTCAAACCAAGACCAAGCTAGTGTAGTCCCAGTCAGACGACTGGTTCCCTCGTGGAGGGCTTGTTTTTAGATAAGGCTTCTCTAAGCCATTTGTTAAACTTGTCTGTACTCAGACCTACTTTGCTTCCGCATGTTTGATGTAATGTTGGATCACAGACTTGTGATCTCTGTGTGCACTCTGTAAGAGTAATTAATAAAGATGTATACATTGTAGAGAATTGCAATGATACCTGTTGTTCAATCTAGACATGTGTGCTGCGTGTATGTTTATAACATGCATGTCTTAGTATGGGTTTTTGAGACCTTAGTTGTGATCTGGCTGGCGGTCTTTTATACACCAAGTGGCCCTTAGATGTGCGCAGCTTGGGGCATCGCGATGCGATTGTTCGTGACTCCGTCACGTGCACACTTTGATGTATGATCGAGCCCGCCCTAGACCCCGACTAAGTGATCGGGCTGGAGTAAGTCTATGTAAGGGTTATAATACAATCGATAGTATGGTTGAGGCGACTTGTCTATGAGTATGGGAGTTCACCACCCATATCATTTAGACTTGTGTGCGGACGATGAGGACCCATTTCAGTTGATCATCCGGCCTGGATGGGATGCCCCTCACGTTCCATACTTTCCGAGAACGTTATGTGCTTGGCCTTGTCTGCTTAGACAAGTGGGTACGGTTCTCGGCTCTCCATATGATTGTGTTGTAGCGAGGCTTGCATACGCTAACCCCAGGTCCCGACATGCTATAACATCATATCGTGTGATTGTGCATTGTCTTTATATTGATCACCTTGTTTGCATTGTTTGCTATCAAATAGAGGTGGAGCCGGAACCCGAGATCACCCCCTCCGTTGAAGATACCGTGTACGACCGTCGTCAGCAAGGCAAGCAAACCCCCTTGATCATGTCGATAAAATCCCACTTTCCTCTCAATATCGCTTATGCCTTGTTTAGGAAGATTACCATGCTACGTTTCTACCGCATAGATAAACCCATTTCATTGCATGACCTATCATTTATCACAGTAGTAAAGAAACCACAATCCTACCAGATGTATGAGTTGATTGATATCATGTGGCCCCTGAAACTGTTACTCCTTATTGCATGCTTAGAGTGATACAATATTGATACTGTTATGTGAGTTGGGATGGTAGTGATCAAGATGATGATCGTGGAAATGTGTTGGTGAATCTACCCTAATACAAGGTGAAAGATGAGAGGATGTGTAGGAGTACACAGTGGGTTGTCTCAGTGAACACTGCCTTAAGCCCGAGTTCTTGTGTGGTGATCCAAGATGAAGAGTACTACCACATTTTGAGAAAACGGACCGCCGCTCAACGTACTAACTCACCCCTTCTCAGTTCAATGAGTCGCAATAGTTCAGAGTTCTGGTAAGTTTGTGGCCTGGCTTCTAAGTGAGAGAATGGCTCAACCGAGGCCCGCTTATGCACCACGCACACATCTTCTGGGACCACTTCGGTAAACCGGCCGGGTTACGAATGTGGAAACCATCCCGTATAGGCATCTTCATTGAACTTGAGTTGGTTGTGATGTAAAAGTTGTGGAGATTATCCTCGCTGACACCCGCTTGAATGGTGTCGAGGCCAAGGGGGTAACTGATGTTTCATGTGTGTAGCACTACACCCCTGCAGGGTTAATAAACTATTCGAATAGCCGTGACCGCAGTAAGGGACTACTTGGAAAGTTGTGCCTTATTATTAGAAAACTTCAATGGATACTAATAAAACTTGCCAAGATAAGTGTGAGTGCTATGGAGTGCTTTCTCGTGGGAAGTCGAGGAAGGCACCATAGTGGTGTAATTGGTTGGAGACATGTAGTGGACTCGTGTACGCTTCTTACCTATAGTCTGGTACTCGTAGTTCAGGACTAGCCAAGTCAAAGCTAGCACTTCTGCTTATGAACCACACCTCCATTTGCCTTGATACATGTGCATGAGTAGTATAGCTCCTACATAAGTCTTGCTGGGTACGACTTTGTACTCACGTTTGCTTATTCTATGTTTTAGATGAACCCACTGACCCCGAAGGTGGATTCTTCCCGGTGCTCGACGACTGATCAAGCTAGTGTAGTCCCAGTCAGACGACTGGTCCCTCGTGGAAGGGCTTGTTTATAAATAAGGCTTCTCTAAGCAATTTGATAAACTTGTTTGTACTCAGAACTAATTTGCTTCCGCATGTTTGATGTAATGTTGGATCACAGTCCCGTGATCTTTGTGTGCACTCTGTAAGAGTTATCAATAAATATGTAAACTTTGTAGAGAATTGCAATGATATCTGTTGTTAGTACTAGACATGTGTGCTGCATGTATGATTATAACATGCGTGTCTTAGTATGGGTTTTCGAGACCTTAGTTGTGATCTGGCTGGCGGTCTTTTATACACAAAGTGGCCCTTAGATGTGCGCAGCTTGGGGCATCGCGATGCGATTGGTTGTGACTCTGTCACGTGCACACTTTGATGTATGATCGAGCCCGCCCTAGACCCCGACTAAGTGATCGGGCTGGAGTATGTCTATGTAAGTGTTATAATACAATCGAGAGTATGATTGAGGTGACTTGTCTATGAATATTGGAGTTCACCACCCATATCATTTAGACTTGTGTGCGGACGATGAGGACCCATCTCAATTTATCATCCGCCCTGGATGGGATGCCCCTCACGTTCGATGCTTTCCGAGAGCGTTCTGTGCTTGGCCTTGTCTGCTTAGACAAGCGGGTACTGTTCTCGGCTCTCCATATGATTGTGTTGTAGCGGGTCTTGCATAAGCTAACCACGGGTCCCAACAAATATTGACCCCACTTCTTGCTTCACCTTAAATACGAAGGAGATCGATCAATTTTTCAAGTGTCTTACCGGAATAAAAGTTAGTTCCGGTTACTGTGGGAAGATAACCAGATATCTAGACATGTAGAAAAAAGTTTCAGTGGGATGAAGTCTCATGACTGTCACGTGATGATGACGCAGATACTACCGGTTGCCCTTAGAGAGATAATGGACAAGCACGTCCGTGACACACTGATTGGTTTTTGTAATTTTTTTGATGTTATATCTCGAATGTCAATCAGTTCGAAGCAACTGACAAAGCTACAGGAAGAGATCGTTGTCATACTATGTGAGCTCGAGATGTACTTCCCGCCCGCATTCTTTGACATCATGGTGCATCTGTGTGGCCACATTGTGGACGACATCATAGACCTCGGCCCGTCATACCTAATGTCGTTCCATAGGATGAATGGGGTCATCAAAGGATTCGTTCGTAACATGTCCCAACCAGATGGAAGCATCGTACAAGGCTATCTAACACAAGGGTGCATCTCTTTCTACGAGAATTATCTATGCAATAGAGACGACGATGTCTGTCTGTGTTGTTGGTTTCCCCGTTAACAAACACCATGGGAGGCTCGGAGGAGAAGGTCACACCAACAAACGGAGGGAACTGGACGTCTACCATTTGGATCGACTCAATGACTTTGACAGCGAAAACTTAGTAGTGCTACAACATCTTGACGTGGTAGACCCTTTCGTGACACTTCACAAAGAAACCATTACCAAGAAGTACCATGACCAGGGCCTACGCAAGACAGACACTGAAGTTACTAGAGAGCACAACTCCACTTTCTTGCCTTGGTTCAAAGAGCATGTTCTTCATAATCCCCCGGAAGAGGGGTCTACAGACGCATTGTTCATATACACCTTACCACATGGCCCCGCTGTCAACTTGCTCACCTATCAGGAATACGATAAAAACAGATGCACGTTCTATACTGAGGCCAGATATATGAAAAGTGATTTCCAGAACTCGGGGGTGTGATACAATGCATGACTGACGACAACGGCTCAACCGAAAGATATTACGGAAGGGTCGAAGAGATCTGGGAGCTTAACTACTCTGGACTACACAATGCGACGATGTTCCGTGTCAAATGGGCTAAGAATGTCGAAAGAGAAAACAAGTATTTCACTAATATGTCTATACCCGATGCCAAGAGCACTACCGTGAACATTATCTCCAAAAATGAGCCATGGGTACACGCTAAGCACGTGACACAATGTTTCTCCATAACCGACCTTTCCAATCCTAGACGTGTTGTCGTGAGGAAAGTCAAAAGAAACATCGTCGGAATGGATGGAGTCGCCAACACAGAAGACTACGACCAGTACGGCAACCCGATGAGGGAAGATGACATAAAGACAAAACATATGTTAAAACAAGAATGAAGACTAAATTACCAATGAAAAATCATACTCCATGGAAAAGGATAAGTCACAACGAGGGCCTAACTTATTCGGAAATCAACAAAAAAGGAAACAAGCTAATCACTAAGAAACGTCGTCGATGCTGAGAAACTAAATGTGTGTTGTAATATATATAGATTAATCTATTTTGTGTAATATATATATATATATTTTTTGTTTTACTTGCAATAAATGTCGGTCAAATTATAAATTGTCGATGTTAATTAAATATACATTATATAAATTGTATATATAGAGCTTGTATATAAATTGCACTAAGGGTCAAATTATAAATTGTATAAAAAGTAAACAACTACTTGCACTAAGGGCTAAATTATAAATTGTATATATATTGAAAATAAATTAAAAAGGAAATGAAAAGAAAAAAATGCCAGAAATATAAGTAGTGCGCGTCCTGGACACATGCTATAGCTACTTTAGCAGTAGCGCGCGATGACCTGGCGCCAGCTACTACTAAAGTAGCTATAGCCCGTGTCCAGGACGCGTGCTACTGCTATTTTTCACTTAATCCAGGTGTGCGTGGTTTGTTCTTCATTCTTTCTCTCTGCCACTTCTCTCGCTCGCTCGCCGTCGTTGTCACCACTCCTTTCCGCCGTCGTCGCCTCGCCTCCGCGGCCTCACGCCCTCATCGCCGCTGCCCCGCGGCCTCGCCGCCCACGTTGCCGCTACCCCGCGGACTCTCCACCATCGTCGCCGCAACCTCCCTCGCCACCAACGCCGTAGCCACCAACACCGTCGTTGATGTACTCCTCCCTCCCTCCATGTCCCCTCCTCCTCTCCCCTCCTCCCTCCCTCTCCCCTCCTCCTCTCCCCTCCCACCCCCTTCATTTTGCTTGAAAGGTAGGTGTTTGTGAAAATGCCTATGCCATTTTTGTTGTGTAAAATTTTGTTGTTGTTTAGGAGCATTGTTTAGGAGCTTATCACAGTAGTTATTTTTTGTTTAGGAACATTAGAAATTGAAAATGAAATTGAAATGATATTGTTTAGGAGTTTGTATAAAGTTTTGGAGTTGAAAATGCAAATGAAATGAAGTTTTGTATGAACTTTTCCATATGCAGGGATCCGAAGAGCCTATGTTTTGCCGTAATGTTTATTTATTTCCATTTCGGCAAATTTCAGGTTCCCGATATGTCCACTTGTTAGCAAAGGTCATGCCGAAATTTACCGTGAATTTCGACATGACTTGTGCTACAAAGTATGACATATCGAGTGCCCGTTATTTGATAGGATAGTATTTAGTCTTTTTTGTAGTTATAGAATTAACCTTGGATACTAAATATATCGTAGGAAACATGTCGAGCAACAACGTAGCCGGGGAAGATTTTGACTACCATGAGCATGAACACGCCTTCCTGTACCATATGTGTTCTCAGCAAGGAGACGAAGGTCCAAATGCCGCTAGTGCGACGGATGGCACTCATGATGGCACCGATGGCACTAACACTAGCGTCGCCGAAGCCGCTAATGAACCAGCTGCAAATAAGAAGGAGAGGGTACGAAAAACAAACAAGCTCGGCACCGAGTAACTGCTAGTGACACAGGTGCATCCTTCCAAATTCGATCCAATAGCGCCGGCGGAAGCTCGCAAGTGCTACGACAACCAAGTCGAATGCATCCTACGGGAATCCGCGAGCATCAACGCCTATGACTTGAGGAGTATACGAAATATGGAGCATTTACTCCTTACAAAGATGCATAGCAGATTCAAGTTCCCGAATTGGGATGAGAGTAAAGAACTGTGGTTGGATGATGCCATAACTGACATAAACGCCGCCGTCATGGTCAAGTTTAGCAATGCATTGTCTGCCTGGAAAGTGAGGGTGAAATGATTGATTGAGAAGAATAAACCTATGTCCAAGATTTTAGCCTCGAATTCATCACTTATGAAAGATGAGTTCTTCAAATTCAAGGACACTTGCTCTACCGATGTAGCCAAGCTTAGGTCCGAGAAATTCAAGGGGCTTCAGATATTTAACACGGGGAAACACCGCCTCGGAAGCCGTGGTTACATTGGAAAAAGGCCCATATGGGACAAGGAGGATGCAAAACGTGAACCCGCGGGGATCCCAGAACCCTTGGAGGAGTTCACTGACCCGCAAGAGTATGACTTCATCAGGGCCCGCTACAAGTGGGACTCAAAGAAAAAGTTTTTCTCCACAGATGAGCCCACGAGGGAATTGATGAGATTACTGGTAATAATTATATTTTCCACCTTATATGTATTACCTTCTCATCAAGTCAAAATACACGTTGTAGTAACATTTGTAAATTGTCCATGTTTCTTTCGCAGAAAGAGCAACACAAGCTTGATGCCGAAATAGACTCATCGTTTCAGTAGATGATGAGGCCCTAGTGGAACACCATCTCAACCGGGCCTTGAATGTACTGAAGGGCCTCCCTTTGGACACTCAGCCGCAGAATGGACATGTGCACGGCGTCGGAGACGGTGCCAGTGGAAGCACTACTACCACGAGGACCCCGAGGCCAAAAGGAAAAGAAGGAAGTTTAGTCAGGTCAACATTGACGAGAAGGTGAAGCTTGCAGTTGAGAAAAAAGAAGCTGAGACCAAACATGCGACCAAAGAAGAGATGATCAAGTCGGCAGTCAATGCAGCTTTAGCTGACTGTAGAGATGATTTCGCAGCTTCGGTTTCATCCTTGATCCCGGCTATTATCGAGTGGACAAAACAAAATCCAGACAAAATGGCAGCGGATTTTCCCCGTCCTAGCTTCGGCGGGAGCAAGTCGGTTAACCTCGCACAAGCGGCGCCTGGTCTCGCATCCGGACATGCTCCATCAGCCGCTCATAGAAGCCCGTCCTCTGTCTCTGGCGTGCTACGCAGGCCTTCGCCTTTGGCTGAGCTCGACGCCCTCACAGTAGTTACGCGCCACACCAACATATCTGACGTCGTAGACATGTTTTCAAAGGCCAAGAGAACCCCGTGCACCTTACTATACATGATCAACGGCCAGACAGTGGATGTGGGAACGTCAACGATAATAAATCCCATACATCAGATGATCCACACCATGCAGATGCCCAGTACCACTTTCAAGGTTTCCGTGGCGAGTGTCAAACCGGGCCACGAGGATTTGGCTCCTCCGGTACAACTCGGGGGAGAGGCAGACGAGGCCCCTAAGTGTCTTGAAGACTGCAAGGGCTATTTCATCCTATGGCCGAAGGCTCTTCTTCGTGTCGAGTCGGCCGCCGTGATGACCACACCAAGGACAACACATCCCGAAGAAGGTATGAACACCACGACCCCACCTCCGCAATTATTAGCACCGCCTGTTATGCTAGGTGAGAGCAGCAAGCGACGAGAGGAAGGGGGTCCAAGCTGAGTGGATCGTGATCTCCCCCTCCCTATGCTCCAGCAAGCAATGGATGATGTCATGGACGAGGATGGTGACCCTATGCAATTTCTCAACACCGCCTACATTCAGGAAGTAGAAATTATGAGTCAGCCATATGACTCGGCCAATAAGGAGCATGTGGACGAGTAGATGGATATTCTGACGGAGCAGGATCGTCCTAGGTCTAAGTGCAAAAAGTCTCTCTTCATTCAACCCTTGCAGGACACGCCTCCAGATGTCGCATCAAGCCAGCATAGACAAGGCGAACGTCAACGTGAGAAGGCGCTCATCAGCCCATCAACACATGGGGTGGCGATCAAGGGCGCTATGAAAGGCTCATCACAACCTCTTCCCCAGAAGAAGGCGAGGAAGAGACCGGGTAGGAAAGAATTAGCTGCCAAAAAGGCTGCCAATGCTGCTAGCAGCAAGTCGGTTCCGCCAACAGGATTTGCAGACCGTCTACAGATGAAAGGTACGGCGTTGATCCATGTCTCGGGCGAGCTGATTCTACCGCCGAAACTGCTGGAGAACATATCATGGGATCTCAGGCGACTACACGACCATGTACTATCGACGGAGAAAAGCCTCCTCGCCTCGAAGGATCCAGGATATCCACTTTATGTGGTGCGTGTGCCTACGGGCAAGGGCTACGTCGACACGATGCATGCGGAAGTGTTCTTCCTGCGACTTGATCATATCTTTGAGATGTTCCTCACTAGGGGGCTGGATTTTACGATCGTCCTCCTTTTTGCTCTCCATATGAGCTTTTTCATCAACAGAGGGCAAATCTCGCAAATCTCGGTGGCAGATCCATACAACATGCATGAGTCCTTCTTGTTGCTCAGTGACTATGAACTTAAAACTTCTAGGGAGTACATCGAAATATTCATGCTGATGAATAAGGACAAGGAAATGGTTCTCATGCCTTATCATCCAATGTAAGTCATTGCCCGATTGGCTTTATATTTCAATCATTCCTTTGCTCATGTGGAGGCTAGCTAATTTGAGGTGCATTTATTTTGCGCAGCGAGGGGAACGCCATCCTTATCATTCTTTACCTGTGAGTCTCCCATGCCGTGTATTTTGACTCGTCTAGGAACTTCAAAAAGGACTACACCAAATTATAGAGTCTTCTGGATTCCTCTTTGCAAGGTTTCGGCATGAGGGGTGGCCACATCGAAAAACATGCACGAAGGAAGGGTGCGCCGTGTTTCGGGCATAAAACCAACTTCTGTAGTATCCATCAACTGGAAGGAAGTACAAACGAGGGGTACTATGTCATCCATCTCAGGATGGAGTTCAGATAGGGCCAAAAACTTCTTCGCATGGCAAGAAAAGATGACGGTCATATAATGAAATGGGTTGAGAACTTAGCCGAAAAGGATTATAAAGTAAGAGATGACTTGTTTCGCATCCTGAAGTATTTTTTTTGAATTTAAGGACTGTGAAGCATGAGCTCCACAACATTTTATTGCAAAGTAAAACAATACATGAGTGGGAGAACCTCAGTTCTCAAAGTAGTACATGGATAATTACAGGGGGTCTACTTACCTACTCTACCTAGTGAAGACTATTAATCCAAGCTAGTAACTATGATCTAGTATCTCCCTGAAATCTATGTGAAAGCAGGGTGATCTCATGCACAAAGTTCCTTCTCCAGGTATGAAAAGCAACTCTTTCATTCCAGAAGGTCTTCCCATTCTTGACCAGCCAGATACACCAAGCACCAGTGAGCATAACTTCCACGAAAAAGGGGTGTCCAAAGGAATAGCTAGCATGATAGAGACAATCATAGAGATTCCCAGCAGCCAGCCATTCAATCTGCAGGTAGTTCCACAATCTTTTGCTGAAATTACAAGTGAAGAACACATAAAATCTTTCCTCATAAATCTGAGCAGGGCAGAGCACACAACAGTTGTTTTCTGCAACAGATCTCCGATGTCTCCTCACAAAGAGATCTTTAGTGTTCAGTGTATCAAATAGTAGCAACCAACCAAAGACCTTGATCTTCATTGTACATTTACTTTTCCACAGCTTGATGCAAGATTTGTCATTCTGGATGTTGGAGTGCATCAGTGTATAGAAACCTTTTGAAGTGTATCCATGCTTTCCAGGCCAAACCCAAGAGTCATGGGGATTGGAAGATCTTTGCATCAGTCCCAACCAGTCCCTAAGAGCATAGTATTCAGTTGCTGCCTATTGAGAAAGTGGTAAGTGAAAAAGGTGTTGCTCACCCTCAGTGTTGAGGAAATCATTCACAGAGATCTTGTCATCCAAGACAAAAGAGAATAGGTTTGGAAGTCTGTCTCTGAGAGGTCTAGAGGAGTTGTTGATGATCCAACCATCATACAAAATAGCAGTGAGTCTCCAGAGCTCACCCTGACCGTTGCCACAGGTCTGTATAGGTCAGAAAGATGCATGATATCCCTCCACAAAAATGATCCACATAGAACAGTGGCATGGGGCACAGTACCCTCATAGTAGGAGTTCCATACGAGAGAAACACAGGGGATGTCTTCTTTGTTGTAAAACTTATGGAGGTTCTTTAACTGTAGAGCTATATTTTGCAACAGCAGATTGATGATTCCCAGTCATTGATGTCTATGCACGCTTCTATTCTTGTAGACTATGTTGGGCCTCCAAGCGCAGAGGTTTGTAGGACAACAGCAATTTACCTCAAGTGGATGACCTAAGGTTTATCGAACTCAGGGAAGTAGAGGTTGAAGATGGTCTCTCTCAAGCAACCCTGCAATTAAGATACAAGAAGTCTCTTGTGTCCCCAACACACCTAATACAACTAGGAGTTTTTTAGGTGCACTAGTTCGACGAAGAGATGGTAGAATATGGGTGATAGGTGTGATAAAACGAAGTAATATAAATCAGTAATAAAAAGTGAAGCAAAGAAAAAAGGAACAAAAGTGAGTGCAAACGGTGTAACAATGATGGAAACAAGGCCTAGGCTTCATACTTTCACTAGTGGCAACTCCCAACAACATTAACATAGTCTAATCACATGATATTTCCCATAAAACATGCAATGGAGACGTACTCGGAGGTCATTCCTTTGTGGTCAAGAGAGGACGAGAATTGTGTAGGGCTACAAAAGCACACCTCAGAGTTCGTAGTTCTCAATCTATGGATTTCCCAATGTCACCGCGGCCATCCAAAGAGAGTACCACAATCACCACAACATATCTAAAGGATAGTCAAAGACAAGCACCAAGAGACTCTCAATCTTCAATCCACACACAAAAGAGGAAATCACTCATGATAATATTCTTCTAACCCATGTCCAATAGACCGCTGTCACCTTGGTCTCGGAGATTGTAAGGACCGATATGCGGTACTGTTCGAGATCTAGATGTTTCCATCTAGATCCGGGGACGAAGCACATATCGGTCCCACCGCGACATATGACATAGCCATATGCCCCGGATTTCCAACATGATATCACAACATTAAAGATACAAGGATACAACATCTCATAGAATCGGCATACAACTGCCTTAATACAATAAAACAGCGGAAGATATATGTCTGAGTACAGACTACAAGCAAATGCCTAGTGGCAAAGAGAAAAACCTCGATTCCCATAACCACATGGGTCCAGGCCCTCCGCCGGGATCCGCCTAACTAGTCGTCGTCGAGTCTCCACGTGAAATGTCGATCACCATACCTGTTGTCGATCAAGAACCCTGAAAAGAGTTTGGGGGTAGTATCATGAGTACAGAGGTACTCAGCATCCAACTGTAGTGGTCATCTGACCCAGCAAAGACTTCAACACTCGTCATTCTACGACAACTAGTAGTTTACGGTAAGGAAGGGGTAAGTGGTGAGGTTGCTGATGCACTAGCATTTATGAAGTGGCTAACGATCTAGAGAGTAAGATAAGAATCCAAGAATTTGATGAGGAATCGCCTCCAACAAGTCTTGCTATCAACTACTTACGCAAACATAACACCTATCCTATCCTTGTCCTCCTCTTCGCATCCCGACGAAGAAGAAGCAGTCAAGGCACACACACATGTTGATCAAGTTATATTAAGATTATCTCAGTTGTTGTTGTCTATGAACAATGAGTAGGTGTCAAGTCGTCCATAATCCTGGACACGGCTTCTCGAAAAGATCTAACCCTGAAGGGGTGTACCAACTGCCCATTACGAGGCGTCGCATGCTCGCCCATCTCTCTCCATTGCTACCCATTATAGGAAACCATTTTATGATTTAGTTCCAAGAGATCTGAAATGACAGGTCCCTCTAACTAACAACGCACAAATCCGGGTGGACCCGGGGGAGTCGACACCCAATCCAAAAGCCGGCCACGCTCTGAGATCTGACTCTTCCGTACGGCAAAGGTCGGAAATCACACCTGATATCAGGGGACCCCTAGCTCACCAAGTGTGGACCAACAGAGAAACTATGTCTCCGCTGGCCCGAGTTGTTAGAAAACTACTGGCAGCTGACCAGCAGACACACGGTTTCAAATGGTAAATCAGCTTGGGCCACCTCTAGAAATGTTTGAAGCTAGGTAGGTAAGAAGAGGGGACCCCATAAAATCCCACATGCGATTAGGCACGCTCAGTCTTAAAACCAATACCCGGAACTCGGATCCTAGGTGACTCGAATGGAACAAAGCATCGGGGCGGGATAGCCTAGACCTTCCATCCTTCGTCGAATATAGTCAACATTATAATAATCATATCATCAACAACAATAATAATAATGTGATATCCCAAACCAAGGAGTAACAGGGTAACATCGTAGCATCCTAAGCATGCATAGTAAGCAGGGGCTGAGCAACGAGCAATAGTAACATAGCAGTACAAGGTTTGCTGGGAGGGGACATGGCTATATCGGTTTGGAAGAGGCTGTAAACATGTGGTAGGATCAAACATCGAACCTATCCTAGACTAGCATGCAAACTGCTGGTTGAAATAGAATGGATCATAAGTAATGTATAGTCCTTGCCTGTTGATAAGTCGGGTTCCGAAGGTGTAGTCGATCGCAAGCTCGCATCGTCTCCGAGAGGTACCCGCGGAAGCACACAAGACGATAAACACTGGAAAGCAACCAACGAGCAAGCACTCTATTACTACGAGGCAAACACGAGCAAGCAGACATCACACAACACGGCAACGCGATATAGATCTATCGTCGAGAACGGTTACTAACAGTTTAAGTGGGGTATCGGGCACACACGATGAATACCGCACGTTTACGGAGGTTCAAGTTGTTTAGCTACAGGTGATCAACCAACGGTTATTAACATGGCAACTCAAGCAAGCATGGCATAGCACACAAACAGGTCAAGAGGTGAAGCACAAAGTAAACTATCTATGCTGGTCAATTTAAGTGAGGCACAACCTAAACATGGCATCGTGACGTTACAGACTTAGAGAAAAACAGAGGTGGCTGTCAAAAACAGCAGCATAGCAACTTTGGAGCTAAATATCTATATGACCAGTAATGCTAACATGAAGAAGAAATACATGTAATGAAAGTAGACATGATGCTTAACAATATGCAATTGAAATCACTCAATTCTGATAAACGGTCGCGACACACTCGTCGACCGAAGTTGCAACAAAATATAAACAGCAGCACTCTAATAGCAGGGTATCTACTTTGGAGCAAGATACAATCATGATGCAGCAAGAAATTATGTCATGTGAATGCATGGAACTGAATTAGAAACAATGCTTAACGCAACGCAAAAGGAATCAATCAATTCCGACGCACGGTTGCGAAGCAACCGTCGCCCGAAGTTTCAATCAAGCAGCAGTTTCAGCAAGTTTAACAGCAGCAGTTGCTATTAACGATCTGATGCCCTATTTAGCACACAATTACACAATCAAGATGACCTGAAATGCAAAAGCTCACAAAAGATTAATTAAAGTACACGCAATTCTAGGCAACTTTCATTTTGGGGGCATCGTCATGTGGGCTACGGTTTACTCCAGACTGGGCGGCCTCACCATGGGCCGAGGCCCATCTGGCTGGATCTTCCTGGCTGGGCTGGCGCCTTGACAGGGCCTGGGAGAGGAGGCCGGCCCACGTGGCCGTCCGCTGGAGAGAGGCGACCGGATCGGGGCTCCTCCCGATCCCGATCGAACGGCGCGGCGACGGCTTTCCGGTGGCTGCGCCGGCCACCGACGGCGAGGGCGAGGGGGAAGGGCGGCGTAGAGGGGCAGGACGGCCGGATCCCGCTGGAGTCCTTCTCCTGTCAGATCCATGGGTGGGGCAGCTCGAGCTTGAGGGGCCATGGCGCGGCTTGGTTCCTGTTGAGAGAGAGAGAGAGGTGAGGAGAGATGAGATGGGGAGGAGGGAAGGAGGTGGAAGAGAGAGAGGGCAAGGAGAGGAGGGGAGCCGGCGGGGAGAGGCTGGCCGGGCGCGGCGGCTGCGGCCTGCTGGCCGGAGGCGAGAGGCGGTGGCTCGGCCTCCATGGGCTGCTGCGTGAGGAGAGAGAGGAGGAGGGTAGGAGAGAGAGGTGGAGGCTAGACGCGATCTGGGCCTGTAACGACCCAATTCACACCGAATTGAAGTCTCTGTGTTCAAGTGCCAGTCCCTGGATCGAACTCGCTGGCACACACAGTATTATAGATGTATATCAAAGTACAAGTGCATCATTATTACAACGTATGATCCAGAGTAAATAAATAACAAGTTGCATAGCTCAAGGCTAGCTTATTCAATATAAATATAGCGGAAGCAAAAGCAAGTAACGTGGAGTCCATCAACAGCCACATGCGAACATGCTGAGTGTAGACTCGCAACCCCTAAACGCACCTTACTGATCGTCCGAAAAACCTGCAACACCGAAGGTTACAGCCCGACAACGGGTCAGTACATCTGATTTGTACGGCAAGTGACACGGAAAAGTTTATATAAAGGACCTACAACTACATGCAAGGTAAGTCAAACGAAAGGCTTATGGTTTAGTTTTGCAGAAAGCCAATTTTCGCCTGAACTAAATTAGTCAAAAATTTATGTTGAACTTACTACTAAAGATTGAACTGGGCACACCAGTCTCAATCCACCACACCCTTTATTAATCTTGCCCACTCAAATTATTAAGGTGATTCATCTGTCAAGATCCTCCATTAACAGTAATGTCTAGTAGCTCAAAGATGTCCATAACCGGGGACACGGCTAATCATGATTAGTTTATACTCTGCAGAGGTTAGTACACTTTCCCCGCTGGACTCAACCCGAAGATTGAGACGAAGTCTTTCAGAAGAGGTCACCTACACCCAACGGCAAGCCGGTACCACCTATCATATCTACATCTGCTAGCATTGCACGGGAGAGGCTTCCTACATCATACTCAACTAAGCCAGAGCCCATATGGCCAGCGGCTGTACATGTAAGCTTCTAGTCACCAAGTAAGTCTGATCTTTTTGAGCCTGGACGGCGCCCACCACGTCAGAGGGCTCACCATGACGTTTTCTCGGCCACCAAACAAACCATTAGGGGTACAACCTGGTCTCGACCTTAGAAAAGGAACGAGCCCCCAGGAAGCACTCCCTGCCCGTCCAGAAGGGATTTCTATTTATTAAACAGTTGCTACACAAGTTATTAAATAGCTCACATGCACTCCATGAATTGCACAACCCAAACCACGTCTACAAAGTATAGCAATGAAGTAACAACACGGCTAGGTTGATCTACGGTAGACAAGTCAAGTCATATGGCTATCCTAACTGGTTTTGCAGCAACAGTATAATAAACTACTTATCATGCAATAGAGTGATATTTCCTGACATAATGCATATAAAAAAATATAGGTATGAGTATGGTCAAAGTATCACTTGCCTTATACATTCGATGATGATCTTCGCTCTCACGTTCCAGTCAACTCTACTCGTCACACTCTGAGAAATCTATCGTCAACGAAAGAACTCAATAAGCAGACACACCACAAGGACAAAACATAAGCTCAACAAAACAATCACTAAAGTTTTAGCAACAAATCAAAAGGTTTTGAAGTGCAAAGGTGTGGATGTGCCGAAGGTGATCGGTGGAACGTGAACTCGAGAGAGTCAACGGATAAAGAATTGTTGATACAAGAATATGATCAATGCATCATGAAATCAAGGTAAAAATCATAGCAATATGAATGGTATGTGGATATTGCCGACAAGATGTCTCCTATGATCCAATATGCAAAACGAATCACGTGAAACGGAATACTACAACGCAGGTCATAGCAATTGCAATATGGAATTGAATTTGAATTTGAACAGATCAAAAAAAAACTTGTGAATTTTTGTGTACACATGATATAAACATAAAGTACATGACACGAGTGATCCAACGCAAAAAGAATCACTCGATTTGGATCAACGGTATAAAAGATACAGCCACCGGAATTTGAATTTGAATTTGAAATAACTTCAAATTCAAAAGTGTTCAAAGTGTGCAAAACTTTATACTATTCTAAAGTACAGAACAACACGAACGCGTTGCAAAAAGTTTCACCTCGTTCCGACTTACGGTGTAGAAGATATCGCCGGTGCGAGTACGCGGGTTTTCTGCCAAAAGGACCCGTTCGCAATTATAATTTTTCCAGAAAAAGCAATCGGGTCCAGAAAAACCGGATCTGGCCGGAGTTGCTCCGGCGAATTCGAAATCCGGCGAACTGTGCACGGCTCCGGCGACGTCCGACGTGGAGGAGGCAGCACGGGGTGGGGAGGGGCGGCCGGGGTGCTTCAGTGTGGGGCGGCGCGGTGGCCGGCGACCACGGGGGGTGGCGCAGCTCGGGCGCGGCCGGCGAGCTCGGCTCGGCCTCCGGCGAAGCTCGAGCGGGGCGGCGGCGCTGAAGGCGAGGCGGCGCGGCGAGGCCGCGGCCGGGGGCGGCGGTGGTGTGTGGCGCGGCGGCCGGGCAACGCGGAGGCGGCGGCGCGCGGGCTCTGGTGCCGAGCAGGGCGGCGGCCGGGCGACGGGAGGGCGGCGCGGCGAGCTCCGACTCGCCGGAAGATGTCGGCGGAATCCGGCGGCGGCGCTGAGGTAGCGGCGGCGCGGTCCCGGCGGCGGCGAAGCGGGACCCGCCGCTAGGGTTTCCAGAAAATAAAGAAATAAAAGGAAAAAAAAAGAAAAACCGAAATTTTATTTATAAGCTGGAAAGAAAAAAAAAACTGGATCCAAGTTGGGCTCTAATTACGCTCGCGTGCGAAAAAGGCTAATGGGCCGGCAGCCCGGATTTTTTTCTTTTTCCAAAAACACAGAACTTCAAACAATTAAATAAAAATAACCGTAACTCCGAAAAATATGAAATAAAATTCTAAATTCATCAAATAATACAAAGAAAATTATAAAATGAAAATATTTTCCAGAAAGGAAAATAAAAATAAAAACCTTTTCTAAATACTTTATTTAAATATAAAATACTTTTCATAAATCAAATAAAATCCAATAAACCTTTTAAAATATTTTTATTTGGTCAAAAACATTAACAAACCATTTCCAAACTTCAAAAATGTTGAATATTAGGGAAAGTCATTTTATTCCCTCTCATTTTAATATTCAAAAAACTCCAAAAGTTTTAACTCCCAGAGAATATCAAACACATCAAGCAAACAATCATTATCTATTTAATTTATTAACATTCCAAAATTCGGAGAATTTTGGGATGTTACAGGGCCGTCGGATCTCCGGATCTGACGGTTCAGAACTCATTGGGCAGAAAATTGAGCAAAATTGGGCGTGTGTCTGCAAATTGTGGCTAGGGAAACCCTAGAAATGGGTGGAAGTGTGGTGGTCTTTATATAGCGCCAGTGGCTGGCAGTTTGAAAAAACATCCCGGTTTTTCTCTCGCGTGCGCGGTGTTTACGTTTCTGACCACCGGGGGTCCGCAGTACCTCCGATTTGGGTAAAACTTCGAACTGAGCGATCAGCGCATCGAGTCGGTGGCATTCACCTCGCATTGGAACCGTTCCGAAAACACTTCCCGGCGCGCTATAAAAATAACCCGTTTAATTATTAAACGGGGTTTTCGTTCCGTTGGTTACGGCTGGTCCTGTGCGGTTTTCGCGACGGTGATCGGGTGAAACCCGGTGTCGCAAAGGTCGAGTGTCAGGGTGGCAAAGGTCGGTCTCCGTCCGATACGAGATAAGAGGGGGGAAAATAATCGCCGATCGATAAATCGGGGACGCAAACACCGCAAACAAATCAGACAATCAAACAATTCACACCGAAAACAAAAAGTTTTATTTTTTCCAAAAACTGGGCTGTTACAGAGATTATACTAGATAATATCAATTGAGTACATCAATCCAATACATAGAGGAAGGGGAAATATCATGGGATCACCCTAGATTAACATAGCCTATGATCACAACAAAGATCACATCATGGGAGAGAGAAACCACATAGATCAAGATATAAGCCTTAGCCCCGAGGGGGAACTACTCACACATGCACATGGTGAGAGGGAGAGTTGTTGATGGAGAGGTGCAGCCCGGAGGAGATGAAGGAGACGGCGACGGCGGCGGCCACGGCGGTGGCCACGGCCCTTGGGGGCAGCGGCCCTTGGCCCCTTCTTCTTCCTTGGAGATAGTGCTGCTGTGGAGATTGATCTCCCCCTCAAGACGGCTGCCAAGGGGGAGGAAATTTCGTGGTGCCTTTTGACCTAGGTTTCCTATCTTTATATAGACTCTCGGATTCCCGTCATCCAGATTACGTCTTCTGAATTTCGGGGTTTTTGGAAGCATCCGAACTCCGATTGGGCCGACTTTTATGTCTAAATCCACCGGAAAAAAATTCCCTACAACTTTGTGGTTTTAAATTTTTCCGTTTGAGGCCGTATTCTAGCGTTTACGAGGCGATCTTTAAAACCTTTCTGGTGGAGACAGATTTCGGGAGAGTTAGAGTCCAACTCCTACAAGGCTTCTTTTTGTGATTTTTCCTTTATCCAAGTAATTTCTACACATAAAGTACAAAAACAAGAACTTGTGCACTCTTGCAACCATTAATAGGTTAGTCCAAAATATGTTATGAAAAGATATGAAAGTGTATCAAACGCATAGCAATATCACACAAAACAAGCATGGACCAAGCAGAAATTATAGATACGTTTCGGACGTATCAACATCCCCAAGCTTAATTCCTCCTCTTCCTCGAGTAGGTAAATGATAACAAGTATAATTTATCTGGTGACATGCTAGGAACCATTTAAGAACTTTGAAAGTAAAGAAATCAAAGCATGCAATTCAATTCAAGTCTTAACAAGCAAGAGTCTATATTAGCATTGAAACAAGCAACATAAGAACATAAAGGTGAAAGAGGTATCGCTGTCCGTGACTCGAATGTCTCCAAATGGTGTTTGCGTGCAAGAAAGGGATAGAGATATACGAGAAAAAGTATTTTTGTGTTGAGAACTCAGGCTACTAAAGTTTCACACTTGGTCTTCTTTGGAATCTAATCTTGACTCATCCCCAGACCACTAGCCAGGTACAAGTCGAAATGATCCACTCCTTTTCGACATTTTGAGCACTCATGCAATGGATGAGCGGAAGCAAGAAAGTTGACACCTAAAATCCGAAACAGAAAGAAGGTGGAGGAGGAAGACAAAAAGGTGTGAAAGGCTCACATCAATGAGGACAATCATAGGCGAGAGAAGGCCATATGATAGATATGATGTGAGGAGTAGAGATTGCCATGCAACGGATGCACATGTGAGCTAAAAGCTCTCCAAGGGAACTAGTGGGGGTGCATCTAACTTGCTTGCTCAAGAAGACCTAGAGCTCGTTAGAGGAGGCTCATCATTGGAATATACAAGCCAAATTCGATAGTGTGAAGGTCCCCCACATAGCTATATGCATGAATGATGATCTCTATAGAGTACAATGGGGTAGAGGATGAAGTACTAGTGTGGATCTCTCAAAAGGAATAGTAGTGTGCCCCCTTCTCTCTTTTTATTTTTCTTTTTCTCTTTTTTCTATTTTTTTTATTTTTTGGTGGCCTCAATGGCTCTTTCTATTTAACTCTCATTTGTCCTCTTTGGGATCTTTTGATTTTTTCCTCTTTGGGATCTTTTCCTCACTTTAGGGGAAACACTCTATATTTTACAAGAATATAGGAGATCTTTCACACTTTAAAAAAGTACTCACATAAAGAAGATATAACTATCATGATGCAAAGGTATGACATGAGGATGAAGTCATGAGAAGATGGATGTTGCATGGCAATGTATCTCGGAAAGGCTATGGAAATGCCTTGTACGTAGGTATGGTAGCTGTTTTGAGGAAAGATATAAGGAGGCTTATGATGACAGAGCGTATCGTGCCAAGGGTTTGGATGCACCGACGAAGTATGCGCCAACTCTCACGGTGAGAAAGGGAAATGCACGGTACCGAAGAGGCTAGAAAAAGTATAGGTGGGTGGAAGTGTCAACTTTCAATACTTACATTAGTCTGAAGAACTCATGCACTTATCATCGGTAACTCTCAATCTAATAAGGAGGTTCACAAAGAGACAAGTACCCCGAGGAGGAGTGTATGGGGGTTTGGTTATCCTTGCGCATCCTCGACTCATGGTACGTGAGTGTACTCTAATATCCGACCCCTCAGAAGAGTAGTGATCCATCTAGTAGCTAGAGTTCTCAACTAGTTTTCTAGGTTTTGAAAATAGACACGGATTTCCCAAAATACGACACCTATCACTAATAGGCTAGAGCTCTTGACACCAAAAGTTCAAACATTACTCACATCAATACCTCAAAACCATTGCAAGTTACTACTAAAATTAAATAGCAACCTTAATTACCTACTTTCAAGACAAGACACAACTCAGTGCAACAACCAACTCTCTTAACAGGATAAACATGAAAACTAAAGAGAGTTCCAGCAACAAACTAAACAAAAGCCAAGGCTCTTGCTAAAGACAAACTAAAACTAAAACTAAACATGGCAGTTGCTATGAAAAGGTAAAGAACACACAACAGAGAAAGATAGGCATGAAAATTCTATGATGCGTTCTAGATTTTGAAAGTGGAGTGTGTTTCTCTCCCACACAAAGTAAGACGGGATCTAACTTGTTATGAACAGCAAGCAAAGCTAAATAAAACTAAAAATAAAACCTAAGAGCGAGACGCTCCAAGCATAACACATAACGCATGAAGTGATAAAAATATAGTGAGACGAAGAACGAACTGATGATTGTTGATGGAGAAGTGGATGCACGCGGCATCCCCAAGCTTAGACGCTTGAGTCTCCTTGAATATTTGCTGGGGATGCATGGGGGCATCCCCAAGCTTGAGCGCTTGACACTACCGAATCTTCTTTCATCATCTTCCATCGCACACTTGAAAACTCCCTTCATACATAACTCATCATAAGATGATTAGAGAGGTTAGTACCCTTAATAAATATATTTTTTCCACTGGGTATAAAGATATTCTTGAAGAGCTACTGTTTCTCAAGGTTTCCAAAATGGTTTTGCAAAGAAAAAGCGAGCTTAAGGTTTGCAAAAGTTAGGAGAGACAAAATGTGGAAGAATCTGTGAAAAACAGAACAGAAGGTAGTAAAAAAATTTTAGTGATACTTCTGCAACTCAAATAAATAAACTCAAAACATACGAAAGTTCCATAATTGTATAGAGCATGCTGTGTAAAAAATTCAGCTCAAACAGATGAACTGGTGATTTATTCTGATTTTTCCCGTCATGAGGACAGAATCTGTTTTTCTGGACAGCATGTCACAACTTTCACTTCCCTTGTCATATGAGGCTATACTTGGCACAAAGCTTGAAAAATAAAGATACAATGATGTTGCTACAGTAGTAAAAATCATCAAGACCACTAAAAACAGAAAGTAAAAACTCAAAGTAAAGATAACAAGGCTTGTCTCCCTAGAGCTCTTTCTTTATAGCCATAAAGATAGGCTTAAGATTTTAATGATGCTCTCATAGGAATAAGAAATAAGAGTTGAAGAACAAAAGAGAGCATCAAGAAGCAAATATCAAACACATTTAAGTCTAACATGCTTCCTATGCAAAGGGATCTTGTAGAATATTGACTCATTGAAGCATAAAGATATTAGCATAGGAAGGCAAAATAAGTGCAACTTCAAAGCCTTCAACATAAAGAGAGGGAACTTGATATTATTGAAATATCTATAAGAATATGTTCCCTTCTCATAATAATTTCCAGTAGGATCATGAATAAACTCAACAATATAAGCACCACATAAAGCATTGTTACCATGATCCACAAGCATAGAAAATTTGTTACTCTCCACATAAGAAAAACCTTCTCATTAGTAATATCGGGAGCAAACTCAAGAAAATAGCTATCACATGAATCATTCTTATCATGATACACTTCCAAACATTTATTCTGCATAGCATAAGTGTCATCACAATAATCATCATAGATAGGAGGCAAAAAATTATCAAAATAAATTTCCTCATCAAAACTTGGGGGGCTAAAAGATCATCTTCATCAAACGTAGCATCCCCAAGCTTATAGATTTGCATATCATTAGCATCAAAATTATTCAAAGAAGACATGCAAATAACATTACTACTATCATGAGTGTTGTGCAAATAATAAAGCTCCATAGGCTTTTTGATCTCCTCCTCAAACACTTCATGTCCTAACTCAAGATAGAGCTCATAAAGCTCTCTCATAAAAATTTTGTTGTTTTCCATAAAGCCTAACTAGTGAAAATAAAAACAAGAAAAAAAAGAATTAATTGCAAGATCTACAGATATACCTTCGAGCACTCACCTCCCCGGCAACGGTGCCAGAAATAGCTTGATGTCTACGCACGCTTCTATTCTTGTAGACTATGTTGGGCCTCCAAGCGCAGAGGTTTGTAGGACAGCAGCAATTTCCCTCAAGTGGATGACCTAAGGTTTATCGAACTCAGGGAAGTAGAGGTTGAAGATGGTCTCTATCAAGCAACCCTGCAATTAAGATACAAGAAGTCTCTTGTGTCCCCAACACACCTAATACAACTAGGAGTTGTATAGGTGCACTAGTTCGGCGAAGAGATGGTAAAATATGGGTGATAGGTGTGATAAAAGGAAGTAATATAAATCTGTAATAAAAAGTGTAGCAAAGAAACAAGTAACAAAAGTGAGTGCAAACGGTGTAACAATGATGGAAGCTAGGCCTAGGCTTCATACTTTCACTAGTGGCAACTCCCAACAACATTAACATAGTCTAATCACATGATATTTCCCATAAAGCATGCAATGGAGACGTACTCGGAGGTTATTCCTTTGTGGTCAAGAGAGGAGGAGAATTGTGTAGGGCTACAAAGGCACACCTCAGAGTTCGTAGTTCTCAATCTATAGATTTCCCAATGTCACCGCGGCCATCCAAAGAGAGTACCACAATCACCACAAAATATCTAAAGGATAGTCAAATACAAGCACCAAGAGACTCTCAATATTTAATCCACACACAAAAAAGGAAATCACTCATGATAATATTCTTCTAACCCATGTACAATAGATCGCTGTCACCTTGGTCTCGAAGATTATACTAGATAAAATCAATTGAGTACATCAATCCAATACATAAAGGAAGGGAAAATATCATGGGATCACCCTAGATTAACATAGCCTATGATCACAACAAAGATCACATCATGGGAGAGAGAGAAACCACATAGATCAAGATATAAGCCTTAGCCCTGAGGGGGAACTACTCACACATGGACATGGTGAAAGGGAGAGTTGTTGATGGAGAGGTGCAGCCCGACGGAGATGAAGGAGACGGCGACGGCCACGGCCCTGGGGGGCAGCGGTCCTTGGCCCCTTCTTTTTCCTTGGAGATGGTGCTACTGTGGAGATTGATCTCCCCTCAAGACGGCTGCCAAGGGGGAGGAAATTTTGTGGTGCCCTTTGACCTAGGTTTCCTCTCTTTATATAGACTCTTGGATTCCTGTCATCCAGATTACGTCTTCTTTATTTCAGGGTTTCTGGAAGCATCCGGACTCCGATTGGGACGAATTTTATGTCTAAATGCACCGGAAAAAAATTCCCTACAACTTTGTAGTTTTATGTTTTTCCGTTTGAGGACGTCTTCTAGCGTTTCCGAGGCAATCTTCCAAACCTGTCTGGTGGGGACAGATTTCGGGAGAGTTAGAGTTCAACTCTTACAAGGCTTGTTTTTGTGATTTTTCCTTTATCCAAGTAATTTCTACACATAAAGTACAAAAACCAGAACTTGTGCACTCTTGCAAGCATTAATAGGTTAGTTCCAAAATATGTTATAAAAAGATATGAAAGTGTATCAAACGCATAGCAATATCACACAAAACATGCATGGAGCAAGCAGAAATTATAGATACGTTTGGGACGTATTAGTCCTCCTTTGTTTTCTGGCCTGCAGACCAGATCCCAAGCAGAAAGAGACTATCTATGAGTTTCAGAATACCCCTCCACAATCATTGTCTCTAAATGCGATCAAGTTGTTTGAATATACCCTGAGGGATAGCCAGACTGGCAAGGTGATAAATGGGCATGGAAGATAAGACAAAGTTTAGCAGTTGCAGTCTTGCACCTTGATTAAGCATTACAGAGCTAGTAGATAATCTTCTCTCCACCCTGTCCACAAGTGGCATCAGATCCTGAATTTTGGGTTTAGTGGTGCCCAAAGGCAAGGCAAAATAGGTGAAAGGCAGTTGGCCAATGCTGCAACCCAATACAACAGCCAAACTAGCAGTAGTCTCCTAAAATACATTGAGTGGAATCATGGATGACTTGCTGAAATTAACCTTAAGTCCAGTTGAAAGGTGAAAATCATTCAACATCTCTTTCAAATCCAAAAGATGTCCCTCATCAACAGGGACCAGTAAAATGGTATCATCAGCATACTGAATAATGGGAAAGTATGGATCATGAGATGGAATGGGCATGGATAAAGTGCCATTCTGCAGCATGTTGTTCACCACAGATTGTAGAAGGTCAGCTGCCAACAGAAATAGCAGTGGGGACAAAGGATCACCCTGTCTGGCCCCCTCCTGCAGTAGAATTGTTTTCCTGGAACTCCATTTAGCAAAATGGAAGATGATCCAGAGCACATAATTTCCCTGATCCAACCAATCCACTTATCTGAAAACCCTTTGTGCAGGAGAACTTGGAACATAGCCTCATGCTCAATAGTATCAAAAGCTTTAGCAAAATTAAGCTTGAGTATGAGCAATGACTTCTTAGATTGTTTACACTAGTGAATATATTCAAAAGCCCAGGCTATGCAATACTGTATGGATCTTGATTTGAGGAAACCATATTGATTCATGTGGATGCATCTCAGGATGACCTGCTGGAGCCTGTTGGCAAGTAACTTAGTCAAGAACTTTAGGCAAGTATTGGTGAAGGATATGGTCCTAAAACCATTAGGGAAAACAGGGGCAAGCATCTTGGGGATCAAGGCAATTAGAGCTCCATTCAAGCATTCCAACTTTAAGTTACCAGAAGAAAACTGGGTAACAAGGTCCATGAAATCAGATTTGATAACAGGCCAGCACTTTTTCAGAAACAAGACATTAAAGCCATCAGGCTCAGGTACTCTATCCACAGGCATATCTTTCAGGAAAGTCTCAATTTCAGCTTGAGTGAAAGGTGCATCCAGACCATCCACAGGAGATAGGACGGTAGCTAAATCAAACTTAATTTGGATTTCCTAATAAACACCCTTTCTGTCCCTAAAAGAATTCCACGGTAACCCTCCCATTTGCCCATGGTTAGTGAGAGTGGACCCATCAGGAGCATTAAGGATGGATATTGAATTTTTCCTCAACCTTTCAAATGCGATAGCATGGAAACACTTGGAATTTTCCTCACCAACTTTGCTGTCTCTGATGGTGCACCTTTGCTTCCAGTAGAGGAACTGTAGCTTGAGCAAGTGTTCATGATGTGATTTCACAATTTGTCTGAAATTGAACTCAGTCCTAGTTAGAGTTCTCAACTCCTCCAAAGTGTCGAAACCCAACACAACCTGAGAGCACCTTGCAATGTTCCATTGAAGATAGGCAGCATTCCTGGCCCATTTTTTCAGGTGAAATATAAGTCTCTTAAACTCTTTGGAGATGATGGTTGCAGCGGAGCTGACACCTGTTAAAGGTGCATTCCAAGAATTGGCAACACATTCAGAAAACCCAGGTAACTCAGCCCAAAAGTTCTCAAACCTGAATAAATTACTCTTAGGAATTCTTGTATCAATGGATACAACGCATGGTACATGGTCAGATGAAGTTTTAGCCATAGGAAGAACAATTGTGTTGGGGTAAATTGATATCCAAGAGCTAGAAGTAAAAAACTAGTCCAATTGTTCCAATAGAGGATCTTCCTGCATATTAGACCAGGTATATGCTCTTCCCTTGAGTGGTAATTCAAGAATCCCCAGATGGCCAATGATCTCATTGAACAAGAACATATCATTGAGATCTGATGAAATTTAAATCCCCAAGCTGCAGCCAATTCTCATCATCAGGTATATGAAGATTATAGAGCCAATGGACAAAATCATCATGCAAAGGACCTTGACAAGGACCATACACCGAGACCAATGTCCAGGTTTCAGCGCTATGCACCGAAGTAAAGGAAACAGTGAACCCAAAACGCTTAGAGTCGATTAACAGCCCAGAGAACATTGAGGAGCACCACACCACAATGATCCCACCCGAGGCACCCACAAAGGGGGAGAATGCAAAGTGATCGAAACGCCTTGGGCAGAACATCTCACAAGTCGTAGATCGAAGGTCTGACATTTAGTTTCCTGAAGGAAACTGATAGGGCAACCACTTTACTCATTTTTTATATGAACAATACGCTGCCTAGCTTCAGAATTTAAACCACGAACATTTTAGCAGAGCACACACCAATTATGATAAGTTGTGCTATTCACTAATACCATATAACTAAGTGGTAGCAGCCATCTCTGTGTAAAAGAGAGGTAAAAGTACGGTGTTGACAGTTTGTAAACTAAGGGCAAGAAAAACTAGGTACAAAGAACAAAAGTATCCCTCCCTAACTAGAAGAACTAAAACTGACCTAATCATGAGAAAAATTGGGGTTTTGTTCAGCAAACCGCCCAGCCATAATCTTTGCCGTGGTTAGTTCTTCAGGGGCTATGACCAGAGAGGCGCCCAAGTATTTCTTGGCGTGAATGGGCGTCTGTGGAGGAATCTCAGCTTCAGTAGAAGCTTTGTCACCTTGATCATCTGAAGCAGGATTCATGCATTGCTTTTTGGCCCTTGGTTACCGCAGTGGTGTGCACTTCAGAGGGACTGCAGAGACTGGCTTAAACCCCGACTTCTTGGCGCAGCTTCTGGTGATGCGAAGTGTGGAGATATCTTCATCCTCACGTACCAGGGAGGACCTAGTCTATCGCCGGCGTTTTGCAGGTGCGGACTTGCAGACAGCAGCAAACTAAACTTGATCTGGCATAGGAATAGAAACATTTGTTGCAATGGCCGGCAGTTCCAAAAGTAGAGGTGCTGGTTCAGAGGTAGTTTCCTACAGGATGGCCTTGTCAGAAGGCCTGAGCTCAACCCAGTCTCCCAGGGGGGGCGTTGAAGCAGGAAGGGGAAAGAGTTTCAATCCTCTTGGGATGATATTCATAGAAAGTGATGGCATCAGATTGGCAAAAGATCTCTCCCAAATCATATGCGGGGGAAGAACTGGTCCAAGAATGTAAGGCCCGATATGTGGTACTGTTCCAAATCTAGATGTTTCCATCCAGATCCGGGGATGAAGAACATATCGGTCCCACCGCGACATATGACAATATCATATGCCCTAGATTTCCAACATGATATCACAACATTACAGATAGAAGAATACAAAATCTCATACAATCGGCATACAACTGCGTTAATACATTACATCAGGGGAAGATACACGTCTGAGTACAGACTACAATCAAATGCCTACTGGAAAAGAGAAAAACATCGATCCCCGTAACCACACAGGTCCAGGCCCTCCGCCGGGATCCTCCTATCTAGTCGTCGTCGAATCTCCACGTGAAATGTCGATCACCATACCTGTTGTCGATCAGGAACCCTGAAACGAGTTTGGGGGTAGTATCATGAGTACAGAAGTACTCAGCATCCAACCGTAGTGGTCAACTGACTCAGCAAGGACTTCATCACTCGTCATTCTAGGACAACTAGTAGTTTATGGTAAGAATGGGGTAAGTGGTGAGGTTGCTGCCGCACTAGCATTTATCAAGTGGCTAATGATCTAGAGAGTAAGATATGAAGCCAAGCATTCGATGACAATTCGCCTCCAACAAGTCTTCTATCCACCTACTTACGCAAGCATAACACCTATCCTATCCTTGTCCTCCTCTTCGCATCCCGACGAAGAAGAAGTAGCCAAGGCACACACGCGTTGATCAAGTTATATTAAGATTATCTCAGTTGTTGTTGTCTATGAACAAGGAGTAGGTCCCAAGTCGTCCATAACCGTGGACACGGCTTCTCGAAAAGATTTAACCCTACAGGGGTGTACCAACTGCCCATTACAAGACTCCGCATGCACGCCCATCTCTCCCAGTTTCTACCCATCACAGGCAACCATTTTATGATTTAGTTCCAAGAGATCGGAAACGACAGGTCCTTCTAACTAACAACGCTGAAATCTGGGTGGCCCCCGGTGAGTCGACGTCCACTTCAAAAGACGGCCGCGCTCTCGAACTGGTCTCTACCGTCTGTCGCAGGTTTGGATTGCCGGATCACCCATACTCGGGCCGGGTCCTCAGCCGGACAGGTTGGACCAATAGGCTATACCATCCAACTGGCCCAGGTTGTTATAAATCCACTGGCTGCAGGCCAGTTACGCACACAGTTTCAAATGGTAAATCAACTTGGGCCACCACTAGAAATGTTTGGATCTAGATAGGTAAGAAGAGGGGACCCCATAGCATCCCACACACGGTTAGGCACGCTCGTCAAGAGACACAATACCCTGAACTCGGGTCCTAGGTGACTCGAATGGAACAAAACGTTGCGGTGGGATAGCCTAAACCTTCCATCCTTCGTCGAGTATAGGCAAAATTATAATAATCATATCGTCAACAACAATATAATAATGTGATAGCCCAAACCAAGGAGTAACAGGGTAACATCATAGCATCCTAAGCATGCATACTAAGCTAGGGCGGAGCAACGAGCAATAATAACATAGCAGTACATGGTTTGCTGGGAGGGGACATGGCTGTATCGGTTTGAAAGAGGTTGTAAACATGTGATAGGATCAAACATCGAACCTATCCTAGACTAGCATGAAAACCGCTGGTTGAAATAGAATGGATCATAAGTAATGTATAGTCCTTGCCTGTTGATAAGTCGGGTCCGAAGGTGTAGCCGATCGCAAGCTCGCGTCGTCTCCGAGAGGTACCCGCGGAAGCACACAAGACGGTAAACACTGGAAAGCAATCAACGAGAAAGCATCTATTACTATGAAGCAAACACGAGCAAGAATCATCAATAAGGCAACACGAGACATTGCACCTACTGTCGAGAGCGGTTACTAACAGGTTAAGTGGAGTACTCGTCACACACGACGATTCCGCACGTTTACAAGGGTTCAAGTTGTTTAGCTCCACAAGATGAGTAGAGCTTATTAACATGGCAACTCAAGCAAGCATGGCATAGCACACAAACATGACAAGAGGTCAAGCATAAAGGAAACTATCTATGCTAGTCAATTTAAGTGAGGCACAATCCTAAACATGGCATTCCACTAAGTGCCCCACGACAATTTAAGTAATTGGTACTGTTCTGCCCTAAAACATATTTTAGGTTGGTTAACAAAAGAAAACAATAGCACAAATACAAAGTACATGACAAACTAATCAAGTTACATATAAAGAAAACCCCAAATGGAGTGTTATGGTTAAAAAGATACCAGCAAAACAAGTTATGCACACAATCTTCCAACATTAGGTAGCACACTTTAGAGCAATGCATAAACAAGATAATGAATGCAAAAATGCTCACAAATGATATGCAACTAAAGTAGACATGGCAGGGAAGGCATGGAAAAAGGAATCACGCAAAAATACATCATGAACAATTAGTTATAGGCCAAGAAAAATGCAATAAAACATTACTGGTCTAGGACTTAGTGAAAATCAGGAAAACATGGCAGAAACTGTTATTTTCATGCTGTATAAACAGGGGTAAAACTGTCGGGACCCGGGGTTAGCGTATGCAAGACCCGTTACAACACAATCATATGGAGAGCCGAGAACTGTACCCACTTGTCTAAGCACACAAGGCCAAGCACAGAACGTTCTCGGAAAGCATCGAACGTGAGGGGCATCCCATCCAGGCCGGATGATCAACTGAGATGGGTCCTCATCGTCCGTCAACAAGTCTAAATGATATGGGTGATGAACTCCCATTTTCATAGACAGGTCGCCTAAACCATACTCTCGATTGTATTATAACACTTACATAGACTTACTCCAGCCCGATCACTTAGTCGGGGTCTAGGGCGGGCTTGATCATACATCAAAGTGTGCATGTGACGGAGTCACGAGCAATCGCATCGTGATGCCCCAAGCTGCGCACATCTAAGGGCCACTTGGTGTATAAAAGAACGCCAGGAAGATCACAACTAAGGTCTCGAAAACCCATACTAAGACATGCATGTTATAATCATACATGCAGCACACATGTCTAGTATGAACAGCAGGTATCATTGCAATTCTCTACAAAATTTTATAACTTTATTAATAACTCTTACAGAGTGCACACCGAGATCACAAGTCCTTGATCCAACATTACATCAAACATGCGAAATCAAAGTAGGTCTGAGTACATACAAGTTTAACAAATGTCTTAGAGAAGCCTTATCTATAAACAAGCCCTTCCACGAGGGACCAGTCTTCTGACTGGGACTACACTAGCTTGATCAGTCGTCGAGCTCCAGGAAGAATCAACCTTCGGGGTCAGTGGGTTCATATAAAACATAGAATAAGCAAACGTGAATACAAAGTCGTACTTAGGAAGACTTACGTAGGAGCTATACTACTCATGCACATGTATCAAGGTAAAGGGAGGTGGGGTTCATCAGCATAAGTGCCATCTTTGACTTGCCTAGTCCTGAACTACGAGTACCAGACATGAGGTAAGAAGCGTACACGAGTCCTCTACATGTCTCCAACCAATTTCACCACCATGGTTACTTCCTCGACTTCCCCACGAGAAAGCACGCCATAGCACTCACACTTATCTTGGCAAGTTTTATAAGTATCCAGTTCAAGTTGTCTAATAATCAAGCTAAGCTTTCCAAGCAATCCATAACCGCGGACGCGGCTAGTCGAATAGTTTTGTTAACCCTGCAGGGGTGTACCGCTACACACACACACGCATCAGTTACCGCCTGAGAGTGGGACCCTTCAAGCGGGTACCGGCGAGGATGTTTCCACGACACTTCGCCCACAGCTTCGTTCTAGTCCAGAGAGTCTCCTATCTGAGGGGGATCCATATGGAAGTCCGGACGAGGTTCCAGTACGGCCTCAAACGATGTGTGAAGGATCCCAAGCCGATCTGAGTAGCCGTTCATCCACTTCGCAGACCGTGCCACAACCCTACCAGAACTTGCGAACTACTGCGACTCCTGGGTTTTGAAACGGTTTCAGTGAGCCCAATGTGTGTTTGCACTCTTCTTCTCGGATCACCACACAAGAACTCGGACTTAAGGCGGTGTTCAACGAGACAACCCACTGTGTACTCCAACACAGTCTCTCATCGTTCACCTTGTATTAGGGTAGATTCACCAACACAGTTTCACCTTCTTCAACTTGATTGCTACCATCCCGACTCACAGATCAAAGTATCCTCATTGTAAACTCTAAACATGCAATAAGCAGTAACAATTGCGGGGGCCACATGATAACAAACAACTCCTACATCTGCTAGGATTGTTGTTTGCTTACTACTCTGACAAAATGATAGGTCATGCAAAGGATTGGGTTCAACTATGCGGTAGAAATTTTATCATGGTAATCATCCTAAACAATGCATAAGCGAGACTGAGAGGGAAGTGGGATTTTATCAACATCATCAATGGGGGTTTGCTTGCCTTGCTGACGAGGTTCAGTATCAGGGTCTTCAACGAAGGGGGAAGCCTCCTGTTCCGGTTCCACCTCTACTCGACAAACAACAATCAAAGGAGCAACATAAGTACAATGCACAATCACATGGTTGAAGGTTGAAACTTGATGTATGTGCCACTGATGTGTGAGGGATTCCATTTAAATGAAGTATATTGCAATGGTTTTGCAAATTGAAACTCCAATTTGAATTTAAAAGGAATTCATATGCATTGTTCTCTCTGTTCATCCAAGTAAACTTGGTCAAACATGAAAACAGATTGCATATTCAGAATCCTTGAATTTGACTGATATTTTTAGACATATTATTTGTCACATTTGGAGTTAGGATGAATTTTCTATGAATTTTCAAAGTTTTAAACATTTTCTGCCATTCTCTGGATTTGTTTTAAAAGGAAATTCGATTTATGGCGTCAACACTGCATCAGGCTGACGTGGGGGGGCTGCGGACAACAAGGGCCCACTAGTCAGTGACTAGGGAGTTAATCCCTGTGTTTAAATTAACCCATCGGTTAATTAGCGGGACAGGGCCCACTGTCATAGGCTCTGAGTGGGGCGATTAGTGGGTTAAACACCCCAGCTCGCCGGCGGCTCGTCGCCGGTGGCACGCCGGAACAGTGCTCTCGGCCACTGCTTGGCATGGGGATAGCACCAGGGGTAGCCCGTGCTCGCCCGCTTCACCCAGCACCCACGGGGAGGCTCGGGAGTGGCCGGAGCCTCGCCGGCGACGTGTTCGGGCGGCGGCCATAGCATGGTCGTGATGGGATCGGCGTTAGAGGCCGCGGGGAGGAGCACTAGAAGAGGGGAAAGACGCAGGGAGCTCACCCCGGAGCGAAAGGAGAGGGCGGCAAGGTCGGAGGGCACCGGACGGTGGCGCAATCGCCGTTGAGCTCCTCGGTGGCCAGCGGCGAGGAATTGACGCTGGCGACGTCTACAGGGGCCCCTCGGCTCGATTGGAAGTGCTACTCGACGAGGTCTTCAGCGGGGTTGCGCCTGGACATGCTTGCGCGGCGAGTGGATGCCATTGGCCACGATGGTGCACGGTGCTGCACTCCAGTGAGCTTTGGGTTGCGTGAGAACGGCGAGGAGGAGAGGCAGACAGGAAGTGGCGAGAGGGGGAGGTGGCAGGGGCCTCTCTGGGCGTCTCCGTGGCGCGTAGATGAGGCCCCGTGTGGCCTGGGGGTGCCTCGGTGGCGTGCGCGGTAGCGAGCTCGCCACCGAGGTTATTGTCGACGCAGAGGAAGACAACAAGGGGGTAGGAGTGGGCCTGGGCCGTGGGGAACTAGTTGGGCCTGAGGCCTGTAGGTTTGGGCTGGGTTACCTTTTACCTTTTTCTTTTGTTTTTCTTTTCTGCAATTTGTTTTACCTTGCTAAAAAAATAGCAAAGTATTTTTATAAATGCTCCAAATTTTTATATGGCCTCAAAATAAAAATAGCTAGCCACTTATAAAGTTTGGGCATTTTTAAAATTCAAATTATTTGAACTTTAATTCAAATAGGGGTTTAAATTTAATTCCAAGATCCTGTTTGAATATTTGAAAAATCTATGAGCATGGGTTTGAATCCAAATCACTTTATATGTGATCACACTCATTTAGGAGACTTTTCAAAAATGAAAAAGGAATTTTTGGAGCAACTTTTATTCTGGCCATTTGAATTAAATTCATCTAGGGGGTGTTCTCTCTCCCATTTCAATTTCTTTTGAAACTTTTAACATGATGCAAAGTTACTTGCTAACCCTAGCACATACCTAAAAGAGAGTTGTGAGAACTCGCCCCCACTCAAAAGAATCTCGTCCCGAGATTCAGAAGTCTGCGGGAGGAAGGAGTGGTACTCGGCACTGAGATGGTCTTCTCTTTCCCACGTGGCTTCTTTCTCGGAGTGGTGTGACCATTGCACTTTCAGAAACTTGATCTTCTGACAGCGAGTGACATGCTCTGCTGAATCAAGAATACAAACGGGGTATTCTCGATAAGAAAGGTCATCTTGGAGATCAAGCGTTTCATGGTCGACTTCGTGGATGGCGTCCTTGAAGCAACGCCTGAGTTGTGACACATGGAATAGATCATGTACTCGGGAAAGGTGCGGGGGTAGTTCAAGTTGGTAGACAACTTCTCCATGTTTAGCAAGAATGCGGAAAGGTCCAATGTAACGTGGGGCCAACTTGCCTTTGATACCGAAGCGTTGGGTTCACTTCAGAGGAGTAACCCGAAGGTAAGCCTTCTCATCCATATTGTAGCTTTCTTGCCTATGATGACGATCATAGTAGCTTTTCTGACGAGATTGGGCTGCTTTCGATTTATCACGAACAATGCGAACCTGTTCTTCTGCTTCGATGATCATATCCGGTCCAAAGAATTGTCTTTAACCGGTTTCTGACCAGTTAAGGGGTGTTCGACATCGTCGTCCATAGAGGAGTTCAAAAGGAGCCATGTTCAGACTAGATTGGAAACTATTGTTATAAGAAAATTCGGCGAATGAAAGAGACTTCTCCCAATTCTTTCCGAATGAGATAACACAAGCTCTTAGCATGTCTTCGAGAATTTGGTTAACCCTTTCAACTTGACCGCTAGACTGAGGATGGAAAGCTGTACTAAAGGAGAGATGAGTTCCCATAGCATTCTGAAAGATTCCCCAAAATTTAGAGGTGAAAAGGCTACCACGGTCAGAATTGATTTCCAAAGGAAAACCATGAAGAGAAAAATTCTAGAGACATACCAGTCCGCTAACTTGCTAGCAGTTATGGACTCGCGTACGGGAAGGAAGTGTGCAACTTTGGAAAGTCTATCCACAACAACGAAGATGGCATCATTTCCTTTCTGGGTTTTTGGAAAGCCAGTTATGAAATCCATACTGACTTTGTCTCATTTCCACTCTGGAATAGGCAAAGGTTGAAGAGTACCAGCAGGTCTTTGGTGTTCTGCCTTGATGCGATGACAAACATCACATTCGGCAACAAATCGAGCAATGTCTCTCTTCATCCTGGTCCACCAAAATCTCTGGGGTAGATCTCGGTACATTTTTGTGCTGCCGGGATGAATCGGGAGGGGTGTGTCATGGGCTTCTTTGAGTATGAGTTGCCTTAGTTCCCTATTCTTAGGTACTACCAAACGATTTCCAAAGAATACCGTTCCTTTACTATCTGTGGAGAAACAATTAGCAACTCCGCTAGCAATGTTCTCCTTGATCCGGCGAACACCTCGTGCACGCCTTTGGGCAACTATGATTTGATCCTCAAGAGTTGGTTTCGCCACCAATTTGAAAAGAGATCCACGAGGAACAATATCGAGATTGAGCTGTCGAAATTCCTCATCAAGAAGTGGTTGACACTGTTGTAACATGAGGTTGTTACAATACGACTTACGACTCAGTGCATCAGCCATGACATTGGCTTTGCCTGGGGTGTAAGAAATTCCTAAGTCATAATCTTCTATCAACTCTATCCAGCTTCTTTGCCTGAGATTAAGATCTGGCTGGGTGAATATATATTTGAGGCTTTGGTGGTCGAAATAGATCTCACAACGATTACCAAGGAGGTAATGTCGCCAAGTTGTCAGGGCATGAACTACGGCAGCGAGTTCAAGATCATGGGTAGGATAGTTCTCTTCATGTGGACGCAACTGGCGTGAAGCATAAGCTACCACATGTCTATCTTGCATAAGTATGCATCCTAACCTTTGCTGTTAGGCGTCACAAAATATCTCGAAATCTTTTTTGGTGTCTGGAGGCGCAAGTATGGCGGCAGAAGTCAATCTTCTTTTTAGCTCTTGAAAGATTTCCTCGCACTTGGGAGTCCATTGGAATTTATTATCTTTCTTGAGGAGTTCAGTTAGAGGCTTTGCAACTTTAGAAAAGTTCTCGACGAAGCGGCGTCAATAGCTTGCTAAGCCAAGAAAACTCCTAACTTGCTTAACCAATTCTAGTGCAGTCTAGTCAAGGACGGCCTGAACTCTCTCGGGATTCACAGCAATGCCTTTTGCAGAAATCACGTGGCCTAAGTAGGTCACTTCTAGTAGCCAAAATTCACACTTGGAGAATTTAGCATACAGGAGATGCTCTCAAAGTTTCATCAATACCAGCCTAAGATGTTCGGCATGTTCTTCTTCGTTATTCGTGTAGATGAGAATGTCATCAAGATAAACTACAACAAATTTATCTAGGTACTCCATGAAGATCGAATTCATCATGCGCGAGAATGTGGCGGGGGCATTGGTTAAACCAAAGGACATGACGGTTTACGCATAAAGACCATAACGAGTAGTGAAAGCCGTTTTTGGAATGTCCTCGTTTCGGATTTTGATTTGATGATAACCTAATCTCAAATCCATCTTGGAGAAGACAGTGGATCCAGCAAGTTGATCATAAAGATCATTGATCCTGGGTAGTGGGTACTTGTTATTTATCGTTGCTAGATTTAGCGGGCGATAGTCTATGCACATCCTTTCTATTCCATCTTTCTTCGTTATGAACAGAACGGGGCAACCCCATGGCGATGAGCTAGGGCGGATGAAGCCTTTTGCCAACAAAGCTTCAAGTTGGATTTTAAGCTCAGCTAACTCATGTGGGACCATTTTGTATGGGCGTCTGGAAATTGGGGCGGTTCGTGGCATAAGATCCACTATGAACTCTACACATCTGTCGTGTGGCATTCCCGGCAGCTCTTCATGAAAGACATCTAGGAAGTCACGAACCACTGGAATATCTTCAAGGTCGGGAAGGGGAAGCACATTCAAAGAATGTATCTGGGTTCTTGATCTTGGTGAGGAGTAATCTATTGTCTGGCCTAAAGGATGTGTAAGTCTAACCGACTTGGCTTTACAATCAAGAAAAGCATTTTGTCTTGATAACCAATCCATACCAAGGATGACATCAATGTCTGAAGACTTGAGGGCTATGAGTGAATCAAGGAATACTAAACCCTCAATTGCAATTTGATTACCATGGCTTACTCTATTAGATTTCCACTTGGAACCAGGAGTTTGAATAATGATTGGGGTGAACATTTCATCAAAGGATATCTCATGCCGAAGTGCATAACTCTCCGACATGAATGAGTGAGATGCTCCTGGATCGAAAAGGACAGAAGTGGGAACATAATTGACTGGGAGCGTACCAAGAATGATGTTAGAAGTACCATTAGTCTCCTCAGCTGAGATTTGGTTCACACGTCCAATATTTGTGGAAGAAGCTAGCTTGGCGGTGGAGACCTTCGGGGTGGCTTGGCATGAACATTGGGGTTCCCTTTGGCATGAGGTGGAGCATTCTGATTTATGGGGCACTCACGGGAATAGTGACCAGGCTGGACACACCTGAAGGAGGATCCAAAGATAGTGCGGGGAGCTTGGTTGTTAGGTGGAGCTGGATGGAACGGAGCTGGTGGACGAGGCGCCATAAAGGATGGCCTCGGTGGGTTGTTCTGGCGGAACATGCTATTGGGCATCCAGATCTTGGGCTTCTGAGGGCCTGAACTGGATGAACCATCATCTCTAGGGTGCTTGCAGGAATCCTCGGGAGTGATCATATCCTCCGCCTTGATGGCCTTGTCGACAAGGATCTGGAATGTGGCGAAGTCATGAAGATTGAGCTCACGACAAAGTCCAGAATTCAGTCCCTTGCGGAACCTTTCTTGCTTCTTGGAGTCCGTGGAGACCTCCTCGGGAGCATAGCGGGCATGACGATTGAACTCCCGACTAAACTCATCAACGGACCTTCTTCCTTGGGTGAGATTTCAAAACTCCTCTCTCTTGCGGTCCATGAGTCCCTTAGGAATGTGATGCTCGCGAAAAGCGTCACAGAACTCATTCAACGAAGTCAACTGTCCAGCTGGACGCATGTTCAGAAAGTTCTCCCACCAAGAGCTAGCTGCACCCTCGAGGTGGTAGGTGGCATAGTTGACTCTGTCACCATCTGCAACATGTCCAGAATGGAGCTTTCTCTCGATGTTGCGAAGCCAGTCATTGGCGTCAAGGGGCTCGGTGGAATAGGTGAAAAATGGGGGATGAAGCTGGATGAAGTCATTCTACGACACAAGCTCATTCCGCTGCTGGGCAGTGTTCCGAGCAATGACCCCCAACAACTCTTGAGAGTACCTTCGGTTTATTTCAACCTCCATGAGAACTTGAGCCATCGTGGGTGACGGTGGAATATTTCCTTCCTCCGGATCATCCCCTCGAGCTTGGGAACGACCAAGGTGGCCACGGGTTCCTTGAGACATCCTGAAGGATTAGATCAATGTCAAACAGAGTTGAATGAGTTTGCAAATGCATCAGATTATGAAGATAACTGGAATGACTCGGACATCATAACGGCTGTAATTGCAAGAGAAAACAATTTCTTACAACATAGAAACATCACTTACATACGATGTAAGAAATCAGGAAGCACAACAACTCTAGCAAACCGAACACAACTTTCCTACGGCTACAAAGAAGCAATCAGCGAGATGTTCTAGTAAGACATAGATGAGCCTAGTACTATCTTCCCATAGAACAAGATGAGGGTGACTCAGAACTCAGAACTCAGAACGATGAGGGTAAGGAGAAAAAGAAGCCTTACGTTGTTCCCTTATATACCCAGAGTAACTATATAATTATAGAAGGCTAGAATCAACTTCGACCAAGGCTGATAATCCTATAGTCAGTCCTGCTCTCATACCAAGTCTGTCGGGACCCGGGGTTAGCGTATGAAAGAACCGTTAAAACACAATCATATGGAGAGCCGAGAACCGTACCCACTTGTCTAAGCAGACAAGTCCAAGCACAGAACGTTCTCGAAAAGCATCGAACGTGAGGGGCATCCCATCCAGGCCGGATGATCAACTGAGATGGGTCCTAATCGCCCGCACACAAGTCTAAATGATATGGGTGTTGAACTCCCATATTCATAGACAAGTCGCCTCAACCATACTCTCGATTGTATTATAACACTTACATAGACTTACTCCAGCCCGATCACTTAGTCGGTGTCTAGGGCGGGCTCGATCATACATCAAAGTGTGCACATGACGGAGTCACAAGCAATCGCATCGCGATGCCCCAAGCTGCGCACATTAAGGGCCACTTGGTGTATAAAAGACCGCCAGCAAGATCACAATTAAGGTCTTGAAAACCCATACTAAGACATGCATGTTATAATCATACATGCATCACACATGTCTAGTATGAATAGCAGGTATCATTGCAATTCACTACAAAGTTTACAACTTTATTGATAACTCTTACAGAGTGCACACCGAGATCACAAGTCTGTGATCCAACATTACATCAAACATGCGGAAGCAAAGTAGGTCTGAGTACAGACAAGTTTAACAAATGGCTTAGAAAAGCCTTATGTATAAAGAAGCCCTTCCACGAGGGACCAGTCCTCGAGCTCCAGGAAGAATCCTCCTTCGGGGTCAGTGGGTTCATATAAAACATAGAATAAGCAAACGTGAGTACAAAGTCGTACTCAGCAAGACTTACGTAGGAGCTATACTACTCATGCACATGTATCAAGGAAAAGGGAGGTGGGGTTCATCAGCAGAAGTGCCAGCTTTGACTTGGCTAGTCCTGAACTACGAGTACTAGACTTGAGGTAAGAAGAGTACACGAGTCCACTACATGTCTCCAACCAATTACACCACCATGGGTACTTCCGCGACTTCCCCACGAGAAAGCACGCCATAGCACTCACACTTACCTTGGCAAGTTTTATAAGTATCTAGTTCAAGTTGTCTAATAATCAAGCTAAGCTTTCCAAGCAGTCCATAACCTCGGATGCGGCTATTCGAATAGTTTTGTTAACCCTGCAGGGGTGTACAGCTACACACACACACACACACGAATCAGTTACCGCCTGGTAGTGGGACTCTTCAAGCGGGTACCGGCGAGGATGTTTCCACGTCACTTCGCCCACAGCTCCGTTCTAGTCCAGAGAGTCGCCTATCTGAGGGGGATCCATATGGAAGTCCGGCCGAGGTTCCAGTACGGCCTCAAACGATGTGTGCAGGGTCCCAAGTCGGTCTGAGTAGCTGTTCATCCACTTCGCAGACCGTGCCACAGCCCTACCAGAACTTGCGAACTACTTCGACTCCTGGGTTTCGAAACGGGGTGAGGTACTAGGTCGAGAGGGTTCAGTGAGCCCAATGTGTGGTTGCACTCTTCTTCTTGGATCACCACACAAGAACTCACACTTAAGGCGGTGTTCAACGAGACAACCCACTGTGTACTCCTACACAGCCTGTCATCGTTCACCTTGTATTAGGGTAGATTCACCAACACAGTTTCACCTTCTTCATGATGATTGCTACCATCCCGACACACAGATCAAAATATCCTCATTGTAAACTCTAAGCATGCAATAAGCAGTAACAGTTGCAGGGGCCACATGATAACAAACAACTCCTAGATCTGCTAGGATTGTTGTTTGCTTACTACTCTGACAAAATGATAGGTCATGCAAAGGATTGGGTTCAACTATGTGGTAGAAACGTTATCATGGTAATCATCCTAAACAATGCATCAGCGAGACTGAGAGGGAAGTGGGATTTTATCGACATGATCAATGGGGGTTTGCTTGCCTTGCTGACGAGGTTCAGTATCAGGGTCTTCAACGAAGGGGGCAGCCTCCTGTTCCAGTTCCACCTCTACTCGATAAACAACAATCAAAGGATCAACATAAGTACAATGCACAATCACATGGTTGAAGGTTGAAACTTGACGTATGTGCCACTGATGTGTGAGGGATTCCATTTAAATGAAGTATATTGCAAAGGTTTTGCAAATTCAAACTCCAATTTGAATTTAAAAGGAATTCATATGCATTGTTCTATCTGTTCACCCAACTAAACTTGGTCAAACATGAAAACAGATTGCATATCCAGAATCCTTGAATTTTTCTGATATTTTTAGACATATTATTTGTCACATTTGCAGTTAGGATGAATTTTCTATGAATTTTCAAAGTTTTAAACATTTTCTGCCATTTTCTGGATTTGTTTTAAAAGGAAATTTGATTTATGGCGCCAGCACTGCGTCAGGCTGACGTGGGGGGGCTGCTGACAGCTGGGGCCCACTAGTTAGTGACTAAGGGGTTAATCCCTTTGTTTAAATTAACCCATCGGTTAATTAACGGGACATGGCCCACTGTCATAGGCTCTGGGTGGGGGATTAGTGGATTAACCACCCTAGCTCGTCGGCGGCTCGTTGCCGGTGCCACTGGGAACGGTGGTGGCACGCTAGAATAGTGCTCCCGGCCACTACTTGGCATGGGGATAGCACCAGGGGGTAGCCCGTGCTCGCCCGCTTCACCCAGCACCCACGGGGAGGCTCGGTAGTGGCCGGAGCCTCGCCGGCGACGTGCTCGGGCGGCGGCCGTAGCATGGCTGTGATGGGATCAGCGTTAGAGGCCGCGGGGAGGAGCGCTAGGAGAGGGGAAAGACGCAGGAGATCACCCCGGAGCGAACGGAGAGGATGGTAAGGTCGGAGGGCACTGTTGAGCTCCTCGGCGACCGGCGGCGACAAATTGACGCCGGCGACGTCTCCAGGGGCCCCTCGGCTCGATTGGAAGCGCTACTCGACGAGGTCTTCAGCGGGGGTGCGCCTGGACATGCTTGCGCGGCGAGTGGATGTCGTTGGCCACGATGGCGCACGATGCTGCGCTTCGGTGAGCTTCGGGTTGCGCGAGAACGGCGAGGAGGAGAGGTAGAGAGGAAGTGGCGAGAGGGGGAGGTGGCAGGGGCCTCTCTGGGCGTCTCTGTGGCGCGTAGATGAGGCCCCGTGTGGCCTGGGGGTGCCTCGTTGGCATGCGCGGCGGCGAGCTCGCCACCGAGGTTCTTGCCGACGCAGAGGAAGACGACAAGGGGGTAGGAGTGGGCCTGGGCCGTGGGGAACTAGTTGAGCCCGAGGCCTGTAGGTTTGGGTTGGGTTACTTTCTTCCTTTTTCTTCTGTTTTTCTTTTCTGCAATTTGTTTTACCTTGCTAAAAAACAGCAAAGTATTTTTATAAATGCTCCAAATTTTTATATGGCCTCAAAATAAAAATAGCTAGCCACTTATAAAGTTTGGGCATTTTTAAAATTCAAATTATTTGAACTTTAATTCAAATAGGGGTTTAAATTTAATTCCCAGTTCCTATTGGAATATTTGAAAAATCTATGAGCATGGGTTTGAATCCAAATCACTTTATATGTGATCACACTCATTTATGAGACTTTTCAAAAATGCAAAAGGAATTTGTGGAGCAACTTTTATTCTGGCCATTTGAATTAAATTCATATGGGGGGTGTTCTCTCTCCCATTTCAATTTCTTTTGAAATTTTTAACATGATGCAAAGTTACTTGCTATCCCTAGAACATACCTAATAGAGGGTTGTGACAAAAACTATATGAAAATGTACAGCAACATGACATGGAAATATATGATCACGAACTAGACATGATGGTGATCAGGTACAAACAAGAATCAAGGTCATAGGCATCATAGATCAAAATAAGCAAGCAACATGTCATTGGAAAATTACAGACTTAGTGAAAAACTGAGGTGGCTGTCAAAACAGTGGCATAGTAACTTTCGGTGATGAAAGAAACATCATGCGGCAGGAAAATATGAGATGTGAATGAAAATCATTGAAGTAGACATGATGCTTAACAATATGCAGAAGGAATTAATAGTATAAGCCTCACGAATGTGTCACAATCATCAAGCAAACTTGCAATAAAATAACAACAGCAGCATTTGACAGAAATTTGCAGCAGTTAACAGTCTAATGCCCACTTCAACAGTGATTAACAACATCAAGATGGCCTCAAATCAAAATTCTCACAAAAGATGAACTGAAGTACACACAAAACTAAACAATTTTCCTTTTGGGCGCAACGCGATCCGAGCTACAGTTCACTCGCAAACTACATCGCAGAAATGAATACAGCAGCAATACTCAGGACTTAGCCAAAAAACAAAAAGAAGTAAATAACAGAAGAAAAAAGGGGCGGCCTGGGCCTCACCATGGGCCAGGCCTAGTTCGGCAGGAGGTGGGCGACACATAGTCGATCTGCGCCTGGGGCGAGAGGGGGTTCATGGGCCGAAGGGGGCTGGGTCGCGGGGTTGGGCCGCTGGGCGTGCGGGCCCAGCTGGCGATCAACGGCAGCAGAGGCGCCCGATCAAGGACGGGCGCGGCAGCGCTGGCCGGCCTCCGTCGAGCTAGCGAGGCGGTGCAGGGAGGGACGCCGGGAAAGGCGCAGCGGAGTCCGGGGTACCGGATCCAGCCGGATCCGGTCGCCGGTGGTGGCCGCGGGCGGCGGGTGCACGGTCCGAGCTTGGCCGAGCTCGGCCATGGCGCGAAGGACGCCGGAGGGCTCCTGCGGGGAGGCGAGGGTGGAGGCGGTGAGAGAAGATGCGAAGGGGGAGAGAGGAGAGGGTGGCGCGACCTGGCAGGGGAGATGGCGCGGCGGGCGGCGGTGAGGCAGCCGACTCGGTGGTCGCCGGCGGCTCTACGGCGAGCTAGGGCGCGGCGGCGCCCAGATGGGCCCGAGCGGGTCGCGGCGGCCCTGCGGGTCCCGGGCGCCTGGTTCTGTGGCTGGAGGAGGCTGGACGGCCACGTGGCACTCCAGGAGCCCTCCCATCCGCGATCCGACGGCTCCAGAACTGTCCAGGGCTAGGGTTTCGAAAATGGGGCTGATTTGGGCAATCTTCAGGGGGATGGCTGCAATTTTTTGGCTAGGGAAAACATAGAAAAGGGTGGGGAGTGGTGGTTTTATATAGCCCAGGTGCCTAGAAGTTTGCAAAAACATCCCCGGTTTTTCTCTCGCGCGCGCGATGTTTACGTTCCTGACCGCCGGGGGTTCGCAGGACCTCCGATTCGGGTAAAACTTCGAACTGCGCGATCAGCGCGTCGAGCCGATGGCGTAAACCTCGCGCTGGAACCGTTCCGAGAGAACTTTCCGTCGCGCTATAAAAATATCCCGGTTAGTTACTAAACGGGGTTTTTCGTTCTGTTGGCTGTGGCTGGTCTCGTGCGGTTTTCGCGACGGTGATCTGGTGAAACCCATTGTCGCAAAGGTCGAGTGTCAGGGTGGAAAGAGTCGGTCTCCATCCGATACGATATAAGAGGGGGGAAATAATTGTCGATCGGTAGATCGGGGATGCAAACACCGCAAACAAATCAGACAAGCAAACAATTCACACCGAAAACAAAAATTTTAATTTTTGTGAGATCTGGGTTGTTACAAAGAACTATAGGGATCCTCTGGATAGGATCCAAATCAATCAATGGGGCTTGATATACAACCATAGCCCAAGAATTTGCATCATGGATGTGATCCTGAATCTCACGCTGAGGTGCGACCTGTTGCTGCACCTGAATAACTACCACATCATCAGAATCAGAGGAGCTGCTACTGTCCATGGAAGGATTGAGCACCATGGATTTTTGATCTTGTGGGGGCATCGCATCATGCAGGTCCTCCTGCATTACATTATCATTATCAGCAGCCTCCTCATCATTCCATGCAGTCCAGCCAACATCCACAGGCATTGCATCATCATTGGTTGCTACATTGTTCCCCTGAGCGTCCTGTTGTTGCACAGGGGCGTCATTCCACCCAAGAGCAGGGTAGGGTGGTAATCCCCACATAGGTGCATGAGGCGCAATGTTACCAGGCATTGGGTGAGGATTGCCATCAAAAGGCATGAAGTCCTCATCAACGGGCAGAGCAGCATCAGCGAAATTAGCAGTCAATATGTAAATGGGAGCCGTCCATGACACCACAAATCCTCCCCAAGCAGCAAATTCACGAAAGACCACATCTCTTGGCACCAGTGCATTGTCAGGGAAGGAAGCATAAACAAGCGATCGAACCAAACGTCTGTCAGTTGAGTGCCAGGAGAGGAATTGACCAAAAGTGTTGACCACCTCAAACAGAAAGCGAGTATTACTGTAATCAAGTGGGACTCCAATGAACATCAACGAGCCTGTTCGGTGGCCATGAACTGCTCAAAAATCCCCCCCTTCGTTGTGCGGGATGAAACGGACAAAGATATCATCACCCTCCTCATCAAGACCAAGTGCAAACGGGGCATGCTGGGTGAACGAATCTCTAATGACCGGACTCTTAACCTCAAAAAGACCGACTCCCTGAAACCATGTCTGGGCAGAGGGGACAATCACCTGAAGCTCATGGGTGAGGAAGTGCAGAACTTGCTCTCTTCGAACCCCAACCAGATGAGCCGGCGGGTACGGTTCAACGATGGCAACCATATATTGCTCATGCATCCTTGGTGACGTCTATGATGCAGTGTAGAACGTCCGAGGGAACCGCTCGGGCCCACCGTCAGCAATGTCGTGGCACTCCGGCAAGAAGCTCTGGTGCACGAACCGTTGGTGGGTGGTGGATCGGAAACTGAGGGCTGCGGTTCGATGTGTGCAGGCGGTGAGGCGACGCCCGGGGGATTGGGGTTTTCTGCTTCGGGCTGCTGGAAGGGGAGGATATATGAATTGGTGAAGAGGAAACCGAATCGTCCGAAGAGGACAAAGAGGCGGCGCGAGATTTGAAGTTTTTCAATGGGACTTTGGGCACCCAAACGGTAGAAGCATTGATGATGCCTGGGCATTCCTTTTTCACATGGCCCGATCTGAAACAGAGTAGGCAACGCACGCAGTTAGTACAAGTCACCGTTCCATGCCCCATGTTAATACAATTCTGGCAATCCCAAAAACTAGCAGCCATATCTTCAATCATTTCTTCAAAACTTTGCAAACCCCTAACCGCCTCCTCTGGAGACAGGATTTTAACCGGGGAAGAATCGTCTGAATCATAGTCCACAAGGCGCATAGGGGTGGCCGGTGTTGGCGATTGGAACGAGTCAGGCGTGACAAAGCTCAGACGTATCAGATATGGATGTTGGGCTATCCAAACCACAAGATGAAACATAATTCAAATTTGAAACAGTGGCCGGAGAAGATGGAGCAGATCCCGCGGAACCAGGGCTATCAGAGATACGCACCGTACTAGTAGGGCATGTGGTAAAACTCCCAAACTGAATTATCGGTGCTGCCGGAACTGGCGTCGGCGGCGATGGTGAACGGTCAACCACCAGTGTGTTAACGTGGAGGTGAGAGATCTCATGACGAGAAAAAGAGTAACCCCCTTCCAGGAAAGTTTGAACATCCCGACCCGTGGGCAAAAATCTATAACCCTTCCACGCCTCATAATTCATGACCGTAGCAAATTTAACCTTCTTCTTCTTCCTAGAAGTTGAAGCTTTCATCGCCGACTTTGAAGGAAATTGATGCAGTGCAACCAATCCAGACTTAGCCTAGTGCTTTGACGAACTAACTAGAGTCCATTCTTCATCACATTCCACTTGCCAAAGTTTGAATTCTTTCTTCCAATCAGGACTCCCGTTCCCCCAGATATGAAAAATACAATGAAACTTAGAAGAAACGAAGGTTTTCTGATGAAAGATGAAAAAACCCACGTCCTTGCAAGAGACATGGAAAGCAAAAACCCTATCTTTCAGAAGAGAAACCTGAGTTTAGAGCAGTAACCACCGATGGCAGATTCCAAAGACAGATTTAAAGATTCTTCATCGAGCCAAATGAGTGCCTCACAAAGGAGACCACCATGATGAAATGACCCGATCCATCTGGGTGCACTGTCTGCTTGAAGAGACGATGGACATGCTTGGCCAACATGATCCATGGGGAAAAATCCAGGCCCATGGACATTGATGCATGGACCGCCATAAGATGGAGATCAGTCGATGCAGGAGAAGACGCCGATAAGGATGGTGAGAGCCGCCGTCGATTACCATGGTTGGATGTGGAGATCGCCAGCGAAGAGGTGGCGGCTAGGGCTACGGGGGTGAGAGAGGGGTAGGAGCCGTCGGGGAACCCTTCTCGTCGACGACTTGTTTCATGATGAGGATATTGGAACCATCCTCATTAAAGAAGTCGTCGATGAGAAGGGGATGTTCTACCACGGCCCAATATCGCGAGCTGATGTTAAAGCTCGCGTAGGAATGCATCTTTTGGACATTATGCCATTCAAGAAGATAGGGTGCGTCCTCCCAGATATGAATTGATGGAACTTCTAGTGTATTGACTATGTTGATGATGATCTCTCAGTTAAATTTGTACTTTTGGAAGCGATATGAAAACTTTGTGATGTAATTTAACGGTCATGTTGAACTACTTGCATAACACTAGCTAGCTAGTGAATTAGTGTTGGGGGTACGATGAACTACGTGTGTATATTATATTATGTATGTTATCTTATGTTGCATCTATTCACTAACTTTTTCTCTTTTTGTTGCTCAAGTATATTATGTTGTGTACTATTGTTGAATTCCCATGATGATATGGATCTCTAACAGGTTCATAGATCATCGATGGCGAAGAAGTGCTATGTCGTGTACATAGGGAAGGTTCCAAGAGTGTACGATCAGTGGCCAGAGTGTCAGACCCAAGTGCACCGGTTCCCAAGTGGCGGCCAAAGAGGGTTCAATACCAGAGAGGAAGAGGAAGCTAGTTACTTGAGGTTTACGCTAGGGCGAGAGGAGCGAGAGGAAGATCATAGGCAGCGCTTCATGAGCTACTACATGATTCCACTCTTCCTCATACTGACCGCTCTTCTATTATATATCATAGTTTAGATGGATGATGAATCTTGCTTGTAGTTCCATGTATTTAAGATATTGTGACAACTTCTAACGCTATTTTAGAGATGACATGACGAGAGACATCATTTGTGTTGGATCTGAAATCATGATGATATATATATGATCATCAAATTATTGTATGTGTATCATATGATGAGATTTGTACTCTGTAGAAAACATGTGTATGTGTATGAGACTATATTGTATAATACATGTACAAATAAAACAAAAATACGCTGGTAAAAGAAACAAAAATTGAAACATAAATAGCAGTAGCGCCTATTATATATAGCAGTAGTGCCCATATACCAGTAGCGCCTGGTATAGCGGGGCGTTGGTGCCAATATTAGTAGTAGCGGTCTCTACGGTGGGCGCTACTGTTAACCATATGTAATAGTAGCGGGTGTCGTGCGTGCTGCTGCTAAAAGTTAGCTGTAGCGTGATATCAGTAGCGCGCGGGGGGGGGGGGGGGCGCTACTGATTAGCCAAAAGGGGGCGCTACTACTAGCCTTTCTCCTAGTAGTGAGGGGCCAAAACCTTCTTCTAGGCCTTCTCTTCAATGAGCCAGCCCACAGGCCCACTCTCTTCTTCTTATGGAGGCCTTCTTGCTGATCCTGCCGGGTCCTTAAATTATCCCCCCTACAGTAGCCACCAAGATTGATGTAAAGTCGTCTTTAGGGAAATCTTCATATTAGAAATGATTTATCAAGGGATGAATCAGTAAAGGCGATTTATCAATTCCTCCTTGTGTCACCGCGGCTTAATAAATATATTTGTTAGACACGAAATCCACAAGTAGTTAGCATTTTCCCAAAACCAAGGCGTCACCCGCTTGTTTAGTCGTGTTGCGTGTAGAGATAAAAGAAAATCCCATTTATTACGCCGTGAGTTTTGCAATGTTGGTTGAGCTTACATCCCTATATATAGGATCCAACTCCATTTGCTTACCTCTTCCGCTCATATCCCTTGCTTTCCTCGTCTTCTTCCTCTCGCTTGGCCCTCTCCTCGAGAATCTCAAGGGCGTCTAGGGGCAAGCTACTACACGGCGCGCATCAAGCTTGGCTCTTCGCGGCATTGACCTCCGTATTCCAAACACGGGACCGCGTCATTATCGTTCGTCAAATCCGTCAGTATTTTTCTACACATCTGGTATTTTACCTTTCCTGAAGATTCAACAAAATCGATATGCTTCCTCTAAGGCTTCCTGGAACCATAAGTGTAGCTCCCTTCATCTTATCCAAATCTCGATACCTTTGATTGGCGGTATGAGGGAACACTTTTGCACTTCTGGTTTTAATAGATCCGTTTGTCATGTTTGTACTATAAAAATTTCTTCGTAGTATTTTACGCTATTGCTTTATGCACCAACTGATCGTCCGTTGTGATGTTTTGACCTTTATATCCTCCCTCGTAGTTTTTTTGTTGATTTCCAAAATGTCAAAGGTCGTGACTGCCAGAAAGGTGAGCAATCAAAGGAAAAGAAGAAGATTGCTGCAACGAAATCAAAATCCACCCTTGCTTGCGATTGGGCCAAATCTACTGTGATAGAGACTCGTCTCAATGAGTTGGAGGATGAAGGATTTCTCCCCTTTCAGGAAGCTATCAGTTGGCGTGCCCCTGGGCCCGAGACTCGGCCTCAACCTGAAAAGGATGAGGTCGTGGTTTTCGCAGATCATATGACCCGGGGTTTCCGTCCTCCCTGATCTTTTTTTTTCCGTGAGTTGCTGCATTTTTATGGCTTGCATCCTCAGGATCTGGTTCCCAATTCCATTATCAACATCTGGAACTTCACAACACTCTGTTAGGTGTATCTGCAAAGGAAACCGTCAATTCCGCTTTTTCAAGAATGTTTCTACTGCAATAAGAAAATAGAGAGCAGCGGAGGTCAATCCATTAAGTGTGGGGCTGTTACTTTTCAACGGCGTGTTCGATGTATTTACCCATCGATGAAGCCCTATAGCCATGTAAGAGATTGGAAAAAATCCTTCTTTTATTGCAAGGACACTAGCCCCGCACGCCAACCTCCCCTAACAGGGTTTCGGGAGAATCGGCTAGTGTATTCTCCAATCCTGAATTCCTAGCCAAGTGCAGAAGAGAAAGAGGCACTCGTCCCGGTGACTAGGCAAATTAAGGCTCTGCTTGCCCATGGGCTCCATGGCGTTGATTTGATCCAGTGCTGGGTTGGATGGTGTGTGCAACCTTTAGGCCTCCGTACCCGGCTCATGTGTGAATATACTGGATCGGGTGATAATATGATATTCACACACATCGCCTATACTGCTGCCGAGATCGATAAGCCAGGCTGCCAAGATGCTCATATGTGAACATCTGGAACAAGTCAGCATATTGGGCATGGACCCCTTATGGGCCAAAAACCTGTCTCCTAAGGAAAGACTTGAAAGTTTATTAACCTTCCTATTTTCATAAAATGAGATTTATGAGTCGCCTTTTGCTATCTTTTCGTCCATAGGCTAACGACCCCTTGTGATCAGCGAATCACCCTTCGATTTCTAGCGAGGAAGTCCACGGCGAGGCCGACGAGGATGAAGATGGAGGAGAGGAAGGAGAAGAAAAGGTATTATTTTCTTTCTTCCGATTCCCCTAGTTGACTTTCTGATATTTGGACGTCTCTTTTTTTTACGGAAAAGGGGGATGAAAGAATCAGACGAGGCGTCAAAAAGTCGACCAAGGTCTCCTCAGACAACGAGGTACAGAGTCGTTGGGTGACTCACCTTGCTTTAAGAAAGGTACACTTTAAATCCTGTCTTCTATCGTCCATACTTGTTCTTATAGGTTTTTCACCTTCATATCGATAGGAGACGGAAGGGAAGAAAATAAGAACTCGGAGTTCTTCTACCGAGGCTCCCTTGGAGAAGGGAGTTGATCTTGGCCGACGTCGAGTCCGTTCAAATTTGTCGCGCCAAGGTGAGGGCGTGCGTCTGGCAAACAAAACATCATGGTCGACTCTTCATCTTTGAAAGAGTCGGAAGATGATGATGGTGATAGCAGCTTCAAAGTTGCAGTGGGGTAAGACCATATGATTTCTCACGATGCTCTGCTCCTCCTTTTATTGAGTTTATGGGTTTTGACATTTTAGAGCCCAAGTCGCGTTGGAGGGGATTCCTCCTCTGGATGGGGCCATTCCAATTCCCCTTTTTAATAAGGCGATCTCACATGTCAAGCCTGCGGAGAAAGATTACATTGCCGTTATAGATGACACCGTGCGGTCAGTTCTTGGGAAGGATATGGTACCATCCGGAACCGTGTCGGGATCTTCTAGTGTTGGCCGGTCCTTGTAGCCGGTTGTATCTTTGGAATCAAAATTATCGACTCAAGGTGGTCCGGTTTCATTAGCCCTAGAGGGTTGGGAAAACGTGTCCTTCCCTGAATTGTACACGAGTGCGATGGCTCAGCTTGAGCAAAGATGAAGAAGCAATATGAGGTACTTTCTATTACTTAGCATAAGAATCCAGAGCATAAGTATCCATCCCCCATGATTCGGTATAGGTGTAACACCCTCAGATCCAGTACAGTAATCACTACAGTGATTTCACTATTCCTGGTCATCACTGTAACTGATCAAGCCATGATCACCTTGTATCATAGCTCTGTCAAATTCCGACCCCGATAAAACTTTCAAATACATGTGGATTATAAATCTTGCTCCAAGAATTGTGGATGCATGTCAATCAACTTAGTCTTGGATAAACCAAATCAACCCTATGCATTTGCAGGATCCCATGTCATTGATGATTACAAAACCCATGTTGCGGGGTTATCAAATTTGTCATGGGAATTTAACTGAAAATGAAAATCATAGTAAACCATAAATGATGCTACCACTTTGATCAGTTGTAAATACTCAGTGGGTCACCGTAATATGAATTAGATTTTAATTAAAGTGGATTAGGAATAATAAATGAAATAAAACAATAGCTAGGACATTATTAATTTCCATGGGATAATAATAAACAAGTGGAAATAAAAATCTTGCCCAAAAATATTGCAATCAATTTTCTTAAGTGTAAACAAAATTAGTAGTCCAAGAAAATATAGAAATGGTAATTTATTAAATTGTTTTAGTAATTAAAACTAAACAAAAAAAGTAGCTATGGGAGCCTCATTAATCCTTTGCATTTTATATAATATTCAAATGAGTTTATTTCTGCATGAAACTGTTTATACCTGGTTAAAAAAATGTAAAAAACAATATTAGGATAAGTTAAACATTTTAGAAAAATAAAAAAACTCGCTAAAACAAATAGAATAAAAATAAACAGAAAGCAAACAAAAAAAGAACTAAAAAACCCGGGCCCAGCCCCCCCTCTCTCTCTCCTTCCCCCTGTTCCCCCCACCCCACCTGCCCCCTGCCCGCACAGCGCCATGGGCAGGGAGAGCCCGAGCTCACCTGCTCCCCCCTCTCCTCGGTGGATAAGGACACCCCCGAGCCCCCCCGCCCTGAACCCTAGCCGCGCCCTCCCAACTCTCCCCATCGCGCGCCCGAGCCCAACCGTGGCCGCCGTCACGCACCGCCGCGGCCAACGGCAACGACAAGCGCCGCCACCTTGTCCGGAGGCCCCCCCGTGGTCGTCTGCACCACCTCCAAGGAGGAATCGATGCAGACCGCGCCGTGGACGCCGCCCTCCGCCTGCATTCTCCGCGACAGCCGCCGTCTTCCACGCCTTATTCGCCACCGGCGGAGCTTCCCGGGGCCTCTCCGAGCCCTTGGACGACCTTGCTGCGCCCCCCCTGTGAGCGCCATCTCCGAACCACCCTCCGCCCCTCCGATTTAGCCTTGGTAGCCATCGTCTTCGAGTGTGGCCGCCATGGCCATGGCGCGCTCACCGCCCCCTTCCCCTTGCACCGTGCCCTGCGGGAGACCTCGCCGCGGCTCTGGCCGGAATGGCCCCCAACGCGCACCCCCCCTGTTTCGCCCTCGCCCCTCCCCCCCCCCCACGGCCCCCTCGCCGGCCGACCTAGCGTGGACACAGCCATGGCCGTCTTGCCATGCCGTGCCGTGCTGTGGCTGGTGCCACTGGCATGTGGGGCCGGCCTTGATTAGATTAGGGGCTAACCCCCACTTAACCAACCCCCAATTAAATTAACACTAATACCCCATGGGTCACTGACTAGTGGGCCCAGCCCTTAAATAACTCTTTGGTTAATTAGACATTGTTTAATTAAAATTGTTAGGCTGACACCTGAGCCCCACTTCATGGTTAGTTTTAAATAAATATAATTATTGGAATGAGTCAATGACATGTAGGCCCCACTGTCATTTAAATTAATTTAAATTGAATTATTAAAATGTGAAGCTGACATGTGGGACCCACTGGTCAGTAGGTCCCACTTGTAAGTGTTGACTGGTCAAATGCACTATTGTGGATAATGTTGGGATTAAATAATAAAGAAATTCTAAAAATGATTTAAAAATGATTTAAACTTTGAAAAATCATATAAAATAAACCGTATATCAGATGAAAATATTTTATATATCAAAGTTGCTTAGAAAAATGTGTCGAATAATAATACGCCATCCGTATGTCTGACACACCCCCTCCCAGGTCGTCTGTCGGTAATTTACGGTACCGATAAAAGTTGCCCGGATGAAAAACTTTCGTATACGAAAGTTTCTCAGAACGGATCCACGAAGAAGAATACGATACTTATACCCCCACCCCACCCCTCTTAACATACCGAACATCGAACCGTCCCCCTCCGGTAGCCCTGTCCGATGAATTGTCCGATACCGTTAAACTGACCGGATGAATTTATTCTGAACACGAAAGTTGTTCGGTTTGATTCAACTAGCACGGTTACACCATCCACACGTTTGTCGGATGTCCACGACACCTCCGGCATGAACCCTTCCCCCTTCGGACACCCTGTCCGGTAATCACCCGGAGCTGGTAGTTCATCCCCGGACGGATTCCCGCTCCATGTAACATACGTTGCACTGCGTTAGAACACCGTTAACATTGTGTTTTCCATGTCTTGTATTTGTATTGATATTATAGTTTTGTATTTATTTTTTCTTCCCCCTCTCTTATTGTCCGGTAGTCCCGACGACCGCTGCCGATGCCCCTGTACGACTACTACTTCGACGACCCTACCCCTACCGTCGAGCTTCCAGGCAAGCAGAGCCATTCTCTTCCCCAGATATCGCCTATCTTTCCGTACATTTCTTGCACTAGGCATTGTTACTGCTGCTGTTACGATTACAATCCTATTCAATTGCATAGCCTGATTTTGTCGCCCCTTGATGTACCTTCCTTTTCCTATGCTGCCTTCTTTATCTATATATTATATTCAGCAGTGAGCCCTGCGCATTGTTAGCTAGGATTAGATTGCGGGTCGTGGCCACTCAGGTGAGTGACGCGGATACAAGATATATACAACTGCAACAGGTACGGATCAATGCAGACGCCCTAGGGAACCTACAACGGCGAGACTCCGCCGAGTCGCTTCGAGTTTGACTTACGAGTGGACGAACTCGTATTTCACTCTCGTCGGCTCAGTAGCGTAGCATCACTGGGATGATACGAGGGTATTCCTCTTTAGTTCATTCCGCTGGTCTCTCGGCACCACCGGGGTGATAAGAGAATATTCCTCTTTAGTTCATTCCGCTGATGTCTCTGTCGAACCTCTTCAAGTGTACCATCGAGGGTGATTCCTCCTGGTTTCACTTGATGGTAGGCACTCGAATCAAATGGTGTCCTTAAAGGTAAGGAGTCGGGTGACCCAACGGTGCCCGCGCAGGGTATCTTAGCGGAACGACAGGTCAGGTGTATTCCACCGGTGTGCGGCGGGCCTGGTGCTGTACGTGGCCGACAGATATCCTGTTGTACGAAAGTCGTGCTCTTCGGAGAAAACGCGAGACAAGGTAAGGAGACGGTTCACCTTGTTGGTAACCGCACGAGTTGGTGGGACGTCAGGGCAGGCACCGATGTTACTGGTGGACCTGACTGCTGTCGTTCTTCGCGACTCACCTAAATAAGGACAACGATAATCGTTGTTCCGACAGAAAATAAATAAATTGCTTAATGGTTCGGTGGATGTCTTGAGTTGGCTATATGCCATGTACGCACTACCTACCCGTGGGAATTACGAGTTATGGGCTCCCCTGCTTCATAGTGTCGTCCGAGGACTCTTCAGACGTCAGCAGTACCACGGCCTGCGCCAGGAAGTGGTGTTGTCTTATTTGCTCGCGCGGTGGTGTCTTCTTTGGATTTGCTTTAACTTCACCGGTCAGCCTCGCACCGTGCAGGACTACGTCGGGGTTAGGGTCCAAAGGCCCGCGTAGATAGGATATAGTCCGGCGGATGACCTCTCTATTGAGTTTGAAAGATGGGTTACGAAGTGTCGGATAGCCTTGGTTGAGCGTTCCCTAACAAGGTGCCCGCCATCCTGGAGATCCGTGTGTGTAGTGTAACACAAGTGCACCCCTGCAGGGAAGATTAATCTATTCGAATAGCCATGTCCACGGTAACAGGACGCTTTATGCTGAAGCTGGATCTTACCACTACAAACTATTATTATTAAACTGTATGGTTCCAGGTTTCCTTCCTCGCGGGGATGTCGAGGAAGTGATCTCGGAGGCATTGCTAATTATTACAACTTATTATTATACAATGCTGCAGCAACTCCTGCTGCATTGTTACTTTCATTACTGTTATATTAAACTGTTGGCTGATTCTTACCTCATGCCGCAAGACTCGCCTGTCAGATCCCTCTGTTAGGTATGTGCTAGGGTTAGCTAGTACCTTTGCATCATGCAAAAGTTTCAAAAAGAAACCTTGAAAATCAATTTCAAAATCCAAATGGGAGAAGGAACACCCCCCCAAATAATTTAATTCAAAAGGCCAGATAAAAATCTTTTCCAAAAATTCATGTTAGAGTTTTGAAAAGTCTTATAAATGAGTGTGATCACATATCAAGTGATGTGGGACCCACCCCATGCTCATAGATTTTTCAAATATTCAAACAGTACCTTGGAAATAAAGAAATAACCCTATTTGATTTAAAATTCAAATCTTTTGAATTTTAAAAATGTTGAAAGTTTATGAGTGGCTAGTCTATATTATTATGAGGCCATGTAAAAGTTTTCAGCATTTAATAAAATGTTTAGCTATTTATTTTAGCTAAACAGAACAAATTACAGAAAAAAAGAAAGGAAAGATTAAACAGAAAAAGAAAAAGGCTGAAAGCCACTTACCTGGCCAACCTGGCCCAGCAGAGGCGGCCCAGCCCAAAGGGGCAGGGTCGTCTTCTCCACAGGCCAGGCAGGCAGGCAGCTCGCCGCCGGCCACGGCATGGCTGCCAGGCAGCTGCCTGGCTGCTCCCCGGCCGCCTTCTAGCGTCGTGGAGAACCCCTCGTGCTCATCCACTTCTTCCCCCCCCCTGGAACCCTCTTCCTCCTCTCTCCCGTGCGAAACCAGCGAAGACCCGAGCGCCCCATAGCTCGCCGCCGTGCGCCACCGCGGCCACTAGCCTCCACTCGCCGCCCCAGCCTGTCCAGGACGTCCGCCATCGCCGTCTTCATCACCATGGCCGATCAATTGGACCGAGGAGCCCTCGTGGACGACGCAAGCTTCATCACGACCTCGCCTGACCTGCAACCTCGCCGTCTTCGATTCGCCGTCGTCAAGCCTTCCCCGCCTCCATCGACTGCGCCGTTGCACTCCCCGCATCTCGGTGAGCGTTTCCCCTCGCCTAGCCAGCCCCCTATCGCTCTGTATCCTACGCCGCCATGGGAGCCGTGGCTCCTAGCCGCCGGTGTGCTCGCCAGCAGACGCCCGTGAAGCAAACGAGCTTGAGATCCTGTCCGTCGTCTTCGCCGAGCTCTTCTGGTCCGATTCCGACCAACCCAACACCCTGACGAGCCCCCTAGCCCAATCCCGTTCCAAGCCGTGCTCCAGTTGCCGCCGGGGAGGTCCCCGCCGTCGTCTCCGTCACCCCCTGGCCATCCCGTGGCTTCCACGTGAAGCGCGAGTGCACGGGCTGCACTCCAGTGCCTCCGGCGCTGCGAATCGTGCCCCGCACCGCCGTCCCGAGGAGCTCCGCCGTGATGGATGGTCGCCGGCGTTGAGCCGCCGGCGAGATGACGTGGCCAGACGATTAGCACTACCTAACCAACCCCTGAGTCACTTACAAGTGGGCCCAGGCCCCCCCCCTCTAATCTCTCTGTTAACTTAATCCCCGATACCTTCTATGACGTCGAGTTCCCCTTTGACCAGGAGTAGTCTGGAGGTTCCCAGGCAGGAGGCCTTGCCTTTTCGATCGAGTGTTGTTTTTGTGCTAGCCTTCTTAAGGCAACCTTGTACCCTTGTGTCTGTACTCAGATACTATTTCTTCCACTAACTTTGTCCTCTCGAGCTGTTGTATTCGGGCCCTCGTGACCCCTGGCTTGTATTAAACAGCTTGTATTATTTTATTTGTAGAGTTGTGTTGTGATATCTCACCGTGAGTCCCTGATTTCGATCATGTACCTTGCGTGTATGATTACTGTACACGGTCTGATTTTGGGGGCATCATAATAGGTTTTGCAAATATTATATCGAATTATCATAATTTTGCGAGAATAATCATTTGTGATCCTTTTCAGGCTCTGACTTTAAAAGCTGGGGAAAAAGAGAAAACCTTGATGGACTAGTTAGCGGTGGAAGCCGGAAAACGTTAGGCCATGTATAAGTAAGTCGTACAGCGACGGGAGGAGATGAAAAGAAATGTCGATGAGCTGCACGTTTTGAAGGACGGATCTCATAGACAAAACTAGGCTATGGAGTCGGATCTGGAAAATGCAAGATCCGCCGAGGAGCAATATGATGCACTCAAGGCCCATGTCCTTACTGTTGCTCGAGCCGTGCTTTGTAAGTTTTAGTATGATGATTTTTGGCGTGTCCCTTTTTTTTGGTTCATTAACCTCAATGTCCCTATCTTTGTAGGTGAGGACGATCCATCATTGGGGAACACGGACATGACGAGGCTGGAAGATGTGATGGACGTGATCCGCAACTTTTACTCTGACAGCTGCCAGGTCATTGAACGCTTGACCGGTCGACCAAAGTATCATTCGTTTCAGGAGGACTTCTTCAGTGAGCTGGCAAAAGCTCTAGAATGGGTTGATTTGGTGAAATTGTTGTCGTGCTGCAAGGGTGCGACTCTTGCACTGGTGTTATGTAAGTCATACTATCCTTATGTCGACCTTGACAGGCTGGTGCTTGGGTTCCTGGAGCTAAAGGCCAATGTATCGGCGTTCCAGAAAGTGGATTATGATCAGGTTATCAAGAATGTGCGCCATTATGCTACTAAGCTTGCGGATGATGTCAGTCTCTGAAAGTTTGAGTCGGGTTATGATGGAAACAACAAGAAGCGTCCTTTTCCTCATCCAGAAGTCAAGGAGCCGATATTTGGCGTAAGCCGAAAGCGTTCGAGCCCCCTATCTTAGCCAATGTAAACCATGTCTTGTGGTGTCGTGGGGGGACAAAGGGTCGAGTCTGCCTTCCAGGATGTGTCCCAAACCTGAGGGTCATGGAGTGTCTGTCGCTCTTTATTCCACTGTAATCAAACATAAGTAACTTTGTTTGTGATATTCTGCAGTATTTTGGCGTGTTTTGGTTAATTGTGTTCGTGATTTTGTGTGAACGTTTTTCTCTGTTTTTTTAACGCTAGTAGGAGTCGACCGTGCGAGTGATAAAAACATCCTTTGATTGAGTAAGTTCAGGGTCGGTCAGCTCCATGATCGAATGTCGTCGAGTAACTTATTAAAAGGAATTTTTGATCATGGAGGTGCGTGTAACTACGACTCTTTATAAGCCAGTGTCGCATGACTTGTGCTAGTTCTAGGTGGACTTAAGTTTAGGGTCAACTTGGATTCCATTACGGTACCATTATTGATTAAACTATAAGTTAAGCAGCTAGGTCATCTGAGTGCGAATTTGCATCGAGCAGATAGGCGGATGAGGTGTCGTGATAGGCTTATGATAAGAAGTCATTGCAAATAAAAATGCAAAAGTTGTATCCATATGTGTTTAGGAAGAAAATGGGGTACAAAGCATGATAGCAGGGAAGCGAAGGGAGCACTCGGTTTGGAAGAACTCTATGCCCAGGCTTGCAGGGAAGGAAACTTGTGTCGTCTTGCAGGAAGCGATAGCTCTAAGTTTCTTCCGTCTTTGAGTGTGAGTTCCGATCAGTTCGTGTGTTGGGTCCCGTTTCACGAGGTTTCTTCTAAAGTCTTCATATCTTCGAGGGCTCGCACCTTGTTTGCTTCCTTGATGCAATCGGCTTCTGCATAGGTGGCGTCATCTTTTTTGCATGCCAAAGCAGTTTTGTGACTGCCACATACTATGATTACGCCGTGTCGGTCTGGCATCTTTAGCTTGATGTAGACGTAGCAGGGTCGTGCCATGAATCTTGCGTAAGTCGGTATCCCGATGGTGGCGTGGTAGGGGCTTCATAGTTTAACGACTTCGAAGATTCAGACCTCAGAGCGGAAGTTGGTGCTATCTTGGAAGGCTACATCTAGGGAGATCCGGCCGATAGGTCGGGCCAACTTGCCTGGGACAACACCGTGAAACATAGTGGTAGAGGGTTGTAATTGCTCGTTGGATAATCCCATGCGATGAAATGCGTCGTGATAGAGGATGTTGATGATGCTTCCGCCGTCCATGAGGACCTTGTCCAAAGTGTGTCCGTGTAATTGAGGCGCAATCACCAGTGCTAAGGCTCCGAGATGTTCGACTCTAGGAGGGTGGTCTGCCCGGCTCCAGGTGATGGTCTGTTCCGACCAATTGAGCCAGCTTGGCCATTTCGGTTCTGTTGCGACTGAGAGGGAGACGGCTCGATGTAGGCTTTTCCACTCCCTATTGCTATTATTCCTGGTGAAGACGTGGTAAAGTTTGTTTTTGTTGAGATGTTTTTGCTAGTCCTGGAAGCCGGCGAGGCTTGGTTTCATTTGTTGGCTTTCACTCGGTGTCTGACGCTAGCCCCCATAGGATGATCCATGATGGACGGATTTTTGGTTCCCCTTGGTTTGGAATCCTCCACCTTGGAAGACGGCGTTTGGGTTCGATGTTTCCGGGCTGCCGCTACTGAATCCAGGAGGGCCACCACCTGGTGGGCCCTCGTGGCCGCCGTTGTTTCTTCGAAGATGCTCTTGATTGAAGCCTTCCATGTAGAAACAGTCTTCCCATGAATGACTAGCCAGTTAGTTTGGCCTGGAATGTTTTTGGCATGGCCCTTTCATAGTTTGCTCGTAGTTTGTGGGTCGGCCGAACTGAGTCGGCCTTTTAAAGTCGCTCCTTGGTTTCTTCTTCTGGAAACCCGAATTTGTATTTTCTACAAAGTCGGAGCTTCCTTGCTCTGGTTTGCGTTTGTGGGTGCTTCTGCCACTGTTGGAGCCTTGGTCGGGGTTTCCCTTGGCTTCGTTCTTTTTTTTTTGGCGGATTTTTCCTCGTCAGAGTCATCGTCCTTGGTTTTGTTGGACTTGGCATATTTGGTGATAGCATCCATGAGCTCCCCCAAGTCTTCGAAATTTATATTTATTCGGTTGAGCTGATGAACCAAAGGCTCAAAACGGCAGTTCCTTTCAAGTACTAGAATGGTCGTTTGTGTTGGGATGCTATCCGATGAGTATGATTTCTCCAACTCGTCGTGCCCAATGGTGGGCTGATTCCCCTTCCCTATGTACGCAATGTTCCAAATCTATCATAGTAGATGGGCGCTTGCATGTTCCTTGGAAGTTTTTGATGAATTTTTCCTTTAACTCGACCCAAGTATGAACCGAATTGTCTGGGAGGTTTTGGAGCCAGGTACGTGGTGGTTCGTCGAGCATCATCGTAAGATATTGGGCGCAGAATTCATCGAGTACCTCTAGCATATCCATAGCTAATTCATAACTCTCAATCCAGGCGACCGACTCTTTTTCAGCTGTGTAATTTAGCACCTTTCTGGGCCCTTTGAAATCCTTGGGGAGTCGGACGTCATGCACAGAGGGCTCTAGATATTGGCTCGCAATTGTTCTTCTGATGAATTCCGGTCGTGGATTCATGACTGCGGCTTGGGCAGTGGTCCTTTCCTCGCCTGGCTGGAGTCAAACCCTCATGCCTCGGTGGGGGTTTTGGTCTTGTTGCGGCTGTCTTCCCTGGTTGCGGTGACTGCTGGACTGAACAGAGGCCGGGGAGTCGGCTCTCTAGCCTTTGTTGTGACTCGGCCTAGGAGTTCCATGGAGGTACGAGTAGCCTTGGGAGTTTTGGGGTTGCTGGGTTACGGCTGTCTTGGGAAGGTCCACTGCTTGTCGAGCTACTGATCTTCGTGAGAATTTCCCAGGATGGGTAGGCTCTTCATGTATCGAGTGGCTGCCATGACGTTCACCATTGGGTTATTATAGTGATCCGGCGGTGTATGAAACTGGAAAGTGTTTTATGGTAGTTGGACATTAGGCTAAGGGTCAATGGTTTGAACCCGCGGTATTGCGTTTGGGAGCGTGGCTCCTTCCGCTCCGGCTATTTGGTGAGATGGTTGATCAGGGCTGCTAAAGAGTGCCTTGGGTGTCATGTCGGGCTGTAGTCGGCTTGCGTGCCTCTCCGGGGCACCATTGATGGGTTTAGTACTTGCGGCTAATGCGAGTTGCTTCGTAACATAGACGGTTTGCTTCATCTTTGATGTGTTGTCGTGCCACTACCAAAGTTTGGGTTTCCCTGTCGATTTCCTTTTGTAGCCGAATGATTTCTTCCTTGTGCTTGATTATTCCATCATTCAGGGCGGCTTGGTTTTCAGGTGTGATATCGGCGGTTAGGAACGTGTTCATCGCGTTGAGGGTCGCTGTGTATGCTTCCAACCAGTTAGGGGTCGGACCTCCAGATCCTTCGTTAGCCGATGTTCCGATGATATCTTCGTTGGCGTTGGTTCCGTCCCCTTCTGTTGCTCGGTCCGCATCTCCTTCGACCCTGGGTCCATTGTTGGGTTGCGCCCCATTGAGAGATCCGACCATGTATCTGGTCATGTGCCGGGGGTAGACGGGGGGAGCATAATATTCACCTTCACTTAGATCTCGTACGAGTCGATCATTTCTGAGGGGGCGGATTGACCCGGAGTCCGTGTGGTTTTCGTCACTCGGATTTGACCCAGCATCAGAAGGTTCCGGCTCATCTCCTCCACTGAGAATTCCAGTCGAGATGTTCAGGTCGTCTGTGGTGGTGTTGATGAACAAGACGAAAGTGCTGACGGATCGGATTGTTGACCATCTCGCGTCCTCGGTCGGGACGTAAGGATCGGGCTCCGGCTCCGATCCGTCGGTCCAGCCTATGAAGAAGTGCATAGATCCAATGGGGACCCATTAACCTGACTCGACAAAGTCGTCTTCGGGGCCCCAAGTTGTAGTGTCGATGTAGAGCTTGCCGCGCCGGCTTCGAATCATCCAACCAACGGCGATACCTCCCATACCGCATCGAGATCCCAATGCTGCCAACTTTCCTAGGAAAAACACGCCAGATGTCCTCATAGAGAACTTGATTGTAGGGAATTTTCTACGAGTGTGTACGAGGACGGAGAGTCGATCGGCGGGGAGTCGGTAACGATGAATCGAGACAAGAGAGACACAGGGATTTACCCAGGTTCAGCCCCTTGATGAGGTAAAGACCTATTTCCTTCCTTTCTTTTATTATATGTGGGAGATCTCGATTACAAGGGCGCTAGAAGTGCCCGGTGTCTCAAGAACCTATCTATATTGATTGACCCCTAGGACGTCCTGAGGCCTCGGCTTATATACACGCCGAGTCATTGGTTTTTACAATGAGACCGAATATCAAACGAGATGGAGTCCTATTCTATCTCTTCGGTGACTTGTCTTGTCCTTCAAGGCAGCTTGGAATCCTTCCTTGTGGCGTCGGTCTTCATCTTGTAAGTCGGTCAGTTCAGGGGCCGAACCTTCTTTTGGGCCTTCTCTTCAATGAGCCATCCCACATGCTGACTCTCTTAATCTTATGGAGGCCTTCTTGCTGATCCTGCCGGGTGCTAGAATTATCCCCCCGACAAAGGCAACCCTCCAACTGCTTGCTTCCCTCCTTGCAGCCAAAGCACCCGCGCGCATCCACCTTACAACTATACCACTTGCATCACCATCACCGCCACCTCATAACACCGTCCTCCCCCAAACCCAATCCGATAGATTTTCCCGCTGATGCATCGGCGCCACACCCCCCTCGTTCCGAGCATGTTGCCAAGCCGCTGCCGCGTGAGAAGATCGGGCTTCCACGGTGTTCGGATTCGGGAGTCTGGGTGCTACGCCGCTGAGATCACTTCCGATGGGAGGCGGAGGTGACTAGGCACCTACGACACGCCTGAGAATGACGCGCGCGCGTACGATGTCGTGGCTTGGAGGTTAGGCCAATCGAGGTACGATATAAACTTGCAACTCTACCCGATCATCGAGGAGGCAGAGTTCCTCGCTCCCAGAGTTCGGGTTTTCTCCCACAAAGAGGAGAAGGAAGACTGAATGGTCGCGGAGCAGCGCGCCATATATGGGACTGACGAGATTCCAATGGCGAGGTTCGCCAAAGACAATCCGCATCTCGTGGAGGCGGAGCACGAATTCTTCTCTAAGAAGAACAGCGAGAGCAAGAGGACACAACGATAAAGATGGAGGGGGGCAAGCCCGTCTAAGGTGATGAAAATCGAGTCGTTTGGCGACGATCAGGGCAGCGAGTTTCCATTGTGGTCAAAGATGAGTCTTTTTTGTTTTTGGCAAGATGAGTACTTCCTTGAGGTATGGACGAGGATAATGACAAGACTATGCAGGGTTTTCTTAGTATGCTAACCTATTGAGTTTATCATCTAGAAGTAAAATTATAACTTTAGTTATAGTTTCCAATCTTGCTTCTTCACTACTATGCAATTAAGGAGAAGCGGGGACAATTACAATATATATACAATTTTTTCTCCCACCCTAAATGTAATTTTGGGTCTTAAGATTTTGTATCGGACCTTGGAGATACTCTTATAGGTGTACTTGAACCCTGCATTTTTTTTCTATACAGTCCCATCACGTATGTGCGCATGTCTAATGATGGACAAAACATTTTACATGACAATATGTACCGTAGTCGAAAATAAATTACCGCAATGACGACAAAATGCGTCCTTAAAGACCAGACCGGACCGTCATCGATATTATCCCAATGCTTCCGATCCGGACCGCATTGCCTAGTGATGGTATCCGTCAGAGAAAACATGCTTCGATGATGTTTGTCCCTCTGTCACGTGGGTTTTTGTCAAAAAATATCCCCGATTTTCTAGTGCTTCCCCATTCTTTTTCCATTGCCATGGAGTACCTCACACCATCGGGTTTGTTCTTGCATGTCGATGGGTGCCCGTATGGCCCCATCTGGGTGGAGGTGAATGTACGACCTGCGCAGGAGGAATTTTCTCTGTTGCATATTTGATGGGAAAGACTCCCTTCTGGTGAGGCTGTTTAATGCTCACGGGGAGCTCTTGGAATGCCACACGGAAAGCACTGGCGAAGCCAACTCTGAATACGAATACGGCTCTCATAGCTCTCCTGCTGCAAGAAATCAAGGCGACTGGATCATCACTAGCTTTGGCTCCCTTGATTCATCGTCTAATGAAGGCGTCCATGGGGGTGGAGGTGGTGATAGCTACTCAAGCTATGAGAGAGATGTCAGCGACGTCAAGACGATCCCAAGGCGTGCTCATCGGTAGGACAAGGCTATGAAGCGTGTCCTCGGGCGAGATTTTGTATAGACTTAGGATTGAATCTTTTCCTTTGTCTGTGGTGATTCCTTTTAGGGATGTTGGGCTAATCGACTTATGTAAAAAGGTAAATCCTTTGATTGTGAAATGAATCACCAACCGACTTTTACTTTAATCGAATCATGTGAATGCTTTTGTCATTTTGCTATTTTTACCAAGTGACGGAGTCGACTATCGCTTAATTGAGTGTGTCGCTCGTGTAGGAGCCGGATCCATGGACTTTGGCGAATTTCCATTTTATAGCAGTAGGTTACGATGATGATGACTTTGAGTTTGAATGCAACACTAATCATGAAGAGGAACTAGAAGACTCCCTCGAGGATGGGGTATCATTTTTTCATTTCTTTTGTGTATTTTATCAAAATCTTTTCAAGTCTATTTGATCGTCTCTTATTTTTTTTATTAGTGGGAAGATCCGGTGAAAAGACGAAGGATCGAGTCTTCCGAATCTAAAGATTTGTATCACCCGGACGGTATAACTTCGCCCGGTCGACTTTCTCCTCCTGTTCATACGAGTCGACCCGAGCCGGATCCTGTCATTGATTTATCAGATGACGACTCTTCCGACTATCAAACAGCAAAAGCTAAATTATATTGTTTTTTCTCATGTTCCCTAACTGAGGGATGATATGTGCATTTATCTTTTTTCAGAGTACAAACTGATCGTCAGGATCTTCTAGGTGCTTCGGTGTCTATAACTCTCCCTTCTGGAGAAGACGAGCTAGAGTCTAGTCAAAGAGTATCGACTCTATCGGTGGAAGAGTCGGCTTTCCCTGAGCTGTATAGCAATCTTATGGGCCAAATGGATCTTCATCGAGACGTCCTTGGTCTGATGAAGAGGAAGTATAAGGTAATTTTGATACTTGTATTGTAGCCACTGTAGCCCCCATGAGTTGGTATAATGACATGGGTCATTGTGCCAGGTCATAAGAAAATAGTTTTTTGTTATTTTGGTTACAGGATATATCCAATGACTATGGAGGCGCCGTTGCAGCTTTGAAGGAGCAGGTTATTCATCAAGCATGTCAGCTTAAAGAAGTTGAAAGGCGGATAACCTTGCTCATGGACCATCATAAAATTATGGCGGGTTTGTTGAAAACTGCTCAAGCTAGTTTGTTAAAAAAGGAAGAACACATTGAGCAGTTGGAGGGTAAACTAAAACACAGGGATGACAAAGAGGTTACCCTGGGATAGAGAATTACGAAGGTTATCAAGGCTATTATTGGTAAGCGAGTTTTGCGCTAGCCGCCTGTTGAGGAATAGTGCTTCTTTATTTGTCATCTTGACGCATTTTTGTGTTGTTTGTATGTTTAGAGGACCCAGTAATGGTGGAGTCGCCAGTAGACAAGATAAGGGAGATTATGGACGTTGTCCAAGACCTCCTTACTGGCGGATGTCGGGAAATTACCTTTGCCTCTAATTTTCCTGAGATCCCTCAGGCTATTTTCAAGATGATGGAAGACCTGTCGAAGGTGCATGCTTGGATCCAGGAGTCCAAGAGGTCGGCTTGTCATCAGGGTGTGATGAGGGCTCTAGCTTTATGTAAGATATGAAATCCTTCCTTCTAGCCGGCACAGCTAGTGGAAGGTATTCCAGCGAGAGAGAGCCGGTGGTCATTTATTCAAGAAGGAAGATTACCAGCAGGTTGTTAGGGCGACTCGCGTGGAGGCTTCCATCATAGTGGATGACATTAACATAGAGAAATTTGAGTCCGGCTATGATGAAAAAGGTCAAAAACGTTGTATGCCAACTCCTGAGCCTGTGGACATGAAACCAGGTGGGTTTCAGATGCTAATGGTTAATCTTTCCACTCCTTCTATGGCAACAACCCCCTAGCCCGTAGCTGAGAAACCTGTTCAGGTGAAGGAGTCGGTCCCAGGAAGTAGTGAGGACCCACAAGTGTAGGGGATCGCGATAGTCTTCGCGGGTAAGATAACGCAATTTATTGATTCGACACAAGGGGAGCCAAAGAATATTTATAAGCTTTAACGATTGAGTTGTCAATTCAACCGCACCTGAAAGATACTTGCTTGGAAACGAGATATACATGGTAATGGTGGTATGGAAGTGATAGTGGTAGCGGATATAGTGGTGATAAAGCAGTGAAAGTAAAAACGGTAAAGTAAAGTAACTTGCAACAGGCAGAATTAAAACATTGTAGGCTTGGGGGACGGATGGTTGGGCGTTGCATAGATGAGATACATCATGTATTTTACTTGGGTCAAGGCACACAGAAAAGTAATGATATCTAGGCATATATCAAACATTAGGCATGTATCCCGAAGGTAGTTGTACATGCTTGCAATAAGAACTTGCACAACATCTTTTGTCCTACCATCCCTCTACAAACGGGGCCAAAAGAAACTTATTGAGATTAAGCTGTTCTTATCAAAGAGCACCGGAACAAAGCATTAAGAATCAATGGATACATGGAATCCTCAAATTATAGTCCATCCCCTTTGGTGTCCCAAGCTGTCACCATTGGGATTGCCAGTTCCAAACTATAATAGGTGCATACAACTGATAGATAGGATCAAGAACACAAATATATTCATGCAAACACATATTCGAAAAGTGACAAGCAATAAGAACTACTAGTTGTAGCAAAGATGATAAACACCATAGTAGATGATAGGCAACATGCCCCCAACAATCTGATAAACAATTACATGATCTAACTCATCCAATCCCTACAATCCCCTTTGCCTATAGCAGGGAATTACTCACACATGAAAGGAGAAGTAATGGAGGGATGATGGAGTGGCGATGGTGATGAAAATGGCAATGATTCCCCCTCACCGGAGGCCAAAACAGCCTCCAGATTCGCTATCTTGGAGAAGAACAAAGGGTGGAGGCGGCTCCGCGACGAGAAGTGGAAAAGTGCCTTATGTTCTGGGATTTCCTCAACGAGGGTAAAAATAGGAGTCCAGGTAGGTCACCCGAGGGGGCTGGACCACCCAGGCGCCCCCTGGCGCGGCCAGGGGCCTGGCCGCGCCACCTGGCCAACTGGGCCATAGGCAGCCCCCCTCTGGCCCCCTTTCTGACGGTTGGTTCCTCCTGGTGCGTGTACTTCCTGTATTTTTATGGAAATTTTCTAGGACACCTAAAAATCCATTTTCCTGCACACAAAAAACTATACATGCAACTCTCCTGAAAACAGCATCAGTCTGGGTTATTTTCATTCAAATCATGTAAGAATGAGGTCAAAACAATAGCAAAAGTGTTTGGAAAAGTCGATACGTTTGAGACGTATAACCTCTCCCAAGCTTAGCATATTGCTTGTCCTCAAGCAATTCAGTTCAACGAACAAGACGCGACAAATAAAAGTTTGACAAACTTCTTTTTCTTCATTAGATGTATATAAGCATGTACTACGAACAAGACTTTCAAGTGTTTAAACAATGCTACAAATACAATGCACGAAGCAATCCTTCTTTCATGTGAAAAGTCTCAAACAACCACGAATGAATAATATGCAACTGAAAATCAAAAGCAAGATTACAATGCACATGACTTGAACATACTAGAGTGGTATCTCTTTAGCCTCTATGAGTGAAGCAAAACATAAATGCATAAGCTCCATCGGAGTTTTACAGGAGACTAGAAATAAATATTTCAATATGAGTGATATTACAAGCATGCAGAAGACAATGTGGTACTTTAGGACAATGCACATTACACTCAGAAACAAAATTATGCTCTCAATAGTTGGTTCTTTGAATGAAGAAGTGGAGACTCTCGAACCGTGGCTTTTGATGGCAAGGTTGAAAACCAGTGGCTGGAAGCAAAGACTAAACAAGTACCAGAGTTCATGGTTTTGAAAATAGGGATAAAATGTTTTTGAGACTGTATCTTTCCAGTCAATGGTAACGGTAAAGGTTCTCATTATCTTCCATACCAACCATATTAATGGCGGTTCCCATGCTTTTGTATTATGCCTACACTTGTGTTCCCTTTCCATCTATCATATATGGTCCATGGCCAGCAATTGCTAGGTGCATTTTATCTTGCCTCAAGTATGGAAGAGAAGATTGTGAGTCTCCTTCCACCTATCATTAGCAGCTAGTGGCCAACATTTAGTTCCATTTCATTCCATCATCAAGTATGGAGGGCAAGTGCAAGCTTTTATAAAAATGTAAAATAAGTGAGAACTGGGCATTCTCTAGACCGACCTCTGCCTCATAAATTTGACTAGAATAAACTTTGTCAAGGAGTAAAAAAAATTTATCATGGAAGATAATAATGCCCTCTAACGCCCCATGAGCTTGTACGGATACAAAAAGAGAAATGAATTTCAATAATTTTGAGATGGTACAAGAAAGTCGTCGTTAGGATGGCCGGTAAATACCATATATAGGAAGGTATGCTGGACTCGTATGGCACAACTGGTTTCAAGGATTTTTTATGCACAAGCATAATTCCGCTTAGTTCGAGAGAAGGCTAGCAAAAGAGGGGGAAGCGACTAACTACAGAGCAATAAGGGTCATAATCATGCAGAGAGACAAAGTAACATTGAATCGGGCATTGAAATGATATAACTATTCTGAAATTAAAAGATCGTCAAGGCTTGATAGACTTTCAGTCATATACATGTGTAAGCATGTTCCAAGTCAATCCAAAAACTCTCCAAAGGGAAATACCACTTCAATATGCCAAGTCATGAACAATGCAATGCATGAAAATCATTTCAATAAAACAGTATGCTCTCCATCTATTTGAAACTAGTCACAAGAAAGCATGAATTACTGGGGAAGCATTGTAAACATAGCACTATGTCGCCACAAGATGGTCTCTAGATCATAAGTACAGGCATATGTACAAAAGTAGAAACTAAAAGAGTTCATACCGGCTTTCCTTGTTGCATCCCTTCCGTCTATCTTCGTCATTATTGCCTTGACGCTTGCACAGTCGAACGTGGAAATATATAATCAAGTGCAAATGCAACCATGGACGTGAGCTGAACTTTGCAAACAAAGTAAACTAAAGAGAGAGAGGAAATGTTTTCGTATTTTTCAAAGGTTAATAGAAAGCTAAAGAAAGGAGAAATCTTTTTGTTGTTTTTGCAAATTAAGATAGAACAAAGAAGAATGGGCAAAAACTTTGAAAAGATAAAAATGAACACAAATTGATAATACAATGGAAGGGGAGAAGGCACGTAAGCCCCCAATCTTAGGCTTTTAGCCTAAGTCGGGCTCGGCTACTGCGGGCCCCAGGAACTTCTTCCGGCTGCGAGGTGGTAATATTACGTCCATCCGTTGTATGAAGTCTCGGGTGCGTAGACGGACGTCCTACTGTCCTCCCAAGAAGAAGGCTCCCCACCCCAAGAAGAAGTTCCCTCGCCCCACTGGGCAACAGGCTCCTCCTGATGGTGTGGAATCTCCTCCCGCTCCTCCTGAGCAACCCCCTCTGCTGGACAACAACTCATCCATCTCAACCGCGGTGAAAGACCATCCGTTCCTGCTAGTAAAATTAAACAAAAGTGGTGCAGGTAGATGGATCTCACCGCCAATTCTCGTAACATAAACAAGGTTACCAAACTCGGAAGTCCTAGTAACAAACTCATGCGTCTTCATAGAAGCAAGATCAAAGCGTAAGAATGGAAAAGGAGCATTATCAGCATGTGCAGTGAGCTCAAGCCGCTCAATAATAAGCGAGGCATAAACGCCAACAAAGTGAGGTCCTTTGCCGCTGTTAGCGACAAGGCGTTGAGCAATCAAAACACCAATATTATACTCGTTGCCTCCTGATAGGGCAGCTGCCAAGATAGCAATATCTAGCCCTGAAATGTTGCTCGTCTTCTCACGAGCTAACACCCCTCGAGAAATATAGTACGCGAAATACCTGATGTCAGGAAACAAAATGCTGGAAATCTTCCCCCGATGAATGTCCTTCGGATCCTTGCTGCAAAGAGAAGTGAAGAGGGCCTTCAACTCGGTGGGGTGAGTAGGTATCTTTGTCTTCCCAGCTTTCCGCACACGTAAAATATCATAGAACTCTGCCAAATGCATGATAATAACTTTCTCATATATTCTAAATTCAACCATAGAAGTTTTTTCATTGTATTTAAAGAAGTTGAAAAAATAATACGTGAGTTTAGGATACTGTGGCACCTGATGTGTCACAAGGCATGTCAAACCTGCAACTCCACAAAGGTTATGAAACTCATTATTAATACCTACAGTCGTAAGAAAATCCGAACACGGGTACGTCATGGCACGTGTCGTGTCCGTCTCTTCGAGCAACTCCGGTGGAACAATATCATCACTGTAACTCATCCTCGCAGAAGAGGATGAAGTTGCAGCTCTAGTTACTCTATCCGTAGGCTCGGGCCTCTTCTTACAAACCCATCCCTTAACTTTTCCAAATAAACTCATTTCTGAAAGGAAAAAATTGACAAGTTACAAAAATGAATATTTAAGAAAAATGAGTCGAGGCAAACTACTCTACTCACTACCCCAAAGCCTATACTTCCATCAGAACTTCAAAAATAAATTTATAAACATGCATGCAAGCTCATATGAACATCACCAAAAGCCTCTAAATACTCATCAATGTGACCACCCTTCAAAATTCTAATTGGAGGGGTGGAGGAGTCACATACCAGGGAGCAAATGCTCAAAATCTCAACTCAAATGATGGGCTGAATAGAGGGATCAAAATTCGGCTCCAAGAATAGCAGGAACTCAGGTTCCAGCAGCAAAACACGAGTTTTTGGAGTGAGAGAGAGAGGGGGGGAAGAAGACACAACTGAAAAGGGGGCCTGGTGGGCCCAGGCGCCCTGGTAGCGGGGCCAGGGCCAGGCCGCGCCACATGGCCGCCTGGACTAGGGGTGGGCCCCTGGTCAGCCCCAGGTACCCCTGTGCTTCTTAGTTTGTGAAAAAAATTAATAAAATTTTCTAGAATTTTTCTGACAACTTCATTTTAAAAAAAAATCCGAGGTAGCGAAAGCTGCTAAAACTTCCGGAGGGCTCGAAACAATGGTTAAACATATGTAGTTTCAAAAGCATAACCTTTGGTGCAGCAAGGTAGATGAAAGTTAAAAGAAATGCGAATATAATAAGCTCCCCTTTTTAAATTATATAAAACTTGTTTATTAGCAAGGTTGATGAAGTCTTACTACTAAACAAGTGATATATCAAGCAAAAAGTTTCACTTATAAGGCATTCATGGTACCTTTATTTGGAGGGAGACTGTCACTACCATGATTTTTTTATATTTGCGGTGCACATGTAGAGGAAAATCCCAATCACCAATCTTCACGTTCTCAATATTCTCAATGGAGTTAAGGCCATGCCTTTTATCGATCTTCTTTGGAAAATAAACCGTGTGTTCTTTATCATTAACATTGAAACTGACCTTTCCTTTATTGCAATCAATAATAGCACATGTAGTGTTAAGAAAAGGTCTACCAAGAATAATGGACATGCTCCCATCCGCAGGCATGTCAAGCACAACAAAATCAGTAAGAATCAAGAAATTAGCAACTTCAACAGGAACATACTCACAAATACCAATGGGAATGGTTGTTGACTTGTCAGCAATTTGAAGAGAGATACCTCTGGGGATTAGTTTATCTAAGGAAAGTATTATATAGAGAGAGAAAGGCATGACACTCACTCCTGATCCAAGATCACATAAAGCAGTTCTAACATAATTATTTTTTATGAAGAAACCAATGGTGGGTATACCTGGATCACCGAGCTTCTCAGGAATCTTGCCACTGAAAGAATAGTTAGCAAGCATAGTAGATATTTCCTCATTAGGAACTTTTCTTTCATTAGTCACAATATCTTTCATATATCTCGAATATGGAGGCAACTTAATAGCATCAGTCAAAGGAATTTGCAGAAAAAGAGGCTTCATCCATTCAGAATATTTATTGTAATGCCTGGGAAGGGCATTGGTTTTTGTACCCATCGTTCTCGTTCCTTCCCGTGTTTCCTTGCGATGAAGTCTTCTCTAGTATATCTCTTGCGTTTATCAGGTGCTTCTTCTTCTCGCACCTCAGGAGGGTCGTCCTTCTCTTTATCTTTATCAGGTTCAGCACCGTCTTCAGTTTCAGCATCTGAAGTAGATATACTATTAGGATCGACAATAGGCTCTTCATCAACTATAGGATCATTTGAATTGTCAGCTTCTTTGTGTTTCTTCTTATTATTATTCGTCTTCTTCTTCTTCTTCTTAGGGGAGATGACAATGTCTTCCTCCTGCATTTGAGAATCTTGCTCGATCCTCTTAGGATGTCCCTCTGGATAAAGAGGATCTTGAGTGTGGGTGCCCCCTCGGGTTCTAATCCCGTAGGCCTGCATGTCTTGTTTGGCATTGCTAGCAAGCAAATATTTTTGCACATTGTAAATTTGTTCAAGCTGAGTTTGAACCATATGAAAATTCTTAACAAGCCCTTTAACATCATTAACAGTTCTACCTAAAACATCAAGAAAAACTTTTGATAGAAAGGGTATTATCATGCAACTGACTTTGATTCCTCTCATTAAAGTGATTTTGCTTCATAATAAAATTATCAAGCTCATCTAAACATTGATCAGGAGGCTTACCATGAGGACTGTCACTTGCATTGAAATCGAAAAGAGAGTGTACCTCTACCATGGGAGGGTGAGTAGTAGGCTCACGAATTTTTCAATAGGAGGGAGATTCTTCACATCTTCAGCTTTAATACCTCCCTCTTTAATAGACTTCTTAGCATCTTGCATATATTCGTTGTTCAAGACGAGCATTCCCCGCTTCTTTGGTGGTGGAGGTGGTTCAGGGACGGGCCAATCTTCGTGATTTTTGGCTATCTTGCCCATTAGTTCTTCAGCATCGTCCGGTGTTCTTTCCCTAAAAACACAACCAACTCAACTATCCAGATAGGTTCTAGATTCATCGGTTAGACTAGCATAAAAATATATCAAGCAATTCATTCTTAGGGACTCCATGTCCCGTCCTAGCCTTGAGCAATGTGCAATACCTCCCCCAAGCTTTAGGGAGATGCTCATCTTGCAACTGTTTAAAATTACAAATTCTTTGCAAAGCAGCATGTTGCATATGAGAAGGGAAATATTTAGTAACAAAATATTGATCTAATTCTTGAGGACTTTTAATAGAACCATAAGGTAGTGCGTCATACCATGATCTTGCACCCTCCTTCAAAGAAAAAGGAAGAAGCTTAGTAACATAATAATTTCTCTTGTTGTCCTTCGTAGCGAATAAGCCACATAGATTAGTGAGTTTTGTAAGGTGTGCTATAGCGTCATCATTTTCTCTGCCATAAAAGGGGCCAGCTTCAACTATAGATATAAGTGAAAGATCAACAGAGAAATCAAAATCAGCATATATAATGCAAATAGGAGATGAAGCAAATTTAGGACCAGGAGTAAAGTTGTTCTTCATGGAGTGCTTTTCAAGTAGCTTCCTTACATCACTAAGGTCAGAGTCAGTGTGGGCACCCCGGACTATATGTCTGAAGTGGCCAGCTGTGTATACTATCATGCCCCCTTGATCAGTGTCGCATGAAACACAACTCGACATGGATATCATATTCTCAAAGTTCATAAAATACCGAATACAAGTCTTACAAATAACTTAGCCTTACATTGCCTCATCGGGCTCAAATGGAGGCGCAATAAGCAAAAGCATGATAGATAGCGGCGGCACAATCCATAGGGTAGATCAAAGCATAGCACGTCCTAGTAATCGTCGGTAGAATCATCGTCAAATACCTGCCCCTCCAAGCCTAGACGATTGAATAACCAGGGACAAAGCCGTGAGTACATACAAAGTACTCGCAAACCACCTAAAGAAATAAAGAAAGTTTTGCACACAAAAATAATGGGATGGCTATATGGTGGAGTTTTTCATAGGTATTTTCTATCTACTCAAGATTATCATTAAGTTGAAAAAGTTTTAAACGTCGCAAGTTTTATTTCTCACAATGAATTTGGATAAGTCATGTCCAACCCTTTCCAACAATATCAACATAATCATCGCGAACCATAAACACAGTACCGGGCTTTCTCATCTATTCCCCACAAAGTTTGGCCTCACTAGCTTTCCATGATCATGGGCTCCGACTACTCGAATAGTTTTCACTCTGCAGATGTTGTACACTTTACCCACCACATTCGATACATCTGTCATGTGTCCCCATGGATCGTCATACCTCAGTATGCGAGTCTCGGATAATCAACCATAATCTTCCCCTTGCCTACCCTAGTACAGGTGATCTACCCGATGCCCACATCCTGAACTGTCTGCATACAAGGTCATGATCCTCTAGTAAACAGGCCTTCACCGTAGTAGAGGTGCGGCAAACTTCCGTGCCACCGCTGCCTCGGCAGTGACCTCACCTCCGACGCATTGGTAGGCTTACAGTCTACATATTACTTAGTTAGAAGATCCCCGTACTAAGATACGCAAGCTTCTAACTAGCCCTGTCCAATACCAGAGTATAGTGGTTGTACTGTAAGGCTAGGTTTTGGCGGTACTTATAGAGATTCCCTCCAGACTTTGTCCAGGTCTGACGATGTTCCACAATCCCGGCCATACCACCTTCTTAGGTGTCTGACGTACCATCTAGGGTGAAGTATGACTATCCATGTTGTTATGTAATGCTAATCACTAAAGATGAGTGATGGTCTCGACAGAATGTCAGGATCAGCGGGGTTCTAATTTGTTCTCCCAAATAGGTATGCTATGGGGTGGTGTGGAGTTGATCTATATAACTACTACAAACCCAATCTCAAAATGATATATAAGACAAGGTACATAGCATGATACATAAATATGGTACAAATAAGGTAAGAATGTAGGACAATGTTTAAGTTTTTGAAGGTGGATTTCCTTCCTCGACGGTGTCTCCTGGTACGGCTTCTTCGGCTTGAGAGGAGTCTTCCCCTGCAACGTCAAGCGCTTTGTCTACGCGTTGCGAAAAAGGTAACACACAATACAATCATAGAGATTAAACAAAGCATACAAGTAACAACACTCACACATGACAAAAGCATTACAACAACATCTCAACAAGAGAAGCAACAAGTTTGTAACAATTTTAATAGGGTTTAGCTTAACATGATTTTATTACATAAGGTAGCAAGGAAATTATATCACAAGATGTCAATCATGTATCACACGAGGTTAAATATTTTATTATGATTTTATTTCAACAAGGGAGGTCAAGCAAACATTGAACAAGATAACATCAAATTTTATTCGAGTTTTTGTTTTTTTACGAAGAATTTAATATATGCTACAAGCCATCAACAAGATTAAAGAATAATCAGGCACATAAAAGAAAATTTCATATCAATTCCTTCTTTTATTACAACTATATTCTTTTATTTATTTTATTTTAATTAGTTAAATACATAACAAATGGCTACTGATTAGAGACATAATTAATAAAATGCTAAAAAATTATTTCTACTAACAGAGATTTTATGGAAATTAAACTAGCAATCAAATTAATAACAAAAGGACACAATTATATTTTGGCAAATAAAAATTATAAACATGCAGGAAAATAAAGCATACTTTTAGGAACAGTACACAATTGGTTTCATATTTTTCTGACTTACACTTAATTTTCTAAAAGTTTTCTGTGTTGATAGTTTAGGAAAAAGAAAAAACAGTAAGCGGCCATGGCGAACGTGGCGAGCGCGTGGTAACGACCGAGGCGAAACGTGGCCTCGCCAGGGGTTGGCCGAGAGAGGCGGTGAGGGCTGACGTCGCCCTGCTGGCGTCAGTGCAGGCCTGCTCACTGACATCAGTGGTGACGTCGGGGAGAGGAGTGAGAGACTGACGAGCGGAGCCGGGTTGTCAGGCGGCTGGAGAGGGAAGGGGGCGCAGGATACAAAGAGAGAAGAGATGGGCTTCGACCCTAAGTTAGGATTTTTTTTGTATTGCTACAACAGTTTTGGCAACTTCTGCTTCCGTTTTGATTTAAATTTGAAATAATTTTCACACTTAAATCTCCTAGAAACTTTATAATACTATAGAATTATTATGCTACTTGTTTTAGAAATTTTAGAGAATTTTTAGCTGCGTTTATAATATTATCACTATCATAATTACAACATTTAATCATTTAATCCTTTTTAAATATTTTATGTAAAATTCTCCTGATATAGAGGCATTTTTAATTATTTATAACTTATTTATTCACAATATCAGAAAATTATTTAGGAAATATTTTAATAATATTTATTCCTCCGAGTTGATTTTATGTTGGTTTCATCATGAGGGTTATGAGCTAACAATTTTCATTGACTTAATCATTTTATCAGAACAAGGGAAACAACTAATCTTGGCAACAAGATAAGTAGCAAGGCATGACAAGCATAACACAATACAAAGAAGTCATATCATGACAATTTTACAACTATCACAACACAACTAGCAAAGTTTTTGTCAACCGTAATTTTTGCTATATTAATGAAAGGGCAATAAAAGTTGGGATGTGACAGACCTTCCCCCCTTAAAAAGAATCTCGTACCCGAGATTCACAAACTAGTGAAGAGATGCAGGAACTCGCACTTGAGGTAGTCCTCCCGTTCCCAGGTGGCTTCCTCCTCTGTGTGGTTTGTCCACTGGACATTGTGGAACTTGATCGCGCACTTATGGGTGACTCGGGTTTCTTCTTCCAGGATACGAAGGGGTGTCTCGCAGTATGTAAAATCCTGGTAGACATCCACCATGCGGTGATCGATGTTTTCGAAAACATCAGGCGTGTCCGGCACCTCCAAACACTTTCGGAGTTGCGAGACATGGAAGACGTCGTGCACATCGGATAGCTCTGCGGACAGTCTCAACTGATAGGCAACATGGCCTCGTCTGGCTGTCACCTCAAATGGTCCGATGTAACGAGGTGCTAGCTTACCCTTCACATGGAATCGATGCATTCCCTTCAGTGGGGCGACTCGGAGATACACAAAATCTCCAACGGAAAAAGTCACCTCTCGACGCTTGGGGTTGGCATAGCTCTTCTGACGATACTGAGCGGTCTTGAGACGCTCACGAATCAACTGGACCTGCTCTTCTGCCTCCTTCAGAGCATCTGGTCCAAAAATCTTCCCTTCCCCGGTCTGAGACCAGTTTAGGGGCGTGCGGCACTTTCTTCCATACAAAGCTTCAAATGGGGCCATATGCAAACTTGATTGGTAGTTGTTTTTGTAGGAGAATTCCGCATAAGGCAAGCAGTCCTCCCACTTGGAACCATAGGCTAGAGCAAATGCGCGGAGCATATCCTCTAGTATTTGGTTCACTCGCTCGGTCAAGCCGCTAGTCTGCGGGTGATAGGCTATGCGGAAGGTGAGCTTGGTGCCTAGTGCCTCCTGGACTTGCTTCCAGAACCTCGAGGTAAACTGGGTACCTCGGTCAGACACAATATCCTTTGGAACTCCGTGTAGACATACGATCCTCGACATGTACAAGTCTGCCAGGTGATCTCCTCGATAGGTGGTTCGCACAGGAATGAAGTGCGCTACCTTGGTGAGTCGGTCTACAATTACCCAGATAGAGTCATGGCCCCTGCTCGACCTCGGTAGTCCTGTGATGAAGTCCATGCCTATCCGTTCCCACTTCCACTCGGGAGCTTCGAGTGGCTGCAATAATCCTGCGGGTCTCTGGTGCTCTGTTGTCACTCTCTGGCAGATGTCGCCCTTTGCAACATACAAGGCCATATCACGCTTCATACCGTGCCACCAGAACAAGTCCTTCAGGTCTTCATACATCGTATTCCCTCTGTGGTGGATGGAGTAAGGTGTGTTGTGAGCTTCAACTCCTTTGTATCGGGCACACACAAACGGCCATCAAACCAATGAACTCCATCATTTGCCGAGAACTTTGGGGCATGTGCCTCCTTGATCTGATCAAACAGAGTTGGACTTAGCTCGAGGTGAGCAAGAAAACCTGGTGTAACAAGTTCCAAACCCACCTTCTCGAACTCCTCGTATAGAGCTGGCTGCTTCTCTCTGATCATTGAATTAAGTGTGCAGGGCTTGCGGCTGAGGGCATCTGCTACCACATTGGCCTTGCCGGGGTGGAAGTGGATTTCGAGATTGTATTCTTTGATCAACTCGATCCACCTCCTCTGCCTCATATTCAACTCCTTCTGAGAGAAAATGTAGTTCAGGCTCTCATGGTCGGTTTAGATGTCACATCGGTGACCCATCAGGTAATTCCTCCATCTCTTGAGAGCAAGCACAACAGCGGCTAGCTCCAAGTCATGGGTGGGTTAATTCAACTCATGCGGCTTCAGCTGTCGTGACAGGTACTCAATCACCTTGCCCACTTGCATAAGGACACAACCCAAACCAACCTTTGATGCATCGCAGTACACATCAAAGCTCTTGGTCAGGTCTGGCATCGTTAACACTGGGGAAGATACCAATCTCCTCTTTAACTCCTGGAAACTGGCTTCACACTTTTCTGTACACACAAACTTCTTGTCCTTCTTCAACAGTTGAGTAAGAGGTCGGGGAATGTTGGAGAAGCCTTCCACGAACTTGCGGTAATATCCCGCTAATCCGAGGAATCCTCTAACTTCGGTCTGAGTGGTCGGGGCTGTACAGTCCATGATGGACTGAATCTTGGTTGGTTCGACGGATATTCCTCCTTTTGACAAAACATGTCCCAAGAATCCGACTTCCTTAATCCAGAATTCGCAATTACTGAACTTGGCGTACAGCTGGTGCTCTCGCAAAGTCTTGAGGACTAAGCGCACATGCTCGGCATGCTCTTCTTCCTTCTTGGAATATATCAGTATATCATCAATGAACACCACCAAAAACTTGTCGAGGTACTTCATGAAGATCTTGTTCATGAGGTTCATGAAATAGGTCGGGGCATTGGTAAGTCCGAAGGACATCACGGTGTAATCGTACAAACCATAGCGGGTTGTGAAGGCTGTCTTGGACATCTCCGACTCACAGACCTTCAACTGATGGTATCCGATCCTCGGATCGATCTTGGAGAAGAATGGGGCTCCATTCAACTGGTCGAACAGATCCTCGATCTTAGGGAGAGGATACTTGTTCTTGATTGTCACCTCATTCAGCTTACAGTAGTCCACACACATGCGTATGGTGTCGTCTCGCTTGTCCACGAAGAGAACTGGCGAACCCCAGGGTGAGGCACTAGGTCAAATCAGTCCCTTCTGTAGCATGTCATTCAGCTACTTCTTCAATTCAACTAGCTCTTCCTCATTCATCCGGTAGGGTCTCTATGCAATTGGGGCTGTGCCGGGCACTAACTCGATGATGAACTCGATATCCCGATCAGGCGGCATACCGGGTAATTCCTCCGGGAATTCACATACAACCTTCACCTCCTCAATGGATGGCACTGAGACACTCTGATGATAGAAGGCTCACGCAGTGTCTTCCTTGTCGGTGTACTCTATTTGAACTCCATCGGCACTCGTGAGGTTGACTGTCCTCTCTGTGCAATCTATCCGACCTCGATACCTGGACAACCAGTTCGTCCAAGTATCACCTCTATCATTTTGTTCCCTGCACAATCAATTCTGTCGGAAACGTGACTCCGCAGATCTTGATAGGTACATCAAGACAGGTGCGGTGTACTGTTACCCTAGATCCGGGAATTTGCATGCTCATGACCCGTGTCAAGAGCTCCGCATTCATCCCACTTCTATTCACAAATGACTGTAACAAACGAGTGTGATGCACCAGAATTAAACAATACTTGGGCAGGTACCAAATTAAGTGAGAACGTACCCAAGATGACGTCTCTTGCCTCTTGGGCTTCCTCGACTTGCACGTGATTCAGACGACCCTTCGCGGCGTGGGACGCACCGCGCTGGTCATTGTTGCATCTAGGGTTCCCTCTGGCTGGTGCTGGACCATTGGGGCGTGGAGCAGCTGTGAGAACCCAGAAATAATTTCCAGACCCTCCGGTGTTTAATTGTCAACCCCAGGATCATTGTTGACAACACAGCGAAATGCTATCATTGCAGAATGTACATTATAAGTAGCCCAACTTGCCATAAGGCATACATATAAATTTATTACAATCAGGAAACAGTGGAATGTAAAAATGCGTAGCGACTCCATCTCAGCCACAGGTAGTCGTTGTAGTCCACGTGACCTCACTCCTACGGATCGCCATAGTAGTCATAATAATCACCTTCGTCTTCATGCTACTTTTTTTCAACAAAATTATTGCCATGAGTACATTTCGTACTCAACATGCCTCCCGGGAAAGGCCCTAATAACTAAATGAGGCTTCAAAGGAAGGTTGTATGGTTCTTTTGCATAAAAGCTAATTTTGTATCAAAAATCATAATAGTTTGATAAGCGGTTTTAGACAAAAATAAGAATTTTTCTTTCATAAAGGTGAGGATCCTCGATCCACTCACATCCTTCATAGGTTCCAAGAATAGGGGCAAAGAGGGAATAAGCAAGACAGGTTCCCGTATGTCAAGAAAGATTCATGTGTCGTCCATGACCGTGTACTCGGTTATTCGAATAGTTTTACACTCTACAAAGGTTGTACCCTTTACCCACACATCACAATCTCGTCTTGTTGCCACCAGTGGCCGCTGGCGTAGTACACTATTTTGTATATCGGCAGGGAGATTGTGACGAGGTCTTTCATTACACCCGCCCTTACTATGACATGCCCACTAGGTTTCACAAGGTAGTAACCGCAGTTCACAGTCATTGCCCCCTTTTGTGCCGAGAATACTCCTCGCAAGGCAGCTATCCCATCTGCGGTACGAGGATGCAGATAATAAGGATGAACTAACTAATTAACCAAGCTAGTGCCCATATAACATGTGGTTGTACGGTTGTCACAATCTTCAAATACAAGACTTATTGGGCCTCATGTGGCACGGACGACTGATTGCCCCCTTCACCTTGTGAAGGGCAGCCAATTGCTCCTTCAATCTTTGATCCAGCTGTCGCCCGCGCCAGTATTTAGATGGTAAGTTTCACCCAGAGTAGAAGAGAGTAGACGAAGTCAACAATGGCCAACTAGCCTAGCTTAGCAAGCTCAGTAACAAGTTTCAAGTGTTAATGATCCGAATATCATTCAGATAAGCACCTATAGAATAATTAGCATGGCTAAGCATTTCTACTGTACTAGATTGCTATACAGTTCTACTCAGGTGTCAAGTAAATTGGCGACAGGCGGATCAGGGTTATGTGTCAATCGACACGCTAGCTACGAGATAAAATAGCATGCAGTAGTGGTTATAAAATACAATGCAATTTTGTAAAACATAAGATAAACATGATCAAAGAGGGAGGCATGCCTTCGTTGTTGAGTCCATCTTCAGTAACTTGAGTTTGTCCATGTCCAACATCGTCACTCCCTACTCGTCGTAACGACAAAAATGAAAACAAATAAATACCAAAGCAAAAGTAAATCCAAATAACATCCAAAACAGATTAAAGTTGGATAGATAGCAAGATATTGATCAAGTTGGATGAGCTAGAACGATAGGATGATAAGTTGAGAGGATTCAAATAATATGCAAGGATTGGATTGATATGGCTAAGGAAGGCTCGACGATAAAGACTAACGTTCTAATAAGAACTATGATACTAACAGCTTGTGGTGCCCACTGCACATCTCGACTAACTATATAGGAAACTACTATATAGCAAACACGATGGCAACAAGACACATGGAATGGAACCATCATATGCATCTTAGCTACATGATCACAACATAGCATGATGAAGGTAAAGTTAACAACAAATAAATATTTAGATATAATCTAAATACTTATAATGGTTAATGGCAGCCACACATCTATATCAAATATATAATAATTGACAAGCAATTGTTTTATAGGGCAAACAAACCAACATTATAAATCATACTAATTAAACAATCAAACATCATTCATCGACATGAATTGAAGTGAACTATGTCTAGCCCTAAAACACTAATAGAATATGAACATCTCCAATAGATCGAACCAATTCATTTGTCAAACAAGAAACAACACAAGGAACATATGAATAAACAACTATACTAGACATGATATAACAAAGAGTAACAACCACAAATAAGTACTTGGGTGAATCCAAATATTTATAATGGTTAACATCAAGCATAATAAAAGATCGACCATAACAACTATTACCAAGCATTTCTAAAACAAGAGTCAGCCCAACACTATGGTGAAACATAATTAAACAACTAAATACCAAGACATGTATCATACAAGGCATGGAAATATTGCATTATAAAGATATCTTATCTAGTAATATAAGCATCAAGCACAAGAGTGATCATAAGAGGATACTAATCTAAGGAATGCTTTTCATAACAACACACTACATATACCTAAATAATAACTAGCAACAAGATTGCCACCACATGGTTAGAATAACAAAACAAGTTGTTCATGTCAAGCATAAAAGAAAGTGAGAACTCAACTAACATGAAAGTTAAACTATCCTATGTAGGTAATGACTATTGCAACAGGTAAACAACACTTGTAATACTAACACAAGTCAAGTTAAGCATGTATAAGGAACACAAGGTATAACACATAGAACAAACTAATATATAAAAGATCACTATCATGACATGATGTCTAGGCTTAGGCATAATATAAAATAAACAATATATAATACTAAGCATGGATATGATGATCATTGAGATATCACACTAGGCTACCAATACAATATAACTCAAAATCATAATATATCTTAGATGATATCACCTAACATAAACATCAACCATGGCAATATCACACAACTCTATAACACTAGTTTTGACAGGTAAGAACAAGGAAGCATGCCATTGTCACACAACACTAGCATGCTAATTATGAGAAAGAAACATATGAATGTAGCATACTAAGCATGTGGGAAAGTAAAATAAATAGATCATGACATCAAGAAAAATAACATGGAAATACAAGTATGAATAGCAAGATGACATGAATTTCTATCCAATACATCCTACACATGCAAAGACATAAGATACACACTAGGCATCTACATGATACAAATTTATACACCCACACTATGTATTTTACTTTGACATTCACACAACATCATGGTATGATATTAATCTAGCAAAATAAATCTTACTTATATAATATGATATGGAACATGTATTTATACCAAGCAAGACTAGCCATAGCCATCCACTTAAAATATTAAGTAGCAATTTGTAATACAAAACAAGATACAATCGAAACATGTATTTGACTTTGAGAAAATGCTTACATGGTATCGAAATAAATTAAAATAAATATACATGATAAACATCAAGATGTAATAAATTAAGCTATATGCCACAAACATAAATCAACTATATGCGGCAATAATAATCTAAGCATGGCATAAAAAACAAATCATGAAATCTTGTGTAACAATCAAGTAAAAAATAAAATGATCGACTAGACAATAATACGTTATGCAACATAGAATCACAATGGATTCGTTCTCAAACAAGAAATCGTTTCATTTGATTTTTAGCATAAAGGAACTATGCAACAACAAATAAAAAAATAAAAACACCTATAGTAGACATAGCATGATTTAATGCCAATAAAGCAAACATGCAACAAGTATAAAACATGAATATGAAGTCCTATATCAACATTATAAGCTACTAAAATAATCAAGACATGAAGTATTTCACGATTCAATAAATAAAGCAAAACCTAATATAATCTTACAAAATTATAAGCATGGCGAACATTCAATAAAAAATCTACGCATGAAAAAAAGAACTACATGATTTTTACACACGATAACCACATAATACAATATACAAAACTATAATTAACAAATCAAATAATCCTTATAACAATGTAGTCAATCACATCCAACTCCTAGAATTATTAAATAATTAGGTGCGGCTCCTAGATATGTCATGAAAACATATACAAAATATCATACTAACACAAAAATTCACCAAACAACTACTACACACAATAATAATTCATAAAAACTAATATGAATACATATCACACTACTACATGATCTACAAAATTATCTACAAGAAACAATACAAAACTATATTAAAAATCTATTGTTCTAATCATCACGAACGACTAGATAAAATTTACACTAAATTTCTATTAACCAAACAAGCAATCTAACTTCACTAGTGGGTTTCTATGATGATAGGAAGTATTTGATATATTGAGCACGAAGTGATCCGAGGAACAAAAACTATGAGAACATGGTGATGCCATTGGATGGTCACCGATTTGATGGGCGCGGCCAACTAGAGAAATACATCAAACTATGATGTCTAGGAGATAGGTTGAACATGTTTGAGTGCACGTGCAAAAGGAATTCTATAGAAACTAACCGAGTGCCACGAATCTATGCGATGAACTCTACGAACAGTGTGCGGGTACATGTAAAATTCTTCATGTGTGTTCAATGGATCGAGATCCTACTTCCCTGAATGGACTCATGGCGTGGAGTAGAACCTTTTGGCACAAAGGCATGGATGAAGATGGCCTTTGCCACCGAGCTCAAGCACCAGCGTCCTTAGGAATGGAGCGAAGAAGTTCCACAACTGAAAGAGGAGATTGGGACGAACGTCCTTATATAACTCAATTTGGAAACTGTAGCAATTAAAGGAGGAATTAAAGAGAGAATGAGAAGGGGTGCATAGCATGTTCGTTCGTTTCCCCTTCTCTGTGTAGGTGTGGAGTGTAGGTGAACTATGGAGGAAGAAGGAGAAGCGCTTGGTGTGAGGGAAATGGGCTATGGCCCATGTGGAAAAGGAATAGAGAAGAAAAAGAAAAATTGTGCTAAGCCCAATCGGATTGGGAGAAGAAAAATGAAAGAAAAGGAGGTGGGCTTCACAGGGAAAAATAATAATAATAAGAGATATTGTGCTCGAGGATTTTGTCTAGAGTTTGATAAAGGAAAAAATAATTAGAATTTCCTTTTAGGAAAATCTCACAAATAAATAAAAGATCAAACAAAAATCAAATAAAGTTTCAAAATACAAATCCGCATAATTTAATATGCCAGAGACAGAAAATAATATTCAACGAAAAGATAACAATAAAAATCGAAATTTATTTTAAGTTGGCATTAGTTCAGATTAAAATCTTCAAAATTATGAAAACTCAATTTAAGATTTCAATAACCAAATAAAATAAACGAATTTTCTGGCCCCACTTTTTTGGAAATATTTTTCTTAAACATTCTGAGCATCTGGATGTTACAGCAGCATTCTTCTTGTTGGGGCACTCCATCGAATAATGGCCCTTCTGACCACATCCGAAACAGATCACTCCCGGGTTGCGGGGAACTCTACTTGCTGGATGCGAAACTCCAACAGGGAAAACAGGAATACTAGGGCATGGCACTGGGTACAGGCTCCTCTGAGGCTGGGGTGCTGGCCTTGGCGGCTGCGTCGGACGCAGTCGGGGGTTGCTGGATCCACCCTGCTGCATGATGCGATGCTTGCGGTTCTCAGAGGCCATCTTGAGCTTTCCCTCCATCATGATAGCCGCATCGGCCATAGACTCAAGTTTCGGGAACTGCATGGCCACCAGAATAACCTGCAGCTCATCGTGCGGACCATCCAGGAAACGGTCCTTCCTCTTCTCCTCAGTGTCCACCTCCTCCGGGGCATACCTCGAGAGCTGAGTGAAGCGGTCGAGATAACCAACCCCAGTCATTCCCCTTGCTTGAGGTGGCGGAACTCATTCTTCATCCTCCTGATTAGTGCGGTCGGAATGTGCGCCTTCTTTCATTTCTCAGAGAACTTAGCCCAGGTGAGTACTTCCCCTGCGGGAATACGGGCACGCACTCCTTCCCACCAGCTCCTGGAGGTGCCGGTGAGGTAGTGGGCGGCATACATGACCTTCTTGTTGTTTCCAACAGCGGCGACAGCAAAATTGTTCTCCATTGTGCAGAGCCAATCCTCAGCATCCAAAGGCTCCTTTGTCTGCGAGAACAGAGGCGGGTTGATGTTCTGGAAATCTCGGAGCCGAGACCTTGGATCCTCATTCCCACCAGCTCCTCCGCCTCCGTGGTTGGCATTGGTGGTAGCCTGGACTAACTGTTGGAGTGCAGCCATGTTCACCTGGCGCTTGTCACGAGCGGCCTGGCGCTTGATACGTCTCAAACTTATCTACTTTTCCAAACACTTTTGCTATTGGTTTGCCCTCATTCTTGCATGATTTGAGCTAAGCTAACCCAGACTGGCGTTGTTTTCGGCAGAGCTGTCTGTATAGTTTTACTGTGCGCGGGAAAATGGATTTTTGGACATCTCAGAAAATTCCCAGAAAAATACAGAAAATCCACGCACCCGAGGGACCCAGGACCAGAAGGTGGGCCAGAGGGGAGCCAGGGGCCCCCAGGCGCCTAGCTGGCACGGCCAGCCCCCTGGCCGCGCCCACACGGCGCCTGGGTTGGTCCCACCCCCTCTGATGACCTATCTTGGCCCCTATTTATTCTCGTGGCGAGGAAACTCCGAAACAGAAGTCGCTTTTCCAGAACCCGTCGCGGAGCTTCCACCAACAATTGTTCTTCTTCGGGAGGGCTGATTTGGCCTCCGGAGAGGGGAGATAGTCGCCATCGTCATCACCATCACCACTCCATCCTCCCTCCATGACTTCTCTTCACATGTGTGAGTAATTCCCTGCTGTAGGCAAAGGGGATGGTAGGGATTGGATGAGATTGAACATGTAATAGTTCGTCAGATTGTTGGGGGCATGTTTCCTATCATCTACTAGGGTGTTTATCATCTTTTCTACAACTTGTTGCTCTTAATGCTTGTCACTTTGGGCCCGAATGCCATGTTTTCAGATCTAAACCACTTATGTTTTATGAGTATATTTATGTTTGAGATCCTATCTATGAGTTGTATGCACCTATTATGGTCCGGAACCGGCGATCCCAAAGGTGACAGCTTGGGACACCAAAGGGGATGGTCCATAATTTGAGGATTCCATGTATCCATTGAGTTTATTGCTTTGTTCCGGTGCTCTTTGACAGGAGCACCTTAATCTCCATAAGTTCCTTTTGGCCCCATTCATAGCGGGATGGTAGGACAAAAGATGTTGTGCAAGTTCTTATTGCAAGCACGCACAACTACCTATGGGATACATGCCTAATGTTTGATATTTGCCTAGATGATCATTGCTTTTCTATGTGCCTTGCCCCGTGTTAGAATTTATTACATGTTCATTCTTATTCATGCAGTGCCCGACCATCCATCTCCCTAGCCTACAGTGCTTTAATCCTGCTGGTCACTACTAGTTTATCTCTATTGTTTTCTTTTGTTGTTACCACCGTCGCTACCACTATCATACCACAGTTGCTATTAATATTTTTTTGCAAGCAAGTATATTTCAGGTGCGGTTGAATTGAAAACTCAACTGTCAAAGCTTATAAATACTCTATGGCTCCCCCTGTGTCGAATCAATAGATTGGGTTAACTTAGCCGCGAGAACACTACAATCGATCCCCTACATTTGAGGGTCATCAAGTAATGTTTTCTGGCGCCGTTGCTGGGGAGCATAGCAATATTTACAAGTCTACTTGAAGTATTCTGCCTGCCACACTTCATTTTCTATGGGTAAGAAAGGAGACCCCAAGGTTCCGATCCTACCATCTACTACAAGAAAAGGTACCATTTTGAGTACCAGCGCTACGCGTGATTCACCTTCCGTTATAAGTAATTTTGCTTCACCACTACCACCACATGCTACTTGTACTGAGTCTGTTACTATGTCTGATACTTTTGATGATGTTGTTGGATATATGCTCTAGAGGCAAATAATATATGATTATCCCAATATATCTAAGAAAGTTCATAACCAGATTCATACCATGCTAAAACTGTATCAGTGAAACAATGATACAGGTGTGGTATAGAAACCCCCAGAGTTCCTAGTTAGCCTCTATTTCAATAACTACTTCATGGTCAACATGATGGTCGTGGTTTCGCGATTATGGACAATTAAGTCTCTTGACTATGAGGTCACCTCACTAGATGAGTGACCTGATGAACATTACCCAAAGTAAGCATTACAACATGATCAATCTTATGAAGGATCAGTGTTGTAATTACAGAATGTAGTAGATCGTTCCTTTTACCGTGAGTACATGCACAATTGCTATCTACTCGGATGCTTTGACTTACATCCCACCACCTGACTGAAATATGCGGGTCATAATGGTTGTATCTTGGGTATTCCGTGGAGATATGTTGACAAGTATTGTTACAAGAGCGGGATTTGTCAATCCATGTAATGGATAGATACTCGGGGCCCACTCGGTGAGATTCCATCCATAAAGCTGCAGCGTGTGACTAGGTCACGGGGATGAATATCACGGGAATGAGTGAATAAGGAATTTTTTAGAACGAGGTTGAACCAGACATAGGATGTCATTGATCGAATCTCGGAACAATCCAGTATCACTGACAAAGGGAATGTTATACGACGTAAGGTCCATTCGGTGTCGATATCCGGAATGCACATGGGTCATTATGGGCATCCAGGTCCCGCTGATGATCATTGACCGTAGCCTCATCTCGGTCATGACTGGACTGATCTCGGACCGTAGGGTAGCACATTTAAGGGCTCGATGAAATCGGAGACCTTTTCGGAACTATCAGAGTTACCGGAGAATAAAGGAAGCAGCACCGGAAAAGTTCAGTGTTGACCCGAAGGAGTTTCGGAGTGAGCCGGAAGGTGTTCCGGAGCACCGGGAGAAGGAATAATGTGTTTTAGTTATTAATTAATTGAATTAATAATTAAAAATATTTTATTTATAATTAAAAAGTTCTATGGGCCTTATTTATGAAAGAGGCCCATTAGGGGAAATAAAAGGGAAAAAGAAAAAGGAAAGAGGGGGGAGGCGCCATGGGCCCTAGGGCCCATGAGGGGTGCGCCCCCTCCCCCCCTTGGCCGGCCACCCCTTTAGCAAAGGGACTTTAGTCCCACATTGCTAAGGGAGAGGAGTTGACTCCCTCCCCTCTGCCTATATATAGATGGGCAGGGTGCACATATTTAATACACAGAAATTCGTGAGAAAATAAATATTACTCCGAATTGAGATCGGTTTTCTCCGGTATTCTCCCCTTCCTCGTCTCTTCCACGGTGGGCTCCCTAGTGTGAGCCTGTAGTGGAATTGAGGCATCTCTGTTAGGATCGGAGGCCATCGTGCTGCCGAAGCTCCATCCGAAGGTCTGCTTCCGCCACCTTCGCTGGATCGGATATCGGAGGTCGTCATCGAGTCTCATACGTGTGTGAGTACTACGAGGTGCTACATGTGTGTCACTACACCCATCCAGGTGCTCAACACAGCCAGGGGGCTGTGAAACTTGTTCGACTACACCAGCCACGTTTGCGGGAACGTTTCCCGCGCAACGGACTACACCCCGAGGTATGTTATTCCGTAATCCTTTCCGTTACGGTAATACGGCTAGCTAGATCTTGGGTTATGGGAAACGCTAATTAGGAAAAAATTGTGTTTTCCGCTGCGAACCGCAATAGTGGTATCATGAGCTAGGTCTATGCTTAGTATTACTGTACGGATAGAACACATCGGGGATGTGGGCATTGATTGTATGATTGTTACCCTCCCACGTGTACTTGTTCACATCTGCGGCATCGTTTGATGAAGCGGCCCCCGACCGACCTTACGCGTACTCTTACGCGAGACTGGTTCCACGCTTGACATGCGGCTTGTATCGTATAAAGTGGCTCTGGGGGGTGTATGTCTCTCTACTTTAGCGGATGTGGCATTTGCAACGGAGGGCCCCGTGCGGGGTGTAATAGAGACAATCGTATGGTTGACGTTGTGGTTGACTCATACGTTAAAACCTGTTTAACTATGAAAGCCCTAGCAGCCACGTAAAACTGGCAATATACAACTAGATCGTCTAAACTTTGTATTGCTAAGTGGGGGCTATCGTTTGTTTGATTGTGATGTAGTGATAGCTTTTCTATGTGTTACTAGTAAGTAGTAGACGTCATCAAGATAAAACAAACTCAAATGGAGACACTGTAGACTTAGTGTTGCCATAGTTCAAACATCTTAAAACCTGCTAGTATAGGATACATGACGGTAGCATGTGATAAGATGATCCCTTAACAAAGGCAAACAAAAGTATTCTACCAAAGTGTGCACCACCTGGAAGGATCTCCCATATGGTTGATATTCCGTACATATCCGGTGTCACACATATTAAACGGCGTTCGCATGAGGTTGGGTTCGGCAAGCCTACCATATGCAGATATGGCCTTGCTGAGAAGCATATAACATGGAGGTTAATTTGGCGAGCCTAGCATATGCAGATATGGCCTCGGAATACTAGAGATCGAAAGGTCGAGCATGAGTCACAATATACAGATAATGTGATCGCACAAGTTGTTGTCTACCTTTGAAACTGACCCGTCGGACATGTGATATTCGAGGGTGGGCAGTGAATCTGGATCATGTAATCACTAAAACTTCTTAGGGATGATTATTTTACTGCGAGCTCATTCATAATTTGATTATATGAACTCATTGTTGTGAACTAGTCTTAATTGTGTTCCTTGCAATTATGTTTGTAGAAAATGAATCAAATAGAGCAACGTGAATTATCTTTCTTCATGGAAGGTGAAAGACTTAGAGTAGATGGGTCAAACTTTGCTGACTGGTACTCGCGCCTTAGGAATTCGCTCAAAAGAGAAAACATCTTGTTCACAATAGAAATGCATGTGGGAGAACATCCGGACAACGATGTTGGCGATCAGGAGATACTTTATCATTATGCTCGTCGACAGAAGTGCTCCGTAGTCAGGAATGTCATGATTTTCAGCATGTCAGAGGATTTGAATATTCAGTATCAGGACACTGACTCATATGACATGATGGACACGCTAAAGACTATGTTCATACGTGAGTTCAGAGTTTCCAGATTTGAGTTAGAAAGCAAGTTTCTATCTACAAAGATGGAAGAACACACAAGCCTTGATGATCACATAGACAGGATGCATGAGATGTACCTGACCCTGGTGGAGGACTATGAACATTGGACAATGAACGAAACCACCACAGAAGAGTTTGCGATAAACACGTTATTGCACTCGCTTCCCCTGATTTATGGTGATTATGTTCATAGCTATGTCAGGAGTGGAGCTAATATGACTCTCCAGAACTTCATGACTGATCTCTTGGCCACAGACATTGCACCTATTGAGGATGCAGAGGTCGTGGATGGAGAAGGTATATACTTGATATACTTTATAAATGTATGTTCACTTTATACAACACTTGTAGTAAATGAGTATATGATACTTATTCTTTTTTATGAAAACAGGACCTGCCGTTGCATGGATGGGAAGAGGTGAAATCAAGGATTGATGGATATCAAGTCAGTTGATGGCCAGCATGGATTCCGCCGAGACATCTATCAGAGGAGATACTTAGAGTATTAGATAAATCTTATGTAATCATCATAGTATGAACACTTAGTTGTGTGTCTTGCATCTCGCAAGACAAAGTTATTCATGTAATGAGACAAGTCAGTTGTTCCATCTTTATGAATAAAAATGTGCTTATACTTTGATTACGTCTTGATTTATATTATGATAGAAAGCATTTATAATACTGCTATTATTGTCAAGTAATATTCAATGTTTAATAATAAAGTTGTCTTGAATATAACAAGTCAAAGATTTGATTGCATAAAGTGATTTCATAACTGATGAATTCATTAAATGTGTGATCTATTAACTTGTGAGTTCATTATGAAATGAAAGTCATAACTTGATTGCATGAGATGGATTAGATACACGATCTATGAACCTCTGCAATATATATGACCAAAAAAAGGTTCTGGCAAGTAGAACTTGTGCCAATCATTATACATAAATGATGTACTAAATGGGCACATGAGTTATCATTTAAAGACTTCATATGATTAACTAAAAGTTGTATTCAATTGAGATCATAAAACTGAGATTCAGGAATCACAGTGTGAAGTAAAAATATAAGGATACAAATCACTAAGCTATGATCTGAACTGATAAGTATTAAAGTTGGCATAATGGGAGACTTGTGGAAGTTGTACCACAAATTACGATGTAAGTTGAAAGTGCTAGACTACTTAAACCATTCGTAGTCATACTAAACTGTAGTATGGTCTAAACGTTCTTTCCCCTTGCACTAAAATTATTAACGAACAAGGTTGTTTAATTCATTAAGTTAAAACACCCACTTCATGAATAGGAAACCATCCTGGATCTAATGAGACAATATAGCTCCATAATTGATGGTGTTATAAGGTTTCTTAAATAAAGAATTTCTTTGTGAAAAAGCTACAAGCAATTGAAATTACATATTCAGCCCGAATAGCAAAATTTGTGTTGGTTGATTGGTAGTACGAGAAGAAGTCTCTTGACACGGATCCAATGGGAGATAATGGAAACTTTGACCAAGGTATTGGACCTTGCCTTCATAATATCAGAGTATTGCAACGGAAGCGTGTTCCGCTGTAATGACGCTATATAAGGAAGGATATGCCAAAGACGATTGGTCTTGGTATATGAGTTGAAGCCTTAGTTGAATTTAGAAGGTTGTCATGAATACATTCTGTACAGAACAATAATCATGAGTCTTCTTAATAAAACAGAAGGGAATAACATTTCTTGAAACGCAAAGGAATGATGGTAGCCTAGAACACGAGGAGAACTGAAATAATATTGAGTTGCATATAGGATGGCTCACGTCCTGTGAAATAAATCGGTTATTTCATATTCTCGACAAACTGGAAAGTTATTGAGAATAATGTAACGGGGATAAGGCATAATTTTGGTTCATAAAAAGGTTATGACCAAAGATGTCGGGACCCGGAATATGCGTATGTAATTCCAGTCACAACTCAATCACATGGCGAGCCGAGAGCCGTACCCACTTGTCTAAGCAGACAAGGCCAAGCATAGAACACTCTCGGAAAGCATCGTACGTGAGGGGCATAACCCTTACATAAACAGACTCCAGCCCGATCACTTAGTCGGGGTCTAGGGCTGGCTCGATCATACAGCAAAGTGTGCACGTGACAGAGTCACGAGCAATCGCATCGCGATGTCCCAAGCTGCGCACATCTAAGGGCCACTTGGTGTATAAAAGACCGCCAGCCAGATCTCAACTAAGGTCTCGAAAACCCATACTAAGACATGCATGTTATAATCATACACGCAGCACACATGTCCAGTATGAACAGAAGGTATCATCACATAACTTTACAAAGTACTTCTTTATTGACTTACACATAGAGCATACAAAGATCACATGTCTGTGACCAACATTACATCATACAACAGAAGAAAATTAGGTCTGAGTACAGACAAGTTTAACAAATGTCTTAGAGAAGCCTTGTTCAATAAACATGCCCTTCCACGAGGGACCAGACTGTTGTCTGGAACTATACTAGCTTAGTCAACGTCGAGCTTCAGGAAGGTGCCTCCATCGGGGGATGGTTTCTCATCTAAAACATAGAATAAGCAAACGTGAGTACAAAGTCATACTCAGCAAGACTTGCATCAGAACTACACTACTCATGCTCAAGTTTCAAGGTAAAGGTGGTGGGGTTCAACATGGAGAAGTGCCAGCTTTGACTTGGCTAGTCCTGTACTACGAGTACCAGACTTAAGGTAAGAAGCGTACACGAGCCCACTGCCAAGTCTCCAACCAATACACCACTATGGTTACTTCCTCGACTTCCCCACGAGGAGCACACCATAGCACTCACGCTTATCTTGCGAGTTTTAGAGTATCCATTCAAGTTGTCTAATAATCAGGTACAGGTTCCAAGTAGTCCATGACCGCGAACGCGGCTATTCGAATAGTTTTGTTAACCTTGCAAGGGTGTAAAATACACACACATGACCATCGGTTATCGCCTTTTGCCCGCCACTGTTACAGAGGTGACAGCGAGGATGTTCACCATGACACTTCGCTCACAACCGGTCTATTCCAGGAGTCGACTGTCTGAGTTGCCTCCGCTCGAGAGCCCGGTCGGATCAACGAAACGGACTCAAACAATGCAAGTGACCGAGACGCCACCTTTGGCAGATGGTTTTCCTGCCTCACAAGTGCACCCACATATCTATATGATGCAACCATTCGTTCATTCTTTTCCTATGCACATGCCAAATGGAAAGCCCGAACTAATGTGACTCCTGGACATCAACATGGATCAAGGTACTAGGCCGAGAGGGGTCAGTGAGCCCAATGTGTGGTTGTAATCTTTGTCTTGGATTACCATACAAGAACTCGGTGCTTAAGGCGGTGTTCGACGAGACAACCCGTTGTGTACTCCTACACAGCCTCTCATCGTTCACCTTGTATTAGGGTGGATTCACCAACACGTTATCATCAGCATCACTGTGATCATCCATCCCGACTCACATTCAATGTAACCTCATTATACCACTAAGAAGTAATAGTTGTAGGGGCCACATTCTCATCATTCAACTCCTAAATCTGATAGGATTGTGGTTTTCTTAATACGGTGACAAAATGATAGGTCATGCATCGGAATGGGTGCAACTATGCAAAAGAACGTGTCTCGGTGATCTCTTAAACATGCATAAGCGAGACTGAGAGGGAAGTAGGATTTTATAGACATGATCAATGGGGGTTTGCTTGCCTTGCTGACGATACACGGTCTTAACGGTGGTCTTCTTCTTCTTCAGGGGTGATCACCGTCTCGGAAAGTCTGTTGCCGGAACAATCATCAACAAAGGGGGCACAACATTGAAATAGAATGCCTAAGCACATGTTTATGTTGTCACATGATGTGAATGGTATTGATTTGTGGCACATTTGATTTAAATGAAGTGTATTGCATTTGAAATGCAAATTTAAACTCCATATATGATTTTCAAATTAGCCAAGTTGCAAATGCTATTGTTTGTTCATTGTAAACCATCTTGACATGTGTATGATATGCCTCTGATGTTCAAGTGAAATGGTTGCATTGCAATGGTTCAAATTAGAATAGCATTTGAATTTAACTTGAATTAATTCCAATTAAGCCAGATAGCAAAATCTACTGGTCTCATTTTAAAATCAACTCAAACATGGTTGAAAGTTGGATATTTGGATAGAGCATTTTCTTCTGATCATTTTTCATATATTATATGTTATATTTGGAGTTCATATGAATTTTCTAGGATTTTCTAAAGTTTCAGCTATTTTCTGCTATTTCTGATTTCTTTTAAAATCTTTTCTAATTATTGCGTCATCACCACGTCATCATGACGTCAGGGGGCTCTGGCCATTGGGCCAACCCTGTCAGTGAGAGAGAGTTATCTCTCTGTTTAATTAAAACAGAGGGGGATTAGTTTAGGGGGGCACCTGTCATAGGGCTTAGGGTTAGCTTATTAGGTAATTAGCCAGGGGGTTAGGGTTTAATGGCTGAGCTCGCCGGAAAGGGGCCAGAGCTTCGCCGGAGTTACTAATTTGGGAACAAGAGGGGGTTTGGTTGGTATGTACGTGCTCCTCGCGGGCTTCCGCGCGCGATGGAGTAGGAGGGGGTCAAGAAGTAGTCCTCGGAGCGCGGCTATGGCAGAGGCCGCGGCGTGCTGGCCACTGGCCTTGAAGAAGCCGACGGTGTCATGCGCGAGCTGGAGCGCGGAGAGGGGGAGGAGAACAGGAGGCTCACCAGGAGAGGGATTCTCAGCTCGGCGGGCCGGAGAGGGGCTGGACGAAGGGGAATGGCTCACCGGAGTTCCCGGTAGCCGGCGACGAAAACTCGGTGCAGCCGTCACTTGCGGGGCGGCTGGGCTTCGATTCGGGGCGCTACTCCACGGAGAGGAAGGCGGAGGTGCTCGTAGACATCATGGCTCGGCGGGAGGGGCACGGGGGCCACGGTGGTGCACGACGGCGGCGATGACTCGTCCTAGGATGCGCACTGAAGAACGAGCGAGGGAGGTGGAAGAAGACCAAAGAGAGAGGAGAAAGAGCGCGGTGTCTCCAGGCGTCCACGGGGCAGAAGGAGTTCGAGGGAGGGGAGAAGGAGGTGGCCGAGGTGGCAACAGCACCCTCGGCATGCTCTCCAGCGAGCAGCATCGGGGCCAGGGGAGGAAGACGACAGGGGATGGCCGGGTGGGCTGAGTTGGGCCGGAAGAAGTGGGCCGTCGCCCTGAGCTGCACGTAAGGTAGTCCTTTCTATTTCTTTATTTTTATTTTTCTGTCTTTTGTTTGCTCTAATAAATAAAAATACCAGAGCATTTTTAAAAATCCACAAAACTTTTATGTGGGCTTAGGTGTCATGCCACTAGCCACTCACAAGTTTTGTTGACTTTTGAAATTCAAACAATTTGAATTTAAATTCAAATTGGAGTTTAATTTAATTTCCAAGCCATATTTGGTTTTTTGTAAAATCCCATATGCATGAAGTGGGTCCCACAACAAAAGGAAAATAGTCATGCACATTATCAGAAGTTTTACAAATATTTAAATGGATTTTTAGAGGAAATTTTTATCTGGCCATTTAAATTAATTTCTCAGGGATTTTCTTTTCCCCATTTTTTGAATTTCCTTTGAATTTTTGCAATGATGCAAAGGGTCAAGCAAGCCCTAGCACTTACCCTAATTGGATTTCTGACAACTCACCCCCACTCAACAGAATCTCGTCCCGAGATTCAAAAGTCTGTGGGAGGAAGGAGGGGTACTCGGCACTAAGACGGTCTTCTCTTTCCCACGTAGCTTCTTTCTCGGAGTGGTGTGACCATTGAACTTTGAGAAACCTGATCTGCTGACGATGAGTGACACGCTCTGCTGAATCAAGAATACGAACGGGGTACTCTCGATAAGAAAGGTCCTCTTGGAGATCAAGTTTTTCATGGTCGACTTCGCGGATGGGTTCGTTGAAGCAACGCCTGAGTTGGGACACATGGAATACATCATGTACTCGGGAAAGGTGCGGGGGTAGTTCAAGTTGGTAGGCAACTTCTCCATGTTTAGCGAGAATGCGGAAAGGTCTGATGTAACATGGGGCCAACTTGCCTTTGATACCGAATCATTGGGTTCCCTTCAGAGTAGTAACCCGAAGGTAAGACTTCTCATCAATATTGTAGCTTTCTTGCCTATGATGACGATCATAGTAGCTTTTTTGACGAGACTGTGTCGCTTTCAATCGATCACGAACAATGTGAACTTGCCCTTATGCTTCCTTGATCATGTCCGGCCCAAAGAATTGTCTTTCACCGGTTTCTGACCAGTTAAGGGGTGTTCGACATCATCGTCCATAGAGGAGTTCAAAAGGAGCCATGTTCAGACTAGATTGATAGTTATTGTTATAAGAAAATTCGGCGAATGGAAGAGATTTCTCCCAATTCTTTCCGAATGAGATAACACAAGCTGTGAGCATGTCGTCCAAGATTTGATTAACCCTTTCAACTTGACCGCTAGACTGAGGATGGAAAGCTATACTAAAGGAGAGATGAGTTCCCATAGCATTCTGAAAGCTTCCCCAGAATCTAGAGGTGAAAAGGCTGCCACGATCTGAATTCATTTCCAAAGGAACACCATGAAGAGACACAATTCTAGAGACATACAAGTCCGCTAACTGGCTAGCAGTTATAGACTCGCGAACTGGAAGGAAGTGAGCAACTTTTGAAAATCGGTCAATGACAACGAAGATGCCATCATTTCCTTTCTGGGTTTTTGGAAAGACGGTGATGAAGTCCATACCGACTTTGTACCATTTCCACTCGGGAATAGGCAAAGGTTTAAGAGTACCAGCAGGTCTTTGGTGTTCTGCCTTAATGGGACGACAAACATCACATTCAGCAAAAAATCGAGCAATGTCTCTCTTCATCCTAGTCCACCAAAATCTCTGGCGTAGATCTCGGTACATTTTTGTGCTACCAGAATGAATTGAGAGGGATGTATCATGGGCTTCTTTGAGGATGAGTTGCCTTAGTTCCCTATTCTTAGGTACTACCAAACGATTTCCAAAGAATACCGTTCCTTTACTATTTGTGGAGAAACATTTCGCAACTCCGCTAGCAATGTTCTCCTTGATCCAGCGAACACCTTGTGCACGCCTTTGGGCAATTATGATTTGATCCTCAAGAGTGGGTTTCGCCACCAAGGTAGAAAGAAATCCATGGGGAACTATCTCAAGATTGATCTTGCGAAATTCCTCATGAAGAAGTGGTTGATACTGTTGTAACATGAGGTTGTTTGTCAGAACCCTAATTTTAGGTTTGTGCTTTTCTAAGTTTGCATTTTTGCATCTTGAAAAAAATTGCAAAAGAAAAAGGAATTGGGGAAAAAAAGCCTTAAATGAATTAAATAAAAAGGTCAGAAATAAATCTTTTTCCAAAATTCTTTTGGATGTGTTGAAAATCCTAAAAATGAGTGTGATCATTTTAAAAGTGATTTGGGATTAATCCCATGCTCATAGATATTTCCATAATCCAAATAGTGTCTTGGAAATTAAATCATTTGTCTATTTGAATTGAAATTCAAATAAATTGAATTTCAAAAATTCCCAAAACTTGGGGTTGACTTCTATAGAGTCACCTAGGGTTTATAAAAATAATTGGGAGTTTTTACAAATGCCCTACCTATTTATTTTAAAGGGCAAAACAAATAGCAGAAAGAAATAAAAAAAACAAAAGAAAAAGGGGCAGAGCCCACCTTACCTGGCCCTTCCAGCCTAGCCGGCCCAGCCCACCAGGGGGGCCTCCCCTGTTGTCTTCCTCCCCTGGCCCCGATGCTGCTCGGTGGCGAGCATGCGCCGGCCGCCTCGCCACCTCCTGCTCCCCCTCTCCTCTTCTGCGTGACGAGGAGAAGCGCCTCGAAGCCTCCTTCCTTTTCCCCCCCTCTCTCTGTCTTCCCCTTCCTCCTCGTCGCCATTTCGCGGGATCCCGAGCCCCAGCCGGAGCGCCGACGACGAACAGCGGGGCCACCGAGCTCCTTCCGGCGAGCCAAGGTGTCCACGAGGATCCCCGACGACCACCAGTTCGAGCCGCCGCTTCAATTTGGGACGAGACGCAGCAGACGCGACGTTCACGTTGCGACTTCGCCGCCAGCCGCCGACGACCCCGAGCTCGAATTCGCCGAGTCCAGCTTTTCCCCCGCCGTCCCGAGCTCTCCTTCGAGTTCAGGTGAGCACGAGCTTCTTTCCCCCCCCCCCATCCGTGCGTCTCCGCGTGCTCTCTGTGCCAGTCCGCCATGGCCAGGGGCTCCGGCCACCGCTTCCCGTCGTCGTAGACGTGGCCCCGAGCGCCCCTTGAACCCCCAGTAGCCGCAGCCGACGCGCGACGTCGCGGGCATCACGCCCGTGCCTTCCGTTCCCCTCCCCGTGCCCCCTATCTGACTCCGGCGAGAGCGCCGCCGTGGCCCAAGCCACTGGCGTTTAGCCGCCGGCCTATTAGGCCTAATGCCCCCTCTAATCCCCTCTCTCCTCTCACTGACAGTGGGCCCAACCCCTTAATTAAACCGGGTTAAAGTTAAACAGAGGGATAATAACCCCCTCTCTCACTGACAGCCAGGACCCACTGGTAACCCCCCCCCCTTGCGTTATGCTGACGTCTTAATGACGCAATAAACAGAAAAACCTTTTAAAAAGAAATAAAGAAATTCAGTAAATTCCAGAAAATAGCTGAAACTTTGAAAAATCATAGAAAATTCATTTTAACTCCAAATTTAACATATAATATATGAAAAATGATAAGGAGAAAATCCTCTATCCAAATTTCCAACTTTCAGCTATGTTGGAGTTGATCTTAAAAAGGTATCAGTAGCTTTTGCTATTTTATTTAATTGGATTTAATTCAAAATCAATTCAATTGCTATTCCAACTTCAAACTTTGAAATTCACCACACATCACTTGTACTTCAGAAGCATTTCACACACATGACCATTTGGTTTCCAATGAACAAACATTAGAAAATGAAAGTTGACCAAATTTAAATAACATTTGGAGTTTGAATTTGAATTCACTTTTCAAATCAACTTCAATTAACATGTGGCAATTCAAACATAGGTCACATCAGCACATTGCCATGCTATGTTTTGCATATTGAATGTGCATTGTATTATCTTGATTGTGCTTTACTTCCAGTGCTTCGGTGATTGCATCTTCTCGGTAGAGTTGATCTCGGAGACGAGTTCAACCTCACGTCAGAAGAGTGTTACATCGTGATCGTCAGCAAGGCAGGCACCCCCTCTTTGATCATGTCGATAAAATCCCAATTCCCTATCATTCTCGCAAATGCATGTTTAGGATGTCACCATGATACGTTCTACCGCTAGTTGAACCCATTCCTTTGCATGACCTATCATTTTGTCACAGTAGTAAGCAAACCACAATCCTAGCAGATGTAGGAGTTGGTTGATATCATGTGGACCCTGCAACTGTTACAGCTTATTGCATGCTTAGAGTTGTTACCTGAGGCTACTTTGATGTGAGTCGGGATGGTAGTGATCATGTGAATGATGGTGGTAACGTGTTGGTGAATCTACCCTAAACAAAGGTGAACGATGAGAGGCTGTGTAGGAGTACACAGTGGGTTGTCTCGTTGAACACTGCCTTAAGCCCGAGTTCTTGTGTTGTTATCCAAGACAAAGAGTACGACCACACATTGGGCTCACTGACCCATCTTGGCCTAGTACCTCACCCCGGACCAGTCCAGGAGTCGCAAGTAGTTCGCCCTTTAACAATCTCAAGCAGGTGGAACCAAGGTAAGTGGTTGGCGTAGGTTGTGGGCACGTTGAATCAAGTGATCATGATCGAGTTGAGCTTGATGGCGGTCACACAACGTTTGAGTCCGCATCGGAAAAATCGGCCGGATTCCGATCGTGGTCCCAACTCAAATAGGCGACTCCCTAGGACTAGAGATGGTGCCGTGAGTGAAGTGTCGTGGCAGCATCCTCGTCGGTACTCACTTGAAGGGTCCATCCCCAGGCGGTAACTGATGAGGCGTGTGTGTAGCAGTACACCCCTGCAGGGTTAATGAACTATTCGAATACCCGTGTCCGCCGTTATGGACTACTTGGAGACCTTTACTTGATCATAGATAACTTGAACTGGATACTTCTAAAACACACCAAGATAAGTGTGAGTGCTATGGCGTGCTTCCTTGTGGGGAAGTCGAGGAAAGCACCATAGTGGAGTATTGATTGGATACTGTTACTTGGACTCGTGTACGTTCTTACCTCTCTCTGGTACTCGTAGTTCAGGATTAGCCAAGTCAAAGCTGGCACTTCTGCAGGTGAAACCCCACATCCCTTTGCCTTGATACATGTGCATGAGTAGTATAGTTCCTATGTAAATCTTGCTGAGTACGACTTTGTACTCACGTTTTCTTATTCTATGTTTTAGTGACGACACCACTGACCCTGATGGTGGCCTCTACCTCGAGCTTGACGTGGACCAATGTCGTATAGTTCCAGGCAGCAGCCTGTGCCCTCTGGAGGGTCGTTGTATTTTCTTTTAGGCTTCTTAAGCCATTTGTTCAACTTGTCTTTACTAAGACATAATTTGCTTCCGTTGATGTTTGATGTAATGTTGGATCACAGACATGTGATCTCTGCTTGTAATACAACTACTATGTCTGCTCTGTTTAGCAGAAGTTATAAAGACTGAGTTTGTAGAGTTCATGTTGTGATTACCTGCTGTTTACACTGGACATGTATGCTGCGTGTATGATTATAACATGCATGTCTTAGTGTGGGGTTTGATAGCTTAGTTGTGTTCTTGCCGGCGGTCTTTTATACACCAAGTGGCCCTTAGATGTGCGCAGCTTGGGGCATCGCGATGCGATTGCTCGTGACTCTGTCACGTGGCACACTTTGTTGTATGATCGAGCCCGCCCGAGATCCCGACTAAGTGATCGGGCTAGAGTAAGTCTATGTAAGGGTTATGATTCAATCGATAACATGATTGAGGCGACTTGTCTATGAGTATGGGATTCACCACCCATAAGCATTTAGACTTGTGAGCGGACGATGAGGACCCATCTCAGTTGATCATCCGGCCTGGATGGGATGCCCCTCACGTTCGATGCTTACCGAGAGTGATCTGTGCTTGGCCTTGTCTGCTTAGACAAGTGGGTACGGCTCTCGGCTCTCCATGTGATTGTATTGTGACCGGAATTACATACGCTAACCCCGGGTCCCGACAGACTTGGTATCAGAGCAGGACTGCCTGTAGGATTATCAAACCATTGGCCGATGTCGAGTCTAGCATTTTATAGTTATATAGTTACTTTGGGTATAAGGGAACAACGTAAGACTTCTTTTTTCTCCTTATCCTCATCGCTCTGAGTTCTGAGTCAACCTCATCTTATTCTACGGGAAGATAGGACTAGACTCATCTATGTCTTTAATAGGACATCTCGTTGATTGCTTCTTTGTAGCTGTAGGAGTGTTGTGGTCTTTTCTGAACCATCATTCCATAGTGTTTCTGTGGAAGTGATGTCCGTTATCCTGTAGGTTGTCCCAATTTCCATCCCGGTACATCCGTTATGCTGTCCGTTTGTGGCTTTGATGCTATTGCATTATAGTCTTATACCTTAGCATAGATTTGTGTCCTAAATCCTATTCTGATTGTTGATTCTTATCACACAGAATGTCAGGTGCAAATCAAGGTATTGATCCCAGTTCCGGTAACATAGACGGTGAAGAACCTCCACCACCAACCTCAACGGCAGAAATCATGATGGAGGCTGAACAGAATCGTCGTGATCAGACACGTCTTCTCGAGCGTATTGAGCAGAACACTTCTTGTCAGCACCATAGTGTTGTCACCATCCAGGACTTCATTCTCCTCAACCCGCCAGTATTCCGATGTCCTTCCGAGCCCCTTGATGCCGATGATTGGCTTCGTTCCCTCGAGCGTAAGCTTGAGACAGGCCATGTTGCTCCAGGTGATCGTGTGCTATTTGCGGCATACTTTCTGGAAGGTGCTGCTCTTCAGTGGTGGGAGAACTTTGTGGCAATGCAACCAGTTGGTCACGTGGTGACTTGGCAAGAGTTCTGTGAGGACTTATGAGGTTACCATATTCCGGATCAGTTGATGGAGCGCAAGAGAGAAGAATTTTGCAATCTAACCCAAGGAAAGATGTTTGTTCATGAGTATAGGACTGAGTTCACTCGTCTAGCACGTTATGCCCAAGAAGAAGTATGCACCGATGCCAAGAAACAAGCAAGGTTTCGTAAGGGACTTAGCCCCGTTCTACGTCATGACCTGAACCTTCACGAGTTCGTCAACTTCAGGGACTTGGTCGACAAATCATTCAAGGCCGAGTATGGAAATGAGTTGTATGAAGAGTCTCGCAAGTGTGATCGTGAGTTTGCCCAATCTTCTTGCCCAGTTTCTCGAAAACGATGTGTATGGATTCCCTTCAGTGACGTCAGTCATGCTGTAAGTGCTTCTAGACCACCAACAACCATATATCGTCCACCTCAACCCAATCTTCCTCCTTGGAATTTTGTTGGACAATCAAGTGCTCAAGTTCCTTTCATTCCACGTGGTGTTTGTTTCCAATGTGGACAATCAGGCCACAATGTTCGAGAGTGTCCCCAAAATCATGTAGCCACCACACCTAATCCAATGCAAGCTTTTCGTCGTGGTAAGCCACCACCCAAGACTTCCAATGTCAAGCCTCCTGTTTATGAACATGGTTATTTGAATCATGTATCCATTCTAGATTCCCACAAGTCAACCGATGTTGTACTCGAAACCCTTCCTGTCAATTCCACCCTAGCTTCGGTTCTGTTTGACCCAGGAGCATCTCACTCATTCATATCCAGGACTTTGCACTGTCACATGACATCTCTTTTTCGATGTTATCCACCCCCTTAGTTGTGCAAGCCCCCGGATCCAGATGGCACACCACCATGGTGAGTCATGAGAATGAAATTGCAATTGAGGGTTTAGTATTCCTTGCCTCACTTATAGCCCTCAAGTCTTCAGACATTGATGTGATCTTAGGAATGGATTGTTTATCAAGACAGAATGTTGTCCTTGATTGTAAAGCCAAGTCAGTGAAACTAACCCATCCATCAGGCCAAACAATCAAGTACACCTCCCCAAGCTCTAAAACCTAGGTGCATTCTTTAAATGTGCTTCCTCTTCCAGATCTTGAAGATATTCCGGTGGTTCGTGACTTCCTGGATGTCTTTCCAGAAGAGCTACCAGGAATACCACCTGACAGATCTGTAGAGTTTGTGGTAGATCTTATCCCAGGAACCGCCCCAATCCAGACGCCCATATAGAATGGCCCCACGTGAGTTAGTTGAGCTCAAAATCCAACTTGAAGCTTCGTTGGCAAAAGGCTTCATCCGCCCTAGCTCATCGCCATGGGGTTGCCCCGTTCTGTTCGTAACGAAGAAAGATGGAACAGAAAGGATGTGCGTAGACTATCGCCCACTAAATCTAGCGACGATAAAGAACAAGTAGCCACTGCCCAGGATCAATGATCTTTATGATCAACTTTCAGGATCCTCTGTCTTCTCCAAGATGGATTTGAGATTAGGCTATCATCAAATCAAAATCAGAAACGAGGACATTACCAAAACGGCTTTTACTACTCGTTATGGTCTTTACGAGTACACCGTCATGTCCTTCGGTTTAACCAATGCCCCCGCCACATTCTCGCGCTTGATGAATTCGATCTTCATGGAGTACCTAGATAAATTTGTTGTAGTTTATCTTGATGACATTCTCATCTACTCGAAGAACGAAGAAGAGCACGCAGAACATCTTAGGCTGGTATTGATGAAACTTAGAGAGCATCGCCTGTATGCTAAATTCTCCAAGTGTGAATTCTGGCTACCAGAAGTGACCTACTTAGGCCACGTGATTTCTGCAAAAGGCATTGCTGTCAATCCCGAGAGAGTTCAGGCCGTCCTTGACTGGACTCCCCCTGAATCGGTTAAGCAAGTTAGGAGTTTTCTTGGCCTAGCCAGCTATTGCCGCCGCTTCGTTGAGAACTTTTCTAAAGTTGCAAAGCCTCTGACTGAACTCCTCAAGAAAGAGAAGAAATTCGAATGGACTCCCAAGTGCGAGGAAAGCTTTCAAGAGCTAAAAAGAAGATTGACTTCTGCACCCGTACTTGCGCCTCCAGACACCAAAAAGGATTTCGAGATCTTTTGTGATGCCTCACGGCAAGGGTTAGGATGCATACTTCTGCAAGATCGACATGTGGTAGCTTATGCTTCACGCCAGTTGCGGCCACATGAAGAGAACTATCCTACCCATGATCTTGAACTCGTTGCCGTAGTTCATGCCCTAACAACTTGGCGACATTACCTCCTTGGTAATCGTTGTGAGATCTATTCCGACCACCAAAGCCTCAAATATATATTCACCCAGCCAGATCTTAATCTCAGGAAAAGACGCTGGATTGAGTTGATAAAAGATTATGACTTAGGAATTTCTTACACCGCAGGCAAAGCCAATGTCATGGCTGATGCACTAAGTCGTAAGTCGTATTGTAACAACCTCATGTTACAACAGTATCAACCACTTCTTCATGAGGAATTTCGAAAGCTTAATCTTGAGATTGTTCCTCGTGGATCTCTTTTCAACTTGGTGGCGAAACCAAACCTTGAGGATCAAATCATAGTTGCCCAAAGGCGTGCACGAGGTGTTCGCCAGATCAAGGAGAACATTGCTAGCGGAGTTGCTAAATGTTTCTCCACAGATAGAAAAGGAACGGTATTCTTTGAAAATAGTTTGGTAGTACCTAAGAATAGGGAACTAAGGCAACTCATCCTCAAAGAAGCCCATGACACACCCCTCTCGATTCATCCCGGTAGCACAAAAATGTACCGAGATCTACGCCAGAGATTTTGGTGGACTAGGATGAAGAGAGAAATTGCTCAGTTCATTGCTGAATGTGATGTTTGTCGTCGCATTAAGGCAGAACATCAAAGACCTGCTGGTACTCTTAGACCTTTGCCTATCCCCGAGTGGAAGTGGGATAAAGTCAGTATGGACTTCATCACTGGCTTTCCAAAAACCCAGAAAGGAAATGATGCCATCTTCGTTGTCATTGATCGACTTTCAAAAGTTGCTCACTTCCTTCCAGTTCGAGAGTCTATAACTGCTAGCCAGTTAGCGTACTTGTATGTCTCCTGAGTCGTGTCACTTCACGGTGTTCCTTTGGAAATCAATTCAGACCGTGGTAGTCTTTTCACTTCTCAATTTTGGGAAAGTTTCCAGAATGCTATGGGAACCCACCTCTCCTTTAGCACCGCTTATCACCCGCAGTCCAGTGGTCAAGTAGAAAGGGTAAATCAAATTCTCGAAGACATGCTCAGAGCTTGTGTTATCTCTTTCAGAAATAAATGGGAGAATTCTCTTCCTTTTTCCGAATTTGCATATAACAATAGCTTCCAGTCTAGTTTGGGCATGGCTCCTTTTGAATTTCTCTATGGACGGAAATGTCGAACACCCCTAAACTGGTCAGAAACCGGTGAAAGACAATTCTTTGGACCGGATTTTATTCAGGATGCAGAAGAGCAGGTTCGCATTGTTCGTGAGAAGTTGAAAACAGCCCAGTCTCGTCAGAAAAGCTATTATGATCGTCATCATAGGGAAGAAAGCTATAATCTGGATGAGAAGGCTTACCTTCGGGTTACTCCTCTGAAGGGTACCCATCGCTTCGGTATCAAAGGCAAGTTGGCCCCACGTTATATCGGTCCCTTTCGCATTCTCGCTAAACGTGGAGAAGTTGCCTACCAATTGGAACTACCCCCTCACCTCTCCCAGGTTCATGATGTCTTCCACGTCTCTCAACTCAGGCGTTGCTTCAAGGATCCCATCCGCGAAGTAGACCACGAAACGCTTGATCTCCAAGATAACCTTTCATATCGAGAGTACCCTGTTCGTATTCTTGATGAAGCCGAGCGTAGCACCAGACGTCAGCAGATCAGATTCCTCAAAGTGCAGTGGTCGCATCATTCAGAGAAAGAAGCAACCTTGGAACGAGAGGATCGTCTACGAGCTGAATACCCCACCTTCCTCCCGACGACTTCTGAATCTCGGGACGAGATTCTTTTGAGTGGGGGCGAGTTGTCAGAACCCTAATTTTAGGTTTGTGCTTTTCTAAGTTTGCATTTTTGCATCTTGAAAGAAATTGCAACAGAAAAAGGAATTGAGGAAAAGAAAAGCCCTAAATGAATTAAATAAAAAGGCCAGAAATAAAAAAAATTCCAAAATTCTTTTGGATGTGTTGAAAAATCCTAAAAATGAGAGTGATCATTTTAAAAGTGATTTGGGATTAATCCCATGCTCATAGATTTTTTCCATAATCCAAATAGTGGCTTGGAAATTAAATCATTTGTCTATTTGAATTGAAATTCAAATAAATTGAATTTCAAAAATTCCCAAAACTTGGGGTTGACTTCTATAGAGTCACCTAGGGCTTATAAAAATAATTGGGAGTTTTTACAAATGCCCTAGTTATTTATTTTAAAGGGCAAAACAAATAACCGAAAAAAATAAAAAAAACAAAAGAAAAAGGGGCAGAGCCCACCTTACCTGGCCCTTCCATCCTAGCCGGCCCAGCCCACCAGGGGGGCCTCCCCTGTTGTCTTCCTCCCCTGGCCCCGATGCTGCTCAGTGGCGAGCATGCGCCGGCCGCCTCGGCACCTCCTGCTCCCCCTCTCCTCTTCTGCGTGATGAGGAGAAGCGCCTCGAAGCCTCCTTCCTTCCCCCCCCCTCTCTCTGTCTTCCCCTTCCTCCTCGTCGCCATTTCGCGGGATCCCGAGCCCCAGCCGGAGCGCCGACGACGGACAGCGCGGCCACCGAGCTCCTTCCGGCGAGCCAAGGTGTCTACGAGGATCCCCGACGACCACCAGTTCGAGCCGCCGCTTCAATTTGGGACGAGACGCAGCAGACGCGACGTTCACCTTGCGACTTCGCCGCCGGCCGCCGACGACCCCGAGCTCGAATTCGCCGCGTCCAGCTTCTCCCCGGCCGTCCCGAGCTCTCCTTCGAGTTCAGGTGAGCACGAGCTTCTTTTCCCCCCCCATCCGTGCGTCTCCCCGTGCTCTCTGTGCCAGTCCGCCATGGCCAGGGGCTCCGGCTGCCGCTTCCCGTCGTCGTAGACGTGGCCCCGAGCGCCCCCTTGAACCCCCAGTAGCCGCAGCCGACGTCGCGGGCATCACGCCCGTGCCTTCTGTTCCCCTCCCCGTGCCCCCTATCTGACTCCGGCGAGAGTGCCGCCGTGGCCCAAGCCACAGGCGTTTAGCCGCCGGCCTGTTAGGCCTAATGCCCCCACTAATCCCCTCTCTCCTCTCACTGACAGTGGGCCCAGCCCCTTAATTAAACCGGGTTAAAGTTAAACAGAGGGATAATAACCCCCTCTCTCACTGACAGCCAGGACCCACTGGTCAGCCCCCCCCCCCCCTTGCGTCATGTTGACGTCTTAATGACGCAATAAACAGAAAAACCTTTTAAAAAGAAATAAAGAAATTCAGTAAATTCCAGAAAATAGCTGAAACTTTGAAAAATCATAGAAAATTCATTTTAACTCTAAATTTAACATATAATATATGAAAAATGATCAGGAGAAAATCCTCTATCCAAATTTCCAACTTTCAGCTATGTTGGAGTTGATCTTAAAAAGGGATCAGTAGCTTTTGCTATTTGATTTAATTGGATTTAATTCAAAATCAATTCAATTGCTATTCCAACTTCAAACTTTGAAATGCACCACACATCACTTGTACTTCAGAAGCATTTCACACACATGACCATTTGGTTTCCAATGAACAAACATTAGCAAATGCAAGTTGACAAAATTTAAATAACATTTGGAGTTTGAATTTGAATTCACTTTTCAAATCAACTTCAATTAACATGTGGCAATTCAAACATAGGTCACATCAGCACATTGCCATGCTATGTTTTGCATATTGAATGTGCATTCTATTATCTTGATTGTGCTTTACTTCCAGTGCTTCGGTGATTGCATCTTCTCGGTAGAGTTTATCTCGGAGACGAGTTCAACCTCACGTCAGAAGAGTGTTACATCGTGATCGTCAGCAAGGCAAGCACCCCCTCTTTGATCATGTCGATAAAATCCCAGTTCCCTCTCATTCTCGCAAATGTATGTTTAGGATGTCACCATGATATGTTCTACCGCTAGTTGAACCCATTCCTTTGCATGACCTATCATTTTGTCACAGTAGTAAGCAAACCACAATCCTAGCAGATGTAGGAGTTGGTTGATATCATGTGGCCCCTGCAACTGTTACAGCTTATTGCATGCTTAGAGTTGTTACCTGAGGCTACTTTGATGTGAGTCGGGTTGGTAGTGATCATGTGAATGATGGTGGTAACGTGTTGGTGAATCTACCCTAAACAAAGGTGAACGATGAGAGGCTGTGTAGGAGTACACAGTGGGTTGTCTCGTTGAACACTGCCTTAAGCCCGAGTTCTTGTGTTGTTATCCAAGACAAAGAGTACGACCACACATTGGGCTCACTGACCCCTCTCGGCCTAGTACCTCACCCCAGACCAGTCCAGGAGTCGCAAGTAGTTCGCCCTTTAACGATCTCAAGCAGGTGGAACCAAGGTAAGTGGTTGGCGTAGGTTGTGGGCACGTTGAATCAAGTGATCATGATCGAGTTGAGCTTGATGGCGGTCACACAACGTTTGAGTCCACATCGGAAAAATCGGCCGGATTCCGATCGTGGTCCCAACTCAAATAGGCGACTCCCTAGGACTAGAGATGGTTCCGTGAGTGAAGTGCCGTGGCAGCATCCTCGCCGGTACTCACTTGAAGGGTCCATCCCCAGGCGGTAACTGATGAGGCGTGTGTGTAGCAGTACACCCTTGCAGGTTAATGAACTATTCGAATAGCCGTGTCCGCGGTTATGGACTACTTGGAGACCTTTACTTGATCATAGATAACTTGAACTGGATACTTCTAAAACACACCAAGATAAGTGTGAGTGTTATGGCATGCTTCCTCATGGGGAAGTCGAGGAAGGCACCATAGTGGAGTATTGATTGGAGACTGTTACTTGGACTCGTGTACGTTCTTACCTCTCTCTGGTACTCGTAGTTCAGGATTAGCCAAGTCAAAGCTGGCACTTCTGCAAGTCAAACCCCACCTCCCTTTGCCTTGATACATGTGCATGAGTAGTATAGTTCCTATGTAAGTCTTGCTGAGTACGACTTTGTACTCACGTTTTCTTATTCTATGTTTTAGTGACGAGACCACTGACCCAAATGGTGGCCTCTACCTCGAGCTCGATGTGGACCAATGTCGTATAGTTCCAGGAAGCAGCCTGTGCCCTCTGGAGGGTCGTTGTATTTTCTTTCAGGCTTCTTAAGACATTTGTTAAACTTGTATTTACTAAGAAATAATTTGCTTCCGTTGATGTTTGATGTAATGTTGGATCATAGACATGTGATCTCTGCTTGTAATACAACTACTATGTCTGCTCTGTTTAGCAGAAGTTATAAAGACTGAGTTTGTAGAGTTCATGTTGTGATTACCTGCTGTTTACACTGGACATGTATGCTGCGTGTATGATTATAACATGAATTTCTTAGTGTGTGGTTCGATAGCTTAGTTTGTTCTTGCCGGCGGTCTTTTATACACCAAGTGGCCCTTAGATGTGCGCAGCTTGGGGCATCGCGATGCGATTGCTCGTGACTCTGTCACGTGGCACACTTTGTTGTATGATCGAGCCCACCCGAGATCCCGACTAAGTGATCGGGCTGGAGTAAGTCTATGTAAGGGTTATGATTCAATTGATAACATGGTTGAGGCGACTTGTCTATGAGTATGGGATTCACCACCCATAAGCATTTAGACTTGTGAGCGGACGATGAGGACCCATCTCAGTTGATCATCCGACCTGGATGGGATGCCCCTCACGTTTGATGCTTACCGAGAGTGATCTGTGCTTAGCCTTGTCTGCTTAGACAAGTGGGTACGGCTCTCGGCTCTCCATGTGATTGTATTGTGACCGGAATTACATACGCTAACCCCGGGTCCCGACATTGTTACAATACGACTTACGACTTAGTGCATAATCCATGACATTGGCTTTGCCTGGGGTGTAAGAAATTCCTAAGTCATAATCTTTTATCAACTCTATCCAGCGTCTTTGCCTAAGATTAAGATCTGGCTGGGTGAATATGTATTTGAGGCTTTGGTGGTCGGAATAGATCTCACAACGATTACCAAGGAGGTAATGTCGCCAAGTTGTCATGGCATGAACTATGGCAGCGAGTTCAAGATCATGGGTAGGATAGTTCTCTTCATGTGGACGCAACTGGCGTGAAGCGTATGCTACCACATGTCGATCTTGCATCAGTATGCATCCTAACCCTTTCCGTGAAGCGTCACAATAGATCTCGAAATCCCTTTTGGTGTCTGGAGGCGCAAGTATGGGTGCAGAAGTCAATCTTCTTTTTAGCTCTTGAAAGCTTTCCTCGCACTTGGGAGTCCATTAGAATTTCTTATCTTTGTTGAGGAGTTCAGTTAGAGGCTTTGCAACTTTGGAGAAGTTCTCAACAAAGTGGCGGCAATAGATTGTTAGGCCAAGAAAACTCCTAACTTGCTTAACCGATTCAGGTGGAGTCCAATCAAGGACGGCCTGAACTCTCTCGGGATTGACAGCAATGCCTTTTGCAGAAATCACGTGGCCTAAGTAGGTCACTTCTGGTAGCCAAAATTCGCACTTAGAGAACTTGGCATAAAGGCGATGCTCTCGAAGTTTCATCAATAATAGCCTAAGATGCTCGGCATGTTCTTCTTCGTTCTTCGAGTATATCAGTATGTCATCGAGGTAAACCACGACGAACTTGTCCAAATACTCCATGAAGATCGAGTTCATCATGCGTGAAAAAGTAGCAGGGGCATTGGTTAAACCGAAGGACATAACGGTGTACTCATAAAGACCATAACGAGTAGTGAAAGCCGTTTTTGTAACGTCCTCGTTTCGGATTTTGATTTGATGATAGCCTAATCTCAAATCCATCTTGGAGAAGACAGAGGATCCAGCAATTTGATCATAAAGATCATTTATCCTGGGCAATGGGTACTTGTTCTTTATCGTCGCTAGATTTAGCGGATGATAGTCTACGCACATCCTTTCTGTTCCATATTTCTTCGTTACGAACAGAACGGGGCAACCCCATGGCGATGAGCTAGGGCGGATGAAGCCTTTTGCCAATGAAGCATCAAGTTGGGTTTTTAGCTCAGCTAACTCATGTGGGGCCATTCTATATGGGTGTCTGGAAATTAGGGTTGTGCCTAGTATAAGATCTACGATGAATTCTACACATCTGTCCGGGGGCATCCCTGGAAGTTCTTCGGGAAAGACATCCGGGAAGTCACGAACCACCAAAATATCTTCAAGGTCAGGAAGGGGAAGCACATTCAAATTATGCATCTGGATTCTAGAGATGGGTGATGTGTAGTCAAATGTCTAGCCTGAAGGATGGGTGAGTTTAACTGACTTGGCTTTACAATCAAGGGTTTTAGAGCTTGGTGAGGTGTACTTGATTGTCTGGCCTGATGGATGGGTTAGTTTCACTGACTTGGCTTTACAATCAAGGACAACATTCTGTCTTGGTAACCAATCCATGCCTAGGATGACATCAATGTCTGAAGACTTGAGGGCTATAAGAGAAGCAAGGAATACTAAACCCTCAATTGCAATTTGATTGCCATGGATTACTCTATTAGTTTGCCACTTTGAACCAGGAGTTTGAATTATCATTGGAGAAAACATTTCTTCAAAAGGGAATTCATGCCGAAGTGCATAACTCTCCGACATGAATGAATGAGAAGCTCCTGGATCAAAAAGAACGGAGGCGGGAACATGATTGACTGGGAGTGTACCGAGGATGACGTCAGAAGTATCAATAGCTTCCTCGACTGAGATTTGGTTCACACAATCACTACTAGTGGATGAAGGCTTTGCTTGCAAGGGTTTGGAGGTGGATTTCCTTGAAGGCTTATGTCGAGAATGACGTGGTGTCATCAAGACCTGAGGGAATTGACGAAAGTAATGGCCTGACAGACCACACTTGAAACACACCCTGCCTGAATTGCTGGGAGAAGGATTACTTGATTGCGCACCATCATTCCTGGGAGGAACAATGTGTTGAGGTGGATGGCATATATTGGAGGGTGGCCTCTGAAGAAGTTTTTGATGTAAGGCACTAGTTGGAATCAATATTCGGCGTTTTTGGGGGGCTGAACTTGAAGAAGGAGCAAGCTCAAGAGCATGCTTGCGAGACTCTTCGAACACTTCATTGCCATGCTCATCTCTGAAGGATCTGTTGACTAAATCCTCAAAGGTGGTAAATTCAATGAGGTTGAGATCATGGTGAAGGATGGGGCTAAGTCCCTTACGGAACCTTGCCTGCTTTCTGGCATCGGTGGTGATCTCATCTTGGGCATAACGAGCAAGACGGTTGAACTCGGTCACATACTCATGGATGGACATCTCTCCTTGAGTCATATTGCAGAACTCTTCCTTCTTGCGCTCCATTAACTCATACAAAATGTGGTACCCTCGAAAGGCAACACAGAACTCCTGCCAAGTTACTACGCGTGACCATCTGGCTGCATAGCAACACACTTCTCCCACCATTGAAGAGCAGCACCTTCCAGGAAGTATACCGCGAAAATAACTCGGTCATCGGGAGCAACACGTGCAGTATCAAGCTTACGCTCGATAGAACGGAGCCAATCATCAGCTTTAAGGGGCTCAAAAGAACATCGAAATATCGGTGGCTTGAGGAGGATGAAGTCCTGAATGCTCACAACCACATTGCGATGATGGGCGGTATTCTGCTCGATGAGCTCCAGAAGGCGTGTTTGATCACGTCGATTCCGCTCACCTTCCATCATGATTTCCGCCGCAGAAGGCGGTGGTGGAGGTTCATCATTACTTCGATTCCGATCACGGTCTCGATTGCGACGAACAGCACTATGAGTTCCACCTGACATCCTGTGTGATAAAAATCAACAATCAGAACAGGTTGTACGATGGAATCAAAGATAAGCGGACATGATTAGGAGGAAAAGATTGTAACGCAAAGGCAAAGATTCCTAGAAACACGGAATAAATCGGGCAGCATAACGGCTACACCGGGATGGAAAATGAAACAACCATGAGGATATTGGACAGAACTTCCCCAAGGAACTCAACAACAGGATGACTCTAGACAACTGAACTCAACTTTCCTACGGCTACAAGGAAGCAAACAACAAGATGTTCTAGTAATACATAGATGAGCCTAGTCCTATCTTCCCGTAGAACAAGATGAGGGTGACTCAGAACTCAGATCGATGAGGATAAGGAGAAAAATAAGCCTTATGTTGTTCCCATTATACCCAAGTAACTATATAACTATAGAATGCTAGACTCGACTTCGACCAAGGGTTGAATAATCCTACAGACAGTCTTGCTCTGATACCAAGTCTTTCGGGACCTGGAATATGCGTATGTAATTCCAGTCACAACTCTATCACATGGAGAGCCGAGAGCCGTACCCACTTGTCTAAGCAGACAAGGCCAAGCACAGAACACTCTCAGAAAGCATCGTACGTGAGGGGCGTCCCATCCAGGATGGATGATCAACTGAGATGGGTCCTCATCACCCGCTCACAAGTCTAAATGATTATGGGTGGTGAAATCCCATACTCATAAACAAGTCACCTCAACCATGTTATCGATTGAATCATAACCCTGACATAAACAGACTCCAGCCCGATCACTTAGTCGGGGTCTAGGGCGGGCTCGATCATACAACAAAGTGTGCACGTGACAGAGTCACGAGAAATCGCATCACGATGCCCCAAGCTGCGCACATCTAAGGGCCACTTGTTGCATAAAAGACCGCCAGCCAGATCTCAACTAAGGTCTCGAAAACCCATACTAAGACATGCATGTTATAATCATACACGCAGCACACATGTCCAGTATGAACAACGGGTATCATCACATAACTCTACAAAGTACTTCTTTATTGACTTACACATAGAGCATACAAAGATCACATGTCTGTGACCAACATTACATCATACAACGGAAGCAAAGTAGGTCTGAGTACAGACAAGTTTAACAAATGGCTTAGAGAAGCCTTGTTCAACAAACATGCCCTTCCACGAGGGACCAGACTGCTGTCTGGAACTATACTAGCTTAGTCAACGTCGAGCTTCAGGAAGGTGTCTCCATCGGGGGATGGTTTCTCATCTAAAACATAGAATAAGCAAACGTGAGTACAAAGTCGTACTCAGCAAGACTTACATCAGAACTACACTACTCATGCTCAAGTTTCAAGGTAAAGGAGGTCGGGTTAAACATGCAGAAGTGCCAGCTTTGACTTGGCTAGTCCTGTACTACGAGTCCACTACCAAGTCTCCAACCAATACACCACTATGGTTACTTCCTCGACTTCCCCACGAGGATCACACCATAGCACTCACGCTTAACTTTCGTGTTTTATAGTATCCATTCAAGTTGTCTAATAATCAGGTACAGGTTCCAAGTAGTCCATGAACGTGGACGCGGCTATTCGAATAGTTTTGTTTACCTTCCAAGCGTGTAAACTACACACACGTGACCATCGGTTACCGCCTTTTGCTTGCCACCGTTAAAGAGGTGACGGCGAGGATGTTCACCAAGACACTTCGCTCACAGCCGGTATATTCCAGGAGTCGACTATCTGAGTTGCCTCCGCTCGAGAGCCAGGCCAGATCAACGAAACGGACTCAAACAATGCAAGTGATCGAGACACCACCTTTGGCAGATTGTTTTCCTCCACCTTTGGCAGATGGTTTTCCTGCCTCACAGGTGCACCCACATATCTATATGATGCAACCATTCCTTCATTCTTTTCCTATGCACATGCCAAATGGAAAGCCCGAACTAATGTGACTCCTGGACGTCAACACGGATCAAGGTACTAGGACGAGAGGGATCAGTGAGCCCAATGTGTGGTTGTACTCTTTGTCTTGGATTACCATACATGAACTCGGTGCTTAAGGCGGTGTTCAACGAGACAACCCACTGTGTACTCCTACACAGCCTCTCGTTGTTCACCTTATATTAGGTTGGATTCACCAACACGTTATCATCAGCATCACTGTGATCATCCATCCCGACTCACATTCAATGTAACCTCATTGTACCACTAAGCAACAATAAGCAGTAACAGTTGTAGGGGCCACATGCTCATCATTCAACTCCTAAATCTGCTAGGATTGTGGTTTGCTTAATACGGTGACAAAATGATAGGTCATGCATCGGAATGGGTTCAACTATGCGAAAGAACGTGTCTCGGTGATCTCCTAAACATGCATAAGCGAGACTGAGAGGGAATTAGGATTTTATAGGCATGATCAATGGGGGTTTGCTTGTCTTGCCGACGATACACGATCTTAACGGTGGTCTTCTTCTTCGGGCGTGATCACCGTCTCGGAAAGTCTGTTACCGGAACAATCATCAACAAAGGGGGCACAACATTGAAATAGAATGCACAAGCACATGTTTATGTTGTCACATGATGTGAATGGTACTGATTTGTGGCACATTTGATTTAAATGAAGTGTATTGCATTTGAAATGCAAATTTAAACTCATATGATTTTCAAATTAGCCAGGTTGCAAATGCTATTGTTTGTTCATTGTAAACCATCTTGAGATGTGTATAATATGCCTCTGATGTTCAAGTGAAATTGTTGCATTGCAATGGTTCAAATTAGAATAGCATTTGAATTTAATTTGAATTAATTCCAATTAAGCCAAATAGCAAAAGCTACTGGTCCCATTTTAAAATAAACTCATACATGGTTTAAACTTGGATATTTGGATAGAGCATTTTCTTCTGATCATTTTTCATATATTATATGTTACATTTGGTGTTCAAATGAATTTTCTATGATTTTCTAAAGTTTCAGCTATTTTCTGCAATTTCTGATTTCTTTTAAAATCTTTACTAATTACTGCGTCATCACCACGTCATCATGACGTCAGGGGGCTCTAGCCAGTGGGCCAACCCTGTCAGTGAGAGAGAGTTATCTCTCTTTTTAATTAAAACAGAGAGGGATCAGTTTAGGGGGGGGCACCTATCATAGGGCTTAGGGTTAGCTTAGTGGGTAATTAGCCAGGGGGTTAGGGTTTAATGGTGGAGCTCGCCGGAAAGGGGCCGGAAATTCGCCAGAGTTACGAATTTGGGCACGGGAGGGGGTTTGGCTGGTATGTACGTGCTCCTCGCGGGCTACCGCGCGCGATGGAGTAGGAGGGGGTCAAGAAGGAGTCCTCGGAGCCCGGCTATGGCGGAGGCCGCGGCGTGCTGGCCACTGGCCTTGAAGAAGTCGACGGTGTCGTGCGCGAGCTGGAGCGCGGAGAGGGGGAGGAGAACGGGAGGCTCACCAGGAGCGGTATGCTCAGCTCGGCGGGGCCGGAGAGGGGCTGGACGAAGGGGAATGGCTCGCCGGAGTTCCCCGTGGCCTGCGACGAAAACTCGATGGAGGCGTCACTTGCGGGGCGGCTGGGCTTCGATTCGGGGCGCTACTCCAGGCGTCCACGGGGAAGAAGGAGTTCGAGGGAGGGGAGCAGGAGGTGGCCGAGGTGGCAACGGCGCCCTCGGCATGCTCTCCAGCGAGCAACATCGGGGCCAGGGGAGGAATACGACAGTTGATGGCCGGGTGGGCTGAGTTGGCCCGGAAGAAGTGGGTCGTCGCCCTGAGCGCCAGGTAAGGTTGTCCTTTCTATTTCTTTATTTTTATTTTCTGTCTTTTGTTTGCTCTAATAAATAAAAATACCAGAGCATTTTTTAAAATCCCCAAAACTTTTATGTGTGCTTAGGTGTCAAGCCACTAGCCACTCACAAGTTTTGGTGACTTTTGAAATTCAAACAATTTGAATTTAAATTCAAATTGGAGTTTAATTTAATTTCCAATTCATATTTGGATTTTTGTAAAATCCCATATGCATGAAGTGGGTCCCACAACACATGGAACTTAGTCATGCACATTTTCTGAAGTTTTACAAATATTCAAATGGATTTTTAGAGGAAATTTTTATCTGGCCATTTGAATTAATTTCTCAGGGCTTTTCTTTTCCCCATTTTTTAATTTCCTTTGAATTTTTGCAATGATTAAAGGGTCAAGCAAGCCCTAGCACTTACCCTAATTGGGTTCTGACAAAAGTTCAATGGTGATTGACTACGGAAACGTAGGAATGCTTTAATCAATAAAATATTTCATTTACACTATAGTGGACCATAGCCTGGAATTGCGTCTCGTTCAAACTTAGGATTTGAAAGTGAATTGAAATAGGCATGACGAAGGTTTACTTCGTTAAAGGGATGGGCTATAGTACCTCAAGACAGGAACCCTCAACCTAGATTTGATCAAGTGATTTTGTGATGACCAAAATATTGAGTGGACCTGTAGTTTCATGAAACTGAGTGGGAGCTTTGAAGACTTCCAGAAACTTAGAATGCAGAGGGCATTTTCTGAGTGGGAGCTTTGGGAGCATTGTCATTATGCAAGACATAGTAACAATACAATGACTTGATGAAAGCTGAACCACAAATATATGAGTATATGATGGATATATTTGAGTGGGAGCATGATCATTATCTCAGACATGCATGTTATGACATATGTGGAGAATGATGACCTGTATGTATATATGGACATGCGAATGATATATGTATATGGAGAATCGTCTCATATGCACGTATATGCATTATGATATATATATAACATAAGGTAGATATAACGCAAGATTACAAGGATCTTCCTTTAGATGAAGTACTAGACACATCACACGTTGAAATCTATATGATAGATACGTATGATGAAACAAATAAAAGTTGGAATAATCTTCTAGACAAGAAACACGTTCTTGTAGCTAGAAATTATATAACGGATGAAATCCAAATATCACAAGCAATGTCTTGATGGAAGAATAGAGATGCACCATGTACTAGGACATGTGGATCTCATATGTACTTTGACATATGATTCTTCCATATAACATGCATTGTGAATCCAACAACAGAATGACTCAAAATTTCTTGGATGAAGAACATATTCCGATGTGCTTTAGGAGTAACACACAGAATCTGAATAAAGTCCATGAATTCAGTATATGAGGAATACTGAGGACTATGCTCTAAATTATAGAAAGATAATAGACTTGAATGTAATGCAAGATTACAATTGCAATCCATATTATGAGTCTATATGGAATTAGAGACATCGCCAAAGATATGAAAGAAATGTGAGCAAGATTCATGACACTACAAACATAATACTACTTAAGAAAGTAGACGTATGGATAAAAATTTAGCGTAAGAAGTTTGGACTTCTCCCTAAGTGCATTTCCCAGTATATATGACTATGGATAAGTCTTCCGAAGACTGAACCAAAAGATCATTGGAGGATACTATGAGATAATAGTCTCACTCTCCCGCGAAACTTATATCCAAACATTATATGATAATGAGTGGCATGTCAAACTAGTTGACCCATGCCAGTTGCAAAGGAAACATACGAATCTGAATTGGTGCAGTTCGTTGACGAACCCTCTTCCATGAGCAAGCATGATCAATGAACACTTATGCGATAAGCTCGTTATGATCGGGAAAATGCGGCTAGATTATTAGCACTCTAGTGCAAGTGGGAGACTGTTGGATATATGCTCGAGAGGCAAATAATATATGATTATTCCAATATATCTAAGGTAGTTCAGAACCAGTTTCATACCGTGCTAGAATTGTATCAGTGAAACAATGATATAGGTGTGGTAAAAAAAACCAGAGTTCCTAGTTAGCCTCTATTTCAATAACTAGTTCATGGTCAACATGATGGTCGTGGTTTCGCGATCATGTACAATTAAGTCTCTTGACTATGAGGTCACCTCACTGGATGAGTGACGTGATGAACATTACCCAAAGTAAGCATTACAACATGATCAATCTTATGAAGGTTCAGTGTTGTAATTACAGAACGTAGTAGACTGTTCCTTTGACCGTGAGTACGTGCATAATTGATATCTACTCGGATGCTTTGACGTACATCCCACCACCTGACTGAAATATGCGGGTCATAACGGTTGTATCTTGGGTATTCCGTGGACATATGTTGAGGAGTATTGTTACAAGAGCGGGATTTGTCAATCCATGTAATGGATAGATACTCGAGGCCCACTCAGTGAGATTCCATCCATAAAGCTGCAGCGTGTGACTAGGTCACGGGGATGAATATCACGGGAACGAGTGAAAAAGGATTTGTTCAGAACTAGGTTGAACCAGACATAGGATATCATTGATCAAATCTCGGAACAATCCAGTATCGCTGACAAAGGGAATGCTATACAAAGTAAGGTCCAATCGGTGTTGATATCCGGAATGCACATGGGTCATTATGGGCATCCAGGTCCCGATGATGATCATTCACCGTAGCCTCATCTCGTTCATGACTGGAGTGTTCTCGGACTGTAGGGTAACACACTTAAGGGCTCGATAAAATCGGAGACCTTTTCGGAACTATCGGAGTTACCGGAGAATAAAGGAAGCAGCACCTGAAAAGTTCCGTGTTGACCCGAAGGAGTTTCGGAGTGAGACGGGAGGTGTTCCGGAGCACCGGGAGAAGGAATGATGTGTTTTAGTTATTAATTAATTGAATTAATAATTAAAAACATTTTATTTATATTTAAAAAGTGTTATGGGTCTTATTTATGAAAAAGGCCCATTAGGGGAAATAAAAGGGAAAAAGAAAAAGGAAAGAGGGGGGAGGCGCCATGGGCCCTAGGGACCATGAGGGGTGCGCCACCACTTTAGCAAAGGGACTTTAGTCCCACATTGCTAAGGGAGAGGGGTTGACTCCCTCCCCTCTGCCTATATATAGATGGGCAGGGTGCACATATTTAATACACAGAAATTCGTGAGAAAGTAAATTTTACTCCGAATTGAGATCGGTTTTCTCCGGTCTTCTCCCCTTCCTCGTATTTTTCACGGTGGGCTCCCTAGTTTGAGCCTGTAGTGGAAGTGAGGCATATCTTCTAGGATCGTAGGCCGTCGTGTTGCCGAAGCTCCGTCCGGAGGTCTGCTTCCGCCACCTTCGCTGGATCGGAGATCGGAGGTCGTCATCGAGTCTCGTACGTGTGCGAGTACTACGAGGTGCTACACGTGTGGCACTACATCCATCCGGGTTCTCAACACAGCCAGGGGGCTGTGAAACTTGTTTGAATACACCAACAACGTTTGCGAGAACGTTTCCCGCGCAACGGACTACACCCCGAGGTATGTTATTCCGCAATCCTTTCCGTTACGGTAATACGGCTAGCTAGATCTTGGGTTATGGGAAACTCTAGTTAGGAAAATTTTGTGTTTTCCACTGCGAACCCCAACAGATGCTTCCACTACTCTTGATGATACTAGTTTTCTTGGTCATTATATTGAAACTCAGACTGCTAAGGTTGCAGCAGAATCCGAGACCTAGACTCCTGTTCCCTATATTCCTACTTGCAAAACGTTTGGTTACCCAGACTTAGATGAACTCAAGGAGATGATCCTTGATGATGATTATAATACTCCTGATGATGATCTTTGCAAGGAATTCAGAGAGTGTGTCGACTCTAACCCTGATGCTGTTAAGGATCTGCTCGAAAAGCACTCCATGAAGAACAAGATAATTCCTGATCCTAAATTTGCTACATCTCCTATATGCATCTCTGATCCTGATTATGATTTCTCTGTTGATCTTTCACTTATATCTACAGTCGAGGCTGACCCTTTTTATGGCTGAGAAAATGATGATGCTATAGAAAACCTGACCAAACTCGCTAAGTTAGGTGACCTATTTACTACTGATGAAAAGATACGAAACTTCTATGTGGCCAAGCTTTTTCCTTTTTATTTGAAGGAAGACACTAAATTATGGTATGATGCACTACCCTATGTTTCCATTGAGAGTCCTCAGGACTTAGTACAATTTTTCTTGATAAATATTTTCCTGCGCATAGGATGAGCACCTCCCTAAAGCTTGGGGGAGGTATTGTGATTTAATCAAGGCTAGACCGGGACATGAAGTCCCAAAGAATTAATTACTTGATATATTTTATGCTGGTCTAACCAATGAATCCAGGTCCTATCTGGATAGTTGTGCTGGTTGTGTTTTCAGGGAAAGAACACCGGACGAAGCCAAAGAACTAATGGGCAAGATTGCCAAGAACCATGAAGATTGGTCCGTCCCTGAACCACCTCCACCACCAAAGAAGAGGGGCATGCTTTTTCTGATCCCCGAAGATATGCAAGAAGAAAAGAAGTCTATTAAGGAGAAAGGCATTAAGGCCGAAGATGTGAAGAATCTACCGCTTATCGAGAAGTTGTGTGAGCCTACTACTCACCCTCCCTTGGTAGAGGTACACTCTCTATTAGAATTTACTGAAAGTGACATTCCTAAAGGTAAGCCTCCCGACCAATGCTTAGATGAGCTTGATAATTTTATTATTAAGAAAGACAATTTTAATAGGAGGATACAAAGTCAGTTGCATGATAATTTCTTCCTATCAAAAGTTTACTTGGTGTTCTTGAAAGAACAGTCAATGATGTTAAATGTCTTGTTAAGCATTTTCATATGGTTCAAACTCAGCTTGAACAAATTTCTAATGTGCAAAAAGATTTGCTTGCTAACAATGCCAAACAGGACATACAAGCTTATGGAATCAAGACCAGAGGTGGAACACACACCCAGGACCCACTCTATCCTGAGGGGCATCCAAAGAGGATCGAGCAAGATTCTCAAGTACAAGTAGAAGACGAGATTGTTAGCTCTCCAAAGAAGAAAAAGAAGAAGAAGAAACACAAGGAGGCTGACAACTCCAACGATTCTATTACAAGTGAAGAACCTGTTGTTGATCCTAACAGCATATCTACCTCCGATGCTGAAACAGAAGACGGTGCCTGTAAAAGCCCAGATTTCACAAAAATTAAAAATTTTGTTTTCGGTGTGAATTGTTTGATTGTCTGATTTTTTTGCGGTGTTTGCATCCCCGATTTATAGATCGGCGATTATTTTTCCCCCTCTTATCTTGTACCGGACGGAGAACGACCCTTGCCACTCTGACACTCGACCTTTGCGACACCGGGTTTCACCCGATCATCGTCGCGAAAACCGCACGAGACCAGCCGCAGCCAATGGAACGAAAAACCCCGTTTAATAAGTAAACGGGATATTTTTATAGAGCGCCGGAAAGTGTTCTCGGAACGGTTCCAGCGCGAGGTGAACGCCACCGGCTCGACGCGTTGATCGCGCAGTTTGAAGTTTTACCCGAATCGGAAGTCCTGCGGACCCCCGGCGGTCAGAAACGTAAACACCGCGCGCGCAACAGAAAAACCGGGGATGTTTTTGCAAACTGCCAGCCACCTGGGCTATATAAATACCACCACTCCCCCACCCCTTTCTTGGGTTTCCCCTAAGCCAAAATTGCAGCCACCCCCTCACAATAGCCTCAATTTTCGAAATTTAACCCATTTTGCAGCAAACTCTAGCCCCTCTCGATCTGGACTGTTGGATCGGCTGATCCAATGATCCAGGGTGTGCCACGTCGCCCCGTGGAACCGCCCGCAGGCCTCCTCGCACCCGAGCTCCTCCTTCCGACTCGCTGAGCCGGTCATCGCCGCGCGCTGCGCCCTGCTGGCGTCGGGCCGCCGCGGCCCTAGTGAACCCTCCGTGCGCTCCATTCTCCTCTCTTTCCTTCTCCCTTTCTCTTCCTCTCTCTCTCTAACTCTCTCTGCCCCGTGCGTGCGCCATGGATGCCCGACCATGGAGCTTTGCCGTCGCCTCCATGACCAGGACCTTGAGGAGGAGCTTTCTGCGCTGCGCTCCCTCGCCGGCGACCGGATCCGGCGAGATCCAGCGCCCCTCAGCCTCCTCGTCCAGCCTGCCTCGCCCGTACCTCGCCAGAGGCCGGCCACCGGCACCGCCACGGCAAGCCCCGTGCGGGACAAGGGCAACCAGCCGCTCCAAGTCGTCCTACGACCTGCGAGTCCCACCAGTAGTCGTTCAAGGCCCAGCCCACGACCCCTCGGCCTTCCTCCGCCCGGTCCGAGCCGCACCTATCCTCGGCCACCGCGAGTTGGGCTCGGCCCATGGTGAGCACGCCACCGCTTTTCTTTTTTTGGTTGTGATGTTGGGCTTAGCCCATTCATATGGCTGAAGTTTATCGCCTAGGCGCTCTATAGTTATTATGCGCCCCCCTGAGTAGGCCCATTAGCTTTAGTTTCGGCCCAGTAGTTTTTTTCCTTTTCTGGTTTGAATTAAAATGCAGATTGTGTTATTTTTATAACGATGCCCGTATCTTTTTAACGGTAGCTCGGATCGAGACGCCTTAAACATGAAACTTGCTTAGAATTGTATCTAGTTTACTAAAGTGTTCTCTTTTTCCATGCTTTCACTTGTTTACATGTTGTTTACCTGTTAATTACATCACATGCCACTATAAATTGTTTATTTAATAACTTTTTAACCGTAACTCTGTTTAAAATGTTTCTTATATGTAACTTGACTAGAATTGCATGAAGATTGTGATTATGCTGCTCTTACTTGCTATAAAAATTATAAAATTATGTTTAGGGCAAAACAGTACCAAAAGCTATTATTTTCGTGGGGTACTTAGTACATGGCATGCTTAGAAATTTTACCTCATTTAACTTGACTAGCATAGGTAGTTTATTTATGCTTCACCTCTTGCCATTCTTGTGTGACATGCCACTCTTGAGTGAGATACCATGTTAACAACCTTTGCTCATGTTGTGTAGATAAACAACTTGAACCATTCTAAATGTGTGGTATCGTCGTGTGGGACGAGTACTCCACTTAACCTGTTAGTAACCGCTCTCGACGGTAGGTGCGATGTCTCGTGTTGCCTTCTTGTTGATGCTTTCTCGTGATTGCTTCGTAATAATAGATGCTTGCTCGTCGATTGCCTTTTCCACTGTTTCCTTCTTGTGTGCTTCCGCGAATACCTCTCAGAGACATTGCGAGCTTGCGATCGACTTCACCTTCGGATCGTCTTATCATCAAGTAAGGGGGAGCATATATCATGCTTATAACATTCAGCTCACTCGCGCCTAGGTGTAGGATAGAACGATTGCTTGATCCTACCACTTCATATTCATGCCTCTCAAATAAACGCAAACAGCCATGTCCTCCACATCCCAGCAAACCTTGTTCGGCTATGTTACTTTTGCTCGCTGCTCAGCCACTGCTTAGTATGCATGCTAGGATGTTATCAACTGTTATCCCGTTACTCCTTGGATTGGGCTATCACATTATTATATTATTGTGGATGATATGACTATTATAATGTTGACTATATTCGCCGAAGGATGGAAGGTCTAGGCTATCCCTCCCCGACGCTTTGTTCCATTCGAGTCACCTAGGTCCCGAGTTCCGGGTATTGTGTCTTTTGATGAGCGTGCCTAACCGTGTGTGGGATTTTATGGGGTCTTCTTTTCTTACCTACCTAGCTTCAAACATTTTGAGTGGTGGCCCAAGCTGATTTACCATTTGAAAACCGTGTGTGTGTTTGTCGGGTAGCTCCTGGCAGATATTCTTTAAAACAACATGGCCAGCGGGGACATGGTTTCCTTGTTGGTCCAACCTGTCCGGCTAAGGACACGGCCTCATGTGAGAATTTACAGGCAATCCAAACCTGCGATAGACGGTAGAGACCAGATCGAGAGCGCGGCCGGCTCCTGAGCTGGATGTTGACTCACCGGGGGCCACCTGGATTTTTTCGTTGTTAGCTAGAGGGACCTGTCGTTTCCGATCTCTCGAAACTAAATCATAAAATGGCTGCCAATGATGGGTAGAAAATGAGAGAGATGGGCGTGCGTGCGGAGCCTTGTAATGGGCAGTTGGTACACCCCTGCAGGGTTAAATCTTTTCGAGAAGCCGTGTCCACGGTTATGGACGACTTGATACCTACTCCTTGTTCATAGACAACAACACCTGAGATAATCTTATTAACTTGATCAACGTGTGTGTTCCTTGACTGCTTCTTCTCCTTTGGGATGCGAAGAGGAGGACAAGGATAGGATAGATGTTATGCTTGCGCAAGTAGTTGATAGCAAGACTTGTTGGAGGCGACTCCTCATCGAATGCTTGGTTCTCATCCTACTCTAAAATAGACCGTTAGCCACTCATATATTGCTAGTGCGTCTGCAACCTCACCAGTACCCCCATCTTACCGTGAGAAGTTAGTTACAAGACTTTTGATATATTCTCACCCCTTGATTTTCTTTTCTCTTTTATGTTTTGCCTGATCGGCCGCTGCAGTTGATTACTACCTCGAATCTTCTTCTGGACGCCTTCGTGGAGACTCGACGATGACTAGTTATGCGGATCCCGGCGGAGAGCCCGGACCCGTGTGGTTACGGGAATGGTGTGTTTTACTTTTTACGCTAGGCATTTGATTGTAGTTTGAACTCAGACATGTATCTTCCGCTGATGTAGTGTATTAAGGCAGTTGTATGCCGACTTGTATGAGATGTTGTATCCATGTAGCTGTAATGTTGTGATATGATGTTGGAAATCTAGGGCATATGGCATTGTCATATGTCGCGGTGGGACCGATATGTGCTTCGACCCCGAATCTGGATGGAAACATCTAGATCTGGAACAGTACCGCATATCGGTCCTTACAACTTGGTATCAGAGCCTTACCGACCGTAGGATCCCTTCTCTGGCCGAAGTCGAGTCTAGACAAAAACTATTTTGTAGTTACTAAGATAGTTATCGGAGAGTATGAATCTTTTACTCCTTACCCTTGCTCTGGTCAGGACAAGTGTCGTAAGTGTCTTAACTCTCGCCTTATCCCCTTCAAACTTTAGGATCTCGAGTGTGTGGAGTATCGGAACCGTTACAATGCCTTGCTTGCAGCATATTGTCTCGATTCCGATCTCAGGTTTGGGAATTCCTATAGTACCTTTAGCTTCTCCGGTTTCAGATATCATCTGGGTCTTCTTTTGCCCTCCCTCCTTTTGCCCGGTGTTTTCATGACTTGCGTCGAAAAGCACTATCCCTTTTACCAGGTTTTAGCTGTCGTTCTTCCTCTTGACACTGACGGTTTCTTTTTTCCGACGATGTCGTCTCTCTGCGAAAAGAATCTCGACGGAGTTTGATGTTCGACATGGAGCAGAGTCCTTGTTGTTGGTGTTGAAGATTGTCGACTCTCTTTTTCTCTCTCCCCTCTCCCCAGATCGTCCAGGATCTCGGGACGAGATCCCATGTTGGTGGTGTTGTATTGTAACAGCCCAGATTTCACAAAAATTAAAAAATTTGTTTTCGGTGTGAATTGTTTGATTATCTGATTTGTTTGTGGTGTTTGCATCCCCGATTTATCGATCGGCGATTATTTTTTCCCCTCTCATCTTGTACCAAACGGAGACCGGCCCTTGCCACCCTGACACTCGACCTTTGCGACACCGGCTTTCACCCGATCACCGTCGCGAAAACCGCACGAGACCAGCCGCAGCCAACGGAACAAAAAACCCCCGTTCAATAAGTAAACGGGATATTTTTTTATAGCGCGCCGGAAAGTTTTCTCGGAACGGTTCCAGTGCGAGGTGAACGCCACCGGCTCGACGCGCTGATCGCGCAGTTCTAAGTTTTACCCGAATCGGAGGTCCTGCGGACCCCCGGCGGTCAGAAATGTAAACACCGCGCGAGAGAGAGAAAAATCGGGGATGTTTTTGGAAACTTCCATCCACCTGGGCTATATAAAGACCACCACTCCCCCCACCCCTTTCTAGGGTTTCCCCTAAGCCAAAATTGCATCCACCCCCTCACAATAGCCTCAATTTTTGCAATTTAACCCATTTTGCAGCAAACCCTAACCCCTCTCGATATGGACCGTTGGATCGACTGATCCAACGATCCAGGGGCTGCCACATCGCCCCGTGGAACCGCCCGCAGGCCTCCTCGCACCCGACCTCCTCCTTCCGCCTCGCTGAGCCGGCCGTCGCCACGCACTGCACCCTGCTAGTGTCGGGTCGTCGCGGCCCTGGTGAACCCTCTATGCGCTCCATTCTCCTCTCTTTCCTTCTCCCTTTCTCTTCCTCTCTCTCTAACTCTCTCTTCCCTGTGCTTGCGCCATGGATGCCCGACTGTGGAGCTTTGCCGTCGCCGCCATGACCAGGACCTTGAGGAGGACCTCGCCGCGCTGCGCCTCAAGCCCCTCGCCAGCGACCAGATCCGGCGGGATCCGGCGCCTCTCGGCCTCCACGTCCAACCTGCCTCGCCCGTAGGTCGCCGGAGGCCGGCAATCGGCGCCGCCACGGCAAGCCCCATGCGGGAAGAGGGCAACCAGCCGCTCCAGGTCGGCCTACGACCTACGAGGCCCACCACCAGCCGTTCAAGGCCCGGCCCGCGACCCCTCGGCCCTCCTCCGCCTGGTGCAAGCCGCGCCTATCCTCCGCCACCGTGAGTTGGGCTCGGCCCATGGTGAGGACGCCACCGCTTTTCCTTTTTTTGGTTGTGATGTTGGGCCGAGCCCATTCATATGGCTGCAGTTTATCGCCTAGGCGCTCTATAGTTTTTCTTCGCCCCCCTGTGTTGGCCCATTAGCTTTAGTTTCGGCCCAGTAGTTTTTTTTTCCTTTTCTGGTTTTAATTAAATTGCAGATTGTGTTATTTTTATTACGATGCCCGTATCTTTTTAACGGTAGCTCGGATCGCGACGCGTTAAACATGAAACTTGCTTAAATTTGTGTCTATTTTCATAAAATGAGCTCTTCTGCCATGTTTGCACTTTTTTACATGTTGTTTACCTGTTAATTACATTGCATGCCACTATAAATTGTTTATTTAACAACTTTTTAACCATAACTCTGTTTTAAATGTTTCTTATATGTAACTTGACTAGAATTTCATGTAGATTGTGTTTATACTTCTCTTGCTTGCTAATAAAAAATATAAAATTATGTTTAGGTAAAAACAGTACCAAAAGCTATTATTTTCGTGGGGTACTTAGTATATGCCATGCTTAGGAATTTTACCCCATTTAACTTGACTAGCATAGGTAGTTTATTTATGCTTCACCTCTTGCCATGCTTGTGTGACATGCCGTGCTTGAGTGAGATACCATGTTAACAACCTTTGCTCATGTTGTGTAGCTAAGCAACTTGAACCATTCTAAATGTGCGGTATCGTCGTGTGTGACGAGTACTCCACTTAACCTGTTAGTAACCGCTCTCGACGGTAGGTGTGATGTCTCGTGTTTCCTTCTTGTTGATGCTTGCTCATGATTTCTTCGTAGTAATAGATGCTTGCTCGTCGATTGCCTTTTCCAGTGCTTCCGCGGGTACCTCTCGGAGACGTTGCAATCTTGCGATCGACTTCTCCTTCGGATCGTCTTCTCATCAGGTAAGGGGGAGCATATATCATGCTTATAACTTTCAGCTCACTCGCGCCTAGGTGTAGGATAGAGCGATTGCTTGATCCTACCACTTCATATTCATGCCTCTCATAGAAACCTAAATAATCATGTCCTCCACATCCCAGCAAACCTTGTTTGGCTATGTTACTTTTGCTCGCTGCTCAGCCACTGCTTAGTATGCATGCTAGGATGTTATCAACTGTTATCCTATTACTCTTTGGATTGCGCTATCACATTATTATATTATTGTGGATGATATGATTATTATAATGTTGACTATATTTGACGAAGGATGGAAGGTCTAGGCTATCCCGCCCCGACGCTTTGTTCCATTCGAGTCACCTAGGACCCGAGTTCCGGGTAATGTGTCTCTTGACGAGCGTGCCTAACCGTGTGTGGGATTTTATGGGGTCCCCTTTTCTTACCTACCTAGCTTCAAACATTTCTAGTGGTGGCCCAAGCTGATTTACCATTTGAAAACCGTGTGCGTGTCTGTCGGGTAGCTCCTGGCATATATTATTTAAAACAACCTAGGCCAGTGGGGACATGGTTTCCTTGTCGGTGCAACCTGTCCAGCTGAGGACCCGGCCTCATGTGAGAATTTACCCGCAATCCAAACATGCGACAGACGGTAGAGACCAGATCGAGAGCGCGGCCGGCTCCTTAGTTGGATGTCGACTCACCGGGGGCCACCCGGATTTGTTCGTTGTTAGCTAGAGGGACCTGTCGTTTCGTATCTTTCGGAACTAAATCATAAAATGGCTTCCTCTGATGGGTAGAAATTGAGAGAGATGGGCGTGCGTGCGGAGCCTTGTAATGGGCAGTTGGTACACCCCTGCAGGGTTAAATCTTTTCGAGAAGCCGTGTCCACGGTTATGGACGACTGGAGACATACTCCTCGTTCATAGACAACAACAACTGAGATAATCTTAATAACTTGATCAATGTGTGTGTTCCTTGACTGCTTCTTCTTCGTCGGGATGCGAAGTGGAGGACAAGGATAGGATAGGTGTTATGCTTGCGTAAGTTGTTGAGAGCAATACTTGTTGGAGGCGACTCCTCATCGAACGCTTGGTTCTCATATTACTCTAAAATAGAACATTAGCCACTCATATATTGCTAGTGCCTCTGCAACCTCACCACTACCCCCATCTTACCGTGAGAAGTTAGTTACAATACTTTTGATATATTCTCACCCCTTGATTTTCTTTTCCATTTTATGTTTTTCCTGATCGGCCGCTGCAGTTGATTACTACCTCGACTCTTCTTCTAGACGCCTTCGTGGAGACTCGACGACGACTAGTTAGGAGGATCCCGGCGGAGAGCCTGGACCCGTGTGGTTACGGGAATGGTGTGTTTTACTTTTGCCGCTAGGTATTTGATTGTAGTCTGAACTCAGACATGTATCTTCCGTTGATGTAGTGTATTAAGGAAGTTGTATGCTGACTTGCATGAGATGTTGTATACATGTAGCTTTAATGTTGTGATATCATGTTGGAAATCCAGGGCATATGGCATTTTCATATGTCGAGGTGGGACCGATTTGTGCTTTGTCCCCGGATCTGGTTGGAAACATCTAGATCTGGAACAGTACCTCATATCGCGCCTTACAGTGCCGAGCCCAAATAAAATGATAAGGAGAAGAATGATCCTCCTGAGGTGCGAGAAGAAGAAGCACCCGATAAACGCAAGAAGTATCCTAGAGAAGACTTCATAGCAAGAAGACATGGGAAGGAAAGATAATCGTGGTTGCAAAAACCCATGCCCTTTCCAGGTAAGTCTCTCAAATCTAAAGAAGAAGAGCATTATAATAAATTTTGTGAATGGATGAAGCCTCTTTTTCTTCAAATTCCCCTGACTGATGCTATCAAGTTACCTCCTTATTCAAAATATATGAATGATATTGTCACTAACAAAAGAAAAGTTCCTAATGAGGCAATATCTACTATGCTTGATAACTACTCTTTCAGTGGCAAGATTCCCGAGAAGCTTGGTGATCCAGGTATACCCACCCTTCCTTGTTCCATAAAAAATAATTATGTTAAGACTGCCTTATGTAATCTCGCAGCAGGGGTGAGTGTTATGCCTTTTTCTCTTTATAAAAGATTATGTTTAGATAAGCTAATCCCTACAGATATCTCTATTCAGATAGCTAACAAGTCAACAGCCGTCCCGATAGGTATTTGTGAGCATGTTCCCATTGAAGTTGCGAATTGCTCAATTCTCACATATTTTGTTGTGCTTGAGATGCCCGAAGATGGGAGCATGTCCATTATTCTTGGTAGACCTTTTCTAAACACCGCAGGTGCCATTATTAATTGCAATAAAGGAAAGGTCACCTTCAACATAGACGATAAAGAACACATGTTGTATTTTCCGAAGAAGATCAACAAAAGGCATGGCCTTAACTCTATAGAGAATATCGAGACCGTGAAGATTGCAGAATGGGATTGTCCTCTACACGTGCACCACAAATACAAAACCATCATGGTGGGGACAATGTCAATTAAAGTAAAGGTGCAATGATCACTTCATAAGAGGTGAGACTTTTTGTTCTATATATCGCCGGTTCGTTGGTAAGACTTGATCAACCTTGCTAGCTAGCATGTTTTATATAGGCAAAAAGTGGACCTTGTTATGTTTTCACTTGCATTAGCTTTTATTCTCCTTGTTGTACCAAGTTTATATGTTTTTTAAGCTTCATAATTCTAATCACTGCTTCAAGTTTTCAGAAAGTTTCGCAGCTTTTTGAACTCCGGAAAATTTTCAATAGTGAAGTTTTCAGAAAACTTCCACAAAATTTAGAATAAAAATTTCCATGCCGAGAGTGACCCAGAGGCACATGGGGCTGACCAGCGGCCAGCTGGCGCGGCAAGCCCCCTGGTCGCGCCCACAGGGCGCGTGGGACCCACAGGCCCGACCTGCAGGTATTTCTTCTTCCTCCTCCTCCCTCTCTCTCCAAAAACACGAGTTCGGCTCCAGTTCTTACGTTCTTGCTGTTCTTGGAGGCGTTTTTCGATCTCTCTCTATAGCCCACCATTTGAGCTGAGATTTTGAGAAAATACTCCCTGGTATGCAACTCCTTTAACCCTCCAATTAGATTTTTGATTGGTGGCTTCATTTGTGAGTATTTAGTAGTTCTTGATGTTGTTTATATGAGCTTTCATGCATGTGTATACATTTATTTTCCAAGTTTTGATGCAAGTTTATGCCTTACATAAGTGAGTAGAGTAGTTTGCCTCGACTCACTTTGTTTAAATCCTTGTTTCTGTGAATTCCCAAAAATTTCAGAAATGAGTTTGCTAGGAAAAGCAAAGGGGTGGCTTGGGAAGAACAATCCCGAGCGCTTCGATCGAGTTACTAGAGCTGGAGCTTCACCCTCAGCCCCTAGGGTGAGCTACAATGAAGATCATGTGCTCCTGGAGTTGTTGGAAAACACAAGTCCAACATCCGCGATGTTGTACCCGTGCGATGATTTTCTTGCAGCTGCAGGAATTAAGGAGGATTTTTATGGCCTTTGCGCCAATGCAGGTTTGACAAGGCTAGCACTATGCCCTGTGGTACAATACAAGAAACTCACCTCCTGCTTTGTTAACAGTTTTTGCTATAACCAGACTGCTGGAACCGTCGAGTTCAAACTTTATAATAATCTTATAACCATGTCTTTGGCACAGTTTTGTGAAATAATAGGTCTGTCGAACGCTGGTCAGACGGCGAGGATGAACACTCAGCCTCCCGAGTTGAGGACCCTATTCAACTCCCTTTGTAGCCAGGAGGAGATCGACATCTGGCTACAAAGATTTCCAGCATTTTGTTTCACCACATCAGTAAAAAGGGTGATTTATTTGGTGCTATTTACGCCACACTTATCCTTGAGTCTCTTAACGGCACCCCGCATCCTGATGATGTTCCCTTTTCTTACGCAAGTCTTGATCTTGCTGCTATGAAGAATCATAAGTTTATTACCATGACTTCCAAATTTGGTAACCTTGTTTATATTTTGAGGTTCGAGAAGACCATTACTCGTGAGATCCGTCTACCTGCACCACTTTTGTTTGATCACACTCGCAGGAACGGATGGTCCTTTAATGATGTCCAGTTTTATGAGTTCTTGGACCAGTACCATCTGCATAACCCCATGGAGGGGGTTGTGCCCGATGAGGAGGAGCATGGTGAGTTCCCACCTTTCCGCTGGGAGACCTTCAACCAGCAGGGTGAGGGATCCTCTGCTGCTTGGTACGCGGGACCTTCCTCATGGGAGGACCCGAGGACTTCGGTGTACGCGCCGGAGGACTCATACGACCCTTGGACTTACCATTACCCCGGAGCACGAGGCTCCTGGGGGCAGTAGCTGCTACCAACTTAGGCCAAAAGCCTACGCTTGGGGAGTACGTGCCCTTCTCACTTTTCCATTGTATTATCCGTTTTTATTTTGTTCGCTTTGATCTTTTCGAAGTTTTTTCCCGTTCTTCTTTGTTCTTTTAATTTGCAAAAACAACAAAAGGATATCTCTTTTCTTTTTCTTTCGTTAAACCTCTAAAAAACCCAAAAATATTTCCTTTCCCTCTTTAGTTTGCTTTGTTTTCAGAGTTCAGCTCGAGTCTGTGATGGCATTTGATTATATTTCCCACGTTCGGTCTTGCAAGTGACAAGGCAGTAATGACGAAGATCGACGAAAGGGAAGCAACAAGGAAAACTGGTATGAACTCTTCTTGTTTCTAATTTTGTACATATGTCTGTACTTATGATCTAGAGACTAGCTTGTAGCGACATAGTGTTATGTTTACAATGCTTTCCCAGTGTTCATGCTTTCTTTGTGGCTGATCTCAAATAGCTAGAGTGCATAATGTGTTGTTGAAATGATTTACATGCATTGCATTGTTTGTGGTTTGGCATATTTAAGTGGTATTTCCCTTCGGAGAATTCTTGGATTGACTTGGCACATGTTCACACATGTTTATGACTAAAATGTCTATCATGCCCTGATGACCTTTTTATTTCAGAATAATCATATCACTTTCATGCACTATTCAATGTTACTTTGCCGCTCTGCATGATTATGAAAATTATTGCTCTCTAGTTGGTCGCTTTCCAGTCTTTTGCTAGCCTTCGCTGACACTAAGCGAAATTCTGCTTGTGTATCCAAACTCCTTTTAAAACCAGTTATTCCACTTGAGTCCACCATATCTTCCTATATGTGGTATTTACCGGCCACTCCTAACTTAGACTTTCTTGTGTCATCTCGAAATTTACTCAAAAGCTTCCCTTTTGTAACCGTACAAGCTCATGGTGCGGTGAGGGAAAATCAGTATCTACCATGCCAAAAATATTTTGACGGAAGTTTTAACTAGTCAATTTGATGAAAACAAAATATAGAGAGTTACACCTCCCCCATTCTTGATGATGGAATGAAATGGACCAAATGCTGCTAATGATAAATGGAACGACATCCTCCTTCCATACTTGAGGCAAAATAAAAGATTCCATAGACCGTCAAACGATGGATGGATAAGTGTAACACCCTCAGTTGCTGTAACAGTAATCATCATCACTGTTGACCATCACTATTTATTAATCACTGTTATCCCCTGTCCTTAATCAAACTTTGCTTCTGCTCTTTTCAAACCATGCTGGTTGGTAATCAAAACCCTAATCCCAATGCATCTCCCTCATCAAGAAACTATACCCTAGTTGAAACTACTTTGAATGGAAATTAAAACAAAAGTGCTCAATTAAAGTTGTTCCAAAAATCATGAAACTATTTTTGTAAATTGCCTAAAATCAATATAATCATGTTGGACCAACTTTGGTAATTTTTGAAGTTGCAGAAAATTCCAAACAATTCAAACAGTAGGTTAAAACCCTTACTTTGGGCATTTAATAATTAAAAGAAATATCTAATGATTTTATTTTACTGCAAAAACTTTTGTGGCACCTTAGTAATATGTAACCCTAATTTACAAACACCAATAACCTTTTACAAAAATGCTAGGGTTAATAAATCAATTACAGAAGGAAATAGAACAAACAGGAAAACAAAACAAAATATAAAAGGCTTAAAGCTCGCCTGGGGCGAGGCCCACCCAAGCCCAGCCCACCTCACCCTTGTCTTCTTCCTCCCCCACCTGCTCCCACCTTCCCCGTACGGTGGCAGCCGTGGGCACGCCGCTGCCAGCCCGGACCCGCCTCCACCTACTCCCTCCCGGCGTCGACGCGATAAGGGCGACGCCCCCTCCCTCCTGGACACGCCCAACACCTTTTCCCCTCCCCCTGCAGCTCGCCATCGACGGGGAAAAACCCACCCGACGCCGCCGTGGTCACCCTGGTGAACCACCGTGGCCACTAACGCCCTCTCGCCTGTCCGAGCTGTCCGGAGTATGCGCCCGTGTCGTCCTCGTCATCCCCCTGGAGCAATCGAACCCGTGCGCCCTCAATACGACGCAGTCGTCGTCGTCGTCTTCCTCTGGCCGCGGAGGTCGTCGTCCGATTCCGGCGACGCCAGGACTTCACCGAGCCCGCTGCCTCCCTCAACACCTCCCCGGTGAGCTTCTCACCCGTCGCCAACCACCCTTTGAAGCCCGTAGAGTCCCAACGCAAAAGCCCCCTTCTGCTAGTTTCGGCCGCCGCGGTCTGTCGCCGCAGTCGTGCCCACAGGTCGCCTCAGGTCACGATTTTGGCGTGCACGAGTTGCTGCTGGACTGCACTTCCAACTTGACGTGTTAGACTGCTCGTTTGCCTCACGAATCGCGATACGCCATTGACGCCCGAGCTCGGTTCCGCCGCGGTTGACCTAGCCATCGCCTCGGTGCGTCCCCGCTCGTGAAACAAGTCCAGGTCGAAGCGCCGTTCTCCGGCGGTTCGAATGCGACCGGCAGCGTGCCCAACGGTGCCCTGTGGCGAGCTCCCCGTCGACCTTGCCGGCGGCGGGCTCCGGTGACCCTCCGGTGAGGCTGCCATACGGGGCCCCCTCGTCAGTGGTGTGATTAGCGTTAAGCTAATCCCCCGTGAGCCACTGACAGTGGGCCCAGCCCGGTTTAATTATCTCTCTGGTTAATTAAAATGGAAATAACTTTCAGCCACTGACATGTGGGCCATAGTCATTAGGATAATCACTGGATTAATAAAAAGGTTTAATTAGTGTTGGGTCAATGACACCTGGGCCCCCTTTGTCAGTTTATTATTTAAAAGATTTAATAAGAAATTCCAGTGGCTGACAGGTGGGTCCAGAGGCATTTTCTGATTTAATTAAATGTTTTATAAATAACAGAGGCTGACATGTCAGCACTGTTCTGGATAATGTTTTGGATAATATTCTGGATAATGTTGAATAAATAATAAAAGAAATCCAGAAAATCATTTTAATTGATTTAAACTTGGAAATTCAATAACTTTTAAACCGTAACTCGGATTCAAAAACTTTATACATGAAAACTGATCAGAAAAATATAACGAATACAAATACGCTATCCGTATGTCTACCACACCCCTCTAACACAATGAACATCGAACATTCCCCCTCCGGACCGACTGTCCGATAAATTGTCCGGTACTGTTAGAGTGCCCGGATGAATTTATTCTGAACACGAAAGTTGTTCGAAATAGATCAACTAGCACGGATACACCCCCCTTATGTTTGCCCGGTACCCACGACACCTCCGGCTTGATCCTTCCCCCTCCGGACACCCTGTCCGGTAGTCATCCGGAACCGGTAGCTTATCCTCAGATGAATTTCCGTTCCGAGCAATGTACATTGCACTGCGTTAGAACACCGTTAACATTTCATCCGTCTTGTCATGCATCTGTTTGTATATATTGCTTTGTATTTACTGTTTCTCCCCCCCCCCCCTTATTCTCCGGTAGACCCCGCTGCTACCACCGACTACACCGCTGCCGGGTACGACTACTTCGTCGACGACCCTACCCCTACCGTCGAGCTTCCAGGCAAGCAGAGCCATTCTCTTCCCCAGATATCGCCTATCTTTCCGTACATTTCTTGCACTAGGCATTGTTACTGTTGCTTCTACGATTACAATTCCTATTCAATTGCATAGCCTGATTTTTGTCGCCCGTTGATGTGCCTTCCTTTATCCTATGCTGCCTATTATTATTATGCATTATTCAACAGTGAGCCCTCCGCATTGTTAGCTAGGATTAGATAGAGGGTCGTGATCACTCAGGGGGGGTGGACGCGGATACAAATATTGTAACTGCACAGGTACGGTACAGTGCAGACACCGTCTAAGGCCCCTATCTGGGTTATGCCTAGTCACCTCAAGTGTGAGCTATCTAGGAGTAATCCTTGTACTCCACTCGAGGCTGACTTTTTCTTACCGCCATAGGGTCCTGAACGGCGATTGTCCTTCAGGTAAGAAGTCGGGCGACCCCACGGTGCCCGCGAGAGGTATTACGACGGGACGACAGGGAGGGTACGACCAGTGTACCGGTGTGCTTGGCCCCTGATCGTTGGCCGCGAGAGTTACCAAACTACGAAAGTCGAGCTCCTCCAGGAGCACAAGCGAGACATGGTAAGGAGACGGTTCACCTTGTTGGTAACCGCAGTGACTTGGTGGGACGACGGGGCAGGCACCGATGTACTGGTGGTCCTGGCTGCTGTCGTTGTCCGCGGGTCGGTTAAGTCGAGGCAACGATAACGGTTGTCACACAGGTTAATTAAAATGCTAAATGGTTCAGTGAATGTCTTGAGTTGGCTATATGCCATGTATGCACTACCTACCCGTGGGAATTACGAGTTATGGGCTCCTCTGCTTCTTAGTGTCGTCCGAGGACTCTTCAGACGTCAGCAGTACCGCGGGTTGATTGCCGGGAAGTGCGCTGTCTTCTTGGATCGAGCTGTGTTGTTTTTGTTACGGCTTCCCGGCCACCCACGCACCGTGCAGGAGTACGTCAGGGTTGGGGTCCAAGGCCCTGAGTACTTAGGATTTAGACCGGCGGATGGCCTCTCTGTTGAGTTTGAAAGATGGGCTATGAAGTGTCGGATAGCCTCGGTGGAGCGTTCCCTAAAAAGGTTCCCGCCACCCTGGAGATCCGTGCGTGTAGCGTAACACAAGTGCACCCCTGCAGGGAAGATTAATCTATTCGAATAGCCATGTCCACGGTAACAGGACGCTTTATGCTGAAGCTGGATCTTACCACTAGAAACTATTGTTATTAAACTGTATGGTTCCGGGTTTTCTTCCTCGCGGGGATGTCGAGGAGGTGAACTCGGAGGCATTGTTAATTATTACAACTTATTATTATACAATGTGGCAGCAACTTCTGCTGCATTGTTACTTTATGCTTTATATAAACTATTGGCTGATTCTTACCTCATGCTGCAAGACATCGTCGGAAGATGCTAGTCTTCGTTAGGCCTAGCTTCTTACCCTTGCTCTGGATTTATGTCTTTCAGTCCACTATATACAGCCTCTTCTTTCCGTTGATACAATGCATAATGCTTAGTAGCGGACGTAAGACTCGCGGGTATACTAGATACTCACCTGCTTTATTTCCTTTACTGTTTTGCCTGATCGGCCGCTGCAGCCGACGTTGGAGCCCAGGAGCAGGAGTACCCCGGAGGCGCCTACTACGACGTCGAGTTCCCCGTTGACCAGGAGTAGTCCGGTGGATCCCAGGCAGGAGGCCTCGCCTTTTCGATCTATATCTCTGATGTGATTTTTGCTAGCCTCCTTAAGGAAAAACTTGACTAACTATGTCTGTACTCAGATATTATGGCTTGTATGACTTATGTATTCGGGTCCGCGTGACCCCCTCTATTGTAACATATTTGTTTATCCTTTTGTGTTTAGTGTTGTGCTGTGATATTATCACCGTGGCACCCTAATCTCAGTCGTGTACCCTGTGTGTATGATTACACGGTCTGATTTTGGGGGCGTCACAAGTTGGTATCAGAGCCGACTGCCAGTAGGAAGCCACCCCACCACTACATGGTCGAAGTTGAGTCTAGACTTTGAAAAACTATTTTGCTAACTTAGTATTTGGCTTACGGGCCCACATCGATGTCACTACGTGTGATATCTATGGTATTAGGATCCTTTTCTCCTTACCTATGCTCTGGGAATCTGCTCTCTTATCCTTGCTGGTAAGTTTTACAAAAGCTGACATTAGGATCACGTTCTCTTGATTCCACCCGGCGTTTTTGGTGCTTCCCCCCATTGATTGAGTCATGTCGCAGGCGTCGTACGCCAGATCCCACACCGCGGATCCCATTCTCATTCTGGGCAGGCCGCGTGTTCTCTGGCATCAACTCCTGTGGCCAACAGTTTTCTTGCGGCGTGATTGACATAGTGGAATCTATGTCGCGTCGTGTAATCCTTACCGCGGTCTGCGCGCCGCCTAGAGAGTCCTTTTTCCTTAATTTCTACGACGTTACGCTGCCCGATTTTCGATTGATTCTGTGTGCGAATGTGTATGTCTTATATGACTACTACTTTATATATCTGCGCCCCCTTTTCGTTGTCGTTTTTACTTCAGGCTTGATTCCGGTATCTCGTTAAATTTTCATCGCTGAAATACCCCTGTTAAATTCTAGCAGGATGGCTGGTCGTGGTGGTCGTGGTCGTGGTCGTGCTGCCAACGACCCACCTCCGCCGCCGGATTACATGGTCGCGATGATGCAGCAGTTCGAGATGAACCGTCAGTTCATGCAGAATATCATGGCTCAGTTCCCCCAGCCGAATCAGAATGGGCACCACCATCAGCATGCCACCGTGACTCTGCACGACTTCACCCGCCTCAACCCCACTATGTTCCACAACACTGTTCAGCCGCTAGATGCTGATGACTGGCTTCGCGACATCACTCACGAGCTGGAGTCTGCTAATGTCGATCCAGCCGACTATGTGAACTTTGCGTCTTATCATCTGAAAGGCGCCGCTGCTCAATGGTGGAGCACCCACATGCATTCCCTGCCAGTTGAAGAAGTCATCACTTGGGATGAATTTCAGTCTGCTTTCCGCGCCCGCTACATTCCTCAGGGGATCATGGATCGTAAGGCGGAAGAATTCCATAACCTCACTCAGGACGACATGACCGTTGAAGCCTATCAGCGCGAGTTCCTCAACCTCTCTCGCTATGCGGAAGGAGAGATCACCACTAATGCTCGCAGGCAGCAGAAGTTCCGTCGAGGCCTCAACCCAGAACTCAGGCTCGCTCTTGCCGTTCATGATTTCGCCAACTTCGCCACCATGGTGAACAAGGCTATCACCGTCGAGACTGCCCAGATGGAGCACAAGAACTCCCTGAAGCGTTATCGTGACGTTGGCTCATCTTCGGGCGCAACGCAGAAGCGTCGTATCTGGCTCCCTACCAGTGTGACCCATTCAGCTGTCCCTGCTCCAAGGCCGTCTTATGCTGCACCCCGTCTGCCTCCGCCACCGCAGATGCCAAGAGCTCTGCCTACACCACCCCATGCTACCCCACTTCGTCCTCAGGATGGATTATGCTTCACGTGCCGCCAACCTGGGCATTTTTCCAGGGAGTGCCCCCAGAAACAGAAGCAACTGGTAGTTCACCCCGCTGGCCGTGGAAATGGTCGTGGCAACAACAGGACCCCCAACTATAATACTGGGTCTGCTGCTCATGCTCGTGGACATGCTTACAACATTAATGTGGAAGCAGCTCAGGAACAACCCGCTACAGTGATGGGTACCCTTCTCGTTAATTCCGCACATGCTACTGTTTTATTTGATTCAGGAGCATCGCATTCATTCATGTCGGAAGCATTTGCATTGTCGCGTAACATTACGTTTGAGAGGATGAACCCATCGATGGTTGTCCGCACCCTTGGAGGCCGTTGCCAAACCTCCATGATGGTACACGATGTCACCATTGACGTCGAAGGGATTATATTCCTTGTGTCCCCCATCATCCTGAAAACCTCCACCATTGACCTAATTCTGGGCATGGATTGGTTGAAATTTCACGATGCCGCACTTTATTGTGGCACCAAGTCTGTCCAACTTTTTCACCCCTCCGGCGAGATTGTTAACCACACCACCCGGGTTATCCGTAATGCTGAAACACAGATATTTATGATGAATGCTTTGAATGCCGCCCCCCTCGAAGGCATCGGGAACGTTCCAGTCGTTCGCGATTTTCCCGACGTCTTCCCAGAAGAACTGTCGGGAATACCCCCGATCAGAGAAGCTGAATTCGTCATCGACTTGAAGCCAGGCACTGTTCCTATTGCCAAGCGTCCTTACAAGATGCCGCCACATGAACTCCTTGAACTTAAGGAGGAAATCGACAAGGCACTTCAGAAAGGATTCATTCGCCCCAGTTACTCAGCTTGGGGAGCACCTTCGCTTTTTGTCAAGAAGAGCGATGGGACAAACCGATTGGTCCAAGATTATCGGCCCATTAACCAAGCCACCATCCAGAACAAATACCCACTTCCCCGGATCAACGATCTGTATGATCAACTTGCCGGATCCAAGGTGTTTTCTAAACTCGACTTGAGGTTGGGTTATCACCAAATCCGAGTCCGTGATGAGGACATTCCGAAGACTGCCTTCATTACTCTCTATGGTTCATACGAGTACACCGTCATGTCCTTTGGCTTAACCAATGCTCCAGCCACCTTCTCCAGATTGATGAATTATATTTTCATGGAGTACCTCGACCAGTTCGTCGTGGTTTATCTGGATGATATATTGATATATTCCAAGAATGAAGAAGAACATGCTGAACATCTTCGTCTTATACTGGAGAAGCTTCGAGAACACAAACTCTACGCTAAGTATTCTAAGTGTGAGTTCTGGCTTCCCGAAGTAACCTACCTTGGACATGTAATTTCCAAGGATGGCATTGCCGTCACCCCAGAACGTATCCAGGCTATTCTTGACTGGACTCCTCCCAAGACCGTCAAGCAAGTCCGCAGTTTCCTCGGGCTCGCTAGCTATAGCCGCCGTTTCGTCGAGAATTTTTCCAAGATTGCCAGGCCTCTGACTAATCTGCTTCACAAAGGCGTCAAATTTGAGTGGACAGATAAATGTCAAGAAAGTTTTCAAGCACTCAAGGACAAGCTAACTTCTCCCCCAGTGCTCGCTCCCCCTGATACTCAGAAGGACTTCGTGATATATTGCGACGCGTCTCGTCAAGGATTAGGCTGTGTCCTATTGCAAGAGCGCAAGGTGATTGCTTATGGCTCTCGTCAGTTGCGTGCTCACGAAGACAAATACCCAACACATGATCTCGAATTGGCAGCAGTAATTTATGCACTGAAGCTGTGGCGACATTACCTCGTCGATAATCGTTGCGAGATCTACACCGACCACCAAAGTCTGAAGTACCTGTTTACTCAGCCAGACCTGAATCTTCGTCAACAACGATGGCTCGAGACAATAGCCGACTTCAACATGGATATTTCGTATACCCCTGGCAACGCTAATGTGATGGCCGATGCCTTGAGCCGCAAAGCTTACTGTTCTGAACTTGAGGTTCAGGTGCAGCAACCACTTCTGTATGAAGAGTTTCGCAAGTTGAACCTCGAGATTGTTCCTCAAGGTTACGTCAATAACCTGGTTCTCGAGTCAAAACTCGACGCCCTCATCAAGAGTAGACAATCTCTGGCCCCTGACATTGTGAAGATCAAGCAGGACATCGCCGAAGGAAAGCCCTCCTCTTTTACCATTGATTCTAATGATGGTGATACTGTGTACTTCAAGGGCCGCTTAGTAGTTCCTGTGAGTCCGCCCCTCATTAACTGTGGTCCAGATATCATGGAAGAAGCCCATAATTCTCCCTTGTCAATCCACCCTGGCAGTACCAAGATGTATAAAGACCTTCGTCAACGGTACTGGTGGCCTTACATGAAGCAAGACATCGCCCGCTATGTTTCTCAATGTGACGTTTGCAGTCGCGTCAAAGCCGGACATCAGAAACATGCTGGTTGGTTGCGACCACTCCCTCCTCCTGATTGGAAGTGGGACAAAGTCGAAATGGACTTCGTCACCGGTTTTCCTAAGTCACAGAAAGGTAACGATGCCATCTTTGTCGTCATCGACCGATTCTCCAAGATTGCACACTTCCTGCCGGTCAAGGAGACGATCACTGCTAGTCAGTTAGCACACTTGTATATCTCCCGAATTGTGTCACTTCACGGTATTCCGATGGAGATCAGTTCAGACCGTGGCAGCATTTTCACCTCACGATATTGGAATAGTTTCATGGAAGCTTTCGGGACTCGTCTGAATCTCAGCACCGCTTATCACCCCCAGTCGCAAGGCCAAGTTGAACGAGTTAATCAAGTGCTGGAAGACATGCTTCGCGCTTGTGTCCTTTCTTTCGGCATGAAATGGGAGGATTCCCTCCCGTACGCGGAATTCTAGTACAACAATAGCTATCAGGCTAGCTTGAAGATGGCCCCCTTCGAAGTTCTATACGGACGTAAATGTCGAACCCCCCTGAATTGGTCAGGAACTGGGGAACGACCCTACTTCGGACCGGATCTTGTACAAGAAGCTGAAGAACAAGTTCGCATTGTGCAAGAAAATCTCAAGGCCGCACAGTCTCGTCAGAAGAGCAACTATGACCGCAAACACCGTGAAATGGAGTATCAGCCTGGTGAATACGCATACCTCCGTGTCACTCCCATGAGGGGCACTCATCGCTTCGGTATCAAGGGCAAGTTGGATCCTCGCTACATTGGCCTGTTCCGTATCCTTTCCAGGAGTGGACCCGTGGCATACCGGTTGGAATTGCCGCCGAACCTCTCCCAAGTCCACGATGTTTTCCACGTGTCGCAACTCCGTCGCTGCTTCAAGGATCCTATCCGCGAAGTGGAGCATGATATGATCGAGCTGCAACAAGACTTGACTTATCGGGAACATCTGAGCCGCATTCTCGATCAGTCTGAACGCCGAACCCGCAACAAGACCGTCAAGTTCCTCAAGGTCCAGTGGTCGAATCATTCTGAAGATGAAGCCACTTGGGAACGCGAAGATCGCCTTCGCGATGAATACCCCGATCTTTTCCTCGCTACCACTTAAATTCTCGGGACGAGAATTCTTGTAGTGGGGGAGATTTGTAACACCCTCAGTTGCTGTAACAGTAATTATCATCACTGTTGACCATCACTGTTTATTAATCACTGTTATCCCCTGTCCTTAATCAAACTTTGCTTCTGCTCTTTTCAAACCATGCTGGTTGGTAATCAAAACCCTAATCCCAATGCATCTCCCTCATCAAGAAACTATACCCTAGTTGAAACTACTTTGAATGGAAATTAAAACAAAAGTGCTCAATTAAAGTTGTTCCAAAAATCATGAAACTATTTTTGTAAATTGCCTAAAATCATTATAATCATGTTGGACCAACTTTGGTAATTTTTGAAGTTGCAGAAAATTCCAAACAATTCAAACAATAGGTTAAAACCCTTACTTTGGGCATTTAATAATTAAAAGAAATATCTAATGATTTTATTTTGCTGCAAAAACTTTTGTGGCACCTTAGTAATATGTAACCCTAATTTACAAACACCAATAACCTTTTACAAAAATTCTAGGGTTAATAAATCAATTACAGAAGGAAATAGAACAAACAGGAAAACAAAACAAAATATAAAAGGCTTAAAGCTCGCCTGGGGCGAGGCCCACCCCAGCCCAGCCCACCTCACCCTTGTCTTCTTCCTCCCCCACCTGCTCCCACCTGCCCCGTACGGTGGCCGCCGTGGGCACGCCGCTGCCAGCCCGGACCCACCTCCACCTGCTCCCTCCCGGCGTCGACGCGATAAGGGCGACGCCCCCTCCCTCCTGGACACGCCCAACACCTTTTCCCCTCCCCCTGCAGCTCGCCATCGACGGGGAGAAACCCACCCGACGCCGCCGTGGTCACCCCGGTGAACCACCGTGGCCACTGACGCCCTCTCGCCTGTCCGAGCTGTCCGGAGTGTGCGCCCGTGTCGTCCTCGTCATCCCCCTGGAGCAATCGAACCCGTGCGCCCTCAATACGACGCAGTCGTCGTCGTCGTCTTCCTCTGGCCGCGGAGGTCGTCGTCCGATTCCGGCGACGCCAGGACTTCACCGAGCCCGCTGCCTCCCTCAACACCTCCCCGGTGAGCTTCTCACCCGTCGCCAACCGCCCTTCGAAGCCCGTAGAGTCCCAACGCGAAAGCCCCCTTCTGCTAGTTCCGGCCGCCGCGGTCTGTCGCCGCAGTCGTGCCCACAGGTCGCCCCAGCTCACGATTTTGGCGTGCACGAGTTGCTGCTGGACTGCACTTCCAACTTGACGCGTTAGACTGCTCGTTTGCCTCACGAATCACGATACGCCATTGACGCCCGTGCTCGGTTCCACCGCGGTTGACCTAGCCATCGCCTCGGTGCGTCCCCGCTCGTGAAACAAGTCCAGGTCGAAGCGCCGTTCTCCTGCGGTTCGAACGCGACCGGCGGCGTGCCCAACGGTGCCCTGTGGCGAGCTCCCCGTCGACCTCGCCGGCGGCGGGCTCCGGTGACCCTCCGGTGAGCCTGCCATACGGGGCCCCCTCGTCAGTGGTGTGATTAGCGTTAAGCTAATCCCCCGTGAGCCACTGACAGTGGGCCGAGCCCCGGTTAATTATCTCTCTGGTTAATTAAAATGGAAATAACTTTCAGCCACTGACATGTGGGCCGTAGTCATTAGGATAATCACTGGATTAAAAAAAAGGTTTAATTAGTGCTGGGTCAATGACACCTGGGCCCCCTTTGTCAGTTTATTATTTAAAAGATTTAATAAGAAATTCCAGTGGCTGACAGGTGGGTCCAGAGGCATTTTCTGATTTAAATAAATGTTTTATAAATAACAGAGGTTGACATGTGGGTCCCACATGTCAACACTGTTCTGGATAATGTTTTGGATAATGTTCTGGATAATGTTGAATAAATAATAAAAGAAATCCAGAAAATCATTTAAATTGATTTAAACTTGGAAATTCAATAACTTTTAAACCGTAACTCGGATTCAAAAACTTTATACATGAAAATTGATCAGAAAAATATAACGAATACAAATACGCTATCCGTATGTCTACCACACCCCTCTAACACAATGAACATCGAACATTCCCCCTCCAGACCGACTGTCCGATAAATTGTCCGGTACTATTAGAGTGCCCGGATGAATTTATTCTGAACACGAAAGTTTTTCGGAATAGATCAACTAGCACGGATACACCCCCCTTATGTTTTCCCGGTACCCACGACACCTCCGGCTTGATCCTTCCCCCTCCGGACACCCTGTCCGGTAGTCATCCGGAACCGGTAGCTCATCCTCAGATGAATTTCCGTTCCGAGCAATGTACATTGCACTGCGTTAGAACACCGTTAACATTTCATCCGTCTTGTCATGCATCTGTTTGTATATATTGCTTTGTATTTACTGTTTCTCCCCCCCCCCTTTATTCTCCGGTAGACCCGCTGCTACCACCGACTACATCGCTGCCGGGTACGACTACTTCGTCGACGACCCTACCCCTACCGTCGAGCTTCCAGGCAAGCAGAGCCATTCTCTTCCCCAGATATCGCCTATCTTTCCGTACATTTCTTGCACTAGGCATTGTTACTGCTGCTGCTACGATTACAATTCCTATTCAATTGCATAGCCTGATTTTTGTCGCCCCTTGATGTGCCTTCCTTTATCCTATGATGCCTATTATTATTATTATGCATTATTCAACAGTGAGCCCTGCGCATTGTTAGCTAGGATTAGATAGAGGGCCGTGATCACTCAGGGGGGTGCACGCGGATAAAAATATTATAACTGCACAGGTACGGTACAATGCAGACACCGTCTAAGGCCCCTATCTGGGTTATGCCTAGTCACCTCAAGTGTGAGCTATCAAGGAGTAATCCTTGTACTCCACTCGAGGCTGACTTTGTCTTACCGCCATAGGGTCCTGAACGGCGATTGCCCTTCAGGTAAGAAGTCGGGCGACCCCACGGTGCCCGCGAGAGGTATTACGACGGGACGACAGGGAGGGTACGACCAGTGTACCGGTGTGCTTGGCCCCTGATCGTTGGCCGCGAGAGTTACCAAACTATGAAAGTCGAGCTCCTCAAGGAGCACACGCGAGACAAGGTAAGGAGACGGTTCACCTTGTTGGTAACCGCAGTGACTTGGTGGGACGACGGGGCAGGCACCGATGTACTGGTGGTCCTGGCTGTTGTCGTTGTCCGCGGGTCGGTTAAGTCGAGGCAACGATAAAGGTTGTCACGCAGGTTATTTAAAATGCTAAATGGTTCAGTGAATGTCTTGAGTTGGCTATATGCCATGTATGCACTACCTACCCGTGGGAATTACGAGTTATGGGCTCCTCTGCTTCTTAGTCTCGTCCGAGGACTCTTCAGACGTCAGCAGTACCGCGGGCTGATTGCCAGGAAGTGCGCTGTCTTCTTGGCTCGAGCTGTGTTGTTTTTTTACGGCTTCCCGGCCACCCACGCACCGTGCAGGAGTACGTCAGGGTTGGGGTCCAAGGCCCTGAGTACTTAGGATTTAGACCGGCGGATGGCCTCTCTGTTGAGTTTGAAAGATGGGCTATGAAGTGTCGGATAGCCTCGGTGGAGCGTTCCCTAACAAGGTTCCCGCCACCCTGGAGATCCGTGCGTGTAGCGTAACACAAGTGCACCCCTGCAGGGAAGATTAATCTATTCGAATAGCCGTTTCCACGGTAACAGGACGCTTTATGCTGAAGCTGGATCTTACCACTAGAAACTATTGTTATTAAACTGTATGGTTCCGGGTTTTCTTCCTCGCGGGGATGTCGAGGAGGTGAAATCGGAGGCATTGTTAATTATTACAACTTATTATTATACAATGCGGCAGCAACTTCTGCTGCATTGTTACTTTATGCTGTATATAAACTGTTGGCTGATTCTTACCTCATGCTGCAAGACATCGTCGGAAGATGCTAGTCTTCGTTAGGCCTAGCTTCTTACCCTTGCTCTGGATATCTGTCTTTCATACCACTATATACAGCCTCTTCTTTCCGTTGATACAATGCATAATGCTTAGTAGCGGACGTAAGACTCGCGGGTATACTAGATACTCACCTGCTTTATTTCCTTTACTGTTTTTCCTGATCGGCCGCTGCAGCCGACGTTGGAGCCCAAGAGCAGGAGTACCCCGGAGGCTCCTACTACGACGTCGAGTTCCCCGTTGACCAGGAGTAGTCCGGTGGATCCCAGGCAGGAGGCCTCGCCTTTTCGATCTATATCTCTGATGTGATTTGTGCTAGCCTCCTTAAGGCAAAACTTGACTAACTATGTTTGTACTCAGATATTATGGCTTGTATGACTTATGTATTCGGGTCCGCGTGACCCCCTCTATTGTAACATATTTTTTTATCCTTTTGTGTTTAGTGTTGTGCTGTGATATTATCACCGTGGCACCCTAATCTCAGTCGTGTACCCTGTGTGTATGATTACTGTACACGGTCTGATTTTGGGGGCGTCACAATAAGGGAACAAAAGTGTAAGCAAAAGCATTAATATGGTTGGCATGGGAGATATTGAGAGACCTTTACCGTTCACCGGTTACTGGAAAGTTGCACTTCTCAAAAAATTTATCTCTGTTTTCAAAACCAAGAGCTCTGGCACATGTTTAGTCTTTGCTTCCAATCACGGGTTTTTAGTCTTGCCATCAAAAAGCCACGGTTCGAGAGTCTCCCCTTCTTTCTTCAAAGCACCAACTATTCAGAGCATAATTGTGATTCTTAGTGCAACATGCATTGTCCCAAAGTATTACATTGTCTTATGCATGCTTGTGATATTGCTAGTCTGAAATTCTTAGTTCTAGTCTCCTTTAAAACTCCGGAGGAGTTTCTGCATTTATGTTTTGCTTCACTCATGGAGGCTAGGGAGATACCACTCTGATATGTTTAGACTATGTGCATTGTGATCTTGTCTTGATTTTCGGCAACGTATTGTTTACTTTTGGTTGTTTGTGATTGATCACTTGAAAGAAGAATTGCTTCGTGCATTGTTCTCATAGCATTATTTTGATACTTGCTAAACTCTTTTCGTAGTACCGGCCTGTATACATCTTATGAAGCAAAAGAGTTTGTCAAAGTTTTCTTTGTCGTCTCTAGTTCGTTGAACTGAATTGCTTCAGGACAAGCAATAGGCTAAGCTTTGGGGAGTGGATACGTCTCAAACGTATCTACTTTTCCAAACACTTTTTCTATTGTTTTGCCCTCATTATTGCATGATTCACTACTGGAATTCTGTCGTTTGCCATCTGCCATGGCAGTCGGCAAACATAGGAAAAGCGGACGGCAAAGCCGTTTGCCATCTGCAGGCGGACGGCAAATGACTCGGCAGCCATTTCTCTGGCAAAGAGGTGCTTTGCCATCTGTTTTTAATCGACGGACGGCAAAGCCTTTACCGTCATCTTTTTTATATCGACAGACGAAAAAATCCAAATTAGAGATGTCTATTATTATTGGCTTTGCCGTCTGCTAATTATTAGCGGACGGTATAGAGTTTTTAGGTATATAAAAAACAACTCCAACCGGCCACGCCGGAGCACCAGCTACAGCTCGCCGGAGCACCTCGCCAGAGACTATCACCAGAGCCAGGAGGACTATCGACGGAGCACCTCATTGTGTCATGTATCGCATCACCGTAGCGTTGACCTCACCTATACGAGGCAACAGAGGATGGAGCGTCCCGGCGGCTGCAGTGGAGGGGTTCGGGGCGGCTCCCCACGGTCGTGGCTTAGGGCGGCTATGCAGCGTGACGACGCGGCACGTGCGACGGAGGAATCTTCCCGGCCGCGGCCATGTCTATGAGGAAAGAGAAAAGGGGAACAAGAATGGAGACGAAGGAGAAGGGAGGAAGAAGGGGAAGGGAAGGGGAGGCGCGACGGGTGACGGTGCTCCTGTGGCTCCATCGCCGGCGAGCTGAAGGTGCCGGTCTCGGGATGGAGAAAGCTTGCGGGCGGCGGCCATGTCTGCTAGGAAACAGAGACAGGGAAGGGGATGGAGAGGCGCGACGGTTGGTGGTGTTCGGGAGAGGGGGCAGCCAGGAGAAGGGGAAGGGAGGAGGAAGATGAAAAAGAGGCGCGGTGGCCAATAGTGCTCCGGTGGCTTCGGTCGCCGGCGTCGGCCTCACGCGAGATGTAGCAGTGGCTTCGTACGTCGCAGAAAGAAATAGAAACGAGGGGATAAGAGAGAGAGCGCATCGTGGGAAGAGACAAGAGGATAAGAGGAAACGTGGTGAGGTTAGTTGCCTTTTTTTTGCGTGTATGCCTCCATGCCATGTCACTGATCCAGGGGAAGCACAACCCAGCCAATAGGAAGAAGGCATTGTTTTTGTGCTTCTTTATGCCTAGTATTTTAGTAAAATAAGTATGTTAAAGTTTAATAAAAAAATTCAAACTCTTTCTATGTCTTATAGGATTCATAAACCAATACCACTTTAAATTTCACATCTTTTAGACCTTTTTTGCATTTTCTAAAAATTAAAAACGGACAAATTCAGTTTTTCTTGTAAAACATTCTTTGCCATGAGTCAAATAAAAACAGACGGCAAAGCTCCTCTTTGCCATGCGTGGAAAAAGAACAGACGGCAAAGCCCCTCTTTGCCATGCGTGAAAAAATAACAGACGGCGAAGCCCCTCTTTGCCATGCGTGAAAAAATAACAGACGGCAAAACCCCTCTTTTCCATGCGTGAACAAATACCAGACGGCAAAGTACTCATCACCGTCAGCGAATCTTTGCCGTCCGCGGCTGATGGCAAAGACCCTCTTTGCCGTCTGCCCCGACAAAATGCAGACGGCAAAGAGAAGACACATGGCAAACAAGCAGATTCCAGTAGTGATTTGAGCTAAACTAACCCGGAAAGATGCTATTTTCAGCAGAGCTGCCTATATGGTTTTATTGTGCGCAGGAAAATGGATTTTTTGACATCTCAGAAAATTCCCAGAAAAAATACAGAAAATCCACGCACCTCGAGGAACACAGGACCAGTAGGTGGGTCAGAGGGGAGCCAGGGGGCCCATGCACCTATATGGCGCGGCCAGCCCCCTGGCCGCGCCCGCAGGGCGCCTGGGTGGGTCCCATCCCCTCTGATGACCTACCTTGGCCCCTATTTATTCTCGTGGAGGGGAAGCTCCCAAACAGAAATCGCTTTTCTAGAACCCGTCGCGGAGCCGCCGCCAACCTCTGTTCTTCTTCGGGAGGGCTAATCTGGACGCTGATTTGGCCTCCGGAGAGGGGAGATCGTCGCCATCGTCATCACCATCACCACTCCATCATCCCGCCATGACTTCTCTTCACATGTGTGAGTAATTCCCTGCTGTAGGCAAAGGGATGGTTGGGATTGGATGAGATTGATCATGTAATAGTTCGTTAGATTGTTGGGGGCATGTTGCCTATCATCTACTTTGGTGTTTATCATCTTTTCTACAACTTGTTGCTCTTAATGCTTGTCACTTTGTCCCGAGTGCCATGTTTTTCAGATCTGAACCACTTATGTTTTCATGAGTATATTTATGTTTGAGATCCTATCTATGAGTTGTATGCACCTATTATGGTCCGGAACCGGCGATCCCAAAGGTGACAGCTTGGGACACCAAAGGGGATGGTCCATAATTTGAAGATTCCATGTATCCATTGAGTTTATTGCTTTGTTTCGGTGCTCTTTGACAGGAGCACCTTAATCTCCATAAGTTCCTTTTGTCCCCGTTCGTAGTGGGATGGTAGGACAAAAGATGGTGTGCAAGTTCTTATTGCAAGCACGCACAACTACCTACGGGATACATGCCTAATGTTTGATATTTTCCTATATGATCGTTGCTTTTCTATGTGCCTTGCCCCGTGTTAGAATTTATTACATGTTCATTCTTATTCATGCAGCGCCCGACCATCCATCTCCCTAGTCTACAGTGCTTTAATCCTTCTGGTCACTACTAGTTTATCTCTGTTGTTTCACTTTTGCTGTTACCACCGTCACTACTACTATCATACCACAGTTTCCATTAATATTTTTTCTCAAGCAAGTATATTTCCGGTGCGGTTGAATTGACAACTCAACTGTCAAAGCTTATAAATACTCTTTGGCTCCCCTTGTGTCGAATCAATAAATTGGGTTAACTTACCCGCGAGAACAGTACAATCGATACCCTACAGTTGAGGGTCATCAACGCTCCTCCATAAGCATTCGCAGATGCTGCGCCATGTTCGGATCGGGTGGTGGCGGTCGCACGGCACCGGATCCACCTGGGTTGGCGCGGTTTCGTCTTGACATCCTGAGGTTGTGGCGCAAGATAAGAGGGAATTTAGTCTACAAGGGGGTAAGTCTATAACAATCTAGTTATCATACACAAGCAAGACATATAAAATAGGCAATAAACATGCAACTAGAAAATCATCACATGGCAGCATACGATAGCATAAGTTTCACACATCACAAGTTATACAGGTAAACAACCACAAGTTCATCGAATCAATCCACGACTAAACCCAAAAGCGACAACTACTCAATGGGAAACCTCCTACGCGTCACTCTCCTCCTCATCGTCATTGATGAAATCACGATCATCGGAGTTCGGAATGTCCTCCGCGTCGTCATGGTCATCATCATCTCTAAGATAAGCGTGATCCTCCTTTTGGATGTCCTTGCCATCATCCAGAGCATCAATCCCGTCCTCCAAGTCCCCGCACTTGCTCTTCAGACTCCTGGTCATCTTCTTGAGCTTCTCATTGCTCTCCTCCAGACAGGCGATCTGCTCCTGCAGCTCCTCAATGATCCAATCCCGAGACTCCAGTTCGATGTGGGTGTCGCCCCCTAACTGGAGGTTGTAGTCATGCTTAAACCGGACCTCATCCAACTCATCCTGAGTCAAAGAAAGGTGCTCCTCCATGGTGATCAAGTGATCCTTCATGATCGGGTGAGGAATGCCGGGAGTGGGATCTCCCTCGTTATCGCGCATCCCGTAGTGACGGAACCGCGTGGCACCCAGCTCATACTGGTGGAACCTCACAAGCCGAGCAATCGCCTCCTCACAAGCTCAGCACAGACCCTCATCCCATGTACGGGCGTACACCACAAAGCCGATAGCGTCAGACCGTGGAGTAACCTTCGATCCTTGAAGCTCACACCGCACAATCAAGCGAAGCTCCACATCTTCCCAACCCGAGATCTCGTAAACCCTGAACTCCACAACGGGGCGGTGAACAAGCTTAAGCAGCTCAATCAGATCCTTAGAAAAGGGCGTCTTCCCAGCCTGAGTCAGCTAGAGGTGGTGCATAGGAACTCCAGCCGTCTACACAAAAAATTTATAAGTTTAAGTTAGATGACAAGTGTGCAAAATTCTAAACATAATAAAAAAGTTATAAATGGTTTACTATAGAGGGGATAAGAGAGTTAAGCATTTTATACTACGTATTTAACCATCTCTTTATTTTAGAAAATATTTATGTTTTCCCCCATCCTATCTACCGTCCATTCTAACTAGGCTGCTACGGTCTGAACAGAGGCTCTGATGCCAAGGTTGTGGGCACCCCGGACTATATGTCCGAAGTGGCCAGCTGTGTATACTGTCGTGCTCCCATGATCAGTGTCGCATGACACACAACTAGAAATGGATATCATAATCTCAAATTTCATACAATACCGAATACAAGTCTTACAAATAACATAGTCTTACATTGCCTCATCGGGCTCAAATGGCAACGGAATAAGCAAAAGCATGATAGATAGCAGCGGCACGATCCAAGGGTAGATCAGAGCATAGCACGTCCTAGTAATCGTCGGTAGCATCATCTTCAAATACCTGCTCCTCCAAGCCTGGCCGATTGAATAACCAGGGACAAAGCCGTGAGTACATACAAAGTACTCGCAAACCACCTAAAGAAAGAAACAAAGTTTTGCATACGAAAATAATGGGATGGCTATATGGTGGAGTTTTTCATAGGGATTTTCTATCTACTCAAGATTATCATTAAGTTGGAAAAGTTTTAAACTTGGCAAATTTTATTTCCCACAATGAATTTGGATAAGTCAAGTCCAACACTTTCCAACAATATAAAAATCATCATCACGAACCATAAATTCAGTACCGGGCTTTCTCATCTATTCCCCACAAAGTGTGGCCTCACTAGTTGTCCATGCCCGTGGACTCCGGCTACTCGAATAGTTTTCACTCTGCAGAGGTTGTACACTATACCCACCACATTCGATACATTTGTCGTGTGTCCCCACTGATCGTCATACCTCAGTGTGTGGGTCTCGGATAATCGACCATAGTCTTCCCCTTGCCTACCCTAGTACAGGTGATCTACCCGATGCCCACATCCTGAACTGTCCGCGTGCAAGGTCATGCTCCTCTTGGACACATGCCTTCCGTAGTAGAAGTGCGGCAAAGTTCCATGCCACCGCTGCATCGGCATCAATGTCACCTTCGACTCATCGGTAGGCTTACATGCTTCTATGCATTATGTAGTTAGAATATCCCCGTACTAAGATACGCAAGCTTCCAACTAGCCATGTCCCATACCAGAGTATAGTCGTTGTACTGTAAGGCCAGGTTTTGGCGGCACTTATAGAGAATCCCTCTAGACTCTGTCCATGTCCGACGATGTTCCACAATCCCGGCCATACCACCTTCTTAGGTGTATGTCGTACCATCTAGGGTGAAGTATGACAACCATGTTGTTATGTAATGCTAATCACTAAAGCTGAGTGATGCTCACGACAAAATGTCAGGATCACCGGGGTTCTAATTTGTTCTCCCAAATAGGTAGGCTATGGGGTGGTGTGGAGTTGATCTATATAACTACTACAAACCCAATCCCAAAATGATATATAAGACAAGGTACATAGCATGATACATAAATATGGTACAAAGAAGGTAAAAATGTAGGACAATGGTTAAGTTTTTGAAGGTGGCTTGCCTTCCTCGGCGGTGTCTCCTCGTATGGCTTCTTCGGCTTGGGAGGAGTCTTCTCCTGCAATGTCAAGCGCTTCGTCTATGCGTTGTGAAAAAGGTAACACACATTACAATCATAGCGATTACACAAAGCATACAAGTAATAACACTCACACATAACCAAAGCATTACAACAACATCACAACAAGAGCAGCAACAAGGTTGTAAATTTTTTAATAGGGTTTAGCTTCACATGATTTTATTACATAAGGTAGCAAGGCAATTATATCACAAGATGTTAATCATGTATCACACGGGGTTAAATATTTTATTATGATTTTAGTTCAACAAGGGAGGTCAAGCAAAAATTGAACAAGATAACATCAAATTTTATTCGAGTTTTTATAGTTTTACGAAGAATTTAATACATGCTACAAGCCATCAACAAGATTAAAGAATAATAAGGCACGTAAAAGAAAAGTTCATATCAATTCCTTATTTTATTAGAACAATATTCTTTTATTTATTTTATTTTAATTAGTTAAATACATAACAAATGGCTACTGATTAGAGACATAATTAATAAAATGCTAACAAATTATTTCTACTAATAGAGATTTTATGGAAATTAAACTAGCAATCAAATTAATAACAAAAGGCCTCAATTATAATTTGGAAAATCCAAATTATAAACATGCAGGAAAATAAAGCATACTTTTAGGAACATTACACAATCGGTTTCATATTTTTCTGACTTATACTTATTTTTCTAAAAGTTTTTCGGTGTTTACAGTTTGTTAAAAGGACAAAAACGGTAAGCGGCCACGGCGAACGAGGCGAGCGCGCGGGAACGATCGAGGCGATATGTGGCCTCGCCGGTGGTTGGCCGAGAGAGGAGGTGAGGGCTGACGTTGCCCTCCTGGCATCAGCGCAGGCCCCCTCACTTACATCAATGGTGACGTCGGGGAGAGGGGTCAGGATACAGAGGGAAGGGGGCGCAGGATACAGAGAGAGAAGAGATGAGCTTTGACCCTAAGTTAGGATATTTTTTTCGTATTGCTACAACAGTTTTGCCAACTTCTGCTTCGGTTTTGAGTTAAATTTGAAATAATTTTCAAACTTAAATCTCCTAAAAACTTTGTAATACTTCAGAATTATTATGTTAATAGTTTTAGAAATTTTAGAGAATTTGTAGCTGGGTTTATAATATTATCACTATCATAATAACAACATTTAATCATTTAATCCTTTTTAAATATTTTATGTAAAATCGTCGTGATATAGAGGCATTTTTTTATTATTAATAACTTAATTATTCACACTATCAGAACATTATTTAGGCAATATTTTAATAATATTTATTTCTCCGAGTTAATTTTATGTTGGTTTTCATAATGAGGGTCATGAGCTAAAAATATATTGACTTAATCATTTTAGCAAAACAAGGGAAACAACTAATCTTGGCAACAAGATAACTAGCAAGGCATGACAAGCATAACACAATACAAGGCAAGCATATTATGGCAATTTTACAACTATTACAACACAACTAGCAAAGTTTCTTGTTAACCGTAAATTTTGCTATATTAATAATAGGGTAATAAAAGTTGGGATGTGACAGTCAGCACACTCTGTAAGTTCCCTACATTAATCATCAACTTCAACATAATCATCATCAAGGATTGTTTCCTTGAGTTCACTCAAGTCTGGGTAACCAAAAGATCTGCAAGTGGGGTAATGTGTAACAGGAGTTTCAATTTCGGACTGTTATGCAGCCTTAGCAATTTGAGATTCAAGATAGCGACCAAGAAAACCAATATCATCAAGAGTAGTGGAAGCATCATCAAAAGTATCAGACATAGTAACAGACTCACTAGAAGCTGCATGTGGTGGTGGTGAAACAAACTTACTCATAACGGAAGGTGAATCAAGTGTATCACTGGTGCTAAGAGCGGTACCTTTTCTTGTAGTGTATGGTAAAATAGGAACCTTGGGGTCTCCTTTCTTACCCATAGTGGATAAATTGCAGCAAGAAAAATAACTTCAAGTAGACTTGTAAATAAAGCTATGCTCCCCGATAGTCTTGATGACCCATAACTGTAGAGGATCGTGATAGTCTTCATGGGTAAGATAACCCAATTTATTGATTCGACACAAGGGGAGCCAAAGAATATTTATATACTTTAACAGTTGAGTTGTCAATTCAACCGCACCAGAAAGATACATGATTGGCAATGAGATATAAGTGGTAACGGTGGTATGGAAGTGATAGTGGTAGTGGATATAGTGGTGATAAAGCAGTGAAAGTAAAAATGGTAAAGTAAAATAACTTGCAACAGGCAGAATTAAAACACTGTAGGCTAGGGGGCGGATGGTTGGGCGCTGCATGGTTGAGAGACATCATGTATTTTACTTGGGGCAAGGCACACAAAAAAGTAATGATCATCTAGGCATATATCCCGAAGGTAGTTGTACGTGCTTGCAATAAGAACTTGCACAACATCTTTTGTCTTACCATCCTGCTATAAACGGGGCCAAAAGGAACTTATGGAGATTAAGGTGATCCTGTCAAAGAGCACCGGAACAAAGCATTAACAATAAATAGATACATGGCATCCTCAAATTATATTCCATCCCTTTTGGTGTCCCAAGCTGTCACCATTGGGATCGCCGGTTCCGGACTATAATAGGTGCATACAACTCATAGATGGGATCAAGAACACAAATATATTCATGTAAACACATAAGGTTCAGATCTGAAATCATGGCACTCGGGCCCAAAGTGCAAGCAATAAGAACAACAAGTTGTAGCAAAGATGATAAACACCATAGTAGATGATAGGCAACATGACCACAACAATATGATAAATAATTACATGATCAGACCCATCCAATGCCTACCATCCCCTTTGCCTACAACAGGGAATTACTCACACATGAAAGGAGAAGTCATGGAGGGATGATGGAGTGGCGATGGTGATGATTCCCCCTCGCCGGAGGCCAAAACAGCCTCCTGATTAGCTCTCCCAGAGAAGAACAGAGGGTGGCGGCGGCTCCGCAACGAGAATTGGAAAAGTGACTTCTATTCTGGGATTTCCTCGTCGGGGGTAAAAATAGGAGTCCAGGTAGGGCACCAGAGGGGGTGGGACCCACCCAGGCGCCCCCTGGCGCGGCCAGGGGGCTGGCCGCCTGGGCCAGGGGCAGCCCCCCTCTGTCCCCCCTTCTGACAGTGGGTTCCTCCCGGTGCGTGGATTTTCTGTATTTTTTATGGGAATTTTCTGGGACACCTAAAAATCCATTTTACTACACGCAAGAAAACCATACATGCAACTCTGCTGAAAACAACGTCGGTCCGGGTTAGTTTAATTCAAATCATGCAACAATGAGGTAAAAACAATAACAAAAGTGTTTGGAAAAGTCGATACATTTGAGACGTATCAAGTAGTAAGAAACCCTGGCAAATATTTTGTTCGTAGGCTCTTCTTTTGTTGTGAGTGAAAGGTGAATGTTTTTGTTTGCGGTAATGAAAGTATTTACTTGTGAAAGAAATTTAATACTGGAAATTAAATAGCTCATATAGAAGTCGGTTGTATGCATGACAGAATAGTAGCCTTTAATAGAGTAAGTGCAGGGTCAGCCAGCTCCATTAGGATGCTTCTGATTGACTTATGAAAAGGAATTACCGGTCACATATTGCATTTAGGTCAAACTTCTCTATAAGCCGGCGCCGCATGACTTATTCTAGCGTTATGCTGACTTAGATTTAGGGTCAATGTGGCATCACGTAGAGCCGTTGTTGATTGAATCAAAAGCCGATACTACCAGGTCATATGAGTATGATTATGCATCAAGCTTACAGGTAGTATTAAGTCATAATAGAAAAAGTCGGAAAATAAAAAATACTTCTAATTAAAATAAAAAGGGGAGAAACCAGACTTTTTAATAACGAGGAAGAAAAGTGCAGAGTCGTCTCTCTTGGAGTTGACTTCATGTTTATGGTACAAGGAAATACGGGGAGAGGGAAATGGAGCGGGGGAAATACGTATAACGGGTTTACCGTTGGTGCTAGGTGAAGTAGGGACGTAGCTGAGCGATATTCCATGGTCCGGGCATTTCCTTCCCCGACGTTCGAGATTTGGACAGCTCTCATAGATCCACTAAATAGTATTACTCATTGTGTAGGTTCTTGCTTACCACGAACGGTCCTTCTCATGGTGAAGATAACTTGTGCATGCCGCCTTTTTCTGTATGAGGCGTAGTACCAAGTCTCCTTCTTGGAAGGTTCGGCTTCTGATTCTTTCACTATGGTAGTGTCGCAAATCCTGTTGGTAGATTGCCGATTTGGCGGTGGCAGTATCGCGCTCCCCGTCAAGAAGATGAAGGGATTTTTGTCTTGCTTTCTCGTTGTCAGTCTAGACGTACACCATGACACGGGGTGAATTGTGTCTTATGTCACTCGGTATAACTGCTTCGGCTCCGTAAACGAGGAAGAAAGGTGTGTACCCGGTCGATCGATTTGGCGATGTCTGGATGCTCCATAATACGGAGGGCAGTTCGTCTTCCGAACAACCCGAGGATTTTTCTAAAAGAATGAGGAGTCGGGGTTTAATTCCTCGTAGGAGTTCCTGATTTGCGTGTTCTGCTTGTCCATTTGATTTTGGATGCGCTACCGAAGCTAGGTCGAGTCGAATTTTCTCTTTTTGGCAAAATCGTTCCATAAATCCTTCCGATAGGTTTCTTCCGTTGTCAGTGATTATGTTGTGTGGATATCCAATCCAGAAAATGATTTTCTTCAGGAACTTGAGCGTCATATTTGCATCGCATTTGCTGACTGGTTCCGCTTCCACCCATTTGGTGAACTTGTTGATTTTTTTTGGGAGGGCTTGAAGGGCCCACCATATCCAACCCCCATACTGCAAAAGGCCAAGTTATCGGGATCATTCTCAGTTCTTGAGCCAATATGTGCTCCTGTCGAGCATAGCGTTGACAGTCGTCGCATTTCTTGACTATCTCTTCCGCATCCATGTGAGCCGACGGCTAATAGAAACCGTGTCTATAGGCTTTAGCCACCAAGGAGCGAGTGTCGGCGTGGTGCTTGCAGTCGCCCGAGTGAATCTCGTTCAGGATTCCGCGTCCTTCTGTTGGAGAGACGCATCGCTGGAAAACGCTAATAGAACTGAGTCGATGTAGCTCACCTTTGTGGATCACAAATGATTTGTTGCGCCTAACGATTTGTCGAGCCAAGAATTCATCTTCTGGTAATATTCATCTTGTTTTGTAGTCCAGATATGGTGTGACCCATTTTGGGGTTGCGTGGAGCGCTGCTACGAGAGCCAGTTCCGGGTCTGGTATTGCTATCTCCTCTTCGGTTGGGAGTCGGACAGAGGGGTGCGTTAGGATGTCAAGGAATACATCGGGAGGCACCGGTTTCTATTGCAATCCCAATCGTGACAAAGCATTGGTCGCCTTGTTTAGTTTCCTTTCTATGTGATCAACCTGGTATCGGGTGAAGAAGTCGTCTTGCCGTGAGACTTCCCGTCGATAGGCCGCCATCATCGGGTCCCTGTAATCCCACTTTCCTGATACCTGCTGGGCAACTAAGTCGGAGGCCCCTAGGATACAGATTAGAGAACGGCAAAAAAATGACATGGCTATGGGTGGTGGATCACCATTCATCTGGGTATCGTGCCACTATCAAAGCAACGGCGAGGTGAATCTTGCGGGGAGATGTTGGACCCGATCATATTTTTTATTTTCCTACAAGGTCTTTCTTAAAAGGTTGTCGAATTCGTAATGTTGGCTCTTAGTAAGGACGCTGATAACGCCCGAACGTTCGGGTCACCTCACCAGGCCCGAACGCTGCATGCATGCATGTATTTTTGACTAGCTTTTTTTATTTTCTGTTTTTTAAAAAGTTTTATCTTTAAAATAAAACTTCGAAATAAAATTCCGTTTTCACCATTAACTCCGTCGCGACGAGATCTTCGAAACTAGATCCCATATCGATATGTTTCGACAACTTTTTTTTTCGGGTTAAAAATTGCCATGTCTATTGCACTTAAATTGCCATGTTGTTTGCACTAAAATTACCATCATTTCCTTCAACTACATTTTTTTGCACTTTTTCTTCAACGTTCTATGTAAATTTGTCGTCATTCATAAAATAAAACTTTATAAACTTACCTTGGGTAAACACATGTTTATTTTGCCATGGCAAAAAGCACATCTAAAATTGCCATGGCGAAAAATATGTTAAATTTGCCATGGACACAAAAAAGGAAATAGTTTGCCATTGGTAGATAGAAAAAATGTGGGATCCTGATAACTACCACATGTGTGACACGAGTACATGGAAATTCCTTATGTTTTTTATGGCAAGTTTAGTAATGTGAGGGTGGCAACTTCAAAGTTATAGACGTTAGTCCTGCGAATAAAAATGGCCATGTCCTATGAATAAAAAATTGCATGTCCTATGAATAAGAATTGCCATGTCCTATGAATAAAATTGCCATATATAGGAGTCACTTCCGCCCACACGTTTTTTAGATGCTAATTTTAGGTGTACGTAGATGGCAATTATTAGTCAAAGTTTCCATGTATTTAGTGAAGATGCCATGTATTAGCAGAAGTTGTTATCTCACATGTGTTAAAGTTGCCACCAAAGCGTGTGGGCTTGCCATCTTTCCACCCACATGTTGGAACGTTGTTATGGCAATGCTGAAAACTCCCACATGTGTGAGACGAGTACATGGCAATCTATGATGTTTTTATGGCAAGTTTAGTTATGTGAGGTGGCAACTTGAAGTTGTAAACGCTACTCTTGCGAATAAGAATTGACATGTCCTATGAATAGAAATTGCCATGTCCTATGAATGGAAATTGCCATGTCCTATGAATAGAGATTGCCATGGGCACAAAAAAGAGTCGCCACCAGAGCAGCACCACACCATCGACAAAACTCTCCCCTCGATCCATGTCCCCTCCCCCACCTTCATCCGTTGAGATATGTAGAAGGATCTCCTCGACGCATTCGTAACCTAAGAGACTGTCATGTCGCGCACCCCTTCCCCCGCTCCAGATATCTTCTCGGGGTCCATTGAGCATCACCACAACTCTTCCAGTCATCGGCGATGTGTCAAAAGGCGTTAAAATACAATGGTAACTTTAAATCTATAAGAAAAATAGATGAAAGAAATCATGGCAACTTTAGTGTAAATAGGATGGCAATTTCAGTGTAAACAGCATGGCAACTTTTGGTCCGAAAAAAAAAGTTCTCGAAACATATCAATATGACATCTAGTTTTGAAGATCTCGTCGAGACGGATTTTATGCTGAAAACGGAATTTTAATCGGAATTTTTATTTAAAAGATAAAACTTTTTTAAATTCGAAAAACGCAAAAGCTGGGTGTGGATGGATGGATGCTATAAAATTGGTGCGCAGGTATGTGGGCGTGTGGGCGGGGGGTTGCCAACCGAACGTGTGGGCGTTATCATTTTCCCTTAGTAATAATTGAAATCCAGTTCTATGTGTCGGCCAAAATACGGCCTTGTGGACGTTGCCTACATAAACATGTTTGTAAGTGGGAGGAATTTTAGATATTGAGAATATAAAGACATCTAATACCGGGGTGGACTAAAATATTTGAGGTGTTTGTAGATCCATGAGGGATTGAAAAGCGACACGCCATGGCATGCATCAACATATTGTGGTGCTTGCTGATCCTTATGGTCAGGAGCTGCCACACGTTTGGGATGTATCAGAACTTTTAAAAGTTCAATCATATAAATTAAATGATCAGCATAGGATTTTTTTCCAAAGGATTCTCAATTCTCCAAAGTTCCCACGAAAATCCTTCAAATCAAAGAGGCCTTATACTAAAAAAAATGTGGTTGAGAGCATCTCCAGCCGCGCTCCCAAGATGCCTCCAAGCTGGCGCTATTTGCGTTGGACGGACGATTTCCGCCCAGCCGTGCCCAAGGGCCCAAATTGCGCCGGATTGAGCCAAAGTTGAGTCCGGCGATCCCAAGCCGACCCGGCGCGCTGGGGGTCGCTTGGGGGCGCCGGATGAAAGAAAACGGCGCGAACGCGGGAACCTTTCGCGCCCTTTCGCGCGCACCTCGTCCATGGCCCCACCTGGCGGCGTCTTTCCCATGCGGCTTCCTCATCTTCTCGCCTCGTCTTCCCCGCTCCTGGCGCCGCCGCAGTGGAATCAATGCGGCGTCGGAGTCGATTCCAATCGCCGCGGCAGGCGAATCAGTGCGCCGTGGAGTAGTCCAATCGACCGCCGTCCAGCCATCGCAGCCTCCACCTGATGGAGGCGATCCTACTCGCCTAGGCGGGCTATCCCTGCCCACCGGACACCCGCCTGTCGCACGACTGGGTGTTCAGCAACGGCGGCGTGCCAGTGCCGCCGGGGCCCCGTCCTGGCACGGCCTTCGACATGGAGGTTAAGGCCGCCCGCGCCTCCATGACGTCGACCGAGCACGCCAATCCGATGAACTCGCGGGCCAATGTGGCGTGCTGGGAGGCCTACTTCGAGGAGCATCGAGCGCAGGCGATCGCCTCCACCAACGGCCTCCATCCGGTGGCGGGGCGGCAGAACCACGACGGCCGGCAGCGATGGTGGAGCGTGGAGGGACGCACCCTCCCCGCCGTCCTCGACTACATCGAGAATGGCAACCAGCCGTGGCTCCAGTACGCGCCACTGGTCGCGGCTTCACGCCGCTCCTACTCTCGCTCGCCCACGTCGTTGTGGGCGACGGGCGACGTCCTCGTCGTCCGGCGGGTCGGCATCCCGCTCCACCGGCTCGCACTCCTCCGGGCCGGCGTAGTCGCCGCCGACGTTCCTCCCCGTCAATACCGAGGTCAAGACAGAGCCGGGGACGACGCCCCTTGGTCGCCGCACGCGTTTCGGCGGCTCCTCGTCAGCGGCTCCACCTCCACCTCGCCAATGCCTCCTTTCTCGACTCAAACTGAAGAAGGAGGTCGTCGAGCCCCCATCACCCCCGCCCGCCGCCGACGACAAGGAGGATGACCCCGACCTCGCCTGGGCGCGGAGCGACTACCTCCTCGGCGAGATGGAGCGCCAAAGGAGGGAGTGGGAGTTCTTCGAGAAGAAGAAGCTCGCCGAGGCGGCGGCACGGGGAGAGGGCAGCAGCCGCCGCAGCAAGCCCACACCGCCGGCACCATCTCCAGCGTTGATGGTGCTCAGCGACGAGGAGAAGGACGAGGACCCAGCGCCGCTGCGGGTGAGGAGGAAGAGGGGGCCGACCAGCGATAGCACATGCACCGCGCAAGCCGCCGTGAAGCGCGTGCTCAAGGACAACGGTGACGACGACAACGCCGCTAGCAGGGCCACTGGAGGAGACGGCGTGGAGCTCAAAGGACTACCTTTACAATTTTTTTGATTTTCAATAAAAAAAATTAAGATTTTAGTTGCTACTATGTAAAATTAGGCTAAATATTATGAATTAGGCCAAATTTCGTTCAGTTTGCCCTATTTCAAACAAAATTTCGCCGAACTTGGGGGCCTCCTTTGGGGCCGTGGCGCCGCAGGTGGCTAGACGCCTTTTCACCGCCCGAGCGCCCCCCAAGCGGCGCTAAAATAGCGCCGAAAAACGGCTTAGGGGGCCGAATGGCTGGAGATGCTCTAACTCCACCAACCTACAGAAGCAGAAACAAAATATAGCATGTATAGAAGCCCAGAACACACAAAAGTACCAGCTGGCCATAGACTTTAACAAATCCCACAATCTATCACAAACAGTGCTGATCAAACGTGTCAACACTCTGACAACAGGCTTTTGAAAGACCAATGTCTGTTCACTAGAAAACCTACCGGACTATTCTAGGAAACATAGTAAGACCATATACAATGCAAGGTGCTTAGAAGAGGTGCTTACAAAAAAAACCAGATTTTTCTGTAAGCAGTGGTGCTTAGATGTAGAGGATAGACGCTTAATTAGGCACCTCTTCTATAGAAATAAGCCCTGGTGCTACAATAAAAGTCAGTTTATTTTACTAAGCACTACCTTAAGCACCTTGCATTGTACAAGGCCTAAGAAGGCATTGTTCTCTGCTCACAACTCACTGACAAGGATTGTCGAACTGAAATTCATCGCTGCCTGCATATAAAGGAAACGTCACATCATTATATAATTACAGTCGAAGAGGATAATAAGGGCAACATCAACAGGACAAACCTTTAGGAGCGAGATCAGGTTGGGCTCCTCCTGTTAAGTGGTGGACCATGTCCATTATTGGATGGTGATACCCTACGCTCATGTCCATCTAGGCTAGGAGATCGACCATCTGATCTGGGCTGTCTCTTGTCCCGAGCATGTGGAGAGTATGAACCCCCAGGAGAAAAATTGTCACGGTTATCTCTGCCCCTGCAAAAAAAAATCAGCAATTTGACCTCAGTGACAAACACATTGACAGCATGCAAGGACCAACACACCAAAAAACATATGGTAACCAAAGTACAAGAACAAGAAAGTGTCATCATGAGAAAACGAAAATAGAGAACTGCAAACTTGTCTACAGCAGCTAATCACCATGGCAACATCACCATTGGCTGGTCATGCCTACTGCCAAGCCAACTGAATTGGAAAGTGAGATATCAATGTTACCTGCTCCATCACAAAATTGGTTACCCACTTTGATCCCAAAATATAACATGCAACGCACTAAGGTGTTGCGACTGCTGGCTCAACAGCATCAGCTCACTTGAAAAATAACTGTTTTCCTCAAGTTTCTTAGCCAAGATTATATTTACAATCTTGAGTGCTAGTACCACTTTATCTTTAACTGTATGCCTTTCACATGTTCCAACTCTGGAGGTCATAATACTTTCACTTTCGTCTTTATTCGCCAAACATCATGATTCTCTTTTGGGCTTTTAGACTCTACATTCTTTGTTAACTGGATAATATACAAAACCAAGGCAACATATTTCAGAGGACAACTTAATAGCCTTACTTCAAGAAAAAAATAGATAATATAAATCCATCAATAATCATCAAACAGACAGCAAAAGCCATGTTGCTAATGTAAGATTAATTAAGGATGTACGGGGCATGTCATGAGCATACAAATGAGCAGAAAAGTTCCTTTGTTCATTTCTCGTTATCTTTACTATGATTTGCAAGCTAAAAAAGGATTCAGAAAAATCCACAAAAGATACAGAATCATAAATTGTAATCCGTAATCCTCTTGGAAGTTACTTTCCTCCTAGCCTGACTAACGAGCTAATGAAAAGGAAAATGAAAATGAAAATAACCAACCATATAAGCAGGGATATTTAGCAATCAATTTGAGATGAAGATTTCAAGGATATAACACTTTAAGAAGAATTTCAGAAGCTGATTTACGTTTCAATGATGAAATAAATGCTTGTTGGTTAATGAATAAAAAAATGTAATAACAATTAAACACATTTCTAGATCATGGACAGGGTGGGGGGGGGGGGGGGAAGCAATATGTATGTTTAGGAGAATTCGAATGAACTCTATCAGCTGTTATAGCTACGTTCAGCACTGAACTTAATTTATAATCTGCTTTGAAAAGTAGGTAGGAAAGCAGGAGCAAGTTGGGCAGCCAAACGGAGAAACAGACAAAAGCTGGTTGGAAAAGATGGATTATCATATTCCGCCTCGATGCAAATAGCCGACTGCAGCCTTAACTTAAGAGTTGAAGAGGCTATAATAATCACAATACCAACTAAAGGTTTAGCAATGTTCAACTTCAACCATATGCTTTCGTCTATCTCAAAAATTAAAATTCAAGAGAAGGTGAAGTAGAGCATATTTGTTTCATATATTGATATATATACTTCACTTCCATCATATCTCAGCGGAGCTGGGCTGATGGTGAACATATTCTTTATAAATAAACAAAGCCTAGACAAATATTAGACTTCTGGAATACTGTAGCTACTGCAGCACATATTACAAACTTAGGTCATCATAACAAGAAGCATACAATGAACTCTTCTGCCAAAACAACAAACTGATAAATAAAAAATGCTAAATGTGTGTTAGGAAGTCAGGATATGCCAAAAGTGAAAATTGAACAACAGGTGCCATACAGAAGCAGTATGAATCCAACTGAACAAAGTTAACATGTTGATCATATCTATGTTTACAAGAGCATCGGGATCAAACCTGGAGTGCCGTCTAAATGGAGAAGGTTTAGGTGAATAAGCTGTGAGTAAAGAGATAATATTTAATAACCAGATGAAAGTCTATAAGATATGAATTAAATGAACTGCTTTGTACTTACAGGGGTAACGAGACCTCGGGGATCTTGACAGTGAATGCATTCTTCTGTAGTTTCCATCCACATGCCTACCATCATATCAACAGATGCAGAAATATATCTTACGGCTACTTCAAATTTGATATTTACTACCCAACCTAATGCCTAAGTAAAAAACAGTACATATGTACCTTGATCTTGTTCTGAAGCGCATTTCTTGTGGAGTTTTTCTGTTCTCCTCAGCAAAAACTATTGTAATCTCTCGACCGCAAATAACTTGATGATTCATTTCTTGCTTGGCATATGCAGCGTCCTCAGGGTGGCGGAATTTCACAAACCCAAAACCACGTAATTCCCTGGAAATATATATCAATTTGACCAATGATTATTGATCAAGAAACTACTTTGTTATTCAACTAAAAAAAACAATTCCTGGAAAATATTTACCAATTTTACAATTAAAAATAAACTCCTCCATTCATAACTATAAGATGTTTTGACTTTTTTCTAAATCATATGCATATAGACGCGGGAGGAGTCAGAGATTTGAAGGACTGGGATATCACCAAAGATTTAGCTATGGACAGGGGTACGTGGAAGTTAGCTATCCACGTGCTAGAACCAATGACTTGGTTTCGATATCTTATGTGTTTCAACTCTAGCCTACCCCAACTTGTTTGGGACTGAAAGGCTTTGTTGTTGTTGTAGATGCATATAAACACGTTTTAGTGTTTTTCTTTCAATCATTTCAGTCCGAATGTAGTCCATATTGAAATATCCAAAATATCTTATTGTGAACGGAGGAAGTACTTGCTATTCAACACAAAAAAAAAATGCATCAACAGTTAGTTTACATTCCAATAACATTTATAAATGTGCAATTCGTAAAGACTAAATACAGAAAAACATTACCAGTGAAAGAGAATATGCAACAAGCGAGCACCAACACTATTATTAAGAAGAATTATTAGATGATCCTAATTTGATCGAATTCAGAAAAATTACTAGCAGCTTATGCAAATGAATGTAATTAGAGGGTAAATCACGATATGATATGCCATGAAATCACAAAGGACTTGCTAAAGGTATTATTTTTTTCGAAAACTAAGTCCATTGAGATTGCGCCGTCCCTTGTATTCAAATGAATAACAGCAGTATAAAACCTAGGAATGCCATTCGCAAATTATCAATCAAGCTGCATAACATATCAGTTGCCTAGCACATATTATTCAGTGTCTCACTTAATTCATATACTTCTTTCATGCTGTTCAATAATCAATCATGACTATGTGTCTGGCATGAACTGATCTTCAAATGTAATATAAGCATAAGAATGCAAAAGAACTTCAGATGAGCTATAATTACTTTGTGTGAAAATTTCTTGGAAGGTACACATCCTTTATGGGGCCAAATTGCTCGAATGGACCACGAATGTCTTCTAGCCTGTAAAAGATGGAAAAAATAAAGGTGGCAGAACATAATCGGTCAGCTAAGGTGCAAATTCATCCACAGAGAGATGGTGATAGAAATCATCATACATCTGTACTGCGTTGTATATACAAATGAAAATTATAGAGATTACTGATAACCTTTGACTAGAGAAGTAGCAAAACGTGAAAAACAAGATCATGGTGGCCATCCCAAAACTCACAGAAAAATGATATAAAACTTAGTATTGTGTCTATTTCTATTTTTAATAAATTTTGGTATATATGCAAATGGGGGCATTTATAATGAAAAAATGATCTTGGTTCATCAAGCCATAAGATCTCATATGTCAAAGGTCGCATTCACTAAGGGCATGTTCGGTAACCCTCCACCGCCACCAAATCCTCATATCTCAACTCCACCATCAGCTCCCAACTCTCCAAAAAAGGGCCAGGAGCTAGGTTCCATTCGGCAGCGTAGCTTCTGGTTCATACCAAGTATACAACACATCATTTAAAAAAAAAGAGTATACAACAAATAGAAGGAATAAACATTGCCATCAGGGTAGAAAACTACCCACCAACCATGAACGGGTTACATCCACAGTTCCCTCGCATTGCCAGCACACACAACAAAGGGCTAGATCTGGATCTCGTCGGTGGCGCCAACGCCCATGCTTTCACATGACACCCACCGCTATCTTCTTTTCCCTCAGCACGCATCTTCTGAGTGGCCACGCCGCAGCTGCATCCTGCTCTCATGCACCCTTCTCCAACCCCAAGATGGTCATGTGTGCGCGCTTGCCACGGCTTGCTACACTATGCATGCGGAGCTCGGCAGCGTTGCCGGGTAGGCGTCAACGGCAGAGGGGGAGAGGTGGTGGAAAAGGTCTGGGTGCTGATAGACCACCTCGCTGTCAACCAACTGCTCATGGGACAAGGTCCCTGAACTGCGGTCGGCGACAATGGTCGAGGCTGACGTCCAGTGTGCGCCGGCGACGTAGGTCAACGGTGGCATCGAGGACGCGTCTGTGAGGGAAGTGGTCGGTGCGCTCCAGTGTTGGAGGTGTATGGTGGCGTCGGGCGCGCGTTCACAGTGGTGCGAGGGCTGCATTCATTGACTGGGATCGGGAGAGAGAGCTTGTTTGGGGGGAGAGAGAGAGAGCACACTCGAACCGGTATGTTGCTGTTCACTTGGCAGTGGCAATATCATCTTAGTTTCAGCAAACTCGAGCTTGTCTCAATCCTGGATTTCCAAAAGGCTAGCTTCTCCAACTCCATCCAGAATGCACTAGAAGAGCAGCCAGCTTCTGTTTGTCAACTCCAGGATTGACAAACAGAACAGGCCCTAACACACATATGAAAACATCCAAAGTTTGTCTAACTGAAAATTATTGATGACATGTGTTGCATTATTCTCAGACACACAAGCAACAATAGGATCACCTGTAGAGTTCATAAATCACTAGTTATGATATTAGAATAATCCTACAATGCTGCGGTCATATCTGTGAGGAAATCATAAGTACATATATATGGCTTTCCAGCCACCATTATACTAACTGTGATTAGTATGAACTCATTTATCATACCTAAGGGTTACTTACTGATGCTCATTATGTTATTCATTGAGCATGTTGACCCTAGTATAATTTAGCACTCTTGGTTTCTTGGGCACTAGCATAATTTAAATAGCAACTTTGGCTCTACACATGCATGTTGTTACACGCACGCAGCTATACAGATAGATTGAAAGACATACTACTTGGTCTGAAAGGTTATGATTAACGCCGCAGTAGGTCCCAGTTGAGACGTGCCAAAATTCAGAGAGTTAGGGCTAGGAGGGAGGGAAGGGGAACGCACCTGGCGGTGAGGGAAATGTTGCGGACTAGGAGGCCGGTGGGCGCCGACGGTCGGTCGTACCCGCGGCGGGGCGCTCCGCCGCCGCCGCCACGGTAGCGGTCACGCGGGTCGTCGTAGTGCCTGAAGCGGGGAGGGCTCCGGCTGTACCTTCTGCGTGGGCTGTAGCTCCGGCTTCGGCTGCGGTACCCGGCCATGGACGCGGCGCCCTCCTTTACTTAGGGTTTCTCTTTCTCTTTCTCTCTCTCTCTCTATCTCTCTCACAGAGGTTTGGATAATTTTCCGATTCTTCTTCTTCTTGATGACCTTTAATAATAACCTGAGCACGCGGGCCTCATGGGCCAGGGCCATGGGCCAATCCAAGTCACAGAAACTCCTCCTCACCAAATCTGACCATCCCCCGGTCCCCGTGCGGCTCACGACAGCGTCACATTCCTCCTCCAGCCGCCGCCGCTCACCGCGGATCACCACCATGCCCCCGCTTCCGCTTCCGCTTCCGCGCCGCTTCACTTCCGTCGCCTCCGAGCTCACCCCGGTACCGGCCGCCGTCACTGACGCCGCCTCCCGCGCGGCAGCTGCCGTGCTCCGCGCCCCGCGCTTCGAGCCCCGCCTCCTGTCGCTCGTCCCACGCCAACTGCTCCTGGAGCCGAGCTGCGTCCGCCAAACACTCTCCCGCCTCCTCCCCTCCCCTGAACCCTCGCTCCGCTTCCTCCTCTTCCTCTCCTCCCACCCCCCCCTCGCCGACGACGCCCCTACCCCTGCCCCTTCGCCTCAGCTCCCCGGGATCGACGCCTTCCTCCTCGGCCTCCAGCCACATCTCGCCGCCGATGCCGCCGCGCTGCTAGCCTCCCACCTCGGCCTCCACCCCTCCCTGCACGCACTCAACGCCGCATCCCGTGCCGCCCTCCGGGCCTCGCGCCCCGACCTGGTCTTCCGCCTCTTCTCCACCTTCTCCTCCTCCCCTGACTTCCCGGGCAATGCCGACACCGTCGCCTGCCTCGTGCGCGCCTGTGCTTCCGACTGCCGCCCGCTCGATGGCCTCCGCCTCCTCCGGGATGCTGCACGACGTGGCTCCCTTCCCTCCTCCGCTGCTGCCGCCGATCTTGTCACCGCCTTTGCGGCCACAGGCAACTTCGCAAAGGTGTCTGAGACGCTCCACCTCATGATCTCCGCCGGATGTCCTCCAACTATGTTGGTCTACCATCGTGTCATACATGCGCTCTTTGCGCACAGGATGGGCGCCGAGGCCCTTCGTGTCTTCAACGAGATCAAGCTGCGTGGCTACGCCATAGATGGTGCCACTTACAACACAGCACTCGCCGGTTTATGTAACCTTGGCCACATTGCACATGCGCGTCAAATGTGGGATGAGATGGTATACAAAGGTATTCAGCCCAGTCAGTATTCATATTGCTCTTTTCTCTGTTACTACTGTAAAGCTGGTGATTTTGGGATGGCTCTCAAGGTATATGAGGAAATGCTTGGGGAGGGATTCAAGGAGAGTACAGTCAGCTGTAATATTATCGTCAAAGGCTTTTGTATTCACAGGAGACTGGAAGAAGCACTTGGGGTGTTTGACCGAATGGTTGCAAATGGGATTCAACATGATGTCATTACTTATAACATATTGATTCAGGGCCTATGCAAGGTTGGGAGGTTGGCCGACGCGATAGGGATGTATCAGCGCCTACTGTCATCTGGTTTGGAGCCAAGTGTGCAAACATTCACGCCACTCATTGACACCTTGTGCAATGAAGGACAGGTCGATGATGCTGTTGAATTGCTTACCTTGATGCAGGATAAGGGCTTGGAACCGTTGGGACGTAGCAATGATAGTGTCATCAATGGATTCTGTAAGGTCAGCCGGGCTGATGATGGTATGGCATGGTTGGCAACCATGTTGGCGAACAATCTGAAACCTCAGGAACAGACCTTCAATTCTTTGCTGGAGTCGCTGAGCAACTCTGACCGAATGGATCATGCACTGCTGATTCTGAATGCAATGTATAAAACTGGATACAAACTGGGCAGTTTGGCTTGTGCTGTACTTGTTGATAAGCTATGCACGGGCAATGTATCTTATCTTCAGAAGTTGGAGGATATTTTGGTGAGTAGCTAGTGGCATTTCGGGGCCCTGCAAATCATACAAATGATTTCTGTAGAAATTTAGAATCCTGATGTCTTAACCGAGAAATGTTTTCCCCCTGGATTGATGTCTTTACCGAGAAATGTTTTTATTGGTGCTGTCCGATGGAGTACACAAATGACTTATGTAGAAATTCAGAATCCTTATGACCAGGAACATGATTTCTGAGCTCATATTCAGATTATGATTTGGCCTTCAACCATTCATTAAATCCCTGGAGGGATAGCAATGTGCAACAGCAACTCTGAGAGGTGGCGACAGCAGTGATTGGCGTTGATGGCTAGCATTCTTCTTTGGCCCTGTAATATAATCCAAACGCCTGTGATGGTTGAGGTCTATCGAACAGCACCATAAAACCTTCTTCAGGAACTGCATTTGGCACTTCCAAGACGGCATAGAGCTCTCTGAACACAAACTCCGTGTCCCTTGCATCACTATTTCTCAGGTTTATTCTGATTTAGCCCTGTAATAATCCCTTATACTCCCTCTGTTCACAATTATAAGATGTTTGAACTATTTTCTGAATCGGACGTATATAAATGTGTTTTAGTGTGTTTGTTCACTCATTTCTGTCCATATGTAGTCCATATCGAAATATCCAAAACATCTTATATTTATGAATGCAGGAAGTATTTTCTTTCTATTTTGAATATTCAAAACTTAACAGTGGACTAAATCAACCGACATCTCGTCCTTTCTCTATTTCATTTGAGCAGATGGATTCAAGATAAATTTATTTTTTGTCAAGAGAACTATGACAGTCCATATGTAGAAATGTGAAGAGTAATGACTGTTAGATATCTTATTTTCAGCTTTTAGTCAAAGACTTTAGATGATTTTTTTCTTGTCATCCTTAGTTTCTTTCCCTAGCTGATATTTTGGTATGTCAATATTAACCCTTATGTAAATATTCCCTCCGGTCACAAATATAAGATGTTTTGGATATTTCAATATGGACTACATACGGCCTGAAATGAGTGAACAAGCACACTAAAACACGTTTATATACATCCGATTCCAAAAATGGTTAAAACGTTTTATAATTGTGAACAGAGGAAGTATCTGTTTTCCTTGTTTCATGTTGCTTAATCGAAGTTGCTTCATGCAGGCTGTTTGCTTTCTTTACTCCTCAGATTCCACTTGGTAGTTGATAATTCCTGGAATATCAAGTTCAAGAGCAAAGAGTTCCTTTTCTAATCAATTATACAAGTTGATGTGCAATAACGTTTCAGAGTGTAATATCCTGTCTCCAGCAATGATGCGGACATGGCCAGCAAGGATATACACCCACTACTCGCTCTACTTCAAATGTTAATCAAGAAAAATATAAGAGTGTGTATTTACATCTGATGTAATCAATGTATATATCCTTGCTCTTCACTAGTTATCTACTCAGAATGGCATATGCAGAGAACAAGGCCAAAGTATTTCTCCCTTACTCTTTATTTCCACCAGTTTTATATTTGGAAATGATGTTGCAAAATGGTTCTGGTATCAAGAGAATTAGGATCTATAGCTATAATAAAGTATGTAACTGACCCGGTAATATTTTCACCATCTTGTGAATTTTGTTACCCGGTCATAGTCCTTTGTAACCATACTGATTTTTTTTTCATATGCTTAATGTTAGAATTATGTGACATGAGTTTTGGTTTTGTTAGATGGTAGAGTTGAATTTTACCAAAATTGGGTGCAATGGTGTCTGGCTATTTGCAAATTACAAAACTGAATCTACCTAGACCGGTAAGTTGTTTTGAAACTACTTTTTGTCATGCATTATTCAGTTATGCGCTCTCCCGGGGCGTTACAATTCGACACAAGGCAATGGGGAAAGGAGGTAAATGCAATCTTGTTGTCGCAGGTTGCTCCACTTGCACGCACTTTTTTTTAAGAAGACAGACGCAGACGCCTACAAAGTGCGCACATACACGTATCCTGCTATCCATATGAACGGAGACGTCTCAAAGAATATCCGCCTTTAAATGAGACCTAAGGTTTGATCTTTGATGGACTGGGGATACCACCGTTCTTTTAATTATTCCACCTCATAAGCCTTGCTGGCACAGTTGATTTCTGTTCAACTTACACAAGACTCCAATCAGTTTCGTTGGACTCTATGCGGGGATGAAAAATTCTCCGTACATTCCATGCATAGGACGTTAGTTCACTTTGAGGTACCAGTCGATAATAAAAAAAAAGGGCAAATAAAAATTCTGCTTAAACTGAAATTGTTCACTTGTATATTCGTAAGGGTGTCATTTTAACAATGGACAACCTTGTTAAGCGAAATTGGCATGAAAGTACAAAGTGTGTATTTTGTTCAAGACAATAAAACACTTATTCTTCGAGTGTAATTTTGCGCGTTTTATTTGGTCATCTATCCAGATAGCCATCCACTCAAATCTGTTGCAAATGTATTTGGCAACTGGTTACATGGGATAGATAAAAAGTTTAGAACAGTTATTAGGGTGGGAGCGATAGACGTTATATGGTCGCTTTGGCTGAGTAGAAATGACAAGGTGTTTAATGATAAAGATTTTTCTCGTTTGCAGGTACTATACCGGTGCACAAGTATTCTTCGTTCATGGTCCACATTACAACGGACGAAGTATTCCTGAGGCCTCTTTACGGAGGCATGTACACGATTGAAGCAGTTGGCGAGGGATATTTTTATCCCACATGGATGGTCACTTGATCGCCGCATTGGTCCTCCATAGGCACTAGCGTTCGTCCCAGGCATTGACGTTTTACTCATACATGATTGTAATTCGCCTGTTGCTTTCTTTTATTTTCTTTTCTCCTTGATGGATTGCGGCCGTGTGCATTCACATGTAGAGGCGGGGTGCAATGCTTAAAATATTTAAGTAGCAAAGCCCTTTTAAAAAAAATACCATCCCACCACATGTGGATTCTCCACTTGACACACACTTGGGTCATGTCGAACGTGGTTCAGTTGAATTGGTCGATTGTACAACCTCATGCTGCAGGTGGAAGCGGACAACTCGCGGATCCCACTAATTTAGCCTGCATAAAACTGTATGTGGGCGCCTATGGGCAAACAAAATTCTAATCACTATTTGAGGGGTACCCATTGCGACGGTCACTCGCGCATGCTCCGAGTGCGTCAAGCGACGCGTCCTGGTGCGTTTCGGGGTCTCCCTTTAGCCCCTTCGCGGTTCACATGTGGCAGTTTTTGGATGCACAACCGCATCCATAGCCACAACATGCAGCCACACGAATAGCTACAACCACGGACGCAACCACAGGTGCAGGCCTACAACCACCGTTTTTTCGAGCAGTGTAACAGCCCTGGATTTTCACCCAAATTAAAAAATTTGTTTGTTGCGTTGCTGTGATGATTGCCTGTATTGTTTGCAGTGTTTGCTTCGCTGGATTATTAATCGGTGAATATTTCCCCCCTCTTTCTCGTATCGGATGCGAGACCCACCCTTTTCCACCACGGCACACGACCTTTGCGACACCGGGTTTCACCCGACCACCGTCGCAACTTCCGGCACAAAGACCAGCCATCGCCATCGGAACGAAAAACCCCATTTAATAATTAAATGGGCTATTTTATTTGGCGCCGGAAAATATTCTCGGAACGATATCGAAGTGAGGTACGCCTGGTTCAAGATTTCGCCTGAATCAGAGGTCGTATGGACTCCTGGCGGTCAGAAACGTGGAGTATCGGACGCGAGAGAGAAAACCTGAGGGCTTTTGCGTAAACCTGCCATCCAGGCCATCCTATATAAAGACCACCACCCTCTCCTAGCCCTTCTAATGTTTCCCTAAACAAAATATGCAGCCACCCCCCTCACAAAACATCAAAATTTGCCCCCTAGTCCTCCTCTCCCCGAAACCCTAATCCCCAAGAAATTTCAGCCGTCAGATCATCAGATCTGGGGCTCAGATTGAACCCCAACCAGCTCCAACCCAACTCGGGCCCAGCCTCCACCGCCGTCGGGCCCAAACCGGCCTGTAGAGCCCGCACCGCGCCGCCACCCTTGGTGGCCGAGCCAACCCCGCCGCCCCCCCTTCGGCCGGCGAGCCGAGGAGCCGCCGCCGCCACGCCAGGTCGCCGCGCCTCCCTCTCCCTGTTTCCCTCCTCCTCTCACCCTCCTCCCTCGCCTGCAGGAGCCGCCGCGCTCGTCGGAGCGTCGTCGCGCCATGGACGGTGGCCGACCCGAGAAGGAGCTCCAGCTCGCGACCGCCACGACCGTCCCTCGCACGGATCCGGACGCCCCTCCCCTGGATCCGCCTCCCCCGCCGCCGGACTCGCCTGCCGCACCGCCCCATGGCCCTCCGTTTGTCGCCGGTGCAGGCTGGCGCCGCCGCCGTGGAGACGCGCTCGGGATCGAGCCGTTCCAGCCGCCCACTCGCTCGCCCCCTGCGTGGACCGGCTAGGTGGGCCAGCCTCGTCCCCGCGGCCCACCAGCGCAGCCCAAGCGCAGCCTCCCTAACCGCCGCCTCCTGGGCCAAGGCCCACACGGTGAGCCTCAACCCCTTTTTTCTCTTATTTTTTTTCCTGATGCGTGTTGGGCTCGGCCCATTGTTATATCTCGCCTTGTGCGCTATATAGATAACCAACGCTCGCCCTTTTAAACATGTCAGCCCCTGTTTTGGCCCGATAGTGTTTTTTTCTTTGATGGGCTTATTTAATTGGCAGATTGTATTATATTGTTGCGATGCGAATACCTTTTAATCCGTAGCTCGGATCGCGACTTGTTCTACATGAAAGTTGCTTAGAATTTCATGTAGATTAATAAAAATGTGCTCTTTTGCCATGTTTTAACTTGTTTACATGTTGTTTACTTGCTAATTCTATCGCATGCCACTGTAAATTATTTATTTAATAAATTTTCAACCGTTGCTCCGTTTAAAATGTTCTTAACATGTAACTTGACTAGAATTTCATGTAGATTGTGATTATGCTATTGTTTACTGTTGTAAACCAACCTAAAATATGATTTAGGGCAGATCAGTACCAAATTCTTTAATCATTGTCGGGTACTTAGCGATGTGCCATGGTTAGGTTGTGCCTCACTTAAATTGACTGGCATAGATAGTTTATCTTATGCTTCACCTCTTGTCATGTTTTTGTGATATTCCATGCTTGCGTGAGATATCATGTTAACAACCTTTGCTCATGTTGTGTAGCTAAACAACTTGAACCTTTCTAAATGTGAGGTGTCGTCGTGTGTGACGAGTACCTCACTTAACCTATTGGTAACCGCTCTCGACGATAGGTGCAATACCGTAGTGCGTTGTCTCGCGTTGCCTTCTTGTTAATGCTTGCTACTGATTGCTTCGTAGTAATAGATGCTTTATTTTCGATTTCCTTTTCCACCGTTTACCTCTTGTGTGCTTCCGCGCGTACCTCTCTGAGAAGATGCGAGTTTGCGATCGACTACACCTTCGGATTCGTCTTCTCATTAGGTAAGGGGGAGCATATATCTTGCTTATAACTTTCAGCTCACTCGCGCCTAGGTATAGGATAGAACGATTGCTTTATCCTACCACTTCATATTCATGCCTCTCAAATAAACCCAGACATCCATGTCCTCCACATCCCAGAAAACCTTGTTCGGCTATGTTACTATTGCTCGCTGCTCAGCCACTGCTTAGTATGCATGCTAGGATGCTATCAATTGTTACCCTGTTACTCCTTGGATTGGGCTATCACACTATTATATTGTTGTGGATGATATGATTATTATAATGTTGACTATACTCGACGAAGGATGGAAGGTCTAGGCTATCCCGCCTTGACGTTTTGTTCCATTCGAGTCACCTAGGACCCGCGCCTAACCGCGTGTGGGATGCTATGGGGTGCCCTCTTCTTACCTACCTAGCTCCAAACATTTCTAGTGGTGGCCCAAGCTGATTTACCATTTGAAACCCTGTGTGTGCCTGGTCCGCGGCCAGCAGATTTCAAACAACTCGGGCCAACAAAGACAGAGTTCCTTTGTTGGTCCACACTGGTGAGCTAGGGAAGCCCCTGAGTTCAGGTGAGGATAACCCCGACCTTGGCCATACGGAAGAGTCCGGTCCGAGAGCGCGACCGACTTTTGGATTGGGTGTCGACTCTCCGGGGGCCACCCGGATTTGTGCGTTGTTAGATAGAGGGACCTGTTGTTTCGGATCTCTCGAAACTAAATCATAAAATGGTTGCCTGTGATTAGCAACTGAGAGAGATGGGCGTGCGTGCGGAGCCTTGTAATGGGCAGTTGGTACACCCCTGCAGGGTTAAATCTTTTCGAGAAGCCGTGTCCACAGTTATGGACGACTTTAGACGTACTCCTTGTTCATAGACAACAACAATTGAGATAATCCTAATAACTTGATCAACGTGTGTGTGCCTTGATTGCTTCTTCTTCGTCGGGATGCGAAGGGGAGGACAAGGATAGGATAGGTGTTATGTTTGCATAAGTAGTTGATAGCAAAACTTATTGTAGGCGATTCCTCATTGAATGCTTGGTTCTCATCTTACTCTAAAATAGATCGTTAGCCACTCATATATTGCTAGTGAGACTGCAACCTCACCACTACCCCCATCTTACCGTGAGAAGTTAGTTACAAGGCTTGTTGATATAACTCACCCCTTCTTTTCTCTTTTACGCACGTGATACAACGATCTTGGACTTCAGTGGAGCTCGACGCCCCTTCTTCTGGACGCCTGCGCGGAGAATCGACGACGACTAGTTAAGTGAATCCCTGCGGAGAGCCTGGACCCGTGTGGTTACGGGAATAGTGTGTTTTATCTTTGCCATTAGGCATTTGATTGTAGTCTGTACTCAGACATGTATCTTCCGCTGATATATTGTATTAAGGCAATTGTATGTCGATTGTATGAGATGTTGTATCCTTGTAGTTGTAATGTTGTGATATCATGTTGGAAATCCAGGGCATATGACATTGTCATATATCGAGGTGGGACCGATATGTGCTTGGTCCCCGGATCTGGATGGAAACATCTAGATCTGGAACAGTACCGCATATTGGGCCTTACAACTTGGTATCAGAGCCTTACCGACCGTAGGATCCCTTTTCTGGCTGAAGTCGAGTCTAGACAAAAACTATTTTGTAGTTACTAAGTTAGTTATCGGAGAGTAGGATTATTTTTCCTCCTTACCCATGCTCTGGTCAGGACAAGTGTCGTAAGTGTTTTATTCTTGCCTTATCCCCTTCAAACTCTAGGATCTCGAGTGTGTGGAGTTTCGGAATAGTTACAATGCGTTGCTTGCAGCGTATTGTCTCGATTCCGATCTCAGGTTGGGAAATCTTGTAGTACCTTTAGTTCTTCCGACTCTAGTTAAACATCTTGGTCATCCGTTGAACCCATTCCTCTTGCCTAGTATCCGCACTATTTGAGTGAGAATGCTTCTATTGATCGTCGCTCCGACTATCGTTATTCCTCTTGATCTCTCGATGGTTTCGTTCTTCGACGTCGCCATCTCTCTACGGAAAGTTTTCTCGATGGAAGTTCCTCGACGACATGGAGCAGAGTCCCTTGTTGGTGGTGTTGAAGAATGTCGACTCTCTTCTCTCTTCCCCCTCTCCCTCGGATCGTCCAGGATCTCGGGACGAGATCCCTTATTCGTGGTGTTGTATTGTAACAACCCGGGATTTTCACCCAAATTAAAAAATTTGTTTGTTGCGTTGCTGTGATGATTGCATGTATTGTTTGCAGTGTTTGCTTCGCCGAATTATTAATCGGTGAATATTTCCCCCCTCTTTCTCGTATCGGATGCGATACCGACCCTTTCCACCACGGCACATGACCTTTGCGACACCGGGTTTCACCTGAGCACCGTCACAACTTCTGGCACAAGACCAATCATCGCCATCGGAATGAAAAACCCCATTTAATAATTAAATGGGTTATTTTATTGGGCGCCAGAAAATATTCTCGAAATGATATAGAAGTGAGGTACGACTGACGGGATCGACGCGCTGAGCGCGTCGTTCGAGATTTCGCCCGAATCGGAGGTCGTATGGACTCCCGGCGGTTAGAAACGTGGAGTATCGGACGCGAGAAAGAAAACCCGAGGGCTTTTGCGTACACCTGTGATGGCAAGAGAGTGTTAATACTCTTCAAGCCTCGTTGGTTACCCCAAGTGCAGGGTGAGATATAGTGCAGCGGCAAGTTTTCCCTTGGCAAAGATACAAAGGTTTGTCTCCCATAGGACTCCGAAGGATACAAGAAGGTGGTAAAGTGAGCAATGGCGCCGAGGTTGGTAGCTTCACCTGGACTTGCACACAGATACAAATAACTTTGCTCCCAACGAGTACAGAGGAGTTGTCAATTCCTCCGACCTTGCTGTTTACAAAGGATCAACGCAAGAGATAAAAGTGGAACTGAAAGTAAACTAAGGGTTGAAGATGGCCCGGGGTCCCGTGATTTTCACTAGTGATGTCTCTCTCCCAAAAGACGATAAAAGTGCTAGCGAGGTAAACAAATCATAGCTGGGCAATTGACAGGATTATGAACGCACCGCAATGCTAACTATGCTGCAAAGAAAGGAAGGGCTCAAAAGCAATGGGCAGTACGCCAAGGTAAGTAAACTGAAATCCAACTGCATCTACTACGAATCATCCACCTTGAGATATCTATCCAGAACATCTCGCTGGTATTAAGTTGCTAATCCCACCCAAAGTGTAAACTCAAAGGAACAGACAACTGCATTAAAAGAACTTTGCGTAAAGTAAACAATCCTTGCACCCGCGGGTACAAGCACCGTTGTTTTATCCCTGGTGGCAACATCACATCCCCTAGTCTCATGTTTCTGTCAATCAAGCTAGACATCAGGGGGCTGAACCCACAATCAAGCATAATGCTCCCTCTTGGAGTAGCAAGCAAACTACTTGGCCAAAGCAAAATACTGCAACGGAGAACATGCAAGAATTTACTCAAGAACAAAATATAAAAGAGAAGAACCAAATATATTACTCATCACAATCTGAACATAGTCTCATAATCCATCAGATCCCAGCAAACTCAGCATAGCAACATCAGAAATTACAAAAGTGCCTCGATCATGTGAGGCAGCTCACGAGGTCTCGAAAGTGGAAGCACAAAGAGGGGAGAGGTACATCACATAGCTACTGGTCACGGACCCATGGTCCAAGGGGGACTACTCACGGCACATCCGGGAGGCGTCCATGGCTATGGATGGTCTCCCGGAGGGGGTTCCTCCTCCCGGCAGGGTGCCGGGGCATCTTCTCAAGGCAGCCCCGATCTTGAAACGGTGGCGGCGGCGGTACAGAGGCGAGTTCGCGGAAAAGAGATCGATATTAGGGGTTTCCACCCCGAGGGCTTAATATAGGCGGAGGGGGGGTGTCGAGGGGACCCACAGGGCAGCTAGGAGGCCCCCTAGCGCGGCCTAGGGTGGGGCCACGCCAGGGACCCTTCTGGAGTCCCTATGGTGGCCCCCCTCTGTTACCTTGGTGATTCCGGAAGCTTCCGGGTCGCTGATTTTTTTATCTGATTTTTCCAGATTTTTTGGAGCACTTTTAATGGCCGAAAAACCTGAAATACAAAAACAGCAGAAAACAACAACTGGCAGCTGGGTGCACTTGGTTAATAGATTAGTACAACTATGCTCAAAAGTGTATGAAAGTTAAAGCTAAACATGGCAAAGTCACACAAAACATGCATGGAGCAAGCAGAAATTATAGATACGTTTGGGACGTATCAACATCCCCAAGCTTAATTCCTACTCGTCCTCGAGTAGGTAAATGATAACAAGCATAATTTCTGTGGTGACATGCCACACAACCATATAAGGACTTTTAAGTAAAGCAATCAAAGCATGCAATTCAATTCATGTCTTAACAAGCAAGAGTCTATATTAGCATTGACACAAGCAACAAAAGAACAAAAGGTGCAAGAGCTCTCGCTGTCCGTGACTCGAATGTCTCCAGATGGTGTTTGCGTGCAAGCAGGGGACTGGGAAAAAGAGAGAAAAAAAAGGTTGTTGAGAACAACTATCTGCTAAAGTTTCACACTTGGTCTCCTTTGGATTCTTATCTTGACTCGTCCCCAGACCACTAGCCAGGTACAAGTCAAAATGATCCACTCCCTTTCGATATTTTGAGCACTCATGCAATGGATGAGCGTGAGCAAGAAAGTTGACACCTAAAAGGCGAAACAGAAAGAAGGTGGAGGAGGAAGACAAAAAGGTGTGAAAGGCTCACATCAATGAGGACAATCATAGGGAGAGAAGGCCATATGATAGATATGATGTGAGGAGTAGGGATTGCCATCCAACGCTAAAAGCTCTGCAAGGAAACTAGTGGGGGTGCATCTAACTTGCTTGCTCAAAAAGACCTAGAGCTCGTTTGAGGAGGCTCATCATTGGAATATACAAGCCAAGTTCTATAGTGTGAAGGTCCCCACATAGCTATATGCATGATGATGATCTCTATGGAGTACAAGGGATAGAGGATGAAGTACTAGTGTGGATCTCTGAAAAGGAACAGTAGTGTGCCCCCTTCTCTCTTTTTATTTTTCTTTTTCTCTTTTTTCTATTTTTTGTATTTTTTTGGTGGCCTCAATGGCTCTTTCTATTTAACTCTCATTTGTCCTCTTTGGGATCTTTTGATTTTGTCCTCTTTGGTATCTTTTCCTCACATTAGGGGCAACACTCTATATTTTACAAGAATATAGGAGATCTTTCACACTTTACAAAGGTACTCACATAAAGAAGATATAACTATCATGATGCAAATGTATGCCTCTGCGAGGATAGCAGGATATGCAATGATACTAGCGCGTCATGTAGCAATGATTAGGGCAAGGCCCAACTAGCATGCGGCTCATCGATCAAGCAAGTAGCATGTATGACATGAGGATCAAGTCATGAGAAGGTGGATGTTGCATGGCAATGTATCTCGGAAAGGCTATGGAAATGCCTTGTAGGTAGGTATGGTGGCTGTTTTGAGGAAAGATATAAGGAGGCTTATGATGACAGAGGATATCGTGCCAAGGGTTTGGATGCACCGGCGAAGTATGCGCCAACTCTCAATGTGAGAAAGGGCAACGCACGGTACCGAAGAGGCTAGAAAAAGTATAGGTGGGTGGAAGTGTCAACTTTCGAATACTCACATTAGTCCGAAGAACTCATGCACTTATTATCGGTAACTCTGAATCTAATCAGGAGGTTCACAAAGAGACAAGTACCCCGAGGAGGAGTGTATGGGGGTTTGGTTATCCTTGCGCATCCTCGACCCATGGTACGTGAGTGTACTCTAATATTCGAACCCTCCAGAGGTTAGTGATCCATCTAGTAGCTAGAGTTCTCAACAGGGGTTTTTGGTTTTAGAAAAACACACGGATTGCCCCAAATACGACATCTATCACTAATAGGCTCGAGCTCTTGACACCAAAAGTTCAAACATTACTCTAGTCAATACCTCAAAACTATTGCAAGTTACTACTACAAAGAGAATAGCAACTTCAACTACTTACTTCTAGTCAAGACACAAAACTCAGTGCAACAGGCAAACTCTCTAACAAGATAAAACATGCAACCTATAGAAAGTTCAACCTAAAACAAAAGAAAAGCTCTAGAAAAACTAAAGCCCTACAACTAAATAGAGCATCAGCTAAGAAAAGAAAAGAAAAACAACTCACAGCTAAAAGAATAAGCATGCAAATCCTATGAAGAGTTCTAGTTCAAGCGGAGCGTGTATCTCTCCCACACAAAAGAGTAAGATGGGGTCTAACTTGTTACTACAGCAAACAAAGCAAAAACAAACCTAGAAAAGTAAAGAGCGAGACGCTCCAAGCATAGCACACAACGCATGAAGTGATAAAAATATAGTGCAACGAGGGACAAACTGATAATTGTTGATGAAGAAGGGGATGCACGGGGGCATCCCCAAGATTAGACGCTTGATTCTCCTTGAATATTTATTGGGGGTGCACATGGGCATCCCCAAGATTGAGCGTTTGACACTCCAAGATCTTCTTTCATCATCTTCCATCGCGCACTTCAAAACTCCCTTCATACATAACTCATCATAATCTGATTAGCGAGGTTAGTACCCATAATAAAATAATTTTTTCTCTACTGGAAATAAAGATAAACTTGAAGAGCTACTGTTTCTCAATATTGCCAACAAGTTTTTTCAAAGAAAAATCAAGCTTAAGGTTTGCAAAAAGAAGAAAAGGCAAAACAGGACAGAATTTGTGAAAAACAGACCAGCAGGTAAAAACGAATTTTTTAGGGATACTTCAGGAACTCAAATCAAAAAACTCAGAACATAAGAAAGTTTCGTAATTGTATAGAGCATGCTGTGTAAAAAATTCAGCTCGAAAAGATGAACTAGGATTTTTCCTTGATTTTCTAGTCATGAGGACAGAATCTGTTTTCTGGATAGCATGTCACAACTTTCACTTCCCTTGTCGTATGAGGCTAAACTTGGCACAAAGCTTGAAAAGTAAAGATATAATGATGTTCCTACAGTAGTAACAATCATCAAGACCACTAAAAACAGAAGAAAAGCAAAAAGAAAAACCTAAATTCGTTGCGGGCTGCCTCCCGAAAGCGCTTCTTTAGAGCCATTAGCTAAGCTTAAAGCAGAAGATCAAGTCTTTTCAAGAGAATAACTGACGGGGATCAACCCCGGAAAATCCCATGGTCAGGGACCCTGGGTTAGTCATGAGAGGCACAGGTTGGACGATAGCTCGTCGGCAAACAGGAAGGCTTGCTCCTGCTCGATATTATTGATAGGGGAGATGCGATTACAGTGGAGGCCAAGGCTGGAGCGCTCAAGGCTAGGGTTACAGGTGAGATTCGATGCCTTTGGCGTCGCCCCTTCTAGCCCTTATATACCGGGCTAGGTCTCGGGGAGTTCATCTACGTGTACAGGTAAACTTTCCTAACCCTAGCTTGCTCTGTACGGCAGGTCTTCGCACCTTCCTTGTGAGTCGAGGACTCCTACGTCGGTGCCAACTAGTGGGCCGAGGCTGTATCTTCATGGGCCTTCTGCCTTCATGGACACCAGGTAGGCTCATGCGTAGGAGTCGTGGGGTCACCCCCTCGTCAATAACTAGCCCGTGTGACGGACTCAAAAGGTAACTTAATCTTTTTCCTAGGGAAATGTTCCATCCCTTTCTTGAGAGGGAATTGGAATTTGATATTCCCCTCTTTCATGTCAATAACAACACCAACTGTGCGAAGAAAAGGACGTCCCAAAATAATTGTACAAGAGGGCTCACACTCAATGTCCATAATAGTGAAATCAACGGGAACATAATTGTCATTGACAATGATAAGAACATCGTCGATCTTCCCCAAAGGCTTCTTTACGGAAGAATCAACAAGACGAACACCAAAAGAACAGGGATCAAAAGGTTTCAATTCAAGCATATCATACATTCTTTTGGGCATAACAGAGGTACTTGCTCCAACATCACAAAGAGCATAACAAGAGAAGTTATTCAATTTGATTTTTATCATAGGATCCCAACCATCTTCTAGCTTCCTAGGTATGGAGGCTTCTAGTCTAAGCTTCTCCTCCCTAACTTTGATTAGAGCATTGGTAATATGCTCTGTGAAGGCAAGATTAAGTGTGCTAGTGTGGGGGTCTCTAGACATCTTGTGTAGGAAACCAATAACTTCAGGTAAAGTGCAGTTGTCAAAGTCTAGGTCACTACTATCTATAAAGGAGGTAGTGATATCATTTTGGCTCACTTGTTTGAAAGCCTCTATGTTCATAGAGGTTTCTTCATCTATGGTTGAGGTGGTAGCATCACCATTGGTAGGTCTAGTGGGACTAGGGGTGTGATGAGTGCTAATAGTTTGGACATCCTCAACTACTTGGATAGTGGCTACTGTGTGGTAGGTAGGAAGGCTATTAATTCTCTCTTCTTCCTCCTTTTCTCTCGCCCATCTCTCTTTAAGTTTTCCCAACATCCTAATGTTTTCATTAATTTGGACTTGGATGGCATTCATAGGAGTGGTCTTCCTCTCCTCAGGGGGAGAAGTTCTAATCTTCAGCATCTCTACATCATGGGTTATGTTGTCTACCTTCGAAGAGAGGATATCTAATTTATCTAATTTCTCTTCCACACTCTTGTTGAAGGCTTTTTGGGTAGTGATAAAGTCTTTGAGCAAGGTCTCTAGTTCAAAGGTGGAGTTTTTGGTGCTAGGATAAGTGTTGTTGTTCCCATAGTTGTTGGATGGGAAAGGCCTACGATTGTTGCTACCAAAATTACTCCTATAAGCATTATTGTCGAAGTTGTTTCTAGAGATAAAGTTCACATCTACTTGCTCTTGAGAAGCCAAGGAATTTAAAGGAACATCATGAGGATCAATAGGAGCTTGCTTTGTAAGTAGAGACATGATAAGGTCAACCTTTTCATTTAGAGAGGAGATCTCCTCGACAGAATTTACCTTCTTACCAGTTGGAGATTTTTCGGTGTGCCACTGAGAGTAGTTCAGCATCATCTCATCAAGTAGCTTTGTGGTAGCACCAAGTGTGGTTGACATAAAAGTTCCTCCCGCGGACGAATCTAACAGGTTCTGCGAGGTAAAGTTCAAGCCTACATAAAAAGTCTGGATAACCATCCAAGTAGTCAGTCCATGTGTGGGGCAGTTCTTGACAAGCGTCTTCATACGTTCCCATGCCTGGGCAACGTGTTCTTTATCCAATTACCTGAAATTCATAATGTTACTCCTCAATTGAATAATTTTAGTAGGGGGATAGTACTTCCCTATAAAATCATCTTTGCATTTACTCCAAGAATCGATACTGTTCTTGGGTAAGGATTGCAGCCACTCCTCGGCTCTTACTCTCAAAGAGAAAGGAAAAAGCTTCAGCTTGACGATGTCTCCATCCACTTCCTTGTACTTTTGTATATCACAGAGCTCGATAAAATTGTTTAAGTGAAAGGCAGCGTCCTCTCCAGCACCTGAGAATTGATCTTTCATAACAAGATTAAGCAGAGCAGGTTTAATTTCATAAGAAGGTGCTGAAGAGGCAGGTGGAGCAATAGGAGTGCAGATAAAGTCACTGTTGTTGTGACTAGTGAAGTCACACAACTTGGTGTTTTCATTGGAACCCATAGAAGCAGCAGGTATTTTTGGTATTTTTGATAAGGGACACAAAAGAAAAAACTGAAAGGTAAACTAACAAGACTAAAAAGCAAAGATAAAAGATAGTGTGCAACTCCTCTATCTTGTAGACTAGAGTCCCCAGCAACGGCGCCAGAAAACTTGCTGATGGCAAGAGAGTGTTAATACTCTTCAAGCCTCGTTGGTTACCCCAAGTGCAGGGTGAGATATAGTGCAGCGGCAAGTTTTACCTTGGCAAAGATACCAAGGTTTGTCTCCCGTAGGACTCCAAAGGATACAAGAAGGTGGTAAAGTGAACAATGGCACCGAGGTTGCTAGCTTCACATGGACCTGCACACAGATAAAAATAACTTTGTTCCCAACGAGTACAAAGGAGTTGTCAATTCCTCCGGCCTTGCTGCTTACAAAGGATCAATAAAAGAGATAAAAGTGGAACTAAAAGTAAAGACTGAAAGTAAACTAAGGGTGTAAACAGTGATGTGAAGATGGACCGGGGTCCCGTGATTTTCACTAGTGATGTCTCTCTCCCAAAAGACGATAAAAGTGCTAGCGAGGTAAACAAATCATAGCTAGGAAATTGACAGAATTATGAAGGCACCGCAATGCTAACTATGCTGCAAAGAAAGGAAGGACTCAAAAGCAATGGGCAGTACGCCAAGGTAAGTAGACCGAAATCCAACTGCATCTACTACGAATCATCCACCTTGAGACATCTATCCAGAACATCTCGCTGATATTAAGTTGCGAATCCCACCCAAAGTGTAAACTCAAAGCAACAGACAACTGCATTAAAAGAACTTTGTGTAAAGTAAACAGTCCTTGCACCCGCGGGTACAAGCACCGTTGTTTTATCCCTGGTGGCAACAACACATCCCCTAGTCTCATGTTTATGTCACTCAAGCTAGACATCAGGGGGCTGAACCCACAATCAAGCATAACGCTCCCTCTTGGAGTTGCAAACAAACTACTTGGCCAAAGAAAAATACTGCAACGGAGAACATGCAAAAATTTACTCAAGAACAAAATATAAAAGAGAAGAACCAAATATATTGCTCATTACAATCTGAACATAGTCTCATAATCCATCAGATCCCAGCAAACTCAGCATAGCAACAACAGAAATTACAAAAGTGCCTCGATCATGTGAGGCAGCTCACGAGGTCTCGAAAGTGGAAGCACAAAGAGGGGAGAGGTACATCACATAGCTACTGGTCACGGACCCATGGTCCAAGGGGGACTACTCACGGCACATCCGGGAGGTGTCCATGGCTATGGATGGTCTCCCGGAGGGGGTTCCTCCTCCCAGCAGGGTGCCGGGGCAGCTTCTCCAGGCAGCCCCGATCTTGAAACGGCGGCGGCGGTACAGAGGCGAGTTCGCGGAAAAGAGATCGATATTAGGGGTTTCCACCCCGAGGGCTAAATATAGGCGGAGGGGGGTGTCGAGGGGACCCACAGGGCAGCCAGGAGTCCCCCTGGTGCGGCCTAGGGTGGGGCCGCGCAAGGGACCCTTCTGGAGTCCCTGTGGTGGCCCCCCTCCGCTACCTTGGTGATTCCAGAAGCTTCCGGGTCGCTGATTTTTTATCTGGTTTTTCCGGATATTTTGGAGCACTTTTAATGGACGGAAAACCTGAAATACAAAAACAGTAGAAAACAGCCACTGGCAGCTGGGTGCACTGGGTTAATAGATTAGTCCAAATATGCTCAAAAGTGTATGAAAGTTCAAGCAAAACATGGCAAAGTCACACAAAACATGCATGGAGCAAGCAGAAATTATAGATACGTTTGGGACGTATCAACCTGCTATCCAGGACTGCCTATATAGAGACCACCACCCTCTCCTAGCCCTTATAGGGTTTCCCTAAACAAAATTTGCAGCCACCCCCCTCATAAAACATCCAGATTTGCCCCCTAGTCCTCCTCTCTCGAAACCCTAATCCCCAAGAAATTTTAGCCGTTAGATCATCAGAACTGGGGCTCATATTGAACCCCAGCCAGCTCCAACCCAACTCGGGCCCCACAGGGCCCAGCCTCCGCCACCGTCGGGCTCGTACCGGGCCGCAGAGCCCGCACCTGATATGTCCAAAATGCATCACTATTTTATATAGTAATTCTTTCTTATTCATTGATATATTTCATGTTATGATGATATTCTTATGTTGTTTTGGCTTAATTTACACAGTTTGCAACTTTCCGATGCGGAAGCAGACGCAGGATTCAGCAGTAAAAAGTGGACGCTGAGTTGCTGAAGAAGAATACCTCCAAATTACCTGAAAATCGACGGAGGGCATTTTCAAAAGAATAACAAAGACACGCCGAAGAGGGGCCAGAGGGGGGCCATAGGGTGCCCAGGCGGCCACCTGGCGCGGACGCCACCCTGGCCGCGCCGGGAGTGCGCCTGGACCCCTGGGGCCACTCCCGGATCCCCCCTTTGGCCTGTATATCGCTTATCATCCAGAAACCCTAAAAGACAGAGAGTTTTCGGAGTTCCACTGCCGCTCCGTGGCGGAAACCTACAAAGGAGAAAAGAATTCTCCGGTGGGCAGATTCCGCCGGGGAGAACACGTCCCGAAATGGGAGATCGTCGCCATCGTCATCACCATCATCACGGGCATCATCGAGATCATCATCAACATCATCCCCAACATCAGCACCATCTTCACCACCATCCAATCTCACCTCACAAGTTTGTCTTGTGTTGTAATCCGTACTATCTATCCTCTCTACTCTACTAGTGTTGATTACTACCGTGTGATGAATGCTATTGAGTTTTGTTGGAGAAATATCATTTTGTCCAGATTTATCATCTATTTATCCCCACTGTTCATGATCTGTTTTATGTCTTGTGAGTAGTTACTTTAGTTCTTGAGGACATGGTAGAAGTCTAGTTGTTAGTAGTCATATGATGTTGAAGTAATATGTGTTGTTTGATATTTAAGTTGTGTTGTCATTTTCCTAGTGGTGTTGTGTGAGTCGAACACTCAACACTTCACCTTATTAAGTACCTAGGGGAATGCATTGTGTACAAAGTTTGCTTACGGTGGGTTGCCGGAGTGATAGAAACCTGAACCCCAGTTCGCACGCTTTTGCCCAAAGGAACAATGGATCAACGATCGTATTGGTATAGTTAGGCTTTTTCCTTAATTACTATCTTGTGTTTGCGGATGCTTGCAAGATGTTTAATCATAAGAGTGCACTTATCTTAGTCTAGAGGGTGCACTAGCATAGATCCACCCACTCAACACTTATCAGCACAGCACATAGTATCGATGCGGAATATGGCGAAAGGACAAGACTATTTCTCCCGTGTGTCCTCAAGAACGCTTTAGCCTTTATAAGTCCAGTCGCTAGGCCTATCCTTTGCTCAAAATGATTGGGCCACTTGTTACTCCTCTGTGCCTTTTACTTCGCTTGTTTTACCTCTTTATTGCTTATACCGGAAACCCCTAAAAAGTCATCTTTCAGTTCCTGCAGCTATTTATTTACCAAACTCACTTACCAATACCTTCTGCTCCTCATTGGGTTCGACACTCTTATTTATCGAAAACGCTACAAACGATCCCCTAAAGTTGAGGGTCATCAAGTAATGTTTTATGGCGCCGTTGCCGGGGAGCGTAGCGCTATTAGTAAGTGAATATGTTAAGGAAGTTTTTTATATTTCTGTTTTTGTTTTGCCGTTGCTGCTTTTGTCCCTATGGACACCTCTACTCTTGGATCGTTGTTTATGGGGAAACACCCCACAACTGTGGTGGTCACTCATACCCCTACTGAAATTGTGCCTTACAAAATACCATCTGTTATTATCAACTATGTCTTATCTAATCGTTATGCAGGAGATAGACATCCAGGTGAACACTTGCTATATTTATCACAACTATGTTCATTATTTAAGCTTGCAGGTGTGTCACTGGAATTCGTCATGAAGAAATTATTCTCCGTATCACTTATAGGTAAAGCTTCAGATTGGTATAAGCTCCTCGATAACTCACATCTACTTAATTGGGAAGAGCTTATGTCTCTCTTTTATACAAAGTTTTACCCTCTTCATGAAATTCATCGAGAAAGGAATTACATATACAACTTTTGGTCTCGCGACGGAGAGAGCACCGCTCAAGCTTGGGGGAGACTTAAATCCCTAATGTTCAAATGCCCTATCCATGAATTCGCCAAAAATATTATACATACAATTTTTTTATGCCAGACTTTCTCGTCAGGATAAGGAGATGTTGGATGCCTCCTCTAGCGGGGTATTGCAAACAAGAAGTGTTGAACAAAAGTGGGATCTCATCGAGAGGATCCAGAAGAATACCGAAGAATGGGAAATCGACAAAGGTATTGAGCCTGCTATAAATTATGGGCATGATTATATTGAGAGCTATGTGAAAACTGATTATTTTAATACCTTTTGTTCTAAGATTGGTCTTGATTCCCAGCTTATGATTGATTTCTGTAAGGACTTTGCCTCTCACATTGACTCTTCGAAAGAATAGAAGGCTCAGTACCATAAGCCCTTTAAAGAATTACCTGTTGATATTCATGTTGCTGACCCTATTTTGCCTGCAGTTTTGTATGAAAAGCCCCCTTTTCCTACAAGGATGAGGGAGCACTCTTTTGTCTCAGGCATAATAAATAAAAGTGGAAGAAGAACTGACGAACCTGAGGACCTGATCAAGGTCGATCCTCAAGTTGCGATGGTTAAAGATTTAGTTACTAATGATGTTTCAGATTCCAAGATAAAATTTTGTGTTGTTTCAACTAACATTGTCACAACCAAGAATAAGAGTCCAATTTCAGGTACACCAGTTGTATCTGTTAAGATAGGAAATCACAACTATTACGGGCTCTGCGATCTGGGATCCAGTGCTAGCGCTATTCCTTATTCACTCTATCAGGAGATCATGGGTGAGATTTCACCCTGTGAACTTGAAGTGATCGATGTTACTATTTATCTAGCAAACAAAGAAACTATCTCTCCCATTGGAATTGTGAGAGATGTTGAAGTCCTATATGGAAAGGTAAAGTATCCTACCGACTTTCTCGTACTTGGCTTAGTGCAAGATAGTTTTTGCCCTATTATCTTTGGTAGACCTTTCCTCAGCACTTGTGGTGCTGTTATAGATTGTAAGAAAGGTAAAGTCTCTGTTGAATTCAATGGTGAGCCCTATGAATTTAACTTTTCTAAATTTTCCAAGCAACCTCGTGGTACTGATTTACTTAGTGATGAAAAAATTATTTAAAATATTGCTTCTATTGCTATTCCTTCTAATGATCCTTTGCAGCAATATATGGAAGACCACGAGAATGATATGCATATGTAGGAAAGAAATGAGTTAGACGAAATATTCACAAGACAAGCTGCTATCCTGAAGCACAACCTTCCAGTTGAGCCTTTAGGAATCCTAGCACAACCGAAGGAGATGTTGGTTGCCTCCTCTAGCGGGGTATTCCAAACAAGAAGTGTTGAACAAAAATGGGATCTCATCGAGAGAATCCAGAAGAATACCGAAGAATGGGAAATCGACAAAGGTATTGAGCCTGCTATAAATTATGGGCATGATTATATTGAGAGCTATGCGAAAACTGATTATTTTAATACCTTTTGTTCTAAGATTTGTCTTGATTCCCAACTTATGATTGATTTCTGTAAGAACTTTGCCTCTCACATTGACTATTTGAAAGAAGAGAAGGCTCAGTACCATAAGCCCTATAAAGAATTACCTGTTGATATTCATGTTACTGACCCTATTCTGCCTGCAGTTTTGTATGAAAAGCCCCCTTTTGCTACAAGGATGAGGGAGCACTCTTTTGTGTCAGGGATAATAAATAAAAGTGGAAGAAGAACTGACGAACCCGAGGACCTGATCAAGGTCGATCCTCAAGTTGTGATGGTTAAAGATTTAGTTACTAATGATGTTTCAGATTCCAAGACTAATGAGGATACTAGGCAAGAGGATGGAGGGAAAGGAATGACCAAGATGTTATCCGGAATCAGAGAAAACTAAAGGTACTACAGGATTTCCCAAACCTGAGATAGGAATCGAGACAATACGCTGCAAGCAAGGCATTGTAACGGTTCCTAAACTCCACTTACTCGAGATCCTAGAGTTTGAAGGGGATAAGTCGAGAAATAAAACACTCACGACACTTGTCCTGACGAGAGCAAGGGTAAGGAGTAAAAAGATTCCTACTCTCCGATGACTAACTTAGTAACTACAAAATAGTTTTTGTCTAGACTCGACTTCGGCCAGAAAGGGGATCCTACGGTCGGTAAGGCTCTGATACCAAGTTGTAAGGCCCGATATGTGGTACTATTCCAGATCTAGATGTTTCCGTCCAGATCCGGGGATGAAGCACATAACGGTCCCACCGCGACATATGAAAATGCCACATGCCCCGGATTTCCAACATGATATCACAACATTACAGCTACAAGGATACAATATCTCATACAATCGGCATACAACTGCCTTAATACAATACAACAGCGGAAGATACGTGTCTGAGTACAGACAAAAATCAAATGCCTAGTGGCAAAGAGAAAATCATCGATCCCCATAACCACACGGGTCTAGGCCCTCCGCCGGGATCCGCCTAACTAGTCATCATCGAGTGTCCACGCGAAACGTTGATCACCATACCTGTTGTCGATCGAGAACCCTGAAAAGAGTTTGGGGGTAGTATCATGAGTACAGAAGTACTGAGCATCCAACTGTAGTGGTCAACTGACCCAGCAAGGACTTCATCACTCGTTATTCTAGGACAACTAGTAGTTTATGGTAAGGATGGGGTAAGTGGTGAGGTTGCTGTCGCACTAGCATTTATGAAGTGGCTAACGATCTAGAGAGTAAGGTAAGAAGCCAAGCATTCGATGAGGAATCGCCTCCAACAAGTCTGCTATCCATCTACTTACCCAAGCATAACACCTATCCTATCCTTGTCCTCCTCTTCGCATACCGACAAGAAGAAGCAGTCAAGGCACACACACATTGATCAAGTTATTAAATATGATTCAGTTGATGTTATCTATGAACATGACGTAGGTTTCAAGTCGTCCATAACCGTGGACACGGCTTCTCGAAAAGATTTAACCCTGCAGGGGTGTACCAACTTCCCATTACATGGCTCCGCACGCACGCCCATATCTCTCAGTTGCTACCCATCACAGGCAACCATTTTATGATTTAGTTCCGAGAGATCCGAAACAACATGTCCCTCTAACTAACAACGAACAAATATGGGTGGCCCCGGTTGTCGACATCCAGCTCAGGAGCCGGCCGCTCTCTCGATCTGGTCTCTACCGTATGACTCTAGGTTTGGATTGCCGGTTAATCTCACATGAGACCGGGTCCTCAGCCGGTCATGATGGGCCAGCAAGGAACCATGTCCTTACTGGTCCGGGATGTTTTAAAGGATGTCTGCTAGGAGCTACCCGATAGACATATATGCATGGTTTTCAAATGGTAAATCAGCTTGGGACACCACTAGAAATGTTTGAAGCTAGGTAGGTAAGAAAAGGGGACCCCATAGCATCCCACACGCGGTTAGGCATTGTCAGAACCCTCTGTTAGGTAATGTGCTAGGGTTAGCAAGTCACTTGCATCATGTTAAATTTTCAAAAGAAATCTTTGAAATCAAAAATCAAAAGCAAATGGGAGAAGGAACCCCCCCCAGATGAATTAATTCAAAAGGCCAGATAAAAATCTTCTCCAAAAATTCATGTTAGATTTTTGAAAAGTCTTATAAATGAGTGTTATCACATTTCAAGTGATGTGGGACCCACCCCATGCTCATAGATTTTTCAAATATTCAAACAGTGCCTTGGAATTAATCAAATACCCCTATTTGATTTAAAATTCAAATCTTTTGAATTTTAAAAATGTTCAAAATTTATGAGTGGCTAGTATATTGTTTTATGAGGCCACATAAAAATTATGAGCATTTATTAAAATGTTTAGCTATTTTATCTAGCTAAACAGAAAAAATGTCAGAAAAGAAAAACAGAAAAGAACAGAGAAGAGAGAGAAGAGGCCCAACTTACCGTACCTGGCCCAGCAGCAGCCCAGCCCAGCCCACCGGGGGGCACATGCGTCTTCAACCCCGGCCAGGCAGCCACCTAGGTCGCCGGCGAGCACCGTGGGCACACCAGGCAGCTACCTGCCTGCCCAGGGCTTATCTCCTCGCCTGGAGACGTCTGGGAGACGTCCCGATCCATTCCCCCCCTCCTTATCGTCTTCCCCCTCCTCCTGCGCCCGATTTCATCGCCGCCCGTGAGCATCCGTGGAGCACGCCGCCGTCTTCACGCGGCCACCGTCGACGAGAGGCCGCTACGCCAAGTCCAACCGCTCCGCCGTCGTCTACAACCCCACCGTGCAGAAGGAATCGGAGCCAGACGCCTCCACGAGCTCGCTAGCTTCGTCGTCTTCGTCTCTGGCCGCCGCGGATCGACCTTGAATTCCGGCAGCACCAGAGCCTCCCCGAGCAAGTCGTCGCTTCAGTTAGACTCAGGGTGAGAAACCCCTAACTTTTCCCCCTCGATTGCTCCCTCTAGCCGGATCCGCCATGGGAGCCGAGCACGGCCTCCGCCATGGATGAGCTCGAGCTAGCTCCCATGCTCCTCTGCCTGCACCGAGTTGTTCATCATCTTCACCTTGTCTCTACGCGTCGAACGCACCAAGCCATGCTCAAGTTGGTGCACCATAGTGATGATTGCGTCCTCGCCGCGTTTCTGTTGCCGCCGGTGAGCTTGCCGTCGTCGATTTGGTCACCCCAAGGACAACCGCGTGCACTAGGTGACGTGCGAGCGCATGGGCTACGTCCCGGTGGTCTCGGTGTAGCGAATGGTGGCCAGGAGAGGGAGAACGCAGAGCGCCGCCGCGGGTCTGGTCGCCGATGTTTAGCCGCCAGCAGCCCCGCCGACGTGGCCGTGCTTAGGGACTTAACCCCACCTAGGTTAAGTGACCCTAGGTCGCTGACCAGCGTGCCCAGTGGCTTAATTAAGTCACTGGTTAAGTTAACCCAACCGGGTTAATTTACCCAGCCACTGACACCCTGGACCCACATGTCAGCCCCCCCCTGACGTCAGCCTGGCGCAATAAATCGAATAAATGAATTTCCAGAAATTAAATGAATTAAAGAAATTCAGAAAAATTCCAGAAAATAACCCAAACTTTGGAAATTCATAGAAAATTCATATTAACTCCAAATTGGACAAATAATATATGAAAAATGATCAGGAGAAAATAAGCTATCCAAAAATGCATCTTTCAACTATGTTTGAGTTGATTTTAAAATGGGCCCAGTAGCATATGTCATTTGAATTATTTGGAATTTATTCAAATTCAATTCAATTACTTTTGCAACTTAGACCATGGAATTATGCTATATTTCAACCACACTTCAGAGGCATATCATACACATTTCCAAAAGGTTCAAAATGATCAAACAATGTCACATGTAACTTGGTCAAGTTTGAATTCAACTTGGAGTTTGAATTTGCAATTCAATTTGCAATATACTCCATTTAAATGGAATTGCTTCACACATCAAAGCATATACATCAAGTTTCAACCTTCCATCATGTGATTGTGCATTGTATTTACTTTGCTACTTTGCTTGTTGTTTGTCGAGTAGAGGTGGAACCGGAGCAGGAGGCTGCCCCCTTCGCTGAAGACCCAGAACCCGAACCTCGTCAGCAAGGCAAGCAAACCCCCATTGATCATGTCGATAAAATCCCACTTCCCTCTCATGTCTCGCTTATGCATTGTTTAGGATGATCACCATGATTCGTTTCTACCGCATAGATGAACCCATTCCTTTGCATGACCTATCATTTTGTCACAGTAGTAAGCAAACTACAATCCTAGCAAATGTAGGAGTTGATTGATATCATGTGGCCCCTGCAAATGATTATCGCTTATTGCATTCTTAGTATGATATCATGATGATACTGCGATGTGAGTCGGGATGGTAGTGATCATGATGATGATGGTAGAAAAGTGTTGGTGAATCGACCCTAATACAAGGTGAACGATGAGAGGCTGTGTAGGAGTACACGGTGGGTTGTCTCGTTGAATACCGCCCTAAGTCCGAGTTCTTGTGTGGTGATCCAAGATGAAGAGTACAACCACACATTGGGCTCACTGACCCCTCTCAACCTATTAACTCATCCCTTTCGATGTCCAGATGTCGCAATAGTTCGGAGTTCTGGTAGGTCTGTGGCCTGGATGCTAAGTGAGAGAACGGCTCATCCGAGACCGGCTTATGCACCACACACACATCACTTGGGTCCACTTCGGTAAACCGGCCGGGTTCACGATAGTGGTAGCCAACCCAAGTAGGCGGCTTTCTTGGACTAGATAGGCTATGAGGTAACAGTTGTGGTGAGCATCCTCGCTGGCACCCCTTGAATGGTGTCGAGATCAAATGCGGTAAATGATGATCATGTGTGTGTAGCGGTACACCCCTGCAGGGTTAACAAAACTATTCGAATAGCCGCGTCCGCGGTTATGGACTGCTTGGAAAGCTTAGCTTGATTATTAAATAACTTAAACTGGATACTTCTAAAACACACCAAGTAAGTGTGAGTGCTATGGCGTGCTTTCTCGAGGGGAAGTCGAGGAAGGCACCATAGTGGTGTAATTGGTTGGAGAAAGTAGTGGACTCATGTACGCCTCTTACCTCAAAGTCTGGTACTCGTAGTTCAGGACTAGCCAAGTCAAAGCTGGCATGTCTGCAAGTGAAACCCCACCTCCCTTTACCTTGGTACATGTGCATGAGTAGTATAGCTCCTATGTAAGTCTTGCTGAGTACGACTTTGTACTCACGTTTGCTTAATCTATGTTTTAGATGAGACCACTGACCCCAAAGGTGGCTTCTTCATCGAGCTGGACGACTGAAGACCAACTAGTCTAGTCCCAGTCAGACGACTGGTTCCCTCGTGGAGGGCTTGTGTTTAAATAAGGATTCTTAAGCCATTTGTTAAACTTGTCTGTACTCAGACATAATTTGCTTCTGTTTGTGTTGTAATGTTGGATCGCATGTTTGTGATCTCTGTGTGCACTCTATAAGAGTTATCAATAAAATTGTATACTTTGTAGAGAATTGCAATGATACCTACTGTTCATACAAGGCATGTGTGCTGCGTGTATGTTTATAACATGCATGTCTTTGTATGGGTTTTCGAGACCTTAGTTGTGATCTGGCTGGCGGTCTTTCATACACCAAGTGGCCCTTAGATGTGTGCAGCTTGGGGCATCGCGATGCGATTGCTAGAGACTCCGTCTCGTGCACACTTTGTGGTATGATCGAGCCCGCCCTAGACCCCGACTAAGTGATCGGGCTGGAGTAAGTCTATGTAAGAGTTATGAGATAGTCGATAGTATGGTTGAGGCGACTTGTCTTTGAATATGGGAGTTCACCACCCATATCATTAGACTTGTGTGCGGACGATGAGGACCCATCTCAGTTGATCATCCGGCCTGGATGGGATGCCCCTCACGTACGATGCTTTCCGAGAACGTTCTGTGCTTGGCCTTGTCTGCTTAGACAAGTGGGTACGGTTCTCGGCTCTCCATATGCCTATGTCTTAACTGGACTTGCATACGCTAACCCCGGGTCCCGACAGACTTGGTATCAGAGCAAGACTGACTGTAGGACTAGTAGCCTTGGCCGAAGTCGAGTCTAGCTTGCTATAGTTATATAGTTACTCTGGGTATATAAGGGAACAACGTAAGGCTTCTTTTTTTTCTCCTTACCCCCTTCGTTCTGAGTTCTGAGTCACCCTCATCTTGTTCTACGGGAAGATAGGACTAGGCTCTCCTCTGTCTGATTAGAACATCTCGTTGTTTGCTTCCTTGTAGCCGTAGGAAAGTTGTGACCAGTTTGTTAGAGTGGTTATGCTTCCTGATTTATTACATCGTATGTAAGTGCTGTTTTCATATTGGAAGAAATTGTCATTTCTTACAATTACAGCCGTTATGCTGTCCGAGTCATTCCAGGTTTATCTCATAATCTGATGCATTTGAAAACTCCTTCTTTCTGTTTCAGATGGCAGATCTTCCCCCTCGGCAGATTGTTCGTTTGACCAGGTGCCTCGGTGTGCGTGGCCATCCCGCCACGTTGATCGAGATGATGTCCTATGTGGGATATCGATGGTACCCTGAGTACACCGTCGAGGAGCAGTTCCACGACTTCAACCAGACGCAGTTCTACTGCATTGTCCGGATCTATCCGCACCACGTCGGAGTCACTCAGCCTATCCATTTTGGACATGGCATTGACATTACCGAGAACATGGCTGTGCAGGATGCTGCATAATCATGTATGACACTACTGAGAGAGGAGCACACCATGCTGAGAGAGACCTCATTCCGCTATATCCCTGCTGCACTTCCAGGAGAAGAGGGATATTACACCGGACTCTACTCAGATCACTCTGCAGAGGATCCAGCACTTCAGGTGACTGCTAGGTTTGCTAGTGATCGAGATCGTGATGCACGCGCTCTCCGTTTTGAGCTCCACGCCACCCGTGTTCGTCTGTATCGAGCACTGACACTCTTGGCACCCTTTGTGAGCGTGGGATCAGTTGAGCATGATGCTATCTACCCAGTGAGGACTCAGATGCCTTCTCGAGTTGCTTGGCCCGAGATTGGAGGCATTTTTCCACCCCGTGGTCCTTTGCTTCCACCCTACGCTGGACCTAGGCCCCATCCTTGCCCAAATGGATATCAGGGTCCACAGGCCTCCGTGTTTTCCGATGGTCACCTTCAGCTACCGGGATACGCGGGTAACTTTTATGAGGACTACTATGGAGATGGAGATGAGTGAGACCGCCTGTGGTCTTACTTAGTAAGGATGTAGTAGTATCTTAGTATATTGTACGCAAGGTATCTAAGTTCCAGAGGCTTAGAAAAATAATGTATAGGAAGTCAGAGTGCCTCTGAAGGATGTATCATCTTCATCACGTTTGTATTAGCTTGGTGCTTGTACTAAAACGATGTATGGTTTGTATGATAGCTTGTGAATATATGGCTTGTATGCTTTTATCACCATGTTGTCAAGATGATTACTTCCTTTTCTCTGTAATCCTTCCAGTACTTCAATACCTTGTTTAGACTCTCCCAATCAACTCTGTTTGACTTTGGTTTTTCACCTTCAGGATGTCTCAAGGAACCCGTGGCCAGATTGGTCATAAACAAGGTCGTGGGAACGACCAGGAGGAAGGCAACCTTCCACCCCCACCCACGATGGCTCAGGTTCTGATGGAGGTCGAGAGGAACCGCCGAGACTCTCACCATCTGTTGGAAGTCATTGCTCGCAACACCACTCAGCAGCGCAACGAGTTGCTGTCCCTGAACGACTTCATCCGACTTCATCCCCCGGTTTTCAGTTACTCCACCTAGCCCCTTGACGCCGATGACTGGCTTCACAACATCGAGAGGAAGCTCCAAGCAGGCCATGTTGCAAATGGCGACAAGGTCAGCTATGCCACCTATCACCTTGAAGGCGCAGCTAGCTCTTGGTGGGAGAACTTTCTGAACATGCATCCCGTTGGACCGCCTACATCTTGGGAGGAATTCTGCACGTCCTTCCGCGAGCACCACATTCCCAAAGGTCTTATGGACCGCAAGCGTGAGGAGTTCTGTAACCTCACTCAAGGCAGAAGGACTGTTGACGAGTTTAGTCGTGAGTTCAACCGACTTGCTCGTTATGCTACCGAAGAAGTCTCCACCGACTCCAAGAAGCAAGAGAGGTTCCGTCGTGGCCTCAACTCTGGACTCCGTCGTGAGCTCAACCTACATGACTTTGCCACATTCCAGGTCCTTGTTAACAAGGCCATCAAGGCAGAGGACATGAACACCCCCAACGATTTCCGCAAACACCCTAGAGACGATGGTTCATCCAGTTCTGTCTCCCAGAAGCGCAAGATCTGGATCCCAAATAGTATGTTCCGCGAGAACAACCCACCGAGACCATCCTATGTGGCGCCTCGTCCACCAACCCAGTTCCACCCAGCTCCACCAAACAACCCAGCTCCACGCTCTGTTTTTGGAGCCTGTTACAAGTGTGGTCAGGCAGGCCACTATTCTCGTGAGTGTCCCCAGAACCAGATCCAGAATCAGAATGCTCCACCCCGTGCCGGAGGCAACAACAACAATGGTCGTGGCAAGCCACCCCAGAAGGTCTACACCGCCAAACCCTCTCCTCCCGCCACTCGTGGACGTGTGAACCAGATTGCCGCCGAAGAGACTGACGACACCACTGACGTCATTCTTGGTACGCTCCCAGTCAATTATGTTCCTACTTCCGTTCTTTTCGACCCAGGAGCATCTCATTCATTCATGTCGGAAAGTTATGCACTTCGTCATGAGTTATCTTTTGTTGAATTGTCCACCCCAATGATTATTCAAACTCTAGGGTCAAGATGGCAAACTAATAGAGAAAGCCATGGTAATCAAATTGCAATTGAGGGTTTAGTATTCCTTGCTTCACTCATAGCCCTCAATTCTTCAGATATTGATGTCATCCTTGGCATGGATTGGCTATCAAGATAGAATGCCTACCTGGATTGCAAAGGCAAATCCGTGAAACTCACCCACCCTTCAGGAAAAACCGTCAACTATACCTCACCCAGAACAAGAACCCAAGTGCATTACTTGAATGTACTTCCCCTTCCCGAACTTGAAGATATTCCGGTGGTTCGTGACTTCCCGGATGTCTTTCCTGAAGAGCTGCCGGGCATGCCACCCGACAGATGTGTAGAGTTTATAGTGGATCTTGTACCAGGAACCGCACCAATTTCCAAACGCCCATACAAAATGGCCTCACATGAGTTAGCTGAGCTAAAAATCCAACTTGATGCTTCGTTGGCAAAAGGCTTCATCCGCCCTAGCTCATCGCCATGGGGTTGCCCCGTTCTGTTCGTAAAGAAGAAAGATGGAACAGAAAGGATGTGCGTAGACTATCGCCCGCTAAATTTAGCGACGATAAAGAACAAATACCCACTGCCCAGGATCAATGATCTTTATGATCAACTTGCAGGATCCTCTGTCTTCTCCAAGATGGATTTGAGATTAGGTTATCATCAAATCAAAATCCGAAACGAGGACATTTCCAAAATGGCTTTTACTACTCGTTATGGTCTTTACGAGTACACCGTCATGTCCTATGGTTTAACCAATGCCCCCGCCACATTCTCACGCTTGATGAATTCGATCTTCATGGAGTACCTAGATAAATTTGTTGTGGTTTATCTCGATGATATTCTCATCTACTCGAAGAACGAAGAAGATCATGCCGAGCACTTAAGGCTGGTATTGATGAAACTTAGAGAGCATCGCCTGTATGCTAAATTCTCCAAGTGTGAATTCTGGCTACCAGAAGTGACCTACTTAGGCCACGTGATTTCTGCAAAAGGCATTGCTGTGAATCCCGAGAGAGTTCAGGCCGTCCTTGACTGGACTCCACCTGAATCGGTTAAGCAAGTTAGGAGTTTTCTTGGCCTAGCCAGCTATTGCCGTCGCTTCGTCGAGAACTTTTCTAAAGTTGCAAAGCCTCTAACTGAACTCCTCAAGAAAGATAAGAAATTCTTATGGACTCCGAAGTGCGAGGAAAGCTTTCAAGAGCTGAAAAGGAGATTGACTTCTGCACCCGTACTTGCACCTCCAGACACCAAAAAGGATTTCGAGATCTATTGTGACGCATCACGGCAAGGGTTAGGATGCATACTTCTGCAAGATCGACATGTGCTAGCTTATGCTTCACGCCAATTGCGGCCACATGAAGAGAACTATCCTACCCATGACCTTGAACTCGCTGCCGTAGTTCATGCCCTAACAACTTGGCGACATTACCTCCTTGGTAACCGTTGCGAGATCTATCCGACCACCAAAGCCTCAAATACATTTTCACCCAGCCAGATCTTAATCTCAGGCAAAGACGCTGTATTGAGTTGATAAAAGATTACGACGTAGGAATTTCTTACACCCCAGGCAAAGCCAATGTCATGGCTGATGCACTATGTCGTAAGTCGTATTGTAACAACCTCATGTTACAACAGTATCAACCACTTCTTCATGAGGACTTTCGCAAGCTCAATCTTGAGGTTGTTCCTCATGGCTATCTTTCTACCTTGGTGGCGAAACCAACTCTTGAGGATCAAATCATAGTTGCCCAAAGGGGTGCACGAGCTCAAGGAGAACATTGCTAGCGGAGTTGCTAAATGTTTCTCCACAGATAGCAAGGGAACGGTATTCTTTGAAAATCGTTTGGTAGTACCTAAAATAGGGAACTAAGGCAACTCATCCTCAAGGAAGCCCATGACACACCCCTCTCAATTCATCCCGGTAGCACAAAAATGTACCGAGATCTACGCCAGAGATTTTGGTGGACTAGGATGAAGAGAGACATTGCTCAATTTGTCGCTGAATGTGATGTTTGTCTTCGCATTAAGGCAGAACATCAAAGACCTGCTGGTACACTTCAACCTTTGTCTATTCCCGAGTGGAAATGGGACAAAGTCGGTATGGACTTCATCACCGGCTTTCCAAAAACCCAGAAAGGAAACAATGCCATCTTCGTTGTCATAGATAGGCTTTCCAAAGTTGCTCACTTCCTGCCGGTTCGCGAGTCTATAACTGCTAGCCAGTTAGCGGACTTGTACATCTCTAGAATTGTATCCCTTCACGGTGTTCCTTTGGAAATCAATTCTGATCGTGGTAGCCTTTTCACCTCTAGATTTTGGGGAAGCTTTCAGAATGCTATGGGAACTCATCTCTCCTTTAGTACAGCTTTCCATCCTCAGTCTAGCGGTCAAGTCGAAAGGGTTAACCAAATTCTTGAAGACAGGCTCAGAGCTTGTGTTATCTCATTCGGAAAGAATTGGGAGAAGTCTCTTCCATTTGCCGAATTTTCTTATAACAATAGTTTTCAATCTAGTCTGAACATGGCTCCTTTTGAACTCCTATATGGACGACGATGTCGAACACTACTAAACTGGTCAGAAACCGGTGAAAGACAATTCTTTGGACCGGATATGATCAAGGAAGCAGAAGAGCAAGTTCACATTGTTCGTGATCAATTGAAAGCAGCCCAGTCTCGTCAGAAAAGCTACTATGATCGTCATCATAGGCAAGAGAGCTACAATCTGGATGAGAAGGCTTACCTTCGGGTTACTCCTCTGAAAGGAACCCAACGTTTCGGTATCAAAGGCAAGTTGGCCCCACGTTACATCGGACCTTTCCGCATTATTGCTAAACGTGGAGAAGTTGCGTACCAACTTGAACTACCCCCGCATCTTTCCCGAGTACATGATGTATTCCATGTGTCCCAACTCAGGCGTTGCTTCAAGGACCCCATCCGCGAAGTCGACCATGAAACGCTTGATCTCCAAGATGACCTTTCTTATCGAGAATACCCCATTCGTATTCTTGATTCCGCAGAGCGTGTCACTCGTCGTCAGAAGATTAAGTTTCTGAAAGTGCAGTGGTCAGACCACTCTGAGAGAGAAGCTACGTGGGAAAGAGAAGACCGTCTCAGTGCCGAGTATCCCTCCTTCCTCCCGCAGACTTCTTAATCTCGGGACGAGATTCTGTTGAGTGGGGGCGAGTTGTCAGAACCCTCTGTTAGGTAATGTGCTAGGGTTAGCAAGTCACTTGCATCATGTTAAATTTTCAAAAAAATCTTTGAAATCAAAAATCAAAAGCAAATGGGAGAAGGAACCACCCCAGATGAATTAATTCAAAAGGCCAGATAAAAATCTTCTCCAAAAATTCATGTTAGATTTTTGAAAAGTCTTATAAATGAGTGTGATCACATTTCAAGTGATGTGGGACCCACCCCATGCTCATAGATTTTTCAAATATTCAAACAGTGCCTTGGAATTAATCAAATACCCCTATTTGATTTAAAATTCAAATCTTTTTTAATTTTAAAAATGTTCAAAATTTATGAGTGGCTAGCATATTGTTTTATGAGGCCACATAAAAATTATGAGCATTTATTAAAATGTTTAGCTATTTTATTTAGCTAAACAGAACAAATGTCAGAAAAGAAAAACAGAAAAGAACAGAGAAGAGAGAGAAGAGGCCCAACTTACCGTACCTGGCCCAGCAGCAGCCCAGCCCAGCCCACCAGGGGGCACATGCGTCTTCAACCCCGGCCAGGCAGGCACCCAGGTCGCCGGCGAGCACCGTGGGCGCGCCAGGCAGCTGCCTGCCTGCCCAGGGCTTATCTCCTCGCCTGGAGACGTCTGGGAGACGTCCCGATCCATTCCCCCCCTCCTTATCGTCTTCCCCCTCCTCCTGCGCCCGATTTCATCGCCGCCCGTGAGCATCCGTGGAGCACGCCGCCATCTTCACGCGGCCACCGTCGACGAGAGGCCGTTACGCCAAGTCCAACCGTTCCGCCATCGTCTACAACCCCACCGTGCAAAAGGAATCGGAGCCAGACGCCTCCACGAGCTCGCTAGCTTCGTCGTCTTCGTCTCTGGCCGCCGCGGATCGACCTTGAATTTCGGCAGCACCAGAGCCTCCCTGAGCAAGCCGTCGCTTCAGTTAGACTCAGGGTGAGCTCGGGATCAAAACCCCTAACTTTTCCCCCTCGATTGCTCCCTCTAGCCGGATCCGCCATGGGAGCTGAGCACGGCCTCCGCCATGGATGAGCTCGAGCTAGCTCCCGTGCTCCTCTGCCTGCACCGAGTTGTTCATCATCTTCACCTTGTCTCTACGCGTCGAACGCACCAAGCCACACTCAAGTTGGTGCACCACGGTGATGATTGCGTCCTCGCCGCGTTTCTGTTGCCGCCGGTGAGCTCGCCGTTGTCAATTTGGTCACCCCCAAGGACAACCGCGTGCACCAGGTGGCGTGCGAGCGCATGGGCTACGTCCCGGTGGTCTCGGCGTAGAGAATGGTGGCCAGGAGAGGGAGAACGCAGAGCGCCGCCGCGGGTCTGGTCGCCGACGTTTAGCCGCCGGCAGCCCCGCCGACGTGGCCGTGCTTAGGGACTTAACCCCACCTGGGTTAAGTGACCCTAGGTCACTGACCAGTGGGCCCAATGGCTTAATTAAGTCACTGGTTAAGTTAACCCATCCGGGTTAATTAACCCAGCCACTGACACCCTGGACCCACATGTCAGCCCACCCCCCCTGACGTCAGCCTGGCGCAATAAATCGAATAAATGAATTTCCAGAAATTAAATGAATTAAAGAAATTCAGAAAAATTCCAGAAAATAACCCAAACTTTGGAAATTCATAGAAAATTCATATTAACTCCAAATTGGACAAATAATATATGAAAAATGATCAGGAGAAAATAAGCTATCCAAAAATAACTTTCAACTATGTTTGAGTTGATTTTAAAATGGGACCAGTAGCATATGTCATTTGAATTATTTGGAATTTATTCAAATTCAATTCAAATACTTTTGCAACTTAGACCATGGAATTATGCTATATTTCAACCACACTTCAGAGGCATATCATACAAATTTCCAAAAGGTACAAAATGATCAAACAATGTCACATGTAACTTGGTCAAGTTTGAATTCAAATTGGAGTTTGAATTTGCAATTCAATTTGGAATATACTCCATTTAAATGGAATTGCTTCACACATCAAAGCATATACATCAAGTTTCAACCTTCCATCATGTGATTGTGCATTGTATTTACTTTGCTACTTTGCTTGTTGTTTGTCGAGTAGAGGTGGAACCGGAGCAGGAGGCTGCCCCCTTCGCTGAAGACCCAGAACCCGAACCTCGTCAGCAAGGCAAGCAAACCCCCATTGATCATGTCGATAAAATCCCACTTCCCTCTCATGTCTCGCTTATGCATTGTTTAGGATGATCACCATGATTCGTTTCTACCGCATAGATGAACCCATTCCTTTGCATGACCTATCATTTTGTCAAAGTAGTAAGCAAACCACAATCCTAGCAAATGTAGGAGTTGATTGATATCATGTGGCCCCTGCAAATGATTATCGCTTATTGCATGCTTAGTATGATATCATGATGATACTGTGATGTGAGTCGGGATGGTAGTGATCATGATGATGATGGTAGAAAAGTGTTGGTGAATCGACCCTAATACAAGGTGAACGATGAGAGGTTGTGTAGGAGTACACGGTGGGTTGTCTCGTTGAACACCGCCCTAAGTCCGAGTTCTTGTGTGGTGATCCAAGATGAAGAGTACAACCACACATTGGGCTCACTAACCCCTCTCAACCTATTAACTCATCCCTTTCGATGTCTAGATGTCGCAATAGTTCGGAGTTCTGGTAGGTCTGTGGCCTGGATTCTAAGTGAGAGAACGGCTCATCCGAGACCGGCTTATGCACCACGCACACATCACTTGGGTCCACTTCGGTAAACCGGCCGGGTTCACAATAGTGGTAGCCAACCCAAGTAGGCGGCTTTCTTGGACTAGATAGGCTATGAGGTAACAGTTGTGGTGACCATCCTCGCTGGCACCCCTTGAATGGTGTCGAGATCAAAGGCGGTAAATGATGATCATGTGTGTGTAGCGGTACACCCCTGCAGGGTTAACAAAACTATACGAATAGCCGCGTCCGCGGTTATGGACTGCTTGGAAAGCTTAGCTTGATTATTAGATAACTTAAACTGGATACTTCTAAAACACACCAAGTAAGTGTGAGTGCTATGGCATGCTTTCTCGAGGGGAAGTCGAGGAAGGCACCATAGTGGTGTAATTGGTTGGAGAAAGTAGTGGACTCATGTACGCCTCTTACCTCAATGTCTGGTACTCGTAGTTCAGTACTAGCCAAGTCAAAGCTGGCATTTCTGCAAGTGAAACCCCACCTCCCTTTACCTTGGTACATGTGCATGAGTAGTATAACACCTATGTAAGTCTTGCTGAGTACGACTTTGTACTCACGTTTGCTTAATCTATGTTTTAGATGAGACCACTGACCCCGAAGGTGGCTTCTTCATCGAGTTGGACGACTGAAGACCAACTAGTCTAGTCCCAGTCAGACGACTGGTTCCCTCGTGGAGGGCTGGTGTTTAAATAAGGCTTCTTAAGCCATTTTTTAAACTTGTCTGTACTCAGACATAATTTGCTTCCGTTTGTGTTGTAATGTTGGATCGCATGTTTGTGATCTCTGTGTGCACTCTATAAGAGTTATCAATAAAATTGTATACTTTGTAGAGAATTGCAATGATACCTAATGTTCATACAAGGCATGTGTGCTGCGTGTATGTTTATAACATGCATGTCTTTGTATGGGTTTTCGAGACCTTAGTTGTGATCTGGCTGGCGGTCTTTCCTACACCAAGTGGCCCTTAGATTTGCGCAGCTTGGGGCATCGCGATGCGATTGCTAGAGAATGCGTCTCGTGCACACTTTGTGTTATGATCGAGCCCTCCCTAGACCCCGACTAAGTGATCGGGCTGGAGTAAGTCTATGTAAGAGTTATGAGATAGTCGATAGTATGGTTGAGGCGACTTGTCTTTGAATATGGGAGTTCACCACCCATATCATTAGACTTGTGTGCGGACAATGGGGACCCATCTCAGTTGATCATCCGGCCTGGATGGGATGCCCCTCACGTACGATGCTTTCCTAGAACGTTCTGTGCTTGGCCTTGTCTGCTTAGACAAGTGGGTACTGTTCTCGGCTCTCCATATGACCATGTATTAACTGGACTTGCATACGCTAACCCCGGGTCCCGACAGACTTGGTATCAGAGCAGGACTGACTGTAGGACTAGTAGCCTTGGTCGAAGTCGAGTCTAGCTTGCTATAGTTATATAGTTACTCTGGGTATATAAGGGAACAACGTAAGGCTTCTTTTTTTTCTCCTTACCCCCTTCGTTCTGAGTTCTGAGTTACCCTCATCTTGTTCTACGGGAAGATAGGACTAGGCTCTCCTCTGTCTGATTAGAACATCTCGTTGTTTGCTTCCTTGTAGCCGTAGGAAAGTTGTGACCAGTTTGTTAGAGTGGTTATGCTTCCTGATTTATTACATCGTATGTAAGTGCTGTTTTCATATTGGAAGAAATTGTCATTTCTTACAATTACAACCGTTATGCTGTCCGAGTCATTCCAGGTTTATCTCATAATCTGATGCATTTGCAAACTCCTTCTGTCTGTTTCAGAAGGCAACACGAGACATCACACCTACCGTCGTGAGCGATTACTAACAGGTTTGTGGAGTACTCGTCACACACGACGATACCGCACATTTAGAATGGTTCAAGTTGTTTAGCTACAGGTGATCAACAAATGTTGTTAACATGACAACTCACTCAAGCATGGGATAGCACACAAAAATGACAAGAGGTGAAGCATAAAGGAAACTATCTATGCTAGTCAATTTACGTGAGCACAACCTAAACATGGGATTCCACTAAGTGCCCCACGACAATTTAAGATTTTGTACTGTCCTGTCCTAAACCATATTTTAGGTTGGTTAACAACATCAAACAATAGCATAAAAAAAAGTACACGAAAAACTAATCAAGTTACATATAAATAACACTCCAAACAGAGTTACGGTTAAAAAGATACAAGGAAAACAAGTTATGCACACAAGATGTTAACATCAGGCAGCACATTTTAGAGCAATGCATATACAGGATAATGAATGCAAACATGCTCACAAATGATATGCAACTAAAGTAGACATGGCAGGGAAGGCATGGCAAAAAGAATCATGCAAATAGGCATCATGAACAACTAATTATAGCTCATGCAAAATGCAATAAAAATTTACTGGTCTAGGAATTAGTGAAAATCAGGAAAATAGGGCAGAAACTGTTATCATCATGCTGTATAAACAGGAGCAAAACTATATGAAAAAGTGCAGAAATATGACATAGCAATATATGAGCATGAACTAGACATGATGGTGATCAGGTACAAACAAGAATCAAGGCATAGGCATAACAGATCAAAAGATATTAAGCATGCAACATGGCATCGGAAAGTTACAGACTTAGTGAAAAACAGAGGTGGCTGTAAAAAACAGTGGCATAGCAACTTTGGAGCTAAAAATAACTATGTGCCGGAATGCAAACATGACAATGCAATACATATAATGAAAGTATACATGATGCTTAACAGCATGCAAAAAGAATCAATGCAATAGGCCTAATGGATGTGTCACAATCATCAATTAAACTTGCAATAAAATAGTGAAAGCAACACTTAACAGGAAATAATAACAGTTAATAGTCTGATGCCCACTTCAACAGGGATTAACAAACATCAAGATGGCCTCAAATAAAAATGCTCACAAAAGATGAACTGAAGTACACACAATTCTAAACAACTTTCTTTTTGGGCGCAACGTCATCCGGGCTACGGTTTACTTGTAAACGCTAGCGCAAAACAGATACAACACACAGTTTACCAGGGACTTAGAAAAAAAGTAGCAGGGTAAAAAGAAAAAAATAATAACGGGGCTCACCATGGGCCTGGCCCATGAGGCCGACGGCTGGCTGCTTGGACTGGGCCTCGGGGCGCCTGGGCCGCGTGGGGCAGGCCGGCCCACACGGCTGGATCGGGCGGGGTCGGCACGCCGGAAGCCGGCTCGGCCGCTCCTCGTTCCAGACGAGGGAAGCAGGCGGCGGCGCAGGACGCCGGCGAGGCAGGGTGGCGGAGGCGACGGGGCGGTAGCGGCCGGATCCGGCCGGGGTTGCGTGGATCTGGCTGGGGGCTGCGTCCAGGGGCGGCGAGGAGCTTCGAGCTCGGCGGCTCCATGGCCATCCATGGCGGTCGCAGCTACACAGAGAGAGAGGAGATGAGGAGAGGAAGGGAGAGGGAAGAGGAGGAAGGGGTGGTGCGGCCGTGACCTGCAGGGGGGCGGCTCAACGCCGGCGGCTCGCCGGAGTCGCCCACGGGAGGAGAGGCGGCGTGGCGGGCTCCTCGGGAGCGGCGGCGGCGGTTGCTCGTCCCGGCGGGGCCTGCGAGCGGTGGAGGCTTATTTCTGGCTCCAGTGGGGTGACGTGGAGCATTCTGGACCCTCCGATCTTAGATTAGAGGGCTGGAAACACCCCTAATATAGGGTTTAGGGATTGGGGCTGATTTTGGAGCAGATTTGGACAAGGTGGAGAGGGGTGGCTGCAATTTTTGCTAGGGGAAACCCTAGAAAGGGGTGGGAGAGTGGTCGTCTTTATGTGGCCTAGGTGGCTGGCAGTTTGCAAAAACATCCCCGGTTTTTCTCTTGCGAGCGCGGTGTTTACGTTTCTTGCCGACGGGGGTCCGCAGGACCTCCGATTCGGGTAAAACTTCGAACTGCGTGATCAGCGCGTCGAGCCGGCGGCGTTCACCTCGCGCTAAAAACATTCCGAGAACACTTTCCAGCACGCTATAAAAATATCCCGTTTACCTATTAAACGGGGTTTTTCGTTCCGTTGGCTGCGGCTGGTCTTGTGCGTGTTTTCGCGACGGTGATCGGGTGAAACCCGGTGTCGCAAAGGTCGAGTGTCGGGGTGGCAAGGGTCGGTCTCCGTCCGGTATGAGATAAGAGGGGGGGAAATAATCATCGATTGATAAATCGGGGATGCAAACACGCAAACAATTCAGACAATCAAACAATTCACACCGAAAACAATTTTTTTAATTTTTGTGAAAACTGGGCTGTTACAATACAACACCACCAACAAGGGATCTTGTCTCGAGATCCTGGACGATTTGGGGGAGAGGGGGGAGAGAAAAGAGAGTCGACGATTCTTCAACACCACCAACAATGGACTCTGCTCCATGTCGATGACGAACTTCCGTCGAGAGACTTTCCGCAGGGAGATGGCAACTTCGAAGAAAGAAACCATCAGGAGATCAAGAGGAAGAACGATAGCGAGAAACGACGTTCAAGGGAAGCATTCTCACTCAATCGCGAGGATACTAGGCAAGACGATGGAGGGAAAGGAATGACCAAGATGTTATCCGGAATCAGAGAAAACTAAAGGTACTACAGGATTTCCCAAACCTGAGATCGGAATCGAGACAATACGCTGCAAGCAAGGCATTGTAACGGTTCCGAAACTCCACTTACTCGAGATCCTAGACTTTGAAGGGGATAAGTCGAGAATTAAAATTCTTACGACACTTGTCCTGACCAGAGCAAGGGTAAGGAGTAAAAAGATTCCTACTCTCCGATAACTAACTTAGTAACGACAAAATAGTTTTTGTCTAGACTCGACTTCGGCCAGAAAGGGGATCATATGGTCGGTAAGGATCTGATACCAAGTTGTAAGGTTCCAGATCTAGATGTTTCCATCCAGATCCGGGGACGAAGCACATATCGGTCCCACCGCGACATATGACAATGCCATATGCCCCGGATTTCCAACATGATATCACAACATTGCAACTACAAGGATACAACATCTCATACAATCGGCATACAACTGCCTTAATACAATACAACAGCAGAAGATACGTGTCTGAGTACAGACTACAATCAAATGCCTAGTGGCAAAGAGAAAATCATCGATCCCCATAACCACACGGGTCTAGGCCCTCCGCCGGGATCCTCCTAACTAGTCGTCATCGAGTCTCCACGCGAAAAGTCGATCACCATAACTGTTGTCGATCGAGAACCCTGAAAAGAGTTTGGGGGTAGTATCATGAGTACAGAAGTACTCAGCATCCAACTGTAGTGGTCAACTGACCCAACAAGGACTTCATCACTCGTCATTATAGGACAACTAGTAGTTTACAGTAAGGACGGGGTAAGTGGTGAGGTTGCTGCCGCACTAGCATTTATGAAGTGGCTAACGATCTAGAGAGTAAGGCAAGAAGCCAAGCATTCGATGAGGAATCGCCTCCAACAAGTCCGCAATCCACCTAGTTACGCAAGCATAACACCTATCCTATCCTTGTTCTCCTCTTCGCATCCCGACGAAGAAGAAGCAGTCAAGGCACACTCACATTGATCAAGTTATTAAATATGATTCAGTTGATGTTATCTATGAACATGACGTAGGTTTCAAGTCGTCCATAACCGTGGACACGGCTTCTCGAAAAGATTTAACCCTGCAGGGGTGTACCAACTTCCCATTACATGGCTCCGCACGCACGCCCATATCTCTCAGTTGCTACCCATCACAGGCAACCATTTTATGATTTAGTTCCGAGAGATCCGAAACAACATGTCCCTCTAACTAACAACGAACAAATATGGGTGGCCCCGGTTGTCGACATCCAGCTCAGGAGCCGGCCGCTCTCTCGATCTGGTCTCTACCGTATGACTCTAGGTTTGGATTGCCGGTTAATCTCACATGAGACCGGTTCCTCAGCCGGTCATGATGGGCCAGCAAGGAACCATGTCCTTACTGGTCCGGATTGTTTTAAAGGATGTCTGCCAGGAGCTACCCGACAGACATATATGCATGGTTTTCAAATGGTAAATCAGCTTGGGCCACCACTAGAAATGTTTGAAGCTAGGTAGGTAAGAAAAGGGGACCCCATAGCATCCCTCATGTGGTTAGACACGCTGAGTATTACAACCAATACCCAGAACTCGGATCCTAGGTGACTCGAATGGAACAAAGTGACGGGGCGGGATAGCCTAGACCTTCCATCCTTCGTCGAATATAGTCAACATTATAATAATCATATCATCAACAACAATATAATAATGTGATAGCCCAAACCAAGGAGTAACAGGGTAACATCGTAGCATCCTAAGCATGCATACTAAGCAGGGGCTGAGCAACGAGTGGTTTACTGGGAGGGGACATGGCTATATCGGTTTGAAAGAGACTGTAAACATGTGGTAGGATCAAACATCGAACCTATCCTGGACTAGCATGCAAACCGCTGGTTGAAATATAATGGATCATAAGTAATGTATAGTCCTTGCCTGTTGCTAAGTCGGGTACCGAAGGTGTAGTCGATCGCAAGCTCACATCGTCTCCGAGAGGTACCCGCGGAAGCACACAAGACGGTAAACACTGGAAAGCAATCAACGAGCAAGCATCTATTACTGCGAAGAAAACACGAGCAATCATCAACAAGAAGGCAACACGAGACATCACACCTACCGTCGAGAGCGATTACTAACAGGTTAAGTGGAGTACTCGTCACACACGACGATACCACACATTTAGAATGGTTCAAGTTGTTTAGCTACAGGTGATCAACAAAGGTTGTTAACATGACAACTCACTCAAGCATGGCATAGCACACAAACATGACAAGAGGTGAAGCATAAAGGAAACTATCTATGCTAGTCAATTTACGTGAGGCACAACCTAAACATGGGATTCCACTAAGTGCCCCACGACAATTTAAGATTTGGTACAGTTGTTTCCTAAACCATATTTTAGGTTGGTTAACAACATCAAACAATAGCATAAACACAAAGTTCACGAAAAACTAATCGAGTTACATATAAAGGACACTCCAAACGGAGTTATGGTTAAAAAGATACAAGCAAAACAAGTTATGCACACAAGCTGTTAACATCAGGTAGCACACTTTAGAGCAATGCATAAACAGGATAATGAATGCAAACATGCTCACAAATGATATGCAACTAAAGTAGACATGGAAGGGAAGGCATGGCAAAAAGAATCATGCAAATAGGCATCATTAACAACTAATTATAGCTCATGCAAAATGCAATTTTACATTACTGGTCTAGGACTTGGTGAAAATCAGGAAAACAGGGCAGAAACTGTTATCATCATGCTGTATAAACAGGAGAAAAACTATATGAAAAAGTGCAGAAACATGACATAGCAATATATGAGCATGAACTAGACATGATGGTGATCAGGTACAAACAAGAATCAAGGCATAGGCATAACAGATCAAAAGATATTAAGCATGCAACATGGCATCGGAAAGTTACAGATTTAGTGAAAAACAGAGGTGGCTGTCAAAAACATTGGCATAGCAACTTTGGGGCTAAAAATAACTACGTCCCGGAATGCAAACATGACAATGCAATACATATAATGAAAGTAGACATGATGCTTAAAAGTATGCAACAAGAATCAATGCAATAAGCCTCATGGATGTGTCACAATCATCAATCAAACTTGCAATAAAATAATGAGAGTAACACTTAACAGGAAATAATAGTAGTTAACAGTCTGATGCCCACTTCAACAGTGATTAACAACATCAAGATGGCCTCAAATCAAAATGCTCACAAAAGATGAACTGAAGTACACACAATTCTAAACAACTTTCCTTTTGGGCGCAACGTCATCCGGGCTACGGTTTACATGTAAACGCTAGCGCAAAACAGATACAGCACACAGTTTACCAGGGACTTAGAAAAAAAATCAACAGGAAAAGAAAAAACATAACGGGGCTCACCATGGGCCTGGCCCATGAGGCCGACGGCTGGCTGCTTGGACTGGGCCTCGGGACGCCTGGGACGCGCGGGGCAGGCCGACCCACACGGCTAGATCGGGCGGGGACGACGCGACGGAAGACGGCTCGACCGCTCCTCGTTCCCGATGAGGGAAGCAGGCGGCGGCGCAGGTCGCCGGCGAGGCAGGGTGGCGGAGGCGACGGGGCGACCGGGAACGGGGCGGTGGCGGCCGGATCCGGACGGGGTTGCGTGGATCTGGATGGGGGTTGCGTCCAGGGGCGACGAGGAGCTTCGAGCTCGGCGGCTCCATGGCCATCCATGGCGGTCGCAGCTACACATAGAGAGAGGAGATGAGGAGAGGAAGGGAGAGGGAAGAGCAGGAAGGGGTGGTGCGGCCGTGACCTGCGGGGTGGCGACCTAACGCCGGCGGCTCGCCGGAGTCGCCCACGGGAGGAGAGGCGGCGAGGCGGGCTCCTCGGTAGCGGCGGCGGCGGCTGCCCGGCCCAGCGGGCCCCGCGCGTGGTGGATGCTTGCTGCTGGCTCCAGTGGGGTGACGTGGAGCATTCTGGACCCTTTGTTCTCAGATCCGAGGGCTGGAAACGCCCCTAATCTAGGGTTTCGGGATTGGGACTGATTTTGGAGCAGATTTGGGCAAGGTGGAGGGGGGTGGCTGCAATTTGTGCTAGGGGAAACCTTAGATAGGGATGGGAGAGTGGTGGTCTTTATATATCCCATGTGGCTAGCAGTTTGCAAAAACATCCCCGGTTTTTCTCTCGCGCGTGCGGTGTTTACGTTTCTGACCGCCGGGGGTCCGCAGGACCTCCGATTCTGGTAAAACTTCGAACTGCGTGATCAGTGCGTCGAGCCGGCGGCGTTCACCTCGCGCCGGAACCATTCCGAGAATACTTTCCGGCGTGCTATATAAGTATCCCGTTTACTTATTAAACAGGGTTTTTCGTTCCGTTGGCTGCGGCTGTTCTTGTGCGGGTTTTCGCGACGGTGATCGGGTGAAACCTGGTGTCGCAAAGGTCGAGTGGCGGGGTGGAAAGGGTCGGTCTCCGTCCGGTACGAGATAAGAGGGGGGAAAATAATCGTCGATCGATAAATCGGGGATGCAAACACCGCAAACAATTCAGACAATCAAACAATTCACACCGAAAATAAATTATTTAATTTTTGTGAAAACTGGGCTATTACAATCTTATGCTTCACCTCTTGTCATGTTTTTGTGATATGCCATGCTTGAGTGAGATGCCATGCTAATAAACTTTGCTCATGTTGTGTATCTAAACAACTTGAACCTTTCTAAATGTGCGGTATCATCGTGTGTAACGAGTACCTCACTTAACCTGTTAGTAACCGCTCTCGACGATAGGTGCGATACCGTAGTGTGTTGCTTCGTGTTGCCTTCTTGTTGATGCTTGCTGGCGATTGCTTCGTAGTAATAGATGCTTTATTTTCGATTGCCTTTTCCAGTGTTTACCTCTTGTGTGCTTCCGCGGGTACCTCTCTGAGACGATGCGAGTTTGTGATCGACTACACCTTCGGTTTCTTCTTCTCATTAGGTAAGGGGGATCATATATCATGCTTATAACATTCATCTCACTCGCGCCTAGGTATAGGATAGAACGATTTCTTGATCCTACCACTTCATATGCATGCCTCTCAAATAAACCCAAACATCAATGTCCTCCACATCCCAGCAAACCTTGTTCGGCTATGCTACTATTGCTCGCTGCTCAGCAACTACTTAGTATGCATGGTAGGATGCTATCAATTTTTACCCTGTTACTCCTTGGATTGGGCTATCACACTATTATATTTTTGTGGATGATATGATTATTGTAATGTTGACTATACTCGACGAAGGATGAAGGTCTAGGCTATCCCGCCCCGACGCTTTGTTCCATTCGAGTCACCTAGGACCCGACTTCCGGGTATTGTGTCTCTTGACGAGTGTTCCTAACCGCGTGTGGGATGCTATGGGGCCCCCTCTTCTTACCTACCTAGCTCCAAACATTTCTAGTGGTGGCCCAAGCCGATTTACCATTTGAAACCGTGTGTGTGCCTGGTCCGCGGCCAGCAGATTTCAAACAACTCGGGCCAACAGAGACATAGTTCGTTTGTTGGTCCACACTGGTGAGCTAGGGAAGCCCCTGAGTTAAGATGAGGCTAATCCCGATCTTGGACATACAGAAGAGTCCGATCCGAGAGCATGGCCGACTTTTGGGTTCGGTGTCGACTCCCCGGGGGCCACCCAGATTTGTGCGTTGTTAGATAGAGGGACCTGTCGTTTCGGATCTCTCGGAACTAAATCATAAAATGGTTGCCTGTGATGGGTAGCAACTGAGAGAGATGGGCGTGCGTGCGGAGCCTTGTAATGGGCAGTTGGTACACACCTGCAGGGTTAAATATTTTCGAGAAGCCGTGTCCACGGTTATGGACGACTTTAGACATACTCCTTGTTCATAGACAACAACAACTGAGATAATCCTAATAACTTGATCAACGTGTGTGTGCCTTGATTGCTTCTTCTTCGTCGGGATGCGAAGGGGATGACAAGGATAGGATAGGTGTAATGTTTGCATAAGTAGTTGATAGAAAGACTTATTGTAGGTGATTCCTCATCGAATGCTTGGTTCTCATCTTACTCTAAAGTACATCGTTAGCCACTCGTATATTGCAGTGAGACTGCAACCTCACCACTACCCCCATCTTACAGTGAGAAGTTAGTTACAAGACTTGTTGATATAACTCACCCCTTCTTTTCTCTTTTAGGCACGTTATACAACGATCTTGGACTTCAGTGGAGCTCGACGCCCCTTCTTCTGGATGCCTGCGCGGAGAATCGACGACGACTAGTTTGGTGGATCCCGGCGGAGAGCCTAGACCCGTGTGGTTACGGGAATAGTGTGTTTTATCTTTGCCATTAGGCATTTGATTGTAGTCTGTACTCAGAGATGTATCTTCGGCTGATATATTGTATTAAGGCAATTGTATGCCAATTGTATGAGATGTTGTATCCTTGTAGTTGTAATGTTGTGATATCATGTTGGAAATCCGGGGCATATGACATTGTCATATGTCGAGGTGGGACCGATATGTGCTTGGTCCCCAAATCTGGATGGAAACATCTAGATCTGGAACAGTACCGCATATCGAGCCTTACAACTTGGTATCAGAGCCTTACCAACCGTAGGATCCCTTTTCTGGCCGAAGTCGAGTCTAGGCAAAAACTATTTTGTAGTTACTAAGTTAGTTATCGGAGAGTAGGATTTTTTTCCTCCTTACCCATGCTCTGGTCAGGACAAGTGTCATAAGTGTTTTATTCTTGCCGTATCCCCTTCAAACTCTAGGATCTCGAGTGTGTGGAGTTTCAGAATAGTTACAATGCCTTTCTTGCAGCGTATTGTCTCGATTCCGATCTCAGGTTGGGAAATCATGTAGTACCTTTAGTTCTTCCGACTCTGGTTAAACATCTTGGTCATCCGTTGACCCCATTCCTCTTGCCTAGTATCCGCACTATTTGAGTGAGAATGCTTCTATTGATCGTCGCTTCGACTATCGTTATTCCTCTTGATCTCTCGATGGTTTCGTTCTTCCACGTTGCCATCTCTCTACGGAAAGTTTTCTCGATGGAAGTTCAACGACGACATGGAGCAGAGTCCCTTGTTGGTGGTTTTGAAGAATGTCGACTCTCTTCTCTCTTCCCCCTCTCCCTGGATCGTCTAGGATCTCGGGACGAGATCCCTTGTTGGTGGTGTTGTATTGTAACATCCCGGGATTTTCACCCAAATTAAAAATTTTGTTTGTTGCGTTGCTGTGATGATTGCATGTATTGTTTGCAGTTTTTTGCTTCGCCGAATTATTAATCGGTGAATATTTCCCCCCTCTTTCTCGTATCGAATGCGAGACCGACCCTTTCCACCACAGCACACGTCCTTTGCGACACCGGGTTTCACCCGAGCACCGTCCCAACTTCCAGCACAAGACCAACCATTGCCATCGGAACGAAAAACCCCATTTAATAATTAAATGGGTTTTTTTTATTGGGCGCCGGAAAATATTCTCGGAACGATATCGAAGTGAGGTACGACTGACGGGCTCGACGCACTGAGCGCGTCGTTCGAGATTTTGCCCCAATCAGAGGTCGTATGGACTCCCGGTGGTCAGAAACGTGGAGTATCGGACGCGAGAGAGAAAACCCGAGGGCTTTTGCGTAAACCTGCTATCCAGACCAACCTATATAAAGACCACCACCCTCTCCTAGCCTTCTAGGGTTTCCCTAAACAAAATTTGCAGCCACCCCCCTCACAAAACATCCAGATTTGTCCCCTAGTCCTCCTCTTCCCGAAACCCTAATCCCCAAGCAATTTTAGCCGCCAGATCATCAGAACTGTGGCTCAGATTGAACCCCAACAAGCTCCAAACCAACTCGGGCCCCGCAGGGCCCAGCCTCCGCCGCCGCCGGGCCTGAACCGGGCCGCAAAGCCCGCACCTGATATGTCCAAAATGCATCACTATTTTATATAGTGATTCTTTCTTATTCATTGATATATTTCATGTTATGATGATATTCTTATGTTGTTTTGGCTTAATTTACACAATCTGCAAGTTTCTGATGCCGAGGCAGCAGACGCAGGATTCAGCGGTAAAAAGTGGACGCCGAGTTGCTGAAGAAGAATACCTACAAATTACCTGAAAATCGACAGAGGGAATATTTCGAAAGAATAACGAAGACACGCCGAAGAGGGGCCAGAGGGGGGCCACAGGGTGCCCAGGCGTCCACCTGGCGCGGCCGCCACCCTGGCAGCGCCGGGAGTGCGCATGGACCCTTGGGGCCACTCCCGGCTCCCCCCTTTGTCCTAAATATCGCTTATCATCCATCAACCCTAAAAGAAAGAGAGTTTTCGGAGTTCCACTGCCGCTCCATGGCGGAAACCTACAAAGGAGAAAAGAAATCTCCGGCGGGCAGATTCCGCCGGGGAGAACACCTCCCGAAAGGGAGATCGTCGCCATCGTCATCACCATCATCACGGGCATCATCGAGATCATCATCAACATCATCCCCAACATCAGCACCATCTTCACCACCATCCAATCTCACCTCACAAGTTTATCTTGTGTTGTAATCCGTACTATCTATCCTCTCTACTCTACCAGTGTTGATTACTACCGTGTGATTAATGCTATTGAGTTTTGTTGGAGAAATATCATTTTGTCTAGATTTATCATATATTTATCCCCACTGTTCATGATCTCTTTATGTCTTGTGAGTAGTTACTTTAGTTCTTGAGGAAATGGGAGAAGTCTAGTTGTTAGTAGTCATATGATGTTGAAGTAATATGCGTTGTTTGATATTTAAGTTGTGTTGTCATTTTCCTAGTGGTGTTGTGTGAGTCGAACACTCAACACTTCGTGTTATTAAGGACATAGGGGAATGCATTGTGTACAAAGTTTGCTTACTGTGGGTTTCCGGAGTGACAGAAACTTGAACCCCAGTTCGCACGCTTTTGCACAAGGGAACAATGGATCAACGATCGTATTGCCATGGTTAGGCTTTTTCCTTAATTACTATCTTGTATTATCGGATGCTTGCAAGATGTTTAATCATAAGAGTGCACTTATCCTAGTCTACAGGGTGCACTAGCATAGATCCACCCACTCAACACTTATCAGCACATCACATAGTAACGATGCGGAATATGGTGAAAGCACATGACTATTTCTCCCGTGTGTCCTCAAGAACGCTTTAGCCTTTATAAGTCCAGTTGCTAGGCCTATCCTTTGCTCAAAAGGATCGGGCCACTTGTTACTTGTCACAACCCTAGTTTTGGTATGTGCTTTTATTACTAGAATAATGGAATCATGTTTAAATTCTTTGGTTTAAGAATTGGGGATTTGGAAAAGCCTAAAAAATAATTCAAAAATTCAAACGGAGGCTTGGAAATTAAATTTAAATGCTATTTGAATTAAAATTCATATGTTTTGAATTTCAAAAATCTTCAAATCTTGGGAGTGACTAGCTATATGTCACATAAGTCCAAATAAAATATTTGCGGATTTTATAAAAATGCTTTGGTATTTTTTCAGAGCAAAACAAATAAATACAGAAGGAGAAAAAAGAAAAAGAACAAAAGGGGCAGAGCCACTTACCTTGCCCACCTGGCCCAGCAGAGGCAGCCCAACCCAAAGGGGCAGCTTTGTCTTCCTCCACTGGCCAGGCAGGCAGGCAGGACGCCGGCGAGCCCGACATGGCCGCCAGCGAGCTACCTGCTTGCCCCCTCGGTTTTATCCGGCGCCGTGGAGGCCTCCAAGACCCATGCTCCGTTTTCCCCTACCCCCTGCTCAACTTCCCCCACCCCTGTCGCCGTTTAGCCGCCGCCCAAGAGCTCCTCGTCGCCGCCGTCCATGCGCCTGCGTGGCCAACGACCCCGATCCGCCCCTCCGTGTTGTCCAGGTGATCCCAGAGGTCGCCCCGGGCCTCCCTGAGGAAGGAATCGAGCCCCCTTGCCTTGAAGACGACGCCCGCGTCTTCCCCGGCTCCGGCAAGGCCGCCGCTCGCCGTGACAAATTCAGCGCCTCCAGTTCGTCCCCGACCCCGAAGACCACCCCTTTGAGTTGCTGGTGAGCTCCCAGTTCTTTCCCCCCTAGCCACGCCCGTTCTATCCCTCTGCAATGCTATCGCCGCCGAGCTTGGCTGCCACCGTGGCCCTGGACCCTCCAGTGGTCGCCCGTGTGCAGTGCGAGACGCGCACGAGTGCGAGGGCCCGATTGGTGCTCTCCCCGTGCCCTCCCGTGGCCGGGAGCCCAACTCCGGCAACCCTCCGCCGCATCCCGTGGCTACCGCCGGCTAGTCGCCGGCCGGGTTAGCCATTAGGGCCTAACCCACCATCCTAATTAACCTCTAGGGTCACTGACAGGTGGGGCCTAGCCCACTTAATCCCCTGTTAACTTAAACTAAAAGGGGATTAGCCCCAGAGACAATGACAGATGGGCCCCGCGTGTCAGGTTGACTGGTCAGCCCCCTGCGTCATGATGACGTCAGCCTTGCGCATTAATCCAATTTCTTTATTTAACAGACTTTCCAGAAATTGTTTTAATCTTGTAAATTCAATAACTTTTATACCATACCTCCAAATCAAACAAATAATATATGAAAAATTATCAGAAAAATTCAAGGAATCCAAATATGCTACTTTCAAGCATGACAAAATAGTTTACAAAGATCAAACAATAGCAAATGTAATTTGGGAAATTTTTAATAATCATTTGGTGTTTGAATTTGGAATTCTTTTCCAAATATACTTCAATTAACATGTGGAAACATGAACATATAACACATCAGTACCGTTCTACCGCTAGTTGAACCCATCCTTTGCATGACCTATCATTGTTGCCATAGTATTAAGCAAACCTCAACCTAGCAGATACTAGATTGTTTGTGTTCATCATGTGGCCCTTCATCCATGTTATGCTATGCCATGCTAGAGTGATTGCAATGAAGATGATCCATCTGGGTGATGTATCGGGATGGTAGAGAACAATGCAATGTAATGGTAATGTGTTGGTGAAGTCATCCTAACAAAGGTGAACAATAAGAGGCTGTGTAGGAGTACAAAGTGGGTTGTCTCATTTACATTGCCCTAGGCCCCGAGTTCTTGTGTTGTGATCCAATACACAGATTACTACCACATGTTGGGCTCATTGACCCCTCTCGACCTATTAACTCACCCCGACTTTGGTCCAGGATTCGCATGGGTTAATTGTTCTTCTATTTGATTTCACAACGTTGCACGGTTTTAGGCAAGCGCAGCACAATCCGTCGAGATGGGCTTGTCGGACCGTCCATACATCGTCTGAGTCCTGAACGGAAACCCCGGTCGGATTCCCGATTGGCGTACATACTCAGATAGGCGATCCCCTGGACTAGAGTTGGAGCCGTGAGGTAAGTGTCGTGGTACTATCCTCGCCGACACCGCTTGAAGGTGACGAGTTCTAGGCGGTAAGTGGTAGCTACGTATGTGAAGAAGTACACCCCTGCAGGGTTAATGAACTATTCGAGTAGTCGTGTCCGCGGTTATGGACTACTTGCGGATCTTTACTTGATTATTAGACAACTCAAATGGATACTCTAAAAATCTCAAGATAAGTGTGAGTGCTTTGGTTTGCGTCCTCGTGGGAAAGTCGAGGAAGGATCCATGGTGGTGTATTGTTGTGGTGATCAAGATTAGATGGACTCGTGTGCGCTTCTCATCTCAAATCTATGTAGTCGTAGTACAGGATAGCCAAGTCAAAGCTTTCTGCATTACAACCCCACTTGCCTTTACCTTGATACCTGAGCATGAGTAGTATAGTTCTGACGTAAGTCTTGCTGAGTACGACTTTGTAATCATGTTTGCTTATTCTATGTTTTAGAGACGAGACCACTAAACCTGATGGTGGCCTCCCCCTCAAGATCGACGCTGACGAAGTAATGTAGTCCCAGACAGCAGCCTGGTCCCTCTGGAGGGTTGTTGTGTTTTCTTAAAGGCTTCTTAAGCCATTTGTTAACCATGTCTTTACTAAGACATAATTCGCTTCAGTTGTTGTATGATGTAATGTTGGGTCACAGTTATGTGATCTCTTCTTGTAACACTACTATATCTGCTCTGTTTAGCAGATGCATTAAAACTATGAGTTTGTAGAGTTCATGTTGTGTTACCTGCTGTTTACACTAGACATGTATGCTGCGTATATGATTATAACGTGCATGTCTTAGTGTGGGATTCGATAGCTTAGTTGACTTCTTGCCGGTGGTCTTTCATACACCAAGTGGCCCTTAGATGTGCGCAGCTTGGGGCATCGCGATGCGATTGCTCGTGAATCTGTCACGTGGCACACTTTGTTGTATGATTGAGCCCGCCCGAGATCCCGACTAGGTGATCGGGATGGAGTCTGTTTATGGAAGTGTTATGATTCAATCGATAATATGGTTGAGGCGACTTGTTTATGAGTATGGGATTACACCACCCATAATCATTTAGACTTGTGAGCGGACGATGAGGACCCATCTCAGTTGATCATCCGGCCTGGATGGGATGCCCCTCACGTTCGATGCTTTCCGAGAGTGATTTGTGCTTGGCCTTGTCTTGTTAGACAAGTGGGTACGACTATCGGCTCTTCATATGATTGAGTTGTATCAGGAATTACATACGCAAACCCCGGGTCCCGACAGACTTGGTATCAGAGAAGGACTTCCTGTAGGATTACTAAACCTTGGGCGAAGTCGAGTCTAGCATTCTATAGTTATATAGTTACTTGGGTATATGGGAACAACGTAAGGCTTCATTTTTCTCCTTACCCTCATCAATCTGAGTTCTGAGTCACCCTCATCTTTTCTATGGGAAGATAGGACTAGGCTCTTCTATGTCTATACTAGAACATCTCGTTGTTTGATTCTTAGTACCTGTAGGAATGTTTTGGTCGTCTAGAGTCACCATTCCATCAAGCCTTTTGAAAAGGTTCTGATCATTCTTGCAGGTTGATTCATCTTTTCACCCCGGTACAGCCGTTATGCTGTCCAATTTGTTCCGTGTTTCTAGTGATTCCAATGCTTTGCATTACAATGTTGTCCGCTCTTAAATTATGTCATCTTTGCTTTGATTCCATCATAAATCCTACTCTGATTGTTGATTTCTATCACATAGAATGTCAGGTGGGACTAGATGTGTTGAATCTGGTCACGGTAATCAAAGTGGTGATGACGATCCTCCTTCACCGCCTTCTGCAGCGGAAATCATGATGGAGGCTGAGCGAAATCGACGTGATCAAACACGCCTTTTGAAGCTCATTGAGAAGAATACTTCTCTTCAGCGAGATGCGGTAATATCCATCCAGGATTTTATCCTTTTGAACCCGCCAGTTTTCCGATGTTCATCTGAGCCCCTTGATGCCGATGATTGGCTCCGTTCAATCGAGCGTAAGCTTGAGACGGCGCATGTTTCTCCAGATGATCGTGTGATGTTCACGGCATACTTTCTGGAAGGTGCTGCTAGTGAATGGTGGGAAAGTTTTGTAGCAATGCAACCCGATGGTCACGTAGTGACTTGGCAGGAGTTCCGTGATGCCTTCCAAGGGTACCACATTCTGGATGAGCTGATGGAAAGAAAGAGGGAAGAGTTCTTCAACCTATCTCAGGGAAATATGACTGTTCATCAGTACATGACTGAGTTTAATCGTCTTTCTCGTTACGCCCCTGAGAAGATATCAACCGACGCCAAGAAGCAGGCAAGGTTCCGCAAGGGACTTAGCCCTATCCTTCGTCATGATCTCAATCTCCTTGAATTTGTCAACTTCGAGGATTTGGTCAATAGATCATTCAGAGTTGAGCATGGAAATGAGGTCTTTGAAGAGTCTCGCAAGCGTGATCGTGATCTTGCTTCATCTTCTAGTTCGGGTTCACAGAAACGTCGAATTTGGATCCCAACTAGTGCCATTCCTTTGCACTTCATTTCAAGACCATCTCCACAAAGCAAGAAAACCCAGAAAGATAGTAGAGAGCATGCCATACAAACTCCACAACCTAACACCCGAGTGTGCTACAAGTGTGGTAATCCTGGCCCCATTGCAGGACAGTGTTCATTGCAAGAAAATGTTCCTCCTCGTCCAAAACATAAAGCCAAAGCTAAACCACCAAAGTCTTCAAAAGCCCAGTCCTCTATTGTTGAATACGGACGTGTGAACCATGCCACCATCAAAGAAGCCCAAGAGGATACGAAGGTTTTACTAGGTACACTTCCTGTTAACTCCAAACCTGCTTCTGTTCTATTTGATTCTGGAGCCTCTCATTCCTTTTTGTCTGAAAAGTTCGCACTCTTGCATGACATTTCATTTGAGGAGTTGTATACCTCTTTCATGATTAAAACTCGAGGATCCACATGGCGTACCAGTAGGGTAAGTCATGACAATGAAATTGCTGTTGAGGATCTTGTATTCCTTGCTTCTATCATAGCCCTCATATCTTCAGATATCGATATCATCTTAGGTATGGATTGGTTGTCAAAACACCATGCTAAGATTGATTGTTCCACTAAATCAGTTCAACTCACTCATCCTTCCGGCAAGATAGTCCATTTCACATCTCAAGGTTCAGAAACCCAGCTATATTCGTTGAATGAACATACCCTGCCTAACCTTGAAGATATTCCGATAGTTTGTGACTTTCTGGATGTCTTTCCAGAAGAGCTTCCAGGAATGCATCCTGACATATGTGTAGAGTTCATTGTAGATCTTACCCCAGGAACCAACCCAATTTCCGACGCCCATATAGAATGGCCCCACATGAGTTAGCTGAGCTTAAAATCCAACTTGAAGCTTCGTTGGCAAAAGGCTTGATCCTCCCTAGCTCATCGCCATGGGGTTGCCTCGTTCTGTTCGTAACGAAGAAAGATGGAACAGAAAGGACGTGCGTAGACTATCGCCCGCTAAATCTAGCGACAATAAAGAACAAGTATCCACTGCCCAGGATCAATGATCTTTATGATCAACTTGCTGGATCCTCTATCTTCTCCAAAATGGATTTGAGATTAGGTTATCATCAAATCAAAATCAGAAACGAGGACATTCCCAAAACGGCTTTCACTACTCGTTATGGTCTTTATGAGTACACCGTCATGTCCTTCGGTTTAATCAATGCCCCAGCCACTTTTTCGCACTTAATGAATTCGATATTCATGGAGTACTTAGATAAATTTGTTGTAGTTTATCTTGATGACATTCTCATCTACTCGAAGAACAAAGAAGAGCACGCAGAACATCTTAGGCTGGTATTGATGAAACTTCGAGAGCATCGCCTATATGCCAAATTCTCCAAATGCGAATTCTGTCTTCCAGAAGTGACCTACCTAGGCCACGTGATTTCTGCAAGAGGCATTTCTGTGAATCCCGAGAGAGTTCAGGCCGTCCTTGATTGGACTCCACCTGAATCGGTTAAGCAAGTTAGGAGTTTTCTTGTCCTAGCAAGCTATTGTCGCCGCTTCGTTGAGAACTTCTCAAAATTTGCAAAGCCTCTAACTGAACTCCTCAAGAAAGATAAGAAATTCGAATGGACCCCCAAGTGCGAGGAAAGCTTTCAAGAGCTGAAAATAAGATTGACTTCTGCACTCGTACTTGCGCCTCCAGACACCAAAAAGGATTTCGAAATCTATTGTGATGCTTCACGGCAAGGGTTAGGATGCATACTTATGCAAGATCGACATGTGGTAGCATACGCTTCACGCCAGTTGCGTCCACATGAAGAGAACTATCCTACCCATGATCTTGAACTCGCTGCCGTAGTTCATGCCCTGAAGACTTGGCGACATTACCTCCTTGGTAATCGTTGTGAAATCTATATCGATCACCAAAGCCTCAAATACATATTCACCCAGCCAGATCTTAACCTCAGGCAAAGACGCTGGATAGAGTTGATAAAAGATTATGACTTGAGTATCTCTTACACCCCAGGAAAAGCCAATGTCATGGTTGATGCACTAAGTCGTAAGTCGTATTGTAACAACCTCATGTTACAACAGTATCAACCACTTCTCTATGAGGAATTTCGAAAGCTCAATCTCGAGATTGTTCCTCATGGATTCCTTTCCACCTTGATAGTGAAACCAACCCTTGAGTATCAAATCAAAGTTGTTCAACAACGTGCTCGAGGTATCCGATATATCAAACAAAACCTTGCTAGCGGTAAGGAAAAATGTTTTACCCTAGAAAATGAGGGTACTGTGTACATTGAGAACATGATAGTAGTTTCGAAGAATAGGAATCTAAGGCAGCAGATCCTTAAGGAAGCTCATGAAACCCCTCTCTCGATTCATCCTGGTAGTACTAAGATTTAACAAGATCTAAGCCAGAGATTTTGGTGGACTAGGATGAAGCGAGAAATTGCTCGATATGTTGCTGAGTGCGATGTTTGTCGTCGTGTGAAAGCAGAGCATCAAAGACCTGCTGGTACTCTTCAACCTTTAGCCATCCCTGAGTGGAAATGGGATAAAGTCAGTATGGATTTCATCACTGGCTTTCCAAATTCTCAAAAGGGAAACAATGCCATCTTCGTGGTCATTGACCGTCTTTCCAAAGTTGCCCATTTTCTTCCTGTTCGCGAGAGTATAACTGCTAGCCATTTAGCGGATTTTTATGTCTCCCGAATCGTTTCTCTCCATGGTGTTCCTTTGGAAATCAATTCGGACCGTGGAAGTCTTTTCATCTCTCGATTTTGGGAAAGTTTTCAAAATGCTATGGGAACCCATCTCTCCTTTAGCACCGCCTTTCATCCCCAGTAAAGTGGTCAAGTAGAAAGAGTCAATCAAGTTCTCGAAGACATGCTCAGAGCCTGTGTTATCTCATTCGGAAATATTTGGGAGAAATCTCTTCCATTCGCCGAGTTTGCTTATAACAACAGCTTCCAATCTAGCTTGGGCATGGCACACTTTGAATTTCTCTATGGCAAAAAATGTCGAACACCATTGAACTGGTCAGAAGCCGGTGAAAGACAATTCTGTGGACTGGATATGATCCAGGAAGCAGAAGAGAAGGTTCGCATTGTTCGTGAGCAGTTGAAAACAGCCCAGTCTCGTCAGAATAGCTACTATGATCGTCATCATAGCCCAGAAAGCTACGAGCTGAACGAGAAGGCTTACCTCCGGGTTACTCCTCTGAAGGGAACCCATCGCTACGGTATCAAAGGCAAATTGGCCCCATGTTACATCGGTCCCTTTCACATTCTAGCTAAACGTCGAGAAGTTTCCTACCAACTTGAACTACCCCCGCATCTTTCTCAGGTTCACGATGTCTTCCACGTAGCTAAACTCAGGCGTTTCTTCAAGGACCCCATCCGCGAAGTAGACCACGAAACGCTTGAACTCCAAGAAAACCTGTCTTATCGAGAGTATCCTGTCTGTATCCTCGATGAAGCTGAGCGTACCACCCGACGTAAGAAGATCAAGTTCCTCAAAGTGCAGTGGTCCAACCATTCTAAGAAGGAAGCCACCTGGGAATGAGAAGATCATCTTCGAGTCGAATACCCCAACCTCTTCCCGACTACTTCTGAATCTCGGGACGACATTCTTTTGAGTGGGGGCGAGTTGTCACAACCCTAGTTTTGGTATGTGCTTTTATTACTAGAATAATGGCATCATGTTTAAATTCTTTGGTGTAAGAATTGGGGATTTGGAAAAGCCTCAAAAATAATTTAAATAAAAGGCCAGAGAAAAATCTTTTTCCAAAAATCTTCTTATGATTTTGAAAATCCCTATAAATGGGCATGATCACATTTCAAGTGTTGTGGGTCCAACCACATGCTCAAGGAATTTTCAAAAATTCAAACAGAGGCTTGGACATTAAATTTAAATGCTATTTGACTTGAACTTCTAATGTTTTGAATTTAAAAAATCTTCAAATCTTGGGAGTGACTAGCTATATGTCACATAAGTCCAAATAAAATATTTGGGGATTTTATAAAAATGCTTTGGTAGTGTTTCAGAGCAAAACAAATAAATACAGAAGCAAAAAAAAGAAAAAGAACAAAAGGGGCAGAGCCACTTACCTGGCCCACCTGGCCCAGCAGAGGCAGCCCAGCGCATAGGGGCAGGGTTGCCTTCCTCCACTGGCCAGGAAGGCAGGCAGGACGCCGGCGAGCCCGGCATGGCCTCCAGCGAGCTACCTGCTTGCCCCGTCGGTCTTATCCGGCACCGTGGAGGCCTCCAAGACCCATGCTCCATTTTCCCCTACCCCCTGCTCAACTTCCCCCACCCCTGTCGCCGTTTAGCCACCGCCCGAGACCTCCTCGTCGCCGCCGTCCATGCGCCTGCGTGGCCAAAGACCTTGATCCGCCCCTCCGTGTTGTCCAGGTGATCCGAGAGGTCGCCCCGAGCCTCCCTGAGGAAGGAATCGAGCCCCCTCGCCTTGAAGACGACGCCCTCGTCTTCCCCGGCTCCGGCAAGGCCGCCGCTCGCCGTGACAAATTCGGCGCCTCCAGTTCATCCCCGACCCCGAAGACCACCCCTTTGAGTTGACGGTGAGCTTCCGGTTCTTTCCCCCCTAGCCACGCCCGTTCTATCCCTCTGCAACTCTATCGCCGTCGATCTCAGCTCCGGCCGCCGCCGAGCTTGGCTGCCACTGCGGCCCTGGACCCTCCAGTGGTCGCCCGTGTGTAGTGCGAGACGCGCACGAGTGCGAGGGCCCAATTGGTGCTCTCCCCGTGCCCTCCCGTGGCCGGGAGCCCAACTTCGGCTACCCTCCGCCTCGCCCCGTGGCTGCCGCCGGCCGGGTTAGCCATTAGGGCCTAACCCCCCTCCTAATTAACCCCTAGGGTCACTAACAGGTGGGGCCCAACCCCCTTAATCCCCTGTTAACTTAAACTAAAAGGGGATTAGCCCCAGAGACAATGACAAATGGGCCCCACGTGTCAGGTTGACTGGTCAGCCCCCCTGCATCATGATGACGTCAGCCTTGCGCATTAATCCAATTTCTTTATGTAACAAAATTTCTAGAAATTTTTTAAATCTTGTAAATTTAATAACTTTTAAACCATAACTCCAAATCAAACAAATAATGTATGAAAAATTATCAGAAAAATGCAAGGAATCCAAATATGCTACTTTCAAGCATGAAAAAATAGTTTACAAAGATCAAACTGTAGAAAATGTAATTTGGGAAATTTTGAATAATCATTTGGAGTTTGAATTTGGAATTATTTTCCAAATATACTTCAATTAACATGTTGAAACATGAACATATAGCACATCAGTACCATGCCATGCTATGTTATGCATCTTGTTTGAGAATTTCAATGTGATGTTTATACTTTGTTGTCTCGGTGTTTGCCTGTTCTCTATAGATTCATCGCCCGACGTAGTTTCCGACTGCCCTGAAGAGTGACACCTTGTGATCGTCAACAAGGCAAGCAAACCCCATTGATCATGTATATATAAACCCATTTACCTCTTGTTCTCTTATGCATGATTAGGTGCTTCACATGTTACCGTTCTACCTCTAGTTGAACCCATCCTTTGCATGACCTATCATTGTTGCCACAGTATTAATCAAACCTCAACCTAGCAGATACAAGATTGTTTGTGTTCATCATGTGGCCCTTCATCCATGTTATGCTATGCCATGCTAGAGTGATTGCAATGAAGGTGATCCATCTGGGTGATGTATCGGGATGGTAGAAAACAATGCAATGTAATGGTAATGTGTTGGTGAAGTCGTCCTAACAAAGGTGAACAATGAGAGGCTATGTCGGAGTACACAGTGGGTTGTATCATTTACACTGCCCTAGTCCCCGAGTTCTTGTGTTGTGATCTAAGACACAAATTACTACCACATGTTGGGCTCATTGACCCCTCTCGACCTATTAACTCACCCCGACTATGGTCCAGGATTCGCATGGGTTAATTGTTCTTCTATTTGATTTCATAACGTAGCACAGTTTTAGGCAAGCGCAACACCATCCGTCGAGGTGGGCTTGTCGGAGCGTCCATACATCGTCTGGGTCCGGATTCCCGATTGGGGTACATACTCAGATAGGCGATACCCTGGACTAGAGTTGGAGCCGTGAGTTAAGTGTCGTGGTACTATCCTCGCCGACACCGCTTGAAGGTGACGAGTTCTAGGCAGTAAGTGGTAGCTACGTATGTGAAGAAGTACACCCCTGCATGGTTAATGAACTATTCGAATATCTGTGTCCGCGGTTATGGACTACTTGGATATCTTTACTTGATTATTAGACAACTCAAATGGATACTCTAAAAATCTCAAGATAAGTCTGAGTGCTTTGGTTTTCTTCCTCGTGCGGAAGTCGAGGAAGGATCCATGGTGGTGTATTGTTGTGGTGATCAAGATTAGATGGACTCGTGTGCGCTTCTCATCTCAACTCTATGTAGTCGTAGTACAGGATAGCCAAGTCAAAGCTTTCTGCATTACAACCCCACTTGCCTTTACCTTGATACCTGAGCATGAGTAGTATAGTTCTGACGTAAGTCTTGCTGAGTACGACTTTGTAATCACGTTTGCTTATTCTATGTTTTAGAGACAAGACCACTAAACCTGATGGTGGCCTCCCCCTCAAGCTCGACGCCGATGAAGCAATGTAGTCCCAGACAGCAGCCTGGCCCCTCTGGAGGGTCGTTGTGTTTTCTTAAAGGCTTCTTAAGCCATTTGTTAACCTTGTCTTTACTAAGACATAATTCGCTTCCGTTGTTGTATGATGTAATGTTGGGTCACAGTTATGTGATCTCTGCTTGTAACACTACTATATCTTCTCTGTTTAGCAGATGCATTAAAACTATGAGTTTGTAGAGTTCATTTTGTGTTACCTGCTGTTTACACTAGACATGTATGCTACGTTTATGATTATCACGTGCATGTATTAGTGTGGGATTCGATAGCTTAGTTGAGTTATTGCCGGTGGTTTTTCATACACCAAGTGGCCCTTAGATGTGCGCAGCTTGGGGCATCGCGATGCGATTGCTCGTGACTCTATCACGTGGCACACTTTGTTGTATGATTGAGCCCGCCCGAGATCCCGACTAGGTGATCAGGCTGGAGTCTATTTATGTAAGTGTTATGATTCAATCGATAATATGGTTGAAGCGACTTGTCTATGAGTATGGGATTTCACCAGCCATAATCATTTAGACTTGTGAGCGGACGATGAGGACCCATCTCAGTTGATCATCCGGCCTGGATGGGATGCCCCTCACGTTCGATGCTTTCCGAGAGTGATCTGTGCTTGGCCTTGTCTGCTTAGACAAGTGGGTACGGCTCTCGGCTCTTCATATGATTGAGTTGTAGCAGGAATTACATACGCAAACCCCGGGTCCCGACATTACTCCCTTGTGCCTTTAACTTTGCTTCTTTTACCTCTTTATTGCTTATACCGAAAACCCCTAAAAAGTCATCTTTCAGTTCATGCAGCTATTTCTTTACCAAAGTCACTTACCAATACCTTCTGCTCCTCATTGGGTTCGACACTCTTATTTATCGAAAACACTACAAATGATCCCCTACAGTTGAGGGTCATCAAGTAATGTTTTCTAGCGCCGTTGCCGGGGAGCGTAGCGCTATTAGTAAGTGAATCTGGTAAGGAAGTTTTTTATATTTCTATTTTTGTTTTGCCGTTGCTGCTTTTGTCCCTATGGACACCTCTACTCTTGGACCGTTTTTTATGGGGAAACACCCCACAGCTGTGGTGCTCACTCCTACCCCTATTGAAATTGTGCCTTACAAAATACCATCTGGTATTATGAATTATGTCTTATCTAATCGTTATGCATGAGATAGACATCCAGGTGAACACTTGCTATATTTATCACAACTATGTTCATTTTTTAAGCTTGCAGGTGTGTCACTGGAATTCGTCATGAAGAAATTATTCTCCGTATCACTTATAGGTAAAGCTTCAGATTGGTATATGCTCCTCGATAACTCACATCTACTTAATTGGGAAGATCTTATGTCTCTCTTTTATACAAAGTTTTACCCTCTTCATGAAATTCATCAAGACAGGAATTACATCTACAACTTTTGGTCTCGCGACGGAGAGAGCATCGCTCAAGCTTGGGGGAGACTTAAATCCCTAATGTTCAAATGCCCTATCCATGAATTCCCCAAAAATATTATACTTACAAATTTTTACTTTTTATGCCAGGCTTTCTCGTCAGGATAAGGAGATGTTGGATGCCTCCTCTAGCGGGGTATTCCAAACAAGAAGTGTTGAACAAAAGTTGGATCAAATCGAGAGGATCCAGAAGAATACCGAAGAATGGGAAATCTACAGAGTTATTGAGGCTGCTATAAATTATGGGCATGATTATATTGAGAGCTATGTGAAAACTGATTATTTTAATACCTTTTGTTCTAAGATTGGTCTTGATTCCCAGCTTATGATTGATTTCTGTAAGAACTTTGCCTCTCACATTGACTCTTCGAAAGAAGAGAAGGCTCAGTACCATAAGTCCTTTAAAGAATTACCTGTTTATATTCATGTTGCTGACCCTATTCTGCCTGCAGTTTTGTATGAAAATCCCCCTTTTCCTACAAGGATGAGGGAGCACTCTTTTGTGTCAGGCATAATAAATAAAAGTGGAAGAAGAACTGACGAACCTGAGGACCTGATCAAGGTCGATCCTCAAGTTGCGATGGTTAAAGATTTAGTTACTAATGATGTTTCAGATTCCAAGATAAAATTTTGTGTTGTTTCAACTAACATTGTCACAGCCAAGAATAAGAGTCCAATTTCAGGTACACCAGTTGTATCTGCCAAGATAGGAAATCACAACTATTACGGGCTTTGCGATCTGGGATCCAGTGCTAGTTCTATTCCTTATTCACTCAATCAGGAGATCATGGGTGAGATTTCACCCTGTGAACTTGAAGTGATCGATGTTACTATTTATATAGCAAACAAAGAAACTATCTCTCCCATTGGAATTGTGAGAGATGTTGATGTCCTATATGGAAAGGTAAAGTATCCTACCGACTTTCTCGTACTTGGTTCAGTGCAAGATAGTTTTTGCCCTATTATCTTTGGTAGACCTTTCCTCAAAACTTGTGGTGCTATTATAGATTGTAAGAAAGGTAAAGTCTCTGTTGAATTCAATGGTGAGCCCTATGAATTTAACTTTTCTAAATTTTCCAAGCAACCTCATGGTACTGATTTACTTAGTGATGAAAAAATTATTGAAAATATTTCTTCTATTGCTATTCCTCCTAATGATCCTTTGCAGCAATATATGGAAGACCACGAGAATGATATGCATATGCAGGAAAGAAATGAGTTAGACGAAATATTCACAAGACAAGCTGCTATCCTGAAGCACAACCTTCCAGTTGAGCCTTTAGGAATCCTAGCACAACCGAAGGAAGACCCGGTGTTTGACCTCAAACCACTACCCGATCCACTCAAGTATGCCTATTTAGATGAAAAGAAAATATATCCTGTCATTATCAATGCTAACCTTTCATGATTTGAAGAAGAGCGATTATTGGAGACACTTCGCAGACACTGTGGTGCCTTGGGCTATACCCTTGATGACCTTAAGGGGATTATTCCAACAATTTTCCAACACACTATCAATCTCGAGCCCGATGCTGAACCAGTTGTTGATCATCAATGACGGCTGAACCGAAGGATGAAGGACGTGGTTAGGATATAGATTCTCAAGCTTCTATCCACATGTATTTTCTATCCTATAGTTGATTGTAGGTGGGTAAGTCCAGTTCATTGTGTTCCTAAGAAAGGAGGTATGACTTTGTTCCTAATTAATGATAAAAATGAACTAATACCTCAAAGAGTTGTTATTGGATATAGAATGTGCATTGATTAAAGGAAGTTGAACAAAGCGACCAGGAAGGATCATTACCCGTTGCCCTTTATTGATCAGATGCTAGAGAGGTTGTCTAAAAACACCCACTTTTGCTATCTTGATGGGTACTCCGGCTTCTATCAAATTCATGTTAACACTGCCGATCAAGAGAAGACCACTTTCACGTGTCCTTAGGTTACTCATGCTTACAGACGCATGCCTTTTGGTATATGCAATGCACCTGCTACTTTTCAGAGATGTATGTCTGCAATTTTTCATGGTTTCTGTGAGGAGATTGTGGAAGTCTTCATGGATGATTTCTCCGTCTATGGAACTTCCTTTGACCATTGTCTCCACAATATTAATAAAGTTTTGCAGATATGTGAAGATACAAACTTAGTTTTAAACTGGGAGAAGTGCCACTTCATGGTTAACGAAGGGATCGTTCTTGGTCACAAGATTTCTGAGAGGAGAATTGAAGTGGACAAGGCAAAGATTGAAGCTATTGAAAGGATACCCTAACCAAGGGACATTAAATGTATTCGTAGTTTTCTCGGTCATGCTGGTTTCTATAGAAGATTTATCAAGGACTTTTCTAAAACCTCGAGACCCCTCACTAATTTTAAGTGCATCTAGTGCCCCCTTTGAGGTTTTGGAGTATTTGATGACAAAACGGTTAAGGGACTGATGTGTTTGTGAGTATACACAGTGTAAGGCCCCCGATGCGGTGCTAACTCTAGCTAGTCGCTTTCGCGTCCGGCCGGAGTTAGTAGCGCATAAAAGGCCACCGGTGCACGACATTCGCACTCGTGTCACTACCGGATTCTCGACAACAGGTAAAAGATACACAACTTTAAACTAGGACATAAATATATAGAGTCCAGGGCATACATCGCCACTGGCATTTATTACATCATCTCAGAGGTCCATAGACCCAACAGTACATCATGCAACAAGCGGAAGACAATTACGACCGAGTACGGTCAAAACCCAAATGGCCCTAGAGAGGGCCGCACATAAATAAGTCCACTCACGGAACGTCGGAATCCAACTATAGGATCTACTGAGCGAAGTCGTCCTCATCGTCGTCCTCCGAGGGTACCTCCACGAAGTAACGTCCGGTGCTCGTGTCGAGGTAGTAGTCAACTGCAGCGGCCGATCAGGAAAAACAGTAAAAGCACAAAAGAAAAACAGGGGTGAGATTATATCATTACAGGATAACTAACTTCCTACGGTACGACAAGGTAAAGTAAAGGTTGCAGCCGCACTAGCATGTATGGTGGCTATCGTTCTATTAGAGTAGGGCTAAGATCCAAGAATGCACGTGACATCGTGTCATAAGTCTGCTATTCACCTACTTACGTCAATCATAACACAACCTGGATCTTCTCTTGGTCCCCCTGGACGGAGAAAAGCAACCAAGGCACTCACACGGTAGGCAAGTTTTAATTATGATTCAAATTGATGTTATTCTATGAACAAGGAGTAGGTCTCAAGTCGTCCATAACCGCGGACACGGCTTTTCGAAAAGATTTAACCCTGCAGGGGTGTACCAACTGTCCATTATAGACGTCGCATGTACGCCCAGTTCCACTTGGCTGGGTAAGCGCCTGAAACTCCGGAATGTCAGAGTCCCTCTAGCTAACAACATACAACTCCGGGTGGCCCTCGGTGAGTCGACACCCAACTCTAGAGCTGGCCACACTCTCGAATCGGCCTCTACCGTCTTGACGAGGTCGGGTTAGTTACCCAAAATAAGTGGGAAACCCCCGAGCTTCCAGGTTTGGACCAACAGAAAAACTATGTCTTCGCTGGCCCGAGTTGTTTCAAAAACAGCTGGGGCGCCAACCAACACACACACGTTGCAAAAGTAAAACCAGCTTGGGCCACCACTAGAATTGTATGAAGCTAGGTAGGTAAGACAAGGGGGACCCCATAGAATCCCACACACGATTAGGCACACTCGTCAAGAAACACAATACCCGGAACTCGGGACCTAGGTGACTCAAATGGAACAAAATACCTGGCGGGAACAGCCCGGTCTCCCATCTTTCATCAAGTATAAATTAACATCATAATAATAATAAATATCAACCAACTTCTTTAATAACATGATATCCCAACCATAGCATAGGGTAAGCAACATGTTTTCCTACTCATACTAAGCAATGGCTGAGCAACGGTAACTTAGCAATATAAAGTTTTGCTGGGATGTGGGGATCATGGCTGTTTGGTTTTTGAATGTGGCATAAGCAAAGTGGATAGGATCAAACAAACGTTCTAGACTACAGCTAGGAAGGTAGGAAGAAAGGTATCAAGTAATGGCATAAATCTTCCCCTTGCCTGGGTAATCGGTCGACGGAGCAGACGTAGCAGGGTCCTCGGGCTCGGTGTCGGAAACCTCCACGTAAGTCTCCTCGGCAGCCTCAGGTGCTATCATAAGGTACCGGCAAGGAAGAGGCACACAAGTAAGCAATGGGTGCAATGCACAGGCAAGGATGGTATGATCAAGTTTAATAGACATGATGTGACCCTATCTAGTCAATTTAAATGAAGGTGGTGACGACACGTCAACAACTTCATATGCAATTATTTACATTTTTATGGCTTTGGCCTTAGCCTTAATTTTGGTGTAGGTAACATGGAAACATGGCATGAAACAGAAACAACAATTAACAAATTAATTACAACGCGAAAGTAAAACATCAATTCTGGAGACAGAGAGATGTTGATGAACTTGACATCGGAAAGGTGCAACAAAAGAAAGGAACCCAGCCACATTTCATATGACAATTTGCTAGGGGCTGGTTTGATGATGCAAAGATTTGAAGATGATATGAAAAGGACTTGGAATTGAACAGATGACCAAGATTCAACATGCACTGAGGTTGAAAGAATGCAAGGAAGGAAAAACAGGTTGATATGGCTAGGTGTTTCACACCATGTCCAAATGAGTTGCACAAAACATCACATGGACATCATCATTGGAATCCCTGCATGATTCTACCCCAAAACCATATATGGCATGGCTATATTGGAACAAGTGCAAAAGGATTTTTGAAAACGAAGATATAATGGCGGCACATGAAAAAAAAAGAACCACATTCCATTTTGTATGTGCCCTAAACACAAAATGGGTACCACCATCATATTCCTTGCATTTTTCTGCCTAGGAAACATGTATAACATGTTATAAGTTGAGCTAGCATTCAAATGAGGGGAAACCCTCCTGGGCCACCCTCGGTTGGATCTGGCCAGCAGCTGGACTATCACGCTGGAGGAGCTCACCGGGCCGAGCCCAATTGCAGTCTCAGGCGTAGGAAAAAAACCTGGCAGCAAGTGGAGAAAAAGGGAAAAAAGGGGCGACTTGCTCCCACTGGCCGGGATTCGATCCCTAGACCTCTCGGTCTTGTTAGAGGGCTCCCACTAGTTGAGCTACGAGAAGATTCACGACAAGTAGCCAAACTGAGAGAATAAAAACATCTTCCCAGTGAGTTAACTGAAGAAAGTGCAAGACTTTGCACTGCCAAAATGAATTTCTTCAGACTTCCAGCGCTGGCGACGGGGAGAAATCCGGCGTCCGTGGCGTCAGCTTTGGTTGTCCAGCGACTCGCCGACGCAGCTCTAACGCTCGCCGTGACTCCCGCGAATCCATTTTTCTCGCTAACCTAGCCATGTTGCCCTGCCGGCGGCGAATTCTACTCACCGGAAAACATGGAGGCTACACTTGCTAGCTACGGCAGCGAGAACAATCGAACGCCATGGTTCACGAATCCACGGCTGCGGTCACATTCCTCTCGCGTACTGCACACAGAGCATGCGGGGTGCAACTTCTGCTCAACGGTGTCGCGCATGGGACATGCACGTCCACACGCGGGAACACCATAAACGCACGCAGCGGCGCCTCTGCTACGGTTCGAACCTGACCTCTATACGGGAGAGAAAACGAGACGGGGAAGGACAACGAGTCTCACAGCGGGGAGGTCGGAGTCGGGCTCGCTAGCCTGGGAGAGGAATGAGTCGATCTGCTCGGCTTCGGGGACGGAGACGGCCCGTGGGAGAGGAGGAGGAAGCTGCAGATCGTCCTTGGCTCCTACGGCGAATCCACGGGTCGGGGAGGACGAGGACTCCAGGAAAGAATCCCACCACGAGCTCCCGGTCGAGGTCGGTGACAGACGACGACGAAATCAACGGAATCGTTCGGCGTCCATGGAGGAACAGGGGAGATGCGAGACAACCATGGCGGCGGCGAGAGAAGAACGAAGGGGGAATGGAACCTAGGGTTCGCGAGGGTCTCTCCACGCTCTTATATGCAGGGGATCAACTCTCGCTGGCCTCGGGGCTCCACTGCCGCCGTGGCAGTCTCTGTGAGAGAGATAGAGGGGGAAAGGTGCTGCCTCGCTGGAAAGAAGATGAAGCCGAAGCTACGTACCGGTTCGCAGACGTGGGCTACGGCTCCACTAAGCAGGCCCAGCTGGGCTGGACTGCTTCCTTTGCTCTAGGGAAATAGAAAAAAAAAACACAGGGATTTTCTATTAATCAAATAACAAAAACTTCCAAGAGTTTTTCAGAGAGAAAGGGAAAAAAATAAAAACTTCAATCGAACACCAAAATTCCTCCCTGAATATTCCTGATTTTACAAAAATGGTTTGACCATTTTTGGTGCAAGTAAAATCATGGGAGTTGATTTAAATTCAAATTGCTTTTGAACTACAACTCAATTTTCCAGGGAGCTAAAAATCAATGCAAGGCTTTGAAAAAGCTTGGGAGAGAGAGATTTTTCTATGCAAAAATTGGAGCTTAGGGAAAAAGATAGGAAGCATTGAAAAATGCAACAGTACCCTTCTTGAAGCATAAGGATGGGTTTGAATTCAAATTCAAATGAGCTCCAACATGGACTACACTCAAGATCACCACATCAGTTTACACCATCTTGCAACCCAAGAAGTGTGATAGCCATTTGACAAAGCAAAATTACATCACAAATAGTAAAATCACTTTTGGGATGTTACACACAGGAAAACATTCCCTGAGGATGAGGTTAAACACCATTGTCAACCCCCCAAAATATTGAGGAACAAGGGAAAAATCGGTGTGTCTCCTGAAGATTGATGTTCTACGAAATCCTGAGGAATCAGGATCCTGAAGCGTTCAGCTGAAGCTGAAGCAGTACCTGATCCTGAAGCGTTCGGTTGAAGCTGAAGCTGTGCCAGATCCTGAGGACGTTCGCGCTGAAGACGAAGTCGAAGCGTAGTCTTCGCTAAGACTTTTTATACTTCTTGAGTCATAGGACAACACCGCACTGTTGGAGGGGTTGAGGAAAATGAGTTCTGTATTTCTGAGGAAGTGATCAATTAGAAATCCTGAAGAAAACCCTGAGGAAATCTCCTGCAGTAGAAGTTTAGTCCTCGGGTGTCTGAGATGTTGTTCTTTAGGACACTGATGTAACACTCTCACTGTTAGTAAACAGTAATCACTATTACTGTTGATAACTACTGTTCAAAACTTTTGTTTGATCAACTGGTTCAGTTCAAATTCAAATTCTCCTTTGATATTGTTGCAAGCAAATATGAACCATGGACCTTGATCATCATTGGCCAACTAAAGTCCAAGCCATTTGAAATAAAATTCAAACAAACCCTAAAATGCCTTTTGATGAATATTAAAAATATGGTGCCAATAAATCTTTTCCAAAAATCTTGGAACCACTTTTATAAAATCCCAAATAATCATTGGACCATGCCCATGTAATCATTGGTATTTATTGGGCTACTGAAAATTGTAAACAATTAATAACAGTAGCAATTCCAGGCCAATTGCTCATTTAATAATAAAATAAATTAGCAAAAGAGTTTAGAAAAACCCTAAACTTTTTGTGGTACTCTAGGAATATGCTCTACTAATTATGGAACCAAAATGGCATTATATAAAAATGCCTAAGCCATTTAAATAAATGCTAACAGAATTTTACAGAAAAAGAAAATAACAAAATGGGCTCTGATTATTTGTCGCACGGGGCAAAGGCTCACCCATCGGCCCACCCGGGCCCCTTTTTCCTTTTTCTTTCCCCCCACCTCTTCCTGTTCCTCTGGCCGACACGGCCATGGCAACAGTGGCCGTCGCCACCGGACCTCCTCGCCGCCTCGGTCGCTACAGGGGGTGGCGAGAGGATAAGACGACGCCCCCGGGAAGCCTCCCCTCTCGCGCAAACCCTAGCCACCTCCCCCCCTCGCGTTCCCCTGCTTCTTCCCCACGAGATCCGAGCTCCGCCATGGCCGCGGTTCCGTGAGCCGCCGTGGCCAACGTGCTCCCCGCACGCAACCGACTTGTCCAGGAGGTCCCTCAACGTCGTCTACGTCCTCGTGTGCCTTCAATTTGGGTCGGGGAGCTCTGAAGGCGACGCCTTCGTCTTCGCTTCTCCGCAGCCGTCGTCATCTTCCTCGCCGGAATTCGCCACCCCGCGCCCTCCTTTGGCTTCCCTGAGCACGACATCGAGCTCCTGGTGAGCTTCGCATCCGATTCCCCCTCTTCCTCAGCTCGATTAGTCGCTGTGACCGTCGCCTTGAGCTCGCCATGGACATGGCCGTGGTTCCGGTCCTCGTCACGGACTTGGCCGCGCCCGCATGCGCCTTCAAGCACCCCTGCGCGCCGCCCGCGCTGCCTGCGCCCTGCGCGAGTCCACGCGCCCACAAGTGCCACCGCCGGCCTCGCCGCGTCCTCCTCACCGCGCTCAGGCCACTGCCATGGCCGCCACGGCCGTGCTTGCCCCGCGCCCTTCTCCTCCCTGCTCCTCCTAGCGCACTGCTCAGCAGCTTCTGCGTGCGCCCGCCCTGCCGCGTGTGCCTCCCCCCCACACCTCGCCGTGCCCCCCCTTGGCCGGAGGGCCTCGCCGGCATGGGCGCCCCATGTACTTGGCCGTGGGCTAAGCCCCTAACCCCCGCGCCCCTGTAGTCAGGCTAACCCCCCCTGTTAATAACCCTCATGCTAATTAAAATAGAAAATTAACCCCCTAGTCTATTACATGTGGGGCCAACCCCCCTTAATTAGCTCTCTGGTTTAATTACTGCCTTAACAAAAACTAGAGTCTATGACAGCTGGGTCCCACCTACTGTTTAAATTAATTAAATGATTTTGTTAAAATGTGAGTATGACATGTGGACCCCACTGGTAATTTAATTAAATTAGATGTTTTAAATTGCTTATGTGTATGACATGTGGGTCCACCCTGTCAGCACTGTTTTGGATAATGTTCTGGATAATGTTGTTATAATAATAAAAGAAATTCAGAAAATCATTTAAATGATTTAAAACTTTGAAATTCATTAACTTTTAAACCGTAACTCAGATTCAAAAACTTTATACATGAAAATTGATCAGAAAAATATAATGAATACGAATACGCTATCCGTATGTCTATCACACCCCTCTAACACAACGAACATCGAACTGTCCCCCTTCGGACCGTTTGTCCGATAAACTGTCCGGTACTGTTAGAGTGCCCGGATGAATTTATTCCGAACACGAATGTTTCTCAGAATAGATCAACTAGCACGGATACACCCCCCTTATGTTTGTCCGGTACCCACGACACCTCCGGCTTGATCCTCCCCCCCCCTCCGGACACCTTGTCCGATAATCACCCGGAGCTGGCCGTTCATCCCCGGATGAATTCCCGCTCCGAGCAACGTGCATTGCACTGCGTTAGAACACCGTTAACATTTCATCCGTCTTATCATGCATCTGTTCGTATATGCTTGCTGTGTAGTTACTCTTTCTTCCCCCCCTTAATCTCCGGTAGAGCCCGCTGCTGCCGTCGACTACACTGCTGCCGGGTACGACTTCTTCGTCGACGACCCTACCCCTACCGTCGAGCTTCCAGGCAAGCAGAGCCATTCTCTTCCCCAGATATCGCCTACCTTTCCGTACTTTCTTGCACTAGGCATGGTTACTGCTGCTACTACGATTACAATCCTATTCAATTGTATAGCATGTTTTTGTCGCCCCTTGATGTACCTTTCCTTTATCCTATGCTGCCTATTATTACTTATGCATTATTCAGCAGTGAGCCCTGCACATTGTTAGCTAGGATTAGTTAGCGGGCCGTGACCACTCAGGGGAGTGAACACGGATACAATATATACAACTGCAAAGGTACGGTACAATGCAGACACCGCCTAAGGCCCCTTAGCTCGGCTCTGCCGAGTCACCCTCAAGTGTGAGCTATCAAGGAGTAATCCTTGTACTCCACTCGTTGATGACTCTGTATAGCCGCTCTAGGTACCTGAGAAACGGTTGTCCTTAAAGGTAAGAAAGTCGGGCGACCCAACGGTGCTCGCGAGAGGTATATTGTCGGGAACGACAGGGAGGGTACGACCATCGTTACTAGCGTCCTTGGCCCCTGCTCGTATCTCGCGAGAGTTACCAAACTATGAAAAGTCGAGCTCTACCAAGAGCACACGCGAGACAAGGTAAGGAGACGGTTCACCTTGTCGGTAACCGCGGAGACTTGGTGGGACAATAGGGCAGGCACCGATGTACTGGTGGTCCTGACTGCTGTCGTTGACCGCGGGTCGGTTAAGTCGAGGCAACGATAACGGTTGTCACCCAGGTTAATTAAAATGCTAAATGGTTCAGCGGATGTCTTGAGTAGCATTTTGGCTTGTACGCACTACCTACACGTGGGACGAGGAGTGTGGGGTCCCCTGCATCGTAGTCTCGTTCGAGGGTCTTCAGACGTCAGCAGTACCGCGGGATGATTGCCTGGAAGTGGTGTTGTCTTCTCTTGCTCGAGCGGTGTATTTGTGTTTGTTTTTATTTTGCTTCACCGGCCAGTCACGCACCGTGCAGGAGTACGTTCGGGTTAGGGTCCAAAGCCCGGCGTACATAGGATATAGTCCGGCAGATGACCTCTCTGTTGATTGCCGAAGGATGGGCTACTTTGTGTCGGATAGCTTTGGTGGAGCGTTCCCTAACAAGGTTCCCGCCACCCTGGAGATCCGAGCGTCGTAGAGTCACGCCAGTGCACCCCTGCAGGGAAGATTAATCTATTCGAATAGCCGTGTCCACGGTAACAGGACGCTTTATGTTGAAGCTGGATCTTACCACTAGAAACTACTACTACTAAACTATATGGTTCCGGGTCTTCTTCCTCGCAGGGAGTCGACGAAGGGAACTCGGAGGCATTATTATTATTATTAATCATTACAACTTATATTATTCAATGTTGCAGCAACTTCTGCTTCATTTTTACTTTATTGCTTTATATAAACTGTTGGCTGATTCTTACCTCATGCTGCAAGACATCGTCGGAAGATGCTAGTCTTCGATAGGCCTAGCTTCTTATCTTTATTCTGATTTCTATCTTGCAGTCCGCTATATACAGCCTCCCCTTTCCGTTGATACAAATGCATAATGCTTAGTAGCGGACGTAAGACTCACGGGTATGCTAGATACTCACCTTTGCTTTATTTCCCCCTTTATGTTTTGCCTGATCGTCCGCTGCAGTCGACGTTGGAGCCCAGCAGCAGGAGTATCCCGGAGGCGGATACTACTACGTCGAGACCCCCGCTGACCAGGACCAGGAGTAGTTTCGGAGGCTCCCAGGCAGGAGGCCTTACCTTTTCGATCTGTATCTCTGATGTTATTTGTGCTAGCCTTCTTAAGGAAAAACTTGACTAACTATGTCTGTACTCAGATATTATGGTTTGTATAACTTATGTATTCGGGTCCGAGTTACCCCCCCTTTATTGTAACATATTGGTTTATCCTTTTGTCTTTAGTGTTGTGCTGTGATATTCTCACCGTGGCACCCTAATCTCAGCCGTGTACTCTGCGTGTATGATTACTGTACACTGATTGATTTTGGGGGCGTCACAACTGAGGTAACTAACTTCGGTTGAGGAGTCTGGAGATCGCCAATGCCCATGAACTTGTCAAGCAACGGTCATATTCGAGGGCACGAGAGTAATTGCGTGCATGGGCATTTATTTCCTTTCACCTGGGGTTGCTCCGCGGCTATAAATAGCTACCCCCAGCCCCATTTGTGGGTTGGCTGCTCCAAGAGAAAAACTAACACTTGTCATTTGAGAGCAACCCACCTCTGAGGACACTGAAGAACCTAAGTGAGGAAAACCACAAGCCTGAGTAGTTGAGCATTTCTGAGGAAGTCAGTTCGAGTGATCCGAAGCTTTTTACTCTTGAAGACTGTGATCTTCCAGCCGGTGTAGAAGTTTTCAGTCTGAGGACGTCAAGATGCAATTGTGACTTCCCGGAGTGACTGAGTCTGTGAAGGTTTCGGGAGTCTACCTTGAAGACCTACCTGACTTATTGGACGGAGTATGAGGACTGTAGTTCAAGGAGAATACAGTGAAGACTATGTCTTCTGAGTTCAATCTCAGCCTCTCCAACCAGACGTAGAGTTGTCACAGCAACTCGAACTGGTTCATCAAGTCTTCGTCTTTAGTGCCCGGGTGCTATTTCTTCAACCTCAGTTATTATGTTTATGCACTGATGACTTATCCTGATGCCTTACTTTCTGAGTTCACTCTGTACTGATTCCTCAGTTCGTTCTTCAATCTTACTGTAGCTATGCAATAGGTTGTTTTCAATTCATGCCAATGCTTTTGTACTTCATTTGTGTCGGGACCCGGGGTTAGCGTATGCAAGACCCGCTACAACAATCATATGGAGAGCCGAGAACTGTACCCACTTGTCTAAGAAGACAAGGCAAAGCACAGAACGTCCTCGGAAAGCATCGAACGTGAGGTGCATCCCATCCAGGCCGGATGATCAACTGAGAGGGGTCCTCATCGTCCCCACACAAGTCTAAATGATATGGGTGATGAACTCCCATATTCATAGACAAGTCGCCTCAACCATACTCTCGACTGTATTATAACACTTACATAGAATTACTCCAGCCCGATCACTTAGTCGGGGTCTAGGGAGGGCTCGATCATACAACAAAGTGTGCACGTGACAGAGTTACGAGCAATCGCATCGCGATGCCCCAAGCTGCGCACATCTAAGGGCCACTTGGTGTATAAAAGACCGCCAGCCAGATCACAACTAAGGTCTCGAAAACCCATACTAAGACATGCATGTTATAATCATACACGCAGCACACATGTCTAGTATGAACAGCAGGTATCACTGCAATTGTGTACAAAGTATACAACTTTATTGATAACTCTTACAGAGTGCACACAGAGATCACGAGACCGTGATCCAACATAACAACAAGCATGCGGAAGCAAAGTAGGTCTGAGTACAGACAAGTTTAACAAATGGCTTAGAGAAGCCTTATCTATAAACAAGCCCTTTCACGAGGGACAAGTCGTCTGACTGGGACTACACTAGCTTGGTATTCAGCCGTCGAGCTCGAGGAAGAATCCACCTTCGGGGTCAGTGGGTTCATCTAAAACATAGAATAAGCAAACGTGAGTACAAAGTCGTACTCAGCAAGACTTACGTAGGAACTATACTACTCATGCACATGTATCAAGGTAAAGGGAGGTGGGCTTCAATGCAGAAGTGCCATCTTTGACTTGGCTAGTCCTGAACTACGAGTACCAGACTTGAGGTAAGAAGCGTACACGAGTCCACTACAATCTCCAACCAATTAAACCACTATGTTGCCTTCCTCGACTTCCCCACGAGAAAGCACGCCCTAGCACTCACGCTTATCTTGGAAAGTTTTATAAGTATCCAGTTCAAGTTGTCTAATAATCAAGCTAAGCTTTCCAAGCAGTCCTTAACCACGGACGCGGCTATTCGAATAGTTTTGTTAACCCTGCAGGGGTGCACTACTACACACATGTGTCATCACTTCCCGCCTTTTGCGTGTCACCGTTCAAGAGGTGACAGCGAGGATGCCACCACAATACTTCATCCACAGCTCCGTTCTAGTCCAGAGAGTCGCCTATCTGAGGGGGATCCGTATGGAAATCCGGCCGAGGTTCCAGTCAGATAAATTGGGCGTCAAGTAATTGATTGACTTCCTCCCCGATTGCTCTGCGCTTGGGTTCTGAGAATCTTCGTAGCGCCTGCTTCACTGGCTTGGTGTTTGGCTTGATGCGCAGCGTGTGTTCCGCGAGCTCGCGCGGTACTCCTGGCATGTCGGCTGGGCACTAGGCAAAGATTTCCCATTCTTAGGGGAGGAAAGCGATGAGGGCAGTCGCTTGCTCTTCCGGGAGGTGGGCATACACGCGGACTGTTTTTTCTGGGTCCGTCGGGTGCACCTGGTGGGTGACCGTGTCGCTGTCGATCCTGAAGTCCCGTCCATACTATTTTGTCTCGCTTCTGCTTGCTAGCAGAAAGATGCTTTTGTCTGTCGCCATGGCTATTTCTGTGAGTTCTTTCTCGGCTCCGAGGGTGTCGGAGACTTTGTGGAAATCGCGATCGCACTTGTCGGACTTGGTGAAGCTCCCGTTGACTGTAATGACGCCCGCGGATCCTGGCCTCTTGAGTTTGAGGCAGGCGTAGTGCGGAATCACCATGAACTGCGTGAATGCTGGACGTCCGAATATGGCGTGGTATTGCGACTGCCAATCGAGTACTTCGAACTCGAGGGTGTGTCTTGCGAAATTGCGTCTGGTGCCAAAGACAACTTCGAGCTCGATTACTCCAAGGGAAGTGGCCGCCTCTCCTGGTACTACTCCGAATAGCACGGTGCTGGATTTCTTCCATACTGATCATGGGATCAGCATCTTCCGTAGGGTGCTGACGAAGATTATGTTCATGCTGCTGCCTCCGTCCATGAAGATTCTGTCCATGTCATATCCTCCAATTTGAGTGTCGAGTACCAGGGGAATGTGTCCCGGCCTTGGGACTACGGGCGGGTGATCGCTCTGGGAGAACATGATGTTGGTTTCTGCGTTGTGTAGCTGGTAGACTTCGACTGTCTTTAGGTTCTCGGCCGCTCTGGATTCCAGGGTGTAGGCGTCCTGTTGGGCTTGCGATACCCTGCCCTCTTGGATCGTGTACACCTGTCCTTGAGTGGGAGATTGCTCGGTTCGTCGGGTGCGCTTGGCTTCTCGCTGTTTTTCTTCCTTGAGGTTGTCGGCGAGTTCGTTAAACAGGCGGCAGGATCCCAAAGTATGACTCGATCTGATGTATCCCCAGTTGTCTTCGAAGCAGTGGATTGTGCAGGGTCCTTCTAGCTGTTCCTTGACCGTGAGTTTGCCGGATCCAGCGTGGCGTTTCGTCCTTGAGATTCGGAAGAACAACGCATGATCTGCTGGGTGTTCGTGAACTCGCGGGTCGATTTCAATCCCCTCGCTTAGATTCTGGCTCCTTATGAGATTGGCGAATTTGTCTGGCCTTCGATCTGGGTCGTAGTATTCGCCGGTCTGAGTCTCAGAGCCGCTGTCCTGGCGGGCGGCGGCTGTCCGCACGGCGGCGGGTCGTCGAGTGATTGGCGATCGTGTGTCTGTATAGTCCGGCTCGTCGAGTGTAGTTGCTTCGTAGAGTCCTCACGCCTGTCTTCTGGGTCGTCGACTTCTCCTTCGTTGGTGATGGTCTCGGCGATCGCTGATCTCGAGCTCGGAGTCGATGTCTTGTTGCGCGGCGGGTGCCTAGGTGGCGGTGGGTCATCGAGTGATCGGCGAGCCCTCTGCTTCGTGCTGTAGCTCGTCGATCGGGATTTCCATGTGGAACCCTCGCGCCTCTCTTTTGGGTCGTCGAGTTTTCTTTCGCTGGCGGTGGGCTCGATTGCCGCCGTAGTATTGGTCTTGGCACGGCTGCAGGCTGAGCGATCTCGCCGTGGCGGCAGAGATATTCGCCGTGATCTTGAATTCCTCGGGTGGATTGCACCTGGTTCTTGCTCTTGAGTTGTGGCTTGCTGAAGAAGGAACTGCCGAGATCGTAATTCCAACCTGTGTAGTTCCCATAGACGGCGCCAATTGACGGGGATGTACCCTGGCAAATCCCATGGTCAGGGATCCTGGGTTAGTCATGAGAGGCACAGGTTGGACGATAGCTCGTCGGCTAACAGGAGGATACGTTCCTGCTCGATGTTATTGATTGGAGATGGCGATTACAGGGGAGCCAAGGCTAGTGCGCACAAGGCTAGGGTTACAGATTGTGTATTGGATGATCTCGACGTCTTCCCTCCTAGCCTTTATATACGAGGCTAGGTCTCGGGGAGTCCGTCCTATATTACAGATGAGGTTTCCGAACCCTGATCGTGTTCCGTACGGCAATTTTGCACCTTCCTTATGAGTCGCGGACTCCTATGTCGGTGCCACTAGTGGGCCAAGGCTGGGCCCAGGAAGCATCTTTGTGGGCCTCCTGTCTTCGGGTACACCGGGTAGGCTCATCCATAGGAGTCGTGGGGTCACCCCCTCGTCAGTGCTCAAAAGAATTATGCTACTACTGAGAAGGAATTATTAGCAGTAGTTTTCTTCTGACAAGTTTAGGCCTTATATTCTTGATTCAAAAGTTATTATTCATACTGACCTTGCTGATCTTAAGTACCTTATGGCGAAGAAGGACGCCAAACTAAGACTCATCAGGTGGGTACTCCTTCTTCAAGAATTTGATTTACAGATTGTTGATAGGAAAGGAGCATACAATCCGGTGGCGGACAATCTTTCAAGGATGGAAGATATACCGCATGACCCCATCCCACTCAACGACAGTTTTCCAGATGAGCAACTTGCTGTTGTAAAATTACAATCTCTCTCCGACACTTGTTTTGAAGATTATGCTGATTTTATCGTTGCAAAGTATTTGCCTCTAGGTTTAACATTTTAGCAAAGGAAGAAGTTCTTCCATGATTTGAGGCACTACTTTTTGGATGACCCTCATCTTTTCAAAGAAGGTCCCGACGGGATCGTGAGAAGATGCATACTGGAACATGAGCAGAAAGACATTCTCAAGTAATGTCACGACAGTTCCTATGGAGGACATCACACCGGTGAGAGGACCGCACATAAGGTTCTCCAATCAGGTTTTTATTGGCCTACTCTCTTTAAAGATGCTAGAAATTATGATTTATATTGTGATAAGTGTCAGAGAGTTGGTAATATTAGTAGGAGGAATGAGATGCTTATGAATTACTCACTAGTGATTGAGCCTTTTGATTGCTGGGGTTTTGATTTTATGGGCCCTTTTCCTCCTTAAAACAAGTACACTCACATTTTAGTAGCTGTTGATTATGTGACCAAGTGGGTTGAAGCAATCACCACTGAGAGTGCTAATCAAAAGACATCTTTGAAAATGCTCAAAGATGTAATTTTCCCTAGGTTTGTTGTACCTAGGTATCTTATGACTGATGGAGGATCACACTTCACGCATGGAGCTTTTACAAAAGGTCTAGCAAAGTACGATGTTAATCATAGAATTGCTTCACCATACCATCCTCAAACTAGTGGGAAAGTTGAGCTCACCAATAGAGAGTTCAAGCTGATCTTGCAAAAGACAGTTAACAGTTCTAGGAAGGACTGCTCAAAGAAGTTGCACTACACCACGACACTAAATTCCCTAATGTTGTGTGTTGGCAAAAGTCAATATTGCCAACCCACAGTTTATCAACAAAAATTCTAACACACAGTCGGTCGGTAAAACATGTTTATACTGTCAGTTTGTTGGTCAGGAATACAAAAAACATACCTCATCAGATGGTCGGTCGGGAATACGTGATTTGCCTAGAGACGGTCGGTCGGCAACCAATCCCGACTGACAGTCGGCCGAAATGGGCCTTTACGCGCGCGTTAACCATTTATTTGGCGCGAAACTTTTATCCCAACCCACGTTTCGTCCACCGACCGAAATGTTTGGCGCGTGAATATGGCCCAGCACACGGTTTTTTTTCGCACGCAACCACCATTCCCCTCCTCTCATGCGAGTCACTCCACAACCAAATCCCTAAATCTCTCCACGCCGCCACGGGACGCCTCTCCACCGCCGCACCCTCGCTGTTGTGCCTCTCCACCGCCGCCCCCTCGCCGTCGTGCTCTCCACCTCCGCCCCCTCGCCCTGTACCGGCGCACCGGAGAACTCCATCCCCTGCAGACTCGACTCTGCTAGCTGACCAAATGAATCAAGTGCAGGTACTGTACGCCGGCCAGCCTCTTCATAGTTTGCCCTCTTTAGCTCCCCCTCACCCAGCGTCCCCTCATCCCCGTAGCAGGAGCAGCACCCAGGTTCTCCACCGTCGTGTACCTCCATACTCCGCCACTCTTCTTGCTCGAGTAGTAAGGGCGCCGCCGCCTTCTGCTCCCAGCAAGGTATTGTTCTAGGCACCTCCATCCTCGTCAAACACTCCCTCCCTGTTACGTCTTGTTTTCTTTAGAAATACCTTGCAATATGAATGCAATAAGTTGCAGTGAGTGCCGTGTTTGTTAGTTGTGATACTTTGCTTTCTTGTGATTAATCTAACCCAAAGTGCATGTTCTGGACTTGCTTGCAAGGTGTTTTTGATAATGCCTTTAGAAATATAAATGTCAGATACTTGACAAAAGTTACCTGATGAACACATATATCTAGCTGCCCTGGTAGTGTTAAAGTTTTTAAAATAGTTACCTGATGAACACATATATCCAGCTGCCCTGGTAGTGTTGAAGTTTTTATAATAGTCTTTCGCTTCATTTTATATATAAGATCTGGGCTAATTGCCTAGCTACTTGAAGAAATGTCTAACTACTACTGGGCTAGCTAGTAGCTACTAGGATGTTCATGTAAGTATTTATTTTTCAAACAATCCAACAATCGTTAAGTACATGCAAACGATGTGCTTGTTTCCAGGACTAATTCTGCTAGTACTAGTACAGAACTTGTGCTACTATGAAATTACTAGAACTATAAGTGGATGAATATTGATGGTGTTACTTGTGATCAACAATATGTTTTGTTGTTAATTTGTCGTTGATGATCTCACAATGTGTGATACTGACTTGTGCTCGCTTTGCGAGATGAAGCCCTACAAGCCTGGGGTATCTTGAAGGAACCACGGACTTGAAGGAATGATGAAGCTAGTAGTTTGTATCAAGTATATTTTGTGTAATGGAGAAACAATGTACTGTTGAACATGCATCTATCATTTTGCAAACCTATTAGGTGTCTCGATCACTAAAACAAATGTTTCATCCTTGTACCTTTATTTATGAGAATTAAGAAATGTGCTACTTCTATTTGGTTCTACTCCCATTGTTCTAAAATGAGCGTTGGGATTCTAGTTCAAAATTTGAACTGAAACCATGACATAATTTTGGAAATTCTGGATTATAAGAAGTTTACTGGAAGTTGGAGATACTGAGGTGTAATGAGCGTTATTGATTATTTTGATAACACAAATGGGTGTACGTATATATGTTGGCTGGCTAAACGCTATCGAAATGATGGCCAACAAAACAAATCACCGACTTACTGTCGGTCGGGAAAGGCATATACCAGGTCAAACGTTAAGTCGGTCGGCAAAGATCTTACCAACAGAAAGTCGGTCGGCGTAAAGTGTCGGTCGGGAAATATTACTTCGGTCGGGAAAGAAATGTCGATCGGGATTGTTTTTCTATAGCCGTCAAACAGTCAGTCGGTAAAACTATGTCGGTCGGGAAAGGGCTTTCCCGTCTGGACTTGCCCTAACAGATGTGGTCGGTCGGCAATAGTCTTTCCCGACCGACTGTCTGTTGGCGGATTGAGTATTCCCTACCGACTTGTCTGTCGGGAATGAAGTGTTGTGGTGTAGTGTTGGGAGATGCTTTGTGGGCGTATAGAACTGCTTACAAAAACCCCATGGGCATGTCCTTGTATAATATGGTCTATGGCAAGGCTTGCCATTTGTCATTAGAATTAGAACATAAAGCTTTCTGGGCTGTTAGAGATCTTAATGCTTGTAACATCCCAAATTTATTTTTCGATGAGTTACTAGAGAGCATATGCATATCATTTTTTTTGTGCATTTTGGATCTTATTTGAGAGTTTTTTGAATTTATTGAATAAAGTTTTTTTTAGTATTTTATTCTGTATAAATAACTTATTGAAAATATTATTTATCTTTTTCTAAGATTTTAGAAATTTATTTTGTATTTTTCCGACTTGTATTTTATTTTATAAAACTCTTTGAAGCTAAAAAAAAAATACGTATATATTAATATAAACGTACTTACATTTTACGTATTTTTATTATTTTAAAAAAATAAGATGTTATTTTTTTTGGGGCTATTTCATTATATTAAAAATACCCCTATATATATATTTTTTTTTTAAAAATTCGCAAAAAAAAAAAAAAAAAAACTGAACGGGCCGGCCGGCCGGAGCCGGGCCAGCCAGGCCACCAGCGGCCGAACCAGGCCAGCCGCCGAGCGAGCAGCACGTGCGTGCCTGCTCGTTTCTTCTCCAACGCGAACACAAGCAGAGTCCGCAGCGGACTCTGCACAGCGCGCCCGGCGGCCGTAGTCGCTACGGGCACCTTCCGGTTGCCCTTTTTCCAAGCCAACTTGTCCCTTAAATACCCCATGACCCCCTCCACCGATTCCCCACAAAATTTCGCAGTAAACCGTTCCAAATCGAGCTAATTTCGGGGTAGATCTAGGTCCAACGGAGCTCTAGTGTTGGACGAATTTCGTCACCGGTGAGCCTCCCCTTGACCCCAAATTCTGCAGACCGACTCTTCTCTTCGTTGTGCTTCTAATTGACATCTTTTTCCCTCTTCTTTTCTTGCGCAAGATTGATCCCCAGTGCTTTTAGTGGAGAAGAAGGATGGATCTCTAAGGATGGTCGTGGATTATCGCTCGTTGAACGAGGTGACTATCAAGAACAAGTATCCACTACCGATGATCAATGATTTGTTTGACCAGTTGGAAGGAGCTAGTGTGTTTTCCAAGATCGATCTCCGATCGGGATATCACCAGTTGAAGATCCGTGAGAAGGATATACCCAAGACCGCCTTCATCACGAGATATGGACTCTATGAGTACACAGTCATGTCTTTCGGTCTAACCAATGCCCCTGCATACTTTATGAACATGATGAACAAGGTCTTCATGGAGTTTTTGGACAAATTTGTTGTGGTGTTCATTGATGATATTTTGATTTATTCCAAGAATGATGAGGAGCATGAAGAACACCTACGCTTAGTCTTGGAGAAACTTAGGGAACATCAACTTTATGCCAAGTTTAGTAAGTGTGAGTTTTGGTTGAAGGAAGTGGGATTTCTTGGACATGTTGTGTCAGGCGAAGGAATCGCAGTGGACCCATCCAAGGTTGAAGCAGTCACAGAATGGCAGGCGCCCACATCCGTTGGTGAAATCCGTAGTTTTCTTGGACTTGCGGGTTATTACAGGAGATTCATCGAGAGTTTCTCCAAGATTGCCAAACCTATGACGGAATTGTTGAAGAAGGACACCAAGTTCGCCTGGACGGAGGAATGTGAAGCCAGTTTTCAGGAATTGAAGAAGCGTTTGGTTACAACCCCAGTGCTGATTTTGCCCGATGTGCGCAAGGATTTTCAAGTGTATTGTGATGCCTCGCGGCAAGGACTCGGAAGCGTTCTCATGCAAGATGGAAAGGTTGTATGTTACACCTCGCGTCAGCTTCGACCTCATGAGTTGAACTATGCCACACATGATTTGGAGTTAGCAGCCGTAGTACACGCACTCAAGACTTGGAGGCATTTTCTTATTGGGAACAAGTGTGACGTATACACGGATCATAAGAGTTTAAAGTATATTTTTACGCAAAAGGAGTTGAACCTCAGGCAGAGGAGGTGGTTGGAGCTTATCAAGGATTATGATATGAGATTGCATTACCACCCAGTAAAGGCCAATGTAGTGGCAGATGCCCTGAGTCGGAAAAGTTATGTCAATACCCTTATAGCAGGAGGTTTACCTCAGGAGTTGTGTGACGATCTCAGAGATCTTCGCATGGAGATTGTTCCACGAGTATATGTCGCCACACTAGAAATTCAGTCCACGTTATTGGGAAAGATCCGAGAAGCTCAGAAGTTGGACAAGGGTATTGCAGAGATCAAGGAGAGAATGGAGACAGGAAAAGCAGAAGGATTTCATGAAGATGAGTACGGAACATTATGGTTTGAGAAGCGTATTTACGTGCCCAATGACCCGGAGATCAGGAAGTTGATTCTCCAGGAAGCTCATGATTCTCCTTACTCAATACACCCGGGAAACACCAAGATGTATTTGGACTTGAAGGAAAGTTTTTGGTGGACAGGGTTGAAAAAGGATATTGCCGAGTATGTGGCTATATGTGATGTATGTCAGAGAGTGAAGGCGGAGCATCAGAAACCGGCCGGATTACTTCAACCTTTGCCGATACCTGATTGGAAATGGGAAAAACTTGGTATGGATTTTATCACAGGATTACCCAGGACACGAGCAGGCTATGACTCTATTTGGGTAGTGGTTGACCGTTTGACCAAAGTGGCTCACTTCATCCCGGTGAAAACCACCTATACTAGTGCTAAGTTGGCTAAGATATACATGACCAGGATCGTATGTCTGCATGGAGTTCCGAAGAAGATTGTATCAGATAGAGGCACGCAATTTACCTCAAAGTTTTGGCATCAGTTACATGAAACCTTGGGAACTAGGCTGGAGTTTAGCACAACTTTTCATCCCCAGACAGATGGTCAGACTGAGAGAGTGAATCAAATTCTGGAGGACATGTTGAGAGCTTGTGCATTGGATTATGGATCCAGTTGGGATGATAATTTGCCTTATGCGGAGTTCTCGTACAACAACAGTTATCAAGCCAGTTTAAAGATGGCCCCGTTTGAAGCGTTGTATGGAAGAAGGTGTAGAACACCGTTAATGTGGGATGAAGTTGGAGACCGCAAGCTATTCGGACCAGATTTGATCAAGGATTCAGAAGAGAAGGTCAAGTTAATTCGTGATAGGCTGAAGATAGCTCAGTCAAGACAGAAAAGTTATGCCGATGCTAAACGAAAGGAAGTAACGTATGAAGTGGGAGATAGAGCATACCTTCGAGTGTCTCCGCTTCGTGGCATTAAGAGATTTGGAGTTAAAGGAAAGTTAGCACCACGATTTGTGGGGCCATATAAAGTCTTGGAACGCAAAGGAGAGGTTGCTTACAAGTTAGAATTGCCCGAAGGTTTGTCTGGAGTTCACGATGTGTTTCATGTGTCCCAGTTGAAGAAGTGTTATGCAGAGATGGCAAATATTCCGCTGAGAGACACCGTGCCATTGGAGGCAATTCAGCTGGAGGGTGATTTGACATATGAGGAGAAGCCTGTGAAGATTCTCGATACGGCAGACAGAGTCACTCGTACCAAGGTTATTAAATTTTGCAAAGTTCAGTGGAGTCACCACACCGAGGAAGAAGCTACTTGGGAGCGAGAAGAGGATCTCAAGCAGGATCACCCACACCTTTTTGCTGACCAACCCGAATCTCGAGGGCGAGATTCACCTTAAGGGGGGTAGGTTTTGTAACATCCCAAATTTATTTTTGGATGAGTTACTAGAGAGCATATGCATATCATTTTTTTTGTGCATTTTGGATCTTATTTGAGAGTTTTTTGAATTTATTGAATAAAGTTTTTCTTTAGTATTTTATTTTGTATAAATAACTTATTGAAAATATTATTTATGTTTTTCTAAGATTTTAGAAATTTATTTCGTATTTTTCCGACTTGTATTTTATTTTATAAAACTCTTTGAAGCTAAAAAAAAAGTACGTATATATTTATATAAACGTACTTACGTTTTACGTATTTTTATTATTTTAAAAAAATAAGATGTTATTTTTTTGGGGCTATTTCATTATATTAAAAATACCCCTATATATATATATTTTTTTTAAAAAAAAAAATTCGCAAAAAAAAATAAAAAATAAAAAACTGAACGGGCCGGCCGGCCGGAGCCGGGTCAGCCAGGCCACCAGCGGCCGAACCAGGCCAGCCGCCGAGCGAGCAGCACATGCGTGCCTGCTCGTTTCTTCTCCAACGCGAACACAAGCAGAGTCCGTAACTTTAGTTGATCGTAACTTTTGTTTTACAACTCGGATTTGATTGATTCTTTTTGCAAACTAAAACCCTAGCTAAACCCTATATTTTAGACACTTTGCAACCCACTTTTAAAATCAATCTTGATCTGTTTTGCGAAATCTTTTATTCGGATTTTATTTTGGAGTTCTTGAACATTGTTTTGCTTTTGGTTGTGTATTGATTGTGTGTATCTTTGTTTGCTCACGATAGATTGTCCGGAGTGCGAAGCAGAGTACCACCAATCTTTAGAGTTCTGCAATCAACAGCAAGGCAAGTCATATCTTTGATCATATTCCCTATTACCCATGTTTTCAATGCATTAGTTCTTCTTCTTTACATTGCATGATAGGTTATGCTATGCTATTACACCCAGTAGTTCATTGAGGTAGGTCTGATCCTTACATCATTGTCACCATCGTATACTAGAATATTGCTATGCTAAGTAGACGTGGATTGGGAAGTGAATCATTATGAGGTATGAGTGATAATGTAGTAATTAGGACCAAGATAAAGTTAATGAACTACCTGGGTGGGATGGTTGCGAGCATCCTGGAGGTGGCCAGTGATGACTGCGGAAAGCCACCCAGGCTCAAAGGGACTGTTTGTATTGACATACCTAGAAGCTTACGTGTGCAGCCACAAGCTACTATGGGCTCTGGCTTGGTTGATCAGTTGTAGGGACTCTTACTAGGTAGCGCTACGAAAGTAGATGTGAATAGGTGGGATGGGTGCTACCGGAGTAAGGGAAACTCTTCTGAAAGACCATGTCTCGATCTTCCAGTTGTCATACATCGTGCAGTGTGACGAACTACAAAGGAGGCGAACGAGTCTTGTGGGGAAAAGTGCACAAACCTCTGCATAGTGTAAAACTAATCGATTAGCCGTGTCCCCGGTTATGGACAATTTGAGCAACTAGTTGTGGAAATATTGATTTGTCTCATCATCTTTAATTAATTTATTGGGATAATCACTTTGGGATAGATTGAGTGGGTTTCCCATCTCAATCGTATGCTATTGTAGAACCTAGCTATTATTATTCTATAGGGAAAAATTAGCTTTTTGCAAAAATAAATGTAGAAGCTCCACCAGCCAAATTGCATGTATTATAGGGCTTTTACTTCTTTCTGTGATATGGCTTGCCGTACGATCAAAGTACTGACCCCTTTTGGGGCTGTAACTTATTCATGTTGCAGATTGTTCTGACGAGGAGTAAGGTGCGAATAGGTCGCTGTCTTATACTCAACTTTTGCCGTGGAGTCGGATGGACTCGCTACTACTACTATTATAGCTTCCGCAAGTATTTTATTAGATGGCCTTAAGCCATGTTATTATTGTAATATTTACTTCATTCGATGTAATAAAGACATGTTTTACTTCTGTTATTTCATCGAGTACTGTGTGTGCTAGCAAACTGATCCAGGGACTAGCACGTTAAGCACAGAGACTTGGTCCTTTCGGATCTGGTCGTTAGAAGATGGTATCAGAGCCAGGTTTTACTGTAGGACGTGACCTTAGGAATGGAAAAGCCATAGGATGAAAACTTTATTTTAAAAACCCTCTACAGTTCTAATGATTCTCATACTCTTTCCTATTCACTTCTAATCTCTTCTCTCCTTACAAATATAGATGCCGATCACCAAGTGCGCTCAGCCTGATGAGACCACACCTTTTGGACAAAGCCTGATGGAGATCGTGAAGTTTTTGAAGATCGCCTTGCCTAGTTTCACCGGGACACTCATGACTACAGGCCCAGGAGCAAAGAGCTGGAAGGTCCAAGTTCACATTCCAGGACGCACCTTTGGAAGGAAAATCAAGCCAATTAACTTCTCGGTGAAAGCACCAAACTGGAGTGTGGGAAGAAGTTGTGCCGCAATGATGACCTTAGGACGTATTCGACAGGAGTACCACGCAGATCTTCAAGGAACCCGCTTCGAGATGTATGGACGCCAAGATCATACTGGAGAATTAGTACGCACTGTTGAGGATACATCAATGGCATCCCACATTCAAGACTTGGGGGAATATGTTCAACGTGTGGAGGAAGAAATGCTTCATTTCATGGACGTTATTGAGGGTTTGGAGGAGGAAGCTAAGAGAGTTCGTGAAGTGTATGAGGAGCAAATCGACACACTACAAGAAAGGAATGAAGAGTTGAAGCTCATGCTGGAGGAAGCAGAAGAACAACTTGACCAAGGAGAAAACATTCAGGAGGATCACTCCGATGGATGCCTCGTCAGCCAAGATGAGGATTACCAGTCAGAGGAAGAGGAAAACGGAAATGATGTCCTGATGATCGACTCTTCTTCTGACTCAAACTAGTCATAGACCACCATTATATATTTTTTTTCTTTTAGTTAAACCTTTAGAGTTTCGATCTGAGAGTTTTATTAGAGTTACCATGTCGACTCTTGTGACATGACCTATCTTAGTTAATTGTGTGAATCTTGATTTGAATGAGTGATTGATTGAAATTTCTTGCTATCATGTTGCATATGGGTAGTGTTATCCCCCTTAGGCCTATTTTCTCTCTATAACCTCATCTATTCTAACCCGACATATGCCGCCAAGATGTGCCCCTTCTGCTAGTGGATCAGGGAATGGAATTCCACCCGGCTTAGAGCAGTTGCTTCAGACCCAGAATCAGATGATGCAACTTTTGATGCAGAACATGAACAACAACAACAACAACCATGCCCCACCACCGCCACCACCTTTGGGAGACAGCCTCACCCGTTTCCTAAGGTTGAACCCACCTTTGTTCTCTAGCAGCCCGGAGCCGATTGTTGCAGATGACTGGCTCCGCAATATGGGAAGGAAGCTAGCAACCGCTGGATGCACTGATGAGGAGAAAGTGAGATTTGCCTCGGACCAGCTAGATGGACCTGCAACCGCATGGTGGGATAATTACACCACCACATCCCCATGGCGAATGTGACTTGGGACCAGTTCCAGCAGGCGTTCCGCACTGCTCATGTTTCAGCTGGAGCTATGAGTCTCAAGAAGAGGGAGTTTCGCAACTTACGCCAGGGAGGCCGTTCAGTGGCAGAGTATGTGGAGGAATTCAACAAGCTGTCCCGTTATGCTCCAGGAGATGTGGCCACAGATGCTGCCAAGCAGGAGAAATTTCTGGAGGGACTAAATGATGAGCTTGGAGTTCAGTTGACGGTGGCAACCTTTGCTAACTACCAGGAGATGGTGGATAAGGCTATCATTCTTGAAGGCAAGCATCAGATAATGGAGAATCGCAAGAGGAAGTACGGACAGGGCAAGTATCAATCTGGCACTCAACAGAAGCCCCGTTCCGCACCATTCTCAGGATATGGTGGAACAGGACCCAATAAATTTGGAGGGCACAACCATCATAATCATGGAGGTCATTCTCAGCATGGAGGCAATGGACATAACCATGGAAACCAGAGGAATGGCAATGGAGGAAATGGGAATCCACAGCGGTCCAACCCATCTATGCCCATGAAGAAGGACCTAAGTCACATCACCTGCTTCAAATGCAACAACAAAGGGCATTACTCCAATGAATGTCCTGAGCTGAAGAATGGCAATGGGAGTTCTGGAAATAAGAAGCCTAACCCTTTTGCTAAGGGACAAGTGAACCATGTCAACGTGGAGGAAGCCTATGAACAACCCGATGCAGTGTTTGGTAAGTTTTTGCTAAACTCTCGACCAGTACTAGTTCTTTTTGACACCGGTGCATCACATTCATTCATATCAAGGGTAGTTGTGGATAAGTATGGATTTTCTACCAAGACCCTTAGTGTACCAATTTTACTAAGTTCCCCGGGAGCCGAGATGATGGCAGGTTTAGGTTGTCCCTAGTTGAGCCTCGCCATTGGCAATCATGATTTCCCCATAGACCTGATAATTTTGAAGTCCCAAGGTTTGGATGTAATCCTAGGTATGGATTGGATGTCGAAGTATAAAGGCAACATTGACTGCGAGGGAAGATCAATCTCTCTCACCACACTCGAGGGGAAGAAGATCAAGTATGTGACCAAGCACAAGTTTAGAAGGACCCAGGTATATTCTCTTAAGGGGGTTAGCCTGGAGGAAGTGCCGATAGTCAAGGAGTACCCTGACGTATTCCCGGAGGAGTTGCCCGGAATGCCACCGGACCGGGATATTGAGTTTTTGATCGAGTTATTGCCAGGCACCGGACCTATATCCAAAAGGCCGTATAGAATGCCCGCAAATGACTTAGAGGAAATTAAGAAGAAAATTAAAGAGTTATTGGAGAAAGGGTATATTCGCCCGAGTTCATCACCTTGGGGAGCCCCAGTGCTTTTAGTGGAGAAGAAGGATGGATCTCTAAGGATGGTCGTGGATTATCGCTCGTTGAACGAGGTGACTATCAAGAACAAGTATCCACTACCGATGATCAATGATTTGTTTGACCAGTTGGAAGGAGCTAGTGTGTTTTCCAAGATCGATCTCCGATCGGGATATCACCAGTTGATGATCCGTGAGAAGGATATACCCAAGACCGCCTTCATCACGAGATATGGACTCTATGAGTACACAGTCATGTCTTTCGGTCTAACCAATGCCCCTGCATACTTTATGAACATGATGAACAAGGTCTTCATGGAGTTTTTGGACAAATTTGTTGTGGTGTTCATTGATGATATTTTGATTTATTCCAAGAATGGTGAGGAGCATGAAGAACACCTACGCTTAGTCTTGGAGAAACTTAGGGAACATCAACTTTATGCCAAGTTTAGTAAGTGTGAGTTTTGGTTGAAGGAAGTGGGATTTCTTGGACATGTTGTGTCAGGCGAAGGAATCGCAGTGGACCCATCCAAGGTTGAAGCAGTCACAGAATGGCAGGCGCCCACATCCGTTGGTGAAATCCGTAGTTTTCTTGGACTTGCGGGTTATTACAGGAGATTCATCGAGAGTTTCTCCAAGATTGCCAAACCTATGACGGAATTGTTGAAGAAGGACACCAAGTTCGCCTGGACGGAGGAATGTGAAGCCAGTTTTCAGGAATTGAAGCGTTTGGTTACAACCCCAGTGCTGATTTTGCCCGATGTGCGCAAGGATTTTCAAGTGTATTGTGATGCCTCGCGGCAAGGACTCGGAAGCGTTCTCATGCAAGATGGAAAGGTTGTATGTTACACCTCGCGTCAGCTTCGACCTCATGAGTTGAACTATGCCACACATGATTTGGAGTTAGCAGCCGTAGTACACGCACTCAAGACTTGGAGGCATTTTCTTATTGGGAACAAGTGTGACGTATACACGGATCATAAGAGTTTAAAGTATATTTTTACGCAAAAGGAGTTGAACCTCAGGCAGAGGAGGTGGTTGGAGCTTATCAAGGATTATGATATGAGATTGCATTACCACCCAGGAAAGGCCAATGTAGTGGCAGATGCCCTGAGTCGGAAAAGTTATGTCAATACCCTTATAGCAGGAGGTTTACCTCAGGAGTTGTGTGACGATCTCAGAGATCTTCGCATGGAGATTGTTCCACGAGTATATGTCGCCACACTAGAAATTCAGTCCACATTATTGGGAAAGATCCGAGAAGCTCAGAAGTTGGACAAGGGTATTGCAGAGATCAAGGAGAGAATGGAGACAGGAAAAGCAGAAGGATTTCATGAAGATGAGTACGGAACATTATGGTTTGAGAAGCGTATTTACGTGCCCAATGACCCGGAGATCAGGAAGTTGATTCTCCAGGAAGCTCATGATTCTCCTTACTCAATACACCCGGGAAACACCAAGATGTATTTGGACTTGAAGGAAAGTTTTTGGTGGACAGGGTTGAAAAAGGATATTGCCGAGTATGTGGCTATATGTGATGTATGTCAGAGAGTGAAGGCGGAGCATCAGAAACCGGCCGGATTACTTCAACCTTTGCCGATACCTGATTGGAAATGGGAAAAACTTGGTATGGATTTTATCACAGGATTACCCAGGACACGAGCAGGCTATGACTCTATTTGGGTAGTGGTTGACCGTTTGACCAAAGTGGCTCACTTCATCCCGGTGAAAACCACCTATACTAGTGCTAAGTTGGCTAAGATATACATGACCAGGATCGTATGTCTGCATGGAGTTCCGAAGAAGATTGTATCAGATAGAGGCACGCAATTTACCTCAAAGTTTTGGCATCAGTTACATGAAACCTTGGGAACTAGGCTGGAGTTTAGCACAACTTTTCATCCCCAGACAGATGGTCAGACTGAGAGAGTGAATCAAATTCTGGAGGACATGTTGAGAGCTTGTGCATTGGATTATGGATCCAGTTGGGATGATAATTTGCCTTATGCGGAGTTCTCGTACAACAACAGTTATCAAGCCAGTTTAAAGATGGCCCCGTTTGAAGCGTTGTATGGAAGAAGGTGTAGAACACCGTTAATGTGGGATGAAGTTGGAGACCGCAAGCTATTCGGACCAGATTTGATCAAGGATTCAGAAGAGAAGGTCAAGTTAATCCGTGATAGGCTGAAGATAGCTCAGTCAAGACAGAAAAGTTATGCCGATGCTAAACGAAAGGAAGTAACGTATGAAGTGGGAGATAGAGCATACCTTCGAGTGTCTCCGCTTCGTGGCATTAAGAGATTTGGAGTTAAAGGAAAGTTAGCACCACGATTTGTGGGGCCATATAAAGTCTTGGAACGCAAAGGAGAGGTTGCTTACAAGTTAGAATTGCCCGAAGGTTTGTCTGGAGTTCACGATGTGTTTCATGTGTCCCAGTTGAAGAAGTGTTATGCAGAGATGGCAAATATTCCGCTGAGAGACACCGTGCCATTGGAGGCAATTCAGCTGGAGGGTGATTTGACATATGAGGAGAAGCCTGTGAAGATTCTCGATACGGCAGACAGAGTCACTCGTACCAAGGTTATTAAATTTTGCAAAGTTCAGTGGAGTCACCACACCGAGGAAGAAGCTACTTGGGAGCGAGAAGAGAATCTCAAGTAGGATCACCCACACCTTTTTGCTGACCAACCCGAATCTCGAGGGCGAGATTCACCTTAAGGGGGGTAGGTTTTGTAACATCCCAAATTTATTTTTGGATGAGTTACTAGAGAGCATATGCATATCATTTTTTTGTGCATTTTGGATCTTATTTGAGAGTTTTTTGAATTTATTGAATAAAGTTTTTCTTTAGTATTTTATTTTGTATAAATAACTTATTGAAAATATTATTTATGTTTTTCTAAGATTTTAGAAATTTATTTCGTATTTTTCCGACTTGTATTTTATTTTATAAAACTCTTTGAAGCTAAAAAAAAAGTACGTATATATTTATATAAACGTACTTACGTTTTACGTATTTTTATTATTTTAAAAAAATAAGATGTTATGTTTTTTGGGGCTATTTCATTATATTAAAAATACCCCTATATATATATTTTTTTTTTAAAAAAAAAATCGCAAAAAAAAATAAAAAATAAAAAACTGAACGGGCCGGCCGGCCGGAGCCGAGCCAGCCAGGCCACCAGCGGCCGAACCAGGCCAGCCGCCGAGCGAGCAGCACGTGCGTGCCTGCTCGTTTCTTCTCCAACGCGAACACAAGCAGAGTCCGTAGCGGACTCTGCACAGCGCGCCCGGCGGCCGTAGTCGCTACGGGCACCTTCCGGTTGCCCTTTTTTCAAGCCAACTTGTCCCTTAAATACCCCATGACCCCCTCCACCGATTCCCCACAAAATTTCGCAGTAAACCGTTCCAAATCGAGCTAATTTCGGGGTAGATCTAGGTCCAACGGAGCTCTAGTGTTGGACGAATTTCGTCACCGGTGAGCCTCCCCTTGACCCCAAATTCTGCAGACCGACTCTTCTCTTCGTTGTGCTTCTAATTGACATCTTTTTCCCTCTTCTTTTCTTGCGCAAGATTGATCCCCAAATTGTACGTGTACCGCGGGAGTTCATCGGAGCGCGCTCGGTTCACCGCGTTGCCACGCTCGTACGGACGACGTTGGAGATCATCACCACCACCGTTGTGATCTTCTAATCAAGCCCTACATCTTAGACGTCCGCGTTGACGCCGAAGATCGCCGGAGTTGTCGTCTTCGTCGCGTCTAATCTACACGTCGCGGTTAGTAAAAGCGCCGTAACTTTTTATCCATTGCTCCGTTTTAGATGAAACAAGCGGCCAAATCGTTGTTTTGAAACCCTCTAAATATTGTGTACTGTAGATCCAAGTTTTGAGAAAATTATTTTCCCGTTCGATCAAATTTTTTTCCTAGATCCTATGCAAAACTGTTTTTGTAATATCTTTTTACTCGTAGATCCGTTTTGCATGATTTCAAAGCCCACGGTTTTCTTTCGAAGCCCTCCTTTAAGTTCAACCATAAAGTTTGTTTTGGTATTTTCGAAAATATTCAGATCTGATCAGATTCTATTTTCAACTTTAGTTGATCGTAACTTTTGTTTTACAACTCGGATTTGATTGATTCTTTTTGCAAACTAAAACCCTAGCTAAACCCTATATTTTAGACACTTTGCAACCCACTTTTAAAATCAATCTTGATCTGTTTTGCGAAATCTTTTATTCGGATTTTATTTTGGAGTTCTTGAACATTGTTTTGCTTTTGGTTGTGTATTGATTGTGTGTATCTTTGTTTGCTCACGATAGATTGTCCGGAGTGCGAAGCAGAGTACCACCAATCTTTAGAGTTCTGCAATCAACAGCAAGGCAAGTCATATCTTTGATCATATTCCCTATTACCCATGTTTTCAATGCATTAGTTCTTCTTCTTTAGATTGCATGATAGGTTATGCTATGCTATTACACCCAGTAGTTCATTGAGGTAGGTCTGATCCTTACATCATTGTCACCATCGTATACTAGAATATTGCTATGCTAAGTAGACGTGGATTGGGAAGTGAATCATTATGAGGTATGAGTGATAATGTAGTAATTAGGACCAAGATAAAGTTAATGAACTACCTGGGTGGGATGGTTGCGAGCATCCTGGAGGTGGCCAGTGATGACTGCGGAAAGCCACCCAGGCTCAAAGGGACTGTTTGTATTGACATACCTAGAAGCTTACGTGTGCAGCCACAAGCTACTATGGGCTCTGGCTTGGTTGATCAGTTGTAGGGACTCTTACTAGGTAGCGCTACGAAAGTAGATGTGAATAGGTGGGATGGGTGCTACCGGAGTAAGGGAAACTCTTCTGAAAGACCATGTCTCGATCTTCCAGTTGTCATACATCGTGCAGTGTGACGAACTACAAAGGAGGCGAACGAGTCTTGTGGGGAAAAGTGCACAAACCTCTGCATAGTGTAAAACTAATCGATTAGCCGTGTCCCCGGTTATGGACAATTTGAGCAACTAGTTGTGGAAATATTGATTTGTCTCATCATCTTTAATTAATTTATTGGGATAATCACTTTGGGATAGATTGAGTGGGTTTCCCATCTCAATCGTATGCTATTGTAGAACCTAGCTATTATTATTCTATAGGGAAAAATTAGCTTTTTGCAAAAATAAATGTAGAAGCTCCACCAGCCAAATTGCATGTATTATAGGGCTTTTACTTCTTTCTGTGATATGGCTTGCCGTACGATCAAAGTACTGACCCCTTTTGGGGCTGTAACTTATTCATGTTGCAGATTGTTCTGACGAGGAGTAAGGTGCGAATAGGTCGCTGTCTTATACTCAACTTTTGCCGTGGAGTCGGATGGACTCGCTACTACTACTATTATAGCTTCCGCAAGTATTTTATTAGATGGCCTTAAGCCATGTTATTATTGTAATATTTACTTCATTCGATGTAATAAAGACATGTTTTACTTCTGTTATTTCATCGAGTACTGTGTGTGCTAGCAAACTGATCCAGGGACTAGCACGTTAAGCACAGAGACTTGGTCCTTTCGGATCTGGTCGTTAGAAGATGGTATCAGAGCCAGGTTTGACTGTAGGACGTGACCTTAGGAATGGAAAAGCCATAGGATGAAAACTTTATTTTAAAAACCCTCTACAGTTCTAATGATTCTCATACTCTTTCCTATTCACTTCTAATATCTTCTCTCCTTACAAATATAGATGCCGATCACCAAGTGCGCTCAGCCTGATGAGACCACACCTTTTGGACAAAGCCTGATGGAGATCGTGAAGTTTTTGAAGATCGCCTTGCCTAGTTTCACCGGGACACTCATGACTACAGGCCCAGGAGCAAAGAGCTGGAAGGTCCAAGTTCACATTCCAGGACGCACCTTTGGAAAGAAAATCAAGCCAATTAACTTCTCGGTGAAAGCACCAAACTGGAGTGTGGGAAGAAGTCGTGCCGCAATGATGACCTTAGGACGTATTCGACAGGAGTACCACGCAGATCTTCAAGGAACCCGCTTCGAGATGTATGGACGCCAAGATCATAATGGAGAATTAGTACGCACTGTTGAGGATACATCAATGGCATCCCACATTCAAGACTTGGGGGAATATGTTCAACGTGTGGAGGAAGAAATGCTTCATTTCATGGACGTTATTGAGGGTTTGGAGGAGGAAGCTAAGAGAGTTCGTGAAGTGTATGAGGAGCAAATTGACACACTACAAGAAAGGAATGAAGAGTTGAAGCTCATGCTGGAGGAAGCAGAAGAACAATTTGACCAAGGAGAAAACATTCAGGAGGATCACTCCGATGGATGCCTCGTCAGCCAAGATGAGGATTACCAGTCAGAGGAAGAGGAAAACGGAAATGATGTCCTGATGATCGACTCTTCTTCCGACTCAAACTAGTCATAGACCACCATTATAGATTTTTTTTCTTTTAGTTAAACCTTTAGAGTTTTGATCTGAGAGTTTTATTAGAGTTACCATGTCGACTCTTGTGACATGACCTATCTTAGTTAATTGTGTGAATCTTGATTTGAATGAGTGATTGATTGAAATTTCTTGCTATCATGTTGCATATGGGTAGTGTTATCCCCCTTAGGCCTATTTTCTCTCTATAACCTCATCTATTCTAACCCGACATATGCCGCCAAGATGTGCCCCTTCTGCTAGTGGATCAGGGAATGGAATTCCACCCGGCTTAGAGCAGTTGCTTCAGACCCAGAATCAGATGATGCAACTTCTGATGCAGAACATGAACAACAACAACAACAACCATGCCCCACCATCGCCACCACCTTTGGGAGACAGCCTCACCCGTTTCCTAAGGTTGAACCCACCTTTGTTCTCTAGCAGCCCGGAGCCGATTGTTGCAGATGACTGGCTCCGCAATATGGGAAGGAAGCTAGCAACCGCTGGATGCACTGATGAGGAGAAAGTGAGATTTGCCTCGGACCAGCTAGATGGACCTGCAACCGCATGGTGGGATAATTACACCACCACATCCCCATGGCGAATGTGACTTGGGACCAGTTCCAGCAGGCGTTCCACACTGCTCATGTTTCAGCTGGAGCTATGAGTCTCAAGAAGAGGGAGTTTCGCAACTTACGCCAGGGAGGCCGTTCAGTGGCAGAGTATGTGGAGGAATTCAACAAGCTGTCCCGTTATGCTCCAGGAGATGTGGCCACAGATGCTGCCAAGCAGGAGAAATTTCTGGAGGGACTAAATGATGAGCTTGGAGTTCAGTTGACGGTGGCAACCTTTGCTAACTACCAGGAGATGGTGGATAAGGCTATCATTCTTGAAGGCAAGCATCAGATAATGGAGAATCGCAAGAGGAAGTACGGACAGGGCAAGTATCAATCTGGCACTCAACAGAAGCCCCGTTCCGCACCATTCTCAGGATATGGTGGAACAGGACCCAATAAATTTGGAGGGCACAACCATCATAATCATGGAGGTCATTCTCAGCATGGAGGCAATGGACATAACCATGGAAACCAGAGGAATGGCAATGGAGGAAATGGGAATCCACAGCGGTCCAACCCATCTACGCCCATGAAGAAGGACCTAAGTCACATCACCTGCTTCAAATGCAACAACAAAGGGCATTACTCCAATGAATGTCCTGAGCTGAAGAATGGCAATGGGAGTTCTGGAAATAAGAAGCCTAACCCTTTTGCTAAGGGACAAGTGAACCATGTCAACGTGGAGGAAGCCTATGAACAACCCGATGCAGTGTTTGGTAAGTTTTTGCTAAACTCTCGACCAGTACTAGTTCTTTTTGACACCGGTGCATCACATTCATTCATATCAAGGGTAGTTGTGGATAAGTATGGATTTTCTACCAAGACCCTTAGTGTACCAATTTTACTAAGTTCCCCGGGAGCCGAGATGATGGCAGGTTTAGGTTGTCCCTAGTTGAGCCTCGCCATTGGCAATCATGATTTCCCCATAGACCTGATAATTTTGAAGTCCCAAGGTTTGGATGTAATCCTAGGTATGGATTGGATGTCGAAGTATAAAGGCAACATTGACTGCGAGGGAAGATCAATCTCTCTCACCACACTCGAGGGGAAGAAGATCAAGTATGTGACCAAGCACAAGTTTAGAAGGACCCAGGTATATTCTCTTAAGGGGGTTAGCCTGGAGGAAGTGCCGATAGTCAAGGAGTACCCTGACGTATTCCCGGAGGAGTTGCCCGGAATGCCACCGGACCGGGATATTGAGTTTTTGATCGAGTTATTGCCAGGCACCGGACCTATATCCAAAAGGCCGTATAGAATGCCCGCAGATGACTTAGAGGAAATTAAGAAGAAAATTAAAGAGTTATTGGAGAAAGGGTATATTCGCCCGAGTTCATCACCTTGGGGAGCCCCAGTGCTTTTAGTGGAGAAGAAGGATGGATCTCTAAGGATGGTCGTGGATTATCGCTCGTTGAACGAGGTGACTATCAAGAACAAGTATCCACTACCGATGATCAATGATTTGTTTGACCAGTTGGAAGGAGCTAGTGTGTTTTCCAAGATCGATCTCCGATCGGGATATCACCAGTTGAAGATCCGTGAGAAGGATATACCCAAGACCGCCTTCATCACGAGATATGGACTCTATGAGTACACAGTCATGTCTTTCGGTCTAACCAATGCCCCTGAATACTTTATGAACATGATGAACAAGGTCTTCATGGAGTTTTTGGACAAATTTGTTGTGGTGTTCATTGATGATATTTTGATTTATTCCAAGAATGATGAGGAGCATGAAGAACACCTACGCTTAGTCTTGGAGAAACTTAGGGAACATCAACTTTATGCCAAGTTTAGTAAGTGTGAGTTTTGGTTGAAGGAAGTGGGATTTCTTGGACATGTTGTGTCAGGCGAAGGAATCGCAGTGGACCCATCCAAGGTTGAAGCAGTCACAGAATGGCAGGCGCCCACATCCGTTGGTGAAATCCGTAGTTTTCTTGGACTTGCGGGTTATTACAGGAGATTCATCGAGAGTTTCTCCAAGATTGCCAAACCTATGACGGAATTGTTGAAGAAGGACACCAAGTTCGCCTGGACGGAGGAATGTGAAGCCAGTTTTCAGGAATTGAAGAAGCGTTTGGTTACAACCCCAGTGCTGATTTTGCCCGATGTGCGCAAGGATTTTCAAGTGTATTGTGATGCCTCGCGGCAAGGACTCGGAAGCGTTCTCATGCAAGATGGAAAGGTTGTATGTTACACGTCGCGTCAGCTTCGACCTCATGAGTTGAACTATGCCACACATGATTTGGAGTTAGCAGCCGTAGTACACGCACTCAAGACTTGGAGGCATTTTCTTATTGGGAACAAGTGTGACGTATACACGGATCATAAGAGTTTAAAGTATATTTTTACGCAAAAGGAGTTGAACCTCAGGCAGAGGAGGTGGTTGGAGCTTATCAAGGATTATGATATGAGATTGCATTACCACCCAGGAAAGGCCAATGTAGTGGCAGATGCCCTGAGTCGGAAAAGTTATGTCAATACCCTTATAGCAGGAGGTTTACCTCAGGAGTTGTGTGACGATCTCAGAGATCTTCGCATGGAGATTGTTCCACGAGTATATGTCGCCACACTAGAAATTCAGTCCACGTTATTGGGAAAGATCCGAGAAGCTCAGAAGTTGGACAAGGGTATTGCAGAGATCAAGGAGAGAATGGAGACAGGAAAAGCAGAAGGATTTCATGAAGATGAGTACGGAACATTATGGTTTGAGAAGCGTATTTACGTGCCCAATGACCCGGAGATCAGGAAGTTGATTCTCCAGGAAGCTCATGATTCTCCTTACTCAATACACCCGGGAAACACCAAGATGTATTTGGACTTGAAGGAAAGTTTTTGGTGGACAGGGTTGAAAAAGGATATTGCCGAGTATGTGGCTATATGTGATGTATGTCAGAGAGTGAAGGCGGAGCATCAGAAACCGGCCGGATTACTTCAACCTTTGCCGATACCTGATTGGAAATGGGAAAAACTTGGTATGGATTTTATCACAGGATTACCCAGGACACGAGCAGGCTATGACTCTATTTGGGTAGTGGTTGACCGTTTGACCAAAGTGGCTCACTTCATCCCGGTGAAAACCACCTATACTAGTGCTAAGTTGGCTAAGATATACATGACCAGGATCGTATGTCTGCATGGAGTTCCGAAGAAGATTGTATCAGATAGAGGCACGCAATTTACCTCAAAGTTTTGGCATCAGTTACATGAAACCTTGGGAACTAGGCTGGAGTTTAGCACAACTTTTCATCCCCAGACAGATGGTCAGACTGAGAGAGTGAATCAAATTCTGGAGGACATGTTGAGAGCTTGTGCATTGGATTATGGATCCAGTTGGGATGATAATTTGCCTTATGCGGAGTTCTCGTACAACAACAGTTATCAAGCCAGTTTAAAGATGGCCCCGTTTGAAGCGTTGTATGGAAGAAGGTGTAGAACACCGTTAATGTGGGATGAAGTTGGAGACCGCAAGCTATTCGGACCAGATTTGATCAAGGATTCAGAAGAGAAGGTCAAGTTAATCCGTGATAGGCTGAAGATAGCTCAGTCAAGACAGAAAAGTTATGCCGATGCTAAACGAAAGGAAGTAACGTATGAAGTGGGAGATAGAGCATACCTTCGAGTGTCTCCGCTTCGTGGCATTAAGAGATTTGGAGTTAAAGGAAAGTTAGCACCACGATTTGTGGGGCCATATAAAGTCTTGGAACGCAAAGGAGAGGTTGCTTACAAGTTAGAATTGCCCGAAGGTTTGTCTGGAGTTCACGATGTGTTTCATGTGTCCCAGTTGAAGAAGTGTTATGCAGAGATGGAAAATATTCCGCTGAGAGACACCGTGCCATTGGAGGCAATTCAGCTGGAGGGTGATTTGACATATGAGGAGAAGTCTGTGAAGATTCTCGATACGGCAGACAGAGTCACTCGTACCAAGGTTATTAAATTTTGCAAAGTTCAGTGGAGTCACCACACCGAGGAAGAAGCTACTTGGGAGCGAGAAGAGGATCTCAAGCAGGATCACCCACACCTTTTTGCTGACCAACCCGAATCTCGAGGGCGAGATTCACCTTAAGGGGGGTAGGTTTTGTAACATCCCAAATTTATTTTTGGATGAGTTACTAGAGAGCATATGCATATCATTTTTTTTGTGCATTTTGGATCTTATTTGAGAGTTTTTTGAATTTATTGAATAAAGTTTTTCTTTAGTATTTTATTTTGTATAAATAACTTATTGAAAATATTATTTATGTTTTTCTAAGATTTTAGAAATTTATTTCGTATTTTTCCGACTTGTATTTTATTTTATAAAACTCTTTGAAGCTAAAAAAAAAAGTACGTATATATTTATATAAACGTACTTACGTTTTACGTATTTTTATTATTTTAAAAAAATAAGATGTTATTTTTTTTGGGGCTATTTCATTATATTAAAAATACCCCTATATATATTTATTTTTTTTAAAAAAAATTCGCAAAAAAAAAAAAAAAAAAAAACTGAACGGGCCGGCCGGCCGGAGCCGGGCCAGCCAGGCCACCAGCGGCCGAACCAGGCCAGCCGCCGAGCGAGCAGCACGTGCGTGCCTGCTCGTTTCTTCTCCAACGCGAACACAAGCAGAGTCCGCAGCGGACTCTGCACAGCGCGCCCGGCGGCCGTAGTCGCTACGGGCACCTTCCGGTTGCCCTTTTTCCAAGCCAACTTGTCCCTTAAATACCCCATGACCCCCTCCACCGATTCCCCACAAAATTTCGCAGTAAACCGTTCCAAATCGAGCTAATTTCGGGGTAGATCTAGGTCCAACGGAGCTCTAGTGTTGGACGAATTTCGTCACCGGTGAGCCTCCCCTTGACCCCAAATTCTGCAGACCGACTCTTCTCTTCGTTGTGCTTCTAATTGAAATCTTTTTCCCTCTTCTTTTCTTGCGCAAGATTGATCCCCAAATTGTACGCGTACCGCGGGAGTTCATCGGAGCGCGCTCGGTTCACCGCGTTGCCACGCTCGTACGGACGACGTTGGAGATCATCACCACCACCGTTGTGATCTTCTAATCAAGCCCTACATCTTAGACGTCCGCGTTGACGCCGAAGATCGCCGGAGTTGTCGTCTTCGTCGCGTCTAATCTACACGTCGCGGTTAGTAAAAGCGCCGTAACTTTTTATCCATTGCTCCGTTTTAGATGAAACAAGCGGCCAAATCGTTGTTTTGAAACCCTCTAAATATTGTGTACTGTAGATCCAAGTTTTGAGAAAATTATTTTCCCGTTCGATCAAAAAAATTTCCTAGATCCTATGCAAAACTGTTTTTGTAATATCTTTTTACTCGTAGATCCGTTTTGCGTGATTCCAAAGCCCTCTTTTCAGTTCAACCATAAAGTTTGTTTTGGTATTTTCGAAAATATTCAGATCTGATCAGATTCTATTTTCAACTTTAGTTGATCGTAACTTTTGTTTTACAACTCGGATTTGATTGATTCTTTTTGCAAACTAAAACCCTAGCTAAACCCTATATTTTAGACACTTTGCAACCCACTTTTAAAATCAATCTTGATCTGTTTTGCGAAATCTTTTATTCGGATTTTATTTTGGAGTTCTTGAACATTGTTTTGCTTTTGGTTGTGTATTGATTGTGTGTATCTTTGTTTGCTCACGATAGATTGTCCGGAGTGCGAAGCAGAGTACCACCAATCTTTAGAGTTCTGCAATCAACAGCAAGGCAAGTCATATCTTTGATCATATTCCCTATTACCCATGTTTTCAATGCATTAGTTCTTCTTCTTTAGATTGCATGATAGGTTATGCTATGCTATTACACCCAGTAGTTCATTGAGGTAGGTCTGATCCTTACATCATTGTCACCATCGTATACTAGAATATTGCTATGCTAAGTAGACGTGGATTGCGAAGTGAATCATTATGAGGTATGAGTGATAATGTAGTAATTAGGACCAAGATAAAGTTAATGAACTACCTGGGTGGGATGGTTGCGAGCATCCTGGAGGTGGCCAGTGATGACTGCGGAAAGCCACCCAGGCTCAAAGGGACTGTTTGTATTGACATACCTAGAAGCTTACGTGTGCAGCCACAAGCTACTATGGGCTCTGGCTTGGTTGATCAGTTGTAGGGACTCTTACTAGGTAGCGCTACGAAAGTAGATGTGAATAGGTGGGATGGGTGCTACCGGAGTAAGGGAAACTCTTCTGAAAGACCATGTCTCGATCTTCCAGTTGTCATACATCGTGCAGTGTGACGAACTACAAAGGAGGCGAACGAGTCTTGTGGGGAAAAGTGCACAAACCTCTGCATAGTGTAAAACTAATCGATTAGCCGTGTCCCCGGTTATGGACAATTTGAGCAACTAGTTGTGGAAATATTGATTTGTCTCATCATCTTTAATTAATTTATTGGGATAATCACTTTGGGATAGATTGAGTGGGTTTCCCATCTCAATCGTATGCTATTGTAGAACCTAGCTATTATTATTCTATAGGGAAAAATTAGCTTTTTGCATAAATAAATGTAGAAGCTCCACCAGCCAAATTGCATGTATTATAGGGCTTTTACTTCTTTCTGTGATATGGCTTGCCGTACGATCAAAGTACTGACCCCTTTTGGGGCTGTAACTTATTCATGTTGCAGATTGTTCTGACGAGGAGTAAGGTGCGAATAGGTCGCTGTCTTATACTCAACTTTTGCCGTGGAGTCGGATGGACTCGCTACTACTACTATTATAGCTTCCGCAAGTATTTTATTAGATGGCCTTAAGCCATGTTATTATTGTAATATTTACTTCATTCGATGTAATAAAGACATGTTTTACTTCTGTTATTTCATCGAGTACTGTGTGTGCTAGCAAACTGATCCAGGGACTAGCACGTTAAGCACAGAGACTTGGTCCTTTCGGATCTGGTCGTTAGAAGATGGTATCAGAGCCAGGTTTGACTGTAGGACGTGACCTTAGGAATGGAAAAGCCATAGGATGAAAACTTTATTTTAAAAACCCTCTACAGTTCTAATGATTCTCATACTCTTTCCTATTCACTTCTAATCTCTTCTCTCCTTACAAATATAGATGCCGATCACCAAGTGCGCTCAGCCTGATGAGACCACACCTTTTGGACAAAGCCTGATGGAGATCGTGAAGTTTTTGAAGATCGCCTTGCCTAGTTTCACCGGGACACTCATGACTACAGGCCCAGGAGCAAAGAGCTGGAAGGTCCAAGTTCACATTCCAGGACGCACCTTTGGAAGGAAAATCAAGCCAATTAACTTCTCGGTGAAAGCACCAAACTGGAGTGTGGGAAGAAGTCGTGCCGCAATGATGACCTTAGGACGTATTCGACAGGAGTACCACGCAGATCTTCAAGGAACCCGCTTCGAGATGTATGGACGCCAAGATCATACTGGAGAATTAGTACGCACTGTTGAGGATACATCAATGGCATCCCACATTCAAGACTTGGGGGAATATGTTCAACGTGTGGAGGAAGAAATGCTTCATTTCATGGACGTTATTGAGGGTTTGGAGGAGGAAGCTAAGAGAGTTCGTGAAGTGTATGAGGAGCAAATCGACACACTACAAGAAAGGAATGAAGAGTTGAAGCTCATGCTGGAGGAAGCAGAAGAACAACTTGACCAAGGAGAAAACATTCAGGAGGATCACTCCGATGGATGCCTCGTCAGCCAAGATGAGGATTACCAGTCAGAGGAAGAGGAAAACGGAAATGATGTCCTGATGATCGACTCTTCTTCCGACTCAAACTAGTCATAGACCACCATTATAGATTTTTTTTCTTTTAGTTAAACCTTTAGAGTTTCGATCTGAGAGTTTTATTAGAGTTACCATGTCGACTCTTGTGACATGACCTATCTTAGTTAATTGTGTGAATCTTGATTTGAATGAGTGATTGATTGAAATTTCTTGCTATCATGTTGCATATGGGTAGTGTTATCCCCCTTAGGCCTATTTTCTCTCTATAACCTCATCTATTCTAACCCGACATATGCCGCCAAGATGTGCCCCTTCTGCTAGTGGATCAGGGAATGGAATTCCACCCGGCTTAGAGCAGTTGCTTCAGACCCAGAATCAGATGATGCAACTTTTGATGCAGAACATGAACAACAACAACAACGACCATGCCCCACCACCGCCACCACCTTTGGGAGACAGCCTCACCCGTTTCCTAAGGTTGAACCCACCTTTGTTCTCTAGCAGCCCGGAGCCGATTGTTGCAGATGACTGGCTCCGCAATATGGGAAGGAAGCTAGCAACCGCTGGATGCACTGATGAGGAGAAAGTGAGATTTGCCTCGGACCAGCTAGATGGACCTGCAACCGCATGGTGGGATAATTACACCACCACATCCCCATGGCGAATGTGACTTGGGACCAGTTCCAGCAGGCGTTCCGCACTGCTCATGTTTCAGCTGGAGCTATGAGTCTCAAGAAGAGGGAGTTTCGCAACTTACGCCAGGGAGGCCGTTCAGTGGCAGAGTATGTGGAGGAATTCAACAAGCTGTCCCGTTATGCTCCAGGAGATGTGGCCACAGATGCTGCCAAGCAGGAGAAATTTCTGGAGGGACTAAATGATGAGCTTGGAGTTCAGTTGACGGTGGCAACCTTTGCTAACTACCAGGAGATGGTGGATAAGGCTATCATTCTTGAAGGCAAGCATCAGATAATGGAGAATCGCAAGAGGAAGTACGGACAGGGCAAGTATCAATCTGGCACTCAACAGAAGCCCCGTTCCGCACCATTCTCAGGATATGGTGGAACAGGACCCAATAAATTTGGAGGGCACAACCATCATAATCATGGAGGTCATTCTCAGCATGGAGGCAATGGACATAACCATGGAAACCAGAGGAATGGCAATGGAGGAAATGGGAATCCACAGCGGTCCAACCCATCTACGCCCATGAAGAAGGACCTAAGTCACATCACCTGCTTCAAATGCAACAACAAAGGGCATTACTCCAATGAATGTCCTGAGCTGAAGAATGGCAATGGGAGTTCTGGAAATAAGAAGCCTAACCCTTTTGCTAAGGGACAAGTGAACCATGTCAACGTAGAGGAAGCCTATGAACAACCCGATGCAGTGTTTGGTAAGTTTTTGCTAAACTCTCGACCAGTACTAGTTCTTTTTGACACCGGTGCATCACATTCATTCATATCAAGGGTAGTTGTGGATAAGTATGGATTTTCTACCAAGACCCTTAGTGTACCAATTTTACTAAGTTCCCCGGGAGCCGAGATGATGGCAGGTTTAGGTTGTCCCTAGTTGAGCCTCGCCATTGGCAATCATGATTTCCCCATAGACCTGATAATTTTGAAGTCCCAAGGTTTGGATGTAATCCTAGGTATGGATTGGATGTCGAAGTATAAAGGCAACATTGACTGCGAGGGAAGATCAATCTCTCTCACCACACTCGAGGGGAAGAAGATCAAGTATGTGACCAAGCACAAGTTTAGAAGGACCCAGGTATATTCTCTTAAGGGGGTTAGCCTGGAGGAAGTGCCGATAGTGAAGGAGTACCCTGACGTATTCCCGGAGGAGTTGCCCGGAATGCCACCGGACCGGGATATTGAGTTTTTGATCGAGTTATTGCCAGGCACCGGACCTATATCCAAAAGGCCGTATAAAATGCCCGCAAATGACTTAGAGGAAATTAAGAAGAAAATTAAAGAGTTATTGGAGAAAGGGTATATTCGCCCGAGTTCATCACCTTGGGGAGCCCCAGTGCTTTTAGTGGAGAAGAAGGATGGATCTCTAAGGATGGTCGTGGATTATCGCTCGTTGAACGAGGTGACTATCAAGAACAAGTATCCACTACCGATGATCAATGATTTGTTTGACCAGTTGGAAGGAGCTAGTGTGTTTTCCAAGATCGATCTCCGATCGGGATATCACCAGTTGAAGATCCGTGAGAAGGATATACCCAAGACCGCCTTCATCACGAGATATTGACTCTATGAGTACACAGTCATGTCTTTCGGTCTAACCAATGCCCCTGCATACTTTATGAACATGATGAACAAGGTCTTCATGGAGTTTTTGGACAAATTTGTTGTGGTGTTCATTGATGATATTTTGATTTATTCCAAGAATGGTGAGGAGCATGAAGAACACCTACGCTTAGTCTTGGAGAAACTTAGGGAACATCAACTTTATGCCAAGTTTAGTAAGTGTGAGTTTTGGTTGAAGGAAGTGGGATTTCTTGGACATGTTGTGTCAGGCGAAGGAATCGCAGTGGACCCATCCAAGGTTGAAGCAGTCACAGAATGGCAGGCGCCCACATCCGTTGGTGAAATCCGTAGTTTTCTTGGACTTGCGGGTTATTACAGGAGATTCATCGAGAGTTTCTCCAAGATTGCCAAACCTATGACGGAATTGTTGAAGAAGGACACCAAGTTCGCCTGGACGGAGGAATGTGAAGCCAGTTTTCAGGAATTGAAGAAGCGTTTGGTTACAACCCCAGTGCTGATTTTGCCCGATGTGCGCAAGGATTTTCAAGTGTATTGTGATGCCTCGCGGCAAGGACTCGGAAGCGTTCTCATGCAAGATGGAAAGGTTGTATGTTACACCTCGCGTCAGCTTCGACCTCATGAGTTGAACTATGCCACACATGATTTGGAGTTAGCAGCCGTAGTACACGCACTCAAGACTTGGAGGCATTTTCTTATTGGGAACAAGTGTGACGTATACACGGATCATAAGAGTTTAAAGTATATTTTTACGCAAAAGGAGTTGAACCTCAGGCAGAGGAGGTGGTTGGAGCTTATCAAGGATTATGATATGAGATTGCATTACCACCCAGGAAAGGCCAATGTAGTGGCAGATGCCCTGAGTCGGAAAAGTTATGTCAATACCCTTATAGCAGGATGTTTACCTCAGGAGTTGTGTGACGATCTCAGAGATCTTCGCATGGAGATTGTTCCACGAGTATATGTCGCCACACTAGAAATTCAGTCCACATTATTGGGAAAGATCCGAGAAGCTCAGAAGTTGGACAAGGGTATTGCAGAGATCAAGGAGAGAATGGAGACAGGAAAAGCAGAAGGATTTCATGAAGATGAGTACGGAACATTATGGTTTGAGAAGCGTATTTACGTGCCCAATGACCCGGAGATCAGGAAGTTGATTCTCCAGGAAGCTCATGATTCTCCTTACTCAATACACCCGGGAAACACCAAGATGTATTTGGACTTGAAGGAAAGTTTTTGGTGGACAGGGTTGAAAAAGGATATTGCCGAGTATGTGGCTATATGTGATGTATGTCAGAGAGTGAAGGCGGAGCATCAGAAACCGGCCGGATTACTTCAACCTTTGCCGATACCTGATTGGAAATGGGAAAAACTTGGTATGGATTTTATCACAGGATTACCCAGGACACGAGCAGGCTATGACTCTATTTGGGTAGTGGTTGACCGTTTGACCAAAGTGGCTCACTTCATCCCGGTGAAAACCACCTATACTAGTGCTAAGTTGGCTAAGATATACATGACCAGGATCGTATGTCTGCATGGAGTTCCGAAGAAGATTGTATCAGATAGAGGCACGCAATTTACCTCAAAGTTTTGGCATCAGTTACATGAAACCTTGGGAACTAGGCTGGAGTTTAGCACAACTTTTCATCCCCAGACAGATGGTCAGACTGAGAGAGTGAATCAAATTCTGGAGGACATGTTGAGAGCTTGTGCATTGGATTATGGATCCAGTTGGGATGATAATTTGCCTTATGCGGAGTTCTCGTACAACAACAGTTATCAAGCCAGTTTAAAGATGGCCCCGTTTGAAGCGTTGTATGGAAGAAGGTGTAGAACACCGTTAATGTGGGATGAAGTTGGAGACCGCAAGCTATTCGGACCAGATTTGATCAAGGATTCAGAAGAGAAGGTCAAGTTAATCCGTGATAGGCTGAAGATAGCTCAGTCAAGACAGAAAAGTTATGCCGATGCTAAACGAAAGGAAGTAACGTATGAAGTGGGAGATAGAGCATACCTTCGAGTGTCTCCGCTTCGTGGCATTAAGAGATTTGGAGTTAAAGGAAAGTTAGCACCACGATTTGTGGGGCCATATAAAGTCTTGGAACGCAAAGGAGAGGTTGCTTACAAGTTAGAATTGCCCGAAGGTTTGTCTGGAGTTCACGATGTGTTTCATGTGTCCCAGTTGAAGAAGTGTTATGCAGAGATGGCAAATATTCCGCTGAGAGACACCGTGCCATTGGAGGCAATTCAGCTGGAGGGTGATTTGACATATGAGGAGAAGCCTGTGAAGATTCTCGATACGGCAGACAGAGTCACTCGTACCAAGGTTATTAAATTTTGCAAAGTTCAGTGGAGTCACCACACCGAGGAAGAAGCTACTTGGGAGCGAGAAGAGGATCTCAAGCAGGATCACCCACACCTTTTTGCTGACCAACCCGAATCTCGAGGGCGAGATTCACCTTAAGGGGGGTAGGTTTTGTAACATCCCAAATTTATTTTTGGATGAGTTACTAGAGAGCATATGCATATCATTTTTTTTGTGCATTTTGGATCTTATTTGAGAGTTTTTTGAATTTATTGAATAAAGTTTTTCTTTAGTATTTTATTTTGTATAAATAACTTATTGAAAATATTATTTATGTTTTTCTAAGATTTTAGAAATTTATTTCGTATTTTTCCGACTTGTATTTTATTTTATAAAACTCTTTGAAGCTAAAAAAAAAGTACGTATATATTTATATAAACGTACTTACGTTTTACGTATTTTTATTATTTTAAAAAAATAAGATGTTATTTTTTTTGGGGCTATTTCATTATATTAAAAATACCCCTATATATATATTTTTTTTCAAAAAAAAAATTCGCAAAAAAAAATAAAAAATAAAAAACTGAACGGGCCGGCCGGCCGGAGCCGATCCAGCCAGGCCACCAGCGGCCGAACCAGGCCAGCCGCCGAGCGAGCAGCACGTGCGTGCCTGCTCGTTTCTTCTCCAACGCGAACACAAGCAGAGTCCGTAGCGGACTCTGCACAGCGCGCCCGGCGGCCGTAGTCGCTACGGGCACCTTCCGGTTGCCCTTTTTTCAAGCCAACTTGTCCCTTAAATACCCCATGACCCCCTCCACCGATTCCCCACAAAATTTCGCAGTAAACCGTTCCAAATCGAGCTAATTTCGGGGTAGATCTAGGTCCAACGGAGCTCTAGTGTTGGACGAATTTCGTCACCGGTGAGCCTCCCCTTGACCCTAAATTCTGCAGACCGACTCTTCTCTTCGTTGTGCTTCTAATTGACATCTTTTTCCCTCTTCTTTTCTTGCGCAAGATTGATCCCCAAATTGTACGCGTACCGCGGGAGTTCATCGGAGCGCGCTCGGTTCACCGCGTTGCCACGCTCGTACGGACGACGTTGGAGATCATCACCACCACCGTTGTGATCTTCTAATCAAGCCCTACATCTTAGACGTCCGCGTTGACGCCGAAGATCGCCGGAGTTGTCGTCTTCGTCGCGTCTAATCTACACGTCGCGGTTAGTAAAAGCGCCGTAACTTTTTATCCATTGCTCCATTTTAGATGAAACAAGCGGCCAAATCGTTGTTTTGAAACCCTCTAAATATTGTGTACTGTAGATCCAAGTTTTGAGAAAATTATTTTCCCGTTCGATCAAATTTTTTTCCTAGATCCTATGCAAAACTGTTTTTGTAATATCTTTTTACTCGTAGATCCGTTTTGCGTGATTCCAAAGCCCACGGTTTTCTTTCGAAGCCCTCCTTTAAGTTCAACCATAAAGTTTGTTTTGGTATTTTCGAAAATATTCAGATCTGATCAGATTCTATTTTCAACTTTAGTTGATCGTAACTTTTGTTTTACAACTCGGATTTGATTGATTCTTTTTGCAAACTAAAACCCTAGCTAAACCCTATATTTTAGACACTTTGCAACCCACTTTTAAAATCAATCTTGATCTGTTTTGCGAAATCTTTTATTCGGATTTTATTTTGGAGTTCTTGAACATTGTTTTGCTTTTGGTTGTGTATTGATTGTGTGTATCTTTGTTTGCTCACGATAGATTGTCCGGAGTGCGAAGCAGAGTACCACCAATCTTTAGAGTTCTGCAATCAACAGCAAGGCAAGTCATATCTTTGATCATATTCCCTATTACCCATGTTTTCAATGCATTAGTTCTTCTTCTTTAGATTGCATGATAGGTTATGCTATGCTATTACACCCAGTAGTTCATTGAGGTAGGTCTGATCCTTACATCATTGTCACCATCGTATACTAGAATATTGCTATGCTAAGTAGACGTGGATTGGGAAGTGAATCATTATGAGGTATGAGTGATAATGTAGTAATTAGGACCAAGATAAAGTTAATGAACTACCTGGGTGGGATGGTTGCGAGCATCCTGGAGGTGGCCAGTGATGACTGCGGAAAGCCACCCAGGCTCAAAGGGACTGTTTGTATTGACATACCTAGAAGCTTACGTGTGCAGCCACAAGCTACTATGGGCTCTGGCTTGGTTGATCAGTTGTAGGGACTCTTACTAGGTAGCGCTACGAAAGTAGATGTGAATAGGTGGGATGGGTGCTACCGGAGTAAGGGAAACTCTTCTGAAAGACCATGTCTCGATCTTCCAGTTGTCATACATCGTGCAGTGTGACGAACTACAAAGGAGGCGAACGAGTCTTGTGGGGAAAAGTGCACAAACCTCTGCATAGTGTAAAACTAATCGATTAGCCGTGTCCCCGGTTATGGACAATTTGAGCAACTAGTTGTGGAAATATTGATTTGTCTCATCATCTTTAATTAATTTATTGGGATAATCACTTTGGGATAGATTGAGTGGGTTTCCCATCTCAATCGTATGCTATTGTAGAACCTAGCTATTATTATTCTATTGGGAAAATTAGCTTTTTGCATAAATAAATGTAGAAGCTCCACCAGCCAAATTGCATGTATTATAGGGCTTTTACTTCTTTCTGTGATATGGCTTGCCGTACGATCAAAGTACTGACCCCTTTTGGGGCTGTAACTTATTCATGTTGCAGATTGTTCTGACGAGGAGTAAGGTGCGAATAGGTCGCTGTCTTATACTCAACTTTTGCCGTGGAGTCGGATGGACTCGCTACTACTACTATTATAGCTTCCGCAAGTATTTTATTAGATGGCCTTAAGCCATGTTATTATTGTAATATTTACTTCATTCGATGTAATAAAGACATGTTTTACTTCTGTTATTTCATCGAGTACTGTGTGTGCTAGCAAACTGATCCAGGGACTAGCACGTTAAGCATAGAGACTTGGTCCCTTCGGATCTGGTCGTTACAATGCTGACCCAAAGTTAGCCGGTGAAAAGCGCCTCATGAACTTGACTTCTCTAGATGAGTGGAGAAGTGAAGCTTACGAGAGTGCTAAAATGTTCAAGGAAAAGGTAAAGAAGTGGCATGATAGAAGGATTTTGAAACGTGAATTTAATTTTGGTGATAAAGTTTTATTGTTTAGATCCTGTTTCAGGTTTTCTCCAGGTAAATTACTTTCCAGATAGGAAGGGCCATTTCATGTCGAAGAAGTCTACCGGTCAGGTGCAATCAAGATTAACAATTTTGATGGCACCAAACCTCAAGTAGTGAATGGGCAAAGACTCAAGCATTACATGGAGGGGGATCCCGTCAACGTTGATGTAAATATAATGCACACAACCACTCATGAGGAATATGTTGCAACCCCGTTTCAGACTCCAGCAGAAGCAGAATAAGAAAAGGTATGTATTGCGGTAAGGAAACCTCGCGGACCGCCATAAAAGTTCCAGATTACGCGTTTTTGCAAAATATAGAAAATTCAGAGCCTAATTGGAGCCGGAGAGGAGCTCCAAGGGGCCCAGGCGCCCCCTGGCGCGGCCTACCTCCTGGCGGCACCGGGAGGTCGCCTGGGCACCCCGGAGCAAACCTCAAGTAGTGAATGGGCAAAGACTCAAGCATTACATGGAGGGGGATCCCGTTAACGTTGATGTAAATATAATGCACACAACCACTCATGAGGAATATGTTGCAACCCCGTTTCAGACTCCAGCAGAAGCAGAATAATAAAAGGTATGTATTGCGGTAAGGAAACCTTGCGGACCGCCATAAAAGTTCCAGATTACGCGTTTTTTCAAAATATAGAAAATTCAGAGCCTAATTGGAGCCGGAGAGCAGCTCCAAGGGGCCCAGGCGCCCCCTGGCGCGGCCTACCTCCTGGCAGCGCCGGGAGGTCGCCTGGGCACCCCGGAGCCCGTTTTCGACTCCATTTTGGCTCGTTACCTTCCTATTGTTGCAGAAATTTTTGCTATATATTTGCCCGAATAGCCCCGGCACCGTATCTCTCAATTTCGCGTGTTTTCTGTTCGAGCTGTTTCTGCCGGAGATCTTTTAGCTAGACCTAGGTGCCATGGCTTCCCCAAGTTCCCCCAAGGACAAGTTCGTCGTCAACGTCATCAACCCTTACCTCGCTCAGGTGAAGAATCACCCTCGAACCGTCCAGCTGGAGGATGGTACTCTTCACCAAGAAGATCTAAAGGAACCTGCCAAGGAGGGGAGTATCGAGGCCAGGCTAGAATAGATGGAGCAAGAAGTATTCAAGTACAAGAAGATGGTTGAGCAGGGTGTTGAAGCCAACTTCAACATCATCAACGATCTGAAGACGTTCTACAAGAAGGAGTTCAGGGGGATATGGTCAAGCATCACCACTGCAGAAGAAAGAATTGATGATCTCCAAGGGAAGATCTATGATCTGCACAACCAGAATTGTGAGTATGAACTAAAGTTTATGCGCTTGGGTTTAGGTGCTGGAAGCAGGATCTTGGAGACTGAAGCCTCTCATGGGACCGGGGAACCTCTACCATGTAAGTGCTTCGTCCAGGACTACATCATCAACAACAAGAAGAAGAATGATGAGTAATTCTCCTTGGGTATTCACATCCCCTCAGCTTGTTCCAAGCTTGGGGGAGTTCCTGGTATCTTTATCTTAGAGCCAAGTAGAGTCGTGTCATGTCTAGGGAAGTTATTATATGAAATAGGTGTTTGCATTGAGGTCTATCACTCCTTCTGTGGAGAGTTTGTATCTGTGAGTGTGGAGTCATCTATAATGGAATATTAATGAGAATCCCATTGGTTCCTTCGCTATTCTCTTCACGCAATCGCCCTTATATGATGATTCTTATGGGGAGTATTGACCTTATATCAGGTATAGCTTTGAAAACTTTATTTAATTTTGGCAAACATAGCTTTGGTCTTGACAACATGCATGTTTTCTCAAGTAGCAACATAGCCAAAACCTTTATGTTATTATGCTTGAAGTTACATGTTGACAAGGAAGACAACTTGATGTGTTATGCTTACCTTAATGTTTATGCTTTATATTTTTTGCATCTAAGTTAGCATCAGTTGTCTGTTCTCTCAAAGGCTTTGCTAGACAAATCCTTTTGCCTAACAGATTTCTTCTTGTGCATCCATATCCTGAAACCAATATCTTCCATATGAGTCCACCATACCTTCCTATTCGTGGTATTTCCCTACCACTCCTAAAAGTATAGAATTTATGTGTTATCCTTAAATGTTCAAAATCTCCTGTTTTGTGCCTCTTGTTCAGCTCATGAGGAAGTAGTAGGTAATTCATGATCTTCTTAAGTTGGAAAAGTTTTACCCCGGGATTGCATGTCTAATTTGCAAACCCATAATACGAGGAGGAACTGGCATGAGTGCGCCCAGCTCGAAAGATAATATAAAAAAAAACCCTCCTTCACGCTTGGTCTATGAGAAATCAGAAACTTTGGCAGTGATAAACAAAGGAGACTAAGGGGATTTGATTGTCCCCACTTGGGAGCCGTTCCTCAAAACTTGCCCATCTTGAGAAGTAATTGAGCTATCTATTAGCATTCGTTGACAAACTATGCACCTCCCAAAATTTATTTTTCATTCTGTTTGATTTAAACATAGCACATGAGTTTTCCCTGCTTGCCTTTAACAAGGCCTTTCCTTTACTTTTACGTTGAGTCAGTTTTCCTACTTCTTTCTTTTCCCAAAGAGAACAAACACTTGATGCTGATGAGGATTCATCCTTATAATGCTGCATTAGGTTTTGGCATGCCATATCATTGTTGAAATTATCTTTTGATAAGTAAGTTGTTTGCAAAAGCTTTTGCCAAGCAAGCATCTTCCTTTGTGTTAGCATTCGCACTTCATGACTAATAACATGTTCTTTCGAAATCTTCGAATTGTTTCATCATATTTAGAGAGAGAAATAGTAAAATTTATCAGTTGTCCTTTGACCAAGGATATGTTTGCCATAATTTCATGAGTTTTCTCAGCCCTACTTTTGAATATAATTGTTATTACTTTCTCATAAATACCTTATGAGTTGAGGTTTCTGTTGAGGATGTTTTAGTTTTGTGAAGAAACCTTGATGCTTCTTGTCTGTATTCTATTTATCGACACTTCACTCTCTAAACTTGTGGACAGGTTTGCCGAGCTCAGTATTCGCTTGGGGACAAGCGAGGTCTAAGGTTCGGGGAGTTGATACGTCCAAAATGCATCACTATTTTATATAGTAATTATTTCTTATTCATTGATATATTTCATGTTATGATGATATTATTACTTTGTTTTGGCTTAATTTACACAGTTTGCAACTTTCCGATGTTGAAGCAATAGATGCAGGATTCAGCGGTAAAAAGTGGACGCTGAGTTGCTGAAGAAGAATACCTCCCAATTACCTGAAAATAAATGGAGGAAATTTTTTAGAAGAATAACGAAGACACGCCGAAGAGGGGCAAGAGGGGGGCCACAGGGTGCCCAGGCGGCCACCTGGCCCGGCCCCCACCCTAGCCACGCCGGGAGGGCGCCTGGACCCCTGGGGCCACTCCCGGCTCCCTCCTTTGGCCTATATATCGCTTATCATCTAGAAACCCTACAAGAGAGAGAGTTTTCGGAGTTCCGCCGCCGCTCCGTGGCGGAAACCTATAGAGGAGAAAAGACATCTCCGGCGGGCAGATTCCGCCGGGAAGAACACATCCCGGAAGGGGAGATTGTTGCCATCGTCATCACCATCGTCACGGGCATCATCGATATCATCATCAACATCATCCCCAATATCAGCACCATCTTCACCACCATCCAATCTCACCTCACAAGTTTATCTTGTGTTGTAATCCGTAATATCTATCCTCTCTAATTTACCGGTGTTGATTACTACCGTGTGATGAATGCAATTGAGTTTTGTTGGAGAAATATCATTGTGTACAGATTGTTTATCATCTATTTATCCCCACTGATCATGATCTCTTTTATGTCTTGTGAGTAGTTACTTTAGTTCTTGAGGACATCAGAAAGTCTCGTTGTTAGTAGTCATATGATGTTTAAGTAATATGTGTTGTATGATATTTAAGTTGTGTTGTCATTTTCCTAGTAGTGTTGTGTGAGTCGAACACTCAACACTTCGCCTTATTAAGGACCTAGGGGAATACATTGTGTACAAAGTTTGCTTACGGTGGGTTGCCGGAGTGACAGAAACCTCAACCCCAGTTCGCACGCTTTTGCACAAGGGAACAATGGATCACCGATCATATTGCTATGGTTAGGCTTTTGCCTTAATTACTATATTGTATTTGCGGATGCTTGCAAGATGTTTAATCATAAGAGTGCACTTATCTTAGTCTAGAGGGTGCACTAGCATAGATCCACGCACTCAACACTTATCAGCACAACACATAGTACCGATGCGGAATATGTTGAAAGCACAAGACTATTTCTCCCGCGTGTCCTCAAGAACGCTTTAGCCTTTATAAGTCGAGTTGCTAGGCCTATCCTTTTCTCAAAAGGATCGGGCCACTTTTTAATCCTTAGTGCCTTTTACTTCGCTTGTTTTTACCTCTTTGTTTCTTATACCGAAAACCCATAAAAAGTAATATTTCAGTTCCTCCAGCTATTTCTTTACCAAAGTCACTTACCAATACCTTCTGCTCATCGTTGGGTTCGACACTCTTATTTATCGAAAACGCTACAAATGATCCCCTACAGTTGAGGGTCATCAGCACCGCGCCGCCGCCCGTGGTTGACGAGCCAATCCCGCCGCCTCCCCTCTGGCCGGCAAGCCGAGGAGCCGCCGCCGCCACGCCAGGTCGCGCGCCTCCCTCACCCTGTTTCCCTCCTCCTCTCACCCTCCTCCCTCGCCCGCCGGAGCCGCCGCGCTCGTCGGAGCACCGTCGCACCGTGGACGATGGACGACCCGAGAACAAGCTCGATCTCGTGACCGCCACGACCGTACCTCGCCCGGATCCGGACGCACCTCCCCTGGATCCGCCTCCCCCGCCACCGGATTGCCGCACCGCCCCATGGCCCACTGTTCGTCGCCAGCGCAGGCTGGCGCCGCCGCCATGGAGACGCGCTCGGGATCGAGCCGTCCCGGCCGCCCACTCGCTCTCCCCCTGAATGGACCACCTAGGTGGGCCGGCCTCATCCCCGCGGCCCACCAGCGCAGCCTAGGCGCGCCCCTGGCCACGACTATTTGTCGCCCACGGCGTAGCCTCCCTAACCGCCGCCTCCTGGGCCAAGGCCCACACGGTGATCCTCAACCCCTTTTTTCTCTTATTTCTTTTCCTGATGCGTGTTGGGCTCGGCCCATTGTTATATCTCGCCTTGTGCGCTATATAGATAACCAACGCTCGCCCTTTTAGGCCCGTCAACCCCTGTTTCGGCCCGGTAGTGTTTTTTTTCTTTCATGGGCTTATTTAATTGGCAGATTGTATTATATTGTTGCGATGCGAATACCTTTTAATCCGTAGCTCGGATCGCGACGTGTTCTACATGCAAGTTGCATAGAATTTAGTGTAGATTAATAAAATGTACTCTTTTGCCATGTTTTAACTTGTTTACATGATGTTTACTTGCTAATTATATCGCATGCCAGTGTAAATTGTTTATTTAATAACTTTTCAACCGTTGCTCCGTTTAAAATGTTCTTAAATGTAACTTGACTAAAATTTCATGTAGATTGTGATTATGCTATTGTTTTATGTTGTTAAACAACCTAAAATATGGTTTAGGGCAGAACTGTACCAAATGCTTTAATCGTTGTGGGGTACTTAGCGATATGCCATGGTTAGGTTGTGCCTCACTTTAATTGACTGGCATAGATAGTTTATCTTATTCTTCACCTCTTGTCATGTTTGTGTGATATGCCATGCTTGAGTGAGATTCCATGTTAACAACCTTTGCTCATGTTGTGTACCTAAACAACTTGAACCTTTCTAAATGTGCGGTATTTTCATGTGTGACGAGTACCTCACTTAACCTGTTAGTAACCGCTCTCGACGATAGGTGCGATACCGTAGTGCGTTGTCTCGTGTTGCCTTCTTGTTGATGCTTGCTGGTGATTGCTTCGTAGTAATAGATGCTTTCTTTTCGATTGCTTTTTCCAGTGTTTACCTCTTGTGTGCTTCCGCGGGTACCTCTCGGAGACGATGCGAGTTTTCGATCGACTACACCTTCGGTTTTGTCTTCTCGTCAGGTAAGGGGGAGCATATATCATGCTTATAACTTTCAGCTCACTCGCGCCTAGGTATAGGATAGAATGATTGCTTGATCCTACGACTTCATCTTCATGCCTCTGAAATAAACCCAAACAGCCATGTCCTCCACATTCCAGCAAACCTTGTTCGGCTATGTTACTATTGCTCGCTGCTCAGCCACTTCTTAGTATGCATGCTAGAATGCTATCAACTGTTACCCTGTTACTCCTTGGATTGGGCTATCACACTATTATATTGTTGTGGATAATATGATTATTATAATGTTGACTATACTCGACGAAGGATGGAAGGTCTAGGCTATCCCGTCCCGAAGCTTTGTTCCATTCAATTCACCTAGGATCCGAGTTCCGGGTATTGTATCTCTTGACGAGCATGATTAACCGCGTGTGGGATGCTATGGGGTCCCCTCTTCTTACCTACCTAGATCCAAACATTTCTAGTGGTGGCCCAAGCTGATTTACCATTTGAAACCGTGCATGTGCCTGGTTCGCGGAACCCCGACCTTGGCCATACGGAAGAGTCCGATCCGAGTGCGCGGCCGACTTTTGGATTGGGTGTCGACTCCCCGGGGGCCACCCGGATTTGTTCGTTGTTATATAGAGGGACCTGTCATTTCAGATCTCTCGGAACTAAATCATAAAATGGTTGCCTGTGATGGGTAGCAACTGAGAGAGATGAGCGTGCGTGCGGAGCCTTGTAATGGGCAGTTGGTACACCCCTGCAGGGTTAAATATTTTCGAGAAGCCGTGTCCACGGTTATGGACGACTTGAGACCTACTCCTTGTTCATAGACAACAACAACTGAGATAATCATAATATAACTTGATCAACGTGTGTGTGCCTTGACTGCTTCTTCTTCGTCGGGATGCGAAGTGGAGGACAAGGATAGGATAGGTGTTATGTTTGCGTAAGTAGTTGATAGCAAGACTTATTGTAGGCGATTACTCATCGAATGCTTGGTTCTCATCTTACTCTAAAATAGATCGTTAGCCACTCATATATTGCTAGTGTGACTGCAACCTCACCACTACCCCCATCTTACCGTGAGAAGTTAGTTACAAGACTTGTTGATATAGCTCACCCCTTCTTTTCTCTTGTAAGCACATTATACAATGATCTTGGACTTCAGTGGAGCTCGACGACCCTTCTTCTGTACGCCTGCACGACGACTAGTTAGGTGGACCCCGGCGGAGAGCCTGGACCCGTGTGGTTACGGGAATGGTGTGTTTTATCTTTGCCATTAGGCATTTGATTGTAGTCTGTACTCAGACATGTATCTTCCGCTGATATATTATATTAAGGAAATTGAACGCCGATTGTATGAGATGTTGTATCCTTGTAGCTGTAATGTTGTGATATCATGTTGGAAATCCGGGGCATATGACATTGTCATATGTCGCGGAGGGACCGATATGTGCTTCGTCCCCGGATCTGGATGGAAACATCTACATCTGGAAAAGTACCTCATATCGGGCCTTACAAGCAGGCACTGTTCCCTCGCAGCCACAGGTACATCCACAGTTGTTGCTTCGCGCGAGTCACGGTCAGAGCGAGACACGTGGCGGCTTCGGATCGCACCGAATTGACTTCTATGGGCGGGGGGGGGGGGGGGGGGGGGGAAGAGGGTACTTCTTGCGGAGGTCTCTAGCCTCTGAACGGTGTACACATGACAACTTCTAGACGCACAAACACAACCATAGCCAGAGAGTGCATCCACAACCACATGTACATAATATAAAAGAAGATCAAATATATAAATTCCATCGGGTCACGACAAACACAACAAAATAACATGGGAACTATAACATATGTGCTTTGGTCATGATAGGCAACTCACAAGGGCTAGACATTGAAAATCAAGATTGGAGAGAGAGAATGTAACAGCCCAGATTTCACAAAAATTAAAATTTTTGTTTCCGGTGTGAATTGTTGATTGTCTGATTTGTTTGAGGTGTTTGCATCCCCGGTCTATCTATCGGAGATTATTCCCCCCCTCCTATCTCGTACCGGACAGAGACCGACCCTTGCCACCCTGACACTCGACCTTGCGACACCGGGTTTCACCCGATCACCGTCGCGAAAACCGCACGAGACCTGCCGCAGCCAACGGAACGAAAAACCCAGTTTAATAAGTAAACGTGATATTTTTATAGCGCGTCAGAAATTGTTCTTAGAACGGTTCTCGCGCGAGGTGAACGCCGCCGGCTCGACGCGCTGATTGTGCAGTTCGAAGTTTTACCCGAATCGGAGGTCCTGCGGACCCTCGGCGGTGAGAAACGTAAACACCGCGCGTGCGAGAGAAAAACCGGGGATCTTTTTGGAAACTACCAGCCACGTGGTCTATATAAAGACAACCACTCGCCCACACCTTTCTAGGGTTTACCTCTGGTAAAAATTGAAGCCACACCCCAGTTTTTGCTCCAATTTTCGCCCAAATCCCTCTCCCCACCGAAAACCTAGCCTCCCAGCGCTCACAACCGTTGATTCTGGAGATGAGTGGTTTTGGGCGTGCCACGTCACCTCCCCCACCTCCAGCCCTGATCCGGGTCCCACAGGGCTTCCGGATCCGCCGCCAGGCCCGCTCGGGCCCCGATCTAGGCCGCCGCACCCGTGGAGCTCCTCCTCCACGCCCGAGCCGGTGACCCCGCCTCCGGCCGTCGCGCGCGCCGCGCTTGCGAGCCGCCGCCACGTGCCCATGCTTCCAGGTCGCCCCTCTCCTCCCCACGCCCTTCCTTCTCCTCTCACCCGCCTCCTCCTTTGCGCCGCCCACCTCGTCCTCCGTCCACTGCGCCCCTTCCCGTCGACCCAGCCTGGCTGCGCCGGCTCGCGAACGCCGGCCGGCGAGCCCATCCGCCGCCCTGCCTGACGAGGTCCCGAGTGGGGACGGGACGAGCTACTGCTCGCTAACCCCCATGGGTCACGACCTGGCTCCCGGCCCAGCAGCACCTCGGCCCAGCCGGCCTCCAGATCCGCCAGGCCGCTTCCTAGCCATTAGATGGGCCGAAGCCCAACAGGGTGAGGCCCCCTTTTTTTCCCTCCCTGTTTTTTTCCTATATCTAATTTCTACTAAGTCCTTAATAAATGTGCTTCTGTATCAATTTTGCGTTGTAGTTTGCGAGTTAACCGTAGCTCGGATGACGTTGCGCCCAAAAGGAAAATTGTTTAGTTTTGTGTGTACTTCAGTTCATATTTTGTGAGCATTTTTGTTTGAGGTCATCTTGATGTTGTTAATCTGTGTTGAAGTGGGCATCAGGCTGTTAATTGCTATTATTTCCTGTTAGTGTGCTGCTGCTGTTATTTTATTGCAAGTTTGATTGATGATTATGTCACATCCATGAGGCGTATGATGTTGATTCTTTTGTGTGTGTGTGTAAAGCATCATGTCTACTTCGATCCTATGCAATCACTTGTCATATTTGCCTGCTGCATGATGTTTGTTTCATCACCCAAAGTAGCTATCCTGCTGTTGTTGACAGCACCTCTGTTTTTCTCTAAGTCTGCAACTTTCCGATGCCATGTTGCATGCTTAATATCTTTTCATCTGTTATTCCTATGACCTTGATTCTTGTTTGTACCTGATTATCATCATGCCTACTCGATGCTCATATATTGCTATGTCATGTTTCTGCACTTTTCCATATAGTTTTTCTCCTGTTTATACAACATGAAAATAACAGTTTCTGCCCTATTTTCCTGATTTTCACTAAGTCCTTGACCAGTAATGTTTTATAGCTTTTTGTGTTGCTTATAATTAGTGAACCATGATGCCTATTTGCATGAATCCTTTTGCCATGCCATGCCTTCCATGTCTACTTTAGTTGTATATAATTTGTGAGCATGTTTGCAATTCATTATCCTGTTTATGCATTGCTCTAAATTGTGCTTCCTGATGTTGGCAGATTGTGTTCCAAACGTGTTTTGCTTGTATTTTTTTAACCGTAACTCTGTTTTGGGTGTTCTTTATATGTAACTTGATTAGTTTTTCGTGTACTTTTTGTTTGTGCTATTTTTTGATGTTGTTAACCAACCTAAAATATGGTTTAGGGAAGAACAATACCCAATTCTTAAATCATCGTGAGACATTTAGTGTTATGCCATGTTTAGGGTGTTGCCTCACTTAAAATGACTAGCATAGGTAGTTTACTTTATGCTTCACATATTGTCATGTTTGTGTGCTATGCCATTATTGAGTGAGATGCCATGTTAACAACCTTTTCTCATATTGTGTAGCTAAGAAACTTGAACCCTTGTAAATGTGCGGTATCGTCGTGTGTGACGAGTACTCCACTTAACCTGTTAGTGATCACTCTCGACGGTAGGTGCGATGTCTCGTGTTGCCTTATTTTTTATGCTTGCTCGTGTTTTCTTCATAGTAATAGATGCTTGCTCGTTGATTTCTTTCTAGTGTTTACCGTCTTGTGTGCTTCCGCGGGTACCTTCGGAGACAATGCAAGCTTGCGATCAACTACACCTTCGGAACCCGACTTATCAACAGGCAAGGACTATACATTACTTATGATCCATTCTATTTCAAAAAGCGGTTTGCATGCTAGTCTAGGATAGGTTCGATGTTTGATCCTACCACATGTTTACAACCTCTTTCAAACCGATACAGGCATGTCCCCTCCCAGCAAACCTTTTACTGCTATGTTACTATTGCTCGTTGCTCAGCCCCTGCTTAGTATGCATGCTTAGGATGCTATGATGTTACCCTATTACTCCTTGGTTTGGGATATCACATTATTATATTGTTGTTGATGATATGATTATTAAAATGTTGACTATATTCGACGAAGGATGGAAGGTCTAGGCTATCCCGCCCCGACGCTTTGTTCCATTCGAGTCACCTAGGACCCGAGTTCCGGGTATTGTGTCTCTTGACGAGCGTGCCTAACCGCGTGTGGGATGCTATGGGGTCCCATTTTCTTACCTACCTAGATCCAAACATTTCTAGTGGTGGCCCAAGCTGATTTACAATTTGAAACCGTGTGTGTGACTGGTCCGCGGCCAGCAGATTTCAAACAACTCGGTCCAGGAGAGACAGAGTTCCTTTGTTGGTCCATGCTGGTGAGCTAGGGAAGCCCCTGAGTTTAGGTGAGGCTAACCCCGACCTTAGCCATACGGAAGAGTCCGATCCGAGAGCGCGGGCGACTTTTGGGTTGGGTGTCGAATCCCCGGGGGCCACCCGGATTTTTGCGTTGTTAGTTAGAGGGACCTGTCGTTTCGGATCTCTCGGTACTAAATCATAAAATGGCTGCCTGTGATGGGTAGAAACTGAGAGAGATGGGCATGCGTGCGGAGCCTTGTAATGGGCAGTTGGTACACCCCTGCAGGGTTAAATATTTTTGAGAAGCCGTGTCCATGGTTATGGACGACTTGAGACCTACTCCTTGTTCATAGACAACAACAACTGAGATAATCTTAATATAACTTGATCAACGTGTGTGTGCCTTGACTGCTTCTTCTTCGTCGGGATGCGAAGAGGAGGACAAGGATATGATAGGTGTTATGTTTGCGTAAGTAGCGAATAGCAAGACTTGTTGGAGGCGATTCCTCGTTGAATGCTTGGCTTCTTATCTTACTCTCTAGATCGTTAGCCACTTCATAAATGCTAGTGCGGCAGCAACCACACCACTTACCCCATCCTTACCGTAAACTACTACTTGTCCTAGAATGACAAGTGATGAAGTCCTTGCTGGGTCAGTTGACCACTACAGTTGGATGCTGAGTACTTCTGTACTCATGATACTACCCCCAAAATCTTCTTAGGGTGCTTGATCGACAACAGGTATGGTGATCGACGTTTCCCATGGAGACTCGACGACGACTTGTTAGGCGTATTCCGGCGAAGGGTTTAGACCCGTGTGGTTATGGGGATCGATGATTTTCTCTTTGCCACTAGGCAATTGATTGTAGTCTGTACTCAGACATGTATCTTCCACTGATGTAATGTATTAAGGCAGTCGTATGCCGATTGTATGAGATGTTGTATACTTGTAGCTGTAATGTTGTGATATCATGTTGGAAATCCGGGCATATGAAATTGTCATATGTCGCGGTGGGACCGATATGTGCATCTTCCCTAGACCTGGATGGAAACATCTAGATCTGGAACAATACCTCATATCGGGCCTTACAACTTGGTATCAGAGCCTTACCGACCGTAGGATCCCTTTTCTGGCAAAGTCAAGCGTAGAAAAAAATTATTTGTAGTTACTAAGTTAGTTATCGGAGAGTAGGATTCTTTTTCCTTCTTACCCATGCTCTGGTCAGGACAAGTGTCGTAAGTGTTTGAAATTCTCGCCTTATCCCTTTAAAACTTTAGGATCTCGAGAGTGTGGAGTATCGAAATCGTTACAATGCCTTGCTTGCAGCGTATTGTCTCGATTCCGATCTCAGGTTTGGGAAATCCTGTAGTACCTTTAGTTCTTCGAAATCCGGTTAAACATCTTGGTCATCCCTTGAATTCATTCCTCTACCCCAGTATCCTCACGGTTTGAGTGACAGTACTTCCCTTGATCGTCGCTTTGAATTGTCGTTCTTCCTCTTGATCTCCTGATGGCTTCGTTCTTCGACGTCGCCATCTCCTGCGGAAAGTTTCTCGGCGGAAGATCTTCGTTCGACATGGAGCAGAGCCCCTTGTTGGTGGTGTTGAAGATGGTCGACTCTATTTTCTCTCCCCCTCTCCCCCGGATCGTCCTGGATCTCAGGAAGAGATCCCTTGTTGGTGGTGTTGTATTGTAACAGCCCAGATTTCACAAAAATTAAAAATTTTGTTTTCGGTGTGAATTGTTGATTGTCTGATTTGTTTGCGGTGTTTGCATCCCCGATCTATCGATCGGCGATTATTTTCCCCCTCTTATGTCGTACCGGACGGGCACCGCCCCTTGCCACCCTTACACTCGACCTTGCGACACCGGGTTTCATCCGATCATCGTCGCGAAAACCGCACGAGACCTGTCGTAGCCAACGGAACGAAATACCCCGTTTAATAAGTAAATGGGATATTTTTATAGCACGCCGGAAAATGTTCTCAGAACGGTTCTCGCGCGAGGTGAGTGCTGCCGGCTCGACGCGCTGATTGCGTAGTTCGAAGTTTTACCCGAATCGGAGGTCCTGCGGACCCTCGGCGGTCAGAAACGTAAACACCGCGCGCGCGAGAGAAAAACCGGGGATGTTTTTGCACACTGCCAGCCACCTGGGCTATATAAAGACCACCACTCCCCCACCCCTTTCTAGGGTTTCCCTCTGGTAAAAATTGCAGCCACACCCCCATTTTTGCTCCAATTTTCGCCCAAATCCCTCTCCCCACCGAAAACCTAGCCTCCCAGCCCTCACAACCATTGGATCTGGAGATGAGTGATTCTGGGAGCGCCACGTCGCCTCCCCCACCTCCATACCCGATCTAGGCCCAGCAGGGCTTCTAGATCCGCCGCCAGGCCCGCTCGGGCCCCGATCTGGGCAGCCGCGCCCGTGGAGCTCCTCCTCCACACCCGAGCCGGTGACCCCGCCTCCGGCCGCCGCGCGCGCCACGCCTGCGAGCCGCCGCCGCGTGCTCGTGCTTCCAGGTTGCCTCTATCCTCCCCACGCCCTTCCTCCACCTCTCACCCGCCTCTTCCTTTGCGCAGGGTCGCCGCTGGCGAGAGCAACAGATGCCGCGCCATGGATGGTCGACCTCCCGCCGTGCTCCTCCTCCTGCTCGCCATCGACCCGTCGGCGCCGCCCACCTCGTCCTCCGGCCACTCCGCCCCTCCCTGTCGACCCAGCCTCCCCGCGCCGGCTCGCGAACGCCGGCGGGCAAGCCCGTCTGCCGCTGCCGTCTAACGAGGTCCCGAGTCGGGATGGTACGAGCTGCTGCTCGCTACCCCGCATGGGCCACGGCCTGGCTCCCAGCCCAGTAGCACCTCGGCCCAGCCGGCCTCCAGATCCTCCAGGACGCCTCCCAGCCGCTATATGGGCCGAAGCCCAACTAGGTGAGGCCCCCTTTTTTCCCTCTCTGTTTTTTTTTTGCTTTATCTAATTTCTGCTAAGTCCTTAATAAATGTGCTGTTGTATAAGTTTTGCGCTATAGTTTGCGAGTAAACCATTGCTCGGATGACGTTGTGCGCACAAGGAAAATTGTTTATTTTTATGTGTACTTCAGTTCATCTTTTGTGAGAATTTTGATTTGAGGTCATCTTGATGTTGTTAATCTGTGTGGAAGTAGGCATCAGACTATTAATTGCTATTATTTCCTGTTAGTGTGCTGCTACTGTTATTTTATTGCAAGTTATTTTATTGCAAGTTTGATTGATGATTGTGTCACATCCATCAGGCCTATGATGCTGATTCTCTTTTGTGTGTGTTAAGCATCATGTCTACTTCAATCCTATGCAGTCACTTGTCATATTGGCCTGCTGCATGATGTTTTTTTCATCACCCAAAGTAGCTATCCTGCTGTTGTTGATAGCCACCTCTGTTTTTCTCCAAGTCTGCATCTTTCCGGTGCCATGTTGCATGCTTAATATCTTTTGATCTGTTATGCCTAGGACCTTGATTCTTGTTTGTACCTGATCATCATCATGCCTAATCCCTGCTCATATATTGCTATGTCATGTTGCTGCACTTTTGCATATAGTTTTTATCCTGTTTATACTGCATGAAAATAACAGTTTCTGCCCTGTTTTCCTGATTTTCACTAAGTCCTTGACCAGTAATGTTTTATAGCTTTTTGTGTTGCTTATAATTAGTGAACCATGATGCCTATTTTTAGGATTCCATTTGCCATGTCTACTTTAGTTGTATATCATTTGTGAGCATGTTTGCAATTCATTATCCTGTTTATGCATTGATCTAAATTGTGCTTCCTGATGTTGGCAGATTGTGTTTCAAACTTGTTTTCCTTGTATCTTTTTAACCGTAACTCCGTTTGGGGTGTTCTTTATATGTAACTTGATTAGTTTTTTTTGTACTTTGTGTTTGTGATATTGTTTCCTGTTGGTAACCAACCTATATGGTTTAGGAAAGAATAGTACCAAATGCTTAAATCATCGTGAGACACTTAGTGTTATGCCATGTTTAGGGTGTTGCCTCACTTAAAATGACTAGCATAGGTAGTTTACTTTATGCTTAACATCTTGTCATGTTTGTGTGATATGCCATGCTTGAGTGAGATGCCATGTTAACAACCTTGTCTCATCTTGTGTAGCTAAACAACTTGAACCCTTGTAAATGTGCGGTATTGTCGTGTGTGACGAGTACTACACTTAACCTGTTAGTAATCACTCTCGACGGTAGGTGAGATGTCTCGTGTTGCCTTCTTGTTGATTCTTTCTCGTGTTTGCTTCATAGTAATAGATGCTTCATCGTTGATTGCTTTCCAGTGTTTACCGTCTTGTGTGCTTCCTCGGGTACCTTCGGAGACGATGCGAGCTTGCGATCAACTACACCTTCGGAACCCGACTTATCAACAGGCAAGGACTATACATTACTTATGATCCATTTTATTTCAACCAGCGGTTTGCATGCTAGTCTAGGATAGGTTCGATGTTTTATCCTACCACATGTTTACAGCCTCTTTCAAACTGATACAGCCATGTCCCCTCCCAGCAAACCTTTTACTGCTATGTTACTATTGCTCGTTGCTCAGCCCCTTCTTAGTATGCATGCTTAGGATGCTACGATGTTACCCTGTTACTCCTTGGTTTGGGCTATCACATTATTATATTGTTGTTGATGATATGATTATTAAAATGTTTACTATATTCGACGAAGGATGGAATGTCTAGGCTATCCCGCCCAGATGCTTTGTTCCATTCGAGTCACCTAGGACCCGAGTTTCGGGTATTGTGTCTCTTGACGAGCGTGCCTAACCGCGTGTGGGATGATATGGGGTCCCCTTTTCTTACCTACCTAGCTCCAACCATTTCTAGTGGTGGCCCAAGCTGATTTACCATTTGAAACTGTGTGTGTGACTGGTCCGCGGCCAGCAGATTTCAAACAACTCGGCCCAGCAGAGACAGAGTTCCTTTGTTGGTCCACGCTGGTGAGCAAGGGAAGCCCCTGAGTTCAGGTGAGGCTAACCCCAACCTTAGACATACGGAAGAGTCCGATCCGAGAGCGCGGCCGGCTTTTGGGTTGGGCGTCGACTCCCAGGGGGCCACCCGGATTTGTGCATTGTTAGTTAGAGGGACCTGTCGTTTCGGATCTCTCGGGACTAAATCATAAAATGGCTGCTTGTGATGGGTAGAAACTAAGAGAGATGGGCGTGCGTGCGGAGCCTTGTAATGGGAAGTTGGTACACCCCTGCAGGGTTAAATCTTTTCGAGAAGCCGTGTCCACGATTATGGACGACTTGAGACCTACGCCTTGTTCATAGACAACAACAACTGAGATAATCTTAATATAACTTGATCAACGTGTGTGTGCCTTGACTGCTTCTTCTTCGTCGGGATGCGAAGAGGAGGACAAGGATATGATAGGTGTTATGTTTGCGTAAGTAGCGAATAGCAAGACTTGTTGGAGGCGATTCCTTATCGAATGCTTGGCTTCTTATCTTACTCTCTAGATCGTTAGCCACTTCATAAATGCTAGTGCGGCAGCAACCTCACCACTTACCCCATCCTTACCATAAACTACTAGTTTTTCTAGAATGACGAGTGATGAAGTCCTTGCTGGGTGAGTTGACCACTACAATTGGATGCTGAGTACTTCTGTACTCATGATACTACCCCTAAACTCTTTTGAGGGTTCTTGATCGACAACAGGTATGGTGATCGACGTTTCCCGTGGAGACTCGACGACCACTAGTTAGGCGGATCCCGGCGGAGGGCCTGGACCCGTGTGGTTATGGGGATTGATGATTTTCTCTTTGCCACTAGGCAATTGATTGTAGTCTGTACTCAGACATGTATCTTCTGCTGATGTAATGTATTAAGGCATTTGTATGCCGATTGTATGAGATGTTTTATCCTGGTAGCTGTAATGTTGTGATATCATGTTGGAAATCCGGGGCATATGACATTGTCATATGTCGCGGTGGGACCGATATGTGCTTCGTCCTCGGATCTGGATGGAAACATCTAGATCTGGAACAGTACCACATATCGGGCCATACAGAGAATCATCTAGCTACTTCCATGAACCCTAGGTCCAAGGTGGAACTACTCACGAATAATCCGGGGGCAAGCATGGATGATGAAGAGGCCTCCGGAGATGAATCCCTGCTCCGACAGGGTGTCGAAACATTACTGTTGGAGCTCCCAATTTGGGAATCACGATGGCGGCAGAATGACGATGACTTCTGGAAAAGTAACTCTGCCCCGAGGGTTTTCGGTAAACGGGAAATATATGGTGAAAGAGGGGCACCAAAGGAGGTCCCACCTGGCAAGGTGGGCAGGGGGCGCGGCCTAGTCCTGTCCATGCCCTCAGGTCGCCTGGTCAGGGGTGGGTCCCCCTGGACCTCCTTCGGGCTTCTGGAGTCTTACGATGAATTGGAAATTTGGAAACATTTCTAGAATTTTCTGAGCATACTGATTTCCACCTTTTTCTGCGATCCACAGACAATAACAGAGAGAAACTGACACTGGACACTGGGTTAATAGGTTAGTCCCAAATATGTTGTAAAAAGATATGAAAGTGCATCAAAAAATATAGGAAAGTCACACAAGTTGATGTTCATTGGGCTCTAGTCCCTTGTGACAAGCAAGATTTTAGCTTCTGTGTTGCTTCTATATTTTTCTGTTGTTAATCTTTTGGCGGCCCGAGCTCAAACGTGAAGACGACCAAGGGATTTGACAAATGAAAGCTTGGATGGAGAAAAATTCCCCAAGCCGCGGACGAACAAGTCAACCCTTTGGGTCTCTCAATCAGAGTAGCCGTCATAGGGTACAAGTCATACATTTAAATTAAAAAATTAACTGAGCTACAAATACTCACCGGATAAGACATTGTCGAGGTCCTCAAATTTAGTAACGCAGAATTCATCCGCCTTCTTCACTTCGGCCACAGCTTGAGCAAGGGTCTCGTCAGTTATCTTCTTGTCTTCTTCGCATAGTCTAGTAACCTTCTCTAGATTTGATTGGGCTTGTAGAAGAACCTTGTCAGGTTTTTCTTGGCTAAGTTGAGTTCCTTCAGTTGCGTGGCTAGACGAGAAATTTCATCTGTTAAATTCTTCTTTTATCGAGTGCGGTGTTCGATGAGATGCAATACGTTTTTTAACTTTTTGAGAAAAAGGTGTTATTTTATTTTACCTTGGCGTCAAAGGCTTCCTGAACAGTAGCTGAAAAGATGAAAACAAAGTGAATTAAAATTCAAGATGTAGTTTCCCCGAGGCAGTAATTTGGTCGTCATCCTGTATCTTTAGCATGATTTTCTTTAAGTACTTTGTTTTTATTCTCCATCTTGAAGTGTGTTGCTTTCATCTTGATGTTCTCCTCTTGAAGTTTTCCAGAAGCATCTCCCATCTTGTAAGCCTCGTACAAATTAAGTAACACGAAAGGTTTAGAAGTACCGTACAAAACAAATTGAGACAATGAGAATAGAAGCTCAACAAAGACTCAAAATAACTACAAGTAATTATTCGGCGCCTTGGGGGCTACATCCACTAGGTTCACTAAGAAGTGCCCCCACTAAAAAGAAGTTCTTAGTCAGACTAAACAGAAAAAAGTTACTCTATAAGACTCGGAATAACTACAAGTAGTTATTCGGAGCCTTGGGGGCAACACCCAGTGGTTGCACTAAGAAGTGCCCCCACTAAGAGATTCCTTAAATGAAGATTACTCACAATTGTACTTACTTCCACCCTTTTCTGCACTCCCTTGGCTTCCTTAGAAAACGCAAGAAGTTGCCCCTCGAATCGTGAAGCCACCAACAATGTCTCCATCATCCTCTAAAACTCCAAGTAGGGGTGGTAGCTCTGGTGAGGGGGAATTGGGGAGGCGTGGCTGATGACGAAGCCAGGATAGGTGCAATATATGCAGTAGCTAGGTTCTTGTGGGATTGCTCGGGACCTTGTGTGGAAGCTGGTTCAGCTATATGCTCGATAGCTTGGGGAGCAATATGAAGTGGAACTTTGTCGGTAGAGTTGTCATCATTTGACTCACTTGTCTCAATAAGGGTATAAGTAATATAAACTATTGCTTGTATATTAGCAGGATTAGATGGAGTGCTATCACCTTTCGCTTGCTCGAAGATAGGGTGTAATGCTTCATCGGATGCGATTGGATTGCGGTTCCTAGTATCTTCTATTTCACCTGATTCATCTCTCATTCGGCTTGGGGATGACTAGGATGGACTTGGTCGGACACTAGAAGCAAAGAAGAGTATAAGTGAAATATGAAAATTCTGTGAATAAAAATTGTAAACACAAACTCACTTGGTGGCAGTTCTAAGTTTCTTGTTCAAAGGGGCGATGGCAGGCTTGGCACATGGAGGCTTGGATCGGGGTAGACTTGGAGTATCCTCAGCTCATACACTTGGTTTGCGCCCCCTGAGAGTAGTTAATCCTCTCATGCATTGAGGGGAAACTTGGTCTGAGCTGGGCGACTTGATCGGAGTTTTACTCATGCCTGCTTTGTCTTCTTGGGAAGTTGCAGCACTTTTCTTCCCGCGAGCAGGTGCATCACGGTCCTAGTTGCTCTTGGAGCGACGCTCATGGAGAATATCATTTGGGGGGGGATTCGGATTTAACCTCAAGTTCAACCACTTCCCCATCCTTCTCGACAAAGCATAGATGAGAGGTAATTGTGTTGTTCTGATAATCAGATTCTTGAGCATCAACACCTCAGTGTGGAATGAAAGACTTGAATAAATGATGATCATGCAAAGCGATATCACTATTAAAGACGAACGCGATAAAGTGCATCTGAATAAACTTTACAGAGAAAAAGCTACGGATTAAACTCACCAATTGATGAACTTGGTCTGCATCTAGAGGGGGAACTCACCCCACTGGCTGAATTGTCGTCTCGACATCGGTCAAGATCTTCATATGAGCCGCGAACTCTTCCTTGCTATATTCAACACTATTATACCGCATACTATCACTCCAACATGTATACCTCCACATTGGACTAGATCTGTCTTGGAGGGGCTGAATCCTCCTATGAACAAATGCATAGAAAAGATCCAAAAAATTTAGGGCCTTATGACACGTCCCAAATGTATCTATAACTTTTGCTTGTTCCATGCTTGTTTGTGTGACTTTGCTATATGTTTTGATGCACTTTCATATCCTTTTATAACACATTTGGGAATAACCAACTAACCTACTGCCCAATGCCAGATTTTATCTTTTGTTGTCTATTCATTGCAGAAAAAGATGAAAAATTAATAGTGTCAGAAAATTCCATAAGTTCTTATTTCCCGGAAGACTCCAGAAGCCTGAAGGACAATCCTAGAGGGCTGATATATCCTAAATGTATCTATATATTTTTCTTGTTCCATGCTTGATTTGATGACTTTGCTATATGTTTTGATGCACTTTCATACCTTTTACAACATATTTGGGACTAACCTATTAACCTATTGCCCAGTGCCAGTTTTTTTTCTGTTCTTCTTCGTGCATTGCAGAAAAAGGTGAAAAATCATTATTGCCAGAAAAATCCCAAAATATTCCATAAACTCGTATTCGTCGGAAGACTCTAGAAGCACGAAGGGTGGCCAGGGGGGAGCCACCACCTGGCAAAGTGGGCCGCCCCTGGTGCCCTATCTTTCGCCTATTTATCCCTCTTATTTTGAAAACCCACAAAGAGCACTCCTTTTCGCCATTTACAATACTGTTCCGCCGCCATCGCGATCCCAAAGTCGGGATCAACATAAGTATCTGTCCCGGCACCCTGCCGGAGGGAGGATTCATCTTCGGAGGCTCCTCTATCACCATGCTTGTCTCCGAGATGCTTCTTAAGTAGTTCCTCCTTGGACATAGGGTTCACGACAACAAGTGATGGCTTCTCGCCCCTCGTTGGTTACCCCAAGTGGAAGGTTGAGATGTAGCCTAGAAGCAAGTTTTCCTCGGTGAAGATACCAAGGTTTATGTCTCCGGTGGACTCCGAATTCTGCAAGTAGGTGTCAACGGTGCCAGATAATAAGTTGACGTGGACCTGCACACACAACAGATAGCTTTGCTCCCAACGAGTAAAGAGAGGTTGGCAATCTCTCCGACCTTGTTGTTTACAAAGGATTAAATACAAGGGTAGATTGTAGTGATAATTGCAACGGAAAGTAAAAGCAGAAAATAAAGTGAAGGTGTAAACAGTGGTGGAAATATGGACCGGGGTCCCATGATATTCACTAGTGATGTCTCTCTCCCAAAATACAATAAAATAGCTAAGTTAGGTAAACAAATTACAGCTGGGAAATTGAAAAATTGATAAATGTGCCGCAATGCTAATTATGCTACTAGAAAGATAGATGCTCAAAAGTATGGGTAGTACGCCAAGACAAGTAGACCGAAATCTACTCACTAATAATCCACCTTGAGATATCTATCCAGAACATCTCGGTGGTATTAAGTTGCGAGCCCCAGCCAAAGTGTAAACTCAAAGCAACAGACAACTGCATTAACAAACTTTGCATAAGGTAAACAATCCTTGCAACCGCGGTTACAAGCACCGTTGTTTTCTCCCTGGTGGCAACAATACATACCCTAGTCTCATTTTTCTGTCACTCAAGCTAGACATCAGGGGGCATGAACCCACAATCATGCATAAACGCTCCATCTTGGTGTTAATATCTACTACTTGTCCAAGGTAATAAAAAGTAACGGAGAGCATGCAAGAATTACTCAAGAACAAAATATAAAAGGTAAACAAAATATATAACTCATCACAATCTGAACATAATATCATAATCCATCGGATCCCAGCAAACACAACAGGAAAATTACATAAGTGCCTTGATTATGTCGGGAAGCTCACAAGGGCTAAGAATTGAAGAACAAGATTGGAGATAAGACATCACATAGCTACTGGTAATGGACCCATGGTCCAAGGGGGGCTACTCACGGCACATCCGCGAAGCGTCCATGGTGGTGGAGAAGATCTCGGAGGTCAATCCTCCCTCCGGCAGGGTGCCGGGAAGAGGTCTTCTAGTGCTCCCGATCTTGGAAACGCGGAGGCGCTGGAACAGAGAGGAAATTCACGATGCGGGGTTCTCTTCGAGGGTTTTCGGGACCAGGAGGTAATATAGGCCAAAGGGGGGGAGCCAGAGGTGGGCCACACCTCCCAGGCGCCCTAGTGGCGCAGCCAGGGAGGCACCCGCGCCACCTGGCCACCTGGGTGGCAGGTGGGGCCCCCTGGCCCTCCTTCGGGGCTCCGGAGGGTTCCGTTCTGCTGATTTTTTATCTGATTTTTCTGGAATTTTTGGAGCTTTGTGAATTGGGGGAAACGCCTGCAACTTACAGACATCAGTAGACACAAACTAGCACAGGGTGCACTGAGTTAGTAGGTTAGTCCAAATATGTGTGAAATGATATAAAAGTGTAGCAAAACATGAAGCAATGTCACATAAAAGAGCATGGAACAAGCAGAAATTATAGATACGTTTGGGACGTATCAACATCCCCAAGCTTAATTCCTGGTCGTCCTCGAGTAGGTAAATGATAACACAAATAATTTTTCTGGTGACATGCTAACACACATATAAGAACTTCAAAGTAAAGAAGGTAATATGTGCAATTCAAGTCAAGATAATAAGAAGCAAGAGTCTATATCTACCATTGAAACTAGCAAAGTATGAACATAAAGGTGCAAGAGCTCTTGCTGTCCGTGACTCGTATGTCTCCAATTGGTCTTTGCATGCAAGAAGTGGGAGATGGGTTCAGAGAAAAAAATAGTTTAATTGTGAGGTCAATCTACTAAAACTTCACACTTGGTCTCCTTCAGAATCTTATTTTGACTCATCCCCAGACCACTAGTCAAGTACAAGTCAAACTGATCCTCTCCCTTTCCACTTTGAGCACTCATGCAATGGATGAGCACGAGGAAGATATGTTGGCCCTTAGGATGGCAAAGAGAGAAATGATGGGAAAGCAAGAAGAAAAGGTGTGGAAGGCTCACATTAATGAGGACAATCATAGGCGAGAGAAAGCCAAATGATAGATATTATGTGGGGGAGTAGGGATTGCCATGCAATGGATGCACATATGAGCTAAGGTAAGCTCTCCAATGGAACTAGTGGGGGTGCACCCAACTTGCTTGCTCATGAAGACCTAGAGCTTATTTGAGGAGGCTCATCCTTGGAATATGCAAGACAAATTCTATAGTGTAAGGGTCCCCACATAGTTATACATGAATGATAATCTCTATGGAGTACAAATATGACAATGGATTACGAGTGTGGATCTGTCAAAAGGATTAGTAGTGTTGCCCCCTTCTCTCTTTTTATTTATTTTTCTCCTTTTTCTATTTTTTTCTATTTTTGTGGCCTCGTTGGCTCTTTCTATTTATCTCTCATTTTTCATCACTTAAGGGAAACACTATATTTTACATGAATATAGAAGATCTTCACACTTCACAAGAAGTACTCAACATAAAGGAAGATGAAAACTATCATGATGTATGCAAACATATGCCTCTTCTAGTGTAGAAGGATATGCAATGGTACAAGCGCATCATGTAGAAATAATAAGAGCAAAGCCCAACTAGCATGCGGCTCCTCGATCAAGCAAAAGCATGTATGACATGAAGATCAAGTCATGAGATGGTGGATGTTGCATGGCAATGTATCTCGGGAAGTCTATGGAAATGTCTTGATAGGTAGGTATGGTGGCTGTTTTGAGGAAGATATAAGGAGGTTTATGATGATAGAGCATATCATGCCAAGGGTTTGGATGCACTGGCTAAGTATGCACCAACTCCCAAGATGAGAAAGGGAAAAGCACAGTACTGAAGAGGCTAAAAAAATATGGAAGGTGGAAATGCCAACAATCGAATACTCATAGTCCGAAAAACTCATGCACTTATTATCGGTAACTCTCTATCTAATCAGGACGTTCACAAAGAGATGAGTACCCCGAGGAGGAGTGTATGGGGGTTTGGTTATCCTTGCGCATCCTCGACACATGGTACGTGAGGGTACTCTATATATTCCAAACCCTCCATAGGTTAGCAATCCATCTAGTAGCAAGAGTTCTCAACTAATTTTTTGTAGTTTTCGAAAATAGGCACGGATTGCCCGAAATACGACACCTATCACTAATAGGCTCAAGCTATTGACACCAAAACTCCAAACATTACTCAAATCAATACCTCAGAACTATTGCATGTTACTACTACACTTGTAATAGCAACCATAATTACCTACTCATGTAAGACACACAACTCAGTGCAACAAGACCACTCTCTAAACAAGATAAGCATGAAAACTCAATATAGTTCCTAAATCAACCTAAATAAAAGCTCTTAAAAGATAAGCATGAAAAGTAAGAGCTAAGCATGACAACAACTATGTAAAGATAAAGAACACACAAAAAAATAGATAAGCATGCAAGCCTATGTTGTGTTTTAGGGTGGAGTGGAGTGTGTTTCTCTATCAAAAAATTAAGGCTAGGATCCAACTTGTTATGAACATAACATCAAGAAAAACTAAACAAACTAAAAACTAAAGAGCGAGACGCTCCAAGTTTAGCACATAACATATGAAGTGATAAAAATATAGCATGCAGAAGGATGAACTGATGATTGTTGATGGAGAAGGGGATGCACGGGGGCATCCCCAAGCTTAGACGTTTGAGTATCCTCGGATATTTCTTGGGGGTGCATGGGGGAATCCCCAAGCTTGAGCTCTTGACACTTCCGAATCTTCTTTCATCGTCTTCGTTCGCATACTTGAAAACTCCCTTCATACGAAACTCATCATAAGCTGATTAGAGTGGTTAGTACCCATGATAAAGTATTTTTTCTCCACTGAAAATAAATATTTTCATGAAGAGATACTATTTATCATTATTTCAAATTTTTTTTTGCAAATATAAAGAAATCTTAAGATTTTCAAAACAATGAAAACGCAAAATGTGGCAGAATCTATGAAAAACAGACGAGCAGGTAGTAAATAATTTTTTCGGGGTACTTCTGCACGAAAGCTAGTTGTATAGAGTATACTGTCAAAAAAATTCAGAACAAAAAGATGATATGGTGATTTATGGCCAATTTTTCCGTCAAGGTGACAGAATCTGTTTCTGGATAGCATATCACAACTTTTAAACTTTCTTGCAATTCGAGGCTAAAACATGGCACACATCTTAAAAATAAAGATACAATGATGTTGCTACAATAGTAAAAAGCATCAATACCACTAAAACTGAAAGTAAAAACATCTTGGGTTGCCTCCCAACAAGCGCTTTCTTTTAGCCTTTTAGCTAGGCATGAAGCAAAAAGATCAAGTTTTGTCAATATCAAAAGAATAGCTTGCCCGTGTAATGGACTCATAAGGTAACTTAATATTCTTTCTAGGGAAGTTCTCCAATACCTTTTTGAGGGGGAATTGGAATCTAATGGCCCCTTCTTTCATGTCAATTATAGCACCAACGGTGCGAAGAAAAAGACGTCCCAAAATAATTGGACATGAGGGATCACACTCAATGTCCATGACAAGAAAATCAACGGAAACATAATTATCATTGAAAATAATGAGAACATCATCAATCCTTCCTAAAGTTTTCTTTATGAAAGAATCAACAAGACGAACACCAAAAGAACATGTATCAAAAGGTTTCAAATTGAGCATATCATACATTCTTCTGGGCATAACGGAGGCACTAGCTCCAACATCACATAAAGCAAACCAAGAGAAATTGTTCAATTTAATTTTGACTATGGGATCCCAACCATCTTCTAGCTTCCTAGGGATAGAAGTCTCTAGCTTGAGCTTCTCCTCCCTATCTTTGATAAGAGCATTGGTAATATGCTCGGTGAAGGCAATGTTGAGTGTGCTAGTGTGGGGGTCTTTAGCCATTCTTTGCAAAAATGTGATAACTTCAGAAAGACTAAAATTATCTAAATTAATTTCATTGCTAGTAAGTAAAGTTGTAGTGTCATCCTCTGTATTTGATTTTCTTTCTATTATAAGAGTTTGGACCTCTTCCCAAGTTTGGGGACGTGTAGGAGCAACTTCAAACCAAAGATCCGGTTCTTTCCCGGGGAGACCATGCCATGGGCATAATTCTCCATAATAACTAACATAGTCACAAGGTCTGTTACTTTTGTAGGTACCCATAGCAACAACAAGCAAGAATAAAGATTTTTTTTGTGGTTTTTGATAAAGGACACTAAGATAAAAAACTAAAAGGTAAAGTAACAAGACTAAAAAGCAAAGATAAAAGATACCGTGCAACTCCTCTATCTTGAAGATTGGAGTCCCCGACAACGGCACCAGAAATTAGCTTGATGGCTTCTCGCCCCTCGTTGGTTACCCCAAGTAGAAGGCTGAGATGTAGCCTAGAAGCAAGTTTCCCTCGGTGAAGATACCAAGGTTTATGTCTCCGGCGGACTCCGAATTCTGCAAGTAGGTGTCAACGACGACAGATAATAAGTTGACGTTGACCTGCACACACAATAGATAGATTTTCTCCCAACGAGTACAAAGAGGTTGTCAATCTCTTCGGCATTGTTGTTTACAAAGGATTAAATGCAAGGGTAGATAGTAGTGATAATTGAAATGAAAAGTAAAAGAAGCAAATAAAGTGAAGGTGTAAACAGTGGTGGAAATATGGACCGGGGTCCCATGATGTTCACTAGTGATGTCTCTCTCCCAAAAGGCGATAAAATAGCTAAGCTGGGTAAAAAAATTACAGCTGGGCAATTGACAGAATTATAAATGCACCGCAATGCTAATTATGTTACTGGAAAACTAGAGGCTAGAAAGTATGGGCAGTACGCCAAGACAAGTAGACCGAAATCCATCAGCATCTACTCACTAATCATCCACCTTGAGATATCTATCAAGAACATCTCGCTGGTATTAAGTTGCGAGCCCCACCCAAAGTGTAAACTCAAAGAAACAGACAACTGCATTAACAAACTTTGCATAAGGTAAACAATCCTTGCAACCGCGGTTACAAGCACCGTTGTTTTCTCTCTTGTGGCAACAGCACATCCCCTACACTCATGTTTCTTGCAAGGGGTTTAATCATAAGAGTGTACTTGTCTTTGCCTAGACGGTGCACTAGCATAGGTCCACCCACACAACACTTATCAACACAAAACATAGTACTATACAGAATACGGAGAAAGCACTTGACTACCTCTCCCGTGTGTCCTCAGGAACGCTTTAGTCTTTATAAATTTAATCCTTTGGCTTATCCTTTGTTCAAAGGGATTGGGCCACTTGCTACACCTTAGCACCATTTACTTTCCTTGCTTTTATTTCCTTGTTGCTTATACAAGAAAACCCATGAGAACTTACCTTTCAGTGCTTGCAGTTATTCCTTTCTCAAGATCACTTGTCAGTACCTTCTGCTCCTCGTTGGGTTCGACACTCGTACTTATCGAAAATGCTACTATAGACCCCCTACATTTGTTGGTCATCAAGACCTTTTTCGGGCGCCGTTGCCGAGGAGTGTAGCGCTATTGGTAAGTGAAATTGGTAAGGAAATCTTTACACTGTACATGCTATTTTTATTTTTCTGTTGCTAATTTTTGTCCTTATGGATAACTCTGCTCTTGGTTCTTTGCTTGTGGGTAACCGCCCCACCGCTATTGTGGTGGAGAAGGCCCCCCACCTACTGAAATTTTGCTTTTCAAAATACCATCTGGCATTGTTGATTATGTCTTGCCTAATCGATATGCAGGAGATAAACATCCAGGCTATCACTTGCTCTATCTTTCACAATTATGTTCCTTATTTATGCTTGTAGGTGTACCGATGGATTTTGTCATGCGAAAACTATTCTCTCTATCATTGTAATATAAGGCTTTTGATTGGTATAGGCTCCTCGATAACTCACATTTGCTAAATTGGCAAGAGCTTATGACTCTCTTTTATGCAAAGTTTTATCCTCTTCATGAAATACATCGAGACATGAACTATATTTATAACTTTTGGTCTCGTGATGGAGCAAACATCGCCCAAGCTTGGGGGAGATTGAAGTCCCTAATGCTCAAATGTCCCAATCATGAGCTCCCCAAGGAAATTATTCTTAAAATTTTTATGAAAGACTTTCTCGTCAAGATAGACATATGCTTCACGCCTCTAGTGGGGTATTTGGAAACAAAAGCGTTGAAGATAGATGGGATATAATTGAAAAGATCTAGAAGAACACAAAAGATTGGTAGATTGATAAAGGTATTGAACCCGCTATAAACTATGAACATGATTATATTGAGTGCTATGTGAAAACTGATTACTTCAATACCTTTTGTGCTAAGATTGGTCTTGATTCCCAGTTTCTAATTGGTTTTTGCAAAGAATTTGCCTATCATATTGATTCTTCTAAGAAGAAGGAAGATCAGCATCATAAGCCCTTTAAGGAATTACCTATTGATATTAATGTTGATTACCCCATCTTACCTGCAGTTTTATATGAAAATCCCCCTTTTCCCGCAAGGATGAGGGAGCATTCTTTTGTCACAGGTATACTTCATAAAAGTGAAAGAACGACTGATGGTCATGAGGACCTGATCAATTTCAATCCTCAAGTTGCATTGGTTAAGGATCTTGTTACTAGTGATGTTGAGGATTACATTATAATTTTTTGTGCTGTTTCCACTTACCTTGTTACGGCCAAGAATAAAGGCCCAATTTCAGGTACTCTAGTGGTATCTGTTAAGATAGGAGATCACAATTATTATGGGCTATGCGATTTGGGATCCAATGCTACTGCTATTCCTTTTTCACTTTACCAAGATATCATGAATGAGATTTTACCATGTGAAATTGAAGACTTTGATGTCACTATTCATCTTGCAAATAAAGAAACTATTTCTCCTATTGGAATTGTGAGAGATGTTGAAGACCTATGTGGAAAGGTAGGATATCCTACTGACTTTCTAGTACTTGGTTCAATGCAAGATAGTTTTTTCCCTATTATCTTTGGTAGACCTTTTCTCAAAACTTGTGGAGCTATTATAGATTGCAGGAAAGATAAAATATCCGTCGAATTCAATGGTGAGCCATATGAATTTAACTTTTCTAAATGTTCCAAGCAAACTCGTGGTACTAATTTTCCTAGTAATGATAAAATTATTGAATATATTGTTGCTATTGTTATTCCTCCTAACGATCCTTTGCAACAATACCTGGAGGACCACTAGAATGACATTCATATGCAAGAAAAGAACAAACTAGATGACATCTTCTTGAGACAACCTGCTATCCTGAAGCACAACCTTCCGGTTGAACCTTTAGGAATTCTATACCAACCAAAAGAAGACCCGTTGTTTGATCTTAAACCTCTTCCCAATACGCTCAATTATGCTTATTTAGATGAAAATAAAGTATATCCTATTATTATCAATGCTAACCTTTCAGGATATGAAGAAGAGCGATTATTGGAAACCCTTCATAAACACCGAGGCGCTAATGGCTATACCCTTGATGATGTTAAGGGAATTAGTCCATCTATTTGCCAACATACTATCAACCTTGAACCTGATGCTAAACCTATTGTTGATCATTGATATGTCCCAAACGTATCTATAATTTCTGCTTGCTCCATGCATGTTTTGGGTGATATTGCTATGCTTTTGATACACTTTCATACACTTTTGATCATATTTGGACTAACCTATTAACTCAGTGCACCACAGTGCCATTTTCTCTTTTCTGCTTTTTTGTATTTCAGGTTTTCCCATTACTTAAAGTGCGAGAAAAATTCTGGGAAAAATACATAAAAAATCAACGACCCGGAAGCTTGCAGACGCCCGAAGGGGGGCCAAATGGGCCCCACAAGGAGTCTAGGCGGCCAGGGGGCGTGGACTAGGGTGGGGCCGCACCGGGAGGCCGCTTGCACTCCCTGGTGGCCCCCTGGCTGCCCCCTTGGCCCTTATTTTTACTCCCGATGCGAAAACCCTGATTCCAGAACCCTTTTCTCCTGAAGCAATTCCAATCTCCGCCGCCATCGCCAACAAGCTTCGGGGGACCAGAATTCCTATGCCGGCACCCTTCCGGGACGGGGAAGTGCCCCCGAATTATCTCCATCGATGTTGCTTCCTCCCTCCATGATGCGGGAGTAGTTCCTCCTCGGGGCTGAGGTTTCTACTGTAGCTATGTGGTCAATTTTCTCTCCCATGATGTGATCTTGATTGTGATCATAGGCTATGTTAATCTAGGATGATCCCATGATGTTTCCTCTTCTTCTATGTATTGGATTTGATGTACTCACTTGTCTTTATCTAGTATAATCCCCGAGACCAAGGTGACAACGGTCTATTGGACGTGGGTTAGAAGAATATTTTCATGAGTGATTTCCTCTTTTGTGTGTGGATTGAATATTGAGAATCTCTTGGTGCTTGTCTTTGACTATCCTTGAGAGATGTTGTGGTGATTGTGGTACTCTCTTTGGATGGCCGCGGTGACATTGGGAAATCCATGGAAATCTTATTAGTGGCGCATCTTCAATGTAATGCGCTACTAGGTTATAAGGGGTGGTGCACTGGTTAAAAATGCGCAACCTCTAAGATCTTAGAGGTGGCGCATATTGTAAAATGCACCACCCATAAGGGTGGGCCAGCCCTGGATCCTCTTATATGTGGCGCATTTGGAAAAATGCGCCACCCCTAAGAACCTTATAGGTGGCGCATACTGCTGATGCGCCACCTATAAGAGCTTATGGGTGGCGCATATTGGGAATGCACCACCCCTAAGAGCTTATGGGTGGCGCATATAGAAAATACGCCACCTATAAGGATCTTAGGGGTGGCGCATTTCCTGTATGCGCCACCACTGACATGCAATATGCGCCACCCCTAAGTATGGAGCTACCCTTATCTACTCCACCCCACCTACCACCTCTCATTCACTCCACACACTTCTCAAACTAGATCTACTCTTCTCACCTAGATCAATTCGGTTTTGTCCTCCTCCCCACCTCATTTCTTCCATTTATCCATCCATACTTGGCTTAAAATCTACTTTGTTTCATATTAAAGTAAGTGGGCTCCTCCCCAACTCTTTTCTTCCATTTATCAACCATAATTGACTTTATTAGCTTGGGGTTTCATGTATATGTGAATCTTGAGTTTGATGTATATGTGAAGCTTGTGGTGGTTTGAGGTATATGTGAAATATTGAGGTGGTTTCATGTATATGTGAAAGCTTGAGGTAATTTGATGTATATGTGAAGCTTATGGTGGTTTGATGTATATGTGAAGCTTATGGTGGTTTGCTATATATGTGAATCTTGAGTTGCCAATGTTTTTCCGAAATGTTGATTCATTTCCGTTTCGGCAAATTTCTGGCGCACTCTCCGCATGCTCCCATGCATTATTAGGGAAGGTCATGCCAAAATTTTCCGGCGACGACCGTGATATATAATTGTGTTTCTCTCTTTGTGCACGCAGGCAATCATGGTCCTCAAGATGCTGAGAGATATCACCGTGACTAGGTGGATGCAATGTGCGACAAACGACATGCTATGGAATAATAGGACGGATATAAGATGTCCGTGTCGGAGATGTGATGGTACGATTTCTCGCCCCCTCGTTGGTTACCCAAAGTGGAAGGTTGAGATGTATATAGCGCCAATTTCCCTTAGCGAAGATGCTAAGGTTGAAGTCTCGAACCAATAGGACTCCAACAGATACAAGAAGGTGGTGAAGTGAACAATGGCGCCGTTCACAACCGAGGTTGCTAACTTTACCTGGACCTGCCCACACAGGAAATAACTTTGCTTCCCAACGAGTATAGAGGAGTTGTCAATTCCTCCGGCCTTGTTGTTTACAAAGGACAAAACGCACGGGATAATAATGATAGTGATAGTAACGGAAAAGTAAATAAAGCATTAAATTGATAGTGGGTGTAAACAGTATTTGAAATATGGACCGGGGTCCTATGATGTTCACTAGTGATGTCTCTCTCCCAAAAGACGATAAAATAGCCATGCGAGGTAAAAAAATTACAGCTAGGAAATTGACAGGATTATGTACGCAAACCAATGCTAACTATGCTATAAATAAAGGAAGAGGCTCAAAAGCATGGGCGGTACGCCAAGACAAGTAGACCGAAATCCATCTGCATCTACCTACTAATCATCCACCTTGAGATATCTATCCAGAACATCTCGCTGGTATTAAGTTGTGAATCCCACCCAAAGTGTAAACTCAAAGCAACAGACAACTGCATTAAAGAACTTTGCGTAAAGTAAACAAGCCTTGCACCCGCAAGTACAAGCACCATTGTTTTCTCTCTTGTGGCAACAACACATCCCCTACACTAATGTTTCTGTCACTCAAGCTAGTCATCAGGGGCATGAACCCACAATCATGCATAACGCTCCCTCTTGGAGTCACTACCTACTACTTGGCCAAAGCAATAAACAGCAACGGAGAACATGCAAGAATTACTCTAAACATAAATATAAAAGAGGAGAATCAAATATATTAATCAAACACAATCTGAACATAGTCTCATAATCCATCAGATCCCAGCAAACTCAGCATAGCAACAGCAGAAAGATTACATATGTGCCTCGATCATGTAGGGCAGCTCACGAGGTCTAATCCATGAAGAATAAAGAGGGGAGGAGAACATCACATAGCTACTGATCATAGACCCATGGTCCAAGGTGGACTACTCACGGTTCATCCGGGAAGCATCCATGGTGGTTGAGAAGCTCCCGGAGGTGGTTCCTCCCTCCGGCAGGGTGCCGGGAAGAGGTCTTCTGGTGCTCCCGATCTTGGAAGCGCAGTGGAGGCGGAACAGAGGAGAGAACGCGAAAAAGGGTTCCCGTCACGGGGGTTTCAGGTCACGAGGGATATATAGGCGAAGAGGGGCAGCCAGGGGGGCCACCAGGGGTCCAGGCGGCCCCCTGGCGCGGCCCCACCCTAGGGCGCACCGGGAGGGCGCCTAGGGCCCTGGTGGGTCCCCTCTACCCCCCCTCGGTGATTCCCGAAGGTTCCGTATCGCTGATTTATTATTGGATTTTCCCGAATTTTTGGAGCACTTTTAATATGGGGGAAACCTGAAATAGAAAAACAACAGAAAACAGGAACTGGTACTGGGGTGCACTGAGTTAATAGGTTAGACCAAATATTATCAAAAGTATATGGAAGTTCATCAATATCATAGCAATATCACACAAAAGAGGCATGGAGCAAGAAGAAATTATAGATACTTTTTGGATGTATCAACATCCCCAAGCTTAATTCCTGCTTGTCCTTGAGTAGGTAATTGATAAAAGCATAATTTCTGTGGTGACATGCTAACAACCATAGAAGAACTTTTAAGTAAAGCAATCAAGGCATGTAATTCAATTCAAGTCATAACATGCAAGAGTCTATATTTAGTATTGAAACAAGCAACATAAGAACATAAAGGTGCAAGAGCTCTCGCTGTCCGTGACTCGAATGTCTCCAAATGGTGTTTGCGTGCAAGAAAGGGGATAGGGATATACGAGAAAATTATTTTTGTGTTGACAACTCAATCTACTAAAGTTTCACACTTGGTCTTCTTTGGAATCTTATCTTGACTCATCCCCAGACCACTAGCCAGGTACAAGTCAAAATGATCCACTCCTTTTCGACATTTTGAGCACTCATGCATTGGATGAGTGTAAGCAAGAAAGTTGACACTTAGGATGGCAAAGAGAGAATATGGTGGAGGAGGAAGACAAAAAGGTGTTAAAGGCTCACATCAATGAGGACAATCATAGGCGATAGAAAGCCAAATGATAGATATGATTTTAGGAGTAGGGATTGCCATGCAACGGATGCACATATGAGCTAAAAGCTCTCCAATGGAACTAGTGGGGGTGCATCCAACTTGCTTGCTCAAGAAGACCTAGAGCTCATTTTAGGAGGCTCATCATTGGAATATACAAGCCAAGTTCTTTAGTGTGAAGGTCCCCACATAGCTATATGCATAAATGATAATCTCTATGGAGTACAAGATATAAGAGGGAGTACGAGTGTGGATCTCTCAAAAGGAATAGTAGTGTGCCCCCTTCTCTCTTTTTATTTCTTTTTCTCTTTTTTGTATTTTTTTGTATTTTTTGGTGGCCTCAATGCCTCTTTCTATTTATCTCATTTGTCCTCTTTGGGATCTCTTAATTTGTCCACTTTGGGATCTTTTAATTTGTCCACTTTGGGATCTTTTCCTCACTTTAGGGGCAACACTCTATATATTACAAAAAGTATAGAAGATCTTTCACACTTTACAAAAGTACTCAAATCATAAAGAAGATGTAACTATCATGATGTATGCAAATGTATGCCTCTGCCAGTGTAGTAGGATATGCAATGATACTAGCGCGTCATGTAGCAATGATTAGGGCAAGGCCCAACTAGCATGCGTCTCATCGATCAAGCAAGTAGCATGTATGACATGAAGATCAAGTCATGAGAAGGTGCATGTTGCATGGCAATGTATCTCGGAAAGGCTATGGAAATGCCTTGGTAGGTAGGTATGGCGGTTGTTTTGAGGAAGGATATAAGGAGGTTTATGATGACAGAGCGTATCATGCCAAGGGTTTGGATGTACCGGTGAAGGTGGACGCCAACTCTCGGAGTGAGAAGAAAGCAATGCACGACACAGGAGAGGCTAGAAAAATATGGGAAGGTGGAAGTGTCAACTTTCGAATACTCACATTAGTCCGAAGAACTCATGCACTTATTATGGGTAACTCTCAATCTAATAAGGAGGTTTCACAAAGAGACAAGTACCCCCAGGAGGAGTGTATGGGGTTTTGGTTATCCTTGCGCATCCTCGACTCATGTTACGTGAGTGTACTCTAGTATTCGACCCCTCAGAAGAGTAGTGATCCATCTAGTAGCTAAAGTTCTCAACTAATTTAGTAAGTTTTGAAAATAAACACGGATTGCCCAAAATACGACATCTATCACTAATAGGCTAAAGCTCTTGACACCAAAAGTCCAAACATTACTCAAGACAATACCTCAAAACTATTGCAAGTTAGTACTACAAAAGAATAGCAACCTCAATTACCTACTTCAAGTCAAGACACAAACTCAGTGCAACAAGCAAACTCTCTAAAAAAGATAAACATGAAAACTCAAGAGAGTTCTAGCAACAAACTAAACAAAAGCTCTTACAAAAGATATAGGCATGAAAAAATCCTATGATGTGTTCTAGATTTTGAAAGTGGAGCATGTTTCTCTCCCACACAAAGAAAGCTGGGTTTTCACCTTGTTATGAACAGCAAGCAAAGCTAAAGAAAACTAAAAACAAAACCTAAGAGCGAGACGCTCCAAGCATAGCACATAACGCATGAAGTGATAAAAATATAGTGAGACGAGAGAAGAACTGATAATTGTTGATGGAGAAAGGGATGCATGGGGGCATCCCCAAGCTTAGACGCTTGAGTCTCCTTGAATATTTTTTGGGGATGCATGTGGGCATCCCCAAGCTTGAGCGCTTGACACTCCTGAATCTTCTTTCATCATCTTCCCTCGCACACTTGAAAACTCCCTTCATACATAACTCATCATAATCTGATTAGCGAGGTTAGTACCCATAATAAATATTGTTTTCTCTACTTGAAAGAAGGATATTATTGAAGATCTACTGTTTCTCAAGATTTCCAAAAAGTTTTTTGCAAAGAAAAAGCAAGCTTAAGGTTCGAAAAATGAAGGAAAGGAAAAGCAGGACAGAATCTGTGAAAAGCAGACCAGCAGGTAGTAAAGAACTTTTTAGGGATACTTCTGCAACTCAAATAAAAAAACCTCAGAACACACGAAAGTTCCGTAATTGTGTAGAGCATGCTGTGTAAAAATTTCAGCTCAGAAAGATGAACTGGGATTTTTCTATGATTTTTCCCGTCACGAGGACATAATCTGTTTTCTGGACAGCATGTAACAACTTTCACTTCCCTTGCCATATGAGGCTATAACTTGGCACAAAGCTTGAAAATAAAGATACAATGAAGTTTCTACAGTAGTAAAAATCATCAAGACCACTAAAAACAGAAGAAAAACAAAAAGGAAAACCTAAATTCGTTGCGGGCTGCCTCCCGAAAGCGCTTTCTTTTATGCCTTTAAGCTAGGCATAAAGATTATAAAAGGTGCTCTCATAAGAATAAGAATTTGAAGCAAAAGAGAGCATAAAGAAGCAAATTTGAAACACATGTAAGCCTAAGCCACTTCCTATGAATAGGAATCTTATAACAAAATAAATCAAAGAAGCAAAAAGAAACCAGCATAGGAAGGTGGATCAAGAACTTCTTCAAAACTTTCAACATAAAGAGAGGAGTTTTAGTAATATGGAAGTTTCTACAACCAAACTGCCCTCTCTCAAAAATTTTTAAATAGTATCACGAACAACATCAAGAATATAACTTTCACATAAATCATGTTGTTCATGACACGGTTTTAGGATGATAAGATAGATGCAACCCATCATATTGAGCCTTGATAAGAGCAAAATTCTCCGGAGTTGGAGATTTCAAAAGGATAATAGGGCAATCAATTGTGGATGCAATAGAAACAAATTCATGCTTAACATAAGGAACTATAGCAAGTTCATCTTCGCAAGCATAATCCATATTGGCATCAAGGCCATCAACAAATAAAGTATTAAGTGAGTCCTCGGAATCATGGGATTCCTCATCAAAGCAATCATTAGCCTCTTCTAGGGAAGTAAACATTTTATTTTTAAATTCCTCAATATAAGAATTGGAAGTATAATTCTCGAAGCAATAAGCAAGAACTGCAAAGTTTTCAGAATTGTAAATAGTATCGTGATACTTTTTAATCAAAGAAGCAATCTCATAAGCACCTTTAAAAGCAACAAACTCTTCAATCTTTTCAACATCAAAGTAATCATAAACACCTTTGGAATAAGAAGATAGGATCTCATTTTCGTTAAACTCACATTGGAAAGGAAGGTGTTTATGCTCTATATTAGAGCAGTAAGTAAAATCATAAATGTGGCATAAACACTCAGCATAGCAATAAGAAGTTTGTATTTGGTCCCATAAGTGTTTCCCTTTCTGAGATAGTCGGTGCCGCATATAATGAGCATGCTCATCCAATGATTTTCCCTGAACCAAGTCGGTTGGGTTTTTAGCGCGAGCACAAATTGATCGAAGACAATCCAAGTGAAACATGTCCATCCTTCCATATTTGGGTGGTTCCACACCCATGGTGAAGATAGCATCAGTAGGCAGAGAAAGACAAAGAAGAAAGGTAGCAACTATTTTTTTGGTTTTTCATAAAAGACACAAAAGAAAAAATTGAAAGGTAAACTAACAAGACTAACAATCAAAGATAAAAGATAGTGTGCAACTCCCCTATCTTGAAGAGTGGAGTCCCCGGCAACGGCGCAAGAAATTGCTTTGGATGGTACGATTTCTCGCCCCCTCGTTGGTTACCCAAAGTGGAAGGTTGAGATGTAGATAGCGGCAATTTCCCTTAGCGAAGATGCTAAGGTTGAAGTGTCGAACCAATAGGAATCCATCAGATACAAGAAGGTGGTGAAGTGAAAAATGGCGCCGTACACAACCGAGGTTGCTAACTTTACCTGGACCTGCACACACAGCAAATAACTTTGCTTCCCAACGAGTACACAGGAGTTGTCAATTCCTCCGGCCTTGTTGTTACAAAGGATAAAACACACGGGATAATAATGATAGTGATAGCAACGGAAAATTAAATAAAGTAGTAAATTGATAGTCGATGTAAACAGTATTTGAAATATGGACCGGGTCCTATGATGTTCACTAGTGATGTATCTCTCCCAAAAGATGATAAAATAGCCATGCGAGGTAAAAAATTTACAGCTGGGCAATTGACAGGATTATGTGCGCAAACCAATGCTAACTATGCTATAAATAAAGGAAGAGGCTCAAAAGCATGGGCTGTACGCCAAGACAAGTAGACCGAAATCCATCTGCATCTACCTACTAATCATTCACCTTGAGATATATATCCAGAACATCTCGCTGGTAGTAATTTGCGAATCCCACCCAAAGTGTAAACTCAAAGCAACAGACAACTGCATTAAAGAACTTTGCGTAAAGTAAACAATCCTGGCACCCTCAAGTACAAGCACCGTTGTTTTCTTCCATGTGGCAACAACACATCACCTAGACTCATGTTTCTGTCACTCAAGCTAGTCATCAGAGAGCATGAACCCACAATCATGCATAACGCTCCCTCTTGGAGCCACTACCTACTACTTGGCCAAAGCAATAAACAGCAACAGAGAACATGCAAGAATTACTCTAGAACATAAATATAAAAGAGAAGAATCAAATATATTACTCAAACACAATCTAAACATAGTCTCATAATCCATTGGATCCCAGCAAACTCAGCATAGCAACATCAGAAATATTACATATGTGCCTCGATCATGTAGGGCAGCTTACGAGGTCTAATCCATGAAGAACAAAGAGGGGAGGAGAACATCACATAGCTAATGATCATAGACCCATGGTCCAAGGTGGAATACTCACGGTTCATCCGGGAAGCATCTATGGTGGTGGAGAAGCTCCCGGAGGTGGTTCCTCCCTCCGGCAGGGTGCCGGGAAGAGGTCTTCTGGTGCTCCCGATCTTGGAAGCGCGGCGGCGGCGGAACTGAGAAGAGATAGAGAAAAAGGGTTCCCGTCATGGGGGTTTCACTTCACGAGGAATATATAGGCGAAGGGGGCAGCCAGGGGGGGCACCAGGGGTTCAGGCGGCCCCCTGGCACGACCCCACCCTAGGGATTCCTATCGAGCCCCAACGTTTCTCAGAAGGGTACGACCGTCAAGTCGCGGCGATCCTACGGAACACCGTCCCGAAAACCACAATAAACCTAATGAGTCGTGACAACACTCATTATTGTCAGCTCCTTCTCGCCAAGTTTCACAGACGACACAAGTTCCTAGACCCATATGACAACAAAAAACTCAAAGGGAACAAGGTAAACAAATGGGCCCTCAGGAGGATGAGCAAAGCCTTGTCTAGTTTGAAAATCCGGGTGAAGGAGGCAATTATGGAGAACGGCAAATCCTGGGAGGATATCAAGGAGAAAGAGCTGATGATCGACGAAGCTACCTACGACCTCTTCAAGGCTAGGTGTGAGTCTGAGGACGCCAAGGCCACGAGTGCAAGGGGCAAGGCGATGCGGGCGCAAGTCATAGGTAACCACCGTCTCGGAGCCGGCGGTTACAGACATTCCAAGCCTAAATGGGACAAGGAGGATGCCGAGTATGCCGCTGCGGGCCTACTTAACCCCTTTGAGAAATACAAAGTAGATCCACGGACTGAATTATTTGTGAGGGCCCGGAGCCATAGTTCTCGATCCTAAGGTTGAGGAGTTTACGGCTGCCGTGGTAAGTAGTTCACCACGTGACTTCCCTGTCGATTGAATTCTAGTTCATGAAATTCAGCTTCTTAGTGTTTCACATTCTTTGTGCAGGAAGATGAATTCGCCGCAGCCTCATCGTAGGGCTCGTCTATTAAGCCGGCCAGCCCATGGGACACATCTTTTAACAGGGCGATGAACAAGGTCAAGAAGGTTGAGAACGTGTCGGCGAAGCCATCGTCACCCGGCCGTGTGGTCGGCTTTGGTGCGGACCTAAATAGGTCCGAATATTATGGGAAACCGGCAGAGCGGTCGGGTTCCAGGGGGCGTAAGGCGAGAAGGACCAAAGAAAACGCCGCTTATGTTCGTAGACTGGAGGAGAAAGTGAACTTGCTTTCGCAGCTTGTCCAGGACGAAGTGGCAAAGACGATGAGCGGCCTCCTTCCTGATATGATGCAGTCACTCGCGAATTGGCAAGCGCATGGTGGACAAGGGCCCATACCGGTCCCGAGCATGGTCGGCAACAACTCGGGCACCGCGGCGGCCGCAGTCCCGGCGGCCGCACCGACTCCGGCCGCCAACACCGCGACGTCGGCGCCGGACGTGATGGTGACTCCTCCAGCCACGATCGAGCAACCGAGGCATAATAATAATGCACCTGCCGGTAGTGAAAAAAGGGAAACCGACGCCACGGGAGGCAGCGCACCCTCCGTCTCTTGCATGCCCGCCGTTGTCGGCGGCGTCTCTTCATTGGCCGACCTCGACACCCTCAAGGTAACTATAAGCTTCCGCCACTCAAACGAGGACTTCATCTCCTTGCATTTTATTACACGCATCTCTCTGATCCCTAAATGCATATGTCCCTTTCACAGGAGGACACTCCATGCATTCTACAACAAGTCGTGGACGGCGAGTTGAAGGATGTTGCCAAAGGTAAAATCCTTCAACCTCGAAATCGAGTGATGCACAATAGGCCGATGGCACCGGAGATGCATAGGGTTCAAATCTCTCTCGTGATTTCGGGCTACGAGAGAGTGGAACCTCCCATTCAACCCCCCGCATACGATGAGGACGAGTCGGCAGTCCTCAATGATTGTTTCGGCCAAATATGCCTTTGGCCGAAGACCCAAATGCGTTTGATGACGGGGGAAGGGGGCACCACACCAAGGACAACGCAGGTAGTCGTCGTGCCGGCGCCACATGATCCCATCGGCGCACAACAAGAAGACGACGATCTTGATGATGATATCAACGTCGACCAGTTCATCAATACTTTGTATGATGTTGATGACTTATTCATGCCTCCTGCTGAAGGAGCCTATCAGCATGACCAGGAAGCTCGCGCTCCAGCTGATCCTGCGGCAAATCCTGCTTGCTCTACGCGTCTCTTCGCTGCTTCTCAGGAGATGTCTCCAGCAGCTTGCGCCTTCACCGAGCCTCAAGAAGATTCCACAATGAGATCTATTCTCCGCCCGTGCACACTCCATAAGGCGGCCACTGAGAAGATAAAGGCCGGTGCAGACTTCTCAAAATCAGAAAAGAAGAAGGGACAGAATAGAAAGAAGGGCGCTTCGAGCAGCCAACCTCCGATGCCGATCAGGGCTCAGGACGGGCCACCGAGACCCAAGGATCTCTCGTTTGAAATCCATGTGGCAGGTAGGGCGATGCTACCTAATGACATGCTCGACCTTGCAACTTCGGATATGCTGAGTGTGGATCATAGTCTTATGGCATTAGAGAAGATTCTTCTTCGAGAGAAGAATCCCTCGCACCAAGTTTTCATCGCCAAGGTGCCACTCAACATGGGCTTCATCAACAATGTCCCGGCGGATATGATAATCCTGCGGTTCTCAGAGATCTTCAACTTATTTCATCTCAAGCGGCTGGACCATAGCCTTATCTTTCTATTCTCGCTCAGCCTTTCTATGAGTACCAGGAGAGATAAGACCCCGAGCGTTGCAATATTGGACCCCGACGATGGGGACGCGACTCTTGCTGCGGGGTACATCAGAGAATTCATGCTACAGAACGCCGACAAGGATTCATTTCTCATGACCTACTCTCCCAAGTAAGTCATTCGCTTGCTGCCGTAGCATATATGCTTTCTTAGCTTTCTGCCATTGTCCTCTTCCAACATTCCTTTTGGATTGTTTTAATTATGCAATGAGGATCAAGATCGCGTGCTCATCTGCTTTTTACCGCAACACTCGCATGCCGTGTATTTAGACTCGGGGAGTGTGAAGAAGAATGATTACAAGTATATCATGAGAGTTTTGGATGATGCTCTCGCCGGCTAAAAAGAAGCCGGAGGCAAGATTGTGAAGCACAAGTACAGGAAGAATTAGCCTGGCGTGAGCGTGTTCAACCACGTGACGCAATTCCCGTGCGTCAAGCAGCCGCCTGGCAGTGTGAGGGATGCGTAATACGCCCTCCATCACATGCGGGCAATTGTACAGGAAAAGTGCAACCTTACGCTGCCAAGTCATCTGAAAGAGTGGGCCGAAAGGAAGGCGGAAATCTTAGGCAGGAGTTTCTTTCACATCCAAGGGGAGATGGCGACTACCATCTTTCGTGAAGTACAGATGAAGGGGTCGATCTTCCACTTCAACATTGCACCATCCAATGGTGATATAGAAGCCTGCCTAAAGGCCTTGCGTGACACAAGGACTCTCATGAAGAAAGAAGGATGACGCCCATTCCCTTAGCCAGATCACAAGTGATTACGATCGATGTGAATTTCATGCTACATTATTTCATGCTTAGCGTTGTTAGTTCCGAACAATATTGATGATTTTTGTTCTAAATAACTTTATCTCTATTGCACAAACACTTTTCCATCTTTGTATAAATGTATCATGCATCATTTTGGCTATGCTACTAGTTTAGCTGATTAGTTATTATTAAAGTTGTGTTGTGTGTATCTATCTTCCTATATACTTAAACGATAAATGTGGTCATGGATGCCATTGTCATTCACACTCACTTGTTTGCTGCAAAAGATCGATCAAAATGATCAAATTTATCAAGATGGAGTGAAGAAAACAATACTCGAAGATTAGTTTTAGGGTTTTCTTTTATTTCATTTGTAATAACTTGTATTCAATACTTGTAAACAATACTCGAAAACATGTAATGCTTTATCTAGTTCTGTAATGCTTCTATTATGTAATAATTTCTGTGATTCCATTTATGTAATTGTTTCTGAATTTTTTTTATTTTTCTGTAAATTGATTTTTTTTGTTTTCTGTAATAAATATTTGGTGGCGCATCTCCTGTACAGTTAGTGGCGCATCAGCAATGCGCCACCCCTAAGGAACCATATCGGTGGCGCGCCACCCATATGGTCTTAGGGGGGCGCATTTTGAAATGCGCCACCCATAAGGGTATTAGGGGTGGCGCATCCAGAATGCGCCACCCTTAAGCCCTTATTAGTGGCTTGTCCTTAGTGGCGCATCCATAATGCGCCACTAAAGGCTAAAAAAGGGCGCCACCATAAGCCCTTTCTCTAGTAGTGTACTCTCTTTGGATGGCCGCGGTGACATTGGTAAATACGTAGATGAGAACTACGAACTCTAAGGTGTGATTTTGTAGCCCTACAAAATTCTCGTCCTCTCTTGACCAAAAAGGAATGAGCTTCGAGTACGTCTCCAATGCATGTTTTAGTGAAAATATCGTGTGATTAGACTATGTTAATGTTGGTGGGAGTTTCCACTAGTGAAAGTATGAAGCCTAGGCCTTGTTTACACCCTTGCAATACCGTTTGTGCTCACATTTACTACTTGCTACCTTGCTGTAATTTGAATTAAAGATTTATATGACCTTTCTTTGCCACCCATATCACTCGTATTTTACCATCTCTTCACCGAACTAGTGCACCTATACAACTCCTAGTTGTATTAGGTGTGTTGGGGACACAAGAGACTTCTTGTATCTTAATTGCAGGGTTGCTTGAGAGAGACCATCTTCGACCTCTACTTCCCTGAGTTCGATAAACGTTAGGTAATCCACTTGAGGGAAATTTTTGCTGTCCTACAAAATTCTGCGCGTGGAGGCCCAACATAGTCTACATGAATAGAAGCGTGCGTAGAAATCAATCATCAACGATGGTTGAACCCAAAGATGAAATACATGGTGAGAACTGAAGTCCTCAAGCTTCTATCCGCAGGTATCATCTATCCTATAGCTGATATTAAATGGGTAAGCCCAGTACATTGTGTTCCTAAGAAAGGAGGTATGACTGTGGTTCCTCATGATAAAAACAAACTAATACCTCAAAGAATTGTTATTGGATATATAATGTGTATTGATTACAGGAAGAACCACTACCCGCTGCCGTTCATCGACCAAATGCTTGAAAGGTTATCCAAAAACACTCACTTTTCTTATCTTGATGGGTATTCTGGCTTCTCTCAAATTCATGTTAATACTGATGATGAAGAGAAGACCACTTTTACTTGTCCTTATGGTAATTGTTTTGATAGAAAGACTGTAAGGGAACCCGCTCACAGTTTAATAGGTGCAACAAACCCCAAATTGCATGTACCATGCCTAGAACCTAGGTGGGTGGGAAGGTATTAGCCCCTTCCCACCACTAGGCTATGCCTTAGTTTGCATCCTTATTGTACTTACCCTTAAAGACATATGTATTTTGGTTTATGCAATGCTCCTCTACTTTTCAAAGTTGTATGTCTGCTATCTTTAATGGTTTCTGTGAGGAAACTGTGGAGGTTTTCACGGACGATTTCTCCGTCTATGGAACCTCTTTTGACTATTTTGTCCACAATCTTAATAAAGTTTTGCAGAGATGTGAGGAGACTAACTTGGTGCACAATTGGGAGAAGTGCCACTTTGAGAGGGGAATATAAGTGGACAAGACGAAGATTGAAGCAATTGAGAGGATGCCATACCCAAAAGAACATCAAAGGTATTCTTAGTTTCCTTAGTCAGGCTGGTTTCTATAGAAGATTTATTAAAGTACTTTCTAAAACTTCGAGACCCCTAACTAATCTTCTCCAGAAGGATATTCCTTTTTTTCGACGAAGATTATAAGGAAGGCTTCAAAGTTCTTAAGAAAGCTTTGATAACGGCTCCTTTAGTCCAACCACCTTATTGGAGTTTTCCTTTTGAAATCATGTGTGATGCTAGTGATTTTTGTATTGGAGCTGTTTAGGACAAATGTGTCACAACCCCAAGTTAGGTATGTGCTAGGATCAAGTGCTCCTTTGCTTCATGATAAAAAATTTCAAAAGAAATCAAAATGGGGAAAAGAAAAGCCCTGAGAAATTAAATCAAATGGCCAGATAAAAATCTTTTTCCAAAAATCATTTGAGTATTTGGAAAATTCCTATAAATGATACTGATCATTTTAAAAGTGTTTTGGGAGCAATCCCATGCTCATGGAATTTTCTAATTTTCAAACAATACCTTGGAAAATTAAATAAACCCATATTTGATTTAAAATTCAAATGTTTTGAATTTTAAAGAGTGCCAAATTTTATAAGTGGCTAGCTCTAGCTATTATGAGGCCATATAAAAAATGATGGCATTTATAAAAATACCTAGCTATTTTAATTGGCTAGGTCAACCTATTTACAGAAGAAATAAAAAGAAAAAGGAAAAGACAGAGAGAAGGAAGCTTACCAGACGCCCCTAGGCGAAGGCCCACCTTGCCTCGGCCGGCCCAGCCTAGCCCGCACTGTTGTCGTCTTCCTCCCCGCGGCTCAAAGCAGCTCGCTGGAGCTGGGGAGTGCGGCGACGACTGCCACCGCGATAGCCAGAGGCTTCTAGGCCTCCCCCTCGCCTCCAGGCTCGCCGCGAGGACGCCCAAAAGCCCCCTCCCCTTTACCCTCACTCTGTGCTCTCTCTCTGCGTCCTTCCCCTCGTCGTTTCCTCAACGGCCGAAGCGCACCGGAGGGCGCCGCCACGCGCACGCGTGCTCCCAGCCAGCAAGAGCTCCAGCCAAGTTGTCCAGAGGGAGCGCCGGGAACTCCTACGTCGCCGTGCAGAAGATGGCCAGCTCCTTCGCCACGTAGACTCCGGATTCCTCCACAACTCTTCGCCGGAGCCGCACTTCCGCCGCCGTCGATTCGCCGCTTGCAGCACTTCCCCGACCCCGCCGAGGACGTCATCGTTCTCCTCGTGCTCCGGTGAGAAGATCCCCCCTATTCCCGCCTCCTCCCGTGCCCCGGAGCCCGATTCCGACGAGGTCCAAGCTCCGGCCGCCGCCTTGTTGAAGCTGTCGGCGCGCACGGCCTCCCAGGCGTTCCCCTACAGGGCGCAACAGACGTGGAAGGCCACGGGGGTCATTTTGGTGTTCATCCCGTGCCCCCCCGTGCTCGATTCCGAGCTCCGGCGAACCTCCGCCGCACGCCGTGGTCGCCGCCGGCTAACCGCCGGTGGGTAGATTAGCTTAAGGCTAATCACCCACACTAACCACCCCAGCAGCCACTGACTAAGGGCCCTGGCCCCCCTAATGGCCTCTGTTATTTTTAATCCAACCGGGGTTAATCCCTGAGAGACTGACATGGGGGCCCCAGCAGTCAGACCCCCCCTGACGTCACTGTGACGCAGGGATGACGCAGTAAATCAGTTTCTGTTTTAAAAAGAATTAAAAGAAATCAGAAAAATCCAGAAAATAGCCCAAACTTTGGAATTCATAAATAATTCATATTAACTCCAAATTGGACAAATAATATGTCTAAAATTATCATAAAAATACAAGGATTATGAATATGCAATTTGTTTTCATGTTTGACCATTTTAAAATGGGTGAACAGTAGCAAACATGCATATGGATCCTTTTCAAATTCAAATTTGGAGTGATTTTGCAAATAATTTTGCAACACCCTTAATTCCAATGGATTTATCCACACATCAGAAGCTTTATCTCAAATATACCACATCACTTCATGATCAAACTTTTCAAGTGAACTTTCATGCATTTAGATGCATTTAAAAATCATCGATAAATCAAATGGAGTTTGAATTTGCATTTCAAATGCAATATACTCCTTTTAAATGGAATGCTCAACACATCAGTACCATGAACATCACCATTACAATATTATTCATGTGATTGTGCATTGTACATTATGTTGATCCTATGATTGTCATGTTGCTGATAGAAGTGGAGCCGGAACCCGAGATCACCCCCTTCGTTGAAGACCCCGTGACTGAAACTCGTCAGCAAGGCAAGCAAACCCCAATTGATCATGTCGATAAAATCCCACTTCCCTCTCATGTATCGCTTATGCATGTTTAGGAGATCATCTTGTATCGATTCTACCGCATAGTTGAACCCATATCCTTTGCATGACCTATCATCTTGTCACAGTAGTAAGCAAACCACAATCCAAGCAGATGTAGGATTTGGTTGATATCATGTCGCCCCTGCAACTATTACTGCTTATTGCATGCTTAGTGGTACAACGAGGTTGCTTTTGATACGAGTCGGGATGATGATAAACATGGTGTTGATGAAAGTGAAATGTGTTGGTGAATCTACCCTAATACAAGGTGAACGATGAGAGGCTGTGTAAGAGTACACAGTGGGTTGTCTCGTTGAACACCGCCTTAAGTCTGAGTTCTTGTGTGGTGATCCAAGAAGAAGAGTACAACCACACATTGGGCTCACTGACCCCTCTCGACCTAGTACCTCACCCCAGTCGAACCCCAGAAGTCGCATTAGTTCGGAGTTCTAGTAGGGCTGTGGCACGGTCTGCGAAGTGGATGAACGGCTTTTCAAGACTGGCTTGGGACCCTCCACACATCGTTTGAGGCTGTACTGGAACCTCGGCCGGACTTCCATACGGATCTCCCTTAGATAGGCGACTCTCTGGACTAGAACGGAGCTGTGGGCAAAGTGTCGTGGCAACATCCTCGCCGGTACCCGCTTGAAGGGTCCCACTCCCAGGCGGTAACTGATGAGTGTGTGTGTGTAGAGGTACACCCCTGCAGGGTTAACAAAACTATTCGAATAGCCTCGTCCGCGGTTAAGGACTGCTTGGAAAGCTTAGCTTGATTATTAGAAGACTTGAACTGGATACTTCTAAAACTCGCAAGATAAGTGTGAGTGCTATGGCGTGCTTTCTCGTGGGGAAGTCGAGGAAGGCACCATAGTGGTGTAATTGGTTGAAGAGATGTAGTGGACTCGTGTACGCTTCTTACCTCAAGTCTGGTACTCGTAGTTCAGGACTAGCCAAGTCAAAGATGGCACATCTGCAAGTGAAACCCCACCTCCCTTTACCTTGATACATGTGCATGAGTAGTATAGTTCCTATGTAAGTCTTGCTGAGTACGATTTTGTACTCACGTTTGCTGAATCTATGTTTTAGATTAACCCACCGACCTCGATGGTGACTTCTAACCGAAGCTCGAAGAATGAAGACTCAGACCAAGACCAAGCTAGTGTAGTCCCAGTCAGACGACTGGTTCCCTCGTGGAGGGCTTGTTTTTAGATAAGGCTTCTCTAAGCCATTTGTTAAACTTGTCTGTAGTCAGACCTACTTTGCTTCCGCTTGTATGTTGTAATGTTGGATCACATGCTTGTGATCTCTGTGTGCACTCTGTAAGAGTTATTAATAAAGATGTATACATTGTAGAGAATTGCAATGATACTTGCTGTTCATACTAGACATGTGTGCTGCGTGTATGTTTATAACATGCATGTCTTTGTATGGGTTTTCGAGACCTTAGTTGTGATATGGATGGCGGTCTTTTATACACCAAGTGGCCCTTAGATGTGCGCAGCTTGGGGCATCGCGATGCGATTGCTCGAGACTCCGTCTCGTGCACACTTTGATGTATGATCGAGCCCGCCCTAGACCCCGACTAAGTGATCGGGCTGGAGTAAGTCTATGTAAGGGTTATAATACAATCGATAGTATGGTTGAGGCGACTTGTCTATGAGTATGGGAGTTCACCACCCATATCATTTAGACTTGTGTGCGGACGATGAGGACCCATTTCAGTTGATCATCTGGCCTGGATGGGATGCCCCTCACGTTCGATGCTTTCCGAGAACGTTCTGTGCTTGGCAATGTCTTCTTAGACAAGTGGGTACGGTTCTCGGCTCTCCATATGATTGTGTTGTAGAGAGGCTTGCATACGCTAACCCGGGTCCCGACAGACTTGGTATCAGAGCAGGACTGACTATAGGATTATCAGCCTTGGCCGAAGTCGAGTCTAGCCTTCTATAGTTATATAGTTACTCTGGGTATATAAGGGAACAACGTAAGGCTTCTTTTTTCTCCTTACCCTCATCGATCTGAGTTCTGAGTCACCCTCATCTTATTCTACGGGAAGATAGGACTAGGCTCATCTATGTCTTATTAGAACATCTCGTTGATTGCCTCCTTATAGCCATAGGATTGTTGTGGTTGTCCAGAGTCTCCGTATTTTGAGTTCCTTGAGGAAGTTCTGTCCAATCTCCTCGAGGTTGTCTTGTTTTCCATCCCGGTGTAGCCGTTATGCTGCCGGAATTATCCCGTGTTTCTTTTAATCATTGCCTTTGCATTATAGTCTTCTCCTTCTGAAATCATATCCTTTTATCCTTGACTCCATCATACAACCTGTTCTGATTGTTGATTTTTATCACACAGGATGTCAGGTGGAAGTCGTAGTGCTGTTCTTCGGAATCGAGACCGTGATCGGAATCGAAATGATGATGAACCTCCACCCCCGCCTTCTGCGGCGGAAATCATGATGGAAGCCGAGCGGAATAGACGTGATCAAACACGCCTTCTGGAGCTCATCGAGCAGAATACCGCCCACCATCGTAATGTGGTGGTCAGCATTCAGGACTTCATCCTCCTCAAGCCACCGGTATTCCGATGTTCTTCTGAGCCCCTTGAAGCTGATGATTGGCTCCGTTCCATCGAGCGTAAGCTTGATACAGCACATGTTGCTCCCGATGACCGAGTTATTTTCGCGGTATACTTATTGGAAGGTGCTGCTCTTCAGTGGTGGGAGAACTATGTTGCAATGCAGCCAGATGGTCACGTACTGACTTGGCAGGAGTTCTGTGTTGCCTTTTGAGGGTACCACATTCTGGATGAATTGATGGAGCGCAAGAAGGAAGAGTTCTGCAATCTGAATCAAGGAGAGATGTCCATTCATGAGTATGTGAGGGAATTCAACCGTCTTGCTCGTTATGCCCAAGATGAGATCACCACCGATGCCAGAAAGCAGGAAAGGTTCCGTAAGGGACTTAGCCCCATCCTCCGTCATGATATCAACCTCATCCAATTTGCCACCTTTGAGGATTTAGTCAACAGATCCTTTAGAGCTGAGCATGGAAATGAAGTTTTTGAGAAGTCTCACAAGCATGCTCTTGAGCTTGCCCCTTCTTCCAGTTCACGCCCTCAGAAGCGCATGATCTGGATCCCTAACAGTTTGATCCACCAAAACAACCCACCGAGGACATCCCTTGTGCCGCCTCGTCCACCAGCTCCACCAAACAACCCAGCTCCCCGCACTATCTTTGGAGCCTGCTTCAGATGTGGCCATCCTGGTCACTACTCTCGTGAGTGCCCCGTCAGTCAGAATGCTCCACCCCATGCCAAAGGAAACCCCACTGTTCGTGCCAGACCACCCCCGAAGGTTTCCACCGCTAAGCCATCCACCTCAGAAAATCTTGGACGTGTGAACCAAATCTCAGCTAAGGAAACTGATAGTACTTCTGACGTCATTCTTGGTACGCTCCCAGTCAATTTTGTTCCCATTTCTGTCCTTTTTGATCCAGGAGCATCTCACTCATTCATGTCGGAAAGTTGTGCACTTCGGCATGATGTATCCTTTGTAGAAATATTCACCCCTATGATCATTCAAACTCCTGGTTCCAAATGGCAAACTAATAGAGTAAGCCATGGCAATCAAATTGCAATTGAGGGTTTAGTATTCCTTGCTTCACTCATAGCCCTCAAGTCTTCAGACATTGATGTCATCCATGGTATGGATTGGTTATCAAGACAACATGCTTTTCTTGAGTGTAAAGCCAAGTCAGTTAGACTTACACATCCTTCAGGCCAGAAAATAGCTTATTCCTCGCCAAGAACAAGAACCCAGGTGCATTCTTTGAATGCGCTTCCCCTTCCTGACCTTGAAGATGTTCCGGTGGTTCATGACTTCCCGGATGTCTTTCCTGAAGAGCTGCCGGGCATGCCACCCGACAGATGTGTAGAGTTCATAGTGGATCTTGCCCCAGGAACCGCACCAATTTGTAGACTCCCATACAAAATGGCCCCACGTGAGTTAGCTGAGCTTAAAACCCAACTGGAAGCTTTGTTGGAAAAAGGCTTCATCCGCCCTAGCTCATCACCATGGGGTTGCCCCGTTCTGTTCGTAACGAAGAAAGATGGAACAGAAAGGATGTGCGTAGATTATCGCCCGCAAAATTTAGCGGCGATAAAGAACAAGTACCCACTGCCCAGGATCAATGATCTTTATGATCAACTTGCAGGATCCTCTGTCTTCTCCAAGATGGATTTGAGATTAGGTTATCATCAAATCAAAATCCGAAACGAGGACATTCCAAAAACGGCTTTTACTACTCGTTATGGTCTTTACGAGTACACCGTCATGTCCTTTGGTTTAACCAATGCCCCCGCCACTTTCTCACGCATGATGAATTCGATCTTCATGGAGTACCTAGATAAATTTGTTGTAGTTTATCTTGATGACATTCTCATCTACTCGAAGAACGAACAAGAACATGCCGAACACCTAAGGCTGGTATTGATGAAAGTTAGAGAGCATCGCCTGTATGCTAAATTCTCCAAGTGTGAATTTTGGCTACCAGAAGTGACCTACTTAGGCCACGTGATTTCTTCAAAAGGCATTGTTGTGAATCCCAAGAGAGTTCAGGCCGTCCTTGACTGGACTCCACCTGAATCGGTTAAGCAAGTTAGAAGTTTTCTTGGCCTAGCCAGCTATTGCCGCCGCTTCGTCGAGAACTTTTCTAAAGTTGCAAAGCCTCTGACTGAACTCCTCAAGAAAGATAAGAAATTCCTATGGACTTCCAAGTGCGAGGAAAGCTTTCAAGAGCTAAAAAGAAGATTGACTTCTGCACCCGTACTTGCACCTCCAGACACCAAAAAGGATTTCGAGATTTATTGTGACGCATCACGGCAAGGGTTAGGATGCATACTTCTGCAAGATCGACATGCGGTAGCTTATGCTTCACCCCAGTTGCGGCCACAGGAAGAGAACTATCCTACCCATGATCTTGAACTCCCTGCCGTAGTTCATGCCCTAACAACTTGGCGACATTACCTCCTTGGTAATCGTTGTGAGATCTATTCCGACCACCAAAGCCTCAAATACATTTTCACCCAGCCAGATCTTAATCTCAGGCAAAGACGCTGGATTGAGTTGATAAAAGATTATGACTTAGGAATTTCTTACACCCCAGGCAAAGCCAATGTCATGGCTGTTGCACTAAGTCGTAAGTCGTATTGTAACAACCTCATGTTACAACAGTATCAACCACTTCTTCATGAGGAATTTCGAAAGCTCAATCTCGAGATTGTTCCTCGTGGATCTCTTTTCAACTTGAGGATCAAATCATAGTTGCCCAAAGGCGTGCACGAGGTGTTCGCCGGATCAAGGAGAACATTGCTAGCGGAGTTGCTAAATGTTTCTCCACAGATTGTAAAGGAATGGTATTCATTGGAAATCTTTTGGTAGTACCTAAGAATAGAGATCTAAGGCAACTCATCCTCAAAGAAGCCCATGACACACCCCTCTCAATTCATCCCGGTAGCATAAAAATGTACCGAGATATACGCCAGAGATTTTGGTGGACTAGGATGAAGAGAGACATTGCTCAATTTGTTGCCGAATGTGATGTTTGTCGTCGCATTAAGGCAGAACATCAAAGACCTGCTGGTACACTTCAACCTTTGCCTATTCCAGAGTGGAAATGGGACAAAGTCGGTATGGACTTCATCACCGGCTTTCCAAAAACCCAGAAAGGAAATGATGCCATCTTCGTTGTCATTGACAGACTTTCCAAAGTTGTTCACTTCCTTCCAGTTCGCGAGTCTATAACTACTAGCCAGTTAGCGGACTTGTACGTCTCTAGAATTGTGTCCCTTCACGGTGTTCCTTTGGAAATCAATTCTGATCGTGGTAGGCTTTTCACCTCTAGATTTTGGGGAAGCTTTCAACATGCTATGGGAACTCATCTCTCCTTTAGTACAACTTTCCATCCTCAATCTAGCGGTCAAGTCGAAAGGGTTAATCAAATCTTGGAAGACATGCTCAGAGCTTGTGTTATCTCATTCGGAAATAATTGGGAGAAGTCTCTTCCATTCACCGAATTTGCCTATAACAATAGTTTTCAATCTAGTCTGAACATGGCTCCTTTTGAACTCCTATATGGACGACGATGCCGAACACCCCTTAACTTGTCAGAAACCGGTGAAAGAAAATTCTTTGGACCGGATATGATCAAGGAAGCAGAAGAGCAAGTTCGCATTGTTCGTGATCAATTGAAAGCAGCCCAGTCTCGTCAGAAAAGCTACTATGATCGTCATCATAGGCAAGAAAGCTACAATCTGGATGAGAAGGCTTACCTTCGGGTTACTCCTCTGAAGGGAACCCAACGTTTCGGTATCAAAGGCAAGTTGGCCCCACGTTACATCGGACCTTTCCGCATTCTTGCTAAACACGGAGAAGTTGCCTACCAACTTGAACTACCGCCGCACCTTTTCCGAGTACATGATGTATTCCATGTGTCACAACTCAGGCGCTGCTTCAAGGACCCCATCCGCGAAGTCGACCATGAAACGCTTGATCTCCAAGATGACCTTTCTTATCGAGAATACCCCGTTTGTATTCTTGATTCCGCAGAGCGTGTCACTCGCCGAAAGAAGATCAAGTTTCTGAAAGTTCAGTGGTCACACCACTCCGAGAAAGAAGCCACGTGGGAAAGAGAAGACCGTCTCAGTGCCGAGTACCCCTCCTTCCTCCCGCAGACTTCTGAATCTCGGGACGAGATTCTTTTGAGTGGGGGCGAGTTGTCACAACCCCAAGTTAGGTATGTGCTAGGATCAAGTGCTCCTTTGCTTCATGATAAAAAAAATCAAAAGAAATCAAAATGGGGAAAAGAAAAGCCCTGAGAAATTAAATTAAATGGCCAAATAAAAATCTTTTTCCAAAAATCATTTGAGTATTTGGAAAATTCCTATAAATGATACTAATCATTTTAAAAGTGGTTTGGGAGCAATCCCATGCTCATTGGATTTTCTAATTTTCAAACCCCTATTTGATTTAAAATTCAAATGTTTTGAATTTTAAAGAGTGCCAAATTTTATAAGTGGCTAGCTCTAGCTATTATGAGGCCATATAAAAAATTATGGCATTTATAAAAATACCTAGCTATTTTAATTGGCTAGGCCAACCTATTTACAGAAGAAATAAAAAGAAAAAGGAAAAGACAGAGAGAAGGAAGCTTACCAGACGCCCCTAGGCGAAGGCCCACCTTGCCTCGGCCGGCCTAGCCCAGCCCGCACTGTTGTCGTCTTCCTCCCCGTGGCTCAAAGCAGCTCGCTGGAGCTGGGGAGTGCGGTGACGACAGCCACCGCGATGGCCAGAGGCTTCTAGGCCTCCCCCTCACCTCCAGGCTCGCCGCGAGGACGCCCAGAAGCCCCCTCCCCTTTACCCTCACTCTCTGCTCTCTCTGCGCCCTTCCCCTTGTCGTTTCCTCAACGGCCGAAGCGCACCGGAGGGCGCTGCCGCGCGCACGCGTGCTCCCAGCCAGCAAGAGCTCCAACCAAGTTGTCCAGAGGGAGAGCTGGGAACTCCTACGTGCCGTGCAGAAGATGGCCAGCTCCTTCGCCACGCAGACTCCGGATTCCTCCACAAGTCGTCGCCGGCACCGCACTTCCGCCGCCATTGATTCGCCGCTTGCAGCACTTCCCCGACCCCGCCGTGGACGTCATCGTTCTCCTCGTGCTCCGGTGAGCAAATCCCCCCTATTCATGCCTCCTCCCGTGCCCCGGAGCCCGATTCCAACGAGGTCCAAGCTCCGGCCGCCGCCTTGTTGAAGTTGTCGTCGTGCACGACCTCCCTGGCGTTCCCCTACAGGGCGCAACAGACGCGGAAGGCCACGGGGGTCATTTTGGTGTTCATCCCGTGCCCCCCCGTGCTCGATTCCGAGCTCCGGCGAACCTCCGCCGCACGCCGTGGTCGCCGCCGGCTAACTGCCGGTGGGTAGATTAGCTTAAGGCTAATCACCCGCACTAACCACCCCAGCAGCCACTGACTGTGGGCCCTGGCCCCCCTAATGGCCTCTGTTATTTTTAATCCAACCGGGGTTAATCCCTGAGAGACTGACATGGGGGACCCAGCAGTCAGACCCCTCCTGACGTCACTGTGACGCAGGGAAGACGTAGTAAATCAGTTTCTGTTTTAAAAAGAATTAAAAGAAATCAGAAAAATACAGAAAATAGCCCATACTTTGGAAATTCATAAATACTTCATATTAACTCCAAATTGGACAAATAATATGTCTAAAATTATCAGAAAAATACAAGGATTATGAATATGCAATTTTTTTCATGGTGGACCATTTTAAAATGGGTGAACAGTAGCAAACATGCATATGGATCCTTTTCAAATTCAAATTTGGAGTGACTGTGCAAATAATTATGCAACACCCTTAATTCCAATGGATTCATCCACACATCAGAAGCTTTATCTCAAATATACCACATCACTTCATGATCAAACTTTTCAAGTGAACTTTCATGCATTTAGATGCATTTAAAAATCATCGATAAATCAAATGAAGTTTGAATTTGCATTTCAAATGCAATATACTCCTTTTAAATGGAATGCTCAACACATCAGTACCATGAACATCACCATTACAATCTTATTCATGTGATTGTGCATTGTACATTATGTTGATCCTATGATTGTCATGTTGCTGATAGAAGTGGAGCCGGAACCCGAGATCACCCACTTCGTTGAAGACCACGTGACTGAAACTCGTCAGCAAGGCAAGCAAACCCCCATTGATCATGTCGATAAAATCCCACTTCCCTCTCATGTCTTGCTTATGCATGTTTAGGAGATCATCTTGTATCGATTCTACCGCATAGTTGAACCCATATCCTTTGCATGACCTATCATCTTGTCACAGTAGTAAGCAAACCACAATCCTAGCAGATGTAGGAGTTGGTTGATATCATGTGGCCCCTGCAACGGTTACTGCTTATTGCATGCTTAGTGGTACAACGAGGTTGCTTTTGATGTGAGTCGGGATGATGATAAACATGGTGTTGATGAAAGTGAAATGTGTTGGTGAATCTACCCTAATACAAGGTGAACGATGAGAGGCTGTGTAGGAGTAAACAGTGGGTTGTCTCGTTGAACACCGCCTTAAGTTCGAGTTCTTGTGTGGTGATCCAAGAAGAAGAGTACAACCACACATTGGGCTCACTGACCCCTCTCGACCTAGTACCTCACCCCGTTCGAACCCCAGAAGTCGCATTAGTTCGGAGTTTTGGTAGTGCTGTGGCATGGTCTGCGAAGTGGATGAACGACTTTTAGAGACCGGCTTGGGACCCTGCACACATCGTTTGAGGCTGTATTGGAACCTCGGCCGGACTTCCATACGGATCCCCCTCAGATAAGCGACTCTCTGGATTAGAACGGAGCTGTGGTGGAAGTGTCGTGGCAACATCCTCGTCGGTACCCGCTTGACGGGTCCCACTCCCAAGCGCTAACTGATGAGTGTGTGTGTGTAGCGGTACACCCCTGCAGGGTTAACAAAACTATTCGAATAGCCACGTCCGCGGTGAAGGACTGCTTGGAAAGCTTAGCTTGATTATTAGACAACTTGAACTGGATACTTCTAAAACTCGCAAGATAAGTGTGAGTGCTATGGCGTGCTTTCTAGTGGGGAGGTCGAGGAAGGCACCATAGTGGTTTAATTTGTTGAAGAGATGTAGTGGACTCGTGTACGCTTCTTACCTCAAGTCTGGTACTCGTAGTTCAGGACTAGCCAAGTCAAAGCTGGCACTTCTGCAAGTGAAACCCCACCTCCCTTTACCTTGATACATGTGCATGAGTAGTATAGTTCCTATGTAAGTCTTGCTGAGTACGATTTTGTACTCACGTTTGCTTAATCTATGTTTTAGATGAACCCACCGACCCCGATGGTGACTTCTAACCGAAGCTCGAAGAATGAAGACTCAGACCAAGACCAAGCTAGTGTAGTCCCAGTCAGACGACTGGTTCCCTCGTGGAGGGCTTGTTTTTAGATAAGGCTTCTCTAAGCCATTTGTTAAACTTGTCTGTACTCAGACCTACTTTGCTTCCGCTTGTATGTTGTAATGTTGGATCACATGCTTGTGATCTCTGTGTGCACTCTGTAAGAGTTATTAATAAAGATGTATACATTGTAGAGAATTGCAATGATACTTGCTGTTCATACTAGACATGTGTGCTGCGTGTATGTTTATAACATGCATGTCTTTGTATGGGTTTTCGAGACCTTAGTTGTGATATGGGTTTTCGAGACGCTTAAGGATGTGATCTTTCCTAGGTTCGGTGTACCAAGGTGCCTCATGACTAACCTATGATCACATTTTACACATGGTGCTTTTTTAAGCTTTAGCAAAGTATGATGGCAATCATAGGATTTCTTTACCTTACCACCCTCAAACAAGTGGGCAAGTTGAGCTCACAAATAGGGAGATCAGGTTGATCTTACAAAATACATTGAATAGTTCTAGAAATGGCTGTTCCAAAAAGTTAGAAGATGCTATGTGGGCGTATAGAACTGCTTACAAAAACCCCTTGGGAATGTCTCCTTATAAGATGGTCTATGGCAAGGCTTTCCATCTAAATTTAGAACTAGAGCATAAACTTTTCTAGGGTGTTAGAGAGCTTAATGCTGACCCCAAACTTGCTGGTGAAAAGTGTCTCATGAACTTGACTTCTCTACATGAGTGGAGAACTGAAGCTTACGAGAGTTCGAAAATGGTTAAAGAAAAGGTAAAGAGGTGGCATGAGAAGGGAATTTTGAAACATGAATTTAATGTTGGTGATAAAGTTTTGTTGTGTAGATCTCGTTTCAGGTTTTCTCCAGGTAAATTACTTTCCAAGAGGGCAGGACCGTACCATATCGAAGAAGTGTACCTCTTCGGTGCAATCAAGATTAACAATTTTGAAGGCACCAAACCACAAGTTGTGAATGGGAAAAGACTCACGCATTACATGGAAGGAGACCCCATAAATGTTGAGGTGGATGTGATACATATAGCTACTCACGAAGAACATATCGCAACACTGTGTTAGACACCAGAAGCAGCTAAAACCAAATAGGTATGTAATACGGTAAGAAAACTTCGTAAACATCAATAAAAGTCCTGTATTATCAGTTTTTGAAAAATTAGGAAAATTCCAAGCTGAAGTGGAGCCGGTGAGGAGCTCCCGGTGACCCAGGCGGCGTGGTGGCGCAGGACACCCCCTGGCCACGCCAGGTGGCCTCCTGGACCACCCAAAGTGAGTCTCCGACTCCCCTTTCGCTCCCTAGTTACCTTTCGGTGTAGAAATTTTTGCTATATATTTTCCCGGATTGTCCCGGCTCCGTGTCTTGCGATTCTGTGCGTTTTATTTTCAATATGTTTCTGCCAGGAGAAGGGGATGTTGTCCGAGAGGTCTTCTTGTGACTCAAGCGGAGAGGACTACATGGGTCGTCGTCTGCGCCATGCCCAACAAGACGTCAACCAAGGAAATGTCGTTGGATGGGCTACAGAGGAAGAAATTTCCGCAAGACAAGCAGAGATGGAGTACTCTTTGACAGAGGAAGTCAAGATGGTGAGCATCTTATAATAAGGAGACCCATCAATAAGAGGAGCAAGCTCACCCTATCTTCGTGGGGTTTGTTAACCCTCGACATGATTTTCTGTGAACCTTTCAGGAACATGTCGGGACCCGGGGTTAGCGTATGTAATTCCAGTCACGATACAATCACATGGAGAGCCGAGAACCGTACCCACTTGTCTAAGAAGACAAGGCCAAGCACAGAACGTTCTCGGTAAACATCGAACGTGAGGGGCATCCCATTCAGGCCGGATGATCAACTGAGATGGGTCCTCATCGTCCGCTCACAAGTCTAAATGCTTATGGGTGGTGAATCCCATACTCATAGACAAGTCGCCTCAACCATGTTATCGATTGGATCCTAACTCTTACATAGACTTACTCCAGCCCGATCACTTAGTCGGGGTCTAGGGCGGGCTCGATCATACAACAAAGTGTGCACGTGACAGAGTCACGAACAATCGCATCGCGATGCCCCAAGCTGCGCTCATCTAAGGGCCACTTGGTGTATAAAAGACCGCCAGCCAGATCACAACTAAGGTCTCGAAAACCCATACTAAGACATGCATGTTATAAACATACACGCAGCACACATGCCTAGTATGAACAGCAGGTATCATCACATAACTCTACAAAGTACTCTTTATTGATATACACATAGAGCATACAAAGATCACATGTCTGTGATCAACATTACATCATACAACGGAAGAAAATTAGGTCTGAGTACAGACAAGTTTAACAAATGGCTTAGAGAAGCCTTGTAAACAAACATGCCCTTCCACGAGGGACCAGACTGCTGTCAGGGACTATACTACCAAGGTCAACATCGAGCTTCACAAAGGTGACTCCATCGGGGTCCGGGTTTTCAGCTAAAACATAGAATAAGCAAACATGAGTACAAAGTCGTACTCAACAAGACTTACATCAGAACTACACTACTCATGCTCAAGTATCAAGGTAAAGGGGAGGTGGGGTTTCATCATGCAGAAGTGTCAGCTTTGACTTGGCTATTCCTGAACTACGAATACCAGACTTGAGGTAAGAAGCGTACACGAGTCCACTGAATCTCCAACCAATACACCAATATGGTTACTTCCTCGACTTCCCCACGAGGAGGCACACCATAGCACTCACGCTTATCTTGCGAGTTTTATAAGTATCCATTTAAGTTGTCTAATAATCAGGTACAGGTTCCAAGTAGTCCTTAACCGAGGACGCGGCTATTCGAATAGTTTTGTTAACCTTGCAAGGGTGTAAACTACACACACATGATCATCGGTTACCGCCAGGTCTCGCCACCGTTCAAGAGGTGACAGCGAGGATGTTCACCACGACACTTCGCTCACAACCGGTCTATTCCAGGAGTCGACTATATGAGTTTGCCTCCGCTCGAGAGCCCGGCCGGATCAACGAAACGGACTCAAACAATGTAAGTGACCGAGACCCCACCTCTGGCAGATGGTTTTCCTGCCTCACAGGTGCACTCACATATCTATATGATGCAACCATTTCCTTCGTTATTTTTCTATGCACATGCCAAATGGAAAGCCCGAATCTATTGTGACTCCTGGACCGGATCGGTATGTAAAGAGGCCAAACAGGGCTCCCATAAACCCTACATGTGGTCATACTCTTTGTCTTGGATCACAAAACAGGAACTCGGGGCCTAGGGTAGTGTTCAACGAGACAACCCACTGTGTACTCCTAGACAGCCTCTCATCGTTCATCTTTGCTTAGGGTGGATTCACCAACACGTTTCACTTTCATCAACAGCACTGTGTTCATTCCATCCCGACTCACAATTAAAACATCCTCATTGTATCACTAAACAGCAAAAGCAGTAACAGTTGTAGGGGCCACATGCTCATCATTCAACTCCTATATCTGCTAGGATTGTGGTTTGCTTAATACGGTGACAGAATGATAGGTCATGCATCGGAATGGGTTCAACTATGCGAAAGAACGTGTCTCGGTGATCTCCTATACATGCATAAGCGAGACTGAGAGGGAATTGGGATTTTATAGATATGATCAAAGGGGTTTTTCTTGCCTTGCTGACGAGGTTCGATAACGGTGTCTTCAACGAAGGGGGTGGCCTCCGGTTCCGGTTGCACGTCTATCGAGCAAACAATCAAACAAGGTATAAATATAATTGCAATGCATCAAACACATGATCAATATTGTAATGGTGATGTTCTTGTTCACAAAGTGGTTACAATTCCATTTAAAAGAAGTCAAATGCAAAGTCATTTGCAAATGTGCTTCAAATTTGAATTTGAATTAAAGCCATATGGATGTTTTGCAATGTTCACCCAATTTTAATTGGTCAAACATGAAAACAGAGCCCATATTTATAATCCTTGGATTTTTCTGATATTTTTAGACATATTATTTGCTATATTTGGAGTTCATATGAATTAGTTATGAATTTCCCAAGTTTAAATGATTTTCTGGAATATTTTAAATCAATTCTAATTTCTGGAATTTCTTTACTGCGTCATGCTGAGCTCAAGGTGACATCACAGGGGGGGCTGACTGGTGGGGTCGGCTTGTCAGTCTCTCAGGGGGTTAACCCGGTTTGATTTAACTTAACAGAGGGTTAAGGGGAGGGGGCTGGCCCACATGTCAGTCACTGTGGGGGTTGATTAAGGAGTGGATTAGGGTTAATTAATCGGGGCTGGCCGGAGTGTCGCCGCCGGCGACTGGAGACTCGCCGGAGTGGTGCTGGACGGCGTTCCAGTGCCTCAAAACGAACTGGAAGACCACCAGATAGATCCCCTTGCTCGCGTGCTTCGCCTGGGACAAGCTGGGGTCTCGGGGACGGCTATTTCGACGTCGGCGACAAGAGTAGCGGCTGCCGGAGCTTGGACCTCGTCGGAATCGGGCGCCGGGGCACGGGAGGAGACGGAAATAGGGGGGAAATGGGCGCGAGCTCACCCTGAGTGTGAAGGGGCCGTCGAGGAGGCCGGAGGAGGGCTGACGGAGACGGAATCGACGACGGGCTTCCGCGGCTCCGGCGAGACGTTGATGGAGAACACGGCGGCTCGGGGCCGTCCGGGCTTCGATTGAGGGTGCGGCTAGACGAAGTCGAGGTCGGGCTTCCTCCTGCACAGCTTTTCCCGGCCGATGGACGTCTCTGGTCGCGCGGGCTCACGGCGGCGCTCTGCGGTGGACTTCGGGCGGGTGCGAGAACGACGATGGGAGAGGAGGAGGAGGTCTAGAGAGAGGGGGGAGAAGAGCGGGGAGTGCACGGGGTCTCCACGGCGAGGGAAAGAGGCACAGGGGGCCTTGGAGCCTTCTCGGCGTCGCGGTGGCGCCGCGGCGTGCTCCCAGGGCGCCACCGAGCTGCTTCGACGTCGGTGGGGAAGAGGACAAGCGGCCGCTGCGGGATGGGCCGAGGCCAGTGGGCTGGGGGGATGAGTTGGGCCAGATTGGCCAGGGTTTCTCTTTCCTTTTATTTCTTCTGTTTTGTTTTCTGTAATTTGTTTTGCCCCAAAATAAATAGCAGAGCAATTTATTAAAATGCCCAATTAATTTTATAAATCCTAGGTGACCAGTAGCAAGTCACTTCTAGAATTTGAGCATTTTTTAAATTCAATATATTTTGAATTTCAATGCAAATAGGGTTATTTTAATTTCCAAAGCCACTGTTTGAATATTAGAAAATTCCATGTGCATGGGATTGATCCCAAACCACTTTTAAAATGATCAGCAACATTTATAGGAATTTTCCAAACATTCAAATGATTTTTGGAAAAATATTTTTATCTGGCCATTTGACTTAAAATTTCTAGGGCTTTTCTTTCCCCATTTTGAATTTCTTTTTGAATTTTTGCATGATGCAAAGGGCACAAACAAACCTAGAACTTACCCTAGTTGGGGTTCTGACAGAACAACACCTGCACTCGAAGCCCCATGTGTGTCATCTGCTATATCCGAAGCTCACCGAATCACTACCCAATTCTATGACGACTTCCGTGTGCTGAAAGTACAGGTGGCCATATTAGAGGCTGAAAACCAAACCCTTCGATGTATAATAGCGGACTTGAAGACCTCCAAGAAGAATTGAGATTGAAGTCTTCATGGGTAATGGAATCCCCTTAGCTTGTTGAAAGCTTAGGGGAGTGCCGGTATCTTTATCTTTATCTTTTGTGGTCAAAGTTTAGTGTCGTATCATGTCTAGGGAAGATATCTTATGAAATAGGAGTTTGCATTGGGGTGTATCGCTCCTTTATCGCGAGTCTTGTATCCGTGAGTGTCCAGGGAGTCGCCTATCTAAGGGGGATCCGTAAGGAAGTCCGGCCGAGGTTCCAGTACAGACTCAAACGATGTGTGCAGGGTCCCAAGCCGGTTTGAGTAGCCGTTCATCCACTTCTCAGACCGTGCCACAGCCCTACCAGAACTCCGAACTACTGCGACTTCTGGGGTTCAAACGGGGTGAGGTACTAGGTAGAGAGGGGTCAGTGAGCCCAATGTGTGGTTGTACTCTTCTTGTTGGATCACCACACAAGAACTCGGACTTAAGGCGGTGTTCAAGGAGACAACCCACTGTGTACTCCTACACAGCCTCTCATCGTTCACCTTGAATTAGGGTAGATTCACCAACACATTTCCACCATCATCAACATGATTACTACCATCCCGACTCACATAACAGTATCATCATTGTATTACTCTAAGCATGCAATAAGCAGTAACAGTTGCAGGGGCCACATGATATCAATCAACTCCTACATTTGCTAGGATTGTGGTTTGCTTACTACTGTGACAAATGATATGTCATGCAAAGGAATGGGTTCATCTATGCGGTAGAATCGATAACAAGGTGATCATCCTATTCATGCATAAGCGAGACTGAGAGGGAAATGGGTTTTTATCGACATGATCAATGGGGTTTGCTTGCCTTGCTGACGAGGTTCAGTATCAGGGTCTTCAACGAAGGGGGTGGCCTCAGGTTCCGGCTCCACCTCTATTCGACAAACAACACAAACATCAAAACAATAATAAGAAAATGCTCAAACACATGAGTTGAAGGTTGAAACTTGATGTATGTGTCACTGATGTGTGAGTTATTCCATTTAAAAGGAGGATATTGCAATTGAATTGCAAATTCAAACTCCACATTTGAATTTAAAAGGGTTCATATGCATGTTTGCTTCTGTTCCCCCATTTTAAAATGGTCAAACATACAAAAAAAGTGCATATTCATAATCCTTGCATTTTTCTGATAATTTTACATATATTATATGTTTAATTTGGAGTTAAAATGAATTAGTTATGAATTTCCTAAGTTTACTTCATTTTCTGGATTTTTCTGCTTTTCTTTTTAAATGGAAATTCACTTATTGCGTAGGCATGACGTCACAGTGACGTGGGGGGGGGCTGACGTGTGGGTCCGGCTTGTCAGTGTCACAGGGGTTTAATCTTTGTTTAATTAAACTGACAGGGGGGTTATTAGGGGCTAGGCCCCACCTCTCAGCGACTGTGGGTGGGATTAAGGCCTGATTAGCCCCTGAGCTAAACCAACTCGGTCGGCGGCTAGTCGCCGGTGCCACTGGGCACGGAGGAGCCTCGCCGGAGTGGGCTTTCCAGCCACGGGGTGGCTCGCGGAGGGCACCAAAATGATGCCCGCACATGTCCGCATAACGCTGCACCCACGGGGAGGCCTAGGGGTGGCCGGAGCCTCGCCGGCGTCGTGCTCGGGCGGCGGCCGTGGCTCTGTGAAGACGAAGACGACGTAGGAGGCTACGGAAAGGAGCAGCGGACGAGGGAGTCGACGCGTATGCTCACCGTTAGGCCAACGACGTCAACGGTGAAGACGAAGGAGGCGCGCAGGCGAGGAATTTCTCGGCGGGATCCAGGGCGGCCGGCGTCGAAGAACTTGACGCTGGAGTCGTCTCTGCGGCCTCCGGGCTTCGATTGTAGGAGGGCTTCGAAGGAGACGAAGGTGTTGCACGCGATGGACAAGGCAGCGGGGCTCTGGAGCTCTCCGGCCACAAGTTTCCATGGCTGCGCTCTACGGCGGTTCTAGGGTGCGCGTGGGAAGGCGACGCAGAGAGGGGCTTGGTGAGCGAGAGGTAGGGGAAAGACTGCGGGGGCGCTCTGGCTGATGCATGGCGTGCGCAGGGGGGCTGGGGAGGCCTAGACGGCTCTCACGTCGTCGACGTGGCGTCAGCGTGCCCCTGGCCTCCAGCGAGCTTCTTTGGGGGAAGGGCGAGGAAGACGACGGAAGCCTCGGGCTGGGCTGGGCCGAGGCCAAGGTAAGTGCGCCGTGCCCCTGGGCGACAGGTAGTCCTTGTTGATTTCCTTCTTTTTTTTGCAATTTTGTTTTTCTCTAAAAAAATAGCAAAGCATTTTATAAAATACCCAAAACTTTTATGTGGGCTTAGAATATAAGTAGCTAGGCACTTATAACTTTTGGGCATTTTTGAAATCCAAATAATTTGAATTTCAAAGCAAATAGGGGTTTATTTAATTTCCAAAGCTCCTTTTGAATTTTAGAAAATTCCATAGGTATGGGAATGAACCCAAACCACTTTTGTAATGATCAGCATCATTTATAGGAATTTTACAGATGTTCAAATGATTTTTGGAAAAATAATTTTATCTGGCCATTTAAATTAAATTCATCTTGGGTGGGGGGTGGTTTCTTCTCCCATTTCAATTTCTTTTTAAATTTTTTAATATGATGTAAAGTTACTTGCTAACCCTAGCACATACCTAAAAGAGGGTTGTGACATCTTTCTTTTCAATGATAGCACCAACGGTGCGAAGAAAAGGACATCTCAAAATAAGTGGAAATGAAGGATCACATTCAATGTCCATAACAAGAAAATCAACGACGACATAATTATCATTGATAATAATGAGCACATCATCAATCCATCCTAAAGGTTTCTTTACGGAAGAATCAACAAGACAAACACCAAAATAACATGTATCAAAAGGTTTCAAATTAAGCATATCATACATTCTTTTGGGCATAACGGAGGCACTAGCTCCAACATCACATAACGCATAGCAAGAGAAGTTATTTAATTTAATTTTGACTATAGGATCCCAACCTTCTTCTAGCTTCATAGGGATGGAAGTCTCAAGGTTGAGCTTCTCCTCCCTAGCTTTGATAAGAGCATTGGTAATATGCTCAGTAAAGGAAATGATAACTTTTGAGAGACTACAATTATCAAAATCAAGATCACTACCATTACTTAAAGTGGTGGTGATGTCATCTAAGCTCATAGGTTGGTAGCCTCTATATTGATAGGAGTTTCTTGTTCTAAGGTTGAGGTATTAGCATCAGCATTAATAGGTCCCGTGGGACTAGGGATATGTTGGGTGCTAAAAGTTTTGAGATCCTCAACATGTATGGTGGAGATAGTAGTGTGTGTAGAAAAGGCTCTTAATTCTGTCTTCCTCTTCCTTTTCTCTAGCCCACCTATCCTTAAGTTTTGCTAGCATTCTAATATTCTCATTAATTTGTACTTGGATAGCATTCATGGGTGTGGTTTTCCTCTCCTTAAGGGGAGAAGTTATAATCTTAAGCAATTCTACCTCATGAGCTATATTGTCAACCTTAGAAGAGAGTCTATGTAGTTTTATAATTTCTCTTCTACACTCTTGTTGAAGGCTTTCTGAGAAGTGATAAAGTCCTTAAGCATGCTCTCTATTTCATAATTGGAGTTTTTGGTGCTAGGGTAATTGTTGTTGTACCCATAACTGTTGGATGGGAATGGTCTAGGATTGTCTACCAAAATTACTCCTATAAGAATTAATATTAAAGTTGTTCCTAGAGATTAAATTAACATCAAATTACTCTTGAGAAACCAAAGAAATCAAAGGAACATGATGAGGATAATAGGAGCTTGCTTACTAAGTAAAGACATAATCAAGTTAACTTGTTCATTTAGGGAGGAGATCTCCTCGACAGAGTTTACCTTCCTGCATGTTGGAGATCTTTCGATGTGCCATTGAGAATAGTTTGTCATCATCTCATCTAATAGTTTTGTGGCAGCACCAAGTGTTGTTGACATGCATAAAGGTTCCTCCTTCGGCCGAGTCTAACAGATTCTGCGAGGTAAAGTTCAAGCCTGCATAAAAAGTCTAGATAACCATCCAAGTAGTCAAACCATGTGTAGGGAAGTTTTAAAAAGAGATTTCATGCGTTTCCAAGCTTGGGCAACGTGTTCATTATGCAGTGCTTAAAATTCATAATATTGCTCCCCAATTGGATAATCTTAGGAGGTGGGTAGTACTTCCCAATAAAAGCATCCTTGCACTTATCTCAAGAGTGCATGCTATTCCTAGGAAAGGATTGAAACCAAATTTTAGCTCCTCCTCTCAAGGAGAAAGGAAAAAGCTTAAGCTTAACAATATCACCTTCTACTTCTTTATACTTTTGCATATCACATAGTTCAACAAAATTATTCAAGTGTAAAGCACCATCATCTCCAGCACTAGAGAATTGTTCTTTCATAACAAGATTTAGTAAAGAAGGTTTAATTTCATAAGAAGATGCTGAAGTGGAAGGTTTAGCAATAGGAGTGCAGATAAAGTCAGTGTTGTTGTGACTAGTGAAGGCACACAACTTAGTGTTTAGCGGAACCCATAATAGCAGTAGAAAGCAAGGCAAACAATTTTTTGTGATTTTTTATAAAGGACACTAAGATAAAAACTGAAAGGTAAACTAACAAGAATAAAAAGCAAAGATAAAAGATAGTGTGCAACTCCCCTGTCTTGAAGAGTGGAGTCCCTGTCAACGCGTCAGAAATTACCTTGATGGCACTGAAGTGGTGCTCCTCGGTGGTTACCCCAAGTGGAAGGTAAAGATGTAGATAGCGGCTGATTTCCCTTACACGAGGACTGTAAAGTTTATCGAATCCAGGAGGACTCCAAGGATCGAAAAGTAGGTGGTGCAGCAAGTGATGCGCCGTTTGAATGATAATCACTTGCATTACCTGTACCTGCACACAGAAACAAATAACTTTGCTCCCAACGAGTATAGAGGGGTTATCAATCTCTCCGTCCTAGTCATTTACAATGGATCAAACGCAAGAGATAATGATAGTGATATTGGTAATTGCAAGTGAAAGTAAAAATAGGAAATAAAGCAATAAATAGTGGAGGTGTAAACAATGGTGGAAATATGGACCGGGGTCCCATGATGTTCACTAGTGATGTCTCTCTCCCAAAAGACGATAAACAACTAAGCTGGGTGAACAAATTACCGCTGGGATATTGTCAGAATTACAAACGCACCGCAATTCTAATTATGCTACTTGAAAGTAAGAGTGCTAAAAATCATGGGCAGTACGCCAAGACAAGTAGACCGAAATCCATCTGCATCTACTACTAATCATCCACCTTGAGATATCTATCTAGAACATATCGCTGGTATTAAGTTGAGAGCCCCACCCAACGTGTAAACTCAAAGCACCAGACAATTGCATTAACAATCTATGGGTAAGGTAAACAATACATGCAACCGCGGTTACCAGCACTGTTGTTTTCTCCCTTGTTGCAACAACACATCCCCTAGTCTCATGTTTCTCTCACTCATGCTACACATCGGGGGGCATGAACCCACAATCATGCATAACTCTCCCTCTTGGAAACACAATCTACTACTTAGCCAAAGCAATAAAAAGCAACGGAGAACATGCAAGAATTACTCAAGAATAAAATATAAAAGGAAAACCAAATATATAACTCATCACGATCTAAACATAATCTCATAATCCATCAGATCCCAGCAAACTCTGCATAGCAACAGCAAGACAATTACATAGGTGCCTTGATCATGTAGGGTTGCTCACAAGGTCTAAACATTGATGAACAAAGATGGAGAGAAGACATCGCATAGCTACTAGTGATGGACCTATGGTCCAAGGTAGAGTACTCACGACACATCCGGGAGGCGTCCATGGTGGTGGAGAGGTCCCCGGACGTCAATCCTGTCTCCGGCAGGGTGCCGAGAAGAGGTATTCTGGCGCTCCCGATCTTGGAAGCGCTGCGGCGGAGGAATAGAGACGTAATTCGCGATGCAGGATTCTCCTCGAGGGTTCTGCGACGTGTGGTAAAAATAGGCCGAAGGGGGGCAACAGATGTGGGGCCTGATACGTCCCAAATGTATCTATAATTTCTACTTGCTCCATGCATATTTTCTGTGATATTGCTATGATTTATATAAACTTTCATACACTTTTGATCGTATTTGGAGTAACCTATTAACTCAGTGCACCCCAGTGCCAGTTCCTGTTTTCTGCTATTTTTGTATTTCAGGTTTCCCTCATATTAAAATTGCTCCAAAAATTTAAGAAAAATACAACAAAAAATCAGCGTATCGGAAACTTTGGGAATCACCTAAGAGGGGCCAGAGCGGACCCACCGGGTCCCCAGGTGCCCTCCCGGCGCGCCCTAGGGTGGGGCCGCGCCAAGGGGCCGCCTGGACCCCTGGTGGCCCCCCTTTTTTGCGATCTCGCCTCTGTTCTGCCGCCGACGCGCTTCCATGATCGGGAGTGCCAGCAGACCTCTTCCCGGGACCCTGCCGGAGGGAGGATTGACCTCCGGGCGCTTCTCCTCCACCATGAACGCTTCCCGGATGATCCGTGAGTAGTCTACCTTGGACCATGGGTCCATGATCAGTAGCTATGTGATATTCTCCTCCCCCCTTTGTTCTTCATGGATTAGACCTTGTGAGTTTCCCTACCTGATCAAGGCACATATATAATTATTTCTGCTGTTGCTATGCTGAGTTTGCTAGGATCTGATGGATTATGAGACTATGTTCAGATTGTGATTGAGTAATATATTTGGTTCTTATCTTTTATATTTTTGTTTTTGAGTAATTCTTTCATGTTCTCCGTTGCTGTTTATTGCTTTGGCCAAGTAGTAGGTAGTGACTCCAAGAGGGAACGTTATGCTCGATTGTGGGTTCATGCCCCCTGATGACTAGCTTAATTGACAGAAACATGAGTCTAGGGGATGTGATGTTTCCACAAGGGGGAAAACAACGGTGCTTTTAACGACGGTTGCAAGGATTGTTTACTTTACGCAAAGTTCTTTTAATGCACTTGTCTGTTGCTTTGAGTTTACACTTTGGGTGGGGCTCGCAACTTAATAGCAGCGAGATGTTCTAGACAGATATCTCAAGGTGGATGATTAGTAGAAGATGCAGTTGGATTTCGGTCTACTTATTTTGGCGTACTGCCCATGATTTTGAGCCTCTTCCTTTCTTTGTAGCATTTTAGCATTGCGGTGCGTTTTTAATCCTGTCAATTGCACAACTGTGATTTGTTTACCTCGCATAGCAGTTTTATCGTCTTTTGGGAGAGAGACATCACTAGTGAAGATCATGGGACCCCGGTCCATATTCTCATCACCGTTTGGACGCTAAATTTACTTCCTGCTTTTACTTTCCAATTGCAGTCACTATTATCCTTTATCCCTTTCATTTTATCCTTTGTAAACAACTAGGCCGGAGAGATTGACAACCTCTCTGAATTTCGTTGGGAGCAAAGTTACTTGTTGTGTGTGCAGGTCCAGGTAAAGTAAGCAACCCGGAAGTTGTGAACGGCGCCATTGTTCACTTTATCACCTACTTGCCGACCTTGGAGTCCTACTGGTCGATACTCAACATTGGTATCTTCACCAAGGGAAACTTGCCGCTACGCTACATCTCACCTTCCAATTGGGGTAACCAACAAAGGGCGAGAAGCCGTTATAATATCTCGTGTATCAGGGCCCACCTCCCAGGCGCCCTGGTGGCGCGGCCAGGGGTGGGGCTGCAACACCTGGACGCCAGGGAGGGTGGTGGACCCCCTCCGACTCTTCTTCGGTGGTTCCGGAAGCTTCCTTGACACTGATTTTATTCTGATTTTTCTGGAATTTTTCTGGCATTTCAAATTGGCGAAAAATCACTGCAACTAAAGACATCAGCAGACAGGAACTGGCACTAGGTGCACGGAGTTAGTAGGCTAGTCGAAATATGACTAAAATGATATAAAAGTGTAGCAAAACGTGTAGCAAAGTCACATAAAAGTGCATGGAACAAGCAGAAATTAAAGATATGTTTGGGACGTATCAAGCGGGAATACTGCGTGTGCACCCATACCTTGAAACCTCAACCTTCCAAAGAGTCCACCATAACTCTCCTATATGTGGTATTTCACCGCCACTCCTAAAGTATATTACTTATGTGCTATCTTTAAACCTTTAAACTAGTATTACTCCTTGTTTAGTTCTTCTGTTTTAGCTAATGAGGAAGTAGTAGATAATTCATGATCCTCTCATACTGGACAAGCTTTATCTTGGGTTTGCATGCCTAATCGGCGAACCCCTAACACGTGGAGGGACTGGCATGAGTGCGCCCAACTCACAAAACATAATATCAACAAACAAAACCTCCATCACGCTTTGTTCATGAAATATCCGAAAACTTTGGCAGTGATAAACAAAGGACACTAAGGGGATGTGATCGTGCCTGCCTTTGGAGACGTTCCTTGAAACTTGTCCAGATTGAGATGTATTGGTCCATCTGCTAGCATTCATTGACGAATCATGCACCTCCCAAAAGATTATTTTATAATCTTATTGCTTTCCAAATCCTTAAAATCTCTAGCACATGCGTTTTCCCTACTTCCCTCTGCGAAGGGTCAAGCCTTTACTTTTATGTTGAGTCAGTGAACCCACTTCCTTTTATCCCATAAAATAGCAGACACCTTGTGTTGAAAAAGATGCATGCATTTGTAATGTCTCGTTGAGAATAGCCATATTTCATCTTTGTTGACATTATTAATCAAGATAAATAAGTTGTTTTTTGTGCTTTTCTACATCAAACATTTTCCTTTGTGTTATCATTTTCACTTCTTGACTAATAACACGCTCTTTCAAAAGTTTCAAATGATCTCATCAAAATATAAGGGGAAGAGCAAAAGTTAAAGTTATTAGTTGTTCTTTTACCAAGAACATGTTTGCCATGGTTTAAAGAGTTTACTTAGCCCTACCTTTGAATGCAACTGATATTACTCTATCATAAGGGCCTTACGAGTGGAGGTTTCCATTGAGGATGCTTTAGTTTAGTAGAGAACTTATGATGCTTCTTTTCTGCATTCTTATTTATGGACACTTCACTCTCTAAACTTGTGGACAGGTTTATCGAACTGAGTATTCGCTTAGGGACAATCGAGGTCTAAGCTTGGGGGAGTTGATACGTCCAAAATGCATCACTATTTTATATCATAATTTACCTCTATTTATTGATATATCTCATATTATGATGATGTTCTTAGAGACAATTGCTGAGTTGTTGTGGTTGTATGTTCGTAGGCATATAAACAGTTCTATCTCAAAAGCCCTAGAAGCCACGTAAAAATTTCAAAAGATAAAGTAGACGCGTCTAAACATTAATTTATAGGGGGGCATCATAGTGAGTGTGATTTATATTGTTGCATGTTGTTTTGCTAATATTTTAGATATACGACAGTAGCATTATAGGATGATCCCTCACTGATCCAACAAAATTTCCTTCCTTAGTGAAGCACCATCTGGAAAGATCCTTATTATGGATGCGTCACATGTCACACAGGTGTCAAACATTTTAACGTTCAAATGAGATGGGTGGAGCAAGCCTAGCATGTCCAGAAACATGGAATTGCATACGCGACATATAATCACTAAGGTTATTGTGGCGAGCCTGGCATATTTCTATGATATGGCCTCGGGACACAAGATCGAAAGATCAAGCATGAGTCACATGGATGATGTGATTGGCATGATGGCCTACCTTGAACAACTTACGGATGGCCGTGACGATCGGGGGAGGTATGTTCTTCAAGGATCGTGTAATCATTTAGAATAAACTATGATGGATGTTTGTCTGAGTGGGAGTTCCAGAATTGTTTTAAAACATGAACTCCTATTATGAACTTAATCTTCATGTCTTAGCAAATATCATTGTAGATAATTTCATACCCAATGTTTAAAACTATGGATCTTTTAGTTTAACGAAGAACTTAAGGTAGATGGGTCTTACATCATTGTTGTTACCAACACCGTTAGCGACATACTCATTAGTAATGACTTGCTAAACGTAATACGAGCACTTCTAGGAGATACACTTGAAAACTCCATAATTAATGAAGGTGATGATGAGTATCGTACTCACCTTCACTTTTGAATGACTATCCAATACATCATACTTCATTCTATGAATCTGAATTGTGAATGCATGTTAACGAAACCAACACGTATGACGTGCTAGGAGAACTTGAAAGCACTAATTCAAAAATCAGAGTAATTGAATATGAGTATATGTACGAGGTTTCTTTCAACCATGATGGAAGGAACAACCTGTTGTGGAAGTCAAAGGAAAAGTTTATAAGATACATGAACACCGCGTGTATAACTTGGACTACTGAATGACTGGTTACTTTGCGATAACTGGGAAGTGGCATCCGCTTCCTCCCAGCTACAAAGACCACTTCTAGACTATGTCATGAATGAGAATACTTCACCTGTCACGAGGTCATTGTTAAAGTTGTGAATATTAAAGGTAGAACCAATGCAGGAATAGTGATTGGCGGAGAAAGTATATTTGATATATGAGTTATAAATGTACTTCCCCACAAAACACTAATTGCGGTTGATTAAGTATTCGATGATTGAACTTACTGCTTATAGAGTGTTTTGGAACGGATGAGGTGACAATGTGTGCTGACGGTAATCAAGGTAGTTGATGGTCGACAACACTCTCCCTCGACATCTATCACTTGAGTGATACATGAATAAATTTATGATCGTTTGAATGTGAAATTTATTAGTGTGTCTTGCATCTCGCGAAGACAATTATTCATATTAGCGAGAAACAAGTCACTTGTTATCCTTTATGTTCACATTACGATTATGAATGAGTTATTCTTATATTGATGATAGTAGTTTGATCATTTATTAGAAATATTGTAATGCCAAGAATTATCCAAACTTAATAATGACACTACCGTTTAAGTCATGAATGGTGTGATGGAGGCTTGAGATACTTGATCTCTTGACACATGCAAACCATGCCATTTTAGGTGAGATGACTAAAACCTCGCGTTCTGGTAAAACAAAGTGTGTACTGATTGTTGAATATAAAACATAGTGATGTATCGTATTTCAGCAAGTAGTGAATTTCCTTATTTTGTGAATTTCATATGTGGACTTAGATGAATATGTGTATTCACTAATGAAAATGAGTCTGGAATAATTTTGATCTGATCAAAGGGATTTAAGAATGAAGACAGATATTAAATTAACAAGAAAAACAAGTCTCTATGATTTGATCAAAGTGACAAATATTTTGAGTTAGTCTTGGACATAAAGTCTTTTGAAAGTTGTTTCACAAATTATGATGTTTTGAGACACTTCAATATTGTTGATGTGCCTGAACATTGTAATCATACTCTATTGAATAGTGTATGTTCTAAGTTATCTCTTACCAAGTTAAATTATTATTGTGTAGAGTTATTAATTTAATATACAAACACTCAATTCAGTATAGGGAACCATCTGATTTCATGGAAACCAACACTATATATGTAAGGGAGTATCGTGGTTTCTAGGAAAACTAATTTATATGATAAATTATCTTTGTAGTTTATCCTTAGAAAACTATGGGTGCATCTTCCACAACTAGAACCAAAGGAGCAAAACTTGTGTTGCTGAGTTAGGTGTTTGTCAAGAAGTGTTGTTGATAAATGTGTTAATGGAAGAAAAGTGAAAGTTCAACCAAGGTAATTGACATGGCCTCCAGATTTCAGAGTGGCGCAACAGAATATGTTCCAGAAGAAAAGCTCCACAATTAGAGGAGAAACTGATGATAATGATCATGAAGTTTCGGTTAAAGATTTTACTGAACAAAGTAGGATTAAGGAATACATATTTGCCCCTTGTGCAAAATAATATACATGATTCACTTGTTAAGTTAATGGAACAAGACATACCTACAAACTACGAAGAAGCCATGGTGGACCTAAGTACGAGATATGACTATGAGTCAGGAAATCCTATATTGAGATACATTTAAGATTTCTTGAATCTTATCGAGTAATGAGGTTACTTGATATTTCCAATAACTTCATGGTTGTAAGGAATAAATGTGAACATCAAAAGAAGACGTCAAGATCAATTTGTTATAAAGAATGTTTCTGACAAATTCAAAAGGGTTGACTACAATGTGTAGCGATGCTTGAGTCAATGGGATATTCACTACGATTGATCCAAATTGTTATCAATACTGTGACTTCCTCAAATCCTGCATTTGAAAAAGTGTAGTAATTGGTACAACAAGAAGGTTTTGGAAAACATATGGATACTAGTGTCTCGTAACCTGAATTCTCAATCTGATGGATGATCAAAGTGATTTTGGACCTAGCCAAAATATTGAGAAACATGCATTTGCATGAAACTGAGTGAGAGCTTAATAGTTTCATAAACTTAATATGTGGATGACATATTTTGAGTGGGAGCTATGGGAGTATTATCCTAGTCTTATATGTAACTTACATATTTGAGTGGGAGCTGTGTGGATGTTAACCTGCTCTTATATGTGTCGATGTCGCGGGTGCGCGCACGTGGCGCACGGTACACCGGGGGGACCGCGGAGGTCCCCTTTGATAAGGGATCGTCGCGGGTAGCGCACGGAACAACATAATGGTCTATCGCTAGGTGTCCATGAACAAGAAGTATGGAGATTACATGGTGGTGTCTCTACGGGAAGCATTGCTCTTGGCCTCTCCCCCTTTTCGCTATGTGGCTGAGTCCTCCTTTTATAGTACAAGGAGATGCTCACAGATGCCATGTACTACATTTTTACAACTACTTGTAGTCTAGGGCTTAGTCAGACTCCACCGCTTTAAGCAAACCAGCCTTTGCATTGACACATAGCTGGACAGGTGTCACATGCATGGTGAATGCACTTGATTGCTTATCTCTTCATTCAATGCATTTGTCTTGTAGCGGTTGGCTTGTTGTAGTTCTCTTGCTTTGGCACAACAGTGCTAGACGTAGATTTTCGAGGTACTAGATGATCTCGGATGGAAAATTCGTCAACATCAAAGTTGCAGCCCTCGAAATTTCCAACAACTTTCATGTTGGACGTTTTTTGATTCGATCCCATCTTGAAGGCGTTTTTCCTGATTACGCTGCTGACTGTCACATGCAGAAAGTTCCGAAAAGGCTTGTGCTGGGATGCCTCCGGCTTGTAGGAAGTGATTTTATCTTTCCGGCAAAGTTCCTGTCTGGCACCGCGTGTATCAAGGTTCATGGAGACCCCTGTTTCCACGGTACCGACAGTAGTCCCCGGGCCTAGGTCAGACGAGTGTGCTCCACACTGTCTGGGCTAGGTCTCACCTCTTGCTCGACAGCACCCAGAAATAGTCTTCTGGAAATACTGATGATCTTCCGGGAGTAAACATCCGAGAATACGGGTAATAGTCCGGTAATATGATAATTGTCCGGGAATAAACATCCGGGAATATGATAATCGTCCGGGAATAAACATCCGGGAAGATGATAATCGTCCGGGAATAAACATCTAGGAATATGATAATCGTCCGGGAATAAACATCTAGGAATATTGATAGCCTTCCAGGAGTAAACATCTGGGAATATAATGAGCTTTATTTATGAATTCGGACTCAGGGTTTATTTCTATATCACGGGGCGATGATAGAAACCCGATGAGATTGTCTTGGCTCTTGCTGGGGTTTATTCCCACATCGCTTCTCGATGGTAGAAATCCGGGGAGCTCATCTTAACTCTTGTCGGGGTTTATTTCTACATCGCGGAGCGATGGTATAAATCCGGGGAACTTGTCTTAACTCTTTCCGGGGTTTACTTCTACGTCGTGGATCGATGGTAGAAATCCGGGGAGCGTGTCTTAACTCTTTCCAGGGTTTATTTCTCCATCTCGGAGCGATGGTAGAAATCCGGGGAGCGTGTCTTAACTCTTTCCAGGGTTTATTTATACATAGCGGAGCGATCGTAGAAACCCGGTGAGCATATGTCTACTCGTGTCAGGGTTTATTTCTGCATCGCGAAGCGATGGTAGAAAACCGGTGAGCATGTATCTGCTCGTGCCGGGGTGTATTTCTACATCACAGAACGATGGTAGAAACCCGGTGAGCTTGTCTTGACTCTTGCCGGGGTTTTTTTCTACATCACGGAGCGATGGTAGAAACTCATCAAGCATATCTCTACTCGTGCCGGGGTTTATTTCTACATCGCGGAGCGATGGTAGATACCCGGTGAGCATGTATCTACTCGTGTCGAGGTTTATTTCTACATCGCGAGCGATGTAGACACCTGGTGAGCATGTCTCTACTTGTGCCGGGGTTTATTTGTACATCGCGGAGCGATGGTAGAAACCCGATGAGCATTTCTCTACTATTGCCGGGGTTTATTTCTACATCTCGGAGCGATGGTAGAAACCCGGTGAGAATATATCTACTTGTGTTAGGGTTTATTTCTACATCGCAGAGCGATGGTAGAAACCCGGTGAGCATTGTGACGCCCCCAAAATCAATCTGTGTACAGTAATCATACACGCAGGGTACACGGCTGAGATTAGGGTGCCACGGTGAGGATTTCACAAAACAACACTAAACACAAAAGGATAAACCAATATGTCACAATAAAGGGGGGGGTCACGCGGACCCGAATATATAAAAAATACAAGCCACAATATCTGAGTACCGACATAGTTAGTCAAGTCATGCCTTAAGAAGGCTAGCACAAATAACATTAGAGATACAGATCGAAAAGGCAAGGCCTCCTGCCTGGGAGCCTCCGAAACTACTCCTGGTCCTGGTCAGCGGGGGTCTCGACGTAGTAGTATCCGCCTCCGGGGTACTCCTACTCCTGGGCTCCAACGTCGACTGCAGCGGCCGATCAGGCAAAACAGTAAAGGAAATAAAGGAGGTGAGTATCTAGTATACCCGCGAGTCTTACGCCCGCTACTAAGCATTATGCATTGTATCAACGGAAAGAAGAGGCTGTATATAGTGGACTGAAAGACAGAAATCCAGAGCAAGGGTAAGAAGCTAGGCCAATCGAAGACTAGCATCTTCCGACGATGTCTTGCAGCATGAGGTAAGAATCAACCAACATTTCATATAAAGCATAAAGTAACAACGAAGCAGAAGTTGCTGCAACATTGTATAATATAAGTTGTAATGATTAAAAATAATAATAATGCCTCCGAGTTCCCCTCCTCGACTCCCTGCGAGGAAGAAGCCCCGGAACCATACAGTTTAATAGTAATAGTTTCTAGTGGTAAGATCCAGCTTCAGCATAAAGCGTCCTGTTACCGTGGACACGGCTATTCGAATAGATTAAACTCCCTGCAGGGGTGCACTACTGTTCAGCCTGCACGCTCGGATCTCCAGGGTGGCGTGAACCTTGTTAGGGAACGCCCCACCGAGGCTATCCGACACGACGCAACCCATCCTAGGCTCAACAGAGAGGCCATCCGCCGGACTATATCCTATGCGCCAAGGGGTCTAGGTCCCTCACCCTTGCACGCTCCTGCACGGTGCGAGTCTGGCTGGTGAAGCAAAAGAAAATCCAAACACACCTGCTGCATCAAAAAGACAAGACCACTTCTCGGCGATCAGGCCGCAGTACTGCTGACGTCTGAAGAGCTTTCGGACAAACTACGACGCGGAGGGCCCACACCGTAATCCCACGTGTAGGTAGTGCGTACAGACCAACGGGCCTCTCAAGTCATCCGCCGAACCATTTAGCATTTATATTAACCTGCGTGACAACCGTTATCGTTGCCTCGACTTAACCGACCCGCGGTCAACGACAGCAGTTAGGACCACCAGTACATCGGTGCCTGCCCTGTCATCCCACCAAGTCACTGTGGTTACCAACAAGGTGAACCGTCTCCTTACCTTGTCTCGCGTGTGCTCTTGGTAGAGCTCGACTTTCGTGGTTTGGTAACTCTCGCGAGATACGAGCAGGGGCCAAGCACGCCTGTAACGTCGGTCGTACCCTCCCTGTCGTTCCCGACAATATACCTCTCGCGGGCACCGTTGGGTCGCCCGACTTCTTACCTTAAGGACAACCGCTGTTCAGTACCCTATGGAGGCAAGACAAAGTCAGCCTCGAGTGGAGTACAAGGATTACTCCTTGATAGCTCACACTTGAGGTGACTAGGCATAACCCGGATAGGGGCCTTTGGCGGTGTCTGCTTTGTTCCGTACCTGTGTAGTTGTATATATTGTATCCGTGTTCACCCCCCTGAGTGAGTCACGGCCCGCTATCGAGTCCTAACTAACAATGCGCAGGGTTCACTGCTGAATATATGCACAATTATAATAGGCAGCATAGGATAAGAATGGTACATCAAGGGGCGACAAAATCAGGCTATGCAATTGAATAGGATTGTAACGTAGCAGCAGCAGTAAACATGCCTAGTGCAAGAAATGTACGGAAAGATAGGCGATATTTGGGGAAGAGAATGGCTCTGCTTGCCTGGAAGCTCGACGGTAGGGGTCGCGTCGTCGACGAAGTAGTCGTACCCGGCAGCGGTGTAGTCGGCGGTAGCAGCAGGGTCTACCGGAGATTAAGGGGGGAAGGAAAACGTAAATACACAGCAATAATATACAAACATATGCATGACATGACAGAGGAAATGTTAACGGTGTTCTAACGCAGTGCAATGCACGATGCTCGGAGCGGGAATTCATCCGGGGATGAACTGCCAGCTCCGGAGTGATTACCGGACAGGGTGTCCGGAGGGGGAAGGGTTCATGCCGGAGGTGTCGTGGACATCCGACAATGATGACGGGGCTGTATACGTGTTAGTTGAACCATTCCGGACAACTTTCGTGTTCGGAGTAAATTCATCCGGCAGGTTTTTTACCGGCACCGGGAATTATCGACAGACAGCCCGGAGGGGGGGAATGTCGATGATCGGTGTGTTAGGGGTGTGTGGTGAGGGTATGGATAGCGTATTCTTATTCGTTGTATTTTTCTGATCAATTTTCATGTATAAAATTTTTCGATCCGATATACGGATTAAAAGATATTGATTTTATAAGTTTAATCAATTTTAAAACATTAAAAATCCTTTTTCTATTTAATAATTCTTTATTTAATTATTAAATCAATTAATAATTCATTTCAATGAACTGACCAGTGGGTCCCACTGGTCAGCGACACAGTTAACAAATAAATAAATTAAATCTAATTATTCAGTGGGGGGACCCACATGTCATTGACTTATTAATCCAATTAAATCAATTTAGCAAAAGATTAAATGGGCTGGGCCCACATGTCTGTCACTCAGGGGGATTATTTTGTTTAGTTAAAAGTGGGGGGGCGGGTTAGCTGGTGGGGTTCAACCCACGGCTCCATGCACGCCGGCGACGAGCCCGTCGGCGACGAGGCGAGCGAGGGGGCAACCGCCGCGCGGGGTAGGAAGGGGTGAAGGCGGCCTCGACCAGGGGAAAGCATGTGGGCACGCGAGCCGTGGCACCCCGCCACACAGAGCCCGCATAGGAGCTCGTGCCCCGGCAATGGCGACCGCGGCCATGGCGTCGAGTCCAAGCACCACTCTGGCGACCAAAATCACGGCGGAGGGGCGGAATCGAACGAGGCGTTCCTCGCGCTTCTACCAGGACTAACAACACGGGCATGGGCGGGTTTTTCTCGCCGGGATCACGCCCGTGGCGGCGACCGGAGCGCGGTCCAGTGGGGACGGCGACGCAGTGCACGGGACGCGACGCCGGGTGAGGGGAAACGTAGCCCAGCTCACCGTGGAGCACGAAGAGGAGGCAGTGGGCTCGAGGACGCGAAGACGGTCGCGGAATCGAAGGGGAGACGACGGCGGCCGGCGTGGAAGGCGAGCTCGATTCGCGGCCTCCGGCGTGCCCCACCTGAATTGAAGCCCGGGGAAGAGGTAGACGACGACGAAGGACGGCTTGGACACGTCCGTTGGGACGAGGAGGTGCAGTGGCCGCGCGAGCTCACGGGCGGGCATCCATGGCGGTTCTGGTTTGGCGCGAGGGGGAAGAAAATGGGGGCGCGAGGGGGAATAGCTGAGGCGGCTAGGGTTCCCAGGGTTCGGGGGCGGGTCGGCCTTATCCCCTCGACGGCAAGCCGGGATGGGCGACACGGCGGCCATGGCAGCCGTGGGATGGCTGCCACGCCATGGCCGGCCTCCCTGTAGCCAGAGGAAGGGGAAAATAGAGATGGGTCGGGGTTGGGCTGGTTGTTAGCTGGGACGGGGAGAAACAGGGGGTAGGGGTGGGCCTCTTTGCCTTTTATCCCCTTCTGTATTTTCTTTTCAGCTTTTGTTCTTTTCTATTTATAATAGTTGCTTTAGCCCTTTTGTAAAATATGTAGTAGGTTCTAAAATTAGTGTAACACCATATATTACTGCCACAAAAAGATTGGGCAATAATAAAAGTCATTTAATATTTGATTTAAATATTAAATGATTTAAATAGGGTATTTGGCCACTGTTTTGATTTGTTTAGAATTTTCCATAGCACAATAAATACCCAAACCCATATGGATTTGGTCCAGTGATTATTTGGGATTTTATAAAAGTGGTTCCAAGATTTTTGGAAAAGATTTATTGTCACCCCATTTTAATATTCATCAAAAGGCATTTTTGGGTTTGTTTGAATTTTATTTCAAATGGCTTGGACTTTGTTTTCATCCATGATGATCAAGGCCCATGGTTCACTTTGCTTGCAACAATATCAAAGGATAATTTGAATTTGAACTGAACCAGTTGATCAAACAAAAGTTTTGAACAGTGCTGGGGAACAGTAATGGTGATTACTGTTCATCTGACAGTGAGAGTGTTACAAGCATCTTTTCATGTACCTTGAATGTGCACTTCTCGGGGAATAAATATACCATCCCGGGGAATAAAGACTACCATCTCGTGGAATAATGATGCCATCCCGAGGAATAAAGATGCCTTCCTGGGGAATAAAGATACCATCTCGGGGAGTAATGATGCCATCTCGGGTTCCGGGCACTCTCGATTGTAGGATCTGATCATGGTTTATTTCCACTCCGTGAAACGACAACGAAAACACGAAGAGCTTGCCGAAAAGAGCCCCAAAAAATGCACTTCCATCGGCTGTGGCTTTCGCCGCCAAATCTCGTGCTAACGCTGATTCACCCAGGAAATATGCTGGGTGATGGTTTGTCTTTCTCCCTGCTGGGTTGACGAGTGGGCGATTTTAAACTTGCGCGGCGGCCTCCTCTTGCGTGCATGCCCTCTAGAGGCGCGTGCTGAGCACAGGCTTAATGCGGATGGAGGTGTTGATGGCGGCGAAGGCGAAGATGACGAAGCCGACATGTGCGCTAGCCCTCCTTCTAGCGCCAGATGTAGATGTCGTGGGTGCGCGCACGGGGCGCGCGGGACCCCGGGGGGGACCGCAGATGTCCCCTTTTATAAGGGATCGTCGCGGGTAGCGCACGGACTAACATAATGGTCGATCGCCAGGTGCCGATGAACAAGCAGTAATTTACCCAGGTTCGGGCCGTCCGGAGACTAAAAGCTATACTCCTGCATGTCTGAGCTTGATTATATGGAGATTACATGGCGGTTTTTCTACGGGAAGCATTGCTCTTGTCCTCTCCCCCTTTTCTCTATGTGGCTGAGTCCTCCTTTTATAGTACAAGGAGATGCTCACAGAGGCCACGTACTACATTTTTACAAGTACATGTAGTCTTGGGATGCCTTCCGGGAAGGATGGGTGAGTCGCACTCCACTGCTTGAAGAAAACCAGCCTTTGCATTGACAAATAGCTTGGCAGGTCTCACATGCATGGTCAAGCACTTGATGGCTTATCTCTTCATTCAATGCATTTGTCTTGTAGCGGTTGGCTTGTTCTAGTTGTCTTGCTTTGTCATAATAGTGATCGACATATATTTTTGTGGTACTAGATGATCTCGGATGGAAAAGTCGTTAACATCAAAGTTGTAGCCCTCGGAATTTCCAACAACTATAATGTTGGATGTTTTTTGATTCGAGGTCATCTTGAAGGCGTTTTTTCCTGATTACGCTGCTGACTGTCACTTGCAGAAAGTTCAGAGAAGGCTTGTGCTAGGATGCCTCCGGCTTCTAGGAAGTGATTTTATCTTTCTGGCAGCGCGTGTATCAAGGTTCTTTTCTGGAACCGCGTGTATCAAAGTTCCTTTCTGGCACCGCGTGTATCAAGGTTCCTGGAGACCCCTGTTTCCACAGTACCGACAATATGTCACGGACATATTTGAGTGGGAGCTATGTGAGTGTTATCCTTGCCTTATATGTGGTTGACATATTTGAGTGGGAGCATGACAACATTCTCATACATGGATACCATATTGTGAATGGTGTAGTTGGTATTAATGGTTATTTGAATCTTTCATAAAAAAATATGAATAAGTATTAAGCATTAAAATCTATCAAGATAGATTAATGTATTTAATAACATGGAGTCGAAATACTTTCCTAGAGAAGATTTTCAAGGAGTTCAGAATGGGACAAGCCAAGAAGGTCATTCTTACTTATATATCCAAGAGAAGTATCGAGTTAATGTCAGTACAATAACAATGGTTAAACAAAAGAAATAATTCGATGTGCTACATCCTCTATGCCTATGTCATAGGTTCTTTCATATAAAACCAGAGTTTTGTACTCGACGTAATGTGACCCAAGTTCTTAGCAAGAAGAACATGTTGTGATATGATTTGTGAGTAAATCACTGAACAAAGAGTTAAGTTTATCCTTTAGATTCTGGGGAGAACCGAGGATACATATGTAATTTGAAAAGGATAGTGGACTTGACCATAAATCTTCTTCTGATTCAAGTTCAGACACTTACATAGAAAATTGAGATATCATACTAATAAATGCCTAAGTTGAAAGAAACGTGGTTGGACATCAAAGTTGCATAGAACGCACTAAGGATTAAATCTGCATTGATATGGCTGCTTTAGAAGTGGCAAGAGTTATATTTTGGCTTAAGAAGTTCGAATTCTGACTGAGTGAGTTTCAGTGTGCATGACTATGGGAAAGTCCGCGTGACCCACCGGATGTCATTGCTGAAACACAACAAACAAAGTCTCACTCTACCGCCTAATATATATATACACCTCATCATTATAATGGATAATGGTAATATCAAACTAGGTGAAATTAATGATTTCCAAAAGAAATATGGATCTGAAACGTACCTAGACCGTTGATACAACCTTTTCCACAAGCAAGCATGATCAATAACCATATAGATGATATGGAGTTATGATCCACGTGAAAAAATGCAACTAGATTATTTGTGCTCTAGTGCAAGTGGGAGACTGTTGGGAATGTGCCCTAGAGGAAATTAAAATATGTTTATTAGCATATTCCATTAGTTCATAATAAGTTTTATACTGTGCTATAACTGTATTAAGTGGAAACCTTAATACACGTGTGGTATACAAACAACCAGGTCCCTAGTTAACTCTAGTATACTAGTCCATTGGTCAATTGATGATCAAGGTTTCCTTAGCATGAGACAAATACTCTGTTGACAACGGGGTCATATCATTGGGAGAATGATATGATGGACACCCACCCATCAGAAGTGTTGCAATGTGATCGAGTAACATATGTTCAACATTGCGATAACTATAACATAGTGACCATATCCTTTGACCCTAATGATCATACGTAATTTCTATCTATGAGGGTGCTTTGATTTTCTACCCACCGCCTGAGTGAAATATTCTGCACATAAAGGTGTACTTTGGGTATTCCAAAATAGATATTGTCGGGGGTCGGGTCCCCCGAGGGATGATATGATTCTGGGATGCGCACGCGAAACACAATGAGGAACACTGAAGTTGGGACACACCGGGATTTACCCAGGTTTAGGTCGTCCAGAGACTAAAAATGCTACTCATGCTTGTCTGAATTGGTACTGTGTATGCAACGAGGAGGTGGAGATCTTTCGAGACAGATACGGGCTCCATATCATACAGGGGTGTTGCTCGTGGTTGGGTTTCCTTTTTTTCGTACCTTGGGCCTCCCTTTTATCATTGAAGGGGGTCACCACAAGTGCCCGCAGGCGGTGCTGTTCTTCTAGAGCTGGAGGCGACTGGCGTCACTGGGATGCCACTTCCGGGAAGGGTGCGTGTGGGCACCCCAGATTATATACCCCGAGCATCCAGTTCTGTATACTGTCATGCTCCCATGATCATTGTCGCATGACACACAAATCGACATGGATATCATAGTCTCAATGTTCATACAATACCGAATACAAGTCTTACAAATGACATAGCCTTACATTGCCTCATCGGGCTCAAATGGCAGTGGAATAAGAAAAAGCAGGATAAGTAGTAGCGGCACAATCCACAGGGTAGTCCAGAGCATAGCACGTCCTAGTAATAGTCAGTCGCATCATCGTCAAATACCTGCTCCTCCAAGCTTGGCCGATTGAATAACCAGGGACAAAGCCGTGAGTACATACAAAGTACTCGCAAACCACCTAAAGAAAGAAACAAACATTTGTATACGAAAATAATAGGATGGATATATGGTGGAGTTTTTCATAGGGATTTCCTATCTACTCAAGATTATTATTAAGTTGGCAAAGTTTTAAACTTGGCAAATTTTATTTCCAACAATGAATTTGGATAAGTCAAGTCCAACCTTTTTCCAACAATATCAACATCACCATCGCGAACCATAAAATCGGTACCGGGCTTTCTCATCTATTCCCCACAAAGTGTGGCCTCACTAGTTGTCCATGACTGTGGACTCCGGCTACTCGAATAGTTTTCACTCTACAGAGGTTGTACACTTTACCCACCACATTCTATACATCCGCCATGTGTCCCCACGGATCGTCATACCTAACCTAGTACAGGTGATCTCGGATAATCGACCATAGTCTTCCCCTTGCCTAACCTAGTACAGGTGATCTACCCGATGCCCACATCCTGAACTATCCGCGTGCAAGGGCATGCTCCTCTTGGACGCATTCCTTCACCATAGTAGAGGTGCGGCAAAGTTCCGTGCCACTGCTGCCTCGGCAGCGACCTCACCTCCGACGCATCGGTAGGCATACATGCTTCTATGTATTATGTATTTAGAAGATCCCCGTACTAAGATATGAAAGCTTTCAACTAGCCCTGTCCCATACCGAGTATAGTGGTTGTACTGTAAGGCTAGGTTTTGGCGGCACTTATAGAGAGTCCCTCCAGACTTTGTCCATGTCCGATGATGTTCCACAATACCGGCCATACCACCTTATTGGGTGTATGCCGTACCATATCCGGAGAAGTATGACTATCCAAGTTGTTATGTAATGCTAAATACTAGAGCTGAGTGATGGTCTCGACAGAATGCCGGGATCATCGGGGTTCTAATTAGTTTTTCCCAAATTGGTAGGCTTATGGGGTGTGTGGAGTTTTCCTACTATAACTAATATATTCCCAACCTTATGAACATACTAGCATGATACAATATACATGATACAAAAAGAAAGTAAAAATTGGGTAAAGTGGAGTTTGAGTTTTGACGGTGGCTTGCCTTCCTCGGTGATGTACCCTGGGTCGACTTCTTTGACGGTTTGAGAGGAGTCTTCACCTGCAGCGTAAGGCGTATCGTCTACACGTTGCGAAAAAGAAATTCACCATCACAACAGAGCTATAGCAAGCACAACATTTATAACTCAATTTTACGAACAACAACAAGCAACTAAAAAGAAACAATTATAAAGTTTTATTATTTTACTAATATTGAATTCCTATAACAACACATCAAAGTTAAAGATCATAGCATGGCATTGGAATAAATATGATGAAATGATTAATAACAAGATTAAAATTAAACCAACCTTAACTAGAAGCAATGTTTTTCACTCAATTTATTCACTAACCTCTTTTTAAATAATTTATTTTTTATTAACTAAATGCATAAATTTTTTTGCTACTGACCAGAGACTATTTTAATAAGGTTCTAACAATTTAATATTACTAACATAAAAATGATGGGAATTAAACAAACAATAGCAATAATAATAAAGGGTCATAATTTTATCTAAGTAAAACAATATTCTATACATGCAGAAAAATAGAACATAATTTTCTAAGCAGTACAAAATTTATTTCATATTTTTCTGACTTATAATGTTTTTTCTAAAATTATTTCATCCCGGTGAAATTAGTACAAAACAAAAAAATACAGCGTAGCCAGCCCAAGGCTATCCTGCGCGCATGCGCGGTTTCCACCCGTGGGCCGAGCCCGAGCGCAACGCGGTGGAGTTTTTTTTAGAAACACGAAGCAGTCCGGGCCTTCTGTGGTCGTTGGATCGCAACCCGATCTAACGGCCGTGGGGGCTTCTTCCCCGCTGGATCGACAAAGGACGAGGGATGCACCCTGGACAGGCCATGGCGCACAGGGGAAAGGGGGAGGGCTCACCGGAGGGCCTAGAGGCGGCGCGGGACGACAGGGATGGCCAGTGGAGGTGGGGCACGGCGGCCCGGTTCCAATTTTGTGCTCCGGGAAGGCGAACGCGGGCGGCGGCTTTGCGGGGTCGGGGTAGCTCGGGGTGCTCGTCGGAGGGGCTTGGGGCAGCACCAGAGGTCCGACGGAGCGGCGCCGGCGTCGAGGCTGTCGGGACCCGGAATTTGCATATGTAATTCCAATCACAACTCAATCATATGGAGAGCCGAGAGTCGTACCCACTTGTCTAAGGAGACAAGGCCAAGTACAGAACACTCTCGGAAAGCTTCGTACGTGATACGCATCCCATCCAGGCGGGATGATCAACTGAGATGGGTCCTCATCGCCCGCTCACAAGTCTAAATGATAATGGGTGGTGAAATCCCATACTCATAGATAAGTCGCCTCAACCATATTATCGATTGAATTATAACACTTATATAAACAGACTCCAGCCCGATCACTTAGTCGGGGTCTAGGGCGGGCTCAATCATACCACAAACTGTGCACATGACAGAGTCACGAGAAATCGCATCGCGATGCCCCAAGCTGCGCACATCTAAGGGCCACCTTGTGTATAAAAGACCGCCAGCCAGATCACAACTAAGGTCTCGAAAACCAAAACTAAGACATGCATGTTATATTCATACACGCAGCACACATGTCTAGTATGAACAGCAGGTATCATCACATAACTCTACAAAGTACTTCTTTATTGACTTACACATAGAGCATACAAAGATCACATGTCTGTGATCAACATTACATCATACAACGGAAGAAAATTAGGTCTGAGTACAGAAAAGTTTAACAAATGTCTTAGAGAAGCCTTGTTCAACAAACATGCCCTTCCACGAGGGACCAGACTGTTGTCTGGAACTATACTACAAAGGTCAACGTCGAGCTTGACAAAGGTGACTCCATAGGGGTCCGGGTTCTCATCTAAAACATAGAATAAGCAAATGTGAGTACGGAGTCTTACTCAGCAAGACTTACATCAGAACTATACTACTCATGCTCAAGTTTCAAGGTAAAGGAGGTGGGGTTCAATATGCAAAAGTGCCAGCTTTGGCTTGGCTAGTCCTAAACTACGAGTACCAGACTTGAGGTAAGAAGCGTACACGAGTCCATTACCAAGTCTCCAACCAATACACCACTATGGGTACTTCCTCGACTTCCCCACGAGGAAGCACGCCATAACACTCACGCTTATCTTGCGAGTTTTATAAGTATCCATTCAAGTTGTCTAATGATCAAGTAGAGGTCTCCAAGTAGTCCATAACCGCGGACACGGCTATTCGAATAGTTTATTAACCCTGCAGGGGTGTACATCTTGACACATGTGTCATCACTTATCGCCTCATTCTTTTCACCCTGCAAGCGGGTGTCGGACGTGGCTGAAACCAAGGCACTATCCTCACATCACCTTCTCTAATCCAGGAGTCGACTACCTGAGTTTGTCACTGCTCGAGAGTCCGGCCGGTTCAACGAAACGAACTCAGATAATGCAAGGGACCGAGACGCCACCTTTGACAGATGGTTTCGCTGCTTCACAGGTCCACCCACATATCTATGCATAAGCCAAATGGAAAGCCCGAAACTAGTGTGACTCCTGGACCGGATCGGCTACGTAAAGAGGCCAAACGGGGCTCCCATAAACCCTACATGTGGTCATACTCTTTGTCTTGGATCACAAAACAGGAACTCGGGGCCTAGGGCAGTGTTCAATGAGACAACCCACTATGTACTCCTACACATCCTCTCATCGTTCACCTTTGTTTAGGGTGGTTTCACCAACACGTTATCATTAGCACCATTATGAATATCCATCCCGACTCACAAACAAAGTAACCTCATTGTATCACTAAGAAGCAATAAACAGTAACAGTTGCAGGGGCCACATGCTCATCATTCAACTCCTATATCTGCTAGGATTGTGGTTTTCTTAATACGGTGAAAAAATGATAGGTCATGCATCAGAATGGGTTCAACTATGCGAAAGAACGTGTCTTGGTGATCGCCTAAACATGCATAAGCGAGACTAAGAGGGAAGTAGGATTTTATAGACACGATCAATGGGGTTTGCTTGCCTTGCAGACGATACACGGGGTTAAAGGACTTCTTCTTCTTCGGGGGTGATCACCGTCTCGGAAAGTCTGTTATCGGAATAATCATCAACAAAGGGGGGCAACTTTGAAATTAAATGCACAAGCACATGATATAGTTGTCCATGATGTGAATGCTACTTGTTTGTGGCAAATTCATCTTAATTGAAGTGTATTGCATTTGGAATGCAAATTCAAACTTCAAATTCAAATTCAAATTATGCCCTATGCATGTCTGCTACTGTTCACCCATTTTAAAATGGTCAAACATAGAAACAAGTTACATATTCATAATCCTTGCATTTTTCTGATAATTTTTCATGTATTATATGTTTAATTTGGAGTTAGGATTAAAAAGTTATTGAATTTCAAAGTTTATTCTATTTTCTGGAATTTCTGGATTTCTTTTAATCTTTTCTATTTATTGAGTCACTGTGATGTATGGATGACGTCAGGGGGCTCTGGCCAGTGGGGCCCTTCCATCAGTGAGAGGGGGATTAATACCGATTTGATTAATTAAACAATGCTTAATTAAGGGGGCACGACCCACCTGTCATTGGGTTTAGGGGGGGCTTAGAGGTGGGTTTAGCCCTAATTGGTCGGGGTCGTCGCCGGTGAGCTCTGGGACGGCGACGCCTCGCCGGACTTGCGCTACGGGGGACGGGGAGGGCCACGGAGGGCACTGGAGCATGCCTCGCGGTCTGGCGCATCTGGTAGAGCAAGCCGGGGGTCTTGGGGAGGCTCTAGGCCACGGCTACGACGACGTTTTGTGGAGGCGGGAGTGATGGAGAGGGGAGCATAGGGCTACGGCTACGGCGAGATGCGCGGAGGAGCTGGGGAGAACGGGGAGCTCACCCTGGTGCTATTGGAGCCGACGGGGAGGCCGGATGGTGGCTGGACGGAGTGGAATCGCTTGCAAGAGTCCTCTGTGCCTGGCGGCAAGACCTTGAAGCCTGTGTCGTCTTCGGTGCGTATTGAGCTCGATTCGGCGGCTGGATAGACGAAGTCGACGGCTAGGGACCTCCTGGACACAACGGCTCGTCTCGGGTGGCACGGCAAAATGGCGAGGGAGCGCGAGATGAGGTCCAGAGAGAGGGGAGAGTGGGGAGGGCGTCTCCAGACGGCTCTAGGCGAGAGGAGGTGGCCAGGAACTGTTGCGTGGCCTCGCCGTCATCGGCGGCCACGGCATGCCCGCCACCGAGCAGCTTCGGTGCACGGGGGAGAAGACGACAAGGACTGCTGGGCTGGGCCAGGTACGGTAAGTTGGGCCTCTTCTCTCTCTCTGCTTCTGTTTTTCTTTCTAATTTTCTTTTCTATACTTTGTTTGCCCTGCTAAATAAAATAGCTAGGCATTTTATAAAATGCCCAAAAATTTTCTATGGACATACAATGCATATAGCTAGCCACATATAAAGTTTCGGCATTTTAGAAATTCAAACAATTTGAATTTCAAATCAAATAGGGGTATTATTTTATTTCCAAGCCCTGTTTGGAATTTTTGAATAATCTTGGTGCATGCAGTGGAACCCACTTCACTTTATATGTGATCATGCATATTTGTAAGACTTTTCAAAAATACCAGAGGAATTTTTGGAAGAAATTTTTGTCTTTCCATGTGAATTAAATTCTTTAGGGCTTTTCTTTTTCCCCAATTTTGAATTTCTTTTGAAATTTTCACATGATGCAAAGGGGCACTCAAACCCTAGCACATACCTAAACATGGGTTGTGACAACTCGCCCCCACTCAAAATAATCTCGTCCCGAGATTCTGAAGTCGTCGGGAGGAAGGAGGGGTACTCAGCACAAAGGCGGTCTTCTCTTGCCCACGTAGCTTCTTTCTCGGAGTGATGTGACCATTGCACTTTCAGAAACCTGATCTTCTGACGACATGTGACCCGCTCTGCGGAATCAAGAATACGAACATGGTACTCTCAATAAGAAAGGTCATCTTGGAGATCAAGCGTTTCATGGTCGACTTCGCAGATGGGGTCCTTGAAGCAACGCCTCAGTTGTGACACATGGAATACATTGTGTACTCGGGAAAGGTGCGGAGGTAGTTCAAGTTGGTAGGAAACTTGGCCACGTTTGGAAAGAATGCGGAAAGGTCCGATGTAACATGGGGCCAACATGCCTTTCATACCGAATCGTTGGGTTCCCTTCAGAGGAGTAACCCGAAGGTAAGCCTTCTAATTTAGATTGTAGCTTTCTTTCCTATGATGACGATCATAGTAGCTTTTCTGACGAGACTGGGCGGCTTTCAATTGATCACGAACACTGCGAACATTCTCTTCTGCTTCCTTGATCATATCCGGTCCAAAGAATTGTCTTTCACCGGTTTCTGACCAGTTTAAAGGTGTTCGACATCTTTGTCCATAGAGGAGTTCAAAAGGAGCCATGTTCAGACTAGATTGGAAACTATTGTTATAACAAAATTCGGCAAATGGAAGATATTTCTCCCAATTCTCTCCGAAAGAGATAACACAAGCTCTGAGCATGTCTTCCAGTATTTGATTAACCCTTTCAACTTGACCGCTAGATTGAGGGTGGAAAGCTGTACTAAAGGAGAGATGAGTTCCCATAGCATTTTGAAAACTTTCCCAGAATCTAGAGGTGAAAAGGCTACTACGATCAGAATTGATTTCCAAAGGAACACCGTGAAGAAACACAATTCTGGAGACATACAAGTCCGTCAAATGACTAGCAGTTATAGACTCGGGAACAGGAAGGAAGTGAGCAACTTTGGAAAGTCGGTCAATGACAACGAAGATGGCATCAGCTCCTTTTTGGGTTTTTTGAAAGCCGGTGATGAAGTCCATACTGACTTTGTCCCATTTCCACGCTGGAATAGACAATGGTTGAAGAGTACCAGTAGGTCTTTGATGTTCTGCCTTAATTCGACGACAAACATCACATTCGGCAACAAATTGAGCAATGGCTCTCTTCATCCGGGTCCACCAAAATCTCTGGCGCAGATTTTGGTACATTTTTGTGGTACCGGGATAAATTGAGAGGGGAGTGTCATGACCTTCCTTAAGGATCAACTGCCTTAGGTCTTGACTCTCAGGGACTACCAAACGATTTTAGAAGAATATCGTTCCTTGATCATTTGTAGAGAAACATTTAGCATCTCCACTAGCAATGTTCTTCTTGATCTCTCGAATACCACTATCTTGTTTCTGGGCGGCTATGATTTGATTCTCAAGGGTTGGTTTCGCCACCAGGGTAGAAAGAAATCCGTGAGGAACGATCTCGAGATTGAGCTTTCGAAATTCCTCATGAAGAAGTGGTTGATACTGTTGTAACATGAGGTTGTTACAATACGACTTACGACTTAGTGCATCAGCCATGACATTGGCTTTGCCTGGGGTGTAAGAAATTCCTAAGTCATAATCTTTTATAACCTCTATCCAGCATCTTTGCCTCTGATTAAGATCTGGCTGGGTGAATATGTATTTGAGGCTTTGGTGGTCGGAATAGATCTCACAACGATTACCAAGGAGGTAATGTCGCCAAGTCTTCACGGCATGAACTACGGCAGCGAGTTCAAGATCATGGGTAGGGTAGTTCTCTTCATGTGGACGCAAATGGCGTGAAGTGTATGCTACCACATGTCGATCTTGCATAAGTATGCATCCTAACCCTTGCCGTGAAGCGTCACAATAGATCTCGAAATCCTTTTTGGCGTCTGGAGGTGCAAGTACGGGTGCAGAAGTCAATCTTCTCTTTAGCTCTTGAAAGCTTTCCTCGCACTTGGGGGTCCATTGGAATTTCTTATCTTTCTTGAGGAGTTCAGTCAGAGGCTTTGCAACTTTGGAGAAGTTCTCAACGAAGCGGTGGCAATAGCTTCCTAAGCCAAGAAAACTCCTAACTTGCTTAACCGATTCAGGTGGAGTCCAGTCAAGGACGACCTGAACTCTCTCAGGATTGACAACAATGCCTTTTGCAGAAATCACGTGGCCTAAGTAGGTCACTTCTGGTAGCCAAAATTCACACTTGGAGAACTTGGCATAAAGGCGATGCTCTCGAAGTTTCATCAATACCAACCTAAGATGTTCTGCGTGCTCTTCTTCGTTCTTCGAGTAGATGAGAATGTCATCAAGATAAACCACAACAAATTTATCTAGGTACTCCATGAATATCGAATTCATCAAGCGCGAGAATGTGGTGGGGGCATTGGTTAAACTGAAGGACATGAAGGTGTACTCGTAAAGACCATATCGAGTAGTGAAAGCCTTCTTGGGAATGTCCTCGTTTCGGATTTTGATTTGATGATAGCCTAATCTCAAATCCATCTTGGAGAAGACCGAGGATCCAGCAAGTTGATCGTAAAGATCATTGATCCTGGGAAGTGGGTACTTGTTCTTTATCGTCGCTAGATTTAGCGAACGATTGTCTACGCACATCCTTTCTGTTCCATCTTTCTTCGTTACGAACAGAACGGGGCAACCCCATGGTGATGAGCTAGGGCGGATGAAGCCTTTTGCCAACGAAGCATCAATTTGGGTTTTTAGCTCAGCTAACTAATGTGGGGCCATTCTATATGGGCGTCTGGAAATTGGGGATGTGCCTGGTATAAGATCCACTATGAATTCTACACATCTATCAGGGGGCATCCCTGGCAGCTCTTCGGGAAAGACATCTGGGAAGTCACGAACCACGGGAATATCTTCAAGGTCAGGAAGGGGAAGCACATTCAAAGTATGTATCTGGATTCTAGAGCGTGGTGATGTGTATTCAATTGTCTGGCTTGAAGGATGGGTGAGTTTAACTGACTTGTCTTTACAATCAAGGACAACATTCTGTCTTGATAACCAATCCATGCCTAGGATGACATCAATGTCTGAAGACTTGAGGGCTATAAGAGAAGCAAGGAATACTAAACCCTCAATTCCAATTTTATTGCCATGGCTTACTCTATTAGTTTTCCATTTGGAACCAGGAGTTTGAATGATTATTGGAGAAAACATTTCTTCAAAAGGAAATTCATGACGAAGTGCATAACTCTCCGACATGAATGAATGAGAAGCTCCTGGATCGAAAAGAACGGAGGCGGGAACATGATTGACTAGGAGTGTACGAAGGATGACGTCAGAAGTAGCAGTGGTTTCCTCAACTGAGATTTGGTTCACATATCCACTACCTGTGACTGAAAGCTTTGCTGAAAAGGTTTTGGTTGTTGATTTCTTTGGAGGCTTATGACTAGGTCTACGTGGTGCCACCATCACTTTAGGGCATTGTCGGAAGTAATGGTCTGTCAGACCACACGTGAAACACATCTTGCCTGAATTGCTACGAGTAGGATTACTTGATTGCACACCATCATTCCTGGAAGGAACAATGTGTGGAGGTGGCCTTTGGAGAAGTTTTTGAGGTATGGCACTAGTTGGAATCCATATTCTGCGTTTCTGAGGGGCTGAACTAGAAGAAGGAGCAAGATCAAGAGCATGCTTGTGAGACTCTTCGAACACTGCATTGCCATGCTCAGCTCTAAAGGGTCTGTTGACTAAATCCTCAAAGGTGGAAAATTCAAGGAGGTTGAGATCATAGCGAAGGATGGGGCTAGGTCCCTTACGGAACCTTGCCTGCTTTCTGGCATCGGTGGTGATCTCATCTTGGGCATAACGAGCAAGACGGTTGAACTCCGTCACATACTCATGAATGGACATCTCTCCTTGAGTCAAATTGCAGAACTCTTCCTTCTTGAGCTCCATTAACTCATCTAGAAGGTGGTACCCTCGAAAGGCATCAAGGAACTCATGCCAAGTCACTAGGTGACCATCAGGCTGCATTGCAACATAGTTCTCCCACCATTCAGCAGCAGCATCTTCCAGAAAGTATGCGCGAATATAACTCGATCATTGGGAGCAACATGTGCCGTGTCAAGCTTACGCTCGATGGAACGGAGCCAATCATCAGCTTCAAGGGGCTCAGAAGAACATCGGAATACCGGTAGTTTGAGGAGGATGAAGTCCTGAATGCTCACAACCACATTGCAATGACGTGAGGTATCCTGCTCGATGAGCTCCAGAAGGCGTGTTTGATCACGTCGATTCTTCTCAGCTTCCATCATGATTTTCACCGCAGAAGGCGGTGGTGGAGGTGCATCATCATTTCGATTCCGATCACGGTCTCGATTGTGACGAACAACACTACGAGTTCCACCTGACATCCTGTGTGATAAAAATCAATAATCAGAACAGATTGTACGATGGAATCAAAGATAAGAGGACATGATTTCGGAAGAAAAGATCATAATGCAAAGGCAATGATTCATAGAAACAAGGGATAAATCGGACAGCATAACGGCTACACCGGGATGGAAAATGAAACAACATTGAGGAGATTGGATAGAACTTCTTCAGGGAACTCAACAAAGCGATGACTCTAGAAGACCACAACAGTCCTACGGCTACAAGGTAGAACTCAACGAGATGTTCTAGTAAGACATAGATGAGCCTAGTCCTATCTTCCCGTAGAACAAGATGCGGGTGACTCAGAACTCAGATCGATGAGGTTAAGGAGAAAAAGAAGTCTTACGTTGTTCCCTTATACGCAAGTAACTATATAACTATAGAATGCTAGACTCGACATCGGCCAAGTGTTTGATAATCCTACAAACAGTCCTGCTCTGATACCAAGTCTGTCGGGAACCGGAATTTGCATATGTAATTCCAGTCACAACTCAATCATATGGAGAGCCGAGAGTCGTACCCACTTATCTAAGCAGACAAGGCCAAGCATAGAACGCTCTAGCCCGCTCATAAATTTAAATGATTATGGGTGGTGAAATCCCATACTCATAGACAAGTCGCCTCAACCATATTATCGATTGAATTATAACACTTACATAAACAGACTTTAGCCCGATCACTTAGTCTGGGTCTAGGGCGGGCTCGATCATAGTACAAAGTGGGAACGTGACAGATTCACGAGAAATCGCATCGCGATGCCCCAAGCTGCGCACATCTAAGGGCCACTTGGTGTATAAAAGACCGTCAACCAGATCACAACTAAGGTCTCGAAAACCCATACTAAGACATGCATATTATATTCATACACGCAGCACACATGTCTAGTATGAATAGGAGGTATCATCACATAACTCTAAAAAATACTTCATTATTGACTTACACATAGAGCATACAAAGATCACATGTCTGTGATCAACATTACATCATACAACGGAAGCAAATTAGGTCTGAGTACAGACAAGTTTAACAATTGGCTTAGATAACCCTTGTTCAACGAACATGCCCTTCCACGAGGGACCAGACTGCTGTCTAGAACTATACTACAAAGGTCAACGTCGAGCTTCACGAAGGTGACTCCATCGGGGTCTGGGTTCTCATCTAAAACATAGAATAAGAAAACGTGAGTACAAAGTCGTACTCAGCAAGACTTACATCAGAACTATACTACTCATGCTCAAGTTTCAAGTTAAGGAGGTGGGTTTCAACATGCAGAAGTGCCAGCTTTTACATGGCTAGTCCTGAATTACGAGTACCGGACTTGAGGTAAGAAGCGTACACGAGTCCACTACCAAGTCTCCAACCAATACACCACTATGGATACTTGCTCGACTTCCCCACGAGAAAGCACTCCATAACACTCACGCTTATCTTGCGAGTTTTATAAGTATCCATTCAAGTTGTCTAATGATCAAGTAGAGGTCTCCAAGTAGTCCATAACCGCAGACACAGCTATTCGAATAGTTTATTAAACCTGCAGGGGTGTACATCTTCACACGTGTGTCATCACTTATCACCTCATTCTTGTCACCCTTCAAGCGGGTGTCGGACGTGGATGAAACCAAGGCACTACCCTCACATCACCTTCTCTAATCCAGGAGTCGACTACTTGAGTTTGTCACCGCTCGAGAGTCCGTCCGGTTCAACGAACCAGACTCAGATAATGCAAGGGACCAAGACGCCACCTTTGACAGATGGTTTCGCTGCCTCACAGGTCCACAAACATATCTATGCATAAACCAAATGGAAAGACCGAAACTAGTGTGACTCCTGGACCGGATCGGGTACGTAAACAGGCCAAACGGGGCTCGCATAAACCCTACATGTGGTCATACTCTTTGTCTTGGATCACAAAATAGGAACTCGGGGCCTAGGGCAGTGTTCAACGAGACAACCCACTGTGTACTTCTACATAGCCTCTCATCGTTCACCTTTGTTTAGGGTGGGTTCACCAACACGTTATCATTAGCACCATTATGAATATCCATCCCGATTCACAAAAAAAGTAACCTCATCGTAACACTAAGAAGAAATAAGAAGTAACAGTTGCAGGGGCCACATGCTCATCATTCAACTCCTATATCTTCTAGGATTGTGGTTTGCTTAATACGGTGACAAAATGATAGGTCATGCATCAGAACGGGTTCAACTATGCGAAAGAACGTGTCTCGGTGATCTCCTGAACATGCATAAGCGAGACTAAGAGGGAAGTAGGATTTTATAGACATGATCAATGGGGTTTGCTTGCCTTACTGACGATACACGGGTTTAACGGACTTCTTCTTCTTCGGGGGTGATCGCCGTCTCGGAAAGTCTGTTATTAGAACAATCATCAACAAAGGGGGGCAACTTCAAAAGTAAATGCACAAGCACATGATATAGTTGTCCATGATGTGAATGCTATTGTTTTGTGGCAAATTCATATTAATTTAAGTGTATTGCATTTGGAATGCAAATTCAAACTTCAAATTCAAATTCAAATTATGCCCTATGCATGTTTGCTACTGTTCACCCATTTTAAGATAGTCAAACATAGAAACACGTTGCATATTCATAATCCTTGCATTTTTCTGATAATTTTTCATATATTATATGTTTAATTTCGAGTTAGGCTTAAAAAGTTATTGAATTTCAAAGTTTATTCTATTTTATGAATTTCTGGATTTCTTTTAATCTTTTCTATTTATTAGGTCACTGTGACATATGGCTGACGTCAGAGGGCTCTGGCCAGTGGGGCCCTTCCGTCAGTGACAGGAGGGATTAATACCGATTTGATTAATTAAACAATGCTTAATTAAGGGGGTAGGGCCCACCTGTCATTGGGTTTAGGGGGGATTAGGGGTGGGTTTAGCCCTAATTGGCCGGGGTCGTCGCCGGTGAGCTCTGGGGCCGTGGCGCCTCGCCGTACTTGCGCTAAAGGGGACGGGGAGGGCCACGGAGGGCACTGGAGCGTGCCTCGAGGTCTGGTGCTTCTGGTAGAGCAAGCCGGGGGTCTTGGGGAGGCTCTAGGCCACGACTACGACGACGTTTTGCGGCGACCGGAGTGCTGGAGAGGGGAGCACAGGGCTACGGCTACGGCGAGATGCACAGAGGAGCTGGGGAGGACGGGGAGCTCACCCTGGTGCTATTGGAGCCGACAGGGAGGCCGGAGGGTGGTTGGACGGAATGGAATCGCTCGAAGGAGTCCTCTGTGCCCGGCGGCAAGACCTTATAGCTTGTGTCGTCTTCGGTGCGTATTGAGCTCGATTCGACAGCTGGAAAGACGAAGTCGACGGCTAGGGACCTCCTGGACACAACGACTCGTCGGTAGGGGGCCGTTGGCCACGCTACGACCGCTAGGTCTCGGGTGGCACGGGAAAATGGCGAGGGAGCGCGAGATGAGGTCCAGAGAGAGGGGGAGAGTGATGAGGGCGTCTCCAGATGGCTCTAGGCGAGAGGAGGTGGCCAGGAAGCTTCTACGTGGCCTCGCCATCGTCGGCGGCCATGGCATGCCCGCCACCGAGCAGCTTCGGTGCGCGGGGGAGAAGACGACAAGGACTGCTGGGCTGGACTGGGCCAGATGGGCCAGGTACGGCAAGTCGGGCCTCTTCTCTCTCTCTGCTTTCTGTTTTTCTTTCTAATTTTCTTTTTTGTACTTTGTTTGCCCTGCTAAATAAAATAGCTAGGCATTTTATAAAATGGCCCAAATTTTTATATGGACTTACAATGCATATAGCTAGCCACTTTTAAAGTTTGGGCATTTTTGAAATTCAAACAATTTGAATTTCAAATCAAATAGGGGTATTATTTAATTTCCAAGCCCTGTTTGGAATTTTTGAAAAATCTTGGTGCATGCACTGGGACCCACTTCACTTTATATGTGATCATGCATATTTTTAAGACTTTTCAAAAATACCAGAGGAATTTTTGGAAGAAATTTTTGTCTGGCCATTTGAATTAAATTCTTTAGGGCTTTTCTTTTTCCCCAATTTTTAATTTCCTTTGAAATTTTCACATGATGCAAAGGGGCACTCAAACCCTAGCACATACCTAAATTTGGATTGTGACAGAGGCGGAGCGCCTAGGCCTCTTCCTGGCCGCGGCCTCCTTCCTCATGGTATTCTTCTCCTCCTCCATTCCTCCTCTTCTCCCTTCCTCTTCCTTAATTCTTTCATTCTTCTCTCCTTCTGTTTCTTGGACGGGACGTGCTAGCGGGGTGGCTGGGTGGTGAGGGGCTCTGGTGAGGAGGAGTGAGGAGAGGAGAGGGGTACGACCCCCCTTTTATAGCTGCAAGAGAGGGAGCTCGGGCGGGAACGACTCAAAGGAGCGGGGCGAGTGTGCTCCAACGATCCGTGGCCTCGGCCACGGTTGGGCGAACGAGGCGGTGAGGCGATGACATGTGGGGCTGGGTTGAGAGAGAACAGAGGGCGTCCTGGGGAGGTTCATCTGGGGGAGGGCTGGTTAGGGGAGAGATCATCCGAGGGAGAGAGACATGGGTCAGAGGGAGAGAGAACGTGAGAGAGAGGGGGCCTCTCTCTAAGGGAGGGAGAGATTAGGGATGGGGTGTTTAGGCTAGTTTTTTTAATTGCTTACAATAATGTCCAAGTTATTAATGAAATTTCACCCTAGGTGTTTGTTGAAATGTCTACAAGAATTTTTTTATTTGAATTTTTAATAATTGTTTGTATAATATGATCTATCATGAACCCATATACATTTTATTATGGTTGCAGCAGTTATAACAATTTAATTGATCAAGTTTAAATTATTTTTATCAAGCACAAAGTAAATGTCGTAGGGTTTGGTGATAGCTATAATAATTATTATTATAATACATAAAATATATTAGGTTTTATGTTCCTTATAAGTTTACCTAACAAACAGGAGCAAGATAAACATTAAAGCAAGAACACACAAAAAAAGACAGAGCAAAGGAAGGCTAAATGACACTATGTTGCTTGCTATTCCTAAGTGTAGTTTTTGAGGTTGAACAAGGGGTGTCATTTTATGCTCATAACAAGATGATCTAGTCAAGTTCAGGATGTAATTATCTTCCTTTCCATTACAAGTTCATGCATGATCTACTACTACATCAAAACATCACACAACTTCAAACATGGATTCAATCTACACAGCACTTCATGCAAGGTTTTTGTTGGCCCTAATTTTTGGTTATCCAAATTAACAGGAGAGTAAAAGTTGGGATGTGACAGTGCGTGGGGAGGCAACTCCACTCCTCCTCAGTGGGCGCACGGGGCCTCGACACGTACGAGTAATGGAACTGAAGCGAAGGCACTGCTGTCGCCCTGTCCTCCAGACCAGCGGGCGGCGCGTTGAATGTCCTTTGGAATGTTGTACTTGTGGTGGGTCCGCCTTGTCCCCTCCGCACCGCTTAAGGGAGAGGGCGACGTAGCTTCTTCCGGGTTCGTCGCTGTGCGAAACTCCTTTCCGGCAAGACTTTTTTTGTTCTAGGAGGCAGCTTCTCTTGGTGATCTATTGAACGTTTCCGGAACGGGAGAGCAAAATCTTGTTCCCCGACAGTAGCCCCTAGGCCTGGCTGTGGTGCAGATCCTTCGTATGAGAGCCACGCCAGGTCTGACGGTCCGAAAATCTGAAGCATCCGGTATGTAGTCTTGGTAGTGTGGAGGTGTGGGGTTCCTGGCCCTCCTACGGGGGTGACCTACACGTGTCGCAAGGAGCCGTAGGGTCAGGTACTTGATTGCGGTTGCGGAGGCCGAAGGTCACCACGATCCAGTGCCCGAGGTGGAGTAATCAGGGGAAGTTACCACGTACCGCCGAGGGCAACGGGTATTTAACCCACCCACCCCCACCCCCTCGCCTATGAATGAATCATGCACCCTACAACAGCTTCTTCTTCCAATCGACGATGGTTTGCCCAAGACATGGCCACCAAGCGTCGTCCTTCCGATGAGGTGGAAGGTGACAACCCCCGAGCCCTTCGCGGAGGAGGAGTTCGCGGCCGTCGAGGCCAAGGGAGGGGGGAGCCGAGGCGGACGGGCAATACCGACGATTGGGGCTTCCAATGGATTCCTCGTCCCTGCTGTGCGGGGGCGGAGGACCATATTGAAGATGAGTCGTGGTGGCATGGGAGGCCGTGAGCCAATGCCGCCGGCCAAGATCCGCAACTCCCATGGCGAGCGCATCGGCTTCGAGTTCAATGTCGAGGTGACATTGGCTTCTTGCAGGTGGCTTCCTCTCCCCAAGGTGTTCCACGACGTGGTGCGGGACGCTGAACCCCTACACTTCCGCTTGCAGGTGGATGGATGCCCGCAAGGTCCGGTGAAGGTGGAAACTCATAAGGGGTTCAAGGGAGATCTTCTATTGTCGCACGGGTGGAAAAGGTGTTCTCCCGCAAACGCAAGCTGTAGTTTGGCAACCTCATCCTGTTCCGCTACAACGGCGAGGACCTCTTGACGCTGAAGTGCTTCGATATGCACGATGGGCGGAAGGAATGCTTCCCGGAAAGCTCCAGCAGCGGTGCGACCTCGTCCGAGGACGAGGGTGACGACGCCTCTTCCGAGCAGCGCAAGGGGGAGGACGGCTCTAGCAGCGACGACGGTGAGAAGATCCCGGAGGACATCAAGCCGGCGGTCCAGCTTGACTGAAGGCTTTGCTCACCCTTTTCCTTCTCTTGCTTCTTCTCTTCCTTCTTCTTTGCCTTCTCTGTCTTGTAATGTATCTGGAAAGCCAAAAGGCTCGGCTTAGTAAACCGTTCTTGAGAAAACGAGGATGGCTGCTTTTTGTATGAACCGTTCTCGAGAAAATGAGGTTGGCTGCTTTTTGTGTTTGAATAACTCTTTCCTGCAAAAAAATGTCTCACCACGTGCGCGAAGACAAGAGAGAAAAAAATGTCGTGCACTACCCGCTTCCATGCTAGCTACAGGGAAGGACTTAGTCCGGCAAGATTTTTCATGCCGGTTAGGTAACTTCCGAAAAGCACGCCGGAGGGTAGGTTAGCTTGTGCATCATAAAGGTAAAACGTGCTAACACACACAGATTTAGCCCCCGGGGATTTTTTTTGGTTGCACCCATAAACATGAATCCGGAGATCACAGCTTACAAATGAGGCGCTGCCGGGAAACTAGTCATCCGGCAACTTTATACCCTCACGATAGAACTTACGGAGATGGTACTTCCGGAGGTTCACGATGTTCCACAAGTTTCTCACGAGGATTCCATCCTCGGTCTCGAGGCGGACGGATCCGGTCCGGGTGACTTGGACTACCCGATAAGGGCCTTCCCACATTGGAGACAACTTGTTTAGACCCTCCCGCACTTTAGCCGACGGAGGACCAGGTCGCCTTCCTCAAGTTCTCGGGAGAGGATGTGGCGGCTATGATAGCGGCGTAGTCCTTGCTGGTACCACGCATTGCATGTAGCGGCCCGAGTACATACTTCCTCGGCAACGACGACATCTCCTTGTCGGAATTGCTGCTTTTCGGCCTCATCGAAGGCGCGAACTCGGGGAAATCCGTATCTGAGTTCTGTGGGGAGTACCGCCTCCGCTCCGTAAACGAGAGCGAAGGGCGTCTCATTTGTGGCTCGATTGGGTGTGGTCCGGATTGACCATAGAACAGTTGGGAGCTCATCCACCCATCGTTTTCCACACTTTGCGAGCGGCTGGAAAGAACGGGTCTGGAGACCTCGGAGTATTTCCGAATTGGCTCTATCTTCCTGGCCGTTGCTCCTCGGGTGAGCTACTGAAGTGAAACACACTGTGGTGCCCATTTTCTCGCAGTACTTGAGGAAGGCCTGGCTTGTGAATTGGGTGCCGTTGTCCGTGATGATCCGGTTAGGGACTCGGAAACGGCATACCAGGCTTCTGACGAAATTGATGGTGGACTGCGTCGTGGCCTTGCAGACAGGTTCCATTTCCTGTCACTTGGTGAACTTGTCAATGGCGACATAGAGGAACTCATAGCCCCCAGTAGCATGGGGGAATGGGCCCTGGATGTCCAATCCCCAGACCGCAAAGGGCCATGAGAGAGCGATGGTCTGAAGTGCTTGTGCCGGTTGATGAACGGCCTTGGTGTGGAATTGGCAGGCTCCGCAGGTGTTGACAAGCTCCATGGCGTCGTTCAAGGCGGTGGGCCAATAGAATCCTTGCCGGAAAGCGTTGCCAACCAACGCCCGGGAACCAATGTGGGAGCCGCATATTCCTTCGTGGATGTCTCGGAGCAGCCCCTTTCGTTGATCCCTGGGGATGCAAAGTAGCTTCACGCCGTTGGGAGGCCTATGGTAGAGGGCTCCATCGAGTAAGAGATACATCGATGACTGGAGAGCAACCCTTTCGGCATATTTCCGGCTACTCGGTAGCTCTACGTTCTTCAAATAGTCCAGGATGTCAGCGCCCCAACCCAGGGGTGGAGGGCTGACGGTGAGAACTTGGTGCTTTCTGGGGATGAGTGAGGGCGGCTCTCCAGGAAACAACACCTTGGTCTCAGTCCTCCGCTTCTTGATCTTCGGCCGTTGGGGGTCGAATGAGGGTTTGAGTAAACGCTCAACGAACACACCTGGCGGCACCTTCTCCTTCCGAGCAGCGATTTAATACAATTCATCTGCGATGCTGTTCTGGGACCTTGGGCTATGCTCCATCCCTAGGCCATGGAAGTATTTCTCGAGCTTGCGGACTTCATCCACATATGCCTGCATATGAGGGCATCCGTAATGGTCCTTGACTTTCCTACCCACCAGTTGGGAGTTGCCTCTGACTATGAGTCTTTTGATTCCGAGACCTTCGTACTCTGCTGTGTTGCTGGTGCAGGCCTCTCCATCAAACAACATCTGGACAACATACTTCAGAACCTCTCCAGTGGGAGAAACCAGGACAGTGTCGGACCTGGCCCTCCTACAAGGAGAAGGATCCTGAAAAGTACAAGTTCCACTCATTGTTGTCTTTACCACCGGGAAGCGAAGATGCTTCCCAGAGGTCTTTGTCATCTTCTGGAGTCGGAGTCCATTCAGCAACGAAATTGGCCAGTACCTTGGTCTTGATGGTGGAGGAGTCGACAAATGTGAGGTCGAAACTGAAAGCTAGAGCCCACTCCACGATCCGGTCAGTGGCTTCTCAATTCCTCAGGATACGCTCGACCGGGAAGCTAGTCACCACTCTAATTGGATGAGCTTGGAAATAGTGCCTGAGCTTTCAAGAAGCTATGAGCACCCCGAGAAGTATCTTCTGGATTTGCGGGTACCGGCGCCTCGCGTCCCGGAGGACGGTGCTGATGAAGTAGACGGGCTTCTGAGTCGTCCTCTTGGCAGGATCCTTGGTCCCGTTGGCTCCGTCTACAGAAGGTGACTCCTCGGATTTGCTTGTTGCGGGTGGTGCTGCACCTTGTTCTTCTGGGTCGCGTTCAACCACCAATGCTCCGCTTAACACTTGATATGTTTCCGAGATGTACAACAACAGGGGTTCGCGAGGGAGAGGTTCCACTAAGGTTGGTGGTGTCGCGAGATACTTCTTAAGGTCTTAAAAAGCGGCTTCAGCTTCCAGGGTCCACTCGAGGGGACCGGATTTCTTCAGGAGCTTGAAGAACGGCAGTGCTCTTTCGGCTAACCGGGAGATGAATCTCCCAAGTGTCGTGATGCACCCATTCAATCTCTTGACATCGTTAATGCATTTTGGGGCCTGCATTTGCTCGATCGTTTGGATCTTGTTGGGGTTGACTTCTATTCCACGGTGGGACACCAAAAACCCGAGAAGCTTGCCGGAAGCCACACCGAAAACACATTTTTCCGGATTCAGCTTCAATTGCATCTTGTCGAGATTGTCGAATATCTCGCGCAGGTCCTCGACAAGAGTGTCTTCTTCCTTGTTCTTGACCACAATGTCGTCCATGTAGGCCTCGACATTGCGGTGTAGCTGCGGCCCGAGGCCGTTGTGGATGGATATCTAGAAGGTGGATCCCACATTCTTTAACTGAAAGGGCATGCATATGTAGCAATACGTGCCGCAGGGGGTGATGAATGCAGTTTTCTCTTCGTCTTCGACTGCCATCTTGATGTGCTGGTAACCGGCGTAAGCATCCAGGAAAGATAATCGAGCACACTCCGTTGTTGAGTCCATGATTCGATCAATGCGAGGGAGAGGAAAAGGATCTTTCGGGCAGGCGTCATTGACATCGCCGTAGTCGATGCCCATCCTCTTGTTCCCATTCGCCTTGGAGACGACAACACGGTTGGCTAACCAAGTGGGGTGTCTGATTTCCCGGATGAACCCGTCTTTGAGCACCTTCTGGATTCTTCCGCTATGAATTCTTGGCGATATGGTGCTTGACGGCGGACCTTCTACTTCACAGGCTTGGTGCCTGCCTTGAAAACTAGTGTCGGGACCCGGAATATGCGTATGTAATTCTAGTCACAACTCAATCCTATGGAGAGCCGAGAGCCGTACCCACTCGTACGTTAGGGGTATCCCAGCTAGGCCGGATGATCAACTGAGATAAGTCCTCATCGCCCGCTCAGAAGTCCAAATGATTATGGGTGGTGAAATTCCATACTCATAGACAAGTCGCCTCAACCATATTATCGACTGAATTATAACACTTACATAAACAGACTCCAGCCCGATCACTTAGTCGGGATCTCGGGCGGGCTCAATCATACATCAAAGTGTGCCACGTGACAAAGTCACGAGCAATCGCATCGCGATGCCCCAAGCTGCGCACATCTAAGGGCCACTTGGTGTATAAATGACCGCCGGCAAGAACACAACTAAGCTATCGAACCCCACACTAGGACATGCACGTTATAAAAATACACGTAGCATACATGTCCAGTGTGAACAGCAGGTATCATCACATAACTCTACAAAGTACTTCTTTATTGACTTACACATAGAGCATACAAAGATCACATGTCTGTGATCAACATTACATTATACAACGAAAGCAAATTAGGCCTGAGTACGGACAAGTTTAACAAATGGCTTAGAGAAGCCTTGTTCAACAAACATGCCATTCCACGACGGACCAGACTGCTGTCTGGAACTATACTAGCTTAGTCAACGTCGAGCTTCAGGAAGGTGACTCCATTGGGGGCTGGGTTCCCATCTAAAACATAGAATAAGCAAACGTGAGTACAAAGTCGTACTCAGCAAGACTTACATGAGAACTATACTACTCATGCTCAAGTTTCAAGGTAAAGGAGGTGGGGTTTCAATGCCGAAGTGCCAGCTTTGACTTGGCTAGTTGTAACAGCCCACATGTAATAAGTTGCAAACACCATGTATTTTACTTTCTCTGTTGGACTTGTAACTTGGCATGGTGGAGGTTTATATCATTTCTTGTGATGATTTAAATTGACATTGAGATTGGAGTCATGTTGGGTTGGTTTCTTTTGCATCCAAAGTGGTTCAAGAAGGGCAGTCATGGAATTTTCCTTGCCACATGCTCACTTCACTTGACCCCAAACTTGGCCTAGCCATTTCATTTCATATGGCAAAGGTTTTAAAATCCCCAAGGCATTTTTGCCACCACCAAAAACAGTAGCTCTAGTTCAAGGTGCTTTTGAAATTCAAATGAGCTCACATTTTTGTTGTGGCCAAAAATGCCCAAACCTTTTTTAAAAATTGAGGGATAATACAAGGATTAGGAATTTCAAACTCATGGAATTTTGAACCTTCTATTTTTCTCTCAAAAACTCTTCAAGGTCCTTTTCTATTTTAATTTTAAATAGAAAAGGGTACTGTTTTGCTTGTGGAGATTTTTCACTGCAAAAAAAAAATGGTCAAACCAATTTTGGATGATCAAACATCTTTTTAGGGGATTTCTAAAAAATTTTGGAATATTTTTTCTGACCTCTATTCTTTTCCTTTTCTTTTGCTCTCTGCTGCTTTTTTCTATTTAGAAAAGGCCTCCCTTCCTCCTTTCTCCCCTCCAGCCCAGCTGGGCCGCCTGGACCCAGCCCACCTGGAGCGGCCGTTCCTTTTTCTTTTTTTTCCTTCGCCTCTCTCTCTCACTGCCGCGCGGGCCCCGCCTGTCATCCCCCTCCTCTCCTCTGCTTTTTCTCCCCTGCACGCACATGGCGCCGTGGAGGAGAGGTCCTCCTTCGTCCACGTCGCCTCCCCCCTCTCCTATATAGGGTCCCCTCCTGGCTTCCCCAAACCCTAGCTCTTCTCCCCCTCGAACGCCACCGCCTCTCCCGTTCTCCTTCCTCTGCGTCCGCTCGAGCTCGCCATGGACAGGAGGTCCATGGCCTGAATCATCCGCACGGCTTCGCCCCCGTCGTCATCCACGACGTCGACAGCAAGCACCGGCGACCTTCCCCGAGCCCGTTCGAGCGAATTCCCCGCTGTGAGCTCCGATTTTCCCCTTCCCTGTTTCTTCAGAGCCGCTTCCGCCGTGGGTTTCCGATGAGCAGTATCAGCCGCACGTAGCACGGCGAGGCGAGCTTGCAACAAAAACGGGTTCATGGCACCTTCAGCTACGGCTACTAGCAGGAGTTGATTCCCTGATGCTCTGGAGAAGAGGGGATCGACGCCCGAGTTCTCGTGCGCAGGAGCTGCGTTCTGAACTGCGTCAGAAGCAGTCAAGCCGCCTCTTTTTCTTTCTTCAGACCGCGCCCGATCTGCTCCCTTTCCGCGATGTAGATCAGCCGTAGCAGCAAGAGGTCGAGGCAGTGCAGCCTCCGCGTGCTGGGGTCCTGGATAAACTCCAACGGGAGCAAGGTCCCTCCTTTTCTTCCCGTCGGCAGCAGACTGAACTTGGTATTCAGTCTCGCGTTCGTTCTCAATCGTAGCAGCACCGTAGTTAGTTGTTATTCAGTGCGTGCTGTACCCTGTCACAACTCGAATCAGTGGCCGAGTGGTAGAGCACTTGGAGTTGCAGCGCGCGGTGCGGGTTCGATTCCCCCTGGGTCGATTAAATCCCAACTTTTTGCTCCTTTTGGAGCTGGCCGTGCTAGCCACTGGGCTCGGCCCGTTTGGCTCTAGCGCACCAGGGGCAGGGAGCAGCAGTGGGCTGCTGGCCGAACCAGCCCAAGTGGCTGGGCTCCCCTGTTCTTTTTTTTATTTTATTTCTTTCAATCTTTTTCTTTTCTGTTTTTATTTAGTTCAAGTTTGAATTCAAATTCAAACTAGACCTCACCCCATCTGTTCAAACAGTGGCATCCCATACATGCATTTGGGGTAATTTGAGCTACTGATTGCAGTGGTGATACTGAATTTTGCAATTGGCCCCTTTATTAAATGAAGTTTGGTCAAAAGTGCAATAAGCCCCCCTGTTTAATTCCTGTTCTGCCAAGTTTGGTTCAAAATTCAAATGGCCCATGCCATATATGAATTTTAGGTAATTTTGAGCAAGGAATTGCATGGTGATGATGGTTTGCTCATCTGAACCTTTTCAAAATTCTTGATGTGCAAATTTTGCACTCAGCCCCCTGAACTTCAGCTGAATTTGCAACTGCCATTGCAAATTCAATCTGAGACATGTCATGTATGTTTTTGGGGTGTTTTTCCGCAAGGAGTTCAGTAGTGATGTTTTCTTGTTGTGTCGAGCAACTTTTGAGACAAGGTGTGATCACCTGGTCCAGGAGCTTCCAAATCTTTTGCCTGCAACAATTTCAGCTTCAGTGCATCTGAAACTGTTGTCCCTCCAGTCCTTCAAATCTTGTTCCATGACCTCCGACTCTTCTTCTTCAAGTCAGTCCCAACATATTGTCATATGTGTGTGGCTGGTTCCAAACATTTGTTGCACCTATCTGTGTGTCAATTTCACCGACACTACTCCGTCTCCGGAATCGTTGTTTTACTTTCATGTTATTTAAATTCCTGTAATGCTTTGTTGTTCATGTCATGTTATCATGCTATTTACACCTAAGTTATGGCTCAGACCAAAGCCATTATAATGTAAAGAAAATGCATATGGAAGTGATGACTTGTCGTCATCACCTTCATTTAAAGTTGACTAGACAGGGTCATACCATGTAAATAAAACCTGATCATGCCATCCTTGTTTGAGTTGCATCAGCTGCTTACTTGTGTGCCTTTCCTTGCCGGTACCTTACGTTAGCACCTGAGACCGCCGAGGAGACTTACGTGGAGCTGTCCGACACCGAGCCCGAGGGTACCGTGAGTGCTGCTTCAACTACCTTACCAGGCAAGGGGGAGATCTGTGTCATTACTTTATAACTTTCTGCTCATGCCTAGCTGTAGATCTAGAACGTTATTGCTTGATCCTATCTACATTATATGCCATGTTTAAACCCATACAGCCATGATCCCCACATCCCAGCAAACCATTGTTCTGCTAAGTTACCGCTACTCAGCCATTGCTTAGTATGGATAGAAAACTTGCTGCCTACCTTATATATATTGGTTGGGATATCATGATATAAAAGAAGTTGGTTGATATTTATTATTGTTAAATGATGTTAATTTATACTCGACGAAACATGGAAGGCTGGACTATTCCCGTCTGGTGCTTTGTTCCATTTGAGTCACCTAGGACCCGAGTTCCGGGTATTGTGTTTCTTGACGAGCGTGCCTAATCGTGTGTGGGGTTTTATGGGGCCCCCTTGTCTTACCTACCTAGCCTCGTACATTCTAGTGGTGGCCCGAGCTGATTTACATTTGCAATGTGTGTGTGCTGGTTGGATCCCCAGTTGTTTCCAAACCAAACAAGGGCCAGGAGGACATAGTTTCTTGGCTGGCCCACTTTGTCCGGCTGAGGACCCGGTCTCATAAGAGAACTAACCGGTTATCCAAACCTGCGACAGACGGTAGAGACCGATTCGAGAGCGTGGCCAGCTTTTGAGTTGGGTGTCGACTCACCGGGGGCCACCCGGATTTGTGCGTTGTTAGTTAGAGGGACTCTGACGTTCCGGAGTTTCAGGCGCTTACCTAGCCAAGTGGAAACCGGGTGTACATGCGACGTCTATAATGGACAGTTGGTACACCCCTGCAGGGTAAATCTTTTCGAAAAGCCGTGTCCGCGGTTATGGACTACTTGAGACCTACTCCTTGTTCATAGAATAACATCAATGTAACCATGATATAAAACTTGACAAACCGTGTGCGTGCCTTGGTTGTCTTTCTTCGTCCAGGGGGACCGAGAGAGAAACGAGGTTGTGTTATGTTTGCGTAAGTAGGTGGATAGCTGACTTACGACACGTTGTCAACGTAACTTCTTGGATCTCATCTTTATTCTGATAGAACGTGTAGCCACCATATGTGCTAGTACGGCTGCAAACTGTCTATATCTTTACCTTACCCGTAGTGCTAGTTATTCCGTAATGATATGTTCTCACCCCCGTTTACTTTTCCGCCTTTACCGCTTTGCCTGATCGGCCGCTGTAGTGGAATACTTCCTCGACCCCAGCACTGGACGATACTTCGTGGAGGTACCCCCGGAGGATGACGACGAGTACAACTACATCGACCAGTAGGATCCTTAGTTGGGCTCAGACGTTCCCGTGGGTGGATTTATGTGTAGCCCTCTCTAGGGCAATTTGGATCTTCACCGTACCCGGTCCATGCCTTGCTTCCGCTTGATGTACTGATGAGATGTATTCATGAGAATGTTATATATTTTGGACAGTGGCGTTGTATGCCCTACTCTATTATCTCTATACGTATTTCCTTTCTTGTAGAGTTTTGTTTTCATACCTGTTGTCGAGAATCCGGCAGCGACACGAGTGCGAGTGTCGTGCGCCGGTGGCGTTTGATGCGCTTCTAACTCCGACCGGGCGCGAAAGCGACTAGCTAGAGTTAGTACCGCATCAGGGGCCTTACACTAGTCCTGTACTAGGAGTACCAGAATTGAGGTTAGAAGCATACACGAGTACACTACCAAGTCTCCAACCAATACACCACTATGGATACTTCCTCGACTTCCCCACGAGAAACCACGCCATAGCACTCACACTTTTCTTGCGAGTTTTAGCGTATCCATTTAAGTTGTCTAATAATCAAGCACAACTTTCCAAGAAGTCCATTACCGCGGACGCGGCATTCGAATAGATTATTAACCCTGCAGGGGTGTACCGCTACACACACATGACCAGAAGTTACCGCCACGTACTCGTCACCATTCAAGGGGTGCCGGCGAGGATGTTCACCACGACACTTACCTCACGGCACCGTTCTAGTCCAAGGAATCAACTGTCTGAGTTCCAAACCCAACTAGATTTCCCTCCGAGCTTCTAGTCAGGACTCAAAACATGTAGGCACGACTGACAAGCCCACCTCGACGGATGGTTCTCCGCTTGACAAGCCATGTTCTACAAGCCCTACCAAGAATGCCACATTTCATTTCCTTTATCTTTCTATGCATTTGCCGAATGGAAAACCCGAACTAGGTGTGACTCCTGGACTTGGATCGGGTTGAGTTAATAGGTCGAGAGGGGTCAGTGAGCCCAATGTGTGCTTGTACTCTTTGTCTCGGATTACCATACAAGAACTCGGGCTTATGGGGGTGTTCAACGAGACAACCCACTGTGTACTCCTACACAGCCTCTCATCGTTCACCTTGTATTAGGGTAGATGTACCAACACAGTTTCACTTTCATAAACACCATGTTCACTATCTTCCCGACTCACATCAAAAGTAACTTCATTGTAAACTACAATCATGCAATAATCAGTAAAAGTTGCAGGGGTCACATGATATCAATCAACTCCTATGTCAGCTAGGATCGTGGTTTGCTTAATACTGTGACAAGATGATAGGTCATGCATCGGATATGGGTTCAACTATGCGGTAGAATCGATAACAAGGTGATCTCCTAAACATGCATAAGCGAGACTGAGAGGGAAGTGGTATTTTATGGACATGATCAATGGGGTTTGCTTGCCTTGCTGACGATACACGAGGTTTAACGGCGGTCTTCTTCTTCTTCGGGGGTGATCACCGTCTCGGATGCACTGTTACGGGCACAATCATCAACAAAGGGGGCAACATTGAAATAGAATGCACATACAAATGATATAATTTTCCATGATGTGATTGCTTCTATTTTGTGGCAAATTCAATTTAAATGAAGTGTATTGCATTTGGAATGCAAATTCAAACTCCATATGTTGCTCAAATTAGCCAAGTTGCAATTGCTTTTGTTTGATCATTGTAAACCATCTTGTCATGTGTAAGATATGCCTCTGATGTTCAAGTGAAGTGTGGTGTATTGCAAAGGTTCAAGTTGGAATAACATTTGAATTAAATTTGAATTAATTCCAATTAAACCAAATAGAAAAATCTACTGGTCCTAATTTAATATCAACTCAAACATGGTTGAAAGTTGGATATTTGGATAGAGCATTTTCTGCTGATCATTTTTCATATATTATATGTTAAATTTTTAGTTCATATGAATTTTCTATGAATTTTAGTAGTTTAAACAATTTTCTGCCAATTTCTGAATTCTTTTAAATCTAAATTGATTTATGGCGTCAGCATGACGCAGAGGTGATGTCACAGGGGCTATGGCCAGTGCGCCAGCCCTGTCAGCCTCACAGGGGTTAATCCCCTCTCTGTTAACTTAACAGAGGGGTTAGGGGTGGCCTGGGGCCCACCTTTCATTGACCTGGGGTCAACTAACAGGGGGTTAGCCCCTAATTAAGTGGGCCTCGCTGGCGGTTAGCCGCCGGTGGCAACAGCGCGGTGGCGCACACACGGGACGAAGCTCCCGTCGTCCAAATGACGTGTACTTTACACTAAAAAGGTCCCCGTGGCCTCCCGCACACGATGGAGTAGGCCATTGTTGCCGGGGAGGTCCAAGGCAATGGCGGCGAGTAACGTGGCGGCGGCTGGCGCTCTGTGAAGACGAGGACGTTTCTGTGGGGCACAGAAACGAGCGCGGAGAGAGGGGAAAGGAGCGCAAGCTCACCCTGGGTGCAGTGATGGGCTCGAGGAAGCCGGAGGAGGCGAGGCGGCGGAGTATTTCTCGCCGGAGCTTCACGGGTGGCCGGTGCAATTCGGTGAAGCTGGCGTCGTTCGCAGTGGATCCTTGGATCGATTAACTGCACCAGACGACGGAGTCGAGCGCTGCGGAGTCGCTAGACAAGGTGGCCGGATCCGTAGGGCACAGTGGTCACAGTTGCTCACGGTGGTCAGCGACGAGGTCTTCGGGCGGCGCAGGAATCGCGAGAGAGAGAGGGAGAGGGCAAGCGGCGAGTGAGGGGAAGGAGGCAGGGGACTCGGGGCATTTCCGTGGCGTCTAGAAGAGACCAGGGGGCCTCAGGGGCGACGTGGCCCTCGCCGGCGTCGGCATGCTCGCCACCGAGCAGCTTGTCGACGCGGCGGGGAAGACGACAAGCCCCCAGGTGGGCTTGGGCCGGGGGGATAAGTTGGGCCCGGGGCTTGTAGGGGTGGGCTAGCTTCTGTTTTTTCTATTTTCTCTCTGTTTTTTTTTGTTTTCTTTTTATGCCATTTGTTTTGCCCCAGATAAAATAGCAAGGAAATTTGTAAAATCTTCAAAACTTTTATGTGGCCTTATAATATATATAGCTAGCCACACACAAGTTTTGGAGATTTTTGAAATTCAAATAATTTGAATTTCAGATCAAATAGGGTATTCATTTAATTTCTAAGCCCTGTTTGGAATTTTTGAGAAATCTTGGTGCATGCAGTGGAAGTACATACGGAAGCAAATTAGGTCTGAGTACAGACAAGTTTAACAAATGTCTTAGAGAAGCCTTGTTCAACAAACATGCCCTTCCACGAGGGACCAAACTACTGTTTGGAGCTATACTAGCTTAGTCAACGTCGAGCTTCAGGAAGGTGACTCCATCGGGGGCTGGGTTCCCATCTAAACCATAGAATAAGAAAACGTGAGTACAAAGTCGTACTCAGCAAGACTTAAATTAGAACTATACTACTCATGCTCAAATTTCAAGGTAAAGGAGGTGGGGTTTCAATGTAGAAGTGCCAGCTTTGACTTGGAGTCCTGTACTACGAGTACCAGAATTGAGGTATGGATACTTTCTCGACTTCCCCACAAGAAAGCACGCCATAGCACTCACACTTATCTTGCGAGTTTTAGAGTATCCATTCAAGTTGTCTAATAATAAAGCACAGCTTTCCAAGTAGTCCATTACCGCGGACGCGGCTATTCGAATAGTTTATTAACCCTGCATGGGTGTACCGCTACACACACATGACAATCACTTACCGCCAAGTGCTCGTCACCATTCAAGGCGTACCGGCGAGGATGTTCACCACGACACTTACCTCACGTCACCGTTCTAGTCCAAGGAGTCAACTGTCTGAGTTCCAAACCCAACTGGATTTCCGGCCGAGCTTCCAGTCAGGACTCAAACCATGTAGGCACGACTGACAAGCCCACCTCGACGAATGGTTCTCCGCTTGACAAGACATGTTCTACAAGCCCTACCGTGAATGCCACATTTCATTTCCTTTATATTTCTATGCATATGCCGAATGGAAAACCCGAACTAGGTGTGACTCCTGAACTTGGATCGGGGTGAGTTAATAGGTCGAGAGGGGTCAGTCAGCCCAATGTGTGGTTGTACTCTTTGTCTCGGACTACCATACATGAACTCGGGCTTAAGTCGGTGTTCAAAGAGACAACCCACTGTGTACTCCTACACAGCCTCTCATCATTCACCTTGTATTAGGGTAGATTCACCAACACAGTTTCACTTTCATCAACACCATGCTCACCATCATCCCGACTCACATCAAAAGTAACCTCATTGTAAACTCTAAGCATGCAATAAGCAGTAACAGTTGCAGGGGCCACATGATATCAATCAACTCCTATGTCGGCTAGGATTGTGGTTTGCTTACTACTGTGACAAGATGATAGGTCATGCATCGGATATGGGTTCAACTATGCGGTGGAATCGATAACAAGGTGATCTCCTAAACATGCATAAGCGAGTCTGTGAGGGAAGTGAGATTTTATAGACATGATCAATGGGGTTTTCTTGCCTTGCTGACGATACAAGGGGTTTAACGGTGGTCTTCTTCTTCTTCGGGGGTGATCACCTCGGAAGCACTGTTACCGGCACAATCATCAACAAAGGGGGGGGGAAACATTGAAATAGAATGCACATACACATGATATAGTTGTCCATGATGTGATTGCTTCTATTTTGTGGCAAATTCAATTTAAATGAAGTGTATTGCATTTGGAATGCAAATTCAAACTCCATATGTTGCTCAAATTAACCAAGTTGCAATTTCTTTTGTTTGATCATTGTAAACCATCTTGTCATGTGTAAGATATGCATCTGATGTTCAAGTGAAGTGTGGTGTATTGCAAAGATTCAAGTTGGAATAGCATTTGAATTAAATTCGAATTAATTCCATTTAAACCAAATAGAACAAGCTACTGGTCCCAATTTAAGATCAACTCAAACATGCTTTAAATTTTGATATTTGGATAGAGCATTTTCTGCTGATCATTTTTCATATATTATATGTTAAATTTGGAGTTCATATGAGTTTTCTATGAATTTTAGAAGTTTAAACAATTTTCTGCCAATTTATGAATTCTTTTAATTCTAAATTGATTTATGGCATCAGCATGACGCAGAGGTGATGTCACAGGGGCTCTGTCCAGTGGGCCAGCCCTGTCAGCCTCACAGGGGTTAATCCCCTCTCTTTTAACTTAACAGAGGGGTTAGGTGTGGCCTGGGGCCTACCTGTCATTGACCTGGGGTCAACTAACGGGGGGGGGGGGGGGGGGGGGTTAGCCGCCGGTGGCACCAGCGCGGCGGCGCACACACGGGACGGCGCTCCCGTTGTCCAAATGATGCGCGTGCTACACTAAAACGCTCCCCGTGGCCTCCCGAACACGATGGAGTAGGCCATCGTCGCTGGGGAGGTCCATGGCAACGACGGCGAGTAAAGTGGCGGCGGGCGGAGCTCTGTGAAGCCGAGGACGTTGCTGTGGGGCATGGAAATGAGCGCAAGCTCACCCTGGGTGCAGTGACGGGTTCGAGGAAGCCGGAGGAGGCGAGGCGGCGGAGTATTTCTCGCCGGAGCTTCACGGGTGGCCGGCGCAATTCGGTGAAGCTGGCGTCGTCTGCAGTGGATACTTGGCTCGATTAACTGAACCAGACGACGGAGTCGAGCGCTGCGGAGTTGCTGGACAAGGTGGCCGGATCCCTAGGGCAGAGTGGCCACGGTTGCTCACGGTGGTCGGCGACGAGGTCTTCGGGCGGCGCAGGAATCGCGCGAGAGAGTGGGAGAGGGCAAGCGGCGAGTGAGGGGAAGGAGGCAGGGGACTCGGGGCGTCTCCGTGGCGTCTAGAAGAGACCAGGGGGGCCTCGGGGGTGACGTGGCCCTCGCCGGCGTCGGCATGCTTGCCACCGAGCAGCTTGTCGACGCTGCGGGGAAGTGGACAAGCCCTGAGGTGGGCTTGGTCCGGGGGGGATAAGTTGGCCCCGAGGCCTGTAAGGGTGGGCTAGCTTCTGTTCTTTCTATATTCTCTTTGTTTTTGTTTTTGTTTTCTTTTTCTGCCATTTGTTTTAACCCAAATAAAATAGCAAGGAAATTTGTAAAATCTTCAAAACTTTTATGTGGCCGTATAATATATATAGCTAGCCACACACAAGTTTTGTAGATTTTTTAAATTCAAATAATTTGAATTTAAGATCAAATAGGGTATTTATTTATTTCCCAAGCCCTTTTTGGAATTTTTGAGAAATCTTGGTGCAGGCAGTGGGACCCACTTCACTTAATATGTGATCATGCATATTTATAAAACTTTTCAAAAATAACAGAGTAATTTTTGGAAGAAATTTTTGTCTGGCCATTTGAATTAAATTCTTTAGGGCTTTTCTTTTCCCCATTTTTGAATTTCTTTTGAAATTTTCACATGATGCAAAGGGGCACTAAAACCCTAGCACTTACCCAAGTTGGGGTTCTGACAACTAGCTTCTGCTCGATCACCTCCTTGGGAACCCCGAGAAGTTTGAAGGGCTCCCACACAAAGACGCTGGTGTGTTCGCGAAGGAAGTCGACCATCGCGCTTTCCTATTTAGGGGGAGAGGTCAGCACCGACATACACGGTGCGACTTCCATCCTCTGAGATAGGAACTTTCTTCGACACCGCTGCCGGGGCGAGCTTGTTAGGCTTCGACTTCTTGGTCACTTTCCAGACGGGGTCCACCGTAGTGCGGGAACACCCTCTAGGATTCTTGTTGCCCGTTGGGGCGGCTGGAACCAGGGGTTCCATCCTTCTGTCTTTGCTGGGAGGACTTCCGGGAAGCGGGGTATTGTCCCCGAGAATGTGCACGTCGCTCGGAAGCGGTGCTTTCCCGGCTGCCCTCGCGGCAACGTACTTCTTTACTTCACCTTGGACGCAGTGTAGGGCTTCTCGCGCGTCGCCGTCTAGGGTGATGACGCCTCGGGGCCCCGAGATATTGACGAGGTTCTGGAGCCCGTGATGCACAGAAGGAAACCTCCTGATAAACGGCCGACCAAGAAGCCCGTTGTACAGAAGAGGCATGTCTGTGACATCGAAAGTGAGCATCTCCGTCCGGAAATTGGCAGGGTCTCCAAGGGTAAAAGGAAGTGAAATCTTCCCAAGTGGTTGGACCTCCATCCCGCTGGCTCCACGGAAGGCGGCGGATGGAAGATGTAGCTTCTTGGAATCTTCATCTTCTCGAAGGCGCGGCAGGATAGCAGGTTGATGCTGGACCCTGTGTCATACATCATTTTGCTGACCTCGATATTGCTGATCGTCGGGGAGAGGAGCGTGGGCGGTAAGCCATCGCTGTCATCTGGGAGAATAGCGGTGTGTTCGCAGACATCCAACACCAGAGGGATGTTGGCCCAACGGGAAACCCGTGGTCCTTCCGGCGGAGACTGGACCGCGAGGACCTGTCTCACGGCCTTGTGGTATTGACGGTTGGAGGTGAGCACGGACGCTCCTCCGTGGATGTAACCGACAAAGTCAACAGCGGCCTGGAAGCCGCCATTTCTTCTTGAAGCTTGACGAAGGAGCGGCACTCGGACAAATCGTTCTTGTCGGTCTTGTGTATCTTGCAATAAGGCGACGTGGTGGTCTCCGCAGCAGCAACCTCGATGTCGGTGGAGGGTGGTTGCCGGGTGGCCCCGGTTCCTTCCATGGTTAACACGGCTTGGTGCGTGCGCTTGCGGGCCCCGGGCTCCCCAGGATGCTGGTTCTTTCCGGAGGAAACTCGAGTCGCAGGGCGCCTCCCGGCATCCCGATTGACAGGCTGGACTGCCTCTTATACACGGGCTACCTTGTCGGCCAGCTCGAATAGGGCGGTGATAGTCCTGATGGACCGGGTGCTCATCATCTCGAGCATGCGCGAGTTCTTGACGTTGGCATGGAAGGTGGCGATGATCGCGGCCTCATGCGCGTCGAGGATGCAGTGCTGCATCTGGGTGAACCTGTAGAAGAACTTCAGGAGAGGTTCGCCGTCCTTTTTTACTACTCGGCGCAAGTCACTGACGGTTTCGGAGGTTGGACACCTCCAAAAAAAGCGCCAACGAACTTTTCGCAAAGCTCAGTCCATGAGCTGATGGAGTTAGCCGGCAGGTGCATCATCCACCTGAGGACGTTGTCCTTGAGCTTCATGGGGAAGTAATTGGCTTTCGCCTTGTCGTCTCCCTCCGAGATCTCAACAACAGTGTTGTACATGAGGATGAACTCGCGAAGGTCGGTCTTTCCATCGTAGGGAAGTGGACCATCTATCCAGAAATTCTTGGGACACTTGATGCTGCATAGATCTTGGGTGAAGGCTACACACACGGTGCTCTAGTCACTATCACCGGCTAGAATTCCTTCCCGAACAGCATCGAGCGGAGGAACTCGGGCGTCGGAACACTGACGAGTTTCCTTCTGCCTAACGATGGTGGAACAAGCATCTTTTTGGCGGCGATCATCTAGGCGAGTGCGCTGGTCTAGGGACCCGTGGTGACCAGAAGATGCCACAGAAGCTGCGCCAGGAGATCCGGCCCGTCGGTGAGTGGATTGGCGGACAACGGGGTCATGGCAGCACTCATCACGGGGGTGGTCTTGTCGAGGCCCATGTTCAGGGGAGTGCATAGTGCGCTCCTATCCCTGGGTGGAAGCGTTGGGGAGTGCAGTCGGCCCCGTGCGCTGCCGAGATGGCGCGTGTGCACGGAGGTGGAGCTCATGTTCCTTCTAGAGGGCCCACACAGAGAGTTGGGTGATGGTGAGCCACCAGGTCTCCATCCGTTCCCCGGAAGGGAGAAATTGGATGAGAGCCCTGACTTGTGACAGCGCCTCAGCGGGGGTACGCAACCCGTCAGGCGTGGGGATGCTCGGAGTCCCACCGCTTCGTTCGGAGGCTCGGCCCCGACTCGGCTCCGGTACCGCACCTCCTGGGCGTTTGGGGGAGCGACAAGAGGGCCTTGCACCGTTGGGCGAGGGATGGCCGCCGTGAGGCCCAGCTTCTTCGCGTCCGTCAGGCTGGGCCGCGCACTCCTCGGCGGGAGCCTTATCGCGGCGGGCAGTGACGGGAGGCGGCGGGGATGCCACGGAGCCACCTGCTCCGTGTTCCTCACCGTTGCGCTCCAGAGGTGGAAGTCCACTGGCCGGCCGTCCTCCCTCCGAGCCAGTTTCGAATCTTATCCGGTCGTGAGGTGAGTAGTTGCTTCGCGCCCAGTGACGGGAGAGCGTGTGCAAGGTGGAGATCCCTCCTTCGATGCCATGTTGAGGAGTAGCTCGCGTGTGCCGAGGGGTCGACATTGCGAGACTAGCTTGACGATGGAGATCCTCAGATGACGTGTGTGCCACGCCCTCCTTCTAGCGCAAAATGTCGGGTGTTGGGTCCCCCGAGGGATGATATGATTCTGGGAGGCGCACGCGAAACACAATGAGGAACACTTAAGCTGGGACACACTAGGATTTACCCAGGTTCGGTCCGTCCGGAGACTAAAAACTCTACTCCTGCTTGTCTGAATTTATACTATGTATGCAATGAGGACGTGGAGCTCTTCCGAGACGGATATGGGCTCCAAATGATACAGGGGTGTTTCTCGTGGTTGGGTTTACTTTTTTCCGTAGCTTGGGCCTCCCTTTTATCGTTCAAGGGGGTCATGACAAGTGCCCGCAGGCGGTGCTGTTCTTCTAGAGCTGGAGGCGATGGGTGTCACCAGGACGCCACTTCCGGGAAGGGTGTGTGGCGAGGTAACGCCACTCCTCCTGAGTGGGCGCGCGGGGCCTCGGCACATACGAGGAATGGAACCAAAGAGAAGGCACCGCTGTCGCCCTGTCCTCCAGACCAGGTGGCGGCGCGTTGAATGTCTTTTGGAAGGTTATGCATGTGGTGGGACCGCCTTGTCCCCTTCGCACCGCTTAAGGGAGAGGGCGGGGTAGCTTCTTCCGGTTTGGTGTTGTGCGAAACTCCTTTCCGGCAGCACTTGTTTTATTCCAGGAGGCATCTTCTCTTGGTGATATGTTGAAGTTTTCCGGAACGGGAGAGCGAACTCCTGTTCCTTGACAGATGTGTTGATGAGTATACAAATAGGTCAAAGCGGGATTTGTCCATTCGAGTGACGGATAGGTACTCTGGGCCCACTCGGTGATATTACATCATAAAGAATGCAATCATGTTACTAGGTCACGGGGTTTTAATGTTCGTCCGTAATGAGGGTGAAATAGGTATATTGGATACCGATGATCAAACCTCAGACAAACAAAGTACCGCAGGAAAAAGTGAACAGGCACAATGTTTCATTCGATGGAAGCGCAGGGGCTATCAAGGATTGTCACCAGGTCCAATTGATTAGTCATTGGTCAGAGAGTGTATGATCATGTCTGCTGTTTCCCGGACCGTAGGGTGTCACACTTAAGGGTATTTGACGCAATAAGGATAGATTTGGGATCAACGGTGAAATAAGAGAGAACATGGGAATTGTTCCGGTGGAGGCCATAAATGGTTCTAGAGATTTTGAATTGTTCAAAATATTATTTAAATAAGTTTTAGTATTTAATTAATGAATTAAATATTAAAAATCTGAATTAAATAATGAATTAAAAGGCACATGGGCCTCATAGGGCTCATTAGGCGAAGAGGGAGTCTCCCCCCATGGGCCATGGCGCCATGGAGGGGCCCACCCCCCTTATTGATGCGCCACCCCCTCCTTGGTGGCATTAGTCCCACCTCGGGGAGGGAGGGAGGTTCCCGCCCCTCCTCGGCCTATATAAGGAGGGGTAAGGGTGCCCTTTTATTCATCCAATTAATTCTCTCTCTCTCTTTCTCCTGCCTTTGAGCGGACCCCCCTTGTTTGGTGTCTGCACTGGGTTGGGGGTTTCTCCACCATACACACACCGTCGTGCTGCTGGAATCGGAATCTGAAGCCGTCTTATTTACGCTTCTCTTCTGATTCGGAGCCCGGAGGGATGTCGAGTACATCGTATTTGTGTAATCCCGTGAGGCACTACACTTGTGGTGCTACTTCGTCGTTGTGGCTGTATCGCGGCGTCTTGATCGACAATGTTCTGACAAGGACGTGATCCCGTCATCGGTCTACAAGGACCGGGTGGCCTTTTGGAGTCATCGTGGATCTACGCGGCATAAGGGATTGTCGGTATGAATACATCGACCACGTTCACATGAGAACGTTTCCCGCTTAACGGGCTACATAATGGTATTTTATCTATTTCAATCCGTTACTTGCTTCAACATAGCATAAGTCTTGTGCTTGGGTCTTGTAGGTTATGAAAAATTATTGTTTTCTGCCCCGAACCCCAATAGTGGTATCATGAGCAAGGCTATGCGTAGATGTATTGTACGGATAGAACACATCTAGTATGTGCTATCAATTCTCCAATTGTTACCCTCCCACGTGTACTAGTTTAGCATTGCGCAATGTTCTGATGAAGCGGCTTCGACCGACCATACATGTTTATGCGATACTGGTTCCACGCTTGACATATGTCTTGTACCATATAAGTGGCTTTGGGGGTGTCTATCTCTCTACCATTAGCTTTGCAAATACATTTGCAATGGAGGGCCCCGACAGGGGTGTAATAGAGACAATTCCTGAGTTGTCGTGGTTGTATGTTCGTAGGCATAGAAACGGTTCTATCTCGAAAACCGTAGCAGCCATGTAAAACTTGCAAAAGATAATGTAGAGGCGTCTAAACTTTAATTGGCAGGGGAGCATCATAGTTAGTATGATTTATATTGTTGCATCCTGTTTTGCAAATATGTTAGATATACTACGGTAGCATTATAGGATGATCCCTCACTAATCCAACAAAGTGTCCTTCCTTCGTGAAGCACCATCTCGAAAGATCCGCATTATGGAGGCATCATGTGTCACACGGGTGTCAAACATTTTAACGTTCAAATGAGATGGGTTGAGCAAGCCTAGCATGTACAAAAACATGGCCTTGCATACGCGGCATATAATTACTAAGGTTATTGTGGCGAGCCTGGCATATGTGTATGATATGGCCTCGGGACACAAGATCAAAAGATCAAGTATGAGTCACATGGATGATTTGATTGGCATGATGGCCTACCTTGAACAACATACTGATGGCCATGACGATCGAGGGAGGTATGTTCTTCAAGGATCGTATAATCACTTCGAATAAACTATGAGGGATTTTTGTCCGAGGGGGAGTTCCAAAACTGTTTTAAAACATGAACTCCTATTATGAACTTAATCTTCATGTCTTAACAAATATAATTGTAGATAATGTCATACCCAATGTATAAAATTATGGCTCTTTTACTGTAATGAAGAACTTAAGGTAGATGGGTCTTACTTCATTGATTGTTACCAACACAATTAGCGACATACTCATTAGTAATGACTTGCTAAACGTAACAGGAGACTGCTAGGAGATACACCTAATAACTTCGTAATTAATGAAGATGATGATGAGTATCGTACTCACCGTCACTTATGAATGACTATGCAATACATCATACTTCATTCTATGAATCTGAATTGTGAATGCATGTTAACGACACCAACACGTATGACGTGCTAGATGAACTTGAAAGCACTAAGTCAAAAATCAGAGTAATGGAATATGAGTATATAGACGAGGTTTCTTACAACCATGATGGAAGGAACAACCTGCTGCTGAGAAACTCACAGGGAAAATGTATAAGATACATGAACACCTTGTATATAACCTGAACTACTGAATGACTGGTTACTATGCGATAACTGGGAAGTGGAATCCGCTTCCTCCCAACTAAAAAGACCACTTCTAGACTATTTCATGAATGAGAATCGTTCACCTGTCATGAGTTCATGCTTAAAGTTGTGAACTTTAAAGGTAGAACCCATGTAGGAGTAGTCATTGACGGAGAAAGTATATTTGATATACGAGTTATAAATATCTTTCCCCACAAAATACTAATTGCGGTTGATAAATTATTCGATTCTTGAACTTAGTGCTTATAGAGTGTCTTGGAAGGGATGAGGTGACAATGTGTGCTGACGACAATCAAGATAGTTGATGGTCGACAACACTCTTCCTCGACATCTATCACTTGATTGATATATGAATAAATTTATGATCATTTGAATGTGAACTTTATTAGTGTGCCTTGCATCTCCCGAAGAAAATTATTCATATTAGTGAGAAACAAGTCAGTTGTTATCCTTTTATAAATGGTATCTTTTATGGTCACATTACGATTATGAATGAGTTATTCTTATATTGATGATAGTAGTTTGATCATCTATATGAAATATTGTAATGACAAGAATTATCCAAACTTAATAATGACACTACCGTTTAAGTCATGAATGGTGTGATGGAGTCTTGAGATACTTGATCTCTTGACATATGCAAACCATGCCCTTTTAGGTGAGATGACTAAAACCTCGCGTTCTGGTAAAATAGAGTGTGTACTGATTGTTGAATATAAAACATAGTGATGTATCATATTTCAGCAAGTAGTGAATTTCATTATTTTGTGAATTTCATATGTGTACTTAGATGAATATGTGTATTCCCTAATGAAACATGATTCTAGAATAATTTTGATCAGATCAAAGGGATTTTAGAATGAAGACGAATATTAAATTAACAAGAAAAACAAGTCTCTTCGATTTGATCAAAGTGACAAATGTTTTGAGTTAGTTTTGGACTTAAAGACTTGTGAAATTTGTTTCACAAATTATGATGTTTTGAGACACTTCAATATTGTTGACGTGCGTGAACATAGTAATCATACTCTATTGAATAGTGTATGGTCTAAGTTATCTCTTACCGAGTTACATTATTATTGTGTAGGGTTATTAATTTAATATGCAAACACTCACTTCAGTATAGGGAACCATCTGAGTTCGTGGAAACCAAAACTATATATGTAATGGTGTGTCATGGTTTATAGGAAACCTAATTTATATGATAAATTATCTTTGTAGTGTATCCTTAGACAACCATGGGTGCATCTTCCACAACTAGAACCAAAGGAGAAAAACTTGTGTTGCTAAGTTTGGTGTTTGTCAAGAAGTGTTCTTGATTAATGTGTTAATGGAAGAAAAGTGAAAGTTCAACAAAGGTAATTGACCTTGCCTCCAGATTTCACAGTGGCGCAACGGAATATGTTCCAGAAGCAAAGCTCCACAATTAGAGGAGAAACTTATGATAATGATCATGAAGTTTTGGTTAATAATTTTATTGAACAAAGTAGGATTCAAGAATACATATTTTCCCCTTGTGCAAAATAATATTCATGATTCACTTGTCAAGTTAATGGAACAACGCATACCTACAAACTACGAAGAAGCGATGGTGGACCTGAGTACGAGAGATGACTATAAGTCATGAAATCCTATATTTAGTTACATTTAAGATTTCTTGAATCTTATCGAGTAATGAGGTTACTTGATATTTCCAATAAATTCATGGTTATAAGTAATAAATGTGAACATCAAAAGAAGAAGTCAAGATCGATTTGTTACAAAGAATGTTTCTGAAAAATTCAAAAGGGTTGACTACAATGTGTACCGATTCTTGAGTCAATGGGATATCACTACGATTGATCCAAATTGTTATCAATACCGTGACTTCCTCAAATCCTTCATTTGAATAAGTGTTGTAGTTGGTACAACAAGAAGGTTTTGGAAAACATATGTATACTAGTGTCTCGTAACCTGAATTCTATATTTGATGGATGATCAAAGTGATTTTGGACATAGCCAAAATATTGAGAAACATGCATTTGCATGAAACTGAGTGGGAGCTTAATAGTTTCCTAAACTTAATATGTGGACGACATATTTTGAGTGGGAGATATGGGAGTATTATCCTAGTCTTATATGTAACTGACATATTTGAGTGGGAGCTGTGTGGATGTTATCCTTGTCTTATATGTGAAGGACATATTTGAGTGGGAGCTATGTGAGTGTTATCCTAGCCTTATATGTGGTTGACATATTTGAGTGGGAGCATGAAAACATTCTCATATATGGATAACATATTGTGAATGGTGTAGTTGTTATTAATGGTTACTTGAATCTTTCATAAATAAAGATGAATAAGTATTAAGCATTAAAATATGTCAAGATAGAATAATGTGTTTAATAATATTGAGTCAGAATACTTTCCTGGATAAGATTTTTTTGGGCATCCCGGACTATATATCCGAAGTGGCCAGATGTGTATATTGTCATGTTGCCATGATCAGTTCTCATGACACACAACTCGACATGGATATCATAGTCTCAATGTTCATACAATACCGAATACAAGTCTTACGATAACATAGTCTTACATAGTCTCGTCGGGCTCAAATGGCATCGGAATAAGCAAAACCATTGTAGATAGAAGCGGCACTATCCACAGGGTAGATCAGAGCATAGCACGTCCTAGTAATCGCCGATAGAATCATCGTGATATACCTACTCCTCCAAGCCTGGCCAATTTAATAACCAAGGACAATGCTGCGAGTACATACAAAGTACTCGCAAACTACCTAAAAAAGAAACAAAGTTTTGCATACGAAAATAATGGGATGGCTATATGGTGGAGTTTTTCATAGGGATTTCCTATCTACTCAAGATTAGTATTAAGTTGGCAAAGTTTTAAACTTGGAAAATTTTATTTCTCACAAATGAATTTGGATAAGTCAAGTCCAACCTTTTTCCAACAATATCAACATCATCATCGCGAACCATAAACTTAGTACCGGGCTTTCTCATCTATTCCCCACAAAGTGTGGCCTCACTAGCTATCCATGACCGTGGACTCCGGCTATTCGAATGATTTTCAATATGCAGAGGTTGTACACTTTACCCACCACATTCGATACATCCGCCGTGTGTCCCCACGGATCATCATACCTCAGTATGCGGGTCTCGGATAATCGACCATAGTCTTCCGCTTGTCTGTCCTTGTATAGGTGAATCTACCCCTTGTGTACTACATGGACTGTCCGCGTGACAGGTCATGCTCCTCTTGGACCCAAGCCTGCACCGTAGTCAAAGAGCACCACGGTTCCTTCTAACACTAAGCCTAGCGAATTTCACCCATCGACTTCGAGGGCTATCGGATTCGTGGAATCACTCATTGATGTGTAGTTATAAGACCCCCGTACTAAGACAAACAAGCTTCCAACTAGCCCTGTCCCATACCAGAGTATAGTGGTTGTACTATAAGGCTAGGTTTTGGCGGCACTTATAGAGAGTCCCTCGAGACTTTGTCCATGTCCGACGATGTTCCACAAACCCGGTCATACCACCTTCTTAGGTGTATACCGTACCATATCAGTCGAAGTATGAATATCCAAGTTGTTATGTAATTCTAAATACTAGAGCTGGGTGATGGTCTCGACAGAATGTCGAGATCATCGGGGTTCTACTTAGTTTTTCCCAAATAGGTAGGCTCTGGAGTGGTGGAATTTTCCTACTATACCTAATACAATCCCAAACCATATGAATATAATAGTAGCAAGATACAATATAAGTGATACAAAGAAAATTAAAAAGGGTAATGCAGAGTTTGAATTTTGACGGTGGCTTGCCTTCCTCGGCGATGTACCCTGGACCGGCTTCTTCGACGGCTTGCAAGGAGTCTTCACCTACAGCGTCAATCGTCTCATCTACACGCTGCGAAACAAAAGAAATTCACACCATCACAACTCGGAAATAGCAAGCACATAATTCATCACTCAATTTGCACAAACAATAGCAAGCAACAAAGGACAATTTTTTTTCAAGGTTTTATATTTATTAAGATTTAAATTCCTATAGTACCTCATCAAAGTTGAAGATTATAGCATGGCATTGGAATAATATGTTGAAATTATTAATAAGAAGATTAAAGTTGAACAAACCTTTACTAAAAGCAATGCTTTTCACCAATTTTATTCACTAACTCATTTTTTATTTTTTTTATTTCCCTCAAGTAAATGCATAACAATTTTCTACTGATCATTAGTGAATTTAATAAAGTGCTCTTGAATTAATATCATTAACAGAAAAATTATGGATATTAAACTAGAATTCAAAATAATAATAAATGATCAAAATTTTATTCTAGCAAAACAAAATTCTACAAATGCAGAAAAATAGAACATAATTTTCTAAGCATCACAAAATTTAATTCATAATTTTCTGACCTACGGTTATTTTCCTAATATTATTTAGGTTCTGCAGATATAAGAAAATAAAAAGGGACTCGGCAGGCCGGCCCGGGGCTATACTGTGCCCATGCGCATTTTCTAGCTGTGGGCCGAGCCCGAGAACAGGCGCTGCTCTGTCTTTTTTTTAACTTAAACCGAAGGGCTACGGGGCCTTATGGGCTGTTGGATCGCAGCCGATCGGACGACTCCAGGGCTTCTTCCCTGTTAGGCCGAGCTCGATCAGGCTGGGGCACCCATGGCATACAAGGGCGAGTAGGGGCCTCTCCGGCGGCGTTCCAGGAGGCGGCGGTCGGAGGCGAGTGGCGGAGGGGGTGCGGCTTGGCCTGGGGGTTCCATTTTCTCCGAAAATGGAGGCGCTCGACGTGTGCAAACGGGGGCATTCATGGCGGACATGAGGGGTTGGGGAAGTCTTACCGGGGTGTTTCCGGCGGGGTTTGGTGGCGAGGAACGACGGCGGAGGTGAGGCAGGGAAAGGGCAACCCGTGTTTGGTGTCGGAGGGGATCGATGCAGTGGCGAACGGCAGCGGCTTGGGGTAGACCGTCGGGGCAGTAGCGGGCGTGGTCAGCTACGGCTCTTCCGGCGCTCCTCCTGGCCGGCGGTGCTCCAGCGACGAGTGGAGAGGGGAGTGGCTCGCCGGACTCAGCCCTCCTTCCTTCCTCTCCTTTCCTCCATGCTTCTCCTCTTCATCTCTTCCTCTATTATGTTCCTGGCGAGGCGAGGTGGAGCGGGGGATGTGGGTGATGGGGTTCGGGGCAGAAACCACAAATTTTTCATAACCTACGAGACCCATACCGAAGACCTATGCTATGCTGATGCAAGTAACGAACATAAATAGATCACATACTAGTATGTAGTCCATTAAGCGGGAAACGTTCCCGCATGAACGTGGTTGGTGTAGTCGTACCGGCAATCCCCTGTCAGAACCCCAACTAGGGTAAGTACTAGGGTTGCTTGTGCCTTTGCATCATGTAAAAATTTCAAAAGAAATTCAAAAATGGGGAAGCAGAAAGCCCTGAGAAATTATTTGAAATGTCCAGATAAAAATATTTTTCCAAAAATCTTTTGAATGTTTGGAAAATTCCTATAAATGATGCTGATCATTTTAAAAGTGGTTTGGGTATTTTCCCATACTCATGGAATTTTCTAATATTCAAATAGTGCTCTGGAAATTAAAGTTTACCCCTATTTGAATTGAAATTGAAATTTATTGAATTTCAAAAATGTCCAAATTATTTATGTGACTAGCTACTGGTCACCTAGTATTTATAAAAGTATTTGGACATTTATTAAAAATGCCTAGCTATTTTAAATCTAGGCAAAACAAATGAAACAGAAAAACTAAAAAGAAAAAGAAAGGGGTAGGCTTACCTTGCGCCCAGGGGCGAAGGCCCACCTCTCCACTGGCCGGCCCAGCCTAGCCCGGGGCACTTGTCGTCTACCTCCCCTCCCCCCGAAGCAGCTTGGTGGAGGGCAGGGGGGCGCCGACGGCCACCTCGACGGCCAGGAGCCTTCTAGGCCTCCTCCACGCAGCCAAGCACACCACGGAGCCGCTCTTTCACCCCCACCCCCGCACCCCTTCCTCCCTCCTAGGTTCCTCTCCCCGCTCCTCAGCTCGCGATTTTAGCCGCCGCAGAGAGCACGCCGGAGCACCACCGTGGAGAACCGTGGCCACTCGCATCCTCAGCCGCGGCAACCATGTCTAGGCGAAGCACCGGTGTCCTCTCCGTCGAAGCCCTCGACTAATCGAGCCGCGCAAGCACTGGAGTCGTCGTCCCCTTCACCGGATCGCCGTCGCTGCCGAGGAACTCCGGCGTCAAATTCTACCTCTCCTGAGCCCCTCCGGCATCGCCGCCCCCTTCATCCGCACAGAAGCTCCGGCCGCCGCAAAGCTTGAAGTAGCCGTGGCCTCGAGCCCTCCCGTGAACCCCCAGTAGTCGCAGAAGAACCGCACGAGCGAGGGCTTCCTCTCAGTGCTCTCCCCGTGCCAATCCGTGGCCGGGAGGCCCTCTCCGGCGAGGCGCCGCCGCGTACCCAGCCTCCGGCGTCAAGCCGCCGGCCACTAGGGCCTAATCACCCAGCTAACCCCCCCCCCCCCCCGAGTCCATGACATGTGGGCCCCAGGCCACCCCTAACCACTGTTAGTTTAAACTAACAGAGGGGATTAACCCCCTGAGGCTGACAGAGGGGCCCCACCAGTCAGAAGCCCCCCCACGTCACCCTGACCTCAGCATGACGCATTAAACCAATTTTCCAGTTTTTAAAAGAATTAATATAATCCAGAAAATTCCAGAAAATCAATTAAACTTGGGAAATTCATAAGTAATTCATTTTAACTCCAAATATAACAAATAATATGTCTAAAAATATCAGAAAAATCCAAGGATTATGAATATGGACTCCGTTTTCATGTTTGACCAATTAAAATTGGGTGAACAGTGCAAAACATCCATATGGCTTTATTTCAAATTCAAATTTGAAGCACATTTGCAAATGACTTTGCATTTGACTTCTTTTAAATGGAATTGTAACCACTTTGTGACCAAGAACATCACCATTTCAATATTGATCATGTGATTGAGCATTGCAAATAAATTTATACCTTGTTTGATTGTTTGCTCGATAGACGTGCAACCAGAACCGGAGGCCACCCCCTTCGTTGAAGACCCCGATATCGAACCTCGTCAGCAAGGCAAGCAAACCCCTTTGATCATGTCTATAAAATCCTATTTTCCCTCTCAGTCTCACTTATGCATGTTTAGGAGATCACCGAGACACGTTCTTTCGCATAGTCGAACCCATTCCGATGCATGACCTATCATTCTGTCACCGTATTAAGCAAACCACAATCCTAGCAGATTTAGGAGTTGAATGATGAGCATGTGGCCCCTACAACTGTTACTGCTTTTGCTGCTTAGTGATACAATGACGATGTTTTGATTGTGAGTCGGGATGGAATGAACACAGTGGTGTTGATGAAAGTGAAACGTGTTGGTGAATCCACCTAAGCAAAGCTGAACGATGAGAGGCTGTGTAGGAGTACACAGTGGGTTGTCTCGTTGAACACTGCCCTAGGCCCCGAGTTCCTGTTTTGTGATCCAATACAAAGAGTATGACCACATGTAGGGTTTTATGGGAGCCCCGTTTGGCCTCTTTACATACTCGATCCGGTCCAGGAGTCACAATAGATTCGGGCTTTCCATTTGGCATATGCATAGAAAAAATAATATGAAGAAAAGGTTGCATCATCCTAGATATGTGGGTGGACTTGTGAGGCAGTGAAACCATCTGGCAGAGGTGGTGTCTCGGTCCCTTACATTATCTGAGTCCGTTTCGTGGAACCGGCCGGACCCACGAGCGGTGCCAAACTCACGTAGTCGACTCCTGGATTAGAGAAGGTGATGTGAGGTTAGTGCCTTGGTTTCATCCACGTCCGACATCCTCTTGAAGGATGCCAAGAACGAGGCGATAAGTGATGACACGCGTGTGAAGATGTACACCCCTGCAGGGTTAATGAACTATTCGAATAGCCGTGTCCGTGGTTATGGACTACTTGGAAACCTCTACTAGATCATAGATAACTTGAACGGATACTTATAAAACTCGCAAGATAAGCGTGAGTGCTATGGTGTGCCTCCTCGTGGGGAAGTCGAGGAAGTAACCATAGTGGTGTATTGGTTGGAGATGTAGTGGACTCGTGTACGCTTCTTACCTCAAAGTCTGGTACTCGTAGTACAGGATTAGCCAAGTCAAAGCTGGCACTTCTGCATGATGAAACCCCACCTCCTTTACCTTGATACTTGAGCATGAGTAGTGTAGTTCTGATGTAAGTCTTGCTGAGTACGACTTTGTACTCACGTTTGCTTATTCTATGTTTTAGATAAGAACCGGATCCTGATGGAGTCACCTTCGTGAAGCTCGACGTTGACTAAGTTAGTATAGTCCCAGACAGCAGTCTGGTCCCTCGTGGAAGGGCATGTTTGTTTACAAGGCTTCTCTAAGCCATTTGTTAAACTTGTCTGTACTCAGACCTCATTTGCTTCCGTTGTATGATGTAATGTTGATCACAGATATGTGATCTTTGTATGATCTATGTGTATATCAATAAAGAGTACTTTGTAGAGTTATGTGATGATACCTGCTATTCATACTAGGCATGTGTGCTGCGTGTATGTTTATAACATGCATCTCTTAGTATGGGTTTTCGAGACCTTAGTTGTGATCTGGCTGGCGGTCCTTTATACGCCAAGTAGCCCTTAGATGTGCGCAGCTTGGGGCATCGCGATGCGATTGTTCGTGACTCTGTCACGTGCACACTTTGTTGTATGATCGAGCCCGCCCTAGACCCCGACTAAGTGATCGGGCTGGAGTAAGTCTATGTAAGAGTTAGGATCCAATCGATAACATGGTTGAGGCGACTTGTCTATGAGTATTCGATTCACCACCCATAAGCATTTAGACTTGTGAGCGGACGATGAGGACCCATCTCAGATGATCATCCGGCCTGAATGGGATGCCCCTCACGTTTGATGCTTACCGAGAACGTTCTATGCTTGGCCTTGTCTACTTAGACAAGTGGGTACGGTTCTCATCTCTCCATGTGATTGTATCGTGACTGTAATTACATACGCTAATCCCGGGTCCCGACATCCCCGATGCCGCGCAGATCCACGATGACTCCTGAAGGCCACCCGGTCCTTGTAAACCGATGACGGGATTACGTCCCCGTCGGAACGTTGTCGATGAAGACCTTGCGATACGGCCACGACGATGAAGTAGCACCACAAGTGTAGTGCCTCGCGGGATTATACACATACAGTATACCCGACGTCCCTCCGGGCTCCGAACCAGTAGAGCAGCGGAAAGAAGATGGATTCGGATCCCGATTCCAGCAGCACGACGGCGTGCGTTTAGTGGAGAAATCCCCAACCAAGTGTAGACTCCAAAAAAGGGGAGTCCACTCGAGGAAGGAGAAAGGAGGGAGAGAGAGATGAGAACTTATCTCAAAATATGATCAATAAAAGGGCACCTCTAACCCTCCTTATATAGGCCAAGGAGGGGTGCCACCCCCCCTCCACTTCCGGTGTGGGACTACTCCCAAGGGGAGGGGGGTGCGCCATGAATAAAGGGGGTGGGCCCCTCTATGGCGCCATGGCCCATGGGGGAGGACTCCCTCTCCCCCTAATGGGCCCTATGAGGCCCATATGCCTTTTAATTCATTTTTAATTATATTTAAATATATTTTAATATTTAATTCAGATAATTACATAATAAAACATTAATTAAACATTATTAAATATATTTTGAACCTTTCAAAATACCCGGAACAACTTCCGTCCTTCATCGGAACAATTCCGGTCATCACCGGAATAATTCTGGTGTTCTCTCCAATTTCTTCGGTGATCCCGAATCAATACTTACTGCATTGAGTACCCTTATGCGTAACACCCTACGGTCCGGGAAACAACAGACATGATCGAGACAATTCTCATTGATCAATGACTAATCAATTGGACCTGGTTACAATCCTGGATAGCCCCTACGCTTCCATCGAATGAACTTCAATCGCTGTTGGATCCGTTAACCGTGTGCCTGTTCCCTTTGTCCTATGGTACTTTGCTTGTCCGAGGTTGGATCATCGCTATCCAATATACCTAGTTTGTCCTCGTTCTCAACAAACAAGTTTACTCGTTCCCGTGATATTACAACTCCGTGACCTAGTCACACGTTTGCAAACTTTATGATGTAACATCACCGAGTGGGCCCAGAGTACCTATCCGTCGCACGGATGGACAAATCCCGCTTTCATCTATTTGCATACTCATCAACCATCTATTTCGGAATACCCAAAGTGCACCGTTATGGCCAGCATATTTCAGTCAGGCGGTGGGATACAAATCAAAGTCTCCTCATAGATGACAATTACGTAAATCATTACGGTCAAAGGATCTGGTCACGACGTTATAGTTATCGCAATGTCGAACTATGTGACTTGATCACATCGCAACACTTCTGGTGGGTGTATGTCCATCATATCATTATCCAATGATACGACTCCATTGTCAACAGATGCCATTGTCTCATAATCAGGAAACCTTGATCATCAATCGCCCAATGGACTAGTATACTAGGTTTACTAGGGACATGTTTGTTTGTATACCACACCTGTATTAATGTTTCCACTTAATACAGTTATAGCATAGTATCAAACGTATTATGAACTAATGGAATATGCTCGATAAAACATATTTTATTTGCCTCTAGGGCACATCACTACTAGGGAAATAGCTATAGATGGAAAGCTTATTAGTGGCGCATTTTATATGTAATGCGCCACTATGTTGTAAGCTTATTAGCTATACATGGAATGCATTCCCAACAGTCTCCCACCTGCACTAGAGTACAAATAATCTAGTTGCATTTTCTCTGGATCATAACTCCTTATTGATCATGCTTGCCCGTGGAAGAGGTTGTATCAACGGTCTGGGTACCATTCAGAACCGTATGTCCTTTTTCAAATCATAATGTCACCTAATTTGACATTCCTTCATTATCCACTATAATGATGAGGTATATATATTTGGCCGTGAATTGAGACTTCGTTTGCTGTGTCATTGCAATGTCATCCGGTGGGTCACGCTGACTTTCCCATAGTCATGCACACTTGAAACTCACTCAATCAGAAGTCGAACTTCTTAAGCCATAATATAACTCCTTCTACTTCTAAAGCAGCCACATCAATGTAGATTCAATCCTTAGTGCATTGTATGCAACTTTGATGTCTAACCATGTTTCTTTCAACTTAGGCATTCATTAGTATGATATCTCAATTTTCTAGGTTAGTGTCAAAACTTGAACCAGCACAAAATTTATGGTCAAGTCCACTATCCATTACAAATTTGAGATGTATCCTCAGTACTCTTCAGACACTGAAGGATAAACTTAACTCTTTGTTTAATGATTTAATCATAAATCATATCACAACCTGTTCTTACTACTAAGAACTTGGGTCACATTACGTCGAGTACATAACTCTGGTTTTATATGAAAGAACCTATGACAAAGGCATAGAGGATCCAACACATCCATTTCTTTCATTAACCATTAACCATTGTTCTTGTACTGAGATTAACTCAACACTTCTCTTGGATATACAAGTAAGGACCACTTCTTGACTTGTCCCATTCTGAACTCCTTCAGAATCTTATCCAGGAAAGTATTACGACTCAATGTTGTTAAACACATATCTATTTAATAGATCTTCAATGATTAATACTTATTCATCTTCATTTATGAAAGATTCAAATAATCATTAACACCAACTGCACCATTCATAATATGTTATCCATATATGAGAATGTTATCATGCTCCCACTCAAATATGTCATGCACATATTAAGTCTTTGGATAACACTCATATTGCTCCCACTCAAATATGTCAGCCACATATAAGACAAGGATAACATCCACACGGCTCCCACTTAGATATGTCAGACACATATTAAGTTCAGGATACTAACCACATGTCTCCTACTCAAATATGCCATTTACATATAAGTCTAGGATTATACTCCCATAGCTCCCACTCAAAATATGTCATCTACATATTAAGTTTCAGGAAACTATTCAGCTACCACTCAGTTTCATGCAAATGCATGTTTCCTCGATATTTTGGTTAAGTCCAAAATCCTTTGATCATCCATCAAAATGAGAATTCAGTTTACGAGACACTAGTATCCATATGTTTTTTCCAAAACCTTCTTGTTGTACCAATTACAACACTTCTTCAAATACAGGATTTGAGGAAGTCACGGTATTGATAACAATCCTGGATCAATCGTAGTGAATATCCCTTTGACTCAAGCATTGCTACACATTGTAGTCAACCCATTGAATTCGTCAGAAACAATCTTTGTGACAAACCAATCTTGACGTCCCTTTGATGTTCACATTTATTCCTCATAACTCTGAAGTTATTGTGAATATCAAGTAACCTCCTTACTTGATAAGATTCAAGCAATCTTAAATGTAACTCAACATAGGATTTTATGACTCATAGTCATATCTCGTACTTAGGTCCACTATCGCTTCTTTGTAGTTCGTAGGAATGACTTGTTCCATTAACATGACAAGTGAATCATGAATATCATTTTGCACCAGGGGCAAATATATATTCTTGAATCCTACCTTTCTCAGTAAAAGCTCCCATCAAAAAATCATGATCATTATCATTAGTTTCTCCTCTTATTGTAGAGCTTTGCTTCCAGAACATATTCTGTTGCACTACTCTGACATTTGGAGGCAAGGTCAATTACCTTGGTTGAACTTTCACTTTTCTTCCATTACCACATTTATCAAGAACAATTCTTGACGAACACCAAACATAGCAATACAAGTTTTTCTCCTTTTGGTTCTAGTTTTGGAAGATGCATCCATAGTTATCTAAGGATACACTACAAAGATAATTTATCTTACATAAATCAAGCTTCCTAGAAACCACAACACACCCTGACATATATAGTGTTGGTTTCCACGAACTCAGATGGTTCCCTATGCTGAAGTGAGTGCTTGCATATTAAATTAATAACTCTAAACAATAACAACGTAACTTGGTAAGAGATAACTTAGACCATACACTTTTCGATAGAATATGATCACAATGTTCAGGCACGTCAATCATATTGAAGTGTCTCAAGACATTGCAATTTGTGGAACAACTTTCACACAAGTGTTTATGCCCAAGACTAACTCAAAGCATTTGTCACTTTGATCAAATCCTAGAGACTTGTCTTTCTTATTAATTTAATATCTATCTTTACTCTGAAATCCCTTTTGATCATATGAAATTATTTCAGACTCATGTTTCATTAGTGAATACAAATATTCATCCATGTCCACATTCGAAGTTCACGAAATAATGAAATTCACCACATACTGACATACGATACATCACAATGTATGATACTCAACAATTAGTACACATTCCGTTTACCAGAATGCGAGGTTTTAGTCATCTCACCTAAAAGGCATGGTTTGTATGTGTCAAGAGATCAAGTATCTTAAGACATCATCATACCATTCATGACTTAAACTGTAGTGTCATTATTAAGCCTGGATATTTCTTGGCATTACAATATTTCTTATAAATGATCAAACAACTATCATCAATATAAGAATAACTCATTCATAATCGTAATGTGACCATAAGAGATATCATTCATAAAAGGAGAACAACTGACTTGTTTCTCACTAATATGAATAATTTGTCTTCGCGGGATGCAAGACACACTAATAAAGTCCTCATTCAAAAGATCATAAAATTTATTCATATATTAATCAATTGATAGATGCAGAGGGAGAGTGTTGTCGACCATCAACTATCTTGATTGCCGTTAGCACACATTGTCACCTCATCCCTTCCAAGCCACTCTCAAGTAGTAAGTTCAAGCATCGAATACTTAATCGACCGCAATTAGTGTTTCGTGGGAAAAACATTTATAACTCATATATCAAATATACCTTCTCCATCAATGACCATTCCTGCATTGGTTCTACTCTTAAAGTTCTTGACTTTAACCATGACCTCATGACAGGTGAACGATTCTCCTTCATGACATAGTCCAGACATGGTCTTTGTAACTGGGAGGAAGCGGATGCAACTCCCCAGTTATCGCAAAGTAACCAGTCATTCAGTAGTCCAAGTTATACAAAAGGTGTTCGATGTATCTTATACATTTTCCAAGTGACTTTCTCAGCAGGTTGTTCCTTCCACCATAGTTGAAATAAACCCTGTCCATATACTCAAATTCCATTACTCTGATTTGTGACCAAGTGCTTTCAAGTTCACCTAGCACGTCATACGTGTTGGTTAACATGCATTCACAATTCAGATTCCATAGAATGAATTATGGTGTATTGGACAGTCATTCATAAGTGACGGTGAGTGCGATACTCATCATCATCTTCCTTGATTACGGAGTTGTCAGGTGTATCTCCTAGAAGTTCTTCGTATTATGTTTAGCAAGTCATTACTAATGAGTATGTCTCTAATGGTGTTGGTACACATCAATGAAGTAAGACCCATTTACCTTAAGTTCTATCATACTAAAAGAGCCATAGTTCTAAACATTGGTATGACGTTATCTACAATGATATTTGCTAAGACATGAAGATTAAGTTCGTAATATGGAGTTCATGTTTAAAAAAACAATTCTGGAACTCCCACTCAGACAAACATCCCTCATAGTTTGTTCTAAGTGATTACACGATCCTTGAAGAACATACCTCCCCCGTGTGACACGACCATCAGTATGTTGTTCAAGGTAGGCCATCAGGCCAATCACATCATCCATGTGACTCATGCTCGACCTTTCGGTCTCTTGTGTCCCGAGGCCATGTCTGCACATGCCAGGCTCGCCACAATAACCTTAGTGAGTATATGCTGCGTATGCAAGGCCATGTTTCTGGACATGCTAGGCTTGCTCCACCCATCTCTTGTTAACGTAAAAATGTTTGACACCCGTGTGACACGTGATGCCTCCATAATGAAGAACTTTCCAGATGGTGCTTCACTAAGGAAGGACACTTTGTTGGATTAGTGAGGGATCATCCTATTATGCTACCGTCGTATATCTAACATATTAGCAAAACAGGATGCAACATAAAGCATACATGCTATGATTCCCCCCGACATGCAAATTAAAGTTGAAAACGCCTTTCTACTTTATCTTTTGCAAGTTTTATGTGGCTGCTAGGGGTTTCGAGAGAAGAACCGCTTTCTATCCTTCGAGAACAAGCCACAGCACCAATCCCGCAATTGTCTCTATTACACCCCTGTCGGGGCCCTCCGTTTCAAACATCTTCGCATCGCTAATGCAGGGAGACAGACACCCCCCAGCCACTTTATATGGTACAAGCCATATGTCCAGCGTGGAACCAGTCTCGTGTAAACGTGTAAGGTCGGTCGGGGGCCGCTTCATCAAACATTCCTGCAATGCTAAATGAGTACACGTGAGAGGGTAACAATTGGAGAATTGATGCTCACATACTAGATTTGTTCTATCCGTACAATACATTTACGCATAGCCTTGCTCATGATACCACTGATAGGGTTCGGGGCAGAAAACACAAATTTTTCATAACCTACGAGACCCATACCCAAGACCTATGCTATGCTGATGCAAGTAACGAACAAAAATAGATCACATACCAGTATGTAGTTCGTTAAGAGGGAAACGTTCCCGCATGAACGTGGTTGGTGTAGTCGTACCGGCAATCCCCGATGCCGCGCAGATCCACGATGACTCCTGAAGGCCACCCGGTCCTTGTAGACCGATGACGAGATTACGTCCCCGTCGGAACGTTGTAGATGAAGACCTTGCGATACGGCCACGACGATGAAGTAGCACCACAAGTGTAGTGCCTCGCGGGATTATACACATACAGTATACCCGACGTCCCTCCGGGCTCCGAACCAGTAGAGCAGCGGAAAGAAGATGGATTCGGATCCCGATTCCAGCAGCACGACGGCGTGCGTTTAGTGGAGAAATCCCCAACCAAGTGTAGACTCCAAAAAAGGGGAGTCCACTCGAGGAAGGAGAAAGGAGGGAGAGAGAGATGAGAACTTATCTCAAAATATGATCAATAAAAGGGCACCTCTACCCCTCCTTATATAGGCCAAGGAGGGGTGCCACCCCCCCTCCACTTCCAGGGTGGGATTAATCCCAAGGGGAGGGGGGTGCGCCATGAATAAAGGGGGTGGGCCCCTCTATGGCGCCATGGCCCATGGGGAGGACTCCCTCTCCCCCTAATGGGCCCTATGAGGCCCATATGCCTTTTAATTCATTTTTAATTATATTTAAATATATTTTAATATTTAATTCAGATAATTAAATAATAAAACATTAATTAAACATTATTAAATATATTTTGAACCTTTCAAAATACCCGAAACAACTTCCGGACTTCATCGGAACAATTCCGGTCATCACCGGAACAATTCCAGTGTTCTCTCCAATTTCTCCGGTGATCCCGAATCAATCCTTACTGCGTCGAGTACCCTTAAGTGTAACACCCTACGATCCAGGAAACAACAGACATGATCGAGACAATTCTCATTGATCAATGACTAATCAATTGGACCTGGTTACAATCCTTGATAGCCCCTGCGCTTCCATCAAATGAACTTCAATCGCTGTTGGATCCGTTAACCGTGTGCCTGTTCCCTTTGTCCTATGGTACTTTTCTTGTCCGAGGTTTGATCATCGGTATCCAATATACCTAGTTCGTCCTCGTTCTCAACAAATAAGTTTACTCGTTCCCGTGATATTACAACTCCATGACCTAGTCACACGTTTGCAAACTTTATGATGTAACATCACCGAATGGGCCCAGAGTACCTATCCGTCACACGGATGGAAAAATCCCGCTTTGATCTATTTGCATACTCATCAACCATCTATTTCGGAATACCCAAAGTGCACCGTTATGGCCAGCATATTTCAGTCAGGCGGTGGGATACAAATCAAAGTCTCCTCATAGATGACAATTACGTATGATCATTACGGTCAAAGGATCTGGTCACTACGTTATAGTTATCGCAATGTCGAACTATGTGACTTGATCACATCGCAACACTTCTGGTGGGTGTATGTCCATCATATCATTATCCAATGATACGACTCCATTGTCAACAGACGCCATTGTCTCATGATCAGGAAACCTTGATCATCAATCGCCCAATGGACTAGTATACTAGGGTTTACTAGGGACCCGGTTGTTTGTGTACCACACATGTATTAATGTTTCCGCTTAATACAGTTATAGCATAGTATCAAACGTATTATGAACTAATGGAATATGCTCGATAAAACATATTTTATTTGCCTCTATGGCACATTCCCAACAGTGGGGTGGGCACTGGGTGCTGGAGCGGTGGTGGAGTGAGGAGAGGAGGGGGCTTGGGTGCTCCCCTTTTATAGCGATCAAAGGGGGGTGCGGGAGCGGGAAGGGAGAACGAGAGCGGGGAGGCACACGCGCGCTCTCGCCCCTAGCGATCTGTGGCCTTCTCGGCGCTTGGGCAATGATGGAGGCGAGGGCTGACGTCGGGGCTGTGGCGTACGTGCGGGCCCTGAGGGGTGACATCAGCAGGAGGGTAAGTGGTTGCCAGGTGAGGTCCGGTTGTAAGAGGGCTGGAGAGAGAGAGGCGTGGGATAGGGCTAGGTGAGATGGGTTGTGTCCCAGTGAAGGCTAGGTCCCTTCCCTCTTTTTTTATACTGTGTTATTTGTTTTGTAAAAATTACGGTCTTACCTTTATTTAAGTTTGATATAAAATTTCAAACTTGAATTTCCTATGAATTCTATAATACTACAGAATTATTATACTAATATCTTTAGAATTTTTAGGAATTGTGTAATTGGGTTTATAATATTATCACAACTAATCATCAGCACTTTTAAAATATTTTAATTTAATACCTTCAGCTATAGAGGTATTTTTCATTATTTAAATCATGAATTTCTATGCAAGCAAAACTTTATTTGGTCAAAATATAAATGATGCAACTTTGCTATGGTGATTATATGTTGGTAGATCAATATGTGTGGTATGTGCTAAAGAGTTTTATTGGTTGAGTCTTTTTAGCATGACCAGGGAAAAAAATCAGGGCATTAGCACAAGAGAAGCAGGTAACAAGCATGACATTAATAACAATACAAAGTACCGGGCAAGGATGGCAATATCATTCCTATCACATCACACTGAGCAAAGTTTTTGTTTACCCTAATTTTTGGCATTAATATCAAGGCAATAAAAGATGGGATGTGACAATTTTGTGGGAGTTCAGAATGGGACAAGCCAAGAAGGTAGTTCTTACTTGTATATCCAAGAGAAGTATCAAGTTAATCTTAGTACAAGAACAACGGTTAAACAAAAGAAAGAAATGGATGTGCTACATCCTCTTTGCCTCTATCATAGGTTCTTTCAAATAAAACCAGAGTTTTGTACTTGACGTAATGTGACCCAAGTTCTTAGCAAGAAGAACATGTTGTGATATGATTTATGAGTAAATCATTGAACAAAGAGTTAAGTTTATCCTTCAGAGTCTCTAATTTGTAAAGTATACTGGACTTGGCCATAAATGTTATGCTGGTTGAAGTTCTGACACTTACCTAGAAAATTGAGATATCATACTAATAAATGCCTAAGTTGAAAGAAACGTGGTTAGACATCAAAGTTGCAGACAATGCACTAAGGATTAAATCTACATTGATATGGCTCCTTTAGAAGTGGCAAGAATTATATTTTGGCTTAAGAAGTTCGACTTCTGACTTAGTGAGTTTCAGTGTGCATGACTATGGGAAAGTCCGCGTGACCCACCAGATCTCATTGCTGAAACACAAAAAACGAAATCTCACTCTACCGCCAAATATATATATACCTCATCATTATAATGGATAATGAAGTAATGTCTATCTAGGTGACATTAATGATTTGCAAAAGACATACATATCTGAAATGTACCCAAACCCTTGATACAACCTTTTCCACAAGAAATCATGATCAATAACCATATAGATGATATGGAGTTATGATCCAGATGAAAAAATGCAACTAGATTATTTGTACTCTAGTGCAACTGAGAGACTGTTGGGAATGTGGCCTAGAGGAAAATAAAATATGTTTATTAGCATATTACATTAGTTCATAATAAGTTTTATACTGTGCTATAACTGTATTAAACGGAATCATTAATACACGTGTGGCATACAAACAACCAGGTCCCAAGTTAACTCTAGTATACTACTCCATTGGGAAATTGATGATCAAGGTTTCCTGACCATGAGACAAATACGTCAGTTTACAATGGGGTCATATCATTGGGAGAATGATATGATGGACACACACTCACCAGAAGTGTTGCAATGTGATCGAGTCACATAAGTTCAACATTGCGATAACTATAACGTAGTGACCACATCCTTTGACTGTAATGATCATACGTAGTTGCTATCAATGAGGATGCTTTGATTTTCTACCCACCCCCTAACTAAAATATGCTGGACATAAAGGTGTACTTTGGGAATTCCGAAATAGATATGTTGATGACTATGCAAATAGATCAAAGCAGGACTTGTCCATTGGAGTGACGGATAGGTACTCTGGGCCCACTCGGTGATATGACAGCATAAAGATTGCAATCATGTGACTAGCTCACGGGGTTGTAATATCACGGGAACGAGTAAAAATGTTTGTCCGGAACGAGGGTGAACTAGGTATATTGTATACCGACGATCAAACCTCGAACAAACAAAGTACCGAGGACAAATGGAAGAGGCACAACGTTAATGGATCCAACATCGATGAAGTTTCATTCGATGGAAGCGCATGGGCTATCAGGGATTGTAACCAGGTCCAATTGATTAGTCATTGGTCAGATAGTGTCTGATCATGTCTGCTATTTCTCGGACCGTAGGGTGTCACACTTAAGGGTATTTGACGCAATAAGGATAGATTCTGGATCAACGGTGAAATAAGAGAGAACACTGGAATTGTTTCGGTGGAGGCCAGAAATGGTTCGGGAGATTTTGAATTGTCCAAAATATTATTTAAATATGTTTTAGTATTTAATTAATGAATTAAATATTAAAAATTTATTTAGATAATTAAATGATGAATTAAAAGGCACATGGGCCTCATAGGGCCCATTAGGGGAAGAGGGAGTCTCCCCCCATGGGCCATGGCGCCATGGAGGGGTCCACCCCCCTTATTGGTGCACCACCCCCTCCTTGGTGGGATGAGTTCCACCTCGGGATGGGAGGGAGGTTCCCACCCCTCCTCAACCTATATAAGGAGGGGTAGGGGTGACCTTTTATTCATCCAATTAATTTTCTCTCTCCCTCTCTTTCTCCTGCCTTTGAGCGGTGTAACAGCCAACGGAACGAAAACCACGTTTAATAAGTAAACGGAATATTTTTATAGCGCGCCGGAAAGTGTTCTCATAATGGTTCCAGCGCTAGGTGAACGCCTCCGTCTCGACGCGCTGATTGCGCAGTTCGAAGTTTTACCCGAATCGGAGGTCCTGCGGATACCCGGCGGTCAGGAACGTAAATATGGCGCGCGCGAGAGAAAAACCGGGGATGTTTTTGCAAACTGCCAGCCACCTGGGCTATATAAAGACCACCACACTCGCACCCCTTTCTAGGGTTTCCCTAACCACAAAATTGCAGCCACCCCCTCCGAAAACCCAGATCTGTCCCATTTTCCCTCTCTCCCCCGAAACCCTAGATTCCAGTGTTTTCTGGCCATCGGATCAGAGATCGGGGGGTCCTGAACGCGCCACGTCACCCCCACGGCCTCCCACCTACCTCCCATCTCCATCCAGGCCGCCGCCCATGGAGCCGAGCCGCCGCCCAAGACCTCCACGGCCGCCACGCCGCCGCCGGGCAGTCGGGCCACCGGAGCCGCGACCCCTCTCCTCTCTCCTTCCTCTCTCTTCTCCTCCCTCACCTTCTCCTCTGCCTCCCCTGCAGGCGCACCAGGGAGCCGCCGCCCGCGGACGCAGCAGCCGCGTTGGGCCAGCCGGGTTGGAGCTCGCCGGCCGCTGGACCTGCCCTCCTCTCCTCCGCCTCGACCGCCCGGAACCGCGGGGGATCCGCCTCCCGCGCTCGCCCTTCGGCCTCCCCCTCCAGCCTGCAACACCCCCTCGTCGGCGTCGAGAGGCCACGACCGCCGCCCGTCACGGGCACGACGAGCCGCCTGATCCAGTCGGGGACGAGGCCGGCCTCCACCAACCGCGCCCACCTGGGCCAGGCGCCCCAGCCAGCCCACTCCCCTCGCGGCCCAGACCAGCGCACGGCCCAGCCGCCAGCCTCCCCCAGCCGTGCCATGGCCCAAGGGTGAGCAGCCTTTTTTTTCTTTTTCTTCTTTTCTTTTGCAGCGGTAGTTGGGCCGGCCGAGTAGCTTTCGGCCCAGTGGTGTGTTTATTGCTTTTTCTTTTTTATTATGTTGACAGATTGTGTTCTTTTCTTGCGGTAGCTATATCTTTTCACCGGTAGCTCCGATGGAGATGCTTTCTACGTGAAAGTTGCTCCATTTTGCGCGTAGATTAATAAAATGTGCTCTTTTGCCATGTTTGACTTTCTTTACATGTTGTTTGACTGTTATTTACACTGTCTGCCATTATAAACTGTAATTGCCATAACTTTTTAACCATTGCTCCAATAAAAATGTTCTTTATATGTAACTTGATTAGTTTTTCGTGTACTTTGTGGTTATCCTATTGTTTATTGTTGTTAACCAACCTAAAATATGGTTTAGGGCAGAACAGTACCAAATCTTTTAATTGTCGTGGGGTACTTAGTGTAATGCCATGTTTAGGTTGTGCCTCACTTAAATTGACTAGCATAGATAGTTTATCTTATGCTTCACCTCTTGACATGTTTGTGTGCTATGCTATTATTCTGTGATTTGCCATGTTTACAACTTTGTTGATCACCTGTAGCTAAATAACTTGAACCACCGTAAACATGCGGTATCGTTGTGTGTGACGAGTACCTCCACTTAACCTGTTAGTAACCGCTCTCGATGGTAGGTGCGATGTCTCGTGTTGCCTTCTTGTTGATGCTTGCTCGTGTTTGCTTCGCAGTAATAGATGCTTGCTCGTTGATTGCTTCCAGTGTTTCCTTATTGTGTGCTTCCGCGGGTACCTCTCGGAGACGATGCGAGCTTGCAATCAACTACACCTTCGGAACCCGACTTATCAACAGGCAAGGACTATACATTACTTATGATCCATTCTATTTCAACCAGCGTTTTGCATGCTAGTCTAGGATAGGTTCGATGTTTGATCCTACCACATGTTTATAGCCTCTTTCAAACCGATACATCCATGTCCCCTCCCAGCAAACCTTGTACTGCTATGTTACTATTCCTCGTTGCTCAGCCCCTGCTTAGTATGCATGCTTAGGATGCTACGATGTTACCCTGTTACTCCTTGGTTTGGGCTATCACATTATTAAATTGTTGTTGATGATATGATTATATTAATCTTGACTATATTCGACGGAGGATGGAAGGTCTAGGCTATCCCGCCCGGACGCTTTGTTCCATTCGAGTCACCTAGGACCCGAATTCCGGGTATTGTGTCTCTTGACGGGCGTGCCTAACCGCGTGTGGGATTTTATGGGGTCCCCTATTCTTACGTACCTAGCTTCAAACATTCCTAGTGGTGGCCCAAGCTGATTTACCATTTGAAACCGTGTGTGTGCTGGTCGGCCGCCAGTAGATTTCCAACCAACCCGGACCAGTGAGGACATAGTTCCCTTGCTGGCCCACCTTGTTTGGCTGAGGACCCAGTTTCCCATGTGTGATTAACCGGCTATCCAAACCTGAGACAGACGGTAGAGACCGATTCGAGAGCGCGGCCGGCTTTTGAGTTGGATGTCGACTCACCGGGGGCCACCCGGATTTGTTCATTGTTAGTTAGAGGGACATGTCGTTTCGGATCTCTTGGAACTAAATCATAAAATGGTTGCCTTGGATGGGTAGCAACTGAGAGAGATGGGCGTGCGTGCGGAGCCTTGTAATGGGCAGTTGGTACACCCCTGCAGGGTTAAATCTTTTCGAGAAGCCGTGTCCACGGTTATGGACGACTTGAGACCTACTCCTTGTTCATAGATCTGAAAAATTCCCCCCAAGCGATCAGCAACAATAATATAACATGGAGGCCGCCGCCTCCTCCCTTCCCTCTCTCCTTCCTCACCACCTTCCCTTCTCCCTGCTGCAGGCCACCGGAGCACCGCCCGCGCCCGAAGCCGCGCCATGGCTTGAGGCCGGCGAGCCCGAGCTCAAGCCAGCCGCTGCCCCGCGCCGTGAGCCGCGCCGCCGGCCTTCCTCCGCCTCCCTCCGACACCATGGCCCCCGACCCGAGCCCCTCCTCGCCCCAGCGCCTCCACCGCCGCCCCCTCCTCGCCGCCGTTGGCCGGCGTGCCACCGGGCTACCGCCGCCGCTCCGGGCAGCCTCGATCCAGATGGGATCGGGCGCCGGTTGCCTGGCCGCCGGATGACGCCCGCGTGGCCGGTTTCACACCAACGGCCCAGTCCGCCTCCCCTCGGCCAGATGGGCCTCGGCCCATGGTGAGGCCCTCGCGCCCCCCCTTTTTTTCCGGCTGCTTATTTTTTTTTGCTAAGTCCCTGGTATATTATTGTTGCTGATCTGTTTTTGCGAGTAGTTTTGCGGTAAATCTGTAGCTCGGATCGCGATGCATCCAAAATGAAAATTGCTTAGAATTGTGTGTACTTCAATCCATATTTTGTGAGAATTTTCATCTGAGGTCATCTTGATTGTGTAATTTCTGGTCAAACAGGGCACCATATTGTTAAACTGCTAAACTGCTGTGAAATTGTCTGAAAACTGTTGCTTGATTGAAACTTCGGGCGACGGTTGCTTCGCAACCGTACATCGGAATTGCGTGATTCCTTTTGCGTTGCGTTAAGCATTGTTTCTACTTCAGTTTTATGCGTTCACATGCCATAATTTCTTGCTGCATCATGATTGTATCTTCAATCAAAGTAGCTACCTTGCTGTTAGTGTGCTGCTGTTTATATTTTGTTGCAACTTCGGTCGACGAGTGTGTCGCCACCGTTTATCGGAATTGAGTGATTCCAATTGCATATTTTTAAGCATCATGTCTACTTCCAGTATATGTATTGCATCTTCATGATATGCTTTCTGGCAATATAGTTATTGAGCTCCAAAGTTGTTATGCCACTGTTTTTGACAGCCACATCTGTTTTTCTCTAAGTATGTAACGTGTCGATGCCATGTTGTTTGCTTAATATCTTTTGATTTATGATGCCTATTTGCATGATTCTGTTTGCCATGCCTTCCCTGTCATGTCTACTTTAGTTCCATATCATTTGTGAGCATGTTTGCATTGACTATCCTGTTCATACATTGCTCTAAAGTGTGCTTCATGATGTTGGCAGATTGTGCCCGTAACTTGTTTTGCTTATATCTTTTTAACCGTAACTCCGTTTGGAGTGTGCCTTATATGTAACTTGATTAGTTTTTCGTGTACTTTGTGTTTATGCTTTTCGTTGCTGTTGTTAACCAACCTAAAATACGGTTTAGGACAGAACAGTATCAAATCCTATAATTGTTGTGCGGCACTTAGTGTTATGCCATGTTTAGGTTGTGCCTCAGTTAAATTGACTAGCATAGATAGTTTACTTTGTGCTTCACCTCTTGAAATGTTTGTGTTCTATGCTTGCTTGAGTTTCCATGTTAACAACCTTTTTCTCACCTTGTGTAGCTAAACAACTTGAACCACCGTAAACGTGCGGTATCATCGTGTGTGACGAGTACTCCACTTAAATTGTTAGTAACCGCTCTCGACGGTAGGTGCGATGTCTCGTGTTGCCTTCTTGTTGATGCTTGCTCGTGTTTGCTTCGTAGTAATAGATGCTTGGCCGTTGATTTCTTTCCAGTGTTTACCGTCTTGTGTGCCTCCCGCGGGTACCTTCGGAGACGTTGCGAGCTTACGATCAACTACACCTTCGGAACCCGACTTATCAATAGGCAAGGACTATAAATTACTTATGATCCATTCTATTTCAACCAGCGGTTTGCATGCTAGTCTAGGATAGGTTCGATGTTTGATCCTACCACATGTTTAAACCTCTTTCAAACCGATACAGCCATGTCCCCTCCCAGCAAACCATGTACTGCTATGTCACTATTGCTCGTTGCTCAGCCCCTGCTTAGCATGCATGTTTAGGATGCTACGATGTTACCCTGTTACTCCTTGGTTTGGGATATGACATTATTACTATTGTTGTTGATGATATGATTATTATAATGTTGACTATACTCGACGAAGGTTGGAAGGTCTAGGCTATCCCGCCCCGACGCTTTGTTCCATTCGAGTCACCTAGGATCCGAGTTCCGGGTATTGGTTTTAAGACTGAGCGTGCCTAATCGCGTGTGGGATTTTATGGGGTCCCCTCTTCTTACCTACCTAGCTTCAAACATTTCTAGTGGTGGCCCAAGCTGATTTACCATTTGAAACCGTGTGTGTGCTGGTCACCTACCAGTAGTTTTCAAAAAACTCGGGCCAGCGGAGACACTGTTCCTCTGTTGGTCCACACATGGTGAGCTAGGGGTCCCCTTATGTCAGGTGTGATTTCCCGACCTTAGCCGTACGGAAGAGTCCGATCCGAGAGCGTGGCCGGATTTTGGATTGGGTGTCGACTCTCCGGGGGGCACTCGGATTTATGCGTTGTTAGATAGAGGGACCTGTCGTTTCGGATCTCTCGGAACTAAATCATAAAATGGTTGCCTCTAACTGGTAGCAACTGAGAGAGATGGGCGTGCATGCGACGCCTCGTAATGGGCAATTGGTACACCCCTGCAGGGTTAAATCTTTTCGAGAAGCCGTGTCCACGGTTATGGATGACTTGAGACCTACTCCTTGTTCATAGACAACAAGAACTACATAATCTTGATATAACTTGATCAATGTGTGTGTGCCATGACTGCTTCTTCTTCGCCGGGCTGCGAAGAGCAGGACAAGGATAGGATAGGAGTTATGATTGCGAAACTAGTTGATAGCAAGACTGGTTGGAGGCGATTCCTCATCGAATTCTTGGCTTCTTATCTTACTCTCTAGATCGTTAGCCACTTCATAAATGTTAGTGCGGCAGCAACCTCACCACTTACCCCTTCCTTACCGTAAACTACTAGTTGTCCTAGAATGACGAGTGATGAAGTCCTTGCTGGGTCAGATGACCACTACAGTTGGATGCTGAGTACCTCTGTACTCAGGATACTACCCCCAAACTCTTTTCAGGGTTCTTGATCGACAACAGGTATGGTGACCGACGTTTCACGTGGAGACTCGACGACAACTAGTTAGGCGGATCCCGGTGGAGGGCCTGGACCCGTGTGGTTATGGGGTCGATGTTTTTCTCTTTGCAAGTAGGCATTTGATTGTAGTCTGTACCCAGACATGTATCTTCCGCTGTTGTATTTTATTTGAGGCAGTTGTATGCCGATTGTATGAGATGTTGTATCCTTGTATCTGTAACGTTGTGATATCATGTTGGAAATCCGGGGCATATGACTTCGTCATATGTCGCGGTGGGACCGATATGTGCTTCGTCCCCGGATCTGGATGGAAACATCTAGATCTGGAACAGTACCGCATATCGGGCCTTACATCGTGTTAGCTAGCTAATTAATAGAGAGAGGTTTCCTCTCTTATCTCTGTGCTTGGTCGACGCTACGTACTATACGTATAGAGAGGACTTGGTCGACATGCTACATAGTAAGAAAATGAAGGAATTAAACCATTAAGTACAGAAGATCTTCATGAACATTACAGAGAGAAGTGATCGACCTCTCCTTCTCAAAAAGATTGTTTGAACAACAAGTTTTCGTATATCTATCCGACGCTACTGGCTAAATATATACAATGTAATATCTCTTATAATACCCCTAACATCTGAAATCAAGTTCTATATGGTATTCTCCGCCTTTCCTGATGACGTGGTCAACAAAGAATCCCGCAAATTCCTCTTGTATTGCTATTATGCGATCTTGTGGTAGGAGTTGTTCCTACAGCTCCGAAAGCTAATTCGAAGAAGGGGGTCAATACATATATATGAATGAAACTCAACACAAATTATGGTAATAAAATAAAATTGTGAATATTATTGCTTACGCACTTTAAATTGTTCTTTAGAGTATCAGACATTCTTAGAGATCGTCGCGTTGTACATGTACTCGCAAATCTGGTATCCACAAAGATTAGTCCCTTCATCCTGCCACAACCACTTTACAAGAAATAGAGGTCAATCAAACTGATAATCAAGCATTATATAAATGGTATTGATGAAACTAGCTAGAATCAATATAATGGGAGATGTGCATAAGTAGCTAGTAGTACTTACTTTCGGGCGTGTAAATTTCAGCTCCTTCGGCAGTCCCAGAGCTTTTTCGGTGAACTGTATCCAAACCCTTCCAGTCATAGAAAATAATTATTACCTGAAATCAGGAAATGAAAAAAGTTCCCAAAATGGTGCGATAATGATCGATTGAACTTACTTCTTAAGCATTTCAGTGATGACCGCATACGTCTTGGGATCTTTTCATCCATAGTCTAAGATGGTTACTAGTCCCTCCTCAAGCATAATCTCTAGGATAATAAGGTGGAAGCTGCGCACACATGCATAACTCATCAATTACATTACTATAACTTCGAGTAAATAAGGAAAACCGAATATGGACAGTAACACTCACTCGAAGTTGTAAGGAAAGATTATTTTTTGTTTGTTTTGATGTTGAAGCAATGATTGTAGCAAGATGGCCTCGGCTTGTTTGGGATCATGTTTAATCTCCCATTGATTAAAGAGATTTAGGTTGATGAACCCAATATTATAGATTTGTCTTTGCTTGCATTCGAAGATCTTCATTCTGCATTATATAGTGAATTATATGTACATGCAATGAAAGAGATGAGCTATATATCGAGACTTAATTAAAGAAGTAGTACTTACAGACAGTAGCAAGTGACAATTACTTTCTCGATGTCCTTTTGATTGAAAAGATGGAATAACTCCTCAAATGGAACACACAACACTTCAATTCCAACGAGGTCGTGCTTGTCTTTAACCATAATCATCACATTATTCAACCTAGAGTTCTTGTAGGTGTCCATGTACCACTGATGGAATCTTTGCATCATCGTTGGTAGTTGTTGATCAGGTCTGACGAGAGGATACCCGTGCCGGAATTTTTGTTCGTCGGGCAGGTAATAACCAGGATTGGTAACGGGCACCATCCTGGCCGGCAGATAATCACCAGGATTGGTACGGGGCACCATCCCGACCAGCAGATTTGCGACGACGATATCGCTAGACACCTGTAGTGGGGGGCACGATTCGTTTTCCTATTCGCCGAGCTGGGGAACTTTTTTCCCTATTGCAATTTGTTGTTCTCTCCTCTTGTGAGTTGCAGTGGTTCCAATCCGGTGCCCTTCTTGCGTTTTCTTTTTAAGAATGCAGACATGGTTGTCATCCAGCGGAGCCGGTGCTGGTCACTTCAGGGAATCCAAAGTGCGCTTTGCTTTCACCTTATCTATCTTCGGAGGCGGAGGTGGTTTTTTCTTTTTCAAACATGCATCCACTTCGGCTTGAACGATCTCCTCGATTTCCTCTGAGCTCTTCTCGTACGGTAACTTCTTAAGAGCTTGAGAGATGGTGGACCATATTGGTATGGCTTCCCGCCACCAGTTGTACTGCTGGACGCCGGAGCGACAGCGTCTCTTTTTCTTTCTTGCTTAAGAGGAGTCGGAGCAGCCGGAGCGGCGGCGGCGGCTCTCTTCTGCTCTTGCTAACGAGGCGGAGGAGGATGCGGGCTGCTCGGACGCGCTGACGCAGGCGGAGAAGGAGACGGGGGAGGAGGCGAAGGAGGATTCATGCACTGATCACTCACCGGAGGAGGAGGCATGCCCTGATCACTTGCCGGAGGAGGAGGCAGGCCCTTACTCGCCGGAGGAGGAGGAGGCAGAGGCTGCGTCCAGTTCGGAAGCTTGATGAATTCCTTCGGCCATAGACATGAAGTCCTCAGAGCATTCTCTAGGAGAGTTTCCCCTTCGTTGATAGGTTAGTCAAGGTCAAGCTCCTCATATCCTTGCAATATTTCTTCGACCATCACAACATCATAGCCTTGTGGAATCGGACGGCAGTGAAAAGGTCTGTTGGGTCGAGGAGGTGCAACATGGCCGATAGCCACCGTGGGTTTGTAGTGCATCAATTTCTTCTTAAGGTGGCAAACTTGAGCCTCCGTTATTTCATCCACAGGGTACCTGGGAGCTGTCAAATCAGGCTGCGCAATGATCTCGGTGGAAGCCACGCTGCTTCTCCGCTGAGATGGCGGGGTAGCATCTACGGTATCTTTGTCAGCTCGATGCCTCTACTCCAGCGCTTGTACTCTTGCATTCACCTTCTGCATTTCGCTGAGCTCCTGTTTTCTCTTCCTCTCTCTGCTTCTGTAACCATTTGCGTCGGGAAACCCATGCTTCCACGGATCGGAGCCTGATGTGCCTCATGTTCGTCCTGGGTTCTCAAGATTCCCAAGGGCCTTTGTGAGCTCGTCGTTCTCTCTGTCGGGACCGAACGTCCCTGCCTCATTTTCGGCGATTAAGTCCCGAAGCTTTTTGATCGGTATTGTCAGTTGTTCGTTCGTCCAAGACCATTTCCCTGTTTCAGAGCCCAAGGTTCCCCCAACCCCGAAGAACCAATTCCTTCCACGCTCTGACCAATTCAATGTCTCTGGTACGATCCCTTTATCAACAAGGTCCTGTTCAGCCTTGTCCCACAACAGTCGGGTTTTGAGGTAGCCACCTCACCCGTGTGATGTTGATGCTTCTTCTTTGCAACATTTAGCTTGTTTATCCCTGACATCTTCTTACTCTTCTCCGATGTCTTGTCGGCCACAAATGCGGGCCACTGTTCTCTTATCTTCCCAAATCGGCCCTCGAATATTGGAGTTTTATTTTTGTGGACAAACGTTGTTTTCAACTCATTCTTACAACTCCTTAATAGATCTTCCATCTTCTTAAGAGCATGAGCCTTGACCTTTTTCTCTATAACTGGCTTTTCCGGATGCTCCTCTTCCAGTAGGGTGAAATTTTCCTTCAGCGCGGTCCAAAGATCATCTTTCTGTCTATCGATTACAAAAGACACTTCAAGGTCTCCGCACTTCGGCTTATTCCATTGGTGGATGGTGATCGGGATCATGTCCCTAACAAGAACCCCGCACTGAGCAAAAAATTCTTCCTTGGTCCGGCTGGGTTCAATCGTTTGGCCATCTCTATTGATGATGGTGATCGTGAACCTTTCATCCGGGCGCAACTTTTTCTTTGGGCCTCGTCTCGTTACCGAAGTTTGGCTCGATCCGAATACGGAAGGCTAGAAAATAAGAAAGAAGAGAATTAATATGTTCATCAATTAGCTAGTCAGCACAGGCTTAAGTATTATATATGCCTCACCGGACTTTGCAAAAACTGCTTCCTCCGTTCGCTCACCGGAGCCGTCATCACGGTCTGTTTCCTCCGTTCGCTCACCGGAGCCATCATAAGAATGTCCTTCCACCTCCATTGTCCGATCACCGGAGCCTTCTTCACCCTCTTTATCCAGACCATCGGTGTCGTTCAGAAACTGGAAGACATCAACTCCTTCCCGGACGATGTCTCCCAGCAAAAACGATCCTTCACGGATGATATCACCCACCAACGGTCCTTCGCAGATAATTTCCCCCAACATCTCTTCTTATTCTATGTTTCTTTGACGATCGTCCATAGTTTCTGCAAAATAATACAACATGACACTTAATATACAAACATGATATAGCATGGATATATTAGTGTGGAAAAACTATATAAGAAGGAAACCTCTCGACCCCTCGGCTATCCACACCCTATAGTTCCGGACCCTCGACCCCCTCACAACACGTTTGTCTAGTGTCAAAGGATTCAATCAATAAAAACATGTCTTCATAATTAGGCGAAAGTAACAGGCGCATGATGATACGAAGCTCTCCAAAGTTATTTTGGAACGGAGTCCCAGATAGGATAATGTACTTTTTGATACAAAGTTCAGCAAGAGCCTTCTAAATATCGCTATTTGGAAGACCTTTGCTGAAACTCGTACCAAAAAGTGAATTATCTTATCAGGAACTCTGTTCCAAAACAATTTTGGAGAACTTCGTACATACAATCATGCCCCGGTTACTTCCGGCTAATGATGAATCCATGGATTTATTCAATACTTTGACACAAGGAAACCTCTCGACCCCTCGGCGATCCACACCCTATTGTTCCCGACACTCGACCCCCTCACATCACGTTTGTCTAGTTTCAAAAGATTCAACAAATGAAAACAACTCTTCACCATTAGGTGAAAGTAACAGTCGCATGATGCTTATGAAGCTCTCTAAAGTTATTTTGGAATGGAGTCCCAGATAGGATAATTTGCTTTTTGATACAAAGTTCAGCAAGAGCCTTCTGAATATCACTATTTGGAAGACCTTTGCTGAAATTCGTACCAAAAAGAGAATTATCCTATCAGGAACTCCGTTCAAAAGTTTTTTTTGGAGAACTTCCTACGTACCATCAGGCCCATGTAACTTCCGGCTAATGATGAAGCCATGGATTTATTCAATACTTTGACACAAGGAAACCTCTCGACCCCTCGGCGATCCACACCCTATAGTTCCCGACCCTCGACCCCCTCACGTCACGTTTGTCTAGTGTTAAAGGATTCAACAAATAAAACCATGTCTTCATCATTAGGCGAAAGTAACAGGCGGATGATGGTACGAAGCTCTGCAAAGTTATTTTGGAACAGAGTCCCAGATAGGATAAATTTTTTTTGATACAAAGTTCAGCAAGAGCCTTCCAAATATTGCTATTTGGAAGACCTTTACTGAAATTCGTACCAAAAAGAGAATTATCCTATCATGAACTCCATTCCAAAACAATTTTGGAGAACATCGTACGTACCATCATGCCCCGGTTACTTCCGGCTAATGATGAAGCCATAGATTTATTCATTACTTTGACACAAGGAAAACTCTTGACCCCTCGGTGATCCACGCCCTATAGTTCCCGACCCACGACCCCCTCATGTCACGTTTGTCTAGTGTCAAAGGATTTGACAAATAAAACCATGTCTTCATCATTAGGCGAAAATAACAGGCGCATAATGGTTCGAAGCTCTCCAAAGTTATTTTGAACGGAGTCCCAGATAGGATAATTTGCTTTCAGATACAAAGTTCAGCAAGAGCCTTCCGAATATCTCTATTTGGAAGACCTTTGCTGAAATTCGTACCAGAAAGCGAATTATCCTATCAGGAACTCCGTTCCAAAACTATTTTGGAGACCTTCGTTAGTACCATCATGCCCCGGTTACTTCCGGCTAATGCTAACTCCATGGATTTATTCAATACTTTGACACAAGGAAACCTCTCGACCCCTCGGTGATCCACACCCTATAGTTCCCGACCCTCGACCCCCTCACGTCACGTTTGTCTAGTTTCAAAGGATTCAACAAATAAAACCATGTCTTCGTCATTAGACGAAAGTAACAGGAGCATGATGGTACGAAGCTATCCAAAGTTATTTCGGAATGGAGTCCCAGATAGGATAATTTGCTTTTTGATACAAAGTTCAGCAAGAGCCTTCCGAATATCTCTATTTGGAAGACCTTTGCTGAAATTCATACCAAAAAGCGAATTATCCTATTAGGAACTCCGTTCCAAAACAATTTTGCAGAACTTCGTATGTACCATCATGCCCCGGTTACTTCCGGCTAATGATGAAGTCATGGATTTATTCAATACTTTGACACAAGGAAACCTCTCGACCCCTTGGCGATCTACACCCTATAGTTCCCGACCCTCGACCCCCTCACGTCACGTTTGTGTAGTGTCAAAGGATTCAACAAATAAAACCATGTCTTCATCTTTAGGCGAAAGTAACAGGCGCATGATGGTACGAAGCTCTCCAAAGTTATTTTGGAACGGAGTCCGAGATAGGATAATTTGCTTTTTGATACAAGGTACAGCAAGAGCCTTCCGAACATCGCTATTTGGAAGGCCTTTGCTGCAATTTGTACCAAAAAGAGAACTATCCTAGCAGGAAATCCGTTCCAAAACAACTTTGGAGAACCTCGTACGTACCATTATGCCCCGGTTACTTCCGGCTAATGATGAAGCCATGGATTTCTTCAATACTTTCACACAAGGCAACCTCGACTAGGGGACCCTCGACCCTTGACTAGGGGACCCTTGACTAGGGAACCCTCGACCCTAGTTCCTCGACTAGGGGAACATCGACCCATCACTAGGGGACCCTCAACCCTCGACTAGGGGACCCTCGACCCTAGTTCCTCGGCTAGGGGACCCTCTCGATGCTCGACTAGAGGACCCTCGACCCTCGACTAGGGGACCATCGACCCTCGACCCTCGACCCTAGTTCCTCGACTACGGGACCCTCGACCCTAGTTCCTCAACTAGGGGACCATCGACCGTCGACTAGGGGACCATCAACCCTCGACCCTAGTTCCTCGACTAGGGGCCATCGACCAACGACTAGGGGACCCTCGAGTAATGTTTAATTAAAAAGGACTAGGGGACCCACATGTAAGTGACTAGAGGTTTTTTTCCTTTTTTATTTTCTTTGTTTTCTTTTCATTTTTCTTATAAAGAAGATGGGGCCCACATGTAAGTGACTAGGGGGGTTTTCTTTTCTATTTGTTTCTTTCTTTTTTTGTTGGACGTGGCACAACGCATGCCCGCGCATGGTCATGGCCATGGCCTTGTTCATGGCCATGGCTGTGGCCGTGTCCATGGCCATGGGCGCCGGAGAGGCTACACAACACGCACCCACGCCATGGGAGCGGCGCGCGACGGCGAGGAGCGGCCATGGCCGTGGCCGCAGCGGCGAGGCTAGACAGCCGGTGTGGATCGAGCCACGACGGTGGGCCGCGGGCCAGTGTGGGAGCGCGGCGAAACGAGGGGGAAAAGACCGGAGTTGGCGTGGGAGCTCACTATGATGGCGACGATCAGTTGGAGAGGACAGTTCGTCGGCGTCGTCAGGTGGTGCGGCGCGGCGGTTTGGCAGCCTGACGGTGTCGGTGTCGTCTCCGGCGTCGTTCGGGGTAAATGGTGAGATGAGAACTGAAAAATCCTAAGTGCCAGTTATATACCTAGACCATTGGTTCCGGATTGTAGCACAAACCGGTACCAATGCCCCCCTTTGGTTCCGCTTGGTAGCAACAACCGGAACCAAAGGTCTATTTTCAGCAGCCCAAAGGGCGGGAAACATAGACCTTTGGTACCGGTTGGTGCCACCAACCGGAACCAAAGGGGGGCATTGGTACCGGTTGGTGCTACGAACTGGGACCAATGCACTCATTTGGTTCCGGTTGATGCTACCAACGGGAACCAAACACTACTGGAATTCTCCTGTTTGCCGTCTGCCATGGCGGACGGCAAACACCTGTATGGCCGACGGCAAAACCCTTTGCCGTCTGCCCCCGCACGGTAAAGCACCCGTCAGCCATTTCATCGGCAAAGAGGTGTGTTGCCATCTGTTGTATATCGACGGACGGCAAAGATCTTTGCCGTCCGCTGGAATAAGAAACAGACGGCAGAGAAGCTTGACAGCGAAGCGGTGCCAGCCGGCTCCGTCAGGCCGTTAACGGCGGGGTTGCCGTCTACGGACAGATGGCAAAGAACGGTGACGTCATCGGATAAGGTAATGACGTCACCCCCCCCCCCCCCCCCGTCATATGTTTGCCGTCCAGCAGCAGACGGAAAAGTCCTACGCTTTGCCGTCTGCCTTGCCGGAGGCAGACGGCATAATGACCAAATGGTCAGCTTTTGCCAGATTGCACAGCTGGGCGCCACGTGTCCTCTTTGCCAACTGCAAGCAGACGGCAAAGGCCTTTGCCGTCTGCTTGCTGACGACAAAGAGGCTATATAGCCTCTGTTTTTTCTTTTTTTCTATTAATCCCTGCATTTGACAAAAAAACAATATATATATATATAGCAGCAGAATCAGAAGCACATTTTAACACCACATCACATCATATCAAACAACATATGAATCTCCAACAAGGATAACACATTGTTTCCAAAAAAGGATAACAACAATATATACATAGTTCATTACACAAAGTCTCCAAACAGTTCATAACAACAATAAAATGTTTCTAAGCTATATTGAAAGTGAAAATACAGCAACTCCATCGATGCACGACCCTCATAAAGCAAATCTGCAAAATCAAAATAAGAAAGTTAGCGGAAGAAGGAGGACAAGAAGAATAAGTAATAAGAGAAGGAGAAGGACAAGAAGAGGAAGAAAAGAGAAGAAGAACAAGGAGGAGAGAAGAAGAACAGAGAAGAGTTCTTTTCTATCTTCTCCTTGTTTTTCTTCTCTCCTCTCCTTGTTCTTCTTCTTCTTCTTCTTCTGTTTTCTTTAGCATTTGTGAGCAATTAAGCTAACCTTGAGCATTTGTGAGAATATTTTGAGAAATTAAGCTAACCTTTAGCATTTGTGAGCAATTAAGCAAACATTAGCATATTTTGAGCCAATGAAACTAACTTTAGCATATTGTGAGCAATTTAAGAAACTTTAGCGTGTTTTGAGGAATTAAGCTGACTTTAGCATATTGTGAGCCAATTAAGCTAGCTTTAGCATTTTGTGAGCCACTTTAGCTAACTTTACAATTTTTTAAGTGAATCAAGCTAACTTTAGCATTTTGTGAGCGATTCAAGCTAACTTTAGCATCTTATGAGCAAATCAAGCTAAATTTACCATTTTGTGAGCAAATTAAGCTAACTTTGGCAACTTTGAACAAATGAAGCTAACATAAGCATTTTTTGAACCAATTAAGGTAACTTTAGCATTTTGTGAGCAAATTAGGCTAACTTCATCATATTGTGAGAAAATCTGGCTAATCATGCTATTATTAGGCTAACTTAGCTATATTTAAGAATTTCATAATATTTCAGAAGCTAAATATGCATTTTCAAGCTAACTAAGCATTAATAAAGCAAAATATACAACACAACTTACCGGAGTGTAGCCCTCAAGGCTGAGGTGGCTGAGAAGCATCCGTCGGGTTGCCCGATGTTGACGGTGGAGAAGGGTCATGGGACGCAGCCCGAGAGTTATGCTGCACAAAAAGATCAACAAGAGGTTAGCACGACGCCACTCAATATGGTATTGATGATCATCGAAAGATACTCACCGTCCCCACAGGAGAAATGATCGGCATCGGTGGAGCGGCCTGACCAGTCTTCTCGCACATAGTCTGCACATTTGTTTTTCATGATCAATCATATTAGTTAGTAATATAAACAAAAATTATAACATGCATTCTTTGGGTGAATATGAACAAGTGACTTACCACGAAGAGCTCATACAAGGCCCGGTTCGATGCATCGTGTCGTGCCGCGGCCTCCTAGAGAGCCTTCGCCGTCCTCTCCTCCGCCAGCCGCTCTCTCTCCGCTGCCTTCTCCTCTGCCAACCGCTCCTTCTCCTCCAGTAGCCGCTGGGTGTTCTGTCACTCTTTCTCGAGAGCTTCCTGCAACCCCACTCCTCTAGTTTGCATTGTAATATTCGATGAGAGAAAATAAGAATGCAAGAGTCCTTATGGATAACCTGGATAGCGAGGTCGACTGGCCGCGGACGAGTCCTTATAGCAGGAGAAGAGCTCGTTTGGCGCGCCTTGATCTCAGGAAGAGTCTTATCGCACCTGATCAACTTATCTCCAATGGCCATGGCGCCATGGCGCCTTCCGCCACCAGAGATCATCACCAGCTCCGGCTCAATAGGCTTCCCAAGCGGGTTATAATCCTCCCCGTGCTTCTCCTTCGCCACCTCAGTATAAGCCTTGAGCTTACTGTAGGCGGCAATGTTGGTGAAAGTCGAAGGACTGGCGAGATCAGACTCTGAGAGCGCCTTTGCCTTCTTGTACGACGCTGTATGGGCCATGCCATACATGTCGAACACCTGAGGAACCTCCGTTTTATTATGCGCCGCCTAGAAGACAAAGCAAAGCACGATATTAGTAAGTTGTGGGTGCCAAAAAGACAAAGAAAAGTAACATTTGCATGAAAATTGAAGCAAATCACATACCCATTTATTCCCGTAACCAGCTAAGTTGCGGCTTCCTTGATGGTGTGGCACACCAACCATTTGGGCGCGGCGCTCCTTGGCATTGTTGTGGATGGCCAACCAGGCATCTGAGCACCAGTGGTCCACAATGGCCTCCCAACAATCCATCTTGTCCGCACACCATCTCGGTGGCGCCTAAGTTAGTAAACAAGGAAACTAATAAGTAGCCTAGATAGGAATCAAATCAAGCAAACTATTCAAGACTTAAGAAGGGTTACCGTCATGTACTGGGCCCTGGTCAGAAACTTCTTGCGGCAGTCCTTCTTGCTACGCTTGCGCCCTTGCTTGGCGTAGTAGTCACGGACCGCCTGCACTCGCATCTCGTGCCTTGTGTTCTGCAAGAGGCGCGTGGCCTCTGCAACTAACACGTCCTCCGCCTCCTGCTCCTTGGACTCATCGACCTTGTAGTAGACCTGCAATAGCACGAGACAACACTGATGAGTGCACTGATGAGACAACACTGATGACAACACTGATGAGTGCACGAGACAACACTACAATAGCATGATTTTATTGTGTGAAACAAAAATTACCCAAAAGCCGTTGATCACCATGTCGGCTCTGGTCTGGCATTCGACCCCGTTGATGGTCGTATCCGGCGGGGCCGGGGCAGCACAATAGTGCTCCCACTTGAGTCCAGGCTGCGGAACCTCATCAGGTCCGGGCAATTGAACCAGCCCCGGGAAGTCCTCCCTGACGAGCACACCAAGGATGGAGTTGGGATTGCGGACACCATTGCCGTATATCCAACCCCTGCAGTATAAAAAGACAAAGCCATCAGATAGACATAAGTATAGAAGGTACCGGAAGAGAGTATAAGTGCACTTATGTCTCTCCATCAGGCGTAATCAACCACTTATAGGCGGGAGTCACCGGCACGGACGGGAGCCGTGTACCCCCACGCTGGTACACGGTGGTACCCTCAGCTACCTCCTCCTCATCCGTAGTGTCCAACTCGGCACCAGCCTCCCCCTCAGGCGTGTGCTACTCCGGCTGGTCCGGCCAGGGACTCCAGGTCGTGCGGGTGGACGTAGCCTCCTCCTCCACCTCAGGATGGTCCACCCTGCAGTGCTCTGGTGAATCAGCCGGAGGTGGCGGCGAGGAAGCAGCAGCAGGTGTTCGTCTCCCTTTCCCGCGACCACCACCTGCTTTGCCTCTCCCGGTCTTCTTCCGACCTCCTCTCCCCCTGGGAGGCTCATCAGTAGAAGGAGGAGGCAAGGAAATACTCTCGAGAAAAGACCTCCGTAGAGCCAGAGGTGGGAGCGCATGACCCCGACCCCTCCCTCGCGAGCCTGAGGTCTCGCCCTCCATATCTGTCACGAACCTGCCAAGAATTAAAATAAAATAATTAGTACAATGAGAAAAAGAATTAATAATACAACAGTAATTACTGCAATAATGAGAATATATATATGTAATTAAAGTTGAGATGCATACAACTAACAATAGTCGGGATCATCGGTCTCTCCTCCGCGATCAATTGAAGGATCGTCATCGCTATCACGCATGTCGTCGATAATGATGGCCTCATCAGGTTCAACAACACCAACATTTGGAAGGCCTTTATGTATACGGTCAAGCATTGACAGGTCATCTGGAGCAGTAACCTCTTCTTCAGGCTCTTCAACATCGTCGTTAGCGGGTTCACTCTCATCATCGTTATCGGGTTCACTCTCATTGTCTTCTTCCATGTTCTGGGGTTGCGTAGAGCGGTTTCGGAAACGTTTTTTTATCACTCGTGTTTCTTGGAAGAATTCTCCTTCATATGTCTCTGGGTCAATGTGGGGTACATAATCGTCTTCATTGGGGGGAGGTGGTCTAATATGTGGTGGCACATCATAAACGACATCCCAACCTTTCAGGTTTTCAACCGTTTGGCAGGGGTAGGATAGATAGAAAACCTGGGTGGCCTGTTGAGCCGTAATATAGACATCAGGGACATTTAAATGGGTGTCTTGTCGAATTTCAACTAGACCTACATGTTCATGAGTCCGTCTAGTCCTCGACGGGAGAAACCAATGACATTTGAAGACAACGACGTTGGGAGGATTCTCACCATAGAATAGAAGTTCGTATATTGCTTCAACTCTTCCATAATACTCAATACCTCCGTCGCCGACAGCAGAGACACCCGAATTTGTACTTTTTCGATCGGCCATTTTTCGCTCTTTATCAACGGTACGAAAGCGATACCCGTTGATGTCGTATTTCTCAAATACACGGACCTTATTGTCAAAACCATTAGCTCCTCATTTGACTATAAGTTTTATATTGTTATATTAGTGAAAAATAGGTCGAACCAACAAATGAAACCCTATATATGAATGATAGTTACCGTTCGTTTGAACCAAGAGATGAAACCAGGATTGCCGTCTACTTGATTGGCAAGAAGCTCATACTCTGCGATGGAATCACTTTCAATAACCACTCCATTCGAGAATTTGGCGACGTATCGACTGTATGAATTCAGGGGAATTAATAAGAAACAAGAATTATTAGAAGTTGCGAAACAATGTACGTACCGAGCACTTACTCGATGTACGGTCGCACTTCTGTTAGGTTGGTGAAGATATACAGTGTAAGAGTCTGCCATTCTTTGATATCCAAAATCTTCTTTCTCGAAGCACCAACAGGTCCAAGCTTCCCTTTGAATAGGCTGAGGTTGGATGGACGCCGTTGGGGGTCGCCAGTATTGTACCGAGGCTTTGGATTATGCAAATGGCGATTTTTGGCTTCATAATGTGCTGTCACGAAGTTTGCCGCCTCCTCGGTAATGAAAGCCTCGGCCATCGATGCTTCAATTCTACGTTTATTTTTACATTTTGCTCAAAGCGTCTTCTGCATTCTCTCTGTTGAATAGCACCAACGATTTTGCACAGGGCCCCCTAATCTTGCCTCGGTCGGGAGATGCAATATCAAATGCTGCATCGGATTAAAAAAACCCGGTGGAAAGATCTTCTCTAACTTGCAGAGAAACTCCGGCGCCATATCTTCCATGTCTTCTAGCACGCCATCGGATAGTTCTTTAGCACAAAGAACACGAAAGAAATAGCTCAGTTCTGCCAGCACTAGCCACTCTTCCTCGGGGATATAGCCGCGCAACATCACCGGCATTACCCACTCAAGCCATATGTGCCAATCATGACTCTTCAGCCCTAATATTTTATGTTTTTCAGGACTCGCTCGCCTCCTCAGATTCGCTGCATACCCATCGGGGAACATCAAACTGTTTTGCACCCACAAGAGAATTTCCCTGATATGCCCCCTTTCAAGATTGAACCAGGCCCTTGGCTTGGACCAATTCTTCTTTCCTTTCGGCTGTCGCATGTTCTGTGAGGGTCTATCACATAGAGTCTCCTGGTCGACTCTAGCTTTAGGATTATCGTTTGACTTCCCATCTATGCCGAAAAATGTACCAAACAAGGCCTCGCTGATATTTTTTTCAGTGTGCATCACGTCAATATTGTGTGGAAGTTCGAGGTCTTGGAAGTAGGGGAGATCCCAGAAGCATGTCTTGTGAGTCCAGGCGTGTTCCGAATTATATCCCTTGAAATACCCGGGACGTTCTGGACCAGGCTCGAGAGAGTTCAACTGTGCCAAGACATGTTCGCCCGTCATCGTAGGTGCTGCCAGGTTTTTGACAACTTTGCCTTTGATGAAGTTCTTCTTGTTTTTTCTAAAAGGATGCTTAGGAGGCAGAAACTGTCTATGCAAGTCGAAGAAGGAATACTTGCCACCCGCCTTCAGCCAATGAAACTGAAGAGCAGCCTTGCATGTTGGGCACCCGAACTTTCCATGAACACAGAAGCCAGCGAAAAGCGCATACGCCGGCAAGTCATGCATCGAGTACTGGTACCAAACATGCATTTTGAAGGTCTTTTTGCTAGCTGCATCGTATGTCTTGAACCCTTCGTCCCAAGCTTGTTGAAATTCCTCCTTAAGCGGTTGCATGTACACATCCATATTCTTCCCCGGATATTTCGGCCCTGGTATTATCAACGTCAGGAAAATGTTCTTCCTTTTCATAATCTCTGAGGGGGGGGGGAGATTGAGTGGCATGACAAATACAGGCCAACAACTGTATGGGGCTGCCATCAGACCGAAAGGATTGAACCCATCTGTGCCGACGGTGATTCGGCGATGCCTTGGCTCCTTAGCTTTTTCCGAATGTTTTTCATCAAAGTGCTTCCATGCTGAACCATCCGATGGGTGAGTCAACATCGGCTTCCCATCTGCATCAAATTCTTTTCTCTTCCCATGTTTGTGCCATGTCATCTGTTTGGCTGTCTCTTCCATCATGTAAAGGCGTTGAATTCTTGGTATCACTGGAAGATACCTAAGAACATTTACGGGTATTTTGGTCTGCGTCTTCTCACCTTGACCATTGTCTACCACAACATACCTGGATGACTTGCATTTGGGACAATAGTCTTCGTCCGCATACTCTTTCCTAAATAAAGCACATCCATTTTCACAAGCATGTATTTGCTCATAGGGCATCTTAAGTACCTTGAGGATTTTATCCGATTGGTACAGGTTTGCAGGCATAACATGATCTTTTGGTAGAAACCGCCCAATTAGGGTCATGATCGCATTGTAACAATCTGTGCCCAAGTTGAATTGTGCCTTCAAAGCCATCAACTGTGCGATGGCATCGAGCTGACAAAGCTCAGTGTGAGCGTGCAGCGGACGTTTCGAAGACTCCAACATATCATAGAAGGCCTTCGCAGATTCCTCCATCTCATCGTCCTCATCCCGCGCATCGTCAAACTCCTGCACCATGTCTTCGATCCCGGTTCCGTACTCATCCGTGCGCTAACGGACCACCTCCTCTCTCCGTCGTCCGCTAGACTCGCCATGGAAGGTCCACACCGTATAACCAGGCTTATAACCCCACTTCTGCAAGTGTTTACCCATATCCACCTTTGTCGCCTGTTTATAATTGTCGCACCTAACGCAGGGGCACCAGGTTTTTCTCTGCCCATTTGCAAACGCCGCTCTCAGAAACTCCTTGGTTTTCATTGCCCATTCATTGGTGATCTCTTTCTGATTAGGGCGACCAGTGTACATCCACGCACGATCATCGCTCATCTTGTTGCTACAGCTAGCTACTAAACAACAAATATACCATTTTATTACGTCCACTTTTTATTGCTTTTATCATACATAGCTATGGCATATGCAATTAACCTACACACTAATAGGTAAAGATAGGTCCTAATCCCACCCGAGTATGTGTAGATTGGGTCGGTTTCCCATGCTTTGGTCCCGATCCGACGCGGTATTTCGGCAGCACCTCCCCGCTGTTCTCCTAATACACGTCTCGACAACAAGCCGAGAGGTTGTGTATCCGGAGAACAACAGGGAGGCGCTGACGAAATTCCGCGTCGGATCAGGACCAGAGCATGGAAAAACGACCCAATCTACACATACGCGGGCTGTCCATGGATAACGTTGGACAATTCGAAAGAATTACTATTATAAATATGCAAATGAATGCATATTTATACTGTAATCCTTTCGAATGGGAGACGCATACTGGTTACGCAACTTTACATACTGCTAGAGCTACCGTTATCGGCATGAAGGCCAGAATTGAGCAAAGGAAAAAGGGGGAGAGGACAAGAATTTTTTTTGCTCACCCTCGAACTCAGGGAGGTCGCCGAATGGAGGGGGCGGAGGTCGTCGACCACCAGAACTTCACACCAGGAAAATTCCTGCACATTAAAATGCACCCAATCAACACACACACTTGATCCCGGTAATTACATCTTTTTTATTTTTTTTCCCTATTATTTTCATTTATTTCATTTCATTTTCTCTTCTTTTTTCCTCCTCCTCCTCCTTCTTCTTCTTCACCTCCAACTTCTTCTTCACCCCTAACTTATTCTTCTTATTCTTCTCCACCTCCAACTTCTACTTATTCATCTCCACCTCCAACTTCTTCTTATTATTCTTCTCCACCTCCAACTTCTACTTATTCATCTCCACCTCCAACTTCTTCTTCTTATTCTTATTTTACCCCAAGCTCCCCTCCTCCTCCTTGTTCTTTTTATTAACCTTCAACTTCTTTTTTCTCTTCTTCTTTTACTATTTTACTTTTACCCCTAATTTGTTTCCCTCTTCTTCTTTTATTTCCTTTCTTTTCTTTCTTTCTCTTCTTCTTTTCCTATTCAACTTTTACTCCTAAGGGATTTTTTGGATTCCTAAGGATTTTTCTTATGGATTGCCTTTGGATCATAGGATTGACACCATCAAATTCCTAAGGAATCTTAACATGAGCTCTAAGCTCTTTTTATTTTTCCTATGAGAAGTCCAATACACTCACACTCTATCTCTCTCTACTCTATCTCCTCATTCCTACAAAAAACTTACACTACCTAAACTAAATAGAGAAGAAAACATATCTAATTAACCCTAAAAAAATCTAACACAATCTGAACTAACTAAAATAGAGAAGTCTAACTAATTATAACATAAAACTAACTAAACAGAGAAATATAACTAACTAAAACTTAAAAGCAACTAAAACTAACTAACTAATTAACATGAAAATCCTAAAAAAATAGCATGGAGGGGAGGAGGGGAGGGGCTTACCTTTGGTGGGTGGCTGCGGGTGGGGGTGGAGGTGGCGTCGGCGAGGTGGGCAGCGGCTTGCTCAAAGGAGGCCGACGATGGCTTGCTCGGGGCCGGCGGCGGCCGAGATGAGGGGAGGCGGCGTTGGAGGAGGGAGGCGGGCTGTGGCCGGGGAGAGGGCTTAGCTGAGAGGAGGCAGGGCGGTGGCCGGCTGTGGCGGAGGGAGCCGGGGAGGCGTGCGCGGCGGCGTCGGAGGTGTCGGCGGCGGCGGCGTCGCAGGACAGAGAGGCGTGGGCGGAGGAGAGTGAGAGTGGTGGAGAGAGTGGGCCGACGTGTGCGGTGTTAACGGCAGCCCGTTATGCCGTCCGTAAGCAGACGGCAAAGACGGGGTTTGCCGTCCGCTGGAAGACGGCATAGCACGGGTCCGTTAAGCCAGAGGAGACGCAGCCCGGGTGGGCCCGCTGGGTTGTTTGCCGTCTGCCTATGGACGGCATAGGGACCTTTGCCGTCTGCATAGGCCAGCGCAGACGGTAAAGTAGTTGTTTACCGTATGTCCGGGGTTTGCCTTCTGTATCTAGGGAAGCAGACGGCATACACCTACTGTGCCGTCTGCCCATACGAAAAAAAGACGGCAAAGACCCTGGCACATGGCAAACTTGTGAATTCCAGTAGTGAAAGGCCTTGCGCCGTGGTGCGGTGGGATGTTTAGTCCCACCTCGCTACTCGAGGAAGCGCTAGAGCGGTTTATAAGCGCTGAAGCACGTACCGTTTCGAGCTCCTCTCAACTACAGGCTTTCGGGCCTATTCTGTTACTCTCTTCCTGTGGGCCTATTGGGCCTACTGCGGGCCTGAATCGTGGCCCATTGTTGGGTTTCTATTCATATTCAGGCCGTGGTGTTCCAGTGGGTGGTAGTTTTTTTTGCTTTATTTATTTTATTTTGTTTCTACTTACAACAAAATATTTTATGAAAATTCTTTTTGTTTAAATGTTTTGATCAGAAAATACTTTGATAATGTTATTTTTAATTTTTTTTCTATTTTTTGTTTTCTTTTTTTCTTTATTTATTTTATTTTGTTTCCACTTTTTTTCTTTTAATGTTTTGAACAATAAATACTTTGATATTTTTAGTTGCACAATATGCACCATTCAACGCCACATACTAAAATTTAAAAGCTTTCAAACTTTATTTGCTATTTTTCATGCATATAATGATTTATTTTGAGCTAAATGATCCTGAATTTGGAAAGTAGTAGAAATGAACTCAGAAAAGGCTGAAACTTGGCATGGTATCATCATTTGAAAACATAACATGTGTACAAAAGTTGAGAGGCTTAAGGAAAAAATGGTATACACTTTGTGTACAAACTGGACCATCTCCTACGAAGTACCACGGTTTTGGACGAAAACTCATATGTTACAATGGCATTTCAGTTTTCTAAACTTATTTCAAATCAAGACTTTTTGTGCATTCAATATGCACCATTCAAAGACACATACTAAAATTGAAAACCTTTCTATCTTTATTTGTTATTTTTCATGCATTTAATGATTTATTTTGAGCTAAAAGACCCTGAAATTGGAAAGCACTATAAATGAACTCAGAAAAGGTTGAAACTTGGCATGGTATCATCATTTGACCCACATAGCATGTTCTAAAAAGTTCAGAGGGTTACGGAATTAACTGGATGCACTTCGTGTACAAAATGGACATTCTCTTTCGAAGTATCAAGGTTTCGGACGAAAGGGGAAGAGTGCGGGTCTGAATCCCACCAATCAGGAAGAAGTACATCGATCACATGTTTCTTTTAAGCGCTTGTGAGTCGTTCGATCAGGCTTGAGAGTCGTTGGATCTGGGAACCGTCCTGTACACAGTTAACGTCTCGCGCTAGCTAGTACCGGTTGGGATGTATGCAACCGGGGCTAAAGAGGCACACGACGCCTATATATAGCCCACCTCTCAGACACTTGTTGTGTACGGATTCAAATCATTCGAATTGGCCTGCATATGTCTAAAAATCCTTCCGTTCATCAACTGAATAAAAATCATTCAGATTCCATTCATACAGCCCGACAGTGCATTTGATATGCGGGCACTGACGAGCCAAAGTCGGTTTTTATGCAGGAGAACCGTGTGTTTTGTTGATGTATCTAGAAATCTTTAAGTTTATCGACCTAATAAAAATCATTCAGATTCGCCTGGTTGCGGTCCGACGGTGTATTTGATATTCGGACACTCACGAGCCACACTGTTGGAATGTTACCAGGCGAAACCCTGTGTTTTGTTGATCTTATAATATATTGCTATAAATCCTTCAGTTCATCGACCAAATACAAATCATTCGGATTCCCTGCATATATCTAGAAATCCTTCAATGCATTTTCAACCCTTTCTGACTTCATCAGTCTTCACTTTTTCTTCGCTTGTATCCTTTTCTTATTACACCGTAACCATGGATATTCTTCATCGCTTAACAGGGCACGTTGACCCACTCAAGTCATCCACTTGACCCATTTAAGCATTTTACTATTAACTCACAGGAAACCGTTATTGTTGCCCGACTAGTAACACAACGGACAACGAACATCAGCCAGGACCACCAGTGCATCTTGGCCTTCCCTGTTTTCCAGTGAAAGCTTTGCAGTTACCGACTAGGTGAACCGTCTCCTTACTTTATCTCCCGTGTGTGTAACACTCCAAAAATCAGTTTTTGTGGTGTTATTCCTTCCTAGCTTTTCTTCCCGGTCCTTTTCCCCTAGAGTTTGATTTATGACCAGAAGAATCCAGACAATCCTTGACCTTGCAACCTTTTTTCACGTCAAGATCCCACCCCAGACCCTCGAGCCCTCGTTATGCAAGGATATTGCCAAGTCAGGTGCAATGTTCTCCATACCAGCTTAATTCCATTTGCTGCCGGTTAATGGAATTTAATCCTGGAAAATACCTAGACATCTCTAAAGGTTATGGAAACTTGTGGAGATGATCTTGGGTATCCTCTTGACCTCACCCAAAGATATTGGATATAATTGAATAACGGAAATTTCCATTTCCTTTATAAAGCCAATAATCCCATTTTAACCCATTTGCAAAGGAGCTACTATTTTGGTTGCTCCATTGGTGCAAAAATGAATTGTGGAGCTCCTACTAACCAACCCGTGGCCATTTCTATCAAAACATGGGGTTCCCTAGTTCAAAGTTTGAACACAGCTTCCATTTCGAGATTCAGGGCAGGATAGGACTTTCAAAGGAAGTGTTATTTATCTTTGCCCATTGCCTCCCAAGCTTTTTGTGCCATCTCCCCTGCCCATGTCATGGTGTTGTGCCAAATGTCAGCTATAATGGCAAAGCCATTAATTCTCACAAAATTTCCAAAGTTTCTGTCCAGGAGACAACTTTGTGAAGGAAGTGCAAGCTAGCCTTGCCCATTTGAGCTGAAATTTTGTCCACATGCTTAACCTAGTAAATTATTACGCACAGCCAAGTCTCAAGCCAAGGGGACCAGTGTGCTAGCCAAACCACAGTACAAACACCTTCTGCACAATTGGTGTATTTGCAAAAGAAGTGCTATGTTCCCTGGTCCAATTGAGCTCAAACTTGGCAAAGGTAATCACATTTCGATAAGATTGTTGGGACCCTAGTTTCATCCCATTACACTAGGTGCACCTCCCCCCAGGTCAGCACAAACACCTCGTTGTGTACACCCAAGTCAGGTCACTTTCAGTGCTCTATGCCATGTGTGCCCGGACAAATAGGTGCTCCCATCTCCTGATAGGTCACCTCACCCTATGGACATGGTCTTTGGTCAAAAAGGCGCTTTGTACACGACCAAGCCTTGGTGACCACGCTTGGAGTGTGCACCCATAGTGCAATGACAACTTTTTGTGCTGTGAGCTTATCACCATTGTCCTCTTCAGACTGTCTGAGCGTGTCTTTCGTGATCCCCACTCCAACACCGACATGAGGTTCTCCATGGGCTGGCCTCCACGTGGCCATGGCCTAGAATCTTTGAGCTCTTGCCCGAGCCCCTCCCCATGGCTATATGAGCGCAGCCTGAGCCCTCCCAGTGGCAAGCCTCGGGGCAACCACCCGTAGCTTCTCCCCCCTCGATCTTGTCTCTGCCTTCGTCCCACCATGGCCGACTTGAGGTTCTCCTCGGCTTGCTCGCGATGGAGAGGCCTCGGCCTCCCCACGTCTCGGGCGGTGCCCCGTTCTCCTAGGCGCCCCCGCGTGCGCCCTCGCGCCCCTCGCAGCCGGCAGGCCGAACTCGCCGCATTTGGCCCCGGGTTAAGCCGCTCCTGGTCGCCGCGCTCATGGGGAGGGTCCCCATCGCCGCCCTCGGCCCTCCCCTGCAGCCTCCGCGGTTCTCCCCTGTTCCAGCCGCAGTAAATAGAGGAGGAAAGAGATAAGAACAGAGGAGCTGACGGGCAGGCCCCGCATGTCTACCAGCGAGCCTAGGGCACGCGCGTCATAATTGAACGTGCATTCGAGATAATATGCTTTCACTACGCGAAAGCGCATTTCAGTTCTGCCTCAGCCCGGAATACATTTTCCCGAGGCGAAAGAGTATTTCTTACCACTGCGGGTTGAAGTATGTTTTCCGTTTAGGAAAGTGTATTTTCGGGAATATGCTTTCGGCGTCAACCGAAAGACCCAGAAGTAATTCTGGATTTGCAGATTAGTCCCTGATTTCTACTCCCTCGTAACTTCGCGACCGTAACTCTGAATGAGGTGACTCAAAAGCGCAGGTTCACCGTTTTCCGAACCCGTTCCGTTGGTGCAACTTTCATGATGTTTTGACATTGTGTAATTGACTCTTTTGCCCCCTGTTGTCGTTAGGCCTCGCTGGAGAATCGTCGGTCCCGTCGAATCTTTTTGGAAGTTGATCGCATGCCCGCCCGGCGTAGTCTTCGCCCCCCAGGAAAGAAAGCCATCTGATAGATGCTCTAAGGCATCGTGTCGTGTGTTCTTGTGTGCTTTAAAATGTGATTATGTCATGTTGCTTTAACGATGGATTAATCCCTGATCTGTTAACTTGACTTGACATGCTTATACCCTACTTGTGTGATATGCTTATAGTCCTCATGCCATGTTCACCATGGGTACCATGCTTGTGATTTTCATGACAAGACTTCTTGATATTGTAAACTAGAAGTGATCATGAGTACTGGTTATTATCATGCCCATGTTGTTCATATCATGTCCATGCTAATATTTCGTTCATGTTGACCGTATCCATATTAATTTGTAGTATTTATGATAAGATCATATGCCTTCACCATGCCTATGTGATATCATGTTGTACTAGTACTGCTATGGTATATTTTGTTTCTATGCTTGATGATATGTTGCTCATTTGATATTGTTGATGGGATTGGAGTGGAGTAACTGTTGATCAAGTGCCACCGAACCGACCTTTACTAGTGCAACCACACTCGCCCATATGGGAAGGCTTTGGCTTGGTCTATCAGTGTGCTCTCTTATTCGTATCAGCAACGAGGGGAGGCTATGCGCGCGTGGTTACCCTGATCAGGTAAGCGGCGATAGTCTCGAGAGCCAGTTTGGTTATTGGGATCCCGTCCCCATTTGGAACCATTTTGCCACGACGGTGGCCGTTTGCAATGCGATGACAGGTGTGTCTGGAGGACACGGGGCTACTGAGGGCATGGTTATGCCAGGTGATACGGCAAGGGAGGCATGAAGTAGAGAGGTCTCATTGGAGAACTCCTAGTCCACTCCTACGGTACAAGTTCCGAGGTTCCTGTGGGACAAATTCTGAGGTACTGGACAGAGGAAGAACTCCATAGTGTCGGTAATGTGCACAAACTCTGCAAAGTATTAAAAATCTATTTGAAAAGCCGAGTCCACGGTATTGGACAAGTTCGTACTAGGTCACACTTGAGATCAACATGGACTTGGTTTGGTGATGGTGATGCGTTGTTGGTAATGCGATGACCCGTTTGGTCATGCGATGATCGGATTGGTTGGGTGGCAATGCGATCACACCTAACCCGTTGGATGGTTGTGCGACGACCCGTAGATGTGTTGGTCACGCGATGACCCGTTTGGTCATGCGATGGCCCGTGAAAGTGGATGGTTGTGTGACGACCCGTGCAGGTTGATTGGTCATGAGAAGGCCTGCTGTTTGAGTCTGTAAGGACTCCGAGGTTAGCCGCATGATCACGCGGTGATCATGTGAGGTCCATGTGACTTTAAATGATGATTACTCTTGCATTAGTCTTAATCTTGATAACATGCTATATTCATCATGTTAATATTTCTTGAACTCTTATTCCATGATAACTAATATACTCTAATAACTTATGCATGCTTCAATGCCATGTGTTGCTTTGCTTGGTGTATATGTTACTTGGTTTTCTTGTTGGTGAGTACATACAAATGTACTCACATGGCTTTGTCCCTGGCTATTCGTGTAGCCAGATTTCCAGGTTTACCTAAGGATCCTCTTTCCCTAGGAGGAGTCGAGGCGTTTGCGAGCTAGGAGAGTAACCCAGTCAGATCCCTATGGATTGGAGCCGCTCCAAGTCCGTGCTGCCCTAGACAATTATTATTCCGCTGCCCCCACCTCTGTATGGAACCAACTATGGTTTTAATATATTGATTCAAGCCACTTTGGCTTATGAATCCTTTTACAATTGTGCCTATGTTCTTGCTACATGTTGTAAGCGCGCAAACCAGAGTGATTACTAGGCTAGTGTGTGGGTGACGTTCGCCTGTGTATAGTGGTATTCAGGCGGAGCATCACAACACATGGTATCATAGCAGCCACGCTGACTGTAGGTTACCCCTAGCTGGATTCATTGTCTCTTGCTCAGTAGAAATCCCAGATGGATTTCAGCCATCTTTTTCAAGTCGGCATGGCTACTATAGATCAAAAGACAAAGTCATAGGATTTACCTCTCACCCATACCCCGACTCTCATGGGATTCGTCTCCGGTGTGAAATTATCGCACTAGGCAATGACCGTGAGCCCTTAAACCCCTTAGGTACGCCAGATATCCTCACCCTGCTTGCTAACCGTGGTATATCTCTCCACATGTCTAGTTTCCTTTGGGAAACGTCAGTTCTATCTTTCCCCAAAAAACAATAAACTTGTTGACTAATCCACCTTGGCTATGGTCATGCGGTGAGTTTGATGTTCTCCCTGAGGAAGTAGTAGAAGTTTTACGCCAATTGCTACCAGGAGCATTGTGTGATTTTTCTTCTAAATCATTAGAGAGGCATCGAGTGCGCCAAGTTAGTGTTGTTAGTGGATCTGCATTCGCATGTTGATGGCCCGTAGAATTCGAGCTTTGTTTGCTTATTGGTGTCTGTTGTTTGTTGTTCGCTCCGTCTTTGTCGGTTTTATTGTTTGGCTCTGAGTCGTCCCATCGGCAGGGAGACCAATAGTAAGCCCAATAGTGTTGCCCTATCTCGTGGAATCCGACATGGCCACTGTATATTAGCAGTTCACATAGTCGGATTTGACGCTTGCCTAACCAGTGGACCGACCACCTAGCTACCCCTGGAGTTGACCCCAACCAAACCTTGTTGTCTGTCGTATCAGGCGTATCCTTTTCTTTGTGTGAGAAAGATATCCGCCATCCCTGTGTGCCCCAGCCTTGCTGCCTATAAGACCCCTCCCTTTTGCTTGTTGCAGCATTCCCCGTTCAGCAAGACAGACCACCATAGAACCCAAGATGGTTTTCCGTGGAAACCATGTTCGTCTTTTTCAAAGCCCCCACCTTTCATAGTAAGACCTCAGCGGTCAAACATGCTGGTTTTCCCCGCCTCCTTCGGGAAATGCTTTCCCAAGCCCTTGGCTGTGTGGTTAACCCCAATTACCGAGTGTTCCAAACCGAGCTTGTCCCTCACCTTTGCCGATATCATGCAAAGGTGCTTATCCACCTTGGTCCCGATAAGATTGTAGAGCCCGTGGTCTTTGAGGGCAGGCCCATGCCCACCCCAGCATTGGCAATTCAGACGGCCGCTGCAGCAGCTGTCAGTCATATTCAATCCAAGTTCCCGCAAATCGGGGAGATGCGGGAGTTCCGCTACTTCCCGAATGCGTCAAGGCTTGGCTACGAGTTCGCCGACACCACCAAGGAAGCCGACCCGGCAATAGCTCGCCTAGTTTAGTTCATCGCTGCCCAGGGGATACTGTTTGGCCACATCCTTACGGGGTTCAATGCCATGAATAGTGACGCAGTGCGAGTTTTTGAGACTGCATACCGTAGAGGTGTCCAAGACACCTCCCCAGCCGTCGATCCGCTGCTGCCAAACCGAGTGCTATCCTCTCAGGTTGTGCCACGCTCTTGAGTTGTGCTGTCCTCCCAGTCCGTGGACGAGTGCAACAGAACTATCCTTCAGCTGTATTGGCAAGGTCTGCTCCAGCAAGATCCCGCCATTGCCCCAGGAAGCATCTTGTCCTGCGTCCTCCAGGAGAGCCTGGGAAAGACTAGTTCTTTAGATGTTTCCTAGCTGATCTTCCATCCTCGTCAGAGGATAGAAACCATAGTTCCGAGTGAGTAGTTATCGTGAGGTGCGTAGTCAGGTCGCGCTTGCTGCTGTTTCTTGTGTTGTGTGTGATGCTTGTATCGCCTGTATGTTGTGATGTTATATGTATGCCATGTTTGTCCGTGCATCTGTTGCATCTATCCCCTGTTAAGCAGAAATGTTTAACAAAGCTGGCGGTGGTTTTCCAAGATGTTTGTAATCAGTAGAGCACTTACACCCTTAATATTGTACTGGTTCTGAGTCTCTAAATGCGATCTGGTTTAGGTATATGTAAGCCCATAGTACCTATACCCACTTGCATTAAAACGTCTTAGTGTGATTCTATCTGATGTGTTTTTCTTGTATTGCATGAATGCTAGTTTGAGTATGCTGTTGGCACGTTGCACGCACATGCCCGCGCGAGATTTATTCCTCATGGGTACGATCACCCCAGTACCCGGATGGAATGCAAGGACACATCTCACGCCTATCTGCACATGCCCCGTTTTTCCAGACCTTTGACCAGGGATTCAGAGGCAATTTTCCCAGCCGCTGAACCCAGTCCGAAAGCAAGTCGCAATTTCAGATAAACTCCGAGAATTTTATTGCGGCAATAGCCTTGCAACCTTCCAGCCTGGTTGTCACCCGATGAGGAGCAACCAGAGGAGAGACCCTCACGTTGCCAGAACCCCACCGAACACACCGTGCAAGCCCCCGAGACAGTGGTGCCGCTGTCATCACCTTGCGTGACCTCCGGCAGCCCGCTGCCTCGCCTCGTCGAAGCCCTGCTCATTCCGTCGGCTCGAAGCGACGGTGGAACCGTTCATCGGTTTTCCGCAGCCCGAAAGTTTTTTAAGAAGGAGTAGGTGTAATTTTGTGCTAACCCTAGGAATCTTGAGGACAAGATTCTTTTAAGGGGGGAGGGTTTGTGACACCCCAAAAATCGAATTATCGATTTTTGTGCTGTTATTCCTTCCTAGATTTTCTTCTCGATCTTTTTCTCCTAGAGTCTGGTTTATGACCAGAAGAATCCAGACAATCCTTGACCTTGCAACCCTTTCCTCTACCCTTTTTCAAGTCAAGATCCCTCCCCAGACCCTCGATCCGTGGTTATGCAAGGATATTGCCAAGTCAGGTGCAATGTTCTCCATACCAGCTTAATTCCATTTGCTCTCGGTTAATGTAATTTAATCCCAGAAAATACCTAGATATCTCAAAAGGTTATGGAAACTTGTGGAGATCATCTTGGGTATCCTGTTGACCTCTCCCAAAGATATTATAATTGAATAATGGAAATTTCCATTTCTTTTATAAAGCCAATAATCCCATTTTATCCCATTTGCAAAGGAGCTACTATTTTGGTTGCTCCATTGGTGCTCAAATGAATTGTGGAGCTCCAACTAACAAACCCATGTCCATTTCTATCAAAACATGGGGTTCCCTAGTTCAAAGTTTGAGCACAGCTTCCATTTCCAGATTCAGGGCAAGATAGGACTTTCAAAGGAAGTGTTATTTATCTTTGCCCACTGCCTCCCAAATTTTTTGTCACATGTCCCCTGCCCATGTCATGGTGCTGTGCAAAATTTCAGCTATAATGGAAAAGCCATTAATTCACACAAAATTCCCAAACTTTTTGTCCAACAGATAACTTTGTGAAGGAAGTGCAAGCCAAATTTCAAGCCAAGGGGACCAGTGTGCTAGCCACACCACAGCACAAACACCATATGCATAATTGGTGTATTTTCAAAGGAAGTGCTATGTTCCTTGGTCCAATTGAGATCAAACTTGGCAGAGGTAATCACCTTTGGATAAGATTGTTGTTACCCTAGATTCATCCCATTGCACCAGGTGCACCTTCCCCAGGTCAGCACAAACACCTTGTTGTGTTCACCCAATACATGTCACTTTCAGTGCTCCATGACATGTGTGCCCGGACAAATAGGTGTTACCATCTCCTGATAGGTCACCTCATCCTGTGGATATGGTCTTTGGTCAAAAGGCGCTCTGGACACGACCAAGCCTTGGTGACCACTCTTGGAGCGTGCACCTACAGTGCAATGACAACTGTTTGTGCTGCGAGCTTATCACCATTGTCCTCTTCAGCCAGTCCGAGCGTGTCTTTCGTGATCCCCACTCCAAGCATGCTAGCCTCGTGCTCTTCCGCCTCGTCCCCTAGCCCTTGGCCGCTCGTGCCGACATGAGGTTCGCCATGGGCTGGCCGCCGCGTGGTCTTGCTCTAGAATCTTTGAGCTCTTGGCCGAGCCCCTCCCCATGGCTATATGACCACAACCCGAGTCCTCCCAACAGCAAGCCGCAGGTCAACCACCCTTAGGTTCTCCTCCCCCTCGAGCCTGTCTCTTCCTTCGCCCCTCCATGAACGACTTGAGGTTCTCCTCGGCTTGCTCGCGATGGAGAGGCCCCGACCTCCCCGCAGCCCGGGCGGTACCCCGTTCGCCTAGGCGCCCCCGTGTGCGTGCGCCCTCACGCCTCTTGCAGCCGGGCAGGACAACCTCGCCGGAGTTGGCCCCGGGCAGAGCCACCCCTGGTCATTGTGCTCGTGGGTAGGGGGGCTGTCGCCGTCGGTTGAAGCGCACGCCCCGCGGCCCAGGCGAGCTTCCCCGCCGCTCCGGCCCTCGAAGGAAGCTATGTCGGCCGCGGCCCTCCCCTGCAGCCGCCGCGGGGCTCCCCAGTTTCAGCCGCAGAAAACAGAGGAGGAAAGAGATAAGAACAGAGGAGCTGATGGGCGGGCCCCGCATGTCAGCCAGCGAGCCCAGGGAAAGCGCGTCATAAGTGAACGCGCATTCAAGATAATACGCTTTCACTACGCGAAAGAGCATTTCAGTTCCGCCTCAGCCCGGAGTACGTTTTCCCGAGGCAAAAGCGTATTTCTTCCCAGTGCGGGTGGAAGTACGTTTTCCGTTTAGGAAAGTGTATTTTCGGGAATATGCTGTCGGCGTAAGCCCCAGGGACCCAAAAGTAGTTCTGGATTTGTAGATTAGCCCCATATTTCTTCTCCCTCGTAACTTCGCGACTGTAACACCGAATGACGTGATTCAAAAGCCCAGGTTCACCGTTTTCCGAGCCCGTTCCATTGGTTCAACTTTCATGATGTTTTGACATTGTGAAATTGACCATTTTGCCCCCGGTTGTCGTTAGGCCTCGCCGGAGAATCGTCGGTCCCATCGAACCTTTTCGGAAGGTTATCGAACATCCGCCCGACGTATTCTTCGACCCCCAGGCAAGGAAGCCATATGATATATGCTCTAATGCATCATGATGTGTGTTCTTGTGTGCTTTAAAATGTGATTATGTCATGTTGCTTTAACGATGGATTAAACCCTGATCTGTTAACTTGACTTGACATGCTTATACCCTGCTTGTGTGATATGCTTATAGTCCTCATGCCATGTTCACCATGAGGTACCATGCTTGTGATGTTCATGACATGCCTTGCTGATATGGTAAACTAGAAGTGATCATGATTACTGGTTATTGTCATGCCCATGTTGTTCATGTCATGTCCATGCTAATGTTCCGTTCATGTTGAACATATCCATGTTTATTTGTTGTACTTATTATTAGATCATATGCCATCACCATGCCTATGTGATATCATGTTGTACTAGTACTGCTAAGTGATATTTTGTTGCTATTCTTGATCATATGTTGCTCAGTTGATATTGTTGATGGGATTGGACTGGAGTAACTGTTGATCAAGTGCCACCGAACCAAGCTTTACTAGTGCAACCAAACTCTCCTATATGGGAAGGCCTTGGCTTGATCTAGCGGTGAGCTCTCTTATTCGTATCACCAACGAGGGGAGGCTATGTGCGCGCGCTTACCCTGATCAGGTAAGCGGCGATAGTCTTGAGAGTCTGTTTTGTTAGTGGGATCCCGTCCCCGTTTGGGACCGTTTTGCCACGACGGTGGCCGTTTGCCATGCGATGGCAGGTGTGTTTGGAGGACACGGGGCTACCAAGGGCATGCTTATTCCAGGTGATACGATAAGGGAGGCATGCGGTAGAGAGGTCTTGTTGGAGAAGTCCTAGTCCAATCCTACGGTACGAGTTCCGAGGTTCCTGTGGGACAAGTTCTAAGGTAGTGGACGGAGGAAGAACTCCATAGTTTGGGTAAAGTGCACGAACTCTGTAGAGTATACAAAATACATTCGAATAGCCTAGTTCACGGTATTGGACAAGTTCGTACTAGGTAACACTTGGGATCAACATGGACTTTGTTTGGTGATGGTGATGAGTTGTTGGTCATGCGATGACCCGTTTGGTCATGCGATGATCGGAATGGTTAGGTGGCAACACGATCACACCTAACCCGTTGGATAGTTGTGCGATGACCCGTATATGTGTTGGTCACGCGATGACCCGTTTGGTCATGCGATGGCCCATGAAAGTGGATGGTCGTGTGACGACCCATGCAGGTTGATTGGTCATGAGATGGCCACGACTCCGAGGTAAGCCGCATGATCACGCGGTGATCATGTGGGGTCCATGTGACTTTAAACGATGATTACTATTGCATTAGTCTTAATCTTGATAACATGCTAGGTTCATCATGTTAATATTGCTTGAACTCTTATGACATGATAACTAATATACTCTAATAACTTATGCATGCTTGAATGCCATGGATTTCTTTACTTGGTGTATATGTTACTTTGTTTTCTTATTGGCGAGTACATTCAAACGTACTCACATGTTTTTGTCGCTGGCTATTCGCGTACCCAGAATTTCTGGTTTAACTAAGGATCCGCTTTCCCTAGGAGGAGTCGAGGCGTTCGCGAGCTAGGAGAGTAACCCAGTCAGATCCTTGTTGATTGGAGCCGCTCCAAGGCCGTGCTTCCCTAGTAAGTTTTTATTCCGCTACCCCCATCTCTGTATGGAACCAGCTATGGTTGTAATATATTGATTCAAGCCACTTTGTCTTACGAATCCTTTTACAGTTGTGCCTATGTTCTTGATACATGTTGTAAGCGCGCACACCAGAGTGATTCCTGGGATGGTGTGTGGGCGACGTTCGCCTGTGTACAGTGGTATTCAGGTGGAGCATCATAGTGTGCTCTTGGAAGAGCTTGACTTTCGTGGTTTGGTAACTCTCGCGGACAACGATCAGGGTCCAAGCCCACAAGTATGTCAGTGTACCCTCCCTGTCGTCACGTCGCAATACCACGTGCGGGCACCGTTGGGTCACCTAACTACCTACCTTTAAGGACAACCGTGTTTCGGGACCCTAGGGCGGCACTACAGATTCAGCAACGAGTGGAGTACAAGGATTACTCCTCGATAGATCAAACTTGATGTGGCTCGGCAGAGCCGTGGTAGGGGACTTTCGCGGTGTGTGATTTGTACCGTACCTGTTGCAGTTATAATAAATTGTATCCGCGTTCACTCCCAGAGTGATCACGACCTGCTATCTAATCCTAGTTGACTAACAATGCGCAGGGCTAACTGTCTGAATATAATATATATAGTAGGCAACATAGGATAACGGAAGGTACATCAAGGGAGACATTGGCAGGCTTTGCAATGAATAGATATGTAACGTAGCAGCTACAATGTCTAGTGCAAAGATAAATATAGGTAGATAGGTGATATCTGGGAGGGTTGAAGGGGCACTTCTTGCCTGGAAGCTGCGTAGTAGGGTTACGGTCGTCGACGACGTAGTCGTACTCATCAGCGGTGTAGTCGGATGTAGTCTCGGGGTCTACTGGAGAATAAGGGGGGAGAAACAATAAATACATGTCAACAATAGAAATACAAATGCAAGACATGGTAATACGTTATTCTAGGGGTGGACTAACGCAGTGCTACACGTTACAAACGAATCAGGAATTAACCGGATGTTTTACCGGCTCTGGGTGATTACCGGACAAAGCAATCAGAGGGGGAATGTCCCGTGTGCGGTATGTTAGAGGGTTGTGGTGGGGGTATGGGTAGCGTATCTAAGTTAGTTGTATTTTATTGAGAAACTTTCATGTATAAATTATTTTCAACTGACTTACAATTTAAAAGATATTCAATTTCAAAGTTTATTCATATTTAATCATTTAATGGATTTATTTTATTTAAACAATTCAATATTATCCAAAACAGTGCTAGTTGACTGGTCAAACCTCATACAGGGGGCCCACATGTCATAGGTTGGGCCTTCGACTCGTCAACTGGCCAGTGGGTCCCACATGTCATACACAGTGACAATTAATCATTTTATTTATTCTAAATATCACAGGGTCCACATGTCATAGTTAGATATTTAAAATAAATCAATTAACTAATTCACCGCCAATGGGACCCAGGTCTCACAGAGATAGATATAATGAAATAACTATTTTAATTTAACCATGGGGTTAAGTGGTGTTGGTCCCATGTGTGAGTCACGGAGGAAATTCTCCTAACGGGTTTTATTTAAACAAAACTTACTGGCCTTGGGCCCACTTGTTATGGGCTGATTTATTTAATAGTGGGGGGCAATTATTTGCTAATGCGGTTTAGGGGCTACTCCGAGGGGAGGGTGTTGGGGGTCGAGTCCCATGAGGGATGATATGATTCTGGGACGTGCACGCGAAACACAATGAGGAACACTGAAGCTGGGACACACCGGGATTTACCCAGGTTCGGGTCGTCCGGAGACTAAAAACCCTACTCCTCCTTGTCTGGATTGATACTGTGTATGGATCGAGGAGGTGGAGCTCTTCCGAGACAGATACGGGCTCCAAATGATACATGAGTTATGCTCGTGGTTCGGTTCTCTTTTTTCCGTAGTTCGGGCCTCCCTTTTATCGTTCAAGGGGGCACCACAAGTGCCTGCAGGCGATGCTGTTCTTCTAGAGATGGAGGTGACGGGCGTCACCGGGACGCCCTTCCACGAAGGGTGCGTGGCGAGGCAAAGCCACTCATCTTGAGTGGGCGCGCGGGACCTCGGCACGTACGAGGAATGGAACTGAAGCGCAGGCACCGTGGTTTCCCTGTCCTCCAGACCAAGGGCGGCACGTTGAATGTCTATTGGAATGTTCTGCATGTGGTGAGACCGCCTTGTCCCCTCTGCACCGCTCAAGGGAGTGGACGGCGTAGCTTCTTCCGGTTTGGTGATGTGCGGAACTCCTTTCCAGCAGCACTTTGTTTGTTCCAGGAGGCATCTTGTCTTGGTGATCTGTTGAAGGTTTCTAGAACAGGAGATCGAACTCATGTTCCCCGACCGTAGCCCCCGGGCCTGGATGTGGCGCCGATCCTTTGTACGAGAGCCACGACAGGTCTGACAGTTTGGGAAGTTGAGGGATCCGGGATGCAGTCTTCATAGCATGGAGGTGTAGGGTTCCGGGCCCTCCTGGCGGCGGTGACTGACATGTGTCGCAAGGAGCCAGAGGGGCATGTACTTGATTGCGCCTGCAGAGGCCTAAGGTCGCCACGATCCAATGCCCGAGGTGGAGTAATTGGGGGAAGCTACCACGTCCTGCCGAGGGAAACGAGTATTTAACTCCCTCCACCTACGGATGAATCAGGCACCCTACAACAGCTTATTCTTCCAATCGACGATGGTTTGCGCAAACCATGGCCCCCAAGCGTCGTGTTTCTGAGGAGGTGGAAGGTGACAACCCCTGAGCCCTCCGCGGAGGAGGAGTTTCCGGCCATCGAGGCCAAGGAGGGGGAGGCGAGGCGGACGGGAAATACCGGCGATTGGGTCTTCCGATGGAGTCCTAGTCCCTACGATACGGGGGCAGAGGACCCGCTTGAAGACGAGCCGCAGTGGCATCGGAGGTCGGGGGCCAATGCCGCCGGCCAAGATCCGCAAATCCCATGGCGAGCGCATCGGCTTCGAGTTCAGTGTCAAGGTGACATCGGCTTCTTGTAGGTGGCTTCCTGTCCCCAAGGTGTTCCACAACGTGGTGCGGGATGTCGAACCCCTACACTTCTTCTTGCAAGTGGATGGATTCCTGCATGGTCCGGTGAAGGTGGAAACTCACTAGGGGTTCACGGGAGATCTTCTCTTGTCGCACGGGGGGAAGGTGTTTGCCCGTGGGCGCAAGCTGGAGTTTGGCGACCTCATCCTGTTCCGCTATGACATCGAGTACCTCTTGACGCTGAAATGCTTTGATATGCACGGTGGACGGAAGGAATGCTTCCCAGAAAGCTCTAGCGGCGGTGCGACCTCATCCGGGGACGAAGGTGACGACTCTTCTTCCAAGCAGCGCAAGGGGAAGGACGGCTCCAACAGCGACGGCGGCGAGAAGATCTCGGAGGACATCAAGCCGGTGGTCCATCTTAACTGAAGGCGTTGCTCGCCGTTTTCCTTCTCTTCCTTCTTCTTTGCCTTCTTCTTTGCCTTCTTTGGCTTGTAATGGATCCATAAAGCCAAAAGGCTCCGGTTAGTGAATCGTTCTCGAGAAAACGAGGTTGGATGCCTTTTGTATGAACCGTTCTCGAGTAAACCTGGTTGCCTGCTTTTTATGTTTGAATATATCTTTCCTGCAAAAAATGCCTCACCACGTGGGCGAAGACAAGAGAGAAACAAAATACTTGCACTACCCACCTCCATGCGAGGTACAGGGAAGGACTTAGTCCGGCAAGATTTTGCGTGCCGATTAGGTAACTTCCAAAAAGCACGCTAGAGGGTAGGCTTAGCTTGTGCATCGTAAAGGTAGAACGTGCTAACACACACCGATTTAGCCCCCGGGGATTTTTTTTGGTTGCACCCATAAACATGGATCCGGAGATCACAGCTTACAAATGTGGCGCTGCAGGGAAACTGGTCATCCGGCAACTTTATACCCTCATGGATAGAACTTACGGAGATGATACTTCCGGAGGTTCTCGATGTTCCACGAGTTTCTCACGGGGACTCCATCCTTGGTCTCCAGGCGGACGGATCCGGGCCGGGTGACTTGGACTACCAGATAAGGGCCTTCCCACTTTGGAGACAGCTTGTTTAGACCCCTCCCGGACTATAGCCGACGGAGGACAAGGTCGCCTTCCTCAAGTTCTCGGGAGAGGACGTAACGGCTGTGATAGCGGTGTAGTCCTTGCTAGTACCGCGCAAAGCGTGTAGAAGCCCGAGTACGTACTTCCTAGGCAAGGATGACATCTCCTTGTCGGAATTGCTACTGTTCAGCCTCATCAAAGGCGTGAACTCGGGGAGATCTGTATCTGAGTTCTGTGGGGAGCACCGCCTCCGCTCCATAAACGAGAGCGAAGGGCGTCTCATTTGTTGCTCGGTTAGGTGTGGTCCGGATTGACCATAGAACAGCTGGGAGCTCATCCACCCACCGTTTTCCACACTTTGTGAGCGGCTGTAAAGTACGGGTCCGGAGACCTCGGAGTACTACCGAATTGGCTCTCTCGGCTAGGATGTCGCTCCTCGGGTTAGCTACTGAAGCGAAACACACTGCGGTGCCCATTTTCTCGCAGTACACGAGGAAGGCCTGGCTTGTGAACTGGGTGTTATTGTCCGTGATGATCCTATTAGGGACTCCGAAACGACGTACCAGGCTTCTGATGAACTTGATGGCGGACTGTGCCGTGACCTTTCGGACTAGTTCCACTTCCGGCTGCTTTGTGAACTTGTCGATGGCGACGTAGAAAAACTCATGGGCCCCGGTAGAACGAGGGAATGGGATCAGGATGTCCAATCCGCAGGCTGCAAAGGTCCATGACAGAGGGATGTTCTAAAGTTCTTGTGTCGGTTAATGAACAACCTTGGCGTGGAATTGGTAGGCGTCGCAGGTTTTGACAAGCTTCGTGGTGTCGTTCAAGGCGGTGGGCCAATAGAACCCTTGCCGGAAAGCCTTGCCAACCAATGCTCGGGAACCAATGTGGGCGCCGCATATTCCTTCATGGGTGTTTAGGAGCAACTCCTTGCCTTGATTCGTGGGGATGCACAGTAGCTTCACGCCATTCGGACGCCTGCGGTAGAGGGCTCCATTGAGTAAGAGGTACATCGATGACTGGCGAGGAATCCTCTCGGCATCTTTCTGGCTACTCGGCAACTCTCCATTCTTCAGATAGTCCAGGATGTCAGCACCCCACCCCAGGGGCATAGGGCTGACAGTGAGGACTTGGGTGCTTGCTAGGGATGAGTGAGGGCGGCTCTCCGAGAAACTGCACCTTGGTCTCAATCCTCTGCTTCTTGATCTTTGGCCGCTGGGGGTCGACTGAGGTTTTGAGAAAACACTCAGCGAACACACCTAGGAGCACTCTCATTCCGGGCAGCGATTTTAGACAATTCGTCTGCAACGCTGTTATGGGACCTTGGGATATGATCCATCCCTAGGCCATGGAAGTATTTCTGAGAGCATCCGTAATCGTCCTTGACTTGCCTGACCACCAGTTGTGAGTCGCCTTTGAGTATGAGTCTTTTGATTCCGAGACCCATGGCAGATCTCAAACTAGCGAGAAGCCCTTCGTACTCTGCTGTGTTGGTGGTCGAGGCTTCTCCCTCGAACAACATCTGCATCGCATACTTCAGAACCTCTCCAGTGGGATAAAACAGGACAGCGCCGGCCGTGGCCTCCTGCAAAGAGAAGGATCCGTAAAAGTACAAGGTCCACTCATTGTTGTCTTCAGCGCTGGGAAGTGAAGATGCTTCCCGGAGGTCTTCGTCATGTTCTGGAGTTGGAGGCCATTCATCAACGAAATCGGACAGTACCTTGCTCTTGATGGTGGAGGAGTTGAAGAACGTGAGGTCGAAACCAGAAAGCTCCAGCGCCCATTCCACGATCCTGTAACGCCCCGGCCACACCCACCGGTTCCCGGCGTACGCCTGGCGGGATGTAGACTGTCCCCACTGACCAACACTAGTCTTTCCTGCGCACTTTGTCCTCACTCATGCGCACCCGGGAACAACTTCCCGGTCGGTTACCCATCCTCAAATCGCTCCAAGCCAAGCGCGCTTAACTTTGGAGTTCTTTGGATCTGGGCTCCCGGAAAAGAAGGTGCACCTTGTTGATATGAGTAGTCTATCATTCATATTAAGCCAGGATGTCACATACACCCCCACTCAAAGGAACCGATGTCCTCATCGGCCCACAGGAACGTTCCCCCTTGGAACACGTCTGTGTGTCCAGTGCCGACACATGTCCCATGTAACCGCGAGGGTCGGCTCTGACACCATTTGTAACGCCCCGGCCACTCCCACCGGTTCCCGGCGTACGCCTGGCGGGATCTAGACTGTCCCCACAGACCAACACTAGTCTTTCCTGCGCACTTTTTCCTCACTCATGCGCACCCGGGAACAACTTCCCGGTCGGTCACCCATCCTCAAATCGCTCCAAGCCAAGCACGCTTAACTTTGGAGTTCTTTGGATCTGGGCTCCCGGAAAAGAAGGTGCACCTTGTTGATATGAGTAGTCTATCATTCCTATTAAGCCAGGATGTCACAGATCCGGCCAGTGGCTTCTCGGTTCCTTAGGATACGCTCGTGCGGGAATCTAGTCACCACTATAATTGGATGCGCTTGGAAATAGTGCCTTAGCATTCGGGAAGCCATGAGCACCCCGAGAAGTATCTTCTGGATCTGTGGGTACCGGTGCCTCGCGTCCCGGAGGACAATGCTGATGAAGTAGACGGGATTCTGAGTCGTCCTCTTGGCAGGAACCTTGGCCCCATGGGCTCCGGCTGCAGAAGGTGACTCCTCAAATTTTCTTACTGCAGGTGGGGATCCACCTTGTTCTTTTGGGTCGCGCTCAACCACCAATGCTCCGCTTACCACCTGAGATGTTGCCGAGATGTACAACAGCAGGGGTTCGTGAGGCGAGGTGCCACTAAGGTTGGTGGTTACGCGAGGTACTTCTTGAGGTTTTCAAAAGCGGCTTCAGCTTCCGGGGTCCACTCGAGGGGATCGGATTTCTTCAAGAGCTTGAAGAATGGCAGTGCTCTTTCGGCTAACCGGGAGATAAATCTCCCAAGTGCCATGATGCACCCGTTCAATCTCTGTACATCCTTCATACATTTCGGGGCCTGCATTTGCTCGATCGCCTGGATCTTGTCGGGGTTGACAACAATGCCACGGTGGGACACAAAAAAACCGAGGATCTTGCTGGAAGGCACATCGCAATTGCATATTTCCGAATTCAGCTTCAATTGCATCTTGTCGAGATTGCGGAACGTCTCGTGCAGGTCCTCGACGAGAGCGTCTTCTACCTTCGTCTTGACCACAATGTCGTCCACGTAGGCCTCGACATTGCGGTGTAGCTGCGGCCCGAGGCTGTTGTGGATGGCTCTCTGGAAGGTGGATCCCGCATTCTTTAACCCAAAGGGCATGCACATGTAGACATATGTGCCAGAGGGGGTGATGAACGCGGTTTTCTCTTCGTCTTTGACTGCCATCTTGATCTGGTGGTAACTAGCGTAAGCATCTAGGAAAGACAACCGAGCACACTCCGCTGTTGAGTTCACAATTTGATCAATGCGAGGGACAGGGAAAGGATCTTTTGGGCAGGCGTCATTGACGTCACTGTAGTCGATGCACAACCTCTTGTTCCCATTCGCCTTGGGGACGACAACAGGGTTGGCTAACCAAGTGGGGTGTCTAATTTTCCGAATGAACCCAGCTTTGAGCAGCTTCTGGTTTTCTTCCCCTATGAATTCTTGGAGATCCGGTGCTTGATAGCGGACCTTCTACTTCACAGGCTTGGCGCCTTCCTTGACAGCTAGCTTTTGCTTGACCACCTCCCTGGGAGCCCGGGAAGATCAAAGGGCTCCCACGCGAAGACGATGGCGTGTGTGCGAAGGAAGGCGACGAGCGCGCTTTCCTATTTTGTGGAGAGGTCAGCACCGATGGACATGGTGCGACTTCATCCTCCGAGATAGGAACTTTCTTAGACACCGCTGCCGGGGCGAGCTGGTTAGGCTTCAGTTTCTTGGCCACTTTCCGTACGGGGTCCACCGCCGGGTGGGAACACCCTCCGGGATGCTTGTTTCCCGTTGGGGCGGCGGGAACCAGGGGTTCCATTCTTCTATCTTCGCTGGGAGGAGTTTCGGGAAGCGGGTATTGTCCCTGAGAACGTCCACGTCGCTCGGAAGCGGTTCTTTCACGGCTTCCCTCGCGGCAGCGACCTTCTTTGCTTCGCCTTGGACGCAGCGAAGGGCCTCTCGCACGTCGCCGCTAGGGTGATGACGCCTCGGGGCCCCGGGATCTTCACGAGGTTGTAGAGCCCATGATGCACGGAAGCAAACCTCCTGATAAACGGCCGCCCAAGAAGCCCATTGTACAGAAGAGGTATGTTCGTGACATCGAATGTGAGCATCTCCGTCCGTAAATTGGTAGGGTCTCCGAGAGTAACAGGAAGTGAAATCTTCCCAAGTTGTTGGACCTCCATCCCGCTAACCCCACGGAAAGCTGCGGACGGAAGGAGGTGGCTTCTCGGAATCTACATATTCTCGAAGGCGCGGGAGGATAGCAGCTTGATGCTGGAACCGGTGTCATACATCATTTTGCTGACCTTGATATTGCAGATCGTCGGGGAGAGGAGCATGGGCGGCAAGCCATCGCTGTCATCCGGGAGAGTAGCGGGGTGGTCGCCGACGTCCACCACCAGAGGGATATTGGCCCAACGGGAAACCCGTGGTGCCTCCGGCGGAGACTGGACCGCGAGGACCTTTCTCACGACCTTGTGGTATTGACGGTTGGAGGTGAGCACGGACGCTCCTCCGTGGATGTAACCGACAAAGTCCACAACGGCCTGGAAGTCGTTGATGGCGAGAGATGATAATGGCTTCTCTCCCTTCATTGGTTACACCAAGTGGAAGGTGAGATGTAGGATATACGCAAATTTCCCGTAACTTAGAGGTTACGTTTTGTCTCCCGTAGGAATCCGAAGGCGACAAGAATGTGGTAAAGTGAAAAATGGCGCCGTTCACAACCGAGGTTTCTTACTTTACCTGGACCTGCACATACAACAAGTAAATTTCGTCCCAACGAAGTTCAGAGAGGTTGTCAACCTCTCCGGTCTTGTTGTTTACAAAGGATCAAATGAAAGGATAATAATAATGATAGCTACTAGAAAGTAAAAGAAGGAAATAAATTGAGCGTGTAAGCAGTGATGAGGATATTGACCGGGGTCCCATGATTTTCACTAGTGCTGTCTCTCTCCCAAAAGACGATAAAACTACTATGCGAGGTAAACAAATCGCAGCTAGGCAATTGACATGATTAAGAACGCACCGTGATGCTAACTATGCTGCAAAGAAAGGAAGAGGCTAAAAAGCATGGGTGGTACGCCAAAATATGTAGGATGAAATCCATCTGCATCTACTACTAATCATCCACCTTGAGATATCTATCCATAACATCTTGCTGGTAAAAAGTTGCGAGCCCCACGCAAAGTGTAAACCCAAAGCAATAGACAACTGCATTAAAATAACTTTGTGTAAAGTAAACAATCCTTGCAACCGCGGTTACAAGGACCGTTGTTTTCCCCCTTGTGGCAACAACACATCCCCTAGACTCATGTTTCTGTCAATCAAGCTAGTCATGAGGGGGCATGATCCCACAATCGAGCATAACATTCCCTCCTGGAGTCACTACCTACTACTTGGGCAAAGCAATAAACAGCAACGGAGAACATGCAGGAATTACACAAGAACAAATATATAAAAGATAAGAACCAAATATATTACTCAATGACAATCTGAACATAGTCTCATAATCCATCAGATCCCAGCAAACTCAGCATAGCAACATCAGAAAGAATTACATTAGAGCCTTGATCATGTAGGGCATCTCACAAGGTCTAATCCATGAAGAACAAAGAGGCGAGGAGAACATCACATAGCTAATGATCATGGACCCTTGGTCCAAGGTAGACTACTCAAAGATCATCCGGGAAGCGTCCATGGTGGAGGAGAAGCTCCCGGAGGTCAATCCTCCCTCCGGAAGGGTCCCGATAAGAGGTTTGCCGGCGCTCCCAATCTTGGAAGCGCGGCGGCAGAGGAACAGAGGCGAGATCGCGAAAGACGGTTATTCTTCTGGAGGTTTCCCGTGACGGATAATAAATATGCGAAGGGGGGCAGCCAGGGAGCCACCAGGGGTCCAGGCAGCCCCCTGGAGCGGCCCCACCCTAGGGTGCGCCGGGAGGGCGCCTAGGGCCCTGGTGGGTCCCCTTTGGCCCCTCCTCGGTGATTCGTGAAGCTTCCGATACGCTGATTTTTTATTGTCTTTTCCTGGAATTTTTGGATCATTTTAATATGGGGGAAACCTGAAATAGAAAAACAGCAGAAAATAGGAACTGGCACATGGGTGCACTGAGTTAATAGGTTAGTCCAGATATTATCAAAAGTGTATGAAAGTGTATCTAAAACATAGCAATATCATAGCATAAATTATAGATACGTTTGGGACATATCAACATCCCCAAGATTATTTGCTGCTCGTCCCCGAGTAGGTAAATGATAACCAGCATAATTTATGTGCTGGCATTCTAACAACCATATAGTAACTTTGTAATTAAAGCAATCAAGGTATGTAATTCAATTCAAGTCATAAGAATCAATAGTCTATATTAGCATTGAAACAAACAACAAAAGAACATAAAGGTGCAAGATCTCTCGATGTCTGTGACTCGAATGTCTCTACATGGTGTTTGCGTGCAAGAAGTGGGGGATGGGAATACGAGAAAAAATAAATTTGTCGAGAACTCAATCTACTAAAGTTTCACACTTAGTCTTCTTTGGAATCTTATCTTGACTCGTCCCTAGACCACTAGACAGGTACAAGTCAATTTGATCCACTCCCTTTCGATATTTTGAGCACTCATGCAATGGATGAGCGTAAGCAAGAGAGTTGACACTTAGGATGGCAAAGAGAGAGGTATGGTGGAGGAGGAAGACAAAAAAGGGTGTGAAAGGCTCACATCAATGGGGAAAATCATAGGCTAGAGAAGGCAAAATGATAGATATGAGTGAGGAGTAGGGATTGCCATGCAATGGATGCACATATGAGCTAAGAAAGCTCTCCAATGTAACTAGTGGGGTTGTATCCAACTTTCTCGCTCAAGAAGACTTAGAGATCGTTTGAGGAGGCTTATCATTGGAATATACAAGCCAAGTTCGATAGTGTGAAGGTCCCCACATAGCTATATGCATATATGATCATCTCTATGGAGTACAAGATATAAGAGGGAGTACGACTGTGTATCTTTTAAATGGAATAGTAGTGTTGCCCATTTCTCTCTTTTGATTTCCTTTTCTCTTTTTTCTATTTTTTAGTTTTTGGTGGCCTCAATGGATCTATCTATTTAACTCTCATTTGTCCTCTTTGGGATCTTTTAATTTGTCCTCTTTGGGATCTTTTCCCCACTTAAGGGCAACACTCTATTTTACAATAAGTATAGAAGATCTTCACACTTTACAAGGTACTCAAATTTATGCCTCTACCAGTGTAGCAGGAACATGTATAACATGAAGATCAAGTCATGAGAAGGTGGATCTTGCATGGCAATATATCTCGGAAAGGCTATGGAAATGCCTTGATAAGTAGGTATGGTGGTTGTTTTGAGGAAAGATATAAGGAGGTTTATGATGACAAAGCGTATCATGCCAAGGGTTTGGATGCACCGGCGAGGTGGACGCCAACTGACGAGGATTGACCTCGGCAAATACCATGGTCAGGGACCCTGGGTTAGATCGTAGAGAGGATGAGCAGGTTGGCGATACTCGTCGGCTAACAGGAGATAATACTTCCTGCTTGATTGTATTATGCGGGAGGTGATTACAGTGGTGGTCGAGGCGAGTTCGCTCAAGACCGGAGGTGTTGGTTGAAGATTGGATGCCCTGAGTCGTCACCCCTCCTAGCCTTTATATACTAGGCTGGGTCTCGGGGAGTCCGACTGTCGGGACCCGGGGTTAGCGTATGCAAGTCTCGTTACAACACAATCATATGGAGAGCCGAGAGCCGTACCCACTTGTCTAAGCAGACAAGGCCAAGCACTGAACGCTCTCGGAAAGCATCGAACGTGAGGGGCATCCCATCCAGGCCGGATGATCAACTGAGATGGGTCGTCATCATCCGCACACAAGTCTAAATGATATGGGTGGTGAACACCCATATTCATAGACAAGTCTCCTCAGCCATACTCTTGATTGTATTATAACACTTACATAGACTTACTCCAGCCCGATCACTTAGTCGGGGTCTAGGGCGGGCTCGATCATACTTCAAAGTGTGCATGTGACGGAGTAACGAGCAATCGCATCGCGATGCCCCAAGCTGCGCACATCTAAGGGCCACTTGGTGTATGAAAGACCGCCAGCAAGATCTCAACTAAGGTCTCGAAAACACATACTAAGACATGCATGTTATAATCATACACGCAACACACATGTCTAGTTTGAACAACAGGTATCATTGCAATTCTCTACAAAGTTTACAACTTTATTGATAACTCTTACAGAGTGCACATAGAGATCACGAGACCGTGATCCAACATTACATCAAGCATGCGGAAGAAATGTAGGTCTGAGTATAGACAAGTTGAGCAAATGGCTTAGAGAAGCCTTATTTATAAACAAGCCCTTCCACGAGGGACCAGTCATCTGACTGGGACTACACTAGCTTGGCTTCAGTCTTCGAGCTCCAGGAAGAATCCACCTTCGGGGTAAGTGGGTTCATATAAAACATAGAATAAGAAAACGTGAGTACAAAGTCGTACTCAGCAAGACTTACATAGGTGCTATACTACTCATGCACGTGTATCAAGGCAAAGGGAGGTTGGGTTTCAATGGAGAAGTGCCCGGTTAGACTTGGCTAGCCCTGTTCTACGAATACCAGACTTGAGGTAAGAAGCGTACACGAGTCCACTACATGTCTCCAACCAATTACACCACTGTGGTGCCCTCCTCGACTTACCACGAGAAAGCACACCATAGCACTCACACTTATCTTGGCAAGTTTTATAAGTATCCATTGAAGTTGTCTAATAATTAGGCACAACTTTCCAAGTAGTCCCTTACCGCGGACGCGGCTATTCGAATAGTTTATTAACCCTACAGGGGTGTACTGCTACACACATGAAACTATCAGTTACCGTCGGGATCTCGTCACCCTTCAAGTGGGTGTTGGCGAGGATAATTTCCACAACTTTTACATGAGAGCCAACTCAAGTTCAATGAAGACGCCTATATGGGATGGTTTCAACTTTCGTAACCCGGCCGGTTTACTGAAGTGGTCCCAAAAGATGTGTGTGTGGTGCATAAGCCGGTCTCGGTTGAGTCGTTCTCTCACATAGCAGCCAGGACACAAACCTACCAGAACTCTGAACTACTGCGACTGATTGAACTGAGGAGGGGTGAGTCACTAGGTTGAGCGGGGGTCCAAGTGCCCAACATGTGGTAGTACTCTTCGTCTTAGATCACCACACAAGAACTCGGGCTTAGGGCGGTGTTCAACGAGACAACCCACTGGGTAATCCTACACAGCCTCTCATCGTTCACCTTGTATTAGGGTAGATTCACCAACACATTTCCACCATCATCAACATGATTGCTACCATCCTGACTCACATAACAGTATCAACATTGTATCACTCCAAGCATGCAATAAGCAGTAACAGCTGCAGGGGCCACATGATATCAATCAACTCCTACATCTGCTAGGATTGTGGTTTGCTTACTACTATGACAAATTGTACGTCATGCAAAGGAATGGGTTCATCTATGCGGTCGAAACGTATCATGGTAATCATCCTAAACAATTTATAAGAGAGACTGAGAGGGAAGTGGCATTTTATCGACATGATCCATGGGGGTTTGCTTGCCTTGCTAACGAGGGTCGTACACGGTATCTTCAACGGAGGGGGTAATCTCGGGTTCCAGCTCCACCTCTATTCGATAGCAAACAATGCAAACAAGGTGATCAATATGAAGAAAATGCACAATCACATGATATGATGTTATAGCATGAGGTAAATGGTACTGATGTGTTGAACATTGTATTTAAATGCCGTATATTGCATTTGAGTTGCAAATTCAAACTCCATATTTGAATTTAAAAGGGTTCATATGCATGTTTTCTTCTGTCCCCCCATTTTAAAATGGGAAAACATGAAAACAAAGTCCATGTTCAGAATCCTTGCATTTTTCTGTTGATTTTACATATATTATATGTTTAATTTGGAGTTAAGATGAATTAGTTATGAATTTCAAAAGTTTAAAGCATTTTCTGAATTTTCTGAGTTATTCTTTAAATTGGAAAAGGGTTTATTGCATCACTGTGAGATCAGCATGACATCAGGGGGTTTGACCAGGTCAAACTGACATGGGGGACCCACTGGTCAGTGCCTCTGCTTAATTAATCATGTGATTTAAGTTAATGAGGGGGGTTAAGTGGCCTTGGGCCCAGTAGTCAGTGTCACAGAGGGTAATTAGCTTGGTAATTAATCTTGGCCACGTCACCTCGCCAGCGGCGAGTCGCCGGCGACGTCCAGGGATGGCGGTGTCCGCGGAGAAGCCGTTCCCGTGGCGCAAATCGAGCATTGCGACCACTGAGATGCAGCTCTTGGCGCCGCGCATCGAATGGGAGTAAGAACAGGGCCTGAGGGGCACGGCATCGTCGTCGACGACGAGCTCTAGCAGCGGCGGAGCTACTGGCTTGGTGCAGTCGTCGATTTTGTGCGTGGGGAGAAGCAGCGATTGTCGCGTTCGAAGCAGTGGGGCAAGACGAACACGATGGGCCAACTCGATCTCATCCATGGCGGAGGCCGTGCTCAGCTCCCATGGCAGATCTGCACAGGGATCGAACGGGACGGTGCTAGGTTGGGGGAAACGGGGAGAATCTCACCCTGAGCTCAACGGTGCAGAAGGCAGGGAGAATAGTGGCGTGACAGCGATGGAATCGTCGTTGGAGTTCTTCGGGTCCGGCGAGATCTTGGGATGATTCCGGCGGCTCGGGGTGGAATTGACTCCCGATTCTTGGCAGGTTGAGAAAGACGACGACTGCGCACACGATGGACAAGGTCTGGAGGCCTATCCCGAGCTCGAGCTGCGAGTCTCCATGGCTGTGCTCCGCAGTTCTTCTCGGGTGTCGACGAACTCAGTGAGAGAGGAGGGGAAAGGCGACGCTGAGAGGAGGAATGGCTTCGAGATAGACTTGGGCATCTCCAGGCGAGAGGATAAGGGCAGGGAGGCAGCTGCATGGACAGGGCACGTCAGCGGCCTCGGCATGGCCGGCACGCAGCTGTGCGTGCCCCTTCCTGGGGTAGACGACAACGGAGGGGAGGTGGACTTGGGCCGGGGGCTATGAGTTAGGCCTCTTCGAAGGCAAGCCCCTTTCCTTTTTATTCTATTTTTCTTTTCTGTATTTTTTTGTTCTGCCTTAGATAAAATACCTAGGCATTTTATAAAATGCCCCAAAATTTTATGTGGACTTGTAATGCTTATAGCTAGCCACTTATAAAGTTTGGGAATTTTTGAAATTCAAATATTTTGAACTTTAATTCAAATAGGGTTATTTATTTAAATCCAAGCTCCTATTTGAATATTTTAAAAATCCATGAGCATGGGATTGCTACCACATCACTTGATATGTGATCACACTCATTTATGTGAGTTTTCAAAAATGCAAAAGAAATTTTTGGAGCAAATTTTATTCTGGCCATTTGATTTAAATTCATCTGGGGGGGGTCTTCTCCCATTTCAATTTCAATTTGAAATTTTTGACATGAATGCAAGTTGATGCTAAACCCTAGCACATCCCTAACAGAGGGTTTTGAGAACTCACCCCCACTCAAAAGAATCTCGTCCCGAGATTCAGAAGTCTACGGGAGGAAGGAGGGGCACTCGACAGTGAGACGGTCTTCTCTTTCCCACGTGGCTTCTTTCTCAGAGTGGTGTGACCATAGCACTTTCAGAAACTTAATCTTCTAACGATGAGTGACACGCTCTACGTGATCAAGAATACTAACGGGGTATTCTCGATAAGAAAGGTCATATTGGAGATCAAGCGTTTCATGGTCGACTTCGCGGATGGGGTCCTTGAAGCAACGCCTGAGTTGTGACACATGGAATACATCATGTACTCGGGAAAGGTGCGGGGGTAGTTCAAGTTGGTAGGCAACTTCTCCAGGTTTAGCAAGAATGCGGAAAGGTCCAATGTAACATGGGGCCAACTTGCCTTTGATACCTAAGCGTTGGGTTCCCTTGAGAGGAATAACCCGAAGGTAAGCCTTCTCATCCAGATTGTAGCTTTCTTTCCTATGAAGACGATCATAGTAGCTTTTCTGACGAGACTGGGCTGATTTCAATTGATCACGAACAATGCAAACTTGCTCTTCTGCTTCCTTGATCATATCCGGTCCAAAGAATTGTCTTTCACCGGTTTCTGACCAGTTTAGGGGTGTTCGACATCTTCGTCCATAGAGGAGTTCAAAAGGAGCCATGTTCAGACTAGATTGGAAACTATTGTTATAAGAAAATTCGGTGAATGGAAGAGACTTCTCTCAATTCTTTCCGAATGAGATAACACAAGGTCTGAGCATGTCTTCGAGAATTTGGTTAACCCATTCAACTTGACCACTAGACTGAGGATGGAAAGCTGTACTAAAGGAGAGATGAGTTCCCATAGCATTCTGAAAGCTTCCCAGAATCTAGAGGTGAAAAGGCTACCACGATCAGATTTGATTTCCAAAGGAAAACCATGAAGAGTCACAATCCTAGAGACATACAAGTCTGCTAACTGGCTCACAGTTATGGACTCGCGAACGGGAAGGAAGTGAGCAACTTTGGAAAGTCTATCAACGACAACGAAGATGGCATCATTTCCTTTCTGGGTTTTTGGAAAGCCAGTGATGAAGTCCATACTGACTTTGTCCCATTTCCACTCAGGAATAGGCAAAGGTTTAATAGTGCCAGCAGGTCTTTGGTGCTCGGCCTTAATGCGACGACAAACATCACATTCGGCAACATACTGAGCAATTTTTCGTTTCATCCTAGTTCACCAAAATCTCTGGCGTAGGTCTCGGTACATCTTTGTGCTACCAGGATTAATCGAAAGGGAAGTGTCATGAGCCTCCTTAAGAATTACCCTCCTAAGATTGTGTTTTCGTGGTACAACCAATCGAGTGCGAAAGAAAACGACACCTTGATCATTTATGGAGAAACATTTAGCAACTCTGCTAGCAATGTTCCTCTTGATCTCTCGAATACCACTATCACGTTTCTGGGTGGCTATGATTTTATCCTGAAGGGTTGGTTTCACCACCAAGGTAGATAGAAATCCATGAGGAACTATCTCAAGATTGAGCTTTCGAAATTCCTCATGAAGAAGTGGTTCATACTATTGTAACATAAGGTTGTTACAATACGACTTACGACTTAGCGCATCAGCCATGACATTGGCTCTTCCTGGGGCGAAAGAAATTCCTAAGTCATAATCTTTTATCAACTTTATCCAGCGTCTTTGCCTGAGATTAAGATCTGGCTGGGTGAATATGTATTTGAGGCTTTGGTAGTCGGAATAGATCTCACAACGATTACCAAGGAGGTAATGTCGCCAAGTTTTCAGGGCATGAACTACGGCAGCGAATTCGAGATCATGGGTAGGATAGTTCTCTTCATGTGGACGCAACTGGCGGGAAGCATAAGCTACCACATGTCTCTCTTGCATAAGTATGCATACTTACCCTTCCCGTGAGGCGTCACAATAGATCTCGAAATCCTTTTTGGTGTCTGGAGGCGCAAGTACGGGTGCAGAAGTCAATCTTCTTTTTAACCTTTTGAAAGCTTTCCTCGCACTTGGGAGTCCATTGGAATTTCTTATCTTTCTTGAGGAGTTTAGTTAGAGGCTTTGAAACTTTGGAGAAGTTCTAAACGAAGCGGAGGAAATAGCTTGCTAAGCCAAGAAAACTCCTAACTTGCTTAACAGATTCAGGTAAAGTCCAGTCAAGGACGGCCTGAACTATCTCGGGATTCACAGCAATGCCTTTTGCAGAAATCACGTGGCCTAAGTAGGTCACTTCTGGTAGCCAAAATTCACACTTAGACAACTTGGCATAAAGGCGATGCTCTCAAAGTTTCATCAATACCAGTCTAAGATGTTCGGCATGTTCTTCTTTGTTGTTCGAGCAGATGAGAGTGTCATCAAGATAAACTACAACAAATTTATCCAAGTACTCCATGAAGATCGAATTCATCATGCACGAGAAAGTGGCGGGGGCATTGGTTAAACCAAAGGACATGACGGTGTACTCGTAAAGACCATACCGATTAGTCAGAGCCGTTTTGGGAATGTCCTCGTTTCTGATTTTGATTTCATGATAGCCTAATCTCAAATCCATCTTGGAGAAGACAGAGGTTCCAGCAAGTTGATCATAAAGATCATTGATCCTGGGCAGTGGGTACTTGTTCTTTATCGTTGCTAGATTTAGCGGGCGATAGTCTATGCACATCCTTTCTATTCCATCTTTCTTCGTTACAAACAGAACGTGGCAACCCCATGGCGATGAGCTAGGGCGGATGAAGCCTTTTGCCAAAGCTTCAATTTTTATTTTAAGCTCAGCTAACTCACGTGGGGCCATCTTGTATGGGCGTCTGGAAATTGGGGCGGTGCCTGGCATAAGATCCACTATGAACTGTATACATCTGTCGGGTGGCATGCCCGGCAGCTCTTCAGGAAAGACATCCGGGAAGTCACGAACCACCGGAATATCTTCAAGGTTGGAAAGGGGAAGCACATTCAAAGAATGTATCTGGGTTCTCGATCTTGGTGAGGAATAATCTATTGCTTGTCCTGAAGGATGGGTAAGTCTAATTGACTTAGCTTTACAATCAAGAAAAGAATTCTGTCTTGACAACCAATCCATACCAAGGATGACATCAATGTCTGAAGACTTGAGGGCTATGAGTGAAGGAAGGAATACTAAACCCTCAATTGCAATTTGATTGACATGGCTTACTCTATTAGTTTGCCATCTTGACCCTGGAGTTTGAATTATCATTGGGGTGGAAAATTCAACAAAGGACAACTCATGACAAAGTGCAAAACTTTCCGACATGAATGAATGAGATGCTCCTAGATCGAAAAGAACGAAAGTTGGAACATAATTGACTGGGAGCGTACCAAGAATGACGTCAGAAGTGTCATCAGTCTCTTCAGCTGAGATCTGGTTCACACGTCCACGAGTGGCGGGAGGAGCGGGCTTAGTAGTGAAGACCTCTGGGGGTGGCTTGTGACGACCATTGTTGTTACCTACGGCACGGGGTGGAGCATTCTGATTCTGGAGCTGGTTCTAGGGACACTCGAGGGAGTAGTGACCTGCCTGGCCACACTTTTAGCAGGCTCCAAATACAGTGCGGGGAGGTGGGTTGTTAGGTGGAGCTGGGTGGAACGAAGCTGGTGGACAAGGCGCCACAAAGGATGGCCTCGGTGGGTTGTTCTGGCGGAGCATGCTGTTGGGGATCCAGATCTTGCGCTTCTGATGGGCCTGAACTGGATGAACCATCATCTCTAGGGTGCTTGCGGAAATCATTGGGAGTGTTCATGTCCTCCGCCTTGATGGCCTTGTTGACAAGGACCTGGTGGCGAAATCATGTAGGTTGAGCTCACGACGGAGTCAGGAATTGAGTCCACGGTGGAACCTCTCTTGTTTCTTGGCGTCGGTGGAGACCTCTTCAGTACCATAATGAGCCAGTCGGTTGAACTCACGACTAAACTCGTCAATAGTCCTCCTGCCTTGGGTGAGGTTGGAGAACTCCTCACGTTTACGGTCCATAAGACCCTTTGGAATGTGGTGCTCACGGATTGCAGTGCAGAACTCATCCCAAGTTGTGGGCGGTCCAGCGGGACGCATGTTCAGAAAGTTTTCCCACCAAGATCTAGCTGCACCCTCGAGGTGGTAGGTGTCATATTTGACCATCTCACCATCTATAACATGGCCTGCTTGGAGCTTCCTCTCGATGCTGCGAAACCAGTCATCGGCATCAACGGGCTCAGTGGAGTAGCTTAAAACCGGGGGATGAAGCCGGATGAAGTCATTCAAATACACAACTCATTACGCTGCTGAGTGGTGTTGCGGGCAATGACCTCCAGCAACTAGTGAGAGTCCCTTCGGTTCCTCTGAACCTCCATCAGAACCTGAGCCGTCGTGGGTGGAGGTGGAAGATTGCCTTCCTCCGGTTCATTCCCACGACCATGGGCACGACAAGTTGGCCACGGGTTCCTTGAGACAACCTGAAGGTTAAAACCAAAGTCAAACAGAGTTGATTGGAAGATTATAAACAAGGTATTGAAGGTACTGGAAGAATCACAGAGCAAAGGAAGTAATCATCTTGACAACATGGAGATAAAAGTATACAAGCCATATATTCACAAGCTGTCATACAAACCATACATCGTTTTAGTACAAGCTCCAAGCTAATACAAACATGATGAAGATGATACATCCTTCAGAGGCACTCTAAATTCCTATACATTATTTATCTAAGCCTCTGGAACTTAGAAAAAGTTGCGTAGAACATACTAAAGATACTACTACATCCTCACTAGAGAAAGACCACAGGCAGTCTCACTCATCTCCATCTCCATAGTAATCCTCGTAGAAGTTACTCATGTAACCCGGTAGCTGAAGGTGACCATCGGGAAACACGGAGGTCTGCGGACCCTGATATCCATTTGAGGAAGGATGGGGCCTACGTCGAGCATAGGGTGGAAGCAGAGGACCACGGGGTGGAAAAATGCCTCCAATTTCGGGCCAAGCAACTCGAGAAGGCATCTTTGTCCTGACTGGGTAGATAGCATCATACTCCACTGATCCAACACTCACAAAAGGAGCCAGGAGTGTAAGTGCTCGATACAGACGGACACGGGTGGCGTGAAGCTCAAAACAAAGGGCACGTGCATCACAATCTCTATCACAAGCGTGCCGAGCAGTGATCTGAAGCAAAGGATCCTCCAGGGAGTGATCTGAGTACAATCCGGTGTAATATCCCTCTTCTCCTGTAAGTGCAGCAGGGATATAGCGGAATGGTGACCCACCAAGTAGTGCATGCTCCTCTCTCAGCAGTGTAATACATGAGTATGCAGCATCCTGCACAGCCATGTTCTCAGTCATGACAATGCCATGTCCAAAGAGGATAGGCTTGGGGACTCCAATGTGGTGCTTGTGCTATACCCTTAGGTGCTAAACCATACTCTCTAAGTATATCAGCAAGTTGATCCTTCAAACTAGGTGGCGTAGAATTTATTTGTCGGGGAGACGGGATAGCAACACGTGATATGTTTTCCGTCAAAGAGACTTGAGTATGTGAAGTTCGTAACAAAAAACTACTAGCATTACCGAATTGGTTGTAACTAGGTTGTGGGTTCGTACCGCATTGTGTGTAACTCGGTTGATAATCTGTACTGAATTGTGTGTGATTCGATTGATAATCTGTACCGAATTGTGTGTTATTCGGTTGAGCATTGTAACCTACTATTTGATAATAGGGTTTCTGCAAATTAGGGTTTAAGACACCACTTCGGTTATGATCTGGTGGAACCGAAGTAGTAACAGTAGGATGAGCAACACTTGGAAAGAAAGTATTTGCCGAACTACCAACAAGGTTCTTGCCATTATGACTACTTGTAGCAACATATGGTTGAATAGCATTATTTGATGCATCAGGCACATGAAAATTATTAGGGATTGGTTGTGTTCTGAGTTGATTGTAACTCGGTGCATGATGAGGCAAACCAATTCCATACTCTTTACTAAGTTGCACTTTAAATTCTTCAAACTGATCAGTCATGTTTTTAGCAAGTGCATGCATAGAATTACCATATTTACTAGCTACAGAGGTATCAATTAGATGAACAAGTTCCTCAATGCATCTTGTTACCTCATTGCCGAGTGGCTTAGACGCACTCGGTGCGACACTTGGTATGGCCGCCTTCTTGACCATGCTGTTCCGCATCTTCTGGAGTCCCTTGAGCCATGCCTCCCTCTGTTCTTCAAGTGCGAGCTCCATCTCCAATCGCAACTCTTCCGAGAGATCTTCAAGTTCAACAGGGATGATTTTGTCAGAGTCGATGTCGCTGCCTTTCTTGAGATCAGAGTTCATGGCGCCTGAGTTGATCATGATATTTTCCTTGTTCTTCGTCCGAGTTAGGTCTAACTCGGCCTCGTTCCCCAGTAGAGTCGCCAATTTGTGTTGACGAAGAATTTGTTCAACGCAACACAGACTTGCACCGCGCAGTTGTTTAGAGTAAGGGAGTCGCCACTTCGTTTTTCGTTACGAAGAACAGATGATTTACAAGCAAATCAACAAAGAGATCTTCAAGTTAGGAGAAGAAACGGGTGCTCTATGAGAAAAACACCAAAGAATACCTAGAACTAGACAAAAAGTAGAAGAACTTGAAAATTAGATGTGTTTTTGGGTATATGTCGATTGTGATCTTCAATCGGCCGTCACCTCATATATAGATGAGGAGGCTGGACTTTCCGTACAAGGAAAGGACTCCAAATCCCGTCCAAATCTTTCCAAACGGAACCGAACTTGGATTACAACAGTTCGTTTTTTGGGCGTTTTGGGGCTGCAAACGACCTCGGATGAAAAAAAGTCAAAACACCAAAATTGTAGCCCTCGAAATTTTGCACCTGATTGAACAACGTTTTTTGATTCGGAACCATCTTGAGAGCCGAAATCCTCACGCTTTCCGTCGGACATCAGTCGTATACATGTCTGGCTCCGGGCGTCAGTTTTTTCCTCTTGATAGGTATATATCGTTATGGCTACAACTTTTGCATACGAACTCGGCTTGAGATGATCCAAAAACCAAAATCGATCGCTTCACGAGACCAAGCCGCTGCATGTAGAAATTTTTTTCATTTGATGATGTCTTGAAGGCCTAATTTTCAAAATAGTGCTTCAAATGCGAGGATCCTACTGCTTCAAACATAGTTTCGACCCTCGAGATTGAGTCGGATGGAGATGGCTCAAAATACAAAAGTGTTCGCCTCGATAATACCTAACTCCTCCATGTAGAGCACTTCTTCATTTGAGGTAATCATATATAAGGTCTTTGTCGTCCCAAAAACCAGCATCAACAGTTGGGGGAAACGGGGAGAATCTCAACCTAAGATCAACTGTGCAGGAGGCGGGGTGAATGGTGGCGTGACGGCGACGGAATCTTCGTCGGAGTTCTTCGGGTACGGCGAGATCTTGGCGATGATTCCGGCGGCTCGGGGTGGAATTGACTCGCGATTCTTGGAAGGTTGAGGAAGACGACGACTGCGCACACGATGGACAAGGTCTGGAGGCATATCCCGGGCTCGGGGAGCGAGTCTCCATGGTTGCGCTCCGCAGTTCTTCTCGGGTGTCGACCAACTCGGTGAGAGAGGAGGGGAAAGGCGACACTGAGAGGTGGAATGGCTTCGGGATAGAATTGGGCGTCTCCAGGCGGGAGGATATGTGCAGGGAGGCAGTTGCGTGGCCAGGGCACCTCGGCGGCCTCGGCATGGCCGGCACGCAGCTGTGTGTGCCCCTACCTGGGGTAGAAGACAATGGAGGGGAGGTGGGCTTGGGCCGGGGGCGATGAGGTGGGCCTCTTCGCAGGTAAGCCCCTTTTCTTTTTTATTCTGTTTTTCTTTTCTGTATTTGTTTGTTCTGCCTTGGATAAAATACCTAGGCATTTTATAAAATGCCCCAAATTTTTATGTGGACCTGTAATGCATATAGCTAGCCACTTATAAAGTTTGGGAATTTTTAAAATTCAAATATTTTGAACTTTAATTCAAATAGGGTTATTTATTTAAATCCAAGCTCCTGTTTGAATATTTGAAAAATCCATGAGCATGGGATTCCTACCACATCACTTGATATGTGATCACAATCATTTATGTGAGTTTTAAAAAATGCAAAAGGAATTTTTGGAGCAACTTTTATTTTGGCCATTTGAATTAAATTCATCTCGGGGGGGTTCTTCTCCTATTTCAATTTCAATTTGAAATTTTTGACATGAATGCAAGTTGATGCTAAACCCTAGAACATACCTAACAGATGGTTCTGACACCGACTTAGGTTACGTGGACGATTTCCTAATCTTCCTTTTCCTTGGACGCGAAATCTTGACTTCCATGTTGGTCGCGGACTCCTACGTCGGTGCCTTGAGTGGGCCAGTCATGGGCCTGTCGAGGCTTCCAGCGGGCCTTCTGTCTTCATATGCACCAGGGTATCCTAACACGCAGGAGTCGTGGGGTCACCCCCTCATCAGTAGCCCCCGACTACCTGGGGGACTCGAAGAGTCGCGCAGGGACTCAAATTCGTCATCGCTTGCCTTCGCATGTGTAGCGTGGCTGCGAGTCGTTGGCTGTTAGCCATAAAAATGTTTATTCGACGGATGATAAGCTGAAAGGGCCCAAGGTAGTTGGCTGGTCCAGCCTTGGTGAATTGCGCTAGTGGAAAATACCTCAGTAGCCCAATCAAGCCTGTGTCCCTCGACACAAACTTTGAAACGACTGGTGTCTAGCAAAGTCCATTCCGCTGCAGGCCTTACAGGATCAATGCCGCTGGTCTCAGCGAACAGCCTTAACGCGTCCGTTATCGGCTCTTCTTTCTTCATGCAAGCGCATGGAAAAAATCGGGAGTGAAGTCGCGTTGTGGCAAGTCCCGGCCCGCCCGACTGCGCAGCGGGGTCTTACCTACGCGCTAAGCTTGCGCGGCATCTGGGGTGCAGTGTGTCGCCGCCCAGACATCAATTTTTATAGAGGAGCGGAGCCTAATTAGAGATGCACCCACTTGGAATAAACAGATCAAGTGGACTATTAGTAGTCACCCGCGGAGCTTTTGCGAGCTCAGGCGAGGAGTCGATAAGAGATGCACCCACTCAGATAGTCATCGATGTCTTGTGAGTAGCCACTCGAATGCTTCGTTATCTTCTGGGTGAGGGAGCACCCGAACTCTGTAGATGTATCATTTTTTGTTAGTGCAAGTGATCACTTGAGCACATCATTGCCTTCTAGGTGAGGGAGCACCCAAAATCTGTAGATGCAGCGATTATTGTTGGCGCAAGTGGTCACTCGAGCACACCTTTTCCTTCTGGGCGAGGGAGCACCCGAACTCTATAGATGTATTTGTTCTTGATAAGGGGGAATAGCCACACGCCTCCACAAAGTTTGGACCTTGCTCTATTTTTAACAAAGGCAAGGTGCTCCCGATGGGAGTAAATTTTTTGAAATATGGTCAAAAGTTTTAGAAACGGACCACTGATAGATGATGCGTACTCAACACACCTTGCCGAGATGTGACGTTGCCAGGCTGCCTGACAAGTTGGGTGGCCATACATTATGAATGGACGTGACGTGAAACAATTCTAACCCGGAAATTTCGCACTGTTGATTATCGTCCTCGTTTTTCGCGCGGGGTGGGAGGTATGGTTACTGCACCGGTTGGGTTTTCCATGTTGCACGGGTATCGTGGGAACGCGCCACGTCTTCGGGGTTCCGAGATCAATGGTGGGTGGATGTTGCACAACTTTTGGTGAAATACTGGGGGGGGGGCTGGGTGGATTTAGGTTTTACCTAGCCGTTGCCTTCCTCTACTTGTTCTTCTTCCTCTGCTTCCTCTACTTTTTGCCTTTTGCCTCTCTACTCTGTGCAGCTGTGCGGTGAGATCCATGTATAAACTTCCTCGAAATGCAGCGCAGAAGTCAGCAAGGATGCGTGGTAGATGAGAGCAGTCTGCTTTTGGAGCTGCGGATCTAGATGCGCTGGTGACAGATGGCGTTGTGGCAGGTGGTGCTACTCGGATTCCTGGAGATGAAGAGATGCCCACACCTCACCCCGACGAACGGGTATGCTTCCAGAGCTTCTTCCCTTGTGGGTTTGCACTTCTGGTTCATCCTTTCGTCCGGGGATTGCTCTTTTCATATCAATTGCAGTTGCATGACTTGACCCCTAACAAGATACTGCATGTTGCCTGCTTCATCACGCTCTATGAGGGCTTCTTAGGGATCTATCCCCATTTGGGGCTCTGGAAACGCCTCTTAAATGTGAAGAGGAAGAACTCTAGGTACGCCATTGGGGGTGTCGGAATTTCCATTAAGAATAAAAATGCCTATTTTGATCTGGAGAAGCTTGATTCTGTCTATACATGGCGGAAGGGATGGTTTTATCTGAAGGACCAGCACGTTGATGGTCAGCAATTTGGTCTTGCTCCTTTCAATCCGGTTGCGCGAGTGGCTAAGCGGTGATCATGGGCACATTCTCTGTCTGATGGTGAGATATCTGCCGTCGAGCCATTAATGCAGAAAATTTCTCATTTGAAGAAGGCGTTAACTCGTGGCCAACTTATTTCTGTGTTCGTGAGGAGGCGCATCTAGCCACTTCAGCATCGGGTGCACCCCATGTGGCAATATACTGGACCCGAGGACCCGACCAGGTGTTCTTCCAAGGACATCTCCGGTGATGACCTTTTGTTTCGGATCCAGCAGGTTACGAAATGCACGAGTACTGGTGTTGAGAGCCCCATTCGTCCATATGCTGCTGATACGCCTCTACCCCAGGTATTTACTTGAGTTATTTGAGATTTGACTGATATATGTGGATTATTGATGATGCTCTTACTTGCAGAATCATTCTTTCCTGCTGATCAATCCGCCACGGCCCGAGGATGCGGTGATACTCGATGAGCCTGATGCAGCCAAGTTGGATGCCGTGCCCGTGGGTGATGGAGGTGCTTCATATGCTGATGCTGGCAAGTCCACAAGTGGAAAACCGTCGTCTTCTGATGATGGTGAAGACTTGAGTCCCTTGCGCATCAAACGCAATCGCTCCTCGACTACAAGTGAGCGGGATACATAGGGTGGTGGTGGTGAACTACCACCAGTCGCGCCTTCTGCTGTGCCTTTCCCTCCTCCGGCTGCTCCAAAGAGGCGCAAGTTTGGGGTGCTACTTTTTTCGAGTGCCGCGCCTGTTGGGTTCGTATTTCTTCTGTTGGGTGATTTCATTCTTGTTTTGACTTCCTGTTCTGATGATATGTAATTTGCAGTATTATTCCTGTTCTGGTTGCTTCCTCCACGAGCACTGCTGCTGTTGATCTCCATTCGACTGGCTCCGGTATGGCGGCTGGTCAGTCAGTTCCTTCCGTGACTCCTGTAACTTCAGGTGCAGGGACGACCCCCGCGACTGTTCCATCTGGGGGATCTGCTGCATCCACTGAAGGGGACTCCCCTCTAGACGCGAAACCCGCGATTCCTGAGGGGTACTTTTTGGAGAGGCAGAGTCTCCTTATTGAGGATAAGGCCAATTTTTTTAATCGCATGGCTGAGCAGGTATAGAGTTATTTGTCCCTCTGACCTATATTGGGGCGCGACAGCGCTCCCGATGGGTGTAGCCCCCGAGGCTGTGAGCAATCAGTTGTGATTGGTTGCAGTCTTAGACTTGACTTTCTTTCTGCTTTCATTGATTTTTGTGCAACATTGGGGGCACGACAGTGCTCCCGATGGGAGTAGCCCCCGAGGCTGCGAGAAATCACTTGTGGTTGGTTGCAGTCCTAGACTTGAATTTTCCTTTGCGTGCTTCTGCTACATAATATTCGGTTCCAGCCTTTGTTTCGGATGTGCGAGCGCGTGCTGACCAATGTTGATCGGGCCTGACATGCTCATGACGCAGCCCAGGGGAGCTTAACCACCATGAGGCGTAAGATGCTTTCTTTCCCCTTTTGTTCATGTTCAGCTGTTGATTGGTCACCTGAGTGATACCCTTGTTGTAGGTCGCAGAAAAAATGCTGAGAAGTGGGTTGAGACTGCGGAAAAAGAGTTCTCTTTGGTCCGGGCCGATTTGGAGTCCAAGGAAAAGGATCTACAGGTGCAGCGTGGCAAGCTCGAACGACTGCATCAGGTGGAGAAACAGTTCCATAAGATGGAAAAGATTGAGTGCGAATGCCTGTGTGACCTCGCGAGCTCATTAGCAGGTGAGGAGACTGTTCTTTTCCATTTTTTGGGGGTTCTTATCTTGAGTTTCGGAGCACTGTTATTTCCCACTTGTGCAGGCTCCGTGAGTGTTGAGGTGGCGGAGGCTGCTACAGCGGAGTCGAGCACTCTCCGTGGCGCTATAAATGTTGTGTCGAGTGTTGCTGGTGCTGTGAAGGATGTCTGTGGTCGAGCTTCAACTCTTCTGAAGCTTCTTCATGAACATATGTTCTCGGAGGAGGAAGAAAGGCCTGAGGGTCTTGATTTGTAGGTCGGTGCGTTCGGACCGAATGGCGATCGGTTGGAGGGGTTGGTCCGTGAAACTGTGGTGAGTGGGCTTGCCACATCTTTTGTTGTTCTTCTGGGGCATGGTGTTCCTATTGAGGATTCCATGGTGGATAGGCTGCCTAGTTATACAGAGGAATAGAGTAGCCGGGGCATTCAGCTTGCCCGTCAGCTGCAGCTGGTTGTGGAGGCTGATATCCACAAATCTTAGGGTGCAGAGTAGGTGAAATGGAAACTTATTCTTGTCTTTAAACTTGAACGATTCCTTAGCGTTGTAATGTGCTTCCTTTGGAGTTCCGGATGTTGGATCTTTTACTGGTGAAACTGCTTTTTCCTTGTTGTGCTGTTCGTTTTCCCTTTTTCTTTGACTTGTTCTCCTTTTGCGGTAGGCCACCCCGGGCGTTTCTCAGGCTTGAAATTTTGTGAAGAAGGATGCTCGCGAGGGTTCCTATGAGTCTGTCTGTTTGAGACATAAAGACACGGATCGTGAGATTAGCCCACTCAAGGGTGTTGTTGCAATCCAGCGATCAAAACGTGAACGTGTTGAAGCTGTGGTGGATAGCTTGGCTGTTTGGATGGCGAAATTGTCTGATCTTCTCAAGAGTGAGTTTGTCATGTTTCGATGGCTCGGCTGCGCGAGAGCTTTTCCTTGTGCTTTCTGCTGATTCTTGCTCTTCTTACAAAGTGTTGGCTGGTCAATCTCGTGAGGAGGAGGAGGCCGTGCAGTCGGAGTTGTCGCGCTTGGATGACCCGGTCGTGCAGGCCACGTGCGCGAGTATTCGCCCTTCTTCAGGTACGGGTTAATAGGGTGTCACGAGCTCTTGAGTACTGCTGCAGAGTGCTTGGTGGAATCTTATCCGAAATTTATCCACTGAGTCCTGTTCCATCATCATTTGAGAGGCTTTGGCGAGTGTTCTCTCAACCTGCGGAGCTTCACCGTGTTGTGAATCATCAGATTCATGCAGGGGCTCGCTGCACATTTGCCTTTGTCCACAGTCATTGGCTTGGGGTAGATACTAGGCTGGCAGCTCAGGGTCCTCCTGGCGGTCGAGATGACCCGATGGATGAGCACTACGCAGCGGCGGACCCTCCTGCCAGTCTAGTTGTGAAGTGGGTATGCGAAGAAAATGACCGTCTTCTGGGTCCTCTTTGCAAAGTGAAATCGGAGCTTGGAGTTTCGACGTTGCTTGGTTTTTTGTAATTTCTCCCTTGTGTAGCTGTAGTCTTTGTAGGATTTCTTCTTCTAGGCGATGTGTAATGCAATTGTTGTGGAATCCCTTGGGGTTTTGTTGTATTACTTCGCTGGGCCGTTTCTATGGTGGTTGTTTTGAGGAAAGATATAAGGAGGTTTATGATGACAAAGCGTATCATGCCAAGGGTTTGGATGCACCGGCGAGGTGGACGCCAACTGACGAGGATTGACCTCGGCAAATACCATGGTCAGGGACCCTGGGTTAGATCGTAGAGAGGATGAGCAGGTTGGCGATACTCGTCGGCTAACAGGAGATAATACTTCCTGCTTGATTGTATTATGCGGGAGGTGATTACAGTGGTGGTCGAGGCGAGTTCGCTCAAGACCGGAGGTGTTGGTTGAAGATTGGATGCCCTGAGTCGTCACCCCTCCTAGCCTTTATATACTAGGCTGGGTCTCGGGGAGTCCGACTGTCGGGACCCGGGGTTAGCGTATGCAAGTCTCGTTACAACACAATCATATGGAGAGCCGAGAGCCGTACCCACTTGTCTAAGCAGACAAGGCCAAGCACTGAACGCTCTCGGAAAGCATCGAACGTGAGGGGCATCCCATCCAGGCCGGATGATCAACTGAGATGGGTCGTCATCATCCGCACACAAGTCTAAATGATATGGGTGGTGAACACCCATATTCATAGACAAGTCTCCTCAGCCATACTCTTGATTGTATTATAACACTTACATAGACTTACTCCAGCCCGATCACTTAGTCGGGGTCTAGGGCGGGCTCGATCATACTTCAAAGTGTGCATGTGACGGAGTAACGAGCAATCGCATCGCGATGCCCCAAGCTGCGCACATCTAAGGGCCACTTGGTGTATGAAAGACCGCCAGCAAGATCTCAACTAAGGTCTCGAAAACACATACTAAGACATGCATGTTATAATCATACACGCAACACACATGTCTAGTTTGAACAACAGGTATCATTGCAATTCTCTACAAAGTTTACAACTTTATTGATAACTCTTACAGAGTGCACATAGAGATCACGAGACCGTGATCCAACATTACATCAAGCATGCGGAAGAAATGTAGGTCTGAGTATAGACAAGTTGAGCAAATGGCTTAGAGAAGCCTTATTTATAAACAAGCCCTTCCACGAGGGACCAGTCATCTGACTGGGACTACACTAGCTTGGCTTCAGTCTTCGAGCTCCAGGAAGAATCCACCTTCGGGGTAAGTGGGTTCATATAAAACATAGAATAAGAAAACGTGAGTACAAAGTCGTACTCAGCAAGACTTACATAGGTGCTATACTACTCATGCACGTGTATCAAGGCAAAGGGAGGTTGGGTTTCAATGGAGAAGTGCCCGGTTAGACTTGGCTAGCCCTGTTCTACGAATACCAGACTTGAGGTAAGAAGCGTACACGAGTCCACTACATGTCTCCAACCAATTACACCACTGTGGTGCCCTCCTCGACTTACCACGAGAAAGCACACCATAGCACTCACACTTATCTTGGCAAGTTTTATAAGTATCCATTGAAGTTGTCTAATAATTAGGCACAACTTTCCAAGTAGTCCCTTACCGCGGACGCGGCTATTCGAATAGTTTATTAACCCTACAGGGGTGTACTGCTACACACATGAAACTATCAGTTACCGTCGGGATCTCGTCACCCTTCAAGTGGGTGTTGGCGAGGATAATTTCCACAACTTTTACATGAGAGCCAACTCAAGTTCAATGAAGACGCCTATATGGGATGGTTTCAACTTTCGTAACCCGGCCGGTTTACTGAAGTGGTCCCAAAAGATGTGTGTGTGGTGCATAAGCCGGTCTCGGTTGAGTCGTTCTCTCACATAGCAGCCAGGACACAAACCTACCAGAACTCTGAACTACTGCGACTGATTGAACTGAGGAGGGGTGACTCACTAGGTTGAGCGGGGGTCCAAGTGCCCAACATGTGGTAGTACTCTTCGTCTTAGATCACCACACAAGAACTCGGGCTTAGGGCGGTGTTCAACGAGACAACCCACTGGGTAATCCTACACAGCCTCTCATCGTTCACCTTGTATTAGGGTAGATTCACCAACACATTTCCACCATCATCAACATGATTGCTACCATCCTGACTCACATAACAGTATCAACATTGTATCACTCCAAGCATGCAATAAGCAGTAACAGCTGCAGGGGCCACATGATATCAATCAACTCCTACATCTGCTAGGATTGTGGTTTGCTTACTACTATGACAAATTGTACGTCATGCAAAGGAATGGGTTCATCTATGCGGTCGAAACGTATCATGGTAATCATCCTAAACAATTTATAAGAGAGACTGAGAGGGAAGTGGCATTTTATCGACATGATCCATGGGGGTTTGCTTGCCTTGCTAACGAGGGTCGTACACGGTATCTTCAACGGAGGGGGTAATCTCGGGTTCCAGCTCCACCTCTATTCGATAGCAAACAATGCAAACAAGGTGATCAATATGAAGAAAATGCACAATCACATGATATGATGTTATAGCATGAGGTAAATGGTACTGATGTGTTGAACATTGTATTTAAATGCCGTATATTGCATTTGAGTTGCAAATTCAAACTCCATATTTGAATTTAAAAGGGTTCATATGCATGTTTTCTTCTGTCCCCCCATTTTAAAATGGGAAAACATGAAAACAAAGTCCATGTTCAGAATCCTTGCATTTTTCTGTTGATTTTACATATATTATATGTTTAATTTGGAGTTAAGATGAATTAGTTATGAATTTCAAAAGTTTAAAGCATTTTCTGAATTTTCTGAGTTATTCTTTAAATTGGAAAAGGGTTTATTGCATCACTGTGAGATCAGCATGACATCAGGGGGTTTGACCAGGTCAAACTGACATGGGGGACCCACTGGTCAGTGCCTCTGCTTAATTAATCATGTGATTTAAGTTAATGAGGGGGGTTAAGTGGCCTTGGGCCCAGTAGTCAGTGTCACAGAGGGTAATTAGCTTGGTAATTAATCTTGGCCACGTCACCTCGCCAGCGGCGAGTCGCCGGCGACGTCCAGGGATGGCGGTGTCCGCGGAGAAGCCGTTCCCGTGGCGCAAATCGAGCATTGCGACCACTGAGATGCAGCTCTTGGCGCCGCGCATCGAATGGGAGTAAGAACAGGGCCTGAGGGGCACGGCATCGTCGTCGACGACGAGCTCTAGCAGCGGCGGAGCTACTGGCTTGGTGCAGTCGTCGATTTTGTGCGTGGGGAGAAGCAGCGATTGTCGCGTTCGAAGCAGTGGGGCAAGGCGAACACGATGGGCCAACTCGATCTCATCCATGGCGGAGGCCGTGCTCAGCTCCCATGGCAGATCTGCACAGGGATCGAACGGGACGGTGCTAGGTTGGGGGAAACGGGGAGAATCTCACCCTGAGCTCAACGGTGCAGAAGGCAGGGAGAATAGTGGCGTGACAGCGATGGAATCGTCGTTGGAGTTCTTCGGGTCCGGCGAGATCTTGGGATGATTCCGGCGGCTCGGGGTGGAATTGACTCCCGATTCTTGGCAGGTTGAGAAAGACGACGACTGCGCACACGATGGACAAGGTCTGGAGGCCTATCCCGAGCTCGAGCTGCGAGTCTCCATGGTTGTGCTCCGCAGTTCTTCTCGGGTGTCGACGAACTCAGTGAGAGAGGAGGGGAAAGGCGACGCTGAGAGGAGGAATGGCTTCGAGATAGACTTGGGCATCTCCAGGCGAGAGGATAAGGGCAGGGAGGCAGCTGCATGGACAGGGCACGTCGGCGGCCTCGGCATGGCCGGCACGCAGCTGTGCGTGCCCCTTCCTGGGGTAGACGACAACGGAGGGGAGGTGGACTTGGGCCGGGGGCTATGAGTTAGGCCTCTTCGAAGGCAAGCCCCTTTCCTTTTTATTCTATTTTTCTTTTCTGTATTTTTTTGTTCTGCCTTAGATAAAATACCTAGGCATTTTATAAAATGCCCCAAAATTTTATGTGGACTTGTAATGCTTATAGCTAGCCACTTATAAAGTTTGGGAATTTTTGAAATTCAAATATTTTGAACTTTAATTCAAATAGGGTTATTTATTTAAATCCAAGCTCCTATTTGAATATTTTAAAAATCCATGAGCATGGGATTGCTACCACATCACTTGATATGTGATCACACTCATTTATGTGAGTTTTCAAAAATGCAAAAGAAATTTTTGGAGCAAATTTTATTCTGGCCATTTGATTTAAATTCATCTGGGGGGGGTCTTCTCCCATTTCAATTTCAATTTGAAATTTTTGACATGAATGCAAGTTGATGCTAAACCCTAGCACATCCCTAACAGAGGGTTTTGAGAACTCACCCCCACTCAAAAGAATCTCGTCCCGAGATTCAGAAGTCTACGGGAGGAAGGAGGGGCACTCGACAGTGAGACGGTCTTCTCTTTCCCACGTGGCTTCTTTCTCAGAGTGGTGTGACCATAGCACTTTCAGAAACTTAATCTTCTAACGATGAGTGACACGCTCTACGTGATCAAGAATACTAACGGGGTATTCTCGATAAGAAAGGTCATATTGGAGATCAAGCGTTTCATGGTCGACTTCGCGGATGGGGTCCTTGAAGCAACGCCTGAGTTGTGACACATGGAATACATCATGTACTCGGGAAAGGTGCGGGGGTAGTTCAAGTTGGTAGGCAACTTCTCCAGGTTTAGCAAGAATGCGGAAAGGTCCAATGTAACATGGGGCCAACTTGCCTTTGATACCTAAGCGTTGGGTTCCCTTGAGAGGAATAACCCGAAGGTAAGCCTTCTCATCCAGATTGTAGCTTTCTTTCCTATGAAGACGATCATAGTAGCTTTTCTGACGAGATTGGGCTGATTTCAATTGATCACGAACAATGCAAACTTGCTCTTCTGCTTCCTTGATCATATCCGGTCCAAAGAATTGTCTTTCACCGGTTTCTGACCAGTTTAGGGGTGTTCGACATCTTCGTCCATAGAGGAGTTCAAAAGGAGCCATGTTCAGACTAGATTGGAAACTATTGTTATAAGAAAATTCGGTGAATGGAAGAGACTTCTCTCAATTCTTTCCGAATGAGATAACACAAGGTCTGAGCATGTCTTCGAGAATTTGGTTAACCCATTCAACTTGACCACTAGACTGAGGATGGAAAGCTGTACTAAAGGAGAGATGAGTTCCCATAGCATTCTGAAAGCTTCCCAGAATCTAGAGGTGAAAAGGCTACCACGATCAGATTTGATTTCCAAAGGAAAACCATGAAGAGTCACAATCCTAGAGACATACAAGTCTGCTAACTGGCTCACAGTTATGGACTCGCGAACGGGAAGGAAGTGAGCAACTTTGGAAAGTCTATCAACGACAACGAAGATGGCATCATTTCCTTTCTGGGTTTTTGGAAAGCCAGTGATGAAGTCCATACTGACTTTGTCCCATTTCCACTCAGGAATAGGCAAAGGTTTAATAGTGCCAGCAGGTCTTTGGTGCTCGGCCTTAATGCGACGACAAACATCACATTCGGCAACATACTGAGCAATTTTTCGTTTCATCCTAGTTCACCAAAATCTCTGGCGTAGGTCTCGGTACATCTTTGTGCTACCAGGATTAATCGAAAGGGAAGTGTCATGAGCCTCCTTAAGAATTACCCTCCTAAGATTGTGTTTTCGTGGTACAACCAATCGAGTGCGAAAGAAAACGACACCTTGATCATTTATGGAGAAACATTTAGCAACTCTGCTAGCAATGTTCCTCTTGATCTCTCGAATACCACTATCACGTTTCTGGGTGGCTATGATTTTATCCTGAAGGGTTGGTTTCACCACCAAGGTAGATAGAAATCCATGAGGAACTATCTCAAGATTGAGCTTTCGAAATTCCTCATGAAGAAGTGGTTCATACTATTGTAACATAAGGTTGTTACAATACGACTTACGACTTAGCGCATCAGCCATGACATTGGCTCTTCCTGGGGCGAAAGAAATTCCTAAGTCATAATCTTTTATCAACTTTATCCAGCGTCTTTGCCTGAGATTAAGATCTGGCTGGGTGAATATGTATTTGAGGCTTTGGTAGTCGGAATAGATCTCACAACGATTACCAAGGAGGTAATGTCGCCAAGTTTTCAGGGCATGAACTACGGCAGCGAATTCGAGATCATGGGTAGGATAGTTCTCTTCATGTGGACGCAACTGGCGGGAAGCATAAGCTACCACATGTCTCTCTTGCATAAGTATGCATACTTACCCTTCCCGTGAGGCGTCACAATAGATCTCGAAATCCTTTTTGGTGTCTGGAGGCGCAAGTACGGGTGCAGAAGTCAATCTTCTTTTTAACCTTTTGAAAGCTTTCCTCGCACTTGGGAGTCCATTGGAATTTCTTATCTTTCTTGAGGAGTTTAGTTAGAGGCTTTGAAACTTTGGAGAAGTTCTAAACGAAGCGGAGGAAATAGCTTGCTAAGCCAAGAAAACTCCTAACTTGCTTAACAGATTCAGGTAAAGTCCAGTCAAGGACGGCCTGAACTATCTCGGGATTCACAGCAATGCCTTTTGCAGAAATCACGTGGCCTAAGTAGGTCACTTCTGGTAGCCAAAATTCACACTTAGACAACTTGGCATAAAGGCGATGCTCTCAAAGTTTCATCAATACCAGTCTAAGATGTTCGGCATGTTCTTCTTTGTTGTTCGAGCAGATGAGAGTGTCATCAAGATAAACTACAACAAATTTATCCAAGTACTCCATGAAGATCGAATTCATCATGCACGAGAAAGTGGCGGGGGCATTGGTTAAACCAAAGGACATGACGGTGTACTCGTAAAGACCATACCGATTAGTCAGAGCCGTTTTGGGAATGTCCTCGTTTCTGATTTTGATTTCATGATAGCCTAATCTCAAATCCATCTTGGAGAAGACAGAGGTTCCAGCAAGTTGATCATAAAGATCATTGATCCTGGGCAGTGGGTACTTGTTCTTTATCGTTGCTAGATTTAGCGGGCGATAGTCTATGCACATCCTTTCTATTCCATCTTTCTTCGTTACAAACAGAACGTGGCAACCCCATGGCGATGAGCTAGGGCGGATGAAGCCTTTTGCCAAAGCTTCAATTTTTATTTTAAGCTCAGCTAACTCACGTGGGGCCATCTTGTATGGGCGTCTGGAAATTGGGGCGGTGCCTGGCATAAGATCCACTATGAACTGTATACATCTGTCGGGTGGCATGCCCGGCAGCTCTTCAGGAAAGACATCCGGGAAGTCACGAACCACCGGAATATCTTCAAGGTTGGAAAGGGGAAGCACATTCAAAGAATGTATCTGGGTTCTCGATCTTGGTGAGGAATAATCTATTGCTTGTCCTGAAGGATGGGTAAGTCTAATTGACTTAGCTTTACAATCAAGAAAAGAATTCTGTCTTGACAACCAATCCATACCAAGGATGACATCAATGTCTGAAGACTTGAGGGCTATGAGTGAAGGAAGGAATACTAAACCCTCAATTGCAATTTGATTGACATGGCTTACTCTATTAGTTTGCCATCTTGACCCTGGAGTTTGAATTATCATTGGGGTGGAAAATTCAACAAAGGACAACTCATGACAAAGTGCAAAACTTTCCGACATGAATGAATGAGATGCTCCTAGATCGAAAAGAACGAAAGTTGGAACATAATTGACTGGGAGCGTACCAAGAATGACGTCAGAAGTGTCATCAGTCTCTTCAGCTGAGATCTGGTTCACACGTCCACGAGTGGCGGGAGGAGCGGGCTTAGTAGTGAAGACCTCTGGGGGTGGCTTGTGACGACCATTGTTGTTACCTACGGCACGGGGTGGAGCATTCTGATTCTGGAGCTGGTTCTAGGGACACTCGAGGGAGTAGTGACCTGCCTGGCCACACTTTTAGCAGGCTCCAAATACAGTGCGGGGAGGTGGGTTGTTAGGTGGAGCTGGGTGGAACGAAGCTGGTGGACAAGGCGCCACAAAGGATGGCCTCGGTGGGTTGTTCTGGCGGAGCATGCTGTTGGGGATCCAGATCTTGCGCTTCTGATGGGCCTGAACTGGATGAACCATCATCTCTAGGGTGCTTGCGGAAATCATTGGGAGTGTTCATGTCCTCCGCCTTGATGGCCTTGTTGACAAGGACCTGGTGGCGAAATCATGTAGGTTGAGCTCACGACGGAGTCAGGAATTGAGTCCACGGTGGAACCTCTCTTGTTTCTTGGCGTCGGTGGAGACCTCTTCAGTACCATAATGAGCCAGTCGGTTGAACTCACGACTAAACTCGTCAATAGTCCTCCTGCCTTGGGTGAGGTTGGAGAACTCCTCACGTTTACGGTCCATAAGACCCTTTGGAATGTGGTGCTCACGGATTGCAGTGCAGAACTCATCCCAAGTTGTGGGCGGTCCAGCGGGACGCATGTTCAGAAAGTTTTCCCACCAAGATCTAGCTGCACCCTCGAGGTGGTAGGTGTCATATTTGACCATCTCACCATCTATAACATGGCCTGCTTGGAGCTTCCTCTCGATGCTGCGAAACCAGTCATCGGCATCAACGGGCTCAGTGGAGTAGCTTAAAACCGGGGGATGAAGCCGGATGAAGTCATTCAAATACACAACTCATTACGCTGCTGAGTGGTGTTGCGGGCAATGACCTCCAGCAACTAGTGAGAGTCCCTTCGGTTCCTCTGAACCTCCATCAGAACCTGAGCCGTCGTGGGTGGAGGTGGAAGATTGCCTTCCTCCGGTTCATTCCCACGACCATGGGCACGACAAGTTGGCCACGGGTTCCTTGAGACAACCTGAAGGTTAAAACCAAAGTCAAACAGAGTTGATTGGAAGATTATAAACAAGGTATTGAAGGTACTGGAAGAATCACAGAGCAAAGGAAGTAATCATCTTGACAACATGGAGATAAAAGTATACAAGCCATATATTCACAAGCTGTCATACAAACCATACATCGTTTTAGTACAAGCTCCAAGCTAATACAAACATGATGAAGATGATACATCCTTCAGAGGCACTCTAAATTCCTATACATTATTTATCTAAGCCTCTGGAACTTAGAAAAAGTTGCGTAGAACATACTAAAGATACTACTACATCCTCACTAGAGAAAGACCACAGGCAGTCTCACTCATCTCCATCTCCATAGTAATCCTCGTAGAAGTTACTCATGTAACCCGGTAGCTGAAGGTGACCATCGGGAAACACGGAGGTCTGCGGACCCTGATATCCATTTGAGGAAGGATGGGGCCTACGTCGAGCATAGGGTGGAAGCAGAGGACCACGGGGTGGAAAAATGCCTCCAATTTCGGGCCAAGCAACTCGAGAAGGCATCTTTGTCCTGACTGGGTAGATAGCATCATACTCCACTGATCCAACACTCACAAAAGGAGCCAGGAGTGTAAGTGCTCGATACAGACGGACACGGGTGGCGTGAAGCTCAAAACAAAGGGCACGTGCATCACAATCTCTATCACAAGCGTGCCGAGCAGTGATCTGAAGCAAAGGATCCTCCAGGGAGTGATCTGAGTACAATCCGGTGTAATATCCCTCTTCTCCTGTAAGTGCAGCAGGGATATAGCGGAATGGTGACCCACCAAGTAGTGCATGCTCCTCTCTCAGCAGTGTAATACATGAGTATGCAGCATCCTGCACAGCCATGTTCTCAGTCATGACAATGCCATGTCCAAAGAGGATAGGCTTGGGGACTCCAATGTGGTGCTTGTGCTATACCCTTAGGTGCTAAACCATACTCTCTAAGTATATCAGCAAGTTGATCCTTCAAACTAGGTGGCGTAGAATTTATTTGTCGGGGAGACGGGATAGCAACACGTGATATGTTTTCCGTCAAAGAGACTTGAGTATGTGAAGTTCGTAACAAAAAACTACTAGCATTACCGAATTGGTTGTAACTAGGTTGTGGGTTCGTACCGCATTGTGTGTAACTCGGTTGATAATCTGTACTGAATTGTGTGTGATTCGATTGATAATCTGTACCGAATTGTGTGTTATTCGGTTGAGCATTGTAACCTACTATTTGATAATAGGGTTTCTGCAAATTAGGGTTTAAGACACCACTTCGGTTATGATCTGGTGGAACCGAAGTAGTAACAGTAGGATGAGCAACACTTGGAAAGAAAGTATTTGCCGAACTACCAACAAGGTTCTTGCCATTATGACTACTTGTAGCAACATATGGTTGAATAGCATTATTTGATGCATCAGGCACATGAAAATTATTAGGGATTGGTTGTGTTCTGAGTTGATTGTAACTCGGTGCATGATGAGGCAAACCAATTCCATACTCTTTACTAAGTTGCACTTTAAATTCTTCAAACTGATCAGTCATGTTTTTAGCAAGTGCATGCATAGAATTACCATATTTACTAGCTACAGAGGTATCAATTAGATGAACAAGTTCCTCAATGCATCTTGTTACCTCATTGCCGAGTGGCTTAGACGCACTCGGTGCGACACTTGGTATGGCCGCCTTCTTGACCATGCTGTTCCGCATCTTCTGGAGTCCCTTGAGCCATGCCTCCCTCTGTTCTTCAAGTGCGAGCTCCATCTCCAATCGCAACTCTTCCGAGAGATCTTCAAGTTCAACAGGGATGATTTTGTCAGAGTCGATGTCGCTGCCTTTCTTGAGATCAGAGTTCATGGCGCCTGAGTTGATCATGATATTTTCCTTGTTCTTCGTCCGAGTTAGGTCTAACTCGGCCTCGTTCCCCAGTAGAGTCGCCAATTTGTGTTGACGAAGAATTTGTTCAACGCAACACAGACTTGCACCGCGCAGTTGTTTAGAGTAAGGGAGTCGCCACTTCGTTTTTCGTTACGAAGAACAGATGATTTACAAGCAAATCAACAAAGAGATCTTCAAGTTAGGAGAAGAAACGGGTGCTCTATGAGAAAAACACCAAAGAATACCTAGAACTAGACAAAAAGTAGAAGAACTTGAAAATTAGATGTGTTTTTGGGTATATGTCGATTGTGATCTTCAATCGGCCGTCACCTCATATATAGATGAGGAGGCTGGACTTTCCGTACAAGGAAAGGACTCCAAATCCCGTCCAAATCTTTCCAAACGGAACCGAACTTGGATTACAACAGTTCGTTTTTTGGGCGTTTTGGGGCTGCAAACGACCTCGGATGAAAAAAAGTCAAAACACCAAAATTGTAGCCCTCGAAATTTTGCACCTGATTGAACAACGTTTTTTGATTCGGAACCATCTTGAGAGCCGAAATCCTCACGCTTTCCGTCGGACATCAGTCGTATACATGTCTGGCTCCGGGCGTCAGTTTTTTCCTCTTGATAGGTATATATCGTTATGGCTACAACTTTTGCATACGAACTCGGCTTGAGATGATCCAAAAACCAAAATCGATCGCTTCACGAGACCAAGCCGCTGCATGTAGAAATTTTTTTCATTTGATGATGTCTTGAAGGCCTAATTTTCAAAATAGTGCTTCAAATGCGAGGATCCTACTGCTTCAAACATAGTTTCGACCCTCGAGATTGAGTCGGATGGAGATGGCTCAAAATACAAAAGTGTTCGCCTCGATAATACCTAACTCCTCCATGTAGAGCACTTCTTCATTTGAGGTAATCATATATAAGGTCTTTGTCGTCCCAAAAACCAGCATCAACAGTTGGGGGAAACGGGGAGAATCTCAACCTAAGATCAACTGTGCAGGAGGCGGGGTGAATGGTGGCGTGACGGCGACGGAATCTTCGTCGGAGTTCTTCGGGTACGGCGAGATCTTGGCGATGATTCCGGCGGCTCGGGGTGGAATTGACTCGCGATTCTTGGAAGGTTGAGGAAGACGACGACTGCCAACACGATGGACAAGGTCTGGAGGCATATCCCGGGCTCGGGGAGCGAGTCTCCATGGTTGCGCTCCGCAGTTCTTCTCGGGTGTCGACCAACTCGGTGAGAGAGGAGGGGAAAGGCGACACTGAGAGGTGGAATGGCTTCGGGATAGAATTGGGCGTCTCCAGGCGGGAGGATATGTGCAGGGAGGCAGTTGCGTGGCCAGGGCACCTCGGCGGCCTCGGCATGGCCGGCACGCAGCTGTGTGTGCCCCTACCTGGGGTAGAAGACAATGGAGGGGAGGTGGGCTTGGGCCGGGGGCGATGAGGTGGGCCTCTTCGCAGGTAAGCCCCTTTTCTTTTTTATTCTGTTTTTCTTTTCTGTATTTGTTTGTTCTGCCTTGGATAAAATACCTAGGCATTTTATAAAATGCCCCAAATTTTTATGTGGACCTGTAATGCATATAGCTAGCCACTTATAAAGTTTGGGAATTTTTAAAATTCAAATATTTTGAACTTTAATTCAAATAGGGTTATTTATTTAAATCCAAGCTCCTGTTTGAATATTTGAAAAATCCATGAGCATGGGATTCCTACCACATCACTTGATATGTGATCACAATCATTTATGTGAGTTTTAAAAAATGCAAAAGGAATTTTTGGAGCAACTTTTATTTTGGCCATTTGAATTAAATTCATCTCGGGGGGGTTCTTCTCCTATTTCAATTTCAATTTGAAATTTTTGACATGAATGCAAGTTGATGCTAAACCCTAGAACATACCTAACAGATGGTTCTGACACCGACTTAGGTTACGTGGACGATTTCCTAATCTTCCTTTTCCTTGGACGCGAAATCTTGACTTCCATGTTGGTCGCGGACTCCTACGTCGGTGCCTTGAGTGGGCCAGTCATGGGCCTGTCGAGGCTTCCAGCGGGCCTTCTGTCTTCATATGCACCAGGGTATCCTAACACGCAGGAGTCGTGGGGTCACCCCCTCATCAGTAGCCCCCGACTACCTGGGGGACTCGAAGAGTCGCGCAGGGACTCAAATTCGTCATCGCTTGCCTTCGCATGTGTAGCGTGGCTGCGAGTCGTTGGCTGTTAGCCATAAAAATGTTTATTCGACGGATGATAAGCTGAAAGGGCCCAAGGTAGTTGGCTGGTCCAGCCTTGGTGAATTGCGCTAGTGGAAAATACCTCAGTAGCCCAATCAAGCCTGTGTCCCTCGACACAAACTTTGAAACGACTGGTGTCTAGCAAAGTCCATTCCGCTGCAGGCCTTACAGGATCAATGCCGCTGGTCTCAGCGAACAGCCTTAACGCGTCCGTTATCGGCTCTTCTTTCTTCATGCAAGCGCATGGAAAAAATCGGGAGTGAAGTCGCGTTGTGGCAAGTCCCGGCCCGCCCGACTGCGCAGCGGGGTCTTACCTACGCGCTAAGCTTGCGCGGCATCTGGGGTGCAGTGTGTCGCCGCCCAGACATCAATTTTTATAGAGGAGCGGAGCCTAATTAGAGATGCACCCACTTGGAATAAACAGATCAAGTGGACTATTAGTAGTCACCCGCGGAGCTTTTGCGAGCTCAGGCGAGGAGTCGATAAGAGATGCACCCACTCAGATAGTCATCGATGTCTTGTGAGTAGCCACTCGAATGCTTCGTTATCTTCTGGGTGAGGGAGCACCCGAACTCTGTAGATGTATCATTTTTTGTTAGTGCAAGTGATCACTTGAGCACATCATTGCCTTCTAGGTGAGGGAGCACCCAAAATCTGTAGATGCAGCGATTATTGTTGGCGCAAGTGGTCACTCGAGCACACCTTTTCCTTCTGGGCGAGGGAGCACCCGAACTCTATTGATGTATTTGTTCTTGATAAGGGGGAATAGCCACACGCCTCCACAAAGTTTGGACCTTGCTCTATTTTTAACAAAGGCAAGGTGCTCCCGATGGGAGTAAATTTTTTGAAATATGGTCAAAAGTTTTAGAAACGGACCACTGATAGATGATGCGTACTCAACACACCTTGCCGAGATGTGACGTTGCCAGGCTGCCTGACAAGTTGGGTGGCCATACATTATGAATGGACGTGACGTGAAACAATTCTAACCCGGAAATTTCGCACTGTTGATTATCGTCCTCGTTTTTCGCGCGGGGTGGGAGGTATGGTTACTGCACCGGTTGGGTTTTCCATGTTGCACGGGTATCGTGGGAACGCGCCACGTCTTCGGGGTTCCGAGATCAATGGTGGGTGGATGTTGCACAACTTTTGGTGAAATACTGGGGGGGGGGGGCTGGGTGGATTTAGGTTTTACCTAGCCGTTGCCTTCCTCTACTTGTTCTTCTTCCTCTGCTTCCTCTACTTTTTGCCTTTTGCCTCTCTACTCTGTGCAGCTGTGCGGTGAGATCCATGTATAAACTTCCTCGAAATGCAGCGCAGAAGTCAGCAAGGATGCGTGGTAGATGAGAGCAGTCTGCTTTTGGAGCTGCGGATCTAGATGCGCTGGTGACAGATGGCGTTGTGGCAGGTGGTGCTACTCGGATTCCTGGAGATGAAGAGATGCCCACACCTCACCCCGACGAACGGGTATGCTTCCAGAGCTTCTTCCCTTGTGGGTTTGCACTTCTGGTTCATCCTTTCGTCCGGGGATTGCTCTTTTCATATCAATTGCAGTTGCATGACTTGACCCCTAACAAGATACTGCATGTTGCCTGCTTCATCACGCTCTATGAGGGCTTCTTAGGGATCTATCCCCATTTGGGGCTCTGGAAACGCCTCTTAAATGTGAAGAGGAAGAACTCTAGGTACGCCATTGGGGGTGTCGGAATTTCCATTAAGAATAAAAATGCCTATTTTGATCTGGAGAAGCTTGATTCTGTCTATACATGGCGGAAGGGATGGTTTTATCTGAAGGACCAGCACGTTGATGGTCAGCAATTTGGTCTTGCTCCTTTCAATCCGGTTGCGCGAGTGGCTAAGCGGTGATCATGGGCACATTCTCTGTCTGATGGTGAGATATCTGCCGTCGAGCCATTAATGCAGAAAATTTCTCATTTGAAGAAGGCGTTAACTCGTGGCCAACTTATTTCTGTGTTCGTGAGGAGGCGCATCTAGCCACTTCAGCATCGGGTGCACCCCATGTGGCAATATACTGGACCCGAGGACCCGACCAGGTGTTCTTCCAAGGACATCTCCGGTGATGACCTTTTGTTTCGGATCCAGCAGGTTACGAAATGCACGAGTACTGGTGTTGAGAGCCCCATTCGTCCATATGCTGCTGATACGCCTCTACCCCAGGTATTTACTTGAGTTATTTGAGATTTGACTGATATATGTGGATTATTGATGATGCTCTTACTTGCAGAATCATTCTTTCCTGCTGATCAATCCGCCACGGCCCGAGGATGCGGTGATACTCGATGAGCCTGATGCAGCCAAGTTGGATGCCGTGCCCGTGGGTGATGGAGGTGCTTCATATGCTGATGCTGGCAAGTCCACAAGTGGAAAACCGTCGTCTTCTGATGATGGTGAAGACTTGAGTCCCTTGCGCATCAAACGCAATCGCTCCTCGACTACAAGTGAGCGGGATACATAGGGTGGTGGTGGTGAACTACCACCAGTCGCGCCTTCTGCTGTGCCTTTCCCTCCTCCGGCTGCTCCAAAGAGGCGCAAGTTTGGGGTGCTACTTTTTTCGAGTGCCGCGCCTGTTGGGTTCGTATTTCTTCTGTTGGGTGATTTCATTCTTGTTTTGACTTCCTGTTCTGATGATATGTAATTTGCAGTATTATTCCTGTTCTGGTTGCTTCCTCCACGAGCACTGCTGCTGTTGATCTCCATTCGACTGGCTCCGGTATGGCGGCTGGTCAGTCAGTTCCTTCCGTGACTCCTGTAACTTCAGGTGCAGGGACGACCCCCGCGACTGTTCCATCTGGGGGATCTGCTGCATCCACTGAAGGGGACTCCCCTCTAGACGCGAAACCCGCGATTCCTGAGGGGTACTTTTTGGAGAGGCAGAGTCTCCTTATTGAGGATAAGGCCAATTTTTTTAATCGCATGGCTGAGCAGGTATAGAGTTATTTGTCCCTCTGACCTATATTGGGGCGCGACAGCGCTCCCGATGGGTGTAGCCCCCGAGGCTGTGAGCAATCAGTTGTGATTGGTTGCAGTCTTAGACTTGACTTTCTTTCTGCTTTCATTGATTTTTGTGCAACATTGGGGGCACGACAGTGCTCCCGATGGGAGTAGCCCCCGAGGCTGCGAGAAATCACTTGTGGTTGGTTGCAGTCCTAGACTTGAATTTTCCTTTGCGTGCTTCTGCTACATAATATTCGGTTCCAGCCTTTGTTTCGGATGTGCGAGCGCGTGCTGACCAATGTTGATCGGGCCTGACATGCTCATGACGCAGCCCAGGGGAGCTTAACCACCATGAGGCGTAAGATGCTTTCTTTCCCCTTTTGTTCATGTTCAGCTGTTGATTGGTCACCTGAGTGATACCCTTGTTGTAGGTCGCAGAAAAAATGCTGAGAAGTGGGTTGAGACTGCGGAAAAAGAGTTCTCTTTGGTCCGGGCCGATTTGGAGTCCAAGGAAAAGGATCTACAGGTGCAGCGTGGCAAGCTCGAACGACTGCATCAGGTGGAGAAACAGTTCCATAAGATGGAAAAGATTGAGTGCGAATGCCTGTGTGACCTCGCGAGCTCATTAGCAGGTGAGGAGACTGTTCTTTTCCATTTTTTGGGGGTTCTTATCTTGAGTTTCGGAGCACTGTTATTTCCCACTTGTGCAGGCTCCGTGAGTGTTGAGGTGGCGGAGGCTGCTACAGCGGAGTCGAGCACTCTCCGTGGCGCTATAAATGTTGTGTCGAGTGTTGCTGGTGCTGTGAAGGATGTCTGTGGTCGAGCTTCAACTCTTCTGAAGCTTCTTCATGAACATATGTTCTCGGAGGAGGAAGAAAGGCCTGAGGGTCTTGATTTGTAGGTCGGTGCGTTCGGACCGAATGGCGATCGGTTGGAGGGGTTGGTCCGTGAAACTGTGGTGAGTGGGCTTGCCACATCTTTTGTTGTTCTTCTGGGGCATGGTGTTCCTATTGAGGATTCCATGGTGGATAGGCTGCCTAGTTATACAGAGGAACAGAGTAGCCGGGGCATTCAGCTTGCCCGTCAGCTGCAGCTGGTTGTGGAGGCTGATATCCACAAATCTTAGGGTGCAGAGTAGGTGAAATGGAAACTTATTCTTGTCTTTAAACTTGAACGATTCCTTAGCGTTGTAATGTGCTTCCTTTGGAGTTCCGGATGTTGGATCTTTTACTGGTGAAACTGCTTTTTCCTTGTTGTGCTGTTCGTTTTCCCTTTTTCTTTGACTTGTTCTCCTTTTGCGGTAGGCCACCCCGGGCGTTTCTCAGGCTTGAAATTTTGTGAAGAAGGATGCTCGCGAGGGTTCCTATGAGTCTGTCTGTTTGAGACATAAAGACACGGATCGTGAGATTAGCCCACTCAAGGGTGTTGTTGCAATCCAGCGATCAAAACGTGAACGTGTTGAAGCTGTGGTGGATAGCTTGGCTGTTTGGATGGCGAAATTGTCTGATCTTCTCAAGAGTGAGTTTGTCATGTTTCGATGGCTCGGCTGCGCGAGAGCTTTTCCTTGTGCTTTCTGCTGATTCTTGCTCTTCTTACAAAGTGTTGGCTGGTCAATCTCGTGAGGAGGAGGAGGCCGTGCAGTCGGAGTTGTCGCACTTGGATGACCCGGTCGTGCAGGCCACGTGCGCGAGTATTCGCCCTTCTTCAGGTACGGGTTAATAGGGTGTCACGAGCTCTTGAGTACTGCTGCAGAGTGCTTGGTGGAATCTTATCCGAAATTTATCCACTGAGTCCTGTTCCATCATCATTTGAGAGGCTTTGGCGAGTGTTCTCTCAACCTGCGGAGCTTCACCGTGTTGTGAATCATCAGATTCATGCAGGGGCTCGCTGCACATTTGCCTTTGTCCACAGTCATTGGCTTGGGGTAGATACTAGGCTGGCAGCTCAGGGTCCTCCTGGCGGTCGAGATGACCCGATGGATGAGCACTACGCAGCGGCGGACCCTCCTGCCAGTCTAGTTGTGAAGTGGGTATGCGAAGAAAATGACCGTCTTCTGGGTCCTCTTTGCAAAGTGAAATCGGAGCTTGGAGTTTCGACGTTGCTTGGTTTTTTGTAATTTCTCCCTTGTGTAGCTGTAGTCTTTGTAGGATTTCTTCTTCTAGGCGATGTGTAATGCAATTGTTGTGGAATCCCTTGGGGTTTTGTTGTATTACTTCGCTGGGCCGTTTCTATGGATGGAGCCCCAGAGTGTTGGAAGGTTGAGTCGAGTGGTCGGATATCGTCTGAGGGGGTGGCTGATGCGAGCGAGCCCCCGAGTGTCAATTTTGAAGTCGCGTAAGATAACAACGCCTCGGGGGGTGGGTTCTTCGAGCGAGCCCCTGAGTGCCAATTTTGAAATCATGTAAGCGAATAACGCCTCGGGGGTGGTTGCTGTGAGCAAGCCCCCGAGTGCCAATTTTGAAGTCGCAGAAGCGAATAACGCCTTGGGGGGTGGATGCTGCGAGCGAGCCCCCGAGTGCCAGTTTTGAAGTCGCGTAAGCGAATAACCCCCTCGGGGGGTGGCTGCTGCTAGCGAGCCCCCGAGTGCCAGTTTTGAAGTCGCGTAAGAGAATAACGCCTCGGGGATGGCTGCTTCGAGCGAGCCCCCGAGTTCCAGTTTTGAAGTCGCGTAAGCAAATAACGCCTCGGGGGGTGGCTGGTGCGAGCGAGCCCCGGAGTGCCAATTTTGAAGTCGCGTAAGCACTTGTTGGAAAAAGTATTCTCGGTACCTTTCCTGTGGTTCTTACACGAGGGGGCTGTAGAAGACAACCCTTTACTTGGATCGATAGCTTGATAGCCCTAAGAATGTAAAGTTGCTTCTAAGATAACTTGAGTCCTTGGCGTGTGATGCCGGCGAGTCTTCTGTTTGTGCCTTGACTTCTATGGGAGCGCTTCTTCTTCTTGTGTGGCGACTCCCCGAGTTTGGTGTGCTCCAAAGGTTTCTGATATCTTGTGGAATTCTCTGTCGCAACTATCAGATCTGATGAAGCTGCCGCTGACGTGATGAATCCTCGTGGGCCTGGCATTTTCAGCTTGAGGTAGGCATAGTTTCGTACTGCCATGAAGCGCGCGAGGGCTGGTCCGCCGAGGATGGAAATGATACTGCGATTTCCAGTCGACCAGTTCGAAGTCTAACATCTCCTTGCGGAAGTTGGTCGCATTGCCGAAGACCACTTCCAAGCTTATATTTCCGAGGGGGTAAACTCCTTTGCATGGCACGATTCAATGGAAAGTCGTGCCTGAAGTTTTAAGTGCTGAATTTTGGATGAACATCTCTTCCAGATTTTTGGTGAGTATGATGTTGATTCCGCTGCCACCATCTATGAAGACTCGCGGCATGTCGTAGTTTCCAATTATTGCTTCGAGTACTAGTGCGGCATGTCCTGGACGCGGGACGGCTGGCGGGTGGTCTTCTCGGGAAAAGGTTATGTCAGTCTCAGACCCGCGCAGATATTCTGGGATGGCCGGGTGCGAGGAAACGGCGAGGAAAACTTGTCTGGTGATCTGCTTCTGCTGCCTATTTGAAGGTCTTCCTTCTTGGATCATGTAGATTCGACCATGTGCCTCTCGGTACTCTTCTTTTTCCACCACTCGTGGATGGTTGTTACCTGTCTTGCTGTTGCGGCGGGTGCAGGTGGTGCATTGTGGGTGATTGTCCCAACTGCTACACTTGCGAGAGGTTGTGCTGTTGGTGCTGTGGACCGACTCTTTTCATTTGAGAGCTCAGTGAAGCGCCTGCAATTTCTTAGGGTGTGCCCCGATCTGACTTCTCCACGTTCGTTTTTTAACCCGTGTAGTGTGCAGGGCCATCGAGCTGTTCCTTGGCCGAGCGGTATGATCGGGTGTCGTCTCGTGAATGCCTTGATCTCCAATCTCGCTTCTGGGCGTGCGGTGGTTCTTCTGGGTTGTCCCTCCGCTGCACTGTGCTGTCGTCGCGATATCTGTCGTCTCTGTCATCTGGGAAACCAGCCGCGACCATGTTGGGTCCTCAGTCGTCATAAAAGGTACGGCTGGGCCGCTTTCTTCTTTTGTCAAAACCTTTGTCTCCAGCGTAATAGTCGTAGTCGCGTTCTGAGCGCGCCGTCTGGATGTCTGATTTGTTTCATACAGAGTCTTCTCCGTCAGCCCAGTTGTTGGCTTGTTCCAATAACCGTGCGAGTGTTCGGGATGCGTTGATCATGCTTTCGTCTGATATGTCTTCGGCTGAATTTTTAAGTATGGTCCACCGCTAAATGTATGCCCTCAGGGGCTCTCTGGTTCCTTGCCTACAGGCTCTCAGCTCTTCGAGTGATGCTGGTCGCTTGTAGGTTTACTTGAAGTTCTCGATGAAGGCGCTGCGAAACTGATGGATCCTCGTTGTAGGTTCTTCAACTAGTGTTGCGCAGATCCCTCAAGCATGAGTTGTACGTAATGCATTGCTGTGATATTGGTTCCCCGCTGGAACTTGACGGCTGTTAGGTAATCATCGAGCCAAGCCTCTGGCTCCTCCAGTAAGTCGTATTTGTGCGTTGTGGAGTTTAACTTAAAGCCTTTGGGCATCCGTGTCTCGCGTATGGATCGCGTGAACCATAGTGCTCCACATGGTTTGAGATCTTCGTCGGATGCTTGCTCGTCTGAGTACTCTTCGCGGGCTGCGCGCCTGCGTCTCCCTCGGTTGATTTTGTTTTGCGTTATGTCATCACGTGCGACCCGTCGATCATTGCTATGTCGGTTGCGGTGGTCGTCCCTGCCGTGGTCTTTGCTTTTGTCTGGACGCTTGCGACGGTCGTAGTTGCTGTCATCGTCATCGTCATCTGGTGAACTGGGGTCCATGTCCGGAGTCTTCTCGCAGGGCGCTCGCCTTATGCCTGCTTTTTTGGGTGCCGAAGCGGTGATGGCGTTGCTAATTACCTTGAGTTCTATTGCCGTGTTGTGATCTGCTTTGTCCTTGTTGCCCTTCTGAGCACGATGGATATATGCCTGGGCAGTTATGAGGGCTTTTGCTGGTGTGAGTTCTTCTTCTTCTTCGAGCCTGAATTCGTCGTCCATTTTGCGGCCGACTTTCTTTTTGTCTTTACGTCTTAAGTTGTCGAATCTATATTTGCCTCGAGAGGGAGAGTCGTGGTGGGAGGAGTCACTCGGTTGTTCGGGAAGTGCTTTGTTGTTGGTTCTCAAGTCGGTAATGGTTTTTCCTTGCTTCTCCAATTCGAGTCGCAGTCGTCTTGTTTTCTTGGTGATTTCACTCGGCAGCTTGTTGTATGCTCTGAGCTCATCGCGGGTTGCATCTTCTTGGAGTAACATTCCGTGCTTTACTGCGTCTTTTACTCTGGCGATTGCTTCTTTAGATAGGTAGATTTTCTCGGTGGGTTGATCCTCTCTTGCCGCTTCCGAGATCTGGCGCCTGCTGCTTCCTATTCGTCATTCTTGTGGTTGCTGTGCTCCTGTCTTCTAAATTCCTTCTTTGGTATGGTTCGTGGATCGCCAAGGGTGACAGTAAGCTGTCCAGTGTTGTCAGGATCGCTGCTTCTGCTTTTTGAGCGTGCGTCTCTGTGATTGCTCGGGTCATCATCTCTGCCTCTTGCGTCTGAAGCTGGCTCGCGGGTGTCTGCCATGAATACTTGGAACGGTGCCTCAGTCAATAGCTCTGTCGCGCCCGTGCTGCGTCTCTTCCTTGCTAGTGCCCCACTCGTGCAGTCGCGAGAGGTGCGGTGTCTTGTATTGAGGTGGGAGTCGCGGGTGACTCGTGGAGTTTCCGCATGGGCGGGTGCTTCGTCTTCGGCCGCTGCTGCCGTAACAATTGTTGCTGCGGGTGCTCGAACACGATTTGTGGGGCGGAGAGTGCCCCACTGGTTGACGTAGATCTTGTACCCACCGAAGGTCAGGTCAACGCCAGTGCATAGGTCTGCGAAAACTGGTTGCAGGATCGGAAGGTGTGCGATGAAGACGAGGGACCCGAATAGATCGGATTCTTCTCGCGCCATGGAGATTTCGAGTGTTGGTTGAGTCGTCGACTTGCTGATTGCTGATGACGGGACCGCCGAGATCGTGATTCCAACCTGTGTAGTCCCCACGGTCGGCGCCAATTGACGAGGATTGACCTCGGCAAATCCCATGGTCAGGGAACCTGGGTTAGATCCTAGAGAGGATGAGCAGGTTGGCGATACTCGTCGGCTAACAGGAGATAGTACTTCCTGCTCGATTGTATTATGCGGGAGGTGATTACAGTGGCGGTCAAGGCGAGTTCACGCAAGACCGGAGGTGTTGGTTGAAATTGGATGCCCTGAGCCGTCACCCCTCCCAGCCTTTATATACTAGGCTGGGTCTCGGGGAGTCCGACTCAGGTTACAGGGACGATTGCCTAATCTAGCTTTTCCTTGGACACCAAGTCTTGACTTCCATGTTGGCCACGGACTCCTACGTAGGTGCCTTGAGTGGGCCAATCATGGGCCTGTCGAGGCTTCGAGCGGGCCTTCTGTCTTCATATGCACCAGGTATCCTCACACGCAGGAGTCGTGGGGTCACCCCCTCTTCACCAACTCTCGAAGTGAGAAGAGGTCAATGCACGGTACCGAAGAGGCTAGCAAATATAAGGAGGTGGAAGTGCCAACTTTCAATACTTACATTAGTCCGAAGAAGTCATGCACTTATTATCGATAACTGTCAATCTAATAAGGAGGTTCACTAAGAGACAAGTACCCCGAGGAGGAGTGTATGGGGTTTTGGTTATCCTTGCGCATCCTCGACTCATGGTATGTGAGTGTACTCTAATATCCGATCCCTCCAAAGATTAGTGATCCATCAAGTAGCTAGAGTTCTCAACTAGTTTTTGTAGTTTTTGAAAATAAACACGGATTGCCAAAAATACGAAACCTATCACTGATAGGGTAGAGCTCTTGACACCAAAAGTTCAAACATTTCTCACAACAATACCTCAAAACTATTGCAAGTTACTACTACAATTAAATAACAACCTCAATTACCTATTTAAATTCAAGACACAACTTAGCGCAACAACCAACTCTCTTAACAATATAAACATGAAAACTAAGGAGAGTTCCAGCAAAAAACTAGGAAAAATCTAAATCTCTTGAATAAGATAAACATGAAAACTAAGAGCTAAACATGACAGCAGCTAAGAAAAGACGAAGAACACACAAAAAAAGAAAGATAAGCATGAAATCCTATGACGTGTTCTAGTTTGAAGAGGAGCGTGTTTCTCTCCCACACAAAGTAAGATGGGCTCTAGCTTGTTATGAAAATCAAACAAAGCTAAAGAAAACGAAAAAGGAAACTTAAGAGCGGGACGCTCCAAGCATAGCACATAACGCATGAAGAACTAATGATTGTTGATGGAGAAGCACTGGGGCATCCCCAAGCTTAGACGCTTGAGTCTCCTTGAATATTATTGGGGATGGATGGGGGCATCCCTAAGCTTGAGCGTTTGACACTCCCGGATCTTCTTTCATCATCTTCCCTCGCACACTTCAAAACTCCCTTCATACATAACTCATCATAAACTGATTAGAGAGGTTAGTACCCTTAATAAAATAATTTTCTAGTACTGGAAATAAAGGTTTTCTTGAAGAGATACTGTATCTCAAGATTGGAAAAAAAATTGCAAAGAAAAAGATAGCGCAAGGCTTGCAAAAGTAAGGAAACGCAAAACGTGGCAGAATCTGTAAAAAAACAGAACAGCAGGTAGTAAATAATGTATTCGGCGTACTTCTGCAACTCAAGTCAAACAACTCAGAAAAGACGCTCGAAAGTAGATTGTATGGAGCACGCTGTCAAAAAAATTCAGATCAAAAATATGATCTGGTGATTTTAGGCTAATTTTTCCGTCCAAGGAGAAGATCTATTTTCTGGACAACATGTCACAACTTTTGAACTTTCTTGCATTCGGAGGCTAAACTTGGCACAAATCTTGAAAGTAAAGATACAATGATGTTGCTACAGTAGTAAAAATAATCAAGACCACTAAAAAAAGTAAAAATATCTTGGGTTGCCTACCAACAAGCGCTTTTTTACGCCTTTAAGTTAATCATATAGAAAAAAAGATCAAGTTTTATCAAGAGAGAGAGAATAGCTAGCCCCTGTAATGGACTCAAAAGGTAACTTAATCTTCTTCCTAGGTAAGTGTTCCATCGCCTTTTTAAGAGGGAATTGAAATTTATATTCCCCTCTTTCATGTCAATAACAGCACCAACGGTGCAAAGAAAAGGGCGTCCCAAAATAGTTTGACATAAAGGTTCACACTCTATGTCCATAATAGTAAGATCAACGGGAACATAATTGTCATTGACAATGATAAGAACATCATCGATCTTCCCCAAAGGTTTCTTTACGGAAGAATCAACGAGACGAACATCAAAAGAACAAGGATCAAAAGGTTTCAATTCAAACATATCATACATTCTTTTGGGCATAACGGAGGTACTAGCTCAAACATCACATAAAACATAGCAAGAGAAGTTATTCAATTTAATTTTTATCATAGGATCCCAAACATCTTCTAGCTTCCTAGGTATGGAGGCTTATATTCTAAGCTTCTCCTCCCTAGCTTTAATGATAGCATTAGCGATATGCTCCTTGAAGACAAGATTTAGTGTGCTAGTGTGAGGGTCTTTAGAAATTTTGTGTAGTAAGCTAATAACTTCTAAGAGGGTGCAACTATCAAAATCAATGTAACTACTATCAAAGGTAGAAGTGGTGTCATCTAGGCCCACTTGTTTGAAAGCCTCTATGTTCATAGGAGTTTCTTCTTCTATGGTTGAGGTGGTAGCACACCATTAATAGGTCCAATGGGACTAGGAGTGTGTTTGGTGCTAAAAGTTTGGGTATCCTCAAACAACTTCGATAGTAGCAACAGTGTGGTGTGTAGGAAGGCTCTTAATTCTATCCTCTCACTATTTTTTTCTAGCCCATCTTTTTTAAGTTTAGCCATCATCCTAATGTTTTCATTAATTTGTAATTGGATAGCATTAATAGGAGTGGCCTTCCTCTCCTCGAGGGGAGAGGTTCTAATTTTAAGCATCTCAATATCAAGGGCTAGGTTGTCTACCTTCAAAGAGAGATTATCTATTTTTTCTAATCTTTCCTCTACACTCTTGTTGAAGGCTTTTTGGGAAGTGTTAAATTCTTTAAGCATGCTTTCAAATTCAGAGGTGGGGTTCTTGTTGCTAGGATAAGTGTTGTTGTTCCCATAGTTGGATGGAAACGGTCTAGGATTGCTAACAAAATTATCCCTATGAGCATTATTGTTGAAGTTGTTTCCAGAGATAAAGTTCACATCTATTTGTTCTTGAGCAACCAAAGAATTTAAAGGGACATCATGAGGATCAATAGGAGATTTCTTGGTAAGTAGAGACATGATCAAGTCAACGTTTTCATTTAGGGAGGAAATCTTCTCAACAGAGTTTACCTTCTGTAAGGCCCGATATGCGGTACTGTTCCAGATCTAGATGTTTCCATCCAGATCCGGGGACGAAGCACATATCGGTCCCACCGCGACATATGACAAAGCCATATGCCCCGGATTTCCAACATGATATCACAACATTACAGATACAAGGATACAACATCTCATACAATCGGCATACAACTGCCTCAAATACAATACAACAGCGGAAGATACATGTCTGAGTACAGACTACAAGCAAATGCCTAGTGGCAAAGAGAAAACATCGATCCCATAACCACACGGGTCCAGGCCCTCCGCCGGGATCCGCCTAACTAGTCGTCGTCCAGTCTCCACGTGAAACGTCGATCACCATACCTGTTTTCGATCAAGAACCCTGAAAAGAGTTTGGGGGTAGTATCATGAGTACAGAGGTACTCAGCATCCAACTGTAGTGGTCATCTGACCCAGCAAGGACTTCATCACTCGTCATTCTAGGACAAATAGTAGTTTACGGTAAGGAAGGGGTAAGTGGTGAGGTTGCTACCTCACTAGCATGTATGAAGTGGCTAACGATCTAGAGAGTAAGATAAGAATCCAAGCATTCGATGAGGAATCGCCTCCAACAAGTCTTGCTATCAACTACTGTCGCAATCATAACACCTATCCTATCCTTGTCCTCCTCTTCGCATCCCGACGAAGAAGAAGCAGTCAAGGCACACACACATGTTGATCAAGTTATATTAAGATTATCTCAGTTGTTGTTGTCTATGAACAAGGAGTAGGTCTCAAGTCGTCCATAACCGTGGACACGGCTTCTCGAAAAGATTTAACCCTGCAGGGGTGTACCAACTGCCCATTACGAGAAGGAACACCCCCAAGATGAATTAATTCAAAAGGCCAGATAAAAATCTTTTCCAAAAATTCATGTTAGAGTTTTGAAAAGTCTTATAAATGAGTGTGATCACATATCAAGTGATGTGGGACCCACCCCATGCTCATAGATTTTTCAAATATTCAAACAGTACCTTGGAATTAAAGAAATACCCTTTTTTGATTTAAAATTCAAATCATTTGAATTTTAAAAATGTTGAAAGTTTATGAGTGGCTAGTTGATATTTTTATGAGGCCACATAAAAGTTTTCAGCATTTAATAAAATGGTTTGGTATTTTTATCAGAGCCAAAAAAAATTACAGAAAAAGAAAGGAAAGATTAAACAGAGAGAAAAAGAAAAGGCTTACCTCTAGCCTGGGGCGAGGCCCACCTCTCCAGCCGGCCAGCCCACCCGAACCGTTCTGTCGTCTTCCTCCCGCGCGTCCATGCAGCTCCGTGGCAGAGCGCCGACGCCGTGGACGCCACCGCGACGTCTTCGACCTTCCAGGTCGCCCCGTGCCATCTTCTCGTGTCCTAGAGAACCGCCGTGAAGCCGTGAATCTTTTCCCCCTCCTCTCTCGTGCTCTCCCTTCCTCTCCTCGTTTTCCCCTTCTTCTCCGAGAGCAGCCGCTGTTCGCCGTCGCAAGAACTCGCGGCCACCGTGCCCTAGAGCTTGAACCAAGGTGTCCCAGCGCTTCGTCGTCGTCGTCTTCGTCGAACTGCAGAAGGAATCGAGCCCGGAGCCCGCATAGACGCCGTAATTTTCCTCGAGCTCCCGCCGGCCGCCGTCGAGGACTTCGTCGTTTTCACCGCCGTTGAGCCACCCCAGCCCTCGCCGCCACCTCTGCTAAGCTCCTGGTGAGCTTGGGGTCAAAACCCCTCACTTTCCCCCTTCAATTACTCGCTATAGCCGGATCCGCCATGGTAGCCGAAATTTCTCGCCGCCGGGATCGTTGGAGCCGTTCAACTGCTAAGCAATCGTACTCGCCGTCTTGTCCTTCACCTCCGCCGTGGTCTTCTGCTTCGAACGCGCCCTACGGTGGCTTCAATGGTGCTCTACTACGAGTTTCACCCCAAGCTCGTGCCACGGCCGCCACGGAAGGACGTCGCCATCGTCGTTTTGGTCACCCCCGAGGTCGCCCGCGTGCACCTGACGACGCGCGAGAGCACGGGCTACGCTCCCGTGGTCTCAGCGCGTCGAATGATGCACGGGAACGTGTTTCCGAGCAGCGCCGCCGCGCTCCAGTCGCCGGCGTCAAGCCGCCGGCGAGTCAGTGGTAAACCCCCCCCTGTTTCACCTAATTAGTGACCCCTGGGTCACTGACCAGTGGGCCCAATGGCTTAATTAAGCCACTAGATTAATTTAACCCACGGGTTAAGTTAACCCAGCCACTGACAGGGTGGCCCCACATGTCAGCCCCCCCCCTGACGCCAGCTTGACGTCAACATGACGCAGTAAACCATTTTTCCAGAGAATTTTTGAATTAAAAATAATTCCAGAAAATCCAGAAAATACCCCAAACTTTGGAAATTCATAGAAAAGTCATATTAACTCCAAATTGGACAAATAATATATGAAAAATGATCAGGAGAAAATTATATTTCCAAATATGCAACTTTCAACTCTGTTTGAGTTGAATTTAAAATGTGATCAGTAGCATTTGCTATTTGAATTAAATGGAATTAAATCAAATTCAATTCAAATATTTTTGGCAACTTGAACCATGGCAACATGCTACATTTCACATACACATCAGAGGCATATCATACACATTTGAAGATATTTTAAAATGATCAAACTATATCACATATAACTTGGTTAATGTTGAATTCAAATGTGGAATTTGAATTTGCATTTTAAATGCAATATATTCCACTTAAATGGAATTGCCTCACACATCAAAACTTATACTTCAAGCTTTAACATTCAATCATGTGCTTGAGCATTGCATTCATATTGATTGCTACTTCGTGCTTTGTTTGTCGAGTAGAGGTCGAACCGGAGCAAGAGGTCACCCCCTTCGCTGAAGATCCAGAACCCGAACCTCGTCAGCAAGGCAAGAAAAACCCCATTGATCATGTCGATAAAATCCCACTTCCCTCTCATGTCTCGCTTATGCATTGTATAGGATGATCACCATGTTACGATTCTACCGCATAGATGAACCCATTCCTTTGCATGACCTATCTTTTGTCACAGTAGTAAGCAAACCACAATCCTAGCAAATGTAGGAGTTGAATGATATCATGTGGCCCCTGCAAATGTTATCGCTTATTGCATGCTTAGTATGATACCATGTTGTTACTGTGATGTGAGTCGGGATGGTAATGATCATGTGGATGATGGTAGAAAAGTGTTGGTGAATCGACCCTAATACAAGGTGAACGATGAGAGGCTGTGTAGGAGTACACGGTGGGTTGTCTCGTTGAACACCGCCCTAAGTCCGAGTTCTTGTGTGGTGATCCAAGATGAAGAGTAAAACCACACATTGGGCTTCATGACCCCTCTCAACTTATTAACTCATCCCTTTTGATTTCCAGATGTCGCAGTAGTTCGGAGTTCTGGTAGGCTTGTGGCCTGGATGCTAAGTGAGAGAACGGCTCAACCGAGACCGGCTTATGCACCACGCACACATCGCTTGGGTCCACTTCGGTAAACCGGCCGGGTTCACGATTGTGGTAGCCAACCCAAGTAGGCGGCTTTCTTGGACTAGATAGGCTATGAGGTAACAGTTGTGGTGAGCATCCTCGCTGGCACCCCTTGAATGGTGTCGAGATCAAAGGCGGTAAATGATGGTCATGTGTGTGTAGCGGTACACCCTTGCAAGGTTATCAAAACTATTCGAATAGCCGCGTCCGCGGCTATGGACTACTTGGAAAGCTTAGCTTGATTATTAGATAACTTGAACCGGATACTTCTAAAACACACCAAGATAAGTGTGAGTGCTATGGCGTGCTTTCTCGTGGGGAAGTCGAGGAAGGCACCATAGTGGTGTATTGGTTGGAGAAAGTAGTGGACTCGTGTACGCTTCTTATCTCAAAGTCTGGTACTCGTAGTTCAGGATTAGCCAAGTCAAAGCTGGCATTTCTGCAAGTGAACCCCACCTCCCTTTACCTTGATACATGTGCATGAGTAGTATAGGTCCTATGTAAGTCTTGCTGAGTACGACTTTGTACTCACGTTTTCTTAATCTATGTTTTAGATGATGCCACTGACCCCGAAGGTGGCTTCTTCATCGAGCTGGACGACTGAAGTTAAACTAGTCTAGTCCCAGTCAGCAGACTGGTTCCCTCGTGGAGGGCTTTATGCTTGAATAAGGCTTCTTAAGCCAATTTGTTAAACTTGTCTGTACTCAGACATAATTTGCTTCCGCTTTATGTTGTAATGTTGGATCACATGTATGTGATCTCTGTGTGTACTCTATAAGAGTTATAAATAAAATGTACACTTTGTAGAGAATTGCAATGGTACCTGCTGTTCATACAAGGCATGTGTGCTGCGTGTATGTTTATAACATGCATGTCTTTGTATGGCTTTTCGAGACCTTAGTTGTGTTCTGGCTGGCGGTCTTTCTTACACCAAGTGGCCCTTAGATGTGCGCAGCTTGGGGCATCGCGATGTGATTGCTCGAGACTCCGTCTCATGCACACTTTGTGGTATGATCGAGCCCGCCCTAGACCCCGACTAAGTGATCGGGCTGGAGTAAGTCTATGTAAGAGTTTTGAGATAGTCCATAGTATTGTTGAGGCGACTTGTCTTTGAATATGGGAGTTCACCACCCATATCATTAGACTTGTGTGCGGACGATGAGGACCCATCACAGTTGATCATCCGGCCTGGATGGGATGCCCCTCACGTACGATGCTTTCCGAGAATGTTCAGTGCTTGGCCTTGTCTGCTTAGACAACTGGGTGCGGTTCTCGGCTCTCCATATGACTATGTCTTAACTGTACTTGCATACGCTAACCCCGGGTCCCGACACATCTCTCTCAGTTGCTACCCATCACAGGCAACCATTTTATGATTTAGTTCCAAGAGATCCGAAACGACAAGTCCCTCTAACTAACAACGAACAAATCCGGGTGGCCCCCGGTGAGACGACATCCAGCTCAGGAGCCGGCCCCTCTCTCGATCTGGTCTCTACCGTATGACTCCAGGTTTGGATTTCCGGTTAATCACACATGGGACAACCGGGTCCTCAGCCGGTCATGATGGGCCAGCAAGGGAACTATGTCCTCACTAGTCCGGGTTATTTTAAATAATATCTGCCAGGAGCTACCCGACAGACACACACACGGTTTTCAAATGGTAAATCAGCTTGGGCCACCACTAGAAATGTTTGAAGCTAGATAGGTAAGAAAAGGGGACCCCATAAAATCCCACACGCGGTTAGGCACGCTCAGTCTTAAAACCAATACCCGGAACTCGGATCCTAGGTGACTCGAATGGAACAAAGCGTCGGGGTGGGATAGCCTAGACCTTCCATCCTTCGTCGAATATAGTCAACATTATAATAATCATATCATCATCAACAACAATAATAATAATAAAGTGATATCCCAAACCCAGGAGTAACATGGTAACATCGTAGCATCCTAAGCATGCATACTAAGTAGGGGCTGAGCAACAAGCAATAGTAACATAGCAGTACAAGGTTTGCTGGGAAGGGACATGGCTGTATCGGTTTGAAAGAGGCTGTAAACATGTGGTAGGATCAAACATTGAACCTATCCTATACTAGCATGCAAACCGCTGGTTGAAATAGAATGGATCATAAGTAATGTATAGTCCTTGCCTATTGATAAGTCAGATTCCGAAGGTGTAGTCGATCGCAAGCTCGCATCGTCTCCGAGAGGTACCCGCGGGAGCACACAAGAAGTTAACACTGGAAATCAATCAACGGTGCACCACTATTACTACGGAGCAATACAAGATCAAAGAGACAACACAAGGCACGACAACGCGATACAGATCTATCGTTGAGAACGGTTACTAACGGTTTAAGTGGGGTATCGGTCACACACGACGAATACCGCACGTTTACGGTGGTTCAAGTGGCTTAGCTACAGGTGACCAAACAACGGTTATTAACATGGAAACTCAAGCAAGCATGGCATAGCACACAGACAGGTCAAGAGGTGAAGCACAAAGTAAACTATCTATGCTAGTCAATTTAAGTGAGGCACAACCTAAACATGGCATAACACTAAGTGCCGCACGGCAATTAAAGGATTTGGTACCGTTCTGTCCTAAACCATATTTTAGGTTGGTTAACAACAGCAAACAATAGCATAAACACAAAGAACACGAAAAACTAATCAAGTTACATATAAAGAACACCCCAAACGGAGTTACGGTTAAAAAGATATAAGCAAAACAAGTTATGCACACATGCTGTAAAAACAGGGGTAAATCTATATGAAAAAGTGCAGCAACATGACATAGAAATACATGGGATGAAAGTAGACATGATGCTTAACAATATTCAATTGGAATCACTCAAATCCGATAAACGGTCGCGACACACTCGTCGACCGAAGTTGCAACAAAATAACAGTTTCAGCAACAACAGCACAAAAACATCAGGATAGCTACTTTGGAGCAAGATATAAACATGATGCAGCAAGAAAATATGGCATGTGAATGCATGAAACTGAAGTAGAAACATTGCTTAACTCAACGCAAAAGGAATCAATGCAATAGGCCTCATGGATGAGTCACAATCATCATGCAAAGTTGCAACAAAATAATAACAGCAGCACTAATCAGGAAAAAGTAGCAGTTTAACGGCCTGATGCCCTGTTCAGCACACAATTACACAATCAAGATGATCTCAAAACAAAAAGCTCACAAAAGATGAATTAAAGTACACGCAATTCTTAGCAACTCTCGTTTTGGGGGCACGTTCATAGGAGCTACGGATTGATCTTTATTTACGTCGCAAAAAGCTAACAACAGTAAAAAAAAAACACTTAGCAGAAAATGGATAAAAGAAAAATTACAGGGGAAAAAAAGGGGCACGGGCCTCACCACTGGGCTCGGCCCTGTTAGGCCTGGATCTGGCTGGAATGGGCTGGGGCGCCTGGAGGCTGGCTGCGGGCCGGATCTGGCGAGGTGGGCCGGCCCAGCCTGGGCGTGCGGTTGGTGGCCTGGCCGGTCGCCTCGTCCCGAGCGGGACCTCGCGGCGGCGGTTGTTCGGTGGCTCGCCGGCCACCGGCGGCGAGGCGGCGGGCTGGTCGACGAGGGGGCACGGAGGGGCACGGACTGGAGGCGGAGGAGGCGCAGGCGGCGGGGCAGGCTGGCCGCCGGTGTGCTTCCAGGAGGCGGCGGGGTCGAGCTCGAAGCAGGGCCAGCCATGGCCATGGCGCGCGGAGCCTCATGTTCCTGCAGAGGAGAACGACAGGGAGGTGAGGGAGGCGCGGATGGAGGAGAGGCGACCCGGGGCGGTGGCGGCGCCGGTTGGCTTGTCGGCCGGCGACTGGCCGGAGGCTTGAGCTTGGCGGCGGCTGCCGTGGGAGGAGACGGACGAGGTCAGCCCGGATCGGGCCCGACTGCGGCTGGAGGCGGGCCCGCGCGGCCCGGGTTGTGGCTGTGCTGCGGTGGGAGGCTTGGGGAGCCACGTGGCGGCCTGGGAGCCGCCGGATCGGGATCTGACGGCTCCGGGTCGCCCTGATCTAGGGTTTCGGGGCAAGAGGGGCTTGGGGCAGAATTTGGAGGGGGTTTTGGGGGTGTGGCTGCAAATTTCCAGTAGGGTAAACCCTAAAAATGGGTGGGAGTGTGGTGGTCTTTATATAGCCCCGGTGGCTGGCAGTTTGCAAAAACATCTCCGGTTTTTCTCTCGCGCGCGCGGTGCTCACGTTACTGACTGCCGAGGATCCGCAGTACCTCCGATTCGGGTAAAACTTCGAACTGCGCGATCAGTGCGTCGAGCCGGAGGCGTTCACCTCGCGCTGGAACCACTCCGAAAACACTTTCCGGCGCGCTATAAAATATCCCATTTACTTATTAAACGGGGTTTTTCGTTCCATTGGCTGCGGCTGGTCTCGTGCGGTTTTCGCGACGGTGATCGGGTGATACCCGGTGTCGCAAAGGTCGAGTGTCAGGGTGGAAAAGGTCGGTCTCCGTCCAATACGAGATAAGAGGGGGAAAAATAATCGCCGATCGATAAATCAGGGATGCGAAAACCGCAAACAAATCAGACAATCAAACAATTCACACCGAAAACAAAAATTTTAATTTTTGCAAAAACTGGGCAGTTACACCTTCGTACCCGTTGGAGTTCGTTCGTTGTGCCATTGGGAATAATTTGTTACGCCCCGGCCACAGCCACCGGTTCCCGGCGTACGCCTGGCGGGATCTAGACTGTCCCCACAGATCAACACTAGTCTTTACTGCGCACGAGTGCAGTCGGTCACCCATCCTCAAATTGCTCCAAGCCAAGCACGCTTAACTTTGGAGTTCTTTTAAGATGTGCTTCCGGAAAAGAAGGTGCACCTTGTTGATATGAGTAGTCTATCATTCCTATTAAGCCAGGATGTCACATACACCCCCACTCAAAGGAACCGATGTCCTCATCGGCCCACAGGAACGTTCCCCCTTGGCACACGTATGTGTGTCCAGTGCCGACACATGTCCCACATGTTCGCGCAACTGACCCACACACGCCCGTGTAACCGCGAGGGTCGGCTCTGATACCATTTGTTACGCCCCGGCCACAGCCACCGGTTCCCGGCGTACGCCTGGCGGTATCTAGACTGTCCCCACAGATCAACACTAGTCTTTACTGCGCACTTTTTCCTCACTCGTGCGCAGCTGGGAGCTACTTCCCAGTCGGTCACCCATCCTCAAATTGCTCCAAGCCAAGCACGCTTAACTTTGGAGTTCTTTGAAGATGTGCTTCCGGAAAAGAAGGTGCACCTTGTTGATATGAGTAGTCTATCATTCCTATTAAGCCAGGATGTCACATAATTGGTCATCATCTCATCTAGAAGTGGAAGCACCAAGTGTTGTTGACATAAAGGTTCCTCCCGCGGCCGAATCTAACAGGTTCCGCGAGGTAAAGTTCAAGCCTGCATAAAAATTCTGGATAACCATTGATACGTCCCAAACGTATCGATAATTTCTGCTTGCTCCATGCATGTTTTGTGTGATATTGCTATGATCTAGATACACTTTCATACACTTTTGATCATATTTGGACTAACTTATTAACTCAGTGCACCACAGTACCAGTTCCTGTTTTTCTATTCTAGGTTTCCCCCATATTAAAAGTGCTCCAAAAATTCGGGAAAAATCGGATAAAAAATCAGCGCAACGGAAGCTTCCGGAACCCCGAAGGAGGGCCGGGGGGACACCACCAGGTGCCCAGGCGGCCACCTGGTGCGGTCTAGGGCCTGGCCGAGCCAGTGGGGCTCCTGGACTCTTGTTGGCCCCCCTGGCTACCCCCCTTCGCCTATATATTCCCCGTGACGTGAAACTTCTGAGGAGAGAACCCCTTTTCGCTATCTCTCCTCTGTTCCACCGCCACCGCACTTCCAAGATCGGGAGCGCCAGTAGACCTGTTCCCAGCACCCTGCAGGAGGGAGGATCTACCTCCGGGAGCTTCCCCTTCACCATGGACGCTTCCCAGATGATCCTTGAGTAGTTTCCTTTGGACCATGGGTCCGTGATCAGTAGCTATGTGATGTTCTCCTCACCTCTTTGTTCTTTATGTTTTAGACCTCGTGAGCTTCCCTACATGATCGAGGCACATATGTAATCTTTCTGCTGTTGCTATGCTGAGTTTGATGGCATCTAATGGATTATGAGATTATGTTTAGATTGTGATAGAGTAATATATTTGGTTCTTATCTTTTATATTTTTGTTCCTAAGTTATTCTTGCATGTTCTCCGTTGTTGTTTATTTCTTTGGCCATGTAGTAGGTACTAACTCCAAGAGGGAACATTATGCTCGATTGTGGGTTCATGCCCCCTGGTGACACGCTTGAGTGACAGAAACATGAGTCTAGGGGATGTGTTGTTGACACAAGGGGGAAAACAACGGTGCTTGTAGCCGCGGTGTCAAGGATTGTTTACTTTACGCAAAGTTCTTTTTAATGAAGTTGTTTGTTGCTTTGGGTTTACACTTTGGGTGGGGCTCGCAACTTAATACCAGCGAGATGTTCTGGATAGATATCTCAAGGTGGATGATTAGTAGTAGATGCAGTAGGATTTCGGTCTACTTATTTTGGCTTACTGCCCATGATTTTGAGCCTCTTACTTTCTTTGTAGCATAGTTAGCATTGTGGTGCGTTTATAATCTTGTCAATTGCCCATCTGTAATTTGTTTACCTTGCATAGCAGTTTTATCGTCTTTTGGGGGAGAGACATCACTAGTGAACATCATGGGGCCCCGGTCCATATCCTCATCACTGTTTACACGCTATTTAATTTTCTACTTTTACTTTCCAGTTATTATCATTATCATTATCCCTTGTGTTTTGATCCTTTGTAAGCAACAAGACCAGAGAGATAGACAACTACTCTGAAATTTGTTGGGAGCAAAGTTATTTGTGTGTGTGTGCAGGTCCATGAGAAGCAAGTGATTATCTTAAAACAGTGGATCACTTGCCGAACCACCTACTTATCATCATCGGAGTACTACGGGAGACAATATTAAAACCTCGGTATCTTCACCGAGGGAAACTTGCCTCTACGCTACATCTCACCTTCCAATTGGGGTAACCAACGAAGGGCGAGAAGCAATTATCATCTCTCGCATATCAAGAAAATTTCTGGCGCCGTTTGTCCGGGGGATGGATCAGGCCCATAGACCCGGCATTAGAAACCTCTGGGCCGACTTACATACGAAGGCCCACGGGGAACACCCGGCCAGGAGTCAAACGTGCCAAGCGTGAAGATTGAAGCCCTAGAAGGAATCCAACTTAACTTGTATAGCACGTAGAAAATTTTAAAGTAGAATAGAACTCCACCTCGTGTAGGAGTCGGACTAGCGGAATCCCGGGACCCGGTACCTTTATAAACCGAGGTCCACGGGAGCCAGAGCCAGAACTTATCTCAAGCCAGGACTAGAAAACTTGCGATACGACCTAGATCTCCACGAGACTAAGGTTGCGAAACATCACCACTTTAATCGATAAGATCGGATCTTCGTATTGAGGAGTCGATCCGACAATAATCAAGAAGCAGGAGTAGGTCTTTACCGCACCGTCCGGGCCGAACCTGTGTAAGCCGTCGAGTCTTGTATCTATGTCGACTCTCTCCTCGAAATCGCCTCAAAACAAAGGTCCCATGATAAGTCCGACTCTGCGGACATCTGCCGTGACTTTTCCACGACAGTTGGCGCCCACCGTGGGGCCTGCGCTCGCATGTGTTGATATTCTAATAGGAGCTCTTCAATGTATGGAAGGATTCATCGCTAGGCGAATCACCAGAAGCCGGAGCGGGATGCTCTACAACGACGATGCCACTTGGGGTCCTGAAGCCAACTTCATTGAGTCAGGTTATCAGATCCCAGTCGGCTCCATCCACCTCTTCATCGGTGGATTGAATGGGTCGGAGCCGGAACTGGATCATTATGCCCCTACTGAAGCAGCAAGTTGGCTACTCACTGGCCCCAATTGCGCCTTTATCGGATTAAACAACGAACCCCCGAAGTTGGCATGCTCTGTCGAGACCTCGATGGATGATGACTCGGCGGAACTCCCTGAACAAGACGAAGTCCATGTGGAAACGCCGATACAGCCACCAATTAGGCTATATGGCCTAAAAAACACAGGAGCCACCTAGCGGTGGGTTGGGTAGAGCTACTTCGAAAAGAAGACAAGTCAAAATGCGCATACTTGTGTGGACGATATGTTCGGATCCCAGTTAACCGACTCGCTTATCAGTGACGTACAAGTTCCTTTCGAAGAGAAAAGTTGGTCTGATACTGCTTCCCATCACGCCCTCATCGGGTTTATTGGTGAGTTCCTAGAACAGGAGCGTTCTGACGGAACCCCAAACCACGACAAGGATGGTTACTCCGACGATGACTCGTATCAATAAGAAGACAAATACTCAGATAACGGATCAATTCGATCCATCGGGGAAGATAGAACCGGATCCGATCCAGAAGAATACAACCTAAACTCTCCCTACTTCGACAATTCGGCTCATGAAACACATGGCAATGCCGAGGCCACCCAAAATACATCAAAAACGAAAACGGCTCAGGACCACGAACCACCAATGTGTGGAAGCGACTGAGCCGGAACAAAGCCGACCGTGACCAAGAATTAGAAGAAAACCAGAAAAAGGTCATGATGCTACAAGAAGAGATAGCCTGGGAGCATAAAAGTCACACAGAGGCACAAGATCGATTTCCACAAGACATATGGCATGACAAGGTTCTGGAGCCGATAGGCCTTCGGCTTACACCTATAACCAACGCGCTAAGACGCCTAAAGGAGGTAGCCGAGGACCTAAAGGGACTTGTGTATGCTGTCGCCAGATATGGCGAGTCTAGTGAAGCCAAATATGAGGAGTCCCAATTTCAATTTTGGACCTACCACAGAAAACGCAGGCACAACCCGACCTCCCATGAGTATGGTAGCAACCACTCTCAGAGACACGGGCGGCCACCAAGGAAGGAAAAAAGGCACCGGGATTGTGACAAAGCTATGAAAGAAGCTTTCCCAAAGCATTCCAGACCGGTTTGCCTCGCTAACTACACCTGGGATCAATGCTATTTCATACAAGAGTACAGACGCCAAGTCGAGAAAAAAATTCTAGAGTCAAGTCAGTACGACTACGGCCCAACCGACTCACACAGCTGCAAGAGGTCAAGAACATGGACTCGTCCACAATAGAGATCCGATCTGGGTTATGAAACCTAGGAAATAGGCTAAGGGACGAGACACCCCAACATCTCATTACAGTAAAGTATAAATACTGCTCATTAAAGCCTACCGACTCATGAAGCAAACGACGAAGCCGTCATCCCATGTACTTATCACCAAGTGAAAGAACATGGGATATCTTCCAGCTCCGTCCCTACTACATCTAGAGTCGGCCAAAAAAAAATTCTTCGTCACACCGGATCTCGCCATATAAACATAAGTCGACATTCGTCGCACCGGTTCCTGCAAACATAATAAATATAAGTCGACATTCGTCGCACCGGCTCTCGCCGGACTTCAAAAAGCCGACTCACGTCGCATTAGGCCATCGCCGTTTACAATATAAGTCGATTCCCATCGCACCGACTCTCGCCATACTATAAGCAATCAACTCTCATCATACCGGCTCTCGCCACATACAATGAATCAGTTGATTGCAGGTTGCATCGGCTTTCGCTACAGAAATTCTCGTAGTTGACTGCGGTCACGACGACTCCTTCATGCATTACATCCTATGCTTTGCATGAAATTATTTTCTCATCATCTTTGCATCATACAAACGTTGCATTATTATATCTCAGAGACCTGGGGGCTTGATCAACCCTTCTATTGGTACTGAGCATGTATATCGCTTATTCAGAGGAATCGGGGAGCTCGATGACATCCGTCGACACTAATCTGAGAACTCGGCATATATATGTAAAATTCCGCATGAATATGGCTTATTCAGGGGAAGTAGGGGAGCTCAATGGCACCCATCGACTCTTATCCGAAGAAATCCCGGCATATACATGAACTGGCTAAAAGACGCCTTAACCTTGGCCTGTGTAGCTCAAGCTCATACGACCTACGTGTACCCGGCTTAGTCTAAATACCTTGGGGGCTTACAGCAACGCCTACTAAGTTTAGTCTTAAGTACAGGGAACTCTAGCTATATGTTGCCGGCTTACAGAGAAGTACCGACTCACAGATAACCCAGTAATATATCTCAACGAGAAGATAAGGCGTGTTAAAACTGGAGTCGACTTCTATATGAGCCTTTGCAATTTATTTTTTGCATACATTATAGAATTTTTTCTTCTTTTACTACTATTTTCCTAAACAATCTTATGACATACACGCCGACTTCAAAAAAGCCTATGACTCGGCTGTAACCACGGCAAGCTAGCACGAATACTAGCTTTCTTCAAAGTGTCTTTTACAACATTAGCTTTTCCACTGGAAACACTTACATATCGCAACATGAGAATTAACCCGTGTGACTCGGTATAACACAAAGATGTTCATACCGACTCATGGGGACTACAGTTCGACTCACTTTGTGAGTCGGCATGACGCAATGATGATCATACCGACTCATAAGGATCATACTTTGAAACTATCTATGATTCGAAAAAACTTGTTGATTCACATATAACAAAGGTGGTCAGACTATCCATAAAGTCTGCCTTTGCAAACTTCCCCTATGAAGCTAGCAGACTCCCGGTAGTTACACTAGTTCGGATGAAAATTATACTTTCATAACTTAGTTGGTAAACATGGTAAAGCCGGAACACATCTCTCTTCTACAACTAATATCAGAAGGAAAAGCTTCTTCAAGCAAGCGACAAATAAGTCAAAGGCAAAGCCAGTTGGCATCACCAAGGTTGGCATTCAAAAAGCCAAAAGGCAAATTTCAGATGAAACACCGTAAAAGTATCTGACCACATGCTGATCACAAGCCATGGGACATGTTTCCCAATATTACAAACTCGGCACTAAGGCCGCACAAATATTTCAAAAGTTTTTCTCCCTCCAAAGGCTTACACATGAACGTTGGCTTGGCTCTGAGATGAGGACCCGACAACATTTTTAGGTGGCAAGATTTCGTTGCAACTTCGCACTAAGTCCACGTCAGAAATGTCATACATCATCAAGTCGTCCTCTTCTCCTCCTAGAAACGGCTCCATAGGATTCGTCGGCTCCGAAGCCTTTTTTGGAGGAGGAAGAAGAAAGAATTCGACGGGACTCGGAAGATTGATCCGACGCCTCTTGCTGTGCTCATCATAGCCAGTTTCCAAACGACTTAGCTCGATGTCCTCAGTAATCTTGGTGGCAAAAGGACGAGTCTCTTTATGCACCTTGACGAAATCTTCCTTGGAAAAACTGGACTCATCTTCCTTAAGCTCCGGGAATCCGGCAGCAAGACGATCCAGTTTCAACCCAGGATGATATGCCTTGGCAAGCTCTAAGCCGCGCATCACCCCCATACAGCAAGCTGATCGCTTCCCCAGCTTTACCCATTCAGGTATGACTGAGAAAGGACCCATTATATCAGTGATTCTCTTAAAGCTTGGGGGCTTGGGCTGAGTCGCACATATCTCTTTACACGCACCCTCAAACAATTGCTTGACCAGAGCAAACGTGAAAGTGAGCTTCATAGCAGGCGTCTCATTTAGAATATCGTCATCTTTGCCTATCATAGAGACAAAAAAAAGATAAAGTCAGCACGGAATAAAGAAATTGGAACACCAAGATTCAAAAAAGCACCTTTTCTGACTCACCAAAGGAGGCTGATACAAGTCGGTGAAGACTATCCTTGAGTGTCTCCAGCTTCTTTTGTGCCGACTTTAATTTTCGCTCGGCTGTATCGCGCTGGGCCGTTGCGTCATTTATGGCTCTGGTCAGAACATTTGTGGCCTCAGACATCTCAGCTTTGACGCCTTCCAGTTCTTTGTCCTTTTTCTCCAGCTTATCATAGAGTCGGCCAATTTCTTCATCAGCCTCTTTCAGCTTTGCAGACTCCGCAGCGAGTCGTTCCTCCATCTGACGCTTGGATTTCCCAGCATCCATGGCAACGGCCTACAACAATGAAATATGACTAAGTATTTACTTAGGCCGAATGCCTAACCAATCTCTTGGGGGCTACACCTTCAAAAAATACACCTGACCCGGCAGAATGTGATCACATCCCACCGACTCATGGGGGCTACAGCTCAAAAAACTACGATGACTCGGCATTCCACAAGATTGGTATGTAGATTCATGGGGGCTACAGTTCAAAATTATTATAACTCGGCATACCTGAAGATAGGTATACCGACTCATGGAAGATAAAGTTTGTTTTTTATAACCCAGCGTGGCACTCAATCACCAAGCCGGATTATGGGGGCTACAGATATATGTCATCAAGGACAGTGCAGGCAAATAAAAATACATACCTCATAATGCCCCCGAAGTTGGAGGAATATGTCATGCTGCTCCGAAGAACAAGCTAATGACCGCTTGAACAATTCCTCAAGAAATGTATTCTCAGATATCGACTCATCAGGATGACCTACCACCTGATTCTTATCATCCAAAACCTTCATCACGGTTGTACAAGCAGGTGGGTCACCCTTCTGAGTCCCGGTGATCATAACTTCATCTTCAACAACTGCCTTTTCCTTGGAAGGAGTCGGCACAAAACTTGGAGCAACCTCCAATTTTTCAGAATGAATTGTCGGCTTATTAAAGCCGGCTTCAGGAGAATTATCCTTGTATATTCCTAACGGGCTTGACTCATTAAAACCAGGCTTCTTCAAAACTTCAGAAACAGAAGTTTCTGGAAATTTTTCAGATATAATAGCCGACTCCTTAGCAAAAGATCCTTGGGATCAATTCGAGCACTGCTCAAAGACAAAAATAGGATGTATCAAAAAATCATGCATATAAAAGAAAATTTACCATCCTAAGAGAGGAGTACTCACCCATGGTTGATTGGGAAGGGCGATATCTGGGCAGAAGATCCCTCAGAGGAGGGGGTACCAGCTCCAGAGTCAACTCCTTGATGTTGTCCCTCAGAAACCCCTGCCGACTGATGATAAGGAGTCGTGATGATAGTCGGTTTCTGTCGGATCTTTCGAGGTTCATCACCCAAAACCACAAGAGGGTCCGCTGAGTCGGAACTATGGGTATGCCTCTTGCGACTTTGTGCCTATAAACAAGAACATAAGACACGAGCTTGTCTAGAATCATCATGAAAAGCCCCAAAAGACATTACCGGTGGATTGGAAACTTTTATTTTCTTTACGAAAGCCGGTCCTAATAGGGGGGACTTCCTTCTGTTCTTCTTCGTCTTCATCATCATCTTCCTCCGAGTCATCCTATAAGAACAAAAATGGTAAGAAGAAGATATCACAAAAGAAGCAATCAAGTGAATCTTACCGTATGACTCGGACTTTTAGCATCAACTCCTTCTTCCATAGGGAGGTCTTGACCCACGTTCCACCATGGGTCATTTTCCTGAAAGTTAGAAGTCAGAAGATCAAAATCTTTGAACAAATATTGCGTCAAGGAAGAATGACCTAAAAACTTACCGGAAGAGCCGGATTGGCTTTACAAAACAGGAGAAGGTCGACTTTCTTGATGTCTTCTATGCGCTTAGAAATAAACTTCTTACAAGTCGTCACTAGAACTCCTGCAGAAATCTCCTTCTTTGCGAAACACATGGGGTCGTCCGGCCCCGAATACTCACACATGAGTCGATCCCTCACGCTGAGAGGCTGGATTTGCCAACCTATCTAGCATTTGATCAAGTCCTTTGTAGCAAGACCATGAGCTAACAAGGCCTTTATCCGAGCCATAATCGGCTCATGATTTTTCTTATAAGCATCCGAAGGAAACAAGTTCAAGCCATCATGAAACTTAAGTTGACTCTCACGAAAGCCAGGCAGAGGGTGTTCCTTCTCGGAAGTCACAACAGTGCAGTAAATGAAGGATTTCTGCCATGTTTTCACATGGGAGCTCAGCTTGAGTGATGGGTAAATCGACTTGGCACGCTTCTGGATAGTAACTCCACCACATTCGAAAGCTGGACCTCCACTGTATTCAGTCTGCCTATTGCAATAATAGAACTCGGCAAACAGAGCCAGAGTCGGCTTAATCTGCAGATAAGCTTCGCAGAACACTTGAAACTGACAGATACTAATGATTAAGTTAGCACTTAGATCCCGAGGATGCAATTTATAGCAGTGCAGCACACTCCTAAAGAATTTAGAGCCGGGAGTACGGAATCCCCTGGTGATATGGTCGGCAAAGACGATGACTTCGCCCGTTTGAGGCTGGGGCCGGGTCTCCTCTCCAGGGGCCCGCCACTAAATTTCAGATTGGGGAAGCAGAATCCCCTCTATCACCATCTCCTTCAAAAAACGCATTAGTAACCCAGCTCTTTGGCCAGTTGGCTTCTAAAGTCGACTTCTGAAATGGTGGTTTAGCCCTGCCGGCTGTCTTTTTTCTTTTGTGCGCGATGAATTATTTCTTGCCTTTATCGACAGTGGTTTTCCGACCCATGGTGCAGAAGTCAGATCTAGTAAAAGGAAAACTGGAGTCGGTCATAAACCGACTTACAAGAAACTACACAAACAGTTTTCACAAAATACAGCGAGACGATTGGATCTAACAAGCCTGAGAAATAGGGGGAAAATGATGAACAGATCTATGGCTTGCGAAAAATTTGGAACAACTGCAAGATAAAAACGGATGTGTAAATACGATTGCTCGACAAATGATCACTCCCGGAGTTATCCATCACTGATCCTAGCCTATCTACCAACATGCACGGTGCATCTCCCATGGGTTGTATCAATGTACTAATACAGTAGAGCTTGAAGCTCACGAAAATGGCGATGAGTAAAAGACTGCAGTACAATGGAGGTGATGAGAAGCTCACCTTAATGGCATACGGGAATGACACGGCCCCATGCCGTCTTGCACGAACGATGAAGGAGGAACGGCTCGGAACAGTGACGAAGGCAAAAGTTCTTGTTCTCCGGTGAGCGAGGAAGGACACGAGAAGATGTGAATGTGATGATGAGAATAGATTGGGATGGGGGTCTATTTATGAAAGGACCTCTACTCAAAACCCGAGGCGTCGCCAACCGCCAGCTAAACGGCAGGAAATCCATCGATTTTCATGAATAATCTAGGCAGCATTAATTGTGCCGCCAAAATTGAGGCAGACCGTTCAAAATTTCCTCAAGAAACATTGGGAGGTCAGATTCATTACTCTCTGCGACAGAAAATCAACATCAACTCTGAAAATATTAGTCAACTCAACCAGAAGAGTCAGTTTCATAAAGATAAAAGAACCGAAGCAAGATTGAAGACAGACGACGCCGACTCTCAATCAAAGCGAAGTATGAAGTCGGCTTTTAACCCATGAAGAGCCGACAGGCAATGAAGAAAAAGAAGAAGATTGCTATGAAGACTAAAGCATCACAAAAATCCTGGGGGCTAATGTCGGAGGGGAATGGATCAGGCTCATAGACCCGTCATTAGAAACCTCTGGGACGACTTACATACGAAGGCCCACGGAGAAGACCCGGCCAGGAGTCAAACATGCCAAGCGTGAAGATTGAAGCCCTAGAAGGAATTCGACTTACCTTGTATAGCACGTAGAAAATTTGTATAGTAGAATAGAACTCCACCTCGTGTAGGAGTCAGACTCGCGGAATCCCGGGATCCGGTACCTTTATAAACCGAGGTCCCCGGGAGCCAGAGCCAGAACTTAGCTCAAGCCAGGACTAGACAACTTGTGATACGACCTAGATCTCCATGAGACTAAGGTTGCGAAACATCACCACCGTAATCGATAAGATCAGCTCTTCCAATTGAGGAGTCGATCCGACAGTAATCAAGAAGCAGGAGTAGGTCTTTACCGCACCGTCGGGGCCGAACCTGGGTAAACCGCTGAGTCTCGTATATATGTCGACTCTCTCCTCGAAATCGCCTCGCAGCAAAGGTCCCATGACAAGTCCGACTCGGCGGACATCTGCCGTGAATTTTCCACGACACCGTTGCCGGGGACTCCAAGTGATAAGATAGGGGAGTTTCCCACTACCTTTTACCTTGACTTTTTAGTCTTGTTAGTTTACCTTTCAGTTTTTATCTTTGTGTCTTACATAAAAAATCACAAAAAAAAATTATCTTGCTTTTAGTAGTCCTCCTTGTTTAGATGAACATGTTAGGACTTGGTGCTTTGCAGGAATCGGAAGTTCTCGATTTTGTCAAAGGGATGGAGAAAATAGGAAGAAGGGATGGGACAGAATTTCTGAAGCACATAAAAGAATTATTCCTTGGATACTTATAAAAATTGTGCTTAGAAATTTTTACCATGGTATTTTTAAGTGGTGTAAACACTCTCTTGACATTATAGCTGAAGGAGACTTTGTAGAGTGTGATGAAGCTCGAGCTCTTGATATTTTGCATAGTCTATCTAGTTATTTTGTTTATGATCGTAGTACTGATACTGTTATAGAGAGACTTGCCACTATTTAAAAGAGGATGGATGCTCTAGACTTGAGGAAAGTAGAAGAACTTAAGTCCAACAAGAAAGAAATGTTGGAGATAGATGATCATTGGGAGCCCTTTGTTAGGATTAGCATCTCTAACCAAGACTTCCTTACTGTTTGTGATATAAGATCCACGATTTCTACTATGCCAAAAATAGTTTATGATTCGTTGAAACTAGATATGGATAGATTTTCATCTTACCATGAACATGCTAATGGAGATATTTAAGGGGTTAAAGGAAAGATAAAATAAGTCCAAGTTGCATTCCTTCATAGGATTGCACCGATGGATTTCTTCATCATGGAGCCAAACCAAAGTAACATCGTGCTTGGAAGGGACTTCCTCTGAGCTATGATATTGGTAACGGGCACATACGCTTACGCGGTAAGGCGAAAGGTAAGTACCTCTTTCCTAGGAAGAAGAAGAATGGGCTTATTGAAAAACAATTTGAAGGTTTTTATGATTCCGAAGATCTTAGAGACCTTTGATTCTTCTTTTGCCTTATTCCTAGCTTAAAGGCGTCAAAGAAAGTGCTTGTTGGGAGGCAACCCAATGTTTTACTTCTGTTTTAGTGGTCTTGATGATTGTTACTACTGTAGCAACATCATTGTATATTTATTTTCAAGCTTTGTGCCAATTTATAGCCTCTTATGATAAAGAAGCAAAAGTTGTGACATGCTATCCAGAAAACATATTTTGTCTTCGTGACGGGAAAAATTGGATCAAATCACCAGTTCATGTTTTTTAGCTGATTTTTTTACAAAGCATGCTCTATACAATTTTGAAACTTGCGTATGTTCTGAGTTTTTTTATTTGAGTTGCAAAAGTACCCCGAAAAAATTATCTACTACCTGTTGTTCTGTTTTTCACAACTTCTGCCACGTTTTGTCTCTCCTTACTTTTGAAAACCTTAAGCTTGCTTTTTATTTTCAAAAACCTTTTGTCAATCATGAGAAACAGTAGCTCTTCAAGAATATCTTTATATCAAGTGGGGGGAAATTATTTTATTTAAGGGTACTAACCTCTCTAATCAGCTTATGAAGATTTTTGTCTGAAGGGAGTTTTCAAGTGTGCGACGGAAGATGATGAAAGAAGATCCGGGAGTGTCAAGCGCTCAAGCTTGGGGATGTCCCCATGCATCCCCAATAAATATTCAAGGCGACTCAAGGGTCTAAGCTTGGGGATTCCCCCTTGCATCCCGTTCTCCATAAACAATCATCAGTTTGTCCTTCGTCTCACTATATTTTTATCACTTCATGCGTTATGTGCTATGCTTGGAGCGTCCCGCTCTTAGGTTTTATTTTTAGTTTTATTTAGCTTTGCTTGTTGTTCATAAAAAGTTAGATCCCAACTTACTTTGTGTGGGAGAGAAACACGCTCCACTCCAATCTAGAACACATCATAGGATTTTGCATGCCTATCTTTTTACTGTTGTGTGTTCTTTATCTTATCGTAGCTACTCCCATGTTTAGTTTTAGTCTTAGTTTGTCTTTAGCAAGAGCCTTGAATTTTCTCAGTTTGTTTCTAGAACTCTCTTTAGTTTTCATGTTTATCTTGTTAAGAGAGTTGGTTGTTACACTGAGTTGTGTCTTCTCTTGAAAGTAGGTAATTAAGGTTGCTATTTAATTTTAGTAGTAACTTGCAATAGTTTTGAGGTATTTACGTGAGTAATGTTTGAACTTTTGGTGTCAAGAGCTCTAGGATATTGGTGATAGGTGTCGTATTTTGGGAAATCTGAGTGTATTTTCAAAACCTACAAAACTAGTTGAGAACTCTAGCTACTAGATGGATTGCTAATCTGAGGAGGGATCGGATATTAGAGTACACTCACGTACCATGAGTCGAGTATGCGCAAGGATAACCAAACCGCCATACACACCTCCTCGGGGTACTTGTCTCTTTGTGAACCTCCTTAGTAGATTGATAGTTACCGATAATAAGTGCATGAGTTCTTCGAACTAATGTAAGTATTGAAAGTTGACACTTCCACCTCCTCATATTTTCTAGCCTCTCCCGTGCCGTGCATTTACTTCTTCTCACTCCAAGAGTTGGCGTCCACCTTCGCCAGTACATCCAAACCCTTGTCATGATAAGCTCTGTCATCATAAACCTCCTTATATCGTTCCTCAAAACAGCCACCATACCTACCTATCAAGGCATTTCCATAGCCTTTCCGAGATATAGTGCCATGCAACTTCCACCTCTTCATGAATTGATCTTCATGTCATACATGTTCCTGCTACACTGGCAGCGGCATAGATTGCATACATCATGATAGCTACATTTTCTTTATGTTTTGAGTATCTTGTAAAGTGTGAAAGATCTTCCATACCCTCTTATAAATTAGAGTGTTTCCCTTAAGTGAGGAAAAGATCCCAAAGTGGACAAAATAAAAGATCCCAAAGAGGACAAATTAGAGTTAAATAGAAAGAGCCATTGAGGCCACCAAAAAAAATACAAAAAATAGACAAAAGAGAAAAAGAAATAAAAAGAGAGAAAGGGGCAACACTACTATCCTTTTCAAAGATCCACACTAGTACTCCCTCTTATCCTTGTACTCCATAGAAATGATCATTTATGCATATAGGTATGTGGGGACCTTCACACTATAGAAATTGGCTTGCATATTCCAAGGATGAGCCTCCTCAAAAGAGCTCTAGGTCTTCATGAGCGAGCAAGTTAGATGCACCCCCACTAGTTCCATTAGAGAGATTTTCAGCTCATATGTGCATCCGTTGCATGGCAATCCCTACTCCTTACATCAAATCTATAATTTGGCCTGCTCGCCTATCATTCTCCTCATTGATGTGAGCCTTTCTCACCGTTTTTGTCTTCTCCTCCACCATATTTCTCTCTTTGACATCCTAAGTGTCAACTCTCGTGCTTACGCTCATCCATTGCATGAGTGCTCAAAATATCGAAAGGGAGTGGATCAAATTGACATGTACCTGGCTAGTGGTCTGGGGATGAGTCAAGATAACATTCCAAAGAAGACCAAGTGTGAAACTTTAGTAGATTGAGTTCTCAAAAAACATGTTTTTTTCTCGTGTTCCCTATCCTCCTTCTTGCACGCAAACACCATTTGGAGACATTCGAGTCACGGACAGTGAGAGCTCTTGCACCTAATGTTCTTTTGTTACTTGTTTCAATGCTAATATAGACTCTTGCATGTTATGACTTGAATTGAATCACATACCTTTATTTCTTTACTTTTCAAAGATCTTATATGGTTGCTAGCATGTCACCACAGAAATTATGCTTGTTATCATTTACCTACTCGAGGACGAGCAGGAATTAAGCTTGGGGATGTTGATATGTCCCAAACGTATCGATAATTTCTGCTTGCTCCATGTATGTTTTGTGTTTTATTGCTATGATATAGCAACACTTTCATACACTTTTGATCACATTTGGACTAACTTATTAACTCGGTGCACCACAGTGCCAGTTCCTGTTTTTTGTTGTTTTCTATTCCAGGTTTCCCCCATATTAAAAGTGCTCCAAAAATTTGGGAAAAATAGGATAAAAAAATCAGCGCAACGGAAGTTTCATGAGCCCCGAAGGAGGGGCGGGGGGCCACCACCAGGTGCCCAAGCGGCCACCTGGCGCGTCCTAGGGCTTGGCCGCGCCGGGGGGGCGCCTGGACTCCTGGCTGCACCCCTTCGCCTATATTTTGTCCACGACGTGAAACTTCCGACTAGAGAACCCCTTTTCGTGATCTCACCTCTGTTCCTCCGCCACCGCGCTTCGAAGATCGGGAGGGCCAGCACACCTCTTCCCAGCACCCTTCCGGAGGTAGGATCGACCTCCGGGAGCTTCCCCTTCACCGTGGACGCTTCCCGGATGTTCCATGAGTAGTTTCCTTTGGACCATGGGTCCACGATCAGTAGCTATGTGATGTTCTCCTCCCCTCTTTGTTGTTCATGGTTTAGACCTCGTGAGCTGCCTTACATGATCGAGGCACATATGTAATCTTTCTGCTGTTGCTATGCTGAGTTTTATGGGATCTGGTGGATTATGAGACTATGTTCAGATTGTGATAGAGTAATATTTTTTGTTCTTATCTTTTATATTTTTGTTCCTAAGCAATTCTTGCATGTTCTCCGTTGCTGTTTATTGCTTTGGCCAAGTAGTAGGTTGTAACTCCAAGAGGGAACATTATCCTCGATTGTGGGTTCATGCCCCTGATGACACGCATGAGTGACAAAAACATGAGTCTAGGGGATGTGTTGTTGCCACAAGGGGGAAAACAACGGTGCTTGTAAGCGCGGTTTAATTTAGTTGTCTATTGCTTTGGGTTTACACTTTGGGTGGCAACAACACATCCCCTAAACTCATGTTTCTGTCGCTCAAGCTAGTCATCAGGGGGCATGAACCCACAATCGAGCATAACGTTCCCTCTGGGAGTCAGTACCTACTACTTGTCCAAAGCAATAAACAACAACGGAGAACATGCAAGAATTACTCAAGAAAAAAAATATAAAAGATAAGAACCAAATATATTACTCAATCACAATATGAATATAGTCTCATAATCCAGCAGATCCCAGCAAACTCAGCATAGCAAGAGCTTAAAGAATTACATATGTGCCTTGATCATGTAGGGCATCTCACAAGGTCTAATCCATGAAGAATAAAGAGGGGAGGAGAACATCACATAGCTACTGATCATGGACCCATGGTCCAAGGTAGACTACTCACGGATCATCCTGGAAGAATCCATGGTAGAGGAGAAGCTCCCGGAGGTCAATCCTCCCCCCGACAGGGTGCTTGGAAGAGGTCTGCTAGGGCTCCTGATCTTTTGAGTGTGGTGTCACACCGCAAAAATTATAGCATGTGATATAAGCCCTTAGTAGGTGACCACAAATTGAGGGCCAACAAAAACTTTTGTATTGCAGTAGTGTGATGATGAATGACTGTTTGAATGTGTGTGTTTAGAGATGATCAATATCTTGCATGTAGTTCAAAGATGAACTTATGGTCATCATGTTGTTTGTTGGGAATGCAAAGTAGAAATCATGGAGCCTATGATGATCATTTTGTGGTGCATGTTCTTAGACTAACAAGTGATTGTGGTAGAGGTCATCTCTCCACCATTTATGGAAATCATCTTAAGATGGTCACATACAAATTAGCATGATCAACT